>CM065437.1:2417500-7417500 GCA_033030585.1 Hippophae rhamnoides
CGAGACGTATGGAATTTGCAATAAAAATGTTGCACTGAATTATCAATTATTGAGTAAAATTTAGAATAAATAACTTTAAATTTATTAATATTATATCCAAATAAATAAATAAACTACTTGTATTATAATCATTATAACATCTTTAAAAGACAACTCATAAATCGAAGAGAAATACAAAACTTAAAGAGAAAGCTTTCAACTCACACTCAAATTAAAAATACAAAAATTTATTTGTTTTTTTTATCGAATGATTAAATCAAATGCAAGTTAGACTATTTATAATCCTCACCATGCAATCTATACCACACAATTATAAAACTAAAAAATAATCCTAATTATACAAATATTATCTACGCATTTCTCTTTTCTACAATCTTTAACCATCCTATTTATTCATCCTTCAATCACTTAATTTATTTCTCTACATCTTTCAATCACTTAATTTATTTCTCTACATCTTTCAATCACTTCATTTATTTCTCTATATCTTTCAACCACTTCATTTATTTCTCTACTTCCTTCAACCACTTCATTAATTTCTCTACAGACCACTTCATTAATTTCTCTACTTCCTTCAACCACTTCATTAATTTCTCTAATTCCTTCAACCACTTCATTAATTTCTCTACATCTTTAATTATTATGTTGTTGATTAACACATTTTCGTTCCGAAATTCTAGTATGATTGATCATTTGTTATGTCACTCAAAAGCTAATTATGCATTAAATGTAATATAACAAAAAAAAACATGGTACAAGTAAAATAACAGTAACGTAAATGAATATACTTTAATATTAATATTTTCAATAAAAAATAAGAACCCAAATGCTTTAAGCAAAAGTCAAGTAATCCGTATTGAGTAAAAAAAAAAACACAAGAAAGAAAAAGAGAGAGACAGTAAAACTCCGATACCGAATTAAAAGCTATTGATCACCCATATTTTCAGAAGTTTACTAAGTTTAAACTAACCATTCATTTATACATAATACATGTGTAATTAATCCGAAAAATATGAAAGAGTTTCGGTTTAAAAAAAAAAGCTTTTGGTATCTTTATAACCAAATATGAAGACAGAAAAGAAAACATTATATCTCAATTCTCAACAGAAGTCACACCTTTTAACTTCTCTCAATAGATATTCTTCTCTATATTGACATTATTTAACAATTATATTTTTAAAGAAAAATGATTTTTTTTTTATTTTTTAGAAGAAAATGATATAATGATAATTTTCTGTGAAATTCCATAACAATTATAATACTAGTTTAATCTTAATTTTAAGTGAAATAACATATTGTTAATTATTTTAAGTGAAATAACATACTAAATCCATATATATGATCATAGCCAACAAATTAATGACACTTCATTTTGAGATATAATTAACATAGATTAAATTGAATATCATTCTTTGTTGTTATTAGAAAACAACATCTTAAGTAGTTTAAAAGCCTATAAAGATACAAAAGCCACTAGTAACTAATTTAATGAAGTTGTTAATGAATTTAAGAAGAAGAGAAAAATGAAAATCCTCAAGAGAGTCGCGACCTTATTAATGGGTCTCTATGTAATACTACTAGTAATTATCGCAAGTAGTATTAGTAGTAGTATTGCAAAAATAGAGGCAAATTCTGATAAACTGCCTCATATTATTTCTTCCCCTTTATCAAGTTCTGATGGATTAAACGGTTTTTTCATTAAGTTAATGAAGGAGATAGATTTGTACTTGTGCTTGAGAAAATGCGTTTTTTTGTGTGAAATCAATGTAAAGGGTCCTTTGATTTTAGATAAATGCTTCATTACATGCTCAGATTTTTGTCTTGACAAACACATGAACACCGTCCAACCCAATCATTGTACTATTGATTGTGCTCATGGGTATATACATATGTTCACCAACTCCAAATCACTTGGTATATGTACAACTTTTTTCATCAAAATTATATACGTTTCAAAATGACTTAACATTATAATGTTATATATTATTATTAGTAAATATAATTATATGATATTCCTCCTTTATAAAATTGCATTTAAACCTATGTATGTACATATAAATACCCTCGTAGAATTTGCCCAGCTTGTTTATTTTAAATTCACTACTTTTAAGTAAATTGCATTTTAAATTTTTATGATATGATTAATTTTGGTAATTTAATCTGGTTGAATAAGCTCTCTTTTTTTAAGTTGAGATTGGCCCTCTTACAATTTTCCCAGCTTATATATTTAATTTTAAATTCACTAGTCATTTTAGGTAAATTGCATTTAAATTCTTATGATATGAACTACTTAACCTTTTGAATGAATTTAAGAACAACAAATTCTAATAGTATAAGGCTTTCTAGCAAATTTTTTTTTTTTAATGAAAATCATTTCTTTAAAATATATAATAATAAAAATAAGTTAGTAATACTTACTTGCCTCTTTTCATTGCACTTTTTGTGTGTGTGTGTGTGTGTGAGTGATTGTTATGACCACTGGTTTAATTATTTAGCTAGTTTTATTTAAAGTATATGACTCAACCCTTGCTAGCTAGCTAACTATAATTATGATATGTATATTTGATTATTTAATATATATATATTTTTTTTGTATGACAGATTTGGTTGAAGTAGAACGCCAAATGAAATCATGTTACAGCAGTTGCAAGAGTAATTGGTAAGAAGTAATTGGTATATAGAAACAGAGAAAAATGTTGATCATAACGAACGATTATAATGTGCTCTATACTTTTTGCGAATATATGTAAACTTTAATTTTATTAAAATATCAAAGATATTAAAAATATAAATAAAAATTTATGTAAATTTTAAGATTTTAAAGAAATTAATATAAATTAAAATTTCATGCCCATCAAAATTATGTTACATTTAACCCAATATTTTTTGAATATTTTAAAAATATATCACAATTTTTTTAATATTATTATTCCATTTTTTTATAAATAGATATTTTAGTATTATAAATATATTGTGAAAATAACGTAATTTTATTAAATTATGTAAATAGATTTTTATGTAAATATATATAATTATATTTTTATTTTTCCATACGTGATAGTCTGATTGACTAGCTTGATTATCTGAATTATGAATTATTTTTTGTTAATAATATTTATTTCTTGGTCGTATTTAGGATGTTTCCTATTGACACCATTAAGAAAATATCAAATTACATTCTTTATTATAATCTTCTTCTTTCAACGTACATCTAGTCGTTGGATATAAATACGCGTACCATATAGAAATTTAAAAGTTTCTTCTATGTTAATTAAATTTTTGGCAGATTTGGACCAATAATTGAAGGCCATTTGTCAGTCTCTCAGCTACCAATACAATTATGAGAGTACAGATTTATTTTTTTTTTATTTTTTTTTTAACTAAAAAAAGACTAGAGATCGCTGGAAATTTGGATCTACATCAGGTCAAGTCAAAATATAAAAAAAAAAAGAATAAGCAGTGAAGCTAGGATCGTGGAAGTTTCTTCTTTCTTTATTTATTACATCGATCAAGGTTTGTATTAGTATGAATTGGTTTGTTTGTATTTCTATTGAGATCTACTAAGCTATATATCTCGCTTATTTTTTATCTTTCTTTGAATAAATCACAACAACTTGTGTCTACTTACCAATATATTAATTTTAAAAAAAAATCTAGTCACATTTTTTTTTGTATATATATCAATTTATGTGTCCCGTGGTAAATATATAAACAAAAATGATTAAAAATATGAGTTATTATATTTATAATCATTAATAACACATAAAAATAACATATCAAAAATGTGATTGATAAATTGTTCACTAATGACACGTAAAAATGACACGCCAAAAATAAGATTGATAAAGAAACTAAATGAAATATGTTTATTTTATATGTATATTTACAAAGTATTTTCCTAAATCTCGTTTCCATTTTTTTTTAAAGATAAAGGGTTTAGCAAAAATACAAATTAAAATATAGATATATAAGATGTTTTTATTTAATGAAATAATAAAAAATAAACCATATTTTTTATTATCAACTTTAAATTTAATATTATTATAAATTTAAAATTTTATATGATTGAGCTAATCAATTTCACAAGCTCTGCTCTAACATATTTTAAGGGAGTTTTGAGGATGCAGTTTCATACAAAAATATTTAATCCTCTATAAATATGATTTTGGGAAACAATAAAATTAAATATAACACACCTAAAATTTATAATCGCATGCATAAATAGTAAAGATTATATCTATTTTATATATTTTTACTATTTAAAAAAATCTGATATATTATTTTATTTTAAACATCATATCTAAATGAACGTATTTTAAATTAAACTATGATCATTTAAATTAATTAAATATTAAACGTTATTTAATTAAAATCTATTTAATGTTATTAGGATTTTTTTATTATTGTTATAAATTTTATGATTTTTCCATCCTTACTTAATATTTTTGGGCTCTAAACTCGTCTACAAATGTTACTCACGGCCTAGAGCTTGTTGGTCATGTATTTGACTTCAATTTTGCCGAATCCATCGAGACAAATTGTGAACTACGCAAGTGAGGCATTTAATTAACTTGAGGAATGTAAAATAATTAAGAGAATCATATTATTAACTATTTAACAAGGTTAAGACATCAATATTTAAAAGTCCTTAATTTTTTGGAATAAGGCTAAAAAGTTGAAAAATTAATTTTGGCCTTTTAACATAATAATATATTCTACAAGAGATGACTGAAGATATACAAGTAGAGTACTTCCCATATAAGAATGATTTATAATTATATATTTAAAATTTTTAATTGTATTATATTAATCTCTTTTAAAAATGAATTTTAATTTTTAATCTCTACAAGTATTGTTTTTTTTTTTGTATAACATAAAAAAACAAAAAACAAAATATTTTTTACCTATTTAAAAACATGTTTTTTTTTAAAAAAAAATGTGTGTTAATAATGAAATAACGTGAATAACCGTAACATATTAAAGCGGTAGGGTATTATATATATAAAAAAAAAGGTTGAAAGTGAATATATGGTAATTAAAATAACAATTACTAAGCAAAATAAAAAATTAAAACTAAGATGACTATTCATGATTCCCAAGTATCCCGATCTAAAATAAATAAGATATGTACCTCTTGAGTATGTGCTTCTTAATATTATATTATAATATTGTAATATCATATCATAATTTTTAGTTGAAGGGTAAGCAAAAAGACAACAACAGAGAATGAAGGCTTAAATAGTTACTAATAGAGTAATAGTTATGGTTTTATGTATTTATTTATATTTAGCTTGCATGTAAATAAAAATATGAAATTGGTATAAGGAATATCATACACTTAATATTTTATGGTTCTAATGGGATTGATCCAAGTAGTAGTAGTAGTAGTACTGGTTTTGCTCATAAAAACAGCAGTTTATGCAAAGCAAGAAATATTTGAAGGTCAAAATGCTGATCATGAATATTATTATAATTCCTTCGATCGACTCAATAAGATGATTCCTATAGTTATAAACAGCAAAAAGATCATAAAATTCAACTTTTGTGCGAGTGTTCAATGCAATCTAAAGTGTTTTCCGGAGATGAAGAAAACTAATGGTGCTAAATACTTCGCCTATTGTTTCAGCTCTTGCAAAGTTGATTGCTTTAAGAATCACTTATCAGATGTCATCTTCACTTGTACTCTTGATTGTACACGTCACTACTTCATGAATATCATCCCTACAAATTTCCGATTTGGTGTATATTTAAATATTAATTAATTTTCCTTTTTTTATCAATTCTATTCTTAATTAAATTCAAAAGTAACCATATATATATATATATAATATGAGCACACAATATATTATATTTTTATTTCTAATAGAATATAAGTTTTTTTCTGTACTAATTTATAATGTCATTTTGTTATTTATATCTTGGCAGATTTGGACCAACTAAAAGGGCATATGGAAGTCTGCTACCGAAAATGTGGGAGTAATTTTTAGTGTGTATATATATCTTAGTTGGTGAAAATTAAAGAAATTATATTGGAAATTTCCCACTTTCCCTTTAATTTTTTTGATACAAAATTATATAAATTTTTATGTAATTACCAAAATGTCAATCTCAATATGTGATTTTATTTCCAGTGCACTAAGATTACCAAAATTTGTTCATAAGAGTGTACTACTAGCACGTGGATACGTTTAGATTCTTTTTCCTCTTTCAAGAGGATGCATGTATACCACTGATTAGCAGGGCCATTAAATTTTCTTATTGTCTTTAGTGAAAGATCAAATGAAGGATTAATTTTTGTAATTATGTTATTTTTATGACTTTTTCTTCTTTTGATTAATTATATGGATTCCTCCTTTCAGGTGATTTAAAAAAAATGTAATTGTGCTCTTCTTTTTTATGATAAAGTATGCACCTGCTATATAGAAGATTTTCACTTTTTTTTTTTTACCAAATCTGTTAGATCAAAATAGTCATTTTTAATGTATTTTAAATCTGTGATTTAAAATAAAAATGAATAAATTTTATCGCGTTACAATTAATAGAATCATCGTTTTTGCCATCCTTGTGCAATTTATGATGCCTGCATTCCTTAAACAATACAGAGGCGATAATTTGTTCTCCCTCACTGTTGCTAGTGCACACCACGGATTATGAGGTGGACTTACTAATCCCTAATTATAGTATTAATATATTTTGTTAATTAATAGTTATTATTTTTAAAGTTTAAAGGAATTTTATAGTAATCAAATTTGAACACGTAATTTAAAACTAATTAAATGAGTTACTTATCATAAAATCATTAAATAAACCTATGGGATTGATTTTAAACTTATCCTTGAACTTTGATTTCTTAATGTTGTGGACAGAAGCAATAAATAGCAGTATATGAATATATCAAAGTAATAAAATGAACACACAGAATTTACATGGTTCGGCAATTCGCCTAGGTCCACGGGAGACAACAGATATTATTTGAACTGAGTAGGAAATATACAGAATACAGATACAGATTTTCTCACTAATTATATCTCTCAAGTGTTTTTCCAAACTTGCAAGTATTTTCTCTCTTTGAGTTTGTTTATACTCTCTCTGATTTTTTCTGATTTTTGCCTTGTTCTTCAATGCATGAACTCTTCCCTATTTATAGATGAAGAAAGGCTTCCTTTCCCTAAATTGTGCCATAATTTAAGCCTTAAATTAGGCCATCAATTTCCTTAAATTATGTCACTAATTTCCTTAAATTATGCCACTAATTTTCCTAAATTATGCCACTAATTTGTTACTTTAGAGCCAATATTCAACAATCTCCACCTTGACGAAAAAGCTCATAACGCTGCCTCCAAATGCACCCTAGGTGCCCTAACCTCGAGAGATGTTGATCAAGTTCAAGCAGTGTTGAACCTTGATCCCTGTAACCACCTTTGTAAGCATATCTGTAGGGTTATCTGTAATTCCGACTTTCTGGAGTATAACATTCCCTTCATCGACGATTTCCCGAAAAAAATGAAAATGAACATCGATGTGCTTGGTGCGACCATGATGAACTTGGTTCTTTGCCAAACAAATGGCACTGCGTCGTAGAAAACCTACACGTTCTTCTAAACAATACCCAAATCCTTAGTCAACCCGAGAAGCCATATAGCTTCTTTGAATGCTTCACATGCCCATATACTCTCTGTAGTAGACAAAGCTACGATTGGCGCAATGTTGATCTCCAACAACCGGTCCTCACGCCATTGTGAACACATAACCAGTTGTAGATCGACGCTTATCCAGATCTCCAACATAGTCAGAATCCACATATCCAACTAGATGTTTACCTTCAGTCTTGTCTCTCTCAAACTTCAAACCAATATCCACAGTACCATAGATGTACCGTAGAATCCACTTCATTGCTTGCTAGTGTCCTTTACCCGGATTATGCATGTACCGACTCACCATACTAACAGCGTGGGAAATATCAAGTCTGGTGCAAACCATTGCATACATCAAGGCACCAACGGCATTTGCATATGGAACACGTTCCATTTGCTTCTTCTCATCGATGGTGCTAGGTGACATTAATGCACTTAACTGAAAGTGAAGAGCAAGTGGTGTACTTACTGGTTTGGTTTTTTCATCAATGTCAAACCTTTGTAGTACTTTCTTCGTGATCGTGTCGACCAGACGTACAACTCTATCTCTTGTGATTTCCATCCCAAGAATTTTCTTAGCTTCTCCAAGATCTTTCATTTCAAATTGAACTCAACAGAGCCTTCAACTGTCGATCTCCACCTTGCTTCTTAGATGCAATCAACATATCATCAACATATAAGAGCAAATAAATTTAAACATACTTTTATACTTAACCTCATCCTTTCCATATAACAAGTTTATTATACAAATTTTTCATAATAAATTACTTATCAATTCTTTAAAATTATATTTCCACGTGTTATTATACAAATTTGTCATAATAATAATAATAATAATAATAATGTTTTCGTAATCTACATGCTGAACAGCACAAAGGGATTCTTATTCTATATTGTCATTAATGAGAATAAATAAATATGCTTAGAAGAAAAAGGTATAGAAAATTTGTAATTGATCCATAAATGAGCTGAAAGTTATCTATGACTATGCAATAACTTTTTATGCTTTAAAATATAATTAATTTATTCTTTGTAATTAATTAATTAAATTGTGTTAATATTTACAAATGGTTTCCATGAAATTTTCAAAATTTTATAAAATTTAAAATTAATTTATACTCGGAAATGGGTTTATAGTCAAAATATTTTCCCCTAAACTCGATCTTAAATAATTTGATAGGTTAGGATCAAACTTCTTCGGATCTACTTGTCTTTAAGTTGGGTTGAATGTCAATAAAGTTTCAATTACATCCCTACGTTCCTAGAAAAAAAAATTAGGATTCCGTTTCTTTAGGAAAAAATAAATAAGCTTTATGCTTAATTAGAACCGAAAAGGTGTTAATTAATGTACCTAATTAGCCTATCATGAATAACTGCAAAAATAATAACCAACCAATTAATTATATTATTCACGAAGATTGAAGAGCCAAAATAATCATATAACTCCTACAAAACAAAGGAAAGGAAAATAAATTAAAATATATAATTGAACATAGTACTCCAAGATAACTCCTAAAGCCCAAATCACGAAATTAAGTACTAGACATGACCATCCCTACGTTTGGTTGAACATTAACATATTCAATTTTATTTTTTTTAATAAAATGACAGTTAATATATATAATTCTAGAATCTAGCTATACTGTTCATGGAACCAAAACTCACACTTGTAAAATGGAGTTTAGGATTGCAGTCGCAGATTAATTATATATATATATATATAACTAGTAATGCAAATTAAGAGGCAATAATAAATAAATAAATCCCTTTAGTCATAATTACGGGATTTGCTCTTACATCAAATAAATTGATGACATGAAGTATGTAATTAATAAAGAGATGGAAAATCTAATTATATACAAAATTGGGTCTAAAAGTGTCATAAAGAAGAAAGATCATGAAGTACTTGTTGATGATCGAATTGTTAGTACTTTTGCTTGTACAATCGTCAACTATAAACGTTGAAGCAATTAATTTTCAAAGACCTGCCTCTTATATTAGTGGTTATAATCAGCAGCTTCTTCATAAAGCTGAAGCTTCAAAAATATCAAGAGATGGGTTCAAAATGAAAATGGTAAAGTTTAATATTTGTTTACTTCTGGATTGTAATAAAAAGTGTCTTCGACATGTAAAAAAGTTTAATACTCGACGATACGGGATTTGTCATAATGCTTGTGGCGTCGACTGCTTTCAGAAACATATGGATCTCATTCTCACTTGCACTCTTGAATGTGCAAAGCTTATTGCTACTAACTCAGCTTTTGTATTTGGTACTATTAATTTTTTCTTTAATTCCTCCTTAATTATAATTAATTGAAATTAATAGTTTTAGGTCACCGTATTCTAATTTATTTTTTTTTGTTTGACTAGTTTCATTCTATTAATCCTCTATTCAAATTTATGTACAGCTTTGACTTATTCATATAAGAAAAACATTTTTTTAAGTACATATTTAACAAAAATGTATTTTAATCTCATATTTATTGAATTATACGATATAAATTTTAAAATGGTATTAAAAACTCTTTATCTTTACAAAAATCGGAGCACTATAAGTCTATTATTTTTACAAAATGAATTTCTACGATAATTTTTATAAAGATGATAGACTTATACTATGTCATTTAATAGTTATGAGTTTTGAAGTAAACTTTTATTAATAGTAACAGATTTAGACAATCTTTCATCTTTTCTATAAAATGCATGTTATCTTTTTTTATAAAATACATGTTAACATGTATTGAACACATAATCAAAAAATTATAAGAATATTTATGTTCAAAACATTTATGAATATGTATTTAAAACATGTTCATAATGTTATAAAAATTTGAATATGTTTAACCCTGTCTACGAAAGGTGTTAGCAAATTTAATTTAACCATATTTTAATATTTTTCCTTTTTTAAAATTGTTCATGATATTGCTTAATTTCTTATTAATTATTTAATGAGAATTGAGGTACTAATACTATCGTGTTGTTCTTGTTTGACAGATGCAGCTCGTATAGAAAAACGTATGTTAGTTTGCTTCAATGATTGTAAGAAATAAGTGATGTTGCTTGTAAAGAACTTTGATCCAAAAAGTGTGTGCAATTTTAATTAGTCTTCTTTCTCTATATATGGAACAAACCATATGTCATTGTTAATTTTGTATCAACGGACTCTTTCTAAGTGTACATCAAAACTAATTAGTCTATATATATATATATATATGAGATAATATGTCTCATTATTTGAAAGGGATGGGTTCGAGCAGTAATTTAGTTTTAAAAAAGATATACAAAAGTATTATATTTTTTGAAATTATATCAAAAATTATGTTATTTTTAAATAAGTATAATTTAGTTCAAAATAATCGTAAAAAGATATGCATTATCAAATTTGACCAATGTAAATCATTAATAAAGAAGATTTTTATTAATGCATAATAAATTTACTATTATAATTTTTAAATATATATTATAATTTTATAAAAAAATAAAAATTGATAAAATATTAAAAAAATAATAACAATAAAAAATATTAATAAAATAAATATTTTGTGAATTTTTATATTAATTGTGATTTTAAAATTGATAAAGATTTGTGTTTTAATTGTGTTTAATTACTTGAAAAAAAAATAAAAAAAAATTAATAAAAAAATTATTAAAATAATATAATTTATTCTTAATTAACCATTTTCATAAAACTAATGGACTAGATAACATTTTTTTAATCTAAGGGATTAAACGACACAAATGACTAAAAAACATTTATGATATTTCTCTTCTATATATAATAATTGATGTGATACTCTCTCATTAGATATAATTATATGAATTCAATTGTATTTATTAATAATATTAGATCACGGAGATTTATAAAAGTTTTTATAATAAATAAAAAATTTGAAATTTTTACAAAATGAAACTCTAATCCAACACTAAAAGCTACATTTTTTGAAATACAAAAGTAATATTTCACCTAAAAATATATATTTTAAAATCACATAATTACAAATAAACTGAGACGCAACATATAATCTTAATGATTATGAAAGTCTCATGTTATCATCCACCGTAGAATTTGTAAGTGTTAACTTTTTAGAATTTTGCTACATATTTTCTCAATGTCATGTTTCATATTCTCATAATTATGAGAGATGTACTAAGGTGGCGTTTGGTTCGTTGAATGAAATCGGAATCGGAATCGGAATGGAATGGAATGGAAAGAAAACAATTTTGTTTGGTTTAACTACTGAAATCAAGCTCGAAATCATGATTATAGTGTTTGGTTTGCCACTGGAATGGAATGAAAAAAACTGTAATTGACCTTAATACCCCTACATGCTGTAAAGTTCAAATAATGTCATTTAATTATTATTTTTTCGTCAGACAAAATACATTATTGAAATCATTATTTTTCTAAATAATTATTACTTAATTAAAAAGAAATGTATTATTAAAATTATTTTTTTTAAATAGGGTTTAGGGTTTTGAGGTTTGAGATGTGGTATTTAGGGTTTAGGGATTTAGGATTTGGGGTTATATTTGTAGGTTAAGGTTTAAGGTTAAAATTATTATTTTTCTAAAAATGGTTTAGGGTTTTATAATTTTAGATTTGGGGTTTAGGGTTTTAGGATTTGGGGTTATATTTGTAGGTTAAGGTTTAGGATTAAAATTATTATTTTTCTAAAAATGGTTTATGGTTTTAGAATTTTGGATTTGGGGTTTAGGGTTTTAGGATTTGGAATTTGGGGTTTAGGGTTTTGAGATTTATGTTTTAGGGTTTTGGGTTTTGGGATTTATGTTTTAAGGTTTAGGGTTTAGGGATTTGGGTTTTAGGGTTTTGAGTTTTAGGATTTAGGAATTTGGGGTTTAGGGTTTAGGGTTTATGGATTTATGTTTTAGGGTTTAGGGATCTGGAATTTGGGGTTTAGGGTTTAGGGTTTAGGGTTTAGGGTTTAGGGTTTAGGGTTTAGGGTTTAGGGTTTAGGGTTTTGGGTTTTGGGATTTATGTTTTAAGGTTTGGGGTTTTAGATATTAGGGTTTAAGGATTTGGGGTTTAGGGTTTAGGGATTTGGGGTTTTGAAATTTTGGGAATGGAATTATGATTACCAAGGGTGGGAGAAGGAATTGTGATTCGTTCTCTTTTAATAATGTGATTCTATTCTGCCCTCCATTCCATCCAATCAAACACATAAAATGGAAGTAATCAATTCTGATTCCATTCTATTTACCCAATCAAACATGGGGTAATAATTTATTTCTACATTCTAATAATAATTAAAAATGTTTGGAACGTTGATACATGTATTAGAAATATGTATCGAATGTATTCTCAAATGAATGTAATTTTCATATAACTCAATACAATTATCATAATGAAATCATTCAGAAAAATAAATATTGAAATTAAAATTTAAAAAAATTGATATTTATCACATTAAACTAAATGCATGTTATTATTCATTTGAATAATAATACTAACGTTATACTTAATTATAATATATGGATCATACAAATAAACCAATAAAAAGTTTTTATTAAAAATAACACTAATTTTAATAATATATATTAAATAATATATGAATGTGTGAGTGTGTCCCTCTTGAAATCCAAAAACAAAAAAGAGGTTTGAATAACACATATTCTTCTTATTTTATCAATTATACACTTTGCCCCTTAAATTTATTTAGTAAGATTTTTTCCATTGAGTTTTAGTTGAGTAAAATTTAGAATACACAACTCTAAATTTATTAATATTAGATCCAAACAAGTAAACAAAATACTTGTATTATACTCACTATAACACTTTTCAAAGGCAACTCACAAATTGAAGAGAAATACAAACACTCAAAAAGAAAGCTCTTAACTCACACTCAAACTAAGAATACAAAGACTTATTTGTTTTTGATGGAATGATTAAACCAAATGCAAGGTAGGCTATTTATAGTCCTCACTATGCAATCTACACCACACAAATATAAAACTAAGAAATAATTCTAGCCATACAAATCTTATCTACACACTTCTCTTTTCTACAACCTTCAACCACTTCATTTATTTCTACAACCTTCAACTACTTCATTTATTTCTACAAACTTCAACTACTTCATTTATTTCTACAACCTTCAACTACTTCATTTATTTTTACAACCTTCAACCACTTCATTTATTTCTACAACCTTCAACTACTTCATTTATTTCTCTACCTCTTCAATTATTATTTTGGTGTTGATTTTCAACACTCTCCCTCAACACCAACTCTTACTATTTTTACTGTGTCAAGCTGATGGCGAAACATTTCGAACTTGTCAACGCTTAAGATTTTAGTGAACAAGTCTGCATTGCCTCATTTCAATTTATTCTTGCAGAACCTTTTCTCTGATAAAGTGATAGTGTATTTCAACATGCTTAGTTCTTGCATGAAAGACCGGATTCTCTGCCAAACGAATTACCGATTGATTGTCATAGTACAATGGTACTGCATAATCTATTGATTGATGTAGATTATTCATTAGCTGTATCAACCATGTACACTCTTGAGCTTCCATTGTTGCTGCTCGATACTCAGCTTCAGTGGTTGATAATGATACCGTTGGTTGTCTCTTGCTACACCAAGAAATTGTTCCAGAACCTAGCTTAAACACATACCCAGTTGTTGATCTCCTGGTGTCATGATCTCCTACATAGTCTGCATCGCAGTAACCAACTAACTTGTTGTCTCTACCTTTCTTGTACAAAAGACCATAGTCAATTGTACTCTTCACATATCTCAATATTCGTCGAACTACTTCCAAATGTGGCTTCTTTAGATTTTGCGTGTACCGACTCATTACACTAACTGCATAAGAAATGTCAGGCCGAGTTAAGGTTAAGTAGATCAGACTGCCTACCAATTTTTGATACATTATCGCATCTTCCAAATCTTTTCCTTCGTGTGCACACATGTTGGCATTTGGCTCCATCGGTGTCGAAATTGGTTTGCATTCAAGCATTCCAAACCGTTTTATCAAATCTTTAGAATATTTTGCTGACAAAGAAATATTCCTTCTTGTGTGTGATCAACCTCTAAACCAAGGAAGTGCTTGAGCTGGCCAAGTTCTTTCATCTGGAAACGGACTGACAAATTCTCCTTTGTTCGAAGAATTTCTGCCTCATTATCACCAGTTATGATTAAGTCATCCACATATACTAGCACAATAGTTAGCTTTCCTTCATTGGCTTTAACAAATAAGCTGGAATCTGCAGGTGTTACTGAATAATCACTTTGTGTTAGAAATTCAGCAATCTTACCATACCATGCCCTGGGTGCTTGTTTTAATCCGTAAAGTGCTTTCCGCAGCTTACACACATATTCAGGATGATCTTGGCTCTGAAAACCCATTGGTTGGATCATGTAGATCTCCCGATCCAACTCTCCATGAAGAAAAGCATTCTTCACATCCATCTGCCACAGCTTCCAATCTTTGTTTGCTGCAAGTGCAAGTAGGACTCGAATAGTTGTAAGTTTCGCCACTAGACTAAACGTTTCATCATAGTCTAGTCCATACTGTTGAGAGAAACCACGAGCTACCAATCGTGCCTTGTATCTCTCGATTGACCCATCTGGTCTACGCTTTATCTTGTAAACCCATTTGCAGGATATGGGTTTCACATCTCTTGGCTTTCGCACTAGATCCCAAGTTTGATTTTGCTGAAGTGCATTGATCTATTCTCTCATAGCTGTCATCCACTCAGATCTTTGCGATGCTTCTTCAAACGTCTCAGGTTCTATTGCTTCTTCAATTATGGCTGCATTGGCATATTTGGGATTTGGCCTTCGTGTTCTTGTTGACCTACGGAGTTGAGATTGTGGAGTTGATTCTTCTATTTCACTAGGCCCACCTTCTTCATTTAGTTGTTGATATATGCCAGTTTGCCAAGGATTCTGAGCTACTCTTTGTTCGGTACCTTCATCGTCTGGATCTCTGGATTCATCTAAACTTGGTTGGAATTAAATAGTATGCTCCTCCATATTTTGTTGCAGCTTATCTCTAAATTCTCTTGAGTCTGGCAATGCTTCCTTCTCTGAGGACCACCAAGAAGATGCTTCATCGAACACCACATCTCGTGAAATGTAGCATCTTCCACTCGTTGGATCACAACATTTCCACCCTTTTCTTTGGCTATCGTATCCCACAAAGATACATCTAACAGCTTTCTTGTCAAATTTGCTCCGTAAATGATCAGGAACAAATACATAACACACACAGCCAAATACTCAAAAATAGCTAACTGTAAGTTTCATGTTCCATAGTTTCTCAAAGGGTGAAACAAATTCTAACCTTGGTTGAGAAAGTCTATTGATCACAAAGGTTGCAGTCCTCATCACTTCAGCCCAAAACCTCCTAGGTACATTCTTTTCATGTAGCATACTTCGACAAATTTCTGCAAGATGTCGATTCTTTCTCTCTGCTACACCATTTTGTTGTGGCGTGTTGGCACAAGTGTATTGATGACGTATACGACATTCCCTTAGGTATTGAGAGAACTCGCTTGAGCTATATTCTCCGCCATTGTCAGTGCGCAAGCAACATATCTTATTTCCAACTTCTCCTTCAGTTGACTCTTTAAACTCTTTAAACTTTGATAATACGTCAGATTTTTCTTTCATAAAGAAAACCCACACATACCTTGAGAAGTCGTCAATGAATGTCACCATATATCGCATACCGCCAATTGATGGTTGCTTAACAGGACCGAATACATCAGAGTGAACTAACTCCAATGGTTCTTTTGCTTTAAACTTCGATTCCTCATATGGAAATTGGTGAGCTTTACCAGATTGGCACCCTGCACAGACTGTGTCTGTTCGCACGTCTAGTTGAGGAAGCCCTTTAAGCATCGACTTCTTCACCATCATATTTAGCTTGGAATAGCTAACGTGACCTAACCGCATATGCCATAGATCTGATGTCTCATTTCTTCTTGTCTTGTCTATATATGCAAATTTTGCTGACATCACGTAGATTGATTCCAATCGTTGCCCCTCCATTGTCGGTGTTTCTGAGATTTTGAGATCACGATACACCTTCACGTCTCGGGGACCAAACAAGACATAGTGGCCTGATGATGTTAATTGAGCCACAGATAGCAAATTTTTCTTCATTCCTGGGACATGATAAACATCTTGAAGTGGTACTTGGTTAGTACTATATCGATGCGTAACTATCGTCTTACCGATGTGGGCTATTGGTAACCTTGAGTTGTCAGCTGTCACCACTACACGACCTCCCTTGTACTCAGACATGCTTTCCAACTTATGTTTATCACCTGTCATATGATTTGAGCAGCCCAAATCTATGATCCAGTCATTCTTGTAGTCAATTTGTTTTGATGTTGTCACCGTAAGAGCCAATTCTTCTTCCTTTGTAGCGAATAATGCTTCGGCATCCCAACCATCTTCGCTATACTCCTTGGAACTGGAAGTAGCTGTATTGTTTTCAATAGGCTTTTTCTTACTCCAACAATCTTTTGCCATGTGACCCATCTTTCCGCAGTTGTAACATTCACCGTCAAATTTTCTATTGTTATTGTGGTTCTTTCAAGCTCCCCTGGACGAAAGCCTCCATTTCCTTTCCTTGAGGAATTTTTCCTTTATCGCCATCATTTTTATATCCATTTTCATTGTATCGCTTGAAAGTGCCTTTGCTTTTGCTAGTGTAGAGCGCTTCTTCTTTACCCTTCAGTTGGACTCATCCCATTTGCTTAGCCATAGCTTCTTAACTGGCTAACAAATTCTCAAACTTAACAAGAGATGGTTGTGTCGGCCATCCTTGTATAGCGGTAACAAACCCTCGATATTCGGGTCTCAAACCATGAATAATTATTCTCTTTATCCTCGTTTCCCCAATAGGAGCTTTTGGATCTAACTCTGAAATTTCGCGGCATAATGACTTTACCTTGTGAAAGTATTAAGAAATCGTCATGTCTCGTTGCGCCATCGATAGTAACTCATTCTCCAGAAGTTGCAATCTTGTATCATTCTTCTTTGAAAAGAGCGTAACAAAAGTGTCACATGGTTCCTTTGGTGTTTTTGCATCCCGAATATGCTCCAACATTTCTTCTTCAATTGTGGTCTTCAAAGCAAACATCGGTTTGCCTGCTTTAATTTTCCACTTCCACAAGATGCCGTTTGCATCTTCCACTGTTGGTTGTGTAACTTCATCACCACCAACAACCTCCCACAAGTCTTGACCTTGTAGATAAGACTCCATACATGTTGCCCATGTGTTATAGTTTTTGTTGTTGAGCTTCTTGATTCCTCCAACTACTTGAAGATCACCCATCGTGTCGGCAAGATTTCGACTATACCGAACAAGCTTGACTAATAAACTTGCAGAGTACCAAACTCCTCATGACTCAAGATAACTCCACTAAGAACGATCCCGACTGTTCATACCAATCTGGATGTTGAGTAAAATTTAGAATACACAACTCTAAATTTACTAATATTAGATCCAAACAAGTAAACAAACTACTTGTATTATACTCACTATAACACTTTTCAAAGGCAACTCACAAATTGAAGAGAAATACAAACACTCAAAGAGAAAGCTCTTAACTCACACTCAAACTAAGAATACAAAGACTTATTTGTTTTTGATGGAATGATTAAACCAAATGCAAGGTAGGCTATTTATAGTCCTCACCATGCAATCTATACCACACAAATATAAAACTAAGAAATAATTCTAGCCATACAAATCTTATCTACACACTTCTCTTTTCTACAACCTTCAACCACTTCATTTATTTCTACAACCTTCAACTACTTCATTTATTTCTACAACCTTCAACTACTTCATTTATTTCTACAACCTTTAACTACTTCATTTATTTCTACAACCTTCAACTACTTCATTTATTTCTACAACCTTCAACCACTTCATTTATTTCTACAACCTTCAACCACTTCATTTATTTCTCTACCTCTTCAATTATTATTTTGGTGTTGATTTTCAACAGTTTTAAGTTTCAAAAATTTAATCTAAACATTTGACTGTATCAATTAAATTTAAAATGTTAAAATTATGTTGTTGTTTTTTTGTTTTGTAATTTAGTCCCTTAATTTTTCAAATTTAACATATTTAGTTTTTTTTTTTTAATTTTAGATAGATTAAATTTGTGAAAAATAAAAATTAAATTGATTAAATTTAACGAAAAAAGACATGGGATCAAAGTGTATAACCAATAAAAATTAGACTACGATAGGTGCTTTTTATGGAAAGGAAAAAAATTGTAGCAATGCCTTTTCAGATGTAAAAAAAACCAAGAAATAAAATAGGATGTGCTTAATTATTTGCAGCCGGTAAGAAAAGGCTTCTTTCTTCCAGATTATTAATTTAATTAATTTACATATATATATTTTTTTCCCTCTGATCATAACTTTATTAAATTTACATGTAACAGGTCATTTTATACCTGCTAATAGGCACACTAGTAAAATATATTATTTGAACACAATCACCCAACAAGAAAAAGAATTAAATAAATGACATATTTTAAATTCAACAAAAAATAATAATAAAGTACATGGATTTTTAGATAAGTTTTGAAAGAAAAAAAAAGGGTTATTTTCCCGTAGTGATCAGAAAGGTAGGTCGAATGCTATAAATAGTTGATGATCTTAATTTGGTTCTCACAATCACGACTTAAAAGAAAGAAAGAAGAAAGAATATATATATATATGGATGTAATTGGTGAAAAAAACAATAATAGAGTAATAATGGTTATATTGGGATTAATATTACTAGTATACTTTTTAACTGCAGCACTTAAAGTACAAGCAGATAATAATAATATTATCAATCACAAACCATCCATTTTGCCCTCTGCCACTCCTTTGCCTCATGATGGCTTTTTTAGTTCTGATGGTGGGGGTTTGAAGATGGGGATCAGAATTGCAAGATTTCATTTTTGTACCAGTATTGTGTGCTACTCAAAGTGCTTGCTAATATTCAATAAAGATAAACAACGATCTTTTATTACCTATGAATCGTGTGCTGTGAACTGCGGGAAAGATTGCTTTAATAAGCATTTAAAGAAGAACGGTCATCGTCGTTACTAGTTCAAATTAATAGTATTAATTAGTACTTTAATTATGACCTACGTACCTACAACTACATTACTTGTATACTTATATTCAATTATTTATGCTTAATTCTTTTTTTCTCTCTTTTTTATGTTTAAGACTTCAATTTTATATTTTTTTTGTATATCCAAATAAACTAAATTCTTCACCATAAGAATCTATATAATATACACTGTGCATTATAATATTTCTACGTTTTTCATCCTAATTAATATATTAAAATCTTTGTTGTACTAATAAATATGAGTTAAAGTTATTCGTTATGTTGTACAGTATTTCTTAAATTTCTTAAAAATTATATGTATTTAATCACAAAAGTTGATTTATATTTTTTAAAATATGAATTTTTGTCTCTTATAAAACTTATGACGTATATTTTTAACTCATTTTTATTATATTATTTTATTATTTGTCTTTTTTATAAGACGTGATCATTTTTATTTGATATTAAATTAAAATCTATAAAAATTATTTATCTTTAAATATTAAAAGATTAATTTTATGGATGAATACACACTTAATTTTAATAAATTTTATCATAATATTACACGTGATACTTCTAACAAGATTATCAATTTGATGTGTTTTGTGGAAGAATGAGATGAAATGACATACAATTAATTCTATATTAACTATGAAGAAAATTTTAAATACAATTTATTGTATATTTCTGTTAATATAAATAGTTTATCTCAATTTTTTTATAAAAAAAAATCATTTTTAAAGGAATGAAAGTTAAAGATGGCTTCATTATAGTACATATGTATCCATATATGCAAGATACTCGGCTAATTATACTTATATGCAGCAAATCAACAAATTTTATGATCAAAAAATTAAGTTTAATATGAAATGGTCACTTCAGGCATATCCGATAATAACTAAGTCTATCCAATTAAACCTGACCCATCCTTTTTTTCTTAATTGAATTTGTTGATATACATATACATTTTTATATCCCGTGCAAGATGACGAATTTCATATTGAAGTTGTAGTATCAAGGTATCAAAGAAATCGTGTCCGCATGACACGATCCAACTCATAAATAGGATATCTTGTTAGCACTAGGCACATTTAGGGTTTAGGTCGAATTGACACATAATACATACACAACCTGTATCGTATCTCTATTCTTAACTCGTAAGTTTTATCGTGTTTATAATGAGTTAAAATGTTGATAGTGAGATTCCAAACTTTATCTATTATATACTAATATTAACTTTATCCACTAAGTTACGTTCACATCTAATAATATATAAACATATTTATATATTTAAATATAATTTAATTTTGAATTAATAGATTGGTATAATTTTGTTCATTATGGGTCACGTGACGTGTTGTGTAACTTTTTCCCCCGCATTTCGTACAATGTCATACCTAATGTCTAACGGAGCATGTTATATTGATCCGTTGAATCAATAGACCGAATGCTTAACGGGTCATAATGTGTAGAATCAATCATACGATACGACCTATTTAATATCCCTAATATCAATTATTCAACTTCAAATATATATTTGCTTGAGATATTATGTAATATCTTATTTGAATGCTATATAAAATAAATAAAAATATATTTATGTAATAAGGTATTATTGTTTATTGTGTAAGAATTGATAGTTGAAAAAAAGTTAAATCATATTTATAATCGATAATAATTTATCATAATAATTATTACGTAATATCATCTTAATATATAAAAAAATGTTATAAATAGAAAGAATACGTGATTTTAAATCATATTTCATTTTTCTACTTCTAAACAATGCCTATTTTTTAACAAATTTTCAATTAAAACAAAAATTACATGCGTTTAACAGCATCAATGCTCAATAATTTCGGTTTCTAATAAAGTTAATCAAGTTATTTTATTTTAATATATTTTTACATTATATAAAATAAATACACTATATAGATAGAAGTTAATAATATAACATTATTTGTAAATAATTATGTTTTACAATTAATCTAAAATTCCGTCCCTATTCTAACCCGAAACTTGCATAAGCAGTCCTTACTCTTTTTAAGTACTTACCTATATGGCTATATATGAACAAAAATAGCTATGGATAAAATTAATGAGAACTGAGTATACAAAAAAAATTAATTATATTAATTATAATGTGTAAGAATTTTTTTTTTAAATTAAATAATTTCATCATTTTTAAAGTTATTTTATCACATGTAGTAAATGATATGAATGGATAAAAAAATTGCGAGTTTGATTATCTGCGATTATCTGCACTGTTAGTTCGATTTTTATCATATAAATTTTAAAGATGTGTACGATTTCGAGTAAAAACCGAACATGAAACAACGAGTGCGTTTCAAATATAATTATATTGATAATCGTACTCATTTGTATCCAAAATTAATTATATTTATTTAAATAATTTATATATTTATTATATTAAATTATATATTAATTAATAATTATAATTTATTGATTTTTTGCGTAGAAATATATAGAAATTTAAAAAAAAAATTAGAAAAACGGTTTTCTTCAAACATTTTTTAATAAATGTTTTGAACAGTTACCTGCAGGTAAAAAATCATTCCCAAATCGTAACGATTTTTAGACAATTATAAATACAGATTTTATAATTCAATTTGAAATAATTATATCAATAATTATCCTGAATTATAATTATATCAATAATTAACCTGAATTATACTTTCCCGTTTATAAATGAATAATAGGTGAGTCTATAACTACTAATTGTGATTGTAACCAACTCCTCAACGTCATGTAAAATTCATGGAAAATTTATTAATTAATAAATACAAATTAAGAGGTGCATGCGGTTATCAACCATTAATTAATATATTTTCCGATTCAAATATTTTTATTTATATGATCCCAACTAATTCTTAATAGACACGAACAAGTGTAGGCTGTTCCATATTACCAACCAATCATAATCTTCAAACTAATTAATGTTTAAATCATATGTTCTATTTGCAAAACACTCACATTTAATTAGAAATTGAAGGGGAAAATACAAAAATTAGAAGATTAATTAAAAAAAAAAGATGAAATGTTATGTAAGTGTAGCTTCTATAATGCTACATATGAACGAAAGTAGCTAGTTATGGATAAGATTAATATGATGAAGAACATTATGGTTGAAATGACTATTATGGGATTGATTGTTTTGCTTATACCTATTAAGGGCATGGAAGCAGTAGTACATAGACCCGCTTTATCTCCATTTCCCTCTAGTTTTATTTCTTAACCCTTCAATTGATGGGTTGAAGTCAAAGTGGAACTTCTTCAGATTCAATCTTTGTCTAACATTTGTTTGTGAACAGAAATGTTTTTCTCATATTAGCCTAGAAGCATATAAAAAGTGTTTTAATGACTGTAGGCTAAAATGCTACGAAAAACACTTGAAATAATAATAATGTAATTTAATGATATATATTTCAAGTTTATACTTAGTAAATGTGTTTATTCAATATAAATATGTGTAAATTATGTAATTATTTATTGAAAATAGGGAGATTAAATAAAATTAGTTATACATTCTATAGTATAATTAGTAGTAATGCTTAGGGGTGTTCATAGAATACGTTATTTTATCTTCATCCGATACGACTATCCGATCTGATTTAAACATCTTAATCCGCAACCGATTCAATCATTTTTAAAATCCGATGCAATTTAATATGTAACCTATTTAGATGTAATCCAACCAATAAACTTAATTAACTCTATTTTTATATTTTTGAATAAATAATTTAATTTTTTACATAAATCATAACATAAAATTATTTGAGTTAAAAGAAATCTTAAAAAATTAAATAAATATATATTAATTAAATATATATAATTAATTTATGTTGGGTTGAATGAATCGTAATAATTCGATCTAATGGTCGGATCAAAACTGTCAAAAAATTAACAGATTAGATTAAATTGATTAAATTAATTAGATAATCCGATTTTTTTGAACACCCCTAGTATCACTTAAAGTTTGAATAAATGCTTCTTAACATAACTAACAAATACAATTTGTGTATGCCTTTTCCTCTTCGTTAATATGAAAGTGAAAAGAAATTATATTGAATATAAGGACGTAGAAAAATTGATATACTTATTCAACAATTTACATCAAAGTTTTGAATGGAAGATTGATATAACAAAAACACGCGCTTTGTAAAGAACAGGGAATGAGGGAAAGTGCGTCATTTACATTCTCATACTTCCTGTTACAAAAATATCTCTTATTTTAATATTTTATTTTATATTTTTCATTATTATTTTAAAAAACATTTTAATGATTTTATTATGATTACTAATTACCATTCTTTATTAAGCAAGTCCAAAGAAAAGGAATGAGTTTTATACTCCATTTACTCTCCAATTTAATTCATGTTTATTATTTGATTTTTATTATGGATTAATAAACATACTCTAATGTTGACAGAGGCAGAGAGGTTGAAACATGAACCATATCTTAAAATAATACATTCTCACGTAAAAAAGATTCAAATTGCGTACTCGTCAAAGTTTGTAAAAGACTAGGCATTCCAAATACTTATAAAATTCCTAATCACATATAAGAAAGATCCCAAATTATTAGTTTCAAATATAACTTGCCAGGATTAGTTTAGCAGGACTTAATTATAGCAGGTCAATTCCAATCTTGCATACACTCGAAAAGAACATCTCCGAGTTTTTCTTCATTGATGGCCTCATATACCTTTTCTATGTCCTCACCTGGACTCACTTTTTTATCACCACTCAGCAGCTCAGTTCCCACTTCAGTCCTAACAAACTTATAAATTGGATAAGTCTTGCAATTCTCTATTCTGTTTGGAATTGAAAATTTTCCAATATCAAATCTTTCCCTTGCTTTTTCCACCTCTTCCACTAGTCTAGCTTTCAATTCCTCCATGAATATTGGTATGTGTTTGAAAATTGAGTAGCCCTTTTCATTTGCGTGTTCAGCTTTAGTATCTTTAAGTGCTTTTTCAACAACTACTTCCTTCAACTTTGGCAGTAGAGCATAAGATGGATTAATGGGATCATCAAGATAAGAGAAAACTGGTTGGTGCTCTACAACTTGCAACAGTTCTCTCTCGCAAAATCGAGATTCGAGCAGTGAACCATCTTCAGTAGCATAAAGGTTCTTCCTTACAACTTGGAGAACTACTTGTTTCACAACTTCTCTCATATTTTCCTCTAGATGCCTTAAATCAATTGCTTGGCAAAGTGCCACTAAGTAGGTTGAAGACATAAGCTTTAGAATCTCAATAGACTCTGCACTTTTTCTTGCTGAGATTAAACCAAGAGAGTTCACATCTTGGTTGTGTTGTTCTGCACTTTGTACGTGGGTTGTAACAGGGTTTGCCAGGTACTGAAGCTCAGAACAATATGAAGCCATGGCTATCTCAGCACCTTTGAAACCATAATCCAAGCTTGGATTTGGACCACCACTCAAATTAGAAGGCAACCCATTATTGTAGTAATCACAGACAAGTTCAGAGAATTGAGCAAACATGAGCTTCCCTATTGCTGCTAAAGCAATTCTGATATTATCCATAGAAACACCAATTGGTGTCCCCTGAAAATTGCCACCGTGAAGAGCAATATCCCGAGAAACATCGATTAATGGATTGTCATTAACAGAATTGATTTCTCTTTCAATTGAGTGTGTTGCCATACGAATCACTTCAATCTGAGGACCAAGCCACTGAGGAGAAGTTCTGAGGGCATACCTGTCTTGTTTTGGCTTTGTAAGAGGGTCTTTCTCGTGGCGAATTTTTGCTTCTTTCATGTAATCACTTCCATCCAAAAGGAACTTCATGATTGAAGCAGATTCAATCTGACCAGGATGGTGTTTCAGCTCATGAGTTAATGGGTCTGTGAACTCAGGCTTTCCTTTCATAACTTCACAGAAAAGAGCAGATACAACTTCAGCTAATAGAGCTAAAGTGTTAGCATCAAAACAAACAGTTGCAGCCACAGCAGAACCAACAGCTGTTCCATTCACTAATGCTAAACCTTCTTTGGCTTGAAGCTCAAAAGGAGCATCAATCCCAGCCCTCTTTAGAGCCTCTGTGCCTGTGATCTCGTCCCCATTAAGCAGGACCACTTTCGAATTATGCCGGGCAGTTAACAAACCAGCAATGTAAGATAATGGTACAAGATCACCTGAAGCAGTAATAGTTCCTCTAAGAGGCAATTTAGGAATCAAATTTTCATTCAAAAGCTTAACAATAGCTTCAAGTATAACCCATCTAATCCCAGAATAACCTTGCATCAAAGTGTTTGTTCTAACAAGCATAGCTGCTTTTGAGTAACTTGATGGAAGATTGTCCTTCCCAATCACACCTGCATTGAGAAACCGAATAAGCTCAGTTTGGAGATCTGCAGTCTTGTTAGTTCTTCGGTGTGATGTAGCACCAAACCCTGTTGTAACTCCATAAGTATCAGTCCCACGGGCAATATTTTCAGCAACCCAATTGGCACTTCTTGCCACACGTTCACGAGCCGTAGCCTCATCGAGCTTTACATTAACTTCAGGTCGCCGTGCAATTGCGGCAACCTGAGCAACAGTCAGAGTTGTTCCTCTGATGTCTATAGTTTCAGCCAGAGAGAACTCTTTCAACATGTGACAGACTTCATCAAGATGGTTACATTGTAGACTCGCTGCAGCTTTCTTCCAGTGTAAATCGTTTGGAGCAGAGAGATTCTGGATATGGGGATGCCCATTTGGATTAGCAATATTTCCATTAGGTGCCATTGATGGATTTAAGAAAGGGGTTTTTTTTTCTCTAGAGGAAGAGTGAATGTGAATTGGGTATTGTTTTGTGAGATTGAGAGGGAACAAAAGATGAATTTATAGTAGTGATGAATTGAAAGAAAGAAAGTGAGAAACCGTCCGCGTCAACCTTCAAGACATAAATAAAGTGAGATTCCCATTGCAAGGAAAAATAGAGGAAATTAGCTTGCCTTTTCTAAACAAGAAAAACATGTTGGACTGACCTTATTGAATTCTTGAAGATGACCATGAACATACTGAAGATCCCACAACCATTTTCTCCAACTTTTCACATAACGACCATCTTTACATGGAAACAGAGTCATGCTCACAAGTCCCAACAACCCTTTTCTTAACCTATTCTTATCATAACAACCCTCTTTTTTAGGTGGTTTACCTCTCAAAAATTAAGAAATGTTTAGTTTCAGTTATCTAAGTATATATTTTATTTTTGTATCAGTTTAATCTATTCATTTAAAAAAAATGATAATAAAATAATAAATAATTAATTCTTTCTTATTTTTTTTAACTATTATTGAGATATTAATCTCATAAATTGTTTTTACCAATTAATGACAATAAAATTGAATACAAGTTAAATAATAAATAAATTCGATAGTTTGTTTTGTAATTTTTTATAACAAAAATGAATAAATTGCTAAAAAGAATAACAAATAAATAAAAAATGTTCTAACTAAAATACTCTATATGTATTTGTCTTTAATAATATTATAAGTAAGAAAAAAACTTTAGGAAACTCCCAAAAAAAAAAGAATCAGATGAAGACTAAATTTAATATTAGACTCAGTTACCGTGTGTTTCAAACATTTATGTTTTCGTTGAAACCTTAACCAAAGTTCATATTCTATATAGCTAACCTAACATATATGACTCTGATTACTGCAATATCAACCTTATTGTCCAAACATTAACAAATATTCACCAAAAAACAAAAAAAAAACAAGGGTAATGATAATATGATTATGATGTTGTGGATATTTTACATTAACATGACATAAACACCAGAGTGCAATAATTATTTACCAAAGGATTGTAAAAGTATGAACAGATCTGAGACTGATAAAATTAAGTAAATATATCCTCACACTACTAAAGATTAAAAAAAATATTATTTACAACAACTTGTTTTATACTAATAAGTCACGCGTTATATAATAATATGTTAAAAAATAAACTCAATTATATAATTGATACATATAAATAATAATTCATTGCCCTACCAGACCCAAGATAGTTGGATTACCGATTTAGTTTGAAAAAAAGAAATTGGCACAAAGCAGTCTACTACGCAATTACTCACGTTCAAGTTGTACATAACTTGTACTGCTCATTTCGTGACGATTTCGACCCAAACTCCAAAGACTGATTTGGGGTAAACTAATTTATCAGGTCCGCCCAAAGCACGGACAAAGTTGAGAGGGTTTCTAAATATTTTCTGATCTAAAATGGTGTTATAATCAAGAGATTCCTCTTTTTCTTATTATTTATAAATTAACGCTATATTAGATTTAATTATATAAATTTACTTATAATTACATATAACTAAATAAATAATTCAAACAATCAATTTATATCAAGAAATATGATTCCATCTGATAATATCCAATTTAGATTAACAAATTTTATAATTTAATATATATTTTAATCTGAAATGAATTACTATTAAATTATAAATAAATATATTTTATTTTATAATTTATTATATTTAAATATTATATATATCATAATTATATTAAATTATTATTTTAACTTAAAAATAAATATAAATATTTAAAATAAATTAATAATTTTTTTAATTTTTTTTAATTATAACTATAAATAATAAATTTTAGTATAAATAAATCAATTTAAAATTTAAATGTTATATATATTATTTTATATATGATAATAATTCATAAATAAATATCTTATCTAAAAAAATTCAAACAGTTCGAATTCAAATTGATTACGTTATTAAATCAGATTTAAATTAAAAATTTTAAATTCAATATATGAATTGAATTTAATCAAAATATACTATTTTGATCTGTTAGTCATCCTTATTATAATTACCAATAATATTACACCAAATTCAACTCAAAATTGTGATATAACTTTTCCCATGGAAATACATGGCAATAGTGTAGTACACAATAGCAATGAAACTTCCCAAGAGATGAGAACCGAGACATTCAGTCAAAAGTCAAAACAGGTAGTTGCTTGTTACAAACTAAATTTTTATCACATATTGGAAAGTGGTGATAAATTAACAGCTTTTCCAAACAAAAGAACAAAATACATAAAAAATAGTGGAAAATATATATCCGAGTTTCCAAACGATAAAATCCATGTTTTTGAGCACATAAAGAAAGTGAGACTACAAGTGCTGTGCAGATATAGATGGACAAAGAATATCAATTGTCCTTAGTTAAATCCAACTTTACACAGCTACAATGGGTGACAATAACCAGCCTTCTTGTGATATCAAGGCCTTGCTCTCTTGTTGTTGCATGAGGGGCACTTATATTGCTTGATGTGCTCTGCTCTAGCAGGAGTGATCTTAACACACTTCCCATGAAACCACTTTTCACATATGTCACAACAAATCCAAAACTCATCTGAAGCATAGTTCTCTCCACATGCACCACACAGGGCATCTCCATGCTCATCATCTTCCTCGTCCAATTCCTCGTTCTCATCCTTTGGCACCACTTTTGTATATTTTTCAGATTCAGAACCTCGCTGTTTCCAGATGATGCAGAAACATACAAAGAGTTATATGCCAAATAAAGAGACTAGCATCAAACAGGAGTACAGGACAATACCTATGCAACCCACAAAGCCACAATAAATTCAACCCAAAATAGAAAGAACTTTATAAGAAAGACAGACAGTCAAATTGCCACTTATCTAGACAGGCAGTGATAACTTCTTATGGCAACTAAATTCTGTAAAGAAATTGATAATGAAAATATAAATTGTCCAAACATATAGGATAGGTTTGGCTGATGCCAAATGCTAATGCAAACATGATTGTGGAACTATTCTATGAGGCAAATGATAGTGCATGATTTTATTTAATCCCAATAGTAGAGGCTACAAATAAGCATATATATCGCTATAGAACTTGCAACTAGAAGAATTCCCAAGTCCTAATTAATTTTGAAAAATCTCACAATGGAAAAAGAAAAATAAATCTTTTTTACCCCTTTCGTGTTTGACTTAGATTTGTTGCTGCTGTGATTTGAAACTAATGACTTCTCTTTAGATTGCCTCTTTGCAATACCAGTAACAAGCTCAAATACAGTTGGCAGATCGTTCATCATGTTGAAGAGTCGTTTCCTGCAGAAACACTCCAGTAAAGTGGAATAAAAATACAAGAATACAAACCAGTGTTCCATTAAAATATAACCAATTTTTCATTTTTTTTTAAAAAGCCTCCTCAGCCAATTCCACTTACTTATAGCTCTTTTATATAGGAATGCAAGCAGCTTTTATACTATTTCCATTTTTGTCATCAAGTATTTCCTTTAATCAAAATGAAGTCCAGCTTGTTACCATTATTGAACAAAGATAAAAAAAATGTGGATTGGTTTAGAGAGCATGAGTGACAACTCAAAAGACTTATGTGAAGTCATACACATTCAACATTTCAAACGACACAAGCATAAATGCACTTTTATATAGGAGGAGGAGGAGGAGGGGGGGGGAATGATATAATACTAGGTCTTGTAAACCAATCATGGTTTTCTTTATTAGAGTACACTGCCTTGCTTGCCAAGAAATTATTTATTGCATCTAGAGTATATGATGACGTGATAGTCCAAGTCAATGAAATTTAATATCAGTGTAACTTTTTATTTGAAAAAAAAATATCAAATAGAAGGTGAAGAGAGAACTCAATTTGATTGCTGAGGAGTATGCTCCAAAAGTAATGTATAACACGTCTTGCTTGCTTGGGACAACTGACAGGTTACTTCGTTCTAGAATTTATTATTTATTTTTTAAAAAAAAGGCCTTTCAAATGAATCGATTCAGATCCATGACTTGACTTATCATTGAACAACAAGCTTACATCAACTTTCTTGCAGATAGGGAAATCGACATACCTATCAGCTTTATCAAAACCAAATCTAGCACCAAAATAGAAAGCCACTGAGAGCAACCATGCATCACTGTGCACAGCCACAAGAGACAGCCAATCTTTTTCTTGCATCCCATCTCTGGCAAAGTTGATACCTAATGCAGGTTCCGGGAGTTCCGGTGGAACTTCTTCAGCAGGTAGATTAACTTCCCATTGTTCATTTGGAAACCCATATAGACACAGATTCTCTTTCTCTATAACACAAATTGTAACAAAAATCCGTCAATAACATAAAAGACATGGACTAAAGACAGCAAAAACATTGAACTGCATCCGGAAATGACAGGGAGGAACGAGAAAGCATTATAGAAATAGTCATGAGCGTGTTAATTGCAGTTATATTCAACTGGGTACAGGTGGATGTAACCTTCACAAATGGTGAGCCAATGGCCCAATGCATCTGTAAAAGCTTCAATCTCAAGTGACATCCAGGAGGGCAAGAATAGAAAGGAAATTTTTATATTAAAAATGCATAGGCATTAAAAAGAAACACTAACTTGCATTATGACAGTACATGATACATCTTTTCTTCTTTTTTACTCTCACTTAACGATGAGAATGCAGGAGAATTACTAAAATCAGTTAAAATGCTGCATTCCAAAAGAAAATTATTCCGAGTATCATAAAAAATTTCGAGTTGAGAAGCTATCTTCAACCTAGTTTAATTTTCAACTTTTTATCTCTGCATAAAACATCATCAATGCGTAGATAATGATTTCTGTCATACAATTTCAATAATAAGAGGTTACTTGAAAACGTTTTCTAACAATTTTTTTTTATATATAAAAAAGAAAAAGGTAATTATTCATAATTGTAGTTGTTTAATAATTTTTCTTAAAAGTTTGATCCTAAAAATATCATTGCACTTGATTTAGACTAGAAATTATTTTAGAAGAAAGATGGAAAAATCGAAATTAAAACAAAAATCTATTTTAAATAGCTGACTTTAACATTATTTAATAAGGGTATATTTTGCAAGTGATTTCAAAAATAATAAAGGTTCAGAAATATTTATCAAACATTCCTTATTTCCACATCACTCGGAATAATTAGAAATCATAACCCCAACCCAAAGAGCATAAATTTCTTCAAAAAGTTGCATGAACGAAATGTAAGGCATAGAGAGAGCATAGAACTAGAGGGGAGAAAAGTTGTCACGAAAGCGAAAGAGTAAAGATTCTAATTTCAAATGCAAACCAGCACCAGTGAAAAGAAAAGCACAAACAAATTTTATAAAGAAACACAAAAGAGAGAGGAAACCTAACCGGGATCGCACCGTTGGAAAAATTCGTCAACGTCTGTAAAACAAAACAAAGAACATAACTACTACAGCTTAGATAAAATAAAATAAAGAGAGGAAAGAAAGAAAACACAATAAAAAAAATGAATCAGAAAGGAAAAGTAAAAATAATCAAAACGCTAAACTCAAAGTCATAGATAAAAAATTATTTAAAAAAAAATGAGCGACAAAATGAAAAAATTGGTAGGAACAAAACCAGTAGTGAGAGCTTTAATCAAGCCGGCTCTACGGCCCTTGAAGTCCCTAAAAACTTCCTCCACCGAGCGAGGATTGTAAGCTGCTTCTCCATCCATGTCCGTACAATTAGAGTGCACACTTGAAACTACAAACAAATTAGACTCGCCAAAAAAAAAGGAAAATCGAGAAATTAGAAGAAAGTAACAACAACAAAATATAAAATTGGTTACATTACAAAGAATTTATGCAGATGCGACGGCCCTGAGAGGCCAAAAAGAAAAACCCCAAAGTTTTATTAAGCTTGCAGATTCTAGCAGAAGAGAGACCACCGAGACTAGAGGAAAGACTGATTTGGTATGTTCCCAAAGGAGGGAAAAATAAATTGAAGAAGAGGAAGGATAAATCAGCAAATATTAGACTCCTGTCTCCTCAGATTTGTATTACAAGAGAATTGTTATTCAAGTGCGGCCACAGTCTGTAGTTGGTTTTTATTCAAAATGTTTTTGTATGACGTGTCGTTTACTTATTGGAATTGACACAGTATATAAAATAAGAGAGAAAACCGTAAGTCGAATCCGTCCCTTTCTCTTTCTTTTTTTTTCTTGCTAATAAAGGGCATCGCGAACTTAAATAATTGGAATTTCCAACTTTTTCCCACACACAAAAATAAACGGAAATTTTCAACTTTGGAGTTTGGATTAGTAACGTGAGCACTAGGCGTTAAACTAACTGTTAGAAAAATAAAAATAGAATGTAATAGATTTTACATTTTTAAAGAATTATGATTTTATTCTTATTTTAAATTTTTTTTTTCAATTTTATCGTAATCTCAAATATAATCATAAATATTAAGTAATAAATCTCAAATCTTTAAACTCTATTTAAAAAAATAATAATTTTAACCCTAAATCTTAAATCCAAAAAAACTTTAATCTTATTTAAAATAATAATAATTTTAACATTAAATCTTAACTCACAGATATAACACTAAACTCAAAATCCGAAAACACTACCCTATTTATAAAATAATAATTTTAACTTTAAACGTTAACACACAAATATAACTTTAAAATATAAATATTAAATCTCAAAACACTAAATCACAAATCTTAAAACTCACGAAATTAAATTCTATTTAAAAAAATAATAATTTTAATAATATATTTTATTTTTAAGTAATAATTATTTTAAAAAATAATGAATTTTTTACGACGAAAAAATAATAATTAAACTATATTATTATTTTTTATATTAATTTTAAATTTTATTGATATAAAATATTAATTTATTACACGATTTAAGATAATTTCTCTCGTTCAAAGACGTACCTAAAAGAGAAAATGAGCACCACCACGGGCCACGGCCAGTGATAAAGTGCTCACTAAGCGCTTGCTTTTATGACGCTTGTCCAGTGACGTGTACAAGTTCCAAGTAACGCCGCCAATAGATGACGGTGTAATATGATGCTGACCGCTGAGTAATCAGGATTTTTGTATCCTTAATTGTAATCAACAATGAATATTCGTTACAAATTTATGAAGAATTTTAAATAATAAACGCAGTTAAGTTCACAAAATTTAATTCAATAATGAGTACCCTAATGCAATATAATGAAAACAGAAAACCATCAAGAGTTTCGTAGTGATTTATATATTTGCATCTCTCCGTAACTTTCTTATTACATATCAGTACGAACAGTGTAAAGTGTGTTTGAGAGGGAGTCCAAACATCCAAAAGCCATCTTCTGGAATTTAAAAAAACACTACCAAAAAATAACCAAAGAGACGGCCCGGATCGACATGGTAACACCGTTCGCATTACAGCAGGAAGCTCACATATAGCTTTAATAGCTGCAACTTCAATCAAAAAGTACAAAAAAAAAAAAAATCTTTCTGACCTCTGGAGGCAGGTAATGCATAAAACTTCTAAACTCTATAACCATTTCAATCACCTTGCTCTCGCGTCTGAAAGAAAAATTAAACTCATCAAGATATTAATATAAATCCAAAATGTACATCAGAGTTAGTATTAGCTTTGAAGTTAAATACTACACGTTTAATTTTTTTTCTTTTTTCTTTGCAATGAAAACTACACAAGTGATTTGGAACCAAAAAAGTAAGCAGGGGAATTGTTTCATTCCCCAACTGCTTCATGGAATCATTCCAAAATATTTATAAGACTACCGAATATTATTGATCAGAATATTACCATCATCATCAAAAGACAAGTCATATTCTCTTTCATCCAGAACCTGATTTCTTTTCTCTGTGACATTCTCTAGCAGAAACTGCTGAATTGTTTGCCACTAGTGACCACCACCAGCCAGCCATGAATCCATATGCATGCCACTGGGAAATTCCATAAAAACACATCGATTGTTACGTGTAGCTGCTTTGGCATACAGCATTTGCATCTGTGATGGAGGAATCATCTCATCTTGAAGGCCAGAGAGTAAAAGGATCGGTTGCTTAACCTGCAGGATGTGTTCTTGTGAAATTGATCATGGCAGTGCTGTTGAAATAATATGGACTATGAAAAAAAAAATAGAGAACTAAAGAACCACACTACTGCCTTTCAGTTTCAAAGGTTGCAAAGGAGCTTTCGATGACAGATTCACATCATCGAAAACTGTATTGTATATTTACCAACACCGCTGAATTGTAACATTGTTATTTTCTAAGACATATTCGTAAAGAGAAAACACATTATATGGCCTAAAATATATTCACTCATTTCAAGACTCCATATGAGCAAGCAAAATGCAGTTTCATACAGACAGCGTTATCAAGTCCAAGGATATGTCCATTCCAATTATCTTCCTTAAATAAAATTTGCATCAAAAGGTTAGAGCCAGTCCATAAGAAAAAAGAAAAAAAGGGAACATAGACTTGCCTCGCCGATGATGTCAATGGTATTCCACTGCAAAGGTACAACAAAATTAAGAATTTTAACCCCTTTCGAAACACTGCCTCCAATAAACCACTTCCGAAAAGGCAAAAGAACTCCAGCCATGTCCAAAATAGATTTGAAAGAATTTTCCACTATCAAAGCAGCAACCTACAATGCCTAGTCATCAACCGCAGTCAGAGTAAGAAAATATAAGAGTAAATGTACCAGAAGAGAAGCACAACAGATCAAACATAAGCATATTAAAGAGGCATGACTAATCCTAGAACTTTGCTTTACGACATTGAGAACAACATCCAGCTTTATCATGCTGCACTTATGGAACCAATGACCATAATATGTACTATAACACAACCATTTGTTAAAGCCAACGTCACTGTCAAAATATAAATAAAAAAATAAAGCAGCCAGCAGCCTAGATGGAAAATAAAAGTGCTAAAGAACGAAGAAACCATGAGTGTTATATACTTTAAGTCAACGCTTAAAACCATGTAATTGTAGGACTTACATGATTGACCACAGTCCCAACTGCACCCCCTAGTGACCTTCCGAAGACAACTATTTTAGATGTATCAATGTCAGTTTTCTGAGAAAGATGATCCAAAGCAGCGTAACAAATAGAAAAAGAAAAAAGTTAACTGAGAACTAAAGTAAACTCTAATAAACCATACCAACCAAGTACAGACTGAGCATCCTTTGTAACTCCATGTTGAGATGGATACCCTTCACTTGCTCGATAACTGTTTGTGTCAACAGAGTTTATCAGTAATCATTCAACAATGCTAACAACAAAGTCATATGGATTCAGCGTCCAGATCAAGCTGTTGTAAATAACAAAATCAGATAAGAACATTCATCTTAAATACCAGGCATATATACCCTCAGTATGAGAGCATGAAAATGTTACATTGCAACCTCTGTAACATGATTCGGACCATTTCAAGACGATGGGCAATATCTGCAGATCAACAGTTACAGGTAACAAAAGAATATTCCCCAACCTAGACATTCTTAACCCCAAGCACAGTAGACATGTAAAAAAAACGATATGAGTAGGATACTTCCTGCATGTTCTTGGAAAAACAAAATTGTTGGACCTGCAAAACCAGAACCAGAAACAAGAACATGGTAAGCCTTAAGAAGCACAATCTTATCAGATTCGCAAAAAATGTAGCGTGCCTATGCATATATCCAAGATTTGAAGAATCATAATAGTAGCAAGATGATGAATTCTAACTCCCAATGTCCCAATCCGAACGACAATGGTAATAATTAATACCAACGCACCCAAAACTTAACATGATCGTACACCCAGAGAACAAAATTGAATAATGTACAACAATCCAGCTATATTTGTATATTTACTAACTATGTTTTGCTCAAAGTTGGAAGCCTCATAATTCGCATAAGTAAACCCAAGGTCATTTTTGAATTCAATAGAAATCTAAGGTCGGCAAAAAAAAACAAAAAAAAAACTAGCAGACGGAATATAAAAATCGAGTATGAAGAATTGGGAAAGCGGATCGAACCTCGAAAATCAAGGAAAAACCAAGCATGAAGGCGAATTCCGTCGGAAGATCGGAGCGAAACGTCCTCGTAGTTGAGTCTGAGTCGGGCCGGAGTAATCGGAAAAGAGTTGGTCAGACCAGGAACGACGGGCACAAAAACGAGCCTCTCTTGGAGAGTCACCAGCAATGCCATCCCTGCCAATACTAATCCTAAAAACGCTCAAGTGCGACACCATTTTTGCTGTCGTTCTATTTCGTGAATTCACTCCTCAGCTCAGCTAAACTAAACTTCCTCTTTTCCGGCGACTCTCTAACTCACAAAACGAGAAAAGCCGGAGATGGTAAACAAACGAAAGTTTTATTTTCGGGTAATTTAAAAAAAAAAAAAGAGGAGGAATATTTAATGTTTATTAGTTTTCATTAATCTTGATAAAAAAAATATTTATTAAATCACTTTAGGATGGCTATATTATGCTTTTGTCTCTTTATTTCTAGTTACTAATCTAATTAAGGAAAATTGTGTAGGTGAATATTTTAATACTTACCCAAACCACTTCATATAAACGACCAAAAAAATTTAACTTTTGCACTTAGACACTCACCATTATTTTTGCACTAAGACTCTTAGTCATTGCTACTTAGATGTGAAATACTACTCTATTTACCATCTCGAATGAGATATTAAGAGCTATATATTTGTCGTTACTTCATCATGCATTTCATATAAATACAGCTTAAACTTATTCTCTTTCCTCTTTTTTTTTTTAGTTAAACAAGATCTTCCAAAATATGTGATTTTTTTTTTATTTTGAAATTATTTTTTGCTTAAAGATTTAGAGAAAGATGCGAAAAAAAAATTTCTTAAATTATATCATTTGTATAGTTTAATCCTTTAAATTAAAAATAATATTATTTAGTGTTTTTATATAAAAAAAAGTAACCAATAAATTATATTATTTTAATATTTTTTTTATTAAAATATTATTATTTTTATATCAAATAATTTAACGTGATTAACACATAATTCTTTAATAATAATACATTTACAATTGATATAAAAAATCATAAAATATATATTTTTAATCTTGTTAATTGTCACCATTTTATTGATTTTTAATTTATATTAAAATTTAAAATATATATTTAAATAACTTTTTTGTTTGAATATATTTATTGTTGATTTTTTTGTTAAATAATTTTATATTAAATTTTAACTTTTATCATTGTTAAAGACTTGTATTTTAATTATTTGATAGGAACTAACAATATTTTTTAATAAAAAAATTATTAAAATAACATAATTTATATTTAATTGATTTTTTTTATAATTATAATATAATTTTTAATCTAAGAAATTAAAAAACATAAATGATTTCATCTATTAAAAAAAATACATGTATGACAACTATCCGTTTATTAAGAATAAGAATGATGCAATGCTCTTATAAATTTCGGCTAAAATAATAGGCAGAAGTAGAGGTGTTAACTGGCAAGGCTCAATGCGTGAATTAATAATGTATTCTACGGCTCCTGATTCATTTATCATATCATATCATATTAAGTCATACTTAACAAACAAATATGATCCATAATCCGTTTAATTTATTTTTATGAAACAAACTAATACCATCTATAACCCGTTTAATCCATTATTTTAAGAAAATTTTATTAGTAAAACTCAAATACTAATATTAACTTTATTATTAGATAATATATAAATACATTTAAATATAATTTATTTTTAAATGAGAGGGCTAGTTGGACTCGTTACGGTTCAAGGATCCTATCGTGCCCCTTTTCTCCCTCACCTACCGGTCTGTCGGCCTAATAGACCAAATGCTTAACAGACCATCCTGTTTAACACCCCTTTTCTCCCGCGGGTACCGGTCTGTTGGCCTATTGAATTGATTAGTAATCAACCACTTATAGCCTTTATTTATTTATTCATTTATTTATTTATTTTTTTGTTGAGAAATTAGACTCTCAAAACTCGTCTTAACTACAATTATATTAATAATACACTAGTTTTAAATAAATTTAAATAACAAATGAAAAAATAATATTTTTTTTAAAAAATAAATATTAACATAATTATTACTTTAATCCATTATTTAAAACATTAATTTTAATTTTTTAACTATTTATTACATGTTTTGTAAAATAAAATATATAAAAATAAAAATAAATAAAATTTTATTCAAAGTATAATGTTTTATTATTAAAAGCATATTTTTTAGATAATTATACAAATATTAATATATGCAAGCTATGGTGGTCTTCGACTTCGAATATTATCATTTTGAATATTATCAAAGATAAATGGTTCGAAGATTACATGATAGACCTAGGAGTGTCTGGTTCGGATCGAACTAAATCAAAAAACTGAACCAGACTGAATCGGATCAAACGGTTTTACAAATCAAACGGTCCGACCTTATTTGTATTTATTAAAATCGTTTTTCAAACGATCCAATCCGGTTTATATTAATTTTTAAACCAGTAAAACCGATTTAATAATATATTAAAATTTTCACATTATTTCTCATTAAAAGTGTCCAAAAACCGAACTAAATTGAAAATCAAACCAAAATAAACGGTTTTATAAATCAAACGATCCAATCCGATTAATTTTTTTTCCCAAATTCGGATCAGATCGGACAAATGAACACCCCTGGTTAGACCTTCATCCGTGACCATTAATTTTCCGAAAGTAGGATAAAAAATTAAATTTTAATAAAATTTATAATAAAATATTATTATCTTAAATTATTGTTATTTAGAGAATATTAAAATTAAAAAAAAAAGAAAATATAGAGTAACACACTAAATTTGTGGGTTGTTAATAAATAGCACAACTCTAATAACTAATTATAATAATGATGTACAAATCATAAGATAAATTCATTAAAAAAAACAATCAAAATTTAATTTTATCATTCCCCAATCCTTTTGGCTTGTCATCAACTTGATACGACTCCCCACCTACCATCATAAATCCAAATTCAAATCTAAATGTTCTATTTATTTAATAACAAAAAGAGAATTTAGTTCTAAAAAGAGTACAAGATGAAAAAAAACATTATTTAGTTTATTTATAAACTACAAGTGATCAAAATCACTCAACTAAAAGAACTACGTCGGTATTTGCCCAATTATTAATGGAGAGCGAATTATTTCAAGTTCTTATCTGTGATTATATTGATTTATATTTAAATAACTAATTGAAAATCTAATTAATAAATCAATCAAATATATGCCTTGTCCGAAATGATATGAACTGTCAAAATTGGGTGACAAAAATTGATTTTAAGAAGCTTGATCTCCATCCTCCTCCCGTTTCTTATGCTTCAATTACAGGTGAATAAGTAGTTTTTTTGTATCTTGTATGTAGCATCTATATGTAAATGTAACTGAAAGAGAGAGAGAGAGAAAAGAAATGTTAACCCAACAAAGCAATGAGAACTAGAGAAGTAAAGACGATCAAACTGGAGCGATACAACAACATTGATAATCTAAAACCAATGCCTACAGGGACACAACTAGTGGGTTTGGGTGGTATAACATAGATATTTTGATCATTTTATTTTTATTAATTGAACACCATCTTTCTTAAAATTTAAAAATTGAACTAAATTGTAACGTAACAATCAGAATTAACGTTTTAAAAAAACTTTTTTTACATAATTTAATCTCTTAACTTCTAAAATTTAAGATATTTAGTCCATTTGAATTAAAATTATTAAATTAAAAAAAAAAAGAGTTAACGCAATATAATTTAAAAAAAATTAAGGAATAAAAGTATTAAATCTTATAAAATTTAGTGACCAACGGACAATTAGGAATAAAATTGGCATTTGGAATTCCCTAAACTTGCTTCTTTTGGTTCTGTCTCTGAATGCCAGGTATACTTGCTAGTGAGCCGGCGAAAAGGGATTTAATTATATGCCATTTGAAACCATGTAATTGAAATGATTATCTAAGATTCTTACAGTTTAAAGCTATTACCATCTGGAATTTACAATCAAAATGCAATTGTCTTACTATGACAAACAAGTAGTGTAAGCTTGTTAGCTTTTGGAGTGTGTGGTGTTCAAAGGTTTATCCATGCTATTTGTACAAAAACAGAAACAACAATAAATTTTCGAAAGAAAAACATAGAGAGAGGAGGTGAGGGAGGAGACTCACAGTGTTTATTTAGAGTTGTAAGTTAATCTTCTCAGACCGTTTAAAAATATCAGAGTAAAGTCGGTCTCCACCCAATTCCTCTCCAGTGGCACCAGCTGCTACTCTTAAAATATCCTCAATTAATGCAAAGTTTCCCATTATATCAACATGAGCACCACTTTGGGTGCCTCGACCCTCGAGCAGAGTAGCTGGAGGGGCATGATCATACTCTCTTACGTAAGTACGCATCCCTGAAGGGTTGAATCGGGTTTCACCACGCCAACCTTTTGCACACATGAAACCTGCACTTAGAACAGGAACTGTCTCATCTCCATCAGCTGAAATTACCCCACCTTTTAAGCAAGACTCCTCTCCTTCTCCCTCTGCCGAAGAATCTATCTGAAAGGGAATGTAACATTCTGAAGGAGGAGTTAACTTGTATACATATGCCCTTTCAGTGGGGATGCCAACTCCATACATAGAATAGATTTCCATGTCTGCGGCATTTGGTAATCTGCAAAAGCAGCAGAAAGTTAACATCACTACTCTAGGTAATTTTCCCAAACAATATTCAATTGCAAATCACTAACCTAGTTCACAAATAACCCAAAGCCAGTACCTTTCAACTTTCATGATAAAAGCAACATAAGATTTAAGCCCAAGCTTCTGTTAGAACACAAGAAGTAGATACATACCATAATCAGCTAGCTAAACATTACTCGATTCAGATCAATTTGGCCAAGTCAACCATCTAATGCCTAAAATTTGAGTTATGATTCCTATTGATGTTCTTTAGATAGACTAGAGAAACTTCATTGATTTTCATGCCAATTTTTCGAAGTCATAACTTTAAATTTAAACCCAAGCTTCTGTTAAACAAGTTGGGGTGTCAACTTGGTTCAGAAGGTTTGGACAAAGTATGCTAGAGGTCAGTTAATGGACTTTTGGTCTTTACAACAATACTTCGTCAAAGTTTTGAAAATGACACTAGAGATCGACTACAAAAGTGTCCCATTTTTCAAACATAGAGTAGTTGCTTCAGCAAGCATTAACTAACAAGAGAAAATAAAGAAAAAAGCTCTGTTAAATTCATAAATTGGAAAAGGTCTCCTGGGAAAGAAGCAGCATCAGTAAAGGTTAAGAATCTCACTTTGTTTCTAATGGATTTGACCAGTATTTATAGTGTTGATATTTTGGGTCCTCCAAATCCTCAGCAATTCCATGAGAAAAATGAGCATTCCCACGCTGCATCAACTTGGGTGCAACGAAATGAAGTAGATCCAAAATTGATCCAGCCGTATAAACTTTATAATCTGCAACGGCTTTGACACCTCCAACACCCATTTCATGGTATTCCGTCCATACATCACAGTACAACCTATTTGTAAGGTTATTACCCTTAATAGCACCCTGCCAGTCCAGCATTCAAATACATCAGATCCATTAATGCAAGTTAAACAAATACTATATATAAAAAACACTTCAATTAGATTCCAAGTATATAGAAATGATCAAACTTCATACTTCAAGCAAGAGGAAACCTATTTGTGCTTAAAGAGAACATCATTAACACCCCCGAGGTCACCTTGAAGGTATGAGAAAGGTACATTCAAATCCCTGACGAGGGTGTACAATTTCCATATTTTTTCCAGACTTGTCATTTTTTGTAGAGAAGTCATTCATATTTTTGAGTTATATACTTATATAAAATATAAATGCAAAATTTCAAGCATCGAGACTGTATTATGATAAATTCCAAGTCGCAAAGGGTGTCAATGTTATTTTCCATCTGTTAAAACGGATAATCCTCTAGTTCACAGAACTTGGTTAAAGTTGAGAAGATTACCTTGAAATCAACCCTCTCAATCTTGGAAGAATGCAATGCAGATATGTCTTTCCCGAATGAGATAATCCTTCCAAAATTTATTCCATTGGGGAAACTTCCATTACTTTGTACATTTTGACCTGCAGTATGGGTATCATTGTTCTTCGGCTTCTTTGCACCACAGTTGTAGTGTCCTTCGGCTGACCAATCAAGACCTCCCCAGATAGTGTCACCCCCTTTTGGTATCATGGACATGGTTGAATCCCATGTACGAGTCATCCGCATCATATGTTGCAGAGTTTGAAGACCAAAAACAACCTTGTCTAAAACACCGGGTGCAAATGCCCTGTATAGAATGGACAGTTCATCAAGTGCTCATAGAAAGAGGGGAGGTAAATAATGAAAATCCAAAAAAATGATATACTGTACATATTAGAAGTTTACAAAGAAAAAATTCCTTCAAAATATATGACATACTGAACAGTAAATGTAGGTAAAGAAATACAAGAACACTCTCAGACAGACATCATTTTAGATGCATGAGTAAATTTTCAATACAATAAAAGAGATTCTTTTTCTGCGTGTGTAGCAACAACAACAAAAGAACAACATAAACGTTGAAACATCAGAAACCATGCTCAATATAAGAGCAAGACTTTCAAAGGAAAGCTCAATCTTAAATTGATACCAAAAAATGAACGATTTTGAAATATTCAAGAGCAAACCTAGCAACAGCGATATCCCTTGCTTCAAGGGAGAAAAGTCCTGCAACTGCTTTAGGTACTCCAAGAAAGGGTGCGCCAAGATTCATTACAGATTTAATATGCTTAGCACACCAATCTGATCCACCCCCACCACCCATAGGTGCTGGTGCCTCAACCCACTTCATGAAATGCAGAAAGTACAAAACACCCATGGAATGTGGAATGACAACCACCTTTCTCCCACCATTTGTAGCTACCATAAGTTCTATATTACTTTTTATTCTACTTAGACTCTGGTCCCTAACCTGAAATCCATCAGTCATTGGACAGTTACGAGTCATCTCAACTGAAACAGCAAACAGATTGAAATGTAAAGAAACAACAAAAAAGTAAGATACTGTATACTTATAATCACTTTTTCTGGTGGGAAATGGGTAAGTTGAGCGCTCCACATGAAAACAAATTTAAACTAGTAAATACCTCAGTATTTTGAAATGATAATCTCCAATCATATGCAGCCATATACATGGTTTTCTCTTCATACCCAATGCGAGCCAAGTTAGCAATTAAAACTGCCCAGACAAAATAACCTGGCGCAAAGTAATCAGCTGCTACAAGACCAGATACAGGCCTGACCCTTATACCAGGACGATCCAATCCAGTTTCATTATCCAGGGACATATGCTCAACCCAGCACAATGGTCTGTACAAGCAAACAAAAAAAGGGAGGAACAAGCCCTTGTTTCAATTTCACTTATATAATTGCAATAGTACAACTTCAAAAACACAAAGCAATCTAGGACCTGATGGAAACAAGAAGAACATAATCAATCTGAACAAATCTAAGAAAACAAATAAGTGATCATATTAAGATGTCCAACAAGGGCTGCCAAAGTTAAGTCATGCTGTAATGGTTAAACAAATAAATCTTGACGATCCATATTATCTTAGCATGATTGTTAAGTCAGCTTCCATGCAAAACAACAAGAAAATTTTGAAATACATATACCTATGAAAAACTTTCTAGACCATAACGCTCAACCATCACAAACAATTAGAATTAGCTCCAGATAATGAAGGTGAGCTTTTCCTGTTGTCCATGCAATGAATGTCATGCTCCAAAACTTGTGTTGCTTGCTCCACCACCAGCAAGGGGAGAGCTACCCTGCAAATTGTGGATTTAATGCTTTAACTACGTTATTATCTAAAGCTCATTTGGCTTACAATAAAATGAAATTACATCAATCCCCCCCCTCCCTCCCTCCCTCTAAACTCTAACTACTGGTAACCACATCAATTTCTAGAGAAGCCAGATTCTGCTCAATCTGATAAAAAGGAAAGTGTTCTTTCAACATTGTGAACTCTAAGTCAGCTTGTTTGTAAAGTTCAAAGGATAACCTAAACTTCAAAAATTCATGTACTGCCACCCTCATCCATAAATGGATGGCACTTGCTAGGTCCATAATTAGTTACAACTTTCTGTCAACAAACAAGTATAGGAAAGCATTTGCATATGGTCCCGGTTTGAAACTCCCCTTCCCCACTCCCCAGTAGGTATGATTAAGCTTAACTTGGTAAGTGATAGAGAGAGAGATGCGTGCAACTATACCAAGGAGCTGCTGATATTTCAATACCAAAAAGGAACATATTCAACAATTTAACAAACAGATGAAAATATAGAGAAAAATGTTCTAGTAGTCCTGGTATTATGTGAGAAGATACGCTTTAATCCTGTAATTTATGTTTGTTCACTTCTAATCTTATTATTTATGAAAATTAAGTATTTTAATATAAAAAGTACCAAAGTGCATTCTTTTCAGTAATCTAAATGCACCTATACTACTTATAGATTTTGTCACGTATCAATATTATTTTGAAAATTAAATTATTTCTCTAATTTTCAAAACGACAGTGTATAAATGTTATGGTTGCAAAAGTATATTATCTAATATTAGGATTTATCTTTAACCGATAGCACAAGCAGTCAAAACTGCTAAGCATAGCAAATCTCCCAATTTAGCTTCTAATTAGTATAAAAATATATTATTATTATTATTATTTAAAAAAAATCAAGAAGCAGGAATTGCAATCGCCAACACACTCCTTGAAACACAACACAGTCACATGCCATCCTCATCGAAAATATATAGATTCAACAACTCATTCCAAAGTTCCTCTCTTCTTCACACAATAAGAAGAAGAAGAAGAACACAAACAAAACAGAGAAACATTGAAGAAATAAGAAAAATCAATTACCTTTTATACAATTCACCAAAAGTACCGCCCCACAACCTTTTCCTAAACAGACCATCAGCACACTGATGACCTTCCCACAACTCGAGTCCACCAGTCACAATCCCAGGCACGAACACCACCGGGTGCTTGGCGGTCAACCCCTCCTTTCTCAACTTAACTCCGGGTGGGTCGGGCAAAGGACCCGTTAGAGCCTCAGTCACGTACTGAGGAAAAGAAGCAGGCATTGTGTTGTACAAGAATAGCAAGAACCACCATGTCGAGCATACACAACCAATGAACCAACAACAACTATCAACACAAGACCACTTCTTTACCTTCCTCTCGTTGTTTTTTTGTATCTTATCTCCTTTCTTTTCGTCTTTCTCATCGATCTGAGGCTCCGGAGTTGAAGATTTTCCCTTTCTCCGCCTCAAATACGACATCGCTTTATAAAGCGATATGAATGAGTGGAAAAAAAGTAGGAAACTTTTTTAAATATTTTGAGAATTTGGATTGAGCATTAATGGACTTTTTAAATATTATAGACTGGGTTTCACTGTTGCCGTTTACTCTAGAAGTGATATGGGGAGACTGAGTGTGGTACTGGAAGGGTCCGACTTTGCCACATGGCGTAATCCAAACGGTTTGTTGGAAGCAAATGGAAGCTGATTCTTCTGGATGGACCGTGAACGTGGCGATGATGGTTGACGGTGGTTAGGTTGTCAGTCAGATATAGAGGAAGTGTTGAGAACCTCAGAGACGTTTGACGGTGGCGATGATGGTTGACGGTGGTTAGGTTGTCAGTCAGATATAGAGGAAGTGTTGAGAACCTCAGAGACGTTTGACGGTGGCTCGAGCTAACGTCAAAAGAGCAGTATTTTCTCAACCAAAAAAAAAAAGTATTTGTCCCGTTACTCACGTTGTGTTGGGCGGTTTCCTTCAATAGCAACCAAAAAGTTGCCGCTGCCCGACAAACGATAGAAACGTTACCTTTGCTTAATTGAAATCGTTTTCAAGCTTAATTGTACGGAAGATTTTTTTTTTTAAATCAACCAATTAATTCGAACACGAGATCAAATTTATTTAATTAAACACTTTTAAATTAATATCTAATTTACTAATTTATTACACTTTTAAGGTAATTTTTTAAAAAAATTATCAAAGTAGTTAACCGCACGTAGTTTATAGGTATTGTGTAGGGATAGATACGGTTCGGTTTGGTTCGATTCGATTCGATTCAATTTAAATTTTATAAAATTTAAATAAATTAAATTAAATTATTTATATGTATCAAATTGGATATTAAAATAAGTTTGATTTTATTAAGATATTTTAAAATATAAATATTTAAATAAATTAATATTAATATTAATATTAATCAATTTGTTAAAAAAAATTTACATTAATAACATTTTTTTATCTTAATTCAAAACATGGAAACCAATATTCAAGCTCTCATCTTTGCATTTTTTCAATAAATTACTTATATAGCCTTCAAATAATTGAAGCCATTTTGCTTCATCTTCAACACGAAATAGTACTACTTTTACCATAATTACCAAATCGGATTGCCATATCATGATTGGTAGAGGAAGTATCCAATGCCGTAAACAAACTAATTGTTGTAGGGGGCTTTGTGTTCTCAATTTTGCTCAGCTAAATGTTTGAACTTTTCACAAATCTCTCATTTTCTTAGATCACAGTAAAAAAAATGTGAAAGTTTTAAAAAGCAATATATATTTTATAACTAACCGTACATAAAATTATATTTATTTATTTATTAATATATGTTCATAATATTTAAATTATTTTTATTAATAAAATATTTATTTAAATTTAAATTAATTTATAAAATTATTATAATAATATATGTTTTAAAAATAACTTTTTACTGTTAAAGGTAATATATATATATTAAATTAGAGACATTTAATTTAATCACAAGATACATTTGTATAATTTGGAAAGATTGATTTATATATCTAAACTCATGTATTTATTATTCAAGTTATTTTATATTTTTATATTCATTCAATTTTTTTTAATTAGAGTATTACATATTTTAAATCAACTAATTTTATATATGATTATAATTATTTAATTTAATTATTAAATTTTAAAAAGTTATTTTTTAAAAATTTGTACTTAATTTACTTGCTCTAAGATTTAGTAATTGATTTGATTTAATTGATATATGATTTAAATCATCTAATTAAAATTATTCATTATTAAATATATTTCATAACATACACTTGCACTTGTGCTTTTAAGATAACCCTAGTTGCAGTTGTTACGTAAATGTGTTTGATTTGTAGGGAATTTATTGGAATGATAGTTTGGATATTGTTCACTTTAATTTTGAAAATTATGAAAACAGAATAGGGATTCGAGTTTGAAATCGAATATTTAATTTTTATAATGAAAAATAGATAGTTCAATATATTAATGATTTTTTTTCTTAGATCGTGATTGCAACATAAATTATTTTTATTTAAAAGTATTATGTGTTATTATTTGATTTTCATTTTAAATTTACACACGATTGTATGTTTAATCATTTTATTTAAATTATTAAATTATAAATTGATAAAATTTAAAAATAAACTACTTATTACCTATAAGTTAATATAATTTTCAATCAATTCTATACAGTCTTGTTTTGTATCTACCAGTATTCATTTTAGATTTTGCCACTTATATCTCTCTATTTTTTTAATATTTGCCGCACAAATACTATTTCAATGTTTTCTCATTTTGAATTACTCCTTCACCCTTAGCTTTCATTTGTTTTGCTTATTTTACTAGTATAATTCACTTATCATATCCTGCTATATATGTTATCTATATATGATAAAAATAAATAAAAATATGGATATTATTATATAACATACTTAATTATCACATATTTATTATACATATTATAAGATACCTAAAGTAAAATAGATGAAATATATTCCTCTTTTCTCCTCTCATTTTCAACTCCTAGGTCAAAATAATTATTTTTACTTACCATACATTTAAGGCAATTTAAATGTTCCCAACTCAAGGTTAAAAAGTTGGAGAAAAAATATCCAATAATAAATTTAAGATTAAGATTCAAATCCATGTTTTATTTCCAATGTCATAAACATTAATGTTTTAATTAGATATATCTATACCTCTTTGAGAAACAAATTTGTTAAATTTTGATTAAACATAAAATTTTATAAAAAAATAGATATATATATATATAGAAGTAATATGGTAATAACTCGTAAAAATGTTTAAAATCTAACGATAAAGCTTTATGTTACATTCTAATAATTTACTATTGATTTAAACAAAAGAAAATAATTTTTTTTTTATTTGAAAAATATTACATATATCTTTAATAAAAATTATGTTACGACTTAGAGAGCATTACTAATAACGAATGACATTTGAATTATTAGCTTATCGGTTGAAAATGACTTATTTATGAAGTAGGCTTACTTAGATAAGGAAGGGCATTGTCGGAATGACAAAAGGCTTGTTTTGCTTCTTTTAAATTAGAAAATATGATTAAAAATGGACTTATTGAGATAAAATATGTGCTTATTTAGTATCAATCTTTTTTTCTTTTTTTTTTTAGGGTCCTAGCCCATTATTCAAAGCCTAGCCGAGCCCTAATTTTATCCAATATATAATCTGTTGTCCTCGGCCTCAGCCTGAAAGATTTGTTAGGGTTTTGTTGGTGCTTCTTAACAAGAGTAGTAGAACAAGAGTCGAGTCGTCTTCCAATCATGGTAAGCTGAAAGCTTTCTCTATGTGTAAAATAACAATTTGATGTGTTTTATGTTTTATGTTTTATGTTTTTTATTCTTTATGTTTTGATGTATGCTGTGGACTAGTGAGGATGGAGTAAGGTAGGAAATGAATCTATTTACACGTTCCCTATTGACCCATCGAATAAACCTAGTGTTAAAGGGACTTGGATCTTTTTATCTATTATTTTTAGCTCCGTTAATGTTTTTTTTAAAGCTCTTGATGGTTTGTTTGTTGGCTTAGGTTCTTCAAAACGATATCGATCTGTTAAACCCACCTGCAGAGCTTGAGAAGAAGAAGCACAAGCTCAAGCGTCTTCTACAGTCACCCAATTCCTTCTTCATGGTATGAATTTTAATTAATCCGAATATTTAAGTCACTGCCTTACTTGTGTATATTTTTCTGTTTAATTATTGTTGATGTATCACTTTTTTTATGTGGATTTTCTCTATGCTCATGAAGCAACAATATATATATATATATATATATATATATATATTAATTTAAATTGTAGCTGATGATTTATATCGATGTCATTTGCGTTATGGTTTTATGAAAATGCACTAACTTGCTTTTTCCCCCTTTGTTTTTGGTTAAGGACGTAAAATGCCAGGGCTGCTTCAACATGTAAGTTCTAATGTTATTGCTTTTGTCGCTGTTTATTTAGTTTGGATGACAAATATTTAACTTTCCTTTACCATCTTTGAATAATTTTCTGTTGGATTTAATAATCACCGACTATAATTTAGAGTTGTACAATTTATCTGATCATTATACTGTTATTATCTGCAGCTTAATGTTAGTTTATACTTTACAATGTTTTTAGTTTAAAATTTGCACTCTTTAAATTAGCAGTACACATTTAGACTTGCAACATTGTATCATGTTTGATGTATTATTTTAAAGGAAAAGAGGTCGCTGAGGTCCAATAGAATAGGCCTCAGGTAACCATAGTCCTTTAGGATAGAATTTTATTTTTGTCCTGTTTTAGAAAAAAAAGGTCATAAAAATACGAAGTGAAAAACCTTAATTTTTTGCAATAAAATGATAATATTTGGAATTACTGCTTAATATAATATTATATGTCGAAGGGTTAAATGGGAATATTAGTTTTTAATTGAAGTAAGAGAGAGAGATGGAAAGACACGATAGGGAAGTGAGGATAGAAAACAAATCGTAAACCTAATCGAATTCATCACCGAGAGAAAACTGGACAAGAAACTGCTATATATGGTGGACAATACAAAAAGAAGAGAACAAGAATATTTGGAATCATTGCTTAAAATAATATTATATGTTGAAGGGTTAAATGGGAATATCATTTTTTAATCGAAGTGAGAGAGAGAGAGAGATGGAAGTACACGATAGGGAAGTGAGGATAGAAAACAAATTGTAAACCTAATCGAATTCATTACCCTCAACGAGAGAAAACTGGACAAGGAAGTGAGGAACTGCTATATATGGTAGACAATACAAAAAGGAGAGGACAAGAAGGGTTAGTAGTAGCGATGGTGGACTAAAGAACAAAGAGGAGAGTGAAGGGTTAGTGATAGCGATGGTGGACAAAAGAACAAAGAGGAGAGTGAATTGTTGTATATAGTGTATGCTGAAGAATAGCGCCAAATCTAAGGGAAGGGTTCTTCATTGGTGGAAAGTATATGTAAAAAGACAAATAAAGCCCCTTTAATGGAGGCAAGTGATTGTCAAATGATCCGTTTTATTAAATTAATGTTGAAATATTAGTTTTGTCTTTCAATGATCCTTTTATTAAAAGCAATAGGATGAAAAACTATATTTCTAATCTTGAGGACTAAACGATCCAAATGATCTTAGTTATAGGATTATGACGGCTCTTTGTCCATAATATAATTTGTAGTTGTTTGAACTTCGATCTCTTGTATGTATTGTTTTGGTTTTCACTTTGGTTTGGTATTTTGGATGCAGAACAACTGTTTTTAGCCACTCTCAGACCGTGGTGGTTTGTGGTAACTGCCAGACTGTCTTATGCCAGCCTACCGGTGGACGTGCAAGACTCACTGAAGGATGCTCCTTCAGAAGAAAGGGAGACTAAGAAAATTTTCATTTTATTTTTTAATTTGGCTGGTTATGATGGAAGAGGTGTAGTATTTAGAATGAGTATGGGATCAACTATCCTTTATGATGTCGTGTTAACTGTAGTTTAGCTTTCCAAACTTAATCTAAGAAGTTCTTAGTTGTGGTTTTGTACGTAACACATTTGCTTCTCTTTTGAATATTATATTATAGCACTCGTAATTGGAGATTCATTTGACAATTTTGTTTGATTCCATATTTTTCCTGTGCGCTATTTGTGTTTTGATCAGGATTTTTGAATTTGCTATGCGAATTTTGTTTGAGAATGCCAATTTCAACGAGTCTCTAATTTCGGTGCCCTTGCACAAGAGTCCTCTATGCATATTTATTCATGATAGATAGACCATGATTATATAATGTCATGAAATTGTCATAAATATGACACCGTATCTGTTTCCGCCTTAGATTTTCTCCAAACCAACTCCACTCTTTATTCTTCATGAATGGTTAAGTTGCTAATGACGTGATAATTAATCCAAGTCCTATTTAGTATTGGTATACAGGAGCAGACCCGTAAAAATATTAAGGTTTTTTTTCTTGGATATTGATTGATGCATTGTACTCCCAGTGTACAAACACACTATCATTTGACACAGGAAAATAAAACAACCATAAGAATATTAATGAAGTGCTGGTAAAATAGTTTCTTGCGTGGTTTTTAAGGTGATCTAGTATATCTAGAGAGTAAAACAGAGCAACTCATTTATTAGAAATTAGAACACAGCAACTCTTATTTTCTCTGGAGAGACCGCAACTTTTCAAATCAAAGTACTAATAGCACTTGAATAAAAATAATGATAGATATATAATTTATTTATTTATATGATTTAACTTTTATCACTTTAAAAAAAATATTAATTTTTTGATGAGGTAAATCATATGTTATCATAAAAAAAAATTATTTTATGTTGTAAGAAACCATTCTTTAGACTCTATACTCTATCCCACCGACATTCTCATTTTTTCTTCATCCTTCATCTGAGAGAGAGAGAGAGATGCAGAATAACAAATACTAAAGTTATAAAGGTAGATAAACAATTAATAAAGTTACCAGTCGCCACTACAAAAAAGTTTTTTCTATTTAATAATTGGGAAGCACAGTAACTTGTAAAAAGTGAGGAAGGAAAAAAAAAAGAAAAGAAAAAAACAATAGCCAACCTGGAAGTTCTTCAACTATAATTGACCCCCACGCTCGGGCTTTCTTTTAGAATATGCGTTCTCTCTCTCTCTCCAATCTCATAGTTTAAATTTGTACATGAAATGTAGTACAAGAGAAAACATATTTGGAAAAACAAATAAACAAGGGAAATTTCTACTCTTCCTCTCTGTTTATCTCTGTCAGTTTCTCTTCATTTCTTTGTTCTTTCACATGATCTGCTTGCCATTCTATTAATGTCTCTAGCAGCTTTTGACATTCTATAAGCAGACACTACAACTCTTTCTCTTCCTTTAACTATACCTCTCTGTTCTCTGCTTTCACATTCCCTGTCCTTCCCCTGTCTCACCCTTTCTCTTTCTCTATAAAACATTAAAACCTTTGTTTTCCCTTTGAAGTAGTTTGTGGAAGCAACCATGTATAGAAATAGGAGAGAGAGATCAGTAGAAGAAGACACAACATTTCCACGAAGTAGAAGAACCCCATCTTTCTCTTCGTCCTTACTTGACTCTATTTATCGTTCAATTGATGAATCAAAGGTTGAGGAAGTTAATCTGGGTCATGTAAGGGCAACAGACATTCCCAAGAAGAAACAGAGTAATAGTTGTGGTTCTAAGCTTGATTCTTGTTTGAAAGATGAAAAACAAAAAACCAATCTTCGACGAGCCATAATGATTGATACTTGGGTACAAAAGCAAAATAGTCGTAGCTCTTCTTTGTTCTCTAATTCAGCTTCCAGTTCTTCCGAGTCTAGTTCTGGAGCTGCTTGGTCTTCCTCTGAAACAGAGTCAATTTATCAACAGAGATTGAAACCAAAGCAACTTCGAACAGGGGACTCTGTTCATGCTCAGAATTACATGCATTTTGGAGATAGAAATTTAGAGAAGAAACAGAAGGAGAAGTGTGAAAATGGTATTAGTCTTACAAAGACCAAACTCAAGGCACTGAAAATCTATGGCGAGTTAAAGAAAGTGAAGCAACCCATTTCACCAGGTGGTCGGATAGCTAGTTTTATCAATTCAATTTTCAATTCTGGGAACGTTAAGAAGGCAAAGATGTGCTATGTTGGAGCTGTAGAAGATGTGAGTTCGGACCATGTTTCGAAATCAACTTGTACTTTTTCAAGGTCGTGTTTGAGTAAGCCAACATCGTCAACAAGATCAAAACAGAGCAATGGTGTGAAAAGGTCGGTGAGATTCTACCCTGTGAGTGTAATTCTTGGTGAAAATTCCCAATCTAGTATTAAAAAATGTGTTTATGAAGAGGATCCCAGTTTAATGCCTCTACCTACTATAAAAAACTTCGTTAGAAACTCTTCTTTGAAGAAAGATCATAACTTTGTCATGGAAAAAGGTAATGGATTTGAGAAAGCAACTCGAGACATTGTTGGAAGTTATTGCAATAAAGAGTTAGCTGATGATGAAGATGAAGATGATGCTGAGAGCTACTCGAGCTCGGATCTGTTTGAGCTTGATCATCTTGTGGGAACTGGAAGGTATATAGAGGAATTACCTGTGTATGAAACTACTAATATGAAAACCAATCAGGCCATTGCTAATGGCCTTATCTTGTAGGAGTTTAATTTTGTTTTGAAAGGTGTTAAAGAATGGCAATGTGATTCATGAAGAAATCTTTCATTTTTTTTATGTTCAAATTTGAAGTTTATGACTAACTAAAACACTTATGTTTATCTTAATACTAGCAACAAAAAAATATGGAAGCTTTAATGTAACTTTCAGACGATAAAGCTAACTAAGCCCAAAAGTGAATTTAAAAAAAAAGCAGAGAGACAAACTTCTCTGCTATGAGATTTGAGAAAGTGAGAATTTTTCACTTTTTCATAGGTGTCTATCACATGGCCTCAATATCATCAAGTAAATTAGTTTAGCTTTGAAAATGAAGTATGAAAATGATAGAGACGCTCGGAACCTTTTTAACACTATGGTGCTCTATTCACCAAATGGGTTATTAATAATATATGTAGTGAGTTTGCAATGTTATTCTCAAAAAACTGCTCTCAAAGTCAAAAAGGAAGCAACGGCCAAAGAGGCTTTTCTAATATAAAAATGTTATATATCTCAAATTTAAAATACATTATAAATAATATGTTATAGTATCATTAATAATTACTATATAACAAAATACACTCTTTTTTTTTTAAACTAAACACACACCTGGGATAAGAAATAGTGCTAATAACTCACTATCTCTACCATATATTAGAGAATTTTATATGAATTAAGGTTGGTAGATTATGTAAATTACTCTCTTTTTATATAAATGCATTTATTTGAATATAGTGTATTTTTTTTTAAGTAAATATTAATAATATTTTATTAAAATTATTAATTTACCCTAAATATTCAGACATTTAACTCGTATAAAGTTTCTACTACTAGAGAGGGGTTAAAATTTATATTTGTTTTGTGAAAATGGGTAATGTTTATACTTTCGTGAGATGAAATGTGATTTTTGTTGTTAAGTTGGTCACTTCCATCGACAGAGTTCAAATAGAAGAAAAGGCCAATATATAGTTATGATGTCAAATACTAAAGATGAATAATTATTGACCCTTTGGAGAGGCATGTAGGACCCTCTCATAAAAGAATCTGAGAAGATCAGAAATGATGACAAATATACAAACTAATTATTTATTTATTTAATTTAATATACAAACTAACTTTTACACCATTGGAACGAAGAAAATATTAAAGATTGCATGTGATCAAACTAAGTATATATTCTTGAAATGATATGGGACATCGTTGGCCTCTGTATGTTGACTTTTTGGACAACAACTCTTAATGACTTATCTGCCCAAAATATAATGGGAACAAATATTACCTTGCAATAATAATAAAAATAATTTTTATAATATCTCATTTATATATTTTTATTATTATAAAAAATTTCAAACACATTATTTTGTACTAAACATCTTATAATTATTTTTATTATTATATATTTTAAAAGATCTTTTTTAATAATGATATTTTCAATATAATTTACTATTTTACTTAAAGAGTGAATTGAGGGGAAGATAAAAAAAAAATTTATGAGTGGAGCTGAAAAGTTTTGCCTAGGGGAGTTCATAAATGCCTTGGGTCAAGTTCTCTTCCATCGTGTCACCATTTGTGCCCGTTGCATTATATGCTATCATTTTGTTTTGATTTGACAAGAGTTCAACCTAATAGAGAAAAAAATTAGGCTAAATTCGTGAAGAGAAGATTTCATCCTTGTGTTTTGAAATTAGTTGCCACTAGATTGATTTTTTTCCCCCTTCCTTTCACATAATTACATGTAATGTTTTAGTTTCTTTTGTCAAAAATTTACTACACAACCAGCTTTTTTTCAAAAAATAAAAAAATAAAAAAAATTGTATAATCATAAATTATTTATATAACATTATATTACATGCTCGTATTAGCTATACATTAATTTGTTTACTAAAGGAATTTGATCCATTGTAATAGATACTTTCTTGTGGATATAACTTTGCTAAATCACTTGCTTGAAACTCAAAAGAGAACAAATGAATTACATAAAAATTAGGAATGTTTTTAATTAAAATTATCATTAAATTAAAAGAGTTATTTTCTATCGTAAATATGTAAATTTTGATAAAAGGAATTAATTAAACTTAACAATATTTTGTAAATATTTTTTGTTAGTATATGATGGGCTTGTATAATTTAGTGCATTAGAATAAGTGTGAGTTTTTATTATATATGAAATTCAAATAGGTAGAAGTAGAAGCTCTGATGATATTGTGATTGAATAAGTTGGGATCGAATGGCCAAATTTACGTTTATAGCGTAATTAGTTTCATTTATGGGTTACCTACCAACTTCAAATATTTCAGCTGATGCATATATACAAAAACAGAGAATTAGGTCATTCACTAATTTAAGAAGTAAATATTGACAAATTATGAAGTTAGAGAATACGTAATTACTACTTAGCAGCCAAAATATATATATATATATATATATATTTTTAAACTTATAACAAAAATAATGCTTCATAATGTTGAAATAAAATTAAATTACATGTTAGATTTTTTTTTTAAAAAAATTAATAGTAAAAAATATATGATTTAAATATGAAAGTAATATTTTTATGGTTTCAAGTGTATCATTGTTATTTTAATTGGTTTAAAAAAAATCGATTTGATAAGGAAATTAAGAAGGGGTAAGAACATGTTTGTCACCAACCAGCCAAAAGATCAAAGGGACATGCCAAATAGAGAAGAGAAGTAATATGAGTTGCAAACAAATGCATGTGGAGCTGCTAATACATTATCTGATCCTAAAAGAAGATAGCTTAGTCAGCTAGCCAGCCTCGGACCCCATAACAGCTATGTTGAGGTTGGATCATAATTTGTCTTAATAGGGCAATGCATGCATTAATTAATTCAAATTTTTAGCTTACTTACTAGTTTCAAACTCTCGTCTTTATATATTTAGCAACCTTACAATTCCTCGCAGACAAGTTGCGAGTTACCAGCTATTAACATAAATTATTCATTAAAATAGGGATAATAATGCTAATGTCTAATGTAGTTCAATAAAACCAAAGATATCATTTCAATGAATGGTCACTATTCGGATTGGTTTATATTACAAGTAGTAGAGATGTAGAAAATATTTTCTACTATCGTTTTATACATTAATTAGTATTTATTATCTAATTTTATTTAAATATAATATTATCTCGTTTTATTTTATTTTAAACATAAACATAACGAATCTAACTTTAAATATATATGTTACATAATAAATTTACATAATAAATAATCATATACCTTATTTTATATTATTAATTATTTCATTTAAACTCATTAAAGACAAATTAAATATCTAAATTATTACATTCTCATTACTAATTCATCTCATTAAAAATTGAGTAAAACAAGATAAGATATGATTTGAAAAATAATGAATTATACCATGAATGTTATTAACATCTCATCTCAATATGTTTGTCTTTTAATATATTTTCTCTCTATTCTTTCTCTCCATTCAAAGATCTCTATTTCTATCAAATATCCTCTCTTTTCTCTCCATCTTGTTTTGTATTATATCTTATCTCTCGTCACTTCAAGATCAAACATATATAAAAAGATAGAACCATTTTTCTTTCTACTAACAACTTTTATAGGTTGTACTTTCTTATGCTTATGTAATAGTTATGATTTGTTTATTTAATTTAGATATTTATATTTATCTGTTAAATTATATCATATATTGTAAAAAAATAAAAAAAAACTTACAACTTTTAAAATTCAATTTCTTCACCCTAAATCTGTAATAATTTATACGATAATTTTTAAAAGAATAGGAAATGTTGAATAGGAGGTAAAATGAGTTTAAAAAAATTAAAATCTATATTTAAAAACTCAAATACGATGAAAACAAATTGTTTCTATTAAAAGCTTGAAAGAGACGAAGATTCTCAAAATACCTTCTAGTCAAGTTGTGTGCATGGGTTACATGAAAAAATTGCATAAAATTAAAATATTTTTTAAAACGTGAGTACATATTACTAAAATATCAATTAACAAAAATGATAAAAATAACGTGAAAAATAAAATTATGGTAATATTAAAATAGAAAATTTATTTTTTAATATAGAGAAAAATGTCATAAAAATCAATTCAATTAAATCATTTGTGAAGTTTACTCTTTCATATCAAAAATGATGAATGAGCGAACAAATTATATTATTTTAATTATTTTTAATAATGTTATTTATTATCAAGTAATTAAAATACTATTAAAATACTAGTGTTTAATAATAATAATAAAGTCGAAATTAATACATAAAAAAACAAAATATATATTTTTAATATTTGTTAATTATCATTATTTAATTTTTAGTTTTTATTAAAATTAAAATATATATTTAAATAAATTTTTGTTTGAATTTTGTTATTGTTATTTTTTCTTAAAATATTTATATTTATATTAAATTTTAATTTTATTATTGTTAAAAATTTATATTTTTTTTTATTCTTATTAAAAATTTATATTTTAATCGCATTTTAATTACTTTATAAAAAATAATAATATTTTAAATTAAAATTATTAAAATAATATAACTTATAAATAAAAAATATTTTTAATATAAAAGATTAAACATTATAAACGACTAAATATAAATAACAACACACACTTTATTTATTTTAATAGTATTTGAGATGTGTAAAGGTCTTAGTAAATGTAGTAGTAATACTGAACAGTAATTAATGTAATGTGAGGTTTAGTACGTACAATGTGATAGAGCTACCGAGAGGAGAATGGACAAATTAAGGGTAGATAGGGAAGATGTCAGACGGAACCGCACGTGATCTCACCTGCGATGAATGAATCAGCCAGCTCCCACGTGAGCACGTATTCGACGCACTGCTACATGATATGTCAGTATGGATCAGATCAAAAGCTAAACGCACGCTCATGCCTTTGCTAGCTTTGGCAAAAGAAAGTCCAATGACGCCATGAACCCAAAACTGTACTCTGTCGCATGCGGGGAATCATGCCTGGAATAAATTACGGTAATTAATATTGAAATCTGATATTTTCATTGAAAAAAAATTAATTTTAAAATAATATAAAACTTAAAGATTAAATATTTTAAGATTTTTAAAAGTAAAAAATACGATGAATATACTAAATTAATAATATACATCACCAGTGATCATAAATTAATTTTATACATCACCAGTGATCATAAATTAATTTTATACATCACCAGTGACCAACAATACATTACATGAATAAGGGTATTCCTTGATCCTTAATAAAGTTAAGAGGAATGCAAAACATGCACTGTGAGTGTTTATTTTTCTTCATTAAAAACCATCTTTGTTTTTAAAAAATATTATTTTATTACAACTTTTTCCTAAAAATAATTAAAAGATATTAATTAAATATAAAATAATTAATTTATTGGAGTTATTATATTAAGTAATATGATTAAAAGATACTAATTAATCATAAAATGATTAATTTATTGGAGGTATTATTTAATTCAATTCAAGTACTACAATGATTGATTCAACCTAAACAATATGAACTCTTATTTATTCCAAATATGATATGACCTTATTCAATCTAAACAATATGTGACCACTCTAAGTAATACGTAGCATGATTCAACTCAATCACTCTTAGGTATGATTAAGCTTAAGAAATAAGGGGTTTGATTAACGTAAACAATATATGATCTGATTTAGTTTAAGAATTATATGGACTTATTTAGCCCAAGTAATAGCATTGTGTGGCTCGATTCAACCAAACCAATATATGACCTCGTTCAACCAATGTAATATGTAGTTTGATTCGACCCAAACGCTATGTTACCTAATTCAACTCAAGAAATATGTGATTTAATTAAGTCCAAACAATGTGGCCTAATTTAACCCGAGCATTATATGATATGATTTAACCCGAGTAATATCTGGTATGATTAAGCCCATCCAAGAAGAGGCTTGATTCAACCCAAGGAATATGTGACATAATTCAACCTAAATAATATGTGGCCTGATTCAACATAAATATATTACTAAAAGATGATGAGATATAAATAAAAATTAAAGAAAATATTTGACATTAAACCATGATAATATTTAAGGATTCAAAGGCATAAAGTATAATTTAGTGTACATTAACTAATGTTTTCTATGTTAACATCAACATGTATAAAACCTTTTTAAGGGCTTATCTACTTCCAATACTCCATTAATTTGTGTAGTTATCTATTTCTTCTTTATACTTGTTCCTAGAGTGTACAACAATACAACAATACATTAGTCATTTACGATAGAACAATGCATATACAAATGAAAAAGGAACTTACATAAAAAACATGTTTCTCTCTCATATGCCATAAGGTCTTTTTTTTTTTCCTTTTTCCAAGCCTTATAGATGGCCAAACAATTTATAAGCACCCCAAGTTATGATAAAGTTCATCCTAAGTAGAAGGATTACCAAAGTTTCTTTCTCAAACAAACAGAGAAAGCTACTGTGATGTGTTATAGCAGAAAAATTAGGAATAATAGGTTTCTTTAGAACAATGTTATTTGAAAGAGTTTTTTGAATATTCATAACCTCCACTTTGTTAAGAGGCTCTACTTTCAAATATCTATGTTATTACGTAGAACAATTCACATCAATATTTTCAACTTCCATCTTGTTGGATGACCATAAAAGTATAGGTAGTTGATTTACCCTGATGCCATTCAAGGGCATTTCATATTGATCATTTCGTTGTGATGAGAAAAGTAGGTCCTCATATCTATCAAATCGTTCAAATTGATCTTAGAGTAGTCTATCTTTAGACGTACTTGTTTTCTCTAGGTAAATTTTGAACTTAAGTGTGAAATTTTGAGAGATAAATTAAGGTAAAACATAAAGTTTCATTATTTATAAACTAGAAAGCTAGAAGTAGTTGAGAAGTTTGGAGGAGTTACTTATAGGTCACTTAGAAGGAAAATTGAAAAATCACTTGTTAATTGTATTATCATGCCTTTCAAAACTATGATAATAAAGAAGTTAATGTTTGGTATCGTTCATTTAACAATATAATGACATTAATTACCTGGATCACTTCACCATAAAATAGTGTTAGTTAAAACTGGTCATTAATGTTTACCGCTTCTGCCTCTCTGAGCTTCACCTCCCTCTTATATAGAACAAAAAATGAATCTTTTTTCGTGTAAATTTTCATAATATTTTTTTATATATATTTTTCTTTATTACGTATACATATTATTATAATTTTTTCTTATAATACACATTTTTTATGTGTTTTATGTTTCGAGTGGATAGTTAATACATCATTTTGGACAAACTGAACATGTTACCCCCTCCTTGTGTACAAAGAATTAGTTTAACAAACAGTTCCTCTTGGAACCATTCCTCGAATCAAAAACCGAAGCAACATTGATGAATCCGTTGAACCCACAAGTGAGGAACGAGGAAGCATGGCTGTTTAACCACAGAAATTTTGAGAGAAATCGAAGCTTAAAAATCTCACCTCCCAAATAGGATTGTCAAACTAAATAGTCATTTTCTTCTTGATAAAGAAACTAGAAGCATTTTTTGTTTCACAAGATAGTACAAGACTTAGAAAGGAGAGGAATACCCACCTACTGTACGAGAAGGAAAACACGATGGTGAAAAGTATCATAAAAAATAGAATCCAAACCCAATGCAAATTAAGATTTCTTACAGAATTTTATGATTTTGTTCATGGTTTTGCAATTTTATACTCTCTTATTCTATCAGAGGGCTAGAAAAGGCAACATTATATAAGATTATCACGATGTCTTATAATTTCTAATTGATCATCACGCTAAACTAAAGAAAGGCATATGTAAGAACTCAAAAAGGACGTTAAGCGTGATTAACTTGACTAGAGGGGTTCAAAGGTTTGACATGCTCGACTGAAAGGAGAGAAACATAATACTTTCAATACTTTCCCTATTCCTTGCTAATCAAGGCCTCCAAGGAATAGAGACGAGACGTGCTTATACCTTTACTTTGAAGGCTGTAACTACAACCAACTCCAAAACAACTAATAGATAACAGGCATTCCCGGATACTTCTCAAAATATTAACCATCCAACAAATGCTTCTATACTCTATACAACATGTATAGGGCTAATTTCTTTTCTTTGTGCTATAAAAACGGATGTCAGATTTATTAATTCGATTGTACACATTTCTAAAAGCAATTTGCACTCGTAAGATTTTAGTGGCAAATTGAGACAGCCGAAAGGGATAATTTGGCCCAAAAAATAAAAATTACAATTAAATAAATTAGTGACACGCAGTAAATGGTGTAATGAAAAAGCAACCAAAAAATCGAGACATTGGGCAAAACTGCAAGTAGAAAGTGCGAGGGCTTCCAAATTAAAAACTTGTAGAAACGATTAGAATTGCGTAATAGAAACACTTTTTGACAGTTTTTGATACTCAACCTGAGGAAAACAAAACCAACGCCTCGAAAATTGAAAATATTGGATATCAGATTATTCATTCAACACATTGATCAACAACTTCAAGCAACAGGAATTTGAACTGGGACCTCAATATCTACGGGTGCCAACAAAGCAGCAGCCCTTGAGTATTCCTCCTCTTCTTTGGGAGGATGAATTTTAACAATATCTGGTAATGGAGTTGTGGGACCCTGCTTTCCCTTGGGATCACAGTCGAGCATAATCTTAACCTTTATACCAAGTACACCCTGCACTCCAATACGTAATTCAATCAGCACAAATACAACACAAAGCAGTTATAAAGTTGGCAATTGATTATATATATATTAAAGTTGGCAAACAAAATTATCAATTAAACCTGTCTAAGGAGAACATGTCTCACAGCAGAGTCAATATACTCATTGACTGGCTGCCCAGAGGAGATCATGTATCCGTCCTTGAACTTCATTGATTTGGCACGTTGAGCTCTGAGTTTTCCACTAACAATAACCTGATTTCAAATAAACACTTACATAGGAAGTGTGAAAAAAAGCAAGGAATAAGAACTAAGAGTGCATGAAAATGAACCTCACAACCCTTGGCACCACTTTCCATGACAAATCTCAAAACACCATAGCATGCCCTGGGAGATGCACAAAATAAAACTATCTTGTCAAAAATTAGTGTATTTATTATAAGCATAAGATAGGAATGTCAAATAGAAAGCACAATCTTCCATGAAATGCAACAGTAAAACATTGAAAGGAACAGAATGAACACGTAGGATTGCCAAACTTTAAAAATCTCTTGAACATACCAATACACTCGAGCAAGACGAATCCAAAGGGCATGAAAAAAAGAACCAGAAAAACATACAAAGATCACATTTAAGTTTATGAACAGATTAAATTAGGACAAAGTTTCATCGTAAAGGAAAATAATTAATTCTGGGGTAAGAAATAAAATAACTCATAAACAATGTTGCAATCAGGACACACACAATAAAGAAACACCTTTGTAAAGTTATCATAGCCCTGAGATAGCATATATATAGTCACCTTCCGACACAAACATAGTATCGAGAACACACATTTGCTTTGTAGATGACGGAAACTGGTTGAAAAGGAATTAACAACAGGTAGCTCTTAAGCATCTAAGAATCGAGAACACACATATGCTTTGTAGATGACGGATAAACTGGTTGAAAAGGAACACCAGATTAACAATAGGTAGCTCTTAAGCATCTAAGAAACACATGTACATAATAAGAGGAAAATACATATCACAGATTAAAACAATGACAAAAAGGAGTGTAAAATCATGTTTCCTCCAAATGGTTACTCTATAAAAACAAACAAATTTCACGAGGATAGCATGGAGAACATAATTTATATAGTCATCTTCCGACACAAAGTGGGTAAAGAAAAACACCAGATTGCTTTATCAATGACAAACATTAAAAATCAATTAACAGATTAAACAAAAATGAATAATAATAAATCCAATATAAAAATATAGACTACTAACCTACGAACAGCAAGACCACCAAGAAGTTTGTAACGGAGAGACTCAGCCTGAGCAATAGCACAAAGCCCTCTGTTGTTTACCTTCTCAGCGTAAAGCTCTACGCTGTTCTCAGGAAACTTGAACCTCTTCTGGACGACAGAAGTCAGCTCCCTGATCCTCCTTCCCTTTTCACCTACAGTCGAACCCCAAAGCAAATTAAATAAAAATAACCAAAGCAAATATCATTGTTGAAACTTGTAGGAATTACAACGATTGAGAATCGGACCAAGCACGTTTTGGGTTCGCGTGGCTCTGATTATAATCTCGGTACGCATAGGTGTGACCCTGACCTCGACTCCAGAGTAGCCATCCTCGGCTAACTCCCTAGTCAGGACTTCATTCAATTCGGCGAAGAAGACTCCATCGGCTACAAACTGTAGAAGATTGTCAAAACGACAACTTAGAGAACGAATAAATAAACGTTTAAACCACAAAAAATAAATATAAACATTCTGACATTAACAACAAAATTCGAAACTAACTTTCTTCTTCTTGCTCATTTGGGTTGCCATTTTTTACAATATGCAGCGAGTAAAATAGATCGGCGGTGGGGTTACTCCGTAGTCTGCAATGTACAACCCTAACTAATAATGTTCAACTAGGGTTTTGCCCAGATTATCACGGTTATATATTCTTAAAGAGCTAGAGATTGGAAGGTCGATATTGTCTGTCCTTTTAGAGAAGGAACGGATGCGATCCCTCTATTTACTCTTTTATTTTCTCACTTTTTTTTAATTATTTTTTGCCTGCAGTTTACTTTTTTTAATTATTAATTCACTATAAAAAATATAGTAACACATTAAATTATATTTATAATATTTAAATTTTATCACATATTAATATTATCTAAAAAAATTAAATTATTTATCTAATTTTAAAAATAATTATAACACAAATTAAAAAAAAATATCCCCAATATCTTTTATTTATTATAAAAATAATATTTAAATTATTCATTTATTTTTATAACATATTAAAACTATTGTTACAAAGAAATGATCGAATAAGAATAAAAATATTTTTTAATTTTTTTAATTACATAAAGATTATTATAATTTAAACAAATTATAATTAAAATAATTGAAGAAAAATAAAATATATATAAAAAAAAGTAAAAAACATAAAAATAGTTGTTTGTTGTTGTACAGTGATAACCATATAATTAAAATGTTATAAATAAATAAATATATATTATTTACTCTCAATCTCTAAAGATTATGGTTACAAAAATATATACAAAATTAAGTAATAATAATATTTCTCAATCGGGCGGAGATGCTATCCTTTTTGTTTTGAAAAAAATATTTAATTACATTTTAAGTTATAAAATAAAAAATATTAATAACATGAAAATTTATATATATTTTTATAATCATCTTATTTATATAATAAGATGAGACCTTGTAAAGTTAAAGTAAATTTATAATATTTGTAATATCTCTCCTATAATCCAAGTTAATTCATATATATATATATATATATATATATATATATATATGAAAGTATAATAAAGTGTGTTGCTGGTAGACGATGGTTTTGTTTGATATTGTTGTAGTGTTCTTTTATTATTTTAATCTTGTTATGTTATAGAACTAGAATGTTCATGAAAGGAAAAATGAATAAATTATATTCTATTAATTCTCAGTTTGTTTAGGGTATGCATAAATTATAGCATGAACTGCTATTGGTACTCTAACTAGATAGCTATTTAGTTTGTATACTTGCTGTTAGTTTAGGTTTGATTCTCTACATTTATTATTGTTAGGTATCTATCTTGATTTATGCTGATGTATTTTTAATTAATTACCTTTTATGTTCACACACAACGAATAAAGTAAGTTATAAATACGTTAAATACGTTTAATTAATTATAATCATCTTAATAATATATTTACGACAACTTATAAAATATATTCAATTTTAATTATATTTTTATTAGGACGAATATATAATTATAACTTTAAATATATTTAATATTGAATATGTTTTTGGTATAATTAATTCAAATAATTTTAATTATTCTAACATGTTATATGGATATTAGGTCTTTATCATATACCATTTTATATGGATATTAGGTCGTGAACATGTATGGTTTGTAAAGGTTTTATTGATAAAATAATAAAAATAATATTTTAAAAATTTATAATAAAAAAAATTAATGTTTTTTAGATTTAAATCATATATTTTTATTATTAATTTTTTTAATATATTATTTTATATTAAATATAATTTAATTTAAATTAATCATAGTATAAATTCAATGTTTTTATTTTTATTTTACAAAAAAATAAACTTCAATATTACTCTTCGGGATATTTTTTTGTTTCCAAGTTAATATTTTATATACCAATTAGATTAATGAAAAAAAAACGAAAGTATCGAGGAAGGGACAGCATTTAAAATTTCAATTCCATCTAAAGAGCAAGAACCGTTGGGTTCTTTGTCTTGTCGTTGGGGTCACTGTTTATACATATATAACATGTCCATCTGTCCCTTACAAGTTACAACTTGCTTTAGTTTTTTAACTTTAGAATAAATATATTTATATAATAACGTTACTTTTATATTTATTTTTTAAAGTTAATTTTATAATTTTATGCATATTTTAAAAATAATATTTAATTTTATAATTTTACGCATATTTTAAAAATAATATTTAATTTTAAAGATAATTTAAATTTATAATTATATAAAAATAAATTATCATTTTTATATTTTTATTTAATTTTTTATTCGATTCTTTAAATTATAATTTATTTACGTTAAAATAATATATATGGATACATTTAAAAAAAATTAAAAATAAAAATAATTTTTTTTATCTTTATATAATCACTTTCTGATAATTATTTAATTAAATTAAAATATAAAATATAAATATTATTTTTATAATTAAGTATATGATATTGGGGATATTTATCTTTTATTTTTTTCTTCTACACATATGTTATTTTATATCAATATTATATAAATTAATATTTTTATTAATTATAGTAATATATGTTATTAAATAATTTTAAAAATTAAATACAGATTAAACTTAATTGTGTAAGATAAAAATAAATATAAATTTTATCCTGATTTTTCTCATAAAAAAAAGTCAAAGGCCTCATCATCTCTTGTCTAAGATTCTGTTCCTGTGGTGGTGTGTGAATGGAAAAAAAAATCTAAAGCTACTTTCTTCCAATTATTTCAGAGCATCTTTGCTGATATACTAGAAAAATTATTCATTATTTTTAAATATTTAATAATATAATAATTTAAGTTAATGTAAATTTTTATTTTTTAAAAAATAAATATTTAATATAAAATAAATAAAAATAACAACTCTTTACGCCTGCCGTTTTGTTCACTTTTCCTCAAATACCGAAAAGACAATTTCATAAAAAGATTAATCTGTCAGCAAAATTAAAGGAGGATGTGAAAATTCGGGAGCTTTATTTTCAATTACATTTTCTCATTTCAACTTATGTAGAGATGAAAACTGGTGTTATAATATGCCAAGGTTGAATATGACAGGGGTATTGCGTAGAGCATCAGAAAGTGAATAGTGATATATGATAATATCTTCTTCCTATTAAATTTTAATATATATTTAATTTTTTATTTAAACAAATAAAAAAAGAGCCTTTTAAAATACGTGATAATTAAAACTATTCAAAATTCATGATATAAGTGACTTTTATCGCCCACTTAAAACTTATTGATTGATAGAAAAAAAAGAAAGAAAAAAATGACTTCTAAATCCCACTAGTACTAAAGTATATTGGTAGTAGACCCATTTGAGATTTCCTTCTTTTTTGAGTCTGTACAAAACAACAAAAGTTAAGAAAAGCTAGAGAAGAAACAATTCCTTAAGAGTTCTTGATAATGAGATCAAGATTATTCTGGGATCGATCTTTTCAGCTCTGTAAAGTTTATATATACATATATATATAGAGAGAGAGAGAATGTAATTTGAGAAGTTAAAAATGGCATTGAGAATTAAACAATTAACAGAAGAACACAGGGATATATAATAATAAAGAAACTTGATAACGTATAAACACTCAAAATTAGTCATCTTTAATTTTTTAAATCAAATTCATAGTTGTTACAATGAGTTACAACAAATGGTATATATGCCGTACAATTATTCTCTAATTAAGGAATGTAGGAGTGAGCCAAGCGAGAGTACTAATTAACAGTTCATTTTTAAAATAAATAATAATAATAATAAATAAATAAATAAAAAAGAGTTTACAAAGGCTAATAATAATTAATCAACTTGGAACAGATAAAAGAGTATTATAAAACTAAATGGGCCTATTCCTCTTATGACCAGGCTTTCCATCAGATTTCAAACCAACACCAGAATCGCCTTCAGAAGATGATTCAATTGATTTAGTGAAAGAAGTAGAGAGATCAGCATAGAGATCGACTACACTTCTAATATTACTGTTTAGCTCCCTAATCAAACCCACATTTCTGCCCAAGTTGTCAGGTGTTTTAGACTCGTGATTTTGGTTGATCTCATTTATAAGCAACCTGTTCTGGTCCAATATGTTTTGAACTTGAACAAAATTCTTCTGAAAGCTCTGCAAGTCAACTTGGGTTCCATTGCCTAGTTTACATAAAGGGTCTCCATCCATTTTCTCTTTATTCAGAACCAGTCCTACCCATCACAAAATAATATATATATATATATATATATATATATATATATATATATATGATGATGATTAATAGGAAATAACAGAGATAAGTTACATTCTTTATTTAAAAATATATATATATCACCTTTTTTTTATTTATTCTTATTTGAAAACTGCCACCATAATCAAGAATCCGACATAAAACATGAACCTTTAATTGTCTAATAATGCGTAAGAGCATATGAGACAAACTGTTTTGTAGCAGAAATGATGACCTCCTATGGCTTCTCCTTTTGAACAGGGGAAATCAATTTCATAACAAAGATGAATTATTGCTACAATAATACCACTAATTAATAAGCATTTATGATGAGATGTGAAAAAAGTAGATCTCATTTTTTCTATAAAAGGGAACTTTTTTTAATGTACTCGGAAAATACCCACCTAAAGTTCAGGGTTTAAAAGAAGAATCTCGATTAAAAAGAGGGGAAAAATCGGATTTTTTTATTTTATTTTATTAACATTTTACTCGAATTTCAGGGAATATCTGATATCAAAATGTAGAATTCGAATGTTGTAAACACGCATTAAACTTGCAACTGGTGAAGCATATAAGATAAAGTGCCAAAGTAAATAATAAAAAAAGAAAGAAAAATCAGTCATCAAACAAACAAAAAGGAAAAACGAAGATCATTAGAGAAAATTTCACAGAATATCAGAAGAAGTACCCATGGCAAGTCAAGATTTTCGAAGAATTAAATACTTAAAATCTATTTTAAACCGGAAGAAGAAAAACAAATCTGACCTATAAGATCAATGACGTCTTAGCAAAACCAATTAAGCGAACCCAAATAAAAAAGAAATAAAAACCCAAATTTAAGTTTTTTATTCGAGAAGTTTTCTGATATAAAAGTACCTTGAAAATCTGGAACATTATATTCTGGAAGAAAACACAGATCGAAAAGGGGAAGAAATATACTACTGAGACACCAGGAATTCCAGAGGAGCAGTGGAAAATATCTTCGAAACAGAAGATCGAGACACCACTCTGAATTCTGAGAAATTGAAGAGAGATGAAAGGGAATAAATAGATTTGACAGTCACGCTCGGTTCCTACCTCTCACATGACTCATGCCTACAAATGTCTGTATAAAATATTTTTAACAAGAATAATACCACATTTCAGAAAAAAAAGACAAGAATAATACCAAATACATTTTAGTGGGTACTTATCTCAATTTATTTCAACAGTTAATCTTATAATAATATTAATATAAAAAAAATTAGTTTATATTTTTATATAAAAATTATTATTTTATTTTAAAATTAATATGTTAATTATTAATTGATTAAATATATCTTAATTATCAATATATTATTATATATATATCATATAATTCATTATAAATTAATTTTAAGTTATTTATTTTTAATTATGTTAAGTGTAAATATAATTAATTTTAAATAATTATTATTTTTTTAATGATAAATTAAAATAAAAAATAGAATTTCTCATAAATATTGTAATTATTATTTTTTATCAAGGATTTAAAATAAAAAATAAAAAATAGAATTTCTCATAAATATTGTAATTATTATCTATTATCAAGGATTTAAAATAAAAAATAAAAAATTATTTAAATATATATTAAATTTTAATTTATTTTTAAATTATATTTAATCTACATATAATTAATTTTATGTGTGGAATAGAAAAATTAAAAAACTCCTGATACATTTGATTTATTTAAAAAGAAAAAAACTATAATATTGTAAATATTATAATAATTATTTATTATTATGAAATTAAAAGATAAAGCACAAATTTCTTAAATACATGCTAAATTGATATGTTTAAAAAATTAAAATCTATCAAATATTATAAAATAGACATTCTTTATTTACTTGTTTCTATAATTTCACAATGTATTTCATATTTATAGAATTTTAATATTTTTTATATTTTCTTCCAATAATTTTAAATGTTATGTATATTGAATGCATTTAGGTAGAAATACATATCTTGTAAATAAAATGATATTATTATAATTATTTTTTTAAAAAATACTATTTAAAATATCAAACATATATTTATTTTGATTGATATAAATTTTAAGTGTTTTGTGAGTTATTAAGTTTCTTTTAATTAAATACATTTAAATTTGTAAAAATTATTGAATGATCATTGTCATTGTTAGTAAATCTATATGTCTTATTAGTATGGGATTAATCATTATACATATTTTTAACTTTATCACTTTAATTTTGGATTTTTTATACAATTTTAATTTTTAAATTAATAACATTTTAAATTAAAAGAAATAAAATCTCATAAATTTAATAAAAACTAAAAAAAACGATGACTCAATTAAACTATGCATTTTAAATGGTTAATTGAAGCATTTTAAATTAAATTTCTTTAGGTGAAAAGCAAATTTCTTTTGAACGGTGTAATATAAGAAAATGAAGAGAAAAATTACACTTCTAAATTTATAAGATATAAAAAGTATAAAAATGATATAATAAATTGTCTCGCCATATCAGTACATCAAATATGAATAATTTGGCGTGTTTGTATTACTTAAAATGTTAACTTGTGTATGCATTGTATTAAAATAACGGGTGATGGGTATAAATTGTACCGTTCTTTTATTCTTAAAAATATATTTTAATATCATAATTTATATATTAGACATTATTAATATTATTTTATTAAAAGTTAATATATTTATTCTTATGATTAGTAAATTTGAATACTTAAAGTTTGATAATTATTTTAACATAATACTGAGACTATCAGGACCTAGGTATAATCATGGATGGATTATGCAAAAATACATATATAATACATATATATACTTTATTTAAAATGAAACTCAAATTATAATATGCAATTAAACATAATATTTTGTTTTTTAGTTGGAGTTGTTTGCTCACATAATTTTAAAAAATTTGTACTTTAATTTTAAAATATTAAAGCTACAAGACTTATGTATAGAATTTTTTTTTAACAAGAGATGTATTTTAATAATTAATTTATTAAAATATAGTATTCTAGTTCTCTCGGTTAGATTTAAATTAAAATTAAATTTTAAGTGTATTTAAATTAAGATTGTTGATACTATAAGTTTTTTAGTTATATCAAAAATAACAAGTTTTTTAGTTATATCAAGAACAACAGTTTAATTATTTTTCTTATTTTTTTTTTGTAATAATTCAGAGTTTTTTTAAAATGATAGTTTAAAGATAAATAATTTGTTTTCCATATATTTTTAATTATAATTAAGTTATTAATTTGATAGATTTTTTCTTAAAAAAATAAAGAAGCCTATGATAAAAAGTGAAATAAATTAAATAAATTAAAATTTCAATTATTTTTTATTGTATTGTTAATTTTTTATAATAAAATAATTAAATTTTAAAAAAATAACAAAAAAATTAAATTACTGTAATTAATATAACTAAGAGCATTAGAATCCGAATGTCGTAAACACGCGTTAAAAATGTATTAATTTAAAATAAAATAATTAATATATTTAATTTGTAAAAATAAATTGATAATAAAAGATTCACTTTTTTTAAAATATATTATCAAGTTTAAAATCATAAATCATATATTATTATTTATATTTTAATACTTTTATTTTAGTTTTAATTTTTAACACTTATACTTGTGGTATTAATACTTATTAAATTATTAATTTTTTAATTTTTTAATTTATTATAGATAATTCTTTTTATATATTATAGTGCGCCAACCCTATATCTATTTTGTAACATAAAATAAAAGTTTTATTTTTAATTGAGAAGAATTTATTATACCTCGATCTATTCTAATATATTTTTTATTATTAAATATTTAAATATAATTTTTATCTTGTATAAAAAAAATTTACATTTCTAACTCTTATCAAAATATATTTCTATCTCTGTACCTCAATACAACACATTTACCCCCAGCTGCTGTGTACTCAAAATGTAAATATTATTTACTCATATTAATAAGAAATAAATTCGTTTTTATAAAATATTTAATTAGTCATATTATTTACTCAAATTAATAATAAATAAATTCGTTTTATTTTGTATAGTTCATATGGTATCTTTTCATATTTAATTATTTAATTATTTATTATTGTAAAAGATAGATTATATATATTTTTAAATATTTATTTTCATGATTTTTGATAAAAATAATTTTTTTATAAAATATCAATTTTATACTTAAAAATTTAGTTTAAATCTTCTATATAAACTTTGGTGATCTTTTTTAAAGGGAGAATATATTTATATTGCTCCAACTATTAACTAATAAATTAAAACACATTTTTATTAAATTAAATGTAATAAAATTATTTTACCATTTATCCTATTTTTTTAATTATATTATGTATAAAAATTATAAGTAACATGAAGAATGAAACTTAAATTTATATTAATTATCTTATAATAGATGGCTTAACAATTTGAAGAAAAAGAAGAAGTATAATTGGTTTGCTGTTTCATGTGAACCTATGTTATTGTGTACTAGCTCGGATCCGAACGATGTATTGTTGATTTTCCACGTAACATTGCTGGTCACAGATAATTCAATAAAGGTTATGATGTCGGCTCACACTACGAGAATATCTGCAATGATAGTGTACAAATTATTTATTGGTTATGGGGGAGGGAAGGGAGAACTAAAAAGTTGGGACGATTTTATATATCTCTACTATAATTATATCTTATTATACTTTAATTTAAAAATAAATTATATAATTTATAAATTTTAAAACTAAGTTTTTATCTTTTTATACTTATTTTAAATTTTATTAACCTAAAATATAACATTATTCTATATTTAAAAAATAATAAATAATTTTTCATCCTACATAATTTAATATAAAAATTAATGTTTATAAATCAATAAAAAATTATTATAAAAATAAAATTACTCTCTTTTATTTTTTTAATTAATGTTTTATCGACTTAATTCATAATTAATTAATACTGTTTTTACTATTAACATGCAAATCTAAAAAAAATAGTTTAAAGTATAATATTAAAAAAAATTGAAGTAAGAAATTTTGTTTAATATTATAAACCTAATGAAAATAACCATCCAATTACAACACCACTGAGCAATGAAAATGAATATCAAAAGCAATGAAAACAATAACAATAATAAAGGAATTAATACACCAATATTATATTAGTTCAACTCAATTAAATTTGTGAGTTTACTTCACTTCCTGTACATTGGAGATGAGTTTCAGGAACTTCAATATTAGAATTTATAATTGCAATAGGACAAAAACCTCAAAGATATAATATTTAAAGAATGTTACTCAAATAAACTCACAAACTCTCACACTAATTATCACACTAATTAATTATAGTGTAAAATCTTCTTCATCTCCTTTATAAGAATGTTTAGTGAAAATCGAGTTGAACGATGTAAACTCCGTATATTAATTTTGATCATTTTAAGAAAAAAATGTGTCCATTTATGTTGTTTAATCGATCAATTCAATAAATTTTATATTCTATTTTTGAGTAAATATTCTTTACACAAACTCGATCAAAGTTGAATAGATTGGACATACAAAATCATATTTCTCTATTTTTATTTTTAGTTAAATATTGAATGTTTGATCACCTATGATAATTTTCAAACAATTACATGAATTTTTATAATAAAATTATAATAATTAATCAATTATTTTTTTCAAATATTTTATCATCCTAATTGTTATTTTCATATTAATAATAATTGATCATATGGAGAGGGGATTAATGAATTTGACAGTTGTTCCAGTTTTACAAGGTAATAAATGATGATATCTATTATGGATTAATTATTAGCTCTATTTTATTTATTTATTTATAAATTAAGCAATCCAAATACATTTATACCCTTCATATTTCATGGAGTTTAAAATTATGTCTTTCAAGACTTGAAAGATATGAAATTAAATTAATCAACAATTATTAGCTATTATAATAGATAAGAGCCTTTGAGGATGTAAATTAATTCTATGTCACGTGAACATTGATTTTTTCTATATATTTTTTTTCAATATAGTGCCTAATTTATGTTAAGTACAGGAGGGTAACATTTTTAGAAAACATTTTATCTTATTCATTTTAAAAGATGTAGCACGAATTATTTCTCGTTATCGATAAAAAAATATAATTTATTCATCATCTAATTATTTTTATAACTTTTCATAATCTATATGATTTTTAGTAAAAAAAAACTTGTTAAAATCCTATGCGATATATTGAAATTGCACACATGATGCGTATATAAATAATGACAGTTCTATATCTCATAACATTTGTTTTGAGATGGAGTTAGTCACAAATTTAAAATGGTATCAAAGTAAATTTATCCAATCAATACAATTATTTCGTCACTTATGAGTGATGTATTCCATCAGTTGGTTTATATAAACTTAACATAATCATCGGTCTTAAAGAGACAAATACGTAAAGGAGAATATTAAAGTTATACATCTATATGAGATTGATGTATATGTAACAAAAAAATCTTTATATATATTTGAAAAGTAGACAAATTTCAATAGAGTAAGTGATATGCACGTGCTTGAATTAGAAAGCAGAGAGTTGAGGAGGTCCCATAAGAAAAAGCAAAGCATTATATATACGGACACACATGGAGGTGGAGATGGTACTTAGAGAAGGAATTGAGTATCTTGACGCCAGCCATATCCTCCTTTTTTATGTATCTATATACACATTGGATTTGGGGTTCTATTTCTCTCTCCTTCTCTTAGATTTTATTTTATTGCTGTCATTTGTCTTGTTTCACATGTACGTTCCCACTTTACCATTAGGAAGCTACATTATCTTATATCCACGTTCTTTCCACTATTTTTGTTTTTTTTTCTTCTTCTTTAAATATATGTAATTTATTTATAATATTTTAATTTATTAATTAAATAATATAATATTTTATTCACTTATCAAAGTTTTTCTTCAATGGATCACACTTATATGATATGAATGTTATTACTTAATATTTATATATATGAAATAAATTTCAAAATAAACACTCAAAATAGTGTTTAAATTTACAAGTTATGTCCTCACACTTGTCATTTTAATTATAGAATCAATTGGAGTAGTTTGAGTACAAATTTTGTTTGATATATAAAATAATTGAGAGGTTTAGTTATTTTCAAGGTTATATCTAGCAGATAGTATCTATTTAGATATCTATGTCTATATGTAAAATCTATTTAGATGTATGATTATAAATATAAGATGGGGGTGTGAAAGGCTTGAGATATAAAAAGTGGTCACGTGCATATTTTACATTTTTTAAAATTATATTAGATATAATTTGTCTTTACTTGAATAAATATATGAATTTTTTTCAATAAATAAATAAAAACGTAGAATATCATGATTTTTTTTGTTAAAAATTATCTTACGAAATTACCCCTTTTTAAAGAGGTGCATCAATTTTTACACTATTGACTAATTTTAAATACATGTTCAAAATATTTTTATTATACTTGTGTTTTAAAAACAATAAAAATTACAAAAAAAAGGGTTTCGGTTATGAATTAATCTCCCATTTAATGTTAAAATAGCAATATATTTGCATTGTCAAGAGTCATTACAAGTTTCAGATAGGCTACTTATTTATGAAGGAGCTGTTCATTTATTAGGTGTGATGGTAATTTTCACTTATTATATTGATTTTTTAATTAAAATTATATATTTATATTTTTAAAAAAATAATTACAATAATTGTACAGAATTCAATCATTTCTTGACGGAATAGTTTTGTCAATGTCTTTTATGAATTTGTTTTTCAAGGATTTGGAATTCATTAAATGAGCTTCTTTTAAACAACCAAAGTGATCAAGTACGGGACTAATTTAGAGACAAAGTAAATAAAAAATGGACAAAATAGCATTAATCGTGGCATTCTTGGGTTCGTTTTATAGACTAATAATTGAGCCATGATTTTACGAAACTATCCCTCGAAAATAAATAAAATTTAGGGTTTTTTAGGATTAAAGAAGATTATTAAGCTTCTAACGCCAACAGTTCGGTGGTTACCGTCGGCAACTTCGCGGAAGATTTAGTGACTACTTTTGGTGAATCTGTAATACTTATCAATTTTTTAACGGAAGTTTATACTACTTACGAAATAATTATATATTTTTATTACATTTATATAATGCGCATAAAATTATATATAATTTTCATTCATCTTATAGAATGTATAATATTTTTTCATTCAAAAGTCATCAATCACAAAATTGTTTTTACTTAAATCTTACATAATTATTCATAACTTTATATATACATTTAAATAATAACCTTAAAACATAAAATTGTTAATATTGAATAATATATATAATTTAAAAATTATTTATTCTAAATTTAATTTTTAATTTGATGTGATAGTTTAAATTTTTTACATGCATATCAATATATATCTTATGTATATCTTATAAAATTACATAGAATAACATTTTTGTAAAACTAATAGATTATGTATAATTTCTATATACCTCATAAAATAACACTTAACATCAAAATATTCATAATAAATAATATTCTTAATATCAAATTCATCTATTACAAAACTCATTTTTCAGTTTATTGTAATAGTTTAAAGCTTACAAAATTAATAAACTAGTTTAAAGCTTACAAAATTATGTGAAAAGTATAAACCTTTGATAAGGCTTTCAAAATTATGAATAGTATAAATCTTTCAATAAAGCTTATAAAATTATATATAATTTATGCATATACTTAATAACCTATAACATGATTTTAAAAATTTATAAAATGTAAAAAATTAAAATATAATTATACTAAATAAGAAACCAAAAAAATGAAACAATCTTTGATTTACTCCGATTAATATAAAAAATTAAAATAATAATTAAAAAATTGTTTCCATTTACTTAAAAACTTAAAACTAAGTATCGAATCACTTAAATTTAGAAAATATGTAAAATCTTATAAATTATAAAAAAAAATTAATATATAATTATTTAATATAAATAGTATAAAATTTGTGTAAAATTATATTCACCTCGCAAAAATGGGAGATATCACACGTACAAAAGTGAAGGACGTCTTAAAACATCCCACTATCATCATTTATGAAAATCAACGTTAAAAATTTACGATTTAACATATTGTATAATTTGTCTATTTATGACATCAAATACAACAAAATGAATTGACTAATTTTATTTGCAAAAGTTTCAATAAATTAAAATAAAAAGTCATCAATTTTTAAAGAAATTTTATTTATATCATTAAGATATTTTGATTATTATGTAATTTTTATAAGAAACATATAAGTAATTCAATTTTTAAAATTAGTATATTTTAATTACATAATTTTATGATTAAATTTTATTAATTTTAAAAATCGAGTGATTTATGTGTTATTTTTAAAAACTACGTGACCAAAGTATCACAATAATATATTTTTAAGTGATATTTGGGATAATTTTTTGTTAAAAAGAAACACATTAAAATAAAACAAAATAAAAAGTTTGATCAACAAAAAAATTAAATTAAATACATGCAAAAAAATTATATAAAAATAAAGAAGAAATAATAAGCAACAAAAAAGGAGAGAGAGAGAGAGGAGAAACAGTGAGAGAGAGAGATGTGCCGCCCTCAGCTATAGAGTGATGATTAATATACAGAGGCAAAATTAAAAATAAACAAGACGAATACGACACCGTAAATCGATTTACGAGTAATGAAATCTGAGACATTGTGTCTCTATTATATTGAGTCCTTAATACCCAATAATGAGCGTGTTGTACCTCTAGCCCAATTTGAGGTTGAGCAACTTGAATTGTTCGACAAAGAATCTAGCTTTTAATGTATTGTTGTTTTTGATATTTTGCAATATAAAGTCCAGTCCATTACAAGTAAAAAAAAAAAAACTCCTCCAATTATAACCTTCTACGTTCATTAAAATTGCTTCGAAAACCTAATCTACATTAAGAGCTCAGCCCAATACAACAACTTAGCTCTGATGTAGGACTTTGCCCAAGCTCCAACTCAAGTTGGGCCTTCTGAGAATAGAGATTGAAGAGCCCAGCCCATTTAACGTAAACAGAGGTTCAGTACTTCAGCTCCACGAATCAGTAGATTCCTCCGATTTGAGGCACCAGCAGCAACTAATCCCTCCGTCTCCATCATGTCGTTGTGTCTGAGAGGGAGATTCATATCTGCTCCACTTTCTCTCACTTTCTCATCTTCCAAACGCCTTTTCAACCTCATTCCCTCTCTCGCCTTCAAACCCTCTCCTCCAATTTCTTCCTTGAAAATGTCGTCATCTTTGTCGTCAAAAGAAACCATCGAACACGTCGTCCTCTTCAAGGTCAAAGAAGATACTGATCAATCAAAGCTCAACTCTATGGTCAGCGGACTCAACGGTCTGATATCACTCGATCATGTCCTCCACCTCTCCGCTGGACCTGTCCTCCGATCCGGCTCATCATCTCTGAACTTCACTCACATTCTTCATAGCCGCTATAATTCCAAGGAAGATCTCAACAGTTACTCTCAACACCCCAACCATCTTACCGTAGTTAAGGAGTACGTTTTCCCCATCTGCGATGATATCATGGCCGTCGATTGGATCGCCGTTGATCTTCAAGGTCCTGTTGTCCCTCAACCCGGTTCAGCAATACGGGTAACCTTCCTGAAATTGAAGGAAGATCTCGAAGACGGAGTAAAATCTGAGATTTTGGAGGTGATTAAGGGAATCAAAAATAGTTTTGGACAGATTAGTCAGATCACTTGCGGAGAGAACTTCTCACCGGCGAGAGCCAAAGGATTTTCGATTGCGTCGATAGCGGTTTTTCCTTCAGTTAGTGATCTGGAGGCTGTGGATTCGAATCAAGAGTTGGTAAATTTGCTCAAGGAGAAGGTGAAGGAGTATTTGGAAAGCGTGGTGGTCGTTGATTATGCGGTACCGTTGCCATAGTCGACAAGTCTGTGAGAATTCAACTTCATTTATCTTGTTATCAATAAATTGAACTAAAACTGAACAGTCCATTGAAATGGATAAGTAATTGTTTTTGTGTCAAAGTCCAAAACTTGAGAATGTTGATTCCGAACGTCATAAAGCTTTGTTTTGGAAATTATGATGTTCCTTTCTCACTTTTAAAAATTGTTTTAACAAAAATAGAAACATCTTACTTGGTATATTTTCCATCTTTTTTTTAGCCCAACTCGACATAAATTAACTCCTTTTTAGGTGAAGCACAGGTTATCTAAATTTTGTGTGAAATAAGTTCAGTTTAATTCAATTTTAAATTAGTTGTGCCGAGTAGTTTACGAGCTCTGATTCATTTACAGAAAATAAAAAAAAATATATATATATGTATAATTTTTTAAAAACATATATTGATTATATTTTTGTAAAACAAAATAGAAAATTAAAAAATAGTATCTTTTACTTGTGATTTTTCTTGATGGCGTTATTACAATTATAAAAATATTATCATCAACGAATGTATTTATGTTAAAAAAATTAACTCTGGGAGTTATTCATGAGCAATTGGGGAATGTGAGATAACTAATTTAAGTACATGAGTAAAGTGAAAGAGGATTTTTTTTTTTGTTAACTCATGGAACTTATAAACTGAGCTGGCTGGATTGAGATTTTATTTTTACACCACTAATCTAACGAAAGCTGATAGCCAAAAATGTTGATGTATTGGAATGTCCTTTTAAGTCTCTGTCTGATCAATATTGTTGGGAATTCAAATAATCACCAAATCATTGTGATGTAAGTGTTTTTAAAGTGTTTCTTGTGGAAGGACTAGGAGGATACCTCAATTTGCTCTAGGCATGGTTTTACTTATTTAAAAAAGTTAAATGTTCTCAAGTTTTGTTTTGTGGTTCCTAGTATTTGGTTTGATCTTCTAGTTGTTGGATTGATTTGTGCCTAATAATACTTCTTTTGATTGCGACAGAATCAGCTTTCACCAATTTTTCCTATTCTCCTCTCTCTGTTATCCAATCATTTTGTTTCGTTAAACAGAGTTTTAAACGTAGCAATTGCAATATCTGTAGCCCCAAACCACTAGGTCGAGTGGGCAAATTAGTCTCAAACCACATGTGAGGCATAATGTAAGACATTGAAGCAATAGCTGTAGGAGTGACAAGAAAGAACCTCATGTACAGCAGTGAACTCAAAACAACTTTTACCTGCTTCTTTTTCCCGTAAAACATACTTTGAGCAGACATTAGTCTATAGGATTTAATACATGCATATACATGTATTGGATGATTGTGATATTATTGACTCCTCGTGCAACTTTAAAGGTGAAGTTTTGGCAGGTAAGTGAAAAAAAATATATAATGCTAAATTTTTTTTTTTTTTGAGCTTTTCCTGATTTTGTTTTGATGTTATAGAGAAATAAAAAGTATAATGCTAAAATTTAGAGATAAATAGGGTCTTAATTTATCAAAATAATAATAATTAGATGACATATTCATCTTTTTAACAGTTTAATTATATAGTTATTATTTAAAATTTGACAATTTTTTTTTTCTTCAATTACATTAGGCGAAGGTTGTTTTAAATTTAAATAAATTGTAACAAAAAAATTAAATAATATAAAAAATAAATAAGATTAAAATATATAAAAAATAAATAAGATTAAAATATATAAAAAATAAATATAGAAGTCGTACATTAACCCCCTATGATTGAAAGGTAAATGTCGGCGACCTTAAAATAATTTGCCTAATTCTCGCATTGAAATTTTACTTTGGGCCTAGTTCCAACTTCAAGTATTCCGCCTACAATGAGAGAAAGAAAGACAGAATAATATGAATAATTTTGAGGGAGATATTATGGTAATTTAAATTATTATTGTTATAATATTTTTTTTATAAATAATATACGAATAAAATAGATAATTTATATATTTTTATTGTGTTAATAATAAAAATTATAATAATAATATTATTATTATTATTTTTAGATTTAATTCTATATTATAATATTTTTTTTACAAGCAAAGTTTTATATTTAACCATATTTGACGAGATGCATATATTTTATTTTTTATATAATGTAAGAAAATATTTTTTTTATTCGAAAATACGGTGTAAATATATTTTTTTATATAGCGTAAATATAGTTTTAAGAGAAAATTTAAAGTAAAATTACGTGAATAACTTAATTAAATAAAGAAAAAGGTATGCATCATAAATCTTATAATTATTAAATTAAGAAGTTTACTTACACACTTATTGTATTAGGTATCAAAAATTTCATAATTTTTGAAAAAGATTACATGAATCTAACCATTATATATAAATTGATACTTTAATCATATAATTTTTTTACTTGAATACATATAATCTTGTTATTTATGAAAGTTATGTATTATCTACATATTTGGTGTACCATATTAGATAACTTAAGTATAATTATATTTCTTTAAATTGTGTATAATATAATTGGTTTGTACACTACTTGATAACAAGTTAAAATAATATAATATTAAAAATAAATATTTTAATAAAATAATTTATATTTAAAATAACTTTTTTATTATAAAATTTATTTTTATATTTTAAAAATAAAAAATATTATTTTAAATTTAATATGAAATAAAAATTCTAAATATGTAATTTTATAATTAAAAATGTAGATAGATTAAACTAACAGTTCAGTACGATTTAGATCTACACTCTCTATCATATAAAATTTTTATATCGTGAAATGTATTTAATGCACAGATTATTATTTTTAGAAATTAATATCTAAGTCTAAGTTTAAATGTTATAGAATGAATTATCCATCATTCCACGGAAGGATCGTCTGCTCTAAATAGGGATCGATACATGTGTTAAAGGCGTTATCTTGTTTAGAGAAGTTGAATGACTTACTTGGTTCATGAATATCTCCTTAATTTTTTAAAATTAAGAGAATAAGAGAGTTAGTATTTGGTATTATCTAGGTAGCAAGTATGTAACCTTAACAACCTGATATATCTCACTTATTTGGTGAATGTAACGTTGTCATATTCAATGCACTAACTATTATTCTTGGAAATGAATATAAGAGTCTAAGTTTGAATGTTATGAAATGAATTACTCACTATTCCACATAAGGCTTGTCTACTTTACATAGGGGATTCATAATGAGTTAAAGGAGTTATATTGTTTGGAAAAGTTAAAGGGTTTACTTGGATTATGAATGTTTCATTAATTTTTTAAAATAAAAAAATAAGGGAGTTAATGTTTGGTATTATCTAAGTAGTAGATAAAACACCCTTGCAACTTGAGATATATTGCTCATTTGGTAAATGTAATATTATCGTTTAACACACTATATATAGCAACCTGATCATCGAAAGAAATTGATCCAATTTTGATTAGAAAATCTGATGATCAAGACCTTATAAACCTGATTTAATGATGAAAAAGACCTAATAAATAAGACATGATTAGTAAGACTTGGATGAACAAAACTTAACCTATGTAAAAATGACTTAAAAATTATTTGTAGTCTTATCATATAAGATCGACCATGACACATAACCAAAGAAAACATCTATCCTTATAATAGTAATATTTAATTTCTAAGATAGACTATGACACATAACCAAATAAAACATCTATACTTATAATAGTAATACTTAATTTCTTATATATCTATATATACCTCTCAATATCAATAAGAGAAAAAATGATTTTAAGATATCTCTAAAAATCACAACACATTTACAATTCTTCAAGCATATATAACCTTATTATTTTTATATTGTAAAATATATTCTGATTTCATATACATATATACGATTTTATAAAAAATATAGGATTAGAGTCTTCAATATTGTCCTTTTGAGCTTATAGTTTAATCGGATGGTTAATTTTTAACTGGATCGGAAAGTTGACACGATAAACCAGCTGTATACAACCTACACTACTAAGTAAGGAAGAGACGGAGCATGTCAACTGGGAAGGGCTTTAGGGAGGCCATGCCAATTCGGATAAACTTTAAATCAACTTAATACCACTAAGTTTTGATATTGTACTTTAATCCTTCGGTATGCTAGCTTTTAGATAACTTTAAAATTATTTTAAAAAATAATAACGAAGTTTTAAAATTTCATAGTATTTAATTAGATTAATTGGATCTAATTACGATTATATTAAAATCTTTAAAAATTTAGGTTTTCTTAAAATAATTTATTTTAAAGGATTTTAAAATTTATGTATTTTTATGAACATTGATATACCTTTAATTTAAATAATATGTACCCAAATCTTTAAAATTTTAAAATATATCATTTAGTCATCAAATTTTTAAAAACTTCAAATATAAGTTGATAAACTTTTTAATAATATGATTTAGATGTTAAATTTTAAAAATTCACGTATAAATTTCATAATTTTAAATCAAAATTATATACGTTAATAATGAAAATAGAATTTATAAGTAAGTTTTTAAAAATTTAAGAACTAATAATAAATTATAAAAATTTAGAAACATAGAAGATATAATAAAAACACATATATTTTTAAAGATTATCGATTACAATGTTAAAAATTCACCAAAATGCACCAGATTTACACAGGTGAGACTGTTTCTCTTTATCTTGTTATAATACCCAAAGTAAAAATAATGATATTTACACTATTATATTTATTATAATTATTATAAAAAAATATATAAATTTATTATTAATTAAATTTTAGTGTTATTATTATCAAATAAAATTATTACTGGTAATAATAATTTAGATCTTAAAAATATTGATAAACTATTGAAAAAAAAAACATCAAATTGTAGATTTTGGAAAACGTACAAGCTCATATACAAGCCATATTGCCATAAATGTGCGCACATGGTGTACAAATTATGTACTCAATTCCACTTGTTAATGACATCTACAACATTGCACAATAATTAAAATTTAGTATAAAATTTCTTTAATATAGTATTAAATTTTGTAAAAAAATATCGTATTAAATTTGATACTATAATTTTCATTATATTGATATTTTTTTAAATAAATATTAATGTTTTGTTATATATATTAAATTAAAATTAAATATTTCATATAAAATTAATAAAAATAATTATTAAATATAACTTTTGTTTTAATATTTGGTGTAATAAAAAGAATATTTTATTTTATAAAATAATATATATATATATTTTTTTAAGTATAATATTTAATGTTTAGTAATAAAAATTTGATATAAAATTATGTTAATGGTTGTAACTTTCGGACAAAGATAATGCTATCCACAAAGTTTTATGGTACCGTAAAACTTAAAGTCATACTGACATTGACATTCACGAATACTTGTGACAAACTACTTGCATTACTTTTTGATTAGGGTATTATTTTTTTCCAATAAAAAAAATAGTTAATAATCAATTGGTCGAAACATAATTAAGAAGTAATAAAAATTGATTATAAAAGCAAGTATTGAGTAACTCCACCTTGCAATAAAAAATAAAATAAAAAGTTTTTACCCGAGAAACTCGCTGATGAGAATAATTATTAAATACTAATTAATGCAACTGTATTCAGAATGAGAAGTAGTTGTTACTTGTTGCGTTGTTGGGAAGTTACACAGCGATTTTTATTATTCATTATTAGATTATAATCTCTATCGGGAACAAAATCAAAATCAGAAAAATATTACGAGAGTGATTGAAGTTTAAATTTTTTTTATAAATAAAACAAATAATTATATTTAAATATTTAAGAGTAAAAAAATATTATGATATATATTTAATAAAAAGTTAAGAGTTATGACAAACAATTTTTAATTAAAGATAAAAAAATTATATTATTTAAAAAAAAAGACATAAAATTATTAAATATTTTTGTATTTGTGCTTGTTAGATCTGTTTTCTTTAGAGTGAGAAATGAATCAATTTTATAATAATGATAAAAAAGAAAAAAAAATTATTAAAAATTTATATTAAAAAGTTTCAAATAGAATATAATGTGAAATAATATTGAGTGTATTATGATTACCACGTATTTTTTTATATACATTATAACATTCTAGGGAAAAAATCAAAAATACTTCTAAGATTTTTAATATCTTCAAAAATATCCTTAACATTTTAAAATAAAATTAAAATACCCTTTAGGTTTAAGGTATCTTCAAAAATATCTTTATTATTTAACATAAGTATAAAAAAGTTATGAAAAATCGCATTAATATCTGAAAAAGTCTTTTCTACCTCTAACTAAATAGTTTTTTTTTTTAAATATTATCACAAATATCCTTCAGGTTTTTCTTTTCTTCAAAAATACTCCTACTATAATAATTAATTTAACTTTATTAAAAATATCCTTGTTATAATAATTAATTTAACTTCATCAAAAATGTCTTTGCTACAATATTTATTTTATCTTCATAAAAAATATCTATACTTCTCAATAACATGATATAAAATATTTTCCAAAAATACACATGAAGATAAATTAAGTTAACAAAACACACAATATCAAGTTAAATATTTTATATCGTGTTATTTAGAAGTCAGAGTATAGTAGGGACATTTTTAATGAAGTTAAATTAATTATTATAGCAGATGTATTTTTGATAAAGTTAAATTAATTATTATAGTAAAGGTATTTTTGAAGAAAAGCAAAATATCAAGGGTATTTGTGATAATATTCTTAACGAAAATATTCAAAAAGCTATATAAGAAGAGGTAGAAAAGAATTTTTCTGATATTGTTGTAATTTTTCACAACCTTTTTATGCTTATTTTAAATAATAAGGATATTTTTGAAGATACTTTAAACTTCATGAGTATTGTAATTTTTTTTAAACATTAAGGGTATTATGAAAATATTGAAAACCTTAGAGGTATTTTTAATTTTTTTCCACGGGAGTGATGTACGTATATGGTAAAATTATCATTTTACCACTAATGTTAAACGGAGATATAACGCCGACAACGTTTGTAAGTATTTTTGATATTAAATAAAACTCAGGGATAGTTTTGAAGAAATATAAAACTTCAGGAATATTTGTGATAATTATCATAACCTTTTATATAAGTTTATCACGTATTTTTTTATATACATTATAGATAAATAATATTTATTTTAATTATTATTAAATGTGAATATATTACGACCTAGCTAGAATTTATTTGCGGGACAACTGGACGAGGAAAGGATCGATCACTCATGTCATTATAATATTTAAATTTTTGGTTACAAATTAAAGTCGACTTGCAGATTCTGAACATGATATTCTTATTAAAATATTGAGTGTAGAATGATTGAAGTAATTAATAACACCTGAGTTAGAAGGATTAGTAACGTGACTATTAAAAGCTTGAGTTTCCAATTAAGAGGTTGGTCGTTGTTGATTATATTTTTGATTAATTTAAACAAGTTTGTAACTGTAAGGAGTTAAGTTTGCATGCGTTCACCTACCAGTTCTGAGATACATACATACACACATATATATATATATATATATATATATATATATATATATATATATATATATATATACACTAACACACGTTGTTTTGATACCTTTTTGAATGAAAAATAATATTATCCCCCCTAGCCTCTTGTAATTAATATATAGCAAAAGAAAATGTTCTTTTATTAGAAAATAAAAAAAAACATAAAATTAAACAACAAGCAATGGTTCCCTCTCAATTGGAGGTTAACGTATTATATATAGAACCTTCTTTGTTGTTGTTTTTAATGATGTAATTAAATTTGTGAAATGAATTTCAGATTTAATTCATCCTGATTCGCTACAATCTTTCTTAAACCATGTATATATATATTTTTTGGGTTCGAATAGATAATATGAAGTTTTTCAAATTTTAAATGAGTTAAGAAATTATAAAATAATATCATAAAACATTTGAGTATGATTAAAACTAAACTAATTATTAAAAAAAAAAGTCAAATTGAGCTTACTTAATTAGTTCTCTAATTAAAACAAATCAAATTGAATTAATCAAACTTTAAGTTAATAATACAAATCACAAATTATGTATTACACTTACAATAAACGCGAGTTTTTATTAGTGTGAGAGACAAATGTTTTCTAAGTACCATGTGCCATTAAATAAGAAGAAACTTAGAGGGTTAGGTACGGCAACTAATTAAAATAAAAACACAACAAGAAATATAAGAAATGGAGGAGACTAGGAGTGGTAGGTAAAATCACGATTCACCAAGTGAATTGGTTGAAAAGTTCATTATCACATTATATACTAAAATATATTCATTTTATTTTTATTTTTTAATTATATAATAATAATTATTAATTAATAAAAAAAAATTTAAAAATTATATTCATAATAAAAAAATAAACATTAAGTAAAATATTATATTTATTATATAAACTAAACATTATATTTAATTAAAAAAACATAATTAAAAATATATACATATAGATATTAATTATCCGAATTACAATATTTATTTCATAAATATTCAATTAATGTATTTAAAAGATATATAATTAGAGAGAAATATAAATTAAAATATTATTTTCTTATAACAAATAATAAGATTTTATTGTTTCATTAACAATAGTATTTTATTTTTCCAAGCTATACAATATAATAAGATTCAAGCACTTTTAATTAAGCATCTGAAAAATAATATCATAAATTTAGATAGTTATTCAAAATAAATAAAAATTAAAAAAATCAAATAACTAAAACATCTTGAAGTTATCTTTCTTATTAAATAATCTCATGAGAAATTCACGGGTATAATAAAATGTTAAAATTATATAGAATGTTTATCTTTATACATAGAAGATTCTATTTATTATAAATTTGTAATAAATCATAATTAATGTAATGCATATTATTATTGAAGTTTTATGTATTTTCAAAAAAAAAAAAAAAATACTTCTCTTTATTTCTTAATATTAGATCCCTTTATATATACATTTTTATGCCTAATATATTGCTGGAAGTTATTAGTATATAACTGTAAATCATCCTGAAAATCATGAAACTAACATTCTAAAAAACAAGGGTTGGTTCCACCCTGAAATACAAGAAATTGCTCTCTTAAAATCAGGGGTTTGTTTCACCCTGGAAATCAGGAAACTAACAATACTCCTAGGTTTATTTCTTACACTCTCCCTCAAGCTAGGCAGTATATGTTTTCCAAACCAATTGCTACATTTAACTCTGTGAAATTAGGTCGAAACAAAGCTTTGGTTAAGATATCCGCTACTTCTTGCCTAGATGGAACATAGTTGAGGGAGATCATCTTGCTTTCAATTTTCTCACTTATGAAATGTTTATCAATTTCCACATGTTTAGTTCGATCATGGTGGACTGGATTTTTGACAATTGCAATTGCTGACTGGTTGTCACACATGATTCTAATAGATTCTGAATGTTCAACCTTGAGTTTGTATAGCAGTCGTTTTAGCCAAATTCCTTCACAGATGCCCAAAGCCAATGCACGAAACTCAGCCTTGGCATTACTACGTGTTATCACAGCTTGCTTTTTGCTACGCCATGTCACCAAATTTCCCCAAATAAATGAGCAATATCCATATGTGGATTTTCGATCACTAGGAGATCCAACCCAATCAGCATCAGTATAAATTCTTCAATCTCCTATTAATTATTTTCTTGAACATGAGCCCCTTTCTAGGATCCTTCTTCAAGTATCTTAGAATACGGTTTACTGCTTCCAAGTGATCTACTGATGGGTTGCCAAGAAACTAGCTAACAACACTGACTGAAAGACTTATATCTGGACGTGTATGGGTCAAATAAATTAACTTACCTACCAAATGTTGATATTGCCCCTTGTCAGTTGCCAATTCATCAGTTCGAGGCATTAGTTTGGTTTTAGGGTCCATGGGTGTTTCAACAGGTTTACACCCACTCATGCCAGTCTCACGCAAGAGATCTAGAACATATTTGCGTTGAGAAACTGAGATTCCTTTAGTACTACGTGCCACTTCCATCCCTAAGAAATATTTCAAATATCCCAAGTCTTTAATCTCGAATTCCTTGGATAATAGCATCTGAAGTCTCTTCATTTCTCCTACATGATTTCCTGTAAGAACTATATCATCAACATATACAATCAAAGTTGTAATTCTCCCATCTGCGAAGTGTTTGACAAATAAAGTGTGGTCTGCATGTGTCTGAGAGTATCCATCCTGTTTGAGGACCTTGGTGAATTTTTCGAACCATGCTCTAGGTGACTGTTTAAGTCCATATAGTGCCTTTCTCAACTTGCATACCTTCCCTTGTGTATCTTTAGTCTCAAAGCCAGGAGGCACATCCATGTAAACTTCTTCGATCAAATCTCCATTTAAGAATGCGTTCTTGACATCAAGTTGAAGCAGTGGCCAATCCTTATTAACTGCAATAGATAGCAAGACACGAACTGTGTTAAGTTTTGCTACAGGAGCAAAAATCTCTTGATAATCAATTCCATATGATTGGGTGAATCCTTTAGCCACTAATCAAGCTTTATATCTATCGATATTTCCATCTGCCTTCTGTTTAACTGAGAATATCCATTTACAACCCACCGTTCTCTTTCCATGTGGTAGCTTTGTTAACATCCATGTACCATATTTTTCAAGTGCAGTGTATTCTTCTAAGGTTTCCTTGTGCCATTCAAGAACTCTTAGAGCCTCGTTGACAGAATTAGGAATCTTGATGTTGTCTAGGGATGTCACAAATGCCTGAAATTTTGGGGACAAATTTGCATAAGAAATGTAACTTCGAAGGGGATGTTGAGTGCATGATCGAACACATTTTCTCTGTGCAATAGGAAGATCAAACTCAGGATCAGAACCTAGTGTTGGACTAGATTCTGCTTCATCTTGTAATCTCTCAGATTCAGTCTGGCACGGGAGAGATTCTTGGCTTTGCTGATTTTGTGTGGGCAAGTCAAAGTTTTTCTTTCTTTCATAGACTTTTATGGCATCATTAGGAAGGAGAAGATGTCTAGGATAGATAATGGGAGATTGATTAAGTTTGGAAGGAGAATTTGGAATGGGAACTAGGTTGGAAGAGGACAAGGTAGTGGAAGATAATTGAGATGGTAGGTTTGGTTCAATGAGTGATGACCAATCCCAATTCTGTAATTCATTCATGTGATTTTCCCCATGAATTGCAGAATTAGAATAGAATGGAGTTTCTTCAAAGAAAGTAACATCCATGGAATTATAAAACTTATGGGTGATGGGAGAGAAACATTTGTAGCCTTTTTGATTGGCTGAGTAGCCAAGGAAGATGCATTTAGGGAACGAGGATCAAGTTTGCCATAATATTGTGAATGAATATGGACAAAAACAATGCAACCAAAAATCTTGAAAGGAATTTGTGACACAAGTTGTGAGGTAAAATATTGATCCTGAAACACTTGTAAAGGTGAGTGAAATTTGAGAACTCGAGAAGGCATTCGATTGATCAAGTGTGTTGCAGTAAGAATGGCTTCACCCCAAAATATTTTAGGAACATTAGTTTGAAAGAGCAAAGTTCGGGCAACCTCAAGTATATGACAGTTCTTACGTTCAGCTACACCATTTTGTTATGGTGTGTCAATGCAAGAGTTTTGTTGGACAATACCATGTGATTTGAGATATCCACTAAGATCGAAATTAAAGAAATCCCTAGCATTGTCAGTTTTTAGGATTTGAATATGTGCATTAAACAGAGTTTGGATCATGGCATGAAAAAATGGAAATATGTGCTTGGTTTCAGATTTGTCTTTCATAAAAAATGTCCAACACAATCGAGTATGATCATCAACTAACAGTAAAAACCATCTCGCACCAGTAATACTGGGAATGCGACATGGTCCCCAAATGTCACCGTGAATGAGAGAAAAATGATGACTTGGTTTGTGCGTGCGTGGTGAAAAAGTTTTTCGAGTATGTTTTGCCAATTGACAAACTTCACAACGAAATAAATTTGGATTTATATTGATGAATAAGGATGGAAACAAACGTTTCAAGTACAGAAAATTTGGATGACCTAGGCGAAAGTGCCACCGCATGATTTTACTTTCTTTATCAGTACGACTATTAGACTTAAGATTATGACTCAATTGACATTGATGACTAACAGAATGGATTGAAGGAGTGTTGACGTTAAGAACATAGAGGCCCGCACGAAAATCAGCACTTCCAATCATCTTCCCCGAGCTCAAGTCCTGAAAAACACAAGATTTAGCCAAGAATTTAGTTTCACAGTTAAGGTCATGATTAAGTCTACTAACTGATATGAGATTGCAGTCAAAATCAGGCACAAATAACACAGATTTGAGGGTGAGGTTGTTCGAGAGACAGATGGTTCAAGTTCCGATCACTGTGGTTCGAGTACCATTGGCCACACGCACTGTTTGAAGTCTGTTACAAGGTGAGTAGGTTGTGAAAAGTGATTGATCACCTGTTATATGATTGGAAGCACTTGAGTCTACTATCCAAGATGAAGAGGGAAATTTGGCTGCATGCATTGCTGAATTACTGGAGCTATGAGTGGGATTAATGTTTGATTTTTGTATAAGTTGTTGGAGGAGATCCAACTGATCCTTAGTGAATGGGACATGATTATCAGATTGAGATATGTCAGTAATTGCAGCATTTCCCTTTGTCTCTCGGTCTCGATTTGTTTTCCAGTCAGCAGGCTTTCCATGTAATTTCCAGCAGATCTCCTTAAAATGCCCAGGCTTTCTACAATAGTCACACCATGTGCGACCTTTCCTTATTCGATTAGTGTCGGTATGTTGAGTATTGCTTCGTGCAACACATGCACCAAAATCTGGTGAATTGCTTTTGACTGCTGCAAATGTTGGGACTTCAGGAATCGTGGAAGGATTTGATTGTCCCAGCATGACACGTTTTCGGCTCTCCTCTCTGCGCACCTCAGAGAATGCTTCTCGCAGACTTGGTAATGGTTTTGTTCCAAGAATTCTACCCCTTACTTCATCAAGTGATTTATCGAGTCCCATCAAGAATTTGAAGACACGCTTAGTCTCCACAATTTTTCTAAAATATGCACGATCTTCTGGACATTTCCATTCATGTATCTCAAACAAGTCCAGCTGTTGCCAATGACGAGTAAGAGTTGTGAAATAAATAGTCACAGAGTTGTCGCCTTGGCGTAGGTCCTGGAGAGAACTCTCCACATAGAAGAGCTCGGAAGTGTTCTCACTACTGGAAAACGTTTCTCGTGCAGCTTCCCATATTTCTTTTGCTGTGGTGTACAACAAGAAATTTTCTCCTATTTCGGTTGTCATAGAACTGATTAACCAGGACATAACCAGATTATTTTCTGCTTTCCAGATTCTGAAATCAGCAGTATTGGGATCGGGTTTTGGGATATTTCCAGTGAGATATTCATCCTTGCTTCGCCCGCTTATGAACATCATCGTTGATTGAGACCATTGAAGATAGTTTTGGCCATTAAGTTTGTGTGTGATGATAGGGGTGAGATTATTATCTGTGTTGCCTGATGTTAACCGAGGAGCAGTGAGAGTATTAAAAGAGGGATTAGATGCAGACGAATGTTCTTCCATAGTGAGCTGTTATTTGGAAATAAAAGAGAAAGATAAGAGCAATGGTTTTTCTGCCCAGAGCTCTGATACCATGAAGTTTTATGTATTTTTCAGAAAAATTAATTATCTTTATTTCTTAATATTAGATCCCTTTATATATACATTTTTATGCCTAATATAGTGTTGGAAGTTATTAGTATACAGCTGTAAATCATCATGAAAATCAGAAAACTAACATCCTAAAAACAGGGGTTGATTCCATCCTGAAATACAAGAAATTGCTCTCTTAAAATCAGAGGTTGATTTCACCCTGGTAATCAAGAAAGTGACCATACTCTTAGGTTGATTTCCTACAATTATTAAGTACAATAAGACCTATATAATTATATTTAATAAAAAAATCATGTTAATTATAATTGTGATATAATTATAATATATATAAACATTATTAGATATAAAAATTATATATCTCTAAAATAAAATTCTAATAAAATGGAAAAGAATAGTAATTCTACTCTAAATTTACCTTGACATGTTCTTAATTTATTGTATTAATTAATATACCATCACTATCGTTCTCACTAATAATCATAATTTGACATATGAATAAGATCAACATTGATTAATCATTATATTTAACGTTAATTTCCTATCTGCACAAATACTTTGTTGAAAATTCAGCTTTCCATATCTCCCTCCATAAGAAAATAGACACCAACGGGAGAAGCATGGGTAAATTTAATTAACTAGTAATATAACAGCTTAATTAATTGGATATAATTAATGAAAGTTTGATAGATTTTGTATCGTTTCGTTGAAAAATTGAGATGTCATGTATCCACGTGACCTATATATATATATTAATAAGTTAAAATCATATACAATACAAGAATCGAACAAAACCAATAAAAGAATAAATTACAAGTTAATACTCTTGGCTTCCTTACAAAAAAAAAAAAGAGAAAGAAAGATAAAGCTCGAGGCCAGAGCTAGTAGTGTATGTTTTGCTTTACAAGTATAATCTTGATTATTTAAAATAAAATGTACGTGTTTAATGTCTTGTTTTGCCCGCGTTGTTTTACTTTTACCAAAGTAGTATCAAAGTATCATTGAGATGCGCGCAAGTTGAATGTTAAAAACTTGATCATTATGAGTATCATTTGTTACAAAGATAATGAGAAAGACATCTATTTCAAAAAATATACAGAGAAAACATTTATTTCAAAAACTTAAAATGTTGTTTGATAATTATTTTGATTTAAATTTTGATTTTTTTAATTAATTTTTTAATAAGGTACATTTGGTAACGATTTTTATTTGAATTTTTATTTTTAAAAAAATTACTACTTAAATATGAAGTAATTCATAAATCTTTAAAAATAAAATTTTTGAATTATTTTTCTTATTTTTTTTTCACTTTTACAAAAAAAAAAAATTTTAATAATAAAAAAATTATTTATATTTTTAAGTTTTCAAAAAAATAAAAAAATAAAAAATTATCAAATAATTTGTAAGTGATTTTTGATTTTTTTTTCTTGAAAATAATTAAGTAAAACATTATTACTAAATATATTGGTGATTACTTTTACAAAAAATCATAAATCATAAAAAAATTACTTAATCATAAATAATAAATCATAATCATTATCAAACAAAGTTAAGTCAATGGGAGAAATAACTGACTATATCTTTATACATTCTATTATTCATTTTAAAGTGTTAGTTCTATGCATCATGTAAATTAAGTATTTATAATTCAACAATTAAGTTAACAAGTCTTAAACACAAGATCTTTAGCTCTAGTTTTATGTTAGAAAATATTGAAAGATCAATTCTCAGAAAAGCTTATATTATTAGAAGAATGACCAATTATATATTTATCCATTCTATCAATATTATTAAAGAAATACTTATCTATACATCTTTTAATCTATTTAAGATAATATAATTTAGGACAAAGAATCCAAATAATATATCATATGGGTTAGGTCATCGGGGCATTTAGTTCAATAAATTTGAAATAAAGCATTTTTGTCTTGTTTATTTTAAGAAAAGAAACAATATTGAATAAATTAAAACAATATTTTAATATTATTTTAATTAAAATTATCACGTGATAATAAATAACATGGATTCATTTAAATGGGACATATATCATTTTAGTTGTTATTCCCTCCATTATACATTCACCAAAACACATTTTGCACCATTTTTTAATTATATTTTTATTTTTAATCTTAATCAAATAAAAATTTTATGATCATATTAATTAAATAATGATATTATATTTTATATATATCTACTTATTTTTCTACCTTTGGTTTTTCCATATTATAAAGAAATAGTAATCATTTAAGCCTTATACTATAGAACATTAACCATTTCTCTTACTATTTATTTCAAACCCTTTCATTCCCATCATTTAGTTATTTAGTTCATAATATTTTTAAATTTGATAAATTTAATCCAAAATTTTAATTTTTGTTAAATTTATTTAATGATATTATAGTTAATTACGATAAAACTTGATTTTTAATTCATTTGTTCCTTAAAATATTTTAAAAAATATAATTTAGTATTCAATATTTCAATTATGTAATTGTAGAATATAAGAAAATTAAAATTTTAAACTTAATTTGTAAAATTTTAAAACATTATAAACTAAATTATATAAATTAAAATATTAATTATAAAATTTCAGTGATTTATATAAGTTAGTTACTGACTAGATAAATTAATCATTAAAGAAAAAACAAAATTTACGTCACAGTTGAAGCAGAGTGCAAACAAAAGTCTAATGCAGTAGCCCATTACTCCTAATTCATATGTGAATGAATAATAAAATAAAGTCTAACGCAGTATCGATGTGAGTTTGAGTTTGAGTTTTTTTTTTCCCGTAATTTAAAACAATTAACGTATAAGTATGTATCTCAAAATAGATTGAAAAAAAAAAAATCTTCAACCTTAAATGCACATGGGAGTAAAATTTCAGCACATTTTGCCAGTCAAATTTCTTGTTTTTCTATATATATATATATATATATATATATATATATGATTGGTCATACAATACAGTCAAATTTGTAAATAAGACAGTAGTACACTCAGTTAATATAAATATATTGGATTAGCAGCAAACAAAATACAAACAAATGACCACACCATAATATAAAGTTGGATCAGAAAGCCAATTAAATTATAAGACACAGAAGATAATTGATCAGAGATCAAGAAGATGGGGAGGAGACCATGCTGTGCTAAACAAGGACTGAACCGAGGGGTGTGGTCTGCTATTGAAGATCATATCCTTACTAATTACATTTATACCCACGGTGAAGGCAAATGGAGAGATCTTCCTCAAAAAGCTGGTACTACTCCATCGATCTTATCCTCTACTTTAATTTTCTTCATTAAATTTAATTCTTCTCTTTTTCAATTTAATTCCATGTCAAAATATATGTATTAATTATTTAGTAGATCTACTTAATTAATTTATATTAATCCAATTTATTGTCTGTTTTTTTTTATTGTACGTTAATAATTTAGGATTGAAGCGTTGTGGAAAGAGTTGCAGACTTCGATGGCTTAATTATCTGAGACCAGACATTAAGAGAGGTAACATTTCAGTGGAAGAAGATGAGCTCATTGTTAGACTTCATAAGCTACTCGGGAACAGGTTTGTTTCTTTACACACACACATACATATATATATATATATACCATTATATTAATTAAAGTCTAATATTAAGTTGCGCACTTTTAGCCTTCTCGCTTAGTAACTTCCAATAATTATTGAGTAAGTACCATCCAAATAAAAAAGATTTTATGAAAATTGCGATTGATTTTTCATAAATTGAGATTTTGAATTTCATGATTCTTATATGAATTTGTACACATTATTAGAATTTCATTTAATTGAACCAAAAATCTTGGACCTTTATTCACCCAAAAAAAAAAAAAACTTGGCCATATAATACATATTAAGCTAAAAAAATGTGAGCACATATTAGTAATTTTAAGGTGTATTTATTTTATTTTATCAAATCATGTATAATTAGTGTAATTTGAACAAATAACTGTTTATAAATGCATGATTGAATAGTCAGATTACTAGATAAATAAAAAATATAATTACCTTGTATGTAATAAAGTGTTGTTTTTTTACTCCTAATTAACTTGTGACATATGATGTGTTATTTGATCCACTATAAAATATTTTTGGAAAATTTATGTTAAATGGAGTAAATGTAATTGACAAGAAATTTAATTTTGTACAAATTAAACTAGGTGGGCTTTAATAGCGGGAAGATTACCCGGGCGAACGGACAATGAAATAAAAAATTATTGGAATACAAATTTAAGCAAGAGAGTTGAAAATGACAAAGTTGTAGACAAATATTTCACTAACAAGCAAAGCTCTTGGGAGGATAATCAGTCCCAAGTGATTCGGACAAAAGCGTTTCGGTGCACAAAAGCAGTGTTTCCTTCGCTAAAGGGTGACAACAAAAATCAAACACTTATTCCAAACACTGCTAGGGAAAGTGAAAGCCCAATATCTTATATTTCAGCCCAGCAAGATCATGATGATGACAAGGACACTCATAATTCCCACGATTTTCTTGTGGATTTCGACATCAATGACTTTCTAATGTCAGATGTTATCATATCATCAGATAAATTCCAAGAATCCAATAAAGAAAACAATAATAATATTGAAAAATATAATGAAGTTGTTGTTGATCATCACTCTCTTGAAAATGATGATCAACAAATCGAAGGCAATCTTGGCGACGATTTCACTATTAATTATGAAGAAACAAGGTCTGATCATGATAAATGGATAAACAGTGAAAGCTTTCCATTTCAAGAGAATGAAGTTGGATTGGACCTTAATGCACTTTCATCTTTTCTCAATTCAGAAGATGACCAATGGATTTGTTGAATAACAATTTAAACCTCGTTATTTTCACCAGAGATAGATTTATTATTATTATTATTATTATTATTATTATTATTATTATTATTATTATTATTATTATTATTATTATCGTTATTATTCCAAGTCTCTAGCTAGCATTGTATTTTTGTAATTGATAACTTGTATTCAGCTAAATAGTTATTCATCTTTCAATAAATAAATAAAAGTATTGTAGATTTTTCTTCTTCTTCTTCTTCTTTTTATTAATTATTATTATTATACATTACTTCTTTTCCTCTCTCTACCAACTCTTGAAATCTGTTTCTCAAGTCCAAAGACTAAAGTAAATAAATAAACTAAAAGTATTTAATACTTAACGAGATACAAAATTTTTATACAATAATAATAATAATAATAATAATAATGTTATTAGAATTTAATTAATTATAGATATAAAATAATCAATTTTTATAGTAATAATAATAATAATAATTATTATTATTATTATATCAATATCGTTAATTTAAATAAAAGAAAGCTTTTATTTGTTACACAATTAATTGTAATTATAATAAGAAAGCAGATCGAGATTTTGAACAATATATGGACCGCAAAGCCATGAAAGATTTAGTATGTGAAATCAACAAGATCTATCTTTGCGCAAGACATGCATAGCACCAATTGACAACTAGCGAAAAGTTCCCTAGAGATAGTACGTACACTAGCTAGCTAGCTAGCTAGCTTCTTATACAAGTGTCAATGATGCTCTAAAAAAGTCTTATTGTTGTGTCACAATGTCGCTTGATCTTTGGGGTAGGCATTTGGTAATGTTTGCACTAAAACAAAGAATGCATTTGCTGGCATTTAAACCGCGAAAGTAAACTATAGAAACATCAACGCACAACATTTTCATGCGTGGATTCATCCTCCCACATTTTTTCAACACTTTTTTTTTTTTAGAATAAACACAAAAATCATAGTCTTTTTTTTTTTTTGACATGGCGTGTCTCTCTCATAGGATAAAATTTAAAAAACTTGAAGAAGTCAATTATGACTTCAAATTTTTTTTTTCTTTCTTTTTTGTGGTGCATGAAGGATTTTTAGTAGGTTAATTCTAAAATTTTTATTATCAATTTTCTCCCCCCTTCTTATCAAGTTTATCAACCTATTTTTTATTTGTAATTTTTCTCAAAAATTTATAATTTCAATTTCAGCTTATTTCTTAGTCTTGATTTATGGAAGTTTCAATGGAGATCTTAGAAGCAAATAATGAAGATTATGAGGACCAAATATCTAGTTGGGTAAGGTTATGCAATTTTAGTCACTTTAAAGGTTTATTTGTGTGATTTTTCGCAATTAATATTGTAATTTTTTTTAAATATATAATTCTTATTTCGATAATGTAAAGTCTGTAATTTAGATACAAATACGATATTTATATATAGAAATACAATACATAAAAATATTTTAAAAAATGATAAAAAGATGAACGTATTTTTTAAATTTAGTTTTAAATTATTAAAATAAAATAATAATTTTGTACTCGTTAAATTCATTTTATTATTATATCATAATTTTTTATTAATAAAATAATATTTTAATATTCAAAAAGTTACATAATTATCTCTCATTTTTTCGCTATTTTTTTGTTGCCATATGTTTCTTCCTCTCTTTTGCTAATGAAGGGGATTTATTATTATTATTATTATTATTAATTAATTAATTAATTAATTAAACAACGTTTAAAGAATAGGAAATTTTCAATAACGAAATTGTAAAAAGGTATTATTATTGTTTTATCAAAAAGGACCGGCCACCATTTCTAATTAATATGGTCTGTTTATAACCAGTTGGAAAAAATATATTGGGAAAATGGTAGTAAAAATATTACAGGTGATCATTAGTATTAAGATTGGAGAATGAGATGGCATTAACTGATCATTAATCTTTCAGAATACAAAATGAGTTTTTTTTTTTGTCCTACTGTTCTTACTGCTAAACGGATAATAGAATAACAAAATTAAATTTCAATCAAATCTATAACAAAATATCATTATTCACACATATTATTTTAATCTTAATATTTAGGTTAGAGTAAAACAGTGATTAAAAATAAAAATGAATAAAATAAAGAGAGAATAAAAAATTAAAATATTAGGTTTGTTCTTTAGTGATGAAAATAATGATTAAATTGACAACTTTAATTACAATTAATAAAATTATATACAAATCATGTGTAAATTTAATTAAAAAATATTTAAAATTTGTTTTTTTTTCTTTTCTCGATCGTTAGCACAAATATATATTAGCATTCGATTTATATTAAATATATATATATTTATTAGCACTCTAGCAAGAACATAAGAGACAAAACTAAGGCGGCTTACCTGAAAGGCTGAAATTGATATTATTGTTTATCAAAAAGACATAGTCATGTTGAAACATAAATTGAAAAAGAAAAAAAAATGTTCCAGCTAGAAAATTAAAAGGAGTATATAGCTAGGTAGCGACCATTTCATATTTTTCATCATGGAGTATATAGCTAGGTAGCGACCTTTTAGTCAAATGTTGTAAATTTATTATAGTAACTTTCAATTAAATAAAGTCATTTTATTTTTAAAAAAATGAGTCATAATAAATTTAAAGTCGATTCGATATAGAATTGACGTTACACATAGCATCGATTGACATGTCGAACCGACGCTATATATGAACATAACATCGATTTTACGTATCAACCAACGCTACGTAGCGTAACAATCTTAAATTTTAAATCATTACATTTAAAATCGATTTAACGAATTGACTTTAATAATCTGTTTTGTATTAATGTTACCTTCATTTATACGATTTTTCACAATTTATATCATTTAATTTTTAAAAGTCATTCAATAAAAATAAATAAAATAAAAAGAGAAAAAGAAATTTAAGTTATGCATGTGTTTATACTAATAAGTTTTTTTATTTTTTATTTATTAGCAATGGAATTTACATTTTTAATTTAATATTTTTTTTATCTATTTTTGCATCATGTAACAATTAATTTTCTGATTAATAATTAAGTTACCCTTTTTCCAAAAAATATTAAGTAACTTTCATTTACATAAAATTAATTTGCTAAATGTGAATATAAATATTTTAAAAATAATGTTATTGTCTTGTTACTTTTTAAATACATAGTAAAATGGTTTAATTGTATATCATAATTAAACAACTTCGTATATAAAATTTCATTTTTAATTTTCTTTCACATGTTGCACGTATTTTTTTATCTAAGAAAAATATATGGTTTTCATAAATATGTATTTTCAAAAGAATTTAAAAGAAATTATATAAATAATTGAATCTTATAAAAAACGTATGGTTTTAAAAACTAAAATGATAAATACTGATTACTGAGACTGTGAGCTAGCTTTGGGAAGTAAAAAAGGTAAAGATGTTTGCTTTTTATATTTTAAATTATTTTTGTTGGATTTTGTAATATTAAATACAATCTCCTATTTCAAAAGAATGAATTTACTATTCTACTTTATGTTTTAAGCACGTGTAAGTCATATGCAAAGGAATTGTAAATGGAACTCGACAAAGTCACTTTTAAAAAAATATTTAATATTATGAAGAAAAAAATAATATTTTAAGATTTAAAAACTTATATTGTTATTATGTACTCTACAATCTACGGAGGAATATTAGGGGCAATTAATTTTTCACCTATAATATATAAATTTGGAATATTAGGGGCAATTAATTTTCACCTATAATATATAAATTTTGTAACATGTTAATATTACGAAAAAAAAAACTATTTTTTTAATTAGTTATATATAAAAATTTTATTTTTTTAATTAATTATATATAAAATAATATGATGTAAAAATACGTGTAAAATTTGTTAGAAAAAAGATAGTATACAAAAAATAATTTACTTTATATATAAATTATAAAGAAATTAAAAAAAACAAAAATTAAAGAAGAGATCAAGTTTCGTGTTACATTATTTCTTTGAAATTATTTTTTACATTATTTCTTTGAAATTATTTTTTCCTCATATACGAGTGTTTTAGAATAAAGGAAAAATACATCTTAAATAAAATGATCGAGTAACAATAGTTTAATTCTGTTAAATTATACCCCAATAAACTTAATTGTATATGTACTCTATAATACCAAGACATAAGGTTAGAATAATTTAGAATGGATAATTAAATTCGGTGAAAAGAATAAGAATCAAAAGAAGTGAGTCTCATTTTTTGTACTTCTTTTCATCTATTTTTCTCCGATATATATAAAAAGATACATTCAATTATAACATTCATATTGAAGTTAGAAAATTTTAAAAAATTAATAGTAAACAAAATTTTCTACTATTGAACTTTGAAGGTTATTATAAAAATACAATTGAATTTTGAATTTTTACTTTAATATCATTAAACTTTAAAGTTATTATAAAAATATTATCAATTTTTTTGATACTTTCATACCACCAAACTTTACAAAATATTATAAAAATATTATCGATCTCAATCAATTAAAGGGAGTTAACGACAAGTTATAAATATATCAATGATATTTTTGTTACATTTATAAATTTTATTGGTATAAAAGTAACAAAAAAAATATGATTATATTTTTGTAAAATTTATAAACTTTAATAGTATAAAATCAATAAATCAAAGTTTAATAATATTTTTCAATCGATAACAAATATTGATGGTAAAAAATCTATTTATTCAAAAATTAATTAGCATTTCAAAACAAATAAAATGATTAAGAATTCAAACTGTTACAATAGGTTTAAATGTTTAATTATGAATCAATTATTTTTTTCCTTTTTCATTTTTATTCACCCAATAATTTTGAGTATATAAAAGTATGATTTTGAAGTCTTTTTAGAATAAAATTCAAATCAATCAAGAACATATACCTAAAATCATATAAGTATCATGACATTTCATTTTGAATTTAAAACTCTATTTTCTAACAAAATTAAATAATATTAGCATTTTTCATTCTTAATACATGGAATTATTTAGACTTTAAAATGTGTTAAGATTATCTAGAAAATTTAATTATTTTAAAAATTTAAAATTAATTATTATATATAATAGTATATAAAAGATATAAGTAAAAAATTAAGTGGTAACCGAGCAGGTATTGAATTATCATTATTATTTTTATTTAAATTTTGAGAGACAAAAATTGTAAACTGAAAATTACTTAAGATCGAAATTAGTAAGCTAGGGAAGAAATTTGACTTTGCCAAATTTATTTATTGCTGAAATCAAAATATATGATTATATGTGAATTATTTACTGTTCATTATATCATCAGCTTCTGGCCCAACGTAACTACCCAACTAAGTTGGCCGATTTCATCTCCGTTAATTCGGATCTTATTGTTGGTGTGTGCTAAAAACAATGGAGTATTAATAAATGCCAACTGGAGTAAAAACATGGAGCGGAACACATATTAGTGGAGCCATAAAACCTGGATGTGCAGGTTTTATGGATATTGTTTAATTTTCGTTTTCCTTATATACATTGTAAACTCTTGTAAAAAACAGAACAGAAATATATGAAAATACATGATAATTATCAGAGAATATTTTGACATGGTATCAGAGCAGGTTATTGGTGACTAATGAAACTACCTGCTGATTACGAATGAACTACCATTCGATTAACTGATTTGTGATTCGATTTGTTGATTTGATTTACAGATTGATTTCCGATTCTGACCGCTTTTCGATTCGGCTGCTGATTGTAGCACCTGTTTTTCATTTTTTTTGTTTTGCTGAGTTCTGATCTCTGGTTTGTATTTGTCCCGAAGCTGTTTATGGTTTCTGATTTCGTATTTCTGAAATCGATCAGTGTTGCAACACGGGAAAAAAAAAAAATCAAGTAAAACAACAGCAACGAGATCGATCAAGACAAAGAATATTGTGTAAGGCGTAACAACAAACCCGAGGGGATAGGTAGACAGTCAAGAAGATCACCGGTCTTTGCGACCATAGTATTCGAGTCACCATTTCTTCTCAACGTCGATTCCCGTAGTTGCAACCTCAATAACACTTCGGGAGCCATACCGATCTGGTGCTCATTCGAACCACTTGGCCGTAGGCATCAGCTTGGCCAACGTTTCTTACTAGCAGCCATCGTGGAGAAACTTGGAACGAAGAAGAAGAAGAGCGCCGCTTCACGCAGAGATGGAGGACCGTTGTAGAGGGCCGACTCATTTGGATACTGTGGTCGGCCAGGGTTCTTCCATCGTAAGAAGAGAGGCGTCGTGAAGGCGCTGGCAGTAATGCGCGAGGTCGCGAGGTGAAGAGGAAAAAAAAAAGGAAAAGGGATTTAGGATTCTGAAGAAGTGCGAAAATGAGTTAGGTTTAGAAATTTTTCTTTATATCTTTGTTGTCTAATTGTAAAAAAAAAAAAAAAAAAATTTTAGATTTCATGGCGAATCTAGAGATTTAACTACCAATTTTATGTTGGAAGATTTTACTACGAAAATGATCGGAAGTTTTCACTAAAGCTCGATCACCACAACCTACGTCAACCGGAAGCGTCGACCGCCCCGTTAGTATCAAGTTGGGAGGATCCAACTATGCCTTGTGGTCCCAGGTGGTGGAGATGTATATCTCGGCAAAGACAACCAGGATATATTAACGGGATTTTCTCAACTCCGTTGAAACCGACCCTCATTCGGGAGATGGCGCACCGAAAATGCCATTGTTAAGGATGGTTGATCAATTCGATGGACCCTCCTTGATTGCAAATTTTATTCGATTCCCAACTCGCGAAACAAGTTTGGGATCATTGCTACCACCTTCTATGATGGGACGGAGACACGTCTCGAAGTGTATGATCTTCGTCGTCGAGTTACTCGTATGAAACAAGTGCGGGTGGATCCATTGAAAAATACTACAATGACGACCTTCGGGTCATGTGGCGAGAAATTGATTTCCGTCGTCCTAATCCAATGGAGTGTGCAATGACATACAAAAATACAACTCCGTACGTGCGGAAGATCGAGTGTATACCTTCCTTGATGGACTTGATGTGCAGACTCGACAAAACTCGAAGTGATGTGCTTCAAATCGACCATTCCCTACGGTGGAACAAGCCTACGGATTCGTCCGTCGGGAAGAGGTCGAACAGTCCGTGATGATCGCAGTGTAGATACGACACCGGGAGCGTTATGACTTTTAAAGGGTCGAGGGACACCATAATCGGATATGCCACCAAACAGAACCTCCTCGGGCAAAGAAGAAATCCCTCGGGAAATCCACCATCTCTTGACATGAAATGTGGCCATTGCGGAAACTCCAAACACACCGTGAAAACCGGCTTCAAACTCCATGGGTATCCGAGAATGGTGGAATGATCTTCGAGCACGGAAGAAACGGACACAACGGACGAGCCGTGGCTACCCAATAATGCCTCACTATCCCTTACTTCCCGGTGAATCTTCCCCGGAATCCCGTATTTCAAGTAAAGCATTTCACATATCTACTCGTAGTGATAAAGAGGATTGGATTACGGACTGCGGAGCTACGAGATCACGTGACATTTGACCCAAACGATCTCTCGTCTGACAGCCAAGACGGAGCGTGTTGCCAATGCAAATGGGGTCACTTATCCGCCACGGGAGGCACAACGGTGACCTTATCTCCCTGCATTATCATTATCTAATACTTTGCTTGTACCATCTCCGTCAAACCGACTAATGTCAGAAAGTCGGTCACTTCGAGACCTTAAGCGTAGTATTGATGTATTCTACTTTTTGCCTTCTACGGGATATTCTCACCAAGGAGATCATTGGGCGTGGTACTAGGAGAGTGAGGGCTATATTATGTGGATGACCTCGGTTCGGGAAGAGCCAATCACATGCAACATCTTGTTGGTAACAAGGAACTGACAGATTTGGCTATGTCATCGAAGATTTGGGCATCCATCATTCGGGTATTTAAGGCACCTACTCCCTAGTTTATTTTCAAATATCACACATTCGGATTTCAAATGTGATACTTGTATCCTAGCAAAAAGTCATGTAGGGCGTCTTATCCCTATGAGCGTGAATAAAAGTATGACTCCTTTTTCTTTGGTACATTCTCGATGTTTGGGGACCTTCCCTGCTATTACGTCGTCGGGTCATCGTTGGTTTTGTTATTTTTGTTGATGATTGTACACGAATGACATGGCTTTACCTTTCTCAAACATAAAGATGAAGTATTTGCTACATTTCACATGTTTCACACCATGATTCGGACCGATTTTAGAAAAAATTAAGATACTCTTGGGTCCATAATGGAGGGAGTATGTTAATCAACAATTGGGACATACTTGGACAACTACGGTATTCTCCGTGAAACCTCATGTTCACAAACCCCACAACGAGAATGGGGTGCGGAGAGGAAGAATAGGCATATTTTAGAAACGGCTGGGCCTTTTCTAATCGGTGCACGTATGCCTGAATAAATACTGGAGTGATGTCACATTACTACTGTATCTACTTGAATCGAATGCCCACAAAGACGCTTACAATTTCGGACTCCATTAAAGGTGTTATCCGATCATCTTCCCTTACCTACTATTTTAATGCTTCCGCCCGAATTTTTGGATGTGTTGCTTTTGTCCACCTCCATAAAAATCAACGAACTAAGTTGGATCCACGTGTCTTGTCCGACGTGTATTCTTGGGGTATGGTGTACAAAAAAAATTACCGATGTTATGATCCAATTACTAAAAAGAAACTATATTACCACTGGATGTCACTTTCTCGAATCGGGAATATTTTTTCCCATCACCGGGTATCGATTCCACTCTTCGGGAGGAGAGTTATGGTGAAGAAATCTAAATTGGCTTGATGTTGAAATATTAGACACAAGTCCAACATACTCTGATCGTGCAATAATATGGAGGAGCCCGTATCTGTGACCGAGCTTGAACTTCCAAGAACCGAAGTGAAGTAGTACTTGAATCTCCGTAAGATGAAGTGGTTGATGTACCCTCCAATTCTCTGAGTACCGATGATCCTCCCGCTGAGAACACTCGAGGTAAGCTATCCTATCACACCTTTACGGACTAATGCTATAGACATACATTGGTTATGTTTTACCTTTCGTACACGTCGAGGTAAACCTCCAAATCGATACTCCCAAAAGAGAGAACGACAAACCCAGTATCCACGATAGCAAATTATGTATCTATTTCGGGGTTATCGGAACCTGTCAGGGGCATTTGCACAAACACTCTCCTCGTGTCCAATTCCGAGTAGCATTGAAGAAGCCTTATACGATCCAAAATGGACTGGCTATAAAAGAGGAATTTGAGGCACTTCTGAGAAGAATATAACAATGGGTGTTAAGCGAGTTGCCTCTGAGGAGGAAGATGGTAGGGGCAAGTGGATTTTCTCCATTAAGTATAAAGCGGATGGGTTAGTTGATCGTTACAAGGCGAGGCTTGTAAAAGGATATACACGAACACGTGGGATAGATTATCAAGAAACCTTCTCACCGTAGCTAAACTAAAACGCGTGAGAGTTTTGTTATCTCTTGCGACAAATTTAGATTGGCCATTGCACCAACTTGACGTGAAGAATGCCTTCCTTCGCGCGACCTTGAAGAAGAGATTTACATGGATATCCCACCAGATATCTTGTTACATCGGAAAAAACTGCATGTAAATTACAACGAGCATTGTATGGACTAAAACAATCACCTCGAGCGTGGTTTGGTAGGTTGAGTTCAAGAATGAAGAAATATGGGTTCCAACAAAGCAACTCGATCATACTCTTTTCCTAAAACATAGATTAGGGAAGATAATACTTATAGTCTATGTAGACGACATGATCATTACGGGGATGATAAAGAAGAAATCTCTAAGCTTCAAGAACAAGTCAAACGAGTTTGGAAATGAAGAACTTAGGAGGGCTCAAATACTTCTTAGGTATTGAAGTAACAAGATCAAAACAAGGCATATGTCTTTCCCAAAGGAAATATACTCTGGACCTCCTCTTAGCAGAGGTGGACTACTAGATTGTAAACTGTCGATATTCCAATGGTTCAAAATCATAAACTCGGAGAATATGTGGACCAAGTACCAGCAGATAAACAGAGATATCAACGGTTACAGAGGTAAACTACGTATATTTATCTCATACTGACTGATATTGCTTATCTTTGCCGCGAGTTGTCGTGAGTCGATTCATGCACCTTTGCCCAGTGAAGACCATATGGATGCGATCGTGCGAATACTTCGTTACTTAAAATCCTCCCACGGGAAAAGGACTTATGTTTTCAAAGAATGGTCGATTGGAAGTCCTTGGATATACTGATTCAGACCGGGGAATACGAAGGATAGGAAATTCATCGCGGGTACTTTACTTTCGTGGGAGGCACTTGTCACGTGGTAGAAGAAGCAAAATGTAGTTGCCTTATCCAAAGGTCTGGAAAATTTCGAATTTCGAGGAATGGTCAAGGGAATATGTGAGCTCCTTTGGTTGAAAAAACTTCTAACCGAGATTGGTGTGTTGCTCACAATCCTCGAAATGAACTTATTTTGTGATAACAAAGCTGCCATTGCCATATCTCACAACTCCAAGTTCAACATGATCGCACGAAGCACGTTGAAGTGGATCTAACTTCATCAAACAGAATCTTGAAGAAAAGATTATTAAGCTTCCATTTGTTAAGTCGAAGATCAATTGGCGATATACTCACAAAATCATGGTTCTGCAACGAGGAACTTCTACACTCACTTGACAAGTTGGGCATAAGAGACATATATGCACCAACTTGCGAGGAGGAGAAGGTTGGTGTGCTAAAACAAACGATGGCGGAACCAAATGCTCGAGTAAAACGAGGCATAACAATGATATTAGTGGAGCCATAAAACCTGGATGTGCAGGTTTTATGGATATTGTTTAATTTTCGTTTTCCTTATATACATTGTAAACTCTTGTAAAAAAAACAGAACAGAAATATATGAAAATACATGATAATTATCAGAGAATATTTTGACACTTATTATGAATTTATGATCACTATTCACTATATTAATTAAATCGATTATTAAGTCAATTTAACAAGGAAATATATATATATATAATTTGTTAATGATCGATGAGAATTAAGTATCATCAACAAGGATTTCATAGTATATTTTAATTTAGCCTATTATTTAAAGACTCATAGTTGAAGAAGGGTACTTTTTTTTTAAAATAATTATGGACAGATTCTGTGCCCAAAAAAAAAAACAAAATTCATATTTGAAGAGTAATTCTGAAGGAGCTATCACTATTATTCCATTTATTAATTTACTCTATTTGTTGTCGAATTAAGTATAGTTTAGAATTATGCATCTCATATTTATTATTATTGGAATATATATATATATAGATGATGTATTACTCAATCTTAATAAAATATAATATAACAAACTTATAAAATTGTATAATATTACACAAACCACGAAGAGCAATTATGACTTTAATAAACCTTTTCTTATTAAGTATTAATTTGGAAATTTATTTAAAAATAGGGATACGTATAAAATCTTATAAACAAAACTCTCTACTTGTCTCGGGTGATATATTGACTATTTCATGCAATATAACTTTTTAGTATATTTGAAACAGAATAATGCGGTGTTTGATGATCTAAGTATATATATATATATATATTATTAGAATAAATTTAACAAAAGAAAGCCATGCCATGGATGTTGATTGATGAAGACATGGACGATCCTGAATTGAGGGCATGAGAAGATCGAGCTTTAACGAAACCTCTATGACATTACTTTTTAATTAATTAAAATATTGCTATGATGTACCTTTCATTAGCTCTTGTGTGTTTTGTGTTTTGTTGAGAGAGAGAGAGAGAGAGAGAGAAAATATAGTAATAGAAGTTAGAGAGAGAATCGCAGAGAAAGATAGAGATAAAATATAGTAATAGAGATCGGAGAGAGAGAGAGAGAGAGGGCGGCTCGATATCTTTCAACCAACTTTCAAGGGGTTGCGAGAAAGTTAGTTCAGGAAGCTCAATAATTAGGATCACGCCGGTAAACAATAAACTAATTAGGAGAAAATCGGTAAAACAATCAAAACTAATTAGTCATGCTAAACATTTATATTTTATATTTCGATCTAAATACTTATTACAAATAGTAGCTACATCAGCTTAAAAATGCTTTTAATTTGTTAATTTTTATATAAATCAGGGAAAAATACTAACAAAATTTATTAGACATTTATTTTATTAGATTAAAAATGATATAATTTATTATTTAAATTTATAAAAAAATATCAATTAAAGAATTTTTTTATTGATTTTTTATTAATATATTATTATTATTATTCTATTAAGTGATTAAATGCAATTAAAATATTTGTATTTAACAATAGAAAAATCCCAATTAATATGATTTTTTTTTACCAAATATTTGTTTTTAATTTTTTTAATAATCAGGTTTTATTTTAATATTTTTATTAAAAATTAAAATATATATTTAAATACATTTTTATTTAAATTTTATCTTTATTTTTATTTTATATTAAATTTTACTTTTAATCCTGTTAAAAAATTGTATTTTAATTCTTTGACAAATATAACAATAATATTTTAAATAAATAATTATTAAAATAATAAGATTTATTTTTAATTGACATTTTTTTTACAAAATTAAGTAATTAAATAATATTATTTTTATTTTAATAGATTAAATGATACAAATAATTGATATAATCCTACATGAATTTTTTAAATAAAATGAAATAAATTACAATTTAAATAAAAGTTACGATACTTAAGTTATATTTACTTCTCTAAAATATTATTATGCATCTTACGATATATGTCCCGCTATGATGGGAATAATGTTGGTGATGTCTTTTTCTTTAAAATATTAAAGTAGAGTGGTACCATGTTATTATTTTACTTTTATTAATTAAATTTATTAATCATATCTTTTAAAATTAATATATTTTAATTACTTTATTATTATATTTTAAGATACTTTAGTTAAAAATAAATTAAATTTAATTAAATTAAACTTTAATGATCATGGCACGTAAAGATTTGAAGGGAAAAATGTTTCAAAAAATTTAAAAAAAAAATTATTAAAATCATTAAAATTGATCTTAAATAATTAAATTATAAAAATATAAACAGTAACTTTTCAGTTATGAAAGTTAAATAACCCGCCGTGAACCCTTTCCACTAAAATATATCAATACCACATATCCATGTAATTATATATATACGCAACTTTTCATAAAGGACAAGCCTAATCAAGTAATTTTACGGCATTCTTTTTTTATATATATTCTTGTATTATGGAAAAAAAAGGAAGGAAAAATTCATTATGAAAGGCTCCATCCTTCTCACTTAATTAACTCCAGCTTAACCAAAATGTATCGGACATAAAAGTAAAAAAAAAAAAATCTTAAAATATTGCACTTAAATAAATAATTATATAACACATTTCAATATTATTTTAAAAAATTATAACTTTTAATATTATTTGTACATGGAAAAATCTATTGAATTGAATGAAAAATTATATCTATTTAGCAGTTTTTTAATGTGGCAAATGCGACAGAATTAGTGTATATTAATTTTTTTAGTATAGAGAAAAGAAAAATACATTAATTTGTACTAGTAACATATATTGTATGTTATAAGAAGGGTCACAGTCACACCACAATGTATAGAGAAAAGAAAAAAAGCCTGACCTAACAAAAACAAAAAGTTTCTTCACGTTTAGTAAAAAAGTCATATATTGTTTATGTAAAAGTCATGCATAGTGAATGATTATGACGAAAGATTTCTTGTGCTTTCGAATTCGAGGCTATATATAAACCATCATTCTTCGTATTTTTCGAAACACAATTTTGTAGTTTGTTTTTCCATTTCTAACAACATAATTTCATTTAGTTCAATTCATAAAAATAAAAAAATATTCTTTCAATGCTAATTTCTTAAAATTATATAAATACTTTCTGACATTATTTTAATACTATAAACAAATAAGCCTCTTTTGTTGATTTGGATTTCAAAATTTGCGGAATATAATGGATTTAGTTAGAATTTAGGGAGTTTCTCAAACAAATAAAAGTTGTAGCTTTTATGATATTAATTTTGTATATTATCTCTGCCACGTGATAGTAGAAAGAGAAGCAAAAATAAAATAGAAGTCTTCTTCTTCTCCTTCTTCTTCTTATTATTATTTTATTTTTTTTTGTATAAGTCTTCATCCATGTCAACAATTTTAGTATATATTTTACTCAAAAGTATAACTATTTTTTTTATAACAAAGATTTAAAAAAAAAAAAAAAAAATTGAATAACGTGTCGTGAAAGTTTAACGCGGTGTCATTAATTATACAAACATCAATGTTATGTTTATAGAATGCAACACTTGTTCAATTCTCTGTTTTCGTAATCTTTGTGTTGTTATTACGCATCAAATGTAATTGGTAGTTTATTTTACGCAAATTGTTTTTTTTTTCTTTTTTAAATTAATGGCCACATGAAATCTATTTAAACATTTTATTTAGCTAGTTAGACGGATATAATTGAAACATTAAAATGAGGTACACTTTTTAACATCGATCTTTGAATTAAGGGACATCTTTGTAATTAGGTAGGGATAAAAATGTCTCTTACCATCTTATATTAAATATGAAAGTTATATAATAAGAAAATATAAAAGATAATTTTTTTTAAAAAAAAAAAATTCCGTTCTAAGGTATACAACAAGAGTCCGCTTCTTATTGGACTATTTCATAGCACTTGTAGTAGTTCTGCATAAACTAAATACAGACAAATTGAACATAGAGGAGTAGAGTACCGTTAAAAGACTGTTAATTATTCACATTTTGTTATATGCAGCAAAACATATAATTGTAAAATTCATGTTGATAACTTAGGGCTGTGGGTTCTAAATGAATACAAATCTATTATATTAGTAACGGTGTCTTTAATTATTTTTTTTCTTCCTAATTTCTCTTATCACTCGACTCAAAAATATATATAAGATTATAGTTAAGGTGATAATTTTTTACCAGATTTAATAATAAGATATAATTTTAATCTAAATATAAAATAATTCGATACGATATGACACGATATATTTTTAACATATTTATTAAATAGATTAAACATATAACTTAAATTTATCTAGTTAAATTACTATTCTAATATAATTTTATTCGTTAAATCTATCACGGATACAAATAGACACAGATGAAATTAATACCTCATGTTAAGCTAAAACGATAGTTTTTTGAACTTTTTTAAGTTGATTGATGCAATAACCCCATTTGAAATGACACAAACTCTAGATAATTTGATACAATAAAAATATCAATAACTTAATTCGATTAATCAATCAAATGTGTGTATATGATTTGACACTTCTACTGTTCAATAATCAAAACCCTGAGAAGATATTGCAAATTTTTTGTTAAGTATGAATCATTATTTTTAAATTTTAGTATTTATTATAGTTGAAACAATTAAATTAGATTTAGTTAATAAAATACATGTTTAAAAAATACATTTTGTGACAGTGAATAACACATAATAATCAATAAAGATATATTAATCTAGAGTAATATAATTATATTTATTAAGTTATAGTAATTAGTAAACTTAACTCAATAAATATAATATATATTTTCCACTTAAAGGTGGCAAAATTTAAACCTCAAACTAAAAAAAAAGTCCCGTAAAAATCCATTAAATAACTAATTAAGTAGTAATAAAACGGTCCCAGGAGCACATGTAAACAATTAACTAGAAGCTCATTCGGGTTCCTTTCTTTTCTTTTATCAGTGTATGTATGCATTTGGAGCTGTTAATATACATAGTAAAAGAGAAATTATAGTGATATTGAATTTCAATGAGATGGTCCCACATAAATAGCACGAGGACGAATGACGTAATATTTTAATTAATATATATGATCCTTTTTCCTTGTTCGCTTTCATTTTAATTGACAAACAAGATATAATAATAAGATATCAGTAGTTCAAAAACAGAGCTATAAGTATCAGTTGAAGACCATATGAAAACAGACCCAAATTACAGCTTAGAAATTCCAAATTAATCCTGAGAAAAGAGGAAAGAGCTAGATCTATATTGTAGAGAAATGGGTAGAAGCCCTTGTTGTGCTAAAGAGGGCTTGAACAGAGGAGCTTGGACTGCTCATGAAGATAGAGTTCTCACTGAATACATTAAAGTCCATGGTGAAGGCCTTTGGAGAAACCTTCCCAAGAGAGCAGGTGCTTAATTATTAAACAAATTAAATTAATAATTCTCTACTTAATTAATTAATTAATTAATTTCATGATTATATTTTTCTTGCCATTAAATTGATGATAGGTTTAAAAAGATGTGGTAAAAGTTGTAGACTTAGATGGTTGAATTATCTTAGACCTGATATTAAGAGAGGCAATATATCACAAGATGAAGAAGAACTCATCATTAGGCTTCATAAGCTTTTGGGGAACAGGTAATAATTAGACGCATTACATATGCATACTATATATATATATATATATATATATATATATATATTTATATTTTCTAAAAAAAGTTTTTATAAATTTTGTCTTAAAATTGTTTGTTATTTATCAGATGGTCTCTGATTGCCGGAAGGCTTCCAGGGCGAACAGACAATGAAATAAAAAATTACTGGAACACTAATTTAGGCAAAAAAGTGAACGATCGGCAAATTAATAATTCATACTCAAACCACCAAATACAGAGTACTAGTGCTGAAAAGAAAACGAAGAAGCCTACTAAGTTGGAGATGTCCCGCGAAAATTCAGGATCAGCTTTGTCCGATCAAAGTAACAAGATAGGTTCTAACGTGGTACGGACAAAAGCAGTGAAGTGCACGAAGGTTTTTATGAATCCAATGTCCCACAATATCGACTATAATAATAAGGCAGTAGGAGAACTGGAACGACTTTCAGTTGTGGAGGATTACTGTAATAACTTTAGTACTAGTACTGCTGGTGTCTATAATAATCCTGCTGTGGAAGGAAACATACTCAAAGGTTCCGAAACAGAGCACAATTACACAACCTCCTCCTCCTCCACATCAGATTTTATGATGAATTTCAAGGGGGATGAGTTTTGTTTATCTGATCTTCTGATAAATTCTTCAGATATTTCTGATAATTACGTGACGATGATGATGAGTAGTGATGATATTGATAACCAAAAAGATGTGATTTTTAAGGAGGAAATGTTGATGCAGGATTGGAATGGAAATAGTAGTAGTAAAGGTAATGTAATTATTGGTGAGTCAAATGATGATGAAATTCATAACTTTCATTTCCTCGCTTCATTTCTGGATGATGAATATCAAGAATGGTTTGCGGAGTAGCTAGTTATAGTATAAATCAATCATGATTCATGTGTGTGACATTTTCATATATAATTTACTTTATTAAAATAATTAATCAGTCTGTTAGTATTAGTCGTTATTTATTAAGTTAATTTATATTTCTACGAATCAATTAATGTTAGCATATATACAAGCTTTTTGTTTGAGTGTTACCAAATGAGGTTTTGAGTGTTACCTATATATATATATATTGTGATTGCGATTTTTCTCTTGGTCTGCTACTTTTATTAATTAAAATTTTATAATTTACATCTAGATGATAATTATAATTAAATTAATAAGACGACTTTATATATAGCCCTAGCAAAAATATATATATTTAGTTATATATATATAGGTTCTCGTGTGCAATTGGCATGCATATATGAGTCGTTTTCTATGAAAAAGACGTTCTTTATTATTTATTTTAGTTTAATAGCACAGTATAACTTTAATAGACAGAATTTTTTTTATGCATTTTATACGTATATTTTCTTATAATGTAAATAACATATACTTTATGCAAATTTAAAAATATAAGTTACATATATATTCTTTTCTTTAACGTAAAACATTAAAAAATAAAATCAATTACATAATCGAATGATGTAAAAATCGATCTTAGGTTCCAGGACGAAGAATAGGACACCATGCACCATTCAAAATGCCAAAAAAAAAATAAAGATAATAATAATAATAAATAGTCATAAGTAAATTAATTGAAAATGAATCTAAATTTGAGTATGTTAAAAAACTTGAGATATAACCGATGATAACCAACACACTAGTTGGAAGCTACCACCAACAGCTTGGTGGGGAAGAATATGTTGTTCAAGAACATGTCTCTCCATAATTGTGTTTATTTTTAATTATTACAATTTTATTTTTTTGTATAAATAGGTTGTAAACATTCGTTTATTTATTATCAATAAAACCATTTCTTATATGGTATCAAAGCTTAGGAAATAATTCCCAAAAAATTCAGCTTGTAGAATTTTTTCTTTTTTTCCTCGTTCTGTTTTTTTTCAAAATCAATTTCGATTCACAAAATAATTTCAATTTCATCCCATCATATTACCCATAAGAATCCGAGCAATCTGCAATTAATTTAAAGCCAAAATAACACCTTATGCGCCTTTCATGAGTTCACCGGCATTCCAAGTGCCAACACGCGCTAGCTGTTGAGGAAGACGACTCCAACGATATATCGTTCACGCGCCTCTGAAGCAAACGACATGTCGTTCACCCGGTTCGGTCCTCCATCCGGTCCGGTTCGGTCCTCCATCCGGTCCGGTTCGGTCTTCATCCGGTTTAGTGCTCCACTGTTGCAGCCGCCGTTCCAGCCACTCTAGACGCCGATTCACCCACTTTTCGACCGGTTCTGCGGTTGAAATTTCAGGTTCTATAATCCTTGACTCATTTTCTATAAGATAAAGCATATTTCAGTTCATTATTTATTTCATAAATAGTCATTATTGTCTAAAATATCCCATTCTTTCGATTTATTTTACTCAACAATAATGTCTATAACTACCGATACCAACCCTACTTTACCAAAGTGGTATATTGACCCTAGCCATTCATTATATCTACACCACTCAGACCAACCAGGCATGGTTCTAGTAGCTCAATCCTTAAATTAAGAAAAATATCACATTTGGAGTCATGCGATGCTCATGGCTCTAATAACCAAAAACAAAGAAGGATTTATTGACGGCACAATCAAAAGGCCATCAACAAACTTTGAACCAGAAATCAAACAATGGACTCGCTGCAACATTCTTGTCAAAGGATAGATCCTCAACACCATATCGCCCAAAATTGCAGAAAGTGTCATGTATAATGATAATGCATATGAGCTATGGGAAAAATTAAAAGAACATTTTTCGCACACCAACAACGTGCACCTATTCCATATTGAGCAAGAGATCCATGATTGCATACAAGAAGGTGTAAGCATTGGAGAATACTATACCAAATTGAAAAGCTTATGGGATAGTCGCGATGCACTATGTCCTCTTCCACATTGTGGAGGAAATGTCGGAAGGGAACTACCAGAATATCAACAAAACCAACAAACCATAAAGTTTCTCATGGGGCTTAACACGGTTTACACATCAGCGCGTGGACAAATCTTGCTCATAGAACCTTTACCTACAGTAAATAAGGTATATTCACTCATTGTTCAAGATGAATAGCAGAGAGTTGTCTCCACGCAAACCATAAGAAAGATGCCAGAAGTTACTGCACTTGTTTTCAGAGATAGTCGTCCATAATATGCTCACAAAAATTATCCACCAAGGAACCAACATATCAAGTGCAATCGATGCAACAATATAGGCCATAATTATGAGAATTGCCAAAGTCACCTCAAATGTGATTTTTGTGGTCTCAATGAACACAAATTTGAAAACTGCCGAAAGTGTCTCAAATGTAATTTCTGTGGTTTGAATGGACATGACATCAATATGTGTCGGAAGAAAGGAGAAATTCAAGATAAGAGAAATACAAGTTATGGCTTCCCCTCCAAAGCTCATCATACTGACTTTCAGGAAAGCTGCTTCGACACAAAGACACCGTCCCACAACCTTACATATGCCTAATATCAAGAGCTACTTACACTTCTCAATCAATCCAAATCAGGTAGCATGGCAAGTCAAGTGACTACTTCTTCAGGTAACACATTATGTGCAACTGTTTTCCATTCAAAAACTCGTTGGATTTTTGATACAAGGGCAACTGATCACATGGTCTGTTCCCAAAACCTTATGAGCTCCAACATTCCAGTCACTAATCGACATGTGCATTTACTTGATCATTCTCTTATCTATGTCACACATATTTGCACTGTACATTTCTCAAATAATTTCATACTCTATAATGTCTTGTGTGTTCCCTCCTTCAAATTAAACTTAGTTTCAGTAGCCAAACTAATTCAAACTACATTTTGTAATGTCACCTTCACTAATAGTATATGCTTTGTTCAGGACAAATGCTCAGGGAAGACGATTGGGATGGGAACTGAGAAAGCAGGACTCTACTACCTGACTATTTCTGAAAAGGATGGAGGTTTCATCATTTCAAATACTGCTTCCACCAACTCTCATCTATGGCATCAATGACTTGGTCATTTATCTAATAACAGTTTGCATATAATTTCTCTTTCTGTCAACACACTTTTTTGTTCCATTAGTGATTGTTCTATTTGTCCATTAGCTAACAAACACGTAATCCATTTCCTCACTATTGTTGATGACTACTCAAGATGCACATGGTTCTATCTCTTACATGTTAAATCTGATACACACACTTTTCTTACCACCTTCATTAATCTTGTTGAAACACACTTTTCATCCAGAGTTAAAATCATTCATAGCAACAATGGACCAGAATTCTCTATGACCTAGTTGTTTTCTACCAAAGGAATCCTTCATCAAACCAATTATGTCTCTACCCCTCAAAAAATGGTGTTGTTGAATGCAAACACCATCATCTTCTCAATGTTGCTCGTTCATTGCTCTTCCAAGACAATTTCCCTAAACAATTCTAGGGAGATGCCATTCTTACAGCCACATACCTCATAAATCGTACCCCAACACTTGTTCTCAAGGGTAAAACACATTTGAAGTCCTTTTTCACAAAATTCCTAGGTATGAACATCTTCGTGTTTTTGGTTCTCTTTGTTTTGTGTCTGCACATCATGATTGACTCACCAAATTTGATCCTAGATTACATAGATGCATATTCATTGGGTATCCATCTAGGATGAAAGGTTATCGTGTCTACAATCTGAAAACAAGCAAGACTATAGTGTCTCATGATGTTATCTTTTATGAACATGTATTTCCTTATCTTACTTCCGCTATCAACACTCTAACTCTATTCACTCCATCAAAAAATACTATTTATGATGACATACCTAACATTCATCAATCAATCAATCCAAATACATCACTTCATCATACACCATCTATCCTTCCAATAATCAACTCAGACATTCTTCATCTTCAAAATTCATCTCCAGAAACATCATCATCAACTTCTCCACCACACATAACTCCTCCAACACCAATCACACATAGGCTTCGTCGATCCACCAATGTTCTTAGCTACCTTCAAAAATATCATGTAGAAGCTTCCTTGCCTTATCGGTCCTTCCCTTCGTCTCACTCAGCATCGTCCAAAGACAATGGTACTTCTTATTCTTTATCCCATGTACTTACCTATGACCAATTATCACCTACACATCGTGCCTTTGCTACTTCTATTTCCATTTTCAGGGAACCAACCACATTTTCTGAAGCTTTCAACGATCCAAAATGGCGGCTTGCCATGAAACAAGAACTGGATGCTCTTGAAACTAATGGCACTTGGACGCTTCAACATCTTCCTTCAAACAAGAAACTAGTTGGTTATAAATGGGTCTACAAAATCAAGTATAATCCTGAAGGCTATGTGGAACGATACAAGGCTCGGTTAAAGGCCAAAGGATACAGTCAGATTGAAGGTTTTGACTACCAAGAAAATTTTGCACCAGTAGCCAAAGTTGTCATTGTTCAGCTTCTTCTTGTCATTGCTGCTATCCAAAATTGGCATCTTCGATAACTCGTTGTCAACAATGCTTTTCTCTATGGTGATCTTCATAAAGATGTCTACATGTCCCTTCCACTAGGATTCGGATGAAAGGGGGAAACACGAGTATACAAGCTACACAAATCTTTGTATGGACTCAAACAAGCCTCACGACAATGGTTCATCAAGCTATCAACAACACTTAAGCTAGTTGGTTTTAACCAATCCAAGTATGATCACTCACTGTTTGTCTGAACCTGTGGTAATTATTTCTCTACACTTCTTGTCTATGTAGATGATATAATCATAACAGGAAACAATGTACAAGACGTTGAAGAAACTAAGAATCATCTCATGAGACAATTCAAGCTTAAAGATCTCGGTGAATTAAAGTATTTTTTGGTCATAGAAGTTTCACGTTACAGGAAGGGAATTGTTCTATCACAACACAAGTACGCACTTGAAATATTGGAAGACATGAGTTATCTTGGTACCAAATCTGCCAATTCACCTATGGAACAAAATTTATCTCTCAGTAAGGTTGAAGGGGAATTCATTAGTAATCCCATATCTTATCGAAGACTTGTTGGGAGATTAATATACTTGACCATCACAAGGCTCGACTTAGTGTATGTCGTGCACATTCCCAGTCAATATATGGATAAACCACGTCAACCAAATTTGAAAGCAGCTCAACGAGTGCTATGATATGTCAAGAACACACCAGGACAAGGCCTCTTTTTCTCAGCAACTAGATCATTACAACTAAATGCTTTCTGTGACGTAGATTGGGCAAAATGCACAGATACACGACGATCAACCACAAGATATTGTATGTTTCTTGGAAACTCGCTAATTTCTTAGAAGACTAAGAAACAAAATACGGTCTTATGATCAAGTGTAGAAGTAGAATACCACTCTTTGGCAGCAGCATGTTGCGAAGTAACCTGGTTACGATACATTTTGGATGATTTGGGTATCAAACACTCCCAACCAACCAAGTTATATTATGAAAATCAAGCAGCCCTTCACATTGCATCAAATCCAGTGTTTCATGAGCGAACCAAACACATAGAGATCGATTGTCATTTAGTAAGAGAAAAGATTCAAGCTGGAATGATCAAAACTTATCATATCACTACATTAGAGAAACCAGCAGATATATTTATCAAATCCCTAAGTTTTCCACAGTTCTCAAGCTTACTTAACAAGTTAGGAATAATTAACATATATTCCAACTTGAGATGTTAAAGAACTTGAGATCCAGCTCGTGACAACCAACACACCAGCTAGAAGCAGCCACCAACAGATTGGTGGGGAATGATAGACTGTCCAAGAACATGCCTCTTCATAATTGTGTTTATTTTTAATTATTACAATTTTGCTTTTAAACATTCGTTTATTCATTATCAATAAAATCATTTCTTACATAGTACATAATCAAATTAATTCTACTCTTAAGTAATATTTCAATACTACGTGTAAATATTTTATATATAAACTTTATACATAAATTAAATATATGCATAAAGTACATAAACGAAAAATATGTATGAAAAAAGTTCACATGTTCGTCACTTTATTTTTACAAATTACATACATTAGTCACTTTACTTTAAATTATTGTAATTTAGTCACATTATTGTTACAATTATAGATACTTTAATTATTTTATATCAATTGTAATGATTTTAATCACTTTATTTTTTATTTTTATTTAATGTTTTGAGATATTTTTCACTTCAAACATCTACCGACTACTAAGATTCATTTCGGTCTAAATTAAGTTTTTCGACCAAAAAATATCCAAATAGAGTAAAATTGATAAAAAATAACTAAAGTGATAAAATTAAATTTAAACAATAATGTGAGAATCAATTTTAAAAAAGATGATTAATATATTTAATTTGTGAAAGTAAAGTAAAAGAAAAGAAAATATTATGTTACTGTATATATAAATTATATTTAATTAAGGTATTATTTTAAAATTAATTCAATTATGGATGATTTATATATACCGAATTCCAATATAAAACAAGAAAAGAATATAGTTGGTATTTTTTTCATGTTAGAAGGAAAGAATTGAGCATTTTAGGTTCTTTTTTTCATGGGTTAAGAATTGAGAGAAGGGTACGTGGTGGTTTTTTTTTCTTTCCAACAAATGAACCAGCTGACCTTTAGAAAAAGGAGAAATATGAGAACAGTGGCGTAGTAGGCAAGTAGTTGTCGGGGTTTTTGTTGAAAACGTCGTAAGTATGGCCTCAAAGGAAAGGAGTAATATGTCAACAAAACATGTTTCCTCCCAAAATTTCCATGTTTGTGTACTGTACGTGATCCAATTTATATATATATATATATCATTGCTGTACTTGTAAATTGGAAATTAACAATTTCTTCGGATTAATTATTGATTGCTCGATGCGTAAGTTATGTATATGTTATGTTTCTTCTATCTCTTCCTAGTGGAAAAATTGAACAGGTCAACTATTTAGAGATGTTTATGTTAATATATTGTAGGAGTGTTTAAAATTAGAATGATCGGATACAATTCATACATTTTAAACCGACTTAACTTATATTAATCGATTTTTTTATTTATTTTTATTGAGTTGTTTTTATTCGTAAATTACAAAATAGATCATAATAGATTTGATAGATTTTTAATATTAATTTTTTTTAAATCGATCCAATCATATGCTATATAATATATTTTTTTACTTTTTTATTTTTAATATAATTATTTTATTAAATAAAAAATAAAAATAAAATTAATAGTTTTACAAGTTTTAAATCCATCATTTTTAATTAATTTTTAAATCTATTTAATATCTATTTCTAATTTCATATAACGTCTATATTAAGCACTTAGTTATTAATATCATCTATATTTAAATTCATACAAAATTAAACCATAAATATTTACTTTAATTTTTTACTATTTAAAATAATTTATAAAATCATTTTATATCCTTATTTTAAACAATTATTAAAACATAATATAATAGTTTTTAGTTATTAAAAATAAATATTTAAAAAATTAACTATAGTAAAAAAAAGAAATAAATCACGTGAATGAATTTATCCAATCCAATCTAACACAAATCTAAAATATTTAGCTTGAATTGATTTTATAGGTTTTACTTCTTGAATTACTCTTTGAATTAAGTATTCATTGTTTTACTCCTTGAATTAAGGATTCATTGTTTTACTCCTTGAATTAATCCTTAAATTAAGGATCACAACTCCTTGATTTACTCCTTGAATTAAGGTTCTTGATTTACTCCTTGAATTAAGGTTCTTGATTTACTCCTTAAATTAAGGTGTTGACACTACTTAATTTACTCCTTAATTTTATCTCCAATACTCGCCCTCAAGCTAGATCCATAATGTTTATGGATCTAAGTTTGCACAGAAGTCGTTGAAACTGATGAGAAGCAAAGGCATCAAAGGTAAAACTAACAAAAATGCTGATTACGATAGCAAAAAAAAATATTGTGGTCGATGTGGGACCTTTCCTTTTACCACAATACTTCCCCTCCACATCGGGCAGGTAGGAGCTGCATGAGAGATTTAATCCATCATCGCCAAGAGCTTGGTTTCAATGTGGGACCTTTCCTTTTACCACAATACTCCTCCTCCACATCAGGTAGGTAGAAGCTGCAGGAGGGATTTAATCCATCATCGCCAAGAGCTTAGTTTCAATGTGGGATCTTTTCTTTTACCATAATACTCCTCTTCCACATCAAGTCGGTAGAAGCTATAGGATAGATTTAATCCATCATCGCCAAGAGCTTGGTTTCAATGTGGGACCTTTCCTTTTACCATAATACTTCCCCTCCTTATCGCTAGATGTCAGAGAGATTTAATCCATCATCGCCAAGAGCTTGGTTTCAATGCGACCTTTCCTTTTACCATAATACTCATCATCCACATCAAGCTCGGTAGGTTATGAGAGATTTAATCCATCATCACCAAGAGCTTGGTTTCAATGTGGTACCTTTCCTTTTATCATAATACTTCCCCTCCACATCAAGTCGGTAGAAGCTGCAGGAGAGATTTAATCCATCATCACCAAGAGCTTGGTTTCAATGTGGGACCTTTCCTTTTACCATAATACTCCTCATCCACATCAAGTCGGTAGAAGCTATATGAGAGATTTAATCCATCATCACCAAGAGCTTGGTTTCAATGTGGGACCTTTCCTTTTATCACAATACTTCTCCTCCACATCAAGTCGGTAGAAGCTGCAGGAGAGATTTAATCCATCATCACCAAGAGAATTTGGTTTGAAAAAACAAATAGAATAAGAAATCGCTCTGATAGAGTGTCAAACGCACTTTGAGCAGAGGAATAACAATTTTTGTCCAAGAAGATCGACTCGCTCTGATACCATGTTGAAAATTAGTGTCGAAAACGTCAAGGCCAAAGGCCAAGGCCTAAAGGCCTTTCTAAATAAAATAAGCTCTCTTAAAATTGTATTGTTTCTTTCATATTTTCATTACAATTCTATAGCTATATATAAGGAGATTTACTCCTTGAATTACTATTTGAATTAAACATTCATTGTTTTACTCCTTGAATTAAGGATTCCTTGTTTTACTCCTTGAATTAAGGATTCCTTGTTTTACTCCTTGAATTAATCCTTAAATTAAGGATCACAACTACTTGAATTAAGGTTCTTGATTTACTACTTAAATTAAGGTGTTGACACTCCTTAATTTACTTCTTAATTTTATCTTCAATAATTAAATATTTTATTTTATTATCTTAATTCAAATTTCTTTTCTAATAGTTTTGAAAACTTTTTTTTTTTGTTAAATTACGTAACAAATGTTTTATGTGTTATATTATACAAAAGCATGGTAAGAAAATAAGAAAAAAAATTGATATTATACTTATAGTTATCAAGGTTACAATTTTCATCTCCAGCTATATAGCCCATACCATCACAATCTTTGTCGTTATTAGGGTTTATAATTGCCTGGGTTGATTACAATCAAAAGCTCATATTTGATCCATTTTCTCATGTTTGTGACAATCAAATTAATTTCAATAGTGTGATCAAAGATAATTTTTGTTTCGTAAGAATTCAATTTTTATGAATACCTCTCCCGTAAAAAAAAAAAATTAGCGAATCACTAGTTCCTTCTAAAATTTACCATATACTATTCATGTGTAAAATTTTAACAATAAAAATATTATTTAAAATGAATAAAATATATATTAATATTGAACTGAGGTACTGAAATAATTTTTTTTAAAAACACTTAACATAAAAGATATTAATATATTAACATATATAATTCTAAATAATAAATCAAAATAATTACATTTATACGTAATATTTTAAATTATTTTATTAAAAATTTAACTTTTTTGACATAAATAGTTATTATTTTAATCTATACACAAATAATATCATGTTAAAAATGTCGACATATATTATATCGATATATTCATAATGATACCTTATTTTGATGTGTATAAAATATTTATTATATATTTATTTTTAATTATATTTTAATAAAATAATAATTATTAAATTATTAATTTACCAATAATAATTTAAAGTGTGGTAATTAGTAATATCACCCTGAAACAATTTTCTTTCTAAATGTATATTCTAAGCAAATTCACTTGAATTGTTGAAACACCAAATCATGAAGGAAGTAACGTTATATCTTATAATATTATTTGAATCAATTATATATCGTGTTATTTTTATTTTTTATAAATTAATTATTTTATTCACTTAATTTTTAAACAATTCATCCAAAGTTATTTAATAAAAAATAACTTCAGTATCCTTTTAAAACAAAAACTCACCCCAAATCATTTTATTTTTAAAAATCTCACTAGAATAATTTTTATTTATTTAATAAAAAATAAATTCATTACCCTTTTATAAGAAAAAAACTCACCCCAAATCATTTTATTTTAAAAAATAAGTAATTTTATTTTAATTATATAATTATAATCAAACTAGAAAATTACTTTTAAAATAAGAGATATTACTAAAAATTAATTAATCTATTTTATTTTATGTCCTTTTTAAATATTTTTTACACAGATACATACATAGTTTTATGAAGTTTTTTTATTAAAAAAACTCATATAATATAAAATATTTATGAGCATGAGAATAATTTATTAAAAATAATGTTTAAAACAATTAGTATAAAATGAAAGGGATTATTTGATTTTCAACGATATCTAAGAATATTTTTCTCTAATTTAAATATAATAATATAAATTAAAGTTAATATCTCATTTTTAAAAATAATGTGACTTAGAATGAGCCATTAAAAAAAACAAAAATAATCTATTGTAAAAAAAATGACTTGAGAAGTAATTTATCAGTATAATTTCTCATTTCCTTCCGCCCCTTATATCCAATGATGAAAATGTCGATGATATCGTCGATAATGTTATTATTTTGTACATCTCAATATTGAAACGTGGTATCTATATTTTTTAATTAAATTGTCACTTAAATATTATTATTTAAATATCTTTTTTTGCTAAAATATTCTAGATATGTTGAATATTGTCTCTAAAATGCAGTTAAATATCAATAAAAATGGAAAAAGAATTGAAAATATGAATGAAATTTCTTTTCATAATGTTAAAATTTATCTATTTATAATATTTAATAAATTAGATAGTTTATTTAATTATTTCAAATAGTTGAACTACTTATCCAATAATATTTTTTATTATACAATATTTTAATTAATTGATCAATTAATTGATTAATATAAAAAATTATAATTATTTAAAAATATATATATTAAATAAAAAATAATCTAAACTATAAATAATTGATTATTTTGATATTTGTGAAGTTTTACGAAAAAAAATTCATATTTTCTAAGTGTTTATAATTCTCATGATTTTTTTTTATTTTTTTTATCAAAAATGATTATATTTTAAAAAAAATTATAACGATTGTATTTTAGTATCTTTATTTTCATTTGCAATCCCTTCGAATTTAGAATTAGGCAAGTCTCGTTCCCACATATCTCTACATGTATATTTTTCCTTGAACAATAAAGAGACACGTAAGTTAATTAATAGATAATTAGTATTTATTTAATTGTAATTTTATCAACCACTCGTAATTAATGAGTAATCAGTAGCTAGTAGGATTTTGCACGGCTTTAATTAACCCGATTACTTAAATTTCTAGCAAAAACAACAAAAGTCATTAAACTTCAAAGCCATCGTGGTTAAGAGTAATATCATTAAAACGTATGGTTAAGAGTAATATCATTAAAACGTAAAATCATTCATTTACCAAACCTATGACTTTGTCCAACTTCTTATATATTATTGGTTTATATATGCTTTTGAAAATTCATTATCTATCCCTCGTAACTTTTATAAAAATGTTTTAACTTCTCAATTATTTTAGTCTTGTCGAATCTTATGTGTCTCACTAAAGTAACGAAAAGTTGTCTCCAAAAAGTTGCTCATAGTTGAAAAATGTTTAATATTTAATATGTTTTATATGTTAAAAATGTTTTAAAAACAACCTAGGATATTAGCACTTATAAATTTATCATATATGTCACGTAAATTGTATAATAGTGGCAATAATGCACTAATCAAAGGCGTAAACAAACTATTTTATTTAGAGGTAAATGTATTTGTATAATTTTGATGATATTAAGGGAGTGTTTTTAATAAAATTTATAATAATAAAAATAATATTTTAATAAAATTATATATGTTTTAATTTAACCACATTAAATATAAAATAATATGTTATAATTTTTTAATAATGAAAATAGATGATGTAATTATAAATAATTATATTTTTTAATAATTATAAATATTATTTTTATATTTAAAAATACTTAAAAAATAACTAATGTTTAGAAATATTATAATGTCTATTCAGTTTTAAGAAAACTTATCATCAGTCCTTAAAATTGGTTTGTAATTCGATTATAGTATGACTATCACCTTTGATCCAAAACACGAGTTCTTAGTATAAGTTTTACTTAATAAAAAAAAATGAGACTTTACTACTTTCTTTCTTTTTTAAAAAAAACAAAAAGGGAAATTTTTTATCATCTAGTGCTTCCTAGTTACTTATGCAATTTTTTCATTGTTGAACTACGTTGGATTCTTATTTTCAAAAATTAACCTAATATCCTTTTTCCTTTTCATCTATTTTACAAACAAGACGTGATAAGAAATCAGTAGTTCAAAAACAGAGCTATAAGTATCAGTTGAAGACCACACATGAAAACAGACACAAATTACAAGTTAGAAATTCGAAAGTAATCCAGAGATCTAGATTGTAGAGAAATGGGTAGAAGCCCTTGTTTTGCTAAAGAGGACTTGAACAGAGGAGCTTGGAATGCTTATGAAGATAGAGTTCTCACTGAATACATTAAAGTCCATGGTGAAGGCCGTTGGAGAAACCTTCCCAAGAGAGCAGGTGCTTAAGTATTACATAAAATAAATTAATAACTCTCTACTTTATTAATTAATTGATTTCATGATACATTAAATTGATGATAGGTTTAAAAAGATGTGGGAAAAGTTGCAGACTTAGATGGTTGAATTATCTTAGACCTGACATTAAGAGAGGCAATATATCACAAGATGAAGAAGAACTCATCATTAGGCTTCATAAGCTTTTGGGAAACAGGTACTAATTATATTAGACGCATTACATATGCAATATTATATATTTATTTTTTATTTTAAAAAAAAAAGTTTTTATAAATTTTGTCTTAAAGTTGTTTAATTATTATTTATCAGATGGTCTCTGATTGCTGGAAGGCTTCCAGGGCGAACAGACAATGAAATAAAAAATTACTGGAACACTACTTTAGTCAAAAAAGTGAAGGTTCGGCAAATTAATAATTCATACTCAGATCAAAGTAACAAGATGGGTGCCAACGTGGTACGGACAAAAGCAGTGAAGTGCACGAAGGTTTTTATGAATCCAATGTCTCACAATATCGACAATAATAATAAGTCAGGAGGAGAACTGAAACGACTTTCAGTTGTGGAGGACTACTGTAATAACTTTAGTACTAGTACTGCTGGTGTCTATAATAATCCTGCTGTGGAAGGAAACATACTCAAAGTTGCCGAAACAGAGCACAATTACACAACCTCCTCCTCCTCCATATCAGATTTTATGATGAATTTCAAGGGGGATGAGTTTTGTTTATCTGATCTTCTAATAAATTCTTCAGATATTTCTCATAATTACATGACCATGATGACGATGATGAATAGTGATGATATTGATAACCAAAAAGATGTGATTTTTAAGGAGGAAATGTTGATGCAGGATTGGAATGGAAATAGTAGTAGTAATGGTAATGTAATTATTGGTGAGTCAAATGATGATGGAATTCACAACTTTCATTTCCTCGCTTCATTTCTGGATGATGAAGATCAAGAATGGCTTGCGGATAGTAGCTAGTTATATATAGTATAAATCAATCATGATTCATGTGTGTGACATTTTCATATATAATTTACTTTATTAAAATAATTAATCAGTATGTTACAACTATAATTAGTTAATGTTATCGTATACGTGCTTTTAATTATGTTGATAAATAATTATCAATATATAGTTGATGTGGCTGTGTAAACAAACAATTTAACGAGCTAGCTTTCTATTATCTTCTACTCTGTCACCAATCATTGTGATTGCGATTTTTCTTTTAATCTGGTACATAATTACTTAATTTTCAAATTTAAATCTTTATGATAATTATAATTGAATTTATAATACCACTCATAGCACTCGCAATTTCATCACTTTTAAGGGAATTGCGAATCTTTGGTTGAATTTATATTCTTGAATACCAACCAAAAATATATTATAATAGGTTTTCACGTGCAATTGGAATGGAAAAGGGGTCGTTTTCTATGAAAAAGACAGTCTTCGTTATTTATTTTAATTTAATAGCATAGTATAACTTAAATGAAGCCGGATCTTAACCTTAAATTGCATATGCAAATTTTCCATAATCAAATTTATTATTAAATGAGATGTAAGTTGTATGTATCTTGTAAACATTATATATATATAACATAAATTAAATATATGCTTGAAAAAATTACCTTTTATAAATTTAAAGCATTAATTATTTTATTTTTAATTATTACACTTTAATTATTTTATTGTTATATTTATAAATATTTTAAGTATTTTAGATCAATTTTAATAATTTTATTTTTCATTTTTATTCTAACTTTTGACATATTTTTTTATTCAAAAATATACCTGTAAATAAAATTCATTTTAAAAAATGTAATTAATATGAAATAATGTATATAAATTTTTATTTTATAGTTGAAATTTATTATTTTATTTTAAAATCAACATACAATAACTAGTGTTTAGATTGTGTTACGAATTAGGGTAGAGAGAACGCGAAGAGAAGAAGATATAAAAAAAAGGAGAAATTCATGTAAAATATGTTGTAATTTATTCTATTTCTTGCGGCTTTATATAGCCTAACAATTTACAAAGAATTCACAAAGAAATTGTGTGAATCTCGTGCACTAATGTGCTAACAGATTTTCTGTCATTCTAACAGAAAGTGCCAGTTGTTCCTCGTGCCCGAGCTGCGTCGATCTTCATCGTCCGTCTAGGATTGGGTGGCGTGCTCGGTTCGTTGGTTGTAACCGCTTGTAGTGGTGGAGATGATTTGGTTCGTATCATTCCTCCCTCTCTTTTAGAATCCTTGTCTTCAAGGATGAACTCTGGGTAGGCTTTAGAAAATCGCCTTTCATTTTCCCAGGTAGCTTCGGTGCTTGCAGTTCCCATCCATTTGATCAGAATCTCTATCTTTCATCGGTACCTTCCTTTTTGAATCACTCGGCAATCTAAGATAGTTTCAGGTTAAGGCATAATTATGGAGCTTTCGGTTGTAGGTGGTAACTGATGGTGGATAGGTACTGAGGTTCCAACATACTTCCTTAATAAACTGACGTGAAACACATCATGTATCTGAGATTCTGGGGGTAGGGCCAATCGATAGGCTATAGAGCCAAACATTTCCTTGATTTGGTAGGGTCCAAAGAATCGAGGGGCAAGCTTTATGTTTGAGCGGAATGCAACTGAAGTTTGTCTGTAAGGTTGTAGCTTGAGATACACATAGTCGCCTTCAAGGAAGGTGACTTCCCATCTTTGTTGATCTGCTCGGCACTTCATCTAATTTTGAACTTGTGTAAGGTTGTGACGAAGTTCTCTAAGAATGGTGTCTCGATCACGCAAGTATTCATCTACAGTTTGGATGTTGGAGGTGCCACGAATGTAAGCTACTAAATGGGGAGGAGGGATTCCATAAACAGCTTCAAATGGAGTAGTTTTGGTGGATGAGTGTATTGAGGTGTTGTAGCTGAATTATGCCCAAGGTATCCATTCTACCCATAGTTTTGGCTGATCACCAACAAAGAAGCGTAGGTATTGCTCTAAGACTCGGTTGATTACCTCAGTCTGTCCATCAGTTTGGGGATGATAACTAGAACTCATACATAGTTGTGTACCTTACAACTAAAATAAGGCCCTCCAAAAAGGGCATATGAAGACTTTATCTCGATCACTTACTATGGAAGTAGGAATGCCATGCAGTCGAACTATATTAGACACAAATATTTTGGCAACACCTAAGGCAGTGAAAGGATGCTTCATAGTAATGAAGTGTGCATATTTGTTCAATCGATCTACTACCACCATAATGAAAGAGGAGGAATTCCTTCAATGAAATCCATGGAGATATCAGACCATATCTTTGTGGGAATCAGAAGGGGTTGGAGCAATCCTGCAGGTGTCATACAATCACTTTTGAACCGTTGACATGTGTCACTTTCTCGAAGGTATTCCTTTATTTTCTATTGCATGTTTGGCCAACAAAAATTCTGCCTTACTCTAGTCAGTGTTTTCTGAAAACCAAAATGTCCTCCAATAGGTGAGGAATGGCATTCCACCAGTATTTTCGGTATCAAGGTTGATTGAGGGCTTAGAAAAACCATGTTTTTTTGTACCAAATCCCATTACGATAGTGGATGTGTCAGTTACCTGTGGTTGCTGTTAAACCTTCCAGCTTATCATAGAAAAGGTCTTTTTGAACTTCTTGCTCGAGTGTTTTCCACCAATCTACTAAAGGTTGCGAGAAGGATAGGTACTGAAATTCTACTACTCTGGACAATGAGTTAGGTCCACGATTCTCAGTTCCTTTTTTATACTCAATCACATAGTTGTAACCTATAAATTTAGGCAACCAACGTGCTTGAGCAGGGGTGGTTATTCTTTGTTCCAGCAGGTAGGGTCACCAAACCTTAATAGCCTTGACCATAGCTAACATTTCTTTTTCATAGGTTAACAAGGTTAACGCTGATCCCTTGAGTGCTGCACTAAAGTAGGCTATCAGCCTATTTTCTTGGCTGAGGATTGCCCCAAGGCCGATACCACTAGCATCACATTCAACCGCAAATCGTTGTGAGAAATCAGGTAATCGCAAGACAATAGGGGATGTAAGAGCCTTTTTAAGCTTTTGGAAGGACATCTCAGCTTCTTCACCCCAGTGGAAGCCTTCTTTTCCCAATAATTGAGTCAATGGTGTAGTTAATCCTCCAAAGTGTTGAATGAACTTTCTGTAATAGCCTGCCAACCCAAGGAATCCCCGAACACCCTTAGATGTGGTTAGTGTGGGCCATTCCTTGACTACATGGATTTTTGCAGGATCCACTAAGACTCCTTGCTCAGAGATAAAATGGCCTAAGTAATCCACCTGCAACACCCCAAACTGGCACTTGGATTCCTTTATTATTAATTGGTTATCTGTCAGTAACTGAAGGAAAAATTGTAGTTGCCACAGATGCTCTTCCCAAGTTTTGGAATGTACCAATATGTCGTCAAAGAAAACCAGAACAAATTTCCTGAGAAAGGGTCGAAAGATATCATTCATAAGGCCCTGGAAAGTAACTGGTGCATTGGTTAGGCCAAATGGCATTACCAGGAATTCATAGTGACCCTCATGAGTTCTAAAGGAAATTTTAGGTGTATCTTCATCTCAAACTCTTATTTGGTGGTATCCCGAACGTAAATCGAGCTTGGAATAAACTTTAGATCCATATAGTTCATCTAACAGCTCGTCAATGACAAGTATAGGGTATTTGTCTTTGATAGTAAGGGCATTTAAAGCTCGATAATCCACACAAAATCTCCAGGTGCCATCTGTTTTCTTGACAAGCAACACTGGTGAGGAAAATGGGGCTATTGCTTGGTTTGATCAATTGAGATTGCAAGAGTTCCTACACTATTCTTTCAATCTCAGTTTTTTGGTAGTGTGGGTAACGGTAAGGTTTAACATTCACTGGTTCAGAGTTAGTTTGTAAGGTAATTCTGTGATCATGTACCCATGCAGGAGGTAAGCTAACAGCTGGTTCAAATTTTTTAGGGAATTTAGATAATAGCTTACTTATCTCAGGGGAGTATATCTGGGGAGGTTTCTGATGATTGGTTGTTGGTATTATTTGCAGGAATAACCCTACACCCTGTACATTCTGGCATTCCTTAGGGTTTAAGGCTATCATATTGGCTCTTCCCAACCCGTGGAAGGTGTGTGTGCTTCCTTCTGAATTTAAACTTAGGATCAGCTTCTTGTAATCCATATGAATAGGTCCAAGGGTTTCTAGCCACTGAACCCCTAGAACCAATTGAGATGATGCTACTGGTAACACATAGTAATCAGCTTCTATAGGATACCCTTGAATGATAAGAGTGAGGTTGCAACATTGTCCAACACATTCTAACTTCTCACAGTTAGCCACCATGACTTCTAATTTCCTTCCCCTGGTTATTGGTAAGCCAAATTGGTTCGCTAAGGCCTGATCGATGAAGTTATGGGTACTGCCCCCATCTATCAGAATCAACACCTCCTTGTTTTTCAATTTTCCCATAATACGTAAGGTTTAAGGATGTTCAGTTCCTGCTATAGCATGGAAAGAGATTTCAGGTAGTATTATCTGGGGGTCCAACAGTGTTCGGTTTTCTTCACCTTCTTCTGTCTCATTATGGTTTACTTCTTCCATCATGAAGAGTTGGGGACGTGCACATCTGTGACCTGCAACAAATTTATCATCACAGTAATAACATAATCCTTTTTCCCGCTGCTCACATGCCTCCTGATTGGTAAACTTTTGAAAGGTTATGGGAGGATTAGGGCCACTACGTTGGATAGGAGCAGGTCCTAACAGTCCTTCACTAGTGTTAGTTACTGGTTTAATATTGTTGACAAGTGGTTGAAAACGAGACATGGTTGAGGATTTCTTCTGTAAGCAATTTTTTTCTTCTATTAAACATGCCACACCAATGGCATCAGCTAGAGTTATGGGTTGCCTGATTTTAACATCAATTCGGATCTCATTCCTTAGTCCTGCGATGAAGCAACCAATTAGAAACTCTTCAGGTAACCCATCCACACAATGAGAAAGTTTCTCGAAGGATTCCTGATATGCTGCCACACTCGTTGTGTGTCTTAGACGAGATAGTGCTTCTGAAGGATCTTCGAAGTTTGTGGGTCCAAACCTTAGCTGGGCAGCTTTGGAAAATTCCTCCCATGTGAGAGGTCCACGAAATTTTGTCAGCCATCGGTACCACTATAAGGCGATGCCTTCCAAGTGGAAGGAAGCCAAATGTACTTGCTGGTCAAACGATATGTTAGTGAACTCGAAGTATTGCTCAGCCTTATAAATCCAACCTGTAGGATCATCTCCTGAAAATCTTGGGAAGGACAGCCTCAATTGGGGGTGATTGCTTTCTGAGACTGATCGCGAAGTGTGAGGGTGTGATTGGTGGGTTTCGTCTCTTCCAAAGGGGTTATCCTCAGGTAAGTAACGAGCTACTCGTACTGCTTGTAACTCTGTGAGCACAGGTTGTAATGTGTTATCATGTCGTGCGAGGGTGTCGATTACATCATTGCGAAATTCTAGATTTGATTTGCCTCGTGTATCCATTCTCGCAACCAGCTTTGATACCACTGTTACGAATTAGGGCAGAGAGAACGCGAAGAGAAGAAGATATCAAGAAGAAGGAGAAATTCAGGTAAAATATGTTGTAATTTATTCCATTTCTTGCTGCTTTATATAGCCTAACAATTTAGAGAGAATTCACAAAGAAATTGTATGAATCTCGTGCACTAATGTGCTAACAGATTTTCTGACATTCTAACAGAAAGAGCCAGTTGTTCCTCGTGCCCGAGCTGCGTCGATCTTCGTTGTCCGTCCAGGGTTGGTTGGCGTGCTCGGTTCGTTGGTTGTAACCGCTTGTAATGGTGGAACTGATTTGGTTCGTATCAGATTGATATCTTACTCTCCTTCGTCATCCCGTCTAAATAAGAAATATTAAAATATCTATTCGGTATTAAGAAAACTTATAACCCAATCCTTCCTAGTTACTTATGCAATTTTAAGAGCAGTCCATAATTAAATATAATTTTATCCTGGTCCTTTTCGCGACAAACTCTAGGCAATATTTATAGGATTTTTATTAGAAATATTAAAAATGATAATTGTATACTAATATATGTTAGTGAATTTTAACGAATTTATTTAGGTAAATTTCATAAAAAAAATATAGATATTCTAATCTCAAAAATTTAATCTAATCAATAAAGATATTTATTTTATTTCTAAATTTTATTATAGCTTTGCACTTAATAAATATAAAAAATTACTCTTAACATCTCCTTAAAGTATGAATATTTTATCTATAGTAAAATTCATCACTTTTTTCTTAATTATTTTATTATATTTTATTTTATTTAAGTAATTTTTTTTTCAAGATTCATTTCAATTTTTTTTTTGTAAGATAAGATCCAAAGTTTTTAATTAAATAGATTGAAACTCTAATAATATGTCAAAATTTATAAGAAGTAAGTGTCTTTTAATTTAAAAATGTTAATATAATAGATGTAGATACCCATACTATTTGTAAACTATATCGTAATTTTATACTTAATTAACGTGAGATATTATTTTTAACAATTGGTTATTTGATGTGTTACAATTTGTAAATAAAATTTTATTTTTTATAAAGAAAATGACGTTCATAAATATAATTTTTTCTGACATTTATAAACCGTATACTTAAAAATTATACATTTTTCTTGAAAACAAAATGAGATATTCGATTAAAGTACACATGTTTTCATGAATTAAAAATAAAATTAAAACACATACACTATACCTTTATATTATTATTAAAGTACTCTCTGAATCTATGTATAATATTTGAGTCCCCAAACATTATATATATATATATATATATATATATGAGATAAGAGAAGTACATCGAATTGTTGCACAATATGTAGACTCGTGGACAGAGATGAATTTAGATATTTACGGTAATAATTATAATTAAGTTTTTTATAAATTCATAAATGTTATACGTGAATATGTGATTAGTTTAAAGTATAATAAAAAAAATCTACTTGATTTGATGGCCAAAACTAACTTAAGACAAGGAAACTAAAATATTAAATAAGTTTGTAATAAGTCATTGGATTTGGTAAAATTTTATTAGAAGTTTGTACATGTCTTACTGATGACAGTTTCAAGCCACTACTACTACTATTCACTGTTGACTCTCATGGCATTTTCTTCCTAATTTCTTATTCTTCTTCTTCTTCTTGTTTTTATCGAGTTCTCTTTTCGAATGTTAAATTTCTGATTAAAGATATTAATAAAAAATAATTAAATTTCATTTAATATACGATTTGATTGATTAATATCTCTATTCTCATTAAAGAAAATAATTTATTATATCTTTTAAATAAATAAAAAAATTTCCAATTTTGATGTTGAATCGTGGAAATTAAGGACAAAACCGCAGGAATCATTGTGATATATAAGAGTTAAAACAAAAGAGAAACATACATACAATATAGATAATGATACATAGCAAACATGATTGTCTTAACTTTTCATTTTTATAAAATGAAAAAAAAATGAAAAAATCGTTAAAAAAGCATTGGGAATTATTAATACATTAATATAAACATAAATTGTTCATCTAGCTAGATGCTCAGGACCGTAAAAGTTACATAGATATGGAATAAGTTCCAAATTTTGATTCATATTTAAATCATATAGCCAGTTGAAAAAGATGGGCCAAAATTCAAAATTGACTTGGCTGGTTCTATGAGCTATATGTTATTATTATTCGGAAAGTTCTGCCAAGTAATCTCACTTTTAGTCGTGTTCTACTCTCTCGATGTTCCCTGATTCTTTTTCATTATGTTTTTGGATGTTACTCTAAGAATTTAAATGAATTATGTTAGTTTTTTTAAAACAATTTTATTATAAATTTTATACTTCTAATTTTTGTGAATAAATATGTTATTGAAATCAAAATAATATAATATATTGAATAGAAAAAAAAATGTAAGAAATTTTAAGCAAAATATACTACACCATATATTTTATTTTTTTAATCTCTTTTTTAGATTTATTTAATTTGTTAACTACTTATGATAATAAAAAATTAATATAACAAGTAAAAAAATATAAAAATATTTTAATTATCTCATATTTTAATCATATATGAATAACCGTTGTAATTAACAAAATAAATTAATACCGTTAGTTTATTAGTATTAATTTGATCCATCAAAGAAAATAACGAGATTTATATTCTAATATATTTTTAAGTATAATTTTAAAATTAATCTAAAAAAAATTTATTATAAAATTAGTTACTTTTAATTCCATAATTATAAAAATGTGGTATTTTTAGTCTCTTAATCCTTTATAAACACACGAGTTAAATATTAATTTTTAATATTATAAGATTAAATTCGTGCATCTAATAACAGTAATTATTGTACTAAAATACTATTTTCATTTACACCGGACCTATATTGCACTACAGCTACTATTATTTTGGCCACAAATAATGCCCCTAGCGAAATCTTCTTAATTATTTTTTTTTTTTGGTTTTTTTATTCACATTAATTTTATTGAATAAAATGGTAAAATAATTTAAAAAAATTACTTTTTTTAAAAAAAATCTAACATATGATGCATTATATTTAATATAAATATAAATTAACATTAATTTAACTTTTCCATTGCCCACTTTATTTCTCTTATAATCCGATACGAACAATGAAATCCAGCAAATAATAAATAAATAAATAGATAAAATATAGTTGAATTTCCAAATTTCAACTCATAAGTATCCTATAGTCCTCGGTGAAAAGAGAGATTTATCCCACCATCTAGGGAATTACCTATTTAGCTGTATACAATAACTATATGTGAAGGTCTAATTAACGTCCCATTTATTTATTTACTAATTCAGTGAAAATCACTAATGAAGACTCGTAGCTTTCGGTTTGCATTTGTGGAGAAGCACTTCAATGTTAATCAATGCAATCCAATTGAAGTAATTATTGATTGTAATTGGAGTAAAAAGTAACCTACTAGTATGTTAAGTTAATAAAATTTAAAATTAATATAATTTTTTATTCAAAAGAATAAATATATAATACTAAGTGAAGTAAGAAAATAATTTAATTGATAATAAATATAATTCGAGATAAATGAATAATTATAATTCATATAATTGATAAATACTTTAAAATATATATTATTTAAAATGAATGCTAGGTACATATAAATGTGTACTTATTTTACATCGACATCAGTTAGATTTTAACCCGTATCAATATTATCTAAAAATTAAATTATTTTCTTAATTTTTAAGACAATTATTTCACAAATAGAAAAAATTAGGGGTGTTCATCGGATCGAAATCGTTGATTTTACTGTCATCCGATCCGATCCGACCATCCGCTCGGATTGAAACATCCTAATCCGCAACCGATCCGATCACTTCTTACATCCGCTCAATCCGATCCGTAAACTATTCGGATGACATCCGATCAATCCGACAAATAAATTTAATTAACTCTATTTTTTGTATTTTTAAATAATTTTTTTAAATTTTTACATAAATCATAACATAAAATTATTTGATTTAAAAAAAACATTAAAAAATTAAATAAATATATATTAATTATTTTTATATATTTAATTTAATAAATATATATAATTAATTTCGATCAGATCGGATCGGATGAATCGTAATGAAATCCGCCATCCGATCCGCACTTAACGGATGGAAAAAATCTCCATCCGATCCCACCATCGGATTGGATCGGATCGGATGAAAAATCAACGGATCGGATCGGATTGATCGGATGATCGGATTTTTTGCACACTCCTAGAAAAAATATAAAGATTATGAGTGTAAAAGTATATACAATATTATGTAATATTAATATTTTTTATTTTTTAAAACAACAAAAATAACATTTCTTATATAGTTTCATTTTTATTTTTAAACTCAAAAAATATATGTTATTTTTTTTCTATAACATAAAAAAACATATATTTTTCATAAAAAAAATATATAGTCTGTCATTCTTTTACGACATAAACAATATATATTTTTTAAAATAATTAAACTTATAATCATGTTAAAATAGGGTCACATATAAATTAAAATAAATATAAATATGAATAATAAATTAATATATAATTAAGATAAATTATTTAACCAAATAAATTAACTTTTTATATTGAAGCCAAGGAACAACAATTTCTAAAGTGTCAAAATCCAGTTTACAACATTATATGGGCAAACATAAGGGAATTATTTACCCAGATTAGCTTTCTTTTTTAGACGAATTAACATTTTGAACAAAGTTGTGGCAAAAGTTGGTCGTTTAACTTTTATGATTTTACCCTTGTGTTATTTTACTTTGTTACATTCCAAGGTATATATCTAGATATCTCTCTGTCTTTTACTCTCGTTTCTCTTTCTTTCTTATTTCCTTCGATTTGGTATCATATCCAGCAATCAATGATACTGATTTGCTACATCATACCCAAGAGCATAAGCAAAGATAGGAGCACAAATCATAGGGAAGCTTTACTAACAATCCTATACATGGAAAATTCTCACATATTTACACTTTTATTTATTGATTTGAGATCTCTAGAATAAAATGTGATACATATATTTTATCTAAATCCATACAAACGGTGAATCTTAAGTCATATTGCGATGGAGAAATTATATTTTGAAGTTCTAGACTCATAATAAACTCTCGAGGTATGATTAAATTTACTTAAATTTTTGACATATTCTTATTTTGTTGATAAATTCAATTGAGTGGATATTTAAAAAATGATAATGCAATTAAATAGTTTCTCTTTAATACGGGAGTTACATTAATTTTTATTCGAAGAAATTATTAGGTAACCGAACTAATCTCACGTAAATAAATATAAAAAATAAATTAAATATATAATCAAAATATAGGATGAAATATAGTAAACATTTTTTAAATTAGGAGATTTATTTCAATTAATTCTTTAAATTATAAAAAGTATCCTTTGTATTTTTTAAAACTTATTAAAAAATAATAAAAATATTATAATAGTTTTACGATAAAAATTTAACTATTCATTCAATATTTTAATAATTTTCGTATTAAAACATCGTATCAAAAAGTTATTTTTATACTTTCCTTATTTACCAATGAAATAAGTATTGAAAAAAATATTATTTCATTCAAAATATTAATAAAAAATAATTATTAATCTTCTTTATTTTTTTATAAATATAAATAATTAAATTATATATTTTAAAAAAAATTAAATGATGCTTTTAATTTAATATAAGGAACTTGTTACATATATATTTTTTAAATATATTACTCTACAAATAATATAATCTTTTAGCTGCAATTAATTTCACAAACATATTACAAAATGTTAATTACCAAAAGTGAGAGTGGAACACTATTATAGAGCAAATTAACTTCTTCTTTTTTTCTTTTTTCTTTTTTTGGTTTTTGATAATATAGTATAGCAAACTTAAGAACAAAAGTATGTTGTTTTCATATAGACTTCAGAAACTGTAAGTAGCCGGTGTAATTATCGATCAACATTTGTCTTATAAGCAAAAAAAAAAACAAAAAAACAAAAAAACAAAAACAAAAAAACAAAAAAACAAAAAAAACAAATCAAAGTTCGTCCATGTGGATTTTTTTTTTATGTAAAGAAAGTGCATATGTTTCATTAAGTTTCGGATTGGAAGAAGTAAACAAAAATTACTGTTTTAAATAAAATTAATCGATATAACATTGAAGACTGAATAGATAAAAATCACATAAAAAGATAAATGAAAAAAGAAACCATCAAATTATCACAAGCTTTTTAACGATAATTCTCGTCTTTGAAAATGTCTTGACACATATGGAGTGGTGTGAAAAATGTCTTGAAATAAGTTAATTTAATTAATCCAAATGGATTCAATCAAATTTTATTGATTTTAAAAAACTTTTAAGTTAATTTAATTTTAAATTTTAAAGAATAGTATGGATTAGTTTGGTTTTCAAATTTTAAAAATCAATCAAGATCGAACTATATATATTATTTTTAATTTATTTTTTTAGATTGTTCATATTTTCTCCGATATAATTAATAATTAATTGAATCTAACCTAACATGTTATCATTTTCTAATTAAATTGTACATCATATAGTAATTAGTATAATCATACTCTCATTTCAATTAAATTACTTACTACTCATTAAGTTTATCAATTATGAATCACCTATATAAGAATTATACATCTCTACCTAAAAACTATGCATGTTATTTAATAAATGCAATCAATTAAATAATTTTCTCAAATCTATTTAATTCTATCTATAGATCAATTGTTAGCAAAATAATTAATAATATAAAAATTAGATTAAATAATATAATTAAATTGAAATCATAATTGGGATAAAATATTAAATCATCACATGTGAAAATTTTGATTCGTAAGATCACTAGATTAATAAATTAGTTAGACATAATTTTGTTAATAAAGCTCATATTTTTCATAACGAAATATATAAAAATTGATAAAAAAAATGAGAATAAGAAAAAATATAATCAATCTTTTGAATTATAGCATTAATCTCCTCTTTAATTTCTACCAAAATTGTATCCTTTTTTAATTTTTATATATTTTTCTCTCTTATTTGCTCCAAAAAATGATAAAAAAAATTGATAATTTTTGACTCCTTAAGATTTATGGAACAATTAGAGAATTAAATTAAGCTCAGGTGAAATTTGAAACATCAGATCAACTTTAGATCAAGAGTTAATATGAAAAAAAGAAAAATTAATAGTATGGAGAATAGAAACGCGACACGTGGTAAGGAAGAAGCCCATTCCAATCAATGAGCATTGCGTGACATAATTAACTGGTCGTGGTCAATGCGGGCTAAGTCATTGCCATGTTCTAAGATGTGATTCGCAGACGCAAATTGCGTGATGCATCAGTGAGAAAAAAAAGACGAATCATGTGATGACGCATGACGAGCCTATTAACCACAATGTGAAACTCAAAGCAAACGCTATACTAACACGTGGCACGATCTTGTATAACCCAACACAAGCAGCGTTGCACAATTGGACGTATTTGCTTGCACAAGTGCCATGATCAGTTCTTATACTTGCATGACATCTGCATAGCATCTTCTGATTGGTTTTACATTAAAAAATTCATAAAAATTTAAAAAAATTATATTATCATCTTTTTTCACTATAAATATCATATTTTAATATTTCTAACCTCAATGATATTACTTATTAAATAAAATGAATAAATATTAAACAAAAAAGTGTACTGAATAATCATAATCATCTATAATCAGAAGTCTTTTTTTTTTAGTTTTACTTGTGTGCATGGTATAAACAGTGATATTCAAATTAATAAATATACATAAATTACAATTTAACTTAAACATGAATAATTATGATATATATATATATATATATTATAATTTGTATAATCAAATTTATTTTAAACAAACGAATTTATAGACACAATATAAAGAGAAAAATAAAAAAAATCAAAAACTATTACCCAATATAAATTTTTTTTGTTCTATTTAAATAACTTGAAATTTTAGTTTAGAATCGAGCTAGCAAAACTTTAAACACCAGACACGCATCGATCTCAAACTCTTGTCACGATGATGGTTTCTAAAAGAAAGCATTTGCTCTCCTTAGATGCAAAATATTTCATCAAATAAAAGGCAAAATTATATTTGCTTGTTTCTATGCCATCAGGGTTTCTATTTATTATAAAAGTAATAATTAGATCTCATATTTAATTATATGGTAATTTAACCATATTGTTATTAAAATTAATTACACAAAAATAAAATTAATTTTTTCATTTTATTTTTATTTTTTTTAATTACATGACAGACTATTTTGACAGTTAACAAAATTGTAAAAAAAATTAAAAAGAAAAAAAAACTGCCAAAAAAATAAATACGAAGCTTAGATGTCATTTTAAAAATAAATATGGAACCTGTACGATCACTTTTTTTTTAATTCTACTACATGATCTCTTTATTTTATATTTTTATGAAAATTAATCATGAGTCGCAATTCACATGGAAGGTTAAATTAACCCAAGTTTAATATTTTTGATATTTTTCTATATATGTCAATGTCCAAATAAAATTAAAAGTGATTTTTAATATATACCGAAATTTTTTGGCAGCAGAGGCAACATAAATTAAGCTTTGCCACCATTAATGAGACCATAAAAGGAGAAAGGAGCTGGATAAAGATAACATCCATGGACCATGCTGAGAAATATAATCAAGAATAAATTAAAATGCAACCGAAAATGGAAGTAGTCGGTTTTATGATTTGGTAGGTTCTATTCAAATGAAAACATGCTATTACAACTTTCCAGACTGCGGCCCAAAGACAGTAGACCATTCGAAATTGGAAATTTTGATTACAGAAGAAAGCAAAGGAGTTCGCCCTTTATTGGTTACATATGTACAGTTGAATGGTAAAGGACAATTAACATTTGCAAGAAAAAGCCTAAGTTTAAACTTATATGTTCTCCTCTATAATTGAACAACAATGATTATGCATGTATTAATCATTACTGAAATTACGTTCTCGACTACAAACCTATAATAGGATGATGGAACTCGACCCTTTATGCAGGTTCTATTGCTTCTGGAAGAATGAAAGAACAAGATCCGTATGAACAGAAAATAGTTGCGTGTCTACAAAATGCTGCATTGAGACACCAGTATACAAATAGTAGAAATTCAAATCAGTCAATTTCAGTAAAGGAGCAGAGAAGAGTGTGTGTGTGTGTGTGTGTTTAAAGCTTAAATTCATGACAAATATATAGTAAGAGTTCATATGTCACAAACACCTTCATAAATGGTCGGTCACGACTAGGATATGAGTCAATGAAACTCTCCTTTAAAAGTAATGAGACCTGAGAGAAGGAAAAACAAAATTATCAAATAAATCATTACTTCTCTATCTTCACTTCTATAAAAACGAAAGGGTCATTGCCTTAGTAACCACACGACACATCAGAGTGCATCATCAGAATCTGCCAGATTATTGTATGCTATATCGCACAATATTAAGCTTACATTAGTCAGACACATGTACACAATACAAACGTACGTATCCACATATAGATGTTGGTCAAAATAAGCTACCCGATTTCAAGCAGATGGAAAATAACCAACCTTATCATGATTAGACTGTACATTTGTAATTGTGTGCGAACGCAGGTTAGAACAAAGAGAATCCACGTAAGATCTTAACACTGATATGAAACCCTTGGAAGCTTCAACCTACAAACAAGAAAGCAAAATTTAAGAACCAACACCACAACAAAGCCTTGGATACGCTGCAGTCTTGCACCAAACTACTAGAAAGTAAAAATCTCAAAAAAGCAACTTTTTGTTAGTAATAAATTTATTAGAAAACAGAATTTTGCAAAGCAATGCAGTCAAAGCTATTATTCTCCCTAGTCTGTTATTTAGCTAAAATTTTAATTCGAAAATAAGTGTGACTTTATTTCTACAGGAAAAAAAGTAATTCCCTTGACAATATAGAAACTTCAAAGGCTTGAAAGTGGAAAAGGATAACTTATCCGTTTATGTCGAGGACAAAAGATGTAAAGTCCATGACAGGATATTTGTTGGAGACAAAATTGGCAGAACCCATTCAGTGTGTGCAATTCTTTTCATGTTTAGACTTTGAATCCACATTTTTAGTAAGAAATAATAGGGGGGGAAGCCATTGGCCATCAAGAAAGTAGTAGAAGAACAAACCTGTACATTACTGCACTTGTATACAGGCCTTTTCTTCCCCAGAAAGCTTTCACCCACAAGCCTTGCATAATGAGGACTTAAAGAAGAATATAATTCCTTGCGTTGGGGTAGCTGAGGAATTGAAGATGATTTCACCTATTCCATCATGTAACCAGCACATTATCAGATTCCACCAAATACTATTAGCCACACAATACTATAGTAGAGTTTATAAGAATTATAGATGTCTCCACCCATTGAGTTTAACTTTTGGAATTGAAAAACTCATGACGAACATTCACATAATATCAGAGCTCTACTCGATCAATGAGCCAAGATAAAAATAATGGGCCTCCTCACAAAGAAAAGAATATATTGATTTTGCAAAAAGAAAAAAGACAAGTGACCTAAATAGACATATAATATAATAACCCACAATTTGAGGAATGACATTAGAAAAAATGAAAGTTTCATATTGATAAAAATACTATGGTAGAATTTATATGAATTATAAATATCTCCATCCATTGGATTAATTTTTTGGAATTGAAAGACATGATTCTTATAGACTTTCACCTAAGCGTATATAAATGATGCTAACATAAATTAGAACTTTTATCATTCATCTACACACATATTCCATACCATCCTAAAAGAAACATCTATATGTACGCTCATTATTCCCTACCCACCTAGTTCCATGAAAGACATTAAATTCAAATTGGAAAAGGAACAGAAGGTACCGCATCATCAATAGTTGAAGATAACTGAAGATGTATATAACAAACTTAAATAAGATATTAAGCAACTTTCTTTTTATCAGTTGGTGTTTCTGTTCATGATAGCACTATTAATCACAAGACAAACCTGGTTTTTGTTAGCGTCAATCACAATTACATTGGATAACTTTGACTGTACTTCACTGGTTTTGTTCTTGACACCAACCTAGGAAAAAACTTGATTTAGTACCCAATTAGACATTAATAACTGACACAAGAAAGCAGATGACAAGCACTACTCCACAGTCCACACCAAAAAGTAGTCCCTTTCAGAACTCATTTAATAGGGATCACCATGCTACGTCTAAATAACCCAACAGAAATGCACATATTGTTTCACATAAAACTTTTTTTATTGTTAATTTAGATGCCAAAAGGTAGCAAGATGATTGACAGACAACATTTTAAGAGCTTATTACATGTGGGTGTTTAGCAAAGAAACTTACTATGTACGGAACCGGTGCATCCAAAAAGTCCAACATATCATTTGGTAAAACCTGAAAGTTTATGCACGTGGTTAATGAAAGAACCAATAAATGAGCAAGAGACGCACCAGTAAATTAATTGCTTGTTTAAGATAGTATACCGGCATTATCAGGCTTTGCCAATGGTAGGGACGGATGAGAGGGATTGTTGATAACACTATTGCAGATAAGATACCCTGCATATCAAAGAATATCCATTGAAATCCAAAAGTGTTTAGTTGTCTCTGTCATAAGGAAAAAATTATGGCAAACTAAAAATAAACATGATGGTTGCTCCCCACTCAAAATAGTAACAGTAGAAGATAACTAAAGAAACACTAGAAATGTAGCTTCATAGTGGAATACTCATGGACGCTACTTTTGAGTAGCGGAGCATTTGAAACAAAAGCGGCTGTCCACAGTATATCAGGCTGTTTAAGAGAATAAACACAACCTCATGGAGATAAGATTGATTCCTAGAAAAGCCAAAAGTAGCTCATTTAGGGACATAAGCTTCTCCAAATTCTGATCCATCTTTCAATAGGGAAAGAGATCAGAAAATATTGATTTAAAATGCTTGCTTTTTGTTTGTCTAGTTTTACTTGACTGTGTAATACTTTTTCAAATGATTTTAATGTTGTTCCTTTGTTGGTTGATCAAAACCAAATAGCTCACATAATCTCAAATCATCTAACATTAATTAATCTCACTGGTTCCAGAATCTGACATAATTCAATGCTACCACTGTTGTGCAGTTAGATGGAGAACATCCAATAATTCCTTTCCATTTTAGCCACAAAAAACAAAGAAAAAAGAAAAGAATCTTTCTACAGTACAGATTGGCTGAAGAGCCGACTGATTCTACAGCCATGTGGTGCAACCATTCTCCATTCATATTGAACAGTTTAATTTGATGCTGAAATGTACCGACACAAGCCAGGATAGGGGGTACTACTATTTTAGAAATACAAAAATATCCTAATCCAACTCAAAACTTCTAAATTTTCCCTACTGAGATGTAAACCTTCAACATTTTCATTTCATCTTGCAAGCAGCAAAGAACAAGTGGCAGAACAAGAGGTTTAAATATACATTTATAAAGCTCAATTAATCCAAAATGACCTGAAATTTATCATAGAAAATAATAATATCAAAGCAAACAATAATCTCTAGCAGACTATTATATACTTAATTTGGAGCAGGAGACTCACCAAATTGGAACAGACCACAAGGATCTGCTTCTCTAGCAGTGCTGCCGCAAACAATGTTAAAACCTGCAAAGTGTATGAAGACTCAATAATCCGAATGCGTGACCTTGTGGTTTATCAAACAGTAAGATATATTCAACATTCATGATTCATCAACCCATATTCAAAAGGACGGAGAAACTCTTTCCAAATCCTAGATATTAATTCCATGCACACAAAAAAAAAACAAGAAGTAACGTCCCCAAGCCAGCAAACACTAGAAAAAAATTTCCCTTAACAATAATATAGGTACTTGAAATTCCAATTAGAAGAAGAAAAAAGTAATTAAACAGAAAGTTTTTGTCTTGGTAATTCAAATTAGGACAAGCAGATCAAAACATCAATGCCAAGAAAAAAAAGTATATGAAAACAAAAAGTGAATATTTGTTTTCGATATGGTGCAAAGAACCAACATTTTCAAGTCGTAAAGAGCCACACATGCATGCAATAGCCCAAGTTGATAATGCAGAAGCTTCCTCCTCTGCAAAGAGAGAGCTGTGTGCCTACAAATACCATCAGCAATAGAAATGTAAATTATAAACCAAATCCACAAGGAACGAATACCATAAAGGATTTTATCATCACAGAATAATCATTTTCTGTTAGACACAATTAGAAATACCTCAGCATATTCCAAACTTGTACTGCATGAACTCAAATCTATGGTTGAGCCAGCAATATGTAGAACTGTTTCTCCTGGTCTATGATACTCCAAGGGATGGAGGTGTTCAAGAGGATGAAATCTAAGCACTGAACCCCTTGCAGGGCAGGGTGACCTATAATACTCGCATATAATCTGCAATGTGCCATGGTTGTTTTCCTACAAACATTTGAAAATACTTGACAAATATCAAGAAACTTAATAAGGTGTGAATCTACAATAGAAATATTAAGTTTAATCCAAAACAAAAAAAAGGGTAACTCTAGACCTTGGCCCATTCCAGAATATCAATGAGATCACTGGAATCATCTTGCCCAGAAAAAGAGGCTTCCATTTCTGTATCATCAATATCACTCCGAAAGTTTCTGTCTTCACAAGAAGAATCCTGAAAACTGCATGAAAAATTCTAAGGACTCGGCACACCATCTTATGAATTTTTGGTAGACTAGGTCACTTCACAACAAAGGTAAATGAAACAGCCATGCAAAAAGATCAACGCTAAACACAAGCATTCACATGGAAGACACTTGACATAATATTATGCAAGGAAAGTCAATACGGTAAAATACTTGGAAAGACATATCACTTCACAAAACTGAAAATGAAGAGGAATCTCTTTAGTCTAATAATTTGGTAAAAGGAAGCCAAGTTTTTCAGTGACAGGACCTACAGGACTTTCTTTGGACGGAACAAAGGTCTCCAGTTGGAAGCATGGCTCAAAATACATCTTGTATTACAAATTTGGGATTATATCAATACAATAACACCAATAAGTGATCCTTGCTTGAAAAATATAACCAACATTTAGTAATAGCAGTCCTCTATTTGCTCAAAAATACTCAAATCAACCATCTCACCCTCCCCTTCAACATAGTATGATCATTTCTCCTTTAATTGCACAGAAAGAGATGCGACCATTGATACATATGCAAACAATACGTACAAACTCCATTAAACAAATCTCCAACAGTAAAAGTTACGTTTTTCTTTTCTACTCTCTTTTTCCCTTTCTCATTGAAGCTCTAAAATAAGAGATTGCCAATCAAGGCTGCATTACTTACCTATAGGAAGATTCAGAGCTCTCATACTGATAATAGCACAATAGAGGCGACAAAGCATTTGGTACACACTTTTCAGTTGCTTCATACTCTTCAGTATTAGCTGTACTAGACTCTCTTGTAACCGTAAACATCTCAGTTTCAGCGTCAACTGGGACAACAACGTTATCGCATACCCTTGTTTTCAACAAGTGAATATCCTCCCCCAGCGTCTGGTGCTCCACATCATTTTGGTCCTTGGAAACTATTGCAGTGGCTGAATCACCAAAATGAGAAAATTCTGTTCTTTGGTGCTCCACTTTATTCTGCTCCTCTGCAACTATTCCAGGGGCTGAATCCCTAGGTCGCAAAAATTCTGTTATTTCTTTCAGTGTATCATCTGTGATTCTATCATCTACTAAAATGCTATCTGAAGTCTCTTCTTTATTTTCTTCGAAACTTCGCTCTCTGCCATGGTTTTCTGGGAATTCGGAATCTAAAAGAGCAATCCCTTCTGTTAATCTTTCTAATCTTTCCTCTGTGAAGATGCTACAATAAAATGACAATTTTTAGATAAGCAATTTATGAACAATCTTACATAGCATAGAAAATAGCAATTCATGAGCAAGAATATTATCTACTATCGTTGGCCTGTTGAAAATAGTGCAATATGCTACACTTGGCAAGTATTTGAAAAGAAGAGGCCTCTTAACCAAAGCATGCATCTTTATGCTATTACTGGCCAGCTACATAGAGGAGTAAAGAGAACCTGCTCTCATAAATAATCAAGATCAATGTAAAAAACTGAGTTTTCACATTGGAATTGTTCTTAATATCAGAGTATGAATGACATTATTAGTAATATCTTCCGTCTACAAGCTGAATACATATGCATGTCAAACAAATAAATCAAATGTCATGTAGTGGTGTCAAATTGGGCAGGCCAGCCCTTCCCAACCCATTAATTAGTATGTTGTACAGTCCCATGGCCCATTAGCTAGCGTGTCTTGCTGGCCAGTGACCATATATTAAACTTAAAAAAAAGGCATGTTGGTCATCCGAGTCGAACCCCTACCCAACACTCAATCCAATGGGCTGCGCCTAGATTTTGATATACTCTATCATATTTAAATATTTATTATTTATTTTATAGGAATTAAATTTTTAAAGAATAGGGCTTCGGGTGCTACCCTAGCTCGTTACAGGCACAAGTCATGCCATGTTGCTCTTTTAGACTCCTTGGTCATATCGTGTTGTGTTATGCCAAAGTTTTAGTGGGTTGTGCTATGAACGAAACAACAGACCGAGTGGTTAACGGGGCCGTGCCATGTCGAGCTAGCCCGTTTGACACCCCTAATATCATGGCACCTACTTGAGCATAGATCCAAGGAAGGTTGAGACCTAAGAGATTACCCTACACACCCTGGGTGGTTGAGGGCCCACACTGATACTCGTATGCTAAAAGTGCTGCCACTGGCCTTGCTTAGCCTCGATTTCATCCCAAACCACAACTAAGAAGTCCACGAGAGAAAGGCATCGGAAGCTCATTGAACTATAAGCCCGAAAAGAGTGTCAACCACTACCAATCCAGAAGCAACCACATGGGAGAAAGTCAAGCCCTTCAAACCCCATGCCGTTATCATGACCAGATGACTTGATAATGTCATTGACCGTACACCGCCATCCACCATCTCACATGACCCCTTAACTTTGGCTTCGAGAGTACCCAACCATTATGATCATGACACGTGTAACATTGAGGGGCCATATAATGAATAATGCCTCCTACTCGGAAGGTTAGATCTCTTCCATCACATCCATTGACCCTCTTGTATGGACACCTTTTAAGTTTTAACATCAACGGTAGACTTGGAGCTTCTAGGAACTTCTAACAATCTGATTCCACCAATAAAACTAGTTTCAAGGAGGGAGAGGAAGCAGCTTAACTGTTTCTATCTTTTTTTAAGAATATCTTAGTACCAATAGTCCATTCATTTATTTTGCCAACCTTAAAGAGAAAGAGAACTACCATAACTGGCAGTGCATTTCTGCAATGGACAGAAAAATATGTTTTTTTGCTATTATTGTTACCGTGATGATTCCCACCCATTTACAACCATCAAGATATGATGATTTATATCTTTTGGGCTAACCTATACAGAACAATTGGAGAAAGGATTGAGAAATTTTTATTTCTGTTGGAGAAAAGTACCTCTCCATCCTTCTGTGAACGCATCCGGATCAAGCAATTTATATGCAAGGAAATTATATATATAAAAAAATAGTTTAGTGGCATTACATACTGTTTGGAAGTTAACTAAATACTAATCATATAAAGCCTGGCACCTTGAAGGATCACAATAACATTGGAAGAGAATATTCAAGTAACTCAATATAAAGTAATCATTGCAGGAGTATCAAGTACAAAAAATACACAAACCTGTGCAATACACCAAAATGTAATTCAAACAAGGGGAGCCTAGACAGAATGCAATAACATCTGCGAGTAGTTAGTATGAAACGACTCAAGGATGAACAGGAATTTCGTTTATCTGAAATCATGGAAAGCAATCCTCCGGAATTTTGTACTAATTCCTCGACTAGCATGCAGCACCCATACAACGTTGAATCATCAGCAACCTACAAATCAAATATTTCATAACAAGGGTCCATAGTGAAAGAAAATATGACCTTTTAGATTCAAGTAAGATCATGCAAACACAAATAAAAAATTTAAAAGGAAATGGTTTTTGTTATCATGGACTTTGCTAATTCAATATGACTAGAACAGAATTTCACCCTGCTTCTATCATATTAACAGTTACAGCTACTTCTCAAACAAAGACATCATATAACATATAACATATATATACATACATATATATATATATATGTATGTATATATGTATGTATGTATGTATATGTATGTATATCTATATCTATATATATATTTATATATATAGAGAGAGAGAGAGAGATTAAAGGATACTTATTAAAATTAAGACGATCCCATGCAAGATATCAGAAAAACATTAAATAGCATATCCTGCATTACCTGTAACCTAAATACGAAGCACATATCACTTTGTTTGAGGTGCTCCTGCATCATATCAATTCTAGTGAGATCAATAACTGATAATTATACTACTCTAAACTGAAAAGTAGTTATAGCTTTGAGGAGTAGGTCCTTTTATGTAAAAAAGGAGAAATTTTAACAGAGCCAGATGATATTTCAAAACAGCAATATCAATTGAAATCATAAACTATAAATCCCCATCCCAGTTGACTTATCTCATCTTTATCTTTCATGTTCTGTGATCATACAAGTAAAACGGTGGATCACATAAGATGTGTGCTAATAAAGAAATGTGCAACCATTGCAGTTAAATGGTATTGTCATGAACTTAAGCAGTTTATTAACAGCTTTAAGTATATATGAAAATTATCATAATTTAAGAGCATACTGCTGCATAGTACCTGCCCAAGAAGAACCTGATTCAACTCACTCATTGAAGGAGTTCTCTCAATTGCATGAACCTGAAATCAAATTCACCATATTATAGAAAACATGTATAACATCTCAAATTTTTCTGAGCACATAGCAATATTTTCAAAATTATAAATATATTTCAACTACCAAGAAAGTAACTTGCAAAACCAGACAACTATTTGACAATACCTCTTCAGGTATGCAAATTCAATCCATCATGACGCTATTATAATTTTTTCCCCTTCTCTCAAGTTCATTATGAATTGAATTTAAAGAAAAATTCTTTTAATCTTTAGTTGTACATGGTGATGCTACGTTAATGGGAAAATAAATGTTTTATATTTATCTTTTACCAACGTTATTCAACAACAACAAAAAAGCTCCAAGTCAGAAGACTCTTCAGCGTTATAGCTATCCAAACAAACAACTGAAAAATTCAGACACTAAAGACACATTAAACAAACAACTTACCTCCAAGCCTCCAGGGAAGCAAAATGAAAGTAGATCCTTGTATTTGAGTGGAAGCCGTTTTTTTGGAGGGTAAACAAATAATACCTGGAAATAGAGACATATATGAACAAAACTCACAGCACTTTCGGGTCAAACTCATAGAAATTGAACACTTTTGTAACAAACATCAAAACCTGAGGTTCAAGGTTGGGTTCTACACGCAACTGATTTTGACCACTAAGTGCACTTCGCAATCTTCCAGACCCTTCAGACTTTCTTGCAATATATTGCCTTTCAAGTGCCTGAATGTCACAGTTAGGATGAAGTCCAACTACTACCATGCTCTCAAATAGTTTAGAAGGCTCCTTCAAATGCCTGTGATCCTGCACACTTGCACAACATAGTCAGTTGGAGAAAAAACATAGCTAAAACTTTGACTACTATTATATCAAAAAGTTCATGCATCATGGGAACATTAACAATGCTGAAAGACCCAAGAAAAACCAGTATAAATACATAATGTTACCTTAATTTAGTTGCACTGAATAAAAATTAGATCCAGAACGGTAATTCTTTTAACATAATCTTAGCAAAAAAAACATAGAAGTCCAGTAAAAGTAAAATAACATACCAAGTTCAGTAACTGAAAGCTTGCCCATTGTCGCTTCTGACTGGTCAGAACTTCAGGATTGTAATTTCCAACTTTAACTTCAGGAGGTGGTGATGAACCATTTAAGAGTTTATTAACTTGACGCTGCAATTTTTGAAGTGGACTACCACTACGCTCATCTTTTGATGAAAATATCACAGACGGCCTTGGAGAACGAGGACCAGTGGCAGCAGCTGCAGCGGCTGCAACAGCTCTTGCAACATCTTCTTTTGTTTGAATGAAAAATGAACTAGCACCCCAACCAGGACTACCTGTATCTTCGTTATTAGACATTCTATAATCTCCCTCCTGCCATATCATTTTATGTTCATAAGAATTCAAGTTTCAATATACACATCGTTAAATAAAATAACAAGGAACAATAATATCTGCAGAACACCCTATGAATCCAGAATCAATAGCAAATACAGAGCAGTGAAATGATTTTTTGCTCGGGTACATAGCAGTACAATGATGGGTACTTCATAACTCAATATTGACATAGTACAGTAACCTTCAACCTCAACTAAGAAATTTTCTGGTGCAAATTCTATCCAAAGTATCCACGTTGAACTCTTAATCTATAGTTGTGATTCCCCAAGCTGTTCTTAATTTTCTACTATACTTGCTCTACAGAACAAAAAGTAGAGACGTGGATAGCTACACAAACACAAATATAACATGAGATTTTCCTCAATGTTCTTATCGTAGCTTACAGCCAAGTCAAAAGTTGGTACTTAGCTCGAAAAGCAAGAAAAAACGTAATACCATTTTGTTCTTTCTTCAAAACAATCAATTAGGTTTCTTCCATTTCAACTTTGCAGTTACACAAGCTCGTCAAAACGCCTAAAAAATTTATAAAGATAAAATTTATTTAAAAAAATAAAGAAATAAAGCAACATATTTCCATCTTTTGTAAAGCATGAATTTTCACAAGCTAAACTAAAGATATAATTTTAACACTAGACATCAAAATGAAATCACCTCGGTATTGAAGATTGGGATCGCAAGAAATAATTCAGAAAAAAAAAGCAAGCAATTTCAAAGGCATAATAAAAATCAGAGATTGTACGAAGCTGAAACGTAAACGAATTGAATGAAACAAAATAATAACAGCTAAATTCAAACTAAAATAAATGAATTATCTCACCATCGAATATCCTCAACGTCCAATAGAGAGGGGGAGGGAGAAATTTTAAGAAAGGCGAACAAAGACACACAAACCAAGAGGAAAATAAAACGTTCAATATTTCAGGCGACCAAAACAAAGCCGTTCTGCTTCCAAACGAGGTGTTCAGAGTCAGATAGAAAATAAACGGAATAAATTAAAACGCACGATTATATTAAAATTAATTAGCTGAATTAAATAGATTTAATTAACTAAGGGTTTTAGAATTGATATGGCTTAAAACTTAAAAGGAAAGTGAGAGAATATAAGCCTAGTGTACGGTGTCATTTCATATACATTGCTTACAAACATTTAATAATAGATGGGCCGACCATTTGACCAAATTATCTGCCAATAAGACCTCCTCCTTTTTTTCCTAAGGCACAGTTTGAATATATCAAGTACATTTGCTAAAATATATATATATTTCAAACTAACACATCCAAAATCAAAACTAATAGAAGAGGATAACATAATATTTTTATATATTTATTATTTTAACATAAATATTAACTTTATACCTTACATATATTAAACACTTAATTCAAATAAAATTATTAAATTTAAATATATCTTTTCAACTCTAATAACATACTATAAATTATTAAAAACTACCATTTCCAAAATTTAAATTAATATAAAAATTATTAACAATATTTTATATACTTATCATATTAATTGTATTATGTCACGTGTTTGATTTAAATTATATCAATAAAATATATTATTTAACGTCTTAAATATATGTTTGTTACATATTATTAAAAAATTTAATTGTATAATTTTTATACAATAATACCATTTATGAGTGTAATTTTAAAACGTATTTGATATTTTACTTACATATTTGAAATTTTAATTATAAAATTATACATCTTGATTTTTTTATCACAAATTAAAAATATTTTTATTTTAAAAATTAAAAAAATATAAAATAAATTAAATACTAATTTAAATAAATTTTTATAATAAAATTATTGTGATAGCAAGGTAAGAAAACTACATAAAAAAACATTAATTATTATTTTAAATATAAATTATTTTATTAAAATATTTATTAATAATTTTATCATATTATATTATATAAGTTATCATCAAATATTATAAGAAATAAATATATTAAAATTTAATATATCTAATATAATGCAACAAACATACTCTAAATATATAAATTTTGTTTTGTTATGTTTACTTAAAATTTAACTTAAAAAAAATATTATTATTTTAATTAATTTATTTATATTATTGAATATATTTTTTATATGAGATACAATTATAATTATATAATAAATAATTAATTATTATAATAATAATAAAATAATTTATCATAAATAAACTCCTACTACTATATTATTAAGTAATATCTATATCAATCCTTCTCTTAAAAATTAAAGATAGTGTCAGATAATATTATTTTCCATTTCTATGCGTTCGTACTTGTGATATCATGGCACATTTAAAGTAAAGTAACGGTATCTAGCATTATTAAGAAAGATTTTAAGTTTACAATAAGAAGATTTACCTTTATGCGATACAGGCCCGCAATGCGCATGCGTTGCTCTGTAGGGGCTCGTAGTAGGCTGGGAGCAATGCACGGAACAAGGAAGGTAATCAACACGTGGTTTTCAAATAAAGTATGAATACATGCACTAAGTGCCACGTGGAGAGACATGATGTGTTATGATAGTCAATATTGGCCTGTCGCCTGTTTGCCTTTAGTCGGGCTTAGGGTGAGAAAATAATTTTGTTGTGTTATAGTTTTTTTTTTTTATAATCAACTTATATTATATTACGCTAATAAGATAATTTAATCCATAATTATTAATACTATACTAACATAATTACATATTATAGTTATTAATATCTAATAATATTTAATATATATTATATATAATAGTAATATAATAATTATAAAAATATAATATTATAAATAAATTAAAAATTAAAATCTACTATTTTATTTATCGTACAATCTTCAACTTTATTTCTTAATATTTTTCTTAATATTTTTATAAATGCTAAATAATATAGTTATCAAATAAGCACATTAATCTCATATTTATTTGTTTTGATAACAAATAACTCATAAATTTTTAAAAATAAATATTTTAATTTTATGATTTACTAATTCTATTATTATGAAAATTTAATATTTTAGTCATATAAGTTATTAAAATAATCACTTATATTCCAATAAAATTATAAAAAAAATAAGAACTTATAATATCTAATTTTTATAAATAATAAAATTATAGGTATCGAATTTAAAAATTATGAAATTAAAATATTTATTTTAAAAATTATATATTTTTGATAACTAATTCAATAATTATGATACTAAATTACTTAAATTAAATATTTAAAGGATTTTTTTATGCCTAACATCCCTTAAATTAATATGCAATTATCATCATAATCATCAACATCGTCATAGTTTATATAAAAAATCTCAAACTCACCGAACTTAGAATATGTGAGCAGACTAATACAAAGAAAAATTAATGAGTAACTTAAAGATATTTTTTTTTTAATAATCTACACTAATTAAGGCATTCGTGAAAAGCATATAACTTTAAAAAAAAGTTAAGCTTTTCAAATTTTACTATATCTTACTTTTTTTCTCTAACTTTCTCTTTCTACTTTTCGTAACTAAATGTGTTTTTCGTCGTATTATAGATAGTTTCAAATAAATACTACACTTATTATTAAATAAGATAAATTAAATATTTAAATTCACTCATTTTTAAACATTATATAAACAATTTACTAAATTTAAAAAGCATGAAAATAGAAGTCCATGAAAATTTCAAACCTAATGAATCTCTATTATCCTATTTTTTTTAAATTTAAATCATATTTTATTTAATACTTGTATTATTATAAATCCATTAGATTTTAAAATTAAGATATTATGGTTACATCAATACGTGACGTGAAAGAGTATCTATGTAGTGTGAATGATAGATTAAATTATAAATAAATTATATATATAAAATAAAATTTTATAAAATTTTAATTTTAAATTTTAAATTTTCAACACTTAATATCTTATAAAAATTTAATAATTTAAATATATTTTATTAAAATGATATATATATATATAATATCATTTTTAATTAAAAAATGACTAATATTTTTTAAATATGATACCTATTTTTATATAAATTTTATATTTGTCACTATTTATATAAAAAATTTAACAATTTGCAAACTTAGCGAACATTTGAGTTTCTACCTAAAAGTTACAGTAGACTAAAGCATTCAACTTTCGAAATTAGTTGAACAATTTGTCACCATATTTATAGGTTCAAGAATTTTAATATATTTTTATCAGTTAAGGATGATTTGTGTGTTTGCGTTCAAAATCATGAATGGATAAAAAAATAATCAATTTAATTTGTATATGATAAATTTTAAAATTCGATATAATTTTGAATAAAAATCGAATTTAAAATAACATGTATAGCTCAAATGCGATTACATGTACACATCAGTACTCGAATTTAATTATATTTATTTAATTAATTAATATATTTATTAAATTAAATTATATATTAATTAATAAATTTTAAAAAAAATTAATAACCGTTCTAACTGCTAAACTAAATTAAAAAACCATTCACAAATCATAATAATTTTCGTACTATATCAAATAATTTTTTATAATTCAATTAGTAGAAAATTATAGAAAGTTTACCGTTTTCTAGAGACGTGGGAGCGTGACTATTTGATAATTGAGAGGACCACTTGGCTTATTATAGGTTTTTTTTCTTCATGAAATTTGTAGATATTAAATTAGATCAAGTTGAACAACAATACTATCATTGCTACACAAATGAACTCATTTTTTTTTTTTATAGAATACAAAATATAGCCAGGAACGTTAAAGTAATATATATTTTCCAAAATTACCTTAAAGTATAATGATTATATATATAAATATTATTATAATAATTTTTATTATTTTTATAATAAAAATATATTTCATTAATATTATTATTTTTAAATAAAATTATAATTAATAATTTTTTTTATAGTATTATAATTTACATTATCAAAATGCATTTTATTTAGGCAGTATTCCATATCCACATATCTCTCTCCTAGCCTGTTGACTTTAAAGGGACGTGACCGGTCTTGAATACAGTAATTAACTCTTGATGGTCAATTGTAGCTGAATCTTCGTGATTGGCTTGCATGATGCTGATATTTTGGAATAATAACGAACATCATATAATAAATTAAAATTTGTATTTTTTTAAGAAATAAATATTGGATATCTTTATTAAGTGTTACGATTATAATATTATTTATTAATTTTTTTTTTGATAATTTCAATATTAATTTTCAAAAAATTGAGAATTTAGTCTCCTAATTTTAAAAAGTAACAATTTAATTTTCACTATTAAATTTTAGCTTCTAAAAAAATTATTATTATTTTTTATTTTTAAAAATAAAATTTTAATATAAATATTTATTTAACCACTTTTTTAAAATAAAAATAAAAAAATACATGAAAATATAAAATTAATTATTGGAATATTTAATTTTACTTTTTCAAATTTAACGGTTAAAATTTAACTTAAGTGGTCAGTTCTAAAAAACTAATAGATATATTTGATCATTTATATTTTAAAATAATTATATTACTCAAATTTTTATTATTAAAATTTAAAATTTAAATCCTTATATGTTTAAATGAATTACATGTAAAGTTACAAAAATTGATGTTTTGATATTTATCATTCCTAGAAACTATTTTTGACTTCGTTCCTAGTGTATTTCATAAATAAAATTGAAGAACATTAAAAAAATACAAAAAATTAACAAGTAATCAAAATTGGCACCTAGAAATAAAGTAGTTTTAGAATTTAAAAATATTCAATTAAAAATTTTAAACACCATAAAAATTTAAATTTATTCATTTTATATAAATATTTAAAAATGAAAGTGTATTATTTTTAGAAATTTGTACTTTGCTGAAATTTTAAGTTAAAAATAAGCAAGATAATATTTTTACTCATTTTTATGCAACCTTGTTTGAGATTTTCAATGATTTCATTTTATTCCATTCTCTCACATTCTCTATTTCTATGTGATCATAAAATTCATGAAAAATTATTAAATAAAATTCACATAACTCTATAAAAATTTAATTAGAGAATTTAAAGGTTCACAAAAAAATTTAAAATTTATTGAAATCTATATTAAATATGCTAAGATGTATTATTAGTAATTATGTACACATTTATTTAAGTTTGCTAAAAAACTAAAAAATGCTTTTAATTACGAAAATATCATGATTGTTAATGAATTAGAATAAATTTTCTAATAAGCCAGGGTAGTTCTTACTTCTTATAACAAGCTATAACCGTATATTTTGATCACAGTATTGGATTATGTAATTAGCCTCTATAATATTTGATAATAATTTATAAAATGTGATCAGATAAAATTAATAATAATATTTTAATAAAATAATTTATTTAATTTAATTTTATTACCTATCGAAATAATTTTATTATAAAAATTTAAACATATATATCGTTATAAATATGAAGTGGGATTCAAACTCATATACCTGGTGAAAATTAAACATGAAAGTACTGTGAGAGTGGAGCAGTGATTTTGCCAAAACACAGAAAGAAAGAAAGAAAGAAAGAAAGAAAAAACTAAATATGAAACTGCAAATTAAGAAATTAATTTTTTGTTTTGACAGATTGACGGTCCGAATATGATTTTTTTTCACGATATATATGAACTTTTTTTGGTAGCATTTATAGTCATTGACTTACTAAAGGCGTCCTGAAGTTTTCAAAAATGTCTTTTTCATGTGCGTGGAACCTTAATTTTAAAACAAACAAAAAGTTAAAGAAAACGTCCCTCATATTTATATGGACGGAGAATTGGAGATAAATAAAACCTAAATGTATGTATATATATATAAATAGTTAAATTAATATGACGGAGGAGGGTAGTAATAATATACTATAAATAATTAAATTATATAAAAATTTACTAATTTTTTGATAGATAACTGTGTATTCAATTACTATTGAAAAATGGACTATAAATTCAATACATCAAAAAAATCATAAATAAAACACCTGAATATACATATAATATGAGTTCTTACTTATTTTGAAAATTTAAACTTTTCAGACATTTCATGCAAGACAATGGAAAGATAAAATGAATTCAACAGTTAGAATAACGACACCTAAATTTAACGCTCACCCTTTAATTTGGGCTAAGTCAAGCAACCTCGAAAAGTATTTTTTCCACTAATAAGATTAATTATTAAAAGCCGGCGCACACAACAATCGAGATAAACCCAAATAAATATTACACAAGTGTTTCCAAAACTCACTATTTTGTCACTTCTTTAGAAAAATATCCCAATATTTTTCTAAGATATTCTCTCCCACTTTCTTACACACAACACTATATTTCTTCAAAGGAAAACGTTCCTTTCGTCATTTGCTTTCACTTTTCACTTCTGTATTGATGTTTTTACAGGTAAAGACATTTGCCTATTTATAGGCAAAATTGCATATCAATGTTGGGAGATACATTACCATTCAGAAGTACAGACTACCATCGCAAGGCACCTACCATTTCAGGTCGCACTCTACCATCGTTGGTCAGACCTACCATTCGTGGTCGCACTCTACCATTGGCACAGACCTACCACTGTGTTTTCTTCTCTTAAATGTAGGAGGACTCACAAATCTCCCCTCCCGACTACAGAGTGGCTCCACCAATCCAGTAGCCTAAACGACAGATTCAAAATTTTGTCTCGAGAATTTCATAATACGTTCGATCCATTTTCTTCAGATGGGATCTTCTCAAGTTGTAATATCTTCTTCTCCATTACATCCCTAATCCAAGGATATCTCACATCAATATGTTTTGATCTCGAATGAAAGCGAGGCATTCTTTCCAAGATGGATAAAGACTCGACTATCACAAAATAACCGGGATAACCTGCCTTGTCAGAATCCCAAGCTCTTTCAAGAACTTTTTCATCCATAACAACTCTTTACATGCTTCCGTTGCCGCTATGAATTCTGCTTCAGAAGTGGACAATGCAACACATTTTTGTAACTTTGATTGCCATGACACACGCCTCCTCGCAAATGTAATCAAGTAACCCTGCCGATTTTTCTGAATCCACATCACCACCATATCTGCAGATCACTGTATCCAACTAACACAGTTTATCATTTCCAAAACATAGACATATTTTGGAAGAACCTCGAAGATACCCGAAAATCCATTTCATCGTTGCCTCAACGTTCCTTTCCAGGATTCGAAAGGAATCTACTCACAATTCCAATCGCATTTAGTGATATCCTGGCCGCAAACCACGGCATACATTAGACTTCCAATCACAAAACATACGGAACTCTTCCATCTCTTCCTTCTCTTTGTCTCGGTAGAAGGGCTCGCTAGATCCTTAGCTTAAAGTGATTAGCAAGAGGACAACTAATCGCTTTAGCCTTATTCATATGAAATCTCTCAAGTACTTTCTCAATGTACTTCTCCCGTGACAACCATAATTTCTCTCTCGCTCTAATAATACTACGCTGCCAAGAATCTATTTTGTCAGGTCCTAAGTCTTTCATGGAAAAAGACTTACTCAACTGCTTTCAAGTTGTTGACTCCGGGAAATATTTCGCCAACAATCAACATATCATCCACATAGAGCAAAAAGAATAATAAAATCATCATTAGAGAATTTGCACAAAACACAATGTCTCAAGTAGTCTTTTTGTAGCCCGCTTCCCCATACCGCATCAACTTTTGTACCATTGTCTTGGTGCGCCTGCTTTAAGCCGTAGAGACTTTTTCTTCAATTTGCAGCATAATCTTCTTTTTCCCTTTGATGAAAACCCTCCGTCGCTAATGTATATCTCTTCTCTTCCAAGTCACCACGTAGAAGGCGCTTTGACATCCATTTGCTCAACCTCCAAGTTAAGACATACGATGCTAACCTCCTAGCACAAGCATTTAATGGATGTCATTTTCACAACCTGGGAGAGAAAATCTCATCAAAGTCAACACCTTTTCTTTGGTTGAATCCTTTCGACAACCAATCTTGCTTTGTATCGCGGATCGGAACTACGTCTCTTCACGCTCACCTCGAACACCCATTTATTTTTTCAAGGCCTTCTTCCTTTTGGGCGCTTTCATCACCAAAGGTTTTGTTCTCGTGCAAGGACTTCATCTCATCTGCATGGCTTCAATCCATTTTTGTTTGGATTCGCCATCCATAGCCTCTTCATAATTCTCGCGTTCTCCCCATCGCTGAAAGTTACATACCTATCCTCGAGGATACGAGATGTAGGTCGCCTCACTCTATCACTTCTTCTCGAACAGAGAAGCCGCAGTGTTGGTACCGGATAATGAACATCATTATTTCCCCTCATCTTCTAACCAACTTCTACTGGGGCATCATTTTCATCGTGGATAAACCTCGGTCTTCATCTCCAACTTGTCTTGCACCGATGTCTTGGAGGAATTAATTCCAAATCACTGAGTCACCATTGGAATTAGGAACATCTTTCTTCATTTTGATAATATCTTCAATGGTCTCATCTTCAACAAATATAGCATCACGACTCGACAAGTCTCTTTTCTAACCGGATCGTAAAATCTATAGCCAAATTCGATTCGACCATAGCCAATAAAAATACACTGCCTTGTTTTGGCATCAAGTTCGATCTCTCATCCTCGGGGATATGAACAAATGCTTTCATAACAAACACTCGTTAGATGATCATAGAAACATCCTTTCCTCGACCACACTTTATTTGGAACATCCATCTCGGGAGAGAGTACAAGGTGAAAGATTCAACACATGCAATCGCTGAGTACGGTTTCACCTCAAAGTTTTAGGCAACTTTGCATGTGAGCAGACATCTAACTCTCTCCATCAAAGTTCTATTCATCCTCTCACGCCATTCAACTACGGTGTTCTTTGAGTGTCATCTCGATGCCGAATACCATGCTTTTGCAATAAGCATGGAACGGTCCAAAGGTATTCTCCACCATTGTCCTGTCCTGATACACTTTTAGCTTCTTTCCAACACCGTCTCTCAACCGAGGCATGAAATTCTTTGAAGACATCTAAGACCTGATCCTTTGTCTTTAGAATATACCCACGTCTTTCCGAATGATCATCAATGAAAGTCACAAAGTATCGAGTACCACCAAGTGACTTTGGCATTGGTCCACATAAATCATGAATCGATCTAAAATATTATTCATTCTCGGGAAGGAGGAAAGCTCTTTGGAAAGCAACCCTATTTTGCTTTCCGCTAGGCAATGAACACATTTCTCCAAATGTACTTCATCCATTCCAGGTAATATCTTCTTTTGGCTAGACTTGTCAAACCTTTTTCACCCACGTGGATCAGCCCTTATGCCATAGCTCACCAGACTATCTTTCTCTATGGCATTTACTCGCTTAGAGAAGTTTCGCTTGCATTATATACAAAGTTGTACGCTTCTCACCGCCACTACTAGGAGCCTTTTGTAAGTTTCCATTTGTCATAAATGAAGCGAGCTACAATATCCTTCATTTGCAAGTCGGCGCACGAGATCAAATTGTGCGCATATCTCCGAATATGCCGACATCCTTCGTAAATAGTCCGGTTCCGTTCGCTTCAAGCAAACGTCTCCTTTACCTACTACCTTTCGACAGCACCTTCATTTCCCATTCTAACAACACCAAAACTTCCGCGTATGATGAGAAAAATTCTACGCGATGTAGCTGAATCAGAAGACCACTATCAATCACCCAACCGGTCTCGTGTGATGCAAGATTGACAAAATCTTCATCATAAACGATATTGAACTCGCCTACATGGTATTTGTTTCCTCATCATCACCGTCATCCTTTTTGTTACTTTGCCCGTGTTCGTTTTCGTTCCTTCGAACACCCGACAAAATTTCTTAACGTGACCCTTCTTCTTACAATGATGGTATTCAACATTGGCAAATTTGTTTGATTTGCCTCCTTCTTACTTCTCGTTTTGTTCTTTGTACATGCCTCCTTCCCTGTGACTCCGTGATAAGTGGTCAGGCTTATGAATCTCTTTCCTCGTTTTGTTTCTCATACGAGAACAAGGATTCTACAACAACTTCAAACTCCATCTTGTCTTTGCATAAGTCGTAGTCATGTGATATGATTATACGATGTGGTAATGCTAATAACATCAGCTCAAATTTTCTCTTCATCGCCAAAACTCACATTAAATCTTGCTAAGTGAGAAAGCTTGCCGTTGAAATTGCTAACATGTCGCATCACGTCACATTATCTTCCTTCCTCATCCGATATAGCTCATTCCACAAATAAAATTTATTGGCAAGGTTCTTTGACATGTACACGTTTTCTAGAGTCTCCCATGTTTCTTTAGCGCCTTGCAATTTTTGATTCAATGTTTTCAGAAGACACCTGCCTGAGAGATTTAGACGACCGCTAGCCGCAACTTCATCTATTTCCTCCCATTGTTCCTACGACGGTTGCTACCTTCTTTCTTTTCCCAAAGAACGCCTATGGACCTTCTCCGTTGAACGAGAATATCTTTCATCCTCTTGCCATAAAGAGAAATTATTATCACATTAAATTTCTCAATATCTACCTTTTGGCTTGACATTTTTTTTTTTCGGCCGTGTTTCTTTTTTCTCGTAAATAAATACGCCATGACCTAATAAAATCTTTTCTGACAAGGAAGATCACCTACGCCGCAACTACAGAAGCATATTAAGAATTTTACTAGACCAAATTGATACTCGCTATGTCACAATGGTAAAGATAAAATGAATTCAACAGAAATAGAATAATGACACTGAAATTTAACGTGGGTTCACCCTTTAATTGGGCTAAGTCCACTTCGGCAAACTCCGAAAAGATTTCTTCCACTAATAAGATTAACGGGTACAAAGTGAGAAATACAACAATCATGAGATAAACCCAAAATAATATCACAAGTGTTTCCCAAACTCACTATTTTGTCACTCCTTTAGAAAAATATCCCAATATTTTTCTAAGATATTCTCTCCCACTTTCTTACACACAACACTATATTTCTTCAAAGGAAAATGTTCCTTTTGGCTTTGCTTTCACTTCACTTTGCTTCGCGTGTGACATGTTTTCTACAAGACATATCAGCCTATTTATAGGCAAAATCGCATATCAATGTTGGGATGACCTACCATCAGAATAGACTTACCATTCATGCCAGACTACATTTATCGGCGGTCAGACCTACCATTCACACATCTACCACTTGTGTTTTCTTCCTCTTAAATGTAGGAGGGACTCACACATTTTTCAATAAAGAATAAATTTGTAATTACTTACCTAAAAATTAGTGACATTTTGTATAATTTAATTATAATTAGTTGATCATTGTTATATATTTTTCTATATACGTACATATTATTAATATTTTTCCATCATAAAAATATTTAATAAATATTACTGTAAAAATTTAAGAATAGGGTGATATCAATGTAATTCAACTTATATCTTTAAAATATTTTAATTTTTAATTTTTTTTAAAAAAAAATTGTACATGATATTTTAAACTTTTAAATTATTGATGCTAAAATATATATTAAAATATCTTATAGATATAAATTTATAGACCAGGCATGTAATTTTTCCAAAATTTAAATGCATATAGGTTAGAGTTAGGTTTGAAATCATAAAAATATTTAATAAATACTAACTTAAAAATTTAAACGAATATGTAAGATACAAAATTTAATTCTTTTATAATTTATTGGAGCAAAATGCAATTGTTTGGATTAATATGGGAGAGTGCTGATTGTAGAACCTCTGTATTATTTATTCAAAATAAATTAAAAAAGAGGGAAATATATTTTTTTAGAAAAACGATAAAATTTTATTTCTTATGAAAATATTTACCTTTTACGAAATTTCAAGCTCAAATCTTTTTTTATGTTAGTCATGATATATAATAATAAAAACTTATAAAACATTATAAATAAAAATAATAATGACATAAATAATAATAAATTCAAAAATAATATAAAACTAATATTAACAATAACTTGGTATACTAATGTAGCTAGAACTAATATAACTATCACTTATATATATATATAATAAAATAATAAATATAAAAGATGATTTATTATGAATGATTCGTAAAAATTTAGAGTTAAAAATTAAAATTCATAACATACTTAAGTTTGTCGTTAATATTAATGATACAAAATTAAACCAAACATTAATTTTAGTTAATAAATTTGAAAGATGAGATATAAAACAAGAATGAAGACATCAATTTTTAGTACATTATATAATATGATATCATCAACAAACAATCATAATAGTTCAATATATTAATTAAATAAATTCATAAAAATAAATAAAACTTTTCAAAAATTTGATTAAATAATAAACCCATAAATATTAACATACTTTAAAATACTTAAAAAAACTTTTGATACCAAAAAGAAAAAATAACTTAATAAAAAAAAGTAACATGCCATGAATAAAGTTTACTAAAGATAGTAAAAAAAATAAACAATTAGGAATGAAGTTTACTAAAGATAGTACAAAAATAAACAATTAGGAATGAAAATGAGAAGAATAAATTAAAAAAGTTAAAAATCTTATCCATAAAGTAAATAGCCAATAACAAAAATCTGAAAATTATAAAGTATACATCTCTTAAAAATAAAATTATAAAATATTGATACTCTAATAAACATATTAAATAACCAAAGAGTTATAATAAAAACCTTAATTCTTTTAGAAAAAAAAAACTTATGAAGTAGGTTGTGATGATCTAAACGTGGCTACGGTGGACTTGGTTTAGAATAGAAGATACAATTCTAGAGTCACGAGGAAGGAAAAGGATGTTGATGGTGTGAGTGGTAAGTCGATTTCAACTAGTGGTGTCAAAAGGTTTCCCATAGAATTGAAGGATGTCTCCGATAGGCAAGCCAACTCTAGTGCAAAGATGTTGAAGAACTTAGGACAGTATGGTGTCTTGCCTACTTTACCATTGGAGTAGTATTGGTTTTTGATTTTATTTTTGTTTGGTTTTCATTTTTGTGTGCTTTGTTTAGTAATTGAGTTGTAATGTGTTTGGTGGTTTTGGTTACTATGTTTTAGTTTGTGTTTAATGGACTTGGTTCCTTCGTGTTTTTGGTTTTTTTTAGCAGGTTGTATGTTGTTTGGTTAGTGTGATTCTTACGGTATGGCTATGACTTATAAAATTAGGATATTTTCATTTGTTTCGCTGTTAGTGGTTGCTGGACAATAGTGCTTTAAGAAGCAAGTGAGACTTCTAGGTAGAAACTCTAATTCTGGTAGCTATGTTATTTGAGATAGGGTGTAAAGGATAAGCTGTTTTAGTTTTCCTCAATCCAATATATTGAGGTTTTGTACTGTTTTTTTTAAGTTTTGAAAACTTGTTATTTTACGAACACCCAAAAAAAAAAGGAGAGTAAAACAGAAAAAGTACACCAAAGAATATTTTAACGAATTTGATCTTCATAAAATAATTTTTTCATCATATTTACAATGTTAGAATTTACATAATATATCAACCAATTTTATGGCAGTTGGTAAATACTTTATATTTATTTTAGAGAGTTATTTAGTACAAATTTCACACCCTACAATATATTTATAAAAAAAATTAAAAGTCCTATAAACAATTTCAGTGAAATTCAATCCATGTGAAATGTGGTCAATCGCAGTCAACAATAGGTGAATGGATTTATTTTTTCATCCTTTTGTTTTGAGGGCAAAACTGTCAAAACAATGCAACACTATTCAAGAGAGGAAGGGGAGGGGGGGGGGGGGGGGAATTCTGACCCCTTTCTCCTGTATTCCCTTCTCTTCTGGAAATATTTGAACATCGGATTCTTTGAAAGGCCCATTCTCATCTTAGAGTCCCTGAGAAGGAACACATTTATGTCACTGTTAGAATGCTAACTACATATTATAAATGTAAGCAATTTTTTTTATATTTTTATGAAATTCAATCAATGATAAAGAAATTATATATTTATTGTTATATTTAATTTTTTGCATGATATTAATATTGTTTATTTTTTATTTTTCATGGGTTTGAGTTTTTTTTCATTCTTATCATAAAATATTTATTACTTTTTTTTTCACTTTTACTTATATCATAATAAAAAATAAAAAAGTAGGGATTTTATATAGATGGAACTCTTGAAGGTAATCATTTTCGTTATTTTAAGATCTCAAAAATGTTTTTTTTTCTTTCTAATCTAAGGTCCTTAGCTAGTTCTTAGAGATTGTTAACATGATTTAGCTACTACTATATACCTTTATAGTATTATTATATATGTATAGAGGAACAAACTGTGTACAAACAAACAAAAAATTGGTAACAGTAGGTAGGTTAAGAACTTGGAATTTATCCTAAATTGAGATAAAAATATTTTTGGGATCAATAACATTTACCGAATAGGGATCTATATTTACTTAAAATGGAGAGGCAACGTAAAGCTCCATAACAATCTTACTGTTAAGTATAGAGAAACTACAGAAGGTTAGAAGTCAAACAAGATTTTTAATTTTTAACTTGATAAGGAGTGCCCTAGAAGATAGGGAGTTTGTGATATCCATACATTTGAATGGCTAAAATTTAAAGGTCGAAATAGCAGGTACGTACTACTTGCAGAGATGCCTTTTATCTGTCAAATGTCTTCTTATGACTCCAACTAAAGTCCAAACTTGTCTTCCTTCCCTGTGCTCTTGGTCCACACTCCACAACACACCAAATGGAGTTATGGACTTAGCTTTGCTCTCATTAGAAAACTAGTCATTAATATCTAAAGTTAATCTATAAATCATTAATGGATTGTTAAAAATCCTTAGAATGTTCATTTAACACAAAATAAGTTAGCTGTTAGCCCAAAGAGTCTTGTCTTTATATAAGAAAGAGAGGGAGAAAAAATATATATATATATATAAGTCATCACATGCATCACAAAATAGAAGTTGGTGTATTGCATGGATTGATATGCTTTTGTCTTTACCATTTACCACACATGTGATTGCGTCCTGCATGGGCTGAGTGATAGGCATATTTCAAGTTACCATCCATATGTTAAATATATATATATATATATATCTTAAATTAATCAACTAGCTACTTCAAATTGATACACAAAAATTAGGTAAAAAAATGAAAATGATTATTCCTGTGTTATTGTTCATTTTCTGTTTGCTTAGCTCTTCCTCTTATGCTGCCGTACAAGACTTCTGCGTCGGAGACCTAACAGCACCAGAAGGTCCAGCAGGCTACTCATGCAAGAAGGCTACAAAAGTTACAGTTGATGATTTTGTATACTCAGGCCTTGGAATTGCTGGTAACACCTCAAATATTATAAAGGCTGCTGTGACCCCTGCATTTGCTGCACAATTTCCAGGTGTAAATGGACTTGGAATTTCACTTGCTCGTTTAGACTTATCTCCTGGAGGTGTTATACCTTTTCACACTCATCCTGGTGGTTCTGAAATTCTAGTTGTCATTCAAGGTACTATTTGTGCTGGATTTGTTTCCTCATCAGCTAACACTGTTTATCTTAAAACACTTAAGAAAGGTGACATTATGGTTTTCCCACAAGGACTATTGCATTTTCAAGTCAATGGAGGCAAATCTCAAGCTCTTGCTTTTGTTAGCTTTAGTAGTTCAAGTCCAGGCCTTCAGATTTTAGACTATGCTTTATTTGCTAATGATTTACCCACTGAGTTAGTTACAACTACTACTTTCCTTGATGCTGCTCAAGTTAAGAAGCTTAAGGGTGTTCTTGGTGGAAGTGGTTAAGTCCAGTAAGGAAACTTTATTTACTATTATTCATTAGTGTCAGCTTCTAATTGTTTTGTGCTTTTTGAGAGAAGGCCTGCTGTGGGATTTTTCTGTTTTGGTTGTAACAGAGTACGGTTAGTGTATTATGTCTATCATGTTTTCAATTGTTTTGTGCTTTTTGAGGGAGGGCCTGTTGTGGGATTTTTCTGTTTTGGTTGTAACAGAGTACGGTTAGTGTATTATGTCTGTCATGTTTTCAATTGTTTTGTTTTTGTTTTGGTAGTTGTGTTGTGTGCTTAAAGAGTTTATCATTGTGACCAATAAAGCAACTGAATGTGTTTTCAGTTAAATTTCCATTTCTTAATTCATAATGTTATTCCAAGAATGAACAAATAAACAAATGAAGATGTTGTACACCTTTCAAAAGTCCGCTGCGAATTATTACATTTGGTAAAAAAATTAACATTTTTTAAGAAAGTTTCGTTAGAATTCACTGTTGGAGATTGCTACAAACTCCTTAATTTAAGGAGCAAATTAAGTAGCAAAACATGTAGCAATTCATGGAGTAAAACAAGAGCTTAATTCAATAAGCAATTTAAGGAACCATTAATTTAAGGAAAAATTAAAATAGTAAATTTTCCTATAAATAGATGTATAATTGTAATAAATTAATCATCCAAAGTATTCATTCCAATTGAGAGAAAAACTTAGAGAGAAAATTTTTTGTAAGAGAAAATTAAGAGTAATTTTCTTGGCTGTAATCGGGTAATTTCTCCTTTTTTAGTAAAAATATCTGCAGCAGGTCCGGAGATGTAAGCAAGATTGGTCGAACTCTGTTATCAAATTTATGTGTTATTTTTCTATTCTTGCTTTCTCATAAATCTAGATTATCGGGAATTTGCTTAATTTTCCAACAACTAGTATCAGAGCTATTGGTGATGATTTCTGTCAATTTTCTGCAAGGTTACTATTTACACGAATAGTGAATTACGTGAATAGTGACATTTTATCGACGATATTTGTTCGTTGACGAAGGTGTTCTAAACTTCTAATACACTGTGGTTTACAGAAATAGTCAGAAATGATCCAGAGGAAGTCAGATTTGAGTGGGAGCAATGGCCGCAGATGAAGGAAGGGTGAAACTCGAGAAATTTAATGGCACAGATTTCAGGTTTAGGAAAATGCAGATAGAGGATTATCTGTATCAAAGAAATCTATATCAACCTCTCTCAGGGAAGAAGCCAGAGGCTATGAAGGAAGAAGATTGGAATTTTCTAGACAGGCAAGCCCTCGGAGTTATTCGATTGACGCTATCCCGTAATGTTGCTTTCAACATAGCAAAGGAAAAGACCACGACGGGTCTTATGGCAGCTCTCTCCAATATGTATGAGAAGCCATCAGCCTCAAACAAAGTGCACTCGATGAGACGTTTGTTCAATTTGCGAATGAATGAAGGCGCATCGGTAGCTCAACATCTCAATGAACTCAACACGATCACAACCCAGTTGAGTTCAGTGGAAATTGAATTCGATGAAGAAGTACGAGCATTGATACTTTTGTCTTCTTTACCGTAGGTGGAATGCTATTTTCACTACCGCGAAGTAGCTCGTCAGGAAGCAATAAGTTGAAATTTGACGATGTTCGTGATCTGGTTCTCAGTGAAGAGATCCGACGTAGAGAGTCGGGTGAATCGTCAACCTCTTCAGTATTGCATACAGAGTCAAGAGGAAGAGATTCAACCAAAGGGAATGGACATGGCAGAACAGACTACCAAGGTAGATCAAAGAATAGGAGGTCCAAATCTAGAAATCCTAATAATTCCCATAGCTCGAAGACTATCGAGTGTTGGAATTGTGGGAGAACCGGGCACTATAAAAATCAGTGCAAAAGTACACCGAAGGACAAACAAGTGAAGGCAGAGGTAAATGTTACTTCCACCTCAGGAGGAGATGGAGGAGATGATGCATTGATATGCTCTTTGGAGAGCAACGAAGAATCTTGGGTGTTAGACTTTGGAGCATCGTTCCATGTTACTTCACAGAAAGAATTCTTCAAAAAATGTCCCCGGAAACCTTGGAAAGGTATATCTTGGTGATGATCAACCGTGTGCTATTATTGGCAAAGGTGAAGTGAAAATTAAGTTGAACAGGTCTGTTTGGGAACTGAAGGATGTCAGGCATATTCCCGACCTAAGAAAGAACTTAATCTCAGTAGGGCAATTGGCTAGTGAAGGCTACACTACTATCTTCCATGGTGATGATTGGAAGATTTCAAAGGTTGTAATGACGGTTGCTCAAGGTAAGAAGAGTGGAACTCTTTACATGACAACAGGGGCACGTTGTTCAATCGTAGTTGCAGTAGGCAACGAAACACCAAATCTGTGGCACCAGAGACTAGGCCACATAAGTGAGAAGGGGATGAAGATTATGCACTCAAAGGGAAAACTTCCATGTCTACAGTCTGCAGAGATAGACATGTGCGAAGATTGCATACTTGGAAAGCAAAAGAGAGTTAACTTTCAGACAAGTGGCAGAAACCCAAAGAAGGAAAGGTTAGAGCTTATCCACTCTGATATTTGGGGACCAACGACTGTTTCATCCATTGGTGGGAAACACTACTTCGTGACTTTCATTAATGATCACTCTCGGAAGGTATGGGTTTACTTTCTAAAGCATAAGTCTGAAGTATTTGAGGCTTTCAGAAGATAGAAAGCTATGGTGGAAAATGAGACAGGTTTGAAGATAAAAAAGCTTAGAACCGATAATGGTGATGAATATGAAAACACCATATTCAAAAATTTCTACTATAAGCACGGGATCAGAATGGAAAGAACTGTGCCAGGCACACCTCAACACAATGGTATAGCTAAGGATATGAACCGAATGTTGACAGAAAGAGCCAGAAGTATTCGTATATGGTTAGGTCTACCGAAACAGTTTTAGGCAGAAGTAGTCAACACGGCAGCTTATTTAATCAATCGAGGTCCATCTGTTCCATTGGAGCACAAAATACCAAAGGAGGTATGGAACAAAAAGGAGGTAAAACTATTACATCTAAAAGTTTTCGGCTGTGTAGCATTTGTGCATATCAGTGATCAAGGCAGGAATAAGCTTGATCCCAAATCCAAGAAATGCACATTCATCGGTTATGGTGAGGATGAGTTTGGCTACCACATTTGGGATGACGAAAACAAGAAAGCGATCCGTAGTAGAGATGTGATTTTCAATGAAAGAGTGATGTATAAGGACATGCATAAAACAAACACCAATGACTCAAAGCAGAATGCGTCAGTATTTCTAGATGCAAATGATGTCCCAGATAGTTTCGTGAAGGAACCAATTGTAGCAAGTCCTCAGCCAGAGGAACTCGTTGGACAGAGCAGTGCGCAACAATCTGACACACCACAGCCTCCTACTACAGCTCCTGTATTGAGAAGGTCTTCTCGACTTCATGTGTCTAACAAGAGATACATGAACTATATGTTGCTGACTGATGAAGAAGAGCCTGAATGCTATGATGAAGCTTGTCAGACTCGAGATGCCAACAAGTGGGAGCTTGCCATGAAATTGAAGTTGTGCTCAACTTCAGTTGGTCTGTTAGAGTAACAAGACTAGAAAAGTTGCTGCATTGATCGAGGTGTGAAGACAGATTGAAATCAATCTTCAAGTGGGAGATTGTTGGAGATTGCTATAAACTCCTTAATTTAAGGAGCAAAACATGGAGTAATTCATGGAGCAAAACAATGAGCTTAATTCAAGGAGCAATTTAAGGAACCATTAATTCAAGGAGCAATTTAAGGAACCATTAATTTAAGGAGCAATTTAAGGAACCATTAATTTAAGGAACCATTAATTTAAGGAGCAATTTAAGGAACCATTAATTTAAGGAGAAATTCAAATAGTGAATTTTCCTATAAATAGATGTGTAATTGTAATGAATTAATCATCCAAAGTGTTCATTCCAATTGAGAGAAAAGCTTAGAGAGAAAAGCTTTTGTGAGAGAAAATTGAGAGTAATTTTCTTGGGTGTAATTGGGTTGTGAGTTGTAAGTGTTGTAAACACCTCGTGTAATTTCTCCTTTTTCAGTAAAAAGATTTACAGTAGGTCCGGAGACGTAAGCAAGATTGGCCGAACTCCGTTATCAAATTTATGTGTTATTTTTCTATTCTTGCTTTCTCATAAATATGACTTATCGGGAATTTGCGTAATTTCACAACATTCACACCATAAAAATTAGACATTTTCTTGAATATACGGATTCAGATATAATCTCGCATTTTTAACACTATGGTCAAAGTAGCTTAAGCCCAATTAACAGAATCCAATTCAACATAGCATATTTTAAGCAGAGGGTTTGGCTGCTCATTGAGAAAATGAAGGTATAATGTAGGCATTATATGTATATATTTTTATAAGAAGGCCAATACTGTTTACATCCAATGGAACCGTCAATGTGTAAAGTCATTAAGAGTATGTGTGTGTTTCGAAGTTATGTACTTGGAGCTTTTTTATGGATGTATTTAGAATTATCCAAATAACAATCATGAAAACCTAATTATAAACCCTGTATCTCAATAAATAAGGTTTTGGAAGAACTTAACATTCTATAGAACCATACGTTCAAACTCTTAAGATATAGTCCTACACTCAGTTAATAGTAAAGAAAAAATGTTGCAGTAAACTCAGTAAATGGAATATGTTGTTTCTTCCCCACGCACGTAATAAAATGAACAAATAAAATAAAAGGGAAATGGCAAAAAATAACTTGACAGTTTACTCATATGAGATCATATTCTGTGGTATGAAATTCCGGTTGTATCCTTTGAGCAATGCCTATACACCAGACACCGGCCACCTTGATCATCACCCACCCGAGCCAAACTGCAGTTGTTTTCAACCTTTGAGGTTTCCCATTTTAAGAAGGAAAATTTCCTCATTTATGAGCAATGTTGCTTGGTATCCAACATGCTGACTGACTCCTGAACTTGGAAAAAGAGACATTTCTGCTTCTCCGGCCGACTTTCTCAACCATGCCATGGACATCAAGTCACACCATGAAATAGAAAGATATGCCGGACAATCTGGTTTCTTTCTTTTATCTTATTTCACAAATACATCCGGGGAAGGGATTTGCATAGAAACTTTCCTCCAACTTTGGAAACTCCCCAGGCTCCCTCATATATGGTGCTCCATCTCTGTCTTTATGAAGCTTCTTCACTTGAGAACCGAATTTCTTCCAAGAGATATTTCCTTCATCAAACTCATCAACAAGTTTCACAAAATTCATCCTGCACTCGTAAAAAAATGAAATTTATGCTTTTGCATGACAAATGAAGAACTAAAAATAGATATAGAATAAAAACTAGTAACCATTTTACACATACTGAAAGGAGCTGAAAGGATGCAGGAAGAAGTATTACTTGTCCGGATTGATGGTTTTCTTAAAGTCCTCAAAACGCCTATGTCCTTGAACTGCCTTTTCCATATTTCCATCATAAGTGTAAAAGAACACATCACTTTGAAGAGCAACAATATAATCTATGCCAGCCAACATATTCTGATGATTTCTAAATGGACTGAGTTCTTCTGTAGCAAGTTGAATGAGTGAAGATGTTAAGAAAGTCATCAGTAAGAAATTGCATAGTTCCATTTCCGTAAGCTTCACCAGCTACCAAATAAATCCTGGTGCTGGACGGGAAACCAAGCCCTTTAAGTAAAAGTGAAGTTTTCCTAGGGGTCAATGGGCAGCCACCAAGCAACCTTTTCTCCATCCCATTGATCTCCTTCTCCTTCCAATGGCTGACTTCATAACGCATCCTTTGAAGTTCTTCATCTTCCTCTGTCGTTAAACCATGACTGCAGCCTGTAAATGCAACTTCTCATACCTATATTACAGAAAGAAACAACTTAATAGTGTTAGAGGAATAGAAAGAATTAATCAGCATTCTGAACAAAAGAATAAACTTGGGAGGACAAATAAATAGTTTTTAGAAAGAAAAGGGAAAAAAAAACTAGTAACATCAACTTAAAAAGGCTTGATTCTAATAAAGGAAGGCTAGTAAACCTGAGGTACTGTACAAAGGTTAAACCTAACTTAAGCACCACTGGATAGAATCCCTGATGGCAGAAGAACTCCTAGAAACCAATTCAGGACCCCTTGCTCATGGAATGGTCCACATAAAGTATACTACAGCAGGAGATACCTAATGTTAATGAGACCATGTGGTTTCCCCATGATGAAAGAAATTTATACTTAACAGACAAGACAATTAACTGCTATATTTTTCTTGTCCCAAGCAAGAAACTTTGATAAGAAGAAATCAATAACAAGTGATGCAGCAATCATGGAAAAGCAGGAAAGATCCTCTGTTTTAACATTCCTGGCAGCTTGAGACTGTATGTATCTTAAATGTTATACGGTTTCTCACCATTTTGAATACTAAAAATTAGAGAGCAATATCAAACGGATACTTGCATCATTATCACTATATCCTAACTACACCAAACACACCCTAAAAAGTAACGAGAGAGATTACTTCAGTATTGCAAATCCAATTTTGATACTTGCCTCAAATGAAGAGCGAGGTAAGGGTTTCCATTTTTTCGCATTCTACAAACCAATTTGGTCCCCAATTCTTTAACTGGAGCTAAATATTTCAATGCCCTGTAATTGGCACGGCACCTAACTTTTGTATAGAATTTGGTGTTGGAGATTGTCATAAAGCTCTTTAATTTAAGGAACAAATTAAGGAGCAAAACATGGAGTAAAACATAGAGTAAAACATAGAGCAAAACATGGAGCAAAAAACATGGAGCAATTCATGGAGCAAAACAATGAGCTTAATTCAAGGAGCAATTTAAGGAACCATTAATTTAAGGAGTAATTCAAGGAGTGAATTTTCCTATAAATAGATGTGTAATTGTAATGAATTAATCATCCAAAGTGTTCATTCCAATTGAGAGAAAAGCTTTTGTGAGAGAAAATTAAGAGTAATTTTCTTGGGTGTAATTGGGTTGTGAGTTGTGAGTGTTGTAAACACCTTGTGTAATTTCTCCCCTTTCAGTAAAAAGATCTACAGCAGGTCCGGAGACGTAAGCAAGATTGGCCGAACTCTGTTATCAAATTTGTGTGTTATTTTTCTATTCTTGCTTTCTCATAAATCTGGCTTATCGGGAATTTGCGTAATTTCCCAACATTTGGGATGCCATTATTGGCAAGCCTAGAATCAGTATGAGTAAAGTAGATCACTTTATGCTGCTTCAGAAGTGGGATGACCTAGGTTTTAAAATAACTAATATAAATATAAGAATAGGGGAATCAACTGAAATCAACTTATGTGAAGGTAACAAATGATACGACTTACTGCATGATATTTGGCAGTAATAGAAGAGCAAGTCAGTGTATACAATTACAAAAATTGGACATTTTTGCAATACCTACGTTGGCTGCTAAAAGATGGAAACTTTACACGTTGCTTACAAACATTAATGCTGGATGTATAGAAGACATGGCATGTCCCACAAAGGGACCAGGCTATGTTATGAACCTTCAGAAATATTGAAGAAATGAGAAAGAATAAATGCATGATAGACTTGTTCTTACCTCAGACCAAGATATCGGTGTATATTACAGCAAATGCAGGTGGTAATGTCTCAACTACGTGAATATCTTTTTTCAGGGTCTGAAGTGCTTCCAGTCAAACAAATCCTTAAAGCCACTACAAACATAAGTACCTAGCTAGTTCAGTTAAGATAAGACAATATTTTCCATGTGTAAATAGTTAATCGTGCAACTTAAGCACATTATAAGAGTGGTAAGCATGCCTCAGTTAAACTGGAAAATATTAAAATTGCAGCTAAAGATAACAAGCTAAAATCGGTATATATATGTGACGGAAAGCATAGCCTCTTAGTCAGTTTTGAAGAAATCTGTTAACAGTTTTTATTTAAAAGTATGATCTCTTAGTTTAGCTCATCACAACAAATGTTGCTGTGAGATTTTAAATTCTATTGCATACCTACTTGGTTTCTGTGAAGAGTTTTGTAATAGAGTATCATACAGAAGCAGCTAGAGAGATGGTGTTTATGTTAAATGAAATACAGAGACTAAAAGAAGGAGGGGAAGTGACTTACCAAGCATTTAAATAGCATTTCTAATAAGTTCTACATATTCAGTGTGCATCATTAGGTCTTGAATATACTGATTGTGCATCATAATTAAAAGAAATTTAAGCACATATAGCGAACAACTAGGAAAACAATCATACTGACTTTACAATCTAATTTCAGAGGTTGAAAATCAGATGAACCTGTCATCAGCCCAGTAGGAAGTATGATCAAGTGAAGGAAGGACAAGTGTTGCCTTCATAATATTAGCAACAACTACCATATTGCAGATCTGCACTCTAAAATTCTAATACATCATACTATAGTTATTTTTGTTAAGTACTTGCATGTATAAACAATCAAAGCACACACTATCCAGACCCCAAATCTCAACTGATTCAATCTTCCATTAGCATTAACAAAAAGGTAACCATTGGTCTTTGCATCTAACTCTGTCAAAAAAGGAGGTAGTAAATAAGACACGAGTGAAAAGAAGTTGAGACAGAGAGAAAAAGATTCCATTGAGTGAACTTTTCACTGTCAGGTTTGAACCAAATACCTGAGTCCTGACCAGCAAGTTAATTAGCACAAGATGGACTAATAACAAACTTAAAAACGATCTCTTATCCTCTGTTAGGCTCTCAAATAAGCTCATTTTAGTAGTTTGTTTTCATATTGAGATCAAAGAAGCAAAAACCAGGAAAATTCAAGATATAGAATAAAAACCTATTTCAGGTTGGCTGCTGAGGAAACCTGTTAGGAGAATCAAAATTTCAATACGAACTTAATCAAGTTCTAAACAACGTAATTAAACATATTCTCCTTCTTTGTGTGAATCTTTTAGGAAACAAATAAATAGATCTCAAAATAAGAAACATGTACAAAATCAACACAAGTAATTTACGTGGAAAAACCTTCCTGATGTAGGAAGGAAACAACCATGACACTCCTATCCAAAACTTCCACTATCAAGAAACAATTGTACAACAGTTCTCTCTAGGTAAAACTAGAGGCAAACAATCAACAACATCATTAAGAATATACTTCTTGGAAACTAACAATTATTTCAAGAGAATGGAGAAATCTAACCCAAACCGGTGATCCAAATCCAAATCCTACCATACAGATTAAAGAGTCTTGAGTCATGAACCTGTCTGCAAAATTTCAGCTTAATCGGACCACAAATGGCTTTCCATCGGAGCACTTGATGAAGACTTGCTGGAAAGGGAAAACTACTCTCTTTTCTGCAGATTTCTCTAGCTGCTGCCTTTGTCGTTGCAACTCTTAATTTTTTCTCTGTAGAATACACTCATCAAACCCTAAATGAGTTTATTAATGAAGCAATGAAATGACACAATAGTCCCTTCTTACTCTATAGGCTTTTAAGCCACATGGGCTTCACTTTGGCTCCTCCAAACCAAGAGGAAAACCCAACAAATCTCTCCCTTTTCCGATTAGATGGAGGGATCCGCCATCCCGGCAATTGAATAACAAACTTCAAGTTTTTCTCTTGACACTGTTTTTGTTAGCATATCAAATCCATTCTAATCAGTATGGATTTTCTCAAGTTCAAGTAACTTATTGTTAAGAGTATCCCTTATCCAATGATACCCCACATCAATATGCTTTGATCTTGAGTGAAATGCCGAGTTCTTCGCTAGGTGAATAGAACTCTGATTATCGCATAATAACACATATTTCTGCTGCTTGAAACCAAGTTCCCTCAAGAACTGTTTCATCCACAACAACTCCTTACAAGCTTCCATTGTTGCAATAAACTCCGCCTCTGCTGTAGAAAGTGCAACACATTTTTGCAATCTTGATTGCCAAGAAACTCCTTCACCAGAGAAAGTAAATAGATAACCTGAAGTAGACTTACGAGAATCTTCATTTCCTGTTAATTTTGAATCAGTGTATCCAACTAACACTGGTTTTCCACTTCCAAAGCTAAGTGTTAACTTGGAAGTACCTCGAAGATATCTCATAATCCACTTTACTGCATCCCAATGCTCTTTTCCTGGATTCGAAAGAAAATGACAAACAACTCCAACTACATGAGCTACGTCTGGCCTTATACACACCATTGTATACATTAAGCTTCCTACTTCTGAGTCATATGGAACCTTTTCCATATTTTCCTTTTCTTTATCTGTTGAAGGGCCTTGACTCGATCTCAACTTAAAGTGATTAGATAAAGGAGAAGAAACCACTTTAGCTTTATCCATATGAAACCTTACAAGTACTTTGTTGATGTATCGTTCCTGTGACATGTACAATTTCTTTCTTTTCTTGTCTCGACAAATTTGAATACCAAGAATTTGTTTTGCTGACCCCAAGTCCTTTATGGCAAAGGACTTACTCAAACGCTTCTTCAAATGATCAATTCTTGAAGAATTCCTGCCAACAATCAACATGTCATCAACATAGAGCAATAAAATGATAAAGTCATCATCAGATAATTTCTGCACAAAAACAAAATGACCAAAAGTAGTCTTCTTGTAACCATGCTCCCCCATAACTGACTCAAACTTCTTATACCATTGTCTAGGTGCTTGTTTCAACCCGTAAAGGCTTTTCTTTAACCGACATACATAATCCTCTTTTCCTTTAACCTCAAAACCCTCTGGTTGTTCCATATAAATCTCTTCCTCCAACTCACCATGAAGAAAGGCAGTTTTCACATCCATTTGCTCAATTTCTAAATCCAAGCTTGCCGCTGGACTTAGAACAACACGTATGGAAGACATCTTCACAACAGAAGAGAAAATATCATCAAAATCAATACCTTTTCTCTAACTGAATCCCTTGACGACTAGTCTAGCTTTGTATCGTGGTTGTGAATTGTGTTCTTATTGCTTCACCCTGTAGATCCACTTGTTCTTCAAAGCTCTCTTACCCTTAGGCAACTTTACCAGCTCAAATGTATGATTGTCATACAGTGACTGCATCTCATCTTCCATAGCACCAACCCAGTGTGCTCTGTTTCCATCTTCCATCGCTTCTACATAACATTGAGGTTCTCCCTCATCTATCAATAACACATACTCATCTGTATCATACCGTGTGGAAGGACGTCGGTCTCTGGTAGACCTCTTGGGTGGAATTTCTAGTTCTGGCAACTGATCAGTAGTCTGGTGATCTGTTTCAGCTTGCATAACTGCATCATTTGAACCCTGTTGGTCATCTTGAACATTTTGTTCCATATGTATTAATAAAAGAACCGGATCTAGGTCAATCAAATCATCGTTATACTGATAGACTCTTTTTCCTATCTTCTCAACATCTTGTATAGTTTGATCTTTTATAAACACAACATCACGAGCATACAACTCTTCAAGTTTATTCCATAGTGATCGTGTATGTATTTCTCCACTAATATAATTCAAAACATTATCATCTACCTACTGCCTTATATATCCACAGACTTGTCGATGTAACAAAGCCCATTCTTCTTCAGATAAATTTTTTGGCTTCTCAAAGACAAACAACGATAAATGGAACTGTTTGACATAAAAGAGATCTTTTATTTTTTTCTTTCCAAGTGTGATAATTAGAATCATTCAAAGTAATCATTCTACTCAAATTTGCTTCCATTATTCAACACAAGAAATTCAACAATAATAACCACAACTCTAATACCATTTTGTTAGGAGAATCACAATTTTAATACGAACTTAATCAAGTTCTAAACAGCAGAATTAAACATATTCTCCTTCTTTGTGTGAATTTTTTAGGAAACAAATAAATAGAGCTCAAAATAAGAAACATGCACAACATCAAAACAAGCAATTTACGTGGAAAAACCTTCCCGGTATAGGAAGGAAACAACCATGGCACTCCTATCCAAAACTTCCACTATCAGTCCCTTCTTCTCTATACTTGAAATCATGAGTGGCTTTAGATGGTTCATCCATAAACTTTATATGAGTGGTGAAGTCAGAGAAAGCCTAATTAGAAGCAGTATAATTTGATATATGTTCGAAGATATACATGTCATAAAAATCACGTGATTACAGTTGCAAAGTGAAAGTGACATGAAATAGTGGAAGAATACTACTAGTGCCTTTCAAGAATTAAAATAGAACACCAACCAGTATAAAAGATAAAGCACAAATCTGAGAATTGAATGCTATACAGTATACAAAAATATATAGATCAGTTGAAGATTGAAATTTAAACTCAGTATTCCAGGACATCTTCGCATAAATACAAAGTCATAAATCACTAGAACTTTGATTAGTCACCTTTGGCATTGCATTTAAAATTTTCCAAAAGTTTGATTAATTTCATTTATGATATGACATCCAGTTGCTAGTAATTGTGAATTCATTAAATACACTTATCGCATATTTTTGTGTTTATAATCCATAATTTATATTTTATTTATCACATTTTTCCGTTATAGAGGGAAAAAAACTTCAACTAAGGCCTAAACGTGCTCATGATTATACTTGTCCCAAGAGCTTCCCATGCATTGAATTCGATATTCAACGTAGTCATACTTTCGAGTTGGGTCATCTTAACTTCCAATAAAGGAATCCAAACTACACAAATTGTAGATATTTCGTTTTTAATATTAGTTTTGTTTTACTTATATCTGTATCATACAGAAACAACATGGTTTTACTACCAATGCAAGAAAAGAAGATTTAATCAGCTTTTTCAATAGTAGATCCAAACCATCCGGTTGCACAAATATTAACGACACCAACAAACAAACACACTCTACATAACAACAAAAGCATTCAATACCCAATCCTTTTTCTTTCTTTTAACCCCAAATCAACCACCACAGATTCAATAGGCTTCCTCAATAAGATATTCCCAGCACCCACAGATTCTACTTTTAATATTAAGATAAAAAATATTAAAATTAAATCACTAACAAATATATAATTTTAAAAAAGTTTACGAACACCATTTATTAATAAATTATAATTTATAAAATTGTTTTAAATTATTAGAGTAAGAATATAATATAACTAGTGATGAATTTATATTTTGTTATATTTAATAATTTATTTAAGTCTTAATAATTGCATTTTTATTTTAAAAAACATATATTTTTAAAAATTATAATAAATATGTATAAAATTTCAAAAATAATGTCTTCGTTTTGTCCCATATCATTAAAATGGTAATAATCTGTACCCAATTTTCATTTCTTATTTTGTTATTGTTATCATTGTCTCGCAACAATTTGCCTAGTTGGAAAATTCATAAACCTTAATTTTGGTCATAACAATCCATTTTAAACATCACAAGTCATGATATCAAAATCTTATGTACCAATTTTGTATTAGATTAAAATATTTCTAACTTGAATGACTTATATTAAATTTGTTTCTTGAATGGTTGAATTTATATTTACAAGTATTACTCTTAAGGAAATAAATTGTTTAAATTAAAAACTTAGATATATGTAAAATTTTAAAAATTAAATAATATATTTAAAAAATTTAAAAATTAAATAATATATTTAAAAATTTTAAAAATCGTGTATGGATTTAATTAAAATATTGAGACTAATCATATAATTTAATATTTATTAAATCAAAAACCATCTTTGTAATATTTACCATATACCTCTTGTTTCCATGTAATTATTTTATTTATGTTTGTCCTCTTTCAAATTATTTCATTTATTTTAATTTTATTAATACCAAATTCTAACATATATAGTTAGTTCAAATTCTAATTTTATTAAAAAAAATGGGAAGTATGATTTAAATATATGATTTAAAATAAAGATGACTAGATTTTAACTTAAAATGATGATAAATAAATTTTACTACTAAACTATTTAATATATCATAAAGTTTTGTAAGTTTGTCGATGTTAAATAGTTTTTAGGATTAAGTGTAATCTTAATTATACTTAAATTTGTATATAAATTTTATTAATATTATTTATATTGTGTTATGTGATAAAATATTTTTAATTTTTTTTTAAAAATTGACACTTAGTATGTATATATATATATATATAAATTAAAGACTAATTTATGTTTTTCTTTTAATTGAAAATATAAGCATATGCAGTTTATGCCCAATCCTTTCAGACAACTCATGATAGAGCATTTAATTATCATTTTCTATTTAGCTGTTAGTGGTTGTTTTCATGCTCTATTAATTGTTTTCACATATATATATATATATATATATATATATATATATATATGAAAACAACTAATAGAGTGGGAAATTGAAATTGAAATTAAAAAATGGACTACATCTGACTCATGCCTACTTTGCTTGCCTACCACTATTGATTGTTGACTTTTTCCGGGAGCACGTTGATATTTGAACATTAATTTATTATTTGAATAATGTTAGTAGTATGATTTTTTAAGCATTATTATTAAAAATAAATTAAATAATAAAATTAATGATTATGATAAAGTAGTTATATATAACATTATGTTTAAATGCAGGAAATTTTATATTAATTATATTTTGATAATTTTAAGAAAATATTATTATTACATATATAAAATATGTTTATTTATATGTAATTAAATATATTCATGTAAAATTAACAATTAATAAAAAAAATTATCCATGTTACTCATTAACATGATTTATATAAAAAAAATATTTATTAAAATCATCTTACATACTATTTTCGTTATTATTCAGTCACTTTATATTAGATGTGTGTCCAAGTAGTTTATAAATAATAAAGAAAGAAAAGTAGGTCATTAGTCACGTGGATTTCCTATTGAAACTCTAACTTAATTGTAGGTATTTTCCTTTATCTTATTTTCAAATTACAGATCACGTAAATGTATTGTTGAATCTAAAAAAATTGTATATTGGGACTAGAACTGAGACCTTTTCCAATACATTTTTCGTTTCATTTATTTGTTTTCTTTCTAATAGTGATTTCAAATGAATCTAATTAAGGTTTTTTATAGTAATGAATTCAAGTTTTTTTATCTTATGACAAATTTTAAGATTGTAAATTATTTTTTTATAACAACTATTTATATTTTTAATTTTTGAGGTAAATAATATAAGTACTTATATGCTTATATATTAAAATAATAACTATTTATCATATTTATAACATACGATCAGATAAATAAAAACATACCAAATAAAGAAATCGTTAAAGACATCAAAGAATTTAAATTGCACTCTTATGTGTAAAGAAAATGTGAAATGTGAGCACAAAAATTGATTTGCTCTTGACAGTGAAGTTCCATATAATGTTTTATATCATCCTTGAGCCTTAACTAAGATCTATTTTTTCGTAAATCAATTAAGTGATATTTTGTTGGTAAAAATGAGATTAAAAATAAAATTATTTGTTACATATTTTTATATTTAATTGTGTTATAGACTAAAATGAAAGGAAAACAATTCTTAAAAGAAATAGAATTGTTATTCGACAATCTTAAATAGAAGAATTATTATTTCGTTCTCGTACCAATATTATAATTTTTTTCCCTTAAACCCTTAATTATTACATCATATACTTTAAATTCTAAATTCTAAAACCGTAAAAACCTTAAAACACTTGACCCTAAATCTAAAATACAAAACCTAAAACTAAAAACCCTAAAATTATAAAATCTTAAAATCTTAAACCCTAATTTTTTTTAATTTTAATTATGTGATATTTGGTGTTGATACCATGGATTAAGAATAGTACTTCACTACTATATATTAATACTTATGTGTTATTTTGTAAATAATATGGAAGAAAATTATCAACAAAAAAAACTTGTTCTTAATTTTTTTAAGATTAAATAATATTTTTAAGTAAAAATTATTTAGAAAAATAATATATTTTGTTTGATGGAGAAAATAACAATTAAATGACATAAATTAAACTTTAGTGAACATAAGGATATTAAAATAATATACAATATTTTAAAATCCATTATAATTTTAAATCAAACACTATAATACTAATTTATTATTTGATTTTACTCAAACCATATACTATAATAATAATATTACTTTGTTTACACTCAATTCTATTACCGTTATCATTCTATCACGTAAACTAAATGTAACCTTATTTTATGAAAAACAACAAACAAATCACTACTTAACTCATCGCTTTCTAGTCTTAATTTCAAAAGAAAGCTTTGCAATTTGAAAACCAAAGACTAGCTTACAAAATTTTTCTTAAGTATGATTGCAAGCTTAAATTTTTTATTGGTATTGTGAAAAATAACTCAATTACTATAAGTTTTGGAAGAATTATCTCAAATGATAATAATATTACACTACGACAAAATACCTTTGTAGCAATTATTTTTATCCATGATCACATCCATTTTACCCCATGTTAAAAAAATTGTGGCAAAAAGTGGACATATGGTATCCTTTGGCCTCAGTTTGTAATTTGTTATATTTTATAAATCAACTTTTTTTTATTTTATTTATGTGCGTGATAATAATGTAAAATTGTTGGGTCTTCAAATAGAATCACCAGCCAATGTTTATAATTAATATATATGGTTTGACCACCAAACAAATGAGAAATTCAAAATGAACTTTGAAGTTCATGAAAGTTCTTTCATCAATCAATAAAATATAACAATCCTAAAAATATCATTTAAAAGCTAACTTTTCAAATTTGTGTAGAATTATTGTTGTTCTTGCATTCAAAGTATCACATGGTTTAAAGTGGTGCTTACATTCTGTTTATGTTTTATTAATTGAAAGTAGGGCGTTATGTGATAAAAAGGGACCAAAATAGTTTATTAATTGTGTAGAATGTGATGTGTCCTCTAAAATGTATTACATCGTTTGACAAAATAAATAAAAAAGACTTTGCACACAATTATATTTTTATCATTTCAGAAAATAAAATTATATTTTTTTATTGCAAACAACAACAAAAATGATTCTCTTTGCTCTTAATTTTACTATAAATGCCAGATCCATTATTTGTATTCAAGACAAATTGTGTTGCACTAATCTTTCATAATTTATTATTATTTTTAGATCAAGTCCTCCCATCCATGACTTTATTTGAGTTGTGAATTTATTCTTTTTTGTCAATAATTAATGCCTATTGATATATTTAACTACTATAATTTATTTTATGTTACTTTCAAGCTTCTTGGTTCATATTTTCTTTTTAATGCATGCAAGGGAGTCTAACTTGTTGGGAAATAACGCAAATTCCCGATAAGCCAGATTTATGAGAAAGCAAGAATAGAAAAATAACACTAAATTTGATAATCTGAAAGTTCCGCCAATCTTGCATACGCCTCCGACCAGGGCAGATCTTTTTTACCGAAGCGGAGAAATTACACAAGGTGTTTACAACACTCACAACTCACAACCCAATTACACCCAAGAAAATTACTCTCAATTTTCTCTCACAAAGCTTTTCCTCTCAAGCTTTTCTCTCAATTGAATGAACACTTTGGATTGTTAATTCATTACAATTACACATCTATTTATAGGAAAATTCACTCCTTGAATTACTCTTAAATTAATGGTTCCTTGAATTGCTCCTAGAATTAAGCTCCATGTTTTACCTTTGCTTTGTTCCATGTTTTGCTCCATGTTTTACTCCTTCGCTTTGTTCCATGTTTTGCTCCTTAATTTAAGGATGTTTTTGCCTTTCAATTGCCCTTAAATTAAGGGAGCTTTATAACAATAATATCTAACAATCTCCCACTAAGACCGATTTCAACTGCCTTCACACCTCGATCAACGCAGCCAGCCTTTTCTAGTCTTTCGTTATTTAATACCAACTAAAGTCGAGCACAACTTCAGCTTTGTCAATAATCACCACCTTTGTTAACATATCCATTGGATTTTTGCCCTTGAATCTTCTCCAAAGATAACACATCATCTTCTAATGTAGATCCATGAAGTTGATAACGAAGTCCAATATGTTTGGTTCTAGAATGAAATGTCAATTCTTCGCCAAGCATTGCACTGACTATCACTACGCAGAACATTCTTCTCTTGAATCCCAACTCGCTTAACAAACCTCAAGCCATATCATCTCTTTACTAGCTTCGCCATCGCTACATACTCACCAGAAGTGGATGTTAGTGACAATTTTCTCGTATTTGACATCCAACTAACAACAGTAGCTCCAACAAGAATATATAACTGAACTGTGCTTCTTCTGATCAACTTCACCTCCAAAGTCTCGCATCTACGTATCCTTCGTACTTTTAACTCTCCTTTACTAAAGTACAAACACTCTTTTCGCAGGCCTCACAGATACCTCAAAATCCACTGACCGCTTTCCCAATGAGTTTTCCCCGGATTTGGACATAAACCGCTAACAACTCCCACCGGTACGGCCAATGTCCGGTCTTCGCATGCACTATCAAGGTACATCAAACTTCCAACGGGCCGAGGCATAAGGAACCTTAGCCATGAATTTCTCTCTTCCTCCTCACCGAGGGGACCGATCCTCGATAGGCGAAAATGACTAGCCGGGGCGTGCAACCGGCTTGGGCATCGCTCATGTTGAATCTATGCAAAACACGATTGATGTACTCGCCCGAGATAACCGCAAGGATCCTTTCTTTCTTATTTCTTTAGGATTCGCATTCCAAGAATCTTTTTTGCCGGACCTAAGTCTTTCATGTCAAACTCCTTTGACAATTGATGCTTCAATCTTCGATATCATCCATATCTCGAACTCGCTACTAACATATCATCAACATAAAGTAGTAAAATGATATAACTGACCTATATCTCAAGTAGCAACAATGGTCAAGATTGCACTTCTGAAACCTTCTCGTACGAAGCTATCAAACTTTCTCGTACTCATTGTCTCGGCTTGTTTCTGTGCCATACAAACTCTTCTTAAGTCCTGCACACCATGCTCTTCTTCCCTCTTTTCGAGAAACCTTCTCGGTACATGTATATCTCTTCATCTAAATCTCCACAAGGAATGCACTCTTCACATCCAACTCGTTCGCTAAGATGAAGATCTTCGATGGCTACAATGCTCAATACCGATCCGATAGTATTAAGCTTCACAATCGAGCAAAAATGTCACCAGTAGTCAACTCCTTCCTTCTCGTTGAAACCTCGACAACTAGGCTGGCTTTCAGATCTCTTCGGAACCATCATGCTCCTCTTTCACCCTAAGACACCCATTTGTCAGGAAGGCTTCTTTCCCATAGGTAACTCCGCCAATAGTTCCCATGTCTCGTCGGAGATGAGAGATTTCATTTCTTCTTTCATAAAGAAGCTCCCACTTATCGAATCTCGAGTCCGACAAGCTTCATCATAAGATTCGTGCTCCCTCCATCACCAAAGAACATATAGCCTTCATGATCTCCCGTTAGGCACACGAGGTCGAGAAGACCTTCTCAATACAGGAGCCGAGTAAAGAGGTCATGGGTGTGCTCGAATGTCGTGTACCGTCATTCAACAAGTTCCTCCTCGAGGACTTATTACAATTGGTTCGTCAGGAAGTATCTCAGACATCATCTCGCATCCGCAAATACCGACTCATTCTCGCTTCCGAGGCATTGGCGTCTATTTTACGCATGTCCTTATACATCACCCTTTCGTTGAAAATCACATCTCTCGCTACTGATAACTTTCTTCTTTTCGTCATCCCAAACGCGGTAGCCAAACTCATCCTCACCATAGCCAATGAACGTGCATTTCTGGATTCGGGATCGTTATTCCCGCTGATCACCGATACGCACAAATGCAACACAACCGAAAACTTTTAGATGTGATAGTTTCACCTCTTTTCCGCTCCATACCTCCTCCGGTATTCTACGCTCCAATGGAAACGGGGCCTCGTTGATCAAGTAAGCTGCCGTGTTGATCGCTTCGCCCAAAATTGCTTCCTAGACCCGACCGTATACCTGATGCTTCGGCTCTTTCTCCGTCAACGTTCGTCTACACGCTCGCCTACACCATCAGGCTGAGTGCGTCCGGCATGCTTCTTTCCATTTTGATCCCGTGCTCATACAGTAAATTTTTGAATCCTGTCTTCATATTCACCACCATTATCGCTTCGAGCTTTTCTTGATCTTTAAACCCGTCTCATTTTCCACCATAGCTTTCCATCTTCTCGAAAGCCTCAAATACTTCACTTATGCTTTAGAAAGTAAACCCATACCTTCCGAGAATGATCATCGATGAAAGTCACGGGCATTGTTTCCCACCAACGGATTTGACGAGATTGCTGGGTCCCCAAACATCCGAGTTGAATAAGCTCTAGCTTTTCCTTCTTCTTTGGGTTCTACCACTTGTCCGAAAGCCGACTCTCTGCTTTCCAAGCATACAATCTTTCGCACACGTCCATCTCTACGTACATCGCACCGAAGTTTTCCTTTGTGAAAGGCATAATCTTTATCCCCTTCTCACTCAGCGTGGCCTAATCTCTCGTGCCACAGGCTGTTCGTGTTTCACGCTTACTACAATCGTGATCGAACAACGTGCTTCTCATTGCCATGTAAAGAAGGCCACTTTTCTTGCCTCGAGCAACTATTATTCGCATCTTTGAAATCTTCCAATCATCACCACAAGATCGTACAGAAATTTCTTCACTAGCCAATCGCCTCACCGAGATTAAGTTCCTCTCGAGGTCGGGAATATACGCCGACATCCTTCGGCCTCCCAAACAGACCCGTTTAACTTAATCTTCACTACACCTTGCTAATAATAGCACATGGTTGATCATCACTAAGATATACCTTTCCAAGGTTTCCTGGGACATATTTCTCAAGAATTCTTCTCAGAAGAGTAGCATGGAACGATGCTCCAGTAGTCTAGTACCTAAGATTCTTCTCGTTCTCCAAAGAGCATATCAACGCATCATCTCCTCCCGAGGTGGAAGTAACATTTGCCTCTCGCTTCACTTGTTTCCTCTCGCATTCTTGCACCGATTTCAGAAGTGCCCTGCTCTTCCACAATTCCAACACTCGATAGTCTGAAGGGAATTATTAGGATTCCCTAGATTCGGGACCTCCTGTCCTTTCGATCTACCTCAGAGTCGGGCTCTACCACGTCCATTTCCTTTGGTTGAATTTCTTCCTTCGACCAGAGCAAATCAAGAGGGTCGCGACATTCACTGCCTCTACGCTCTGACTTTCACCGAGAACCAAATCACGAACATCACAAATTTCAACTTATCGTTTCCCGACGAGCTACTCACACCGCGACAAGAGCATTCCCAGCCTTCTCGCAGAGAAGACAAAAGTATCAACGTCGTACTTCTTCATCGACCAATTTCCACCGAACCTCAACCGCTGTAATCAGGCGGAAGCCCATTTATTGATGTCGAGCTACCGACACCTTCCGTCATCCGCACCGAACAAGCGTTTCATCAAGTGCACTTTGTCAGGCCGACGGCTTCTCATACATATCGAGAGAATTTCGCCATAAGCACTCACCATGTCTTTTCCTTTGCTAAGCTGAAAGCAACATTACTGATAACGTCAATCGAATAACTCCGGTGTCATTCTGCCTGTAAGATTCCAATCTTCTTCCTTCATACCGGCTTCTTCCCCCGAGAGGTTGATATAGATTTCTTTGATACGTATAATCCTCTATCTCGCATTTTCCAAAACCCGAAATCTCAGGCCCATCAAATTTCTCGAGTTTCACCCTTCCTTCATCTCATGCTATAGCCCCACTAAAATCACTTCCTCCGATCGCTTCGACTATTTCGCGTAAAATTGACAAATCCCTACCAATACCATACACGCTTGTCAGGGAAATAACGCAAATTCCCGATAAGCCGATTTACGAGAAAGCAAGAATAGAAAAATAACACTAAATTTGATAACTAGTTCTACCAATCTTGCTTACGTGCCTCCTGACTCGTCACAGATCTTTTACCGAAAGGGAGAAATTACACAAGGTTTACAACACTCACAACTCACAACCCAATTACACCTAAGAAAATTACTCTCAATTTTCTCTCACAAAGCTTTCCTCTCTAAGCTTTTCTCTCAATCGAATGAACACTTTGGATTGTTAATTCATTACAATTACACATCTATTTATAGGAAAATTCACTCCTTGAATTACTCCTTAAATTAATGGTTCCTCAATTGCTCCTAGAATTGCTCCATGTTTTACTCCTTGCTTTGCTCCACGTTGCTCCATGTTTTACTCCTTGCTTTGTTCCATGTTTTGCTCCTTAATTTAAGGATGTTTTGCTCCTTAATTTGCTCCTTAAATTAAGGAGCTTTATAACAATAATATCTAACATAACTCTCAATCAACCATCTATATAGGAAATATAGATGGTTTGTGCCTTTTAAAAATAAACTTTGGGGAATACAACTTTTAAATATTATTGCCTTCGCATAAAGAAAATGTAAGGAAAATGGTGGACATGGTATTAAAAAAAAAACAAAGTATTTTTGGTTCCATTGTTGTATTTAGGAATAGACAAAAAAATTTAAAAAAATTATCTAATTGATCTAGTTTTTGAGATTAAATTAAACCTATATTTTTTTCATAGGTTACATGTTAATCTCTAGTATAAATCTTAAAATTTAAAAATCAAACTAATCAAATCAATTACAAGTTTTATACAAAAAAAGCTGAAACAATATATTTTTATTATATAATTTTATAATTTTTACAATATTTATAAATACTAATTATTTTTATAAATCGCATGCAAAATAAATATTTTGTTTGAAAAGTAGAGATAAAGATATTTTAGCAAAAATATTTAGTTAAGAATGAAGTTTATCTTTTATTTATTTTTAAATATTAAATATTTTGACGATCTTTATTCCCGTATTTCGTTTTATATTGATATAGATTACAATGAATATTTTAAATTTTTTAAAATAATTTTAATTTTTAACAAAATTAAATATTTTAAATAATAACATTGAATAGAAGATATAATATGCTAAGATTTTATATTAATTTTAGGTTATATTTTTGATAAAAAATAATAAGTCTAAAATAAACAAATAATATATTGGTTTTTTAGATGATTATAGATTTGTTAAGGATTTAATTTTTTAAAAATCATTAAGGTGATGTTTGTTTGTAAAATAAGTTAATAATTAACTAAACTGACCGCAACTGTTCCTAATTGTATTTTTTTAAATGTACGGTGATACGTTAATGATTTTAGGGAAGAAGCAACGTCAAATATATTGACATAAAGAAAAAAAATTACATATACCTCCTAATTCAACTAAATACATTGAGTTATGCATGCAGTCTGACATAAAAATTGAAAATGATGAATTTATTCCATTAAAAATTAAATTTAATAAAATAATATTATTATTCTTATATTTATTTATTTGAAAATTATAATAAATATAGTAGAATTGGAAATTAATTTTATAACTCAGATAAAAGTAAAATTATAAAATATTTTTTAATGCATTTAGATAAAATGATGAGAAAATAATAAATGAAAATATAAATAAGTCAATAAAATATAACATTTCAGTAAGTTTTTGAGGGTTGTTGGCATTAATGAATTTATTGCTAGTAGTGGAATGCATTGCAAACTGTCAAATAAGAACACTCTGTAATTTTTTTCATTATCATTCCATAACATGCTTTCATTTATAATGTTTTCATGTCTTACGTAAGAATGAAAAATAGAAAATTGAATTAAAAAAAATTTATTTATTGAAATGTTTTATACAGGAAAGTTCTAAAATAGATTTAATAGATATAGAATAGATGAATATGTTATTTTTAAATTTTATCTATTTATAAATTTGTAACCTAAAGAAAGCAATTTTACAAACAATCTCGTATAAATAATGAAGTATCAAAATAGGTAAATAACACACGATATTTTTAAATGAAAACAACCTATATTATAACCATGATTTAAAAAAAAATCATCATTACATCGAACTATCAAACCTTTTTGCCATGAAAATCACGATTATAAATACAAACTTGATATTATGTTACCATTCCTAAAATATCATTATAATGTATTTTATCTACAAATTATTGTTCTATTTTCACAGTTTTTAAGATCAGTATGAATGGTATATAAATTAACATTTTAATTAGTTTATCATCAATCAGATATGTAAATAGATCAAAATGCAATCAGGGTTATCACAAAAAAAGCATAAATATGAGTATTTATTATAGAATAAATTTTATAATAAAAAATCAAAATTAAATGATTCAAAACATTTATCAAATAAATCAAATCAACTAATAAATCTATATTTTCATTTAAAAAAAGTTAAATAAATAAGCTTAAGTATATATAAATATAATCATATGAAATCAAAAATTCAAAATCAATAAACATGCTCATATCTATGTTAATATAATCATATCAATATAAATAATGAAATAATGAAACTCATCCTATAATAAAGAAGAGCAAAAAAGTAGAGAAACTCCTCATTGATCTGAGTGATTTCGATCACCGTTATCTTCTACTCTCGATTAGGGGTGGTTGATAAAAACTATTTTATAGTTGTATGCATATGATCGTGTGATATGAGTAACACATTTATATAAACTTAAAGATAAAAACGTTAATCGTCTAATATAATACGATTTTACAAGTAACTAGTAGTTGATTGAGATTAAAAGACTAATAAAATAAGACAAAATTTATCAGTTTCTAAAAACATGATTGATCCTTTTATGAGATGAATCAATCCCTACTAAATATAAATTTTGCTAACGAGACTAGAGATCGAAAGCAGGATCAATCCATTTCTCCATATCTCATTTTAAAAGGTACACAGATTAAACACGATGCATCAAGGATCAAAATCAGATTAATCACTCTAAAAATGATAAATCTCTAATATAAAATTGATGTGTTCAATTTTACACAGATAATGGAGGATCAAAGTAAAAATGATTACGAATTGATTTATAGTATAATCGATCCGTTTATTACGATAATGGAGGATCAAAGTAAAAATGATTACGAATTGATTTATAATATAATCGATCCGTTTATTACGGGGATTAGTCCCTCGAACCAAAAATCTTACATCTTTATCTTGTAATATAATAATCGATTTAAATAAGATTTTATATAAAATTCACTTAAAATATACATCAATGTAAGTCATTCAAGCACTATAATTATGATGATATGTATATTATTTTGATTCATATCGAGAATATGTGTTAATAATGAGTGTAATTTCATATGTAAAAGTTATAAAAAATATATATAAAGTATGAATATATGTAACTCCGATGTTCCTTTTACTTATTAAACTTAATAATGATTCAAAAAATAAGTTTAAATGTATGTATTTTATCTACAAAAGTAATTAATATTTATAATATCTATGATACATTCAAATAAATATTTAAATATTGTAATTTTTTTAAAATTAATTAACTTTTAAGTTTTTATTTTAATTGTAAATAACTCTTTTAGCATACTTTTGAAACTCGAAAATATTTTTTTTTCGTTTTTAGATATAAAAAGATTAAATTTCAATATTACTATGAGAATTACTTTATATGAAAATCACAATTTTATTTGTTTGTAATTATTAATAAAAAATAATTTATATATAAATTAGATGAAAAGAAGAATACTCAGTTTTACTAACATCGTTTTCTGTATTATGTTTACATATTAAAAAAATCATCAATAAAAATATATATATTTTTAAAAATAATTATATAAGATATTATAAAATTTTCCATAAAATCATAAAACTAATTTTAAATAAAAAAACTTGAAAAATGATTTATTCAGTTTTATATAACACAATTATATATATATATTAACTTTTAACTTTTTTTCAAAATATATTTCTTACATTATAAACAAATTATTATACTGCATTTTAAACATAAATTTTTCTAATTTATATGAAAAAATAAATATATTAAAAAAGTATTAAAAAAAATTATATTTATAATTTTTAATAGAGTTTAATCCAATAGGATTTAACAGAAAATGATCCTTACAAAATCCCCTTTGCCAATTTTTGCCTTTTTGATTAACAAAATAAGAATAGTCTGATAAAGAAAGGGACTAAACAGCCGCTGAATCCAATATAACATTATTTGAAAAGGGGTAAATGGTAAAAGAATCAGATCTAAACAAGATATTTGTAAAAAAAAAAAAAAAAGAATAAAATAAAGAAATAAAAACTTAAAGAAAACCCAGAAGTGGAGTGAGAAGAAAGGATGATCTTAAAGGCAGAAAAGGCATGCGTCATCTATCCAATTTCCAGCAAAGAATGCCTACCTTGTTACTCGTCCGCAACGGTCCAATTTACCTCCCATCCCTCTTCTCTCTCTCTTCACAAATAATTAATTTTTTCGCTTTTTTTTATAATTATTTTTATTATTCCTTTCTTCAAACATTAACCTTCTTCTCACCGTTGAAATCAAACCCTCCAATTCTCTGACTCTAAATCAATGGACCTCCCTTCACCACCACCACAACCAGCACCGCCCTTTCCTTTTACCAACTCCACCACCACAATTCCGAGCTTCACAGCTCCTAATTATGCTTACCCTACAGCCTTTTCAGCTCCCATATCTACCACAAACACCCTCTTCACTGCTCCAATTGAGGCTCAAAACCATGTTACTCAATCACCTGTTGCTAACCCCACTCCTACTACCACCACTACTCAACATCACCCTCCTTATGCTGAGGTAAAGATTTTTTTTTTTAAATAAAGTTAAGAAAAACCTAGTTTTTATTTGGCTCTAATTGTTTTCGATGTTTTTGGGTCAGATGATATACTCAGCAATAGCCGCTTTGAAGGAGAGAAATGGTTCGAGCAAGAGGGCTATAGCCAAGTACATCGAGGCCGTCTACTCCAATCTCCCTCCTACTCACTCGGCCTTGTTGACTCACCATCTCAAGCGGTTAAAGAACAATGGTCACCTTCTTATGGTTAAGAAGTCTTACAAGCTCCCTAGATCTGATTCTTTTTCTACGACTACTTCGCCGCCTGTTGCTGCTGCTACTACTCATTCCATTGCTCTTTCGGGGTCCGGCAGAGGCCGTGGACGACCCCCCAAGTCTAAGCCCATTCCTCAGCCCACTACTACCGCTCAACCCTTTTCATCTCAGTCTACATCTATTCAAGGCTTCACTCAGGCCTCTGCACAGCCCACAGACGTTCAGGCTTTTATTCAGCCCACTAATTTTCAGTCCATAGCCCAACAAACTGCACAACCATATACTCAGCCGATGTTTGTTGCTCTTGGGCTTGTTGACGACCCCAACAACCTATCTTCGGAAAAGAGACGCCCTGGTCGGCCGCGTAAAGTGGTGGGAGCTGGACTAGTACAAGCTGGGCCGAGCTTTGTAAAGAGGGGAAGGGGACGTCCCATTGGGTCAATAGGGAAGCCCAGATTCCCGAAGATGAGCCCAGGGAGGCCACGGAAGCCCAAGTCTGTATTAACAGCAATGGGCCCTAAGAGGGGACGTGGACGCCCATATAAAGCCGAGCCTAAGACGATGATCATACCGCAATATGCCACAAATATGGCTATGGTTACAGTTGACCCAAATAGTGTGGTGGTAGTTCAGCAACAGCCAATCTCGAGGACCAGAGGCCGGCCCAGAAAGGCAATGGTCCCCAATGGCGGTGTACTGTCAGGAAAACGCAGGGGGCGACCGCCCAAGATCGCTGTAGTTACAAAGTCTAATAAACGTTCTCGAAGGCCCTTAGGCCGGCCTAGAAAGGTACTTGATGTTTCTATTATTTTTTTTTAGTCAAGACATAAAGTTAGCCCCAGAAAGGTAATTGATGTTCCTTATTTATTTAATTTTTTATGTATGTGAAATTTTCAATTGTGATGGCTCTGTGTTGTAGCTTTTAGGGGTGGACTTTTTAAATTTTCACGATAATTATAAGTCTCATTTGACCTAGTGCAAATTAATGGTACTCTACTTGAAAATTATTTTTGAATAAATCCCACGAAAAAGAAGAAAGATGTGAAATTTCTAAATGTGTAAATTATAACAGATTTAGTGATTTTAAAAATAAAATAAAAAATCCTTGGAGGTGGATTTTTAGAAGTGCTAAGAATACTTCTTTATATCAATAAAATATTATTGTCTCTTTATTATAATGCTTGAATTGGACATTAAAATGTCTAGATTTGTCTAACTACTTTTTTTTATGGAGAAAAATAGGGCAAAAATTCATTTTGGTACTTATTATTACTTATATAATGTGAAATCTTTTAATTTACTATTTTTGTTATAATTAATTAATTATGTTATTAGAATATATTTCAATCAATTATTCTATTCAAAATTAAAAAAAAAACTAAAAAAATAATATTTTACTTCTCTCCACGTTATCTTTTTCTTTTACCATAACTCTAATCCTAATATCCATATAAAGCTATAAAATGAAATTATAAGAGTATTAGAGATTTTTTTAAATAATTAATTGAAAAAGATTATAAAATCATAAGTAGTTAATTACAATAAAAAATAACAAAAGTAATAAATTGAATTTTTTTACATAATATAAGTATCAAAATAAACGTTTGTCCAAAAAAAGTTCCATTAGATTATAAATAAGGCCAATTAAAAATAAACTACGTTATTGTAATTTTTTTATATTAAAAATATCACTTTAAAAAATTCTTAACATAACGTGCTTTAGACATTAATTAACCAATTTTTTTAAAACTAAAGGATTAAATAACACCACTTAATAGGTAACTCTCCGGTATTTTATATATACCGGTAGGTTATGTAATGGTCATAGAGTGACCTTCCTTTTCTCTTTTGTTTTTGTTTTGCTTGATGACGAGGGAAATCTTCAACTAGTAGGGAGAACTAGTATGTATACATAATTAGATTTTTAAAACAATTCTTAAAATAATGTGTTTTTGACTTTAATTGTACAATTTTTTTAAAGTCTAAGGATTAAATGACACCACATAATAGGTAACTCCCTTATAGTTTATAGAGACTGGTAGGCTATGTAATGGTCTCTGAATGACCTTCCTTTTTCTCTTTTGTTTTGCTTGATGACGAGGGAAATCTTCAACTGGCAGGGAATAGCATATGTATACACATCATTAGATTCCTAGCGATCAAATTTTTAGTTAGGTTGCATCCTTTGTTGTTAATTTTAGTCTCAGCTTTCATAGTTTTTTAAAGTGATCGAAAGCTGCTATCATATGATCTTGTTTGATAAAATGGCATTATAGTTATTTACAATTTTATTTTTTGCTTATTTAAGGGAAAGGTTTCAAATTTAAAGCATGGTTTCCATTTGATGTGTAAATTCAGATTTTGATTAGAGAATAAGATTTGAAGCGGAGACTAGTAGATCGTGCTACTTTGTTTTATCATAATAATGTGCTTATAAGTGAAGTTCTTAATGATCAGATCTTTGTTCAAGCATTGCACTAGTAAATTTCCCATTTTTAGAATTTAGTCCTTGTCGATTTATTGGTTTGATTGGGTCTCTTTTCAAGCATCGTACTGAAATAGAAATAATTATCTTTTAAGAAAGTAATTAGATATTCAATGATCAATCATCGTGATGAGAGATGAATTTACCAAAACGGATTTGCATGGAAAGTAATGACTTGTTTTTACCATATTTTCAATTTTGTCTTCATTTATCATGCTGAACTTATTCTCTAATTTTTTCTCTCTTTTTTGTCCTTCTGTTTTGCCACTATGAGAAGAATGGGCCAACTTCATTATCTGAAACATCTCACCAATTATTTGCTGCAAATGGAGATCTTAAACGAAAACTTGATTACTTTGTAAGTTAATCATATTATGTTCTTAAACTTTATATATTCTTAGTATAAAATCAATAATTATGTTACAATGGTGTTATTTCAGCAATCAAAAGTCAAGGACGCTGTTGACATGCTAAAGCCACATATTACACATGAAAGCGCTGTTAATACAATTGCAGCAATCCAAGAATTAGAAGAGCTTGTGGCGATGGATATGAGCGCCCCACTAAGAGAGGAAGCACAAACCGCACGACAAGCAACGGATCAACCACAGCCACCGCTGCCAGAGCAGCCACAATTTCTACAGCTTCAAAGTTAGAGGGGGGGAAAAAATTATTTGATCCTGCGTGCAATGATGCAAACAAAGGTAGAAGAATGCCATTTGTGAGGAGCAAATAGTGGTGGAAGAAGGAAAGGATTTGTAGAGTGAATAGGAGGTAGCGAAACTAACTGTCTCATTCAGAGGATAAGATAAGATAACCTTGTCCGGCCCTGATGTCTGTTGTTGTGCAATTTTAGAAAGAACTATGACTCATGTTTTTCTTATTTATAATTTTAATTAAAGTTTAGTACATTTTAAGCAAAAGGAGGTATTTTACTTATTTGAATACAAGTGGAATAATGTAGTAGTGAAGTGAACTATGACTCACATCTCTGTAAAAGAGCTAAATTAATGTCTATGGATGAATGTTCCTTTTGTTACAAAGCCACTTGGCTGTGATTTTAAAGAAGACGACGGGGGATGCAAATGCTGGGTGGTTTTATTTTCCATATTACTTCCACAACAAATATTGTGATTTGAGTGGGAAAATATATATATATATATATATTATTTAATTATATGATATAATTTTTTTTATATATAGTGTTTTATTTTGAACTTTTTTAAAATAAAATATTTTTATTTTTCTTAAATATATGTTTTTTTTATAACGAGAAAATGAATATTTGTTATTTAATAAAGAGATTAAAAATAAAATAGTTAAATAATTGTTTCGAATAAATTTTAAAAATTAAGAAAAAAAATTAAAAGTAAGCATGTAAGATTATGTAAGCATGTAATTTTATTTTATTTTTGGCCTAGTCACTAATTTAAAAAAGAAAAGAGTAAACATGGAAATTGAAGATTTAAGAGGCGGTTGCCTACTTGCCTTTATGTATTAATATGGCGGGAAAATTACAGCCACCGGACTAACGCGTGTGGAAGAAGCTTCCAGTTTTACCTCTCTATTTCTAATCGTCCGAAAACCTAACCGTCGCTCACTCTCCATAATCTCAATCATCTTTGTTCGCAATTTGGCGTCAGTTTTCTTTGTCTCTCAGGAAATTGTTACAAGCACATCTATATAATATCACATTTTCCAAATGACGGTTTTAAGGTCTCAGGAAATTGTTTCAACCAAACACTCCCAAAACATCTAAAACGAAACTCACAACCACTGTCTCAGTTCCTTCGCTTCCAAAGATTCTTCTCCGCCCTCTTCCACCCGAATTCAAGAATCGGAAACGAATTTGGGTTCTTTTCTGTTGGGTTTGGCTCCGGTTCATTTTCTGTTTCCAGGACAATGCGAGGGCGTCGTCAAAGTAAATATCCCAGTGAGGATTTGGGTCATATTTCTGGTGGTGATAGTATGCGTAAGATGAATGTATCTCCTGAGAAGGATACGTGGTTGAATCATGACAAGGAGAATGGCAGAGGAATCGGTGGTGATGATGGGGGTATGGGTCAATCGGCCGGTGGAGAACTGGGGTTTGATAAGATTGAAAAGGGAGTTAGTATTTTGGAAATTAGCGATGGGATTGGGAAGTCGGGAAAGCGTTCGGCTGGGAAGTCGTTTGGTGAAACGAGTGAGACTTTTGTGGGTTTAGGCGGGGAAGAAAAACAGGAAGTTGAAAAGGAGCGTCTGAGCGGGTTGGACGAGTCTGGTTGGTGTCTTGAAATTGGGAATATTGGGTGGAAAGTCAAGAAAGCTAGGGGATGGATAAAGTTGGATATTGACCATAGTGTTTCCGCGGGATTGGTTCAAGAATGTAGCAAAAATCAAGCAATAAGAGATAAGGAGAAGGGAAAGGTTATAGAGGATGATCTTGTCTGCTATGGTGTTGGTGAAGAGAAGTTAGATATGAACGGGAAGCATCATAAAAGTAGCGGGCTTACTCTTGAAGATGAAAGAGGCAATAGAAAGGTAACTGGTGAGAGTACTCAAGGTTCTGTTGTTGTTGAAGATTTGGAGGATGACTTAATTCTTAATGAGAACACTGATATTAAGGAGATAGTAGATACTATGCTTCTTTTGGCTAAAGATTATAGAGCAACACCTAGTAAACAGTTTGAAAACACTTTACCTGCAGAGAGAGAGAATCTTAGGCGTTCACGGTACAAAGAATCAGCGAGGCGGTCTGCTCGTACGCATGCTCTTTATCAGCCCGAAGAGGAACAGAAGTATGTTTCTGTTGAGGTCGAAGATAAAGAGGATATTGAAGATTGTGCCGGACCCTTCTCTATTGCCATAAAGATGATTGAAGATAGAAAGAAAAGAATTCTCCAAGGGACTTGTTCCAATTTGGATAAGAGCAAATGTGAATCGATCATGTGGTTTCCTAAGCCGAGATCAGACAATGTTAAGCATCTGGTGCCATCACTGCTGGATTTATGCTCAGTGCATCTTGCCAAGTACACTGATGCAATTGTTTCGCTTGAAGGCGTCCCAGATTTCTTAAGGAACCGGCTCAGTCAGTTTCTCATTGATTCTCATAGCATGAAGACACATATTTTCAAACTTTTTCTTCATGGTTCACCTGTAGATATTCGCTTAAAGAATTGCTCTTGGCTACCAGAGGAAGAATTCTCAAACTTGTTTCAGGGGTTTGATGCTAGCAACTTGACAGTATGTTTTCATTATTTTTGATGTTATGTCTATCTCCATTTAATGTCCTAAATGGTATCTTTTTAAGGTCGATGCATCATTTGTCTTTCTAATATAGATAATTTATTAGGAAAATAGGTTAAGTTAACCTCTTTTTACGGTTCTTATTTTAAGATGACCCATGTGCATATTTATTCTATAAAAAATATGTTACTTATAGCAGAAGCACAAAAGTAAACAAGTGCAACAAAATTGAATGCGGAAGTAAAAAATGAACAAGAAAAATAAACACACAAGAAATTAACTTGGTTTGGAAATTAGTGTAGTTCACACTCAAAATAACAAATAAATTCACTAATATCACTTCTTGATACAATAGTCTTAACCTAATACTCAATACAACTTGTGTTTTAAGAGTCCAAGATCTGATATGTAATTAGGTTAAAGAGATACTAGCTCTTCAAGGGTTCAACTCAAACTGGTAAATCATAAGGAGGAAAACACATGATAGATAAACACAGTTATAGTACATATAATTAAAGATAGGCAGTATAATAAAGCAGTAAATATAGAATTCAATAAATGAAAAGAAGGTGAAAATCATCGTAAAGTTTTCTAATCATATTTTAAATTTCAATATATAAGAACATACATTATTTAAACTCTGATTGTACTAGCCACACATTTAGATATGAATAACGCTAGATATAATAAGACAAACCTACGTAAAAACTATTTACATGGTAATATCCTCCAGTTGCTATGTGAACCATTTGGCAGCAAACAAATCTACTATGTAATAAAACAGTTACAACCTTGGTAGAAATAAAATCTCAATTACCTTTATCAACCGAGACCTCTGTTCGAACTGTCCATTGTTACCCTCGATTGTTGTCTACTGCTGGCCTTGCTTGTTGCCTTCACAACAATTTAATTCAACATACGAACTTGGCTCTCTTCCAAAACTAACACCACCCAAAATGGTTAGATTATTAACCGAAGATCAATAATATGTAAAGTGAATAAGAAAAAGTTGCATGAAGGCAACTACCAACCGACACACGGCTCTATATATAAAAATCCACTTGCTAACACCGCCTTGAATACTTACCACTCATAAGCATTGTTTAGCTCACACAGTTACAAATCACTAATACCGAACAACATTTGAGGTATTATTGATCCAAAAACAGAAAAACAAGACTCCGTTACGTTTTTTGGGATACCAAACAAGAAGAAATGTGGGGTATTTATAGAGCCTTGGATGGACACCTTACCAAAGGTGGTGGCGAGGTACTAAAAGTCACATATTTTCATTTTTAAAAATTATCGAGTAATTTTCATAAATACCTGTACCCAAATGAGCCAAAAACACGATCAAAAGTGTCAACTTGCTCGCTCGCTCACCAAAAACCAACATTCCACCTAGTATGTACACTACAAAAATCAATCCCATAGTGTGTGTAACATGCTTGCATATAACGTGTATCTAATTATGTACGTGCGTGAATTATTGAGTAATAACCAACTTTACATATAGGAAGACAAATACACTAAGAAAAATAAATAGGCTCCGTACATAGAAAGCTAACAACGACACAGAGGCCTACAGGATTTACAAAAAGAGTGAAAAAAAAGTAAAAGAATGAGTAGAATGGAAATAGATAGAGATTTTGTTTTATTTTTCTTGTTCATCTAGAGCAGGATTATGGTGTTTTTTTTTTGGGAACTTCTTATTCTAAATTGTGTTTGGGTTGATATGTTTGATTTTTGTTAGTTTGAAGAATGGTGGGTTTGTATACATAGTATAATTTTTTTCTCCAACATCTAAAGTGGGCTTCAGCTTAGCCTAGCCCAGGGCTCCGCTCCTGTTCCCAAGACTAGTTTGGCTTAATTCCCATCATTATATACATAGCCCTGCTGGCTTGGATCGGGTTTGGGCTTCAGGTTCTACTAAACTAATTGTACTTCCATTTCTGCTTCAGCTTCAGATAATTGGACTATTTTATGTGAGTTTGATGTATGTAACCTTGTTTGTGGAGAGGTATGGATGCTGGCTGTACTAACATATCTTGATTCATACAAGTTTTTATAAATGTAAAAGCTGCAGCTTGAACGTGCATATATGCTAAAACTTCTAAAATAAACAAGAAGTTTGTATAGTTGTGCTCTATTGCTGTACGGGTATCACATGCTTCTTATTTACCATCTAATAACGTCATCAGATTGAGGAGTTATTTGAGCTGATTACATGTTTTTTTATTAGAGATTTTAGTGATACCTTGGTGTCTTTTACCCCTTTGTAGCCAATATACCATTCTGCCTTTTCTAGTGCGGTTGCTTGCAGTGTGGACTAGTAACTTTTTATTTTAAGGAAAAAGGGTAATAGAGGTTCCTTTATTTAGGACTTAGGGATTGTTTATTCTCTTTGTTTATAAAATGTTTTTAAGTATTTTTGTTTGTCAAAAAATGTGCAGGGATAAAGATAACTTTCCATTCAATTTTTAGTTAAATACAGCGAAATAGTATATGCGATATATATATATGTTTATATTTTTCGATAGATATATATCTAATAAAATAATTTTTAATTAAAAAATTTAATTACATTTTTTAACAAATATTTCATTCAAATTTAAATTAAATTTTCATTGTTTAATGTATGACTTTAGATATTAAAGAATGATATTTTTTTTAGATTTATTGAAAATTTTGTTTAATTGAAATTTTTTTCTTAAAAAGTTTAAGTAATTTTTTTATTTAAATATAATTTTTTTTACGTATATATCTATTAAAAAATATAAACATACATGTCATGCAATATTCTGTTATATTTAATATAAAATATGATAAAAAACTGACTTGGTCTTTTCCACAAACAGTGGACTTAAATGTCATTTTTTTCGATAACAAATGGATTTAATATTACCTTTTTGAAAAGAAAAAAAGAAATTAAAAAGATACTTTTTCTAAACAAAAGAAATAAACTTTGCCTAAACAAATTGACTATATATACACTTCACCCTTATTTGTATTATCTTGTTTACTCCAGGTATGATGCATTAATACTTCTCTTTTGTGAAATCAGGTACTTCATCTTAACCAGTGTGGACGCTGTTTACCAGATTATCTACTATCAACGACATTAGCCAAGTCTTCAAATAGTTTCCCTGCACTAATTTCTTTATCAGTTAGTGGTGCATGCCGTCTTTCAGATGATGGGCTAAATAAGCTTGTTTCCTCAAACCCTGCATTAAGATCTATCGATCTTAGCCATTGCTCCCTGCTATCCTCTTCTGGTATCGACAGTTTATCTAATTCATTGGGACTGACATTGAGGGAACTGTATCTTGATGATTGGCAAAACTTTGATGCTAACCTTATGCTGCAAGCTTTAAGGAAGCTTGAACAATTGGAGGTTTTGTCTCTAGCTGGAATTGAAGATGTTACTGATAAATTTATAAAAGACTTTGTGAGTGTTCGTGGTCATAACATGAAGGAACTTGTTTTGACTAAATGTGTGTAAGTGGCTTTCACTAACTTTTGATGTGACACGTGTCTGTTTAATGAGTGGATGTCGCAAGCATGAACTTTGCCATTTGGTTAAGCTAAACTTTGCAAGTACCTTTATTATGTTACTTATACCGTTTATGTTTAATTTGGTGCAGAAATTTGACAGATAATTCCTTGAAGGTCATTGCCAGACACTGTTCTGGGTTACGTGCGCTTGACATTATAAACTTGTGCAAGTTGACAGATAATAGTTTGAGATATCTTGCAAATGGCTGTCCGTCAATTCAAAAGTTCACTCTCTGTCAGAATCGATTTAGGTTTATACTCTAGTATGAGATTTGTTATTAATTATTGTACCTTCCAATAAATGTGCAAAATGATGCATTTTTCATTTGTGTTTATTTTAGTTAAGGTAATTTTAATATAGAAGAAACTAATAGGAGAGTGACGGGTAGTAATGGTTTGATTTTTATGTGAAATTGGTGAAATTATTATAATTATTAAAAATAAAATTTTAGTTTCATAATTACTTAAAATAATTCCTATCTTATTTTCATAAGTTAGTAGACTAATTGAGTCATTTATAAATAACATGGTTAAATTGAATTATTTTACGTAATAATGGTACCTTGTAACTTTAAGGGGCATATTTTGGTTGTGTAATTTCGTATTCTTTTCTCATCAGGGAAGCTGGATATGGTAGTTATGGCTAATTATTACTTTCATTTATGAATTGCTTCAGTTTTTTTGAGATAATCTACGAACTGTATCCAGTTCTGTCCACTTTCTTGAGTTATGTAAATTGGAATTCGCACTCCAGAACCGTTTCAACATTTTGAATTTTATTAAGATTTACTCGGAAACCATTGTGCTGAAAATTAGGGTAGATGCACGCTTTGGCGAAATCAAAGAATTTTGTTTATGGCAAATATCACCTGCTTTACTTCTTACATGCACTTGGGGTCTTGCTCATTTGGTGCAGATTGACTAACTGGAGTTTTTATCTTTGTTGTTTGCTAGCGATGAAAGTATTGCGGCATTTGTAGATATTTTGGGCGACAATTTAGAGCAACTTTCCCTGAATAAAGTAAAGAAGGTGCCTCTCTCTCTTTCTCTCCCCATTGGTTCTACTGTTATTCCCATACTATGCATTTAAATGAACTGCCTCCACAAATCAGTCCCTGAAAAATCATGTTTGCTTATCATGAAATTTTGCTTGGTGGAATATTTTGATGTGCCTGTCGATTCTTGTCGATTCAGACTTGAAGAGATGTCAATTTGACCTTACCGGTCGTTTCCGACCTCTTCGGGTCAGGAGATCGAGGTAAAAACTGGATGGGATATTATCCCTTTTATGCTTCGGGGTAAAATGGGTTTGGGCAAAAACTAGGTCGGTTGGGAAACTATTTGGGTACCCACTTTTTAAAATAAAAAATCAGAATCAATTCTAATATTAAGCAATCTGCACCCTTTTTTTTTATTAAAGTTACCCTATAATTTACATACCTGCTAGCATTTGTCTTCAGAATTATTTAGTATTAGACAATATACAAAGCATTTTGATGATTCTTAAGTTGGATTGCATGTGGAATAAAAAACCAATATATACATATTGCAATTATGAATTTAGATATTAGGTTTTCATTTCATGTGATTTATTACACATTTGAAAGAATGTTTATATTTTGCATAATTTTAATGTAGTTTGTGATTTGAAAAATTAAAAGATCTTAGAAAAAATAATTTGAGAATTAATTTAATTTTTGTTATTAATATCGTTTCAAATAATTATACAATTAGTTTATATGACGGTTGAATGATAGACTCATCCCTCCTTAATTTCAAGTCATATTTAATCACAAATTCTGTTTGCTAAAAAAAGAATCGAATTAAATAAAAAATTACATTTCATATTTTAAAAAAAGCTTGTTTAGGTTGGAAACAGCACGGCTTTGTCACTAGCCAGGTGTTCAAAAAACTTGCATACTCTGGATCTATCATTTTGCCACAATTTGAGAGATGAGGCCCTGGGTTTAATTGTTGATAGCTGCTTAACACTGAGGATGCTCAAGGTTTTTGGATGTAGCCAGGTACCACTATTTGTATACTTGACCAGCTCTTCTACCCATGTTTTGAGAATATGCCAACCAATTATGAAGGGGTTTCTTTCTAAAACTTTATATTATTTGTTAAGCTTTGGGCTAAGATTTCAAATTGCATTGTTTTGTAGATTACGACTTTTTTTGTTGATGGCCACTCAAATCCTAATGTAAAAATCATCGGCTTAAGTTCGTCTCCATTGTTTGAAAATCTCCCAGTTATTGAGCCTTATGACGGTCCTTTACGTTATTCCTCTCCGTTTGATCTCAATTCAGACAGACAGAAGTATCATGAGAAACTGAATCAATTTTAACCATTCACTTGTATGTTCATCAGTTTGCAATATCATGCTGGCCTAGATGATTCCTCTTGTGAAAGATTATTAACTGTATAGATGAGCCTGTTTACTAGCTTTGTAGTGGTCCTTTTGATGGAGATACATATAGGTTATATGGTGCTTCTTGGAGTTGGTGTGATATTAATATTTATCATGCCTACATTGAAGCTTACTCAAAACAACATAAAACGATCAAATTTGTGAAATATTTGTCAAAAATAGTAATAAACACAGAAATTCATTAATGATGAAAAGATGCTAATTGCTTCAAATAATACACGTTGATGTCTGTCTGATCAAGAAAATGTAGCAGTAAGCATGTATCTATTGCTAGTATTTTCTGTCTTTTGTTCTCGAGCGAATTTACCGTTAGGCAAGTTCAGAATTTCTGAAACTTTCAATCTGTTTCCTGTAGAAGATGTGGAAATTTTGAACAAGGTTTTCAAATCTTGAAACATAGCAAATAAGTTCGCTCTTCTAGCAATTGAGAGGTTGCTTTATCGACCATCTGAGGAAAACGTAAAAGTTGCATCAGAATTACAGAAAATGATAGCCTGAAAATACAAATTTAATACGTGAATATTACCTCAAAACCCATCTTCTGGTACAGGTCTTGTGCAGGTCCATTGTCTCTACATACATGCACATACACTTGTCCAACACCTGATACATGAAAACATTTCAGAAGAGAGATATCAGGCCTTTCTATAACCTAATAGTGCCAGACTCTAACATGGAAAGAGACAGATTCTGTATACTTCACTTTACCATCCGAAATGGCTGCTTCAATAGCAAAATCCATCATATTACTAGCTATACCCTGCCGACGTGCAGGTTTGGCAACACATAAGTTGGCAATATAACCGTATCTATTCAGGGACCTTCTGTTGATGCTGCAGAAGAGAGGAGCTTTCACCCGTTCCTGTAAGACGACTTAATTAAATAACAATGTTACAAAAAGAAAACAAATTACGAAAAAAATAGCAATATAAATACCCCTGGAAAAGCTTCTCCATGCAGCAAGTACCGGATGTTCAAATCGAGAGTTCCAACAACACTTTTCAATACAGTACGTTTCACATTTTTTGCTTCCTTCTTTACCTAATAAATTTGATACCAGATTGCTGAGTGCAGCTATAAATGTAATAATAGAAGCCGCATACTGTTGGAGGCAATTTTTTTATTGATTTTCAGGAGGAAAAAAAATAGCCTAAGAGGATACAATCCACTCTTGAAATGAAAGAGAGTCCAAAAGCAAACAAAAACTAGTACAGAAACTGAAATTACAAACAAGTAACAAAGTCCATTCAAAAGCTCATAAACCACAACTTTGGAAGATTTTCAGTAAAACCTGACGTTGCATATAAACATCCAGATCAGACAACAAAAAATCAAGAGGCATATGTTTATGGAAGTGTCATACTGTAACAATGCAGGTGCATTTCTGCCCATTTTGCCCTTTGGTTCGCTTTTTTATGGCATTGAATTCCTACACAATAACACATCATCAAATAAGTCACACATTCATGCTTTTTATTTTGGGCAATCATAAAATTCCATGCTTGATATCAACATATTTAGCTCTTAAAAGAAATGAGTCAGCCTACCTGCTCTGCAAATTTCCTTTTCTGGCTATTGATATATCTGTGTTAATCAAGCACAACAAACATCAGCAGTGTCCAACCTTCTACTCTCTTTTTTTATTTTTTATCAAATGATATTTTTGTGTTATTCAAATCTGTAAACTTAAAATGGATTACATAAGCACACTTACAACAGACTGGTACGTGCTGGAAGCAGAGGAAACGGGTTTCTTGCCCAGAAAACTTTATTGATTCCAAGCTGAAAGTTTGAAATCATGGACAATTCCTCATCTCTATTGTTTTCTCAATCGGCTTTTATATAATTTGCCAAGTTTCTTTTTGTATGTTTTTTCCTATAATCTACATGCATGGCTAGGGTGGTAAAAACCACATACTAGGCCTACCTAAACTAACGGACTATGGTTTCCTTCTTCATCTAAAGTAAAAATTGATGAGTGTTCAAAAGCAGTTAATATATCGTGATTTTATGTATGTTCTATGATTAAATAAATTTGAATTTGCTTAGTTATACTATCATTTCAAACAAATCTATCTTTTCAAAATCACAGGTATATTTTATTATTTTTCAAGTATTTCTTGTATTTAAATAATTCAACTTGAAGAAATATATCTAAAAGCACCCATTACAACTAAGAAAATTAAAAATATAACATATGTAAAACATTACATATATTTTAAAACTTAAAAAAAGAAAATACAAGAAATAAAGGCTTCCAAATGATGCAGAATATAATATGTTATCGCATGAAAGTTTTATAAGCCGCAACTTAAGGCAATAGGAGTGACATCAATACGTCCCCAATATGATGCAAACCAAGGTGTGAAAATGTTGTATGCTACAGCGCGAATGTAATGGATCGAGTCAAAACCGTGTACAACCTGTGTATGCTACGGCATTAAACACTTGAATGCTGCGACGCCAATCTAAAAAATCAAATTTTCTCTCATTTTCTCCGCTTATGTATAGGATCCTATTTTCATTGTAATACATATCCTACATTTTCATCCTTAAGTTGCTCTCTAAGTCTTAAATTGTTCTCTCCTAGATTTTAATGAGTTCACCTCTGGTATGAATATTGTTTCAAATGAAAGAAGAGCCATTTCTCCATTATAATTGTCTATGAAAGAACAATTTCATAATTTTGGTGAAAGAATGAACTATATGGATGAATACCAACAAGCTATATTCTTAAATCAACAGCATCATGATCAAGTAGAATATAATATGCTAATGTATGAAATAAACCAATTCAAATTAAGTCATCTCAAGGTGGATATAAGTTACTTAACAACACCCGAGTATCATCATTATGATTTCACTTTTATACTGCCAAAAAGATCACGACAATAACCTAAAGGTCAAGATCCGGATAATATGGAAGATGGGCTCTAAATTGGATAAATTTTATATTGATAAATTTTTATTTAAATATTTAAAATAATTTTCAACTAATTATTGTAACAAATCATGAATGTTTAAAATATTGAAACAACTTATGCTATAGATTTAAATTGTAGACTTACAAGAGACTAAAAAGCATGAGAAGTTTTGTTTTTATTATTCTTTTTATTTTTTTTTAAATTTTATTCGTTTATGTGTTAGTTGATTTTTTTATTATTTATTTATAATTTTTGCATTTTTTTAATGTTTGTAGATATCATATTTAAAAACTCTCATAATAGTTAAACTAGTCCACTAAGGTAGCATAGAGGTTTAAAAACTTGTTGTATATGTTAAGTGCAATCGTGTCAATCTACGTAATGGATTCAGGATAGTTTAATTTTATTTTTTACTTGTCATTCTTGATAAAAAGAGTGATTATTTATGTTGCAAACAAACAAGCAACAACTTTCACATTAAGGGGTGCTCATCTATCTACTGTTGCTACCTTGTTATTACGAACAAACAACCAAGCAAACAGAGGCGAAGCTGTAGTGTGCTAATAGGCCACCTTGACTTGAAGAGTAAAAAAAAACCCAACTATCACTATATTAAACCCAACCCGTTAAGGGGCGCAAAATAAGAAAATCAAGGGAAGTGGAAAGTTTTTGAACTCCAATTTTCGTACTCAAATTCTGACACTGAAATTTTGATTAGATGGTACTCAAAGAGAGAGGTAACGAGACTGACTGTTGTTGGTTGGAATTATCAACTAGGTGAACGTTCCATGCACACTGTATCTCCCGTTAAGGCAGATCTATCGCAGGGGGAGGGTTTTTTCTTAACCCTGAATTCAAAGTTATGTCAAAGTGATTTCCATGAGAGGCTATTCACAAGATCTAGAAGCTGATTGAATAATTGGTAGGAGCAAAGGACTGGCTCTTCTCTTTAGACTCAAATCGACTTCAAATCGATTTGTTAGGTTTCTTTAACGATTGAATCTCTCTCCCTTTTTTAGGGTGCTCACTACCTAGGTTGAAAGAAAAGCATACCTCTTTTGAAAGATCACTTAGCCAAAATAGGGAATTTAAAAAAAAAAAAAATATATCGTGATTTTAGGCATGTTAATTAATTAAATAGATTTGTATTTGCTTGATTTTTACTATCATTTTAAACAAATCTATCTTTTCAAAATAACAAGTATATTTTGTTGTTTTTAAGTATTTCTTGTATTTAAATGATTCAACTTGAAGAAATATATCTGCAGGCATCCATTACAACTTAAAAGATTAAAAAGATAACATATGTAAAGCATTATATATGTTTTAAAACTTGAAAAAATGAAAAACAAGAAATAAAGGGTTCCAAGTGATGCAGAACATAGTATATCACGGCGTGAAAGTGTTATATACCGCGACGCAAGGCAATAGGAGAGACATCAACGCATCCCAAATATGATGCGGACTGCAGCGTGAAAAAGTTATATGCCGCGTTGCGAATGTAATGGATCGAGCCAAAACTGTGTATAACATGTGTATACTGCAGCATTAAAACTTGTATACCGTGACACCAATCTAAAAAATCCATATTTCGCTCCCTTCCTCCACTCATGTATAGGATCCTATTTTCATTGTAATCTATATCCCCCACTTCATCCTTAAGCTGCTTTCTTAGTCTTTTAAGCTTCTGTTTTTTATTTTAGTTTATTTAGTTTAAAGTTCTTCTCTTATTTAAAAGTTAAACAAATTTAATTTATGTAATAATTTTAATTTTCATTAATCCAATTAGAAAAGATCACCCAAAGATAAAAGAGATACAATTCCAAACTAGAAAGTTGCAAGGAAATTATGTAAACACCTTTCACTTGTTTGATCCTCCCAATGACTTTCTGCCCGTAGCCATGCTGCAGTCTACCACAATTTCAAAGCAAAAGAACCACTACAGATTAGTTTTGGAAACCAATATCACAACTCTTGTCATACAAAACTTCAAAGTAGAGATTCTACCACCTATTAGTCAATAGCTGGTTACATACCCAGTATTCTTCATCAAGTATGGCCTCTCGGGCAACAAATTGTCCAAACTCAAATTTTCTCTCTGAAATCAAATCTTGATCTGATGGTTGCAGCCGATCAAATCGTAGAACTGGAGGCCTCAATGATGGGACCTGGGAAATTGATGGTGTTGGAGGTTGGACTGAGCGCTCTTCCAGCCTGTTTGTCTGGGAAGATTTGGAATCCATTGACCTGTTGGATCATATCAAGAGGGGTACAGAGAAGGTAAAACACATCAGAGCAGATGCAGAAAAAAGATGTCCATAATAATACACTTAAAAGATACCACATAACTAAAAAAATATGAAGAGGGCATATTAAAAGGATCATCGGGTTGAAACTCACATGGTCCAAATGGCATTACATTTGCGAAACTCTCTATAGGATTTAATTCTGGCATGGGGAAATCTCAAAAACTTATTTCCTTGTATCGAAATTGTTGACATTAGATCAATCTTCTTCCGGATCGAACAAACTTCTTGAAAGCTGTACGAAGCTCACAAGTAGACCATAAACAATTCTCACCTTGTGAGATTTCGTTTGATTCCTGCTGACAGAATAAGTGGCTAATAGAACAAGAAGAATAACAATTGAAAGAAAGCAGTGAAACTATTAGCAGTTATAACAGCGTGATTGCAAAGTGGAGGGCCACAGACACTAGATAAGACAAAAGGACCAAAATTTCGTTTTAGATTCATTGTGCGATGGAAAGTAATATTCAACGAACTGGAAAAATTATTGCCCAAATGATTGGATTTAAAAAAAATTAACTGCCTTGCCACATAAGATCAGATCCATAAAATTGCGGGTAATATGGCAAGAGCTAATGATATGGGGGCGATTAATATGCACTGTGTTTCAAGTTTCAACACAAATGCAATAAGTGGTATGTCTTTGTTGTAGCTTGATAATAGAGAAAGACTAACAAAAGGTGGATAAAGCAAGTGGCTTTTGGGGTGAAGAAACAGTTGTTAGTATTAGTGGATAAAATTCTGTGAGATTACATGTGGCTAACTACCAGCCAATCCCTACTCATCCTTTCCATTTCCTCCTATATCTATATTAATAATTGACCACAGATCTTGAACTTTACCCGCAGATCATAAAACCTAATGGATCACAAAGTGGCACGTATTCAATGGTCGGACATTGATTATTACAAGTACCCATGAGAAAATAGATTTTTGCGCCTATTATTTGCCCAACGTAAAATCGGGTAATTTCATATTCTACATACTCCTAAAAAAGATTGAGTCTTAAACCACAAAGATACTGGGCACATCAAAAATCAGTGAGATAATTTTGAGGCTTAAACCACAAAGAAAATCAATTTCTTTATTCTTCAACTTGTCAGTTGCAAGGGTTATCTTCTCCAAAATCTTGGAATGCAAAACACCATTGGAACCAAAACTGATCTATCAAATACACAACTTTTCCCCATCCATACGAGGAACCAATCCACCAGCTTCTTCAACAATTAAAACACCAGCAGCCATGTCCCACGGCTTTAAACGATATTCCCAATAGGCTTCTACAATCCCCAAAGCTACATGACACATATCAACTGCTGCAGCACCAAGCCTTCTAACACCCCTACTGACATGAGTAAACTCTTTAAATAACTCAATGTTGGTAGCCCAAGGATCATCACGTTCATAGCCAAACCCAGTGACAAGAAGAGACCTTTCAATTTCATCAGCTTTACTCGCCTCAAATTTTTGGCATTGCAAAATGCTCCACCACCAGAAGTAGCAGAAAACATTCGGGTATTCCAACACAGAGGACCCCCAAGAAACTCCACAACACAAGCAGCAGATGGTTACCTCTAAACAGGACTCCTAATGAGACTGCAAAACTAGGATAACCATGTGCAAAATTTGTTGTCCCATCTAAAGGATCAATAAACCAAAGATAATCAAAAGATGTATCTCCTATAACTCCACCTTCCTCACCAAGAATAAGATGATCTCCAAAATTCTCCATCACAACGTCTAAAATTGCATCCTCACCTCTCTTATCCGTATCAGTGACCAAGTCTGTTACTACTTTGTAGGTGATATTTCGAGGCTTCTTAACAGCATCCATTACAATTTCAGCGCCAGTCTTAGCAGCAGTTTCGACTACTTCGATGAGCTCATTAGGTGGAATTGGTCCAATTGATTTAGCACCCACCTCTGTGTTGGAAGTTTCTTACACCAAGGTCCTTGTACTGAAAGATATCGAAAACTTGGCATTCAAATATTGGAACTTTTTGCTTCAACTGTGAAGAAGAAAATGATGACTGATTGGGAAGGAAAATTGATTTGGGAATCTGAGATAACCTTAGAGGAACATTTGTAGAGAAGATAAGGGACATACCCATTTCAACTTAACGGAAACGAAGCGGAAAGATTTCCAGAATATCTCAGGAAGGGATGAATTGGGCACTTTGTTTCTACCACAAACCTAGTTATGTTATCGGATGACAAATGGATTGAGCAGGTTTATTCTCTTATTTTCATCTCCTATCATAAAAAATAAAAAATAAAAACTGCCCAATAAAACCCTGTGTTATTTAAAAACATAACAAATAATTAGAGAACCTTGTTTAGTTATTTAAAAAAAAAACCGGTAATATATTAGTTCTGTACAAGAATTGCATAAGATAAGATAATAGGTATTTCCTTTTTAACTTTTCTAGAGAAAAAAAATTCCTACAATATATAATAAAAAACAATGTATATTTAAAAAAAAACTTAAATTAAAACAATGTAAATAAGTGCCTTTTATAAAATTCTAATATTTGAGATTATAAAAGTTAATAATTAATTTAAATAAAACAAAATAGCAAGTCAACTTTATTTCATATTTCACTAATAGTAAATAGTATATTAAAAATAACTTTATTTCCGGGCCTAGAAATCGGACCGAGTGAACTCGGACGAGTAAAGTTTGACCCATTGATTTCCTATCCTATCCCTCTCTGTTAGGAGCAGGTCGGGCAGCCAATTCCATGACGAACATCAGAAAAACAAGGTCTTTAATACATAGAGGGCCAAGGAAAAGGTAACGCACAAATTATACAGAAAGAAGATGCGAAATTGATAAAGGGGGAATAAGGAAAAAGAAAATTACCCAAAAATCCGGTGACAAAAACCAAGCTTTTGCCGAAGGGAAGGCAGGCATGCTACGGACAACAGTGAACTTTAAGGAAATTGATCGGTGTGTTCGGAGTTTTCGATCTGTTGACAAAATGATGGTTTAGTTTGTTGTGGGCGGTTTCGGTGGTTTGTTTGTGTCTGTTGACTCTGCTTCCCTTCCAATTTTTGGGACTTTTTGTCTTTTCTTTTTGCTAAATGTGTTTAGGTTTAGCTGAATAACATCAACTCATTTCAGGGGCCAAAAAAACAAATTTGTTTTTTGGAAAAATATATTATGTCTGTTATAAAAAGTAAACAACATATATATTTTTAATTTAGTTAGAAGTAAAATCAACTGAAATAGTTTTTTTATTACGAATAACTAAACACCTCAGGATATGATATAATATTTGTTTGCTATTAATATTTTAATAAATTATCATATAATTATTTTAACCATTTTTCTTTATAATTTAACATTTAAGATTTGAATGTTAATTAATGCTAATTAAGTTAAATTAGATTAATTTAAATTTAAATCTAATTTAATTTATATCCTAATTTAAATAAATAAAAAATTGAATCTATCTAAAATAAGGTGATTTTATTCAAATTTTTATTTTTATTTATTAATTGATTTTTTTTAACTATTGATTTAAAATATTATAATTTTTATCTAATTAAAATAATAAAAAATTTGAGTCAAATTCAATACATTAATATTAAACATATAAATAATAATTTTATTACAATTTTTTACAAAATTAAGAAGTAAAAAATTTTAAAACTATAAATATATATCTAAATTTAAAGTAAATAAATATTTTAGATTTAAATTTTATGTAATTATTATTATTAATAACATAATATATTTTTAAAAGTTTCTAAATAAAATAAAATTATAAATTAATTTGATACATATATGAACAAATCAATGAACTCGTCGTAAGTATTATACATATATATATAATTTATAAATTTAAAAGAATATAACATATCTAATTTTTAAATAAAATTTATAAATATTCATATAACTAATCATGTTTATGTCGATAAAATATTTTATAATTCTTATTAATAAATGAATAATGAGAAATATTTTTTCGTTACATAAACTCACCATATAAAATAATAATAATAATAATATATTGTTGAAAATTAGTGTTGAGAACGCCAAGGCCAAAGGCCAAGACATAGACCTAACTAAATAAAACAAGCTCTCTTAAAGTTGTATTCTTTCCTTTATATTTTCATTACAATTCTATAGCTATATATAAGTAGATTTACTCCTTGAATTACTCTTTGAATTAAACATTACTTGATTTACTCCTTAAATTAAGGATTCATTGTTTTACTCCTTGAATTAATCATTAAATTAAGGATCACAACTCCTTGATTTACTCCTTGAATTAAGGTTCTTGAATTAATCCTTAAATTAAGGAGTTGTGATCTTAATTTTATCTCCAATACTCTCGTGGATCCATAAGGTTTATGGATCTAAGCATTTCGTTAAACCGATGGTCAAGCGCATCAAAGGTAAAACTAACAAAAATGCCGATTCTGACAATAGCAAAATATATATATATATTGTTGTCGATGTGGCGACCTTTCCTTTTACCACAATACTTCCTCCACACGGGAGCGAGGAAATGTATGAAGATTTAATCCATCATCGCCAAGAAATTTTGGTTTCAATGTGAGACCTTTCCTTTTACCACAATACTCTTCCTCCACATCGTGAGGTAGAAGGCTGCAGAGATTTAATCCATCATCGCCAAGAGCTTGGTTTCAATGCGACCTTTCCTTTACCATAATACTCTTCCACATCAAGTCGGTAGGTATGGGATAGATTTAATCCATCATTGCCAAGAGCTTGGTTTCAATGTTGGACATTTCCTTTTACCATAATACTCCTCCTCCACATCAAGTCGGTAGAAGCTATAGGAGAGATTTAATCCATCATCGCCAAGAGCTTGGTTTCAATGTGGGACCTTTTCTTTTATCACAATACTTCTCCTCCACATCAAGTCGGTAGAAGCTACATGAGAGATTTAATCCATCATCACCAAGAGAATTTGGTTTGAAATAACAAATAGAATAAGAAATCGCTCTGATAGAGTGTCAAACGCACTTTGAGCAGATGAATAACAATTTTTGTCCAAGAAGATCGACTTGCTCTTATACCATGTTGAAAATTAGTGTTGAAAATACTCCTTGAATTAAGGATTTATTGTTTTACTCATTGAATTAAGGTTCATGATTTACTCCTTAAATTAAGATTCTTGATTTACTCCTTAAATTAAGGAGTTGACACTCCTTAATTTACTCATTAATTTTATCTCCAATATATATATAAATAATTATTAACTATTTTTATTTTCATGTTGTAGGGTTGAACTTAACGTAATTCTAATACTTTTGTATTATTTGAATTTTTTTGAATTTAATTCAATTTAAATTTGTATAATTAAATTGCATTATAAATTGTGACCTCTAATATAAGTAAAACATTAAAGAAAACGTTATCCTTTGTTTTAGACTTTATTAACCCGTTGTAAGTTTTATTTTTTCACCACAAAAATCATTTTCTTATGTTTATATAAATTATTTTAAATTTTACATCAATAAAAATAATACATAATAATATTAAATTTAATTTAATTAATAAAAATTTAATATTAAACTAACCTAGTAAATTAGAGTAAAGTCTAAATGCCATTTATCAATAGCATTAACGTTTGAGTTAATTTTTAAAAAATATATTATAAATATGGTTGTTTCTACTAGACGAGTAAATTTTATTTTATATGGAATGTAAATTTAAATCCTACCGTCATCGTGTTTAATGAAAACATGATTAGTTGTTTAATAACAACTTTTTTATTATCGGAATTAGTTTTAATAAGAGAAAAGGGTTTATATGGCCATAGCCCATATGGGTTAATATCTTATTAGTGGATAGAGCATAGAAAAACGGTGGACCAAAATAAAGAAAACAGGACCAAAATTTGGAGGTTCGTGTTAATACATTAAACTGGTATCGAACTGCAGACAAAGGTGTATTAACATATAAATTCAGCCTTAAAAACTCTTTGGAAACTTGAATAAAAAAAAATTTGAAATTATATTCAGGGTCTTTACTTAAATGATTTTTTTTCCGCCTTAAAACCATAATATATAACTTATTACCTATGAGAATAAACAATTCATATTTTGTTTAAAAATTTAAATAAATCTATAACTCTAAGACTAAAAGTCTTATTAAGTGTTTGATAATTTTCTTATTTTTGGAGATCTATTTCTCAATAGGATGAAAATTTCACATATATAGATTTAAAATAATATATATCCGACAATTTAAATTCTTTAAAATTAACAAAATTTTAAGATCACCATATAAAATCTTCACAAATTTTATTCTTAAAGACTCAAAGAAAAAAACAAATAATATATCAAATACATACGTTTGTTAAATAAAATTAATTAATATTCATTTTATTTTTATAAATATTATCATAAATTATTAGAATAATAGTTTTAACTCATATTATGAGAGGAAAATAAATTTAAATCATCTTCTTATTCATCTAAAATCACCTCTATAATATAAAAAAATTGAGATTGATGCATATTTTTAAAGATTTGTACAAAAGTGAAAACTATACTTTTAAATGAGAGAAAACAAAGAGTTTTAAAAGAAATAAAATTGATTTTTTTAATATTTTTAAAGATTTGTACAAAGACGAAGAATATACTCTTAAATGAAAGAAAGAAATGAGTTTTAAAGGAGGTGAAATTGATTTTTTTAATTCAAGAAATGAAATTATAATTTTAAAAGATAAGGTGAAAGATAAAAAAAATCTAAATTGATTAATCTATAGATAAGAAGGAAAGTAAAATATGCAAAGGTAAAAGATGAGTAGCAATGGAGTTTAATTTCTTCCAGATTTATAAATACTTATATTTTCGTATCGTTGACATCTATCTTGGTTAATGATAAAAACATACTATTTTATAGTTCATACATCATTTAAGTGCCATTAGATTTGTATATTACTATGACTATACCATCAAGCCTTGCTATTTTTCGGTCTAATAAGGGAAATATTTTTGTTGGGTTTCATTGTAAGTAGATTATACAGTCAATTTTGAAAATAAAATCATAAAACATTTGGATATACAATTGCTTTTACAACAATTACTGGAGCATATTGTCATGATCTTAATTTTCAAATATCGATCGTGCGGCACTTAGTACCGTCCGTTGCACTAAGCCCGCCTTTGAATCCGAATGAAACTCCAAAGAGACTAGAAAGAGAGTTTGTAAAGAATGTTGTTCTAGAGAGAGTTTATCTTACAAATGCTAAGAATTTCCAAGGATGATTACAAATGAAGACCAATAGGTCTATTTATAGTGTAGCACCAAGCTTAAGATTATGCCACATCTTCCTAGATCCTTCTAGCTCTAGAATATATAAGAGAGTTCTAGTTCTATGTACAATATGCCATAAGGTTCTAGGACCTTCTAACCAACTCTAGAGTCTTCTAGGTTTGTCTAGTTCCTTCATGCACGTTCCGGGATGTTTCGTAGGCTTCCAGCGGTTTCCACATCCTTCTTGAACCATCCAGCATGCTCTAGAATATTCTAATACATTCTAGCACTCTCCAGCGTGCTCTAGAACATTCTAGGGTCTTAAAGTTTGAGTTGAGTCCGTCCAACTCTAACCCTTTCTATACATCTCTAGGCAACTCTAGAACTTTCCATGTAAAATAGTTTAGATCCTTTAAGTAACCACCATTATTTTTGGATTTTTAGAGACATTTCGTACTGGATGTGACAATATGTTGAATACTGCGACTAATTTGAATCTCTGAGGTTTTGACCCTACTTTGATGTCATAGCTAGACAAAAAGTAAAACAAGCAAATAGGTTGCTTTTAAACCAATTGATATGTTTAGATACTTTGAAAGAGTTGAATTATAATTTTATTTTCAGTTTATTTACTTAGTTACCTTGCAATGCAAGTAAACATCATTTTTTGTCTTTGCTTTCCATGCTCACTGTGTTAGAAGCAGATTCAGAATTGCTTTTCACTACGATCTTCTCTTTTCCTGTTTGCTGTATTTGTGTAATTAGGACATTTTCTTCCAAATAAATGTAGTTATACATGTATTACATGATGAAGACCATGCAGTTTCCTTGCTATTTATTTATGTGGCAACTTAAATGCTGTTGGCAAGAATAAATTACCAGGAAATTTTGAAGCCTTTATTTGAGATAGTCATGAAGCACTTATATATCTCACTTGTAATACTTTTTTTTGTTTCAGTTATGGAGAGAATAATTTCCATCTACATCTTCAATTGTGGAGTGCATCAATGGACTTTTTGATGGACCGGTTCTTGATAAAGGTCACATTCGTTCTAAATCATCAGTCAAATCAGTTTTAGTAGTGCCCTCCAATACGTTAATTTGTTGGAAGAGAGAGAAGGTTATTAATATATATATATATATATATATATATATATATATATTAATTAGACATCGAGTGCTCATTGCGATAAAAATTTCTTATTTTATATATATATATTAATTAGAAATTATATATTAATATATATATATATTAATTAGAAATTATATATTAATATATATATATATATTAATTAGAAATTATATATTAATATATATATATATATATATTATTACGTGCGCAAATACTGAGAATAACATTGAGAAAAAGAGGAAAAAATGTGCATAAATACTAGGAATAACGTTGAGAAAATTAAAAGAGGGAAAAATATGTGAGAGAGAAAAAAAAACATATGATATATATATATATATATTATATAAGAAATAAAAATACATTAAATTAAATTAATAATAGAGAAAAATAAAAAAAATTGTAAATTAATTTATGTATTTTTTTTAAATGAATGACATACAGTATTTTAATATTAAAAACTCTATTATTTTAATTATAATTACAATCATTTAATAATCGTAGCTATATAAATTTGTTTATATATATTTAAATTATTTTTGTAATTTAACTTATAACTACGGTTATTGATAAAATCGAGGCTATATGTATACACTATAGTCTCGGTTTTTATCAAACCGTGACCAAAAACCTATTGCCTCGGTTTTTAAAAGAACCGAGGCTAAAATTTCGAGACTAAAAGTACATATTGTAGTAGTGGTTACTGTTTTTTTTCTCAACTTGGGGTTCAGGGGTTCCCCTTACCTGGCAATATGTGATGGTAATAAATTTGAAATTAATTGCTATGACATTCAAGTGATGCCTTCGATTAGGGCCCATGCTAAACATACGTCTCAAATTGGAATACTTGTAGGCGATCCAAAACACTAGGAAAGAAAGGCAACTTGTCCCCTAAGAAATTCAAAATATCTGAACTTTTGCTTGTCCTTTTTCATTTTTTATGGGCTTCTAATGAAAACTAATGAGTGTAGCCAAAAAAAATAAAAATTAAACAACATATAACTTTTCTAAAGCTTAAGCTTGTAGTCACAAAATTAACTTCATTTGCATTTAGATTTATATATTTTTAATGTAAAAAGATTTATCCTAACTAATTTCACGTTAAATACCGTTTAATTAGTTGTATTAAATTCGTTTAAAGTTAAATTCTAATTAATTGAATTATGTTAAATGTTATTTGTGTATTATTTTATGTAATTTTTTTTCATGTATACATAGTTGTAGGTTTTTCTTTCTTGCATGGAACCTCTGATTACGACTGATTGAGGTAGCGCATAGAATGTCAGTCCATAGAAATAAAGATAATGACATTTTCGGATAATGCAATCAAAATTGATGGTGATTTTAGATTTGTTGTCTACTCCCAAATTCTCAGTGTTATGCACATAGAGGCACGCAAAGAATTCGATCATATCATGTTATGTATGGCTACGTAATGCATGATGCCTCGGTATTCTTTCATATACAACTTTTGTCATCCTTTTTTTCACTTACAATGATTTTTTTTTCAAGACAAGTAGATACTTAGTGCCAAAAGAATTCTCCTGTTAGATGTGGGATTCTTGGCATAACCATAACCTAAAAGTTCACAATAACGTGTTTATGAATTTTTGTTGTCCTATTGAATAACCACATCTTTAAGGTTTCTTTTTATAACCTCACACACATTTGGGATCAAACACATGGCCTACATTTACATGCTTAAAAAGAAGCTTTAATGTCACTGAGTTACAGCTGACAACGGCGTCTTTAAGATTGAAATTACAATAATAATCACAAACAATGTCGACAGTTTTTAGATGTTATTTTATATATAATTAATGTCCAAATTATAATAATTACTAAGAAACTTCACAGTGTAGCTGGATTAAGCAACATGCTCACACCATGAGCGGATTATTTCTTTGGAATCATACTAAGCAACAACGGGGTATGATGCACATGTCGCAATACCTGCACCAACATTATTAATGTAAAAAAATAAAGAATTTACATTCACAAACATAATATGCTTGGAAGATTGAGAGAGGCAAAAACTTACCGCACATATTCTTGCCCATTTCCATCTTGAAGTAGCCATTGTCACCCCAGCTGTCTCCCCATGAATTCTTGAGGAGCCAGTATGGGACCCCATCTTCAACTCCATAACCAACCGCAAGAACCGCATGATTCACATCCTGCCATTTTGTTTATTACGACCACAAATATGTTACTTGTTCATTAGCTAATAATCAATTTCTTTAATTACAAGAAGTTGTCTCCACTCAAAGTTGAGGTCTAGATCTAGATGGAAAATTTCAATTCGGATAGGAAGAGGGTCGTGTGATCCAATGTATATGTTAAATGAAAGGTGCCCTTAATTTTGGGGCATATATTAGGGTGCTGTTGACTGCTTTTACTGATTTGTGGTGTGCAGTACACATACCTATATCTTCATATATACAGACACAAGTAGTTAACGAAATGTAAAGGCTAAGTATCACAAATTTATGATCTAACTCCAACGAGGTCACAAAATTTTATTGATCAAAACAAAACACACGTGGGTTCTGTTATGTTGAGTCATCTATTTGAAAAACAGTCCAACATGAGGACGGGGAAAGTGTTATCCTAAACTCCTCATCGGACTCCAATTTTCAGGATTAAGTAACTCACCATTGGAGTGCTGCCACAAATGTCACTGGTGTACACTCCTTTCTTGTAAAGCCTGAAAGTTTTAACCACCTCAAATGCAACACTCACAGGCCTAACAAGACCAACTGCTTCCTTCAATTTGCCTTCAGCACCCTGCATATTGCACATAAAATATGCCACAAGATAATGGTCGAAAGAAAGGTAACAGAGAACTTGATTTCATTCACAAGAAAGTGAAGGAAATCGTTTCACACAACTCTTACCAGGGTGATGTTCACAGAATCAAGGACTTGAACACCAATATTTTCTGCTGAGTATTTGCAAGCGCCACCTTTTGCAGTGTAAGGATAAGCTTCCTCGGTGTCAAGGCCGCCATTAAATTTGATATACTCAAAGGCTTGAGATGGCAGACCCCCGTGGCAGCCAAAGTTATTGAAAGCTCTGGCACAGTCCACTAGCTGCTGCTCAGAAAGAGAGATGTCCTTCCCAAATGCCTGTTTATAAGCTGCCTCAAGAGCTCCTGTGGTGCTGTATTATGCTTATATGTCAATAACACATCATGACTAACTAAGTGTATTGATTTGTGCTTTAACAATTGCATTTCTTATTCAAACATAAACTCACCTGAAAGTCCAGCAAGATCCACAGTGGCCTTGATCTTTAACCGGGCTGACAATTCCTTCTTCTCTCCAATCTTTCTGTAAAATGAACCGTACATATACAACAAATCTTCATTAATCAAAAGTGGTTTTCCATGATTGAAAAAATAATATTTTGAGATAAACCAATTATTTTATTTATTTATTTTATAGATCAAATGGGAACCACGAGATAAACCAATTCAGTTACTGATTATAGCAAAAAATAAATTCTTCGACTTACCATGGTCCAAAATAAGAATACATATCAAAATCCTGGTTGAGACTTTCTATTAAGAGTTAAAGAAAATTGATTTGCTTAGATTGTAGGCAGTGACGGACCTCGAATTTGAATTTAAAAAGACCCTATAAAAACAGTAAAAAATAATACTATTTATTTCTCCTCATGTTAGTTACTACTTATTTCTCGTCCAAAATAAGAATACAAAGTATCAGAATCCTAGTTGAGCTTTTCCGTTAACAATTAAATGTAGATTTGCTTAGATTGTAGGCAGTGACAGGTCTAGAATTTGAATTCAAGAAGTCACTATAAAAACACTAAAAAAATAGTAATACTTGTTTCTTAGTTACTGCTTACTTCTAGTTGAATAAATAAATAACTATATATATATAATTTGAGAGTAAACAATAAACATATTAAAATTATTAAATTACAGTTACTTTTTGAGCGATAAAACCTAAAATTTTAAATTCAAGGGATATAGTTCCATTTTATACCTGAATTTGTCTATAATTATATAAATATCACACCTAAAAGTTTCCTTATCAAAAAAATTGAGAGTGCCACTTGCCCCTCCTCATCTCTCTATACATCCTTGATTGATTGTAGGCAGCTAGTTCCTAAATGAAACTCCATATCAATTCCTTTTCTTCATTCCATTCTAATTCTTGGAGAGAGTATTTTAATTAACAACACAAACACGAAAAGGGCATTCCATAAACTTCAGTGAAATTAAATTGAATAAAACAGAAGAAGATATTATCAGTTAATGAAATAAGACCGTATCAGGAAGAACATAATTGCTGCTAAGCTTGTGATTGCCGTTTAAGGTAGCAGAGCAGTTTTGAGCAGCTCCTAATCTGTGCCTCTTGAACTCTTCCCATGTCCAATCAGCGAACTCTGCCATTAATCAAAGATAAATAAAACCAATCAATCAATCATTCACCAAAAAATTAAGATTAAAGAACAAAGCTACTGTATACATACGATTAACACCAAGAGTGTAAGATAATCCCTTCTTGTTAGTGGACCTAATCAGCTTCAGATTCTCAGAGAATGTTTCAAATCGAAGCTTCATTTCCTCCACTGTCTCGTACTTTTTTCCATGTCTATAAAAAAAGAAAAAAAAAGAATAAGAAACAAAAATTAAAGTCAACGACACAGTTTGAGGTCATGATCCGGCGGCGATCAACAGAACAAAGAGATAACCAAGTACCTGTAGGCAAAGCGAGCGAAGGAGAGGGCTTGACGGGTTTTACCGATGACACGGAGGACTTGGGACTCGAAGTCATGGAGGCCGTCGGATGATAATCTGATAGGATTAGAGTCATCGAAGCTTGATACAGCGGCGGCGCAGCTGATTATAGCAAGAAGTACAAGTACGGACGACAACAAAGATAGACTAGCCATGTCTCTCGTTATGCCTCAGTGATTACAGATTAGTGTCTCCAAGAACTCTAACTGTGGGGATATAATAGCAGTAGTAGGAGGACCAGGATACAAGGACAACTTGACAATTACTTATAGGAATCATAGAATTATCTATTTTTATTTATAATTAAATATTTTTTTATTATATAAATTATTCATTAATTTAAATTTTTATATTTATTAAAATTTATAATTTTAAATAATATTATTAAAATTTATAATTTTAAATAATATTATTAAAATATTATTAGAATTTATTATTTATCTAATCATTTATAATAAAAATATATATTATTATCAATTACATCTATATAATTATATTTTATTATAATTTGACACATATTTTATAATTTTAATATATTTGTAATAAGTGAGAGCATTAATGTAAGAAAGTATTAATAAAAATAAATAATATTAGACTAAAGTATATAATTGAATCTTAAATTTTAATTAAATTTATACATAGATTATAAATTTTTAAAACTTTATACATATTTCTCTAAACTTTTAAATCATACAATTTAATTCTCAAATTTTTAAAACTTCACAAATATTTTTTTAATAGTTAACTTAGAACCTACTTATAAAATATTAAAAATTTATGAAACTATGTGTGAAGTTTTAAAAATTTAATAATCAAATCATATGACCTATATGCGAATTTAAAAATTGATGGTGCATTTTAGCCATAATATTATTTTAATTATCGGTAAATGTTAGAAAACTATTAAAATCCTATCATTTAATAACAATAAATAGAAGTTAATATCAATTGTAAATCTATAATTTTAATTTAAGAAAAACATTATATAAATTATAAATAATATTATTTGATTTTTAATTATAATTTAAAAAAGATATTATATAAATAATATTATTTGATTCATGGATGTGGCAAGGCACCAACAATTTAACACTAGAATTAGGAACAATGTTACCATGAAAACCATGATTGCCATTAGATATGTTGTTATTTTTGAAAACATGATTGCCATGATTAAAATGTGCAATATTTTCTTGCATAACATTTTCTTGATGTACTCTTTTAAAGAGTAGAAACATTATTTCATAGTTCTTAAGTGACTATGAAGAATTCCAAAAGAATAATAAATTTAAGTCATTTTAAAAGGTAGTCACAAAAGTGAGATATCAAGGACCTAAGACATATAGTATACAAAGAACTGATTATGTTTTGGGACTATTTCTCTTGCATTATCTAAGTGATTAGATAGATTCTTGGCTTTCAACGTATAATCCCTTACAATTAAGCCATTTTTGACAAGGGTTTACAATTTTCGTCTCAACTCCATAACTCTAGATTGAGTGGTGTTGTTATACCTCTATTGAGTGCAAGTTATTGTTTATGAGCATATAAATTATCCGCTAGCACATCATTCATGTTGTATGTTATTTAACTATAAATCCATATTTCCATTAAGTAATCATATTGGATCCAAGTAGTGAATTGAAGATTAGGAATCAAACGTTCATTATCAAGAAATAGTAAAGGTTTAAGTAAGATTCTATTAGTGAAGTCTTCCATTCAATATGTCACGATAAAACACATTAGGTAGTTATAATTATCCAATTTTATTAAAAAAAATACTATTTGGAGGCATAGTGAAAAAAGATTGAGAAATAATATCAAGAACTGAATTATTATCAATTCTTCTTAATTCAAAAGATGTAACATTATTCTCATGATGATCATCAATTCAATTACTTTGAAGTGTTGTACAAGTACTATTACCACTTCTATGCATATTGGTGTTTGGTTTGGTGTTTCAGGAATCCATCAATGGAGATAATGGAACCTTTCGAAAGCCAACTTTGAAATCTCATTTCAAAGATTCTCAAAATCAAGAGATTAACTTAGATACTATATAAACTCTCAATAAGAGTAATAAGATGAAGGAAAAAGTTAAAATTGAATTGTACGATTTTAATTACTCAAAATATACATACAACCAAAGCTTATATAGAAGATATTAAAGAAGTATGTAATGGATACAATGAATCACAACACACACTTAAAATCATAAGATGTGTAGCATATATAATATAACACATTACATACAATAAAAAATATAATTAGTAACTAATTATTACAACTAACTAATCATATTCCATATAAAAACATGTTATACTTCTATATTTTTATATCATCATTTCAAATCTTCACGAACTAAAATTTAAATAACATTAATCTCAAAATACAAGTTACGTACTAGCGTGCCCACATCATAAGCTATCCCTAAATATTGGGAGATGTTCTTTTATTTTTTTAAGTCATGTTTGGTTGGTAGGAATTTAATAGAAATATAATTGATTTTTTATAATTTTATGTTTGTTGTACTATAAATTATGAATGAAATGTAATCAATTCTTAAAAAAGAAGAAATCATGATTCTATCATCCCCTTATGAATCATGATTCTATTCCAATGTTAAAATTTAATTCCAATTTTATCTCAATCTCAAATATAACAATAAACACTAAACTCTATTTTTTAAAAAATAATTTTAATTCTAAACCCTAAACCCTAAACACTAAACCTAAAACCCTAAATCATAGATCCTAATGCTAATCCCAAACCCAAAACCTTATTTAGAAAAATAATAATTTTAATAATATATTTTATTTTAAGTAATAATTATTTCAATAATGTATTTTTTTTACGAAAAAATAATAATTAAATTTTATTATTTAAATTTTATTGAATATAAGAGTATTGAAATAATATACAGTGTTTTACATTACACTCCAGTTGTAAACTAAATATTATAATATTGATTACTTATTTAATTTTGATAATTAAATTAAATAATACAATAATAATACTATTTTTTTCATTTAATTATATTTTCATCCTTATTTCCTCAATAAACTAAACTACAAATTAATTAAACGCAAACTTAATTACATTAATTAATATTACGTGAGTTGGTATCCTTTATTGTCTCCATTTTATTCGAGTATTTGTCCGAATGGGAGTTTAGCCGTTATGACTACTAAGGTAGATTTTCAAAGTATATTAAAATTATTTTGAAGAAATAATATAAATTTAATATAAATATTTTTAGTGAATCACGTGGGTCGGGATTCTTCTGCACAGAGACTTTTCTTTTTATTTATACTATATTATATTAATTAATTTTATTGATCAATAAATAACTAATAAATAAAATAAATAACAAGTTGATACAATTATTTTTTTGGTTGCGTCCATAACCATATAACTTCTTGATTGTGATTGATTTAACCGTTCCAGTCAGCGGTCAATCCATATTTTTCTGTTTATTTTTTTTATTTCTCCCGTCTCTATGGAGGCATCGCAACTATTTTATGGGCGAATTCAAAATTGTACAACTTCTATCCATCTGAAAACTTATTTGATTGGTTCGTTCACATTAAAAATAAAAATTATTATATTAAAATTTTTTATTAAATAAATAAAAATTATATAAATGAAACTGAAACTTAAATTTAAAATGATGCGACACGAGTCAAATAATATGTGATCCAAACCGGATAACATTCCGTACAAATTGTGTATATTTTGTATCCTCATATTCGGTTTTTCCATGTAAATTAATATTTTTTAATATAAAAAATAATACATAAATCTCATACATTAAGTTAAGATGTTCACTTAATCTCTTCATATTTTAATTAAATTTTATTTTTATAAAAAATATCAAACAAAATAGAATTTATTTTTTATTAATATTTTAATTAAATAATATTATTTTTTTCAATATTTATATTATTAATAAATGATAAAAGAATACAAATGATTTTTACTATGCTATTTTATTATTAAATTATTAAATTATTAAATAAATATTAAAATTTGTCATTCTTGCATTTTATAAAATGTAACAAATTAAATAATATTTTTTTCTAATATAAGAAATTAATTCACACAAATATTTTAATATAAAAAATATTTATTACACTTCGCATGTTTTAATATTATAAAAAAATATTTTAATTAATTAATTAATTAATAATAATATAACATCAAACTTTAGAACCTATATAAATTTCTATTTATAAAAATAAGAATAATAATTTTTTATTATTATTTTGTGATGATTTTTTTACACCTTTTTTGTTTTATTTTCATTTTCAAAATCTTTATGGAGACAACGGTGCATTGTAAAATGAAACTAAAAAAATTTAAATAATAATCTGAAAGCTTTGTGAATGAGTGTGGTGAAAATATTTTTAAATTAATAAATACTTATAAAATTTGAAACATTTTTAAAAATATTATACATTTTAATATATGTTGATAAATTTTTCACCTAATTCAAGTAAACAATGGAATTTAGATACATTTTAATATTTGTTTGTTTTTTTTACCCTGATAACAATAACAATAATTATTATTTTAACTTTTATCCAAAATATCTTGTATACATGATTATATATTAATTATATATGAACTGTTTGGTATTACGAAGTATATGAAAAATTACAAATTGATACAGATACGTTACAACAACACTCAAGCATTTATAGATAAAAACTTTTTTACATATCTCAAACTTGTGTTTAGTTTTAATCTGTTAGCATATTTGTTATTTTTAGTTATTTGATGCATTTTATTATGTAAAAAGGTTCCACTTGTGTTATTTTGCAAGATTGTTATGTTTTATATTTAATATTGTATTTTATTCAATGGGTGGGTTTAGGGGTGTGCAAAAAATCCGATCATCCGATCCGTTGATTTTTCATCCGATCCGATGGTCGGATCGGATGGTGATTTTTTCCATCCGTTAAGTGCAGATCGGATGGCGGATTTCGTTACAATTCATCCGATCTGATCCGATCCGACCGAAATTAATTATATATATTTATTAAATTAAATATATATATAATTAATATATATATTTAATTTTTTAATGTTTTTTTTAAATCAAATCATTTTATGTTATGATTTATGTAAAAATTTAAAAATTTTATTTAAAAATACAAAAAATAGAGTTAATTAAATTTATTGGTCGGATTGATCGGATGTCATTCGAATAGTTTATGGATCGGATTGAGCGGATGTAAGAAGTGATTGGATCGGTTGCAGATTAGGATGTTTCAATCTGAACGGATGGTCGGATCGGATCGGATGATAGAAAATCAACAGTTTCGAACCGATGAACAACCCTAGGTGGGTTGGTATGTGATAATAAAGTTATAAAAATACTTTTTGATTTTATGAGGTGGTTATGTAACTTTTTGTCCAATTATCTATTTTTTTAGATTTTATCAATTTATGTATCATACCGATCACAATGAAAAATGAAATTTTATATATCTTAATTTATATTATAATATTATAATACTATTAATAAATATAATTATAAAAAATAAAAACTAAAAACATTATTTATAATTTTTAATGATACCCGTAAAATAAATAGGACTAATATTATTAAGACTATGGCTCATGCGGTTAAAGTATATTTTATTTTATAACGGATGGTCTCATTTTTCTAAATATATTTTAATTTAATATTAATATAATTATTACAAATGAGTAATTTAAATTTTATAATTATTTAAAAAAATTAACATTTTATTTTCATTAATGACATCAATTTTTATATTTAAATATATAATTTTTATAAATTATAAGATTAAAAATGATTATTTATAAATTATGAGATTATAATGTATTTTTACACAATAATAATTTTTTTCCAAATATATAAACTGCCGATAAATAAATTAAAAGGATGTGGATGTCAATAAAAATAAACGATACGTAATGGGCGGAGTTCGATGACCCAAGCCCGATACTATAAGCACTCACGAAATTGAACCAGGCATCTCCATTTGCAGTCATTTCACGCGACATTCCGAATTTCATCCTAAAATAATTTTCGCCTTTTCTACCAGAGAGGAGGGGAGGGAAAGCCCTAGAAAACCAACAGCCTATGGCGACCTTGGATTCCGACGTACCCATGGTTCCGGTCGGTGAGTCTTCGAGCAGTGCTGGTCCTTCTACCAAGAAGCCCAAGCGTTTCGAGATAAAAAAATGGAACGCTGTCGCTCTCTGGGCCTGGGGTACTTTCTTACTGTTCCCATTCGATTTAATTTCTCTCATGCTTAATTGCTTTTTTGGATATTAGGTTTTTGAATTAGGACGATTTGGCTCTTATACTCTAATGTCTTCGTTTTAATCGCTACGCGCAGATATCGTCGTCGATAACTGTGCCATTTGCAGGAACCATATTATGGATCTCTGTGGGTTTTCTTTCATCTTGGTTTTATTAATTTTTTTCGTTTTATTAATTTTTCTAAAATTCGGTGGCACGTCTTTTTTTGACGAACAGGCATCGAGTGCCAAGCAAACCAGGCTAGTGCCACGAGTGAAGAGTGTACCGTCGCTTGGGGTAAGCTTCGCCCCGTCTGGAATATTAGAGTATGTTGTATTTGTTATTGTTCTTATTTGAAATTCTGGGGCATGATTGTGAGGTCGAACATGTATCTTGTATTAGTTTTTTTAGTCTTTAAACATTTCGTTAATTGCTTTACCGTAGATTAATGCATTGTCGGGCTCCTTTAGAGCTAGGAAGTACTGTAGCTATTTTTTTTTCCCTCTCATTTTCTCCCACATTGCCCTAATGTAATTCTTAGACATATTGAGCTACAGGAAATACCAGATCACCAGACTGGGAATCTATGCTCCCAATTAAGGCTATGGGTAGAATTAAATTTCAAAAGAGATGGTGGTACCTATATTATATAGTTGTGATTTGATAATTTGTGTTGCAAGCTATTCTAATTTGGGAGGGAATGTGTGAATCAAAGCCTCTGGTTTTGCTGTTCAATCATGTAATCTTTGTCAGTTGAATCATATATACACCAGATATATCCTAGTCTTTGAAATTTAAAATATACTAATGACTTAAAACATAACTATTAAAATTTAACTTTTCCTAGGTTGTTGACTTGTTATGTAAACTCATTAACACTATGCAGAAGGAAAAATAAAAACATTTAGATAGAAGTGTAAGAATTGTTTTTTTATTTGTTGGTTTGCAGTTTTTGTTTCTTATGCATGCTTCCAATGAGATTATTTTTTAATTATTTTATTCAGATGATTTTAATCAGTGAGGAAAGGAAACACATTGAGGCATATTAATTTCTATATTGTGAAATCAAAATACGCAGCTTTCATCCATATGCGTAATAATGTTTCACTAGTTACCTTCTGGAGTTTTACTGTTGAAAAACCATGGTTTTCTTTAGCAGTTTGTTTCATCTGTTGCATTGGAATCGTTTGTTTCATCTGTTGCATTGGAACCGTTTCTTATGTGGTTATTCTGTAAGCATGTCCCTAAAATTGGTTGTTATTCCAGATTGCAGAACTGATATATATGTATCATTGCAATGCATGGTGATTTCTATGGTGTTGAATTTTAAAAAAATTTCTTCTCTGAACCGAAGTGCTGAAAAACTTCGTGATTGCATTGCATGCTGTAGACCTAGAGTATTTCTCTAATATTTGTACTTCTTGGTTTATCTTGAAGGGGTTTGTAACCATGCATTTCACTTCCACTGCATCAGCCGATGGCTCAAGACCCGTCAAGTGTGTCCCCTGGGTATGTTATGTGCTTTGTCATTCCTTACGCTGTTCTAAATGTTCCCGCTGCATATTATGCATGTCTTGGTAACATGATAGTAATTATCCACCATTTTGTTGGTTTCCAGATAACAGTGAATGGGAGTTTCAGAAGTATGGTCACTAGAACACTTGTTTGGTCTTGTAGTTGGCCTCACTATTCTGCTTTTACTGTTGTTGAGATGTTAATTCAATCTACTCTTACAAGGCTTATAATTTTAATATTATTTCCGTGAAGCCTTTGGTTGTGTAATGAAATGCCTGCATTTTGGATTTGTATACATCGAACTGAGTATCTTGTTATACTATCCTCATTGAACCAAAACTAGTACTCGAACGATTGTTCTCTCTATGATTGTTGAATGGGTTTGTCAGTGCCTCCATTGAATACTTGGCAAGTTCAGTTATGCAGATATAGCCAAAATTAAAAGAAAAAGATAAAGGTTGAATCCTGGTTGTGATGCTATAATTCTAAGAGTTCAAACCCAATTCCATGTCATGTGTCTCAGCAAACTTGACAACTCCATACCAATTTGTCGACACTTTAGATTCACCATTCTCATTCTTTTCTTTGTCCAATAGTGTGAAATTTATATAAAGTTAATGAGCACATTGTTCATACGATTATGTATCCCAAGTCACCTAATTACTCCTCACACGGATATATGGATGTCAGTGTATTGTGAATGAATGAATCATGATTCATCAACTTTAAGTTGAATGGAATATTTACTTAGTTTCATGACTATCATTGATGCAAGGGAGGACTTCATATTCCGGGTCTCTCCTGATAGTTTTAAGATTTGCAATTATATGCGGGATGAAGATGAAATTATTCCAAAGTTTTTTTCCAGAAGGTTATAACTTATTTACTACGGTAATCCTTTCATTTAATGATTTTTTTTCTTTTGCTGTGACAGTATTTTTACCGTACGGAAAGTGTATACATTCTATTATTTAAGCTTGTAGTTTGTTCTAATTAGTCTATCATTTGCACGAATCGTTTCGTGCATTCGTAAATTTTGGGTTTGATTAATTGAAACTTCTCGATGCCCACTGTATCCACAGGACACGAGCATTTAGACAATGGCAATCAAGAAGGGGGGAAAAATAGAATAACAGGAGCAGTAAATATATTTTAAGTAACCTTTTGAACCACACTGGCTGGTCCTCCTCTCTAGGACTCTTCTTTTCAACTAGTTAGATTTTAATTTGGTTCTTCCAAATTGGCCTGAACCTTTTAGCGTAAAAATCATCATATTTGGTCCAAAAAAATAAAATAAAAATGGGAACTAAACTAGTTCAATTTGAAAAAAAAAGGATTAAATTGCCTTAAACCAAATTGATCCTAAAAATATGGGACCAAATTAGTAACAATAAAAAAGTTTTCTTTTTAATTTTCATGATGAAAAATAGGGTTGAAACTGTGATGTATTTAGGTGTCTAAATCTTTGCAATCAATTTATATTAAAAGTTACATTAAATTTTTATCCTTTTTCAATCTTCAATATCAAATATTACACTAAAAGATATATTCTTTTATCATATAGAATATTTTTTTATTTTTATTTTACCAATTATTATATTCAATCAATTAAAAAATTATATTATTAAAAAAATTAAAAATTTACTAAATAAAATGTTATGTTTATTATATGAATTAAAAATTACATTTAATTAAAAAACACATCTAAAAGCACATATGTATATATATTAATTAGATAAATTCCTATATTCGTCTAAAAAATGCTTAATTAATACATTTTTTTAATTCTATGTTGTATTAAAAATCTGTTTATTATTTTATATCATATACTTAATTTTATTTTATTATATATAATAAAAAAATTAATAATATTTTAAATATTTTTTATAAAAAATAAATAATGTTAACAATTTTAGTCTGATAAATAATAATTAACTTAATATTATTTATCGTATTAAATTTGATATTTAAGGTTAGTATCGTTAGATTAGAAATTGCTGGAAAATCACATGTAATTAGCAGGCGCATGCCTTATCTACTCGCCCAACGAAACATTTTGTTCCTTTAATCAATAACATTATTAAAATAAGTATGAATCGAATTATGTAAAAAAGTGAATTGAACGTCAAAGCTGTCATTCAATTAAGCTATAAGTGATCCTCAAATTCGCAGAATTGCATGCTAGCACTCGGACTTTTTTTCTACGAACAATAGTTTAAAAATGGCTATAAATAGGATTTTAAAAAAAAAATAGAATAAGTTTTTATCTTAAACTTGAAAGCAAAATTTTTAATAAATTTATTTAAAAAAAAGATATATTAGTTCTATTTTACAAAACATATTATAAACATAAAAAAATATTAACATCTTATAAATTTATAATTAATTTTAAATACATAAATCTTTTTTATCATATCATATATTAAAAACATTATTTTAAAAAATAAAAAAAAATTATTTTACAATAAAATAAATATAAATTTATACATATATTGAAAATAATATACTAAATATTTTGATAATTCAAAAATAATATAATACATTATTATTATTATTATTATTATTATTATTAAATATGATTATAATTATAATTAATAATTAATTATTATATAAAAAATAATATTCATAAAAATAATTAAATTATTAAAAAAATTATAAAGCCTCTATATCCAATTTTTTATGAGATGTAATACAAATATAAAACATTATATCACAAATTTTGTGAAAAAATATTATATAATATAATATGATTATTTTTATTTTTATTATTAATATAATAAAATATATAAATTGTATTGAATTAATTATATTTTAATATTTAAATATAATTATTGTTAATAAATATTTATTATCTTAGTAATAATTAAAATTATAATAATATTAGAGATAATTGTTACAATATAATCTATTTTTTAATTTTTTTAATCTTAAATAATTTATTTTTTTAAAATGTCAATAATTTTTATGAAAAATTATTGTAGTTCTTTAGTAAAGTTTTTAATAATTTAAAATTTTATAATTTATTATTATTTTAAATTATTTTATAATAAAATTTTATAAGTTATTTATTATAAAAAAATATATTTTTTATTATATAAATATAAGTTTTTATTTATTAAAAATTGATCAATGGGTATATTTTTAAAAAACATGGTTCTAGAAATTAATGAAAGAGAGAAGGAAAAGTTAAAAATATTTATTTTTTTAAGAAATGTGATTAATGGGCTGCTAATTAAAAGAAGGAGAGAGAGAAAATGTCATGTTAGTTAGAAAAAAAATGAAAATAGGAGAGAGAGAGAATGTTATGGGAGTTAGAAAAAATAAATGAAAAAGTAGGGAGAGAAAACGTGATGTGAGTTTGAAAAAATAAATTACCGTAAATTGTTAAGTAAGTTTGATTTTGATTATTTTTAAATTAAATCCTAATTAATCATATTTTTAAACTATTATATATCAGTAGTTTTTTTATAGAAAAAAATGCAAACACTCCTTACCAATACTATCTTTTTCTTCTTTCTCTAGTAAAATCGTGTATTATAAAATTGTATGTTACACAAACACCTGTTTTAGATTTAATACCATAAATTTATAAAATATGACAGCGATAACAAATTTATTAGTTTTGAAATAACACTATTTAATTATAGATTTAATTTTAATAAGATATTTGTTACTAAACGTACACACTAGTTATTAAAAATGGTCAAATTTTTTCCATTATTCTTTGTTTTTTTTTTCTAGTGGGACTTTAAGGAGAGAAGCCAGTTTAATTTATTCTATCAAATGCTATTACTCTCTTTATTTTTTCCCCTTCCAAGAATTAAACAAATAAAAAATTTAGAAACATGTATGGCTTGTTTAACTATGTAGCAATACTAGCTCCTTAATTTTGCAGGGCAAGAGATCGGGAGAAACTCACACATGTAATAGTTGTATACAACAGACATTTTAAGAGCAAGTCAAATCAATTATATATATATATTTTTTTTTTCTGTATATTTTTGGTCACAAATACTAATGTATCGTTTTCAATAAATAATGAGTAATTTCAATAAAAAAATAAATATCTAATAATTATTTTAAAAAGATAATTAAAGATAAATGTTTACGATGTTATAATAAGTCAATTACATTTTAATAAAGAATATTCGTTACATTAATTATTTTTCCTATATACACTCATATACAAATAAATACAATATGATAAAAAAAATCACAATCAAATACTCTTTTTCTTAATAATCATACAACTAAATCATAGTTTTTTTAAAAAAATTATCTTTTTACTAGTTTAAGTATCGGAAGTTCAAATACTTCTCCTGATACGATGATAGGAGATCTTAACAAACGGTTTACCTATCTCATAAATCTACGAAAAACAATCATACTTATTGTATAATATTTCCTCATTGAATGATCAAGCAAGTAGTATTTTTTGAAATTTTAAAGTTATATACCACTTTAGCTAATAACTATTACATGTAAAAAGTTTTTCAGATATCAGAGAACTTCTTAACGAGGAATTGCAACTCATTGATCACAACACAGCCAAATATGAAACAGCTAAATCGATGGGAACGTTCTGATTTTTTACAATTCCCTCCAAACTTTGAGGTATCTTTACTCTTCATTCGTTTCAAACCCCATTTCTTAACAAATAAAGAAATAACCACCTGGTAGTGTTTTCATTATCCCACTGTAACAAGTTTATTACTTTAAAAAAAAACAATTATATATTTCTTAAACATCTAGCTCGAATTCTAAGATTATTTAAACATCCTTTATTTATGTTTAATAGGTTTAGCAAATAATATGGTAAATTATTTTAAATTGAAAAATCTAATTTATTAGATTGATAAATTTTATAATGGAATCAGACTTGTATTGAAACTTATACAATTTGTTCAGATTTGAATTTAGATTTGGATTAACATGTTTTATAATCCGTTCTATCCAATAAATACCGAATTACTATTAAATTATAAATAAATACATATTTTATTTTATAATATATTATATTTAAATACTAAGGTTAACATAATTATATTATATTATTATTTTAATTTAAAAAATAAATATTTATAATAATTTAATAATTATACAGATATAATTCTTATTCTTTTGGTTTTTTTATTTATAATTATAAATAATAATATTTGTTACAAAAATATCAATTTAAAATTTAAATTTGAGTATATCGTATTTTATATATGACAATAATTTATAAATAAATTTCAATATCAATCCAATCTTATTTATTAAAAAGATACGATTTATTTATATTCAAATTAGTTTCAGATTGATTATAAGACGTGATAAAATTCGAATAAAAAATCTTTAAATATATTCAAATCAAATTTAAATTAATAAAAAAGAAATAATTTAAATGCCTTACTCACCGTTAGTGTTAGTGTATATTTCCATTCTTGTTTTCTACCCAACGACGAAAAATTCTCCATCTTTCATCGTTTTTCACTTAGTCAAACCCATTACTGTGCCGTATTATTTTGCTTCCTTTTTTTTAATTTTATCAATACCCTTTTGTTTATTCCTTTTCTACTGTACGTTGTTTTGTAACGAGTCATTAAATATCTTAGACAAAAATAATTGGTTCTCTTTATTAAGTAATGTGGTTAAGTAGGAACCGAGTAAGATCTTACGTATGAATGTCCACATGCACATTGAATATCTAAGAAAAACAAAAGTGTCCACATTGAATATCCGTATATGTAATGAACCAAAAAACATTATATATATATATATTAGCAAAAAAAGAAACATATTATATAACTACTGTATTAGCAAAAAAAGAAACATATTATATAACTACTGTATTAGCAAAAAAAGAAACATATTGTATAACTACTGTAATGACCTTTGGTATAAACCATGGAAGGTTGCCCGAATGTAAATATATAACACAGAACAGCTTCCTCCACAAGTCAAAGTCCATATGACTTAAACTATGCTTTTACACAATTTTCATCAAAATTGGGTCAAGATATACTGCACTCACTCCGACTGGGATTTTGAATACTTGTACATATATATATATAGTAAATATTTTGATAAGGTGTTAAATTAATAATATAACAATGAGAGTCATATTTTTTTTTATATTTTAAGTCATAATAATTTGAAACACATTATTATCGAATTAAATTTCGTCTTATTTTTAACATCAAACTATAAAAATAACTCATTTATAATATTAGGTTAGTTTTTTATTCGCATGGGTACTTAAAAATAAAAAAAAATTCAAAAAAAATTTATAAAATTTACTGTTTATCGTTTTACTAACCAAATCTAAAAAAGAAATACCTCCCATGGTAATTTTTGACCCACCTCTTATCTTTTCTTGCTCAAAATGAAAATAAAAATAAAAATAAAATAAAGGCAGCATAAGAGAGAACGTGGAAAAATAAACCAAACCATTCAAAAAAATGCATAATATATTTGCTTTGGTAGCTCTAACATAACACTAACCATTCTATTAAATTTTGCTTTTTTATTTCTCTCTCTTGTTTGACAAGACTAAATACAAACGTTATTGATGGACTTATATGAAAAGACCCCTTCACCGATACTTTGAAACCAAACACATAACAATTCTAAGATGGCTAATGTTTTTATATATATATGCGCGCGCGCGCTTGAGTTTCTAGTATAAGTAGACAATGAGTTAAGACAAATAAGCATTTTTATACCTATTGGCTAACTAAGACTCAGGTTTAGGAGAGGAGAAAAGATTAGTTTTTACTGATTTTTCTCTTGATGTTCGTTACCGTGAGAGAAAATCATCTAGGTAAACGAAAAATTGTATTGAATTGAAATGCATTCGGTAAAAAACTATATAATATATTTATATAAAATTGATGATAAATATATTAATGAAATAATTTATATTTAAAATAATATTTAATTTATTTTATGAATTTTTTTTACCTATATTTTTTTTAAAATAAATATTTAATCTTTTTATATTTTAATTTTTTAATTTTAGAAGAAAAATAAATTAAAACATATAATTTTAGAATTAAAATTTCAAATAAATTCGATAACGTGTTTAGTATGTTTTAGAACCCCGTTCACTGTTTGTAATAAATTTATTCATGTATAATTTTTATTTTATAAAATGTTCTCAGACGATTATATATAAATTATATAATTAAAATATTTAATATTGTAATCACCCTTAAAAAAAGTTATACGACGTTATTAGAAGCTTCATGTAAAGTAGATAGCAATAAAATCCCATCAACGTTAATTATTGAAGGTAGGAAAAGGTAGAAGTTACACTTCAATTTTAAAAGATACTTATTGGCATCTTATAGCATTAATATTACATGTGATGTGATGTGATGTGAGCCCCTTCTCTTTATATTCGAAAAAATATCAAGTTAAAAGCCATAGTTATAAAAGTAATATAATTATATTTTTTTAAACAATTAATCCATTAATATTTTATATTTAATAAAATTTAATTTGATATCATTTAAATTAAATAAATAAATATTTAAATTTATTTAATTTAATATAATTATAATATTATTTTTATGGTTATAAATTTTAAAATGTTATTTTATGTAATTATTTTTTTTTTACACGGTGATTGTGAAATGTGAAAAATAGTGGGACTTGCGAAAACAAGTATGGCCTTTTGATATCGTGGTAGTTCCTCTCTACTTTTTGAGGATGCAAAAATCTTTATTTGCAGGTTTCTCAATATATAGCAGTCATTTTTAAAAAAGAAAATTAATATACTATAATTAATGTATCCATTTAGATTGATATAATTATAGCTACCCTTCTTTATTTAAAGTTGTAACTGATCTCCTCCTACACTTATACTATATTAGCACTTTAACAGGGTATACAAGTGAATCAATTAAGTGTATATTTATTAATTTATAAAGTGAATAAATTATAATTCGAATAAAAAAGAATTGAAATAAAAAAATAAAATAAATGTGTTAATTTTTTGTTATAACGTGAAATAAATATCTAAATTAAAATCAATGGGTATAAAAATTATACTTTACAAAACTACTAATATAAATAAATTATTATTTAAATTTGATTTTTAATTAAAAATTAAATTAAATAAATTTTAAATTTAAAGTAGGGTACGAGTAAATATGCACTTTTTCTTATACTAATCAAATTTTAAAGAATATTATTATAATAATATATTTTTTTAAAGGATAAATTTTTCTTCAAATTTATATAAAATAAAAAATAAAAAATAAGCAAGAAACGGAAACAATCAATCCTAAGGGAGGTTGGGAATCAAATTTAAAAAAATCGAGAAAAAGAAGGAATTTTAGTCTTTCTCTTTCTATCTTTTATGTATTTTTTGTGAAATAAATATAAAAAAATAAGTTATTATCTTTACTTGTTTACCCTTTTTAATTTATAAACACACATGTTAACAATGAGATAAAACTCTGTTACATTTTTTTTATAATAAGAAATTTCGCTAACTTATTGAAATTGAGAAACATTTTGGAAGTAAGGATTGTACTTATCTGTCTTTATTGTTATTTTATTTGTTATCTGAATTGTTTTAATAAATATGATTGTATCAATCAATTTTAATGATTATGTGTATTTTATAGTTGCAATACCATTATTTTCAACTAAAAAAACATATATTTCTAAGATTAATAAAAAAATATTAATTTAAAAAAGAAAAAGGGAGAGAAACTAAATTATGATAAAATCGTTACCCGTTATACCCACAATTCCCGGAACTGCGCACGATATCTGAAAATTTATAAAGTGGGTTATTGTAAAGTAGGTTGTTATTATGAAACGGTTTCTTGGATCCAAAAAAGCTAGATGAGTTTTTTGTCTTTTAAGAAAAATACTATTTATTTTAATACAAATAACTTAATATAATATTATTATTAAATATGATTTAATTTATTAAACTATATTAAATGAAAAATTATTAGATTGATTAAAATAATGATATATTTATTATATATAACAGTGATATTTTTTTAAAGATATAGTACTATTGCGAGTAATAAAAACTATTAACAAAATAAGCATACTTTTAATTTTTAAAAATACTTTAGAGATAAATTGTTGTGCAAAATATTAAATTATTATGATATTAGTAATTTTTGTTCTGAAAATAAAAAAAAATTTACTTTTATTTGTTTCAAAGAAAAAAAGATTAAGTATGAAATTAGTTTTATTATTTTTAAAAATGAGTAATTTAATCTCGTTATTTTTAGATTAAATTAAATAAATTTTAATTTTTAAAAATAATTAAATAAATTTAAATCATAATTTTTTTTATTTAAATAAAACAAAATAATACATGCGGAGGTCATCTTCTTTTTCATTTAACTAGTCTTTTTTTTTTTCAATTTTTATAGCTTGGTATTATTAAATTAACCTTATCTAATTAAATATATTTTTATTTAGTATATATTTAATAAATATATTTTTTATTATATATAATATTTAATTTCAAAATATTATATTAATTGAATGAATTTAATTATTTTTATTAAATAATGTAAACTAATTAACCTAACCCAGTAATTTTTTGGTGTGAGGATCTGCGAGATACTAATTGAAGTGAAACAGAAAAGAAGATTAGCTGAGTGGTAAGGATGTGTTGTGTGTTAATTTTTATTTTTAAAAATTTTAAAAGTATTAGATTTATTGTTTTTCTTCTTTTATTTTTTTTTATAAGTAATTATATTAAGATATTTGTTAATGTGTTTGTTATATCAAGAAAAAAACTTGTAAAAGAACGAGTCATTATCTATTTAGTATCGATGTTATGTTGTATCTAGTAATTAAAGATGAGTATTAAAACTTAAACCAAATTACAAACCTTAAGTTAGTAGTGGATTGTAATCGAATCCAAGTTAAAACTTAGCCAATAGGTTTTAAATTGATTATCTTGGAACTTTCAAAGTAAAAATACTAATTATATTTAACTATTTTGATTTATCGAACGTGACTTAATTAATATTATGTTATTTTTTTATTTGTAGCATGATAAGGTTGTTAAAATATAATATATAGTATAATATAACAAATTAAGAAAAGTGAGAATAGAAAGCCATTCCTCGGTGTGCTCCATTTGACATGCTCTATCTGGTTTCCATATTCTGGTGATTTTTGTTTTTTATGTTTATTACTAAAAGCCAGTGCCCAAATATTATTGGCTCCATTACCGCCACCATCTGCGGTTATGTTTTTTGTGGGCCTACTGCCTACCTTTCTCCCTGTCTCTCACTAATAATCATGTCCCCACTTCCACAGTTTTCTGACTTCATTCTTTATGAGATTGTATTATCTGTTAATTTTTTTTATTTATATTTACATAATTTTAAAATTTAATTAAAATACATTTAATAATTCATATTATTTTATATTATTAAATAAAAAATTTTTAAAATAAAATATTAATATAAAAAATTATTATTTATTAATTATTTTACAACATAAATATTTATTTTTATTGAGAAGAGATATCCGTGACATTTTGTTATATTTAATTCTTAGTTCGTTTAGAAATAAGACTTTAAACTATTTATTTAATATTAAATAGAGATAAATATATAAAATTTATTATAAAATATAATTGAATGTTAAATATTTTATTTATAACATAAATATTTAAGTTGAAAGTAAGTTATATTTTTAAAGTTTTAAGTGTGTTTTCATGGTAAAGAGTCTGATATCATGAATCATAATATATTAACATATAAAAAATTATCATTTTTAAATAGTCATTTAAAAACACATCAATATTAATATAAATTTTATCTCAAATTTAAAATAATAAAATAGTCATGAATTGTTGAGATAAGCAAATACATTGACTTATAAGATAGAGTAAGAGGTTGCGCTAAATAGAAAATGTTGAAGCAAGTTTATAAAAACAGTGTAGGAACAATATTACCCATAACTTGAAAATAACTGCTTTGGTTGAGTCGCGGATGAGTCTATAAGCAATAAAAGTGGATCTTACGCTTTGGGCCCACGTCCCGATAATGCATTTCTTGATATTTAAGCATCTTTAAAATAATGTAAAAAAGCGATGTGGAATGAACGTTTGACAAAATTTTTAATTAAATTTCATCTTTTCAAGAATCCCCGGCTTGAATTTTATATAAAAATAATTTTAAATTGACGCAATAGATCCGATTAAAATTATAAGATTAATACGTAAGCGAAAAGGTGTCTGTCGACTTGAACGCTGCGTAGTGTTGATCTTTAGAATATCTTAGAGTAACTTCGTAGTTTTGAACTACATCTCTAACAATCATCACCAGCTGACCTTCCCAAGGTGTAATTCGAAAAACGTGCTTTCTGAGCTATACGTGTATCATTATAGTGGTATTTAGTAAATTTTGCTAAAAAATTCTCATAGGAAGCGACCCATGACTTCCAGCGTTCACGTAGGTGAGTGTATCGAGAAATACTCTGTAGCTATGTACTCGCTCACGTAGAGTATAGAACTTCATTAAGAGTTTAACAAATAACTAAATCCTTTTCTATAAACCAGGACGTCTTAACAATATAGAATGAGATTTGATTAATAGCGTGATACATCTCATCACTTAGCGTGACTTGTTATTACCCTTTGAACTTATTTCTTGGGATCTCCGATCCTATAAGTTGGGTTACCATCGTAAGTGACTCTTCGTCTAAGAGCGCATTAATCCCGTTCCTTTTGAGGTTTTGAAAACCTTCTCTCTTGGTAATCCTTTCGTCAAAGGATGCCAAATTTTCATCGAAACGTCATGATCACTTCTTCTTGCTCCGTTGAGAGAAATTCTCTACAACGATCTTATCTTCTGACGTGTACGTAGGTCTCTTGCAGATTGTAGTAACGGTTCTAAATCTTTGCAATAGCGGTACTATCGGCTGTGGATCGAACGGTGGTATCGGTGCTTTCCGTAAAGGGATCTCGGTATGAGCTTCTTGCTTGACTCTTCTTACCACTTGAGTGGCTAGTCTTATCATTCGAGACTCCGTTGTAGATTGAGCCAATATTGTTTGTTTCTTAGACTTCCGGAAACTGACTCCACCGGTATGTTAAAAATATAGCCAACTTAGTTACTTTGGAGTCTTAATAAAGTGTTCAATCTGCGTCCATTTGTATCCTTCCTTGAAAGCGGGAAACTTTTTATAATGTAATCCAAGGTTAAGCGGATTCTCTTAAGGTATCTCGTAACCCTTTCAATAGCATTCAATGCTACATATGCTAGGTCTCTTGGTAAACCTACATAGTAGTCCCGCGACGTAAGCTATGTACGGTCTAGTGCAGTGCGATCGGTAGCGTAACGTAAGCTACCAATGATGCTCGCGTACTCGGTTGTCTATCTCGTCTCGGTGTTCTTGAACAACTTTACACTAGGATCATGGGAGAATTACGTACGGGTTTTCTGATTAAAGTAATTATATTTCTTTAAGATCTTATAATGTAGTGAGATTGATCTAAGAAATTCCACTTTTCGGAACCTAGTTATTTTTATACGAGGATTACAACTAAACCTCCCAAGATCTTTCATATCAAAATTAGCTCTTAACAATATTTTTGACATTATTCTATAAATATTTGATCTAAAAATAAGCATGTCATCCACGTATAAACATATAATAGTGCAAATATTATCTTCTAATTTATAATAAATGCATTTGTCACTTTCATTTATTTTGAATCCATGTGAGATAACTAGATTATCAAATTTTTCATGCCTTAATTGCTTAGGTGCTTGTTTTAGGCAATAAAGAGATTTATCTAATTTACAAACTTTATTTTCTTTACGGGATAACAAAACCTTCAGGTTGATCCATATAAATTTCTTCTTCTAAATCACCGTTTAAGAAAGCGGTTTAACATCCATTTGATGTCTTACTTAAATGCATGGATAGTATCGAGAGAAAAAATACGGTATGGAAGTTATTAGGTATGGCGGTGAAAAGGTATCAAAGAAATCTACATTTTCCCTTTGCTATATCCGCTTTAACTTCTGAGACGAGCTTTATATTTTTCAATAGTACCATCGAGGGTTTAATTTCTTTTTAGTATCCATTTACATCCAATGATTTTGCAACCAGGAGGTAAGTCAAGTAAATGCCAAGTCTTATTATACTAGTGAGTCCATTTCATCATTTATGGCTTCTTCCCCGTAAGTTGGCATCTAAAGAAGATAATGCTTCTTTAATAGTTTGGAATCTTCTACAGGTATAAGCATAAAAATCGGACCCAAAAATCCTTAAGGGTTCGAGCTCGTTTACTTAACTTCTAATTTCGGTGTTTAATTCTTCGGTTTGTTCACTAGTTCTAGTTATAGTTAAAGCTTAGAAAACGAGCCCATTATTTTTAAATTTAAAGGGAAACCTATATTCATAGAAGTCGGCATCATTTGATTCTATAACTACACGATCTTTTAAGTCTTAGAATTTATAAGCTTTACTATTCACGTATCTGAATACACGTTCATATGCTCTCTTAGCAAGTTTATTTCTTTTAGGATCGGGATTCTAACATGGGCTAAACAATGAGTTTTAAAATAAGTTAAATTAGGTTTCTTATTTTTCAAAATTTCATAGGGTGAAATTTTATTTGTAAATTTAGGCAGCTGTTATACATAGGAACAGATTAATAAAATTTCTCCCTTGATGGGAGGTAGCACCGAGTTTAATAAAATTACCTTAGTGATTTAGTAAAAGTTTTATTTTTCTTTAAGCTTTGCCATTCATTTCGGAGAATAAGGTCTGGATTTTTCATGAATGATTCCATGAGTTTTATAAAAGTCATTGAAGATATTGGAATCGTATTCGGTGCCTCTATCAACTTGAAACCTTTTTATTTTTGTTAAGTTGATTTTCAATCTCGATCATAAATATTTTAAACATATCAAATGCTTCACTTTTATTTTTCATTAGATATACATAAGTGTAATCTGAACAGTCATCTATAAAAGTTATAAAATAGCGTTTTCCATTTCTTGTTAAATTTCTATCAAGTTCACATATATCAGAATGAATTAATTCTAAAGGTTCGGATTCTCTAACTATTGATTTATGTGAAGTTTTGGTTATTTTAGCTTGACTACAAAATTCACATTTTTCAAAATCATTTAAAGATAGTTTAGGAATTAGTTCTAAGCTACTCATGTTCTTTATTATGCGTTTATTAACATGACAAAGTCTAGCGTACCAAATATTAAAGGAACTCGACATATAAAGCGAGAAGAAGAGGTTTTATTAATTTCAACATTTAATTTGAACATGCCATCGATGGCGTACCATTTCCCAACAAATATATTATTTTTAGTTATAGTATATAAATCGGCCACATAGTTTGAGTAAACAACTTTGCTTTGTTAAGAAGATATCCACAAACTAAATTCTTTCTCATCTACGGGTATGCGGGACATCGAATTACGGTCTTTTCGAGAGGTAAACTTCAAAACCACGCCACCGGTACCGGCGGCTTTAGTGGGTGGGAGTCGCCGAGTAACACTTTCTTATCCTCGAGAATCGAATAGGATTTGAACATGTCTCGATCATAGCAAACATGGCGAGAAGCGCCGGTGTCTATCCATGGCCCCGCCGGATCCAGCAAAATTGACTTCGAGATATCATGTGCAATAAGTTGATCTTCGGTAAGGTTCGCTGTGGGCGGGGCGATTCTGTTCGGCGGTTCCTAGCCAAGTGGCCGGTCTATTACAACTATAACACGTGAATGTGTTATTCCTTAGAGGTTGAGGTCCGTTACGGGGAGGATAGTTTCTATTTCTATTTTGGTGGTTGCGGTTTTGATTATTACTACGATTAGGAGTTTTCATATTTCTACCTTTAGGTTTTAATTGTAGATGAGGGTTTCTTATTGGTACTATTATTTGAGACTACGAGTACTTCATCTCTTTGGTCTTGTTTTCGAGCTTAACTTCTATTCTTAAACGGGTTATAAGACTTTAAAGAAAATTCCTTAGTTTTATGCCTAAGTGTATTCTTAAAATCTTTCCAAGCGAGGGGGTAATTTATCTATTATATGACTACTTGAAATTGTTCATCTAAAGTCATACCTTTAGAAGTTATTTCGTGTGCTATCTTCTGCCGATTCATGTGATTGAGCTTCAGCGGATTTGCCATCGATCATTTTGAAACTTCATGTATCTACTAACATCATAATTCTTAGTACCGGCTCCCGATTAATGCATTATTTCTTTTGAAGTGCTTCCCAATTTCCTTGCTTGAGACTTATCACGGTTATAATAATCATACAAGTCATCGGCTAAACCATTAAGAATATAGTTTTGCATAGAAAATCATTTTCAATCCGCAGCGTCTAAATCTTTAGTTTTGACTTCGGTAGGAGGATTGGGGTATTGGTTTTTCAATAGTAAAAGAGAAACGACTTTTTCCATGGTTAAGAAAAACAACATTTTTCTCTCTCGTCTTTTAAAGTGTAAGCCACCAGCGGAATGGTTTGTTTAGATCGGCGATTAGCATTTGATGAAGCGTGGCGATTGAATTCGTCTTAAAATTGTTGAAGCAAGTTTATAAAAAGCGTGTAGGAACGATATTGCAGATAAACTTGAAAGTAGCTAGCTTGGGTTGAGTCGCGGTAGGTCATTTCTAAGCCTTACTAAAAGTGGAGTCTGCGGCAGAGCGTCGATATTGTATTATTTATTTAAGCATAAAATAATGTAAAAAAGCAACGTGGGACAAGTCACATTTCCCAACAAATTTTTTTAATTAAATTTCATCTTTTCCAACATAAAAGAATAACAAAGGTGTCAAATTAAGAAAAACTATGTTTGGCATTGACAAACAAGACATGTAACGAAATCACCTTTTTAGAATCAAATTAATAAATATTTCAATACAAAAACATTTAAAAAACTATATAAATATGAATGCAAAAGTAACAAAAGAAAACTTACCTTCAGTTATTTTATTGATCATGCTGATCACGTATTATTTAGAGCGAATTTTTTTAATGATTTTATCAATTTAATGTGTCTAAATCTTTTTTTTATCACGATGACATAAATTAATTTTATAAATTAATTGAATTGAAGTAAGATGAATTTTAAGAATCAATCAAGATTTTTAAATAAAAAACAACATGAATGTGATTTTTTTATAGGCTTTTTGTCTGATACGGTAATAAAAACATTATTATATGTTTTAATGTATTATTTTTTAAAATTTTAGATATTTTTTAATAATAATATTGAATATAATTTAATTTAATTTAATATCGTTTTGTAAAAATTAATAAAAATCCTGTATTTTTATTAACTTAAAAAGTTAAAGATAAATATACCTTATAATTTTAATAAACTCTAATGTATTGTTTTCTTTAATCAACATACGCGTTAATTTTAATATCTATTTTTAAATTGTAGATTTTATTTATTATAAAACTCATTATTTTATATTTTAATATATTTTATTATATTATATTTTAATTGAGTTAATTTTTTTATTTTTTTTTATTTTTTTATAAAACTCATTTCAATTTCTTTTAACATGAGACGAGTTTCCAAGTTTTTTACACAAATAGATTAAAATTTTAACATAACGTGAAAGTTAATAAAAATCATAAAAAATTTAATTCTAAAATATTAACACAATTAATGAAGATACCAATAATACTTATAAACTTTATCTTTAATCAATGCATAACATTGTGTCTAACAAACATAAGTTCTAAATAATTATCATTAAATTTAAATATATTCCAAATCTTTAATTGAATGTTGTTTAATGTAAAATGATGAGGTGAACTTATTTTTAATAGGAAAAATAAATGATATTTATATAAATTATTATTTTTTAGCTATAGATTTTAAGAAATACCAATTTAATTTTTTTTTTAAATATTTCTTTTCAATTTTGTAAAATGTATATTAAAGAAAACCTTGCAAACTCATTGGGTAGGATGAGAGAGTAATGGAAATGTATCTTTGAGAATACTTTAAATTTTTCTATTCATAAAAATGCACATTATTCCAAAATTAGTAGTAAGGTAACGTTTAATTCACATAATGAAATTGAAATCCTAGTGAAAATAATTTTGTTTGGTTTAATTATTGGAATCAAAGAAGGAATCAGTGTTATACTATTTGGTTTTATAACTGAAATGGAATGAAAATCATTGTATATTTCCTTAATACCCATATATTTAGTAAAATTTAAATAATATCATTTAATTATTTTTTTTCGTTAGACAAAATAAATTATTGAAATCATTATTTTTCTAATTACTTAAAAAAACATATTTTTAAAATTATTATTTTTCTAAATAGGGTTTTGAGGGTTGGGATTTGAAATTTAGGGATTTAGGATTTGTATTTAGGTTTATTTTTGTGTGTTAAGATTTAGGGTTAAACTTATTATTTTTTTAAATAGGGTTTAATGTTTCAAGATTTCAGATTTCAGATTTAGGATTTAGGATTTAGAGTTTAGGGTTTTAGGATTTGAGATTTAGGGTTTTATTTATGGGTTAAGGTTTATGATTAAAATTATTATTTTTCTTAATATGGTTTAGTGTTTTGAGTTATATTTGTAGGTTAAGATTTATGATTAAAATTATTATTTTTTTAAACAGGGTTTAATGATTTGGGATTTAAGCTTAAGGTTATCTTTACGGTTAGTGTAAAATTGAAAAAAAGAAAAATTGAAATGAGAATGTAATCATAATTTCTAAAAGGGGAGAAAGTTTTTTAATTACTTCTCCTTTAAGAATCAATTACATTTCTTATTCATTTATTAAACTAATTAAACATAAAAATAGAAGAAATAAATTCTGATTTATTTTATTCTTTCAGATCAAACATAACATAAATATATTTAATAAAAAGTATGTTATTGTATACTAGTAATTCATAAATTATATTTTAAAAAGATTAATGATTTAAAATTAAAATTTAATTAAAGATTTTATATATTTTTCAAATAATCTGAAAATAATAAATTAATCTTTAAACTCATTATTAAACATGTATTATTTCAATTTTTTTTATTTTAAAAATTATTTTTCTTTTAGAATTTTAGTGCGCACAACTTACATAAACAGTGACAACAATAGTAATACAACCAGTATTTCTCGCAGCTGCACTTGGCACAGCCGAGAAGTACAGAAAGAAAATAACAATATATAAAAACTCGATAAAGTAAATAAGAAGATCCAATGTCTTTTGTACATACGAATTTAAAAATAGTTTTAGTTGTATTTTAGTTTATAAATAATTTAAATGTAATCTTTAACTTAAAATTTTATTTATTTTTATCAATTTTATTTAAAAATAATAATAAAAAAATATTTCAACCCTATCTTATAACACATAATTATTATAAATATAATATAATATTAATATTTTATAAATTTATAATTAATTTTAAATACACAAATCTCTTTTATCATATCATATATTAAAATTATATTTTAAAAAATAATTTATTTTATAATAAAATAAATATAAATTTATACATATTGAAAATAATATGCTAAGCATTTTAATAATTTATAAATAATATAATACATTATTATTATTATTAATAAATATAATTATATTTAATAAATAATTATAATTCTGATATAAAAAATAATATTCATAAAAATAATTAAATTATTAAAAAAATTGTGAAATATGTCTGTCCAACTTTTTACAATATACAATACAAATATAGAACATTATATCGCAAATTTTTTGTGAAAATATTCTTTAATATAATATTATTATAATTATTTTTTTATCATTAATATAATAATAAAAAAATTATATCTAATTAATTATATTTTAATGCTTAAATAAAATTATTATTAATAAATATTTATTGTATTAGTAATAATTAAAATTATATTAATTAAATATAACAATATATTATGATTTTCAATTTTTTATAACTTCAAAAATTATTATAAAATTGTTTGATTAGAGACAATAATCGAAACAATAAAGAAAATAAATAATGAAAAATAATATATGTATTTTATAATGTAAATCAAAATAATAATAAAAAATAAATTTTTATCTCATATTAATAAATATATAATTTGTTTTAAATTATTTTATAATAAAATTTTTATAATTTATTTGTTATAAAAAATTATATATTTTTTATTTATAATAAAAATAAATTATTATTTATTAAAATTTGATGGATTACTATTTTCTTTTATAAAATAAAGAGAGAAAGAAAATGCAAGTGATTATTAAAGAGAGAGATAGAAAAAATGTGATGGAAGTTTGAAAAAAAAATGATCATAAATTGTTTAACAGTTTTGATTTTATATATTTTTAAAATAAATTTTAATTAATTTCATTTCTAAATTATTATATATTAAATGCTATTATATACAAAAGCACAAATCCAATGAGCAATGCCATAATTGGCGGTGTTGGGCAGATGTACCTTCCACATGACTAGTCTACAGCTGTATCTCTTCTCCGTGTGTCCGATATTAAAACGACCATTCCAATTTCCGCAAATTTAAAAATTATTATTTACAGAAAAATAATTAAAAATACAATAACAGCTTCTCCTAATACAATAAAAAATATTATTTTTATTTTTAGCTGTGTCACATATTAGAAGTTATATCAAGTATCAGATACTACGTAAGCTAAAATTGATACAAGTATGTTTCCTTCACCTTCTTGTTCAATAAATTCAATTTTTCCCAACACGTTTTCCCAATGAATGCAACAGTACAATGCAATTGGGGACCATAAATGATATAACATCACTGTATAACAGAGAAATAGAAATTATTAATTTTTTTTGAATTAATATTTTAAATTGATAAAATAAAATATTAATATTATAATATTAAAAAAGAATAAATTTAATAATTAATTTAATTAATAAAAGGTAATATTTTTATTATATTAGAAAGGAAAAATTATATAAAAGTTTAAGTTAATAATAAAGATTTTATAAGGGGAATAGAAAGAAAATTCGGAGTTAATAAATAATAGAAACAAACAGTATTAACGTGAAATGTAAAAAATAAAATATATATATATATAATAATAAATTTGTAATCCTTTTATGTTAAATAATATTGATATAATCTTATTACAATTTTTTTTTAAAATAACGAGAATAAATTATAAAATAATTATAAGATATTAATAAAAATTATTGATATTTTGATATAATAAAAACATAATTTAAAATAAAATATATAATATATAATTAAATTAAATTAAATTTATAAACAAATTTATTTATTTATTAAAATAAAATATAGGGTTTTAGAAACCAAATAAGTAATACAATATTCATTATTTTCGTATTATAAAATACAAATTTTCTTTATATTTTATTATTTTATTATCACCAACTAAATAATCCCGAAATTGCCTGAAAAATTAACCCTGATCATACGGCACTACCAGACTGATATTTTTGGTTTTTTAGATAGTGTCCCACTCGCACAGCATAATTTGTGATAATTTCATATTGTTAAAACGAAATCGGACCGTTGAAGTGTTATTTATATACTTAAGTTTACAAAGTATAATTATGTATAATTATGCACCGGGCCGGTAAGGTTGGTTTTATTTTAACCTTGTTCGACAATTACTTAAAAAATACATTAAACATATAATTCAACAATTTATTTATTTTTACTTGTTTTCATCTAAAATAATAATAAAAAAAGATGGTACTACAGTGATATTGAGTAGATGAAAGTTCTGTTTGAAACTAGTTGAAGCTTATAAAACTGACACAAGTCTTTCTGTTCTTTCTATCCCTTCTGACAGTCGCTTAGAGCTGCGACTGTTACTCTTTTCTTTCTTTCTTCTCCTTTTCTCAGTAATGTTTTTTTATTTGTTAAACTCATAGAATCTCCTACACTTTCTCAGAAAAATAACAGCACCCATGGCCCGTTTCATAGTTTGCATCGCAGCTCTACTTCTTCTTCCATGTCTTTCTGTAATGGCTACTAAGCAAAATTTCATTATTCACATGAAACCAAACTCCAAACCTTCAATCTATCCCACTCACCATGACTGGTACTCTGCCAATCTTCAATCTCTCTCCTCCAACGAAGACTCCCTTCTCTACACCTACAATACTGCCTATCATGGCTTTGCTGCATCTTTGGACCCTGAACAAGCCGATTTACTCCGCCAATCCGACGCAGTTCTAGGGGTTTACGAAGACACAATCTACACTCTCCACACCACTCGCACTCCAGAGTTCCTTGGTCTCGACAGAGAGACTACGCTGTGGGAAGGTCACAACATGCAAGACCTCAACCAAGCTTCCCATGATGTTGTCATTGGGGTTCTTGATACTGGTGTGTGGCCCGAGTCAAAAAGCTTCGATGACTCTGGAATGCCCGAGATCCCAACTCGGTGGCGTGGTCAGTGCGAATCTGGTCCTGATTTCCGCCCATCTCTCTGTAATAAGAAACTCATTGGAGCTCGAAGCTTCTCTAAGGGCTACAACATGGGCGGGAGCTTTGTTAGGAAGTCCAGAGAAGTTGAGTCACCTAGAGATCTTGACGGTCATGGAACTCACACAGCCAGCACAGCCGCTGGATCAGATGTGGCCAATGCCAGCCTTCTCGGTTACGCAACCGGCAAGGCACGTGGAATGGCAACACACGGGCGAGTCGCCTCTTACAAAGTTTGTTGGAGCACTGGTTGTTTCGGGTCGGACATTCTCGCGGGCATGGATCGGGCAATCCTTGACGGCGTCGATGTTTTGTCTCTTTCTCTCGGTGGGGGGTCAGCTCCCTATTACCGTGACACGATTGCAATCGGAGCTTTCGCGGCCATAGAGAGGGGGATTTTCGTCTCTTGCTCAGCAGGAAATAGTGGGCCCAGTAGGTCCACACTAGCCAATGTGGCACCTTGGATCATGACGGTCGGAGCCGGAACGTTAGACCGTGATTTCCCGGCTTACGCAGTACTTGGAAACAAGAACCGTTTCCCTGGTGTGTCGCTGTACAGTGGTTCTGGAATGGTGAACAGACCGGTAGGTTTGGTTTACAGAAATAGATCCACCTCGAAGAGCTCCAGCAGCAACATGTGCCTGCCCGGTTCGCTCGAGTCGGAATTAGTACGTGGGAAAGTGGTTATATGTGACAGAGGTGTAAACGCACGTGTGGAGAAAGGTTTGGTTGTGCGCGAAGCGGGTGGAGTTGGAATGATACTCGCGAACACGGAGGTCAGTGGTGAGGAATTGGTGGCTGACAGTCATCTGGTACCGGCTGTGGCGGTCGGGAAGAAGGCGGGTGATTTGATCAAGGCATATGCGATGTCGGATCCAAATCCAACGGCGGTTCTGAGCTTTGGTGGGACCGTGTTGAATGTACGACCTTCGCCTGTTGTTGCAGCGTTTAGTTCGAGGGGACCCAATTCTGTGACGCCTGAAATCTTAAAGCCAGATGTGATTGGACCTGGAGTCAATATTTTGGCAGCTTGGTCAGAGGCAATCGGGCCATCTGGATTGGAGAAGGACACTAGAACGACCAAGTTCAACATCATGTCAGGTAACGCCCTAACGGCTAGATCTATCGTTATAAACTCGTAGTGAATTTGATTTTTTTGTGATGCCAAGCGTGATTCTTCAAAATCAGTACATATGTTGGAAGCTTTTAATTAACGTTGGGTAAAACAACGGTTGATGGTGGATATTAGTTTAGCTTAGTATGTTTTATTTAGCTTCAGGATGAATTGCTAGTCATAATTTGTTTATGTAAAATGTAAAGTTAAATATACTAACTTTAGAAATTCATGGATAACTTTTAATATAAAAATCAATTTTTTAATTAGACGATTATTTATAATTATTGTTAAACTTAACATCTACTTCTATATCGACTAGAGTTTAAATTTATGATACTATTTGAATTTACGACGGTTTGAATTTAATACATAAGGATCGATGGGATGAATAAGTTAATAACCTAGCTCTAATATATAAGCAACATTGTTGTCTTATTCTTACTAGACTTAACATCCTATAACATGAAAATGTGTTTGTAAATTTCATTATGTGCATAAAAAGTATAATTTTAATTTTTTTTATTAAAAATAATATTATATTCATATTTATAATTTTGATATATATATATATATAATTAATATTTATTTAAAATATTACTCAAAACCTTTTAATAAATTTTTTTATTTCGCACTTTAATCAAATTTTTAATAAATTTTTAACAAAATTTTAGTCTTTTAATATACCAAATAATTCATCATTTGATGAAAATTTTATTTAATCTTTTTCTTTTATATCACATTTTTTCGACTGTAAAACACATTTTCTAAATAACCCTTAAAATTGAATACACTTTTCCCTTATCTTTATTTTATTATATTTTAATAAAATATCAACACAAATAAGGTGATAAAATTTGTCTATGAACATATCAACTTGTGCATCTAATTATACTTTACACTGTTGCATCATTTGATCACAAATTAGTTTGTGATGTAGAGCTTTTCATGTTTAGCCATAAATAGAGATGAGCTCTAATTTTATTGCTTTTTCGTGATTTAATTATAGTCAATAGATAGTTTTAACTGGAGGAGAAAATGTCACTCTGGATTGTCAAATTTTGGTTCTCTGGCATATTGCAGGTACCTCAATGTCATGCCCACACATAAGTGGATTAGCAGCCTTGCTCAAGGCAGCACATCCAAATTGGAGTCCAAGTGCCATCAAATCTGCTCTAATGACTACCGCCTACACAGTCGACAATACCAAATCGCCTCTCAAGGATGCTGAAGGAGGACAATTCTCTAATCCATGGGCTTATGGAGCAGGTCATGTTGACCCTCAAAGAGCCCTATCTCCTGGCCTAGTTTATGACATTTCCACAGAAGAATACATTACATTTTTGTGTTCTTTGGGCTACACCATTGAACATGTTCAATCTATCATCAAACGCCCCAACATTACATGTTCCAGGAAATTCTCTAATCCCGGTGCTCTCAACTATCCATCTTTCTCTGCTGTGTTTGGGAGAAAGAGGGTGGTTCGATACACTCGTACCCTGACCAATGTAGGGGCTGCTAGTTCTGTATATCAAGTGACTGTGAGCGCACCTTCAATGGTTAAGACAATAGTCAAACCCACAAGGCTTGTGTTTAAAACTGTAGGTGAGAAGAAGAAGTACAGCGTGACGTTTGTAGCTGATAAAGCTGCTGCTCGTTCATCCAAGGCTCAGTTTGGCTCAATTGTGTGGAGCAACAATGAGCATCAGGTTAAGAGTCCGGTCGCTTTTGCATGGCCTTTGTTGTGAGATGCTATCGTTTTTTAGCCTTTGTTTTCAGGTAAGGTGTATGTATTTTGCCGCTTTATATTTTTGAGCATCTTGAGGAAATTGCCCCTTACAAATTGAAGGATGACCAAAGTTTGGAAAGTTAAATAGTTAGAGAGCAAGGTTGGGGTAATTGGGAGGAATTTAAGGGGTGTGAAGGTGAATGCTTTTAAAGTAAATTGCAGAGTTGTCCTAGTAACTTAATGTAATAGAAAAAGAAATACTATTGTGTTTGCTGTGCATAACTGCTAGCCCAGAGCCCCGATTAATTCTACCAGCTATTTATTTTATTTAAGAAAAATCGTTTGCATGTCTACGAATAATGTAATAGGTGTTGCCATGATCTTCAATATTGGTGAGGTTGGGTCTAATATGTTTAGGCAGAAAGCGCAATATTGATGAGGTTGATAAACGAACTTTATTTGCAGCTTAACTTTGTTGTCCTTTTTCAAAGTAGTATGCTCTACATTATTAGTACCGGAAATGATAAGAACATACGAAGATATGGCGAGTAATTTTTGAAACATTTATAGAAATATGAATAGCATTTACATTTTTCCAAATTTACTTAACTGATATGTGCCCGAATTGTTCCCAAAGAAGAAGAAATCAGTGCCCAAATTGTGCACAAGGAAGAATTTTTTTATAGAAATATGAATAGCTACATGCACAAAGGAGAAGAAGAATCTTAATATAAGATTTTGAGTGCGATTGGCTTTAAGACTTTTAACCTATAATTTTTTTTAATCCAAAATTATTTCATAAAACAATATCTGTGTTCTGTTATTTAAAAATGTTTCATTTTGCTAAAAAGTAAAGTTGTATAAGAAAAAAATTATAATGTAAATAAGATCTCAAACTAATTGAGTTAGATACGAGAGAAGAAGAATCTTAATATAAGATCTTGAGTGCGATTGGCTTTAAGATTTTTAACCTATAATTTTTTTAATACAAAATTATTTCATAAAACAAGATCTATGTCTTTTGTTATTTAAAAAATGTTTCATTTTGTTAAAAAGTAAAGTTGTATAAGAAAAAATTTAAAATGTACATAAAATTTCAAACTAATTGAGTTAGATATTGTTAATTATGTTTGTCCTACATCGATTAAGAATAAAGTATAAACTTAGATAAACTTTAACTTAATAAGATCTTATTAGGTTAAGTTAGACATGGTATCAAAACTGGGTCTAGTCTCTATGTGCTTGGACCTGATTGGGGTCTATCACAGTTTCACGTGACGTTAATGTCCACCTTTGTACGACGTGTGAAGGAAAGCTGTTAAGTATCTTTGTCTCACATCGATTAGTAATAAAGCAATAATCCTACTTATAAATTTTAACAATCATTAACTTAATAAGATCTTATTGGGTTGAGTTATACCTAATTTTCTATCAGATATGATAATAAAAATTATGAAAGTGGTTGAAAATTAAAAACAAATGATATAATAATTATCTTGCAAGTTTATTTAGAAATATTTTCTAAAATATGATCATCTCCCCTCTCTTTCGAGAAAGAAAAAAGAAAAACATTATTATACATTATCATATTTATAAATTAGAATTTAGAGAAATTAGATATAATAATAACTTAAAATATATTAATTATTATACATAAATATAATAAAATTAAAATATATTTTTAATATAATAAGTAAGTAAGTTCAATTTTTATTAGTTTTATAAAATAAAAACTTATAACTATTCGATTAAGTGAACAATGAACTCGTAATTGTGCAATTTTTGAAAAAATATAAACACAAACTTTAAGAATACATTTACACTATCTTAACACCAGTTGGTATTCGGTACTAGCCTTTATCTTAACACCAGTGTTTGATTGGCTTATCATTCTTCTTAGGGATGTCCATGGTCCTGTCCGATCTGGTTTTTCCTATAAAAAATCTAACTGGACTGAACCGTTCATATTACTAGAACTGGACCAGATCGAACCATTTGAAACGGTTTTAAAAAATAAAACCGGACTAGACCGTTTGACTTATAAAATCGGACTAGACCATTTGACTTATAAAATCGGACTAGACCGTTTGACTTATAAAACCGTTCGGTCTGATTTGGTTCGATTTTTTTATAATTTAATGAAGAATAATGTGAAATTTTTAATATATTATTAAACTAGTCCGGTCCGGTTCGAACGATTTAAAATTTATACAAACCAGATCGGACCGTTTGATTAGTAAAACCGTTCGGTTTGGTCCGATCTGGTCCGATCTGGTCCGGTTTTACGGTTTGGTCCGGTCAAATCCGGTTTTTGGACACCCCTAATTCTTCTAACTATTATTTTTTAAACAATGGTGAGTCAGTAATTTGTGAATTGAGCCGGGTCAGATTTGTTAGAACTTTGGATCCATAGGCAAGGCCAAGTCCTGCTAATGTAAACTTCTTGATTGCGTTTCAACTTTCAATATGCTCAATGAGCTTAGCTCAACTTTGTGGGTTGGTTTGTTGAAACCAAAAACAAATCAAAACAAAACAAAATATTTGTCATTGTGTACAATAAGTGCGTAGATCATTATAAATTTATAACCTCCTATTTTATTTTCTCAAATTTTAAAGAATCAAGGGATTATTTTACCCTTCAATATATTAAATATTTTTTTTCTTTTCTAATGGCAATAAATATTCCTTTATCGATTAAATAATATAAAGATACTTAAAATTGGATAATAATTTAATGAAAACAATGACAATTCTATACAGTTAGTCCATTGAATTCATAGATAATTTGGACTTTGGTATACGTTTCCCAGAATGGTGACTCGGGTCAACACATTCAACATCAACCTTGCCTAAATGAACCCCAATGGATGTCAAACTCTTCTATTCCTTTTAGTCGTTGCCAGTAAACACAGGATGGACCTCATAAGTGATGAAATTAGATGTATGTATTGTCTAAAGAAGAACAACCTAGATAAAAGCAAGACATATATATCATGTGTTGTCATACAAATTATACCTAAAACTCTCCAAAAGTTTCACAGGATGAAATGATAAATATTTTTATATTACTAGAGATGTTTGGAGTGATGAGACCTAGTTTCTAATCTGTAGCACATAGAACCATCGTTTCCACACGACTTAACCCTGTGCAAGCGAGCTAATCAATAAATTGGGTCCAAACGGCAAGGAGAAAAGAAGGAAGATCAAACTTCAAAACACTAAGAATAGGAGCTATAGAAACATCTTAACTATAACGAGGTAATAAATTTTTTGCTAACTTGTACATTTAGCTAATTGTTCCTTATTCTTGCAAGTATGGATTACTCTAATGTGAACCTCAAAGATCTCATCAATACCTCAAGTATCCACAACCTAGTACCTACATACCTAAGGCCCATTCCAACATCGCCATCTATCACAGAGGACTCTGCCCCATTAGACGATGAACTAATCGAGGTGTATCCACCTCTACCAATGGTATTGAGCTTGCCTAACTCATATATTCCTAACTCCTCGTGCCATGGTTTCTAAGAAAAGGAAGGTGTGTGAGGTCAAAATTCCTTAGATTCAAGCAATAAACTTGGACAACTTTAAGTTTGACAAAATCGTCCTGAGGAATATCGTGGTTCTAAACACCCTAGTGACCTATTTTGTTGAGGGTGTGTTTGGGCGGCCTAAATTAAAAAGAGATATCTATCATCACTTTACAAGTGATACTGAATGGGCTAGAGTCATAAAAGCTCAAAGAAATAAGGGGGCATTTTATTGGAAAACGATGGTCGATCATTTGATAGAGGTGAGCAATGCATTCTAAGACTTTTATCTCGTTTTACACTATTGTGATACTAAATTCTAACACTTATGTTTTTTAAGGTTTTATCATTGGTCAGGGAAGGTGAGTTGTCTCTCAAGGCGTACAAACGTGAAGTGCAAGCGAGTCACTTGCAAATAGCGAAGTACAAAAAGGTCGTTGAGGACAAAGATGCTCTCATTGATAAAAATAATGCCAAGATCTTAAAGCTTGAAGGTGACCAACTCAATAAGTTTTAAAAGATGAAAAAAGCAAACAACTATTGCTTCGAGTAGGAAGAGCGAGTAGGCAATTTTTAACAGGCGGTTAAGGAAGTTGAAGCAACTGCGAGCTCACTAAGGGATCAAATGACCTTGATGAAAGAGTAGATGAACTCTTTGGTTGAGTTGGTGGAAACTCTCAAAGCAAAATGTACCAAGACTTATAGAAACGAGATGAGCTTCATGGTAAGCAACCTGGAGATCCAAGCTAAGTAGTTGGACCTAATTGTTCCATATTTCATATTGATGCAAGCTTTTCATAGTAGTATAATCAAAAGGGTCTCCAACGAGCACTCTAATTCCTTCACCTTATGGTAAGAAGGCAATGCATGAGGGTCAAACTGAAGGTCTAGTCGAATAAGCCACCCTATAGGTCTTTGTCCTTATAGGCCTCCATTAGTGCATCTTTTTGCTTTTATGATATCACCGTCAACACCCGAGCAATTAATACAGTTCCAATATTGTGATATCACCATGTACACCCAATCGATTGATAAGCTCCTAATCTTAAGACTTAAGTGTGATTTTGATATAATATACGGTTCTTTTGTATTCAAAATTTGCACACCTATAATAGTTGAAATGTATAACCATCCATTATCCTTATATTTGAACTCATCATAAATACATTATATTTGTCCCTTTATATGTGTCACTAATTGCCGCGTACAAAATTTGTTCAATAAATAAATATATATACGTATAATAACAAGTAATATAATAAAAAAAATATTATTTTTACGAAGATTATGCTATTAAAAATTAAATTAAATAAAAAACAAAAAATAATTTTTTTTGTGATATGGCTTAAAAGATTGTTCTTGTTATAGTGAATAATGGAGCATAAAGTAGAGCATGCATGAAGAACAAGTGCAATAGTTGAAGAAGCAACTAAATGCTTTGAAAGAATATCACATTGCACTTTTGGAGCATTATGGAATGTCAAAGAAGGATGAAATGGTTGATCGTAGGTATCATACAGAACAAATGGTAAACAAGTTAGATGATATGAGATAATTAGTTATTTTTTCAGTTACCTTTTGTTTTTGGTTTAAACCATTAGATTCATTTAATAGCTCTAAATGTCTCTTACAAATAATTAAAGACAATTAAAATTTAAAGGTTGACGAACCATAAATGAACATAGATAAATATGCGAGTATTATTATTGTGAGAATATAAGAGGTTTATTGAGTTGTTTTTTATAGATGATTGATAAGCCATTGACATATATATATATATATTTTGTTAAAAAAATTATGTAATGTTTTATGTTTTTACTATATTTAACATGTTTAAATATGGAGCGGTTGCAATGTAAAGTGTGAAAACTTTATAAAATATTTTAACATTAATTTTTTAATTATAATAAAAATAATTTAAAAATTTATACTTAAAGGCTTATTTTTCTTTTATTTTATAAAATAAAGAATTTAAAATAATAATAATAATTATTTGATAATTAATATTATTATATATTTATTAATTTTAATCATCAACAAAAACTAGTATTATTTATAAATATACATTTAAAAATTTAAATAACCCAATAATTTTCAAAAATTCTTAATGAAGACATAGGAAAACTTGATACGAAAGCTAGAGAGAACTTAAAAAAAAAAAATAACAATTAATAAAAAATGTTTAAAATGTACATGGACAAAAGTACTCTTTTTAAATTAAGTCAATTGCAATTAATTTTGCAAGAAAATGTCAATTAATTAAAATAAATTATTCAACTTAACTCAAAAAGTTACAACAAAAATTTAAATTTAGGTAACTAAAATTCACATTTGAAAATTGCAGTGGTTTAAGATGCCAAGCTAAAAATAAAATACTGAACACCTTAAAATTTATCTCATATTAATTTATGTTTTTGTCACTAAGCTCAAACCCATTTAGCAAAGTAAAAAAATATAGAAATTGAGTTTCAATCATGAGTACATAGTTTAGTTATTTTTAAAAAGATATTTCTCCATTTATTTTTAAAAGAAAATGATTGTGTTCAAAATATCTTTTGGTAGCCCAACTGTCATGGCATCCGTAATTTCGTTGTGGTTGCCACTTGCCAATATAAGGTGAAGAGTAGCGTGATCGAGAAATTATATTTTCTTCCAAAAAAAAAAAAAAGTAACATTATCGAAAATAGTCCAACACACAAATTAATAATAAACATCTTAGGTTTTTTTTATTACAGATATAGATCTATAATTACGATTTAAACCTCAAAATTTTAATATATTTAATTAAAATTTATATCATTTAGTCACAAACTTATTTATACATAAAAACCTAGTTAAGTGTTGGAGATAAAAAAAAAACTATATATTTTAAATAAGCTATTATAATCATCTATGTTAATCTTATTCTAATACAAACACCCAATTATGTTTTAAAGAAATTTTTTATTTATTACAAGATTACCATGAATTTTAAATAATATTTCATAATATTATTTATTGATTATTATATTTGAACTCATGTAATTATATTTAATAATAAAATGTTATACGGTAAGAAAATTAATTATTGATTAAAATAATAAAATTTATTTATTTTTACTTAGAACTTAATGTCACCCATTACTGCAAATATTAACTAAAATAATATAACTACTTGTAGTAATATTAATATGTGATAAATGAATTTTTTTTAGTTTATATTAATGATAATATTTTAAGTAATTGTTCAATCACACGCGTGTAAAGTGAAACCACTTTGCAAGATAAGAAAATTAAATGCTCGCCAAACTATTTCTAATGTCTGATTCACTTCATGCATGAATGTGGGAGTGTTTCTATGTCTTGATAGAAAGGAAAAAAAAAAGTGATAATGAATAAATCAAATTTACATGTATTATTATAGTAGTAAACTACTCCTGTAATTGATGTAATGGACCTCCAAATATTTACATAATTCCAATTAGATGAACTCTTCAATTCATCACCTTCGCCAATTCTCTTATAGCATGAGGTTGTTAAAAATCGGACTCTTCCAAAGGAAGCAAATTCGAATCCCCCACTCGCTTTTGGAAGAAAGGAAAGGAAAGAAAAAAATAAATCCCCCCAGTCTAAATTTACTTTGGAAAATTTATAAAAACAATGCTGTTGAATTATAAAGATAAAAATAAATTCTAATAATATTGAACGAATTTTAATTACACAATATTTAATATTAAAAAGACGTAAACAACTTTAATTACTTAAATTCAAACGATATTTAATTAGACGATACTTAAAATAAAATAATATGATTTTCTTTTTTAATAGTAAAAATATGACATAAGGAGTGATATTTGTGTGGTTACAAGTATAAATGATACTATTTTTTTTTATTTTTTTAAAAAATTAAAAAAATTTATTATTACTTTAAAATTTATAATCACAAAAATAACAAGTTAAATATTCAAAAACTTGTGTCGTCGAGTGAAATTTTGTTTAAGTTGAATTTCAACCAATTAAATCCTTTGAATATTGAAGTTTTAAATCTTGTTAAATATAATTAATTGTTATTTTTATTCATATAAATTTTAAGATTATTATTTAATAAAATTTATCGAAATTTTATCATGCACCAACGTGTTTGACAACTTTTGAATATTTGATAAAATCTTAGTGGGTTTAACTACTTTGCATACTCTTAGAAAAAAAAAGTACTTTGCATACATTTTTGTAATTTAGTCCCTTCCATAGATGTATGCATGTGACACAATGGGTAAAGTTTTTGAAAAATTATAAAAATAATAAAAAATGGAAGAATAAATAAGAATCAGTACTCAAATATATTAAAAAAAAGGATGCAGTTTCTGCTTGTTAATTAATGAACAAATCTGTTTTTGATTGAAAAACAAGAATATTTATTAAAATTGAAGCTATGTCAGCTTTGCATGAATAAGGGAACCGATAAGTATCAAAAAGTTCGGAAACATCTTTCTTGTTTCTCAAGTTCTGATTAAGTTCATATAAAAAAAAAGTCCTTGATACTTGATACTTGATAATGATAAGAATCTATACAATCAAGGATGATTCACATGACTTTTGAAGTAATACAAAAAGTTAACTGTTAATTTGTTAAATTCAACTCCTATAAGATGCCCTATGACTACTTTTAACTACTCGCGCCCAAAGTCTTCCATATATATATATATATATATATATATATATATATATATATATATATATAATCACTTTTGAAAATATTTCCTTTTTTTTTATTTTTCTTCACTAATTTATTTAGCAATATGATAACCATTTTTAATTTTTAATTCTTCAATTTCAAAAGTGAATTTTGAATTTTAAATAATTAAAAATAATTTGATAACTAATTTTTGGTTTTAATTTTTAAAAAATAAGCATGGAAATTTAGATATTGTTTATTGATAAATTTTTATAATTTTTTAACCTTTTAAACTCTAAAATATAATTTAAAACTTATTTTTGAATAATTTTATTATTTTTTATATGAATTGTATCACAAATCATTTTCTTTACTACTTTAGTCGATTTTCTTTTTACTAGTTCATTAAAAAGAAATAAATTTACATCAATTTATATTTCTATAATTAGATCGATAAAAATACTCATACGATAAGAGATATTATTAAAAATTAATTAATATATTTCAATTTTTTTTTATCTTTTTAAGATATTTTTTTACTTGTAGATTAAGAAGTCTTTTTCATTTAAAAAATTGTATATAATATACCATATTGTGATAATATGTCATAACGTTTTAAATACCAGATTGTTATGTTAAAAATAATATTTAAAAAAAATGACAAAAAATAAAATAAATAATTGATTTTTAATAATGATGTTTATCATATAGTTATTTTTCTCTAATTTAAATATATTTATATAAATTAAAGTAAATTTATTATTTTAAAAATAAAATAACTTAAGGTATGTAATTTAAAAATAAAATAATAAAAATTATCTATTTATAACGAAAAATAAGTTGTATTGTATTTCATCCTTTTATTTTTATGTTTTCTCTCACGCGATAAAAAAGTAGAAAACTAATGAGTCCACGCGACCATGCTCTGCTTTGATTGGGTGAGTAAAGAGCACGTGAAGAATCAATACTCCTCTTCAAGAAGGCAACTTTAATTCATGCCACATGATTTTCTTCTACCTAGCTTCTACGTTATATTATTGCTAATGTCAAGTCAAAAGTTGCCAAACCTATTTCAACTTTATAAATAAAGTTATATTACAAATTTATTACTAACACAACTAAAATCACAAAATCTTTAAAATACGCATATTACAAATTTTTCAAGGCCAAAATCAATAAAGCACCTTAATTAGCCCATCTTTATATTCTCTTCATAGCCTAGCTATATAGTTCCTACTTATGTTATAAGGGCTTATTCTCTATATTAATTTATATGTATTACAAGGAGAAACTTCAAGTATTAATTTGCACATCCTTAATAACTAGCTAGTGTGTGTGTGTGTGAGAGAGAGAGAGAGAGAGAAATGGCAGGAAAAAGTAATCAAATGTTTCCGATAGTAAGCAAGATATATTGTTCGTCTACACAGGTTGTGCTTGCAGTTAGGAGGAGGCCACATGCGGTTAATGGAGGAGGTTTTGTAGTCACAGATTGTAACCAGAAGGTTGTTTTTAGGGTTGATGGATGTGGAATTCTAGGCAAAAAAGAGGAATTGATTCTTAGAGATAGTGATGGTGAAGCCTTGCTCCTCATTCGTCGTAAGGTATATATATATATATACATACAACATTTAATTACCTTCTTTAATAATATATATTCTCTTTTCCAATTATATACCAATTAATAGATGTTTATTTATTTTTTCTTTTTTAATATAGATTCCAATGTAAAAATTATCGAATTTCTTAATTTTAAATTAGACATCAACAACAATGCTTTAATTTCATTATTTTTTTCAAATTTAATTTCATATAATTTTGTAGATATAAATTCAAGATATATTAATTGATGGGTTGATTTAAAGGTTTATTAGAATGAATTCATTTATTCATCAATGCAAATAGCATGTTTAACTCACACAAATTAATGCTATTTTAAAAAAAAAAAATTGTAGATATGTGGTAAATATTATATGAATTCTTCAATATTGAAGACGAGTAAAATTACATAACGATTATTACGATCATGGTGTTTAATTTATTGTACAGGGTGGGTTGGTTGAAGCGCTAAGCTTATGCAAGAAATGGAGAGGTTACACTTTAGACTATGAAGGATCACAAAAGTTGGTGTTTATCTTGAAAGAGACCAATTCATGTATATCAAGGAACAATGTAATCAGAATCTCCGTAAATGGAAATAGTAACAAAGATTGTAACTATGAAATCAAAGGCAATTTTCCTGATCGAGATTGTTGCATTGTTGACTCTAAAGGCAATATTGTTGCACAAGTAAGTTAATTATATATATATATATATAATCTAATTAATTATTAAGCTTCATTATTTATTTTATTTTATTTTCTGTTTAATTTTTAGTTTTTTTTTAATAATTATTTTTAATTTATCTGATTTTGATAAAATTAATGAAACATAGATCGGAGTGAAGAAGGAAGTGGAGAAAATGGTGATGGAAAGCAAAGATTTTTATAACGTAATGATGAAACCAGGCATTGATCAAGCTTTTGTTTTTGGAGTCATAGCCATTATTGATTACATTTTCGGCGAATCCACCAGGTGTTAGCCACCTACCTAGCAAGCTACTTTTAAAATCACAGTCTTTCCCCCGAAACTGTGATCTCGATCTTTGCAACTTAATTAGTCTTCCGTGCGTCTCTGTATAATTTGGAACTTTTAAGGAAAATTAACGACATTTATATTGTCTTGTCTTTATATCTATTTGTTTTTATTTTGTTTTTTCCAAGTGAAATTGCATATGATTTTATTTTTAATATTTTTTTTATGTATTATATATACATATACTTTAACTAAAAATATTAAAATTTTTAATATTTTTATTATATCATCCATGCATGGCTTGCCTCACGATTGTCATTTATTAGTCATGCATATTAAAAAAGAACCAATTGACCGAATTGTTCCTATAACATTTACGTGTAAAACTTACTCAAATAATTTAATTAATTGAGTTTTTTATACCATTAATGCATATTTAATTTGCTTTTAGATGGAGTTTTTTCTTAGTGCAGCTTTTCATATTATGTAAAAAAGGAATTATGACTAGAAAAATTTTAATTTTCAACTTACCGTTCTAAGTTTCCAACTTAGAGAATATATTCATTTGATAATATAGTTCTGGAAAATGGATTAAATTAAATAAAATTCGGAGGAGATTTTGAAACGCATCTAGTATTGAGTACGTAATGAAAAATGCTAAAAACAACTTTTCAATATCTCTATTACCTTAAAATAATTAAAAAATATATTTATTTTCATAAGTATAGAAGATACATCTATTAGTTTGCCTGTAAAATAATGTACAAAATTGCGTATATTTAATTTAATATCTTTATTGAGTAACAGATGAGTTATACAAAATATATTTATATGAAAATATTAAATAAATATAACTTTATACCATACTTACAATTACATTAATTATATTACGTTATATGTTAGATTTTTTTAAGAAATAAATATTTTTTAATACGTGTCACATTGATTTATTAACATGAGTGGAGATGAAACGTGGTTGATGTTATAATTGGGATAGGATGGATAGTTATAAATTATTACACTATTTTTTATATTTTATATATTGATAATTAAAATCAAAATTTATAATTTTTTCTTTTCACCCTTAAATATATCTTAATGGTTAAAATATAAAAAATATGTATAATAAAATTTAGATCATTGATGCTTGACATTATCATTAGTTTCATCCGATTTTTTAATTAGATTGAAACATTTTAATCCGTAATTGATTCGATTATTTTTCATATTTAAATTAATTTGATTCGTAATTGATAGATCTAGATCACTTGAATCTGATTAATAAAATTTATTAATTTTATTTTTGATATTTTAAATAAAAAATTTAAACTTTCATGTAACATAAATTAATAAAGATATGACTAATGTATAAATATAAATATATATTTAATTATTTTAATTTAGATTAGATGAAAACGAATGAATGATATATAATAAAATCTATCATCTAATTTAAATTTAATGGAATCAATTTTTTTTTCATCCTATTCAATCCAATATTAAAATCAAAATCGTTAAAAAATTAACTAAACTTATTAGATTATTGGATTTTTTCCAAACCCCTTATTAAAAGTATGCCATTTCGATCGGGCGAACGATGAATTAATGTGCAGGCAAACCCACAATAATACCGTATAGATTGGGAAAACGTGATCCATTAATTTTTTTCGATAACAATGTGACGAATTGATATAATTTCACGTATCATTCAAAAACAGCTAGATAAGAGAAGAAAAAAAAAACTAAAATATGATAGGAGAATATCATTTTTCAAATGATATTTTATATATTATTAAAATAAATAAATATTAAGGACATATATAAATTGGCAATCACATTTTTTTTATATTGTGTTATATCTCATATCTCATTAATTTTTAGAAAATAATTTATTTTTTAATTTTAAAATAATTATAACACATGATTTAATATAATTAATGTGGTTGAAAAATGAATTTAAATTTATAAATTATTAATATTTTTTTCTCATAATATATAATTATGATATTAAAATTTAATTCTATCCAAAATTAATGTGAGACTTTGGTTAAAAAAAAAGTAATTTTATACAAGATTAGTGGTGCAGACTGTATTGATACTATTGACCTAAATATATATCTAATATAACTGAACAGTAGGGATGTTTTTTTCTTTCTTTCTTTCAAGTTTGCAATTCTTAAAGTATTTTAAAATATAACTGAACAGGCCCCTGTACTACAAAGAGATGAGATAGTAAGGTAGGTAGGTGATGCATTGAGAACAAAACTGAATAATTTGGGTAAGCTTATGTCGCTTGAGATGTGCAATAATTCGCATGTTTATTTGTTATATATGAATTGATCCTTTATTTACTCTAACTCTTAGTGGTATCGGTGATATCTTCTAAAAAATGACCGACACCATCTTTCTTCAAGTGATCACTTTGATGAAGTTAAGCCTGTTGGAGATTGTTATAAAGCTCATTAATTTAAGGAGCAAAACATAGAGCTTAATTCAAGGAGCAATTTAATGAACCATTAATTTAAGGAGTAATTCAAGGAATGGATTTTCCTATAAATAGATATGTAATTGTAATGAATTAATTATCCAAAGTGTTCATTTCAATTGAAAGAAAAACTTTTGTGAGAGAAAATTGAGAGTAATTTTCTTGGGTGTAATTGGGTTGTGGTTTGTGGGTTTTGAGTTGTGAGTGTTGTAAACACCTTGTGCAATTTCTCCCATTTTAGTAAAAAGATATACAGCAGGTCCGGAGACGTAAGCAAGATTGGCCGAACTCTGTTATCAAATTTGTGTGTTATTTTTCTATTCTTGCTTTCTCATAAATCTGACTTATCGGGAATTGGTGTAATTTCCCAACAATTGATATCTGACCTATTGTTGGTGATTTCTGTCAATTTTCTACAAGGTTACTATTTATGTGAATAGTGACATTTTGTCGATGATATTTTTTAGTTGAAGGAGGTGTTCTGGTTTACAGAAATAGTCAGAAACGATCCAGAGGAAGTCAGATTTGAGTAGGAGCAATGGCTGCAGATGAAAGAAGGGTGAAACTCGAGAAATTTGATGGTACAGATTTCGGGTTTTGGAAAATGCAGATAGATGATTATCTGTATCAAAGAAATCTATATCAACCTCTCTCAGGGAAAAAGTCAGAGGCTACGAAGGAAGAAGATTGGAATCTTCTAGACAGACAAGCCCTCGGAGTTATTCGATTGACGCTATCCCGTAATGTTGCTTTCAACATAGCAAAGGAAAAGACCAAGGCGGGTCTTATGACAGCTCTCTCCAATATGTATGAGAAGCTATCAGCCTCAAACAAAGTGCACTTGATGAGGCGTTTGTTCAATTTGCGGATGAATGAAGGCGCATCGGTAGCTCAACATCTCAATGAACTCAACACAGTCACAACCCATTGGGTTCAGTGAAAATTGAATTCTATGAAAAAGTACGAGCATTAATACTTTTGTCTTCTTTACCAAAAAGTTGGAATGCTACTGTCATGCCTGTGAGTAGCTCGTCAGGAAGCAATAAGTTAAAATTTGACGATGTTCGTGATCTGGTTCTCAGTGAAGAGATTCGACGTAGAGAGGTAGGTGAATTGTCAACTTCTTCAGTTTTGCATACATAGTTAGGAGGAAGAAATTCAACCAAAGGGAATGGACGTGGCATAACAGACTATCGAGGTAGTTTAAAGGACAGGAGGTCCAAATCTAGGAATCTTAATAATTCCCATAGCTCGAATACTATCGAGTGTTGAAATTGTGGATGAACTGGGCACTACAAAACTCAATGCAAGAGTGCACCGAAGGACAAACAAGTGAAGGCAGAAGAAAAATATTACTTCCACCTCAGGAGGATATGATGCATTGATATGCTCTTTGGAGAGCAAGGAAGAATCTTGGGTGTTAGACTTTGGAGCATCGTTCCATGCTACTTCACAAAAAGAATTCTTCGAGAAATATGTCCCCGGAAACCTTGGAAAGGTATATCTTGGTGATGATCAACCATGTGCTATTATTGGCAAAGATGTAGTGAAGATTAAGTTGAACGGATCTGTTTGGGAGCTGAAGGATGTCAAGCATATTCCCGATCTCAGAAGGAACGTAATCTCAGTGGGGCAGTTGGCTAGTGAAGGCTACACTATGATCTTCCATGGTGATGATTGGAAGATTTCAAAGGGTGCAATGACAGTTGCCCGAGGCAAGAAAAGTGGCACTCTTTACATGATAGTATATGCACGTTGTTTAATCATAGTTGCAACAGGCAATGAAACACCAAATCTGTGGTACCAGAGACTAGGCCACATGAGTGAAAATGGGATGAAGATTATGCATTCAAAGGGAAAACTTCCAGGTCTACAGTCTACAGAGATAGACATGTACGAAGATTGCATACTTGGAAAGAAAAAGAGAGTCAACTTTCAGACAAGTTGCAGAATCCCAAAGAAGGAAAGGCTAGAGCTTATTCACTCTGATGTTTGGGGACCAACGACCGTCTCATCTATTGGTGGGAAACACTACTTCATGAATTTCATCGATGATCACTCTCGGAAGGTATGGGCTTACTTTCTAAAGCATAAGTCTGAAGTATTTGAGGCTTTCAAAAGAGGGAAAGTTATGGTGGAAAATGAGACGGATTTAAAGATCAAAAAGCTCAGAACCGATAATGATGGTGAATATGAAGATACCAGATTCAAAAATTTCTGCTATAAGCATGGGATCAGAATGGAAAGAACTGTGCCAAGCACACCTCAACATAATGGTGTAGCTGAGCGTATGAACCGAACGTTGACAGAAAGAGCCAAAATCATTCATATACAGTCAGGTTTACCGAAGCAGTTCTGGGCATAAGCAGTCAACATGGCAGCTTACTTGATCAACCGAGGCCCATCTGTTCTATTGGAGCATAGAATACCAGAGGAGGTATGGAGTAGAAAATAGGTGAAACCATCACATCTAAAAGTTTTCAGTTGTGTAGCATTTGTGCATATCAATGATCAAGGTAGGAATAAGCTTGATCCTAAATCCAAGAAATGCACATTCATTGGCTATGGTGAGGATGAGTTTGGCTACCGCATTTGGGATGACAAAAAGAAGAAAGTTATCCGTAGCAAAGATGTGATTTTCAACAAAATGGTGATGTATAAGGACATGCATAAAATAGATGCCACTGACTCAGAGCAGAATGAGTCAGTATTTGTAGATACAGATGATGTCCCAGATAGTTCTGCAATAGAACCAATTGTAACAAGTCCTCAGCGAGAGGAACTTGTTGGACAAAGCAGTACACAGCATTCCGACACACCACAACCTCTTACTCCAGCTCCTGTATTGAGAAGGTCTTCTCGACCTCATGTACCTAACAGGAGATACATGAACTATATGTTGCTGACTAATGGAGGGGAGCCTGAATGCTATGATGAAGCTTGTGAGACTCGAGATTCCAACAAGTTGGAGCTTGCTATGAAAGAAGAAATGAAATCTTTCATCTCCAACCAAACATGGGAACTAGCTGAGTTAACTATGGGAAAGAAGGCACTTCACTACAAATGGGTGTACCAGGTGAAAGAGGAGCATGATGGTTCCAAGAGATACAAAGCCCGCCTAGTTGTCAAAGGGTTTCAACAGAAGAAAAGATTTGACTACACTAACATTTTCGCTCCCGTTGTGAAGCTCAATACTATGAGATCAATATTGAGTATTGTAGCCATTAAAGATCTTCATCTTGAACAGTTGGATGTGAAGACTGCATTCCTTCATGGAGATTTAGATGAAGAGATATACATGTACCAGCCAGAAGGTTTCTCAGAAAGAGGGAAGAAGAACATGGTGTGCAGAATTAAGAAGAGTTTGTATGGCCTGAAACAAGCCCCGAGACAATGGTACATAAAGTTTGACCGCTTCATGCTACTTCATGAGATATAGGTCAAGTTTTATCATTTTACTAATTTATGTTGATGATATGTTAGTAGTAGGTTCAGATATGGATGATATTAAAAGGTTGAAGTAGCAATTGTCAAAGGAGTTTGACATGAAAGTCTTGGGTCCAGCAAATAAGATTCTTAGAATGCAAATCATAAGAAATAAGAAGAAAGGATCCTTGTAGTTATCTCAGGCATAGTACATCAATCGTGTTTTGTAGAGATTTAACATGGGCGATGCCAAGCCAGTTAGCACACCCTTGGCCAGTCATTTTCACCTATCCAAGGATCAGTCCCCTCAGACAGAAGAAGAGAGAGAATTCATGGATAAGGTTCCTTATGCCTTAGCCATTGGAAGTTTGATGTATGCAATGGTCTGTACGAGACCAGACATTGGCCATGCAGTGGGAATTGTTAGTAGATTTATGTCAAATCTAGGGAAAACTCATTGGGAAGTAATAAAGTGAATTTTGAGGTATTTGCGAGGCACCACAGAAAAAGTGCTTGTACTTTAGTAAAGGAGAGTTAAAAGTACAAGGGTACGTAAACGCAAACTTTGGAGGTGAAGTTGATCACCGAAGAAGCACCACCGGTTATATATTTACTGGTGGAACTACAACTGTTAGTTGGATGTCACAAATTCAGAAAATTGTCACTCTATCCATTACAGAGGTTGAGAATGTAGCAGTAACTGAAGCTAGTAAAGAGATGATATGGCTTCAAGGTTTGTTAATTGAGCTGGGATTCAAACAGGAGAAGAATGTTCTGCATAGTGATAGCCAAAGTGCAATACACTTGGCAAAGAATTCAGCATTTCATTCTAGAACCAAGCATATTGGACTTCGTTATCACTTCATCAGATCTCTATTGGAAGATGATGTGTTAATACTGGAGAAGATTCAAGGAAGCAAAAATCCAGCAGATATGTTAACAAAGGTGGTGACTATTGACAAACTGAAGTTGTGCTCAACTTCAGTTGGTCTGGTAGAGTAACAAAGACTAAAAAAGCTGCTGCATTGATCGAGGTGTGAAGACAGATTGAAATCAGTTTTCAAGTGGGAGATTGTTGGAGATTGTTATAAAGCTCCTTAATTTAAGGAGCAAAACATGGAGCTTAATTCAATGAGCAATTCAAGGAACCATTAATTTAAGGAGTAATTCAAGGAGTGAATTTTCCTATAAATAGATGTGTAATTGTAATGAATTAATCATCCAAAGTGTTCATTCCAATTGAGAGAATAGCTTTTGTGAGAGAAAATTGAGAGTAATTTTCTTAGGTATAATTGGGTTGTGGGTTGTGAGTGTTGTAAATACCTTGTGTAATTTCTCCCCTTTCAGTAAAAAGATCTACAACAGGTCTGTAGACGTAAGCAAGATTGGCCGAACTCCGTTATCAAATTTGTGTGTTATTTTTCTATTCTTGCTTTCTCATAAATCTAACTTATGGAGAATTGGTGTAATTTCCCAACAGAGCCTTAAAGCAACTTAAAGTGTTCCCATAATGTGTCAATCGATAAGTACATTTTAGATGCTTATCAGTTATGAAGTGGACAGTTTGCCTCTAGCAAGGGATTTCTCTAATCAGATAGGGATTTAGATTTCAAGAACCATAGGTATAATCACATTAGTATCTCGTCCTCTTTCTTATATACATCGTTGAATATGTATGATGCAAACAATTGCAGAGAAATGCAAAGAAGTGAGGAAGACGAAGAAGAAAGCTGAGAGAAAGAGGTAATGGATTTATAATTCTTGCTATTTTTTCATTTCGTTTAGCTAGATATTGTTAGGAGAATCACAATTTCAATACGAACTTAATCAAGTTCTAAACAGTTGAATTAAATTTATTCTCCTTATTTGTGTAAATCTTTTAGGAAACAAATAAATAGAACTCAAAATAAAAAACATGCACAAAATCAACACAAGTAATTTACGTGGAAATACCTTCCCGGTATAAGAAGGAAACAACCACAACACTCCTCTCTAAAACTTCCACTATCAAGAAATAATTGTACAACAATTCTCTCTAGGTAAAACTAGAGTCAAACAATCAACAACATCATCAAGAATATACTTCTTAGAAACTAACAATTATTTAAAGAAAATGAAGAAATCTAACCCAATTTCGTAGTCACTGTTCACGGCTCAGATTTTTCCAAACCGGTAAGCCAAAGTTAAATCCAAATCTCACTGTACAGATTAAAGAAAAAAGTCTTGAGTCGTAAACCTGCTTGCAAAATTTCAACTTAATCAGAACATTTGATGAAGACTTACTGGAGAGGAAAAACTGAAAATTTTTCTGCTTTTCTTTTCTGCAGATTTCTCTAGCTGATGCTCTCTTAATTTTCTCTGCAGAATGCACTCTCAACAAACCCTAAATGAGTTTATTAATGAAGTAATGAAATGATACAATTGTCCCCTTCTTAATCTATGGGTTTTAAGCCACATGGGCTCCTCCAAATAAGAAGAAAACCCAGCAGATATATAACCGGTCATTACAAAGGGAAATTATTCTAAACATCCTAACCGAATTTGTGGTCCTTCCTTGTTTGGTTCCTGCCTTTTCATGCAATTCGGGGTCTCCCTGCGCTTAGTTCTGCACCCACGTGCGCCTACTTGCGCCCAGGAGTAGCACATCATAATGATGGTTACTCACATCAATGTACTTGGATTTTCGAACCTAGAGGAGTCTGTAAGTCCCTCCTACATTTAAGAGGAAGAAAACACAAATGGTAGGTGTAACCACAAATGGTAGGTGCAACCACCAATGGTAGGTGCAACCATAAATGGTAGGTGCAACCAATACAACCACAATGGTATGTGCATCTAACATTGATATACAATTTTGCCTATAAATAGGCAATGTCTTTGCCTTAGAGAAACATCAACACAACAAACAATAAGAGAAGCTAAGCAAAGCCAAATGAACAATTTCCTTTGAAGAAAAATAGTGTCAGTGAGAAAGTTGGGAATGATTATCTTAGAAAAATATTGGGATATTTTTCTAAAAGCGGAATGACAAAACAATAGCTTTGGGAAACACTGTGGTGACACTATTTTCGGTTTATCTCAATTTGTTGTATCACTCTCACTTTGTACCCATTAATCTTATTAATGCGAGGAAATAATTTCTGAGTTTGTCCCGTGGACTTAGCCCAAATTAAAGTGGCGAACCACGTCAAATTTCCGGTATTATTATTCTACTCGTTGAATTCATTTTATCTTTACCCGCCGTGTCTCAACAACTGGTATTGGGAAATGGTCTAGTAAAATTTTAATACGCCTGTTGCAACATGATCGATCTTCCACATCGAAAAGATTTTATTAGGTCCAGGGTGTATTGATTTACGTAAAAGAAACACAAATAAAAAATGTCAAGCCAAAAGGTGATATTGAGAAATTTAATGGCAATAATAATTTCTTACGGAAAAGAGATGGAAGATATTCTCATTCAACAGTATGTCCATATAAGGCCATTGAAAAAGAAAAGAAGGTAGTAAATCATTACCGAGGAACAATGGGAGGAAATAGATTTGAGATTGTACTAGTACAATCCGTCTAAATCTTCTCGACAATGTCTTGCAAAATATTGAATCAAAAATTGCAAGATCAAGTAAAGAAACACGCGAGACTCTAGAAATGTGTACATGTCGTTAACCTCGCCAATAAATTTTATTTGTGTAAAGAGCTATATCGTATTTATAAGGAAGATAATGCCGAGCACGATACATGTTAGCAATTTCAACAAATAAGCTTTCTCACTTAGCAAGATTTAATGTAGTTTTCGTGATGAAGAGAAAGTCGCGGATGTCATGGCATCACTACCCTCATCATATAATCATATCACAACAACTCGACTTATGCAAAAGACAAGATGGAGTTTGAAGTTGTTATAAGCCTTGTTCTCATACGAGAAACAAAACAAGGAAAGAGATTCAAGCACAAGCCCTTATCACACGAGTTAGAGGAAAGCGAGACCGTACAAAGAACAAAACCCGTATGCAAAGTTAGTAGGCAAATCAAACAAATTTGCCAATGTTGAATGCCATCACCGTAAAGAGGAAGCGGCCACATTAAGAAATTTTGTCTCGGGTGTTCAAAAAGGAACAAGAAACTAACAAAGGCAAAGTAACGAAGAAGGACGACAAGAGTGACGATGATGCAGCAAACAAATACCATAAACGAGTTCAATATCGCTGGACAAGATTTTATCAATCTTGCATCACACGAGACCCATTGATGATACATAGCATACCACGCTTACATCACGTAGAGAATTTTTTCTCATCATACACACCTGGAAGTTTTCGCGTTGTTAGAACGGGAAATGAAGGCATGTACGTCAAATGTAAGAGGCGTACTGAGATGTTTGCTGGAAACAGAGAACCTAACCGCTATTTCTCAAGGATGTTAGGTGCATATTCCGCATACGACCGAATTTGATCTCTATGCGCAAACTTGCAATGAAGGATATCAGAGCCTTCTTCATTTATGAAAAAATGGAAACTTACAAAAAGGATCCTTAGTAAAGGGAGAAGGTAAGATACAACTCGTATATAATGCAAGCAAAGTCTTCACCGACACAAGAATGCCATGTAGAAAGATAGTGCAATCTAGTTATGGCATAAGAGGACTCACATACGGGTGAAAAGGTTTGACAAGTCTATCCAAAAAGAAGATATTGCTTTGAATGGATGAAGTACATTCGAGAAATGTGTTCATTGTCTAACAGAAAGCAAAAATAGGTTGCTTTCAAGAAGCTTCTTCCTTCCGCACGAATAATATTTTAGATCCGATTCATTCAAATTTGTGTGGACCAATGTCAAAGTCACTTCAGCGGTGCTCAATACTTTGCGGACTTTCATCGATGATCATTCAAGGAAGACACGGGTATATCTTCTAAAGACAAAGGATCGTGTGCTAGATGTCTTCAAAGAATTTCATGCCTTAGTTGAGAGACAGATCGGGCGTTGAAGTCAAGTTGCATCCGTACGTGCATAACGGTGGAGAATACACAGACCTTCCATGCTTATTGCAAAAGTACGGTATTCTAAGCATCGATGACACCTCCAAAGACACCGCAGCTTGAACGGCTTAGTCGAGTAGGGATGAATAGAACTTTTGAGAGAAAGTTAGATGTCTACTCTCACGCCAAGTTGCCTAAAACTTTTTGGTGAAACCATACTCACTGCACATACGTGTTGAATCTTTCACCTTGTACTCCTCAAGACGATGTTCCAAATAAAGCGTGGTCGTGAAAGGATGCTTCTATGATCATCTGCTAATGTTCGTCAGTAAAGCATTTGTTCATATCCCTGCAAGGATGAGAGATCCAAACTCGATGCCAAAACAAGACAGTATTTTTATCAAGCTATAGTCAAGATCAATTGCCATAGATTTTACGATCCACTTGCAAAGAGACTTGTCGAGCCGTGATGTCGTATTTGTCAAGATATAATTATCAAGATATTATCAAAATGAAGAAAGATGTTCCTAATTCCAATGCGACTCATCGCATTTGGAATTAATTCCTCCAACATTAGTGCCAAGACAAGTCGAGATGGTAAGACTACGTTTATCCACCTCGATTTAAGACATGCCTCATGTGTTCGGGCTCAAGATGAGAAACGATGATATTCATTATCCAAAGACTAACACTTCAGGCTTCTCCTATTCTACCGAGAAGTGATAGTGATGGAGACGACTCTCTATCTCATATCCTCCATTTAGCATGTAACTTTCACCGATTTTGAGAATCTCGAGAAAGTTACGAAGAGGCTACGATGACTAATCCAAATAAAAATGGATCAAGCCATGCAAGACGAGATGAAGTCCTTGTACGAGAACAAAACCTTTGGAAGTTGATGTGTCGCCTGTGGAAGATGGCCTTGAAAATAAATGGGTGTTCGTGGCGAAGTACGAAGGACATTACGCTACATACAAAGCCGATTAGTCACAAAGGATTCACCAAAGAAAAGGTATTGACTTTGATGAGATTTTCTCTCCAAGCTTATAAAAATGACATCCATCCGTGTCAGGCTAGGTTGTGCAGCAAAGAAGTCTCGACTGGGAGTCGAGCAAATGGATGTCAAACCGCTCTTCACACCGACTGGAAGAAGAGATATACATGGAGCAACCGTAGGGTTTTCAAAGAAAGTGGAAAAGAAGATTATGTTCTCGCAAATTGAAGAAAAGTCTCACACGCTTAAAACAAAGTACCAAGACAATGGTACAAGAAGTTTGAAAGCTATGGGGAGCAAGGCTACAAAAAGACTACTGCACTCAGGTTTTGTGCGTAAATTGTCTAAATGATTTTATTATCCTTTGCTCTACGTGGATGATATGTTGATCAAGCTGCAAATATTTCCGTAATCAACAACTTGAAAACACAAATGAGTAAATCTTTTTCCATGAAAGACTTAAGACCAAATAGAAACGTATTCTCGTACGACTATCATTGCAGACAGAGCCGCCAAGAAATTACGTACGGTTGTCACGTGAGTAAGTACATCGAGAAAGTACTTTGTGAGATTTCATACGAATAAGGCTAAAACGATTAGTTGCTCCTCTTGCTAATCACTTTAAGCTAACTTCTAAGCAGCCCTTCTACGCACAAAGAGAAGGAAGAGATGGAAGAGGTTCCATACGCTTCAAATAGCTGGAAGTCTAACGTGACGCCATGGTTCAGTACACCCGCGATATCACTCATGCATTGAATTACAGTGTATTCCTTTCAAATCCCGGAAAGGAACATCGGGTCAGAAGGAAATGGATTTTCGTTATCTTCGAGGTTCTTTCAAAATATGCCTATGTTTTCGAAATGATAAACCCTGTTACTGGATACACAGACGCAGATACGGCCGATGATACGGACTCCGTAAAATCCACTTCAAAGTTACCTAATTACATTTGCATAGTAGTCAGTCCGTGGTCACGGCAATCAAAGTTACAAAAATGTGTTGCATTGTCCACTCAAGGTTATAGTTTATAGCAGAACAAAAGCATGTATGATGAAAAAGTTCTTGAAAGAACTCGGTTGCAACAAGACTTATCGCTATTTTGTGATAGTTGTAGGTTATCCATCTTCGAAAGAATGACTCTTTTATTCGAGATCAAACATATCGACGTGAGATATCACCGATTAGGGATGTAACGGAGAAGGTTATTACAACTCGAGAAGATCCATACGTAAGAAAATGGATCGACATGTTAACAAAAAATTCTCCCGAGACAAAATTTTGAATACTATCGCTTAGTCATTGATTGCAGAGCCTCTACGTAGTCGAAGCGAGATTTGTAAGTCCCTCCTACATTTAAGAGGAAGAAAAACACAAAATTGCAGGCAACCACTAATGGTAGGCGCAACCACTAATTAGTGACAACCATATAAATGAGGTAAAGAAATGGTGGTAACTACAAATGGTAGTACAACCACAATGCAGTGCAGTATCTAACATTGATATGAAATTTTGCCTATAAATGGGGAAAATGTCTTTGCCTTTTGAGAAACATCAACACAACAAACAAGAAGAGTTGCTAAAAAGCCAAATGAACAATTTCCTTTTGAAGAAAAATAGTATCAGGTGAGAAATGAGAGATTATCTTAGAAAAATATCGATATTTTTCTAAAAGGAGCGACAAAATAAAATGGGGAAACACTCAGGTGACACTATTTCTTATCTCAATTTGTCATATTGCTCTCACTTGTAATTCATCTAACATTGATATGAAATTTTGCCTATAAATAGGAAATGTCTTTGCCTTTAAACATCAACACAACAAACAAGAATATAGTTAAGCAAAGCCAAATAACAATTTCTTCAAGAAAAAATAAGATTAAAAGGGAGAAGTTTTATAGATCTTAGAAAAATATCGGATATTTTTCTAAAAGTGAATGACAAAATAAGGAGTTTGGGAAACACTTCATATGGACACTATTTTCGTGCTTATCTCAATTTGTCAGATTGCCTCTCACTTTGCACTCCATTAATCTTATTAATGGAAGAAATAATTTCGAGTTTGTCATCGCTGGATTTAACCCAAATTAAAAGTGAATCACGCTAAATTTCTACAAGGCTATTATTATACTGTCAATTCTATTTTATCTTTACCCACGACCAACAGAAATCAGATTCTTAACCCAAGAACTTATTAGTCAAAATGGTCGAAAATGAACTATTTTTCCGTCCTGTTTATTTGTTGCTCATAGAGGATGATCTATGAAGCTTGTTTTAGAGTTTTGGATGTATTTGATTTTGCAATCTTGTCATTTCGTTAAAAAGTTTAATAAGTAACAGTAAGACACTGTTATATACAGAAAATTATTGACATGTGTGATTATTCTGTTGGGCTGAGCCGACAATTGAATGGATCCATAATACCTTCAGAACGTGAGTATAAAATTCATACTATTAGCTTATTATTATAACATCTTTATGATGATAAAAATAAACTTCGATTACTGATTAGAACTTAATTGTTAATGAACTTTCCTTTTTCATTTATTACCGGGTTTGCAGTTATATAAATTACTTTTTAACATTCATATGACTATTTCTCTGCATAAAGTTGTTCTCAAAGGTATTATAATGATTGTATTTTTTGGCTGTCGTGTTTGCAGGTCCCAAACATATGATGTTTGAGGTAAATACTGAATCATGGCATGGACCATGATAACATCATAGTGATGATTCAACTTTGATATTTTGTTTTAAATAATTAATTTTGGGTATGCTTAAGTAACCATACCATGTATTCTTCATACACAGATGTGGAATCCGCTGGGAATTGTTGGTGTAATAACTGCTTTTAATTTCCCATGTCCTGTTCTGGGCGCGTTCTTGTTCATGTTATCTACAATCTGTATTATGTGATATAAGAAAGTTTTTTTGGCAACCTAAACTGTCTTTGTTTTATAATATTGCTATATTAGCTTGCTGGATATCACTCGAAGTAGTAGACTGCTGATTGACATATTTTATTACAACACATCATTAAACTTATGCTGTAGTCCTTCTGTTGAGGAGTCCCACATCGACCAAGGATCAACATAAGAGCTGGTTTATAAGTTTAGGCAATCTTTACTCTTGTAAGCGCGTTTTCAGGGGTAGAATTAGGTCCAGGTAAATCAACATGGTATCAGAGCAGGATCCTTGGCGATGGAGGAGAACTACCCTATACTTACACCCGTGGCAACCATAAGACCACCACCGTCCGTCGACACAATCGATGTGAGGGAGAGTGTTGAGGAGTCCCACATCGACCAAGGACCAGCATAAGAGCTGGTTTATAAGCCTGGGCAATCCTCACCCTTGTAAGCGCGTTTTCAAAGGTAGAGTTAGGCCCAGGTGATTCAACATGGTATCAAAGCAAGACCCTTGGCCATGGAGGAGAGCTACCCTACACTTACACCCGTGGCAACCATAAGACCACCACCGTCCGTCGACACAGTCGATGTGAGGGGGAGTATTGAGGAGTCCCACATCGACCAAGGACCAACATAAGAGCTGGTTTATAAGCCTGGGCAGTCCTCACTTTTGTAAGCGCGTTTTTAAGGGTAGAATTAGAACCAAGTGATTCAACACCTTCTCACCAGAAATTCCAAATGATTAAATAAATTTACTTTCGGTATCGTAGATTAAAAAAATGGCATGAATTTACTCTTACTTTAAACTTTGTTTTTCCCCCTTCTTGTTGTTGGGAACCAGTTTAAACTTTGTTCTCCATACTTGATTGTGGATGTGTAGCAAATAATAATTTTATGTTGGAGTATCAAATGGTTACTCTGTTAAACAAGGTTTTTTTTTAATTTTTTAATCATAATCTCTCTGTGATGCTTTAGGATGGAATGCCTGCATTGCATTAATCTTCGGAAATTGTTTTGTGTGGTAAGTTGTTATCTTCTCTTACTATCATGCTTGTTTTGATTTTTATTATATATATACTAATCACTTTCTTCCTATCCTTATTGATTTTAACACCTTTTCCAGCCACTATTAAACTGATGCAACTTGTTAATTTTCTGGCAGCATCTTATCTTTTGCATTTGAATGATAGCCAAATATTTGATAAATTCTACAAGCAAGAATTTGCACAATGTTATCCATTGACGATTTCAGGATAATATATTGTCAAGTAGATCTGCATGTTCCATATTCTTCTTTCACAATGATTGTAGATCTACTGCTAATGTCCCTACTTAAATGTTATGCATTGTAGGAAGGGTGCACCAACAACTCCGTAGGTGACTATTGCCGTTACCAAGCTGGTGGCTGAGGTTTTTGTGAAAAACAAATTTCCAGGTGCAATATTTACATCTTTCTGTGGAGGAGCAGAAATTGGTCAAGCAATAGCAAAAGATATAAGAATACCCCCACTTTCATTCACTGGAAGCTGCCTTTTCATCATGTACCTTTGAAGAAGATATTAGTAAAAACTGAATGATATCCATGATCCCAACCAGTCTTGTCTTTGAACAAGTGTAATGAGATATAAGATTCTTACCAAAAACCTTACTCGTATGCCCAAAGAATGAAGAGAAAAGGCAACAATAATAGTATTTGTGCAGTTGATTAAAGAGTTTCAAGTGCATGTTTATACATCATATCTTATTATAGTTTAAACTCTTCCCTGTTTTCCCTTTATCATTGACTTAACTTTTTTTCTTAGGTGGGCAGGATGGTGCATGCAACAAACTGTTAGTGAAAGGTTTGGTAAATGCTTGCTCGAATTAAGTGGGAACAATGCCATAATTGTTATGGATGATGGCTATATCAAACTAGCTGTGCGTTCTATTTTGTTTGCCACTGTGGGTACTGCTGGTCAGCGCTGCACAACATGTCGTAGATTTGTAAAAGTATTCTCTCTTTTCTTTTTCTATTTTTTTTATAGAAGTTGGAATGTTGATAGAATTTTGTTTATACTCTTTTTAAGCATTTTTATTTATTTTTAGTGCTTGTGAAGTGCAGTTTCTTCATGAAAAGCATTTATCAAAATGTATTGGGCCAACTGGTAGGCGTTTATAAACAAGTCAAAGTTGGAAATCCTTGGGAGAAAGGAACCCTTGTTGGGCCAGAACATACTCGTACTTCAAGGGAAAACTTTGAGAAAGGGATCTCAACAATAAAATCTTGGGTATGTATTATTTCTTGTAACTAGTTATTTTTGGTATTTTTATGCCACGTTACAGTATTTTGTTTATAGTCTTTATTAGTGGCGGTGTAAAATTAGTATCGCAGCACAGCTAAAATCATCAGTTTGATTTAGTTAGCGTATAAATCTAAAAATCTGACTCATCTACCTCATGTATTCAAATAAGTTAGTTCATGTAACTTATAAGTAACTCGTGATTTCATGTAACAATCATATAACAAAATGTTTTTATTAATTACAATATTTTTATAATTATAATAATGTTATTATAAATATCACAATTACAATATATTGATTTTTATTAGCGATTTTATAAAATAAAATAAAAAATTAATCTTTATATTAAATTTTTTATTTATAAATAGGATTATAAATATTTTTTAATTTTTATTTTTTTAAAAAGAGTAAATAGGCATAAATTTAAATGGGTTAGTCTAGTTATAACCCACCTCAATGAATCTAAATGAATTAAGTCAACTTAATTCATTTCATATTTCTAATTCTTATAAGCAAATTAATTTAAAAAAAAACAAAAAAAGTAACACCTTTAAAACTTATAACTATAAAAAAAATATTATTTATATTCATTTCGTATATTTTTTTATTAAAAAAATTTTCTAAAACATCATCATTTTGAACGTCGTTTAAATTGAACTACGGTCATTTAGATTCGTTCAATAATGAACGCTATCAAAATAGACCCTATTAAATAGTATTGGATACTATTTTTGTTATTCAAAGTTTTAAGGGTGTTATTTTTTATAATTTTTTTTTAAGCTAAGAAATGCTTAAAAAAATTTGTTGTGTTTTTATAATCAGGAAGGGAAGATCCTGATGGGCGGATCAGTTATAGGGTCAGAAGGAAACTATGTACTACAGACAATTATTGAGATTTCTTCCGACGCTCCTGTGGTGAAAGAAGAATTGTTTGGACCTGTTTTATATGTTATGAAAATTAAGGTATCCTATCTCCTTGCTGTTTTGTAAAGTTGTTTTGATGATTTGTTTGAGTTCATCCTTGGACTTTGCAATATTATATTTGATATTTCAGAGTCTAGAAGAAGCAGTTGCATTGAACATTTCTGTACCACAAGTTCTTAGTAGTTCAATCTTCACAAGTAGACCTGAAACCATTTTCAAATGAATTGGATATACTCTAAATTCTTTAATTACTCAATTACGGGAATAGTTTAAATTACAAATTTCACCCTTTGTACCTTTGTAACTGAATGAGTTATAAAAAATAAATAAATTTAGAAAGATATGTCTTGAATTCAACAAATATTGCACCGATGTCAAACGTTTATCAATATATACGGTGTTTATCAAGCAGCTATAAACCATGTAATTCAATCATGGTGTTTGTTGAAATAGTAATTAATATTTGTTTATATAAACAATATACATAACTGATATAAATTAAAAATATATATATCGAATAAAACGTTTATTTTTTATTCTAATTATTTCTTCAAATATTGATTCTTCGAAATGTATGCTTAATATACATAAAAATTGATTGTGATGGACTGAGATGTGAGAGGAGAGTAGGTCATGTTGATGGCTCTAGATCAAATAAAGATTTTGAATCTGGATTTTGTGCAGATCTCATGGCAGTGATTGTGGTATAGTGAACGTACATATACCAACTAATGGAGCTGAGATAGGCGGTGCTTTTGGTGGAGAGAAGGCAACTGGCGGTGGCCGTGAATCAGGAAGTGATTCTTGGAAGCAATACATGGTAACTTTCTATTAAACTTGCTCATTTTGCTTATTTACAGTCACACTCGATTAACGTACACAATAACATTTTATTGATTGTTGTTGGCAGTACAATCAATTATTCGAGTGAACTTCCACTGGCTCAGGGTATAAATTTTGGGTAATTTTTCAGACATGTTGTAGCAAAGGCATGGTATTGTCTCTAAGCATGATGAGTCAGGGTTGATAGTACTTAGTGCAGAATCTGCTCTGAAGATTTAGGCATTCTACATGTCAAGCTTGGATGGATAATAATGGTTCTCGGTGCTGCTCCAGGACTTATATTTGCTTCTCCGTAATGATAAATAAAAAAAGTTATCATTATGCTTTTGTTAATGAATTAATACATGTTGGTGTTCCTTATTTTAATGCAATCGAGATCATATTTAGTGATTCACCGTATTCTAATATTAACATTAAAATTTTCCTTCATTTATAACCTAAGCAACGTGTTGATTGGCAAGTAAGATAACGCTAAGGGAGTCTTATGTGACGAAAAAATCAAACCAGAACCTTTAAATTGATTTTAATATATATATTTTTTTTATCTCAAGTTCATTAAAAGTGGATTTTTTTACTAGAATCTATTTAAATTTTAATTCAATTTTTTAATTTTTCTACTTAAAAGTTTATTATATTAAAATTTTTATTTAGAACAAATCTTAAACACGGAATTTAATACACATTATTGTAGTATTAATTGCATTTAAAATACCATAAAAAAAACTGTGTTGGGTTATTTTGATTTGTTCTAAATGATACGACTTGTTTCTACTTTCTATTAATTTATATATATATATATATGTAGTTTGTTTATCTTCGTAATAATCAGAACTTAACAAGTTTTTTTATATATAAATATCATCAGTCATGTTCATCTATTAAACACTTCGAAACGATTCTCACTTCACCTAGTGTTAACCAAAACTCATTTTCATCGTTGTTTTATTTTTTTACGTGGTAAGCTAGTATTAATTACTTATCATAACATTATTTATTTGTTAGTTATGTTTTATTTTTAATAATTAACATGATTTACGTTAATGTATATCTATTAACATATTAATGTATATATATATCTACTAATGCATATCTATTTACTTTAGTGATATTTATATTTAGTTACTTTAGATATATCTAGTTTACTTGTAATTCTTATATAAAGGCACCATGTATATTCATTTTATTACAGAATAGAATACAATCATTAAGTATTTCTAACATGTTATCAGAGCCAATATTCTTGTCTTTCTAGCAGTGTTTTCTTTTTGGTGTTATTCAACCGCATAGCTTACCTGTCGCAATAGTGCTATGATCATTCACCGCTTAACCTTCGGCGTCTTTCGGCCTTTTGTCCTTAGGTTCAGGAATTATAGTGGCCATTGTTAAAGAGTTCGCGCCCATACAAACAAGCGCAATCACCGTCGCCGCCATGTGCATATTGTTCGAAATTTCTTTTTCATATACCACGTGACCGCCTACCGGATCTACACACAGCGTGGAAATATCGCAACCATCGGACTATGTACGCACCATCACGCGCGCCTTGAAAACCAGTACGTACGTGGATTCGCGCGCCGCGGCTAGATTAATCTTAACCCGACGAACTATCTACGAGATCCACCGCGACGCCTCGACCGTATCTGGCACACCCGGGTGTAAGTATCCGTCGTCGGACTCCGTACGCGCCCTCGCGCGCCACCAGCAACCACGGCGCGTCGGATCCTGGCCTTGCCGGCCGGCGCTCTGCCGTGACGCCATCGGCCAGCGTGGTGACGTCGGCATCACCCTACAGTTGGCGTCACCCACGGCAAGACCGACCGTCAACCGTGAGCGCCTGTTGATCGTTAGCCTGCTCGTTGACCATCTACTTGGGCCAGGATTTCCCTTAGTTGGCCGGATTGACCGTTTGACTAGATTTTCACATTATAGGTTCACCCTACCTAGTTTTTCGCATAGATCTCATTTTTGCCGTCAGTTTTTGCATACAGTGTTTTAAAATGGATAAAAAGGATAATTTTGTTTCTTGCCCTATCAATACTATATTGGCAAACCATGCTTTTCATGCTGTTTATGCCATTAATCGCATTCCAAACGCTGTCATTCATAATCAGACTCCGTATGAGCGCCTTTTTGGATCATCTCCTAACTATCATTACCTTCGCTCATTCGGATCTGTTTGTTTCGTTCTTCTTTAGCCTCATGAACACAACAAACTTGAGCCTCGATCTAGACTTTGTTGTTTTCTTGGTTATCTTTGAAACTTCAAAGAGGGTATCGATGCTATGATCCCTGCCTCACATCGTCTTCCTGTTTCCACGTAACGTTGTTTTGAGAACACCGCTATTTGTTGAACTTTCTCACTTTCGTTCTTCCTTAACTAATTCAAATGTTTTAGAAATTTTTCCAAATGAGTCTCTTGTTTCTTCTACGATACTTCTAATCCATCTTTGGATTTCACTATTCAATCTTCGGATATTTTTGATGATTCTCTAGATAGGTCGTGAAAAACGAGGTTGATAATGAGCTACCTCACCTTGAACATAGGTCCGCACTTGCTACTGCACGAAGATCCTCGACAAGACATTCCACCTGTACCGGCAGGGTAAGATCCATTCCTACGTTTACTTGACTATCATTGTTACACTACCCTTCTACAACTCGTGGCCTCACACCTATCGTGAGGCATCTCTAACCTTCTCTGGGCGATTGCAATGAAAGAAGAAATTGATGCATTAACCAAAACCATACTTGGGATCTTGTTACCTCTCTCCCTACGATCATGGTTGGTAGTAAGTGGATCTATAAGATCAAGACCTTCGGCTACGATGGAGTCTATCGACATTACAAGGCTAAATCTTGTAGCAAGAGGTTTACAAGAGTATGGGATTGATTATGAAGAGACTTTTGCTCCGATTGCTTAGGTATTTCCTCCTGTTCGTACCCTCTTAGATGTTCTTTCGCTAAGTAAATGGGACCTTTTTCGGATGGATGTTAAAAATGCATTCCTTAATGGAGACTGCGTGAAGAAGTCTATATCTTGACCTCATCACCGGGTCTTTCTATTGAAACAAATAAGGTTTGTCGCCTTCGATGTGCAATTTATGGCCTTAAACAAGCTCATGAGCATGGTTTGCCAAATTCGGTTCCACCATCCCTTCGCTTGAGTTACACTTGCCGGTCATTATGATTCTGCCTTATTTCTTCGTCGTAATGATAAAGGCACCGTTTTCTTCTATATGTGGATGATATGATCATAATTGGTAATGACCTCAATGGCATTCAAGAACTCGAGGATTTTCTTAGTGCTGAGTTTGAGATGAAAGACCTTGGACATTTAAGCTATTTCTTGGGTCTTGAGATCACTCGTTCCAGGATGGTCTTTACATTACTCAGCAAAGTATGCATCGACCCTCATATCTCATGTTGGACTCACTTGCATGACAAAGCGTTGACACTCAGGTTGAACTTAATGCGCATCGACACCATCGTGAGAGGGCGACCATTGTCTAATGCCTCTCTTTATGAACGATTGGTTGGCGATGCGGTTTATCTTACGATTACTCGTCCGTACATCTCTTACGCCGTTTCGTGGGTGAGCCGATCTATCTGCTCCACTATCAACTCACTATCTTTGCGATTCTACGTATTCTACGATACTTGAAAAGGCACTATCTTCCATGGCCTTTTCTACTCGGTTGATTCTCCTTTAGTACTTCGTGCATTCTCTCGATCTTGGATTTGGCCGGAGATCCCCGAGCAGTCCCTTCTACAGGTTATACTTTCTCCTTGGTTCTTCTTTTGATTTCTTGGCGAAGTAAGAAACAAACCTTCGTGGCTCGCTCTAGTGCTTGAAGCGAGAATATTGTGCTCTTGGCGATACCACATCTGAGCCTTTGGCTACGATGGCTTCTAGGATTTGGGTGTGTCCACATCCTCTGCTCCCTCTTTATTGTGATAATCGAGTGGTCATGTGCTTCATCGTAACGATGTCTTTCATGAACGGACTAAACACGTCGAGATTGATTGTCACTTCATTCATTCTCATCTTATCCGTGGTCTTTCTCGAAGCTTTTCTACGTTTCCTCGACGATCAACTTGCGGATATCTTCACTAAGGCACTTCCCAAGACGTACTCGTAATTTGGTTGACAACCTCAAGTTGGTCTCACATCCACCTTGAGTTTGAGGGGGGATGTTAATGTATATCTAGTAACATATTAATGTATATATATATCTACTAATGTATATATATTTACTTTAGGGATATCTATATTTAGTTACTTTAGATATATCTAGTTTACTTGTAATTCTTATATAAAGGCACCATGTATATTCATTTGATTACAGAATAGAATACAATCATTAAGTATTTTTAACATATATTTTTCTATAATAAAAAACATACATGTTTAAAAATATGGGTATATTTTTTTTTATAACTTAAATTTTTTTTTAGAAGGGTTAAAAGATTTCCATGTGAACAAGAGATAAATCACATGTTTCAATGATCATTTGCTCACAATAGACATTGGATTAGCGATAAACAGAAGACAACAAATGGAACCTAAAAGGAGCACTGCCACACATGGGTTTTCGTCTTGCATTATATTTAAGTTGTAGATAAAACCTATTCCTAATCCAGTCAACGGTAAGCTTAAACTCATAATCTCAAATTATGAGCACTACTTTTTATGGCTAAAGTAGCTATTGATGGTTTCATCATTCAAATTTTAGGGTTTTGTTTTTTTGTTTTTTCCTTTACCTAAAGTCATTTTCTAAAGTACAGAGACCTGAATGTAGGAAACAGAAGCAGTACTCGTGAATCAAAACAAGGGGCGCTGTAATTGTTTTAAACCACTTTTTAAGAAATGCACAACCAGATTCATGGAATCAAGTGTTCTTTTTAAGTTGAAAACTATTAAATACTTATAATTTTACATTTAAATTCATACTAATTAATAAATACATGTTGCAATACTTCTAAAATCTATTATCATTTCTTATTTTTTAAATTAATATTTACACTTATTATATAATTATTAATTTAAGTATAATGTTTAGCATACTTTTTAAGTTAAACAACTGATCATGATTGTAAGAGGCAATACAAAAGTTAAATAAGAATGTTGGTAAATGAAAAAAATAAAATAAAATTAATAATACATAAATTTATATTTTATATTATATCGTGTATTAATATTATTTAAAAAATAAATTATTTTTTAATTTTTAAAATAATTCTTACAAATTACATGATAAAAGAAGTATTAATGTAAAAAAATAATATAAATATAAATTTAAATAATAATAATATTTATCTTATAAATAGCCATTAATGACCCTCTACAGGCACGGCTATAGCCACCATTAGTCTAGGAGAGAATTAAATAACTACTAATACAATAAAGATAATGATATCATACCATTATTTTTGTTATCAATGTAACAAAAATATAACAAATTTTTATTTTTATTTTTATTCTTATTATTATATAATTATAATTAATAAATATTGATTTGATAATAATAATTTAAATTTTGAAATTATCGTTACCTTAAAGTAATATATAACAAATATAAATACAAATGAGAGAATTATTTCGTCTATGGGTATTAGTAATTTACTAGGAAAGAATTGGTAACGGTATAAGCAGGCCAGCCAATTGTATAGTTCTGTTAATCATAGTAAAATTAGAATGACAAGATATGCCACATGCTGTAATATAAATTATTTATCTATTTTTAAGATTTTGAATTTCTTGCGGTTATATTGGTATGTTTAGTTTAGATTCTGGTTTGTTCAACTTTTTAAACATGTATTTTTTTTTTGGTTTGAAATCTCACCTTTTTTTTTCTTCTTCTTCTCAGTTTTAGTATTAAATATTAATTATAAGCTTTTATTATAATTTCATCTATTTTATTTTGATTTTTTTTATAAAATTATTATCTTTAATATGATTAGATTCATTTATAATTTTTCAAGATTCTCCGTTAATTTTTCATGATTTTATTTGATTTTAAGGTAATAAAATTATTATTTTTATTATATAACAAATATGTAATAAAATTAAATATAAAACATATTAATATATTGTTATAAAAATATAGATAAACATGTTAAATAAAACTATTATTATTATTCTAAATTTTTTAAATAGCATTATTATCTTTTATTTATATTATATAACAAGCATGTAATAAAATATTTATTTATAACATAAAATTTAATAATTTATATAAAAAAATTATAATACTACTTTAAAACTATAAATTCTTATAAATATCTTTTTGTATAAAATAATAGCACTAAGTTACTAGACCCGAGATATATTTTTTTTTTCGAATTATGAATTCTGTGTACCTCAAAAACGCTGGTCTTCCTTATTTATGTTAGAATTTTCTGAACATTTTCATTCGGTCACCATCTTTTCTATTAAAAATGCAGTACTTGTTCTTCTATTTCATTATAATTTATATTTCACCTTATATCTGCATATCACTTTCTCTAAACCCAGATCAGAAACAGCTAATAATAAAATAAAATTATAACCAAAAAAAGCTCAAATATTCTATTTCTTTTCTTTTTTTCATTTTTCATTCCCTCTTACTTTCCTTGTATGTACTACGGCATTAAATTTACATGACGGCCAAAGCCAGCAATGAAAATTAATATGCTTCGTTGTATGTAAAGAGAATCTTCTGTCAAATGCTTTACATTCGAACACTCGTCAGAAACCACCACCAAGAACAACCGTCGGATTAAAAAGACAAGGTCAATACAGAAACATATTTCCATATCCCATGAACACCGCAATTCCTTAAAACGCAATAAATTTCAAGCATGAAATTGAAAGAAATATATATGAATGCTTCAGAAACTGATGCAGTGAATGGTGAAACGATTGTATTAGATGGGAAAAAAATATGTATATATGAGGCAATATGTCATATGAAAATTATTATATACACATGAAGTTCATACCAAAGCAAGGCTTTATCAGTAACAATCATTCAAATTTCTGAAAAACCCATGTTTCATCTAACGCAGAAGAACATTCAACTAAATTATAAGCAAAAACATACAGTTCTTCTGTTTCTTCGCATTTTACCTTCAAACGATTTTTTAGCTAGACAGAGAAGAGAAACAACTACCTGATCGAATCAACGTTGGAGCTCGAATTTTTACCATTTCTCTTCCAAGATCCTTGCTTGAATTCGAACGATGTGCTCTGGGAAATTCCAAGCTGCGACGAAGAATTCTTCCCATTACAGAGATGGGGTGCTCTGCTTCTTCACTAAAAATACTAGATGATCTGAATTGTTTGCAGAAATTTATGTGACGGTTCAGAGCTTCTTCAGTGGATATGAGCCGATCTGACCTCAAGACTTCATCTTTAACTGCTTCGACACAAAGCCCACAAATCCATCGACCTTGGTATCGCTCACGAACTCTATGAATATATGCAGGGGTGCAATCCTCTGTTAAACCACAAGAAACACATTTCACACACTCTACTTCAATTACTGGAATTGCTTTGCTTATTATGGTTGACTGAGACTCTGAACTTTTAATGGACATGGTTTGTAGCAGAACAAATATTCAACTTTCTCTCTGGTACACACTTGTTTTGTTTTTTAATGATGAGATGAAGAGATGACTGACAAAGGATTTAAATATTTTTTTTATTTTTTATTTTTGGAGAGAAAACATTTATTTTCTGCGGTATCTATGTACTGTCATATTTTGATAAAAATGTTCCTATATTTATAGGTTTTTCATGGATTTCATTACTATAAAGGCACGGCCAAAATGGGCATTCATTTTTGTGTTAGATGGGTAATCAGCTGTATTTGAATTCACAAAAATTTTTTTTTTAATGTAATTGAATGTAAAAAGTCAACTTTCCTTTTTGACAAATTGCATTTGAACTCCGAACGTTGCCCTTCTTGGTTAGAATGATGAAATCTGTTGTTTCTACTGTGTACTATTCTGATGAGTGATAAGAAGGTGACAGAATATGCAAGCCCAACTGAAAGAACATTTCCAATTAGTTTTCACGTAGAATTAATAAGAACAGATACTACACCACATTCTCAGGTTCACTTTTGCATTTTTGCTTGAAATTTTAAACGTACACTTTGCTCACTATGTTTTGTAATTATAATAATAATAATAATGATAATGATAATGATAATGATAAAGATAATGATAATAAAACGTTGATAAGATGATTTGACCGTTGGATCTATACCAACTTACCAAGCGTTATGAGACAGACACTGAATCAAAATACCTTATCTAACCAATAGTTCAATACTAAGAGAACAAAATGAAAATGTACAAAACCTTATTAAATACGTTTACTTGAAAGAGTTCTTATAGTTGTTGCAATTTAAGCAAAAGCCATTGTCTTTTCACAACTGATTGAAATACTTTTTGTTTTTGTCTTACTTGATTTACATTTTACTCTCAAAAATTATTTGGGTATTGATGGTCAATAATGTTATGTAACGGACGTCAAGCATTTTTTAATATCTGCGGACCTTTTCTGGCATTTATGCGTAATGCAGATTGATCATGATGGTTGGTAAAATAATAATTAATATTTGTCTATATAAACAATGTAAATATCCGATACAAATTAAGAAACATATACTCAGAAAACATTGATTTTCTCTTCTGATTATTTCTTCAAATATTGATTTCTTCATGATATCAGAGCCAGGTGACTCGGTCGGTGCAGTGGAGTTGTAGGATAGGGGTGTCCAGCGAGTAGGCCAGGTTTAAGCAGAAAATTGGTCCAAGCTTAGGAAAATTGGTCAATGGGCCAAGCAGAAACGATTTTGTAAGTAAACGATGCAGTGCAGTCCGTATTAAATAAAGCAGGTTTTAAAACGGTCGGGTTATAAAATATTATAAACGGCACGACCAGGCCGGTTTTATTAAATAAATAATTTTTATTATTTAAAATATTATAAAACCACTAGTATATATATAGTTTGTTTTCGAGTTTAGGGTTAGCCGAGTCACTCGTTAACGCAACTTTAACCCTAACACGAAAAAATTCTAGCTCTCTCATAACACTCGCCGGTCGCGCCTTGGCACCGTTTCTGCTTTCGCCGTTAACGTCTGTTCTAGGTTTGGCCGTACGTCGCTTCCACATGGGTAACTAGCCATCGTTCGCTCGTGTTGATTCCACCAACGGTAACCATCGTTCCTCTTGTTGCTTCCCCGCAACGAATAGCCGTTGTTCACACGTTATGACCAGAGCGGCCGCACTCTACTCGCGTCGCGTCGTGTCGTGACAACTGATGGATGAAAATCATGAAATAGGTATGTGGTCTAATACTTCTTTAGATCGGTGCAGTGATGCGGTAGTAGTTTTTTCCTAAATAAAGCGAAGCGGTAAGTCTAAAGTCTGAACTTCAAAAGTCCCGAATGGTATGTCGTTTTGTTAGTGTGAAGTTTGAACTGTGAAATCTGAATGGTATATCATTTTTTTGTTAGTCTAATATCTGAATGGTAAGTCATTTTTTATTAGTCTGAACTCTGAAATCTGAATAGTATGTCATTTTTTTGTTAATATGGAGTCTGAATTCTAAAATCTGAATGGTATGTCATTTTTTTGTTAGTCTGAATACTTTGAACTGTGAACTCTGAAGTTTGAACAATTTTTTCTCACAGAGTTCATTTTTTTTAAATGGTGGAAAGTGGAAACTAATTATCTTTGTTATAACTTATAACTTGAGTTGAATTGTTTGTATGTTGTCCTCTTTTAAAGCTTAATTATTTTGATTAAGTTCTCTTTATAGATTAAATATATATAGTTTATTTTATTAATGTTTGATCATTATGAATTTCAAGAGGTCAGTGTCTACCCCCAAAGAATGAAAATCTATGTCATCGAAGAATATGTACACATGCATGCTCATTTTTTCGATTTAAGCTAATTATAATCATCGGGATGCATTACACCTTTCTTATACCTATCATGATCTTTATGTTAGAAAGTAGAGTTATTTTTTACTGTTGGATCGATTCCAATTCCGTAAAATTCTTATGAGTATTTGTTTGATCTAGAAAGTTAATTAAACTTGGAGCTCAAATTCATGTATTAGTAGTCTGGTAGTAGTTTTTCACGATTAAAATGAATGGTACGTCTAGAGTCTGAATTCTAAAATCTGAATGGTATGTCGTTTTTTTGTTAGTCTGAATACTTTAAACTGTGAACTCTGAAGTTTGAACAATTTTTTCTCACAGAGTTCATTTTTTTTAAATGGTAGAAAGCGGAAACTAATTAATACTGTTATAACTTATAACTTCAGTTGAATTTTTCGTATGTTGTCCCTCTTTTAAAGCTTAATTATTTTGATTAAGTTCTCTTTATAGATTAAATATATATAGTTTATTTTTTAAAGCTTAATTATTTTTTAAATGATGTATTGTTGTTGATTTTGAGTTTTGATGTTTGTATATGTTTAAGAATTCTTTGCAAATGAGATATTTGGAATTCATTTCTTCATGTCTAATCTTTTTTTTATTTTAGATTTTGATAACATCTTATTTATGTATTTAACAATAATATCTATCTATGTATGATTATAAATGAGCATTATATTTGATTGCATCCTATTAAATTATATCATATTAAATTGAATCATATTTATTTATTATTAATTGTTAAAAACCGTTAAAAACTGTTAACCAAACCGTACTAAACTGTTTGGTTATAACATTTTAGATAGCTGAATGGTCCGGTCCGGTTTCAATTATATGAACGGTCTGGTTTGGTTACATTTTTTTAGGCAAAACCGGACTGGACCGGACCATGGACACCCCTAGTAGGGGATGGACCCTGCACCGGTGTGAGGGGGAGGCGCTCCATATCCCCGGTTAGAAATCGATGTATGGGGTCTTTCCAAAGTCTCTACTTTGAGAGGATCACGTTGGTTTGTTACATTTATTGATGATTTTAGTAGAATGACTTAGGTCTATTTAATGAAATCTAAAAGTGAGGTAAACGTATTATTTAGAAAATTTCATAAAATGCTCCGTACTCAATATAAAACACAGATTCAAGTTCTACGAAGTGACAATGGAGGAGACTATAAAGTTCCCGAGCTTGAGAATATCTTAAAACGAAGGGATTATTTATCAAACTACTTGTGTTGATACACCTAAACAAAGCGGAGTTACGAAAGAAAAATCGACACTTGTTGGAAGTTGTCAGGTGCCTGCATTTATCGAAGCTAATATGTCATTATCTTATTGGGGAGAAGAAATTACTTCTAGCTGCGTATTTGATCAATCGGGTACCTTAGTCCCATTAACTTCCAAACACCACTACAAGCCATCAACGAAGCAATTGTTGCACCAAGTGTTCCCCGATTTACCTCACCAGCGTCTTTGGTTGTGTGGCATTTGTACACCTACGTAAAAAACAACGTAGCAAGTTGGATCCACGACAATATGTTGTGTTTTATGGGATATGCCATACAACAAAAGGGTATCGATGCTATCATCCTCCTCCTGAAAACAAATGATTACCACCGTGGATGTTATTTTCATGAAGATACAATGTATTTCATCTACACTTAAATTTCAAGGAAAGTACAACCATCTTGAAATTCAGACCACTACATATAAATTGTTTCCTTATGAAGAAAGACAAATTATATGGGAGGAAAATACAAATAACTTGAATTCGGATGGTAATAACTCTAAATATAGAAAAGACTCAGGGAAATGGAATCAAGTCACCGTGACTTCAAGATCATCAGCAGTTCCTTATTACCACAAAGTAAGTACGAGTTTCCTTCTCCTGAGTTGCTAATATACCTAACCAATCGTGCGTTCTTTGAGAATGTTCCAACTATTGAACCGGCAGAAAAATACTTCCATCACGTCTAACGGAGGTATTCCTAAAGCCATGTATGAACACTGAGATTTCTAGTAAAGTCGGAAATATCGTGGTAACTATATGTCTAAACATCATTTGTCAAAATCAAATGTATCATTTGTGAATCAATTATCTGTTGTATCTATTCCTAACGATTAATGCGGGAAGCATTAGTTGACCCCAAAATGGAAAGATGCTATGAATGAAGAACTAAGATCCTTAGAAATAAATAGAACTTAGGAGAACTTGTCGATCGTCCACCAATGAAAAATTGTTGGATGTCGATGGATTTTTCGATAAAGTATCAAGCGAGATGGTATGATTGAGCAGCTATAAAGCAAGATTGGTGGCAAAAGGATATACTCGGACATATGGGATCGAATTATACTGAGAAAAATTTGCGCTGACCAAAATTAACATTTGTTCGAGTCTTGGTATCTCTAGGCAAATTTAGATTATATATCGGTTGATGTAAAAATTGCCTTTTACATGGAGATTTAATTGAAGAAATCTACGTGGATTTACCACAAAGAATCAAGAAATTCAAAATCCGCTGATGAAAAGGTGTGTAAATTAAAAAATCCTTGTATGGATTGAAAAAATCCCCGAGCGTGGTTTGGTAGGTTCACAAAATTAATGAAGGCATTTCTGGCTACAAGCAAAACAATTGAGACTATACTTTATTTACGAAAAAAGGGTATGGTAAGATCGCTTGCACTTATTGTATATGTTGATGATATGATAGTAACGGGAAATGATCTTGAAGAAAGGAAAGCTCTCCGAAAGTTATTTGTCCGAGGAATTTGAAATGAAAAGACCTTGGTTCCTTAAAATATTTTCTTGGGATTGAGGTTTCTCGATCGAAAAGAAAGAAATCTTCTTATCTCGAAAAAAAGTATCCTTAGATTTATTAAAAAGAAAGCGGTATGTTGGCGTGTCAATGAAATTAATACACCGTATGAGGAATGATTAAAGTTATGTATCGAGGTTGATCGAGTTCCGACAAATAAAGAAAGATACAAAGAGCATTGGAAGGTTGATGTATTTGGCGCATGTATGAGACCGGATCTTGTCTATCTTTAAGTATTGTCGACCAATTTATGCATGTAATCCTGGAAACAACATATGAATGGAGTTATTCGTATTTTGAGGTATTTAAAAGTACTGGCTCTTGGAAAATGAGTATTGTTTACTAAAAAACTGAGTTCGAAGAATAGAAGTATATCTTGATCTTGATTGAAATTTGGATCGATAAATGATGGCGATCTACGTCAGGCTACTTCACTTTTGTAGGAAAAACCTTAACGTGGAGAAGTAAAGCAATGACATTATTCTTGGATTCAATATGGTGAATAATAAAGGCATGGCAGAACTTTGTGAAGCTGTAGTTACTGATCTCTTTTGAAAGATTTGGGATATCCTTACAAAAAATCAATGAATTTATTTTGTGATAAAGCGTGTTATATTCTTCATGTCGAGTTAATAGCGATCGTCTGAAAACGTGTTGAAGTTGATCGGTTCGTTATTAAGGAAAATTTAGAAGAAAATTCATTGGAATTGCCAAAAATTAAGTAAGAAGATCGATTGGTGACGTCGCTCATTTAAAACGATATCAGTATTAGCGAAGTTTAGTCGAGTTGACGTGAAGAGCGTATCTTGTGGCTGGGGATTGTTGAATCAATAATCTTCAGATCTTAAACGTTTCCAATATCTGTACCGTCTATAAGCGGTATGCAATTGATCAATCGTGGTGGTGAAATAGTAATTGATATTTGTCACATAAGCAATGTAAATATCCGTCTAATTAAGAAAAATATCTTTTCAGGAAAACATTGATTTTCTCTTATAATTATTTTTTCAAATATTGATTTCTTCGGGTATTGCATTTACTAACTACTTTTATCCTTATCATTTATCTTCTACACCCCACACACAAGCAATGCCTCTTAACTCCATGAATTTGAACTTCCTTACATCAAAGCATTGTGTAGCAGCAATTTCAAGCTTTTTCTTAGTATGTTTTCTTACTTTTACTCTTCAAATCTTCTTCTTATCGCCAATATCTCCGGACCCACTTCAACTTCCCCGAACATCTGCTTCTCTTTTCCCCCAAAACAACCAATTATAGGTAAAAGATTATATAGAACTTGTAGCTTTCTTCACACTTCTTGATAAGGTTTGTTAGGTTGAGTTTACAATTTACTTGATTTCCATAGGAAGTAATTAAACTTGGAGAAGGGTTTCTGAAAGGCCCAGAAGATGTTTGTGTGGATAAAGAAGGTGTGCTCTATACAGCTACAAGAGATGGATGGATAAAAAAATTACATAAAAATGGCTCCTTGGAGAATTGGAAGATGTTAAACAGTCAAAATTTACTTGGAATCGTAATAACGAAGTGTTAAACAAATTGGCCCAAGGGCATCAGACAAAAACAATCTCTTCTTGCGGGGACGGAGTCACGTCCATTTCAGGAGGAGCACGTTGCACTCTCAATTGTTAGAAATATATTTTTTTTGATTGTAATAATTTGTGTAAATTTTTTTTTATCATAATTTACTGCGTTTTTTCATTTCAACAACAGAAGGAGTCGATTATATGCTTATCATAATTTCATGGGAATTTGTAAAATACTGAGAAAATAACATAATTGGAATGAAATGTAGGTGATGGGCACCGGATTTAACAACTTAATAGCCTCCAATTACTTCTCTCTGAAATTGTTTTACGTAACTACTCTTTAGATTATTATTTTTACCGTCACGAGTCAGGACCCGTCACTGATGTCTTTTATTCCCCGTCTTAAAGTTACTTCAAATTTAGCCGGGAGAAAAGGAAGCTTACTTCTAACCCCACATGAGAAGTGAAAGGGGGAACGGAGAACCACAACCTTATCGCCATTTGCCAACATTTAAACAATTTAATTTTATAAAATTAAGAAACCATCTTAGAGAACCTTTTTTAGACTCTTACAACTTTAAAATTTTGAACTAATTAGAAACATTTTTTTAGAATCTACTAGATAATAAATTTTCAAGATCTTCGATTATTTTATAAGAGTGATATTTGGTCCTCTATATATATATATTTATATTAATAATTATAAAATGAAAAGCAGAATTACTATCTAGTTTTAATAATTATAAGTAAATAAAGTCTTTAAGTGTGAATTTATGTTATGATATAAATGATATTTAAAGATATATTTATTATGTGATATATATATATATATATATATATATATGGAAAAAAATTAACCTAATAGATATAATTCTCTATTATGATTAAGTTATTGTAATTTTATAAACATATATATTTAATTATCATTTAAAATAATTAAAAATTAATTTTTAATGTTTTATATAATTAAAGAATAATCATTACAATTTTATCTATTAAATAATTATATTCTTAATTATATGATTAATAAAATTTACTTGGAATAGAATCACTCTCGTACTTTTATGATTAATAAACTTTACTTGGAATAGAGTCACTCTCTTACAATTACTTATGATATACGAAATTTTCCAACATACCTTATTAAATACGTTTGCTTGAAAGGGTTCTTATAGTTGTTACAGTTTAAGCAAAAGCCATTGTCGTTTCACAACTGATTAAAATACTTTTTGTTTTTGTCTTGATTTACATTTTACTCTTTGAAATTACTTGGGTATTGCATTTACTAACTACTTTTATCCTTATCAGCTATCTTCTTCACCACACACACAAACAATGCCTCTTAACTCCATGAATTTGAACCTCCTTACATCAAAGCATTGTGTAGCAGCAATTTCAAGCTTTTTCTTAGTATGTTTTCTTGCTTTTACTCTTCAAATCTTCTTCTTCTCACCAATATCTCCAGACCCACTTGAACTTCCTCCAACATCTGCTTCTCTTTTCCCCCAAAACAACCAATTACAGGTAAAAGATTATATAGAGCTTGTAGCTTTCTTCACACTTCTTGATAAGGCTTGTTAGGTTGAGTTTACAATTTACTTGATTTCCATAGGAAGTAATTAAACTTGGAGAAGGGTTTCTGAAAGGCCCAGAAGATGTTTGTGTGGATAAAGAAGGTGTGCTCTATACAGCTACAAGAGATGGATGGATAAAAAAATTACATAAAAATGGCTCCTTGGAGAATTGGAAGATGTTAAACAGTCAAAATTTACTTGGAATCGCAATAACGAAGGAAGGTCATATTGTTGTATGTGATACTGAAAGGGTAAGTAAGACCACCCTTAGTCTGAGTGGATACATAGAAATGGCTCTGACTCATGTGAAAGTGTGCTTTTGGGACCCTCTTTTTCTTGGAATTGGGCTTTTTACTAGTAGCATGAAATTTCTTCATAATTTTGACATGATGTTTCAGGGTCTCCTACAGGTTAGTGAAGATGGCATCTCAGTTCTTACTTCACATATTGATGGATCCAAAATAAGGCAAGTGCGTTACATTATTAGTCAGCACGATATACTTGGATAAAGGAATTTTTTAGGATAATAATTCCTAGCTAATGTCATTCATAGCTCATTCCTTTTTATTATAGTCTATAGCTTAAATCAAATTAGAGTAAAATAAATATGAAATTCGAATGACTAGTTTGCAAAATTTGAAGTGCTTGCAAGACTCAAATGTTTTCCAATGACTAATTACTGCAACAACAAAAAGAAAAACCTTGGATCAATATCCATTATTTAAGGTTAGCAATTCTATTCAAAAGTAAGAAAAGAGTACCTCTTGGTTCATGTGCAAGCAATGCAATTTTTTTGATGTGACACAGAACAATAGACCGTCTTAAGTGGGAAGTGTGGCAGCTTCTGAACCAAATTGAAAGCTGTACGTAACTCTTAGGAATTTGAAAGAATCTTTTTGGTCCAACCCGTCACCACAATGTTTGCCTCATGGTTTTGTAGCATATATCATATTAACGTTGTTACGAATTTGATATTGCGGAAGCGAATATCAGATATAATTTTGGTTACATAAATTAATAATAATGGGTAACAGCAAAATAAATAAGCAATAAGAAATTAAATGGCACACAATGATATAAGTGGTTCCACTTTTTAGTGTGAAAAGTCTACTCCACTGACGACGGCACACCGAGGAAAAATCCACTAATAATCAAAATGGAGATACAAACACTGATTTCCAGGGAGCTGCACAAATTATACCAAAATCTAAAATCAACCTACAAAATATCCTCTAATTTCTTGGTAATATATATAGCAGATAAATTAACAAACTTTATTAAATCAAATATTACGTCTGAAATAAGATAGAATATAATTGGCAAGCGGAGCGACATAAAACTATGGAAGAAAAGCGACTGTAGCTTCTTCCCCGATTCTGTTGTTATATCTTCAACTACTCTACAGTTTTTCTTTTCTTTTATTATCTGCTCTCACATTTTTTTAATTTCTTGCTTCTCTGACAATTTTTTCTTCAATTTGCTTTATATATATAAGGGAGATTGGAAAAAAATTAGGTTAATGCAAATGGACTTGGGCTTGAAGTTTTTGGGCCATTATATTAACAAATCTCCACCTTTCAAAAACAAAAACAAAAACAATTCTTCAAATGAAATTTCTCGGATTACCAAATAGCTGCTCAAAGCCTGAAGAATTGATCCAACTTTGCAAATACTAATCAAGTCCAAACAATGCTTGAACTTGTTAAATGGGCGGTTTTGGTTAGCATATCATTTGGATTACTCTTTGGTATTTATCTTATTAACAATGATAGCGCAGCCGAGAGACAATGTCACGAGCAGTGATATGCGACATCAATGTGTTTGGTCTTTCATGATACATTGTATTCTTAGTCAGTGTATCGCTGACTTCGACTATCACAAAATACAACAGAAGTATCCTATTGTAAACCCAATCACAAACCAAACCTACTAAGCCAAATGGCTTGCTTCACTTGCTTCTGGCTATATATATTGCCTGCATGCGTGAAGCAAGCGGTATGGCGTAAAGTAGCCTTCCAACTAATGGCCAGATGAGAAAGAGTGAAGGCATAACTCGTCGAGAGATCTTCTTTCTATCCGGATCGCGGCGTAATCGGAATCACGTAACCAATAACAACACGGCCGGTATTAGAACTTCCATCGTATACCAAACCAAAATTAGATGTCTTATACCGAATACCGTATCAAATTTCATCGCTTACCCGATGACCGCTTACCAGGATTACCCACGTATATCTATGACAGCCTAATCGTATGTGAAATGTTTGGGAAGTACAAACATGGCGTCAAACTCGAACTCCCAGCGGCATTAGCATATGGAACTTGAGACATGTCTGACTCATAACTGTATTGTGGTGACAAATCCAAAGAAAGCCTGGAAATCGTAGCTAACAATCGTCACCAGGTTTAAGAATCTTTCATGCCAAAAAGCGTTAAAGTAAATTTCCATGCCCAAAATTTTTCTTGCACTAAATCTTTCATTTCAAACTCACCGTTAATTTGAGACTTTAATTTGAATCTCGGACTTATTCTTAAAAGTAATAAAGCATGTCATTGACATAAAGCAACAAATAAACCGCAATGAACCATCATGGAATCTTTTATGATAAACACAACTATCATAATCACTCACAGAGTAACCATGATCAATCATAAAGAATCAAACCGCTTATACTGCGCGCGAGATTCTTGACCCATTATAAAGACTTTTTCAATAAACAAACATGATCTTCCTTACCTGGAACAACAAAACCTACGGTTGATGCATATATATTTGTTCTTGAAGCTCGCGTGTAAGGTAAATTTGTCTTGACATCAAGTTGTTCTAATTCCATGTCAAACAATCATGCAACCATAGCAAACACACGAATAGAGCTATGTTTCTATGACGAGAAGAAAATACTTCGTGAAGTCAATACCTTTCTTCGACAATAGCCACTTTGCAACAACACGTGCCTTGAACCTAGGCTACTTGACCTCGGGTATACCTTCCTTTTTCTTGAAGACCCGTTTGTTTCCAACAATCTTCAGTGTCATGGCGGTTTTCACCAATTCCACGTGTATGATTCTTATGAAGTGATTCAATCTCTTCATTCATGTGAACCAACCAACGAGCAATTTCATCCTGAGTGACGGCAAAATTCGCGATAACTAGAAGTTTCCATGTACCTCGATAAACTCTGCCACGAACGATGCAAAAGAAACTAAGTACGCGTCTGCACCTCCGAGGGCGTCTAATCTCTCTTATTCCTTTACCCTGCGTCTTGTATGGTTGCTCGTCTTCTTCTTCTGCTACATCACGAGCGAATCGTCCTATCTCGTCCACATATGGTTGATCTGAAGTGCTCTTGTACTTGACTAGGAGCTCCACTCTCGAGCTCCATTTCAGCTACATTATTTCACCGTGGTCTTTATACTGACAATGATAGACTCTTTTTTCTTTTGCAACATAGAAGACTCATCAAACTTAACATCTCTGCTAATCAAAAATTTAGGTGACTTGGATTGACACACCATAATCTATAACCTTTCACCCCATAAGGATACCCAAAATATGCATTTCAACGCCACAGGCTCTGAGTTTACCATCGTTAACATGAGCATCGCGGAACAACCAAAAACTTTCAAATCGAGAATAATTAGCGGGAGTACCAAAGAATACCTCGACGGGTCTTCAACTCGGTGCGGTTGATGGAGACCGATTCACCAAATAATGAGCATGGTTACAAGCTTCGGCCAAAAAGGATTTATCAAGTCGGCTTGAAAGAGCATACTGACGAGCTCTTTCTAAGAGAGTCTATTCATACGTTACTGCTACTCCATTTCTTTGTGGTGTATGGCCTTACTAGTCGGTGTCTCACTATGCCATTTCTTTCCGCAGAACTCATTAAAGCGACTATCACAAAATTCCAAACCATTATCGGTTCTCGAAATGCTTGATTTTCTTGCTTGTTTGATTTTCTATACAAGCCTTGAATTTTACAAATTTTGAGAACGCATCATTCTTATTCTTGAGAAAAATACACCCATTACATAACGAGAGAAGTCATCAATAAAAGTCAACATATACGGGACCGGCTCTTAGACACACACGAGAAGGACCCCGAAGATGCGAATGAATATAATCAACAGGTACCTTTCGTTTTATGGATGGTTGTCGAACTTGACCTGCGATGCTTTCCATAGACACAATGCTCACGAGAAATCAAGCTTCCCCGGTTTACGATCGCAGAAAGCAAATCTGTTTGCTCAAAATAGACATCCTGCCTCGCTCGTATGCCGAGCCGCGTATGCCATGTCAGTAGTGTGCGAGATCTTGATCGACGAGGATGAAATTGATACTGGCGCCAATAATAGTGCTACCTTGGGCGTATAAAGACCACGCGACAATTGCCATTTAATAACAACGAGAGCACCATACTAACTTTTAAAACTCCACCTTCAGCTACATACTTATAGCCATGAATCAAAGTACCAAAGATATCAAATTCTTTTTCAAATGCGGAACATGGCGAACATCTTTCAAAGTCCTAACAATACCATCGTACGTCTTAATTCGGACGGTACCAATACCAATAACTTTCAAGACATATTGTTTCCCGTCAGACAACACCCCATCGATAGGCGATAAGAAGCAAACCCGATCTCTCTTGGGGCATATATGGTGGTCTGACGAATCAAGAATCCAAACATCTCCAGGAGAACGATAGATGCTTGATAGAACATTTTCACCATCGGAACCAAAACTATCTACAACACTAGCGACATCGTTAGTACCCGAGAGAAGGCGTTGTGGCGGATTTTCCTTTACCTTTGAGTTTCGGACAATTTACTTTCCGGTGCTTCTTCGATCAGGCAATAATTGCATTTATCTTTTTCTTTTTCTAGATTTGGATCTAGACTTGCCTCTATTACTAATTGTGCATTTTCTTGATTTACTACCTCGACAAATAAACCAACTGCTATTTTCATTGTTGCTTGTAGACACCTTTTCTTCAACTCTACATGGAATTCAAAATTTTGACATCTTCCAAAAGAAATAGTGTCTCGCCCGTATAGCATAGTATCGGTAACAAAATGCTCGAATGAATGAGGTAAAGAACACAATAGAACTAAGGCGTGATCCTCGTCATCAATCTTAACACCCATTTTTCAAATCACGAATAATTTTAGTAAATTCATCGAGATGATCGTCTGAGGTGTACTTCCGACATTGAATATATCTACAATATAAGCGAATATAACCGACGGTCGAAGACTTGGTCGTATACAAATTCTCCAATTTAAGCCATAACCCAGTGGAGATTCCTCATCACCAACGCGTCTGCTCATCGGCTGGATAAGCCGAATTGAACTTAAAGCGTTTTCCATCGATCTTTTCTTCATCATTCAATTTTTACGGAAATTTATCCTTTGCGAGTGTCTTATGAGCCTTATTTAACTAATACTACCGCGTCTTGTAAGTGGTAAAATCATTTCTACCATCAATTTCTCAATTTCATATTTTCGCGTATTACTTATGACAAACCTAATATTAAATAAAGCGAAATACAACCGGAAAATATAAAACCAATCAGATAACCGGAAAATTTCCAAAATAGATCAAAAAAGCAAAACTGATCAGTTCGATTAATATGAGAATAACCTTGAATAAATTTCGATACCAATTTGTTCTGGTGTGCTTCGCGTCGAATATCGGTCCCGATTTTGGTTCTTGTAATTAATAATAATGGAGTAACGTCAAAATAAATAGCGATGAAATTAAATAGCGTGATGATTTAAGTGGTTCAACTTTTGATATGAAAATTCTTTCATTGACGACAACCTGTAGGAAAAATCGTAATAATCAAAATGGAATCTATTTGATTCCGAGAGAACGCAAATTATACCAAAATATAAAATCAACCCACAAATCCCCTCTAATTTACTGGTAATATATATAGCAAGATAAATTAACAAACTTACTATTAAATCAAATATTACCGTACAAATGAGATGTAATATAATTGGCAGCAGCAAGGACATGAAACTATGGAAGAAAAACAGCTTCTTCTTCTTCCCAATTGCTGCAGCTGCTATATCTTCAACTCTCTGCAGTTTTTCTTTTCTTTTATTCAGTCTCTGCTCTCTGTTTTTTTCGGCTGCTGCTTTCTCAGCAATTTTTTCTTCACGCAGCTGCTTTATATATATAAGGGAGATTGAAAAAAAATTAGGTTAATGCAAATAGACTTGTCTTGAAGTTTTGGACCATTATATTAACAAACGTGACAATTGTAATCAGAAAGCGTTTATATTTTTCTTCCTGCCAGTGATTGACATGATTTCTTTGATGTAATCACTCTCTCAAAACAGTTTCATAAACCATCTTTAAATTCCCATATCTTGAAAAATCTTAATAGACCATGTTGTCAAGAATTATATATCCTTCATAAAAACAAGCAACTACTAACACAGTAGAAAAGCAAGCTAGTTCAGATACAGAAATAAGGAAAGAGGGTAATCCAAATCCACTACTTTTATTTGTGTGTAGATTTGATTCTAAAGTATCTTAACTAGCTAGGTTAAATCAGATTTGCAGATGATGTGATCGAAGCCTCAGATGGTAGTCTATACTTCAGTGTGGCAAGCACCAAATTTGAACTGAAAAACTGGTACCTAGATGTGCTTGAAGCAAAACCTCATGGGAAGCTGCTCAAATACGATCCATCGACAAATGAGACTTCGATTGTACTTGATAATTTATGCTTTGCTAATGGCGTGGCTCTCTCAACTGATCAAGATTATCTAGTTGTCTGTGAGACATGGAAGTAAGAAGATCTTTCTTAATTTAATTGAAGTTGGAAAGATAATAAATTTCAGCTCATCTGTGACGTTAATTGTGTTTGTTGATCAGGTATAGATGTCTTAAATATTGGCTCAAGGGAGATAAAAAAGGGAAGTCAGAAATCTTCATTGAACACCTTCCTGGAGGGCCTGACAATATCAAACTAGCCCCAGATGGATCCTTCTGGATTGCTTTACCTCAGGTAATAAAAATTAACCCTTTAATCTAGATGGAGAGTGTACATTCGAGAAGTTATTTCCATGAAGCTTATTGTGAATTGTGATAATAAAGTTGTATATGCAACAGATAACTTCTAAAGGCATGGAGTTTGTGCATACCTCTAAGGCGTTGAAACACTTACTGGCAACATTTCCTAGATTGATAGGGCTGGTTCATGGCTTACACAGAAATGCAATGGTTGTGAATGCTGGAGTAAATGGCAAAATAACAAAGACATTTGATGACTCTAATGGAAAAGTAATGTCCTTTGTCACCTCAGCTCTAGAGTTTGAGAATCATCTTTACTTAGGAAGCCTGAATTCAAACTTCGTTGGGAAATTACCACTGAAAAAGTAGCATATATAGCACATAAAACAAAAAAGAATGACATCTTTCTTGTAATTTTATTACCCATCTATGTAATATTATTTCATATTTTCTATGCCTCCATGGAGAAAGCTATCTCTCAATTTTTAGAAATATATTTTTTGATTGTAATAATTTGTGTAATTTTTTTATCATAATTTACTGCGTTTTTTTCTTTTTCTTCGGTCATTTGAAAACTGAGAAAATAACAAAATTGGAATGAAATGTAGGTAATGGGCACCGGATTTAACAACTTAATAAATCGTTTTACGCAACTACTCTTTAGATTTTTGTTTTTTACCGTCACGAGTCAGGAACGGTCACTGATGTCTTTTTTTCCCCTGTCTTAAAGTTGCTTCAAATTTAGCCGGTACAAAAGGAAGCTTACTTCTAACCCCACATGAGAAGTGAGTGGGAACGGAGAACCACAACCTTATCGCCATTTGCCGACATATAAACAATTTAATTTCATAAAATTAAGAAACCATCTTTCGACATAGGTAGATAATTTTGTAATATAAAATACTATTACCAAATAGCAACCAATAATTTAAAATACCGCACGTATATATAGACCGTAGATGTTATTTTAGAATAATTTAATTATACACTTTATATACTCTGTTTTTTTTTAGTTCACATATATGGCTTTTTTTTTTTTGGTCTAGCTTTTGTATGACTTCGATTTTTTTTTTCTTTTTTTAAATTTTTTTTTCATGTTTTAAAGAAACATATATGCATCATATTTTAAATATGTAAAAATTAGTTATATCATAAAAATATTAACATCGTGTAAATGATAGTTAAAAATAATGTTTTATTTATAAATAAAATCATATTATACAATTAATTTTTTTGGAAAAATAATTAAAATAACATAACTAAAATTTATAATAATAAAAATAATATTTTTTTCTTGAATTAAGAATTAATTTTATAACGTTAATAACTATTTTTTTCAAAAGAAATTTTCTATACCCAAACAAATAAATTAATAAATTCGCATTTGCCCTTTCCCAACTCCCACCATCTAATTTTATGTTATTTTTTAAAGCGTACATGAAATTTCATTATTCTATATTTTCGGAAAATCCGCTTCCGATTGCCTTCTTGGTTTGGTCTTCTTCCGTCGTTAAGACATATGTCAGCTGACTGCTGAAGTGGTGCGAGTCTTGAGATATTCCGACCGCACTACTCCTTTTATCCTCAAAATATTTGCACAATTTCCCAATCCCCAACTTTGTTTTACAAACTCCTCCATGCATAAAGAAATCTTACTTTCCTGAACTACATTATATTGTTTTTGGGAGTAGCTTGTTCTCAGATTCAATCCTTTTTTTTTTCTCCTTGACGATTCATTTTGGAGGTTCTCTAAGTTGCGTCCCCATCAATCTTAGGTATTTCTCTTCTCAGATGCATCCAAACTGATTTTTTTTTCATTTTTCTTTTTCGTAATTGAGCTACATGCAAAAGGCCAAAACTATTAGATCCTCTTTTTATTTTATTTTCTTACTTTAATTAATTAGAAATAGGCTTCATTATTTTTCTTAATCAGTTTATTATTTAATTACATATCTTATTTTGTTTTATTTCGGTTAATTATTAGATCCGGTAAAATCAGTCATTTGATCGAGTTCATTGTTTTATTTGAATTGGGTGGTGGTTCTCTGTTTTCGTAATCAGTTAGTCAGTGGTTCACGTTCTTAAGCAAAAAGCCAAGCGATTAAAATCGAGATTTTTTTTTTGCTTTTACAAATCATTATGAGGATTAAAAAATGGAGATATTTCGTGTATGATTGTTTTTGTTGATTGGATTTATTGTTTGTGTTTGCACCTTGGCTGATACAGTAGCTCGGGGCCTTAGGGTAGTACTGGTCCTTGGTTTTTGAACTTTCTGAGTTTATTACAGAATGCTATTTGTTTGAGAAGTAAATCTAATTATTTCTTTTAAACAAAAGTAAAATCTCAGGTGCTTCATCATAGTAAAATATTTATTTTCAGAATTTAGTAATTTATTATTCGTTTGTCTAAATTGCTGCAGTAACAGGATGAAAGGAGCTCTTAATGGAATGAAGGCTAAGAAACTCACTCTTCTTACCATTGTCCTTTTGTGTGCCACAATTCTTCTATTGACATGGGAAAGAACTCCGCTTCTTAGTACAGTGATCCCTCCACCAGCCCATTTGCACTTGTCTTCAGGTTTTGCCTTGCTCACTGATCTTTTTTTTTTTAAGAATGATTTTTTATTGTTGGTTTTCTATTGAATAATGGTAACTGGGTTACGTCTGTGTAAACTGTAAGTGTACTATAGTTTTGCCAGTTTCTTAATCTTTATAATGCTATAGCCACTCTTGTTGAGTAAAATTTAGAATGAACAACTCTAAATTTATTAATATTAGATCCAAACAAGTAAACAAACTACTTGTATTATACTCACTATAACACCTTTCAAAGGCAACTCACAAATTGAAGAGAAATACAAATACTCAAAGAGAAAGCTCTCAACTCACACTCAAACTAAGAATACAAAGACTTATTTGTTTTGGATGGAATGATTAAACCAAATGCAAGGTAGGATATTTATAGTCGTCACCATGCAATCTATACCACACAAATATAAAACTAAGAAATAATCCTAACCATACAAATCTTATCTACACACTTCATTTATTTCTACAACCTTCAACTACTTCATTTATTTCTACAACCTTCAACTACTTCATTTATTTCTACAACCTTCAACTATTTCATTTATTTCTACAACTTTCAACTACTTCATTTATTTCTACAACCTTCAACCATTTCATTTATTTCTCTACCTCTTCAACCACTTCATTTATTTCTCTACCTCTTCAATTATTACTTTGGTGTTGATTTTCAACAACTCTGAATTACTATTAAGAGTTGTATTAGATAGTATTTCATGTCTTTGTTCGGAGTATTATCATTTCTGTTTATAAGTGATACAGATATTGTAAAGCAAACTCCTATGGTTAGCTCGGTATCTTCAGAGCCAGAGATAAACAAAGAAGAAGATTTAGAGTCATTTGCAGTCAAAGAAACTGAAAGAAAAGAAATACAGCTTGAATTAACATCTCCAACAGATTTTGCACAACAATCTCCCTTGAAGAGTCAAGACAGTAGCAATAAACAATTAATCTCTACTGAGAACAATAATAGTAAGAGATTTTTCTTCTTGTACTCTTGGATTGAACACCAGATAAAGGATTCTAAGCCTTTTGATTTGTTCAGGTCAAATTATGGCATCAATTGCACCCATTAACTCTACGCGTACAAATTTCTCAGTTGGGGAAAAGGATGAAGTGAATTTGAGTGCCCTGAAAGAAAATCTAGGTAGAACTTCTCTTCAATTGTTTTTCGCTTGAGTTTGACCTCTTCCGTATTCAAACACACAGTCAATTTTCTCAAGAGAACTATGTTAACTATTTACTTTTAATAAGTATGGCTTCCTAATATCTTTTCACTTTACTTTTTGGATGCATCCAATATAGAGAATGGTTGTTTGCTGGTCACCAGCTCTGCAACCTTGGATAGAGCTGGCTAGTGCTGCTGGCTTTATTGCTTTTATGGAAAGTTGGATGATGATTTGTAAGACGTATATGATAAAACTTTGTCATTATTGCTTGTTAGAAACTAATAGATCAGTACAGATTATTTTTTGCGCCCTGTGTTTGTAGGAACACTTTTCTAATTGATGTTGTTTCTTTCATGTAGTCTGTAATTATGCAAAAGGAAAATGGGTCAGGGACCATAAGCGGCCATTATATTCTGGGTTTGGTTGTAAGCGATGGCTGTCAGAAATGTGGGCTTGCCGGCTGACACAACGAACAGATTTTGCATATGAGAACCTCCGGTGGCAACCGAAAGATTGTCAAATGGAGGAATTTGAAGGATCAAAGTTTTTGAAAAGGTATTACAAATATTATTATATAAGTTTTCGATATGGGTTAAAGTTTAGCATTCATGGTTTTGGAATTTGCATAAAATTCATGAACGCAACGTAATCTGCATACTGGCCTAGCATAGCCCAATGTTTCTGCAAATATTCTTAGGCAGGATTGTGGTTTTGTATATTCTTAACATATACCGTGATGTGGTTTAGTAAACCCTTTTTCTTATGGGATATGCATGACTTACTAGTTCCTAGACACTCCTTTAGTGTGAACGTAAAATCTTACATTTTTTAAATGATATGAATATCACTTCCCTAGTCAACAAAGTTCGTCCTTGCTAATAGGGATTCACTTCATCTCTCTTAGTCATGTCTGTTAGGCTTCAATCATGTAAGGATATTACATGGTTTTTGAATTTTTTAGATGCTACAATCATCCAAGTTTGCACCTTGAATTCACATGATCCTACTGTTTTCCCCCCCTTTTTTCCTTTTCTTTTTCACTGAATAACTTTGCTTGGTGACAAAAAGCACGGTTTGATTAAAAAAAACCAATTCAGGCTAGTTAATTATAATAGTATTATTGATGCCTCAGGTTGCAGGACAAAACTCTAGCTCTTGTTGGAGATTCATTGGGTAGACAACAATTCCAGTCTCTACTGTGCATGATTACAGGTGGTCATGAGAAGCATGATGTTATTGATGTGGGGAGGGAATATGGAATAGCCCAAGCCAAAGGTGATACCCGCCCTAGTGGGTGGGCGTATCGTTTCCCAAGTACCAATACCACTATTCTCTACTACTGGTCAGCAACCCTTTGTGATATAGGGCCTGTTGATCCCAAAAACCCATCTGCAGATTTTGCCATGCACCTTGATAGGCCAGCAGCATTCTTGCGCCAATTTATTGGCAAATTTCACGTTCTTATTCTCAACACAGGGCACCATTGGAATCGTGGGAAGCTTAAGGCTAACCACTGGGTAATGCATGTTGGAGGTGTGCCAAACACTGATAGGAACATAAATATTATTTGGAAGGCCAAGAATCTAACAATATATAGTGTTGTCAACTGGGTGAACTCACAGCTGCCAAAATATCCAAATTTGAAAGTCTTCTACCGTACCATCTCACCCAGACATTTTGTTGGTGGGGAATGGAACACAGGCGGGAGCTGTGAAAATACAACCCCTATGTCAATAGGAAAGGAAGTCTTACTAGATGAGTCTAGTGACTATTCTGCTGCAGGTGCGGTAAAGGGAACAGGAGTAAAGCTCTTGGATATAACAGCTCTCTCCCAGGTTAGGGATGAGGCTCATATGTCACGCTTCAGCATTTCATCAAAACCAGGAGTGCAAGATTGTTTGCATTGGTGCTTACCTGGTGTTCCAGATACATGGAATGAACTCCTTTTTGCACAGATGTAGTCCCTTTTAATTGATACCAGACAGAAACCATTACAAGTTGCATCATGCAGCTAAATCGAACACCAAACAGATACTGACTCTACAACAGAATGCAAATTGTGCACATGCATGAGTCACCCAACATTAGTTTACTTTGCCCAGACAATTCGAAGAAAATTTCAATGATAGAATTGGTAGGATGGCATTCCATTGCATGAACCACTCAAACCGGCACGGTCTCGTCTTAACTAGATATAGTCGGTTGTGGTTAGCCATATTCGATTTTCAGGTTTTCGATGGAGGATGTGCTTCATGTGATGCCAGAGGACAAATGTTGAATTGGCTCTAGGTGTTCCTGCTACTGATGAGTGCTTGTGGGGGAGAGTAATGGATGAATTGTAGCTTACGTTTGCTTGTAATGTAGGGGATTCTGATGTTGTACTGAGATGAGTGTACACTTGAAATGAAATTTCAATCCAAATGTACAGCAATATATACTTATATGCGGTGGCTGCAGTTTCTTGCTTGGTTGTAAACTAGTTTTAGTCATCACTCATAGCGGGTTGTTTGTCGTCACTTACCCCACGTTTGGTTGGAGGGAATGGAATAGATTCAGAATTGATTCCTTACATTTTGTGTGTTTGGTTGGACGGAATGGAGGACGGAATGGAATCTGATTATTAAAAGAGAAGGAATCACAATTCCTTCTCACACCTTTGATAATCATTATTCTATTCACATCAAAATTTTTTTTTTCAATTTTGCCCTTACTTAAAATATAACCTTAAATTTAAATCCCAAATTCTCAAACCCAAAATTCTAAAACCCTAAACCCTAAACCCAAAATTTCAAAACCCTAAATCCAAATCCTAAAATCTTAAACCCTAAACCTTAAAACATAAATCCCAAAACCCTAAAACATAGATCCCAAGTCCCTAAATGTTAAACCCTAAATCTCAAATTCTAAATCCTAAAACCCTAAATCCTAAACCTCAAATTCCTAAACCCTAAACCCGAAAACATAAATCCCAAAACCCTAAACCCTAAAACCCTAAACCTTAAAACCCTAAACCTTAAAACATAAATCCCCAAACCCAAAACCTTAAAACATAAATCCCAAAACCCTAAACCTTAAATTCCAAATCCTAAAACCCTAAACCCCAAATCCCTAAACCCTAAACCCCAAATCCCAAATCCCTAAACCCTAAACCTTAAACCCTAAAACCCTAAACCCCAAATCTCCAAATCTCTAAACCTTAAACCTTAAAACATAAATCCCAAAACCCAAAACCCTAAAACATAAATCACAAAACTCTAAACCTCAAATTCCAAATCCTAAAACCATAAACCATAAACCCTAAACTTTAAACCTTAAAACCCTAAAACCACTAAACCCTAAATCCAAAATTCTAAAACCCTAAACTATTTTTAGAAAAATAATAATTTTCACCCAAAACCTTAACCTACAAATATAACCCCAAATCCTAAATCCCAAAACCCTAAATCACACATCCCAAACCTCAAAACCCTAAACTTTATTTAGAAAAATAATAATTTTAATAATATATTTCTTTTTAATTAAGTAATACTTATTTAAAAAAATAATGATTTCAATAATGTATTTTGTCTGACGAAAAAATAGTAATTAAATGACATTATTTGAACTTTAAAGCATGTAGTGGTATTAAGGTCATTTATAGCTTTTTTCATTCCATTTCAGTGGCAAACCAAACAATATAATCCTGATTCTGAGCTTGATTCCAGTGATCAAACCAAACAAAATTGTTTATTTTTCATTTCATTTCGATTCCGATTTTGATTCCATTTCACGAACCAGACGACACCTTAAAGAGTCGAGAATGTGGTTGGTTCAGTTAATAAAAAGGAGTGATATTAACTTATAATGCCATTGTGAGTATCTTTCATGCTTTCCAATTTCATGACTACAATATAAAATCAATCACGTTATTTTACAAGTGGATCTGTGGGTCCCAAATTATCACTTGTTCTATTATATTCATCAATCACCTAAGAATTTCTTGAGAAATCGCCCGCCTTATATACTGTACAATTATACAATTGGAATATTATTTGTTATACAAATGAATGATAAGTAGAAATGTAAGAAACAAAAAATGTTATGTTAAAAAATGTGTAGTTTTCTCCTATGTTATTAGTTTTTCAAAATCGTCACAACTAAAGAATCTAAATCCTCAATTATTTTATAACCTTCAAATGGATCGTATTGTAGATAACACAGCTGCAAAAGAAATCAAATAATTTTTGTAAATTACAAAAATTTAATTAATCAAAATTTATAATAAAAATAATATTAAGATGATATCGAGGGAATTCGATTTAAGAGATTTCGATATTTAATAAATTTAATTAGTAATAATTTAATTTAAATTACATTTATATTTATTTAGATGAATATAATGTAATATATTAAATTATTTTTAATAGTAAAATATAAGAATTATACATAATAAATAATACTTTAATAATTATAAATTTTAATATTATTATTTATTTTTTTTTAACATGGGTCATAGCATCCTCTTTCACCGACCAACTGTATTGATTTCCTTGTTACTTGTCAACCTCTTATCGGAAACTTTTTCCAGCTAAGCCCACCAAATTCAATCTCGAAATCATCTAAATAATTGCAATGCAATTAATTGCCAGCCAACTTGCCAAACCAATTCTTCTCTGTTATGATATTATCAAAGTGAAAAATGCTAACTTGCTAAGAATTATAAAATGGGGTGTGATTATCTGGTGATTTTTTCTTCTATTGATCTTTATTAAATTTTAAATTTTAGTCTTTAAATGAACCACGTAATTATATACTAATGATTTTAATAAAATTAAAAAAAAATCATTTGTTATTAAATATCAATAGATGATACACTTAGTATAAACTGACATGTAAAATTGGAAGAAAAGTTGTAGTAACCATTTTGCAGAATTGATTATAACTTGTATACAACTAACTACCCATGTAATTTTTTTATTTATTAAATATTTGCAGAATTAATCATAATGCCCATCCTTTAATTTATTTTAAATTAGAAGATTTATATTTACTAATAATATATTATTTTTCTATGAAAACAATAATACATTGTCAGGTTTGTTTGGACATTTATTTATTAAGAAAAATATATCTGAATGCAACTTTGGATCATAAACATAAAACTAATTTTTTTATATCAATTTTACGTTAACCTTAGCGATATACAGTTCACATTGAGATATTTAAATAATATACTAGATGTGTATTAAATTTAAAAAGTAAGATTATTGAAGGTTTTTGATATATTAATTGTAATAGACTCGTTAAGTTTAAAAAATTAAACATTATAATTCATAATAACTTCAAATATCATACTTAAATTTATTAAACTTGTAATATATATACAACGTATTAAAGGTAGTTGTCTAATTCTAACACTTTTTTTTTTAAAAAAAAAAACAACTGTCTCTCGCGCTAAAAAAACGAACCCAGCTCCAGAGTGATTCTACTTTCGACTTCTCATCTCCCTCTACTACTTAGGCCGTGGTCGGAGGGTCGGAACACAATTCCTCTCTGTTCTTATTACGATTTTCTCATATTTTCAATTAATAATAGCTAGATACCAATACAATATTATCGTCTGCCATACAAGTCTGAATATTCTATTCACTTTCCGTCGAAAATGACCGACGAATTCCAGAGGGCAGTTGAAGACGGACTAAATATCTCAAAGAAAATATACTTCGGCGAAGACCGAGCCGTGATAGCACCAAGACCGCCGTTGATCAACTCGGCGGTTCACTCCTACCTCCCTACGGCTCCGATGATGTATGCTGTGATCTCCAATCCGGAGATCGTGGACAACCCTGATATTGCGAGCTACCAGCCTCACGTGCACGGAAGGTGCGATCCACCTGTGCTTATTCCACTTCAGATGAACGGGATTGAACTCGAGGCTAATTGCTATTTGGATACAGCATTTGTTCGGTTAAGCGGATCTTGGAGACTCCATTGCGTTATGGCTAGTAAGAAATGTAGCTGCCGAATAGCTTTGCCCATGGGCGAGCAGGTTTAATTTATCTTTCAAGTGTTTCAAAGTTTTGATCTTTTTGTTCGATAGTTTGGTTTTGTTTCACTCAACAGTTCAATTATTTGGATAACAGGGTTCAATTATGGATGTTGGGGTTGAAGTTTTATCAAAATGGTATCGTACTGAGCTAATTCCAATGAAAGACAGTGATAACGAAACAGAAACTGTAAACCCAGTTGATGGAGGTTATATGAAACCGAATATATTCACTTTAACAATACCAGAGGTAGCTAATTTTACCTTCTAACAGTGTGTGATGATTTTTCATTTTTGGGTTGAGTCTTATATTTTACTTTTACTTTGTTTTCTCTCTAAAGTTTGTATCTGTTCTTCTTTACTTTTGCAAGATTGACGGAGGTTCCGTTATGTCTGTTAGGATTAGTTGGTCTCAGAAATTAGTCTACAGAAACAGTGAGTTCTCTCTAAACATACCGTTTACTTTTCAAGAGTATATTGTTCCAGCTGGGTTAAAAATGTCCAGAAAAGAAAGGATTGAATTGAACATGAATATTGGTACTGAATTTGATGTGATACGCAAGAAAACAAGTCATCCTATGAAGGTACTTATTCTGTCTGCCTGTGTTGTTGCCATCAAAAATGTTTTTCATCATGCATACATCAATTGAGTAATCTAATTGACCTCTTTTAATAAGTGATCTCACAGTCACTTTATCGTAAACTATTCTGTTGGAAAATTATGTAAATTCTCGATAAGTCAGATTTATGAGAAAGCAAGAATAGAAAAATAACACACAAATTTGATAACGGAGTTCGATCAATCTTGCTTACGTCTCCGGACATGCTGCAGATCTTTTTACTGAAAGGGGAGAAATTACATAAGGTGTTTACAACACTCACAACTCACAACCCAATTACACCCAAGAAAATTACTCTCAATTTTCTCTCACAAAAGCTATTCTTTCAATTGGAATGAACACTTTGGATGATTAATTCATTACAATTACACATCTATTTATAGGAAAATCCACTCCTTGAATTACTCCTTAAATTAATGGTTCCTTGAATTACTCCTTGAATTAAGCTCAATGTTTTGCTCCATGTTTTACTCTTTATTTTGCTCCTTAAATTAAGGATCTTTATAACAATCTCCAACAATCTCCCACTTGAAAACTGATTTCAATCTGTCTTCACACCTCGATCAATGCAGCAGCTTTTTTAGTCTTTGTTACTCTACCAGACCAACTGAAGTTGAGCACAACTTTAGTTTGTCAATAGTCACCACCTTTGTTAACATATCTGCTGGATTTTTGCTTCTTTGAATCTTATCCAGTATTAACACATCATCTTCCAATAGAGATCTGATGAAGTGATAACGAAGTCCAATATGCTTGGTTCTAGAATGAAATGCTGAATTCTTTGCCAAGTGTATTGCACTTTGGCTATCACTATGCAGAACATTCTTCTCCTGTTTGAATCCCATTTCGATTAACAAACCTCAAGCCATATCATCTCTTTACTAGCTTCGCCATCGCTACATTCTCAACCTCTCGTAATGGATAGAGTGACAATTTTTACGAATTTGTGACATCCAACTAACAGTTGTAGTTCCACCAGTAAATATATAATCGGTGGTGCTTCTTCGGTGATCAACTTCACCTCCAAAGTTTGCGTTTACGTACCCTTGTACTTTTAACTCTCCTTTACTAAAGTACAAGCACTTTTCTGTAGTGCCTCGCAGATACCTCAAAATCCACTTGACTGCTTCCCAATGAGTTTTCCCTGGATTTGACATAAATCTACTAACAATTCCCACTGCATGGCCAATGTCTGGTCTTGTACAGACCATTGCGTACATCAAACTTCCAATGGCTGAGGCATAAGGAACCTTAGCCATAAATTCTCTCTCTTCCTCTATCTGAGGGGACTGATCCTTGGATAGGCGAAAATGACTGGCCAAGGGTGTGCTAACTGGCTTGGCATCACCCATGTTGAATCTCTGCAAAACACGATTGATGTACTCTGCCTGAGATAACTACAAGGATCCTTTCTTCTTATTTCTTGTGATTTGCATTCCAAGAATCTTCTTTGCTGAACCCAAGTCTTTCATGTCAAACTCCTTTGACAGTTGATGCTTCAACCTTTTAATATCATCCATATCTGAACCTGCTACTAACATATAATCAACATAAAGTAGTAAAATGATATAACTAGACCTATATCTCTTGAAGTAGCAACAATGGTCAACATTGCACTTCAGGAAACCTTCCTCAGGTACGAAGTCACAAACTTTCTGTACCATTGTCTCGGGGCTTGTTTCAGGCCATACAAACTCTTCTTAAGGCTACACACCATGTTCTTCTTTCCTCTTTCTGAGAAACCTTCTGGCTGGTACATGTATATCTCTTCATCTAAATCTCCGTGAAGAAATGCAGTCTTCACATCCAGCTGTTCAAGATGAAGATCTTCAATGGCTACAATACTCAATACTGATCTGATGGTATTGAGCTTCACAATGGGAGCGAAAATGTCAGTGTAGTCAACTCCTTCCTTCTGTTGAAACCCTTTGACAACTAGGCGGGCTTTGTATCTCTTGGAACCATCATGCTCATCTTTCACCCGATACACCCATTTGTTGTGAAGTGCCTTCTTTCCCATAGGTAACTCAGCTAGTTCCCATGTTTGGTTAGAGATGAGAGATTTCATTTCTTCTTTCATAGCAAGCTCCCACTTGTTGGAATCTCGAGTCTGACAAGCTTCATCATAGCATTCGGTGCTCCTCCATCGATCAATGACATATAGTTCATGTATCTCCTGTTAGGCACATGAGGTCGAGAAGACCTTCTCAATACAGGAGCTGGAGTAAGAGGTTGTGGTGTGTCGGAATGATGTGTACTGCTCTGTCCAACAAGTTCCTCTGGCTGAGGATTTGTTACAATTGGTTCTGTTGCGGAACTATCTGGGACATCATCTGCATCTGCAAATACTGACTCATTCTGCTCTGAGTCATTGGCGTCTATTTTATGCATGTCCTTATACATCACCCTTTCGTTGAAAATCACATCTCTGCTACGGATAACTTTCTTCTTTTCGTCATCCCAAATGCGGTAGCCAAACTCATCCTCACCATAGCCAATGAATGTGCATTTCTTGGATTTGGGATCAAGCTTATTCCTGCCTTGATCACTGATATGCACAAATGCTACACAGCCAAAAACTTTTAGGTGTAATAGTTTCACCTCTTTTCCGCTCCATACCTCCTCTGGTATTCTATGCTCCAATGGAACAGATGGGCCTCGGTTGATCAAGTAAGCCGTCATTGTTGATCGCTTCGCCTGCACTGTTTCGGTAGACCTGACTGTATACGAATGCTTCTGGCTCTTTCTGTCAACGTTCGGTTCATACGCTCAGCTACACCATTGTGTTGAGGCGTGTCTAGCACAGTTCTTTCCATTCTGATCTCGTGCTCATAGCAGAAATTTTTGAATCTGGTGTCTTCATATTCACCACCATTATTGGTTATGAGCTTTTTGATCTTTAAACCCGTCTCATTTTCCACCATAGCTTTTCATCTTCTGAAAGCCTCAAATACTTCAGACTTATGCTTTAGAAAGTAAACCTATACCTTCCGAGAGTGATCATCGATGAAAGTCATGAAGTAGTGTTTCCCACCAATAGATGAAAGAAAGTATGCCTTAGATTTATTAAAAGAAACTGGTATGTCGGCATGTCAACCAGCTAATACACCAGTAGAGGAAGGATTAAAGTTATGTATCAAGGTTGATCAAGTTCCAACAAATAAAGAAAGATACCAAAGGCTTGTTGGAAGGTTGCTGTATTTGGCACACACAAGACCAGATCTTGCCTATGCTTTAAGTATTGTCAGCCAATTTATGCATAATCCTGGAGAACAACATATGAATGCAGTTATTTGTATTTTGAGGTATTTAAAGTCTGCTCCTGGAAAATGAGTATTGTTTACTAAAAACTCAGAGTTCCAAATAATAGAAGTATATCTTGATCTTTGATTGAAATTTGGATCAATAAATGATAGGCGATCTACATCAGGCTACTTCACTTTTGTAGGGGAAAACCTTGTAACATGGAGAAATAAGAAACAACATGTTGTTTTCCGTTCAAGCTCAGAGGCTGAATACAGAGGCATGGCACTTGGGCTTTGTGAGGCCTTATGGTTACAATCTCTCTTGAAAGATTTGGGATATCCTTCTAAAGAATCAATTAAGTTATTTTGTGACAATAAAGCAGCATGTGATATTGCTCATAATCTAGTTCAACACGATCGTACAAAACATGTTGAAGTTGATCGGTTATTTATTAAGGAAAAGTTAGAAGAAAATTCATTGGAATTGTCAAAAATTAAGTCAGAAGATCAATTGGCTCACATCCTCACTAAAGCATTCTCATATCGAGTATTCACAGAAGTTTCAGTCAAGTTGGGCATGAAAGACATCTATGCACCAACTTGAGGGGGAGTGTTGAATTCAACAAACACTGCAACACAATTCAACAATCACTACAACACAATTCAACAAACACTGCACTGACGCCAAACATCACGGCGCCTACCAAGCATCTGTAAACCATGCAATTCAATCATGGTGGTTGGTGAAATATTAATTGATATTTGTCTATATAATTAATGTAAATATCCGATACAAATTAAGAAAATATACTCAAAAAACTTTGATTTTCTCTTCTGATTATTTCTTCAAATATTGATTTCTTCGTACTTGTCTATTCTCAACCTCAATGGAATCAGCTACAAAAGAGGCAGTACAAAAGGCTATTGAGTGGATGAGTGCAAATTTCATTGCTGGAGGAGGAACAAATATTGTGGTTTCACTCAATCAGGTCTTTTCTCATGATCACTTGCAGCTACAACTACGAATATATGAACCGAGTGGTGTTCTCTTATCAAAAGGGTTTTTAGTGTTTGCTTTTCCTTCTATTTTTCTTTTTTGGTTGCTGACTTGGTGCTTGCTTTTAGCATATTGGCATGTAACTTCGTTTGATGCTTTCATTTTATCTGTCAACTACTCAATTCTGTATTTCAGGCAATGGAGATGCTATTCAATTGTGAGGGTTCAAATCCCATTATTTTTCTTATTACTGATGGGGCTGTTGAAAGTGAGAGACAAATATGTCAGAAAATGGAAGAACATGTATTGGATAGACAAACAAAGTGTCCTCGTTTATACACATTTGGAATTGGTAATATATATATATATATTTTTTTTTTCTCACAAGAACATGATTGGCTGGAAGCAAATGATCTATTCTCATGACTTCCTCAAATAACTTTGTTTTAATGTAATGTCCTTCTCTTTGACCTGTCATCTGTCCACTTTATAGGTTTATTCTGCAACCACTATTTCCTGCGTATGCTTGCAACAATGAGCAGGGGCCAATATGATAACGCATATGACGTAGGTTAGTTCTGAAATCAACTGAGATAGGAGTAGTGTAGATCTTATGGTGTAAAATTGAGCTTGAACTTATTAGGAGATGTTTAGCTCTTTCAGATAATTCCTGCAGGACCTCAATGCTTTCTTCATGTATGCTTTTTATTCTTCTTATGATACAGAAGCGGTAGAAGTTCGATTGCAGAAGTTAGTTACAAAAGCTTCATCCATAATTCTTTCAAATATAACCCTTGACGCATTGGACGATCTTGATGAAATTGAGGTATGCTTGTCTTGTTTTGCAAATTTCTATCTGCATAGCAATAAAGAGATATTTTCTTTTGTGATAGGTGTTCCCTAACCACATTCCGGACCTTTCTTCTGTGAGTCCATTCATCATATCAGGAAGATACCATGGGAAGTTCCCTAGCACTCTCAAGGCAAAAGGAGTCTCCGCAAATTTGAGTCCCTTTATGGTAGATTTGAAGATATACAATGCAAAAGACATGCTTCTTGACAAGGTTCTTGTTGCAAATTTAAGTCATATTTGTCAGAGTTTAAAGTTTTTTACCCATGGAACATGGTTGATCAAAATAGTTTCTCTGAATTATTGATATTTACTTGCAATAAGTTTTGACTGCTTTTAAATTCCGAAGTGCCTGAATTATATACAGTTTAAGGGGGCATCTCAGTTCCATTTTGTTGATGATCTTATTGGTGCTCAGTCACACAAATCCAATAGGCTTGCATTTTATTCATCTAGTTTATTCCATACAAGTTTTGTTCACATAACCTGAGGCCTTAGCCTTGCTAATTTCATAATTTCAGTCTGTCATGCACTGTGTTTCCACATTTACTTATTTTCAGAGTGTTATCAGTTTTTCACGTAAGAGTCTTAATTAACGAGTTTTTTTTTTTATATGAACTTAAATATGTTGCCATCTTTTTAACAGGTACTTGCTAGAGACCAGATTGAGTTACTTGCTTCCATGGCATGGTTTTCAGAAAATAATCAGCTCTGGGACGAGGTATGGTGCGTTTAACTTGAAAATTTTATTAAGCTATTGTTTAGTGGGAATTAGTAGGGATGTAAAGTGGGTTATTTCGTGATTTATTTAATATATTTAATTAGTTTATGTTATATTGTCTTATTTATATCGTAATCATAATGAAATTAATTTTAAATATATGTTATATTTTTTTATTAAATTTATATTATAAATTATTATTTATTATATTTTTAATTATTTTTGTATTATTACTTTTCTTACTCATATTCATTAAAAACAAATGAGATATTTTAATCAATATTGTTTCATTATCATCTAATCTCATTAAAATTTAAGTGAGATAAGGTATAATAAATTTTAAAAATTAATAAATTGTCTCTTAAATCTTATTAACATCTCATCTCAATCTAAAAATTAGGATAAATTATTTTATAATTAATACTTGTGTTATCATATTTTGAATTTCAAACTAATTTTATTTTGTTTTTAAAACTATTGTATTTAGTTATTAATAATTATTTGGACGCATAGATCACGTTTAGAATTAGATTAAATTACGAGTTAAAGTATTAATTTTTTTCATATTATTTATCTTTTTATTTTCCTAATTTTATTCTTCAAATTATTAAATTTAATTTCGTCTAATATTCTCTCCCTTTCGTATATTTCTCTCTCTACTTCCCTTCCCATTCCACATGTCCTCAACTCTCCTAAGTCTAATTAACTAGAATCGAGACATACTAATCAAATTGGCAGATTGTGAAATTGAGCATTCAGACCGGTGCTGTCTGTGAGCGTACCCGCATGGCCATACTTGGTGGAAAGGAAATCAAAGAAACATATGGACAAGACTGTTGAATATTGGCTCTAAAAGTAACAAATTAGTGGCATAATTTAGGGAAATTAGTGGCCTAATTAGTGGCATGATTTGTGGCATGATTTAAGGAAATTAGTGGCATAATTTAAGGAAATTGGTGGCCTAATTTAAGGCTTAAATTATGGCACACTTTAGGGAAAGGGAGCATTTCTTCATCTATAAATAGGGAAGAGTTCATGCATTGAAGAACAAGTCAAAAATCACAAAAAATCAGAGAGAGTATAAGCAAACTCAAAGAGAGAAAATACTTGTGAGTTTTGGGAAACACTTGAGATATTATTAGTGTGGAAATCTGTATCTGTATTCTGTATATTTCCTACTCAGTTCAAATAATATCTGTTGACTCCCGTGGACCTAGGCGAATTGCCGAACCACGTAAATTCTGTGTATTCATTTTATCGCTTTAATATATTCATATACCGCTATTTATTGCTTCCGCCCACAACAAATTGGTATCAGAGCCAAATATAGCAGTATTATATATCAAATCGAAGCTCTTGACGATACGAACGCAACGGTGAAAGAATCGCTCAAATCGGAAGTCAGAATCACCGCCGAAGGCTGCCGGAGTCCTGTCCGAAGAATCGAGTCAACCCGCCGAGTTAGACCGAGTCAATTTAGTCACTAGTGATATTTGGACCGAGTTGGTCTGTTTTTCATCCGTTTTCAACTGAGTGCGATCTATTCTTAGCTAATTGGACCATTCCAAATTCAACTACGGACTCCGTTTTTTCAAATAAGGTATAAAATTTGGAAAAACACTGTTTTAAGTTGTAAGTGAAAAATTTCTGTTATCAGTTTGTACTTATGGCTGATAAAGGACAGATCGAAGAAGGTGAACAAGTTGACCATAGAATTTATGGCAAACCAAGTTCTACTCGAAGAACTATGTTGTCCAACGCAAAGTTTGAGGTGGAGAAATTCGGCCAAGACAAATAACTTTGGCATGTGGCAATGTGAAGTATTAGATCTATTGTTAGAAGGATCTAATATAGCCTTGGAGACTAGGCCAGGAGATTATTCAAATGAAGATTGGAATTATGTCAACCAAACAAGCTTATGGCCTGGTCGGCGTGCTTAGGAAAAGATCAGAAGTACCTTGTCATGAAAGAGAATGTAGCCGCAGTTCTCTAGAAGAAACTAGAGGACAAATACATGACAAAAAGTTTTGAGAACAGACTCTACTTGAAGAAGAAACTTTTTCGTTTCCAATACAAGAAAGGTACCCCTATGATTGAGCACTTAGATAATTTCAATAAAATTTTGGCCGATCTGCAAAATTTAGATGTTGAAATTATCGATGAAGATAAAGCTTTGTTGTTGTTGAATTCATTACCTGAGAGCTATGAGCATTTAACCACAACCCTGTTATATGGAAAGGATGAGATTAAGTTCGTAGATGTTTCAAATGCTTTGGTAAATAACGAGTACCGGAAGAAGGATCAACATGATCACAGAGACTCAATATCAGAAGCATTGACGGCAGCCAGAGGTAGGACTAACAACAAAAAATCTGGCGGATCAAATAATAGGGGGAAATCTAGATCAAAGTCCAGGAGGAGAGTCATCCGTAAGACGTCCTGCGAAGGGCGAGTGTGCCTATTGTCACCGTAGAAGGGCATTGAAGAAAGATTGTCCAAACAAGGACAAGTCAAATGCAAATGTTGCACAGAAGGCCGATGAAGATGAAGAATCAGCCTTTTCAGTTTCATCATCAAAAACCTACTCAGATAAGTGGATCCTTGATTCTGGATGTTCTTATCATATGTGTCCAAACAGACATTGGTTTTCGAGTTTTGAAGAGCTCGATGGAGGAGTTGTGCTTATGGGCAACGACAATGCCTGTCAGACAAAAGGGATCGGAACAATACGACTAAAGATGCACGATGGTACAATCAAACGACTTACAAATGTAAGGTATATTCCTGACCTAAAGAAAAACCTTATTTCTTTAGGTGTTCTAGATTCTGATGGTTACAAGGTAACATTGGAAAATGGAGTCTTGAAAGTTGTACGAGGTGCATTTGTAGCAATGAAGGGTACTCGGAAGGCGAACTTGTATTTCCTAGATGGGTGTACAGTTACAGGAAGGACAGCTGTCTCAAGTAGTTCTGAAGAAAAGGCAAATGATTCTTCCCGCTTGTGGCACATGCGCTTAGGGCATGTCGGTGAAAAGGCTTTGCAAGGCTTAATGAAGCAAGGTCTTTTGAAAGGTGCCAAGACTGGAAAGTTTGATTTCTGCGAGCATTGTGTAATGGGAAAACAAACAAGAGTCAAGTTCGGTACTGCCATTCATCGTACTAAGGGATCTCTTGATTATATTCACACGGATGTTTGGGGACCTTCCAAGAATGCTTCACTTGGAGGTAAACGTTGGTTTGTGACTTTTATTGATGATTTCTCTAGATATGTCTGGATATACACTATGAGTCACAAAGATGAAGTTCTGGATATCTTTCTTAAATGGAAGAAAATGATCGAGACTCGGACAGCGGGGAAGATTAAAGGCTCGGATCGATAATGGTGGCGAGTATAAATCGGATCCTTTCTTTAAAGTTTGTCAAGATGAAGGGATAATCGGACATTTTTCGGTTCCTCGTACACCACAAACAGAATGGAGTTGCGAGAACGAATGAATCGTACTTTGGTTGAGAAAGTTCGATGTATGCTATCTCATTCCAAATTGAGCAAGGCATTTTGGTGAGGCTTTGTCATATGCAACTCATATAGTCAATGACTTCTGCGATCGCATTAGATGGAAAAACTCCTAAAGAGGTATGGTCCGGACAACCTGCTTTGATTATGATTCATTGCGAATATTTGGATGTCCTGCGTATTTTCATGTTAGTGAATCCAAACTGGATCCAGAGCAAAGAAAGCTGTTTTCTTGGGCTTTAAGGAAGGAGTTAAAGGATTTCGACTTTGGTGTGGTGAATCCAAGAAGATCGTCTTAGCCGAGATGTTACATTCGACAAATCTGTTATCTTTGAGACAAACAAATTCGAGAGAAAGAGAATGAAAGTCCAAATACTCTTTCTAAGGTGATGCTTGAGACTTCGGAAGATCCGAAAAGATTGCACCAATTACCGATCGTGGTGAAGATGGAATTGATGATCAAGAAGAGATCTCGGTTGAGGTGGAGGTTCTCTCACCATCACTACCGATTAATCGGCGGCCGAGAATCTATTGCCACTACTCGGCCCAGAAGGGAGATTAGGAAGCCTACCGGATACACGAACATGGTAGCATTCGCACTTCCGCATTGATGATGATGTCCCATGCACTTTACAGAGGCCGTGCGAAGAGTTGATAGTATGAAGTGGAAAATGGCAATGGATGAAGAGACGAAGTCTCTACATCGAGAATCGGACTTGGGAGCTTGGTTCAACTTCCCAAAGGAAAGAAAACTATTGGTTGCAAATGGGTCTATGCGAGAAGGAAGGTGCTCCCGGTAAAGACAACATCGGATACAAAGCCGGGCCCGGTAGCAAAAGGCTATGCTCGAGAAAGAAGGAATAGACTACAACGAGGTATTCTCACCGTTGTTAAGCATTCATCTATTCGGATACTATTGGCTTTGGTAGCACGGTTTGATCTCGAGTTAGCTCAACTCGATGTCAAAACAGCCTTTTCTCCATGGTACTTTGAACGAAGAAATCTACATGTCTCAACCGGATGGCTTTAAAATTCCAGGACGAGAGAATTGGGCTTGCAAGCTGAGCAAATCAATTTACGGTTTGAAGCAATCACCGCGACAATGGTACAAGCGCTTTGATAGCTTCATCAGAGAGCAGAAGTACACACGTAGTCAGTTTGATCATTGTGTATACTTTCGGAAACTCCAAGGCGGTACCTTCATTTATTTGCTCTTATATGTTGATGATGTGTTGATTGCATCTAAGAGCAAGGTGGAGATCGACAGATTGAAGGCTCTGTTGAGTTCAGAATTTGAAATGAAAGATCTTGGAGAAGCTAAGAAAATTCTTGGGATGGAAATCACAAGAGATAGAGTTGCAAGTACAGTCTGTCTGACACAGACTCAGTATCTGAAGAAAGTACTACAAATGTTTGACATTGATGAAAAAACCAAACCAATAAGTACACCGCTTGCTCCTCACTTTCAGTTAAGTGCATTAATGTCACCTAGCACCACCGATGAGAAGAAGCAAATGGAACGTGTTCCATATGCAAATGCCGTTGGTGCCTTGATGTATGCAATGGTTTGCACCAGACCTGATATTTCCCACGCTGTTAGTATGGTGAGTCGGTACATGCATAATCCGGGTAAAAGACACTAGCAAGCAGTGAAGTGGATTCTACGGTACATCTATGGTACTGTGGATATTGGTTTGAAGTTTGAGAGAGACAAGACTGAAGGTAAACACCTAGTTGGATATGTGGATTATGACTATGCTGGAGATCTGGATAAGCGTCGATCTACAACTGGTTATGTGTTCACAATGGCAGGAGGACCAGTTTGTTGGAGATCAACATTGCAGTCAACTATAGCTTTGTCTACTACAGAGGCAGAGTATATGGCCGTACATGTAAGCATTCAAAGAAGCTATATGGCTTCTCGGGTTGACTAAGGATTTGGGTATTGTTCAGAAGAACGTGGAGGTTTTCTGCGACAGCCAGAGTGCCATTTGTTTGGCAAAGAACCAAGTTCATCATGGTCGCACCAAGCATATCGATGTTCGATTTCATTTTGTTCGGGAAATCGTTGATGAAGGGAATGTTATACTCCAGAAAGTCGGAACTGCAGATAACCCTGCAGATATGCTTACAAAGGTGGTTACAGGGATCAAGTTTCAACACTGCTTGAACTTGATCAACATCTCTCGAGCTTAGGGCGCCTAGGGCGCATTTGGAGGCAGCGTTATGAACTTTTTCGCCAAGGTGGAGATTGTTGAATATTGGCTCTAAAAGTAACAAATTAGTGGCATAATTTAGGGAAATTAGTGGCCTAATTTGTGGCATGATTTAAGGAAATTAGTGGCATAATTTAAGGAAATTGGTGGCCTAATTTAAGGCTTAAATTATGGCACACTTTAGAGAAAAGGAGCCTTTCTTCGTCTATAAATAGGGAAGAGTTCATGCATTGATAAACAAGGCAAAAATCAGAAAAAATCAGAGAGAGTATAAGCAAACTCAAAGAGAGAAAATACTTGTGAGTTTTGGGAAACACTTGAGAGATATTATTAGTGCGGAAATCAGACCGTATTACGTATATTTCCTACTCAGTTCAAATAATATCTGCTGTCTCCCGTGGACCTAGGCGAATTGCCGAACCACGTAAATTCTGTGTGTTCATTTTATCGCTTTGATATATTCATATACCGCTATTTATTGCTTCCGCCCACAACAAAGATCAGGTATGTTTTTTCCTAATTTAAGGCTCTCAGTACATTGCTTTCCAAAGTCATTAGAAATCTTTCTCATGGTCCACTTTTTAAAAACACACCGAAGAAAAGCAAATCGTCAAAGGCGGTAGAGTCCGAATGCCAGAAAATAATGGTGTTGGAAAATTTGTGTGTAGGGTTTGGCAACTTGAAAGCAACTGCTGATAATATTCCTCCAGGATGGGAAGAACCAAAACTACAGGAAGCAGCTGAACTTTTAGCCAAAGCAGCTTCGAATTGTTGTGGAAGTATGTGCGACCATTGCTGTTGCATGTGCTGCATCCATTGTTGTTCTCGGATCAATGAACCATTTGCATTAATATTATCTCAGTTATGTATTGCTCTTGCTTGTATTGGTTGCTTCAGTTGCTGTCAATTTATTTGCTGCTGTGAAGGAGGCAGAAGACAATAAGCACTACTACAATATATCACATTTTTACTTCTATTCTTTTGTCCAGCCTAAAACAGATTTTGCTTCGAAATCAAATTCAACTCAACCCGATTTCTTTTTTAATTATAATTATATTAATTCTTTTTTAATTATAATTATATTAATTCTTTTATGTTTATAAAAATATTGAGTTTTTTTTATTATAACTATATATATTAATTAAAAATAATTTAATTTTTTAAATATATACGTGAATTTTAGACTAAAAATACGAATACGAACTCGCATAATACAGTACGAACCCATATAAATTTTCACCCTTGCTCCAAGTATTTTAAAGATGAAATAGGTGAGATAAAAATTTAAAAAATCTCATGCTTAAATTGTTAAACCAGAAAATAGCTATCAGAGTGCCAATTGAAGCACTTCTAAATTCAATTTTAAATTTTTACCTTTCTGCTGTATGTGGTTAATTTTTGGGTAGAACCTTCCCAAGTACGTTAAAAAAATAGATAAAAGAAGAAGATCATACATCATTCTAGGGAGAAGAAAAAAATATTTGTGCGTAGCACTCCTGCTCTTTACAAAAGCACTTTCAATCCAACATTTCTTTCTCAAAGAAAACACGTTTGTCATCACGCAACAACTGTTAGTGTGTGTTGTGGTGCATGTTACAACAGTGGTAGACATCAATCCTTAGTGGAGCAAAACATAGATAAGATAATAATATTAGTGGAACCATAAAACATGGATGTACAGCAGCTAAAGTTATTGTTTAATTTTCGTTTTGTTTGTATACATATACCTAAACTCTTGTACAAAAACTAAACAGAAATATAATGAAATATACATGAAAATTATCAGAGAAACACAATATTTATCAGCAACTACCATGAACATGGACGCCTGACGGTGGAGAACTAGGCGTAAAACTATGCTCCAGTTTCATTTTCTTAAACCAACACGAACCAATAATATATCAGTAAACTAAAATATTGAAATCTGCAATTGATCTTCCAAAATTTTTGACAGTAGCCGTTTAAAGATGATTGCCTTACTTCCTATTGTTTGATGTTTTCATTTGTAATTTTCTTTTCAATATGATCCTCAACTTCTAATTCTGTTTCACTTTCTTTGTCAACTGAGGCCACAGATTTGTGGTGGAAAGTTTCCTGGATCTTTGTCACACCTTTCTCCACAGGCTCTATTGCTTGATTTATTGTCAATACAACATCATCAACAACCTGCATACAATTTGTTAAAACAAACACAGAATTTAATCATATTTGCAATGCTTATAGACAGGAAAGGACTTACTTGATGACCCCCTTCAACAAAAATGTCATGAACACTTTCTGTGACACTTGTTCCATGAGCTTCGACCTTAGTTTCTTTCTTTTCAAGCATAGTTTGGCTGTTGCCTTCCTCTAACTTCAGTTTCGCTTCTTCGGTTGTTTCAGTGATCACTTCCTCGGGTCCAGAACGATAATCCTCATTAAAATGGTATGGCTCTGCCGAAAAGACAAACACATGTGCAACAGCAGCAATTGCCATCTGTGAAGCCATAGACATAAATCTGCATTATCATTGCTATTGAAAATGACCAAATCATTTCAGTAGGCCATGGTTCAATTACAAACCATATGCCTCACAGCAACTATCTATCTAATTTTGACAGCTTATCCGTCGTGAATAGCCAAGCATAGGCATGCTTTGAATATAGATGTAGTGTACACCAAACTGTAACTTAATTTGAAAAATATTATGAAGAAAGGTCAGATACATATTCTTTCAAAATCTCAAACTTATGGGCTAAACATTTCATTAGTATTCTTTCAGTAGAACAGAGCTGCTAAATTTGTTCCCAAAAAACGAATGACTTATTGATCATCTCCGGTCTGCATGAATTACTTATTAATACATCAAAATCTATAGCCATTTGAGAATAGTATGAAGTATTGTGTAGAATTGGTGTTATACAGAAACTTATTGGTCAATACCATGACATAAAAAAGGGACTTACTTCTATACAAATCAAGAAATCCTGTATTGCATTTTGAAATTTTCCCTCTTTAGCTATAATTCCAATTGCACATAAGAGTGCAATACCTACACCTTGCCACCAAGTAGCAAATACAATTGCCTTGAAGCTAATGAACTTTGCAAGTGGCTTTATCCGTTGAAGTTTCTCATAAGTTACGTTATAAAACTGCACAAGGCAATATAATGCCCACATCTGGCTAAAATTCAGTACAACCGCTAAGTATGGATACCTGAAAATGACAAGAGGGTAGCGCTTCAAGTCAACCAAATAGAATTGGGAGGCCACTAGGCTTAAAGACTTAATCTCAAAGAGGCATTTAAAGTATCAATCTAAAAAAAAAGATAACTGTCCTAAGTGATTAAAATGTAAGCTATGTGCTAAATAAATACAGAATTATCTAGTCTTCACCCTTCACCATATATATCTTAAAGTTTAAGTTCTAATATACTAGAGTGTAAAAGATAAGGTTAAATTGAAGCTGTGAAAAAAAATGTAAGGTTAATGTACATGCTAGTAAAAGATACCTACCCATAATACCACTTGAATTCGCCATCACCATAAACACCACAGAGCTCCAACACCAATGCTAAGAATGCACAAATTGTCTTTAGAATCATCTGGACTATCGAATAAATATCAGAACAAATTTGAGGGACCCTAAAAGCTCCAACAAAAAATTATAGGCTAGTAATGAAAAACATACTTACGTACTGAACAAGACCAAACTTTTCTATGACCAGCAATTCTTTACCAAGAGTATATGGTTGAAAGAAGAAGTTCCTCAGTGACCAACGACGTTCACTTTGATTCTCGTCCACGGTTTCTAACAGAGGTTTACCAAGCTGTTTTCTTGATTCATTTTCAAGTAATTCTATTACATTTGTTTCACCTCCTGGCATAAGCATCATTTAGAATAGATTGTTTAGGCATTACTGAAGTGGCCCCAAAAAAAAATCAATTTTAACCTTAGATCGCAGAGTTCATTTGAAGTTCTTAGACTATGCCATAGAACAAACATGATACTAAAGCTAATAGATTTTTGCTGTGGATACCATAACAAGTTCATAGTTAATGATACTCTATTGCAATTACCTCCCAATAGACTATTCTATATGCACTTAATTGTAAGATAACCAATCCAGAAATTCACATCTATCAAATGCATAGTTACAGTATTTACTGTGTGCCCTTTACATAGGATGGAATTCGAATTCACATCTAGGAACTCATAATCATCTTTTACCTTTACGAGCCTAAGATGACCAATAAAACAATTCTTGTATTCTTGAAAGAGATATTAGAGAATAGCATTCAGTGTTAACTTCAAAGCAGCTATGTTACATGCACTCTTCATTTTTTTGTATCCAAGCGACGCGACATTAAGGTAAGTATATATACTCAGCATTCTAATTTTGTGAAAATTCATAGAAAAATTGACATATTCGATACCCAATTCGCATCCAAAAATTTAAACACTCAGTATTTTTAAAAAGTTCGTACAACATAGCAAATCAGATATAAAGGCTATAGAACTTGGGAGAAAGAAGGAAAGTTGTTTGACAAAGAAACCCTCTTGAGATATTTCATTGATTGATTCTTGGTACGAGACTAGTCTATTTATACAAGAAGCTATGTAAATTCAGATGACAGCCTAGTTTATAACCTACTATAACAAACCTTCCACGTATACTAGTCTAGTCTATTAGCTTATAACAAACTATTAGAGCTCAGTATTTAGTATATAGGCCAAAATAGCTTACCGAGACAAGCAATTAAATAGCTTCCAAAAGAATATAAGGCAAAGGCTTCATAGCAGTTCCTTAAAATGTCGCAGGCAAGTGACAATCTTGGAAAAGCCAAGGATATAATCTGGAAATAGTAAAATAATAATAATAATTAGTTAATTAAGTAATGCCGGAGTTAGTTATCCAATTTAAAACTGGTAATTAAAATGCAATTATCAATCCCATTTCTTATAATTGTTTTTTTCTCTTTCCACAAATCACAGCCTTGAAAAGTTGTAACAAGAAATGTGGTAGCTTATTCAGACATCGATCTAGTAACTTACAGACTCAATGGCATAAACTGGTACCATGAAAACGACAGCAACAATCCACATTTGCTCCTGAGAAGAAGATATAATAAAGTCATGACTGTAAATTTATATATGATCAGTACTAAAACACACAAATTACATATATATGATCTAGTTGCTCACACAAACGATCCCTAAAATCAAATATTAAAAAAATTATATATAAAGTTATGACATGAAATTAATTAGGACTAACATCAGGGTTGTTGTAGGATCTGAGATGCTGAAAAATTAGAAAAAAGGAAATACACGATGCAACAAAACAGAAACCTCCTGCAACTATTAGTGCTGATTGGTGCAGATTCGTGTAAGGGTTTTCATGGGCTGTTGATAAATTATTATTATTTAGTACTTGTGCCATTTACTCTTCTACGTACTGATCCTATTTGAGTTTTTGTGAGAAGCTCTACCTTAACCGAACCCAGATTACAAATTACAATCACCATATTCATGTTCCACGTTAATCTTATGCTTGCGTGTGTCTGCATGTGCTTAACATCTGTCTATTACTTTGTCACAAATTTGACGTGTTCGTTGTTGCCCGTTTGAGTTGATGAATAATATAACATGATAAAAGCATAAAAGTAACAAAATAACAAAAAATAATAATAATTAGTTTCGAAATACAAGGAAAAAAATACTTGAATGGGACCCACCCCACATGGTAAAAGTGTCAAGTAACTCTCGGTTTTATTTATAAAAAAATTCTCAAAACTCATATTAAACATATTAGTTCTTAATTTACTAAAATGCAATGCATTATATAATCTCTTAAGAAACGTAAACATACTTGATTTTAAGTTATAGCTTTGATGTCATCTAATATAAGAGAAAAAAACCTCACATTCAAGTAAAACATACTCTACGTAATATAAAATTATCTATTTTTATTTATAATTATAAATTTAACGTACACTCACTCAATATTTTAATTAAAATTTACTAATTTATTTATAAATATATTATCACTTTAACTTAATAAATAATATATACGTGCACGTCAACAACCCAAGTGAGTTCGAGCTAGAGCTACATAATCGTTACTTTATTCTTACATCAATAAGAGTTGACTTTAAAAAAATTTCGTTACTTTACTCACTTATAAATGCACAAAATACATTTTAACCTTAAATCCTATTGTGCGGACATCAACAGCCCAAGTGAGATCAAGCTAGAGCTACATAATCCAATGGGCTTTTGACGAGATGCCACACAATGTGTAGGCCTACATCTCAATCCAGTAGCTCCAAAAAGAAGGCTGGGTCTTCTTTAGCACGCGATTCATTAGCTATGAGGAAGTTTTAGAAACAATTTTTGTCTGAACGGGAATTTTTTTTTACATAAAATAACACATTATTTTTAAGAATAAAAATAATATTAAATATTATTATTAATTATAATTTAACTTTAAATAATATTTAATGTAAAAATTTTAAGATTAAATTTTTGTTTATAATAAGCATATATGAATTAAATATAATGTGTTATTTGTATGATTATAAATGTAAAGTATATTAATAAATATTTAAAAAATAAACTTTACCTACTCCTATTTCCTTTAAAAAAACAACTTTAGATGTTCCGATCTATATAAATTTTTATTTACTAAAATATTTTAAAAATAAGCTAATTTAGTATAACAGATCATTTTAGGTTGATTTCTTTTGATTACTTTTATTTTTATTTTTATTTTTATTCTTATTTAAGATATAGCAAATACTTATATTAAATTTATTAGAATATATTTTGTTAATTTTAATAATAATTTATATATTTGAAATACTCAATTTCTTAAAATTATTATTAAATTTAAATATAAATATTTGATATATTTAGTTAAAAATAAAGATAAAAATATCAAAATAAAAATAAAAATAAAAATAATATCAATATATATATAAAAAAATGTACTCTTGAAATTGAATTTTCGTTTTCACTATCATTGTCGATGTCTCGCACAATAATATTGCCATAATATATTTATTATTTTCATAATAATTGTTAAGTTATATTTGATATTGTAATTTACTTCACTGGACTAATTTGCAGATTATTTCACTCAGACTACACTTCCACTATTTCACTTGTACTACACTTCCACTATTTCATTTGTACTACACTTCCACTATTTCACTTGTACTCACACTCAGACTACACTTGTTACAATCCTATAAATAGTGCTTCTCTACGTATTCTAAATACACCAATACAACATTAAATCATTCTTTCTTCTTATCTCTCTATACTCTTCACATGGTATCAAAGCTCTCTCATATACCTCTAAAATTTCTATCAAAATTACCTCCTCTCTTCCTCGCCTCCAAACCCGCTCACCTCAACCCGACTCACCTCAACCCGGCCATTCCAAACCCGGCTACCACCTCAACTCACCACTTTAAACCCGGCCACCTCAAATCTGCCACTCCAACCCTGGGCCACCTCCACTCTGGGCCACTCCAACCTCAAGCCTCCTCAACTCCTAGCTTCCTCAACCCGATTCCAGGTTTGTTTTAACTCTTTTTTTTTTCATTTTTAAGGATATCTCCTTTATACTGCCTCTATATATTTGCTTTATATCTCCTCCATTATTTCGTTAAAACGGACCGAAAATGATATCCTAAACCAATCTCTACCACCCTCGATGATACTAACTACCTAGCTCCGGGCACAAGCAATGAAAAGTTTTCGAAAGGACACAAGCTACGGCGTTTCATAACCGGTGATATCTCTATACCCATCCAAGAAACCACCGAAAACAACTCCTTATTCGTCCGATCGCTCAAGATCGTAGAGTAAACATCATCAAATTATTACCCGGTTCCGTAACACCACTTTACCCTCCATTCATGGTGAATTTGGGCGTTTTGACACCGCCAAAGAAGTTTGGGAATTTCTCGAGGCTCGCTTTTACTACAACAGATTTAGCCAACCAATATCAACTTTTAACAACTCTTCATACCAAACGCCAAAGTGGCCGATCAAACCATTAACCAATTTCTCTCTCGAAATGCATACTATCTGGGATCAACTCGCTCTTTCCGAACCAACTTGACGAACAAGATCGATGCCGAGATGTTTGCAACTTACCGTAATCACCAACGTTCATATTTTTCTCATGGCTCTCCATGATCGATTTGAACCTCGTTCGGGCTTCCTTACTCCATCGAAGTCCTTTTCCATCCTTAGATACTGCCGTCAGACCGAGTTTCGTCCCGAAGAAACTCCTACGGGAGTTTTCAAAGTTCATCATACAGATTCTGTTTCGCCACCCCTTTTATCGCCCCAAAGCGAGGTTCTAAAGAGGACTTCAAACATCAAGGCCGCACCTACCGTCACAATCCCAATCATGAAGTTTACATGTCCCATCTGCATGTATATATTGTCACAAGAAGTGGTCCAGACACTTTAATAGAGATTGCTTTCTAATCCCTCTCTCAAGATTTCTCACGGAATCCTCTCAAGATTCCTCCTGAATCCCTCTCAAGATTCCTCTTAATCCCTCTCAACACGCTTCAGTAAAAATAGTAACTCATCTATCACCGCCGCTACTTCGAGGATAATCATGACAAATTTACTTTCTCTACTCAAGAACTCAAGGTCTTCTTAAACATGTTCTCTCACAATCTAGTAATGCTTCTCCTACCGCCTTTGTTCTCACATCGTAAATCTTTATGGTATTTTGATTCTCATTGTAACCATATGACTCATGATACTCACATCTTCTCTCCCACACAATCTTCCATCTCCAAACCTTTAATTCAAACTGCCAATAGTTCACATATGCATGTTAATGCTGTAGACAAGTTTCCACATCTTCTATATCACTTTCTCGACACTTTTCATATTCCCAACCTTACTCTAAATCTTATCTCCGTTGGTCAATTACGTGAACTTGGTCTTACTATTACTTTTTCCTCTTCCTCGGTTGTCACGCAGTGATCCACAGTACATTACGCTGCATCCTCGGGATAAAGCCGTAAGGTCGACGATTATTTGAACTTATCAACCTTCATCTACCCAATTCTCCTCACACTTCCGTCGTCGTCTTCTACCACTCCTATCAACCCATGGTACGTTGCTCGCCTAGGCCATACGCCTATGTGACGCCTCGTCCCTTAGCATCTTCCTCGGGTAAATTAGGATCCTGCTTTCTATTCTCGATAATGTAAATTGTTTGCCTTGTCAATCGGGGAAAACAACCCGCTTTATGTTTTAATAAAAGTGATTCTACTTCCTCTCGACTTAATTCATTCTGATGTTCGGTCCATCCCCACATCCTACTACGGGACGTGTTTATTTTGTCGCTTTTATCGATGATTATTCAAGATTCACATGGATTTTTCTCATGAAACATAGATCCGAATTACCCTAAATTTTATTATGATTTTGCCCAAATGGTTAAAACCCAATTTTCTCAAAATATCAAAAGTTAGAAATGATAATGCTATGGAATATAAAGAAACAATTTTTTTAAATTTTCTTCGACAAAACGGGACTCTTTCTCAATATTCTTGTCTCCGGCACATCTCAACAAAATGGAAGAGCTGAGCTAAAACACAGACATATTCTTAATACCTGCTCGTATTCTCCTCATTTCTAGTTCTTGTCCCGAACGCTAAAGTGAAGCACTTACTACTGCTTATACCATCAATCGTGTTCCCATGCCTATTATTCACAATCAATCCCCATGAAGCCGTCTCTATAAGATTTCTCCATCTTACGAACTACTCAAAGTAAGCCTGTCATGGCTCGTTTTGTTCTTCTTCACCCTCACGAACACAATAAATTAGAACCTCGTTCTCGCCTTTGTCAGTTTAGGTATGGAATAGAACACAAAGGCTATCGCTTGTCGGGACCCTATCTCTAAACGATCACAAGATCTCTCGTCATGTCATCTTTCGGGGAACATAAAATGTTTTCCTCTATTTCTTCATTTCAATGCCTCATCTCCTACCTCACTCTCATTTTTTAACGACCCAACTATTGATTTATTTCCTTCCCGACATTGCTCCATTACCCTCACCATCGCCTACTACGGCTTCTCCTTCCGACGTGTCCGCTCCTTCTCGCCGATCCTACCATAACAACATCTTCTCAAGACCAATTACCTCGATTGTCGCAGTCATCACTTCGTCGTTCTACTCGTGTAAGTAGTCTTCCTTTTCATCTTCGTGATTACCAATGTTTTCTACTATTTTGTCTCACTAACCCCAAAACCATGCAGGTTGGGTTCTAACCCTTATTGGCAAGTTAAGCTACGACAGATGAATGTACAGCATTAACAAAAGCACATACACGGGATCTGTTGATCTTCCATCTAATAAATCTTTGATTGGTCAGAAGGATCTTCAAAATCAAAACTCATTCGATGGGTCTCGTGGAACGATATAAAGCCTCGTCCCCGTTGCAGTAAAGGGTTTTACACAGAATACGGAATCGACTACTGAAGAAACTTTTGCACCAGGTACCGACTCCACCTCTCGTTTCAAGTATCATTCACGTCGCCGTCGCCCGAAATTGGAACACGTTTTCAAATGGATGTCAAAAATGCTTTTCTCAACGGAGACATAATCGAGGAAGTTTATATGAAACCTCCTCCCGGATACACTCATTCACCTCATCAAGTACGCAGACTTCGCCGTGCTCTCTACGTGGCCTCAAACAAGCTCCTCGAGCTTGGTTTGCCAAATTCACCACACTTACCGACTTTGGTTTCACTTCCGCCCATGACTCCTGCCTCTTTATTCTAAGACTCCCACCTGTAACACTTCTACTCCTTTATTACGTAGATGATATGATCATAACCGGAATGACTCTAATGGAATTATTGATCTCGCGCTTCGAAAGTCATCAATTTGAAATGAAAGACCTCGTCGCCTCCACTACTGGTCTAGAAATCTCATCCGATTCTCAAGGATATTATCTCTCTGCCAGTACTCTTCCGATATTCTTAATCTGGCCGGCCTTACCGATTGTAAACCGCATCAACACCTCTAGAAACCAATGTCAAACTTACTCCATTAGATGGGACTATTCTCTCGTATGCCACATTATACAGACATAACCAAGAGGGCAAATTTCGTTTATCTCACGCTCACTCCGTCCCGACATTGCCTTCATGCCGTTCATCCGGGTTAGTCAATTCATGTCTCCGCTCCACTTGCCTACCCATTATACCGCGGTTTCTTCGCATTCTTCGCTACATCAAAGGCACCATGTTTCACTGCCTCCATTTCTCCAACAAGTCTAATCTTCTTCTTTCCGCCTACTCGACGCCGACGCAGCGACCCAACCGATCGCCGCTCTACCACCGGATATTGTTTCTTTCGAAACTCTCTATATCTTTCAAGGCAAGAAACAATCTCTCACTTCTCGATCTAAGCATCAAGCCGAATATCGTGCTCTTGCCGACACCACTCAAGAACTTCTTTGGCTCCGTTACTGTGATACGGGCGTTTCTCCAATCAATCGCAACTATCCTATATCATGGACAATCAGAAAGCTTATTCAGATCAAGCCACAATAATGTATTTCACGAACGAACAAAACATATCGAGATTGATTGTCATTTTGTTCACAACATGTTCTTCAAGACACTGTTTGCCTCAAATCAATATCCTCCACAGATCAAACAATGTACCGACATCTTCACTCAAATCTCATCTACCAGATTTCAAGAATTAGTTTCCAAACTCAAGTCGATTGCTTCTCTTCCTCCTCAGTTGTGACAAGCTTATATTCGATATCAGAATTTACTTCACTTATACTACACTTCAGATATTTCACCAGAAGACACTTCCACTATTTCACTACTACACTCAGACACACTTCCACTATTTCATTCGTACTCACATTCAGACTACACTTCCACTATTTCACTTGTACACTCAGACTACACTGCTACAATCCTATAAATAGGGTTCTCTATGTACATTCTAAATACACCAATACAACATTAAATCATTCTTTCTTCTTATCTCTCTATACTCTTCACAATAATAATAATAAATGTCACGAGCAGTAATTGCCACAATCATATTGCAACAATATATTTACTATTATCATAATAATTTTATATAATAATAATAATATAATTAATTATAAAATTATAGTAAATAATTTATATACTTTTATTTTAATAATAATAAAAATTATTATATCAATATCCTTATACTTTTACAAATAAAGATGGAATCTTTTAAACTAGGTCGGTGATTCGAAAGGTCTCCACCTAACCCACAGTGCCAGTCACCTTCGATCCGATACTTTCTTTTCTCTCTTTTTTTTATCTGGGTTTTCGTTAGAACAATGATTAGCTGGGTTTGATCTGGTGGAGGGATAGGGTCGAAATTAGCCTTTGTTGGGTAATCAATGCCATTGGAGAAGGTTTGGGAGTTCTTCTGGTTGGCTCTTCACGATTTCAATAACAAGACTGAACTCTATGTCTTGGTCTGGCTCAGAAGATGTTCTGCTTTCCACCTCGCTTGCGACCTATCTTGACAGTACTCTCTTATAATTCCCTTATCTCTTATTTATTTTTCATGTGTTATAATTCCCTTCTCTATCATACATCTATATGCTTATTTTTGTTAAGAGATTCCTTAGTTTCAGGTAAATGCAATTGCTTGCTTTTCTCATATATTCTCTTACGATTGCTCCATGTAAGTTTGTTTATTATTCTTACATCGTATGTGGCTTTCTCTGGGTATTATTAAAATCCTGCTCTTTAGGTCAATCGTGTTTGTAGATTAATGGAAATGGGCTTCTGTTTTCAATATATGTACAATGAGCAATAGTAATAATTCTGTAATCCTTGAAGCTTAGTAATTTGAAATTTGAATGTTGCGTTACAACTTTTGTATATTTTGTATTTCCAATAAGGAAAACAAATTCGATAGAGATCGTTCAAAGGGGGAGAAAAGGAAGATACTTTGCAGCACCGCTTCTCCACTTAATATCACTTATGTGTCACAAATCTAATGACCCTTTGCATTTTAATGAAATCTGATCAAAAGCATATCCACCCAAGTGGTGTTATATAAAATTACTTGGGAGAAAAATCTTTTGGACATAAAGAAAATGCTGGAAAGTGGCTATTAATTAGGAAAACGGGAATCAAAATGACGGGACTTTTAGTTTTATGAAGCATTCCCTGTTTTTGTACTTGAGCTTCTGATTTATGGCAAGTTAAGTTGGCATTTATGGAAACATTTTATGTTCCATTGTGTTGGAGAAAAGTTGGCAACCAATTCTCTTAAAAACTCGAGCTATTACGAGATAGATTAACTACTCGAGCTATTTGGAGGTAGACTAACTACTCGAGCTATTTGTTATCTTTGGATCTTAACACATTGGAACTTGATTTGCATTTTCACCATTGACTCCCTCTATTTTTCTGCATGGAGTTAGAATTCAGTTAAATCTGTCACCAACATATTGACACTGATAGTTGCTTTTCCTCGTTATGTTTGGTAATGATAATTTTGTTTTCATTTTCTTCAGAGAAACTTATTGTCTTGTTACGCGATGGTCGAAAGCTTACGGGTTTGCTACGATCTTTTGACCAGTTTGGTAATATATATCCATTCATTTGTATATTTTGCTAAATTTAGCTTCCTTACTTTTTATATTCCTGTTAATAACTTATTCATAGAGAGCAGTGCTTTTTTTCATGCAGCAAATGTTGTTCTAGAAGGTGCATGTGAACGAGTTATTGTTGGTGATCTCTATTGCGACATCCCTTTAGGTCTTTATATAATCCGTGGAGAGAATGTTGTCTTAATTGGAGAATTGGTATACATACTCTTTTACTCTGATAAATTTATAATTGACACTGTTCACTTCAATTTAATAATTCAGAATATCATATTCAGATCATATTACAACCTTTGTAGGACTTGGATAAGGAGGAACTTCCTCCGCATATGACCCCAGTATCAGTAGAAGATATAAGAAAAGTAAGTGACTTTTATGGAAAGCATTTTAATTCACAGAGGATCAAATGTCATTTTGTATTTTATTATTATCAAGGTTTTAAAAGGTGAAAACTAACCTTAAGGCAATGCGTAAGTAAGCTTTAAAGCGATTTGAGGCTTAAGCCTCAAGGCAAAGTTGTAAAAAACATATAAAATCAAATAAATAATTACAATGCATCAATTATCATGAAATATTATAATAAATCCATAACTTAAAAATAATGCAATTGAAATTTGCAAGCAAGCAATAAATAATCGGTACTAGCTTAAAAAATAATTAGTTCATTTTTTGGAATGACTTGAACTATAAAAAAATAAAAATAAAACAAAAATAAAAGTGCTCCTTGGTAATTTTTCAACCTTACCGAGTAGAGAACAAGCAAAAGAATTAGGAGATAGATGATGAATAATAGTAACATGAGCCTAATATGCAAAATAGAGAACAAGAAAAGAGACTTGGGAAGAAATATAGGGGAAAAAACAAATTTATTAATTAATGAAAGGGTTGTTTGACTAATTTTTTTAAAATAAACTTAGGAAATGGAGAGTACAAAGTATAAATAATTCGTAAGGGTTAAAAATGGTAAGACAAGACTGTTAGATTTTAAAACCTTAAATTGATTGTGATTTATGATATATTTCAATATTTCTCATGCTTATCAGCTTGAGAAGGTTGAATTTGATATTAGCTTTATTTTATAACCAAAATTGAATATAATTTTATGATCCAAGTCATCACTTTAACTCAATTTAAGCAAAGTTTTTGAGGCATAAGCCTCAACTAGTTGAGACGCAAGGTGAGACGTAAGCCTTAAAAAACATTGAAAATATTAGACTTGATGCGTTTTTCATGGAAAAAAGGTCTTAAAGCGAGCCTTAGTTTTTTAAAATCATGATTATTATAAGTTATAACAGTATCATGTCCGTTAATTTGTTCATGCTGACAACTTATTGAGAAGTGATATGTTTTATGATTAGTATCTCTGGATGGGTGAAGGGTAAATAACGTTAGGCTTTCATTTGGTACTGTTAAAAAGTGAAAACGGGATTGCCATGTAAAACTTAGCAATGTTTATGGTCTAAAATTTCAAGTGATATTTGCTGTTGTTGAAGTAGAAGTATAATATAGAATTATGTGGAAACAAATGTTAAGGAATTGAAATAGATTTTGAGGAGAACAAGAAAGATAAATAAAGTAATTTTTATTTTCCGTTTGTTGTAATACTGAGAAAATACATGTATTATAGGAATAATAATACTGAAATCTTAATCCTAGTAGGATTTTAAATAAGACTCTTAAAACTAATAAGAAAAATTAATCATAATTATTTAATATATATTATTAATAATATTAAATATCTAATATTTGAATAGTTGTTCTCCCTTATGTTGATCTGACATATGTTAAGAACCATAAGGAAACATACGTTGGGGGTATTAAAACAATGTAACATCTTGGGTATTAATGATGGAATAGTATCATCTACTTGTTCTCTTTTTTACTTATCAAATCTAAGCCATGTATTTCTAATTTAATGGTTAAAATATTATTTTATTAATAGCTTTAAATCACTACATGTATTGGATGTATAATGGAAAGATAAGATTTAAAAACAAGTATAACCATGTAAAGGATCTTGATTCACTAATGGTGTAGTTTATAAAACTTTATATAGATGCTTTGTTATTGTATTGTGTTGATTTTTATGAATAACTTAAGTTCCTTGATTTTATACCTTAAGGCTCAAAAGGCAGAAAAAGATGCTACAGATTTAATGGGGTCCATGAGAAAAAGAATGGAGTTTCTGGATTTCGACTAACTTCTACTGCCAAGTCCCATTATGTGAAGGGAGCTACCATACCATGTCTGCACACAGTTATGCAGTGATCAGCCTAGTTGTAAAAGGGTGGTCTGACAAAATGACCAAATTTCCATTTCAAAGGGGACACAAAACAAAACGAGAACAGCTACTAGGACACTCAAGCTTCAGAAATGGCATTTAGGTTTGGTATCCAAGATATAATGGGTATAGTTTTCTGATTTTGCTGTTAAACGTACAATTGATTTGTTGGTTTGCTCTTGTGGTTCTATCTTTTCTATTCTTGTGCATGTAGAGGGGATATATTTTATAATGATCTACTGGTGGTGATTGATTATTCTCGTTATAATTCACTTTGCTTATTCTCGAATAAAATATGTTTTCCAAAGGCACATACTTTTTTTTTTAATCAAACAGATGGTGTGATTCAAAACATGGATGAAACAAGGAAGGAGAGTTTTTGATGCATCATGTTCAATTAATTAGTCATGATTTATTATTAGATTGTCTAATTTCTATGACCATTTTCTTATCTTGAATTGATAAGCTATAAGGCTTGTTTGGAAAGAAAAAAGAAAAAAAAAGCTTTACAATTTTCAGGATTGAACAAAATGGTTGAAACCATATTTCTCTTGGCTATTTTGGCCGAAGCATGAAGACGCATAACTAAACATCAGAACGCTTAACAAAAGAGTTATTATTTCATGACAAGTATGGCTTAGTTGGTACTAATAATATTTTTTTCTTTTTCAGTTTCATATACACAATTATGTTAGTCTGCTAAATAGCATTTTTCTTAAGAAAACGGTGGAATGATGGAATCCATATCCATCGTTTGTAGTTCTTTTTTCTTTTCTTTTTTTCTTTTTTTCTTTTTTATGACAATAGTTTTGTAGTTGCACTTGCACATTACCATATAAGCTAAAAAAATATTTTAATTAAAAATTAAAGACACTTGATTTAGAATACTGAATACAATTTAGAAAGATAGAGGAACGTGGGAATTTAAATCTCTAATTGTTAAATAAATTAATAAATTAATCATTAAGCTGCTAGAATACATGAGTTCACAAGTTGTGCAGCTCTCTTAGCTGAAAACCCAAAAAAACCATAAATGGATCAACATGACACAAGGCCAACCAACCACTCACTGGCCTCTGATCAATATATATTCCACACAGACACGCACCTGTAAATTAAAGAACGCTCATTCACTCAAGTATATATGAAGAGCCAAAAAGAAACAAAATCTTCTAATCCCCATTCCCATATTTTTAAATTTGATCTTCTAAGATGAAAACTTTTTCTGTATGCATTAATGTAAAATTTAACCCATTTTTGCTAACAAAGCTTTAATCCTACCCTTTTATCCTAATTAATAAAAAACCCAATAATTTGCTTTGCAATATATGTATATGTCAGTATTGCTAATTCCCTTAATGGCTCAAATTCTTATTTCTTCTATCCTCCTAATTGCTTCTTCCATCTGAAGCCGTTCATTTGGTTCTTTCTGAACACAAACAGCTCCAATTTTAAGCAATTGCAACAGTTGCTCTTCTGAGTTTGACTCGTTTATTATATCAGGGTCCAGTAACTCTCTCTCTTTTCCTTGATCAGCCATTGTTGTTAAAACCCATTCCACCACATCAGTCCCACCGTTTCCATTGTTGAGATATTGAGATGGGAACTTTCCAGTTATTACTTCAAGAATGATTATTCCTAAGCAATAGACATCAGACTTGTGAGACACTTGTTGGGACTTTAAGTACTCTGGGCATTTGTAGGCCAATAAGACTTGTTTAGCGTGGTTTGGGTTCATTAGTGGTTGAAACGCATAGTCATTGAGAAGGGGTTCGTAGTCATCATCTAAAAGTATATTGCTAGACTTGAGATTTCCATGGGGCAATTCATAGGGTTTAAATATAGAATGTAGGAACCCCATTCCTCTGGCTATTCCTTTTATTATCTTCAGACGTATTGGCCAATTTAGATCTGCGTGACTTGCTCCTCTATCACCTGCATATACATTGCACGAGTTCCGTAAGAACTTTTACTGACTAAATATGTTTTTCTACTATATGGTACAAACTAACATTTAATTGTTTTATTACAAAACTATGCTTATATAATATTAAGATAACTGTTGCACCAGTAGCAATCGTTTTCTCTTATATCACTTTTGTAAAACCATATGACAAAGTTTGATACTATAAATATCTATTTACCCAAAGGAAAAACATACTTGAAATTCCTGATAATAATCAAAAACCATAATGTTGCAAAATATATGGCTATAAGAAAAGGTATATATCTATGATGATCAAGAAAATATAATAGCATACCATGTAAAACATACAACAAGCTTCCTTTAGGAATGTATTCAGAGACTAAGAGCTTCTCTTCTCTCCGATAATGGTAAGCCAAAGGTGTCAAGATATTCTTGTGTTTAAGACTTCCAAACCGTCTAATTTCTTCATCGAACCCATTTCTACCTAATACATTCATCTCCTTCATCCTTTTCACCACTACAGACAATCCAAATGATATCAAAGCCTTATAAGTTGAACTCGTTCCACCATTTCCAAGCAGCTCGGCAGCTGCCTTCATCAAATCTGATAGCCCAAAACTACCCTTCTCATCATTCACCATTACTATATCTGTCATTACACTCTTATTACTATGTACTGACCCTTTCCTTGAATCTCCATTACCCTGTTTTATGCTTATTGACTCTGTGCTTTTTGCATAATTAGGACTTGGTACGTGAACTTCAACCACATCTCCATCCTTTTCCTTACCTAATTGAATGAACTCACTGTCCCTTCCACGTCTCTTTTTGAATATTGCCAATAGCAATAACATAACTAATGAACCAGCAACGACCGACCAAATTACAATATCAGTTGTGTTAGGATTGTTTTCCTTAGAAGCTATTGATGGTGGAATACTTACTTTATTGTCATTATTATTAGTCTCTTTAGATGGTGGTGATTTATCCTTGTCGGTACATACTTTGTCTAGTGGCTTGCCACAAAGTCCTGCATTTCCTAAGAATAATTCTGGAGGCAGGTTTGATAAGCTTGGTGGGATTTCTCCTTCCAACTTGTTATTTGAAAAGCTAAGTGAAGTAATCTGAGATTGAAGATTTGGGATCGGTCCTGTGAATTGGTTATTTTCTAGGTGAAGTTCTAATAATATATTAGAGATTTCTGTTAATGATTCTGGTATTTTGCCTGAGAAATTGTTCTGGTCAAGCCATATTTTCTTAATAGAATTCAAAGGGGAGAAGAAATCATTTGGGATTTCACCAGAGAACTTATTATTTGAAAGAAACAGAGCCTTGAGAGCACCAAGTTTATTGAATTCGGGTATTGGACCATTGAAATCATTGTCCACAAAGCTTACAATTCTAAGAGTTCGAAGATTTTGCAAGGCTTCAATGTCAATCTTTCCAGAGAGTCTCATGCTTGAGAGACGAATACCATTGATTGTATCCTTAGAACAAATTACTCCAACCCATTGAGCCTGACATGGAGATTGGTTTGGAACCCAAGAACTTAAAGAATTTGCATTAGTGAAAGAATTCTTTAGCTTTAGAAGAGCCTCTGCTTCTGATATGGAGTGACAAAACAAGGGAAAGAGAGAAAGGATGATGAGCAGGCGAACAGCGGCCATGACTGAGCCGAAAACAGGACGGCTCCGGTTAGAAAGGAGTAGCCGCTGTTCGGATAGTATTCCCTGAGATGGTATTTTGGTGGTCCTATTTGTTTGTTTTGATTTTGGGAGAAAGATGTGTCATGTTGGTATGTTCCATGTGATGTGCGTAAATGCATGTGTGGATTTGAGAAAAAGGATTCTTGTCAAGCTACCATTTACATCAAAATTCTAAGAATGGATTGAGAAATGAGGAAATTAACTGTTGGGTTGAGAACCAGAGATTCAAAACTCTAGGTTGACCCAATCAACATCCCTCATTTGATGATTTTCCTAATTTAATTGAGGTTGGGATTAAGGCTTATTTATAAGCTGAATCCCCATCTTATTGATTATTAAAATTAATCAAAATTCTAATTAAGATAATATATTGGAAAAAATGTTAAACAATTATTAGTCAGTTACTTTATATTAATAATTATAATCATTTTATTTAGGATACATTTCGTTAATAACTATTGATTATGAATCGATAATAGTTTTATGATGATTTAATAATGTTTCTTATTTTTTTAACATTAATTTATTCAAAAATATATTTAGTTTAAAAAATTAAATATTAATTTAATTCTTATTTTATTATATTATTTAAACTATTGACATTAATTTTTTATTTTTTAAATATTTAATTCATGTTTTTAATAATAAGAATAAATAAAATTCAATATAATTATACAAAGTATTATATATTTTATTATTAAAATTATATGTTTTTAAGTAATTATATGTATATAAAATAATAATATTAATATATGTTTGATTTCGATTAACTACAGTTTCGATATTACAATAACTATCTTTACCCAATGCCTTTTCGATTACGGTTATTTTCATAAATAAAAACCTTCAAATTTTTACGGATAATCACAATTGCATTTATACACACTTAAATGTCCATCCATATACAGAATTTTTTAAATTACATTATTTGTATCATTTAGTTTTTTTAGATTAAAAACATAGTTATTTAATCTATTAATTTTGTAAAAATAACTAATTAAAGATAAATTATATTATTTTAATAATAGTTTTATTAAAAAAAATTCTATCGAGTGATTAAACAAGATTAAAAAAATTATTTAATAATAATAAAGTCTCAAATAATATTAAAAAGAATCACTAAACATTAGTTTTTTAATATTTGTTAATTTTCACTATATTATTTTAATATTTTAATTTTTAATTTTTTATAAAAATAAAATATATATTTAAATAATTTTTTGTTTGTATTTTATTATTATTTATTTTTCTTAAAATATTTTGTATTAAATTTTATTTTTACTCTTGTTAAAAATTTGTATTTTAATCACATTTTAATTACTTGATAGAAAAAAATAACATTTTAAATGAAAAAAAATTTTAAAAATATTATTTGTTCTTAATTGATCTTTTTTACAAAGCTAAAATACTAAATGATATTGTTTCTACTTTAAGAAACAAAATAATACAAATGATTTAATTTAAGGGTCTTATGTGACATCTCATCCTAATGTATATTATTTAGAATAAATCGTCTAAATTATCGGTTTATTTAGAACAAATATGTTGTTTAGTCCTCTTGTTTAAAAAAAATATTTTTAAATCCCTTTATTTATAAAAAAAATATGTTAGTGAAATCTCTTTATTTGTAAAAGAGGTATCAAGAAAGAATAAAATTAACTTTTCATTCGATTTTCTGTTAAATATAACAAAATAGTATATATCTCACATGTATATTTATATATTTTTTAATAATTATGTATATAAAAAATTACTCAAATTTTGTAATTTTTTTTCAAAATTAAACAAATTTTTTATTTTTTAATATCCAAAATCATACACTAAACAATGAAAAATAAAATTATTAATTTTTTTAATTATAAATTATTTCATTATATATATATATATCTATTTAAAAATAAAAATATGTATGTGTCACGTATATTATTAAGTTATATTTAATGAAAAGTTGGATGTAAATTTAATTTTGTCTTTGTCTGATAACTCTTTCACAAATAAATTAACTTAAAAACCTATTTTTTAAATAAAATGACTAAGCAAATTTGTAAAGTCTAAACAAAGGGATCTTCGTGACCTTTTTTTTATAATTTATTTTATTTTTTTGCTAATGTATTTATGGGTGAAGTTTCGAAATTGTCATTTTATTAAAATCAAATGTGTTATTTAATCTATTTGTTTAAAAAAAGTGTTTTTAAATCTATTTATTTATCAAAAATGTGTTATTCAAGTCCTTTTGTTTATAAAAAGAATACCAGGAAATGATAAATTTAAATTTTTATTTCATTTTTTCTTTAAATATAATGGAATAACATATGTGTTACATATATGTTTATATTTTTTATAGTTATATATGTAAAAAATAAATATTTAATTTAAAGAATTATTCAAACTTTTTTAGAAATTTTTTTTAATGTTTAATAACTAAAGTACCATATTAGACAAAAACAAATTTAATTTAAGTTTTATCTAATGATAAAATTTTACTTTTTAACTAGTATTTTATTTTTCAAAATTTAATTTATGAATATTTTTAATTAATTGAAAAAAATAACATGTAATCAATTTTAATCATAATGGCGGTTAAATAACTATATTATTTAATGTATAATGATAAAGATAAAGATATAATTATTTTTATAATAAATTATATGAATTGTAAATTATTTTCTATAATTAATTACATTTTAGTATCATTATTATTAGATAAATTTATCCATAATAAAAAATGATTATTAGAATAATAATACAAGTTATCGCAATATCTTCGCCTATTTAACTTAAAAATGTTTTCATAACATTCTTCAGTTATAATTTAATAAAAAGAATTGAAAGTTTTTAATGACTTAGTTTAGACACATGTTTAAAGATGTCAACATGTATAAGGCCATGTTTGCTAATCCTTAATGAAACTAAAAATTGTTAGAATCGGAAACAATAAAAATTAAAATTGATTTTCTTTTTATTATGTTTACTTATAATAATGTGGAATTAAAATAAAAAAAACTCTTTAATTAAAATACCTTTTTAGTGCAATTATAATTATTTTTAAAGATGTTGAGTAAATTGAAAAACATAAATTAATAAATTGCAAGAGAAAAAAATAAAAATTTATGTATAATAAACATTAAAATAATTGAAAATTTTAATATTGAAATATACATAAACTCAAAATAAAATAATTTATATCATATAAAAGTCAAATGACCTATGCACTCTTATTTTAATTATCTATTTAACATTAAAAATTAAAAAATTATGTACCAAGTTGATGTGTCTCACTTATAATATGTTGTTATATATATGACCAATAATATATAAATATGTACACTATATATTTTAGATTATATTTATCATCATTGTTTTTGTTGTTATCGTAATAATAATTATTTAGCATAAATTTAATTTTTTTCTTCACATCTCTTTTCACACGTTAATCTATATATATATTGTCACATATAAGTTATACTAGATAAAATAATTAATGAACTAACGCATAAATCATGGTATATAGAATATGATATTTTTTGTCAATTGTAACCGAGCTTAATGACATATAACGTTAGTGGATTTTGAAATTATGTGGGTAAAATGTCAAAATATTTATAAATAATAAAAAAAGGTGGTTATAATTAACACACTTTTGATGAATAGAGATATAAATAAGGAGATAACACTACAGTATAAAATAAAAAATAGTCACCCAATTCATTCAAGGAAGGACAAAGATGTAGCTCCAGGACTAACGCCTGTTTAATAACATTAGGTATTAAAGAAGAAAAGGTTAAGAACTAAATTTAATACATACAGTACAAGAAGTTTAACTCATATGTGTTTCCGATGTCTTCTGAGATGCAACCCAAGAAGCCTATTGAGAAGTGAAAGCCTGCAAAATAATGAGTAATTTTGTTCAATTATCAGCTATCGAATGCAAAAAAGCAGTGAAACTTTTAGTTACATATCTAGATGCTGTGTTCTCTCCTAAAACATGAGAATATATCTTCCAGTTCCAGATAACCAAATCAAACATAAAAATTCAAAATCAGCGCAGCTTTGAATATTGAAATATAAATTACCGAGAATATGTTACAATGACCAGGATCTGCAATGTGATCCATTAAATTCTCAATGGGGTCTTTACCAGTATAAATAGCTTGGAACAAAAAACCAACAAAAGCTAACATTGCTAAGCGGCCATTCTTGATCTCCTTTGTTCTTAAAACCATAACAGGCTCTGGAGAACCTCTTCCCCACATTAAGGGATCAAACCACAGACCTCCAGGATAACCAACATCTGGCTTTGGGTTCTTTTTGTGAGGCAATTTAGGCTCAATATCAACACTCCCAGGATTAATTATATCTGCCCATCTTCTTCCTTCAACCCAACCCATCAATGCCAATTGTACTACAAACAAAGTTGTGGAGTCTGCAAAGTACTCCCTAGCACCGGCGTCATACCATGAAAATTTCTCAATGAAGCCTAATCTTTCAAGCCACTCTGGAATAAGAATTCCTGCTACCCCTAGCATTGCCCATCTACCATGAATTAGTTCAGCCTGAGCAAACCATTTTAGTAACTCTGTGTCTGAACCTGCATAGAATAAAGAAGTTACAAATATAACTTCTTTTGTGAAGCATTTGAAATGTTACTTAGACCCCATTTTAGATATACATTTGAAATGTGTTATACCAACAAAAAACAAAAGTTTAGTTCAAACAAGCATTTTGTCGAAAACCTTATGGTCATTACCTAGTCCAAGAGGATCAAAGCCAAAATCACCAGGAAGGCTATAACCAAAAAGAAAGAAAGAAAGAAAGAAAAAGGTCAGTTATATAATGAGTGGCAAATTGAATAGATAAGACACACAAAACTATAAATTGCGGTAAAATAGTGACGGAGCGACCTGCCATCAAGCCAGTCAGGAGGAGAGCTACCAGGGAACCATAAAGGTCTATCGGGTGGCAATGGTTCACAAACACTGGACACCCCTTTCGTTGCATTTACACGACTTGTTCCAACAAAACATGTAGCGATTGTTCTTGGTGTAAACTTGCCAAACAGTACTTCTCTGTTCTCAAAAAAAAAAGTTGGACATTACAGTACAGACAAGTATGTATTATGAAGAGAGTATATAGGTTTATATATTAGGCCTAGAATAGAAGTACTTTGTAAACAGTCAGAATATGGATTCCTAAACAAGTTTTATTACCTTGTTGGGACGCTTGAGAGGGCATTGGATGCAATTGCCAGAGCCATATAAAGATGGTTATAAATCTGTAAAGCTACTGGGCAAACTTGATAGCTTTTCAAGGCTTATAGTTTACAACTACAAGATTGACAGCTATCTACAACCAGGAAGATGGATAATTCTATGGAGCAAAAAAGCGTGGCACAAGTAAAGACTATAGAGAGCCAATGGCAGTTGATCTTAGCAAATGTTTGTGATAGAGATTAAAGCTTTGGAATTTACAGTATAATATTATATTATTTTATTTTATTTAAAATATAATTCTATTAAATTTTTAATCATACTTTTTATTATTTTTATATATTTATTTATATCATTTAAACTTATTTAAAAACAAATAAATATTACAATCAATAATATCTTATTAGCCTCTCATCTTTTGGAAATTAATAATTTATACTGATTAATATATCTTTTTAATTTATATTATTTATTAACGCAGTCGTGTATCTATAGAAAGTTTGGGTTCTAGCTGGGCCTCCTTTCTACACGCTTAAAGATGAGTATGGGCCGAAATGCGTGCCCAAAAAAATTATGCTTTAAATAATTATATATTTAAATTTTTTTTATTTTTTTTTTACTAATTTACATTTTTTTTAATAAATATAATTAAGGCAGACAGACATTTCGCTTACGCCAAATTGAAAAATGGAAAGTATTGATAAAGGTATTACAATTTTCATGATCGATTATTACTGCTTTTATGACTCGTTCTTCGAGTTTCTATTTGGGATAATGGGAGGATCCTAGCCTTCTTATCTCGGTTCAAATATATATATATATATATATATATACGTATGAGTAGTGTCTATGTCAAAAGGTTTTCTTAAAACTATAACATAATTTGTTAATGTTCTGAGATCATTCATCCCCAAAATTACTCAAATTCTATCAATTTGTATACTTTTAAACATATTTAAATTAAAAAAGAATTTTTTTTTAAGTATATGTTCAAAAGTTGCAAATCAGATCAAAAGTAAAAACACCCTCGAATGGAGTAATCTTATACTATATTTCGTGTGTATATATATTAATAAAATTTATTTAAATATATGTTAAAAAAATATTTTTCATTATCTAATACTTTGAAAGTATAGCATAATTTATAGGATGATTAACAAAAGGGTAAAACTTCTATAACATTTATACTTTCTAATGCATAGCTAAAACCTCGCATATTTTGTATACGTTAATATATTATTTAATTGATAAAAAAATACTTAAAATAATGAACTAAAAAATTAATAATTATTTATGTTAATTAAGATTAATAAAATAATAATAATAATTCAAGTTATTAAGATAAAAAGAAGTACTCTAATAATAATAATAAAATAATATATAACACTATTAAACATAAACATAAAAAGATATAATTTAAAAAAAAAGTGTTCTAACAAATCCTTGAAATTAAGTTTTAGTATACTTTTAATCTTTTAAATTTAAAAATAGTTTTTTTGCTACTCAACTTTAATACAATGAGCCAATTAAAAAATATTATTTTAATAATTTTTTATTAAAATATTATTATTTTATTTCAAGTTATTAAAATATGATTAAAATTATAATTTTATAGTTAATATAAAAATAAAATTCATAAAATATTTGTTTTAGTATATGGTTATTATCACTATTTTTATTTTAATATTTTATTTATTTATTATTTTGATTTTTTTATAAATAATTTTATATTAAATTTTACTTTTATCGTTTTAAAGTTAATATTTTATTATATTTTCATTATTTGACAATAAAAAATAATTTTAATATATAAATTATTAAAATGATATTATATGTCTTTAATTGATATTTTTTACTTATAATCGTGGCATTATTTTTAAAAAAATATAAGAAATTAAATGAGGATTGATACCTCGGTTATACGTATATTATTATATTGGTATCCATTCTCACACATTAGTAAATGTGATAATTTAGTAACCAAATTCACCTAACGATATCTTTTTGTTAAAAATATATAATAATTCAAAATTTTAGTCATCTAAGAGGGAAAAAGAATAACAATTTAGCTTATTTCTTTCAAATAATGAGTGATAATTTTTATTTTTTTTTAAATCATAGTTACAAACTTATTCACACATGCATTGATGAGTTGAAACCCATATCCTCTCAATACAGATAATGAACATATATTATTATATTATATATTAATTTATAATTTTTGAATTATTTTTTAAATAACTATATTATTCATACTTATATATAAGAAATTTTTTAATTATTCACAACAAATTTTCTTAAAAAAAATTAGTATTAATTTTTTAATTGTTAATAGTAAAAATAAATCGATGACTGTAACTACAGGATACTATATATCTGAAGAATAATGTTATATATTTCTTTTGAATATTATTGACTCCTTCCATTAAATGTCTATTTTTATTAAAAAATTATTACTTATTTTATAAAATTATACATAATAATTAAAAAATGAAATTTTCTTTCGATTTATTTATGTTGTTAACAATTAAAAAAATTTCATCTAGCTTTTTTTGAAAGAAACAACTTAAATGTCAAAATTATCTCTTATTATTTAATTAAAATTTTGAGTCATTATAACTTTTTGGTAAAATAAAAATATCAATAAGTAAACTTGGGTATTAAATAGACATCATTTAATAATATAAATGAAAATAGACACAAAAATAATAATATAGATATTATTAAAGTATTAATACCATTCAATAATACTAATATATAATATGTGGGAATTCTAAGATCCCTCTCTCCCTGTTAGTTTGATTTTAGTAACATTTAAAAGCACTATTTATAAACATGAAATTTTTCATTAGTTTATTAGTTTATTTAAGGTATAAAAATTACACATAATTATATATCAATAACTAAAATATTGTACATTTTTACACGTTTTACTTAACTATATACCAAAGTACACTTTATTAAAAGAAAGACACGAGTAAAGTGACTGTCTAACGCCCTCACCTTTATGATTCATAGCTATTAATTATGTTTTAAACTTTATTAATTATTAATAAAATCCTATATCAATTATGATAAATAAATAAATAAACAATCCCAAGCCCTCGCCCTTTTCTTAGAAAAAAAGGAAAATATTAAACATTCTCATCCTAATATCCACATTGACTACATAAAAATCTTAAGCACTACGTGATCATGATGGGATTAGATTCTATATCATTTGATGAGATTTAATTGGACTTTATACTAATCACAATCGTGGTTGTGATAATTTGGCTTAATACTTAATATTACCACATAATCCATAATTCATTTCGTTTTCGTTTCTAACACTTAGCATCTTCATTTTTTTCATTTTTATACTCATTTTGTTATTAAATCTACTTGTATAACATGAATATATATATATATAATCTTTTAAAGACTTATTTTTCAATAATATCTTTTGAGAAATTGTCTGATAAATGCATGACGGATTGATGTTTATTCATCTCACTTGAATAAGCTTTATAATGACTTAAGTAGTTAAATAATCAAACTTGTTAATTGTATACTAATAATATATATTTTTGAGTTATCAAGTGAATTGAATTACCTTAACTTATTTAAGTTAATTATATCTCAATTTATTTAATTTAATTTAAATTATATTCATTTGAATTTAATTTAACTCATTTTTACTAATAAAAATAAAAGAATATAAAAATATTATATTTTATAAAACAAGAAAATAATAAAATATAATATCTTTTAAATATGATTTTTTATAATTGTATTATTATAATTTTCTTTTTTTAGAATACAATTTTATACAAGATTATAAGCTGTTTATGAGTTAAGTGAATTAACTCATTGAGTTTTGAGATAATTTTTTATTTTATTTTATTAGCTTATTATTTTAATATTCTTAAATTAAGATGCTCACCTGGACACTAAATGATATGTGTACACGACTTAATTTACCCATATGATTAGATGTTTTTAATTAATTAGCTAGAAAATACCAATAAAAATTATTTTAAAAAATAACAATGTTAAAACTAAACAAAATTCTATACCAAGATGTAAACGTTAATTTTTTATATAAAAAAATAAAAACATAGCTCACGTAAATGAATAAAAATAAAATAAATTAATTTTACCATACAATTTAAGAAACTAGTTGATTTTAAATATGTAAACTTTAATTTTATTAAGTATAGTATGTAATTATATTTTATTATAAGAGTGTATAATTATATATTGTTGCACATATTTTTTTTAAATAAATAATATTTATAATATATTTAAATTTTATAATAATAAAAATATTATTTTTTATGTATAAATTATATATTTTTAATAAAAAAAAATACGTATTTTCTAAATTTAATATCTAACGTTGTCAAATTTAATGTTATTAAAATTGAATTCAATAGTTAATCTTTGTTTAATGTTAATATTATTAAAGTAATAATTTTTTTATAAATTTTAAGAAAATTATTTTATGTTTTTTATTTTTTCATTAATATGTATAAGTTGGAAGTTTAAATATTAGATTTTATTGTCGAGGACGCCACAAAGTTACCGAAAACGGAAAGCGTTGGCCGACAATTAGTGATAATTTCCTTAGTGTTTACATTTTTGTCACAAATATTATTTTTTGAAAAATCTTTAAGGTTGTACATACCGTCAAGTATAACTATTGTTCAGATTATGTTTAACTATGCACACACTCGTACTGTAGTTTTTAAGTAATTTAAAACAAGTTTCTAAATATTGTAAATGATTTTGAGTTCATTTTTTTATACTACTTTTAGTGTATTAGTATATATATTACCAACGAACAGGTGAGTAAAAATTATGAAAATAGGGAGCAAGCAAATTAACTTTTAAAATGATGATTTTTATTTACTTAAATACTATTTTCTAAGGCATTTCAATAATATTTTTTAAACTATTAATTAGAATTTTTTACTCTAAACACAAATATATATTTTAGATGGGAGAAGCAAGAGTTTGAAATTTAAACTCCCACTTAACCATACCCGCGTACCTATTATAGAATAGAGTTAGGATTTTTGCTTTTTTTCATTCTAAGTAATTTTTTAAAATATAATATATTAATTTTTATAAATTTATTAAATGTGTTATATATGAAATAAAAAAATTAATACAAAAATTTAAGAAAAATAATAGAGAATTCAAATCCTATAGAATAAATAATGATACATATCATCACTATTTAAATAAGTATTAATTTGTCTCATAAAGTAGTAATTTATTACAATATGTTATTTGTGTATATTAAACATTAAATATAGCATAAATTTTAATGATTATTTAACGAGACATAATTATTATTTTATTTAATAATATATTATATATTATGTTACTTAAAGAATTCGATTATTCGAATAATACCATAAATAAATGAAAAGGGGAACAAGTAATGATGAGGTAATGGGAATAAACGGAGAAGCAACATCGCCGTTAAGTAGGGAAAATATGCAAACAACACGTGTGTGAAAAGAAAACGTGTGCGAAATAACAGGCAAAGGGAGCAGACCGGTTGAACTATAATTGGTTGGTGTACACTGTATACCTGGGCAACTTCAAAGCAATCGACACCAATGCTTTAAAAGCCCCATATATTCCTCGTGCTTTAAATCAATATTTTCCAAATTAAAAACTATTTTAAATGAACCATTGAAAAGATAAGTCGCCGAGGGGAAGGAGTCGAACAGATATATATATACAGATAGACAGATGCGCAGCTTCTTCTTAAAATTGTGGAGCTACAGAGTTTAAGGATTTTCTGATTTATCTGATATAGCTTGTTCTTTGGGTATATCTTTTTTGGGTCGCCGTGAATTGCAGGCTTTCCTCCCATAAACTTGTGAGGATGTCACAGAGATCGACTTTCTCTCAGAAGTGTGGATTGTTCGATCACTACTTTAAGGAGAAGAGTATTTGCATGGATCGAAGTCTCGAGATGTCTTGCAGTATTGAACCAAAAGGTAAGCATAATTTCCTTTCTCTGTTTCATTTTTTTTTTGCTGTAGAAGACAATGAATAGAAGAAAGTTATGGTGGGTATGTCTGAGCAATTTGGATCGCCTGGACTTTGTTTAATTGATAAGAGATGGGGAAAAAATACTGGGTTTGAATGTCGTAGGTTTTTGCTTATCTCTGGTTCGTTGAAAATTGTAATCTTGGTAATTTTCTGTATGATAATTTTAGATAATTGAGAAGGCCAGGACTTATAAAAGTGGTTTCGACCTAGTTCCTTTCTTACCCAATAGCATAAGAAATTTGAGAGGGACTTGAATTACTACTTCTTCTTCTTCTTTAATTTTTTAGTATAGACTATATTGATTAGATCTTCTTTCTGCGTTGTTGATGAAAAATCCTGGGAACTTACTGACTCACCGGAAAGGAATTATTGTTTGGCCATCGATCTGAATCTATTAGGCAAAGTCGTCAGATTTGCACCATTTTTTCACTCTGAAGTCTTTGTTACTTTTTGGCTGCATAAATCCAAGATCTACACAAATTCTTCAGTGAATTGATGAGTTCCTCTTAGGGGTTCAAAAGAGTGGGAACATGTTCTCTGTTTTCTCTTCTAAGTAAAACTCTGTTCAAAATTAATAACTTAAATATTTAGGGAAATTTCAGAAAAATAAGGTATCTATCAGTTGTGTGACTGTGTCAAATTTTCTTTTCTTTTCTTTTCTTTTTTGTTTTAATTGTATAGCATAATTTCTTCATAAAAATAGTTTTATTTTTTAGCCCTCTTCACGCTTTTTTTATATAAAGACGAATTCTCTGTTTTTTATTTTTGAATTTTTAAAAAATGCATTGCAGGTATATTTTTTCTCAAAACCTAAAAAATATATGGTTTTTAGGAGATTAAAAATGAAACAATGTAAAAAGTTTGGTCATGGATTTTTCTTCTTCTTCTGATAGAAATCATTTCTTGGATTTAACTGAATGGAAGAAGAACATGACCTTTTGAAAGTGTTTCTATTTTGATTAAAATTTGAAGGGTTTTGATTACTGGGCTGTTACAGGAACCTCTGACATGTTGCATCAGACAACTACAACGATGAATTTGTTTCCAATCACAGAGAAACTCAGCAACTTGGCACTCCCTCAAGACTATAGATCCATGAATTCGTTCCCTGTGCAAGCAGTTTTTGCTTCATCTGTTCCTAAAGGAGTCTCCAAGATTGCTGATTCTAGGTAAAAATTCATGGCATTTTACTCTTCATTTAGCTAGTAATTTTTATCAACTTCTGAAGCGAAGCAAGTCTTCATTGTTAATTTGTTATAAGAAAATATAGTTGTCTTTAGTTTACTGTATTTGGCTAATATTTTTATGGTTCTGATTTAAAGTTTTTTTTTTTGGACAGTGTGAACAAGCCTACTTCACGAGAGCCGGTAAGGGCACAAATGACAATCTTTTATGCCGGACAAGTATATGTTTTCGACGAATTATCAGTAGATAAGGCAAAAGAAGTAATGGTCTTGGCTAGTAAAGAAGTCTCCAAGACTGAACCTACTTATGCGACCAGTCCGGCCTTAAATGTTGCCTTCCCGCCTCATATGGCGAAGAATTCAATTGATTCCAGCAACTCAGTTCCTTCAAGCTCGGCTTCTGTCACTGATATTGGCAAAAAAGTAACTAATGAGAACATTCGACCATCCTCTCGACCCATTATATGTGGTGAGCTTAAGTGGTTCATTAGTTTTGTTTCCTGATCATAAATGCTTTTAATGTTGTTGATTTAAATTGAACAATGTATTCTTTTCTATTACAGATCTACCAATTGCTAGGAAAGCGTCTCTTCACCGTTTCTTGGAGAAGAGGAAAGATAGGTAGGCTTCTGATAAAAATGATGTGAATTTTACAAAAAGAATTGGTTGATCTGTTATCTGATATATATTTTAATGTAAAGTTATAAATTGATTTATCTCATCTCATGTCTTATTTAGCATCTTTAATAAATTAATAATACAATATTATCTCATTTTATTCAAATATCATTTCATCTCGTTTAGATTATAATCATGCTTAATTTTAAACACATGTTATCATTTTTTTTATTAAACTTGAGTTGTAAATAATCATGGATTGTATTTTTACTTACCTTATTTAAGTTCACTAAAGATAAATAAAATATTTCGGTTAATCTTGACTCATTATTATTATCTTATCTCATTAATAATTACATGAAATGAAACGAGACGAGATGTGTTTTTAAAATTAATTGATTATACTATGAATTTCATTAATATCTCATTTCAATTTACATCTTTATTTTAATGATTTTCAAGTGTGCATTTAATTCCAACTTTAATTTAATTTAATTTAATTGTGTCATATATATTTTTTTCAGGATCAACGCCAAAGCACCATACCAAAGTGGTAACTCAGGATCAGCCGCCCCAACAAAACCAGATAAAAGCAAGTCATGGCTAGGATTGGCTGTCCAACAAACACAGTAGTTTAAGCTCCAATTTTATGAATTTATTACGCTTTTATAGTTAAAGCCTGTTATTTATTTCTTTTACCTCCTCATATTTGAGGTTTAAAGTCTCTGCTATTTTTGTAAGCTATGTTATTAATTGTTGTACTTGTAAGCGCAATTGCTCATATATCGGTCAAGGCTGCGTAGTTTTAAGTTCTAACATTGGTATTAATCTTACATTCTGTAATTAATAAAGTTTACTGTGAGAGTTGAATTCCTAGTACTCCTGACGTGCTAGTTTTGTAGAACTGGGAGATTATTTCTTTGCTCGTTTCGTTGTAACTGAAGAGTGAAGCAGCAGCATAAGCTTAGTGTTTTGAGTGTTAATAAGTGTTGCACTAGAGATTAGTTTAGGACACATTTGTTATAAAGATCTATAATTTTTTTATAATTATGTGCTTTAACGTGAGTTCAGATTATATTGTAAAAAAAAAAAATTAGTAAAAAATTAAGACCAATATTAGATCTAATTTTAAAATTATATTTTTTCTCTTAAATAAATTGTTATAATGAAATTATTTTGAAAGGTAAAAAAATACATAAAATAAATAAATAGTATATTATATAATATAATTTTTTTAAAAATATTATACAAAATAATTATAATATTATATATTTCACCTTTCGTTTAGATATTTAGTCGTTGAAAGAAGGTATAACTTTGAAAAGAAAAGTAGGTTGTTCTAATGGTAATGGTCTATAGCTTTTGATTAATCTCCCAATTTGCCATATACCATATACCATATTAATGACATTTGAAAAAGAAAAAGAAAAAGAAAATAGAAAAGGGAAACTATATATAACTTTTTTTTTGCCTCCCACTTTAAATGGAAATGAATGGAACCCCTGATTAAATTCTTGTGATAAAATCCGACTTTGAATTAAATACTAATTAACAGTACTTTGACCACCACCAAGACAATATTGTCCATCACTACCGTACTTTGGTATTAAAGAAGTTTCACTCGTTAGTCTAAACGTGGATTTAAATTCTCCTCTTTAATTTGAAAAAAAAAATTATAATAATTAAGTAATGAGTAAATATTGTGTAATTTAAAATAAAGTATACAATTAGAAAAAAAAACGATGCATTTTGAGTTTGTTGATAATCTTATATACTATGAGAACACGTATATGTGTTAGAAAATAGTCATCTTAATTTTTTATTTTTATAAAAAAAAATATGTAAAAAAATAGAAACAAGACTAATTATTGATATTAATAAAAAATAAAAAATATATTATTAATTTTAGATACATATTGTTTTAAATTATCAATCTTATTATTATATATATTTATTTATAAGGCATTTTTCATTTTGTACTAATTTTTGTTACTTTTGGTTTTAATTATACACTTTTTAGAAGAAAAATACAAAATAAAAACTCTAATAATGTATTTTATCTTATTTATTCTTTTTTTTTAGTAAGATTTATGTTATCTTATTTTATACATTTTAAAGCTTTTCTTTTCGTTTCTTTTATTAACAGACTATTTTTTTTTTTACTTTCGTTTTTTGAATACATAATTATCATAACAAGAATTAAAAAAAAAACTATGGAATTCATTTTTTTTTCATTTTCTTTGCATAAAAACAGTTTATATTCACCATAGCTAGTAGATAATTTACACAACTTTAAATATTAGGATAAAAATAATTTGTTTTATTAAATAAAATGGATCTATTTTATTTATTCTTAATTTTTTTTTAATATTTATGAGAATGACATGATCTTTTACAAAATTTTAAATGTTTTATGCATTGTATTTTTTTTATTTACTATTCTTATTTAATTTTGTTCATCTTTGTATGTATTTTATTTGAAAAATATTTTTGCAAACACTATAGTTTTTATTATTTTTAGTATTCTATCCGATGTCTTTTAATACTTTTTTGATAATTTGGTCCCTGTTTTATTAATTTAGTAATTACGTAGGTGTTTTAATTTATTATTTTAATTTATATAAATAAATAAAATATGAAAGTTAATAAATAATCTAATTTTTAGTGAAAATGTTATTTTTTTCATATTTTATGTATGTTTCTATTTGTACTTTATTAATGTATACACTGAATATGTGATAAAAGAAAACATAACTTTAATTATTGGTCAAGTATTAAAAGCAAACAATAATAGTCCATCAATAAAAAATAATAATATTTTCTATATATAACCATGTTATTGTCATTGATTAAAACTAAAGAAATTTTATAATTTTCATCGATTAGAGTGTAAAAACTTAGATATGTATTATCAAATGATAAAGAAAAATATATGTATTTATTTCTTCTCATTCATTTATATAGAATTTTTATGAGAATAAAATTATCAAAATGTTTATAAAATTTACATGTTTAAAGTTCTTATGATTTTATTTGAAAAAAAGTTTCTCGTATCAATAGTTTATCCATGTGTTTTCAAAAGTATCCTTGTACGTTAAAGTGTGGGTAGATTTTTATATGATGTATTTAATTATCTTAATATGCTTTAAATATTTATTTATTTATTATTAATATTAAGTATAAAATCTCTGGCACATCATTTATTTTTATTTATTTCTATTAACTTGAATTTTATTTCCATTAAGTTATTAACAATAGTAGAATTAAATTACGTTTTAATAAGAAAATATTTTCATATATGAAATTATTTACTATCTTATTTGTGATTTATTTTATCTCTTATAAAAAATTTATTCAAATAAATTATATTTTTAATAACGTTAATATTTATTATCCTTTTATAATAAATTATATTCTACCTCCTTACTTATAGAATTTTTTTCATAGGTGAGCTAATTGTGTATTTGTTATATTTTTTCCTATTTCGTAAATAATCATTCTTTTATAGGGATTAATATATTTATTTTAAAATTAAGTAAATGCAGCTTAAATATAATTTTATATAATTGGAAAAAAAAAATATTAAAATTTCATTTGCTCGTTTAAAGGCAAAATCCAAAGCGGAAAAGAAAACGTTAAATTTGGTAATGGCATATATGTTGTTTATGAAAAATTCCACGTGCAAGTGTCATTGATTAAGAAAACGTTTATTTGGCTATGAATATAATATATTATATAAAATTAAGAAAAGTTAAAGATATATTATAAATGGTACAATAAATAAACAATAAAAAAGCATAAAAGAAAATTTGGTCACGTTGTTCACACTTCACACGTATAGTCATTGAAAGCTATACATTGCTTTAACAAGAAAAAAGATTCACCAAAACAGGTAGCGGAGGATAGAGATAAGCATCGGAAATAAATAATTTAATGAGAATCTCTAGAGATAGGATTTGGAAATAAATAATTTAATGAGAATCTCTATCTAGAGATAGGATTTGTAAATAAATAATTTAATGAGAATCACAAGATTCACAACTCACATGTTGTGTCGATGGTCGTAGGGCCTTCTCTGGATTTGGTTTCTTTCACTCATTCTTTATTCTTTATATAAAAATTTCGTTTGAAATTTTATTCCGCTAATAAATAAAAGAAAACAAACGTACTATTGACTGTTGAGGTATATTTTAGATTAATATATATTTATTCTTAATTATGTTTCTTTTTTAATCAATTCGCTTAGATGTATAAAATATGTGATATGTATTATTAGATAAAATTTACTATTTCAATATAATTCATAATATATGATAGCATTATATTATAAGCGTATTAGATAGAAATATAAATTAGGTTAGGTTTAGTTAGTTTGAATTGTTACGAATTCAATTACGTTAAATTAATTTAAATTTAAATTTAATTTAATTTCATTCGAGTTAATAAACTTAAGTTTAAATTCTATCCCAAAAAAACACAATGATTTTGTCCAAATTTTATCAAATTATTCCAAATTTTTAATTGTTTATTTTTTAATTTAAATAAATTTCTTGTAATAAATCAAAAAATATTTTTCACATTATTAAAATTCATTAGTACAAGCATTATTACATGAATTAACAATTAATCGGTCACAAAAATGCACACATTAATAATATCTTCATTTAAACATTAAGATTCAAAACAATAGATATTACGTGTTAAACTTCACCAATTTCGAGTAATAATATCATCCAAAATATTTTATATATGTTTCACAAAATAAAAATATTTTAATATGATATCAAGTTAACGAAACTATCTTAATTTTTTTAACTATTTGACTTGAATTTAATTTGATTTATGTTCGATTTAAATTTTTTGATTCAAATTACGATACGATCAATAGAACTACAATACAAATTATCAACCTAATATTTGATATCATCTATATCCACGTGAGAACTATTACACTTGGAACACTATAATCATCTCACATTTTCTAAATGTATCGTTATATATAATAAATGTACAAATATCTTATTTAGATAAAATGATAGACACATTTTTTAATGAGCTAACCCTATTATTCACTCATAAATTAAATTAACACTTAATTTACTATTAGTTAAATTATATTAAATAATTAAATATATTTAAAAAAACTCATTATAAAAAATGATGATAACTAATCAAATAAGTTAAAAAAAATACTCCAAAAAAATATTTGACATTGATTCACTAATTCGTAATTAATAGAAAATTCAAATGATTAAGTTGGTCCACGTGATTTAAAAATAAATGGAAAGAAAGAAACATAATTTTAAATAATTTAGTCCAAAAATAAAGATAATTCAAGCTATAAAATACTAATAATTACCTAATTGAATGATTAAATATTTAATAATTTTTCTCGAATTGATTATATCAAAAGTGTAATATATATATATATATATATATATAATAAGGAAACCATAATAGAGTTTTTCAAAACATCTTATAAAACAAAAAACAATACAGATTGTGATTTTATAGGTACATCACAAATAACGGTACTATATATGAATTGTTTTGAGTTTCAACTAAAACCAAAACTAATATAACATGATCCGTTCTTAAAAGTGATAGTCAACCAAAACCAATAAATTTGAAGAACTAATACAATCTAAACTAATTTTATTAGTTTGGTTTGTGTTGAGTCAAGAAAGTGTTTCGTTATTTCTTGTTAATAGATTTTTTTTATTAATTTTTTAAAATTTTATATTATAATTTTTAATGTTAATTTTATTATAATCCCTAAAATTAAAAATATGTATATTTTAATCACTTATCTAATATCATTATTCATATCAATCATAGAATATAAAAAATTTTAAAATAAGATAAATAGATAATAATAAATAGTAGATTATTAAAATTTACACTTTTAAATAAAAAAATTATATATATGAGCTCACACGGTCTAAACAATTTTCTTTTAGTATAAAAAAATTATAAAATATAAATATTTTGCAAACTTTAAGTAACACCATTTTGTGAACAATTGGATGATTAATTCATTTCAATTACACATCTATTTATACAAAATTCACTCTTTGAATTACTCTTTAAATTAATAGTTTCTTAAATTTCTCCTTGAATTAAGCTATTTGTTTTGCTCCTTAAATTAAAGAGCTTTATAGCAATCTTCCATTTGAAGACTGATTTCAATCTGTCTTCACACCTCGATTAATGAAACAGTTTTTCTAGTCTTGTTACTCTAGTAGACCAAATGAAGTTGAGCACAACTTCAGCTTGTCAATAGTCACCACCTTTGTTAACATATCTGCTGGATTTTTGCTTCCTTGAATCTTCTCCAGTATTAACACATCATCTTTCAATAGGGATCTCATGAAGTGATAACGAAGTCCAATATATGCTTGGTTCTAGAATGAAATGATGAATTCTTCGCCAAGTGTATTACACTTTGACTATCACTGTGGAGAACATTCTTCTCCTATTTGAATCCCAACTCAATTAACAAACCTTGAAGCCATATCATCTATTTACTAGCTTCAGAACTCAGTTAACAAACCTTGAAGCCATATCATCTATTTACTAGCTTCAGTCATTGCTACATACTTAGCCTCTATAGTGGATAGAGTGACAATTTTCTGTATTTATGACATCCAACTAACAATTGTAGTTCCAACAACAAATATATAACCGATGGTGCTTCTTCGGCGATCAATTTCACCTCCAAAGTTTGCATATACGTAGCCTTGTACTTTTAATTCTCATTTACTAAAATACAAGAATTTTTCTGTGGTGCCTTATAGATACCTCAAAATCCACTTGATTGCTTCCCAATGAGTTTTCCCTGGGTTTGACATAAATTTGCTAACAACTCCCACTGCATAGCCAATGTCTGGTCTCATACAGACCATTGCGTACATCAAACTTCCAATGGCTGAGGCATAAGGAACCTTAACCATGAATTCTCTCTCTTCCTCTATTTGATGGGACTGATCCTTGGATAGGCGAAGATGACTGGCCAAGGGTGTGCTAACTGACTTGGCGTTGCCCATGTTGAATTTCTGTAAAACACAGTTGATGTACTATGCCTGAGATAACTACAAAGATCCTTCTTCTTATTTCTTGTGATTTGCATTCCAAGAATCTTCTTTACTGGACCCAAGTCTTTCATGTCAAACTCCTTTGACAATTGCTGCTTCAACCTTCTAATATCATCCATATCTGAACCTGTTACTAACATATCATCAACATAAAGTAGTAAAATGATATAACTGGACCTATATCTCTTAAAGTAGCAACAATGGTTGGCATTACACTTCTAGAAACCTTCATTGTGCATGAAGCTGTCAAAATTTCTGTACCATTTCCTCAGAGCTTATTTCATGCCATACAAACTCTTCTTAAGCCTGCATATCGTGTTCTTCTTCCCTCTTTTTGAGAAAACTTTTGTTGGTACATGTATATCTTTTCAACTAAATCTCCATGAAGGAATGTAGTCTTCACATCCAACTGTTCAAGATGAAGATCTTCAATGGATGCAATACTCAACACTGATCTGATAGTATTGAGCTTCACAACGGGAGCAAAAATGTCAGTATAGTCAACTCCTTCCTTCCGTTGAAACCCTTTGACAACTAGGCGGGCTTTGTATCTCTTGGAACCATCATGCTCATCTTTCACTCGGTACACCCATTTGTTGTGAAGTGCCTTTTTTCCCATAGGTAACTCAGCTAGTTCCCATGTCTGGTTGAAGATGAGAGATTTCATTTCTTCTTTCATGGCAAGCTCCCACTTGTTGGAATCTCGAGTCTGACAAGCTTTATAATAGCATTCAGGCTCTTCTCCATCAGTCAGCAACATATAGTTCATGTATCTCATGTTAGGCACATGAGGTCGAGAAGACCTTCTCAATACAGGAGTTGTAGTAGGAGGCTGTGGTGTGTCAGACTGTTGCGCACTGCTCTGTCCAACGAGTTCCTCTGGCTGAGGACTTGCTACAATTGGTTCCTTCACAGAACTATCTGGGACATCATCTGCATCTACAAATACTGACTCATTCTGCTTTGAGTCGTTGGTGTTTGTTTTATGCATGTCCTTATACATCACTCTTTCATTGAAAATCACATCTCTACTACGGATCACTTTCTTGTTTTCGTCATCCCAAATGCGGTAGCCAAACTCATCCTCACCATAACCGATGAATGTGCATTTCTTGGATTTGGGATCAAGCTTATTCCTGCCTTGATCACTGATATGCACAAATGCTACACAGCCGAAAACTTTTAGATGTGATAGTTTTACCTCCTTTTTGCTCCATACCTCCTTTGGTATTTTGTGCTCCAATGGAACAGATGGACCTCGATTGATTAAATAAGCTGACGTGTTGACTACTTCTACCCAAAACTGCTTCGGTAGACCTGACTATATACGAATACTTCTGGCTCTTTCTGTCAACATTCGGTTCATATCCTTAGCTATACCATTGTGTTAAGGTGTGCTTGGCACAGTTCTTTCCATTCTGATCACGTGCTTATAGTAGAAATTTTTGAATATGGTGTTTTCATATTCACCACCATTATCGGTTCTGAGCTTTTTGATCTTCAAAGCTGTCTCATTTTCCACCATAGCATTCCATCTTTTGAAAGCCTCAAATACTTCAAACTCATGATTTAGAAAGTAAACACATACCTTCCGAGAGTGATCATCGATGAAAGTCACAAAGTTGTGTTTCCCACCAATGGATTAGATAGTTGTTGGTCCCAAGCATCAGAGTGAAAAAGCTCTAGCCTTTCCTTCTTTGGGGTTTTTCCACTTGTCTAAATTGACTCTCTTTTGCTTTCCAAGTATGCAATCTTTACACATGTCTATCTCTACAAACTGTAGGCCTGGAAGTTTTCTCTTTAAGTGCATAATCTTCATCCCTTTCCCACTCGTGTGGCCTAGTCTCTGGTGCCACAGATTTGGTGTTTCATTGTCTACTGTAACTGCGATTGGACAACGTGCCCCTACTGTCATGTAAAAAGTGGCACTATTCTTGCCTCGACCAACTGCCATTGCGCCCTTTGAAATATTCCAATCATCACCATGGAAGATCGTAGTGTAGTCTTCACTGACCAATTTTCCTACTGAGATTAAGTTCCTTCTTAGGTTGGGAATATGTCTGACATCCTTCAACTCCCAAACAAACCTGTTCAACTTAATCTTCACTACACTTTTGCCAATAATAGCACATGGTTGGTCATCACCAAGACATACTTTTCCAAGGTTTCTGGGGACATATTTCTCGAAGAATTCTTTCTATGAAGTAGCATGGAACGATACTCTAGAGTCTAACACCCAAGATTTTTCCTTGCTCTCCAAAGAGCATATCAATGCATCATCTCCTCCTGAGGTGGAAGTAACATTTGGCTCTGCCTTCACTTGTTTGTCCTTCGGTGCACTCTTGCATTGATTTTTGTAGTGCCCGATTCTCCCACAATTCCAACACTCAAAAGTCTTTGAGCTATGGGAATTATTAGGATTCCTAGATTTGGATCTCCTGTCCTTTGATCTACCTCAATAGTCTATTCTGCCACGTCCATTCCCTCTGGTTGAATTGCTTCCTCTTGACTCTGTATGGAAAATTGGAGAGGTTGACGATTCACCCGACTCTCTACATCGGATCTCTTCACTAAGAACCAGATCACGAACATCGTCAAATTTCAACTTATTGCTTCGTGAAGAGCTACTCACAGCTATGACAGTAGCATTCCAACTTTCTGATAGAGAAGACAAAAGTATCAATGCCCGTACTTCTTCATCGAAATCAATTTCCATTGAACTCAACTGGGTTGTGACTGTGTTGAGTTCATTGAGATGTTGAGCTACTGATGCACCTTCCGTCATCTACAAATTGAACAAACGCCTCATCAAGTGCACTTTGTTTAAGGAGGATGACTTCTCATACATATTGGAGAGAGCTGCCATAAGACCTGCCGTGGTCTTTTCCTTTGTTATATTGAAAGCAACATTGCGAGATAACGTCAATTGAATAACTCCGAGGGCTTGTCTATCTAGAAGATTCCAATATTCTTCCTTCATAGCATCTGATTTCTTACCTGAGAGAGGTTGATATACATTTCTTTGATACAGACAATCCTTTGTCTGTATTTCCAAAACCCAAAACCTGTGCCATCAAATTTCTCGAGTTTCACCCTTCCTTCATCTGCGGCCATTGCTCACACTCAAATCTGACTTCCTTCGGATCATTTTTGACTATTTTTACAAACTACCGTGTATTAGAACACCTCCGTCAACAAACAAATATCGTTGACAAAATTTTACTATTCACATGAATAGTAACCTTATAGAAAATTGACAGAAATCACCATCAAAAGCTCTAATATTAGTTGTTGGAAAATTATACAAATTTTCGATAAGCTAGATTTATGAGAAAACAAGAATAGAAAAAATAACACACAAATTTGATAACGGAATTCGGCCAATCTTGCTTACGTCTCCGGACCTACTGTAGATCTTTTTATTGAAATGAGAGAAATTACACAAGATGTTTACAACACTCACAACTCATAACCCAATTACACCCAAGAAAATTACTCTCAATTTTCTCTCACAAAAGCTTTTCTCTCTAAACTTTTATCTCAATTGGAATGAACACTTGAATGATTAATTTATTACAATTACAAATCTATTTATAAAAAAATTCACTATTTGAATTACTTCTTAAATTAATGGTTCTTTAAATTGTTCATTGAATTAAGTTCCTTGTTTTGTTCTATATTTTACTCCTTGTTTTACTCTATATTTTTCTCCTTAATTTACTCATTAATTCTTTGTTACAATCTTTGAGGGTTAATGGAACGAAATAAGCAGAAAATAAGGAATAATATCCCATAATTTTAAGCAATTATTGATTTATAAATTAAAATTAAAAGATGAATGAAAACAAGATAAAGATAAGATTCATAAATGTTATAAGTCATCTCCACGTATGGAATCAACCGATAATGCCTGTGACAAACACTCATTCAAATGACAAGATTATATGAGCGAATGGTTCAATGTCATGCTTATTAATCGGTAATAAAATTCGAAAAGAATGAAAATACTGTCCAAATCGAATGAAAATTGAGAGAGAAATGAGATGAGTTGGAATTGAATTATTTTTAATTATATTTATTTATTTATAATATTTTTGAATTAAAATAAAAACAATTTTTGTATTAAAATATATTTTTAATGTAATAATTTTTCTTTGAAGATATTAATTTAAAAATATAAAATCATATTAACTTTCACGTCAAATCGAATTAGATTTAAGATTTAAAAATATAAATATTAAAATTTATTAAAACAAATCGAGTTAATTGCTAATATTTATGTGCGCTCATAATTTCTTAAATTCTTTATTTTTTAAAGTAAATAAAAATTAATGGTTATGAGTAATTTATTTCTGTTTTCAGGCAAGTAAACACGCTTTAAATGTCTTAACCGCGTTTCCATTATTGTAATTATAATATATATAAATTATCTCAAAGAATACTTCTAAAATATCTTTTTAATATAATAATAATTATTATTTTTGAAGATATTAATTTAAAAATATAAAATTATATCTTTCACGTAGAATCCAATTAATTGCCAATATTTGTATGCGCTCGTGATTTAAATTCTTTCTTTTTTAAGTAAATAAAAATTAATTATTATGGTAATTTAATTCCGTTTACATGTCAGTAAACTCGCTTTAAATGTCATAACCATGTTTACATTATTGTACCAATAAATATATAATATAAAATTACATTAAAAGAATATTCTTAAAATTCATAATAAAAATAAAAAAAAATAATTAAAAATATTATTTTTGTTATTTTATTTATATTTTAAAATTAAAACAAAAAAATAATGACTCACGTACTAAGTGAGCAACCACTATTTATTTGTCTTGGATAATAATAATGATATTAATAGAATCTTTTTTATAATAAAAATATATGAATTATTTATTATATTTTTATAATTAATTACACCGAAAACTTTAATAAGTTTGATTAATAAGGTATTAACGCATACTAGTTAATTGTTTTAAATTTTGGAGAAAGTGAACCGAATCCACGCCAAGAAGATATGAAGTACAAAATTTATCAGCAGATGATATATTTTATTTTTAATTAAATTATAAGGCGTTTAATAAAGCGTAAAGAGACGGCAAAACAATTTTTTTTTTGTTAAACTGTGGGTTTGTGGCATAGTTGGGCTAACATGCTAAATATAATGATGGGTTTGTATCAGTCCTCTATAGCAGAAAGGGCCTTCCTTTTACCAAGTTTATTTTTAACTAACCCAATTAGTCTTTCTTTTCAAAATATAAAAGCTTTGACAGTATATATATATATATATATATATATATATATATATATATATATATATATAATTGCTTAAAGCATATTATTTATCTTAAATTTTAAGTAAATTTATACATAATTCATAAAATATTTAAAACATTTGATTTGTTCATCAAGATCTATAAAATTTTAAATTATACAATTTAATCCTAAACTTTTTTAAACTTCACACATATATCATAAAACATTGATTCATAAATATATATTTTAATAACCAAGCTAATATCTATATATAAAGTTTTTAAAAAAATTAGAGTTTAAATTTAAGTAGAAAATACATATACTTGTTAATTTTTTAAGTATATAAAAATAATTTCTCATATTTATTATGAAATATATTCGAAATATTGAATCTAGATTTTCTTTAGTTACACGATATCCCGTGACTTTTAATATAATAAATTTTAAATTTATAAATTTTAAAGTAAGTTATATTAATTTTATAATTAAAAAAATAATTTTTAATTTTTAAATATACAATAAATAAAATACTTTTCAATATTTTAAATAAAAATACCTAAAAATAATTGTTTCACATCTCATTCTATATTAATAATTAGATATCATATTTTACTCTAAGTTTTTCTATAATAATTTATATTTTTAAAATGGATAATTTTAACCATCCTTGTTGTGACTTGTCATGGATACCCATATATAAAAGTGAAGGTTAAAAATTAGGGATGATAATTTACTAACTAATTTTATCATCAAAATTAAATACGAAGGAAATGAATCGAATTAAATTTAGATTCGATTTTAATAATATAAAAATTAAGGTAATACCAATCTAATAATATAAAAATAAAAAAAATTATATTATTATTATATACTATTATTATTATTATTATTATTATTTATATGAGTACGTTAATTCATGTTAAAAAAAATTTAATAATCTCTCTTATTATTTTTTTAAAATTTTGTAAAAAAGTTATAACAAATTTTTTATTTGTATATTTAACGTCGTTAAAATATAATAAATTTGGTTTAAATTTTTTTTATTATTATTAAATTAAAAATTATAAAAAATTTATAATATTTAAAATTAACATAGGTTAAATAAAATAAAAAATATCAATTAATATATATAAATAAAATTTAAGTTAATTTGGATTAATTTATATGTGTTAAATTTTTTTTACTTTAAGTTAAGTTCGATAATTCATGATACAAGCTAACTTTGATTTGGATTAGGATTAGGATTTGATTTTATATTAATTTAAAATATTTCAAATTCACCCAACCAAACACTTGATACTCCTATTGAGAATGGATAATGGATTATCAAGAATAACTTTATATAGATGATTGGTTGGCTAGGGATGAAAAGTTCATGCATGGAGTCGAAGCTTGAGCTAGTTAGAATTAATGGAGTCAAAGTTAAGATGGGTATTAGCGTTGTTTTTTTATTTAAAATATCAAAAATATTCTTTATATTATTTTTTTAATTATTACACCAATAAAACTCTCCACAAAAATTATAAGGTTGAAATATATTAAATAAAAAATTATAATACCTGCATAACCTGACCCTTCCCTTCACATCTAGTAATAAAAAAACTTGCAGTAATTTTGCTTTTATTAGGACCACCAACTTGAAAGTATAATCCAAATCCACCATTAAGATCCCAGCCTTTGATACATCCCTAAGCTCTGGATCACAACAGTAACTTATGTTTTGGATCGTAAAATTTTTGTGGGCTTGATCTGATTTACAATTTGCAACGTAGGGGATGAGAGTGACAGAGTCTCTGATATTTTTGGTCGGAAATTCTCCCAAGTAATACGCAATTAACAGAGAAATTAGCAAGTTATTAAACACGTGGCATTTTAAATGAGGTGTTAAAATCTAGTTTACAAGACAAAAAGTAGGACGAAATTAAAAAAAACAAAAGATCTCGAACCTGTAAAGTTAGTTTCTTTTTATCAGTTCATTCCATAATTTTGCATATTTAACATGTTAAATACAGGTCAATTTTAATTTGCAAATGATCATACATTAACAGTGTAAGAGTAGATGAAGCATTATCAAATTTTATAAATTCTAATTGCTTCATTCAAATTTTTTTTTCTAGATATTAAAAAACTTTTGTTGATCAACATTTAAATTTTTAGTAGCTGGTGCTTTTTTATTACCAAAAATAGAAAATAAAAAAAATTAAGTTTTATTTTTATTTGTAATATAAAAATATAGCAAGAAGGCAAAAGCTCAAAAGTACCCTTACTTTTTGTTTCTTCGTCATTTCCGTCACTAGCATAGTAGCATTCGTTCTTGATTCATCCTTCCCTTTTAAGAGTGTTTATTTTTCTTTTCATTTTCCCCCTTTTCTCCGTTTCCCTTTTAGTGTTCTTCTTCTTCCTCCCAAATTTTTCTATGTTTCAATTTTCAAAATCCTAATCCTAGTTTCTCTTTACTGGCGTTGCAAGATATATTTTTGCCCGTATTATCTTTTTTCTCGCTCGGTTGCTTTGTCGAAAAAATGCAACAACAGGCGATGGTGCAGCAGCTGTACCACCCTGCTCTCTTGGCTGCACCACAGGTTCTAACTCCTCTTTTTTTCTTTTCTTTTCTTTTTTCATTAGAGTTTGGTGCATCTTTCTAATCGTTTAATTATTTTTCTAACTGGGAATTAAAAATTGAAACTTTTCTTATTGTTGATCGGTATTTAGGGAAAATGTGTTTTTTTGGGTGCTCGTTTTCTTATCAGTTGTAAATATTCACGGACTTGGGCTTTATTTTCTTCATTTTTGTGGTGATTGTTTCTGTTGAAGAGAGTATAGTGGAAGAATTGGTTTCTGACACTTCTTTATACTCTAACAGTTTCTCCAATCCGCGTTTGTATTTTTACACTATTGAATAGCTGTTGCACTCGTTTTGTTATCTCATGATTATTACTCCTTTTTTCACGGTCCCATTCGCCAATTTTCCGAAGAGGGATTCTTTTGTTTGTATTATTTCAGATTAAAGCGTAAAAGATTATTAGAATTTCCCTTAGTGATTATGTGTTCATATAAGCATGTAGGTCGGCCTTGGATAAAATACGATTGTCCCAAGCCACCTTGTAAAATATGATGTTAGATAAATGTTGATGATCATCATGTATGTTTTATCCAGACTTACCTTGTAAAAGATGATGTTAGATAGATGATGATATTCATCAAGCTTTCTGCTTATTTTGATCGAAGAACCTGTTTTTCACTTCCTTTTTCTTGTGAATTGTTTTGTTTTGTTCATGATGAATGACTAGAGTTTTAAGCGGCACCATGAAGTACTTCCCCATAATTGTCTGGATATCCCGTGACCACTCGTGAGGACTCTCTGTACTTCAATTTAGGTCTTTTTCTTTTTTCTTTTTGATTTTGCAGATAGAGCCTATCTTGAGTGGAAATCTGCCTCCTGGTTTTGATTCAAGTACATGCCACAGTGTGAGTGTTATGTGCGTGTGTGTTTATATATATATTTTAATTTCCACTCTTATATAGTATTTCTTTTATCTTTAACTATCTTATCCGTTTAGTAGGATGTTTATGAATTGATTTTTATACAGACCTTTCTTTTGCTGTGTTGAGCGTCTCTGCAGATTAAATGTTCTGTTGTGCCTATTAGTCACGGTTTTTGTAATATCTTTACTATTGGTAGCATTCTTTTTTCTTCACAACTTTGGTTTTTTTTTAATCTTCTTTTATTTATTTATTTATTTATTTCAAATTTTCCTGGTTTAGGTTTAGGGTATTTTTTGCAGGACTTTGTCCCTAATAGTAGTTATGCGGAAATAACCATTTATTGTTTTTCCTTATCTGGACTCCATACACCCATGCGAATGGCTTAGTACCCTTTATATAGAGCTCAAACACTATTGGGCAATTAGTTTCTATCTACTGTCATTGTCGGTGGACAGAGTTCATCAACTCTATTGAATTCATAAGATATGTGAAAATTAAGTAATACATTTGATGTCCCTTTTTTTGACTGTACAATCACGACTAAACTGTTTAGCTTAATAAACGTAATCCTCTGGACATTGGATCTTCTAATCAAACTTAACCAAGGGTGTTAATTTATGATTTATTTTTGGAAAAAAGAAACCTCAAGGGACCATGGCTTCCACAACTTGATATTAATCCATTTTATGTTCTTATTGTGGTTTATTCCATTCTTAAAAAATGCAGGTATGTTGGCAACATTCACCCACAGGTGACTGAACCCCTTATTCGAGAAGTTTTTTCTAGCACTGGTCCCATTGAAGGATGCAAGCTCATCAGGAAAGAGAAGGTGAGGCTTCTTGGGATTGTATTATGTTGTCAGTGTGTGGTTGGGCTGTAGAAGATATGTTAACTATGTCTTCTGCTCTCTTTGGGTGATAAAACTGGCTGCACTTGTAATTTTTCTTTTTGAATTTCTATTTCCTTAAATGTAATTTAATGCTTGAGCAAGATTTTCTCTGCTCGCTAAAATTTACTGGTGACATGCTGTGCGTAGTCATCTTATGGATTCGTGGACTACTTTGATCGTAGATCAGCTGCCCTTTCTATTGTTACTCTTAACGGAAGGCATTTGTAAGTAGAAATCCTTACTTGAATTCTGGTTTAGCTTTTTTTAGCTGTACTCAATAAGTCAATATGATTTTATCTTCTAGGTTTGGTCAGCCTATCAAAGTTAATTGGGCTTATGCAAGCAGTCAAAGAGAGGATATATCAGGTTTGAACTTCTTTCTCTTCCTTCTGTGTTGCAGCCACCGCATAAAGGGAGATGATACTAGTTTATTTATATTGTATAGGTCATTTTAATGTTTTTGTTGGTGATCTTAGTCCTGAGGTGACCGATGCTACATTGTTTGCATGTTTCTCTTTTTATCCCGGCTGTTTGTAAGCTTCATTTTTCTCCCTTTTATAATAACTTGTGTTTGTTCATTAGCTTATTGGATTTCAAAAGGCTTCTAGAACATGAAATTGATTTGTACTATTCATGTTTCAGAGATGCAAGGGTTATGTGGGATCAGAAAACTGGGCGCTCCAGGTGTTATGGATTTGTTTCTTTCCGGAACCAGCTGATTATGAAACTATTATTTCAGTCATTTTTTCTTCTGTCATCTCAATTTAGTTCTTGAGATTGGTTTTGTTCATAGTGTGATTGTGTATTTTGTTTGCTCCTTTTTTCAACCCCCACTGATATCAGGAAGCCCAAAGTGCAATAAATGACTTAAATGGTAAGTTGATCTACTCTTCTACAACTTATTTTATGAATCTTTATTATTTAACTGTAATTATTTTCTGCGGTTACAAACATTTTGAAAGTAATCGCAACAATACTAATGATTTTGTTGTGACAAAAAAATAAGTAATGATTAATTGATATTTGTAGGAAAGTGGCTTGGGAGTAGACACATCCGATGTATTTGGGCTACAAAAGGTGCCACTTCAGGTGATGATAGGCAGGGTTCTGATTCTAAAAGTGTGGTGGAGCTAACAAGTGGTCAACCAGGTGAGTTTATGATCCAAACTTTTATTTATAAATTTTATTTTGTATATCAGGGCTACCCATCTAGCCTTTTTTTGTTTGTTTGTTTTATATGGTTAGCTGTTGATAACCATCATACTTTATCGCATGCAGAAGATGGTCAGGAAAAGAGTAACGAAGATGCTCCTGAGAATAATTCTCAGTATACTACAGTTTATGTGGGCAAATCTTGCACCAGAGGTAAGAACCTGGTTCTTTTCACTATTATCTTGCTTTCTTCCCTCAATTTCTTTTTTGAGTGTGTATTTGTGTGGTGATAGCCTATGAAGTGATCCACACCCATATTTTCCGTTTATCGTGAATTTTTGCCTGCACTGATGATGAGGAGATTGAAACGCTTCACTGGACCACTTTACTAGATTGAAACCCTTCACAGTGTTTGTCTTATAATAACGGAACCATGTTCTTGTAAACTGATAGATTTTGATTGTACATCACATCTGAGAATTATCACAATAAACATGCAGGTTACCTCTGTTGACCTTCACCATCACTTTCATGCCCTTGGTGCTGGAACTATTGAAGATGTTCGTGTGCAACGTGATAAAGGTTTTGGGTTTGTAAGATATAGTACACATGCCGAAGCAGCTCTGGCCATTCAGATGGGAAACTTGCGGAATCTTTTGCGGCAAACCAGTAAAGGTATGTGTTTTTTTACTAGACATGTTTTTTCAATGTTAACTGTGTTGTATTTTCTTTCTGTTTGGTAGATAAATTCTAGTTAAAAGACTAATTGTTGGTCAGGTAAACTTTTATTTTCTAAAGTGGTGATTTTCTTTCTGTTTGGTAGATAAATTCTAGTTAGAAGACTAATTGTTGGTCAGGTAAACTTTTATTTTCTAAAGTGGTGCTATTTGATCAGGAGTGTCAGGCGAATTTTGTGTTTCTTAAGTGACTCGACCTACTTAATTCCATTATAATTTATTTCTGTAATTCACATTTACTAAAGGATTTTTTTTAATTTGCTTTTAATTTTCAAAGAGAATCACAGTTGAATGTGGGATTTTCCATACTCCTCTCCCCAAAACCAATAAGATTGCTTAATCTGCTCCTCATCTAATCACTGTTTGCTTTAGAATGATCTGCTTTTGATCCTTGTTCAAAACTACTGGTACATAACATGACTGACTTCTGAGCCACTTTATTTGTTTTGTTTCTCTTTGCAGTGTTCGTGGGGTAACAAGCTTACTCCTCCAGGGACAAACTCCACCCCTTTACCCCCACCGGCTGTGGGGCACATGCCCGGTCTTTCAGCTACTGACCTTGCAACTTATGAACGACAAATTGCATTGAGCAGGATGGGTGATGCTCATGCTCTCATGCATCTCCAAGGTCAGCATGCTGTGAATGCAGGTATGGGAATGGGTGGTGCTGGAACTAGTTATGATGGTGGCTATCAGGATGTTGCAACGACCCATCAGCTCATGTACTACCAGTAATTATAGGTTGGGAAGCTTTGTTATACTTTGGCTTGAACCAATAATTACTAAGAAAAAATTGTAGGATGGTTGTAGGTTCCCTCTTTTTATCTCGGATTCACAGTTGATTAGGTTTCTCTATTTTATAACAGATCACCACATGATTTGTGTTTATGAGGGGTAGTGTATGTGGTCTTATTTTGGTTTGGGGGTTATGAACAAATTTAAGTTAAGCTTGATGCATTTTTTTAGTTTTGATTAAGTGAAAACCATTTTTTGGGTACAAAAGAGAATTTTTGAATAAGTGAAATTTGATTATGCTGAAATGGGATGTTGGCTTGTAGATTAAAACATCGATTGAGATGTGAATAATATGTTAAGGTAAAATATGAAAATATACTATATTTAAGGGTAACATCGACTAATGATGTTCTTAAGAATTTATTTACCATTTACCAAATCTAATTGAGTGAGAGGTACATACAATTGATACATGACTTGTTGCCTTCAGAACCATTGTTTTACTTATTTTGGTTGCGTGAGAGGAGGGTATTTTTATTTATAATAATTTGTTATAATTTTATAATTAATATGATAATTATTTATTAATTAAGATAATTAAAAAATAGATGATTGCATGTATGGAAGAATTTGATTCAATTTGTTCTTTTTTTAATAAAATAAATGCTTTACAAGATATCATAACGTGACATGAAAAGTTTAGCTCGTTGAATTTAAGGGGGAGGGGCATCCTTGCTGAAAAATTGTACGCATTCATGATGGCAATAATAATAAATTCTACACTCAATGTCAGCAGGCTATGAGAAAAAGGTCTACACTTTTTTTTCCCGAATATATGTTAAATTATTTTTATTCTAAAATAAACCTGTTGCATATTTATTATATAAAAAAATATAGGTAGAATGCATGTATTAAAATTAATAAAAGAGAGTTACGTTAGTTTATTTTTCAAAAAAATAAAAAAAATTATATCAAGCAAGTGTATTAACAAATGATGCATCTTTATATTTTTAATTTGATATTATTTATCTTTCGATGAAAATATTACCCTTACTGCATATAAAACAAACGGCTAACGTAATGGTTATTCACGTCAACAATGAACTTACTCACGTAAAAATTTCTCTAAGCACTCAAGTATTACCCAGACTTGTTCACACTTGGGACCTATTAAAAAAAGAAGCAGCATCCCACTAAAAGATAATTCACACGTCGAAATGTGCCTCTGAATATTATTCCATATTGCAAGTGGCAAGTAATCAACACTGCAGAAAGAAAGAAAAAAAAAAAAGGACCAGCTGATATGTGATACCTCCTCTATAATGCATCTGGTTGCTAAAAAAATCATTTTCAAACATTTTTTTCATTCATATAAATTAATGGATGGCGTTCAGAGCTAGAGTTTGTAAATCATATCGAAGCTGGAGTCCAATTTATGATTTGTATTTACAGTTTGATTTTGATGTTAACACGGAACAAAACAAGAACAACATATTCATACGGCCTATGGAGGACTTGAGAGGAGGACTTCTATCTATACTCTTTGTCTTTTAACACATATAAAACATATATTTGTCAAAATAAATAATTGACGGATTTTCCATCTCTGCTTTTTTTTCATCCCACCAAAAACACTTATTTTGCTGAATAAAAGAAAATTTACATTGCTGCAAATTCTTTTTGTCATCAACTAATGCAAAAGTTAAATTAAGATTGACTTGTAATTTCTTTATCTTTTTATTTGAAAAAAAAAAGAAAGATAAATAAATTAAGTAATAAACCATTGAAATTCTCATTACAGCATTTAAGGTACCCTTCAAAACACAGCAGATCAAAAATACCCCCTCCTCCTCTTTTGTTCAGTGTTTGGGATAAATACATCCGATAGAAAATTGTGATACATATAATTTAAGTAATACTAGTATATATCAGAGTATTAAACTACAGGGAAAGCCTTACAAGTTCTGACAGGCTCTAAATTGCAATAATAATACCAGTTGAAAAGATTTCATCTCTGGTATAAGATGAGTTTGAAACATCCATAGATCTTGAGGCTTCTGATCTACAAAGTTCTTTTCTCTCATCCATCATTATTTGATTCGATCTACACTCTGTACTACAAAATGCTTTCTCTCCTCTGTAAAAAGAATTTATGAAGAAATCATTAATATAAATTCCCATTTATAATAATAATTCATTTCCAATCAATTTAAACAAAAACAGTAACATGGGTAGCATAATTGGTTTCGAATAAGAAACAATAAAACTTTTTTTTTTTTACCTGTACATGTATATGTCTTTGCCGTGGAGTTTTGCTCTACACAAATAACATGAGCTAAGAAAATCTGAAGTGGGTAACTCTGAAAAATTTTCCGATGAGCTCACCGGCGATGATTCGAAAATACCCATTTTCTTATGTCTCCCAAAATCCTTTATTTGATCCTCAATTCTACTACCTTGATCACCTCCGTCGTAGTAAACTTTAGTTATGGACTTGTTATGCCCATTACGACAAGTCACATAACTGTAATTCTCTAAGCTATCCTCATCAAATTCATCAAATGCCCTAATTAGTCTATCACAATTGTTTTTAGCTGAACTAACAGGAATTGGCTCCGATCGACTTAGATTTGAGCTGCAAATTGCAAACTTTGGCAAAATTTCACGTCTAATGTCACCGGCTTTATCCAAGGCAGCAACTATCCCTAGGCCAACGCCACCAAGATCAATGTTCTTTAAGCCTCTAGGGGATTGCATCTTCAGGTCCAATGGGCTTCTTGGGCTCGGCGATACGTTGGAAAGCCCGACACGGTTGCCGGGAACTAATAGTTCGGAGAGTTTGGCTATCATTGGCCGGGGTCTCTTGCTCAACATTAATTTCAAATTTTTATTTATTTTCTTCTCTCTAATTATTTCTTGCAAAAAAGTTTTATGAATAAGTGGGAATTGTCAAGGGAGTGCTTATGTCTTTTTATAAGGCTCAAGTCTCCACCACAAAGGCAGATTTTTTTTATTTTTTTATTTTTTTCCTTAAAGAGGTGTTGATAACCACTTTTTTATATATATAAAAGACACATAGTTAGCTTGTATATTTGTTCAAATAAAATAAGTAGATTTCAGAGCTCAAATTATCGATCAGAGCGATCAACAATAAATTTAATTAATTTTACCAACTAAATTAATTCAAATTCATTTGAAAGAAAGATTTTTGGGTCACTAATTTTTGATTGAGTGGGTGGGTCTAAGTCAGCTTATGGGTTTGGTGTGTTTTTCTTTTCTTTTCTTTTCTTTTCTTTTCTTTCCATCCTAAATAATTAATAGCTTATGGGTTTGGGATGGAAGCCGAGGATTGTTAAATTTATAATTACATATGTACGACGTTGTATTGTAACTTTATAAATAAAGAAATATTTAATTTTAAAGAAAATTTTAACAAATAATTTATTATAATTAAAATAAATACAAATGGATCCGTTTTAATAATTATATTGGTGACATTTGTAAAGTAAAAAGAAAGACATCCCTGCGAGGAACGTGAAAGATACCAAAATTTACATGACTTTTTTTACACACAACTTAAAGCAAGTTAAATTTTTTTTAAAAAATAATTCATTAAATAATTTACCGCATATCCCTTTATAAATTATGTGTTTTCACTATTTTTTTTTAATATTAAAAATTATGTTTTTATTTTATTTTATTTTACTTAATATTTTTATTTTTCTTTATATAAGTTTGACTATTATGTCTTATTAAACATACACACACAACGTGAAAAACATTTTATATGTAAACATATTTACATATAATGAGATTAGTTTTCATGATATACATACGTTTTTATTCATGGTTTTTTGTTTGTTTCGGGTGCAAGTATTTGTAGATATTACTCTATTTTTTTGAAAACAAAAAATGTAATTTTTTAACACCTCGTCATCATCCTTAATGTGGATCTTGCTACCATCCTTGCGAGATTGTCGACAAGATGGTTGACCAATTACTATAAATATTAATGGAGATATAGTTAAATGGAATAATTAATTTACGAAACAATTTTTATTTTAATAAATTATGAGTTTTTTATGTTTTATTTATCTTAAATTTTTTTATTTTTTAATGATTGATTAGGCCTAATCTATTAGTAGATAAGCTCATTTTTTCTAGGTTTTTTCTTTAAAGTTTCGTACTTATAAAAAAGAGCATATATGTAACTTAGAGGTATAGCATATATCATTTATTAAATTTATTTCAGAAAGTTTTGTACTTTATTTATTTATTTTTGTTCTTGATCGAATGCTTGAATTCGATTTATTAAAGAGAATGATCATCATTTGTAACATCTCAAGATTAGGGTTTAAAGATTTTGTTACTTAAAATTCTAATCCAATCATCTTAAACATATTCATAACAAATCAATTGTTCTTATTTCTATAATTTCATGGGTTTATTGGGATGTTCGTCTAGAGTGTACACATCATATAACCATATCATTAATTGCAAATTAATTTGAAAAACTAATCAAAACTTTTCTCAAAGGTTGCAAGAGCGTTGAATAGCGTAAGTTGTTATTTTACTTAATAAATAAATACTTTTTTGTGTGAATAGTAATCAAAGGTTATATAAGTTTATTGTTACCTGATACATGATCACATCACGTGATGTTAGGTATGAATGATAGTTAATTTCGTATCTCCGATAAAATTATTATAAAAACAACCAACAAAAATAACAAAAGATAGTTAAAATGCAAGTCCTAACTAATAGAAATAATATTAGTTTTATTTTAAAAAAAATTACAATTGTTATGTTTATTGGTGAATTTATTTATTATTGAAATGTTACCTTAATTATTATTTAAACTTTGATTATAACTTTTTTAAAATTTTTTATATAATATTTTTTACTATGTTTGTCTGTTTTTATTGAGTGTTCTACTTTTAAGTTGTTATTATGTTCACTGTTTATGGGACGAGTCCCACCAAAACTATATTTCTTTATTGTGTATACCAAGCTGTGGATTTTTTAAAAAAATAACTATTTTTTATATACATATACTCTTTATCCACGTATATGCATCATTATACAAATATATAAGGATCAACCTGTATTTATTTATTTTCAAAATTAAGTTGTATCATTGGCTGTATCATTGGACACACCAATTGTATGATTTTTTTTTAAAATTAAGTATAAAAGTAAATAAAGTTTTTGATTATTGTTAAAATTGTAGCCAAAGATATTATATAAATGAAGATTATATCAAATAAATTTGTTATTCACAGACCAATAATTACAAGTTCTATATTTTATTGTTATAGTACAAAATTCATATTAATAAATTGAGCGTTGATAAATTATTTATAGTAATAAGTAATGATTTAATATTTTAAGTTAATGAATATATTTTTTTTTATTTTTTTAAAAAATAAATATTTAATATTTAATAAAAATATAATTAATATAGAATATAAAGTAAAAGTAATGAATAAGAAGTTGCTTATAAATATTTATGCTAGTAATATATATATTTTTTATTTTTAAAATTATAAATATTATTATAATAATATGTCTACTTTTAAATATTAAAATTTCTTTAATAAAAATAATCATTACTTTAAAGATAGGGTATCGATTTTTTTTTTCTTTTTAAAGCAGTGTTTACAGTAAGGAAAATAATTTTTATCAACCCATTAATTCATCTTATATCATAAGTGATACTTATTTTAAAACAAATATAATATATAATGTAACCTATCGCTAAGTTATAAATGATATATTATTTTAAATTAATTGAGAATTATATTATATAATATTAATTTTAAAAAAAAATACAAAAACAACTCATCTACCAAAATAATTATAAACTGGATGTTTATAATATTATTCTTACAATAATTGAAATTGAGTACGTAATATTATATTGTATAACATTACTCTTTCAATAATTGAAGTTGAGTATATATATATATTTATAAATTTAATTATTTTTTATATAGACTATAAATATAAAATCACTTTTATTAAAAGGTCATTGTCAATAGGCAAATTACAGAAAAGATGTCGATTTCTAATGATTGGGACCCGTTGTGGGGTCTGTCTCCATGTCTCTGTCAGAAACAATAAAAAAAGAAAGATTCCTTTTAATAGTTGCCGTTGGATTTTTAACAGGTGTGCAGCATCTGAAAGAGATGGACCTAGCAATTATTACTAAACCACCGAGAACCTGTGGGAGCACACTGAAATTTGGGGATAACGTCTTTGGTTTTAAAAGCAACTTTTAAGTTTTTGGCTTCGGCTCCTGATTGTGGTGTGGGTCTCTCTTCAATTGACCGGAAAATAGCTAAAATACTCTTAATTTTTTATATTTATATTTATATTTATATTTTTTTTCCCCTCACCTCTCTTCTATTTTCTTTCAACAATATCACGATATATATATTTTTTATTTGTTACAAAAACAAAATATCATGATTTTTTGAATTGAACGTTGAGCCAGTAGTATTTCACAATTGCAATCATTTCTTTTCTATTTTGCTGAAATTCATTTATTATTCTATTTTCTCTGATATGATTAAGAATATTACTTTTTCTCTTGTTCTTTTCTAACGGAGCATCTTGGAATAGGAAAAAAATATATATTAAAAAAAATGACCAAATTTTCTTTTATGTAATATTTTGTTTATATATAAATTGGCGATAATTATTAAAAAGATATAGTTGATGGGATGTGTTGTAATATTGATTTGAAGGACGATATCAACAAACATTTTAACGCTCAAGTTAGTTACTTATATAAGTGAGAAATCTATAGTAAATTCGGAATATCATATATTTAATGTTTAATACGAGTATGTATTTAATTATTAATAAGATAATATCAAAGAATTATTATAAAAATTTATATTTATAATTAATAACAATTAAAATCTCAACAGAATGCATTATATGCTAACTGTATTCATTTAATTATTTAAAAATAATATATATTAATTAAATAGTGCCCACTCACTCCTATATGATTAAAGTTCTCCATCAGGATATGAATTTATTTATTGCTTAATTTATTGTCAATATCGAACTTTTTATTCTCTTTTGACGAAAAAAAATCATAGTGTTTACACTTTTTATTTATAAAAAGAAAAAAAAAACATCCGTTTACTCATTCCAGAGCATGGGAAGAGAATATTGGCAATGGTGTGCTTTTTTTATAAATGATTTATATGTGGTTTCAAATTGCCTTATAACATATTATTATAGGATTAATTAGTGATATTATGGATGTAGAAAAGCTAGACAAATCGCAATATTTTTGTTTCCAGAAATAATAAATAAATTTCATTCAATAAGATTTTTTTTTAAGTTGTTTTACTACAATTTATTTATTTTATGTAACTTTAAAAATATTTAGATTTGTATCGAGATATATTGTAATTCAATTGGATTTATTGAATTTGTATATCAAAAATAATATAATTTAATAAAAAAATGATTTATTTTAATTTGATCACTTAGACTAAACATAATTTAATTTCTAATCTAATGGATTTTTTTACGGTTTCATTCATTATTTTGACTTTAATAAACCAACTAAATATTCATTTACCTTTGTTTTTATTTTTACTTTTCATTATTGATTACAAAACCTGGCCATCGGTGGGAAGATTTATGCTAATAAGCCATCGCCTCACATTTTTTCTTAATAAAAATAATTGTAACATTTTCATTAGCTTTATATTATATAGAAAATTATTGGTACATGTCACTCATATTAAATAAAATGGGTAATTTAGTTCTTTAGAAAGAAAAAAAAAATATGTCATTCTATTCTTTATTTTAAAATAAAAAAGTTAAAAAATGATAAAAATTATTTTTTAATACTTTATTTAATTGATAAATAAATAGAGAGTAAAAGTTAAATTAGTATTTATAATAAAACATACTAAATTATCGAATAAATAGTACAAAATTTATCATAAAAATATTAAAATATTTAATAAATAATAAAATTTGTCATTTTTAACCCATTCTATAAAATATAAAAGATTAAATAAATTTTTTCATTGTATAAAAGATTAACTAATATAAAATTTTTAATATAATTATTTTTTATGATACCTCACTTTATAATACAATTAATTATATGATAAATAAATTTTTGACTTCGATAAAATAACTAAAAACTAAAATATATGAGTCAAAATTTAAAAACTTTAATTTAACAAATATGGACGATAAAACAGATCTCTTATATTAATAAAAATGATAGTTTAAGATTTAGATTTAGAATTAGAAGGGGTATAATATATATAGTAAATTATTGTTGTTTACTTATATATATATTTATATTTATATATATATATATTTAAATAATTTAATTTTATTAATATATTTATCATTAAAAACTTAAAATTTAAAATTTAATTGTGATAATATTATATTTTATATATTAATTTATTTATAATTTAATAAATATTATAATTAAAAAATTATTTATTAAAAGTTAACAAATATGTACGATAAATATCATATTAAAAGGTATTTTTATCTTCTATTTATTTATGATAAAATAAAGTATTAAAAAAATAATTTTCGTGAATTTATTCTTTTTTTTTATAAAATTAAATAATTAAATAATTTTTTTTAAAATAAATTATTCATTCAATTTAATACAAAAATGTTATTTAACATTTTTCTTTATATTTTTAATTTTTTTAACCCAAATACACTCCAAATTGAAATTCAAACGTAAAAGTTTGATACGCTCAAATGAATTTTATTTTATATTTAATTTTCTTAGAAGCATAATTGTGAGGACATTTGAGACATTACGTCCAAGAAAAGACGTCGGCCCCTGAATTATTTGTCATACAAGTGATTGACAACACAACCGGAAGGGCAGGTACGAGTTACTTACTACTTACGACCAGAAATCAAGGCATGCCAAGGGATCAATTCACGTGCAGGGTCATACGTGTTTAGTTTTTACTTGTCATATGGGCTAGAACTTTATGAACGAGTTGTAACTTTATAATTACTATTTTTTAAAAAAATTATAACATATTTATAATTAGGAGCATTAATTTTTATAGAATGGATGGTGACATAAACGATTTATTTTCTCCAACCTAGGTTGTTCCTAATTCAAGGACTCTCTATGCCTAAGTTTTTTTAAATGATAAAAATTAAGATAATCAAATCTAATAAAATTCGTTAACCTGAGAATTGTACTGAATATATTGTCACGTATAATTGATGTATGACTAACTACTTTTTAAAAATAAAGATCAATAGAAAAGGTAATGAAGTCTTTTTTAATTTCTTTTAAAATAATAGAAATTAAAATCAATAAAACCCATTAAAATTAGAATAGCATGGAATTGACTTAAAACTTATTCTAAACACACAATTAATGTGAAACTAAAACTCTTTTGAAGACAAAAATCAACACATAGGTCATACATACTTAACACTCTACCTTAATTTTTTAATCACTGTTTTATATATTAAATTATTATCGTACAATAATTAATAAAATGGATTAAAAATAAGATTTATTTTTTTTTCATTTATAATTAATTGTTTGAAACAATAATTTATTTTGTATAGAGATTGTTTTGTTGTTTTAATTTATTTTTCTGAAAGCTTCTAGATCTTTTATTGCTAGAAAATACATACCTATCAAAATATTGTGTTTCTTTGATAATTATCATGTGTATCTTAATTTTTTCAGAAAATTGTGTCTGAACCATGGTATGAAACAGGTGAAATGTACCAAATACTTCATCTTTATGTTTGAGAAGGTAAAGCCATGCCATTTGTGTACAATCATCAACAAAAATAACAAACCAACGATGACCCGATGACGTAATGACCGAGAAAGGTCCCCAAACATCATAATGTACCAAAGCAAAAGGAGTCATACTTTTATTCATGATCATAGGATAAGACGTCCTATGACTTTTTGCTAGGATACAATATCACATTTGAAATCTAAATGTGTGATATTTGAAAATAAACTGGGGAGTATGTGATTTAAATACCCGAATGATGGATGCCCAAATCTACGATGACATAGCCAAATCTGTCGTTCCCTGTTACCAACAGTGTGTTGCATGTGATTGGCTCTTCCTGAACTGAGGTCATCCACATAATATATCACTCCTCTCCTAGTACCACGCCCAATGATCTCCTTGGTGAGAATATCCTGTAGAAGGCAAAAAGTAGAATACATCAATACTATATAGTTAAGATCGGAAATGACCTGACTTACATACATCAGTCGGTTTGAAAGAGAAGGTACAAGTAAAGTATTAGATAATGATAATGAAGGAGGTAAGGTCACTGTTCCAGCTCCTGTAACTGGATAAGTGACTCCATTGGCATTGGCAACACGACTCCGTCTTGGCTGGGTTGTATTGGAGAGATCTTTTGGGTCAAATGTCATGTGATCTGTAGCTCCAGAGTCCAGAATCCAATCCTCATTACCACTACGAGTAGAGATGTGAAATGCTTTACTTGAAATACATGGATCCTGGGAAGATTCGGCCTGAGGATTAAGGGATAGTGAGGCATTATTGGTAGCCACAGCGACTCGCCCAATGGTGTCCCATTTCTTCCGTGCTTGAAGATCATTCCACCATTCTGGATACCTATAGAGTTTGAAGCAGTTTTCATGGGTGTGTTTAGAGTTTCCGCAATGGCCACATTTCATGTCAAGAGATGGTGGATTTCCCGAGGATTTCTTGCTACCCAAATAGGTTCTTGTTTTTGGTAGCATCAGATTATGGTGTCCCTTGACCCATTTAAAAGCCATAACTGCTCTGGGTGTTGTATCTATACCCGTGATCATCACGGTCTACCGAACTTCTTCCCTACGTATGAATCCATAGGCTTGTTCCACCGTAGGGAATGGTTTGATTTGAAGCACATCACTTCGAGTTTTGTCGAGTCTGTCATCAAGTCCATCAAGGAAGGTATACACTCGATCTTCCTGTACGATGGAGTTGTATTTTTGTATGTCATTTGCACACTCCATTGAATTAGGATGACGAAAATCAATTTCTCGCCATAACCCTTGAAGGTCATTGTAGTATTTTTCAATGGATCCACCCGCCTGCTTCATACGAGTAACTCGACGGTGAAGATCATACACTCGAGACGTGTCTGTCCCATCATAGAAGGTGGTAGCAGTAGAATCCCAAACTTGTTTCACAGTTGGGAATCGAATAAAATTTGCAATCAAGGAGGGGTACATCGAATTGATCAACCATCTTTTAACAATGGCATTTTCAGTGCGCCATCTTCTGAATGAGGGATCGGTTTTAGTAGGTTGAGGAAAATCCCCATTAATATATCCTAGTTTGTCTTTGCCAGAGATATACATCTCCACCACCTGGGACCACAAGGCATAGTTGGATCCTCCCAACTTGATACTAATGGGGGCAGTCAACGCTTCAATTAGCGAAGGTTGTGAGACGTCTGAGCTCTAGTTAGAACTTCCGTCATTTTCGTCGTCAAATCTTCCAATATGAAATTGGTGGTTAAATCTCTAGATTCTGCCATGAAATCTAAAAAAAAGTTCTTAATTTTTCGTAACCCTAAAACTCCTTTTTCATATTCGCGCAGCTTCTTTTGCTAACCTTAAAATTATTTTTTTCCCAAATTCGCACAACTTCTTCTGCTAACCCTAATTTTTTTTCCAAATTCGTGCAGCTTCTTCTTCTTCCTCAGCGCAACTTCTTCTTCTTCCTCAGCGCAGCTTCTTCTAATGCGTTTCTCAACGTAGCTTCTTCTAGCTTCACGCAGCCTCTGTACAGTTCCTTCTTGTTCCACATAGTATGGTTACCCACAACTGCAGATAGACCTACAGCTCCAACCAGCCACACGCATAGAGACAAACCACAAAATATATGTTGTTGCGTAGAGAAACTGCGATAATTCCACACCAACGAGCAATCAGCGCCTGTTATCGTTGTGTTCTGTTTCTTTTCCAGACAAGAAACTGATGGTGGAACCGGCCACACTGTGAGGCAACCAGCGTTGGAGCCAACCAATTAGACCGGTACGGTTTCAATGAGTAAGTCAGAACGACCACATAGATCGAACCAGTGTCGAGAAAATTGTAAACCAAAATGGCCACCCTAGAAATCAGATTCAGAGGGTAAGTGTAAACCAGAAATCAGAAATCAGTAGCAAGAAACAAAAATCAGCAGAAATCGGAAATCTGCAGCAGAAAACAGAAATCAACAGCTACAATCAGCAGGTAGTTCCATTAGTCAGCAATAATTTGCTATGATACCATGTCAAAATATTGTGTTTCTTTGATAATTATCATGTATATTTCATATTATTTCTGATCTGTTTTCTATACAAGAGTTTAACTATATGTATACAATGAAAACGAAAATTAAACAATAACCATGATTGATGCACATCCATATTTTATGACTCCACTAATATTATTGTCTGTTCTATGTTTTGCTCCACTAAGCATTGGTGTATGCCACTCTTACAGCATCCACCACAACACACACCAACAACTTTTATATGGGGTTAATATATATATGGTAATTCGGAGTCACATGATTTAAATTTGATTAAAAATATATTTTTATAATAACTTTTTTTTAATTTATATGATTATAATTAACACATAGAAATTTATTTTTAAAATCATATTCTAACTATATAAGTTTTTAAGTTTAAATTTCATGAGAAAATTCAATTATTTTTAATTAAATTTCATTAAAAAAACAATTTTTAATTTTTTACCTTCGATGTTTTTAATATATTTTTTCATTTAAAATTCGTAATGCAAACTTATTATTATTTATCGTTGATTGATATATCCTCTATGTTTTAATGATAGATATGCTGTTACCTTGAGTATCACTTTTAAATGTTTAATCTATGACGCTTTTTAAGGGTTTTACAAAAGCAGTAAGGATGTCATATTGTATTAAATGACTTATTTAATTTAAATAATTTAAAATTGGTTTGTTAAGCTCGTGAATTGAATTTCTTCAATTCATTTAAATCGAGAATTTAAATTAGTAACTCAGTTGATTTTATAAAAATCACTAGCTAATTAAACAAATTTTTTGAATGAATATTTTTTTACTAGAGGCAGAAACATATATTTTTAACACTTTTTTTGTTGATATTTTTATCCAAACAATAAATTTATTTTTTTAAATAATCAATTTTTCTTATTTATCAGTAATCTAAAACCATTAATTTTATTATTTAACTAATTATAATGTAATCATAGTATCACTATCTAACATTCAAAAAATTAATATCATAAAACTATTAAAATTAGTCTAACAAAAATAAAAAGTCAACTTATTTAATACCATAGACCTAAAAAAAATTTAAAAAATTTAATCTATTTAAAAAAATTAATAAAAAAAATATATAATTACAAAAAAAATAATTAAATGAAACAAAATGGATTACAATTTACTTAACATGAATCGAAATCAAACGAGTTGACTCAAATTATTTCGTTTTACATCTCTAATCATATGTTGTTTGAGATTTACATAGTGTTTACATTTTTGTTGATTGGTTTTGTAGGAATTATTTGGCTTATTAATTGGAGTATACAAAAACAATCCTAAATTAATTATTGCGAGCTGCCATAATGATCAAGAATATAAGAATGAAAGTTTTTTAGTTTACCTAAAAGTTTAGTATACGGTTTAATTTAAGAATGTTAATATATATATTTTTTTGAGATGCTTTGTGTAATTTATGTATGCTGTTTGAAAGGTTTTTATGCGTCATAGTAGGTATTTTATTCTCCTAAAAATATAAAACTTATTATGTTACTAAAATAGCTCATATCTAAGATTGCAGTTTAAAATTGATATATGTCATGTATTTCTAAGTGTAGCTCTTTGCAAATTACTGAAATACTTTGTTTTAGCAAACAAACATACACAACTTAAATAATACTGATATAATTATGAGTAATATTAAACACATATTTTTTTATACACATTTATATTTATGTCATTTATCATATATAATCACAAAATAACTTTAATAATGATAAAAAAAATTTAATTTTTTTTAAATATTATATACTATAATTAATATGAATTTAAATATACATGTTCAAATTTATACATTTATTATTTATCATATAATAATAAATTATTTAATATTACAGTAATATATTCTCGTTGTGGTCATGGGAGTAATTTAACTCCGCTATTGTATATACTTATAATTAGTGTAACTGTTAGTATAAAAAAGTCTTTTCCTATACAACTATTATTATGCAAATCTAACTATAAAGATTAATAAATAATCATACACAATTAGTTTGCTATAATATAATAGTTGTGATTATATTTTATTTTACGGAGGGGTTATAAAGCATCGTTATTATTTAATTTTTTATATTAGAATTGTTATGATTCATTTTTATTGTTTTAAAAAACAGAGTATCAAATAAAAATAAAATATATTATTTTAGTAATATTTAAATAATATTTTAATATAAAATATTAAAATAATATAATTTATTTTTAAAAAATTAAATGATTAAACAACACTTTATAATTTAAAAAATTAAATGACATAAATAACATAATCTAGATAATTTATATAAATTTTTTTTTTATTTTATAAAATTTAATAGTTGTAAAAAAAATATGGGTTCTCTTATTTTTTTTAATATAAGTTAATTTATAAAGTTTTATAAATTCTGAATTTTCTCGACACATTGTACGATCATTTTATCAAATGTATCAGATATTTATCTACTACTATTTTTTATTTTAATATTTGTTAATAAATTTTTGACTAAAAATTGAGTAATTTGATAAAAAAAAATTAATTCACTTACACTGACTAAAGTTATAAAAACATAACGACGCGAATAAAAGATAAATTTATAATATCACATGACTTAAAACTTTTAATTCAATTGACTAACTTGTGATAGAAATAATTAATTTAATTTTTTTTAATTATATATAGTTAATTGAAAAAATCTTAAATTTATAAATTAATTTTTTTATATATAAAATTAGCGGTTAAATTAATATTTTTTTCATCAATTTTAAACATTTTAGATGCAAATAATACACTTATTGTATCATTTGTGATTTATTATTTTTCTCCCTAACATATTTTACAATTAACAAGATTCATGAAAAGCGATTTTTTTTTTAAATAATAATTCAAAAACGGTCGAAAATAAACTAAAAATATCACAATTTTACTAATTCAACTATCAAAACGTGAACTCATAAAACAATTTTAATTTCGATGTGGTTGTACCTTGCCATGCTAGTGAGGTAAACTCATTTTGGATTCACATTCCCCATTTTGTCAGTTCCCACATCTCATCATAGAAAAAACAAAATCCTACATCCCAACAAAAATCCAATACACACTCTCAGAAAAAAAATCCCTCAATCTCTTTCAAAGAAAGTTTATCTATTTTCGGCAGGATTAATATCATTTTCTATAATAATCATGTTTAAAATATTTATAAAATAATTAGTATATTAATCATCCCAAGTATCATATAAAAAAAACATAAGATATATTTATTGATAAAATATATATCTTTAAAGTATTTAAATTTAATTAATTATTGTATAGTTTAATGATATATGTTATTTTTGTGTATTACAACTAGTGTTCATATATCAACAAAATATGTGAGAGTATAAATGTTATTTAAAAGTATTAAAAACTTTATAAAATTTTCATTGATATTTCAAACATTATAATTTTATAAAATTTTCATCCATATCAATATTTTTGTAAAAGTAAATCTTCTTGTACCCATAAACATAGATAGTGTAATTCTTAGTATTTCTTATAAACTCTGTAACATTGTTTATTTAAATAAATAAATTATTCTTATTATTAATTTAGACTATCAAATTAGGTTGTATTGTTTTAACCATTTTAAGAAGTTTCCAATCTAGATTAAGAACTTTTTTTTTATTAAAGAAAAGATTACATGATGTCATTTAAAATTAGTTTTATAAATATGGAATAAGTAATTATGTCACTTAAATTATCTAATTTAATACCAAAATTTAAGCCAAAAAAAAAACGAACTTTATTTCATAAAGAGAAACTTGATATCAAGATCTTTTCATTATGAAAAATATTTCGTATTATCCCCTTTTTTTTATAAGATTAGGGAAAAATAATAATAATAATAAATAAATAACTTTCAACAAGAGCCGTCCTCCACAAGCTACGAACATAAATTAAATGTTTCAATATCTGTCGTAGACTCATAATATAAGTTCATACGCCAAGACCTTTAAAAAAATAATCATTCCTTAAATTAAAAATATAAAAAAAAATAATCAATTACACTCAACTAACATATTACATTAGGAATATTATTCTAAATCATTTTGTACTGGTACAAGCAATATTCATTATTTAATGGTTTTTTTTTTGAATTACTATAATAAATACGTTAATGTATTCAATCAATTTTATTTATTTCATAAGTTTAGTCTCTAAAATATCATCATTTTTCATAAATAAAAGCTTTTCAATCCAATATTTTGATAGAGAAATAAATAGATTATATTTAAAGGCAAAATTTGAAAAAGCCTGATTTAGAGTTTTTTTTTTAATTTTATTTGAAAGATTTTTTCTTTTAATTTTATTTAAAGAGTTAGTTCACACACAATCATTAAAATTAAAAAATTAAAATTAAAATTAATCAAATAGTCAAATGAAAATTCATAATAGAATATTGACATGCAATATTACTCTAATAGTTGTATTACATAACATTTTTCGTATTTAAATGTCAATAACGTAAATTGTGGTTTGCCATTCGATTGTAATAATTAATAATTCTAATCATATGTTAGCCTTGAGTTATGTTGCTAAATGTCAACATAACATATTAAAAAAATAGCTTTTTATCAGTTTATAAAATTGTTTGATTAATGAACAAAAATATAAAGAAAATTTATAAAACATAGATTGGTTTAAGTGTTTTATATCCACAAATTTTGTTATATTCTGGTTCAACTATTATGTTTAGGAAAGTGTTGCTTTCTTCAAATAAATATTTCTTTTTACAATTTATTAATTAACAAAAGTTCATATATTATAAATTATTATCCCAACAACTAATATAATAATTAATAAAAATAAATTATCTATTAAATTAATTAAAATTATATCATAATTTATCATATAAAAGAGTTTTTTTTTTATAAATTGCGAATAATAATTAAAAACAAAAGTGTTGCTTTCTTCCGTTCAATTCGGCATCTTCTCCCTCCCCGGTCATTTTCTTCGTGAAGAGTAACTATTATTAAATGATTAATGTTTTGCACGGATAGTAATATTAAATATAAAATAATATTATTTTAAAAAAAAAATTATACATAAATAAAATCAATTTTACATAATAATATTAAATAAAAAAATATCCCGTATTAAAATTACATCATTATTTTAAGCAATCAAATCCACGGTGATAACAACATTAATAATTATTTCTTGGGATCATCGTGTAAATTATTAATTCACTTAATACAATATTCAATATTTATTCTTTTATTCATTTAATTATATTATTGAGAAACGGAAATAATAAATTGCAGCTGCCACCCTAGAGAAATGTGATGATTTGGTACATTCATTATATATATATATATACGTAAAAGGGTGTTCTAATTTCGTTGTTAACCAAAATATTTTACATATTAATTTATTAAATAAGATAGTGTAAATTTATAATTTTTATAAACAAAATTATAGATAATTTTATAAATAGTAAATTTATACTATTTTATTTTTTTATTTTAAAATTAAAGTAACATAATTTCATTATTTTATAAAAAATATTTTTCTAATATTTTTAAAAAAATTAATAGATTTAAGGTGATTTACCAAATAGATAATAAATTAAAGTATTTTTTATTTTAAATAACAAGATTGTATTATCATTTCTTCTTATTACTGGTTACAATATATTATCTAATTTTTATAATCTAATTTAAATTTATAAAAGAGAAGAGAGAAAATATTTTTATTAAATTTTAACAATAAAAATATAAAAAATTAGATAATATATTGTAACTAATTATCTTTTATCTATATAATAACATGCAATTATTTTATATATATAATAATTTAGTTCCAACATAAATTTTAACCCTAATGCTATAAAAAAAGTTAGGTAATTAAAATATAAAATTTTAAATTTTTTTTTAAAAAGTTAAAAGAATTAAATTTTAAAAATTAAAAATTAAATTATCAAATTATATAAAAAGTAAGAGAGTTAAAATATAAAATGTGATTAATTTAGATATCATTTGTGTAGTTTTCCAATCATTTTCTAATAGATACAAGCAACACTATTCTTTTTTTAAGGTTTAGCTACACAATTACTTTCTAAATTTTAACAAAATGTTATTTAAAATTTTTTTCATTATATTATTTCAAATATCTTTATAAATTTAACACATATTTTTCTAAAATTTAAAATTAGAATGAAATTATATTACATAACAATCAAATTTAACATGATAATTTTTTTGTTGCATTTTTTAATCTCTTAACCTTTAAATTTTAACATGTTTAGTTATTTATATTATTATTATTTTTTGATTAAATGATATTTTTTTTATAATTCAAATCTATAACTTAAAACAAAAGATGATGAGTCTAATAGTTAATCACAGTAGATGAATCACGATCATTTATATTAAAAGAAAGATATAAAATATGATAAATTTTAGGGAGTATAATATGAGCTTATATTGACAACGTGAACTACATGATTACTACTTCTATGTAGTTCTTAATATAACAAAGTTACAGATCAAATTATAGTTTGTCTAATTTCTCTGCGTAATTTTGGGTGATTATTAATCATTCTTATTAAAGAGTATATTTATTTTATTTATTGTATAAAAAAATATTTATTAAAAACTTTTTATATATTTTATTTATAGACAAATTATATTTAATACTTATTTTAAAAAATATGTACGTATATCTTTATTTCAATTTATTCTAAAGATCATTACCGAGCTAACTTAATGTGACAACTCTTTTAAGGAAATTAATATTATAACGTTATAATTACATTTCTTACGTCGAATATGAGAACTTGATGATACCTTTGCGTCTCAAAAAGCAGGAAGATTCAATTTATTAATTTTGTTTTTGGTTATTGCTAAAACTAATAAAATTCAATTTCATATAATAAAGATTTACAAATAGTAATGAGGTGGAGTGTGCAACAATAAAATGAAAGGATTTAATAAGTGTATAATATATTTTTTTCCTTTTTAAGCTATGTATTTTGTAATTTTTAAAATAAAATAATTATAACTTTATTGTTAATAAATTTTTTAAATAAATAAAAGGATAGTGAATGTTGGTGTGTGTTGTGTTGCGTCGCGATGGTAGAAGCCGATGTTGATGGAGTAAACATGGAAACGTATAATAAAATTAGTGGAGCTATAAAACATGTATGTGCAAGAATTATGGTTATTGTTTAATTTTTATTTTCTTTGTATACATATATCTTAATTCTTGTATAAATTGTATAAAAACATAACGGAAAATAATAATGAAACATGATATTTTTACAGTGATGTCACAAACTCTTTTTGTAAATTACCAAGACAAAATGTTTTTGAATTATCAATTTTTTATCTATATAATTTGTTGAGAAGAAATGCCGATCTTAGACAAGTTATGTAATTATACCCGAAATCCTAAATTGATGATGATTTACGAAAATCATAATTAGTTTTTCTCACACCAATCAATACTATTTACTCTCACTGATTATTGATAACAACGTTAAATAAAAAGAAAATTGCAGAGAAAGAAGAGATATAACTTAGGGATTTAACATATAGTTTGGAACTTCTATATCTACATGGAAGACTTTCTTTAATCTTATAATATTATTTTTATTAATTAAGTTATTTTTTCTTTCCACTTTTATTATTATTTTTTAAATTATATTAACGCAAACATTATAAAAAGAAGGAATGAATAGTTTTTCTTAAAGTAATTCACTGTACAATCAATAAATGTTTATTTTTATTTAAGATTAAAGGGATAAATTGAGATGCCATTTAAATAAGATTCGAGATATAATTTAATAATTTTTAAAACATATATTATCTTGTCTTATTTAATTTTTAATGAGATAAAATGTAAATAAAATTATAATAATTAAGATATTTTATTTGTCATCAATGTGCCTAAAGTAGACAAGTAAGAATAAATAATAATTTATAATATAATTTTAATAAAAAATGATATAATATATGTTTAAAATTAGACCTATTATGATTTTAATCTAAATAAGATAAAAAGAAATAATAGATATTAAGATAAAATGAGATAATATTATAACATAAGTCTATTAAAATCAATACATGAGACATGAGATAAGATAAAATAATATAATTTACATCATTAATTCAAAATGCACCACTTTAGTCTCTCATCTATTGTACCTAAACATTGAGAAGAAGAATGAAACACACTCTTACACTCTCTCAATGTAAGGCTTCAACGAGAAGTCAAATGCGGACACGTTTCGCTTTGAATTTTTACACCTACTATTTTTTATTACTATTAAAAGAAAATTAGATAGGAATGAAAATGTTCTTGGATTAACATCGTTTTTTTTTTCATTAGAACTCTCATTTTAGTTTTTTTTTTAAGGTTGTGGTATAAATGTTACATGATGGAGTTTGAGTAGAAAGTATTAGTTTATTTCTTAAAGATAATAATCTAAGATTAATATCAATCAATAAATTGGGTCAATTTCATAAGTATATTTTCCAAATATAAATTAAAACGGTCTAACTTAATCAAGTTTCAAACATCTTTTGAGAAATTGATAAAACTATTTCGATTCAAAATATATCGCACAAAAATCAACGATTCAAAATATTCTTTAATGTAACTATTGGAGATAAAATTAAGGAGTAATTTAATGAGTAAATTAAGGAGTGCTAACTTCTTTATTTAAGGAGTAAATCAAGAACCTTAATTTAAGGAATAAATTAAGGAGTAAATCAAGGAGTTATCATCCTTAATTTAAGGATTAATTCAAGGAGAAAAACAAGGAATCCTTAATTCAAGGAGTAAAACAAGGAATCCTTAATTCAAGGAGTAAATAAAGGAATGTTTAATTCAAATAGTAATTCAAGTAGTAAATCTCCTTATATATAGCTATAGAATTGTAATGAAAATATGAAAGAAAGAATACAACTTTGAGATAGCTTGTTTTATTTGGCAAGGCCTTTAAGCCATTGGCCTTTGGCCTTTGCTTTTTCAACACAAATTTTCACTCAAACATTCGAGGTGGATTACAAAGAAAAATTTGCACCTGTTGCAAAAATGAACACAGTAAGAGCACATCGCCTACGGTCAGAACAAGGGGTGGTCCACGCATCAAACGGATGCTAAGAATGCATTCTTGTACGGTGATCTCAAAGAAGAAGTCTATATGAAATTTCCACCCCCGTCATCCTCAAAGCAACGAATCGATTTAGCGTGCAAATTGCACAAATCCATTTATGGTTTGAAATGAAGCCCCCACGAGCTTGGTATGCCAAGCTAAGCTCGGCTTTCACTAGTGTTAGTTTCAAAAGGAAGAATGCCGATACTTCACTATTTGTTCAAGACAGAACTACGGGAAAATTAGTCAGGCTAATTTACGTAGATGATCCGATAATTACAGTGATAATACCGACGAGATTTTCAACCTCAAACACCTCGACAAAGGTTTCGCAATTAAAGACCTGGGATATCAAGTACTTTTCGTATAGTAAATGGAAACCTCGACAAGCGACTCTTTCTTAACCAAAGGAAATATGTCCTAGATTTTCTCAAGGAAGCTAACACGAGCGATGCTAAACCACCATTACCCTTCTCGACAAAGAAGCTCAAACCTAGCTTCATGGCACGCCACTCACGGATATAAGTTATTACCAAAGCCGATCGGTTGGTAAGTTGATCTACTAACATTCACCGACCGACATCATATATTCTCGTAAAGTGTTGTCAGGAGCCAATTCATGCACTCCCCAACACTGAGCATTTCGATCCTTGTTAAAAGGATCTTACGCTATTTAAAAGGATCAAATGGTCGTGGTATCATCACGGTTAAGAATGACAACACACAAATCATAGTGGTATCAGGATGCTGATCGGGCAGTGGAATACAATCGATCGCAAGTCCACCACCGGCTATCAGACATTCGGTGGAAACTTGGTCACATGGAAGAGTGTTAAGAACCGTCATTGCTAGATCAAGTGTCAATCCGAGTATCGTGCAATGGCTTCAACTCACGTTGCGAAGTTGATATGGCTTAAAGGTCTTCTACGTGATTTGGTGTTCCTACAACTCTTCCTATGTCTTTATTTTCAGTGACAATCAAAAGTACCATACATATAGTATTAAACCCAAGAGTTTCACCTAGAGATGAAACACATCAAGTTGATTGTCATTACATTCGTGAACAAGTTCAATCACAAGTGATTCAGACACATTATACAAGAAGCTTCGACCAACCGGCCGACATCTTCACCAAGCCCTTGGCTTCTTATCAGTTTCAAAGACTTTTGTCCAAGCTTGGATCCATAAACCTTTTGGATCCAGCTTGAGGGGGAGTATTGGATATTAGCTCTTAATTCAAGGAATAAAACAAGGAGCTTAATTCAATAAGAAAAACAAGGAATCCTTAATTCAAGGAGTAAAACAATGAATCCTTAATTCAAGGAGTAAATCAAGGAATGTTTAATTCAAATAGTAATTCAAGGAGTAAATCTCCTTATATATAGCTACAGAATTGTAATGAAAATATGAAAAAAAGAATACAACTTGAAAGAGAGCTTGTTTTATTTAGAAAGGCCTTTAGGCCTTGGCCTTTTGCCTTGACGTTTCCAACACTAATTTTTCAACATGGTATTAGAGCAAGTCGATATTCTTAAAAAAATTGTTATTCCTTTGCTCAAAGCAAGTGCGTTCGCACTCTATCGAGCCGATTTCTTATTCTTTTTTTGTTTTTTCAAACCAAATTTCTCGCGTTGACGGATTAAATCTCTCTCATATAGCTCCTACCGCCCGATTCGGGAGGGAAGTATTACGGTAAAAGGAAAGGTCCCACATTGAAACCAAGCTCTCGCGATGACGGGATTAAATCTCTCAGAGTTTCTACCGACTCGACGCGATAGATATCAGGGTAAAGTGCTGAAAGGTCCCACATTGAAACCAAGCTCGGGCGATGATGGATTAAATCTCTCCTATAGCTTCTACCGACTCGACGTGGAGTGAGGAGTATCGTGGTAAAAGGAAATGTCTCACATTGAAACCAAGCTCTCGGGCGATGGATTAAATCTCTCCCCCAGCCTTCTACCCACCCGACGTGGAGTGAGAAAGATGTAAAAGGAGTGTATCACATTGAAACTAAGCTCTTGGCGATGATGGATTAAATCTCTCATGCAAATCCTACCTGCCCGATGTGGAGGGGAAGTATTGTGGTAAAAGGAAAAGTCACATATCGACAACAATAATATTTTTTTTGCTACCGTAATCAGTATTTTTTTTGTTAATTTTACATTTGTTACCTTGGCTTCTTATCAGTTTCAACGACTTCTGTGCAATCTTAGATTCATAAACCTTAAGGATCCAGCTTGATGGGGAGTATTGGAGATAAAATTAAGGAGTAATTTAATGAGTAATTTAAGGAGTGCTAACTTCTTAATTTAAAGAGTAAATTAAAAACCTTAATTTAAGGAATAAATTAAGGAGTAAATCAAGGAGTTATCATCCTTAATTTAAGGATTAATTCAAGGAAAAAAACAAGGAATCATTAATTGAAGGAGTAAAACAAGGAATCCTTAATTCAAGGAGTAAATCAAAGAATGTTTAATTCAAATAGTAATTCAAATAGTAATTCAAGGAGTAAATCTCATTATATATAGCTATAGAATTGTAATGAAAATATGAAAGAAAGAATACAACTTTGAGATAGCTTGTTTTATTTGGCAAGGTCTTTAGGCCTTTAGCCTTACCTTTTTCAACACAAATTTTAAACAGTAACGAAATCACATAAAATGGTAAGCCCTAAGTGATCGGAAAGACACACTTTTTGTCTTTATCAATTGACAGCCAATATATATTACAAGTAAATCAGTAAGAAAAGCGTAAAAGTTCACATGCTACAAATACATGTGCTGGTGTATTACACTACATATTTAAATTTCAATTTTCAGTTTCATTTTTTTTAATTTTTTTTTTACTTTCTTCTTGATTTCTTCGGTTTTTTCGGTTCAATTCGAGTTGTTTCTCAACATTAATTCTCAATTTTTATTTTTGTATAATTCTTTTATAAATAGATAAAAAAAACTAAGAATAAAAAAGATAGAAGAAGACTTGAGAAGGAAAAGGAAAAAAAAAACAGAAAAAATAAAGCCAACGACGAGAAGTAAAAAAGTAAAATAAGAAAGAAAAAAGAGACGAAATAGAAAATGGTAAAAAGAAAAAAAATATTTTATTTGTTTATTTATTGTATATTTTTTATTTAAAGTTAATTTTTTTCGATAAAGTTCAGATACTTTAAATTTCGTATAATAATAAACTATCGTATAAATTTATTATTATTAATCGTTGTATTTTAGTTTTCGTCGTTCTTAAACATATACGGTAAATAAAAAAATTATCTTAAAAACATTGCATAATAATCAGGTTTCAATTATTATTTTCATTTTTTTATTTAAATTTTTTATTTATATATTTTTATTTTCTAATAAAATAATTTTATTTTTAAATTATTTACACGTGTATTAATTCCAATTGCATTAATCAAAATTTAATCTCTACACGTGAAATAAATAACCAAAAAGATTATCTAAATATGACCGTTCAACCACCCAAACAACGTGATATTTCTTTCAATCATTGTCAATATAAGGATTACAAAGACCTAGAATGCTAGGAGAGATGTCAATAGAAATAAAGCTAATATCAAAACCAAATATTTATTACTAATTCTGATGGGTTGATGAAGAAGAAAATGACACTATTGTCAATTTTATCGTCACCTTCGCTGTTTTTGCTCGACCTCATTGTCGGTGATGGATCATTAAAGAGGATTGCAAAGCCGGTAAACGTGACGAATTGAAAAAATATGGAACACCATGAACTCACTATCGATGGTGTTAGAACTGCTAGTCTTGTCGACGATGGTGGTGGAATTCTTGGCCTATCAGAGTCGATCGGGCAAAAAAGAGAGATTTATATCTAGATTCGTAGAGAGAGAAAAAGAGAAACAAAAACTCAAATAAATATCTGGGTCTAAAAATGAAAGTGAACCAAAAAAAAAAAATAATAAGGACAAAGCAGTAAACTCACAGCTCAAAAACGCTATCAAGTAAATATTCTCAATATTCTTGAGCTCAAGATTTGGTTCGAAGTTTGATTGAAATTAAATGTAATGGGCTAAATTGAGTTGAAAGTGGCTGATTTTTTTATTTTTTATTTTACTTTGTCTTTTTGGGTAAAAAGCGATTGTATCCATTAGTTTTTGTTCTTTTTTTGTTCTTTTTTTCTGTTTTTAAGTAAAAATTTGCTTCATCTTTTAATTATCACCGTATATTTAGTTTTATTATTATTAAAAAAAATAAAACTTATCTAATCCAAAGAATAAAAAATTGCAAGTATTTATGAAATGAGATGAAATTAAATTTAAAATTATGTCACAAAATCTAAATTATAAATATGTTAAATTAATTTGGTGGATGTGTTTATGTTATGTTAGGTCAACATTTCCATCGCCAACAGGGACAGATCCGGTATTCTTAGACTTAGATGGGATGGAAAAAGGAGAGGTTTGGATGAACGGTCGAAGTATTGGACGATACTGGGCCACTGTTATTTCTACTAAAGATGGATGCAGCCCTACTTGTGAGCTGTGACTACATAGGCAAGTATCATGAGAAAAATATATATTGGAAATTTGTGGTGACCCTTCTCAACGCTGACAGTTAATTAATTTACTTTTTTATTACCTATTATGTTTAATTATTAATTAATTAATTAAACTGTATGATATATAAAGAAATATGTAAATATGCACCATGTCGCAAGATCATTCCTAAAAAGTGACACAAACATATCGGTATTATTTGAGGAGGGAAATTAAGTTACAAATTTAAGAATGAATTAGTATTTTAAGTTAATAAAATTTAAAATTAATTTAATTTTTTTAAAAAAATAAATATTTAATAAAAAATATATAAAATAAATAAATTCTAATAATAATAAATAATATCTCCAAAGCATATCTATCAAAATTGAGTGTCCGAACATTAACAATTTGAACACTTTTGGAGGGGATTCTAACCTTAGAGATATCATATTTAATGTATTTGTACTTTAAAATATACTATTAAAATATATTTTTTTAAAAAAACTAGGTTCACATTTTCAAAAAATAAAAATAATAAAATTTTCATATTTAATAAAACAAATAATATTAATAAGTATTGTAAAATTGTAACATTTCAACAATTTTATCATGATATAATGAAAATATTATTCATAGTTATCTAATAGAGATAATAATAAAAATATTTTTCATGATTAATTAACGAAAAATATTTGTATTAATAATATTGTAAAAAAATAACTAAAAATTAATAATTTATTTTTAATTTTTTCAAAGTTATAAGGATGTTTAAAGTAAAAAAAAATTATTATTATTCAAAAAAAAATACCAATATTTAAATTAAGATATTAAAATAAAAAAATTTAATAACATAAAATATTAAGTATAATAATGGATTAACTATCTATAATTGTACATATCATATCCATATTTATTAATAACGAATATAAAATATAGAATTTTTAAACTCTATATATTCATAGAATGATTCAAGCACACTGACACTGATTACAAAAATTTATTTAATTCACCGTTTATTTGAGGATAAAAATTCAAAATTAGTTTCATTAATAAATGTATTGAGATATGTAGATAACAAATGAAGTATATATATATATATTTTGCATTTACTTAAATGAGGAGGATTGACCGTACAAAAATGGGTCCCATCCATATCTTGATAAATTTTTGGAGTGTAACAGTAAGCTCCAGAAAAGAAAAAATATCCGCAAGCCTGACCCGTATAAACTGACTAAGCATCGGAAAGAAGTTCAAAAATTCCATAGGAACGACTCTTGAGGTATAACTCCGTCAACGTCTTCCTCCCCATAATTTTCCATTGGGATTAACGGCTGTGAAAATAATTCGCCGGAGAAGTCATCAAAACCCGGATACAAACCAAATTCAGAGGCGTAATTACCCGAACCCATCGTCGTAAACAAATCCAAGAAAGACTCGTCCAGAGCCAAGTCACTACCCAACTGAACCGTTCCACTTTCTTCGGAGATTGACGAAGGAGATAGAGACTCCATCTGTATTTTGGGCATTGAATCATGACCCGAGTAGCTTTTCAAAGGCTCCGAATTCGCAAACCTTGCAGCTGCAGCCTGAATATCGGCCTTTTTGAGCGACTGACCGTCAAAGATATCCGGTGGATTATCAGGGAAATTGAACTTGGCGTTCGGGCCACGCAAGCAAAAAAGAGCAGCATCGAAGGCACGAGCAGCCTTTTCAGCTGTGTCGTAGGAACCCAACCATATACGTTCCCGACTGTTGGGTAGTCTTATTTCGGAGACCCATTTGCCCCAGTTTCTCTTTCGGATCCCCTTGAACTTAAAGTCGTTTCTTTCAGAAACTGGTTTTTCAATGCTCTGCTTCACCATTTTTTTTAACAGACTATTCAGTAAATTTATGATATTGACAAACCCTTTTGGATTTGGAATTCGGAAATATTCAAATTATTGAGATTGGTGTGTGTTGTATTCCGAGCGAGGTCTTTGTATTTTGTTTGGCTTCACTTTGGGATTAATTATATGTTGAATGAAATCATTTTGCAGCTCTGACATTTATATACGTATTAGTATGGGGTGGGACTTTGGGATGAGTAGATGGTGAGGACTGAGGAGCTTGGCTTTGACTCCTAAGGCGCGTTTGAAGTTGAAGCCGTAAAGTGTCAAATTATTTCTGAATAAATAAAATTAAAGTAACGTGACACGTGTCCCATGAATACGTGGCAAAGATGCAAAGAGAGTTATACCCTCTTGAACCACGTGTAGAATATGATTAATTGCTGCGGGCAAATTCTAAATTTATTTATGAAAAATTATATTTATACATTTTATAAGAAAAATCCATTTTCCCATGCAAAATAATGTTAGGTACCAGTTTTTTTCCAAGTAGACTTTTAATACTCATATTTTTAGGTTTTGAATCTAAGAATTTTATGTTAAATTATACTTTATACACAGTTAAGTGATAAGGTTATTTACAATGTTAGATATAAGTTATCACTACTTTTTCGAATCTTTTTTTTTTTTGTCAAGATAACATTATTTTCGATAAACTTACCGTATAAAACAAATCACTAAAATTATATTTATACCACGGATACTAAATCATTAATACAACGATAAAGATTATAAGGGATTAAGTCTCACTTTGTAATTAATAAAAAATATGATACTTGATTATAAATCTCTATTATAAAATCTAATTTATCATATCGTCAAATCTATGTATATATATATATATATATAAATAATAAAAAAATTAATTAATTTAATAACTATTTCTTAACCATATAAGAAAGATTTGTTATGACATACACTTTACGTTATAAAAATATATATAATTTAAATAAAATAAAACATACTCAAATATATTAAAAATACAAGATAACTTACGTTACGATATAATTAGTATATATATATATATATATATATTAACCAGATAGTTTTATTTAACATACAAAATTTTCTAACTATGTATAAAAGTTTTTGTAATGTATGTGAAATATTATTCAATAATAAATATTTTATTTCAATATTTAGTTTTTTTAATATGATATTAAAGCTAGACGTTTTGTGTTAATGACTTAATAACTCAATTATTAAATTGTAAATATTTGATCTGCATATTATATATAACCAATATTTATATGAGAATGATAAATGTATTAAAATATTATTTATCTTTCTTACATAAGTTAAACTTTTACGAGAATTGATTTTCAACAATTTCTAATAAATAAAAAAGACCCACATTTTGATAAACATATTGAAAATAATACTATATATTGATTAAATATAATATTATAACCAATGAAATAACTAGGAGATGATTATTAGGTTTGTTGACATATTATTTCGTAAAAAGATTCAATTGCATGAGAAAAATATTTAATAGTAAAATTAAAAATTATACACAAAATAATTCATGGACATCATAACCCTTACTATAAAATATGTTTATTAAAATTAAAAAAAAATAGTGCAAACACAATAAAATGCTACAAAAATGTTTTAAATGTTTTTTAAAGTATAAAATTCATTTATTATAAAATAATACTAATAAAATTATATATCAATCAATTATAAAAAATGGAAGTAAGAACACTGAATTAAAGAAAAAATAGTAATAGAACAAGGAGGGTGAGTATGATTTTTTTAACTTAAAAATAAATGTTAATTACATAAAGAAGAAAATGAAAAAATGAAAAAAAATGTAAAAGATAACAAAATGAGATATTGTTTAATATTTATAGTTCATTTAGTAGCATGATTTTTTTGTTTATATTTTTCTATAATTTATTTTAATATATTTTTTAATTTTATATTTTTATCTTTTAAATAATAATCGAGTTGTACATCACTCCAATAATTTGATAATAAACATTATATGTTATATCCATTTGGAAGTGGTTTCTAATCTAATGGCATTTTAGATTTGTTACTGAATAAATATGTATTAATCGAATAAAAAATATATATTAAAAAATAACAAAAATAATATACTTTAAAATTTAAATTCATAAAAATAATATATCGTATGTCCAACAAATGTATTTTAACTATTAAATAAAATTTTAGCCCATCATTTTATATTGAATTTCATTCATTTCAAAGTTGAATTGTGGTTGTTTGACTCATTTAATATCAAAATTCATTTAATTTGATCTTGTGTAATTTTATTAAATATTATTTTTATTGTTATAATTTATAAGTTTTAGTTGTGTTATTTAAAGCATTTTAAAAATCATTGATTGGACTTATACACTCAATTTTTAGTAGGTTTAACGAATATTGAGTTTATACAAGCACATAGTATAAAAAATGTCAAAATTTTATACCAAACTTTAACCAACCTCAACCCATACAATACAACGCATCGCACTTACTTATGATAAAATTTATAAAAATTATGAATATCTTCACACATTATATTAATCTTTTAGATTATATAGTACATAATTCTTATAGAGTTTATTAAGATTTTTCCATATTGATTAATAAATATCTCAGTATAGTGTTTACAAATAAGATTAGATTTACATATATACAAAATTTATATAGTATTAGAACTTTATTTTATAAATGAGCCAATAAAAAAAAACTTAAATAGATCTAAAAAATACTTAGTCTTGTTAAAAGAAAGAAATACAAGTTATCCAAATATTATTATAATAAAATAAAATAAGTTAAAAATAAAAAAGTATTGATAAAAAGATACATACTTAGTATATAAAAAAATCTTACATTAATTAAATAATATATTAATGTAATATTTATAAGTAATATAAGACTTATAAAATTTTAAATTTAACATTTTAAAATTAGAAAAATGATACACTATACAACATTTACATTTATTTTGGTTTTAATTTCATTTTTATTCTATTTCAAAGTCAAGCTAATATAATTGTATTTTTTTTATCTTTATCTAATTATCGTTCATATCAAATCTCAAACTTACGAGTCTTTCAATTTAGAGGATCTTTACCACCCTTGTTTACGAAGTTAGTGTATTTTTACGATCACGTTAATGTTTTTAATAAAGTGAGTAATTTGGTTTTGTTTAATAACTATTTTAATTTATAATTTATAAGTTATAATTAAATATTTAATTTTGAAATTTATAATTTTTTATAAAAATAATCATCAAAATATTTAGTAATACTTTATATTTTATTTATTTATTCAAAACTTAAAAAATAAAAAATAAAAAATTCTTTTGTTATTATTCACAAATTTTATGTTTTTAATCATTTTATTTAAATATTTATAAATATAAAAGTTATAAAACTTAATTTATCCTGTAAAAAAAATTAAAAAAATTAATAATTTAATTCAAAAATATTCTTTTTAAAGATGTATGAATTACCAATATTTGATAAGTAATTCTTTAAAAAAATTAAAATCAAAATAAAATGATTTAAAAATCACTTGATAAAAGAAAAAAACTAAGAATCAAAATAGTGACCGAGTCAAGTAATTTTTACGTTAAAATGAGAAAGGCATAAATTTTTACCATGAAAATGATTTATTAATTTATATCCTAAAATTAGGTATTTAAACGTGGCATATATATGAGTCTAAAAGGGGAAGATCGGAATCATCATTCTCATCGCATTTTATGCCCAAAGGGAATGTATACATATTCGACTAAAATGACTAAAATGTATATATATTGTTTTTGTGATAAGTTTTTTTAAGTATATTTAAAAAAAAATCTATCTCACTTTCCACTGTGATTTTGATTTCTACTTAGAAAAGCTTAGTAAAAAATTTGAGTTAAACGAATTATGTTAACTTAATTCATTTTATTTAATTTTTAAATAAATGAAGTTATTTTTATTTGAATTTGTTGGTGTGTGTTGTTGTGGCGGTGTGCATGATAGCTCGATGGAAGTAAAGCATGGAGCGTAAAATAATGGTAGTGGATCAGCAAAAACGAGGATATGCGAGAAATTATAGTTCTTTGTTTAATTTTCGTTTTATCACGTATATCTCGTATTAATACAGAAACTAGAAATATGTGAAAATCATGATAATTATCGAGAATATTTTGACATGGTATCGAGGCAGGTTATTGGTGACTAATGAAACTATAGCGATTTACGATGGAACTACCCGTTCTAATTTACGAATCGATTTCTTGATTTCTAATGGAAGCCCATCATTCGATTTACGAATCGATTCTTCGATTCTTGATTTGTTGTTTTCTAATTCACGAATTGTTTTCTATTTACGGGTGTTCTTGATTGTAGCACATTGTTTTCATTTTTTTCTTTGAGTTCGATATCTGGTTTGTATTTGTCCAGAAAATTTGTTTATGGTTTACGATTTCTTATTTAGAAGCCGTCGGTGTGCGACACGGAAAAAAATATCAAAGTAAAACAACGACATCGGTCTGACAAAGAATATTGTGTAGGCGTAACAATGAGCCAAAACTGAGGGGATAGGTAGGACGGTGCGGCTTCGCAGTCTTTGCGACCATCCCCAGTATTCGAGTCACCATTTCTTACTCGCGTCGGTTCGCCGTTGCGAACATCAATAGAACAACCAGGGAGATGCGTCTAGTGCTTTCATTCGAACCACTTCATGGCATCGCGATTGTGGACGTCTCTTACTAGCGGCCATCGTGGAGAAACTTGGAACGAAGAAGAAGAAGAAGAAGTGCTTGAGCACGGAGATGGAGGACAGTAGAGGGCGACTCATTTTGGATGCTTGTAGTCGGCTGGGTTCTTCCATCGAGAAGAAGAGAGGCGTAGAGACTGCGTGGTGAGAAGGCAAGCGAGAGCGAGCAAGAGGCTGTGAGAGAAAAAAAAAAGGAAAAAGGGATTTAGGGTTCTGAAGAGTGAAAATGATTTAGGTATAGAAATTTTTCTTTATATAGTGTTGTACGAATTTTAGATTTCATGGCGGAATCTAGAGATTTAACTACCAATTTTATGTTGGAAGATTTGACGGCGAAAATGACGGAAGTTTTCACTAGAGCTCAGATCGGCCCTACGGCCTCTGTCAGTAAGCGTCGGCCACATTAGTATCAAGTTGGGAGGATCGACTATGCCTTTGTGGTCAGGTGGTGGAGATGTATATCTACGGCAAAGACAAGCGGGATATATTAATGGGGATTTTCCTCGCGGTGACCCATACGTTCGGGAGATGGCGCGGTGAAAATGCCATTGTTAAAGGATGGTTGATCAATTCGATGGACCCGCCTTGATTGCAAATTTTATTCGATTCCCAATGCGAAACAAGTTCGGGATTACAACGCTACCACGCCACATGATGGGACGAGACACGTCTCAGTGTATGATCTTCGTCGTCGAGTTACTCGTATGAAACGGGCGGGTGGATCTATTGAAAATACTCTGATGACGCGAGGGTTGTGGCGAGAAATTGATTTCCGTCGTCACAATCAATGGGTGTGCAAATGACATACAAAAATACAACTCCATCGTGCGGGAAGATCGAGTGTATACCTTCGTGATGGACTTGATGACGGACTCGACAAAACTCGAAGTAATGTGCTTGAATCGGACCGTTCCTGCGGTGGAACAAGCGCATGGATTCGTCGGGTCGGGAAGAGGTCGACGAGCCGTGATGATCGCGAGGTGTGATACGACACCGGAGCGGTTATGACTTTTAAAGGGGTCGAGGACGCTGTGTCGGTCTGCAACGAGACCTGCGGCGACGAAATCCTCGAGAAATCATGCTCTGTCTTGACATGAAATGTGGCCGTGCGGAGACTCCAAACACACCGTGGCTGAGCTCGTGGGTATCCCGAGAATGGTGGAATGATCTTGAGCACGGAAGAAACGAGGACACGGCGGACGACGAGATGTGGCTGCAATAATGCCTCGGCTATCCACACTTCCCGGTGAATCTTGGGATCCGGGTATTTCAAGTAAAGCATTTCACATCTCTGCTCGTAGTGATAAAGAGGATTGGATTCTAGACTGCGGAGCTACGGATCACGTGACATTTGACCCGGCTTGATCTCTCCCGATACAACCCGACGAGACGAGCGTGTTTCCAGTACAAATGGGGTCGGCTTATCCGGTTACGGGGCTGGAGCAGTGACACTTATCTCCCTCATTATCATTATACAATACTTTGCTTGTACCCATCTCTGTCAGCCGACTAATGTACGTAAGTCGGTCAGCTTGGAGACCTTAGCGTAGTATTGATGTATTCTACTTTTTGCCTTCTGCATGATATTCTGAGGAGATCATTGGGCGTGGTACTTAGGAGAGGAGGGCTATATTATGTGGATGACCTCGGTTCGGGAAGAAGCAAATCACGTACAACATGCGGTGGTAACAGAGGAACGACGGATTTGGCTATGTCGTCGTAGATTTGGGCATCCGTCATTCGGGTATTTAAGGCACACCTCACTTTGGTTTATTTTCAAATATCACACATTCGGATTTCAAATGTGATACGTATCTATGAAAAGTCATGGGGCGTCTTATCGTATGAGCGTGAATAAAAGTATGACTCTTTTTCTTTGGTACATTCGATGTTTGGGGACGCTTCCAGGTTATTACGTCATCGGGTCATCGTTGGTTTGTTATTTTTGTTGATGATTGTACCACGAATGACATGGCTTGACATACCGAACATAAAGATGAAGTATTTGCTACATTTCACATTTCACGCCATGATTCGGACGATTTTACGAAAAAATTAAGATACTTAGGTCTCATGTGGAGGGAGTATGTTAATCAAAAATTCCGGGACATACTTGGACAACCGTGGTATTCTCGGCTGAAACCTCGTGTTCCTGAGCCCCTTGACGAGAATGGAGATGCGGAGAGGAAGAATAGGCATATTTTAGAAACGGCTCGGGCACTTGCTAATCGGTGCATATGCCTAATAAATACTAGAGTGATGTTGTTATTCTGCAATTTTGTGTATCTCTTGAATCGAATGCCCTTAAAGACCTTACAATTTGAGACTCGTTAAAGGTGTTATCAGATCGTCTTCCCACTTACTCTTATTTTAATGCTTAGCCGAATTTTTGGATGTGTTGCTTTTGTCACCTCGTAAAAATCAACGAACTAAGTTGGATCCATGTGCTGTCAGATGTGTATTCTTGGGGTATGGTGTACAAAAAAAGGAATGCCGATGTTATGATCCGATTACTAAAAGAAACTATACTACCGTGGATGTCACTTTCCTTGAATCAGAATGCTTTTTCCCGTCAGGTATCTAATTACACCGCCCGGGAGGAGAGTTATGGTGAAGAAGCGAAATTGGCTTGATGTTGAAATATTAGACACAGTCGACATACTCGGATCGTGCCAATACTATGGAGGAACCCATTATCTAGACCGAGCTTGAACTTAGAAGCTGAAGGCGAAGTAGTAATTGAATCTCCCGAGAAGATGAAGTGGTTGATGTACCACTCCAGATTCTCTACAGTACCCAAATGATCCTCACTCTTGAGAACACTCACCGAGGTAAGCTATCCTATCACACCTTTACAAACTAATGCTATAGATACACACATTGGTTATGTTTTACCTTTCGAGACCTGGCCAAAGGTAAACCTCGAATCGATACTCCCGAGAAAGAAGAAGAACGACAACGAGTATCCAATAGAAAATTATGTATCTCTTTCAAAGATTATCGAGAACCTATCGGGCATTCGCCTGAAACACTCGTCGTGTCCAAATTCCGAGTAGCATTGAAGAAGCCTTATACGGATCCAAAATGGGCTCGAGCTATAAAAGAGAATTTGAGGCATTGTAGAAAAGAATAACACGTATGGGTGTTAAGCAAGTTGCCTCGAGGAGGAAGATGGTAGGATGCGAGTGGATTTTCTCCGTTAAGTATAAAGCGGATGGGTTAGTTGATCGTTACAGGCGAGGCTTGTAGCAAAGGATACACGTAAACGTGGGATAGATTATCAAGAAACCTTCTCACTGTGGCTAAACTAAAACGTGAGAGTTTTGTTATCTCTTTGCAGCAAATTTAGATTGGCCATTGCACCGACTTGACGTGAAGAATGCCTTTCTTCATGGTGACCTTGAAGAAGAGATTTACATGGATATCCCTTTGAGGATATCTTGTTACATCGAGAAAGCAGCGCATGTAGATTACAACGAAACGTTGTATGGACTAAAAGCAATCACTCGGCGTGGTTTGGTAGGTTGAGTTCGGCAATGAAGAAATATGGGTTCCAACAAAGCAACTATGATCCGTACTCTTTTCCTAAAACATCGATTAGGGAAGATACTGCCCTTATAGTCTATGTAGACGACATGAGTCATTACGGGGGATGATAAAGAAAGAAATGCTACAGAGCTTCGAACAAGCTTTGTCGAATGAGTTTGAAATGAAGAACTTGGGAGGGCTCGAATACTTCTTAGGTATTGAGGTAATAAGATCAAAAGCAAGGCATATGTCTTTCCCAGAAGGAAATATACTTTGGACTCTTAGCGAGCGGGACTACTAGATTGTAAACTGTCGATATTCGATGGTTCAAAATCATCGTAAACTCGGAGAAATATGTGGACCCAAGTACCGGCGGATAAACGGAGATATCAACGGTTAGTAGGTAAACTTCGTATATTTATCTCATACTCGACGATATTGCGTATCTTTGTGAGTGTCGTGAGTCGATTCGTACCTTTGCCCAGTGAAGACCATATGGATGCGGTCGTACGAATACTTAGATTACTTAAAATCCTCCCACAGGGAAAGGACTTATGTTTTCAAAGAATGGTCGATTGGAAGTCCTTGGATATACGGTCGGTGGGCGAGAATATGAAGGATAGGAAATCTCTTCTGTGGGTACTTTACTTTCGTGGGGGGCGATCTTGTTACGTGGAGAAAGAAGCAAAATGTAGTTGCCTTATCCGGTCTTTGGTGAATTTCGAGGAATGGTCGAGGAATATGTGAGCTCATTTTGGTTGAAAAACCTTGGCGAGATTGGTGTTGCTCACAACTCTGAAATAAACTTATTTTGTGATAACAAGCGGCCGTTACCATCGCTCGCGATCCAGTTCAACATGATCGCCTGAAGCACGTTGAAGTGGATCAGGAACTTAAATCAAACGAGAATCTTGAAGAAAAGATTATTAAGCTTCCGTTCGTTAAATCAGAAGATTAATTGGGCGATATACTACTTGCAAAATCACATTGTACCGAGGAACCTACGGCTTCAACGACAAGTTAGGCGTAAGAGATATATGCGCTGACTTGAGGAGGAAGTGTTGGTGTGTGTTGTTGTGTCCATGGACACGATAACTCAGTGGAGTAAAACATGGAGCATACTGATAATGGTAGTGGATCAAATAAAACAAGGATATGCAGAAATTATAGTTCTTGTTTAATTTTTGTTTTATCGTATCTCCTATTGTCTGAGAAACTGAAACGAATATATGAAAATACATGATAATTATGAGAGAATATTTTAACAGAATTGACCTTAGTTGACTGTGAAAAACTCATTTAATTTTTTTAAAATACATTTATTTATTTTTATTAAACTTATTCTTATATAAAACATATTAACTTATTTAATTTTTTAGTAGATTTATGATAATAAATAAATTAACATATTGTTTTTGTTGAATATGTTGAGAAATATTTATAATATTTATTTTTTAAATGTTAGTTATTGTTACGATGATTAATTATAATTAGTTAAAGAAAAAATTAATAATTTAAGTTTATTAATAAATGAAAAAAAAATTGATTTAAAAAAAAAAGATTTGTTGTTAGGGTAAAAAATGTTAAAAATATATTTAGTCTCTTAACAAAACAAATGTTCAGCCGAAAAAAATTTTATTCATCCAAAAATTATTGTTAAAAGAATAATAAATTTTCTATTTTCAAATACACATATTACAATATAAATGATATGTTGTAAATGTGAGTGAAAAAATTTATATTCTTTAACATTTTTCTTAAACAAAAATTACAAGACTCGTGTAGTACTTTTAATGAGTACCGGAATAAATCACTACCCTGATTGAAATTATTAAACCAAATAACAACTTTTGAATTACTTGTATTACATTTCAAGAAAAAAAAAGAATTAAATCAATTTAAAAATTAAGAAAAAAAAATAAAATGATTTAAAAACCATCTTTGCGGCAACGCATTTAAATGTAGCTCACAAAGTTATTAAATAAAAAATAACAGTTACGTCATTTAACATTGTTATATATATTGTTCACTTAAGATTGTTAGGTAGATTAATGAGGTTATTTTTTTAAGTTATTTTATAAGTTTATACTATTTTAAAAAAAATTAAAATGTTGATTGATTTATGAATTCTAAAAAATTAACTTTCAATTTAACATATAATGTCAACTCATATAGGTTTGTTTTTATACTTATAATCATAATACGATATAAAAATCTTTTTTGATTGAAAATGAAAAATAAATCATATAATTTAATTTAAAATTTATTATCATCACATATTATATTTATTTAATCTCTTATAATTAAAAAGATATAAGATATTTACAATATATATTATGTAAATATAAAATTATAATTATTTTTAAAATTAATCATTAAAATTATAGAAAATTAAGAAAATTAGAATATGCTTAAATGTTTATCAAATATCCGATGAAGTTATAAATATAGATAAAAATTATCAATTAAGAACATATAGTTTATACATTAATGTTAGAAAAAATATTAATTTTAAGATTTTGGATAATTTAAAAGTGATTTGAATAAAAGGTGAATCATGAATGATGAGAATAGATGAAAGTCTTTGAGTTATAGTTTTTACTTATTAGTTTTAGATTTTATAATTTTAAATAAATTTAAATTTATAACTATAATATATAAAGTAACAATTAAAAATATATTTTAAAAAAGCAATATATATTAATATTATAAGTTTGTTGGATTTATTAGTTTTTATAACTTTTTTACTTCCAATCAAATCAATAATATGATTTTTATATTTTTTTTGAAATTATTTGGACTAAACAACCTTTTCGGTTTTTTGTTGGTTGATTTTTGGAAGAAAAAAAATTCCCACCCCAATCTTGATGCTCAATTTTATACACTGAATTTTTGTTAGCGTAGGATTATTGACACAATCTAATTTTATTGTTTTAATATTTCATTTATTTTAAATTTAATAATTATTAAAAATATCATTTTATTTTTAATATATCATTTTCATATTTATTAAAAATATTTTTAATAACTTTTAAAATTAATAATAATTATATTGTTTCTAATTGAATAAATTATATAAATATGATTGTAATTTTTAATAATGTTGTGATATTAATTATAATCCGTGAAAATTGAGTTTTATTCCTCAAGTCAACATCAGAGGCGGAAGCAATGAAGTGAGAATGAAAGCATGCGTAAGCACAGATGCAAGTAAAAGTATTCTAGAGTCAGAACAATAAATTCAACTTCCACACAACGCGTTAAACAACATTTGTACTTTAATTCTCTTTTTCTATGATCAATCGCGAGACGTAAGATTTTATTTTTTCATCAAATCGGGACTCTCACGATTCTATTTTATCATGATCTAATAATTGTTAACGTTTTTTTTATTAATAAATAGATATCTTTAATTATATTATATGACTTAAATATCTAATATTTTTTAAAAAAATCAACTTGATTGATAAAATTAATTATAATACTTATAAAATTAACTATATAAATAAAATTGACAGTGAAATCTTCCTTCTTAAAATGAATTAAGATATAAAAAAATCGAACATACAGTTAAATTTTAACTTTTGGATTCGACGAAGATAAATTTCTTTTTTTATAAAAATACTAAATATTTTAAAAATTATATTATTACAATATTAACAAGAAGGTTGAATAAAAAGTGATAATTTAATTAAGTAAGAATATTTTTTTAATTTTTTCTTATATCTTATTTAATCACTAATAAGTTTAAATTATAATCTTCAGTAGATTCATAATATTATTTTATATTATTTTGTTTAAATATCATCTTGTCACATTATATTATAATCTTAATATAATTAATTTTAAACATTTATCATATCATTTTTTATTATTAAATTTAATTTATAAATTATCATTTATCATATTTTATATTATTTTTTATTACATCCATTAAAAACAAATAAACATCTTAATTATTATCATTTAATTTTATTAAAAATGAAGTAAAACATATAAAATTAATTAATTAATTTATAAATATCATTAACAATTCATCTTAATTTACATTTATCGATATCCAATGGGGAAAATTGAGAACATACCCTTGTAACATAGTTAAAATTACCTCTTAGAATGGGTGTAACAGTCACCTAAATCCCCTAAAAAAATTCATAGGACCTCATGCGTGTACTTTCAGAGCATTTACAAACTAGGAAATGATATAAATCTAGCGAGAAGGATCATCAAATTGTACACAACGTCCGTCATTCCTGCCATCTCTTCGCCACATTCTCCCGTTTTTCAGACCAGTATGGCAACAAATGAAGATGCAAGGTTAGAAGACATATTAAATGATACTTTGTTAACAGAACTTAAAGAGTTATAATAGACTAGCTGTCTACACACTCCAAAGACATTCCCCAGCTGGCTAAAACCATAATGTCACCTAAAAAGTCCGTTGTTCACGTCCATTAACATGTGTTCTAACTTCTAAGCAAGATGGGTGCCATTTGTCGAAAGACAAAATATGTCTCCTCCCTAGCCATCTCCAAAACCTCAACGGTTGAATGAGGCAGCTGAGTTATCATCATACTGTCCTTTCCATGCATTCCCACTGTCACTTCCACTGCACGCTTGTTGATTATTAGGAACTGCAACATTAGCCAGATCTCCATCCAAGCTCATCTGTTGTTCTTCAGCAAACGGCAATATCTGTATGCTCTGAACACAGCTTACAAACTCCCTGGAAGCAATGAAGGGATGAGAACAAATTCCACACAAAAAAAAAATAAAAATAAAAATAAAACTTTTAAGTCAAGTCTTTTGACTTACTCCCATGGATCATCACCAACAAGTAATATGTCGTTCTCATGATCCACATAGACAAGCTTCCAGTCTGTCCTGTGTTGATCTTCAAGTTGTCCTTCAACACCAAACATGCGGGCCAAATCATACCTTAGCTCATCATATCCTTTGTAACGGGTAACATCAATGCATCTTCCAACCGACCCACGCTTTAGAACCTGCACAAGTATTAGGTAATATTAGACACCAGGTATTATCACAAAACTGAGCAGGAATACTTTTATATAGGTATTTAAAACTAGTGTGATGACCACAAGAGACCACTTCTAGCTCAAATTATGAAAAAAACAATATCAATTTATTGTAATCTGCCTTTAGTAAAAACCTACTTCCCACAAATAATAGTCCAATCATCCAAATGTTTCATCTTCTAGAAAAGTTTAAGAAAAAATTGTTCAGAAGACTAGTTAAACCAGAGATAAATCACGAGACCTTTGTGTATGTTCTCATACGTTGAGCCTGGTTACCCCACATTCCATTGTTCAAAACCCCAGCTTCACTTACAGTAATTTCATTTGGACACCCAGGTTTCAATGGCATGTTCGGGACTCCAAATGACTGAGAACTTATTGCAGCTGTTGACAACTCTGTTTCAATCTCTCTTGGACCACCACCATAATTTGCAAGCAAGTTTTGGAGATCTTTTTGAGAGTCACATCCTCTTGACAACAGAGTATCAGGTGCTAATCCATCAACATTAGCTGCAAAAGGAATACTGTTCCGAGGTTGTGATTGGACATCAACGTCAAGACCGAAAGTGGGGAGTGGAAAGCTTTGCTGGATTGTGCTAGTATCCAGACAATATGATGTTCCAGAAGAGGCTTCCAACTGATCATTGATAGTACCTTTATATTTAAGTTGGTCTGGTCCTCTTGAGTGGGGTAATTCGTGCTTGATCCGAATATCAGACTTGTTTTGAAGCTCTTGAAACAAATTACTAGGAGGTTCGACCACTGAATCATCCACAAGTATGGGCTGTCCTTGATGGTTTCTGTTCATGATGTTTGTTGGAGGCATCTGGCAATTGTTGGTAGAAGGGGAGGTTGAACATGAGGGAGCATCACCATCTGTAATGCCAGAGTTGGCTCTGATAGGTACAAGTGGCTTGTGTTGGCTATAAGGAATTTTTGGAGATTGAATCAATGCTGAGGTCGAGAAATTGTTCATGCTGAGAAGCTTATCTGCTGAGAAGCTATTCCCACTTAACTGTTGTTGATGATGCTGAGTTGGAGGCAATTGTTGTATTTGATTGTTTTGATGATGTGCCTGCTGTTGCTGCAGCAATTGAGGCTGCAAATGTGAACCTTGTGCAGAGAGTAATTGTTGCTGTTGTTGCTGCTGTAACTTGTGCAATAACTGCAACTGAAACTGTTGTTTGGACAATCCTTGTTGTGCTTGTGGTTGCTGCTGTGCTCTCTGAGGAAGGTTTTGTTGCAATAACTGTAATGGGTTTTGCTGCGAATTCGCTGAATGTTGCTGCTTTTGGAAGTGACTGGCTTGCAGTTCCATTGGTTGCTGAAAATTTGCTTCTTGCGGTAACGATGTTGGTTGAACTGGATTCTTAGTGGAGTGTAAACTTTGCTGGGATTGAGTATTCCCAGTCATTAACTGTTGTTGTTGTTGTTGAAACTGAGTGCACAAAAGTGATTGCTGCAAGCTGTGATTTGGGATCTGATTATTAGCAACCACACCATTATTTGGAAGAGGTTGACTTATTTGTTGTTGCTGCTGCTGCTGTGGTGGTGGTGGTTGTTGTGGCTGCTGTGGTGGTGGTGGTTGTTGTGGCTGCTGTTGCAATTGATGAGGTTCTTGTTGGTGCTGTGGTTGCCTTTGATGTTGGTTAGTAGAGTTTTGTATTAATTGCTGCACCTGCTGATGTTGATTCATTGGTGATTGTAATAATTGATGCAACTGCTGCTGTTGGGGCCATGTCATATTTGGTTGTTGCATTTGACTGATCTGGCTTGATGGAGTTACATTGTTTATCTGGGCGCTCGACCCAGTTATGACAGGGGATTGAAAACTGAGTAACTTGGATGGATCATCAGCACTGAGGTTATTGTTCATGGAAGTCGAAGATATCATGGATGGAAAATGTCCTGACTGGGCAGCTGTTAACTGATTATTCTGCTGCATGCTCATCCATTGCATTAAACTCAAACCCGGAAACACTGAACTTGAGGTATTCTTCATGCCAAATTCATCTCCAAGCCAGGGCATGGCTCTCTTGAAAGCATTCTCCATGTCAGTGTCGTTATCTGAAAAATAAATTTTATAGATTATCAACAAGCAAATAATCGGGAAGGCAGTTTCACAAAAAGATTTGCTAGTTCACTTCTTTCACAAACATGCAAGCCAAGGATAAAATCAGCAAACTTTGGCCAAAGAAAGGTCACTTTCTATAAAACTTTGGAAATAAACACACATTAGAACCCAAAGAAGTAAGAACCACAAAATGGAGTCTGCTCCGTCATCCCACAGTTTCCCAATGTAAGTGACAAGTTCTTCTAAAACAAATAATACAAAGATTGTCTTAATCTAACAAAATCTCTTGTCAATCTTAGCTAAGTTAATGATTTGATTTACCTGGCATCCCTGGTTGTTTGAAGAAGTTGGGTCTGAAAAATGGTGGTGGACATATGTAGAAAGGAGTTATAACAGGCTCAATGTCCCAAATTGATACCCTGCTAGGCCTTTCCCCAGCTGTCGATTCATCCCAACCAACCTACCAAAAGCACATTAGTCAGCAACAATAAATTCTAAAAAGCACATTGCTGCTTGCCCAAGGTTATTTATCAAGGATAAATTCCAAAAACGGAATGTGAATCACATAAATACGGAAAAAATTGAAAACTTTGCACATAGAGATTACATGAAGCGGCAATATTAGTATTTGCTTGGGGAAATAAACGAGTTAATAATAGCCCAATTTTCTTTTGGGAATCACAAAATTATCCCTACCTGAAGATTGCGCCACTGTGAATTTTTCCATCGCAAAGGGTCCAAATCACTTATACCTGTGATTGTGCCCATGTATCTCCGTACACCTGATTCCTCTGTCTCAAACATCATCCTGAATCGCATGCCAAGTGAAACTTGCGTATACATTGCTTTGGTATACTTGGCTAAGGGTATGACAAACTCAGAAGGACTTGCCCTGTTTGAATTGAACAAATGTTCTAAAAAACTAAAACATAAATCCTCGACAGCATCTACTAAGTACTGACTAATAGACATATGAAACCTAAAACATCTTATCAAGGCACCTTGGGTTGTAAAATATTGTAAATGGGCTGTTTTTGGCAGCGGCATGAGCAGCTGCAGCAAGAATTCCAATGTGCATGCTATCACTGGATATGACTGATGAAGAGAGAGCCGATTGCTTCTTATTAGCACGCCTTATACCCAAGAGAAACTGTTGTTTATCATCTCTAAAAAAAGCAAAAGAAAGTTGTCTTAGATCAATAACAGAGAGATTAAAATATAGTTAAAAAGCATTTTATTGTGTTGGAAAATCTTATACCTTATAAAAAGAACAGCATCTGCAGCAAAGAGTCTTTTTGTGCTAACAAAGACACTCCAACCTGTTGTCAATAGATGTCTCTTTGGTTGGCCTGAAATGAATAGCTATGAGAATTTTAGGATACATACGTGAGTGTCCATATCTAATATGTAAAACCCAGTTGTTTTTTGTTGGATAAACTTCGTATTTTTTTCTAATTTGTTCTATCCCCAACTACAGTTAAAATTAGACAATATAGGAAAACAAAATCACAAAGTAATATCCTTGTATCCAGAGTTAAATTAATATAAAAATCGAAGGAGTAAGGTACTGGCATGGTACATTTAACATATGTGGTCAACAAACCTGGAATTTTAACAACTTGTCTAAAGAGTGAATCTCAACAAAACATGATGAATAATATATAAGCATAGATAGCTATTGGAAAAGGGGGTGGAAACCATTTGATAAGGAGAATTACCGCGATAAATATGTCTGAATGTCCATGAATGGTCATGCAAATCTCGAGCTACTAACTCTTGGGCAGGTGGTTGCATCGAAAAATCCTAGCAAAAATTCCATAAGGTAATTTACCAGTTTCGTGAGTAGTGTAACAGTGATATTTTAAGTTAAAATTCTAAGATGTCAAATACAATACACACCAAAGGAGGGAAGATTTTTTCGGCAGCACGTCGAGGTACAGAAAATCCACCATGAGTACTTGTGTCACTTGCAGTGAGAGTTTTGCAGAAGAACTCTGCAGGTTGCCTACTTTGCTTGAGACCCATGTCAGAAGCCAACAAAGCTTCCTTGTCATACTGAGAAAGGAAGTATTTCAAACAATTTTCCACACGCATGAAAAACAAGAGAAAATGAAAAATTACGGGCAACAAATTGTTTAATTATCAAAACGAATCGCTGACCTACATTCTGTACTGGCTGGAGTGTCATTTGCGCATAGACTTCATCTGTCTCTGGATCGGCCTAATTCATAAAAATATAAGTTCAATGTAAACGACCCAACAATGCACTAGGAAAAAAACTACTAAGAGTTACTCAATTAACAAAACAACACTTGTCATCAACAGAGTCAAAAACAAAAAATAAAAAAACTGCTCAGAGAACTCACTTACATGCAAGGTGACATTATGAAGCAAGCAGATCAATTTTGAAGGCAGATTGGGATAATTTGGAACGAAATCAGCCTCCTTATGCATTGATGCTGCAACCTACAGGATGGAAAAAGATAACCTTCTATCAGACAAAGGAGTTGATAAATTCTAATGCTTTTTCACCAGAATGTGTGTTAAACCAACGCACTTGCTCACTATGGCCTTGAGGGAAGTATACGACAAGACTCCCAACAGGAGGCAAAGAAACTAATGGCCCAGCACAAGCATGCCATAACTCTGAATTAATGTTCTTCCTCTCTCCTGAATTCCAAAACCAAAGTATACGTTACTACTTCAATTGAATTCTCAAAGTGATAACAGGGTAATATAATGAGAGAAAATATCTGAACTAAATTATAATCTTGATAACTCAAAGCTAAATTCTAAATTAAGAAACATAGAAAAATTGATACCATCTCTGCATTAAAAGAGAATAAAGATCCCATCTCTGCTTTAAAGAACTCATTTTTGTCAATGCCTTTTGTATTCAAACTTTTTGAAACAGAGCATCTCAAATAAAACCAACCATTGAGGTAGATGGACTACACAGAACTACAAAGACCTTGTCTGATTTTTTTACAAAAAAAACCATTATATAAACAAAAATCAACAAAACTTAAAAATATTAAGAAGAGGAGATAAATCAAATAATTAGTTAGCCAAAGGAACAGAAATGAAAAAAAAAAATTCTCACCTTCTCCAGAATTTTCCAAAACACCATTTGAGGGAGCCTTCATGTTGACTAATATGAATAATAACACTTAAAGAAACTTAACTCCCTTCTCTGTAAATGACAAGTTTTTTACCATAAAGACAGTTTTAGCAACAACCGATAACCCAAAAAAGGGCAACACCGCTTTATCGATCAAACAATAAAAAAAGTCTGAGAGAAAGCCTCCAATGCTATATAGAAACAAACCTCTCGCTTGACATCGAACGGACCAGTTAGCCCCTGAACTCGCCAAAGGCTTTTCCGAGACGTATTACTTCTCCTAAACTTACCACATAAAAGAAAAACCCAAAAAACTTGAGCATTCTATTTCAGCTAATTTCTCGGTATCAAAGCTCAAAGATTCCAGGATTCATATTTCTCAGTGCCAACGAACCAACGAAAATGAAAATTTCGCCATCGGCAATCCAAAAAGGCTGAAATGAAAATAAATGAAAAAGATTGGGTGATAAAAATCAGAACTTTGCTACCAAAACACTAGAATCGACAAAGTGAGCAATAATCTTCGGTCTTCCGCACTGCATATTCCCTTTCCATACAATTTGGAAAAAACAAAGCACTGAGTGTCAGGATCAGACCCACCTGAAACAAGTCTGTATTACTGTGGAAGACAAGTATTTTGTTTTTAGATTTTTTTGGATTCGTGAACAAGCAATTGTCGACGAGATCAAGGTAGAAAACACTAACTTGTGGCCGATAAATCAGAGGCCGACTTTGCAAAACTCGGACAGCTTTTTTTCCTTTTCCCCCCTTTTCTCCCTTTTATTCTATTATATGTGAATGTACAGAGCCGACAGGAAATAGAGTCGAGCAAAGCTTTTTTACATCACGAAGAATATTACTGTATGTTTTGTAAATTATATTTTGCAGTAACATCTATAATTATAAGTGGTTAAATTTTAAAAAAATTATAATTTTTTATTTATTTTTAAAATTATTATATATCATATTATAATTAAAATAAATATATATAATTTTAATATTATTTTTACTATTATAAAAAAATTCACTTACAAAACATATAAACTAATTTATTAAAAATAATTTTATTTATTTTTAAAGATATTAATTTTTTTTTTAAATTTTAATATATTTTATAAAAAAATTACATAAAATAATATTTTAAAATTTAAATTTATTAAAATAATATTAAATATAATTAAATAAATAATGTTGTATATTGAAATGATTTAAAAAAATAGTTAAACTTAATTATATTTTATATGAAATAATGGAATTGATTATTTTAATAGTAAAAATATATCAATTAATTATATTAATATTATTTTTATAATTATAAATTAAGCGTATTTTTTTTATTACTTTCTAAAACATTCAAAGTTTATTTTAAAAATCGATAAAAACAATTTAAAAAAAATTTATTAAATTAAAATATTATATTAAATATAATGTAAAAATAATGAAAAGAATTATGATAATAACATAGTTTTAATTATGTTAATTTTCTTATGTATTTTATAAAAAAATAGTTTAATGAGATAATTATTGAAGTATAATAGTTGTGTTAATCGAATTCATGCCTAAATTCACCTTTTTAGATTCCTCACTCACAAATTCGCATTTTCAGCGGGGAGATGTTGGTGTCTCCCTGTAGTGTTTGTTACACTCTTTGGAGTCTTACCACGGGCCACGATAATCTCAAATTTAAGTCAAAATTTCTAAGTTTTGTGATTATGAGAGAGAGATTTATCGGTAAAAATTAAAGGATGACTCATAATATTAAAGTGGTTGGCGTAAATCTTTGCCGGTAAAATCACAAAAATACGATCCCCATATGATCTCAATCATTTTGGGAAGAGAAAATAGATTTCTTTTTTTTTTAATACTCGGTGAGGTGGCAAACCACTTGATTTTAGCTGTTGGACATTTGGGCTGTTCTGTATGTGTATATATATATATATATAAGTTGTACAAATATATTAAAATTTTAATAGATTAATGCGCACATGTTTGTATTTTATTTAAAATATTTTCTTTAAATTAATTATAATTCATAAATATAAACTTCAATGCATATCAATTTAATTATAAATTTTTTATTTTTAAATTTTTTTTTTCATTTTTAAACTTATAATATACTTTTTTTTACTGTTATTGAACTTATAATTCTTTATTAAAAAATTAATAATATTTTGTATAATTATATCATAATTATATATTTATTTCGATATAAATCATTTAAACAAATAATTTTACTAAATTATCTGTACGTTCAACAAATATAATTAAATAGTATACATATTTTTAATTATAATTATATAAGAATTATTTATGAATTTATATTTATATATTTATTAATATTTATATTTTAAAAAAAATTAATTTAAATGTTATTATAAGTTATGAATGATATCTATTTAAATCATTTGTAATCAAAATGAGTTCCACATATCTATATATGCATGTTAAAGTATATTTTTATCTCTAAACTTTGATTAAATTTATTTATTTTTTAATTTTTAAACGTATAACTTGATACCAAATTTTTTAAAAAATATCCAATCCCTAAATTTTTAAATCATATAATTTAGTATCAAATTTTTAAAATTTTACACATAATTCATAATTTTGTTATTAAATACATATTTATTAATTAAAAATTAAAAATTTATATGTGAAATTTTAAAAATTAAATGAATAAATTATATAATTAAAATTTTTAATAACAGGTCAAATTATATATTTTAAAAATATGAATATAAAATTATATATTTTAATAATTTATATATAAATTTAATTAAAATTTAAAATTAATGATGTAATTCACCGTATTTTTAAAGAATTAGCCTAGTCGTTTATTCCTTTTTTTTTTCTTTGATCAGTATTCATATAATTTCTTTTATTGGACCCACTTAATCATAAAAACACCATTAAGAGAACAATAATGATTAAATTAATCTTTGATTTATAATATTAAATGTGTTATTATTTTTATTAATGTACCTGTAATCACAATTCTAAAATGAGCCTTTCCCACTAACCAAATTTCCTTTTTGCATGTGCCATTTATGTAAATGATTTTGCATGATACCTCAAATAACTTTTAGAGCCTGTTTATTTGAATACTTGAGATCGTTAAACCTTTACTTATTAATTATTATCAACACTTTTTTTCCCCCCTAAACAAAACTATTAGAAGAATGAATGCAAACAACGTAAAACGTATTTATAATTATACAAATTATAACATGATACGTAACAAACTAATTTTAAATATATAAAAATTACTTATTTTTCTATATATTATTTATAATGTTAATAACAAATTTTACGATGATAAAGTATTTAAGTTATTCAAAAATAAATTAATTTTAATTTCACTCTTTAAACTTATGTATAAAGAAATTTAAATTTGGATATTGATATTGATATTGGTATTGAAACAAGTAAAAATTTTATAGTTCAAATTGTTTTTCTTTAATTTTTAATAATTTAAAAATAATAATGTTAAAATATAATTAATTATATATTTAAAAAGTCATTTCATATATTTTTATTAAGATAATATCATACCAGTTTATCAAAATTAATAAAGGAGGAAGAAAAAAAAAACATGCAACAACAGCAAGTAATGTCAGCATTAGCCTAAATATTTCTGTAATGTTAGCGGGGATCCCAGAAAGTTCACTGGAATTCTCAAAGAGAAGCAAATCAATCTATTTGTTTGGAAAAACTGAACTATTTTAATTTTTACAGATTAATTACGTGGTTTTAAAAAAAAATGGTTGGTCAATATTCTTCTTAAAATATCAATTGTCCTTCAACACATTCTTTTTTCCATACAGAAAACTTATTTTCTTTTTTGTTTTCAAAATTAATTACTATTTATTTTTTAATAAAAATAATTGTTTTAATCTTGACATTTAAAAAGTACAAAATAAATGGCTTGAAAAAGAAAAAGAAAAAGAATATATTTATTTATTAGTAGTGATGGTAAAGATGAGAAGAATGACCACTAGCCGCAAAACCAGGAGCTGTTCACATGCCATGAATTCGGCGATTCCTGGACATCATGATACTTATTATATTTAGGGGAATGTTATATTTAAATTTCGACTATTTTTAATTACATCTTATTTATATTATATTAAGTGTTATTATCTTAAAAATAATTATATTACATATTATTATGATATAATTGGTTCTTTAATTTTTTTTATATATAACGACGTGTAAAAGCAAGTATAAATTGGAGTGTTATTAATAATATTTTTTTTATATTTATTTATTTTTACTAGTACATCATGACAATTAATTAAATATATCTATCAAAATTATTATTATTTTTAAATTCGATCGCTCCATCTTTTTTATTCATTTATATTGTTTAGATTTTTTCTATCAAATGAAGACTTATTCTCTTTTTAGAATTTACTCTCTCTAAATTTTTTTAATTAAATAAAATCAATTGCCATTTATTATAAACGTCTAAATTTATATTGACATTTCTTTTGCATACACTTTACCTGGTATGATTTTTTAGTATCTTTTAATTTTAGTTTATGCATTATTTTATTATCTAATCTTAGTTGTAAAAGTGTTATTTCATTTAATAAATATGATGATACTTTAAAAGGTAAGCTTATAGAATTAATAAAGTTAGTTAAAAATATTTATACATTTTTATAATAATTTAGATAAATAAAAAATTATTAAATAAGATGAATACTATTGGTATTATCACTAAAATAATTGTAATATATATTATTTATTATATAATTATATTTTTCCAGTATATTCTCAATTTGCAATGAATGCTTTTTTATTTTCTCGAGCAACATTTAAATAATTAATAATAGGTTTTTTAATCCATTAAATTAATGTTATAAACAAGTATATGTTAAAAATATGTAGGAACTTATGTATATGTTAAAAGATAAAAATATCAATCAGATTAATTATTTATTAGGAAAATAATATTTAAATTTTATATTTATTTATAAAATATCCATATAATCATTTTAATTTCACAGATAAAACACATTAATCATATTATTTTAAAATAATATATTTTAATAATTTTATTGTTATGTTTATAAATATTTTATTAATTATTTCAATTTAATTTTGATCATTTTATTAGCTTTTATTTAATGATTTTAGACATATTTTTTTTTCTCTAAACATTTACTAATAATCTGGTAACAAGGTTTAATTATTTCAAACTTAAATTTTTCATCAAATAATTAAATTTTTCATCAAAAAATATTCAAAATACCAAAATTTATAAGAAATTAAGGAAATATAAAAAAATTAACAATAATATGACTAAATTATACTAATATTTTTTTAAAAATGATTAATATATTTAATTTATAAAAATAAAGCTATCAAAATATCATAATAAAAAACTTAATGTTATAATAATTTAATTATAGAAAGGAGGTATTTGTATATATATATATTGCTTTTGAACTGCATATGTTAACGACTGTAAAAAGATGTTTAGTCGTGCTTGAAAAAATAATAGATAATTTGTGGTTTTTATTCTCTATTATTATTCGTGAATGCAATCAAAAATTTCTTGAAAATAACCTACTATCGTAAAATGAGAACCTTTTTGTGTCAGGGGAGAATGATGGAGCATGAACTTTAATGTCAGGTGTCAAACTCTCTCATATGTAATAATTTATTATTATGGGCATATTAGTTATATTTAACTGTAAAATAAAATTATATATAAAAAAATAAAATTTATATGATTACGTAAATATTTAATATTAATAATAAATATAGATTAAAATTATAATAAAATTTTTGCACAATTTATCTTAAATTTAAGTTATAAAATTATGTATCTTAATTTTTTCTTTTATTTAAAATTAAAAATATTTTTTAAAGTATACAAAAAATGAATTAATATTAATTTAAATAATTTTTATGATAAAATTATTTTGTTATATAACAAATTATTTTACTAAAATATTTATCATCTAATTATCTTATCACAATGTTATCACAAAGTATGATACATGTTAATATAATAAAATTTAATACAATTATATTTAATTTACCTAATAAATTATATAAAACATATCATATAAATACATATAATATACACAGGATTAATATGATGAGAAACATAGTCTATTATATTGGACGATAACTATGTACTAAATTTTAATATTTAAATCCTTAATGTTAAAATATAATAGTTACTCAACATACAATTTTATCAAATACATATATTTATAAAAAAAAAACATAATAAAAATTAATAATTTAAATATTAACGTTAAAATAAGAAAGATTACAAAATTATATAATATATAGAGTCGCATTATCAATTATTTTATAAATAATAAAAAACTTAGCGTATTAATAACAATAATTTAAGCTATAATTAAACAAAAGAATAGCTGGATTGTAAATTATCTCGTATTTACGGATTGTAAAAAAAAAATGTGCATTACCTTGTACAAGGGAAATACTAAAAATAATTTTTAAAATTTATAATAAAAAATAATAATTGTATTTTAATATCATACATTTTTACTATTAAAAATAATATAATATATAATTTTTTATTTAATATCATTCATTTGAATATTATTATTTAATTAAATTATTATTTTTATTATTATAAATTTAAATAATAATATTATTTTTTTTTATAATTTTTCTACTATATTCTAGTTAATTTTAAGAGAATAATCATTTGGATAAAAGCAAGTTAATGAGAGGTGAAACATCCAATATTGATGAAGCCCAAGCCAAGAGGAAGAAGCTAAACATGTGAATTTCTACAGCTTTTGTCGGACCAACCACCTCCAACTCCCACTGGAATATCAGGTTTTATAACTTATTGACATTGTTTCAAGTTATTACAAACAAGTATCTCTCGCCCACTTTTGCTTTTATATATATATATATATATATATATATATTAACAAGATAGTTAGATCAGTTACATTGATTTTTATTTTTATTATTAATAATTTAATGATGTTATATTTTTCTTTCGATTATAATTATATATGTTTTAATTAATTATAATAAATGTATAAGTTTCAATTCTAAGTTATTAACTTTAGTAATAATTAATAAATTAAATGGAATTTTATGTTTTATAGAAGTTAACAAGTTGATTTATTTTTTAAAATATAAAAATTAACAAAATTTACTTATTTATTATTAATACTCATAATTATTATTAAATTTAAAATATTTATAATATATATTTTCATTATAATTAATATAATTTTGATACGTAATAAAGCACTGAAATGAAATATGCCCTCGCTTCGCCACGTCCGCTGACCTGCGTACTACTGTGTATGCGTAAAGAGTAAGCCCCCAATTATAATATTATCTATAATATTTCACATAGTCAATTGTGTATTGATTATTGATATTTACCTCCCAGTCTTTTTTTTTTTTCTAAACTTGCATTCATTTATGTCTACGTTACGTTACATAAATGGGGTTTGAATTAGTGTACTAGCCAATATAGATACCTACCAAGAGTTTTTTTGGTGGTTTTAATTAATATCTTTTTCGATTAGCGTAATTTATTAATAATATTAATTATAATAATATAAAAAAATTGTTCAATGTAAAATACATATATATAAATATTTAAGTGAATAATATATATTTTAATTAATTTTAAAGGCAGTGGTAATTCTGAGTTATCCAAATTATTAAAATCTTGTTGTTGAAATTTATAAAAATATATATATAAATAAATATATTTTATTTATTTTAATTAAAACATAAAGTAAAAAAAAGTTACACGTAACAAAAATATAGATAATACAGAATTTCCAAAGTACATGATTTACGAGCACGTTACATTAGCTGTATCATATACGTATCATGTATATGTGTATGAGAGAGATTATTAACAACCACACGAATTACATGGTTTACGAGTACGTTAAGTAATTTGTCATTTAAACAGAACATGATCACATTTTGATTCTTTGCGTTTAGATGTGAAATTGATCATCTTTTTTTTCTGCACATTCGTTCCAAAATTAAATATATCAATCCATAGTGAATCCAATATTATTTATATCTTTGTCGAATGATTATTAAATTTAAGGGAACATATTAGCTAAATTTATGTTGGTTAGATATTTAATGATGATTATTATTCTTTTAAAATAAATAAATTTTTTTTTTGGTATAGTTATTAATAAAAAAAAATTTAATAAAATTTATAATAAGATATTGTTATTTCACTTATTAAATTATTAGATCAATAAAATAACAATTTTGACTCTTTATTCACGAAATAAAATCATACTATAGATTTAATTAAAAACTTAAAAATTGCTTTTATTATTTATAGTTCATTTATTTAAAAGCAATATAATAAAAAATTTATTTATAGAATGCAAAACTAAAAGATGGAAATTACTTGAATTATTTACCCTAAGCTTTTAATTAATAATATGCGAGTGCCAAAGGACTTTGAGGGCAAACAAAATGATTCCCCTTAATTTTCTTTAATAATGTTCCGAGGCTTGTGCCCCTTGACATGCTAATGGAATATTGAAATGATACATTGTAGTTATGCACATGGATTTTTGTTATCTAATTAATTATTTATATTTCATATATAAATAATAATAATAAAAACAAAGTTACAGGGTAATTAAATTGCAGGATGTATTTTAATTATCGACCAAAATGGTAAATTTCACTCCCTTTAATTAGTTAGAAAATAGCCAATCATAAGATAATACCCCACTTTATAAACACATGAAAACCCAGAAAGTATTTCTTAAGACTCTGGAATACTAACATTTATGACACTTTATTTATTTTTACAAATTTAGTATAATAGTTATCTTTAAAATATTAGTGTAATTTAATAACCCTATTATTATATTTTTAAATATTTTAATTAATTCAATTTTTTTTTATAAATTTTCACTTTTTAGATATTTTATTTAGAAAAAATTTAAGTGTGATATATGTTAACCTTATCGTATAGAAACGTTAGAAGTTTTTTAAAATGATTAAATTGATATTAATTTTAAAAAAATATCACCCGAAAATTCGACAAAATAATTATGGTACTGAAAAAGAAGGGTATGTAAAAGTTATTAATTAAAACAATCCAATTCATATTATTTGAATTAAATTAATCTAATAATTTTTTATTTTATTGATTTAAATTTATTCTTATTTTTTATAAAACTAAATTATATTGTATTCGTTATTATTTTTTAAAATTTTATAAAAAAACAAATTAATCAATATATTTATTTTTATATTAATACTTACCTATATAATTTTTAAAAAGTTTTATTTAAGATTTTTTCTTTCTCTATTTTCATAAAAAAACAATTCACCCATGATATAGTTCATCGATCCTTACTTCTTACATAATACTTTAGTACTAGCTCTTCCATGGATGCTTCAACTCAATGATGGTTCAAAATTTGTGATTGATATTGATATATATACATAACATCCACACCCTACTCAGAAGGTACGAAAGCCGAATAACACTACGGACAATTTAATTAATTAATTAATTTTCTCTCTCTCTCTCTCTCTCTCTATTTGTCTGGTAGAGAATAGAGATGTTGCAGATGATGATTTTCATTTTACTTGATAAATAGAGAAAATACGATTTTGATAAAACAACCACAAAGGTCAGCATCCAGGTGATTCGACAATATCTGTCGATCAGCCGATGAGTAATTTGGATCATCTCCACTCAGAAAAATGACAATTATACCAACAGTTTTGACGTCTTTTCGTATGTCACTTTTAAAAACAGCTAGCATCTTAATTGCATGAATTTATTATTATGAAGGTGGGGTTCAATCAATCACCTTCCATTAATCAATTCACTTCTAAGTCTAATCCATCTTCTTCATTGGGATTCAATTTCTCAATTAAGAAACTCCTTTATTCTTCATCTTGTGTGCAAAAATTGTAGTAATCTGATATTAGTTCACTTTAAATAACATTAAAGCCCCTTCCTTTACTCGTTGAAGTTAACCGATTGGTAAAAGCCCAGATAATCCAAAATAAGATAATCAGTGAGCATATGCATATGCATATATGCCTTTGTAAATATCATTGCAATTTGTCAGTTATATTTGCAACACCTACACGCCTGTGCCTTCTTTGTTATTTTCAAAACCCCACTTCGTAACCTATTCATCTCCTATTTCATTCTTTACGCTCATTTATAAAAATAAAACATAGGTCGCCATGGGGTATTGCATATTCTTATTGCAATTTGCAAAGGGCGCCATACAATTTATTTATTAAAATCGTGGTTTGAATTTGGAATTTAAGATTACAACAAAAGTTGTATCATACATGGTTAATTATTTCTAACTATAACAAAACATAATTGAAAATTAACCGATTATTAATGCCGGAAACATGTCTTTTAAATGCATAATAATACAGTAGTTATTTAGCTCCTATTAAGGGAAAGTAAAACATATTTTGATAATGATTAAGCTAATAAAGATCCATCAAGTCGTTTTGTAGGCTTGTCTAATTAGGGAGACTAGGATTACACACTTTGTGGAACGGATGATTGACTGACTATTCACCGTCAAAATATCTCTCTTTAACGCTTTCCTTAATGCGAGTAAAGTCACAATCAAGAATGAAACATCAGGTATATATGTTATAAATTAAAAAGAAGACGTTTTCCTTCCTTCCTTCCTTCCTTCCTTCCTCCGACAACAAGGACGTTAAGTGGGCCGTTATGGGCTGGAGCTGAATTAAAGATAGGCCTACCTTGTTGTCTGTTAATTAGGTGTTGTCAATTCTAATTATATCCTATAAATCTCCAAATACATAATTTAATGATATATGACTAAAATATATGTATTTAAAGAATTTTGTATGTTGTGTACGTACAATTTTACTTAAGATAGTGATTGTGGACCCAAAAGAGAACTCAACTAAAGAAGCATTTTTTCTTTTTTGTCAATTTTAAATACATCAGGAGAAAAAAATTATATGCTAAAAGGGGTGGATAACGCCTAGAGGTATATTTCTTTATGAAAAAGGTTCATTTTAATTCTTTTATTTTTTTTTATGTTAGGTCTTATTTTATGAAAATGTATATTTCATTTCTTGCACATGCTCGTGGGTATCCAATCATGATTACAAATAGTGTTGGGATCTAACTCTACTATTTTTCTTAAAAGTGATAATTATATGATTACTTACTAATATGAATCAATTATATCATGACATGAAAGCTAATACTGAGGCATGTATTAAACTGTAATTAAAAACATTTTCCTTTATATATATATATATATATATTGAAACTAACCAAAGACCAACAGTTAAAAAGTAGAAATGCATCCGTGTGTCGTTATTTCCCGCAATAAAACCCAGCAAAACAAGCCTCATTGTCTCCATCCCCTTTACCACGTACACTTGTTCCACATTCAAGTTTTACGGGCAACCCTCCTCTTTTTCGCTGAACCCTTACTCTTCTCATCCCTCTTCCTCTTTTTGATCTGCTTAGTGAATGATTTTCCAACGAGCGAGGGCTGCTCTTTCAGTGCAAAGCTTTTGGCAACATGTCCCAAGTGAAGTTTCTTTATCATAAAAATTCTCTTCAGCTCGCCACGATAGGCTGCATAAGCACGCACCCAAGAGCAGTATGCATTGCTGGCCAGCGTTTTCATATTTGGCTAGGTAAAGAATACAAGTAATATGTTAACACATCCATTCAAATAGCTGTGTTTCATGGAAATTGGTGATATATAAAACAGTAAAACTCATGTATAAAGTTTGGACCAATCACTCCCTCGTTTCCCCACAACGACACACTAGAATGCAATATTCTAATGTCGCTACTTTCTTCAAATAATATTGGGTTTAGATATAGAAAAATAAAATTGGGGTTAGCTGTAAGAGATTTACACGATTTAGAATTGTCAAGAGAACAGTAAAGTAAAATTCGGATGGTATAAGAACTTCAATACGAAGGCAACCAATTCCATTGAAACATTGAAAAGAATAAAAACAGCATCACCAGGGAGGAAACAAACATCGGATAGATGCGTGTGGAGTGTGGAATGAACAAATTCAAAAGGAGTATTATCAGCATGCAAATAATATACCTTGGATAAGATAAATGCCTCAAGTGCCTTCTGCAAAGACATCACCCATGGATGCAAATCTATGGATATGATGTTCTTGGCAAAAGGTTTCTGGCCATGGGTTGGGAAACTATCCAACACCTTTTGGAGTTGGTATTCTGTTAGTAACACACCGTGCTTCTTCAAATCTTGTAAATAATCCACTTCAATGGGTTGTAAAAATAACAATGCATCTCCTCTTTCACCTAGTCGAGCAGTTCTACCAACCCTGCATTTTGGATTAAATGTAACATCAAGCTCTGGCCTGACCCATGAGGACATTGCTAAAGTGACAAAACCAATCACACGTGCACACAAAATGCATGTGGAGGATTAATAGGAACCAAAGGATAGAAAGATTACCGATGCACATATTCAGTGGCATCGCCAGGAGAGTCATATTGTATGATACACCTAACTCTTGGAATATCCAAACCTCTAGCAGCAACATCCGTAGACAATAAAAGAGCCAATTTCTCTGTTTTAAAGGCTTGAAATGCGTTTCTTCTATCCTCTTGTTTCATATTTCCATGTAATCGGAAAGTCTTGCAGCTCAGATATGTTTGTTTTAGTTCTGCTACTGGTTGTGACTTGGGTGACAATTGGAACTCACTCATCAACGAGTAATGAAAATCTACAGCATCACATGTTGAAAAGAATACCACAATCTGTAGAATGAGCAAGTCAGAATAATAAATACTCCAACTCTACTCATAAGAAATATCAAGTGCAAGATATTCCATGTTGAGCAGCTCCCAATTCCATAATTCATGCTAACCTTTTTGAATGCATCTCTCTCAAAAAGATGCTTCAGGATGGAAAATAGCACAACAAGCCTTGAATTACATGGAACTGCAAAAATAAATAGAACTTTAACTGTTACATCATGTTATCATTTGAAGTTTCAACCAGAAAAAAATTCAAGCAGGCACGAACCTTTCACATATCTCTGAACTAGCTGAGATGGAAAGTTATAATCTCCATCAGCGGAGCCTGTTATGTTTAATTTATGCTCTGTGTCATCCCTGTCAGATCCCAGAGATCCTAAACCTTCAGATAATGAAATAGTCTGCAATTTTTTGTCATCAAGACCAATCATAACAGGATTTTCTAGACTCATTTTAGCAAGATGATTCACTTTTTCATTTAAGGTTGCTGATAAAAGCAAATTCTGCCGCTGGAATTCAGATTTACTAGGGACTGCATTAATTTTGATGGACTTCTGTTGTCTTGAACCCAATAGGTCTAGTATCTCCTCAATGTCTTTGCCAAAACCTAATTCCAAAATCCTGCAAAAGAAGATGGCATGAGGAAAAAAAAAGAAAAGTAAGAGGGAGACAGATGTAAATCCTATGGAATTATACACATATTGGGATAGGGGCTAAAAAGTCATTAGGTTAATTATTATATATTTATTTTATTTTAGTATTACTATTATGGTTTTATTGTGCCTTATAATAGGCTTATCATTTGTATTTCTCTGCATGTTATGTCAAAAATCTAGTATGAGCCACATCTTGGTTAAAGGAAGAAAGCAATTTTAGGGGGGGTGCACAATACCTATCCGCTTCATCAAAAATTATCCAACGCAAATTTGTGTGCAAGAAGGAAGATGTGTTCTTTAAGTGATCCAATAGTCGTCCAGGAGTTGCAACAAGAATAGATATGCCTGGAGTAGAACACGTATAAGAGTAGATATCATTTGATAAGCAAGACCATTAAAAGAATAATAGAGAATTCAGTAGCATCACTAAAGAGCTAGAGATAATAAGTTGTCTCAAAAGACCAAAATAATCGAAAATAAATGTATAGAAGCATTACGAAACAATATAGCTCGGTCATCTATCATACCTTTGCGCAATCTGGCCTTTTCTTTTGACCTACTTTCACCACCCATGACATAACCTGGGACAATCCAATGAAAACGGTGCAAAAACTTCTGCAGAATTTCATATACCTGAAGGCATAGCTCACGTGTCGGTACGAGAACCAATGCTGTGGCAAAAATATCAATCAAGATCTTAGCGAATAGGAGGGGGAAATAAAGCTTTGACCATGCACAGAAGAAAATAATGTTTTTCAGCACTACTACAAAAAGGTGAAGTTATAATATGTCTTTTTAATGATATTTACTACGTGCTCAGAAAATCCTCAATTCCTAAAGTTAAACCCAAGGAAAATTAATTGAAGGAAAAGAAACATCAATTTGAAAAGCTTCTTTCAGAGATTTTCTTGAATAATGACTACTATAAGAAAATATTACCATGCACCATTAGAAAATGCAAAGAAATATAAAACTTTCCCAGCAAGTTGAGCAACTTTGTATCAATATTCATTTACTAGAATAGAAAACAACAAGAGCAATGAAGAAGCGTCTCTAAGTGAAGGACTCAAAGGAGAGATCATTGGCTCATTGCTCTAAATCCAAAAAAGAAAAGAAAAAATTAATACCAAAAGTTCCATCGGATCTCTGAATTTTAGGATTGTAATTCTGCAAGTGGTGAATAACTGGAGCTAGATATGCCACCGTCTTGCCAGTACCAGTAGCGGCGTTAACAAGTCTGAAAATATCCCGTTAAAGAAACAGCAATAACTCTACGTGTGTCTACAGAACAAGTCAATTAAAAAAAAACCAATAAAACCATCAAAAACGAAAGAGTAAGGATACACATGGCGGCCAGAGAGAATGACCGGTATGGCTTGAGCTTGTACTTGGGTCGGAACCTCGAACCCTAACCTCTCTGTTTCAAAACAATGTCAGAAAGGTTTCAAAAATTTAGTAAAACTCAAAACTATGTCAGCTAAATAAATGAAATTTTGATCAGATTATTGTTTCTAATAGATAAAATATCACTATTTTCTTCGAATTACATATTTAATTGATTATTGTGCAACTTATGGGACAGACAGAACATAAAAATCTGAATTGATTTGTCAACTACAAGTTGGAACAGAGAAATAGAAAAGTGACCTTTGAGCTGGTCGCAAAGTGTAGAGTCAAGGCCAAGGCTTGAAAAAGAGCAAGACGAGAAGATGTCAGCGTTATTGTTCTTCTTCGTAACACCTTCTTCTATTGGTTTCTCTTTCCTCTTCGTTCCCATCTTTAAGGCTCTAATTTTTCTCTGCCGCTTTCTTCTTCTTCTTCTTCCTGACAGGAAGTTCCTGTGTGTTCGAGGCAGGGCCTCCTAAATTTGAACGCAATGTCGTTTAACTAGAGCAATTATGGACCTTCTTGTAGCCGGCGGGGTTCTCACTTCCTAATGCAAACTAGATTTTATCAACTTTTATTCCTTTTATTCGTTATTATTGTGGGCTTCGAGATTTCGTTTGGGCTTCAAATCGTCTTACATTGGACTACAAATGGGATTGGTCCAACTTAGTTTTTTTTTTTTAACAAACTTCCTTTCCCCCAACTTTAAACAAATTTATTTGAAAAAACCAAAACATAAGGATTGAAAAATTAAAATTATTATAAACCCAAAATCTTATAATCTTATAATTATTATAAATAAATAAATTTATATTTTTGAATAAAAATCATCATCATAATCTAAAAAAAATCATTTCACATATTAATTATTGATGTTTATTATAAAATATCGATACATTTTCGTATATAACTCATGCATTAAATATATCAAATATCTTATAATATTTTTAATTAAAATTTATTATTTTTAAAATAATAAATTATAAACATAGTGAATTAATTATGAATTTAAAATTAAAATTTTAAAATAAGTCAATTATATAATTAGTTAATCAATATTTCTTAATTTTCTTTCTTGTGAAATTAAAGAAATTAAATATGATATGTAATTATTTTATTCATAATTCTTCAAATTTTAATATTTTTATTTAAAATTAAATCTTTATAAAATAATAAATAATAACTAATATAACTTAGTTAGGAATTAAAAATTAAAATTTTAAAAAATTTCAATTTAAATTATTTAATCACGTATCTATTTTTAATATTTTTAATTAAAAATAATTTGTAGATACTAAATATTATACGTAATGAATTAATTAAGAATTAAAGTTATTATTTTAAAAGATTACAGTTAGTATTATTTAATTATATATTTGTAACTTTTATTTTTTAATATTTTTAATTAAAATTAATTATTTGTAATAATAAATTATGTAATTATGTAATTAGTATAAATTGGTCAATTAAGTTTAACTTGACAACCTCTCAAGTTTTGTCGTTAACATTAACCTAAAATGTAGGTGATTAACACGTGTAATTTAACATTGTTGTTTTGCATCTTTGCCACTCTTAAGAATGATGATCTATCTATTTTTAACAAATACAATAAAACTTAACAAAACTAATCAAATACATCCTACACGATCTTAGGTATTTATTCATTTTATTTTTCCATCTTACTTCGTCTTGTTAATGAGGTTGGGTGTACAGTATATATTATCATTATAAATTAATGTACCTATACCAATTCAATTTGATAATTTTATTCATATAATTTTACTTTTAATATCCTAAAAACATATAAAACAAATTATATTTTTTTATAAAGATTTAAAAATAAAATTTTAAGTATAAAATGGTTATATTATATAGAATAGATCAAAATTTATTAGATAACAAATCCAATTAGATTGTTCAAAATAATTTAATTTTTCATAAGAAATTTTTATGTCATTGTTTATATGATATTTAATCAATAAGAAAAATCATTATTTAAATATGTAGGTTTTATTTATCATTTTTATATATCATAATTATATTTTGAATTATAATTGGTGTAATAATTTTTTATTATATATAATTAAGTAATTTTTATTTTACTTATTAATAATATTAATTATGATTTATAATAAAATTAGGATAAATAAACTTTTAACGTTATTAAAAAAACATTTATACTTGTTTAGAACCCATGCTTCAAATTCTCTTACCTTCTAAAGTTGATTTGTAGTGGTTACAGTCATATAGTTGTTGAATCAAGTTTATAAAAACAGTGTAGGAACAATATTACCAATAACTTGAAAGAATCGCCGGGTTGAGTCGCGGATTGGTCACTCTTTAAGACGCGTTTGCTTTCCCACTTTGTAAAAACATGCCTCGTCGTCGCAGGATAAAACAAATCTTAATCTACTCGCTTCACCGTGATGAAGACCTAATGCTACACCTGAAAAATTTGTTACTCGGAAAACTAAAAAAAAAACTTAGAAATTGTAGAGAGAATTTTTTCCGTAGAGAGATGATTGTTGATTGTTGTGTATCAAATGAGAGCTGAAGCCCTCATTTTATAGATTTTAGAAACCGTGTAGCAATTATGAATAAAACGGTAATGTCTGGGATTTAAGAACAGAATTTTGAGTAATGAAAGAGTAATCGGATAACGGATATATTTTTATGAATAAATACGACAATGACTCTTTTTGAATAAAAAAAACAAACGGCCATTTTCTTAATAAAAGAAAATAACGGTCATTTTTTTTTCTAAAAATATATATATATATATAACAACCATTTTGTAAGTGAAAAAAAAAATTTCCTTAAAAAAATATTATACCAAAAAAGAAAATACCACCTCACGCACACGCGCACACGCATCGGCCGGTCGACGGACGGACGGCGGCGTGGCGGCGATGGCGTGTGTGGTATCACATTTGCTGTGCCCTTCCCCTTCCAAAAGTGGGTCGCAATCCCACATAATGAACTCTTCACTATTTAAACCTCTTTAAAATAATGTAAAAAAGCAATGTAGGACAAGTCACATTTCCCAACAAATTTTTTTTTATTTAAATTTCATCTTTTCCAACAATCTCCCACTTGAATTTTATATAAAAATAATTTTTTAATCGAGCAACCGATCAATTAAAATTATAAGATTGTGCATAAGCGAAAAGGTGTCTATCGACTTGAACCTTTGCATAGTGTTGATGCTTTAGAATATACTAGAGTAACTCGTAGTTTTGAACTTTATCTCTAACAATAATCACACACACAACCTTCCCAAGGTGTAGTTCGAAAAAGCGTCTTTACGCGTACGCGTGTATCCTGGTATAGTGACGCTACAGTAAATTTTGCTAAAAATTTCATGCAAGCGTGCCACACTTCCACATTCACATAGGTGGTCTATCAAGAAAGATTCTCAGTTTACGCACTCCACTCCACATGTAGAGTATAACCGTTAAGAGTTTAACAAATAACTCATCCTCTTCTATCGTTTCAGGACTTCATACTTCTAAAAATATAGAATGAGACAATGTACATTTTCCAACAAAATTTTTTTTATTTAAATTTCATCCTTCTCAACAATAGTAATGAATCAACAGGATTAATCCTACACCTACTCATCCATACCCCTCTCTCTCTTTGTTGGGTGAATTGGAACAAAAAAAAAATAGTGATTGAGACTTATCAATTAAATATCTTACAAGACCGGGAAAAAGAAGCAAATAATATTTAATTCTATATGCTACTCTATTCTACTCTACGTTACGCCGTTAATTATTTCATTTAAATGCATTTATCCTACCGTTTATATTTTTTTTTTATTATTATTACTATTATTTAGATTAATAAATATGAATGAAATTTTCAGATGACGACGTCGTGTGAAAGACGAAAGCATATTGCTGTCGTTCGCTTAGGTAGCTAATATTTTAGATTTGTTATGGGTTGGAGAAGGTTATCATAGTTTTTTTCAAAAACATAAGATTAAATTATTATTATTTTTATAAATTGACTGATATTTAATATATAACTTAAGCTTTAAAAAATCAATCTAAATAAATTTGTCAATTATTTTTATTTTATAAATATTTATACATATTTACACATATTAATTAATATATTTATCGATATTTTTCATATATTATAATTTTTAAATTTAATTACCTGCATACAAAATAAGTTTTTTTTTGTCTGTTTTCTTTTATACAAGATAGATATATATGTTATAGCAGATTTTTGGTTTATTTTTTATGTTTTAAATTTCAATTAATTTGAAAATATTTATTGTAGTATTTCACTATACATTAATTTGAGATATGTTGTGTATTTTAAAATATTTTTTAAAATATTTTAATTTTTAATAAATTTAAATAATAATATATATAGAAGAAATAGCATATTAAGAATTATTCTTTTGTAAAAAAAATTTAAAATTGTTAAATCGATAGTATTTAAATCTATCTGGTAATCGGCTTTAAGCTTAATTTTTTAGAATTTATAGGTGAATTAAGGTTTTAATGTTTTTAAAATTATTAAAATAAGATTTACATATCTTATAAGCCAATAAACGGCAAGATGGAGCTCGCCCACTACTAATAAGGACTGTGGTGTTGTGGGTGAAATTTGGGGGAATTTTATTGTTGAGAAAAGTTGTGTGTTTCAGTTTTTACCTATTCTTTGACTTCATTCTTAAAGTCTTGTGTTTAGACTTTAGAGTGTGTTTCTTATTCCATCACATAAAGCAATTCAAAATTTAAATAAAAACAAATCAGATGAAAGATAAAAGAGAATGAAAAATTATGTATATATATATATATATTATATTAAAACTTGTAATAAATCAAAATAAAATTTTAATTTATTTAAATATTATTTTTAAAATAAAAATAATAAATATAAAATAAAAATAATTTTAGAATCCTAAGAATTTAAAAAAAAAGTATATATATATATATAAGCATCTCCAACCATATGTACCATTTTGTATTAAATTTTGTACTATTATAAGTTAGAAGTTGTATTCAATTAAAAGCATCTCCAACCCTATATAAAATAATGGTTTGGACGTTGTATTAAAATTACTATTATAAAAGTAATTTTTTTAATATTTTGTATCAAATACTTTATTTTAATTTATTATATTAAATAAAAAATAAAAATTAAACTTTTAGTTTATATGAGATTTTTAGTTATATATTAAGTTAATAATTTTATATCATATATTTAATTTTAATTTATTATATATATAATAAAAATTTAATAATATTTTTATAATTATTAAAAAAAAACTAATCAACTTGAATAATATTATTTATGAGATAAACAATATAACCATAAATTTATAATTTATAACTATAAATAATAATTTTTTGTTTTTCGTTCATAATTTATAATTTATCATCTATATTTATTTAAGATACTCTTATTGGGATCTATAATTTATCATTTTTTATTAAGGATCTCAGATTTATCTAATATTTTAAATATTATTTTTTAATTTTTTTAATTTTTATTATAAAAGTAATTATAATAGAATTAAATGATAATATTTTGTAACAAAAAAAATAGAATAATAAATACATAATCCTTTTATATTAAATAATATTAATAAAATTTTATTATAAATTAGTACGAAATAATAACAATAAATTATAAAATAATTATAAGATTTTAGATTTTTAAAATTTAAATAATTTTTATAAAAGAAAAATTATTGATATTTTATAAAATAAAATATAACTTAAAGATGGAATATGTAATATATAATATATTATTTATAGTTATTTTGAATTTAAATATAATTAAATTTATAAAAAATAAAAAATAAAATATATTTTATCTTTATTAGAGCGAGTTACATAATATATAAAAATAAAACGATAATACAATTTTTATTCTTTAACTCTTGATATTATAAAATATAGATTTTTATTTTTCGTGCACATTTTTTATTTTATTGTTATAATTCTTACATCCAATCGGACATTACCCGCATAAATTTACTCTATAAAAAATTTGACAACTTTAATTTTGTATTATTCTTTAATTATATTTCGTTCCCTCGCTCTCTCTCTCTCTCTCTCTCTCTCTCTATCTCTATCTATTTCTCTCGCTTCTTCTTGCTTTTTCTCTACCCTTACTTTCTCTATCTCAATTTTTGTGATTTTTTTTATTAATCAAACATAACAAAAAAAAAAGGAGAGAGAGTGCTTATTTTTTTCAATTTTTCTTTTTTCACTAATATACTATATAAACTCCGTTTCATCCTTAAAAAAATTATTATTAATTAATTTATTATAATAATTATCAATAAGTTAATTTAAAAAATAATAAAATAAATATATTTTTTAATATAATAATTGATATTATAGATTAGTAGGGAAAAAAATATAATATAAATTTTGTACTAAAATGATAAAAAAATTATACCAAAATAATATAGGAGATGCTGTGGTACAATGAAAATGTGGCATGTGATATAAACGCAGAAATTAAATGGATTTTTTTATTTGTTATTGATTAATCATATCTGAAAATCATAAGACTAAAATTATTAAACTAAAAAAAATACGTCTAAATTGTTATTATCGAGAATTTAAAAAACTAATATGAACCTATAGATTTATATTATCTTACACGTCCTTTAAAAATTTTTTGTTTGTTAATTATAATTAACAATTAAATTTATTTAAAATATTTATTTTAATATATATCAAATATACATTTGTAATAATATTAGTATTCATTTCATACGTGTTACTTAAAGGTATTATTTTAACAGTTAAGAAGTTACAAGAACTTAAAATTTTATTTGAATAAAAATAAGTAATTTTAACACTAAAAAATATTTATTTAAAAAAATTGGAGGAGAAATTTTTAATTTTTTAAAATTATTTATTTTAACACTGATGGTGACAATTATATAAGGAAATGTTAGTTTATGAATAAAAATGATCTTTAAAAAGGATTTTGTATAACTTTTATTGAAATAGGCAAAATAAATTTTTAGCGTCAATAAGATTAAACATACATTTTACTGTTAACAATTAGAAAAAAAAAATATTCCAATGTTTTTTCAGAACATATGTTGTTAATAATTTTAAAAATTATCCATTAATTTATATTGTAATAATATATATTCCTTTGTAAGTATTGATAGGATGTGAACTCGAAACCATCAATACATATGTGTATTGTTTGGGTGTGTCGGTGAGTAGATATTATTTCAAAGTAAAATACAATTGAAAAATTATCACTCAATTTAAAAAAAAAAATAACCAAAGTTTTAAATATAGTAACTTTTTGATAAAAATGTTAATAACACATTCTAATAATACTAGTAACAAAAGGTTACCAAAGTAATTGGATAACATTTTCTATCTTTAAGTTCACATATTATAATCAGTTAGTAAATGATTAAAAATTATTTTATAATCGCACATTTTAAAATTTAATAACAATTATATTACTTGATACATAAAATAACTTAATATATATGTCACTATTTAAGTAGTAATATGTATAATATTATAATACCTTTCATATATTTTAGATATAATATTTATAAAATTTTAAATAAAATTATGATATATATATTTTAATTATTAGATAATTATTATTTAAAAAATTATTATAAATTTAATAATATATATTATGGTTCTCCGTACAAATGTATCATATTAATCATTTTATCAAATGATTTTGAATTTTAAATAAATATATTTTATAGGTATATTTATTTTTAGTTATAATTAAATATTTATTTTATTTTAAAAATTATTAATTAATTTAAATTTTTATATTTATTAAGATCTATATATTTAATTTTTTTTATCTAAAGATAAATATAATTTATTTAATATATATAATATTTTTATTTTATAAAAAATCATGGGAAATATTTTTTATTATTTTTATAAGGTATATAATGGCCTCTAATTTTATAGAATATCCGACCCCATAATATTGGTACCCATGCTATCATGTTTAATATTAATACTAAATTTAAATCATTAAAATAACAAAATAAAAAATCGATTAAACAATTAAATTAAATGTTATAATAAAATAGTGTCCTGAAACACCGATAAATTACTTTTTCCCTAGAAAACAAATTCCAACTGTAGGGAATGCTCGGTGAGCAAAAGACAGGTTATCTTTTTTCACTAATTATTCTGGTGGCAGATAATTGTTTTTTTTTTCGTGAATAGATAACCGTACAATATATATATTTTGAGAAATAAATGATATAATAATTTAATTGCAATGTATAAAGTATAAAATACATTATAAGTTAAATACGTCATATATTTGTAGGTGATTATTTTGAATACAAATAAATTAGATAAATAATTTTATTAAATAAACATAGTTTAATAATATATATATATATATTTAATTATAATTAAATATTATCATTAATTTTAAAAATCACTCATTAATTTAAATTATTATATTTAATAACATCTATATATTTAAAAAATTTATTCAAAATTTATTATAATTTGTTATTATTATTTATTATTGAAATGGATTTATATTTTATATATATTTAAAAAATGATATAATTAAAAAATTAAAAGTATAATTTTATCATATAAAAATAAGAGAAACATATAAATATATAAATATTAACGGTAAATATGAGCATCCCACGTCCACAAATTGTGAATTTGGGGATAGAGGTCAAAAATTAATATTTATCTAACTTTTTAAATAAAATAATACGAATAGCTGTTTAAAAATAAATATTATGGAAAAACTATTAAAAAGAAATATTATGGAAAAACTATTAAAAAGAAATATAAGTTAAATTAGATTTGATTCGTGAAAGAAAAATAATAATAATAATATCAATGTAGAATTATGTATATTTTGTAATCTAGCTCACGCAATGGGAGGGAGAGAGAAGAAGAGCACTCGGCGTTCCCTTCAAAGTTCAAAGGATTACTCAGACTGCCCAAAACTTGGCTTCTTGCACGGTTTCTATTAAACACCTCTCTTATATATATATATATATATCTGAAAGAGGAGAATATCGAACGCGACGTTCCATTCTTTTTCTAGTCTCCATTTTATTCTTCAGCTTCTTCACTGCCACGTTCCCAATTCTTTTCACCTCTCATTTCCATAAAAGACCTATCTCTTCTCCTCTTTCTTATCTCATTAGGCTTATTGCCATTTTCTTTTTCTTTACTTCACTTGTGGATTTCACTCAAATCCATTTTTTTACCCATCTGGATTGTCTATTTTAGCATCTTGGTTCTTTCATGGCGGCCTCTTCACTTTCACCTCCCCTATGCACCTGGTTTGTGGCTGCTTGCATGTCAGTCACCTGCGAAAGAGATAATTACAGTTGTCCATCTTTTATTAACTCGTCCAAGAGACGTAGAAAGTCGGCTCGGAGAAGAAAAGTCAGGTCCAAATGTAGTATCGGGACTGTTGAATTCAACAGTGGATTGATTTCGTCCTTCTGTGGATCCAGCATTCAGAGCCTGATGAGCTCTTGCCTCGCTTTTGAGCCTTGTGAAGAGTACTTTAGCTCAAAGGTGCTGTCTTCTTTAGGCTACGATGGATTCCCTGCGCTATTAGGATCCAAAAGTGTCTGTACCAATCCTAGAAAAAGCCACATCAACCAAGTCGTACATTCGGGTGTGTTTACAACTTACAATGCAATTGTTTGTTTGCTGCTTCTCTCTCTCTCTCCTTTTGTTTTTCTCCTTGCTTCATTTTTAATAGTTATTTATTTTGAATTAAATTGAAAAAATAAATTGATCACGTAGTTAAAATATATTACTCTTTTTAATAGTTTAACTAGACTGAACAAAAAGGTATCGAAGTGTATAATTATTATATTGGGTCAATCAGTGAAATGTAGGGTTGATAGTCTCGAAGTGATAATTATCTAAAACCTCTGATGGTGTGGGCCGTTTCAAAAATAAATGGGTAGCTGAACTTAAAGGACCTTAAGAGGACCACGAAACTTTGTGCCAATAAGAAGGGCCTAGTCAAGAGGGCCTGGAAGACTTGATTAGATTGACTTGAACCAGAGTTTTAACATAGGGAGTTAAGTGGTATTATTTGAGGGGAATTGTTAAGAAGTGAAAAAATAATTAAATATGGATTTACAAAGTTTTAACCAGAGTTTTTGAATTAAGTATGAATAAAATAAATTGATTTTTTGGGATAAGATATACTTGACCCATAACATGTTATCAGATTCTACGCTTCTACTTGATTTTGTTCCTCTGTTTTGAAATGTGATTTTTTTTTTAATCTGTCTTTCCTAATTGATGCATTTTCGAATAGTTAGTTTATTGCATTCCTGAGTATGATTGTATATACTACAACAATTCTCGATAAATTCATCGTGCAGTGTGCAACTTCATTCACTTACTCCAGTTAGTTGCTTAAAATGGAGATGAATTAGAAATGACAAGTAATTAATGGTAATTCTTATATCATTATAAGAAATGGATTTATTGATGATAAATAAACGAATGTTTACAAACTATTTATACAAAAGAAAAATAAAATTGTAATAATTAAAAATAAATACAATTATGGAGAGGCATGTTCTTAGACAACCTATCCTTCCCCACCAAGCTGTTGGTGGCTGCTTTCAGCTGATGTGTTTCAGCTGGTGTGTTGGTTGTCACCAGCTGGATCTCATGTTCTTTAACATTCCCCCTCAAGTTAGAATATATGTTAATTATTCCTAACTTGTTAAGTAAGCTCGAGACCTGTGAAAAACTCAAGGATTTGGTAAATATATCTGCTGATTGCTCTAATGTAGAGATATGATAAGTTTTGATCATTCCAGCTTGAATCTTTTCTCTTACTAGATGGCAATCGATTTCTATGTATTTGGTTCGTTCACGAAACACTGGATTTGATGCAATGCGAAGAGCTTTTTGATTGTCACAATATAACTTGGTTGGTTGAGAGTGTTTGATATCCAAATCATCCAAAATATATCGTAACCATGTTACTTCGCAACATGCCGCTGCCATAGAGCGGTATTCTGCTTCTGCACTTGATCGTGATACTGTATTTTGTTTCTTAGTCTTCCAAGAAATTAGCGAGTTTCCAAGAAATTAGCGAGTTTCCTGTGGTTGATCGTCGTGTATCTGTACATTTTGCCTAATCTGCATCACAAAGAGCATTTAGTTGTAATGAACTAGTTGTTGAGAAAAAGAGACCTTGCCCTGGTGTGTTCTTGACATATCGTAGCACTCGTTGAGTTGCTTCCAAATGTGGTTGTCGTGGTTTATCCATATATTGACTGAGAATGTGCACGGCATACACTAAGTCGGGCCTTGTGACTGTCAAGTATATTAATCTCCCAACAAGTCTTCGATAGGATGTGGGATTACTGATGAATTCCCCTTCAACCTTACTGAGGGATAAATTTTGTTCCATAGGTGAATTGGCAGATTTGACACCAAGATAACCCATGTCCTCCAATATTTCAAGTGCGTACTTGCGTTGTGACAGAACAATTCCCTTACTGGAATGTGAAACTTCTATGCCCAAAAAATACTTTAATTCACCGAGATCTTTAAGCTTGAATTGTCTCATGAGATGATTCTTAGTTTCTTCAATGTCTTGTATATTGTTTCCTGTTATGATTATATCATCTACATAGACAAGAAGAGTAGAGAAAGAATTACCACGGGTTCTGATGAACAATGAGTGATCATACTTGGATTGGTTAAAACCAGCTAGCTTAAGTGTTGTTGATAGCTTGATGAACCACTGTCGTGAGGCTTGTTTGAGTCCATACAAAGATTTATGTAGCTTACATACTCGTGTTTCCCCTTTCGTCCGAATCTAGGTGGAAGGGACATGTAGACATCTTCATGAAGATCACCATAGAGAAAAGCATTGTTAACATCAAGTTTTCGAAGATGCCAATTTTGAATAGCGAAGAACGAGGAGAAGCCGAGAAACGGTGACAAGTTTGGCCTCTTGGTGCAAAAGTTTCTTGGTAGTCAAAACCTTCAATCTGATTGTATCCTTTGGCCACTAATCGAGCCTTGTATCATTCCACAGAGCCATCAGGATTATACTTGATTTTGTAGACCCATTTACAACCAACTGGTTTCTTGTTTGGAGGAAGCTGTTGAAGCGTCCAAGTGCCATTAGTTTCAAGGGCATCCAGTTCTTGTTTCATGGCAAGCCGCCATTTTGGATCATTGAAAACTTCAACAAAGGTGGTTGGTTCCCTGAGAATGGAAATAGAAGTAGCAAAGGCACGATGTGTAGGTGATAATTGGTGATAGGTACATGAGATAAAGAATGAGAAGTACCTTTGTCTTTGGACGATGCTGAGTGAGACGAAGGGAAGGACCGAGAAGGTAAGGAACCTTCTACATGATATTTTTGAAGGTAGTTAGGAACATTGGTGGATCGACGAAGCCTATGTGTGACTGGTGTTGGAGAAATTATATGTGGTGGAGAAGTTGATGATGATGTTTCTGAAGATGAATTTTGAAGATGAAGAGTGTCTGAGTTGATTGTTGGAAGGACAGATGATGTATGCTCAAGTGATATATTTGGATTGGTTGATTGACGAATGTTGGGTATGTCATCATAAATCGTGCTCTAACACCTGTTTTCAAGGATAAAACACCATTTGAAGTCCTTTTTCATAAAACTATTAGGTATGAACATCTTCGTGTTTTTGGTTCCCTTTGTTTTGTGTCTGCACATCATGATCGACTCACCAAGTTTTATGCTAGGTCACATAAATGCATATTCATTGGGTATCCATCTGGGATCAAAGGTTATCGTGTCTACAATCTGGAAACAAGCAAGACTTTAGTATCTCGTGATGTTATCTTTCATAAACATGTATTTCCTTATTTCACTTCCGTTGTCAACACTCCAACTCTATTTCCTCATTTATATATGTGTTTGATACTTCATGCCCAATCGATGTGGGACATTTTAACACATTAAGACCTGAGCCGTTAGACTTTTCAAAGAGAATAATTTGGTGGAAATGAAAATGCTTCTTTTTTTCTTTCTCCTTTATGTAATTAGATACAAAGTGATTGCATAAAAAGAAAAGAAAAGAAGTTATACTAGTGTGTTTGTATCAGTTATTTTACCCCCCTTATGTTTAGAAGCAATGGTATAAAGAGTGATACTTTTTGAAATCCATAATTGGATCCTCCATAAATTTCGACTATACTGATTGATGATTAATTTGGCTGTATTTCCCTGAAATACTAATACATTGAGTGATCAATTTTCTTTCTGTAATGTTAGTGCGACTTGTATATTTACAACTTTCTCTCGAAATTATTTATTGATGACAATGTTACCCTCATCTCTCATTTCAATTCAATGTTGTGTCAAATTAGAAATCATTAGTTACTTAAGGAAGTTGAGGGGGAGACACTAGAAAATGTCGCAAGAGAAAAGATGAAAACTTTTTTGAGCAAAGATTCAAAAGTTGTCACTCATATAATGTTGTATCCGTATAAATGAAATCGTATTGAAATAGATCCTTTTGAATCGCGGTCATGAACTTTTATTCTTTAGATTTGACCTTGCTGGTATTTCCCAATTTATCTGGATTATTTAGCATCACTTTACTGGGGTTTTGTTGGGAAATAACGCAAATTCCCACTGCCGCATTTACAGAAAGCTAATAGAAAATAACACACAAATTTGATAATCTGAGGTTCAAGCCTAATCTCGCTCAATGCCTCCCGACCTACCGTAGATCTTTTACCGAAACGGGAGAAATTACACAAGCGTTTACAACACTCACAACTCACAACCCAATTATACCCAAGAAAATTACTCTCAATTTTCTCTCACAAAAGCTTTTCTCTCAATTGGAATGAACACTTTGGATGATTAATTCATTACAATTACACATCTATTTATAGGAAAATTCATTCCTTGAATTGCTCCTTAAATTAACGGTTCCTTAAATTGCTTCCGACCATTAAGCCCATGAATTGCTCCATGCTTTGCTTCTTGTTTTCGCTCCATGCTTTGGCCGCATGTTTTGCTCCTTAATTTCGCTTCCTAAATTGGCGAGCTTTATAACAATCTCCCACTTGAAGACCGATTTCAACTGCCTCGCACCTTGATCAATGCAACAACTTTTCTAGTCTTCGTTTAACATCAATCAAGTCGAGCACAACTTCAACTTGTCAATAGTCACCACCTTTGTTAACATATCTGCCGGATTTTTCGCTTCCTCAATCTTCTCCAATATTAACACATCATCTTCCAATGTAGATATGACGGCCGATAACGAAGTTCAATACGCTTGCTCTAGAATGAAATGCTAAATTCTTCATGTTGCTGTATCGCACCACTATCACTACGCAGTAACATTCTTCTCTGTTTGAATCCCACCAATTAACAAACTCAAGCCATATCATCTCTTTACTAGCTTCGCCATCGCTACATACTCCTCAGAAGGATAGTGACAATTTTCTCGCTTCGCGACATCCAACTAACAAATTGTAGCTCCAACAAGAAATATATAATCTGGGTGCTTCTTCGATAATCAACTTCACCTCCAAATTCTCATGCCTACGCACTTGTACTTTTAACTCTCCTTTATTAAAGTACAAGCACTTTTCGTGCAGGACCTCGCATACCTCAAAATCCACTCGACCGCTTTCCCAATGAGTTTTCCCCCGGATTCGACATAACCGCTAACAACTCCCACCGCACGGCCAATGTCTCAGTCTCGTACAAACCATCAACAGACATCAATCTTCCAATGGCCGAGGCATAAGGAACCTTAGCCATGAATTCTCTCTTCCTCTCGTCCGAGACCGATCCTCGGATAGCGAAAAATGACCGCCGGGCGGTGTGTTAACCGGCTTGGCATCGCCCACAATCTTGCAAAACACAATGTACGACTGCGGCCCGAGATAACTGCAAGGATCCTTTCTTCTTATATCTTCAGGATTTGCATTCCAAGAATCTTCTTTGTCGACCTAAGTCTTTCATGTCAAATTCCTTTGACAATCACGTCAACCTTTTAATATCATCCATATCCGAACCTCGCTACTAACATATCATCAACATAAAGTAGTAAAATGATATAATTGGACCTATATCTCTCAAGAGCAACAATGGTCAGATTGCACTTCTCGGAAACCTCTCGTGTACGGTTATCAAACTTTCTCGTACCATTGTCTCGGCTTGTTCTGTGCCATACAAACTCTTCTTAAGTCCGCACACCATGTTCTTCTTCCCTCTTTCTCGAGAAACCTTCCGGCGGCATACATGTATATCTCTTCATCTAAATCTCCACGAAGGAATGCAAGCCACATCCAACCTGCTCAAGACGAAGATCTTCAATGGCTACAATACTCAATACCGATCCGATAGTATCGAGCTTCACAACGGAGCGAAAATGTCAGCAGTAGTCAACTCCTTCCTTCGTTGAAACCCTTGACAACTAGGCGCTTTCAGATCTCTGGAACCATCAGCCTCTCTTCACCCTAAGACACCCATTTGTCAGAGTTGCCTTCTTTCCCAGTAACTCAAATTTGGGCCTCATGTCCGGGTCGAGATGAGATTTCATTTCTTCTTTCATAAAGAAGCTCCTACTGTTGAATCTCGAGTCCGACAAGCTTCATCATAGCATTCGTGCTCCTCCATCACCAAAGAACATATACCATGTATCTCCCGTTAGGCACACGAGGTCGAGAAGACCTTCTCAATACAGAGCCGGAACAAGAGGTTACGCGTGTCTAACGCCGTGTACGTTTGTCCAACAAGTTCCTCCGTCGAGGACATACAATTGGTTCTCACATGGGAAGTATCCGGGACATCATTTGCATCCGCAAATACCGACTCATTCTCGCTCTCCGAGTCATTGGCGTCTATTTTACGTACGTCTCCATACATCACCCTTTCGTTGAAAATCACATTTCTGCCACGGATAACTTTCTTCTTTCATCATCCCAAACGCGTAGCCAAACTCATCCTCACCATAGCCACCTGAACGTGCATTTCTTGGATTGGGATCGAGCTTATTCCTCGCCTGATCACCCATACGCACAAATGCTACACAACCGAAAACTTTGAGATGTGATAGTTTCACCTCTTTTCCGCTCCATACCTCCTCTCCGTATTCTACGCTCCAATGGAACAAACGGGCCTGCTGATCAAGTAAGTTCGCCACGTTGATCGGCTTCGCCTCGTAACCCGTCTCTAGACCGACCGTATACGAATGCTTTTGGCTCTTTCGTCAACGTCGGCTCATACGCCTCGCCTACACCATCGTGGCCGAGGCGTGCCCGGCATGCTCTTTCCATTCTCGATCCCGTGCTCTCATACAGTAAATTTTTGAATCCGTGTCTTCATATTCACCACTATTATCTGCCTGAGCTTTTGATCTTTAAACCTATCTCATTTTCCACCATAGCTTTCCATTTTCTCGAAAGCCTCAAATACTTCGTACTTACGCTTTAGAAAGTAAATCCATACCTTCCGAGAGCTGTTCATCGACGAAAGTCACGAAGTAGTGTTTCCCACCAATAGATGAGACTGGCCGTGTCCCTAAACATCGCAGTTGAATAAGCTCTAGTCTTTCCTTCTTTGGGATTCTACAACTTGTCCGAAAGCTTCGACTCTCTTTGCTTTCCAAGTACGCACCAGACATGTCTATCTCCGCATTGTGGACCGGAAGTTTTCCCTTGAGTTGCATAATCTTCATTCCCTTTCTCACTCACGTGGCCTAGTCTCCGTGCCACAGATTTCGTGTTTCATTGCCCGTCACGTAATCGTGATTGAAAAACGTGCCTCTACCGTCATGTAAAGAAGGCCACTTTTTCGCCTCGAGCAATCATTTCGCACCCTTTGAAATCTTCCAATCATCACCACGGAAGATCGTAGCGTGAAATTTCACCGGCCAACCGCCCCACCGAGATTAAGTTCCTCGAGATCTGGGAATATGCCTAACATCCTTCGCCCCAAACGTATCCGTTCAACTTAATCTTCACTACACCTTGCCATAGCACATGGTTTATCATCACCAAGATATACCTTCCAAGGTTTCCTGGGACATATTTCTCGAAGAATTCTTTTTGTGAAGCAGTACGGAACGACGCTCCGCAGTCTAACACCCAAGATTCTTCCTTGCTCTCCAAAGAGCATATCAATGCATCGTCTCCTCGAAAAGGGAAATAACATTTGCCTCCGCTCTTCACTTGCATTGTCCTTCTGGCACTCTCGCACCGATTTTTGCAAAGGTCCGGGCTTCTTCCACAATTCCCTAACACTCGATAGTCTTCGAGCTACGGGAATTATTAGATTCCCGGATTTCGACCTCCCGTCCTTTCGATCTACCTCAGTCCGCTCCGCCACGTCCATTTCCTTTGGTTGAATTTCTTCCTCGACTCGTACGCAAAACTGGGTTAAGTCGACGATTCACCCGACTCTCACGTCGATCTCTTCACCGAGAACCAAATCACGAACATCGCCAAATTTTAACTTATCGTTTCCCGACGAGCTACTACACCGTGATAAGAGCATTCTAACTTTCCTCGGTAGTTAAGACAAAAGTATTAATGTTCGTACTTCTTCATCGATTCAATTTCCACCGAACTCAACCGGCCGTGACTACGTTGAATTCATTCGAGATGTCGAGCCATCACGCGCCTTCATTCATCCACAAATTGAACAAACGCCTCATCAAGTGCACTTTGCTTCGAGGTCGACGGCTTCATACATATTGGAGTAGAAGCTACCATGCGACCCGCCGTGGTCTTTTCCTTTGCTAGCGTTGAAGGCAACATTACGTGATAAACCAATCGAATAACTCCGAGTACGTCATGTCGTCTAAAAGATTCCAATCTTCTTCCTTCATAGCTTCGGTTTCTTCCTAAGAGAGGTTGATATAGATTTCTTTGATACGTATAATCCTCTATCCGCATTTTTCAAAACCCAAAATCAGGCCATCAAATTTCTCGAGTTTCACCCTTCCTTCATCTCACAGCATTGCTCCCACTAAAATCCGACTTCCTCTCGGGATCGTTTCGACTATTTCGTAAATCACCGTGTATTAGAACACCTCCGGCCAACGAACAAATATCATCAACAAATTTTTCACTATTCACGTAAATAGTAACCTGCGTAAAATTGACAAATCACCACTAATACTGATACCGCTTGTTGGAAAATAACGCAAATTCCCGATAAGCCCGATTTACGAGAAAGCAAGAATAGAAAAAATAACACACAAATTTGATAACGGAGTTCTACTAATCTTGCTTACGCCTCCTGACCTGGCCACAGATCTTTTTACCGAAGTGAGAAATTACACAAGGTGGTTACAACACTCACAACTCACAACCCAATTACACCCAAGAAAATTACTCTCAATTTTCTCTCACAAAAGCTTTTTCTCTCTAAGCTTTTCTCTCAATTGGAATGAACACTTTGGATGATTAATTCATTACAATTACACATCTATTATAGGAAAATTCACTCCTTGAATTACTCCTTAAATTAATGGTTCCTTAAATTGCTCCTTGAATTAAGCTCCATGTTTTGCTCCATGAATTGCTCTATGTTTTGCTCCTTGTTTTGCTGCATGTTTTACTCCATATTTTGCTGCATGTTTTGCTCCTTAATTTAAGGAGCTTTATAACAATCTCCAACAGGTTTTACCGTGCTCAAATCTTATTTCAATCATTTATATCCCTCGTTGCATACTGTACCATGTCCATATTATGCTCTTTGACCCTTCATATCCATATGTTAATTCCTGGTTGTATTCTGCTTTCAAAGTAATGATACTTAAGGTCATGTATAAGTTCTTTTGAAGAGGGTATGTTGTTTATCTGAAATTTACCCAGCTATGCTAGTAGAAGGAAGCTTGTTCCTCCCCAGGATAATGTAGATGCTTAGTTATAATTAATTCCCTTAAACTTTAGGGGAAATCAAAGCTGTAGCTGTGAAACCTGCTGAGGAAGTGACTACTAAAACAAAGCCCGTGACAAAGAATAGGCGAGTAGTTGTAACAGGGATGGGTGTGGCAACTCCAGTTGGTCACGATCTAGATGTTTTCTACAATAATTTGCTCGAGGGTGTCAGTGGCATAAGTGAGATAGAGAATTTTGATTGTGCGCAGTTTCCAACGGTAAATTGTTTTGCAGACTTATCGTCAACTACCTTTTGCTTTGTACATTATTTATAAAGTTCTATATTTCAGAGAATTGCAGGAGAGATCAAGCATTTCTCAACTGATGGACTGGTTGCACCAAAACTATCCAAGAGGATGGATAAATTTATGCTGTACATGCTTACAGCTGGCAAGAAAGCCTTATCTGATGGTGGAATCACAGAAGATGTAATGGACGAGTTAGATAAAACTAAATGTGGAGTTTTGATTGGCTCGGCAATGGGTGGAATGAAGGTAATGTGATCTATTTTTCAGTTGCAGCAGAGTACATAGTGAATAAACACTTATTTAATAATGAAACTATTAACTCGCCTGAGACTTGATGTTGAATAGTCACAAGTTTATAAGGAGTATGTGCAATATGCTTTCTATGGGGCTGGAATGCGTAGGAAACATGCTTTACTTTTAAAAAATGGGATCAGTTTTATTCTATCTGACTTTGACATTGTACTTGTGTTGAGTATTTCAATTTTGTTGGGAAACAATGCATGGCATATATCTCCATCCTCAATAAGAAGGAACCACTAAAGTCAATCTTATTGCTCAAAGTAAATCCAGTAACAAGTTCTCTCGTTGATCTATTAACTATGTACTTTTTCTTAATATTAACAGGTTTTTCATGATGCTCTTGAAGCCTTGCGGGTTTCCTATAAGAAGATGAATCCCTTCTGTGTACCTTTTGCAACTACAAATATGGGATCTGCCATGCTTGCAATGGATCTGGTCAGCTTAACTTATTCTCAATGCATTCTTAAAATATAATTCTAAAAGTTTAACGGAACTGAAACGTTGTAATTGATTATTTAAGTGCAAGTTTTCTTCATCCAATTGCAGGGATGGATGGGTCCAAATTATTCAATCTCAACTGCCTGTGCTACAAGTAACTTTTGTATTTTAAATGCAGCAAACCACATCATCGGAGGCGAAGCCGTAAGTTTTTTGGCCTCTTAATGTTGGTTCAGCTATTTATTTTTTTGTTCTTTTATGCATGTGGAGGAATCTAATGAAAATAGCAGTAAAGTCAATTTCTGTGAAACATTTTCATACAGGATGTCATGCTTTGTGGTGGTTCAGATGCTGCAGTGATACCAATTGGTATATTTTTATTTTTTCTATTTCATAAATTGGCACTTTTGCTAGCTCCTTTTGGCATTATGGTCTATTATGATGTTTTCTTGTCATTGTTTTCTTAACTTTTTGTCTTGCTTTCATAATAATGGTGCAGGCTTGGGTGGATTTGTCGCATGCAGGGCACTATCACAACGGAACAGTGATCCAACCAAAGCTTCACGTCCTTGGGACAGTGTAACGTTTCCAGTTTTTTTGCTGCTATGTCTCTCTATTTCCTTAGCCATCTATTGTATCTCATGTCTTAAATTTGTTTGAAATATGAATGAACAAGGTCACTGATAACTGACTTCATTTGTTTGCATGGATGATTTGTTGAGATAAAAACGAAAAACTATTATCGCAATCCTTTTTTTTGCTATGCTGCTCATAATGCGTTGTTTGTTTATTGAACAGGGCCGTGATGGATTTGTTATGGGGGAAGGATGTGGTGTTTTGCTTTTGGAAGAATTGGAGCATGCCAAGGTTGGTTGTCCAGATCTTGTTTTGTTTATTTCATTCTTCTTTTTAAGGCAAATTTCTCTTGTTGTTTGTTTATTTATGAATCTCTAAATATGTTTGAATTGGTTGGCATCAACAGTGGATTTAGGATTTATATTTAGAAAGGGGCACCGTATTAAAAAAAAACACTAGTTATTATTTATTTTTATTAAAAAATATGCTATATGTATATCTTTTTTGTAAAAATGTTTAAATGATTGATTTTTCTGAGATATTGAGTGTTAAAAGTTTAAATTTTAAAATTCATGTGGGATATAGTTCTATTTATACATATAATTTGTCTTTAATTTCATAAATATTACAATTAAAAATTTATTTTTCGAGAGTTGAGATAGACACGTACTCCTTTTCTCTACATTCATCCTCCCGTAGTCGTTATCCTTTGGTTAATATTTGTTTCATACTTTAAATAGTTGATTATTTCACAAATTTATACATTTTTTTTTTGTATACATATGTGTCACGTGTTAGAATTATCTAGAAAATGAATGATTTTTATTTTTTGAAATTATTTTGGAACAGTGACAACTTTTTCATTTTTTGAAATTACTTTGCCATGTGAAACCCCATAAATGGTATTTTCTCCTTAGCATTTCTCTTTGAAAATAATGACAATCTCATTAATATTCTGGATTTTGTAGAGACGAGGTGCAACTATCTATGCTGAGTTTCTTGGTGGAAGCTTTACATGTGATGCTTATCACATGACAGAACCACATCCTGATGGTATATTGCTATCCTTTTATTTTTTGGGTCCTCGTATTTTGCTTTGTCTATGACATCAATTATGGCACGTTTATTGTTTTGTGTCACACATTTATGCTTAAACCTTAAAGCCCCAGAACTTTTTCTTTGGTTGTTATTGTACTAACTACTATTTATTTTCATTATCATAATTATCATAATTATCATGATGTAGTTATAGGGATAAATAACACATCCCATCCCAGCTGATTTGTTGGAATTTTGCCAAACAAGTGAATGGATATAAAAGTTACTTCTTTATCTGATAATCCAAGTTATTGATTTCATTTCTATTCCTTACTCGACTTTATTACATCTTTTTTATATCTGGTGATCAACTTATCATACTTTCAAGACCTTAGAGCTTTCTTTATCTTACCGAGCATATATATTTTTTTCCGTTCTACACCAGGGCTTGGCGTTATTCTTTGTATAGAGAAGGCATTAGCTCATTCTGGGGTACATGCAGAAGATGTAAATTACATAAATGCACATGCTACATCCACACCAGCTGGTGACCTTAAAGAGTATCAAGCTCTCATTCACTGTTTTGGCCATAATGCTGAGGTAACTTATTGCAATGATATACTTGTTTATTCTTCAACTTTCATAATTTACCATGACAAACAAGATATATACTTTTTACAGTTGAGAATAAATTCTACAAAATCTATGATTGGACATCTTCTGGGAGCATCTGGTGCTGTGGAAGCTGTAGCAACAGTACAGGTGAATTATGTTTTTTAGGTGTAAATTTTTGTATTCTGATGTTTAGTTGAACTTATTTATGTTACATGCAAAGCTGAATTTGCAAAAGAAGATGCAGAACTTGCAGAATTTTCTGCTTCTTTATCTTTATTTTCCTTAGATCGTTGATATTCTCATACTGGGTTAAGTTTGTGATATAATGCTATCTTATGTTTCTTTTTCATAGGCGATAAAAACCGGGTGGGTTCATCCTAATATCAACTTAGAAAACCCAGATGAATGCGTGGTATGCAACTTCCTGAAGCTTTATATTATAAAAGAAAGGACAAAGAAACTGAAAACAATTGCAATTTATGATGTTGAGTCAACTAATTTTTTTTCCACGCAACAATCCAGGATACAAATGTGCTAGTGGGTCCAAACAAAGAGAGACTGAATATTAAGGTGGCACTTTCAAACTCTTTTGGGTTTGGTGGCCACAATTCCTCGATCTTGTTTGCTCCTTACAAGTAAATCCAGATCGAATGCTACTTGATATTTTGATGCTGAAGGTATAGGTTTTCCTCCTTTATTATTTTTTTTTTGGAAGATTTGAGCTGAACATTGCAAATATTTGATTTGAGATCATAGGAAATAATATGTCAAATGGTAGTACTTGAGATCGTTTGCTTGTAAAGTTCATACTCTAGGAAACAATGTGGTAGTACGTGTTGTGGGCAGAAACGATAAATAGCAGTATATGAATATATCAAAGCGGTAAAAAGACATACAAAATTTACATGGTTCGTCAATTCGATTAGGTCCACGGGAGACAGTAGATATTATTTGAACTGGGTAGGAAATATACAGAATATAGATACAAATTTCCTCACTAATACTATCTCTCAAGTGTTTCCACAAACTCACAGAAAACTCTCAAACTCACTAAGTATTTTCTCTCTTTGAGTTTGCTTATGTTCTCTCTTATTTTTTTTATTTTTGCCTTGTTCTTTAATGCATGAACTCTTCCCTATTTATAGATGAAACAAGGCTCCCTTTTTCTTAAATTGTGCAACAATTTAAGCCTTAAATTATGCCACTAATTTTCTTAAATCATGCCACAAATTAGGCCATTAATTTTCCTAAATTATGCCACTAATTTGTTACTTTTAGAACCAATATTCAACAATATCCACCTTGGCGAAAAAGTTCATAACGCTGCCTCCAAATGCGCCCTAGGCGCTCTAAGCTCGAGAGATGTTGATCAAGTTCAAGCAGTGTTGAAACTTGATCCCTGTAACCACCTTTGTAAGCATATCTGTAGGGTTATCTGCAGTTCCAACTTTCTAGAGTATAACATTCCCTTCATCGATGATTTCCCGAACAAAATGAAATCGAACATCAATGTGCTTGATGTGACAATGATGAACTTGGTTCTTTTCCAAACAAATGGTACTCTAACTGTCGCAGAAAATCTCCACGTTCTTCTGAACAATACCCAAATCCTTGGCCAACCCGAGAAGCCAGATAACTTCTTTGAATGCTTCTGTTACAGCTATATACTCTACCTCTGTAGTAGACAAAGCTACAGTTGACTATAATGTTGATCTTCAACAAACTGGTCCTCTTGCCATGGTGAACACATAACCAGTTGTAGATCGACGTTTATCCAGATCTCCAGCATAGTCAGAATCCATATATCCGACTAGGTGTTTGCCTTCAGTCTTGTCTCTCTCAAACTTCAAACCAATATCCACAGTACCATATATGTACCGTAGAATCCACTTCACTACTTGCCAGTGTCTTTTACCGAGATTATGCATGTACCGACTCACCATACTAACAGCGTGAGAAATATTAGGTCTGGTGCAAACCATTGCATACATCAAGGCACCAACGAAATTTGCATATGGAACACGCTCCATTCGCTTCTTCTCATCGGTAGTGCTAAGTGACATCAATGCACTCAATTGAAAGTGAGGAGCAAGCGGTGTACTTATTGGTTTGGTTTTTGGATCAATGTTAAACCTTTGTAGTACTTTCTTCATATACTGAGTCTATGTTAGATAGACTGTGCTTGCAACTCTATCTCTTGTGATTTCTATCCCAAGAATTTTCTTAGCTTTTCTAAGATCTTTCATTTCAAATTCTGAACTCAAAAGAGCCTTCAATCTGTCGATCTCCACCTTGCTTTTAGATGCAATCAACATATAGGAGCAAATAAATGAAGGTACTATCTTGGAGTTTTTGAAAGTATACACAGTGATCAAATTGGCTACATATGTACTTTTACTCTCTAATGAAGCTATCAAAGCATTTGTACCACTGTCGCGGTGATTGCTTCAAACCATAAAGTGACTTACTCAGCTTGCAAGCCCAATTCTCACGTCTTGAAACTTTGAAGCCATCGGTTGAGACATGTAGATTTCTTCGTTCAAAGTACCATAGAGAAAAGCTATTTTGACATCGAGTTAAGCTAATTCTAGATCAGATTGTGCTACCAAAGCCAACAATATTCGAATAGATGAATGCTTAACAACAGGTGAGAATACCTCATTGTAGTCTATTCCTTCTTTTTGAGCATATCCTTTTGCTACCAGTCTGGCTTTGTATCTGATGTTGTCTTTACCAGGAACACCTCCCTTCTTGGCATAGACCCATTTTCAACCAATAGTTTTCTTTCCTTTGGGAAGTTGAACCAACTCCCAAGTCTGATTCTGATGTAGAGACTTCATCTCTTCATCCATTGCCATCTTCCACTTCATACTATCAACTCTCTGCACAGCTTCTCTACAAGTGCATGGGACATCATAATCAATTATTGAAAGTGCGAATGCTACAATGTTTGTGTATCTAGTCGGATTTCTAATCTCCCTTCTTGGTCAAGTAGTGGCAATAGATTCTGGCTACTAATTAATCGATAGTGATGGTGAGAGAACCTCCACCTCAACTAAGATCTCTTCTTGATCATCAATTTAATCTTCACCACGATCGGTAGTCGGTGCAATCTTTTCTGGATCTTTCGAAGTCTCAAGCAACACCTTAGAAAAAGTATTTGGATTTTCATTCTCTTTCTCTGAATTTGTCTGTCTCAGCATAATAGACTTGTCGAATGTGACATCTCGACTTAAGATGATCTTCTTGGATTCACCACACCAAAGTCGAAATCCTTTAACTCTTTCCTTAAAGCCCAAGAAAATAGCTTTCTTTGCTCTAGGTTCCAGTTTGGATTCACTAACATGAAAATATACAAGACATCTAAATATTCACAATAAATCGTAATCAGAAACAGGTTGTCCAGACCATACCTCTTTAGGAGTTTTCCCATCTAATGCAGTCGTAGGAAGTCTGTTGACTATATGAGTTGCATATGATAAAGCCTCAGCCCAAAATGCCTTGCTCAATTTGGATTGAGATAATATACATCGAACTTTCTCAACCAAAGTACGATTCATTCGTTCTGCAACTCTATTCTGTTGTGGTGTAAGAGGAACTAAAAAATGTCTGATTACCCCTTCATCTTGACAAACTTTGAAGAAGGGATCTGATTTGTACTCACCACCATTATCAGATCTGAGCCTCTTAATTTTCCTGCCTATCTGATTCTCGATCATTTTCTTCAATTTAAGAAAGATATCCAGAACTTCATCTTTGTGACTCATGGTGTATATCCAAACATATCTAGAGAAATCATCAATAAAAGTCACAAACCAGCGTTTACCTTCAAGTGAAGCATTCTTGGAATGTCCCCAGACATCCGTGTGAATATAATCAAGAGATCCCTTAGAATGATGAATGGCATTGCTGAACTTAACTCTTGTTTGTTTTCCTATTACACAATGCTCTTAGAAATCAAACTTTCCAATCTTAGCACCTTTCAAAAGATCTTACTTCATTAAGCCTTGCAAAGCTTTTTCATCGACATGCCATAAACGCATGTGCCATAGGTTTGAAGAATCATTTGTCTTTTCTTCATAATTGCTTGAGACAGCTGCTCTTCTTGTAATTGTACTCACATCTAGGAAATACAAGTTTACCTTTCGAGTACCCTTCATCGCTACAAATGCATCTCGTATAACTTTCAAGACTCTATTTTCCAATGTTACCTTGTAACCATCAAAATCTAGAACACCTAAAGAAATAAGGTTTTTCTTTAAGTCAGGAATATATCTTACATTTGTAAGTTGTCTGATTGTACCATCGTGCATCTTTAGTCGTACTATTTCGATCCCTTTTGTCTGACAGACATTGTCGTTGCCCATAAACACAACTCCTCCATCGAGCTCCTCAAAACTCGAAAACCAATGTCTGTTTGGACACATATGATAAGAACATCTAGAATCAAGGATCCATTTATCTGAGTAGGTTTCTGATGATGAAACTGAAAAGGCTAATTCTCCATCTTCATCGGCCTTCTGTGCAACATTTGCATTTAACTTGTCCTTGTTTGGGCAATCTTTCTTCCAATGCCCTTTTTGGTGACAATAGGCACACTCGTCCTTTGTAAGACGTCTTCTGGATGACTCTCCTCTGGAATTTGATCTGGATTGTCCCCTATTATTTGATCCGTCAGATTTCTTGTTGTTCGTCCTACCTCTGGCTACCGTCAATGCTTTTGATATTGAGTCTCTGTGATCATGTTGATCCTTCTTCCGGTACTCATTATTTATTAAAGCATTTGAAACATCTACGAACTTAACCTCATCTTTTCCATATAACAGGGTTGTGGTTAAATGCTCATAGCTCTCAGGTAATGAATTCAGCAACAACAAAGCTTTATCTTCATCGATAATTTCAACATCTAAATTTTACAGATTGGCCAAAATTTTATTGAAATTATCTAAGTGCTCAATCATAGGGGTACCTTTCTTGTACTGGAAACATAAAAGTTTCTTCTTCAAGTAGAGTTTGTTCTCAATACTTTTTGTCATGTACTTGTCCTCTAGTTTCTTCCAGAGAACTGCGGCTACATTCTCTTTTATGACAAAGTACTTCTGATATTTTCCAAAGCAGAGTCGAATTGTGCCAGAAACTTTCCGGTTGACATAATTCCAATCTTCATTTGAATAATCTCCTGGCCTAGTCTCCAAGGTTATATTAGATCATTCTCGAAACAATAGATCTAATACTTCACATTGTCACATGCCAAAGTTATTGGTACCGTCAAATTTCTCCACCTCAAACTTTGCGTTGAATAACATAATTCTTCAAGTTAAACAACTTGGTTTGCCAGAAATTCTATGGTCAGCTTGTTTACCTTTTTCGATCTCTCTTTTATCAGCCATAAGTACAAACGGATAACAGAAATTTTGCACTTATAACTTAAAACAGTGTTTTTCCAAATTTTATACCTTATTTGAAAAAACGTAGTCCGTAGTTGAATCCGGAATGGTCCAATTATCTAGGAATAATCCAACTCAGATGAAAACGGACCAACTTGGTCCAAATATTACTAGTGACTGAGTTGACTCAATTGTTGGCAGTAACACTCCGACGGCTTCTGGCGGTGATTCTGATTTATAATTTGAGCGATTCTTTCACCGTTGCATTCGTCTCGTCGAGAGCTTCGATTTGATATATAACACTGCTATATTTGGCTCAAATGTCAATTTGTTGTGGGCGGAAGCGATAAATAATTGTATATGAATATATCAAAGCGGTAAAAAAACACACAGAATTTACGCGATTCGATAATTCGCCTAGATCCATGGGAGTCATTAGATATTATTAAATTGAGTAAAAAATATACAGAATACAAATACAAAATTCATCACTAATAATATCTCTTAAGTGTTTCCCCAAACACACAGAAAGCTCTCAAACTCACTAAGTATTTTCTCTCTTTGAGTTTGTTTATGCTCTTTTTGATTTTTTCTTATTTTTGTTTTGTTCTTTAATGCATGAACTATTTCCTATTTATAGATGAAACAAGACTCACTTTCATTAAATTGTATTATGATTTAAGCCTTAAATTATGTAACTAATTTATTACTTTTATATTTCGATATCTTATTTGTGGTATGGGAAGTCCTACGCCCATGTAAACCAGATTTCTTGGACAACTGATCGCAAGCGTATACTGTTGTGAGAATCGATAGTTGTGGGGATAGTGAATTAACCGAACTTGGCTTGACTGACTTTGTTTTAGCCATTGAACCCAATACGTACATGTAGATCATAGATCCGGGTTTTTTGTAATAAACTTTTAGATGCTAGTTTGGGAGTTATGGAGGCTGCTTGGTTGCGTTATTTATTATTTTGATACTCCTGCATTTTTTTCTTTTCCTATATTGCAACGATCTATCTTATTATTTTCGTAATAATAATTTATTAATTATAAAACATTTAAGTATAATTAATTGTACAGATATAATAAATAATTCATATTTTTTAATATCTTAAAGAAGTTAAAGTAACAATTGTTTAATGATATTTTCTTAATATCTTTAAAATCTAATTATATCTTTAATTTTAAGTTAAAATATAGAATACCTAATAATACTAAACCAATGAAATAATATAAAAAAAAATTATTCAAATATTATGAAGCATAAAATTAGAAAAATAAATAAAATTACATAAAATTCAAAAAACAATTATACATGTGATTTATCAATTAAAAAACAAAATTAAATTACATTTAAAGAATGAATTTTTTTTATCACAAATACTGAAGTGATTGGTTTAGGTTCCAACTTTAAAAAATTTAAAGACATATATAAAACAATATTAATGAGAAAATAACATAATATTTTTAATTTTGATATTTATATTGGAATTAATATAAAAATATAAAATAAAAACTAAATTTTAATATAATAATGTTTATAGATTATTTACTTTGACTAAATTATAATTAACTCATTATTTTAATAAATTATTTAATTATTATATATACACTGTAAACATTATTTTAATTATGTGAAGTATACCAAAAAGAAAATTTAAATTTTTTTACAAGACATTCCAAAAATAGTTTTTTCTTAATGTAAAAGGTAGCTGTTTAGTTTTCTCATCAATGTTTTTTTTTATAAAAAAATTAAAGATGAGAGAAAAATAAAGAATCGTGAGTAGTGAATAAAATCAAGATTTTTTGATTAATTTTTTAAAAAATATTTTTTAATTTAAATAAATTTTTATATTTACATGTGTTTTTTTTACTTAGTGTAGATTTATATTTTTTTAACCATAACAAATATAATGAATATTTAACTATACTTTAATTTTTATTATTTTTAAATAATATTTAAAAAAATAATTGTGAGAGGATGGATAAAAAAAATTAAAGCCGCATTTATGAATAAATTTATATATAATAATAATAATAATAATAATATATTTAACTTAAATATCATTACTTGGTATGTGCGAATGTTTTCCTCAAAAAATTAGTGCTTATTGTTTTCATTTTCTTATTTAGGTAAAAGTAAAACATTGATCTAAAGCTGAACTAGTGGCTGAAAAATGTGCTAGCTTGTTATGAAATTATATATGGCTGAAAAAAATGTGTTAGGATGGTTAACAATATATATTGCACAATAAAGACTATATCTGTTTTTGCTGCACTTATGGCGTAGTAGGGCCAAAATATGCAATGCCTTTTTATTGTGAGTTGATCGAGAGAGAGAGAGAGAGACTGGCACCTAACTACAGCCAGGTGGTATAGAATTGAGGTCGAGTGAACCCATTCTCACAAGTAAATGGGTCCCCCCAAATTAGTATTTAAATCGTACGTGGTCCAAATTGTTCCCTTTTACATATATCTAGCCGCAATAACTTATAATGATTATGAAATTGGGCCAATTCCTTATTGTCTGTTTCTTGTATGCATCGGCTCCTTAATTATCAATTAACCATAGTTATAAATAATGGCCATTTCTCTCCGTCCTTTCTCGAAATGCAGTTATACTATAGTTGACTAGGCCATATTTATAAGGGTAGGTATTGTTTTTCAAAAACCACCTAATTAACTCGAATATAACATTAAAACCATCGAGTCGGTTTATAAAATTACTCCATGTAAACCAATATAGTCAAACTAACGAATACCAAAAATTATTTATTATTAATAAAATATATGATAATGTTACATTTTAAATTAACGAAATTTAATATTAATATAAATTTAAAAAAAAACTAATAGAAGTGAAAAGAAAAATAAATATGATTAATGAAGAGTATACTTTAAGAATAATAAATAACACACAATTTATACATACACTTACAAGTTCTTATATCAAGGAGTAAATTTGTATTTTTATAAAATATGTTCAATCCTTTTTTATTCAAAAAATCACAATTTAATATCGAAAGAATCACTTGTATATATATATATATATATATTCTCATTTTATTACTTATCTATTATGATTATATCATATTTATTTGTTTATTTTGATTTTTGTTTAAGTTTTATGTGTTTAAGATTTTAAAGATTATACTACATTATAATGATCTATTTTCTCTTAATAACATTCAACTTATTAATCGAATCTATCAAATAATTAGTTCAAGATTTTATAATATAACAAAATATGAAAAAACAATTCCACAAAATCATATAAAATTAATGTTTTCTTTTTATTCTATGTGATATTTAATTTAATAATTAGTCATAAAAATTAATAATAAAAAGTTAATATAATTATAAACATGTGTTTTATTTTTCATTAATGAAAATATATATTACATATATGTATCTTATTTGAGTTAAATATGTTTAAATTGTTAAATTTATAGTAAATTATTCGAGAGATAAATATCTAAAAACTAAAATTTAAGAGGATACAACTCTATTCTATACACATAATTAATCATTAATTATTTAAATATTATATTTAAAATTTTCTTTTTCAATAGTCGAGAGAGAGGAAGGAGTTGATAAATCCGCTTCGAACGAATTTGAATGAGTCATTTATATAATTTATATACAAGATTAGCCACAATAAAAATAAAAATTAGTTATAGATATTTCTAACCTAACACAAAAGTTAGACACTGAAATAAAAATAATTTCGATATGCCCTATGTATTCTTGATGAACGTCTCTTCACACTTTAGGGACATAATTATTAATGATAACAATTAAGAATTAATCTTTATGGAGTCAATATATGCGTGGTATGCTTCAACTTTGCATATAATAAAATTAACTAACTGAAATAATCAATTAAAAACTGAAGTTGGCAAACATGAAATTGATATTAAAAAAAAAAGGTAAAATATATATGTTGGACTATTTGTCTGATGGTAGCAGACACTATCACACTACAACCACCAAGCAATCTTTAATGATAGAAAAAGAGGGAGAATTAAAATTATGGGCATCATTCTTCATTTTATTGTAAAGTGTATATATATGTTGTTATATATTAATAAAGCTGGGATTGTGTATTAGGTGGTTTAATCCAGAATTTGCTTTGATGAGACTTTGACAACAAGTATATATGGGTTTTCACAAATACAATCCTAAGATTTTTATTTCTTCACTAAACGTACAGACTTACATTCACAAATTACTTACAAAGCTTCTGTATTCAACTCATAAATTCCAAAACTAAATTATATTTTTTAATAAATTATAAGATATATGTTATCGTACACCTAATTTAAAAAAATTAAAAATCTGAACGGTAAAGATGGAAAAATTAAAACTTAATATGAGAAATTAATAGAACTAAATTTAGCTTAGGTGGTGAATGTTATAGTAATAGTATAGGATTTTCTTCTTCTTCTTCTTCTTCAACATGAATTATGGATGGTAAATTCCGAACAAAATCACAGGGTCATAACCTAAATCTGAAAATGAAGTGAACTAGATTGGCTCAAGAAAACAATAAAAAATATAGAACAAGTAAAATGGTGTCTTTTACCAATTCGTTTCTAGTTTTCATGGTATTTGTCGATTTTAAAGTCGTAGTACGAAGCATATAAAAAACATGTGTAAAACTTTTATCAAGCCATGCTGACTTTAATTATGGTGCATTTAGATTGTCAATACAATGGTCTAAGAAACAATAATAACCATATATATATATATATATATATACATTTCTGACACAACATTAAGTAGCCTCACAGCTTTCCCTGAAAGGTCCACACCAACTACCATACGAAATAACTATCAGTGCCGTATGATTTCTTTAACTCCTCTACGACCATCCCATAACCTCACAACATTGCCGTTAAGCACCGTCAAGTCCTGGTACCTATACCAACTCATATCCCCCATTTCCATCTCCAAGACTGTATCCCACCACTCGCCACAACCCTCAACCACTTCGTCTTCATTCTCTTCCTCCGCCGTCAAATTATCGCTACCTTCTCGTTCATCTACATAGTACGTACTGAAAAACTTAAAAGCCCCTTTCGTCACCGCAATATCATCACCACCGTGGACATCAGCCGACGCCAAATGCAAAGCTGAACCTGTACTCGAGCGAATGGGTAGCTCCTCAACCGTCTTGGGTTGCGTTAACGTTATCTCCGAAAATGACATAGACCCATTTAAGTGTTGATTATTCTTTGAAGATAACGAACCGAAATCAGAAGAAGATGGAGTTGAAACGCCGGCGGCTCTCACCTTCCAGAGGCTGAAGGCGGCGGTTATAACGGCGACCCACGTCCAGAGATTGAAGAAACCTAAACTTACATAATTAAAAGCGAGAGCTTCGAGATTGGAATCTGCAAAGAGGTTCATCTTTTTGAGCGAGAGAAAATAAAATAAAATAAAGCAAGCTCAGGAACTGCTTCGTTTACGATGATTTATTGGGAAATGAGAGGAAGTGAGAGAAATGTGAGCCGTAAGATCGGACAAGTGGGTCCAGGATCTGGAATAGATCATAGATGCCAGGTATGCAGAGCCAAGATGCTTAATGCCAAGGAAGATCCGATTTTTATACCGAATAGTTTAAATAATAAAAAATTAAATATGCCCTGACACACCATGTTAGTTGGCTATGTGAAAAAAATATATATATCGTCTTCGGTTATCCGTATTTATGTGTTTTTTTTCTAATAAATTTATAGAACCATTACTGTTAAGATAAAAAACAAATATGAAATAAAGATTACGTTTATCGTATTAGTTCGTAATTAAAATTAATTATATTTATTTAATTAATTTATATATTAATTAATAATTATAATTTATTAAAAAAATTAAAAAATATTTTTTAATAACCATCAATATCCATCTGAAAAAAAACATTATTAAAATCGTAACAATTTTTTAACAATTTTAAATATAAATTTTATAATTTAATTAAAATATAATTATATCCCCGAACTTATTCACTCCCATTCCTGGTCCTAGTGTATTATTACATAATTCAAACTCATGCCTTCTAACTTTTTTTTTTCTTTCTCTGCATCAACTCATATTTATTATTATTTTTATTTAATTATAATGAATGATTAAATAATAAGAGTGTTAAATAAGTGAAATGTTCAGAATGTTAAATAAGTGGGATGGCTGCAACTTCAATTTAAAATTGTTTTCTATTAAATACACACAAAATCATATATCATTTGGTATCCAATTTTATAATTATAAAATATTTTTATTATATGAATGTTTATTATATTTAGATGAAAATGTATTATTTAATCTATTTATTTAAAAATAAATTATTTTTATATTTTTTATTCGTGAAAAGATAAAAAAATTCCTTCAAACTATTCTCTATCCAATGTTACGTATTAAATAATAAAAATTTAATTAATTTTGATTAAAATATTTGTTAAAAAATTTAATTAATTTTTTATTAAAATTATTTTAATAAATATGTGTCTATTAAAAAATTAATTTTATTCTTATTTTATAAATAAAAAATTTAAAAAATATATCTTTTAAATAAAAAAAAAAACAATTTTTATGACTTAACTAAAGTAATCTCTATCTTCTTTTTCCCCCTTAAGAAATAGGAATACAAAATTTGTACGAATTTAGCATTCATTTATAATTATGACATTGATATTTTTATTCATTCATGCTGTTTTGTTTTTTCAGTTATTGTTATATTTTTGGCTACACGTGTAAATTTAAGAGTAAGTCCCATTAGAGTTCTGTGCACTTGCTGACCACACAAATATTTTTTATTTTTTATTTTTTTCTTCCAAGGAAACCACAAAAATATATGATAAAAGTACAAACCCTTACTTTTAAATATAAAATGACACATCTAGAAAATTAATTAATTAATTTAATTAATAAATAATATTTAATTCTAATGTCAAAGATGTTAATTATATATTATATAAAATAGAGAATTAATAAATATCAATTTATATATTTAATAATTTAAATAATATATTTTAAAATTTATATAATTTATAATAAAAAATAAACACTTATATATATATATATATATATATATGAACATATTTGTAACCTATAGCTACGATTTTTAAGAATAGGAGAAAAATTATGTAGTTTAGATGATTTAGTATTTTAAATTTGATTGAAAAATTTAAAATACTAAATCATCTATTCTAAAAATAATAAATAATATCTAATGATTAAAGTTATATATAGTTAATGTACATGGTATATAGATTTATAGTGGTATTATCTATATATATATATATATATACTCTGTTCTTCTTGTAGAAAAGGTTTTGAAAAATTGACATATAGTGTACAACATGATGATGTTATTATTTTATATATCTTAATATTAAAACATGATATTTATATATTTTTTAGATAAATTATTGAAAAATTATCATATATATCAATAGATTTTCATAAAAATACCATTTCAGTTAAATCTCTTCTACATATCTAACTTTTAAGTATTGGAGTGGATTTGATTATCATTTTTTATAAGTGTTTATTTTTATTTTTATTTTTTAGAATTGAGTTAGTAGATAGATGGAGAACGATACCAATGACACCTTTGTGTTGTCACGGTGCCTTGCTATTCAAAAAAATTAATCCATTGAACCATTTGGTCGGATCATTTGGAAATTCATGCTTTTTAAATTGTTAATTTAAAGAAGAACATATGTCATCCTCCGTTGGTATCTTCCTTGGTGTCGTCTCTACTCTTATCGAGTTGATCGATACAAGCATCGACATTGCCACTAGATACTTCTTTTGTTTGTTTCCTCTCCTTTTAATGTGACTATTATTAAATAAGACCAAGTTCCATTCTATTCATACTAACATGGAATCCAGCTTCCAGCACATTACTCAATTTTTTCTTCTTTAGTTGTCATTTTTATGTTAGTGTATAGCTATGATGGCAATGATAAGTCCCAATCAAAGTTATTTTTAATTTTTAGATATAATTCTTCTTAGTCCGAGAATAAAGCATAATTGGTAAGATTAATGTCAAGACAATGCAGAAAGATAAATTAATTGACCAACAGTTATAATAACGACACCTAAATTTAACGCTCACCCTTTAATTTCAATGTTCACGTACAAACTCCGAAGTATTTCTTCCACTAATAAGATTAACGGGTACAAAGTGAGAGCAATACAACAATTGAGATAAACCCAAAATAAGTACACAAGTCATTTCCCAAACTCACTATTTTGTCACCTTCTTTAAAAATATCCCAATATTTTTCTAAGATATTCTCTCCCACTTTCTTACACACAACACTATATTTCTTCAAAGGAAATTGTTCCTTTGGCTTTGCTTTGTTTCACTTCTTGTTGGTGCGTCGATGCTTTCTCTGCAAGGCAGAAAACATTGCCTTATTTATGAAGTAAAATTCGCATATCAATGTTGGGGATACACCTACCATCATTTTGGCCAGATTTTACCATTTCAGAATAAGACTCACCATTCTCAGAAGTTGCACTACCATCGCGGTCGCACCTACCATCGGTGGTCGCACGACCTACCATTTGTAACAGACCTACCATCAAGTGGTCGACCTACCACTTGTGTTTTCTTCCTCTTAAATGTGTAGGGTGACTCACAAATCTCCTCCCGACTACATGTATGGCTCCACCAATCCAGCCTAAACGAGACAAGATTCAAAATTTTGTCTCGGGAGAATTTTTGTTAACATGTCTCGATCCATTTTCTTCTCAGATGATCTTCTCAAGCTTGTAATAGCTTCTTCTCCATTACATCCCTAATCCAAAGGATATCTCACATCAATATGTTTTGATCTCGAATGAAAGAGGCATTCTTTCCAAGATGGATAAAGCACTCGACTATCACAAAATAACCTGATAACTGCCTTTGTCAGAACTCCAAGCTCTTTTCAAGAACTTTTTCATCCATAACAACTCTTTACATGCTTCCGTCGCTATGAATTCGTCTTTCCAGAATGGACAACGCAACACATTTTTGTAACTTCATCGCACACACGCCTCCCCCGCAAATGTAATCAAGTAACCCGTGATTCTTTCTCGAATCCACATCACCACCATATCCGCATCTCGTGTATCCAACTAACACAGTTTATCATTTCCAAAACATAGACATATTTTTGGAAGAATCTCGAAGATACCGAAAATCCATTTTATTGCGGGAAATTCTCAATGTTCCTTTCCAGATTTGAAAGGAATCTACTCACAATTCCAACCTGCATTTGTAGCTGATATCCGGCCGTGTACAAACCATGGCATACATTAGACTTCCAACTCGAAGCATATGGAACCTCTTCCATCTCTTCCTTCTCTTTGTCTCAGGCGGCTCGCTAGAACTTAGCAAAGTGATTAGAGAGGACAACCTAATCGCTTTAGCCTTATTCATATGAAATCTCCGAAGTACTTTCTCAATGTACTTCTCCTCGTGACAACCATAATTTCTCGCGCCTCGTCTCTAATAATAGTCATGCCAAGAATGCTTTGGTCCTAAGTCTTTCATGGAAAATGACTTACCTCAACCGCTCAAGTTGTCGATTCTCGGGAAATATTTCGCCAACAATCAACATATCATCCACATGTAGCAAAAGAATAATAAAATCATCATTAGAGAATTTTCGCACAAAACACACAATGGTCTCAAGTAGTCTTTTTGTAGCTCTCGCTTCCCCATAACCTCAACTTTGTACCATTCATTCTTGGTGCCCTGTTTTAAGCCGTAGAGACTTTTCTTCAATTTGCGTACATAATCTTCTTTTTCCCTTTTCGATGAAAACCCTTCCTGCTCCACGTATATCTCTTCTTCCAAGTCACCACGTATAAGGCAGCTTTGACATCCATTTCGCTCAACCTCCAAGTTAAGACATGATAACCCTAGCACAAGACGATTTAACGGATGTCATTTTTCACAACTCGAGAGAAAATCTCATCAAAGTCAACACCTTTTCTTTGGTCAATCCTTGACAACCAATCTCGCTTTGTATCGTGGGACTGAACTATGTCCTTCATGCTTCACCCTCAACACCCATTTATTTTTCAAGGCCTTCTTCCCTTTCGGGCGCTTCATCACCAAAGGTTTTGTTCTCTACGCAAGCGACTTCATCTCATCTTCGCATGGCTTCAATCCATTTTTGTTTGGATTCGCCATCCATAGCCTCTTCATACTTCAGTGTTCTCCTCATCAAATAAAGTTACATACTCATCTCGGAGGATACGAGATGTAGGTCGCCTCACTCTATCACTTCTTCCTCAAAGGGAAAGAGAAGCCGCAGTGTTACCGGATAATGAACATCATTATTTCCCTCATCTTCTAACCAACTTCTACGTGGCATCATCTTCATTGTGGATAAACCAGGTCTTCATCTCCAACTTGTCTTGCAACCGACAAGTTGGGAGGAATTAATTCCAAATCACGTAGTCACCATTGGAATTAGAACATCTTTATTCATTTTGGTAATATCTTCAATGGTCTCATCTTCAACAAATATAGCATCACGGCTCCCGACAAGTCTCTTTGCAGAATCGGATCGCAAAATCTATAGCCAAATTGATCTCGACCATAGCCAATAAAAATACAAGCCTTGTTTTGGCATCAAGTTTCGATCTCTCATCCTCGGGGATATGAACAAATGCTACCAAACACTCACAGACGATCATAGGAAACATCCTTTCCTCGACCACACTTTATTTGGAACATCCATCTTGCAGGAGTACAAGGTGAAAGATTCAACACATGCAGTAATCACGAGTACGGTTTCACCCCAAAAGTTTTAGGCAACTCTGCATGCAGAAAGAGACATCTAACTCTCTCCATCAAAGTTCTATTCATCCTCTCGCCTAAGCCATTCAACTGCGTGTCTTTGAGGTGTCATCCGATGCCGAATACCATGCTTTTTGCACAAGCATGGAAAGGTCCAAAGGTATTCTCCACCATTGTCTCCGTCCGGATGCACTTTAGCTTTCTTTCCACCGTCTCTCAACCGAGGCATGAAATTCTTCAAGACATCTAAGACTCGATCCTTTGTCTTTAGAAGATATACCCACGTCTTCCTTGAATGATCATCAATGAAAGTCACAAAGTATCGAAAGCACCACCAAGTGACTTTGGCATTGGTCCACATAACCGAATGAATCGATCTAAAATATTATTCATTCCTGGAAGCGAGGGAAGCTCTCGAAAGCAACCCTATTTTGCTTTCCGCTAGGCAATGAACACATTTCTCCAAATGTACTTCATCCATTCCAGGCAATATCTTCTTTTGGCTAGACTTGTCAACCCTTTTTCACCATTACGTGGATCGAGTCTCTTATGCCATACCACCGCACTATCTTTCTACGGGCATTTACCGTGCTCAAGAGAGTTTTCGCTGCATTATATACAAAGTTGTACGCTTCTCACCTCCGGCCACTACTAACATGAGCCTTTTGTAAGTTTCCATTTGTCATAAATGAAGGAGCTACAATATCCTTCATTTGCAAGTTTCACAGAGAGATCAAATTGCACAGATATCCGGAATATGCCCGACATCCTTGTAAATAGTCTCGGTTCCGTTTCTCGTTTCCAAGCAAACGTCTCTCCGCCTACTACCTTTGACAGACCTTCATTTCCCATTCTAACAACACCAAAACTTCCAGTGTGTATGATGAGAAAAATTCTCTACGCGATGTAACATGAACTCAGAAGACCACTCATCAATCACCCAAATGGTCTCGTGATGCAAGATTGACAAAATCTTCATCATAAACCCATATTGAACTCGGCTTTTATGGTATTTGTTTCGCTTCATCACTACGCTCAGTCCCTTCGCTACTTTGCCTTTGTTCGTTTCTCGTTCCTTTTTGAACACCCGACAAAATTTCTTAACGTGGCCCCTTCTTCTTACAACGATGGCATTCAACATTGGCAAATTTGTTGATTTCGTCTCGCTTCTTACTTCTGCTTTTGTTCTTTGCATGCTCCTTCCCTCTGAACTGTGATAAGCGGCTTCAGGTCAATCTCTTTCCTTGTTTTGTTTCTCATACGAGAACAAGGCTTCTACAACAACTTCAAACTCCATCTTGTCTTTCGCATAAGTCGTAGCTTGTTGATACGGTTATATGATGAGGTGCTGATGCCAACAACATCACAAACTTTCTTCATCGCCAAAACTCACATTAAATCTTGCTAAGCGAGAAAGCTTGCTCGTTGAAATTGCTAACACGTCGCATCATGCTCACATTATCTTCCTTCCTCATCTCGATATAGCTCCTTCCACAAATAAAATTTATTGGCAAGGTTCTTTGACATGTACACGTTTTCTGTAGTCTCCCATGTTTCTTAGCAGCCTTGCAATTTTTTGATTCAATATTTTGCAAGACACTCTGTCTGGGAGAGATTTAGACGGATTGTACTAGCTTAATCTCATCTATTTCCTCCCATTGTTCTCTAGCGACGGTTGCTATCTTCTTTTCTTTTCCAAAGAACGCCTTTTACCTTCCTTCAATTGAACGAGAATATCTTTCATCCTCTTGCCATAAAGAGAAATTATTATCGCATTAAATTTCTCAATATCTACCTTTGGTTTGACATTTTTTTTTTCATGTTTCTTTTTCTCAGAATAAATACGCCTCTGACCTAATAAAATCTTTTTCTCGATGGAAGATCGACGCCGTAACCACGTAGCATATTAAGAATTTTACTAGACTACCGATACCATTTGTCGTAAGACAAATGTAAAGATAAAATGAATTCAACAGAAAGAGAATAACGACACCTAAAATTTAACGGCTCACCCTTTAATTGGGCTAAGTCCACGTGGACAAACTCCGAAAAGTATTTCTTCCACTAATAAGATTAATGGGTACAAAGTGAGAGGCAATACAACAAATTGAGATAAACCCAAAATAAGCCACACAAGTTGCTTTCCCAAACTCACTATTTTCACATTCTCTTTTAGAAAAATATCCCAATATTTTTCTAAGATATTCTCTCCCACTTTCTTACACACAACACTATATTTCTTCAAAGGAAATTGTTCCTTTGGTTTTGCTTTGTTTCACTTCTTGCTTGTGTGTTGATGTTTCTCTAAGGAAAAACATCGCTATTTATGCGTAAAATTGCATATCAACGTTAGATACACCTACCATCGGCCAGACCTACCATTCAGAATAAGACTTACCACATGCACAGACCTACCATCATGGCCAGACCTACCATTCAGGAATAAGACCTACTATCGGCGCACAGACCTACCACTTGTGTTTTCTTCCTCTTAAATGTAGGAGGGACTCACAATTAACACCTACAAATAAGGACTAAAATAAATGCTAACAATTAAATATTAATACTTATTTAAAATAAAAATAAAAAAAATTAGCAAACAACATCACAGGAACCTTGAATTTTCTTAATAACACGTTGATCTTCGTGGTTTATTAATTAGGAAGATATATAAGTTGGAGGGAAGCCACTTAGAAACCAATAAGTTAATAATTTATGGAAAAAATTCAGTTAATAAAATTTTCAATTTTTGTATTAATCATGCCCAATTTATTAAAAGTGAGCTGTCTAAATTTTTTCTCTTTTGATTAAAAAAATAGTATAAATTGAACTTTAATTTTATTAAAATATATATATATTCTAAATTAAAAAAATTAATAATAAATCAGTTCGAAATATACTTATTATTTTTTTAAGGTGTCTACTACAGGAGGAATTAGAATAAATATGTTGATTTTCTTTGATAGTATTTAAAATTAGCGGTAAGAATTAAAATAATTAAAAAATAGATTACCTTTAAAATATGAGATAAATATTTAGAATGAAAATAAAAAAAAATAATAATAAAAGTTACACTTTATAAAAATATCCTTATAAATAAATTATCTTTTATGTTTGATTTATAATTAATATATTAGTTTATTTTTTTAAAAAAATAATTAATATAATAATATATATAATTTTAATTAAGTAATAATAGTTTTTATAAAAAAATAAATAATAAAAATTTAATTAATGTGTTTAGTGATAGAGATAAAAGTTGAGTAAATTTACAATTTTTTTGTTCTAATATAATTTTAAAGGATATTATTAAAGTTATCCCAAAAATTTTATAAAAAAACAAAAAAAAAATCAAGAAACGGATATGATCTTAAGTAAAATTTGGAGAAATTTGAGAACGAGCGAAGAATTTATAAGTCATTTCATTTTTTTTTATTAAATGTATTTTTATCAAATAAATATAGGAGAGAAAATTATTCCTTTCTTTTATTTCTCTTTCTCGATAAATGAACACAACATTAATTAATATAACTTCATGGTTAAAGCCCAACCTTGTTGGACCGAAAAAGTTTCAGCCCAAATATATAATTATTTTGCAACAGTTTGAATAGGTTCCTGCCGATCGCAACTTACAACTATACGTATACTTGAAAAAACAAGATTTGAATATTTATACCTAATAACAAATACAAAATCAATATTAAAAGAATTAAAATAATCTTATTATCTAATCTCCATCTAATAATTATCAAACCTCAAAAAACCAATAGAATATTACTATTTGTAAGTTAATATTTGTATTCTTTTTTAAAATATATATTATAATTACCGAAATTATATTTTTATCAATTTTACTTATTTAAAAATAATACTTATATCATTCTCAAATTTTGTGTACCTTGATATCAATTTTACCATCTATGTTCCATGATTTTTTTTTATTTTAATACCATAATATAAATATTTATATCTTTTAACTATTTTAAATAGTATTATTTGTTGTTTTTAAAGTATGCTACATGGATTATATGTGATGAATTGGATGCTACATGGATCATAAGTTGTAAATTTGATAAGGATGTTATATGAATTTAAAAATTTTAAAAAAAAATTAATAATGCTATCAAAATCACCATTTTCATCTTTGATTATGTTTACCAAAATATTACATCCTTTATAATATTAGGTAGGGTTGATAATTGGTAAACATTTTACAAATTTTGGATTCTATCTCAAATATTTGTTTATATGATATATTTTAACAAAAATATTAATTAAAATAATTAAAAGGGATATTGATATTTAAATTTGAGTGCTGCAATAAATTCTTTAGTAATATGAAGTATATTGGGTACCCATATATTAACATAAATAAATCCAAGTACCAAAGCAACCATGACGGTCACGCTGAGACGAAGAATTCTACTGTATTTAGGTCAAAAAGTGTAAAAATGATATAGTCGTGGTCGAGAAGTTGTACTTTGACTAATTGTTGAAATGAAAAAAAAAAAGATAACATGGTGTGGATCGTAGGTTTTTCTTTTTATATATTAATTTTTTTAATGATTATTTTTTAATTTTATTTATGCTAAATAATTTATTTAATAGTATAAAATGATATAAATTATTTATATATTTTTAAAAATAAAGATTTAAAGATCAATATAAAACAATAGAGAAAAGATGCAAAGGTTTGATAATTTAATAATACGGTGATTGTATTTTTGATATTATTTTTATTTGATTTGTCAAGTATTAATTTAATGATAATTATTTTATAAAATATATCAATTTGATATAATTTTTTATTTATTTAAATTTTTTCAAAATTGTACGATAAATAACATATGTGATATTTTCTTCTCTTTTGACTTCTAGAATATTAACAAAGTTTTTCTACATTATTTTTGATTTATTAAATGTATATTTTAATATTTTTTTGATTTATTTTAAATTTTAATTTTACACTTTAACCGGTAAATAAGTATTAAAATATTTATTTAAGAACCTAAAAAAGTTGAAAAAAAATATGTTAATATTATAAATATAGAAAAATATAACATTAAAGGTTGTATAAGTTTAAAAAATTCTGAATAAAATAATTTTTTTTTATTAAATTTATATATATTTGTTAAATATATGTATCACTCAAGTATCATTGAAAATTAAGGATAAAAAAACGATTAAAAAAATTAAGATATTATTAACATATCAAAACCATTTTATTTGTGTTTATGTCCATCTTCTTAGTTTCATCTCAAAATTAAATACATGCATCTAACAAGTATAAAGGTAAGCGTGAAACTGGTTCGTATTTATCGAAATTTGCACTTAAAAGCTAATCTTAGTCTCCATATTTATAAATTAGCACATACTAATTAGACTGAATACTTAATTTGTTGCATTAAATTTTGTGATTTAATCGAACTAGTTTTTGAATATTTATTTGACCAATTTTGTACTTTTAACTTTTACGACTATTATGATATCCAACATGAAAAAATTTAACTAATTTAATACACCTAATTTTTTTCTATAATATCCTTGAAAACATTTAGTGAATCAAATAAAAAAAAATTATGATGTTAAATAGATCAATTTTACAAATTTGCTTACTAAATTAGTAAATTTGAAGAATATGATGTAAAAATAGTCAAATTACCTCAGCCGTGTCACAAAATTGGATACCAAATTAGCCTTTAAGTCGATTAGTTATTACAATTCATTTTAAACATTTATCTAGATTTATTTTTAAGATCAAATTCTACGTAAAATAAAGTATATACTCTGTTTTGGATTCCTAACTTTAATAGCATCCTTAATTTAATTTTTATCTTATTATTTTAATAATATCTTATTTTTTTAAAAAAAATATACTAATTTGATATAATTTATAATTCAATTGAGGATGTTTAATTAGTATAGTAATATATGTAAGATGTTTTTTTATAATAGATTAATTAAATAATTTTTAGATGATATTTTAAAATAATCAATTAATTAATTATTTTTTAAATATTCTAAGTGTATTATTGAATATGTAAAAATCTTTAATAAATAATAAATTGTATCGATGAAAACATATATCAAAATAAAATTATAATACTATTAAAATAAATAACATTTTTTTAATGTAATGAATTCTCAGATATATATATATATATATATTGATAAGAATTTTTTTATTAACAATACTAATTGGAGTTTGAAGAAGGAAAAAGAGTCCCCAACTCACAACTGATAGAGGAAGATTTATTCCATCACATTGGATTTACAATTTTTTTTAAATGTAAAATGTTTTCATGTTTTTATGAATTTTTATTCTTGAGTTAAAAAACTAAATTTTTGTTATCTTAGTTTCGATATATTTTTTTCCTAAATATCTGGATGTGCTATTCAATATGTTCAATCATTGGGTTTAATGCATTTTTAAATAAATGCAATAATTATAAAAATTTACCATATCCCAAATTTTAAATGAGAAAAATAATGAGACAGATTACTTACAAACATAATAGGTAAAATTTTAATTACAATCAAATTAATTAAGATATATATTAATATAATAACAAATGTAATTATCATTAAACTACATAGATGATGCTATAAACTTATTTTTTGATTCAAATTTAATAATAATTTTATAATTTAGAGTCAAATATTTTAAATTTAAATATAATAGAATAAAATGATTAATGTGAAAAAAACAATGTACAATTCTATCATTTAGTTAAAAAAGGTAAAAAAAATAATTTATGGGCCCGCCCTGTTAGTAACTCAAAGTAACTTTTATGGTGTTTGATAATGTTCAGAAGAATTACTTCCAAAATTTTGAATAATATGCTTTCAGAATAAATAAGTAATATTTAACTTTAAAATAATTAATTTTTGATGCATAATTCTTTTATAAAATTATTAATAAAGAAAATATTTTTTATCATTTTCATTCAATGCAATTAAATACTTCTCTTAAAGTTATTTTTGACCAAACAAATTTTTTATACTATCTTTATTCAAACCACTTTTAAAAAACACATACTAGTTCTAATATTTGTGGTTAACTTATTTGCAAAAAAAAAAAAAAAAAAAAAGCGACCCCAATTTCAATTAAAAAAAAGAAGAAGATAAGTCATGTTCAACGGCGTCCTTCTTCGATCCAAATGCAAATTTAATAATATCGTATCCTCGTTACATCTCCATTAAAAAATATAATAAATAATTTATAAATTTTATGTCATTTAATAGAAAACATATATTTAAAATTCAATATAAAATTAACAAATAAAATAACTCCCTTACAAATTTGCTACGGTAAATAGGCTTTCTTTGTCAGAAAATGAACTACATTTTTTGCATGTCTACTATGACAATAACTAAAAAATTGTATGTACATAATTAATTAATAATTAAAAGACTGTTTTTATTTTCTCCAAAATATTGAGATTTTCTATATAATAATAACTAATATAAGTTATGGTCAGAAAGGAGAAAGAAAAAAAAATGTTTTGATTTATATAATCTATTTTTTAATGAATTTAAAAATATGTTTATTTTAGTTTACAATGATTTTTTTAAAATTTCAACAAGACAAATAAAATATCTGTTAAATGTTTCAAATATTTTTCTCTTCTTTGGATGTAACATTTTAACGAACAAATGATATTTATTATTATTGCATGTGGTTTAAACACATAAAGTGTACGATACTTTACGTGATTTAAAAGAATATTTTTAAATAAAAATTAATTGATTATAAGTAGTAAAAATTTATCGTGACAAACTAATAGTTAAATAAAATATTGTTATTATAATTATACTTAGCATAATATTGTTAAAATCGTAAATAAAATATTTTATAAATTTTATACGAATATAAGAAAGAGGTGAGATTTATAATTAAATATTCCAGTTATATATATAAACTATATTGTACTATATTGCAAGTACTTCCACAGCTGACTCAAATACTTCATATTTTCCGCACATTCATATTTGATATATAAAATTTAGCAGTTAATTCATATGGATTAGAATACTTTTAATTTAAATTTAAGTAAGTTTAATTTAATTATACTATAAATTAAAATTTTAAATTAGTTCAAATTAATTTAAATTATTTCAAATTTTTGTTTTTATATATTAATTATTTTTTTAAACTTATTTAGCCCGATGTATATTTAAAATATTATAAGTTTTTTATAATTTTTAATATAATTAAAATAATAAAAAACTTGAACCTTCCAAACAATTTTAAACATGTAAATAACAATTTAGTTACAAGTTTTTATAAAATTAACAAGTAAAATCTTTTAAAACCATAATTATATTATAAAACAATATTCAAGGAGCTAATTTCTAAAATTAAAGTAAATGAATATTTTAGATTTTAACTTTATCTATTTGTGATTGGTGATAATATAATATATTTACTAAAGTAAATAAAAAATTAAAATTATAAGTTAATTTGACAATTATTTATATGAAATAATTTATTAATTCAAAAGAAAATGTAACATATTTTATTTTTAAATGTAATTCATAAACATTTACATTTTCTATTTAAATAGAATTCATAAATGTTTATATAGCTAGTTACTTTTGTTATTGATAAAATATTGTATAGTTCTTGTTAATTAGTGAATAATCAATATTTAAAGAAGAAAAAAAATTACAATAAAAATAATAAAAGAAATGATTTTTTATGACATATATTAACAAAATTAGTATATAAAATTAATTATATATTTTTATATGTTTGATTCGTATTCCATTTATGCATTATAAATTACCATTCCAAATAAAATTTGCTAGTATCTCAAATAAGTTATTTCCTATAAATCATTAGCAAAAAAAGTTACGATAAACAATGTCGTGTAAATGGTTTAATATGTCGAGTATTCGTACGGAATAAAAAACAATGATTTCAAATTATTTTTTTTTGTTAATTTTAAAATTTAATCAAATTGAAAATTGGGTTATGAAATCACTTAAATTCAAATTTTTGAAGTTGAAATTGATAAGTCTTTATAATAATTTTCAGCTCATTTTATTTTTCTTGAAAGTTAATTTTTTTAAATAATTATACTAAATACTCAAAACTAGGATTTGAATATAAGACTTTTTATATGGTGAGAATGACTTGAAATAGTAGCTAAATACATATAAGAGTCAATTTTTTCAAAATTACGAGACAACTTTGTTTTGAACATGTAAGTTTACTATTTTATACTTTGATGTTTACATCAATAGATTTTGTACTATTATATTTCTTTTCTTTCCAAAATCTAAATCCCTTATTTTATTTTTGAACTCATGTTTTTCTTCGACCTTATAGATTGTTTAAACGATGTCGTCAAAAAGGAAGATAACCTTGAAAAGCTATGATGGTTAGACGTTTGAGGTTAATGAGGCGATGGCTCTGGAATCCTAGATGATCGAGTATATGATTGAAGATAATTGTATTGACAATGGAATTCCACTCATTAACGTTACCAATAAGATCTTTTCGAAGGCCATCGAGTATTGTAAAAAACATATCGATAACTTAGCACATGATGTACATGGTAGGATACGTTTGAGGTTAACAAGTTGATGGCTCTATAATCTAGATGATCAAATACGATAGTGTTGTCGAAAGTTATATAATACTATAAAAAGATGTCGATAGCCCTAAGTCTGATGATTGTACTTCCTCATGATGTACATGTTGGGATCCATGTTTACAGTGAAGGATTTTAGAGAAAAGAGAAAGTAATTTCACCATATTCGAGAAAAAATGATTTTTTCTCAAATGTTTGAAGCTAGGTTTTATTCACGATAAGATAACAAATCATGGAAAATTAGAAAATGTTTGTATGAATTTGCTAATCGTCTTATACCTTTATATTTGGATGTAATATATTATATTTATTTTTATAGTTTGTATGTTATAACATATTATATTATCTTTAGATATAGATATAATATATTATATTACTTTTGTCTTTTGATGTAACATGTTACATTATCTTTGTTTTTTAATGTAATATGTTATGTCATATCTGGTATGGTAAGGTCACATGTGACCTCACTAGAGTTCAAATGAAATCGTTGGTGAGTGATTGAAGCTCTAGTAAAATCATCGTGGTGGCTGTCTTAGGAGTTGTGAGGTTTTACTTTGATCTTATTTTGTTTAAGTTATAAATTAAAGACATCTTAGTTTATTTGTTAAATAGTTTAATTTAAAAATATAAGTTTTGAGAAAAAAATATTGTTAATTTTACAAAAATGAACAATAAATCTATAAGATCATTCAATGTATTATATATCCAAATGATTTATATATCATTTAGCTACAAATTTGTTGACATTTTTCTTAAAAATTATGAAAATTGAGGAGTTATTTATTGATCATGATCTAAGATAGCATATTAATGTAAATTAATAAAACGGAAATAATAAGGTAAAAATTACCTTCTTATTTACCTTTATTTTAAATTATTATTATTTATGTTAATTCATATTATCAATATATTAAATTAGTCTAAAATTATTAAATAATTTCAAAAACAATAAATATCTTTAAAATTTATAATTATAAAATATAATCTTTCGTATTAATTACATATATTTTTACTATTAAATAAAGTTTTACATATTATTTTATTCTGAATGTTATCAAATTAAATATTATTTAAATTAAATTATGATTATTTAAATATGTTTAATATTAAAATTTATTTGATTGAATCGTATTTAATATTAATAGGGTATTATTTTTATTAATATAAATTTTAAAAAATATTATTTTTTATAATTTTTAACAACTTTTGAATTGGTCGGAAAAATTGAGAGAAACTAAACTAATTAAAAATATTTTATCCGATATTAGATATTTTTGATAATTAAATAAAATAAATTAAACCATTTATCTGTGACTATAAGATTATTCTGTTAAAAATAATGTTTAAAAAAATTGATAGATAATGAAATAAATTAATTGATTCCTAACTATATCTATTTTTATATGAATATTTTTCTATAATAATATAAATTAAAGTAAATATGTTATTTAAAAAAAAATGGTTAAAATAATCAATTTTTAAAATAAATTACTTATGATACACTTCATTATACATAACATATATTTATAATCTCTAATAATATCACTTTTTTTCCCTAGGTGTAGAGATGGGTCATGTTTCAACCTTTATAACTGATAACTAATTAAATACTGATTAGTTGTAATTAGGAGAGATGGGTCATGTTTCAACCTTTATAACTGATAACTAATTATATATTGATTAGTTGTAATTAGAAGACGTTAGTGTTGACGGAATGTTTATCGATTATTGATAGTAATTCATCAACCGTTAATTGCACATTAATCACTAATTGAAATTAGTTAACTTTATCTAATTTAATAAATTCAATATAGATTAAGCCGTTAATTTGAATTAATTCTAGAAAATTTCATTTGAAAGTTAGATAAATGTAATAATAATTTTAAAATATAATAATTTATTATCTTTTAACGTTTTAAAAAAATAATAATTTAAAACAACGTTATTTTTTTCATAATTAAGATTACAGCGTTAAAGATTTCAATTAAAATATATTTATTTAGATGATATAACTCTTATTTATATATTAAGTTTTATTTTTAATTTTATAATATATATATATATATATATATATATATATATATATATATATATATATTCACTTTTCTTATGATTTAAAAATACATTTTTTGATGATTTAAAAAAATAAATAGATATTTTTTTTGATAAATTTAAAGTAAAATTAATTGAATAATTAAATTAAAATAAAATTCATATTTAATTAAATATGAAATCCATTCTTTAGTACTGCGATGGGTGGGTAATACAACCGTATTTGTAATGAAAGCTCGTGTGCCTTCTTAAGAGAATACACGTGTGCCTTCCTGTCAATTTGACTTACGAAAATGACAGAACAGTTTCATTAATTATTCAGAGTCTTGAAATTGATTATTGTCAATTCATGTATACACGTGACAAATATGACTAATTCATCATTTCACAATACTACTTAGTTTGGAATTCAACGTACGTATATAATAATTTCATGTTCTATATGTAGTCGCTTCTTTGCCGTGCTAAACAAACATATTGTAACTTTTTTTTTGGGTTGATTTATTGACGGTAACTTTATCAAATTCAGAGTTGATTATTTTCATTTAATTTAATAATTTTAATTTTAAGTAATTAAAATAACATTCTTTTAAAAAAAATATCACATTCACATCAAGTGTGTTATTTTTAAATGTTGAAACCAGAACCGGGTAAACTATAGCAATTTGAAGGTTTTATTAAGTTTGCTATGATACTGTATTGGGCTTGTAGAGTCCATACGTACATTTTTTTTATTCTTTTCTTCTAAAAACTATAAAAGTACACTGTTATATTGCATTTACAACACTTTAAGTCTAATAGTTTTTTTTTTTGACAAATTAATCTAATAATTTTAAAAAAATGATAATTTAATCTAATAACTTTAAAAGGTGATAGTTTATTAGATGTGATTAAGTATTAAAAAGTTTTAATTTGAATATGTGTTTAAGTATTTTTTAAAAAATAAAAAAAATGAAAAAAAATATAAAATTAGTTTTGATGTGTCTTTTCAAAACTAATTGAATAAATGGTTATTAAAAAAAGTTATTTAACTTAAGTGATCAATATATAAAAAAAATAACTCAAATATCACATTATGTATATATATCTAAACAAGCTCCTTGTCGTTTAGTCATATCTTATATGCATTGTTACAAAAGGTTTAATATTGAATAGTATAATTAGTATATTTTTTTTATTTAAATTGCATATTATACTTTTAGATGAAATTTTATTTTTGATTCTCTCCAAAACGACACATATGTGTTTATTCTTATAACATAAAAAAAACATATGTTTTATGTATATTGAAAAATGTAGTAAAAATATATTTTTCTTATAACATTAAAAGCATATATTCTTTTAAGTAGAGTTGTAAGTGAAATATAATTTACCTATAAAAGTCAAATGCTTTTTTATTAATTTTCTATTTTTTTCCCTATCTAATTCCTCTATCTTAATTTAACTCAATGGGAATGAGATGATGATTTCTAAAACCATTACTATTAGCTATGCAAATTATAAACAATACTTCAAATGAGACTTAAACACATAATTTTAAGATTATATGTATAACACCATTTTTATTACTAGATTATTGAGTTAACTACTAGCTAGTTTCACCATTATAGCTATAAAAACTAATTCAGAATATTCCACAATTAATATGACATCTCTGCAAAAAAAAAAAAAAGTGCTTAGAAAATCTTGGTGATATTATTTTATTATTTATATTGTAAGTTACAAGTATTCTTCGATTATCGTTTTACATGTACGTGGAGCCGTGGTAGGAGTTGATAGAGAGTCCCTTGTTTTGATCAACGTCTAATCTTTGACTGCATACCAACAAAGCAGAAACCATAGGAATTAAAAATAAATTAAGAAAAACATTGAATTGAATTCTATGTTAATTATGTCTACAAACTGGGTTGAAAAGGAGTTTTGGTTTAAAGAAACGTGTGCTATATCTCTTCATTCAAACTTCATTTTGCACCAAAAATGCTTGAAATAAGTCATCACAACAACACCAACTGCCTTAATTTTCCTCCAATCTGCTGTTTGTTTTCTTGGATGTTTCCTTTTTAATTTCCAATTCATGTATTTTCCAGATTAGTACGGACAGATGCATGTTTACACTTTGGGATAAAATTCATTTTCATATATCCCGTGTGTACGTTGAATTCAACGAATATTGTAACCCATTTAACAAATATTGCACTGACGTCAAACGCTTATTAATATACACGGTGCCTACCAAGCAGTTGTAAACCATGTAATTCAATCACGGTGGTTGTTGAAATAGTAATTAATATTTGTCTATATAAACAATGTACATGCCGTATACAAATTAAGAAAAAATATATTCAAGAAAACGTTTATTTCTTCTTCTGATTATTTCTTCAAATATTGATTTCTTTATGGTATCAGAGACAGGTGATTCGGTCGATACCCGACCGGTTGTAGGGGATGGACTCTGCGCCAGTGTGAGGGGGAGGCACTCCATATCCCTGGTCAAAAATTTATGTGAGGGAGAGTGTTGAAGTTTCACATTGATTGAGCGTTGGGTTTCTACTGCACTTATAAGGAAACCTGTATTATTTGGACTTGGATTCAACAAATCATGCATTGGTAGCAACTCGATCTAAAAAGGATGAATCAAATATATGGCTGTGCCGTAGGAGATTGGGTCATGCTTCTTTTGGATATTTAAAGAAATTATTTACAAGTTTATTTTTTAGCTTAGATCTTTCTACTTTAAAGTGTGATGTCTGTGAACTAGCAAAAAGTCATCGTTCCTCATTTCTTGTAACCTTAAATAAAAGTCCATTTCCGTTTATGGTTATACATTTTGATGTATGGGGTCCTTCTAAAGTCTCTACTTTGGGAGGATCACGTTGGTTTGTTACATTTATTGATGATTTTAGTAGAATGACTTGGGTCTGTTTAATGAAATCTAAAAGTGAGGTAAATGTATTATTTAAAAAATTTCATAAAATGGTTCGTACTCAGTATAAAACACAGATTCAAGTTCTACGTAGTAACAATGGAGGAGAATATAAAAATTATGAGCTTCAAGAATGCCTTAAATCAAAAGGGATTAGTCATCAAACTACTTGTGTTGATATACTTAAGCAAAATGGAGTTACAAAAAGGAAAAAATCAACACTTGTTGGAAGTTGTCTGTGCCTCATTGATTGAAGCTCATATGCCAATATCTTATTGGGGAGAAGCATTTACTTTTGCTGTATATTTGATTAATTGGGTACCTTCTAGTTCCATTAATTTCCAAACACCAATAGAACCATCACTGAAGCAATTGTTGCACCAAGTGTACCCAATTTACCTCCTCATGTCTTTGGGTGTGTGGCCTTTGTACATCTACATAAACAACAATGTAGCAAGTTGGATCCACAAGCAATACGTTGTGTTTTTATCGGATATGCCACACAACAAAAAGGGTATCATTGTTATCATCCTCCTACAAAACAAATGATTACCACTATGCATGTTATTTTTCATGAAGATACAATGTATTTCTCTTCTACACCTAAATTTCAGGGGGAGTACAATCATGTTGAAATTCAAACCCTTACGTATAAATTGTTTCCTTATGAAGAAAGACAGATTATATGTGAAGAAAATAAAAATAACTTGAATTCAGATGGTAATAACTCCCAATATAGAGAAGACTCAAGGGAAATGGAATCAAGTTCTCATCAACTTCAAGATCATCAAGCAAGTTCATTACTACCACTAAGTGAGTACGAGTTTCCTTCTCCACAAGTTGCTGATATACCTAACCAATCGTTTATAGAGGATGCTCCAACTATTGAACCAACTAGAAAAATACTTCCACCACATCCTAACAGAGGTATTCCTAATGAACCTGCGATTTCTAGTAAAGTCAAATATCCCATGAGTAACTATATGTCTAAACATCGTTTGTCAAAATCAAACGTATCATTTGTGAATCAATTATATGTTGTATCTATTCCTAATAGTGTATAGGAAGCTTTAGCTGACCAAAAATGGAAAGATGCTATGAATGAAGAACTAAGACCCTTAGAAATAAATAAAACTTGGGAACTTGTCGATCGTCCACCAACAAAGAAAATTGTTGGATGTCGATTGATTTTTTCAATAAAGTATCAAGCAGATGGTATGATTGAACGTTATAAAGCAAGATTGGTGGCAAAATGATACACTCAGACATATGAGATCGACTATACAAAAACATTTGCGTCTATAGCCAAAATTAACATTGTTCGAGTCATGGTATCTCTAGCTGCAAATTTAGATTGACCATTATATCAGTTTGATGTAAAAAATGTCTTTCTACATGGAGATTTAATTGATGAAGTCTACATGAATTTACCACCAGGAATCAAGAAATCCAAAATCCATGATGAAAAGGTGTATGAATTAAAAAAATCACTGTATGGATTGAAACAATCCCCAAAAGCATGGTTTGGTAGGTTCACAAAGTCAATGAAGGCATTTGGCTACAAGCAAAGCAATTTAGACCATACTTTATTTCTAAAAAAAAGGTATGGTAAGATCATTGTACTTATTGTATATGTTGATGATATGATAGTAACAGAAAATGATCTTGAAGAAAGGAAAGCTCTACAAAGTTATTTGTCCAAGGAATTTGAAATGAAAGACCTTGGTTCCTTAAAATATTTTCTTGGGATTGAGGTTTCTCGATCAAAAGAAGGAATCTTCTTATCTCAAAGAAAGTATGCCTTAGATTTATTAAAAGAAACTGGTATGTAGGCATGTCAACTAGCTAATACACCAGTAGAGGAAGGATTAAAGTTATGTATCAAGGTTGATCAAGTTCCAACAAATAAAAAAAGATACCAAAGGCTTGTTGGAAGGTTGATGTATTTGGCACACACAAGACCAGATCTTACCTATGCTTTAAGTATTGTCAGCCAATTTATGCATAATCATGGAGAATAACATATGAATGCAGTTATTCATATTTTGAGGTATTTTAAGTTTGCTCCTGAAAAAAGAGTATTGTTCATTAAAAACTCAGAGTTCCAAAAAATAGAAGTATATATTGATGCTGATTGGGTTGGATCAATAAATGATAGAGGATATACATCAGGCTACTTCACTTTTGTAGGGGTAACATGGAGAAGTAAGAAACAACATGTTGTTTCCCGTTCAAGCGTAGAGGCTGAATACAGAGGCATTGCACTTGGGCTTTATGAGGCATTGTGGTTACAATCTCTCTTGAAAGATTTGGGATATTCTGCTAAAAAATCAATTAAGTTATTTTGTGATAATAAAGCAACATGTGATATTGCTCATACTCCAGTTCAACACGATCGTACAAAACATATTGAAGTTGACAGATTCTTTATTAAGGAAAAATTAGAAGAAAATTCATTGAAATTACCAAAAATTAAGTCAGAAGATCAATTGGTTGACATCCTTACTAAAGCAGTCTCATATCGAGTATTCACAGAAGTTTCAGTCAAGTTAGTCATGAAAGACAGCTATGCACCAACTTGAGGGGGAGTGTTGAATTCAACAAATACTGCAACTCGTTCAACAAATACTACACCGACACGAAATGACTACCAATATACACGGCGTATACCAAGCAATTGTAAACCATGTAATTCAATCATGGTGGTTGTTAAAATAGTAATTAATATTTGTCTATATAAACAATGTACATGTACTATACAAATTAAGAAAAAATATATTGAAGAAAATGTTTATTTCTTCTTCTAATTATTTCTTCAAATATTGATTTCTTCGGTGTGTATATATATATAAAATTGGTTTTTGTCAACTGATTTATAATGAATTTTAAGTTGATTTCTTGATAAATTGACATAAAAAATTATAAAAATTAGCGTCTATTGACATGTAATACCGACGTTATAAGATATAAACTAATTTTAAACTTAAATTTATAAGGAAAATTGATTTTAAATTTTAATTACCTTTAATGGACTTAAAATGTATTATTTATAATAATGCACACATTTTTTTATTGATCATATAAATGATATTTATAGCTATATATATCTCTTAGAGCGGTAGAGATACCTAATTTTGAATTTTTTTTTATTATGTTAAAAAAAGGGCGACAACAAATTTATTATTGCTTTACACTTTCCGTATCTTATTTTAATATATTTTTCTTTCATATAACATCTTATAAATACAATACTTTAAAAATAAAAGCAATAAATTTTGTAAAAGATAAAAATAAGAGTATAATTGAAAGTATTACTAGCAATACTTAACATCAAAGATTTTTTGGCTTTACCTAAAAATAATTACATTAAATGGGTTGAGGAAACGTATTAAATGCTTGTCCCATTTGGAAAAAAAAGAGAGAAAAGTTCTTTGAATATATAATGACTAAAAATATTTACATGAATAGTGCAGTAGTGCTTATAAAGTTTGTTCCATGTTAAAAATTTAAAGAGTGCATGGTGATTAAAAATTTGTTTGAATATTTTTCGATGGAAATAATTTTCGTCATTATATATTTAAAGAACTCTTCATTTTTTATTTTTTTTTCAAAATGAGAAGTACTCATGTTGCTTCTTATACTTTTCTTTCAAGGAGGCACACCCTTTTTATCACTTATGCACATTTGTTGGTTTTGTGATTAATCTATACTTGAACTTGAGTTATCATCGTATTATGATCGTGAAAGAAGATGGGAAATTACCATCGTATTAATTATTACTTTCATAATGCTAGGTATCATATCGAGTGGTTACATTTAAAATTGCAATTGATTAAAATATTGTCATATATAATAATAATAATAATAATAATAATAATAATAATAATAATAATAATAATAGTACGAATTTTAATAATCATATATATATTTTTTGAGTGTTATTAAATTTGCACAATAGATATATATATTATGAATTTCAATTAATTCATCACATATTTTTTTGAGTCTAATTAAATTTGCACGCATTTCTTATAAGTTAGTTTACAGGTAGTAAAATATTAGAAATACGGACTAACTTAAAGATTGATTTTTTTCTTTTTGGGATAAAATAATATGCTCTAATTTAATATTGTTTCTATTCAATTAGTATTTATTAAAAAAAAGCGATTTTGCAGAGTTATTTTTGTATTTAGTAATGTGGTAACATTTATACATGACAGGATGACTTTCTATGAATTTGCCTTCTTTTATTCAACCATTTATTTCAGAAAAGTAACCTTGTGTTATTTAATTTAGCTAAACTAAATAAATAAATTAAATTCACATATATATACTATAAATTGCAAAATTATTGTAAAGTATGAAATTACAAATTGATCATAAATAACTCATTCACCTTCTAAAGATGAAATAGCTAACTGAATGTAACATAGAATAATAAATTATTAATTATCGGTGAGATGGTGGTATGATTAATTTATTAAAATTAAATATTGAATGATATTAATTTGATTAACTAAATCAGATTTGAAATTATCAATGCAGAGATACAGAGAAATTAGCTAGTAAGCTGCGTTAACTCTAATCAAAAGAAAGCTATGCAAGTGGAGGAAAATTCCTCTTCTTAGCCGAACAATTTCTCGCTAAGCTAGCAATTTGGAATAAATACTTATCAAAGTATGTCACCATTGCTACCCACTTTTTTATTATCAATTTTAAAACTCATCAAAATAATTTCAATAAATTAATTGGTATAGAAGAAATAGGTTAAATATAAAAGAATATTATTATCTATTTTTAAAATTAACAAATTATGTAAATAACACACCCATTATCAATATCTTTGCATGACTTTTCATCATTAATTATATCACGATGATATGAATAATGATGAATATTTTAATTATTAATAATTAAAAATGTAATTTTTTTTAAATAAAGGTAACCAATAATATATGAGACGAAGATGATAATTAATCGAAATTGAATATATATTAATATTATTATTATTATATATATATATTTATTTACATTAAAAATATAATTTTAATAATAAAATAATAATTAGATTAAGTTTTATTTAATTTTACTTTATATTTTTTATTTTATTTAAAAATATAAGTTAAATAGTTAAAAAATAAAAATTAATATCAATATTTCAAAAAATATAATAAAATTAAAATTAAATATATTTTTAAATAAATATTAAAAAATTAGAAACCTATTTAAACTGTTTGGAAATTAGTACCGACCAGTTCCCACACCATTCTTACATGAGTTCTCTCTCTCTCTCTCTCACAAAAGTCCACAAATCACGTGATTCCAGCGTGACCTTTATCATGCAGAGGCTATATAAGCATCGATCTATTCCCTTGTTTTTCACATCTAATTCTAAAGCTAGCTAGCAAAGGCCAAAATTGTTTTTCTTTCAAAACCAAGTATTATTATTATTATAAACAATATATACCAAATCAAAAATGGTCCCAATTGTATCAAAAATAGGCATAATAGGAGCAGGAGTGAGTGGCATAGCTGCAGCCAAACAATTAGCCCATCATAACCCAATAGTTTTTGAGGTAACTGATTCAATTGGAGGAGTATGGAAACATTGTTCTTACTCTTCAACAAAACTTCAGTCAGTTCGTTGTGACTATGAGTTCTCTGATTTCCCTTGGCCTGACAGAAACAACTCAACCTTTCCTTCTCACCTTGAGATATTAGATTACTTGTTATCTTATGCTAACCACTTTGATATTCTCAAGTTTGTGAAGTTCAACTCAAAAGTGGTTGGACTTCGCTTTGTCGGAAACAGAGACATGGTTGGGTCTGAGTATGGGTGTCACTTGCCTGGTCATCCTGTTTGGGAAGTTGCTGTCCAAACTAATCATTCTCAAACCATTCAGGTACCATTAATCTCTAGCTTTTCCCCCACAGAAGTATATATAAAATGTTCTTTTTTTTTTTTAGTGAGCCAATTGGGTTGTGACTCTTAATGTGAGGAGTAAGAACCACGTAGCCACTTTTGATCTTATTATACATTTTGATAAGTATATATAATATTAATCAAATTAATTAAGTTTGTTTGTTTGGTATTGGATGATTTGAGCAGTGGTATTCTTTCGAGTTTATTGTGGTTTGTATTGGAAAATATGGTGATATACCAAAAGTGCCAGAGTTTCCGATCAAGAAAGGACCTGAAGTGTTTGAAGGAAAGGTTTTGCATACACTTGACTATTGCAAACTTGACCAGGATTCTGCTTCTCGATTGGTCAAGGATAAAAAGGTTGCAGTCATTGGCTATAAGAAGTCTGCTATTGATTTAGCCTTGGAATGTGCCCAGGCTAACCAAGGTATTATTTCTTTATTTATTCCCTTACATCGTATAATTATAATTAATTACATGGTAATTATTTTTGCCATTTAAGAAATCTTATTTATACAATAAAATTATCTAATCTATAGATTACAACATATTCTAAGAAAATATTTGTAATAAATAAGTTTTTGATTAACCTACAGTAACACATATCATACATATTTCAAAAATAATTAATAATTTCTTACATGAGATACCCTAATATTTCTAAAACATGAATAAACTAATTAAGAAAGAGAAATTTGTTTCTCTATCAATTTATAAGATCCAATTAATTATTTACATGTTTCACTTTAAAACCCCTAAAAGATAATATTTTTTAAGTTATGGATAAAGAAAAAAAAAATTAATAAAAAATTATATTTTTTATGTTATGAAAAAAAATAAATAATAAAAAATATATTTTTTACTTTATAGAAAAAAAAAACATATATGTATGTATCAGGATTAAAAATAAAATTCTATTCATAAAAAAATTATTACATATAATTAAATCAATTTGTTAGTGTAACCTTATGTGAAATTTTTGAGACTGCAAAAAGTTTCTTCTTATATATTTATTGGTAAATTCTTTATAATCCTATTTATGTGTGTAACTTGTTCTTTAATTTCGACGTTATGGGATTGAAGCTGCATGGCTTTTGTTCCATTAATTTCCACGCAAGTCATACTCAAGAGATCTATAAGGCAGGCAGACAGGCCATGTATTAATTAATAATATTATATATATATATATATATATATATATATTACGGTCAATACATATTATATAGACTAATATAAGGGTGTCCAAACTACAGACTTATTAATATATATGCATGGATTTGACATTTTGACTTCTTAGGTGTTTCTATTGCATGCTCATGATTTTCAAATCATTCTAGCTGATTTCTAAATTACATGAACTTGACTTCCACATTATATTCAAATTTGACTTTACTTAATCTACATTAATCAATTATGTGATCACGACTGATTAGGATATATATAAATCAGCTTTCAATTTTAAATCATTAATTTGCAAATTTTAGTTAGGCCCTTAATTGTTAATGTCCTTATCAGTAAGTAGTTACATATGTAGTATTAATTAATCTCTTTAATTAGTTTATTGCTAAGTCAACAATTAAGCTTCTTGGATTTTCTTAACCACTTTTAATTAGTCTTTTTGGAATATTGTTTACAAAATTCAAATACTAATAAGTCTTTTTTTTTTAAACAAAGGACCGGATGGTCAGCCATGCACTATGCTAGCAAGGACTATACATTGGACGGTTCCTCATTACTGGGTTTGGGGTTTGCCATTTTACTTATTCTATTCCACAAGGTTTTCTCAATTCCTTCATCATAGACCCAACCAAAGCTTCCTCCGAACCCTCCTCTGTTCCCTATTTTCTCCAGCGGTAACTCTCTAATTAATTAATAATCTAATTATTGTTTTAATTAATTTCTAGTCTTTTATTATTATTATTATTATTATTCAAACTACAAATCACTGTTTGACATATTGACAGAGACGTGGAGTTTCAAAGTTCATAGAATCCTATTTGTTGTGGAAGCTTCCTTTGGAGAAATACGGTCTAAAACCAGAACACCCATTTGAGGAAGACTATGCATCTTGTCAAATGGCTATTATGCCAGACGATTTCTTCTCCGAAGCTGACAAGGGAAAGATTGTTTTCAAAACGACATCATCAAAATGGTGGTTTTGGGAAGGAGGAATTGAGTTCGATGACAATACTAGAATAGAAGCTGATGTTGTGGTCTTTGCAACTGGTTATGATGGCAAGAAAAAGGTTAAAACTATATTGCCTGAGCCTTTCAGAAGTCTGATGGAGAATGCATCTGGCATAATGCCCTTATACAGGTATTGATCAACATTCATGTATATATATATATGATTATTAGCCAGGTATTTTTTAGATTGGTCAAAAAATGTCTTCAAATGAGCCCGGGATCTTCCGTATTTCAAACATGTATTATTATGTACTCCACCTTATTAACAGAATCATGACACCTATAACAACTCTACATTAAGTTAATATTTTAAATGAAATATCATGATTTTATCAAATTAGATATAAATTAAAACATGATTTAAGATAAATGATCCGAAGTCTTCAAAATAGCATATTTATTTTTGCCTCAACCTCAAATAGGGAGCGATTTAGGGCCTCAACTCATTAGCTATTCTAGCCACAAATATGTATATATATACTTAATGTAACAAAAGAAGTAACAGTGCAGAGAATTTTCAATTAACTATGATAACAGGGGAACAATCCATCCTTTGATACCAAACATGGGTTTCATTGGCTATGTGGAAAGTGTAGCTAACCTTCAGACATCAGAACTGCGAAGCATATGGCTAGCAAGACTAGTGGATGGGAAGTTTAAGCTTCCAAGTGTTGAAAAAATGCTAGAGAAAACGAATAAGGAAATAGAGGTCATGAAGAGTATAACAAGGTTCTATAAGAGGTACTGCATTTCCACTTATAGCATCAATCACAGTGATGAAATATGTGAGGAAATGGGCTGGTCATCTTGGAGAAAGAAGACTTGGATATCAGAAGCATTTAGCCCATACACCAGTCAAGATTACAACAAAGAGCAGTGAAATTATTTATAACAAAATACTTATATATAAGAATTAATATACTATTTATATCATTGAAAATGTAAAAATAAATAAGAAAACACAGAGAGGAGAAAATCAAAGTACCTGCCATATCTAAAACATTAATTAATTTCTAGGTTTTTATATGTATCAACATTAATTATTTATTTACACTTAATGTATACCAAAGCAAAGTTTGAGATAACTAATCACCTGCTTTGCATATTTGTATTCCTCATTTTCCAAAATAATAATCAGTATACAGGACATCTATTCAATTGCTATGGCATTATTTATTATTATTTTTTTCAAACGATAACCATCTAATTGGGTGTGACTTAATCAACTTTACAAACATAATACAGTGACTTGAACCTGCTTGCTCACTTGTGAGAAAAAAAAAAACACCCACTTTAAAGGAGTTGGGGATATGGTATTATTCATTTTAAGTGACAACATGCAGGTCTAATTTGAAATCAAATTCTTCAATGAATTAAAAGCTTTTACATACAGAAACATTTCACAGTACCCTAAAACCACTAATCCCAATAACCTCAGTTCCTGCGTTTTAGAACGTACTCTTCATAAGAATCCCTGAATCAGAGGTTTCCTACAGCCTAAAGACGAATTATTTGATAATAACAAAACACATTCAAATTATTTCTCTAATTAATGTCTTTATTTTCTTGTTTACAAACAAAATTGAGTATCATGATGACAAGTAACCAAGGGCCGGGGGGATGTTTGGTTGACCGGTTAAAAAAAAAAAAAAACTATTAGTAACAATACACCTTTGCATATCTATCCATCTCACAAATGAGAATATATCTAGCTACCTTAGATTTGAATCATGGTCACTTAACCGCATCCTCTTTACATGATTATCATCAGTTCATCTTAATCACGTCCATCATGAATCTATAACAACATTACAAAATTTCTCCATTGCATCTAATGTAATAGTTACCGTTCGTTTAAATTTAAACATGTGTTATTTATATAAGTGTATTTTATTTGATCCAAAAATTACTTATTATAAAGAATAATATATTTTAATTATATATCTAATTTGTTTCGTATTCTTTTTAAACGTACGACTGTTCACGAACCTAGTAAAAATAGACAGCCTGAGGTTTCACTTTGAATTTGGATATTGATCGTTCAAAGTAAAAGAACCATTTTCATCTTCAAGTAAAAAACAATATGAAACCAGTTAATTAAAAAAAAAAACAGAATTTGCAAGTCAACTACGTACGAATTTAAATAATATAGTTAAATTAAATAGAATTATATTTAATTTATTTAATATAATATAACAAACATGCTTGTAGGAAAATATGAAAGGAGAGAGGCAGATTGAGAGAGTGCTTCAAATGCTACAAGGACGCCACAGTCTTGGGTTATCAACCACACACAAATTTGTGTTCATATTATTCTATTATTATTATTATTATCATAAAAAGTAAATTAATTTTTTAATTTTTAAAAAATAATTTTAACACATAATACCATATAAAAAAACATGAACTCTAAAAATTAATACAAAATTTTAATTATGTATAAGATTGTAATAGACCAAAACTTATAAATCATATACATCAAGCATTCTATTTGTTAAGTTATATTTGATATTGTAATTCACTTCACTTGTACTACACTTGTATTATTTCACTTGTAATACACTTCCACTATTTCACTTGTATTATATTTGTACTACACTTCCACTATTTCACTTGTACTACACTTGTACTACACTTCCACTATTTCACTTGTACTACACTTCCACTATTTCACTTGTACTACACTTCCACTATTTTACTTGTACTACACTTGTTACAATCCTATAAATGTGTTCTATGCGTACATTCTAAACACACCAATACAACATTAAATCATTCTTTCTTCTTATCTCTCTATACTCTTCACATGGTATCGAGCCTCTCATATACCTCTAAAATTTCTATCAAAATTACGCTCTCTTCCTCGCTTCCAAACCCGCCACTCAACCCACCACCTCAAACTTCCATCATCTAACCCTGGGCCACCTCCATCTCTACCACTCCAACTCGGCCACTCCAACCCAGATCACCTCAACCCTGCCTGTGTTTGCTTTCAACTCTTTTCATTTTTAAGGATATCTCCTTTATATCGTTATATTTCCTCCATTATTTCGTTAAAATGGACCGAAATGATATCCCAAAACCAATCTCTACCACCTCGATGCTACTAACTACCTAGCCTGGGCACAAGCAATGAAAAGTTTTCGAAAAGACGTTAAGCTATTGGCTTTCATAACCTGGTGATATCTCTATACCCATCCAAGAAACCACCGAAAACAACTCCTTATTTCGTCGATCGCCTTGGAAGACTGGGAGAAAGTAAACATCATCAAATTATTACCCGGTTCAGTAACACCACTTTACCCTCCATTCACAAGTGAATTGGGGTGTTTTGACACACTACCAAAGTTAAGTTTGGGAATTTCTCGAGGCTCGCTTTTACTACAACAGATTCGCCAACCAATACGAACTTTTAACAACTCTTCATACCAAACGCCAAAAAGGGCCGATCAAACCATTAACCAATTTCTCTCCGAAATGCATACTATTCGGGGATCAACTCGCTTCTCTCCGAACCAACTTGGACGAACAAGATTGATGCCGAGATGTTTGCAACTTACCGTAATCACCAAATGGGCTCTGTTATTTTTCTCATGGTTTCTCCATGATCGATTTGAACTGCTCAGCATCCTTACTCCATCTGAGTCCTTTTCCATCCTTAGATATCAGCTGTGACCGAGTCATTCCGAAGAAACTCACGGGGTTTTTCAAAGTTCATCATACGTATTCCTGTTTTACCACCCCTTTTTATCGCCCCCAAAGCGAGGTTCTAAAGAGACTTCAAACATCAAGGTCAGCACCTACCGTCACAACCCCAATCATGAAGCTTTACATGTCCCCATTCGTGTACGTATATTGTCACAAGAAGTGGTCCAGACACTTTAATGAGATTTCTTTCTGGATCCCTCTCAAGATTCCTCACGGAATCCCTCTCAAGATTCCCTCACTAATCCCTCTCAACATACTTCTGTAAAAATAGTAACTCATCTATCACCGTCCGTCGCTTTCCGAGGATAATCATGAAAAATTTACTTTCTCTACTCAAGAACTCGGGCGTCTTCTTAAACATGTTCTCTCACAATCTAGTAATGCTTCTACCTACCGCCTTGTCTCTCACATCGTAAATCTTTACGGTATTTTGATTCTCATTGTGAACCATATGACTCTATGATACTCACATCTTCTCTCCCACACAATCTTCCATCTCCAAACCTTTAATTCAAACCGCCAACGGTTCACATATGTACGTTAATGTCAGAGACAAGTTTCCACATCTTCTATATCACTTTCTAACACCTTTTCATATTCCCAACCTTACTCTAAATCTTATCTCCGTCGTCAATTATGCGAACTCGTCTTACTATTACTTTTTCCTCTTCCGTTTGTCACAGCGTGTGATCCACGTACGTGACGTATCCTCGGGATGTCGCCGTAAGGTCGACGCATTATTCAACTTATCAACCTTCATCTACCCAATTCTCCTCACACTACCGCTTGCCGCTTCTACCACTCCTATCAACCTACGGCACGCTCGCTCAGTGCCATACGCCCATGTGACATCTTCGGCCCCTACAAGATCTTCTCGTAAATCAGATCCTGCTTTTATTTCGATAATGTAAATTGTTTTTGTCAATCGGGGAAACAACCTACTTTATGTTTTAATAAAAGTGATTCTACTGCCTCTTTCGACTTAATTCATTCTCGATGTTCGGTCCATCCCCACATCCTACTACGGGACGTGGTTTATTTTGTCATTTTTATTGATGATTATTCAAGATTCACATGGATTTTTCTCATGAAACATAGATTTGAATTACCTAAAATTTATTATGATTTTTCCCAAATGGTTAAAACCCAATTTTCTCAAAATATCAAAGTTGCTTAGTTGTAGTTGTTTATTTTGTCATTTTTATCGATGATTATTCAAGATTCACACGGATTTTTCTCATGAAACATAGATCCTCAATTACCTAAAATTTATTATGATTTTACCCAAATGGTTAAAACCCAATTTTCTCAAAATATCAAAGTGCTAGAAATTTCGATAATGCTACGGAATATAAAGAAACAAATTTTTTAAATTTTCTTCGACAAAACGGGACTCTTTCTCAATATTCTCATGTCTGCACATCTCAACAAAATGGAAGAGCTTAGCTAAAACACAAACATATTCTTAATAATTGCTCGTACTCTCCTCATTTCTAGTTCTTGTCCTAAATGCTTTGGGGTGAAGCAAATCTTACTACCGCTTATACCATCAATCGTGTCCCCATGCCTATTATTCACAATCAATCCCCTTATGAGCGTCTCTATAGTACTTCTCCATCTTATGAACTACTCAAAGTGTTTGGTTGTGTGTTGCGTGTTTTGCAACACACAAAAATCGTGCAAGTATACACGGTCACAAGTAATAAAGATTTGTAAGTAGAATATCGTTTCCACGAGGATTTGTTACTATAGTTTATTGAGTACTAAAATTGTATCTCTCCGATTTTATCCAAAACAATCGTTAATTAAGAAAAAGTTTAAAAATAAAATAAGAGAACTCTAGGATTGCAATTTTTCACCAAACTAATCCACTACAATCATATTATTTTCTTTGGATTTATATTTTTTAGTACATTTAATTTGTCAACCGAAAACTTCTTTTTATTCATACATCTCTTCCGAAAGTCTGCACAAACACACCTCGTTAAATTAATTCACTATATCTCTATGAGAATTAAAATTAATAAGATTCATTAAGTTGTAAGTTCTCAAATGGCCACACATACAATTAGGGTATATTCCTATCCTTCATCATATATGTCATTCTATTTACGAGCAATATACACAAAAATGCCTTTCTTAAGTTTATTTTTATGCCATAAATTGTTTTGATAAAATTGTGAATAATCAAAAAAGCATTAAGCACAAAATAGAACGAACAAAACGAACGTCTTATAAATCAATAAACAAAAATAAATAAAATTAAAGCTTCAGAAACTTAGATCAAATGCTACCCTAGAAAAAAAAAAATACTTCAAAAAAATAAAAATAAAATCACAAAAGATTCAGAAAAATAAGATGAAGAATAAGGAAAATTAAAACATCAAGAAACGAAAATATTTCGCACACGCAGAACACAACAAAAGCCAAAAAATGGCTTCTGCGTGTTCTGCAGTCCAAAACCGAACACTGCAAAATTTCCAAACTAAAAAAACTTTTCTCCAACCAAAAAACTCTTTTACAACTAAAAACTATATCCTATTTATAGCTAAAAAATACATCTAAAATATTACGTTTTTATTTTATTTTTTTATCGAAAACTCGTAATAATTTTTATCGAAAAACAAAAATCACGCGTATCGATTTTTGTATCGAAAAATATAAATTAAAATCACGCGTAGATAGGCGTCGTTTCTGCTTTTTTTATTTTCTCCCACGCTGCCACGTGTCGCTTCTCGATTCACTAAAAGATTCCCTACGGCCACGTGGCAAAGACATCATCGGGTGCACAAACCGGCCTGCACGTAGAACGACGCACGTGATCGGCGCCGAAAAAAAATGAGACAACGGCCGGAAACGGGCGTGATCCCGTGGTCGCGCGTACTGTAAATAGCCACGTGTCTGACTTGATTAGCTTAAATATTTCGCGGGACACGTGCGTATTCTTATTCTCAGAACACCGAGTGACGCACGCCGCTACCATAATCCGTGTCACACAGATTTTTACACGAGCCGGCCGCGCACCATGCCTGACGGACGCGCTTCAATCCTGACCGTCGATCCGATCCAACGTGGCCGCCGATCGCTGGGAACTCGCGCACCACGCTGGTCCCACTCTCACGCCGCCACGCGACACGCGTGGCCCATCGGCACGCCAACCTCGCGCAAAACGAATATCTCTCGTCCCCAATCTCCCTTGCCTGCCACGGACACGCGCGACCGAGCCGTTGATCCTTTGATCGGACGGTCCACGTTTGGCGAGTGTGATCTTACGCGTGGACTTCATCTCCCCTGCGCGAAAATTAAACTTTTATTAATTATATTTTCACCCACAAATATATTTCAAATTACATTTTAAACTTTCTTAAATTATAGTTTAGCACTTTACTAATTTTAAATTAAATTTTTAAACTTTTAATAATTATAATTAAGCCCAAATTTAATTTAAATTATATTTTCAATTTTTATAAATTGTAATTAAGAACTATACTATTTGAAATTATATTTGTGGACAAAAAAATATGAAATTAAGTACATTTTTGATACAAATTATTTAATTTTATTAAAAATGTATTTTTAGCAAATAAAAGAAAAATATTAATTTATTTAACAAAAATTAATAAATATTAAACGAACATAGCATTTATCATTACTAATTTTGATGAAAATAACTATATAAAATACAGTTATCATTGTGCCTGTTTTATTCTTCTTCACACTCATGAACACAAAAAATTAGAACCTCGTTCTCATCTTTGTCAAGCTTTCTTAGCAGATTAATGTAACACAAAGCGCTATCGTCATTTTAATCTCTATCTCTAAACGATCACAAGATTTCTCATCATGTCATCTTTTGGGAACATAAAATGTTTTCCTCTATTTCTTCATTTCATGCCTCATCTCCTACCTCACTCTCATTTTTAATGACCCAACTATTGATTTATTTCTCGACATTGCTCCATTACCCTCACCATCGCCTACTACGGCTTCTCTTGATGGGCAGGTTCTTCATTGATCCTACCATAACAACATCTTCTCAAGACCAACTACCGATTGTCCGTAGAGTCATCACTGCCGTTTCTACTCGTAAGTAGTCTTCCTTTTCATCTTCGCGGATTACCAATGTTTCTCTACTATTTTGTCTCATCATGAACCCCAAAACTATGTAGGTTAGTTCTAACCCCTCATTGGCGTGCCAGCTACGACAGATGAATTACATGCATTAACAAAAGCACATACACGTGGATTCGTGTTGATCTTCCATCTAATAAATCTTTGATTGGTCAGAAAGGATCTTTAAAATCAAAACTCATTCGTACGGGTCTCAGGAACGACATAAAGCTCGTCCCGTCAGCAGCGGTTTTACACAGAATACGGAATCGACTACGAAGAAACTTTTGCACCTATACCGACTCACCTCTATTCGAAAGTATCATCATTGCCGCCGCCCGAAATTGGAACATATTTCAAATGGATGTCAAAAATGCTTTTCTCAATCGGAGACATAATCGAGGAAGTTTATACGAAACCTCCTCCCTGATACACTCATTCACCTCATCAAGTATTGCATCTTCGTCGTGCTCTATACGGCTCCTCAAACAAGCTCCTCGAGCTTGGTTTGCCAAATTCACCTCTACACTTAATGACTTTGGTTTCACTTCCAATTCTTATGACTCCTGCCTCTTTATTCGGAAGACTCCCACCGGTGTAACACTTCTACTCCTTTACGTAGATGATATGATCATAACCGGAATGACTCTAATGGAATTATTGATCTCAAGTAGTTTCGAGTCATCAATTTGAAATGAAAGACCTCGTCGTCTCCACTACTTTCGGGCCTAGAAATCTCATCCGATTTTCAAGGATATTATCTCTCTTAAGCAAAAGTACTCTTCCGATATTCTTAATCGGGCCGGCTCATCGATTGCAAAACCCAGATCAACACCTCTAGAAACCAATGTCAAACTTACTCCATTGGGGATGGTACTATTCTCTCGTATGCCACATTATACGCATTAACCAAGAAAATTGTTTATCTCACATACCACCATTCCGACATTGCCTATGCCGTTCATCCTGTTAGTCAATTCACACCGCTCCACGGTTCTATCCATTATACTACTGTTTCTTCGCATTCTTCGCTACATCAAAGGCACCATGTTTCACGGTCTCCACTTCTCCAACAAGTCTAATCTTCTTCTTTCCGCCCACTCGACTGATCAAGGTGCGCGACCCAACCGATCGTCGCTCTACCACTAGATATCGCTTTCTCGAACTCTCTTATATCTCGCGAAGCAAGAAACAATCTCTCACTTCTCGATCCAAAGACTGCCGAATATCGTGCTCTCACACACCACTCAAGAACTTCTTTGGCTCCGCTGTTACTACTGGAGACATACGTGTTCTCCAATCAAACGCAACTATTCTATATCACACAATCGTAGCTATTCAGATTGTTTCACAATAACGTATTTCACGAATCTAACAAAACATATCGAGATCGATTGTCATTTTGCTCGTCAACACGTTTCTTCAAGACACAAATTCTCAAATCAATATCCTCCACAGATCAAACAAATTCGACATCTTCACCAAATCTCATCTACCATACAGATTTCAAGACTTAGTTTCCAAACTCAAGCCGATTGTTTCTCTTCCTCCTCGAAATTGAGTGACAAGTAAGTTTATATTTCGATATCAGAATTCATTTAACTCAGTACTACATTCGTAGACATTTCACTTCAGACTACACTTCATATAATCCTATAACAGTGCTTTCTATGTACATTCTAAACACACCAATACAACATTAAATCATTCTTTCTTCTTATCTCTCTATACTCTTCACACTATCTATACTACATGTAAAAGTCTAAATCATATTTAAGATAAATTTATATAGAATTTTTTTTTTATATTTTAAAATAATGACATATATTATCATTTATATTTTATTTTAAATTTGTAAAAAATTTAAGCTAATAACATTAAATAAAATGAATTCAATATTATTGTATTTTCTTAATAATATATATATTAGCGTATTTTATAACACTGGATCTCTATTTGGCATAAAAACATATGTTTTATAATGATTTATTTTCATAATTAATTTAAAGTTTTTAAAAAATATATTTTATTTTAAATATGTTATAAAAATTAACTTAAAAGTATCATTTACTTTAAATGCACGTATTTTAACTAATTTAGTAATGATACATATTATATTTTACAATTTTGTGATATTAACAATTTAACTTTTATAATATTATCATTTTATTTCTAGGCTCCTACAAAATATTTTAACCATCGTATAAACTAACTGTAGTATTTTTTTCTAAAATAAGTAACAATAATTAAATTAAACACAAATTAGACTATGCTAATTTAGTAAATACAATTTATTTATTTTATCTAAGCTTTAGTTGAAACGATAAGTAATATTGGACATTTGGCAAATAGCAACTAGACTAATAAACTTGAATTACTTTCATTAAAACAATAAATATTATTAATATGTTATTTTTATTATTATAAATTTTAATATTATTATTTTATTGTAATTTTTTTTCTATCATTTATCTATAAAAATAAAAAGATTAAAAATGTATAATTACTTGTTAAATTTTAAATAAATTTATTTAGAAGTTGTAAAAATTATATATATATATACTTTAAACTTTTTTTAAAATTTAGAATAAGTCATATATTTTAAAAAATCATATATAAATTTAATTAAAATATGATAATAACGATGCAATTTAACCGAACCAAAAACAAAATTTCCTTTTTCGTCGACGCCCCAAACCAGAATTGATTCGATACTTGTGCTATTGCGCAGTTGAGCTAGCTGCCGAGTTGTTCAAATCGGTAGGGATTTTGGGGGATTCGAGCTATAGAGGGGTTTCAAAATGTGAGTGGAAATATTTCGACAGACTTAAAAATTAGGCTTCTCTTAATCTTCATCTTCTTCGTCGTCTTATCAAGGTCCACGCTTGAATGATGAACTATCTGCTGGCTTAGCTTCCTCTGATCAGTCTCTTGCGTTGCTTGTCAGAACTCTCAAGTAATCTCCTTTCCTCGTTATTTAATTTTCGCGAAAGGCTTTCCTCGAAATCTTCAATTTTTTTGTGGGTAGAAATTCCTAAAATTTTAAAGTAATTTTTATTTTTCTCTAAATGCAAGCACAAGTTTTATCACCATTTTCCTCTCAAAGCAAAATTCCAAGTAAAATTACCTCAAAACTTATAACAATAAAAATAACTCTAAATGACCGGAGTTCCCGGCGTCCGACGTTGAATGGTAATATTTGGGTTGGCCATTTTCTGAGCTGTACATAATAATTGTTATTTTTGTATTTATAAGTTTTAATGAGAGTCATAAAAATTGTTTTTCTAAGTTCCAGATGTGAAAGTTTGTCTTTAAATTGTTTCTACTCATGTGACATTGTGATGGACTAAGACAGACAGAGTACATTTGGTTCTCGTTATAGTTTTGTCGCTCGAGTAGTTGTCGGTTTGAGCATGTTCTCTGCAGTCCACTTGAGGAAGCTCTTTTTTTTTTTTTTTTGGAAGTAAATCTTTGGTTTAATGAGATTACTAAGGGTTGTGTTTGTGAGGGGAGTGAATGCTGATTTTTTTTTATTGATCTTTATGAAGAAGTAATTATTATTTTATCTTTTTAATTTTATTTACGTAAAATTAATTTAATTTAATAGTATAGAATGATGTATATACCATTAAGATTATTAGTATAGAATGATGATGTGGACCATTTAAAGGTTGAGATTTAAAGCTCAATCAACAAAATAAATAAATAAATTCACTAGAGGATCCACTCCCGTGTTTGTGGCCTATCTTACCAATATACCATATTGCTTTCAAGAAGCTCCATCGGATGTGTGTTGAGGAGACTATTTATTTTTTGGTTAGAAGGGGGACTCTATTTGGCATAGCGATTATTTTAGTTAAGCTTAGCTATCAAGATTAATTTTTATTTTTATTTACTTTGGAAATAAACTGCAATTACCATATGTTGTCTTTAGCTTCCTACATTCTTCCTCTGAATTGTCAATGCTTGTGTGTTTGGCTGCAGATAGGCCGTGTCATTGTGGAGATGCTCGAAGCTTTGTGCAGTTTGCTTTGCAGTTGAAGAAGTTGTCAGTTTTACACTAAAGCGACTTGTGCGAATGGAAAAGAAGGGCCTTCTGACTTCTGAAGTGGTTCAAATATGATCGAGTCTAAATCCTTTTTACACCAGTAGATAAATGATTCTCTATTATTAGGTAACAATTTTTAATCTCCATGAAAGACAGAACATTATTGCATCCACAATTTCTTGTTTTATGGAGTATGCTGGTTTAGTTCCATGCTAAAGTTTTAGGATGTCTCTCTTTAGTCTTTTCATACTCTTTATTCTTGTATATGTAAAAGGAAAAAAAAATGTGAGAATTGAATGACCACAATTTCGTGTAGACTGTTGGTTGTGCCTGATTTATTATGGGGATGATGACTGACTATTATTAGTCAGCTCTATTGTAATGATTGGGTATGATGAGGACATGAGCAAGAAATATAAACTGTATTTTCTTTTCTTTTTGGTTTATTCAGAACGTAGAAATAGCATTTACTCCTTATTAGCTTTCATATGACTACTGATCATCTGAAGCATTTGGTCTAATCTGTTGTTCGTAGTTCTTACCTTGAATCTGTACTTTCCATAAAAGGTTAGTATAGATCGAACATATGCAGCATTCTGAATCAAGTATACTTGCTATTATCATAGTATTTGTACAGGATATACTTTGTCATATATCTGTTCAATTTTGCTTTCATCTTGTTGATACTGTTGATTCAAAGTGGTAGATGTTGTATACTGTATCGATGTCTTTAACCGTGTTCACCCAAGTGAATTTTCCTCAGGGACAAATTTCTAGACATTAGTCATATATACTGTATTTTCTTTCCTTCTAGAATATCTGGTTTTATTTAATTTTCCTTTGTACTAAACATCATCTGTGAGTTTATAACAAAAAATTGCATTTACATCTTGGTGAGCTACTATTATTATACAAATATATATTTTCATCTATGAATCATCTGAACGAGTGTGATAAATTAACAACTTGGTTTTGTTGGTGAACCTCGTTTTGGTTCAAAAATACTCCTTATGGAATTCAAAACGTGTGGATGTCTTTTGATTCATCTCATTTGATAGCTTCTTGAGCTCCTTTGCCAAAACTGGAGTTCCACAGTAGAATACCCCTGCAAATCATAAACAAAATTTATTCCATCAGTATACCACGTGAATCGCTGAATCTACTACTTGAGTTCATATCTTAATATATGACCCTTTCCAATCAGATATTAATATAGGGTGAGAATATATAGAGGTACATCTATGAAATTACGAAGAGACCTTTGGAATTGCTAAAACATGTTGACTCTTTTGTGATCACGGTAATTACTTTGACGGGGACATGTAATACAGTTAAAGTATGTTTATTACAATATTTATTACAAAAATGACATTTAGATCTTATACTTGTTTTTTATAACAGTTTAGTCATTGTTGTTTTTTAAAAGTGGCTACATAAAGATAAAGTACATTTTTTTCATTTTATTTTTTATTTTTTAAGCTACATTAGAAAAAGATTGTTTTAACTTGAATAAATTGTAACTAAAAGAATGGAATAAAAAATTAAATAAAAATGGAAAATAAATAAATAAAAAACATAAAAATGATCATTTATATTTATGGAGTCACTTTTTCATAACAATAAGACTAAACTGTTACAAAAAATAAATATAAGATTAAAGTGTTATTTTAGAATAAGTATAAGGCTTGTAAAATCATCCTCTCTTAAATTTATAACGATGTTTGTGCTTAAGATTTAACATACTCTTATTTCTTTGTTTAGCTTATTAGATTAGATATATGTTTAAATCAGTTAATGTCAACAAAAAATTGAGCTTTTATGTAATAAACCCCAACTAGTTCAAGTTCACTGAGGTTTGTTTTTTAATGAACTTACTGTAGACATTATTTGTTTTTGTTATATATAGAGCATCAGATAATTGTTGTTGAAATATAGTTGCTTGCCGTTATATTTCCCGGTCATTAAAATCTGCTGTTACATTGAATATCTTTTTTCTTTTCTAAAGTTTTTTTTTTATCTTTTCTTTCTTTTGCTCTGAAAATTTTCTTTTATATTATAATTATGGTAGAATCTCTTTACCTACTGTTGCACATGGATGCTTAGATGCTATTCTGGTGAACACTTCTTTCCAATTTGGTCTTGCGAAGTGAGTCCTTACCTGCAACAAAACCAATGTCATAATTCATTAATTGTTTAGGTGAGATTTTCTTTTAAATTAAACTCTAATGCAATAATCAAAAGTCAGTAGGTAATTTTGATTTTAGTATTGTTTCCTTGTACTTCCAAAGATTGGTAACAGATAGTGATTACAGGACTAACAGAAGCACTGTCTCATTCAAATTCAATGATGATGGGTGATGAGAGAGCATACTCGGGTGCCAGACAGGATGTCAACACCATGTTTGGCATGATTGAGAGCTTGAACCATGGTGATGAGAGTTGACCTTGCGTCACCTTCTTCATAAACACTTGTAAGGTAGTTGTGTAGCTCAATCTGACCCTGTTTTATAGTTCATGCAACAAGGTCAAAAGGTACTCATTCACTCGGTGGTTAGCTATCTAATTGCATGGTAAAAAATATTGTGAAAATTATGTCTCTTAAGTTACCTTATGATCCATCTCTGCTACTTCGTCCATAACTCCTTTAAACCATTCGAAAGAGCCAGGTTCTCTGGTAACCCAATAAAAGTGTGCATTTGGAGTCCTATTTGATTTCCTCTTTCCACCAGGTGTCAAACTTGAAGAAGTAGAACTGTTGAGACTGAAATCTGATCTACTGGTTTCCGTGTTTGTATCCTAGGCCAAAGATAACCCCTACTATAGTTAGCAGAAAGTTAATGATAAGCAATGCATAGTTTGAGAATATGAAATTTACCGTTTGTTCTTCTGTTGTTCTTGTACTGCTTAGAAGATCTCTTAGGATGCTTATGAAAGGAGTAGCTCCTATACCAAGACCCACAAGAAGCAAAACATCATAATTCCGATAGTCCTGTGCCGGTGCCCCATATGGACCATCAACCAGCAATCTGGGCTTTCTGTACCAACATAGCAAATTATTTATATTCCATATATGTAATGATACTAAATTTTCAAAAGTTGGAGAAGCTCAAACATACCCTTGTAGATGCCCAGCCTGACCAAACTTAGCCCTATGAACTATTGGTAATGAATCATCACTATCAGTAAGAACATGCTTCAACTCTTGTGTCCAGTCCCCTACCATTCTGATATGAACACTGAGGTAGTCATCTCCTGGGGCTGAGGTAATGGAAAATGGGTGCCTAGAAACAGTAAAAAAGAGGTTAGTAAATATTTATACTGGAAATGTCAAAATCAAAGAGGCTTAGAGGAAGCTAATGTTATTGGATTTAAACTCACCATTCAAATGGGGAGATTGGTGGACATTGCAAAAATATGTACTGCCCACTTTTGTACTTAAATCCAGTTGGCTTGGACACAATTAAGTTGAAAACATTTCCAGGAAGCACTGAAACCTGCCAAGAGCAAGAATCTGTGTGTAATTCGAATCTCATATTTCTTGTTGGCATGCATTTTCGGTGAATAATGTTGAAAAAGTTACCTTCAGTATCTTCACTGAATAATGTTCTGATCTACAAGTTCGCAGACTCCTTTCTGCCATATAGAGTAACAGTGGAACAGAGATGTACATCCATGTCTGCAAAACCATTGATTTGAGAACTTGCTCTAGGAACAAGATGGATCTGTTCATTCTTATCAATATGTTTATTTGAAGTTTCTTACCGTTTTTTGATACCACTTGTGGGCAAAATACAAGAAGTTTCCGTGAATTAATAGCAAAATGTAGACGAGGCCAAGTAAATGATGAGAATACCAGAAGGCATTGAAACCCGTCAATTTTTTGAAAGGAGCTGGCGGCCTAACCATGTTCTTCCTGAATCGACGTGCTGCTAGTGTAAATGAGATGGCCATCAAAACAACCATCAGTATACCAGTGACACCCTCCTTACTACTCAAGAGTTCTCCATAGGTAGGTTTTTTGCCATCAAAATCAGAGGATATAAGAGCAAATTTATCTGGGGATGAATTAACTAAGAGCCGAAAGTCACATGTCAGGTGGTTCCCAGCATGAAGAATCACTCCAACAGCTATAGCGCATGCAATCATCTGAATATCAGTAGGAAATGAGGAGGAAAAAAGAGTGAAGATTTTAGCTCATGTTTTTCTTTTGTTGATGAAAAGGAAATTATACTCTTGTGCATTCATTTTGTTGGGGATTGGCTTACCTTATGGAAATTGATATTGTCATCGAATGGGAAAAAGAATCTAGCTCTTGTGGATCGAAGCCATGTCAGTGTGTTTCGACAAACAGGCAGGAGAATGAGAGCCATGTTGAGCTTCAGAGTCTCTGCAGCCCCTTTGGCTGTGGCCAAGCAATAGCCCATGACCTCAAATGCTGCCTTCTTTCTGTATTGGTAGAATTTCCAAGCAAATAGGCAAGCTATTGCCGTAACCCACAAGAACAAAATCCAAGCTCTCTGCCAATTGTCTAATATCAGATAGCGAAGTGAAGTGCTTGCTCTTCGCACCAAGTTCTTGGGCTTAAAAGAACTCAAGTTCTGACTCCAGCTCACGCTTGCCGTGCTCAGTGGTCTGCTGTAGTTCATGTAATTGTCTCTTTGTAAAAGCAGTGCTTCCAATTGCCATAACTGGATGAAATACAAATCAAATGAAGGTAGCAACTATATCAATGTTTTTCAGGGAGAAAAAGAGTAACTTTTTACGCAAAAATCAGTTTAAATTTATCCATAATAAAGGCCGATTTTATCATATCCAAAATAATAATTTGTTGGCTGACCAAAAAAAGCTCATTCATCGTGTTTTTACCTCGATATATCCAAGGTTTTCAGGATCTAGTTCTTCCATTATTAGCGAAGCATATTCTTCAGCTCGTTCTTTTAGTTTGGATAACTTGTTTGCAGAAGCACTAAGCATTATGAGCTGTGATTTAAAAACAACCAGAATGAAAGAAGAAGAAAAGATTAGCTTGATCTTGGATTCGATTATGAGATATAAATCAGTATTCACGAAATTACTATATTAACAGTGCATTTACTATTTTAGCTACAATTTCCCTCAAGCATCAACCAAATTAAGAGTATTGTGTTTTCCATTTTTTTTTTAAATTATGTTGAAACGTTTTGAATAATAGGGCAAATTTACTAAATGCAAGCAAACAAAATTAGGCAAACAACTAAACCAATTTTTAGTGAGCTTTGTAATTTGCTGTTAGTTCGAGCCATCCGTGTTAGGTGGAATGTTGTTTTTCCCCAGTCAAAGAGTTTTTACCTCCTGCACTTCCTCCCTTGTGATTCTTCCATCTTCATTGCTATCCGCCCTGGAAAAACATGAAAAATAAAATTACAAAAATCTTGGTCAAGCCAATAGATTTGATAATGGATCAGTTGGTGGTGCTACTAAATCCACGCTTAGTTGTTTCGAGATAAGTAAAAATTACCAACTTAATTAAGAACGACATAGATTACGACTTTTTAATTGCTCTAACAAGAAACTAAAGCAAATTAGGTTTTATCATTTTAAAAATAGATCATTAATCTAGAAAATTGGTTGAATGAGCTAGCTAAGGAATTCAACTGCAATTTGGTTGTTTGAAAAGAACATATTTTTAAAAAAGTGTTTTTTTTTTTAATTTCTCAAATATCTGAAACTAAATTTAAACACTGAAACAACAAGATAATTATAAACTCAACTATTCAAGAGCATCGATCTATCACCGAAGTGAAAATAAATAAATTCTTATTTTGACCATGTTCAGATCTCTTTTTGCCTTACTATTTTTGGTTGGACAATTATATACTTGGTTTTACTTCTTTTCTTGCTTATCTCACCGTGTCTTTCTCTTCCATTTTGCTACTCAGTATAAAATTATATTTTCACTGAAATTAAAATAGCTATGACCACAGTCAAATTGCTTTTACAACGGGGCCAATCATTAATCATAATACAAACAAAAAAGTGACACCAAAATATTAAAGGTTGAAACTCAGGCTTTATCGCCCCCGTCTTTTTTTGTAAACAGTGTCCCCAAATCACACCAAAAATGGCAACAACAAAAAGCAAATCCAAGTGGCAGAGAAATAAAAAACCGATAGATTAGAGATTTAATAGAAACCCACATGTCGAAGAAAATTTGAAGACGAGCGTCAAAGCTCTGGTCAGAAATCTGCAACCAAAAGTCACGAAGCTCTTCTTTGGTAATCTTCTCTATACTCTGCCTCCTTCTCCTCGCCAATGCATTAAATATTCCCAACGCAAACTCCTTCGAGTCCATCATTCCTTCACGCAACCATACACAAATAATTTCACTAAAAACTCTAATTCTAAGATATTTTCCTAGAAACCAAACACCTATCTTATTCTTATGAACTGTTAGCATTACTTTTGTTAAATAGTACCTATGCATTCCGCAAAGTCTTCTCTAGAAAGCAAGGCGTCTTTGGCCAGAGAATCGAACCTCGATTCAACTCGTCTCCACAACTCCTCATTTTCATTAACTCCAGTAGTTTTACTGATAAATCTTAATCCGCTCAAAGCTCTCTGTGCACTAGAATGCGTCCTTTGAAGCTTCGCTTTAATCTTCCGAGCCTCTCGAGCAGAAAGTGTGATCACTTCTGTCTCCGACGATGCCCTAGAAGACGCGGATCGCAGCCACGCGAGTTTCCGGCGTATACTTCTAGACGCGTTGGAGAAGCTTCTACGCATAATTCCAGCATCCGCCACAGAAGAAGCATCTTCAACGGCATGCCTGGAGGTTGTCGTAGTAGGCGCAACACTACAAACGACAATGGAGTCATCATCGAGCTCAAGAGTGACTTCAACGAGGTCTTGTTGATTGTTTTGGCGAAGGTCGTTGAGAAATATGGGCAACATTGCGCCTCCTACTCCATAGTGATGATGATGATGATGATGATGATGATGATGATGATTATCATCATGATCACAATTGTCATCGCCTAATTGGTCATCTGGTAATTCAAATCGACGGTTGTAATTTGATCGCATGGGACTACTTTTTGCAGAGGACGACGATGATCTCATTGTTTGTTATGAAGTAATTTAAGTTTCTGAAGTTGCAGGCTATGGTTTTTGTTTTGGTATGTTGTGTGTGAGAGTAAAAAAAGATAATCAGAGATTGGTGTAGACTTTTGTTGTAAAGGTGATGGTAGGCACAAAACAAATATTGAGTTGGAGCCTTTGCTCACACGTTTGGGATTAAAGGACTCTTAAAAAAAAAAAAAAGAAATTAACAAGAATTACATATTAAAAAAAAAACAAGACAAACACTTCTCAACCGATACCTCCCTACATGATTTCAACGCTTTCTGCCTAGTAGTGCTCTCCCCCTCTTTAGTAGTTGAGATCTTTCTCTTCAAATCAATTAATGCTACATACTTTATATAACTTAAAACTCAACTCTTTCATATATATATATATATATATATATATATATATATACTATTAATCTAGCCTATTTATTTTACCCACTATTTTGTTAAGACTTAATTAGGAGCTACTTTAGTTAATTACTACGGTAAGTTTCTGTATCTATTTGACATATACTTGTTAATTCATAAAATTCGACATTCTTGTTATTATGGGACATATAAATTAGGTGTAAATCATTTAATTACCACACCGTAATTATTATAAGGTTTGTGTTAGAATGAAGACTGTTAAATGGTTGTTAACTTTATAGTTAAATCACTAAACTTTTTTTTTTTAACATTTATATATTAAAATCACACCAACATAATATCTAATTATCTGGTTAATGGAATGGAACGAAAAATTACATTATGTGATATTACACGTCGGCTATTCATTATTGGTATTAATCTTTCTTTTTTAGCTATAAGAGGCTATTGGCGTAGTCACCAATAACCTGAAAATTATTAGCGAAGTGATGTCATGATTTTAACTTGGAAAGTCAAGCCAAGACAAGAACCAAATTCACATGGTTTGGTGGTATGTTATTGTAATACTAATATGATTATTACGAATAATTTTTTTAAACTTTTTTCTTCACATTTTTATCCAAATTTGCAAAATTTCTTATGTACTCTTGCTCACTTATTTGCCGATCAGTAATGGCAAATGAAATGTGTGAATGCCAAATATTATATACTTTTACACACATTTCCTTTCGCTCACTTATATACGGATGATTAAAGCCAAATGGAATAACACACCAAATAAAAGTTAAATAAAAAAATTGAACTCAGATAACAACGTTAATAGATAAAAATCAATATAGATTATAGGTAAAAGTGTCTATCCCTAATTGGTTTAAAAAAAATATATTACTGCACTTAAATTTTTTATTTTTTTCATCTTCCATATGGACGGGACCTACAAATACCCTTCGATTACATGAAAGACTCCACTAATCCAACGATTAAACGACAGTATTCAAAAGTTTACCTTAGAAATTTTTTTGCCAACATGTCTAATCTATTTTTCTCTGTATGGATCTTCTCAAACTATACTAACTTCTTCTCTATTACATCCCTAATCTATTGATATCTCATATCAATATATTTTGATCTCGAATGAAAGGACACATTCTTTCCAAGGTGGATAGCATTCTGACTATCACAAAATAATTAGTAACTATCTTGCTACAACCTAAGTTCTTTCAAGAACTTTTTCATCCATAGCAACTCTTTACATGCTTCCATTGCAACTATAAACTCTACTTTTTGCTTCCATAGCAACTAGTTTTGCTATGTATCGTAGACTGAAACTATTTTCTTCATGCTTCACCCTAAACACCCATTTATTTTTCAAAGCCCTCTTCCCTTTGAGCAACTTCATCAACTCAAAAGTTTTGTTCTCATGCAAGGACTTCATCTCATCTTGCATGGCTTCAATCCATTTTTGTTTGGATTTGTCATTCATAGCTTCATCATAACTCTCAGGTTCTTCCCTATCAGTGAAAGTTACATACTCATCTGGTGGATATGTGATAGAAGGTCATGTCAATCTACCATTTTTTCTCAGTGGAACAGGAGAAGCCACATGTGTTAGTGCTAGATAATGAACATCATCATTTCCCTCATCTTTAGAAATAACTTCTATGGGAGCATCATTTTCATGAGGTGGAATTAATTCTAAATTTGATGAGTCACCATTGGAATTAGGAACATCCTTCTCCATTTTGACAATATCTTCAATGGTCTCATCTTTAACAAATACAACATCACAGCTCTTGACAAGTATTTTTGCAACCGGATCATAAAATCTATAACCAAATTGATATTAACCATAGCCAATAAAAATACAATGTCTTGTCTTGGCATCAGGTTTGGATCTCTCATCCTTGGGGATATGAAAAAATACTTTGTAGTTAAACACCCGCAGATAATCATAGGAAACTTCCTTTCCTGATGACACTTTATCTGGAACATCCATCTTTAGAGGAATACAGGGTGGAAGATTCAACACATGTGTAACTGTGAGTACGGCTTCACCCTAGAAAGTTTTAGGCAACTTTTAATATGAGATTAGACATTTGACTATCTCCATCAAAGTTCTGTTCATTCTTTCAGCTAAGCCATTCAACTACGGTGTCTTTGGAGGTGTCATCTGATGTTGAATACCATACTTTTTGCAGTAAGCATGAAAAGGTCCTGTGTATTCTCTACCATTGAAGACATCTAGCACCTGATCCTTTATCTTCAAAAGATATACCCACATCTTCCTTGAATGATCATTAATGAAAGTTAAAAAGTATTGAGCACCACAAAATGACTTTGGAATTGATCCACACAAATTTGAATGAATCAAATCTAAAATATTATCATTTAAGAAGGAATGGAACTCTTGAAAGCAACTTTGTTTTGCTTTCCTGCTAGACAATCAACACATTTCTTCAAATGTATTGCATCCTTTTTTAACAGTATCTTCTTCCTGACTAGACTTATCATACCTTTTTCACCGATGTGACTGAGTCTCCTATGCCAAAATTCAATTGCATTATCTTTTTCCACGACATTTACTGTGTCGGTAGAGAGCTTTGCTTGCATTATATACAAAGTTGTATGCTTTTCACCTCTAGCCACTACTAAGGAGCCTTTTGTAAGTTTTCATTTTTCATAAATAAAGGAGCTGCAATATCCTTAATTTGTAAGTTTGCATATAGAGATCAAATTCAGGTGCATATCTGAAATATGCTTAACATCCTTTAGAAATAGTATGGTTCCATTCTTTGTTTCCAAGCAATAATCTCTTATTCCAACAACCTTTGACAAACCTTAATTTTTCATTCTAATAACACCAAAACTTCCAGCTGCGTATGATGAGAAACATTCTCTACGTGATGTAGCATGAATTGTAGCTCCACTATCAATCACTCAACGGATCTCGTGTGATGTAAGATTGACAAAATCTTCATCAGAAATGATATTAAACTCGTCTATGGTATTTTTTACTCATCATCACTGTTGTCATCTTTCTTCAATGCTTTTTCTTTGTTCGTTTCCTATTCCTTCTTGAACACCTGGAAAATTTTCTTGATATGACCCTTCCTTTTATAGTGATGGCATTTGAAATTGACATATTAATTTAATTTTTCTTTTTTCTTGCTTCTGGGTTTCTATTCTCTATAATGTCTTCTTCCTTTGGACTTTATGATGAGGACTTGTGTTATTGATCTTTCTCTCTATTCTATTTATCATCTGACAATATGGCTTCTACAACAACTTCAAACTCCATCTTGTCTTTTTCATAAGTCAGAGTTGTTGTGAAATAATTATATGATTAGGGTAGTGATGCTAGCAACATCATAACTCTCTCTTCATTGCCAAAATTCACATTGAATCTTGCTAAGTGAGAAAACTTGTTGTTGAAATCGTTAATGTGTTGTATCATGCTCACATTATCTTCCTTTCTCATCTGATATAGCTCATTCCACAAATAAAATTTATTAGCAAGGTTATTTAACATATACAAATTTTCTAGAGTCTCTCATGTTTCTTTTATACTCTCGGAATTTTTTGATTCAATATTTTGCAAGATACAATGTGAGAGATTTAGATGGATTATACTGGTTGCAATCTCATTTATCTCTTCCCACTGTTCCTCAGTGGCGGTTACTGTCTTCTTTTCTTTCCCCAACAACGTCTTATGGACCTTCTATTGGATGGGAATATCCTTCATCATCTTTTTTCATAAAGAGAAATTATTATTGCCATTAAATTTCTCAATATCTACCTTCTAGTTTGACATTTTTCTTCGATTGTGTTTCTTTTTTTGCAAATAAATACACTTTGAACCTAATTAAATCTTTTCTAATGTGGTAGATCAATCTATACTACAACCACAGAGCATACTAAGAATTTTACTAGACCAGCTCTAATACGAGTTGTTGAGGGCACAACGGGTAAATATAAAATAAATTCAACAGAGTAAAATAATGACACCAATAATTTAACGTGATTCACCCTTTAATTTGGGTTACGTTCACGGGACAAACTCTGAAAAAATATTTCTTTTACTAATAAAATTAATGGGTACAAGGTGAGAGGTAATACAACAAATTGAGATAAACTCAAAATAGTGTAATACAAGTATTTCTCAAACTTATTATTTTTTTACTCCCTTTATATATATATTTATTATTTGATGAATTTGTTAAATGAAGTAACGAGACTGTAATTAAATTTTTATTTATTTTCTTGCCCTTCCTTGTGTGCAGGACTTACAAGTAAAGGTACGTATTCTGTTTGATTTGAACCAAGCTATGATCCTTGGGTTTGGATTCCTTTTAGATAAGTCAACGTGTGGATAGAGTTTAAATACGAACTTCTATCATATTTTTGCTTCTATTATGAGAAGTTAACTCATGGATCAAGGTTATGTGAGAAGGCAAAGGAAATGTGTGTAGGCTTTGGGGAAAAATATGCCAACTATATATACATGCTTATATACTTGTTTTTTTATGATGTATATAATCTGACTTTTGACACGCTTGTAATATTTTTGAAGTTGTTGGATCCATCTTCATTCCAATGTGATAGATAATATACACATTAGATTTGGATGTAATACCGACATAATTAATGTTGAAATGATAGAAAAGCTTATAATTAATATTGGTGCTCCTACCATGCATTACTTTAGGCGTTTATCAACCAATATATGCTTTGTTAAATTATGTACGTTAGCTTACTATTGCTTTAATTTGAAAAATAACCCAATCCGAGCAAAGGTATACGCTAGTCTTCAATTTTTTTTTCCTGAATTAACCCAGTATTTACAAAAATTAAATTTATTTTTTTTAGTAGATATAAAAGTATAAATATAATTTTGACCATGCATGATATATTATATATTATACATAAAAGATATGTATAGTCTAATGTATTCAATATCTAATATTATTATTATTATTATTATTATTATTTCCTTTTTGTTTTATGTTTTTTTTACCAACATAATAGGCAAATAATTTATAATAACTGATTTAATGATAGTATATTACTATCCTATTAACAAATAACACTTTTATAAGTTCAATAACCTAAATGGACCAAAATAGTAATTCATCCTTTTTTTTATATTAGTAGTAGAAAAAATATATATATATATATGCGCATTCTTGTACATACTTGAATCGAGTTAATGCCTTTAACTTAAGTAAATAAAGTCACATGATGGTCGTTACCTTTAAACTCGAAAAATATTATTTAACTCTTTGTTTTTTCTTGAAAAATAACACATTTTTGAATTACAACAATTTTTATATCTATGGGTACTTATTACGTATATTGCACGAACAAATTAAAACTTGTGAATTAAATATAAAAATATATTTATTTATAATAGTAATATTTATATTATAATATTTTAAATAAATCGTGAAATAAATATTAATTTTAAAAATAGATAATTTATAATTTATTTTTAATAGTGAGTTTATTATTCTGTATAAATATTTAAAATAATATTATAAAAAATCAAACATAATAGGCTAAGATAAGTTTTTAAGTCATGTTGTACTTTTGTCTGTGTGATGTCTTCTCATGTACAAAACACAAAATTTGTTTATTTTACTCAATGTTTTGTCATTTTTTAATTAAATTTAATTACTACAGATAAATAATGCACACATGTATTTAGTTAGAAACACTGTAATTGAAAGCATATTTTTCACACATATCACTGTGGATAAAAAATATATGGTTTTTGGTACCTCTACAAGGTTCTCGAAAAAGGCCTCGTCGAACCACTCAATTGGCCCCCAACAAGGTGGTCTAACATATTTGTATTCTTTATAAATAGCCCTTCTTATTACCCATTCTCATTGTGCCAAAACCCTACCAAAATTTATACTAAATATTACATTTGATTCACAAATTATTTTTAAAGAACTTAAGTATTAATATTACAGTATTGTGAGTAAAATAGAGTGCTTAGGTGTTAAGCTCAAGACTATTTTTCTTTTTGAGTGAGACAACATTGAGAGGTTGGATTGGTTATTATGCTAAGATATCAAATCATTGGCTATATGCGTGCGTGAATTAACCATGTATCTCACTTAGTAGACTTGTGATTTGTGATAGATTGTGTCCTTTGGTGATTATTAGTGGTTTGTGATTGAATGAGATCTTCAAGGTTTATATTACTTTACTCTTCACTTTATTTATTTATGGTTTTTGATCACACTATATTAGATGGTGTTGGTTTTGGAGGGAAGTCAAATTTGTGTGATAGACTAAATTATTGTAGAAGTAGTAGATAAGTGCAGAAATATGCAATTCAGATAGTGATCCTGATTGATAAAAGTATTAGTCATTTTACCTACTATCTAATTGATAAATAATATATTTGTTGCTTCAAGTTATCGACATGCTTTAGATTATTATTTATTTTTGTTACTTTATTCTACTTAAGTGTTTATTATTCATTTGTTTGCAAGTTAAGGATGACTCCTTAAGGAATCTATATCTTTTTATCATGGTAATGAATCGAGTTGCAAACTCTTTCACTTTTCTTGATCATATTTCATAAATAAGTATAGAAAATATGTAACATAAATACGAAGAAAATTAAAAAGTATTCATAAGTTTTAAAAATAAAAATTTGTAATTATTGCTAACCATGTGATGCATAAAAAAATTTAATCATAATTAATTTAATAATTTTTTTTATTTTTTATAGCATTAAAATTTATAAATTTTAAGGCGAATGAAAAGTAATATAATAAAAAAAATTGGCCTCAATCATGCCTATATTACTTTTCATACTTTTTTATATTATCATATCATTAAATAAACTCTTTCTTCTTCATTTTAACTCACGTATTTGAATTGTTACAAATATTATTTGATATAAAATCATTAAATAACTTCACAATAAATTTGAGAAATAAAAAAATAATTGTTATATTGTCTACTAAGTTAGATATACAATAATTATTAGTGTTAGCCTGAGAGCATCATAAATGTATCAAAATAACTATTTGAGATATTTCACTATTTAAGTTTTATAAAAAGAGATAAAGAAGACAAGATTTAACAATCAAAAGTTCAAAACTAAAGACTTTTTTTTTATTTTTTATTTTTAACTAAATAATTATGTTGGTTATTTATTATTCTACAATAATTACTTTTAAGGATGAAAGACCCTAGATATCCTATAACTTTTAATAATAGTGTACAAAATTTTTATAGTTAATAAGTGATGCATAGAAGTCCTATGTAATCATATACCAAGCTCATGATCACATTTTAAGAGATATTTTTGAAATTCTATATTAATAAAAAATTAACTAATTTCTAATTTTAATAAGCCCAAAAATTAATGGTCAACATAGAACTAATATATACCTTTTTAAAGTTAATATAATTTTAATTGAAATAACTATATGAAATATGTAATTATTTTAATTTTATATAAAATAAAGTTATGAAATTTTAACTAAATAACCTAAACTAAAGTCTTTTGAAATTTTAGTTTTTAAATATTGCTATTTATTATTATAAAAAAATTAGTTTTTATTAAAAACATTAAAACTCTGAAAAAATATATCAAAATAATTATATTTCATCTATAAATTTAAAAAGAGAATTAAATAATCTTGAAATATTTTGAAATTCTAGTTTTTAATTCCTCATTAATCCCTTATATTTGTTATTTATTATTTTACAATAAATTAATTTTAATTAAAAACATTAGTGTTAAAAAAGTATATCAAAATAATTATATGGCAACTATAAATTTTTAAATTTTATAAAAAAATTAAAAAGAATGATTAAATAATTAAAACTAGTCTTTTAAAATTATATTTTTTAATTCCTCATTAATCCATTATGTTTGTTATTTATTATTAAAAAATTAATTTTAAATAACATTTAATTTTTAAAAAATGTGTCTAAAATAATTATATACAATTTATAAATTTTTAATTTTATAAAAGTAAAAATTCTAATAGGATGATTAAATAATTCTAACTAAAGTCTTTTAATATTATAGTTTTAAATTCATAATTAAACCATTATGTATATTATCTATTATTATAAATAATTAATTTTAATTTAAAATATTGATATAAAAATTTATAAAATCGTAATTAAATAATCTAAGCTAAAGTCTTTTAAAATTCTAATTTTTATTGATTGTTCTTTATTATTTTAAAAAGATTAATTTTAATTAAAAATATTATATGAAATCTATAGCTTTTTAAATTTTATAAAATAAAATTAAAAAGAGTGATTAAATAATCTTAACTAAATTATTTTAAAAATTTACTTTTTAATTCTTCATTAAGTCATTATGTTTTTTATTTATTATTTCAAAAAAATTACAATAATAACATTAAAGTTTTAAAAAAATATGATCAAAATAATTATATGAAATCTATATATATCTTTTTAATTTTATAAAATAAATTATTGAAATATGATAAAATAAGTCTAACTAAAGTCTTTAGAATTCTAATTTTTAATTCATAATTAAGGTATGATGTATATTTTTTATTATTTTAAATAATTAATAAAAATATTAAAAACCCAAGTTACGAATGCATGATTAAATAATTATAATTGAAGTCTTTTAAAATTATAGTTTTTAAGTCCCAATTAAGGTATTATGTTAATGATTTATTATCCCAAAAAATTAATTTTAATTAAAAATATTAAAAATAGATATATAAATGGATGATTAAATAATTCAAACTAAAATATTTTTGATTTTTAATTTTTAATTTTCAATTACTTATTACTGCCCATTTTTTATTATTTCAAGAATAATTAATTTTTTTAAAAAAAGTATTTAAAATTTTGAAGAAATATGATAAAAATAACTATATATGACCTATAATTTTTTGTAATTTTATAAAAAATATTATTAAGAAGTAACTATTAAATAATTTTATAATTGAAATCTTTTAAAATTTTATTTTTTAATTTCTAAATAAGTTGATATATTTGTAATTTATTATTTTAAAATAATTAATTTTAATTAAAAATATTAAAATATATTATATATTTAATATATAGATAATTAAATTAAATTATATGTAAAAATATATGTATTAATATTTATAGTAGATTTCATTAATCAAAATATAATATGTTACTTTTAAGGTTATGATATTGACTATCATATAAAATTACAATTACTTTAATATAAAAATACAAACATATTTCTTTATAATAATTATAAAATAATTATAATATAAGCAATTAATAATAAATGGGTACGAGAAGTATAAGAGTTTCTAATCTTAGAAAATTTATAAAATGAAAAACATATAATTACTATTATAATTATAAACGTAAACGTGTATTTTACTTTTATTTAATAAAAAATAATATATATTTTATTTAAATTTAAACATATTTAAAATTATAAATAACATAAAAATTAAATAAAATATAAAAATATATTTTTATATGATTTATTTATAAATATGTATATTATATTTAACATTTTATACGTGCTTATAAGGTATTTCATCGTATACATTTAAGCCATTAGATTAAATTTTACAATCTTTTCTGTTATTTTTTTTATAAATAAACTTTTTATTTATACAACATGTTTTTTTAATGGGTGAATGACGGTACGTGTCTTTTTCTTATTCAAAAGGAGTATTTACTTAAAAGAGAATCTTTTGATTTAATAAAATTTTAACCAGATTCTTTATATTACTCATATCGGATCGGATCATTCGATTTGTTCCAATCCGATCTAGTTTTCAATTTGATTCGATTTTTGGACAACTTTAATGAGAAATAATATGAAAATTTTAATATATTATTAAATCGTTTCGGTTCGATTCGATCAGTTTAAAAATTAATACAAATCGAATTGGACGGTTTGAAAATTGATTTTAATTAATACAAATCGAAGCGAGAATGTTTGATTTATAAAACTGTTTAATTCAATCCAATTTGATCCGATTCAAACTAATTTATGGATACCCTAGTATCCTCTATCATCGACTCAATATAATCATTTATTGTCATCATCTCCATAACGTTCATATTGTTAGAATTTAAATTTCTCTCATCTCTATTCCTTATCATTATCACCTCCATCATAGTTCACAAAAATAAATAAAAATCGCATCCTTGTTTTACGTCACAAGTGTAACCTTTTCGATTGTTAATTAATTAAGTCAAAATGTTCTCGTCACATGATTTTATTGGAATCATTCTATTTTTCTCAATGAACTCTTTTAGTTTCTACAATGACTCCAACGATGTGACTTTCGTAAATCAAACCAAACGTGACTTTTGTTCTCATTCCTACCTTTTAGACTCTGCACCTAAATAACTTTGGGTTTCGCTAGAGATGTATTACCGTGCACTTGTTTAAATCTATTTTAATCTTATTCCTACTGAAACCGTAAGCACGACAATTGAAAACATTGGGAAAGACTGCTAGGTTTATTCAGTAGAACAGACGAATGTGTCCTTAAATTTATGAATTGATCTAAAATTCTTAACTATTAATTTATCTAATTATAATCTCAGCTTATATGCACAGAATCCAAATATTTTGACACATATAAAAATTGAGAAAATGACTATTAAATTCCCTTTCCTTTTAAAAAAATATAGTTTAGTCTCTAATTTTGAATGCATACATGAATTTATGTTAATTATTTTATTTTTAAAATATAATTTTAGTTTTTTTTCTTCTTTCTATTTTCTCTCTTCTTTCAAAAATAAAAAATAATTATAATTTATGAAGATTAAGTTACAATTGGATTTAGATTGTTATTCAAAATAATAATATTAATCTTATAGAACTAATTTTGATCGTAAAATCATAAACAATTTTATACACTTCCTTAAAATACAAACACTTATTTGAAGTTTATCTATCATTTTCAACGTGTATTCATGATTATACAAACAATTGCCTCTAAATTTTTTATCATATTTTCAAAACCTTCAAAAAAGTTTGTTTTCTAAATTTCCAAATTCTTCAAAATGTTTTTTTAAAATCTTTCAAATTATTTTTAATTTTAATTTTATATTATCTTCAAAAATTTAAAACAAACTTTTCAGGTTAAATTTTAACTAAATTCTTCAATTATATAATTAAAATTTTAGTATTTAAAGTCAATCTTTAACTATTTTTCGTTAGTCACGTGAACAAGTATTTATGTTGTTCTTTGTCCTAGTGCAATTTTCCTTACCAATATTAACAATTTTTCTTGCCATTATTAGTACTTTATATATGTTGCAAGTCCCGATCAACATTTATGGTTGGAGTCAAAATCACAAAAAAAATTCTCATAAAATTTTACAATCTCTTTACTCAATTTAAGAAGTGGTATGCATGATTATTTCCTTATGTACAAAGGCATTGGCATAGTACCATTAAATTACATGAATGAGTGCTCATTAACTTAATGATTCGATTATTGTTATTCAATTAGATCTGTACATGTCCCTCAAACTATAAAATTTGTTTTTATTTGTAAATATTTATGGTATTTTCTTATAATTTTAAAATTATACTTGTATTGAGAAATCTTGACGTGAACAAGGCATGAACCTTTGTACCATGAATAAGCTAGGCAGAATTTATCTAGAAAAACTAAAATAATGGTATTTTGGAAAGACCCAATGACTAAAAAGTCACAAACTAAATGTATGGAATAGTTAGGACTTGACCTTTAGGTTGTTGAATAGTCTAGAACCAAAGGTATGAAAATAGATACTAGAAGAGAATTAAGCTTGATAAGTCTAGTGTGTTTAGAACTAAAATAGGGCTGAAACTTAACGGAACATTCTAAAAATTTTATTCAATTCAAAAAACTCCTTATATGGTCGGTCTAATAATCTATTTATAGGTTAAAAATTTCTAAATAATAATCGAGAAAAAATAATAAAAAGATACAAAAATGATATGTTCAATATCTAAAAAGAAGAAGGAAAAAGTCCAAGCAACAATCCCTCCTCTTAAAAGTTTTTGGCCGGTGAAACTAAAATAAATCCCTAAAAAAACTCTTTATATAGCCTCAAGGAATTATTCTAGAAGATACAAACAAATAAATGCAATAATTAAAAGGGATTTCCATGCCATTATTGATGTAGCATCCAAGTAAGTTCCACGGCAATAAGGTGGATGAAATGGTACGTTGTGACATGACTACTAAGATGGCATTGAGGTGACAAATGATAATTTTGCCCTCCAATGCCTTAAATGTTCCTTCTAGTGCCCTTATTTGAATAAGTATGGTAATGCATGCGTTAGGGTTGAATTGGTGCCCGAACTTTGTATCTTCCATCTAAACTCTTGAATTAATCCATTGAATGTTTCATTGAGTTGCTTAAACTCAGAACTTGTAATTTGCTGATAATTATATTTTATATAGTTATTTTCATCGATTTTATTAATGATAATTACTATGTTCTTTACATTTTTGTTTAATTTTTGTTAAATAAATTAATATTTATCTTTTATATGTTAAGAAATACATTTTTAATAAAATTAAATAATTTGTATCGAAAATGTACTTAATTTCATATTTATGTTCACAAATATAATTTCAAATAATATAGTTCTTAATTACAATTTATAAAAATCAAAAATATAATTTAAATTGAACTTGGGCTTAATTATAATTATTAAAAGTTTAAAAATTTAATTTAAAATTAGCAAAGGGCTTAACTGTAATTTAAGAAAGTTCAAAATGTAATTTGAATTAAATTTGTGGGTCAAAATACAATTAATTGAAGTTTAATTTTCACGCAGGAGAGACGAAGTCCACGCGCAAGATCACACTCGCCCAACGTGGACGATCAAATCAGAGAAGAAACGGCCAGATACGCGCGTTTCAAGCACACCCAACTAGAGCGAGTGGATGTAGGATTCTATCTATCACGCGGCTCGGTGCTTCGAGTGGGGCCCACCTGTCGCGTAGGCCGGCATGCAAGTGGGACCCACATGTCTGACGCGTTGCAGCCGCTGTTCCCCACCTTCGCGCGCCCTTTTTCCCTGCGGTTTTTCCCGCCCGGTTATTCCACCAACCAGAATCTGCCCCGTGGATCGACCGTAGGGAAAAAGAGCGCGCTAGGCGCGGAACTGGCGGCAGCGTCGACACGCGGGTCCCACTTGCACGCCGCCGCGCGGTAGGTGGGCCCCACTCACCGAGCCGCGTGATGATGAATCCCACATCCACTCGCTCCGGGTCGCGTGCTTGAAATGCGCGCATCCGGTCGTTTCTTCTACGATGGTCCACGTTGGCGAGCGTGATTCGTGCGTGGACTTCGTCTCTCCTGCGCGAAAATTAAACTTCAATTAATTGTATTTTGACCCACAAATTTAATTCAAATTACATTTTGAACTTTCTTAAATTACAGTTAAGCCCTTTGCTAATTTTAAATTAAATTTTTAAACTTTTAATAATTATAATTAAGCCAAGTTCAATTTAAATTATATTTTTGATTTTTATAAATTTTAATTAAGAACTATATTATTTGAAATTATATTTGTGGACATAAATATGAAATTAAGTACATTTTCGATACAAATTATTTAATTTTATTAAAATGTATTTCTTAACACATAAAAGGTAAATATTAATTTATTTAACTAAAATTAAAAAAAATATAAAGAACATAGCAATTATCATTAATAAAATCGATGAAAATGACTATATAAAATACAGTTATCATTGGCATATTTCGATGTTACAATGGTAGTGAATTCGCATCACATCTCTTTATTATAAACGGAAGTGTTTCCTTATTGAGCTAAAAGAAGTTCATGTGAAACCATAAATAAGGGATAGATTTATTATTAATGAAAATAATTAAGAATTGTTGGTTTTTAAATGAGAAATAAACACATTTATATTGACAAATTTAACCATAATTTATGATTTCGCCTGACTTTCATATGTCTAAATAGTAACCATAGTGAAATAATTGAACTAAAATAAACTTATATGCATCTTTAAAATAAATAATGGACTTTCATTGCATATTTTAAAAAATTAAGGATTAAAATACATATTTTCAATAATTAAGAAACCTGTAATGCACTTTTTTAAAAAATATGGATTACATTGCACCTTTTCAATAGCTAAGGAACCATGCACTCTAGTTCCTATAAAAATTATTAAAAAAATGCTTAACTAATTTATTAGTTCTTAAATTTTGAGTACATTAACACGTAAATCCTTAAATTTTTAAATCATATAGTTTAGTTCTTAAATTCTTAGAATTTTATGCATAGGTCCTTTAACTTTTAAATTCCACAATTTAGTTCTCAAACTTTTAAAAATTTACATATCCTAGTTTGATTGTTAAAATACATATATTTGTGAATTAAAATTGTAGGATTTGTGTGTTAAGCTTTAAAAATTTACGGACTAAATCGTATGTTTTAAAAGTATAGGGACATATGTGTAAAATTTTAACAGTTTGAAGATCAAATCATACGTTTTTAAAATTTGAAAATTTGTGTATGAATTTATTTAAAATTTGAAGAATAATGATATAATCTAGCATATAAAAAATGAATGATAAGAATAATCCATTACAATAATACATATAATGAATTGGTAATATAATATATTATTTCTAGGCATAGCTTCCTTATTATTATTAGGATTAAGATTACTAGAAATATTAAGTATGATAAAAGTTTATTAATTTTTTAATAGAGTATTACAAGTCCAATAACTATGAAAAAGTATATCAAAAATTCAAAAAATGTCAGAAATAAAATACATAAACACATATATGTATATTTTTTAATTGACATATGTTTTCAAAATTAACTGTAACTCATGAAAATATGAACTAATATCTTGTAATTAATTTAAGAACACATAACAACTCAAAAAAATATACATATGTGTATTCACATGCTCCATTTCTAACACTTATTAATTTTTTGTATTTTTGGTATACTTTTTTATAATTAGTGAACATGTAATACCCCATCAAAAAGTTAATGATTTTTGGTATATTTTTATCATAATTAATATAATTTTGCTACTCTTTATCCTTATTATTATTGTTGTTGTTTTTTAATAATTATAGCTGTAAGTGTCAAAGAAGTTACTCTGTGCTCATTTAAGATTAACCCATTAAATTTATAAACTAAAAAAATTCAACTTATTTAGTTAACTAATTTAAACAATAATTTACTTGGGCTCATTAATAATTCACTAACTTATTTAACAATTTTTTTTTAAAATGAATATAATTTTTTTGATTGAATATTTTTTTAAACACTTTTTTGGTTGATTTTTTTGAATTTTTTTTCACCCAAATAATTCTTTTTTTTAATAAACGATCAAATTTTTTTATTGATTAACAAACTTAAACCATTACTTTTTTTATTTAATTAATTACAATATAATCATCGTATCATTATTTAATATTTAAAAAATTAATTGTATAAACATGTCAAAATGAGTTTAATAAAAATAATACATCAATCTATTTAATATTATAGACCTGTAAAAAAAGTTATTTGTTTAAAAAAAGTGTAATAAAAATAAATAAAAGTAATTGAATAACAACGAGGTGTTTACGAGTAACCCAATTCAATTTAAATAAAATTGAGTTAAATTATGTTAAAATAAAATAAAATTAAGTTAATTTACAGCTCAGAGTTATATTCAAACGAATTTAGCAAACCCAATTCTTTCGTTTGATACCTTTAATTATTGTTGCCTTATCTAAGTAAAAAAAAAAGAAAAGAAAGAAATTGCCTTATTAGTTGTCATTTGAACAAGGTAGCAATGATGTGGGAACCAAAGACCTTACGTACGTTGGTTGTCTCCTTTTTTTTCTTTTTCTTTTTTTTCTATTGACTTTTTGTTGTTTGAGTTGTTAAAACAAAACTAGATATAAAAGATGGTATCTTCCATAAATTAATATTATAATTTAATTTTGACGGAGAAAAGAAGGAAGAAAGAGTTGTTTTAAACTAATGAATATCTATTTATAGTCGGCCAATATTGTTAAAAGTTCGTGTATCCCACTCATGCATGGAGTTAACGATCACCAGATCAGCAGTACCGCGTTTGTACTGATGTTCACCCTTTAAGATTAATTTTATTTAAATCAATACTTCTTTTGTAAACACCGAAAATTCAAACATTTTTTATCAAAAAAAAAAAAAAAACTTATTGATTAACTCAAGCCAATTGCTTTGTACTCTATTAATGTAAGAGTAACGCTAGTTAGGTAGCATTAATTAAATTAGTATTAAATTTTTTTTATTTTATTATTATTATTATCAATGTATAAGATTACAATAGTCAAAAACTTGTATTTCATAAATATAGTACGTATTTTAATAAAATACATTTAATTATTTATGGTATTAAACTTACTACTATATTTAACATAAATTATCTATTATTTTTCACGTGATAATGTGATAATTTGACATTGAAGTCAATATAATTAAGATTATTAAGTAACATACTCAATAAACAATGAATAAAACTTCTATATTTACTACTATTAACCATATCAATTATATAAGAGTATACATCATACCGTGTCTCGAGGTATATTAGTAAAAGCATAACTTAGGTTTGACCATATTGATAGATCCAACTAATGGTCTACCTTTTAATGCTTCAGAATGTTTTTGGACTGAGAAGGACATCCTAAGATTATCACTTTAAGCGCGAGCATATCTCATAGTTTCAAGCAAGGTGCATAATAAATCGACCCATTCAAGGGTCGGGCACCAAGGGTAAGCCTTATATTCAAACATCAAGTCCTCGTATTCTATTAGCTTGGTTTCTAAATAGGGGTTGAAGAATAGAAAATTGTCCAATCAAATCATCCAAGAATACGTGATGTTTTGGCACATCCCATTAAATACTTGTTGGTTTATTTGAGAGAGAAATTTTGAATTCCTCTTTAAGAAGGGGCCAAGGTATTATCAATTTCATTATTTTCGTGATATCAAACCAAAATATCAATGAGAATGCTATGTCTTTTCAGCTAATACCTTGAATTTTCTTTGCTAGGGTGGTAAGATACGCTACTCGGGATTATACTTTTTTTGCTCGAACTTTAGAGATTATCCTTGTGCCTAACTATTTTATGATTTCTTTTTAGGTCGGTTTTTAGTTTCATTCCTCGCTTTTTTCTTTGAAAAAACTTGAACTTTTAAGTAACTTCCTTTTTTTCCTCGTGCTTTATCATCTTTCTTTTTTTTTGTAACTTTTTGTAGCGATCATGCATAAAGATGTATTGTTAAGGGTAATTGGTAGATTAATTTTTACCTTTATAATCCTTGGGCTTATCCTATTAGTAGAGTCCTCAATATTCAAATTATTCAGGACAATAGAAGAGTGAATTGGTCTCTTTGTCGGAAGAAAACACCTTGGGTAAGGAAGAGATGCTTGTGATTCCAACTACTTCATCTTAACCTCAAACCACTCCTATAATAAGGTTGAGCATACCAAAAAAACACATATATATGTCTCGAGGTCATGGAGAAAAAAGTCTAGAAAGAAAGGGACTATAGAGCCCACTAGTCAGACTAAAGATTGGAATGCTAAGGTTGAAATAAATGGTCTAACTCTAAGGAGGAGGCGAGACTTAGATACATGTATAACATCCGCTCATAAGTCTAGATAATGATTCCAAAGCAAGGAGTACTGGATAGTGTGACCCCACTTGTAGTTTGGACATCCTTTCATGAGAAGGCTTTGTGGCTCGTGGTTAGATTTCTTTTATATCCCTTCTTAAGAAATATGTAGAGAACTCGGGGTGGAGATATTTGCTTTATATTACTATAATATATAGAGAACTTGGGGTGGAATCATAGATACCCAAGTTCAATGATGCATATATTTTGAAACAGAACCTTATAGATACTATAAGGGTCTATATGTTAGCCAAACAAGACTAGGGTATAAATGTGATCCCCTTAGAAAATTAGAAGTGAAAACAATACGTTTTTAATATTTCTAGTTGGTGGGAGACAACTAAGAGCAATGAAAGCCTAATAAGGAGCTTTGAGGTAGATATGAAGCTTGTGATAAGAAATATGGCTTCCTATATTATCATTTTAAGCTTCAAAAAAGTGCAAATATTTTCTAGGATATAGGATTATCTTTCTGAGCCTACTCCTTAGAGATATTTATTGAACGCATCTCATTTTATAGCCAATGGATTGATAAGATCGGGCTTCATAGAGCCTCCACTAAGGATAATCCACAAGTTCCGAGAATCAACTTGACACAATATCCCACTCAATGACTTCAAGGGTAGATTTGAAGTTATGTCTGACAATGGTGATAAATGTGCTCAAGCTTTCATTGATGATTAGTTTAATCTTGAATATACTAACTATGTACTTCTTGTTTTTTTAGGCATGGAGTTTGACGTTGATGCCTTGTTTTAGCTTGATTAAAGAATAGGTTATATCATAAAAGCATGGGTTCAACAAAGGTGGTGGATCCAACCTAAGGCTCGGTCCTCTCTAAAGAAAAAAAAAGGAGCAAAAAGTTCGAACAAGGAGATTGCCCCTTCCCAAGGAAAAAATACATATAAGTAACAAAGGGGTTATCCCTGCATCGATCTCTACCATTCAACTTTTTTAATGGATGGAAAATCCAACAACCATTCCAAGTCATCAGCCACATGATCTCATGGCCTCGAGCCAATTGACACCTCCATTTATCATACGATACTCAAGGAGAGTAAAAGGTGTTATTGAAGACTTGACTACCAAGGTTAAGGGTGTGACACTCTATAGAGGTATGGCTCCTGATAGGGTGGACCATTATATTGATAATCTTTCATATATGACTCATGAAAAACATCTCAATGCTACATGTGAGGATGTAGATCCCACCATAGTAGTGAATAGGCTAATATTCCAAGGAAGTAGTAACTTGAACATTATTTTTCTCAATTCTATTTTTCGTATTTAGTTGTAGCATACCCTCATCTCTACCTTTTAGACGCAGCTCATGCACATGCTAAGTGATTTTACCATGCTCGAGCATATGTCTTAGTTTTTTTTTATATATGCACCCCAGATGGGAAATGAATCTTTACAAGCTAGAAATATTTAGTTTGCAATTAGCTCAAACCAAACTTATTTTTGTAATGGCTTAGCTTTTTTTGATGTATACCCCTTTTATTTTTGGTCATGACACGGCGTTTATTTAATGAAAGTGATTTTATCAAAAGATTTATGGTTATTCTCTATAAGTAGATTATGCATATATTGTATGTATATTTGTACATTTATAACATATTTATTGATGTAGATATACCACATGGCTATCAGGGCATTTGTCTATTTACCCATCCTAATGTCTTGTTCTATAAGAGACACTAGGGTTACTTGCAATTCATATGCCTTTTCTGCTTTGAGATTTTAGCATGCTCTACTTCATCTTTTTATTTGATCTTTTTGGCCTCTGATCAGGCAAATAGATGTTCAACTCGAGCCTTAAAATAATAGAATGCTAGGCTTACCACCAAGATGGATAAATTCAAGGTCGAGTTGGCTCACACCAAGCATAAGGTTTCTCTTTGTGGAGAGCTCAAGTGTGAACATGAGTCCTACAAAGAGCAGCTACTTCAAACTCATACGTTATTGGAGGTCCCATTAAGTCCAGATACTCAATATATAGTATGAACAGGAAGTCTTAAAGTTTTATGTTAGGGGTAATTGTTAATTCTTATGTTATCATTTCCCGTAAGATCACCTAAGAATCCTTTGGACAATAAATAACCTATTTCTTTTTTCAAAAATCTACAATCTTTTGTTTCATGGCCTATATCTTTGTGAAAGACACACTATTTAGATGTGTATTTAAGAAGTGCACTCATTTTCGATGGCCATCTAACATTTACTCATTCTCTATCCTTTATACAACTTGAGCCAAACTTACTCTCAAAGGTAAACCTATAAAGGGTGATAATGATCTATCCTAAGATCCACAATTTCTTAACCATTGGCCTTTCTCTTTGCGATTTGTGGAAAAAAATTTGTTTATGTTGACATCTTTGTCTTGATTTGCTCTCTCTGTGCTTATCTTCTCTTTTTTTTTTCTTTTTCTGGTGTAGCTTCTATGGTAGTCTTATTCTTCTTATCTAATTTCAACTCCATTTCCATACTAACAAACTTTTTGGCCTTTCTATAAGCCTATTTCATTGTATGTGACACAATTTTAATTTTGATTAACTCGGGAAACAAGACAAAATTTCTCAATAGATCTCGTTTGAATGCTTCTATTGAAATAGAACTGGGGTAATCCATAATTTCTATTTTTCTTCCCTAAACCTTCTCATATATTTCTCTATTGACTCTCTATTTCCCTGGTGATTGAGCACTATCGCATAGAATGGCTACAAAGAGTTTTCATATCATAGTATATCTTTTGTCTCGGGTGAGCTTCACAAGGGCCATGGTTGTTTTGATATATAGGACATGAGTTACATGATCCTTCATTCCTTGGTAGTTTGGACACTCAGGAGCATTAAATTTGGTCGATGGTTCATTGGTTTCTATTTCGTTAGAGAAAGGGAAGATATATAGTTTTTCATAATATCTATCCACATCATAGTGCGATTTACTCTTATCTTACCTCATGTTAGTTTCTTTAAGGTCTTAATCTTGTTTTCTATTTGTTTCTTCTAAGTCTTGGAAGTGTGTCTCTCACATCCTTTACTCCTTCAATAATAGTTCATTGCCAAGCTCGTTTGTATTTTTCCTTTGGACTGGTTGTGCCTTGATTCCAATATTATGTTGTAGGATATCTACTTCATTTTTGGCTTGGACAAGCTCATTTCCCGTAGGATCTAGACTAGTTTCTTCAACCAGGTTATTAGCTTGACTCAAAGAGGCATCTAGTTTTGCTAACATGCGTAGCATTCTATTTTCTTATCTGGTATCCTCGAGCTCTCTCCTCAGCTAGAGAAGTTGTTGAGCCAATCCTTGGTAAGGGTCAGCCTCAATTTGTACCTCAACATATTGGTCAACTTTTTGTTCAGCTCGTGGTTCAACTCGAGCCTTTTCATGGGTTGGTAAGTTGTTGTCGTATGAAGCTATTTCATTTGCTAGCCTCAACCTTTCCCCAGCTCGTGTTCCAACCATACTGAATATGATTCTTGACGAGCGCGAGGTAAAGTGTTTGTTCTCATGGTCTATCTCTCAAAAATTGAGGTAAATCCTTGAGAATACTGGTTTAGAAACAAAAACTCGACTTTTAAATCCTGAGCTCTATAGTAAGTGCCAAAATGTTAAGATAATCCAACTTTAGAGATAAAAAGTACAAAAAAGTTAAAGAATTGGAGTAAAATTGCGTGGATCTCCTATTATGCCAATTACATAGGAAAATATGTCAAAATATGTCAGGGGTATATTAGTAAAAGCATAAATTAACTTAAGCTCTACCACATTGACAAATTGGGATGATGGTCAATCTTTTAATGCTTCAGAATGTTCTTAGACTAGTGAGGACACCTTAAAATTATCACTTAAAACGCGAGCATATGTCATACTTTCTGGCAAGGCGTGTAATGAATTGGGTCGTTCAAGGGTCATGCACTAAGGTTGATCCTTATGTTCAAACAATAACCTGATGGTCCCAAAATTACTTTTAAACTCATAAATTTTAATATTAATAATTTTTCTCTTGAAATCAAGTCATTAAGAAATTCTTAGAAAAAAAACCATTAGAAAATGACATTTAGTAAAAAGAAAGTGACAAAGAATGAAAATACTAGGGTTTTAAAATGGATATATTGTAAGAAAATAGTACCATAATTTTATAAAATATAGAGTTTAGTGTATTAATTTTTTAGTTAAGTAGAATAAGGATACTAAATTATAAAAGTACAAATAAGTCCAAAAAATCATATTTAGACTATGTGTTTAGCACATATATTGTTCTGAGTAATTTTGATATTTTAAAAATTTGAATAAAACAACTTAAAAGTTCGTGAAAGATGGGGAAGGAATGTGGGTTCGGCTTGAGTGGGGATGTAACGAGCTTGCGGGTGGGGTGTGGGGTAAGGGTTTGGGTTTGGGTTCGTTCAAGGTAAGATGAGTTTTGTGTTTTTGATTTTTTTCTACTCAAATTTTCAAAATATCAAAATTATCTTCATAAAAATTTAATATGTATCAAATATATACTCTAAACATAAATATTTGAATTTATTTAAAAAAAAATTGTGAGATTGGTATCCTTATTCTACTTGAAAAAAATAATTCATTACCTAACCCTTGAGGTTGAAACTTTGAAATAACAGATGATACTAATACAACTACATATGCGGACAAAATGTGTAAGATTGAACTTCACGCATAGCCATTCTTGAAGGGAAAACTCTTTATATCTATAATGTCCCATTTTTAAAATATTTTTAAAATAAATTAAATTATTTTTTTTTTAAATAAAGATATATATATATATATATATATATATATATATTAATGATTAAGTAATAATCATATCCAAGTTATTACAACTAAATAATAAGAAAAATCAAAAGTTTTTAAAGCGAAATTTTGTCCAAAACAGCTAAAAAGTGCTGTAACATTAAAATAACTAGTACAATAACTAATAAAAGAACTAGATCAAAAAGAAAAAAAATTCCACTGCTCAATTAATTACTGTGATCCAATTTAAATACATAAAATTAAGTATTACTTATCAATATTTTTTTATTAGAAATGAAAAGTTATTACAAAAAAATATTATCAATATTTTTTGAGTTAAGGGTTGCATAAGTTTATAAGTAACTTTGATGCCTTACTCTTAGCCGATATGGGACAAAGATACTTAACGGCCCCTATACACACGACGGATAAAGGTGGACATAAGCACTACAATGGGACTGTGATAAAGCTTAGGATCCAAGCACGTAGAGACTAAGAATAGAGCTTTGATAACATATTAGAAAATATAAATCTAACTCAATCCAATAAAATCTCATTAAATTAAAAATTATTTAAACTTACAAGAAGTACTGTTATCGAACTCTTAATCGATGTGGAACCAAAAGAAATTCCATGCAATCAATTTCATTATCTGATTTTCATATCAAATCACCCAAAAAAAAATAGAAGTGCCTAATATTTTTGTTTAATAGTTGCATTAAAAAAATCAACGGTTACATCTTCAGACAGTTTACTACAACGCATGTAGCAAGTAGTAAATGACATAAAACATTAACATCCGACCAACAGAAAAATCAACAATCACGCAGTCCACCTTAATAATTTTAAAAATATATTATTATTCTTATACTATAATAAAATATCTATATAAAAGTAAATATATAAAATAATGAATAATATATTTTTTCGCCTCATCTATAAATCATCGATGTATGTTAAAAAAAAATTAAAAATGAAGCATTTTTTTTCTCAATTATCATATAATATATATATATATATATATTATAGATACCAAGAATGTGTATATTCAAATTCCTTATATATATATATATATATACATGAGCGAATTAATGCGTAAACGTATAAATGTTAATTCAAAACAAATTTAGCTACAGGCATCTTTTTATGTGCATGGTTATTGAACGAAAGTTGCGGTTTTGGTGGTAGGTAAGCTTTCCTAATTTGATGATTGTTTTTTTCTTACAGTATTCTAGAATTATTATATAATATCACGAGCAAAAATATAAAATTAGTAAATATGAATTAGATGATTGAAAAGCACCCCCCCTTGACCAATACAATAACACCGTTTAACTACCTCAAGTAATTAATTTCGGGAGTCACATCTTAATTAACTAGTAATTTATATTAATATATGTGTATGGCAGCTTTCAATTAGGCATGGAAATTATTAGTTTGTAAGAACATTAGTTGTATTACTTTTAGATTTCTTTCATTTTCCGAAAAGCATGTTTAAGACCTTCGTAGATATTGTTTATCATAAGTTTTATATTTTTTTTTTAATTCAATGGTTTGGTGATATATATATACCTATAACAATAATTTAAAAATCTCGGAAGAAAAGGGGTTAACAGTATTATTTTTGATTTTATGTTCATATAAGGATCAAAATATCCATATTTATAAAATATTAAAACTTTAAATATAAGAAAAAAATATATATAGAATGTAATTATAAATTTTTTAATAATTTATTAAAATTTAATTATTTGAAATAATAACATGTTTTTTATATAATAATCTTTTGTAAGTAAAATTTTTCATATTTTTATGTATAAATAATTAAGTTATTTAATATGTTTTTTATTTATTTTTAAAACACTCAATAATAAACATACGTTAATATATTTTTTAATAGAGTTAAAAATGAAATTTGTTATAGAATTAAACTATATTTTTATCCATAGTTACTCACGTAGTTGTTGAAAGGTAAGACAATTCTTCCCATTAGCCACCGATATTATATACATTAATTCAGCCCTTCCTTTTCTACGGAAAACATTAGAAATATTAATCTGAATAGCCTGCCTCTGATATTACCCACATACATTAACCACGTTTTATATATAGTTAATTAAATTATCAATATATATTGTTGGTTTCACTTTTTTTTTTTTTTTTAAAAAAACTCCATATATGACGTTAAAAGGTCACTTAAAGAACACGAAGTTAGCAATTTTTAGATAACCACTTGTCATAGTGAAAAGGAGCTGAGACACGGAAAACATGACAAAATTATGGAGAAGTTTTTTTAAAAAAAATCTGAATTGAGTTGGTGGTTAAATAATTAAACTTATTTTTATAATTTAATTAAATCTTAATACTTCTATTGATACGTGAGATTGAAATGATATAAAACCATGCAATTAAGCAAATCTTGTATGTTACTTCTCACAAAAAAATTACTACCCCAAATTAGTATTGGATTGGTAGGTAAAAAAATAAAATTATAGTATTATTATAATTGATGTATTAATTAATTATAGATTAAAAAAAATAAATTTTATTGTTTTAAAGAAATTATTATTTATCACATGAGTTATAAATTGTTTAATATAAAGTTATAAAATAGTTTTTGGGTCGTGTTATTTGACTCCAATCTATTTTTACTTCTCAAATTTTTTTTATTTATTTAAAAATTGCTAGAACTTCATTCAACAATAGAGTTTAGTACAACACGCAAAAGGCATAAAAAAACAAACACCAGTACACATCCGGATACAATATTAGGGCCATATATAGCAATTAAATTGTAAAAAAAAAAACCCCCATTAAAAAATCATCCATACAAATGAATATTCAGAAATTACATTGATCTGTTAGCCATCTAATCTAATGGCAGTTGTAAATTAAAGTAGAGTTTGGAGATTTTCTATATATAGCTCTTCCAAAAGGCTTGTTTTTTGCGGTATGTCTCGAACAACTCTTATGACAGGAATGACTTTTAATGGTACAATACTTTTTATAGAATGAGATCCAACAAAATAAATGATAAATGTAATGACACTTAATTATTTGTAAACAAAGTTAGGATATTGGGTACTAATCACCGTATTAATTGTATTTTGTTTATGTTTGTTGATAAATGAAAAAAATTATTATTATTATTATTATTATTTTTATTTTTTTGTATTGTCCATTATTATAATAATAATAATAATAATAATAATAATAATAATAATAATAATAATAATAATAATAATAATAATAATAATAAGAAATATAAGACTTTTATTAGATATGTAAAAAAAATTATTAAACTATTCTAATTAAATTTATTTTCTATATCGTATCGTATTGGGTACCACAGAAAGCCTCCCCCTCTTGCAAAGAGAGAATATTAGGTAGGTGGAGAAGAAATCAACCATTTTTTTTTTATAGATAGCAGGAGGACTGAGGAGTAAAAAATTTTCTCAATTGGGGAGTAGTTCCATTATTAAAATAAACTCAAATGGATAGTAATTTTTTGAGGGAATGGTAACTTAGAGTTACCTTAATTAATACATTAATATTTTATGTTATTAAAAAAATTTATTTCAGTATTTTAATTTAAGTATCGGTATTATTTTTCTCTTTTTTTTTAATAATAACTAAATTTTTATTTTTGACTTTTTAGTTAAGGTTTTTTATTTTTTTTTCTTAATGAAAATTGATTGGAATTGAAAAATAATTTTTTTAAAAGTTGGGTTAACATTTCAAACTAAAAGTTATGAAAAATAAAAATTATTAATTTTTTTCTTTTAAAAAAATAAATAATATAAATAAGAATTAAAAATCATAACATTTCAATAGTTTTATTGGACTATGATAAAATATTTTTTAAAATTACTTGACAAGAATAACCATGTAAATATTTTTTTATGAGTAATTAACTAAAAATATTTATATTATTAATGTTTTTAGAAAGAAAAAAAAGCTTATAAAAAATTATTCATGTTTTTTTAATTCTAGTTAATTATTAAAAATAAAATAAAAAATCTTTGTACAAATATTACAAGAGTATTTTGGGGTAAAAAATTAAATATTATTTAAAAAAATAAATAAATACAGATATTTAAATTAAAATTTTAATAACATACAAAATTTAAAATATCAATATATTAATTAATGTAAAATAAAAACCCTATTTAAAAGTTTGTAATAATTAGCATGAATTCACGATAAGTTATTGTTATTATTTTAATTTTTTTGGTCAAAACAATACGTTATTATTTGTGTGTGTAAAGTTTATATATATTTAATGAATACGTAATATATTAGTAAAAAGTTCATGTAAAGTGTAATTTAATATATATTATTAATTTATAAGGGTGAATAGAAATTACAATAATTTGCTTAGGTTTAAGTGTCCAATTTGTTTTCTATTTTTTTCGTTATAAACCCTCTGTCGTTTTGGGTCGATTGGTGAGCCTCCGGCTAGAGTTGTAATGAATGAACATTTTAATTAATTTTAAATAATTAAAATTATAATTACTTATAAAAATTTAATAATTTTTTTTTAAATTAACCATAATTTAAATAATAACAGAAATAATACGAGTTCAAATAGTTATTACAATATCAAAAATATATTTAATAAAAATCAAATATATATTAATATTATTATAATTATATAAAAAAAATTATATAATTTTAATAATAAAATCTATAATATTTTATATAATTAGATTAAATTTTATTAATTATTATTTTTTATTTTTTATTTTATTAAAATATGTACTAAATAATTAAAAAATAAAAATTAATTTTAATATTTTAAATAATATGATAAAGTAAAAATTAAACTAACATTTAATTTTTTTAAATAAATATATTTTTAAATAAATATTAAAAAATAAAAAAAAAAAAGTAATTAAATCCGTTCCGCACCCATTCATACTAACCCTTTTCTCTCGTAATAAGGCTTTCTTTAGCTTTTTGTTTTTCAGTAATAAGGTTTTAGCGCCCAGTAATTTGTGTTGTTTATGACCAGGGGTTTATCACTTTCAACAAGGTCATCAGAGTGTTCATTTCGTGCCATCGCTCAATGGTTTAGGGTGGAGGCGTGACTAGTTTGTTTGTTTTATCCTCGATACTAGTTTGCTCTACTCGTTTTGTTTTATCTCTACGACGACGTCTAATGGGTTGTTCTTTTGCTGTGTAGTGCTAGCTACAATTGTTTTTGGTGGTATTTTTAGTGTTTTTGTCATGCATTTTTAACTTGTTTTTAAAACTCGTAAATATTTTCATTTTTTTTTATTAAAAATATATTATTTATTATTTTATTTTTCGTTTTATTTATCATTTATGATTAAGGTATTTTTTAAAATTTCTCCGTCTATTTTGTGAATCACGTAATCAAGTTTCAATGACTATTATTATTATTATTATTATTCTAATTAAGTATTAATTAAGTATTAAGGTAGGAAGTAATACAAAGTTTTTGTTAGGAGATAATATAAATAAAATAATGAATTATAAATTATAAATAAATTTTAATTAATTAAAAAATATATGATATATTATCTTTAATACCATGTTATCAAATCAGACAAAAAAAAATAAGGCTGCTATTTCTATATTTCATGCTGAAAATTATGGAAAATAGTAAATTTAAAAGTTAGAAATTGATGAGTGGTTTATTTTGTTAATTAATTTAAAAATTAAGATAATGTTTTCTTTCTTGGATTACTTGTGTGATCCAATAATCTAATATATCTGAAAGTACTGAAAGCCAAACCCTTCGTCTTTTAAAGAAGCAAAGTCTAAGAAGCAGCCAATGGAATTTTGAATTGAAAGCACAAACTCAACTAACTTTATTTGACTTAATATATTAGACCTAACCCTGTTGTAGACTGTACACTGTTTATGGTTAATATAAGTACTAGTATTTTTGCTGAACTATTCAAGATTACCTAAAACTTTCGTCGTGTTTAGTTTATGCTTAATCTAATAATAACACAAATAATTATTTATTTTAGGATTTTTAAAAATACTTTAGAATATTTTATTTTTTATATATTTATATAATTATTTGTTATTTTTTTTATTTTTTTTATTTCATTTATAATTTTAAAAATTTTATTTTAATATCTATCGTTATTTTGATTCTATTTCATAATAACAAATATAACATAATTATCTTAAATTTAAAAAAAGATTTAAGTTAGTGTTAGTTAATGCTATTTTAATTTTATAAATTTTAAAGGTTTTAATTTTATAGTTTTTTTTTATTTTTAATGAAAAAACTGTATCTTTTAACGCAACAAAAGTCTTAATTGTACTATCCTAATAAATAATAAATGAGAATTAAGAGTTAAGTGAAAAGGGGATCAAATCTTTCGTATAACCACTTTAAAGCTAACTTAATTTGAAGAGTGTGGAAGCAAAGAAACAACGCTCTCTTTTGAGTTTCAGTACTATACCTTACCTCCTCTTCTAGAGTAGGTGGGCAGAAAAATCATTGAATAAATGTTAATATACAAAAAAAACATTTGAACTATTTAATCCCTCAAAAAGTTGTTTTTATCAAAGCTAGTACATGCATGCAATCAATAAACATCCACAAACCATAAATGTTTATGTTATACTATATATGTTAAATTTATTTGTTAATTTTTTATTGATTATATTATCTCAATTTTATCGTAATTATTAATAATATTATATTATTTTCTTTTATAATATATCTACAACTTAAAATAAATAAAAAAAATTTATAAATATATATATATTTATATATATATATATAAAAATATATATATATATATATATATATTTAACGAAAGATCAAATGCTAAAACCATATAATTTAAATATTAAATTTTAAGTGTTGAAAATATATAATATATAAACTAGTGCAGCATAATCTCTAAATTTTGGATTTCGGTTGAAATTTGTTCAATCATATATATTTTTAAACGAGTCTAATCATATTTTTTTCAATTAAATGTAAATTTAAAGTATGATTTTAAAACAATTGAGCATGATTTTTTTAAAAACTTTGAATTCGTTTTAGTCAATATTTGATTTTAAATGGTACAAAAATTTATGAAATAACCTAATAAAATATTCAAATATATATATATATATATATATATATATATTTTATAAATTTTAAATTTAATTCTATTTAATAAATATTTTAGACTCAAGCTAACAATATCTTAAAAAAATTATATATGGGTATAACCAATTCAGATTAAAGCTCTTTGAATTTGACCAAATCGAGTCAGATCATTTATACTTTTATTCGATTGGATTAAATTTACAATGCACACATAAAGTGATAATTATAAGGAAAGACGGTAGATTTATAAAAAAATAAAGTCGTAATTTCAGTTCTTTAGAGGGTGCCGTGCAATTAAAGAAAGAAAGAAAAAGTTTATTTATATAATAAAAAAAATTAATCATTCAACAAAGTGCAATGAAAGTTGGGGACATTGATTGTACTTTCACTTTGTACTGAAAAGTCTGATAATGTACCAACAAAAAGAGTAACGATTGTACTGTGATTTCTTGAGCAGCAAAGCAGTTATAAGCCGTTGAGGTGAAACTTCCAAATCAAACCCGGAAAAAAGGAAAAGGTGAAACGATGCTCAATTAGACCCTTGGATGTTTGATATACCTTCTAGTTTATAGTGTAAAGATAAATCCAATACTCATGCATGCTAACCTAATTCCCAATTAACGATAAAAAAAATTTATGTATTAAAAAATGTGATATATTTTGATACATTTTATAATTATATTATATTATTTTAATTAAATTATTTAAATATTATCGATTATCTTGAATATAACTTGGTTCATGAACAATATAAATATTTTAATTTTTTAGCATAATGTTTACAAAAAATTGTATAATATGAATGATAGTATCTAAGTTTTTTTTTTAATTTATATAATATTTGAAGTTTTTTCTTACTTTTTAATGAAATATTTTTTAGATCAAATAATATTTTGATAGTATTCCAAATTGACTTAAACGTGGAGAGAGATGGATTCTATAGTTATACCATTAGTTGAACTAAATATACGCTTATCTAATTTTACTTCTTTATAGTAATTAATTCCATTGGATTAGTAGGTTACAAATTGCAAGGAAAATACAATAATGATTATAATATTATAAGAAGGAGTGATGATAATGATAGAGATGAAAGAAAACAAAAACATTTAATTACAAGTATAAACTATATGTAAGTCAATTTAAGTTAGAAATTAATATAAGTGTAGATTTCTTATTTTAGAAATATGAGCTATTGAAAATGAATACTTAATGAGATATTATGCAGATACGATGCTATATATCTTAGAATGAGACGAGTAAATTATGATTGTAATTTTATTTTAAATAAACATTAATATGAATGAAAATAATCTCTCAAATAACATAAGTATATATAATATTTATAAAATCATTAACCCACAATTTTCTATTCATATCCCCTCCGGACAACTAATTTCTGGTATTATCCATTTCGTTTCCATATTGCCACTTGCCACGAGCTGAAGCAACAAGTTGTGGTACACATGAATTCACAATTAGATGACCGATTTGGTAGATTATCAAAAAAATAAAAAATAAAAATTGATTTGATATCCAATGTCAGATATGATATGACACTCAATACTTAATTATACATACATAAAACTAAAAGTTACATGATCCTGTAATTAGTTGTACCAAAATATACCCAACCTTAGGTATCATATCATTTGTAATCTCTAAATTGTACAAAAATAGCCATGAAAAACAAAGGATGATTTTGTCAACAATTGCTTTAAATTAATCTTTTTGTCAATTTTGGTAAGGAACTAACTAATATGATTAACGCTATAAGTATATTCTATGACTCTCTTTAATAGATATAATTTTATTTTTAACATCATTTCAATCGCTAAATATGTACTCTCTCTTTTTTTTTAGTGTGATAAACATATACTTAACAAATTTTTAAACATATATTTTTTACAAGGTGATAGATATGTATGTTTTAGGACTTTAAAAGTAAAATCAGTAATATAAAATTGACTAATATAAGGACTTTACATAAGCCCATACCTTCTAGGCCGTATTAAAGCAAAGGCCCACATGTTTTTTAGTCAACAGCCCACTCATTATTTGAAGAGATCCACGTACGCTAAACTATCTTACTCACCACCTGCTATCTTATCCACTCCATTTTCAAAGTTTCGCTCGATAAGGCCGAGGAGTTTGGGTTTGATAATGGTGGTGGGCTTACTATTTCAAGTGATTGAGACCTTTAAGTACTTGATAATGGTGGTGGGCTTACATTATTTAATCAATTACATCTTTTTTACTAACTTTTTAGAGAATTATCAGTAATACAGGAGTTTTGTAGAAAGTCAGAGATAAAAAATACCTTATTTTAATGAGTTATATATAGAGTTCATATGTATTGATTGTTCAATCTTTATATATTAATTTATCGTTAGAACGATTAACTTTGACTTAAGTTGACACAAGGACATATTTGTTGTTCCATAATAAGTTCATGGATGTATATCTTTAAAATACCAAGATCATTATATCCTTTAACGAGGTAACATCCAATCAAATCATCACTTTTTTTTTTCGACCAGTAACACTCCTAGATGAGGTTATCTCATGAAGGGATGTAGCTCGCATTACTAGTACCTCATGGAAATGAGATAACATGTTAGCAGAATATATCCGAGGTACCTATAGTCCAATACCGTTTTCAAGGATGTAACTCAGGGTTATGGCTACCTTAGTCCATAATATCCAAATATTAACCATTGCTTTTCGTGTGTATATGCAGCTTAAACTGAAAGTTCAATTTGTGAAGTGTAAATAATGTACGCTGAACTTATAGTAGGGGGTATAGATCTAGTATTGAGGATCTGCTTCTTTATGCGTAGGTACTTTATTTTTATTTTTATTTTCTTTCTTTCCAAATTTACATATTGTTTCTACGAGACAGGAAAGAGGAAACTAAATTTAGTCTTTAGTTATCTGTGTTGTTCATAATTTGGTGTGAGATTGGTGTTTTAGCAAAAAAAAAGTCCTCGTTATCTCAAATGGGATATGACATACATACGACATGTTTTGATGGAATATGAAACTCATGATCTCCTGTAATAGAAAATTGTAAAATCATTTGTTTCATAATCAAAAAAGGAACATGGCTCGGAATGTCATCTCTCTATTATCTCCAGCTTGCACATGATTGGAAGATTAAAGTTAAGATTCTATTAGTAGAACCACTAATAACTAATTATTAATTAAGAATCTAATCAATCATCATTTTTTTATTTTTATTTTTTTAGAATTAAGAAAGGACAAGGGGGTAGTACGTACACTGTAGTATACTAGTAAACAACAAATTAACCGACGTTAATTGGATCATATCAGAAAGCAGTTAATTTGGTTCCTAGAACAATCAGCTAAATAATGTAGTAATACAAAATGATAAAAAAAATCAAAATCAAAATCAATGGAGAAGGACTCATTAATTTTCTTATATAGTATGAGATGTGCAGAGAAAGAAGAAGCTAGTACGTCAAAGCAAAGGAGGTCGTAGAAGCCACTTGTTGCCATTGATATAATTCATGGTCATGAATGGTTTCACTTGTTCATCTGTGAGTATCTTTGCATACTTTACCCTCCCAGATGTGCTTGCTCCTGGTCCTTTACACTTGTACTCCCCATAATACACACTCCTGTAAATATATACAAAAATCATTATCCAATTTTAAAATGAATGAAATATGTAATTAAGCATATATATACATATATAATACGTACGTGTCGTGTTGTAAGCGCATGGCATTAGACCAGCCAAGAGTATTAATAAGGGTGCCCATGTAAGTGTAAGCAAATACAACTCTAGGACTCCCCTTCCAAGCTCGACCCAAATATGTATTGGCATTGCCTGTCCCTGTTACGTTACAATGTATAAATGCAAATCCACTATCATCGCTCACATTTTCCCTTGCTTGTGCTGTTATTACTCCTACTCCCTTTGCTACTGTGTATATTTTCGTGTTCTGCGCATCCACAACATTTATTAATTAATTAATTATTTTAATAATTAGAAATTAATTCATTAATTATAAAATAATATACCAAGTAGAGAGATTTTCCGTTTCCAAAGATGAAATCAACAGTGCCTTTAATGTAGCAGTTGTTGAAGAAATGTCTACCCTTGTCATCACATAAAGTGTCTTGAAATCCTATGAACTTGCATTTATGAAAGGATGCTTTGTCTCCTGATATTCTCATTGCCACTGCTTGTGCCCCTTCCCTTTTCCCATCCGGCATCGGTGACGAATTCTATTTTTATCAAAAATTATTAGCAAAAAAAAATTAAAAACTAAAATAAATCTATATCTTCTTTTTAAAAAAAATTGTTTTCTCTCTCATCTTAATTTATTTTATTTTCTCTCCTCTTAGTATGTATTTATTATTATTATTATTATCTTCGTAATCACTTTTTCTGTTATCTTATTTTATATTTGTATATTTCTAATTCATTTATATTAATATTATAAATTTTATTTTTATTTTTGAAATTGTTTGAATTTACAAATTATAAGATAGAAAAAATAATATTTTTAATGAAGAAAAGTAATTGAGAGATATTTAATAAATTATTTATATTTGAAAACAAATGAAAAGAAAAAGAATCTTTTTTTTTGTTTTTAATGTTATTTTTAAGAGTATTATAAATAAAATATCATTTTTTTAAAAACCCAAATTTATCCTTAAAAATACATTTTTTTATAAAATTTGAACTAAATTGACTCTATTTAAAAAATTAAAAGACTAAAAATATATACTTTAAAAAAAATATCTAAAATATCCTTATCAAATAATTACATGAATATATGATCCCTAATCTCCTTAATTTCTACGTATTTAGAATTAAACCTGACTCAAACAAGATAGTCCCATCATTATGTTAATGTTAAAAGTAATATAATTATTTTAAAAAATATATATTTATTTGGCAATTATTCTCCTCTTAATTCTTACATTCTTTATTTTATTTTCCCGACTTATTTATGAGTTTCCAAAAATAATACACAAAAGTAACGCATCTTAGGTATATAGTGAATAACGTACGTACCACGAATGCAATATTCACGGCCACAAAATAATCCGACTCCACAGCCACCGTGGCACTATTCACCGTTCCATACTCCGATGCCGTTCCGTTAAACGTTATTGACGGCATGTCGTCTTTATCTCCATAAAATGTCAAGAATGGCTTTGACTTATCAACGGTAATCTTTTCACGGTACTCACCTCCACCAATCCAAACAATGAACCGCCTTTTGTTACCTGATGGAATGCTGTTAACGGCGTCAGTTACTGTCTTGAAATCTCCTGTGCCGTCCTTCCTCACTTTAATGATCTTAATGGCGTGTTCGACCGCTACAAGTTGACGATCAAAATCAAACTTGAGATGGGTGATATTTTCCTTGGTTTTTGAGTAGTTGTGATAGAGATGGGGTCTAATGTAATTGTGTGAGACCCAAGTCTCAAGTTGAGACTTGTCCGGTGGGATCAAATTTGACTGGTGACTACTTGAAACGACCATAACTGCAAGAACTTGAACAACTGTTTCAAGAAGCATCAGTTTTTGTAAATGCGACATTTTTTTTTCTTCTTATTTATTGTTTTATTTCTCGGGTTCCTTTTTTTGAGTTCTTGGAGGGAGAGAGAATTTAGGAATATAGATATTGGATTTTAGAGAGGAAGAAGAATAAATAAATTTTATGATAGTGGGTACGTGCAGTTCTACGTGAATGTGATTATTGTTATTATTATTTGACGGTGGTTTTTTGGTGTGAAATTCACCTTCATGAGGTGGTAAATTTCAATAATGTCACAGAGGCGGTTGTTCTAGTCAAGATAGAAATTTTGGTGGAAATTTAGGGGTACTTTTGAGAATATAAAAATGCATGTTAGTAAAACACTAGATTTTAGACTTTTGATGATTCAATCAAACTTAGTAAATACTAAATAGGCCTTTTAAAAGTGTATGGGCCCGCCCGTTTTGGACCTTTGGGCTTTGGGTGTGGTTAGTTATATTAAGGGAGAATTTCTATTAATTTCATCTCTCTCGTTCCAGTAAGTTAAAAACATTTAAAAAAAATGATAATCACAAAATGTTGTATAATTATTCGATTTAAGTAATTTATTATTATTATTATTGTACTAGGCATTAAAGGTCTTAATTTTTTTAAAAAAAATACCACAAAATTTCTATTATTATATGCAAATGAATACTTTAGTCTTATAATCTTTGAGTTGGAACCTATAATCTTATTATTTATAAAAGTTAGATGTTATAAGTTATTACTTTTAATAATTTTGAAAGATTAAAAATACTCATTTTAAAAACTACGAGACGTTTATTGTCTGATCTAATAATTATGAGACTAATGCATGTATTTATTTAATAAAAATTATGGTATCTTCGAAACATTTTATCCTTCAAAAAAAACCTACATTAACATTTTGAGTTATAGCTCGATTAGGTTTTTGGTGTTTTTATTAGGTAATTTAATATAAAATTATGAGTTTTTAAATAAATTATTACTACAAGGTTTTTTTAAATAATTTTACCATCAATTATTATATGATAATTCACAATAAAATAATTAAATTAGATGAATCTTTTAATTTTTTTTACAATATTTATTTTGATTCAAATTTAAAAATAAGTGTAATTTAATCTCATAATTACTATCTTTTCATATATTTTTTGACTGTTCGGTTTTTATTTGATACATAATATATATTGGATTTCCAAATTCAAAAAATCATGAATATATTGATCAAATAAATGTGTGGATTTATAATTCATAATTATTCTTTTAAAAAAAATATTATGTGATCATTAAAAATAATATTTGATGGATTGTACGGATTGATTTGCTATATAATATATATTGGATTCTCAAATTCATACAATCATGAATATATTGATCAAATAAACGTGTGGATTTATAATTCATAATTATTCTTTTAAAAAAATATTATATGATAATTCATAAATCGTATGGATCGGATTGGATTATAGATTTATTAAATCGTATATATTTGATCAACTATACAGCCATCACGGGTGTCCATAAACCGGTCTGGACCGAACCAAATCGAACGGTTTTGTTAATTAAACGGTTTCGGTCTGGTTTGTATTAATTTTAAACCATTCGAACCGGACCGGACCAGTTTAATAATATATTAAAAATTTCACATTATTTTTCATTAAATTATAAAAAAATCGAATCAAACCGGGAATCAAATCGGACCGAATGGTTTTATAAGTCAAACGGTTCGGTCCGGTTTTTATTTCTTAAAATCGTTTCAAACGGTCTGATCCGGTCCGATCCGAGTAATATGAATAGTCCGGTCCAATCCGAATAATAAGAACGTTCCAGTCCGGTTTAATATTTTTTAAGAAAAACCGGACGGGACCGAACCGGACCATGTACACTCCTAACAACCATAATTCTACTTTTAAATATATACTATTATAATAATGTAGTATTATAAAGAGTATGGTTCAATCAGACCTAACTTATTCATTGGACTAGTGTGTTAGGTTTTTACCTATTAAATAAGTGATGAGTTAGTTAAATTCTAACCGTGAGCTCAAATACTTAGTACCCCAGTGAGAGTAGTTCACAAAAGATTGAATAGGCCTCCAATTTGATTGATTTGAAAAGATCCAATTTTCAGAAGAAAACGTGTTTCATTCCACCTCATTGTGGATTTTCATGTTTCCTTATGTTGGAGGAGTTAAGTCATTGTTGCTATACCCAAGAGTAGCCAAATTATACGAGACATACTGACAACTCTGACACACACACACACACACAAAAAAAAAATCAAATCCAACACATGATTGTAATTTGTCAGACTGGATATCAGCTTTGTTATGGAGGTTTCAGATCAGCTTTATGGGTTGGCAAATACTGTTTTCATCTTATTGTAAACGCGTTAAATGTTGTACTAAATGCTTGTATTGAAACCTTATCATGCATTTTCTATAGATATGTATGTGATAAAGCATGACCCTTTTGGCTAGACAAAACCCACAAAGCTTTAAAAATACAAAACACAGTCTGTGTGAGTGAGTATATATTTTTGCAAAAAGCATCTCTAACAACCTAATCATTACGTACGTATTATATGATTTCTGACTTTATGTTATTAGTATTAATTACTTCTTTAAATCCAATCTACTAACTAATTCATTGTTTTATCAAAATTCCTTATGTTAATTTGTTGGCTTTCCTGCTGTCTATTGTATTGTAAGATATATTAATTTGTGTATACTTTTTGGAAAATAAAGTGATTAACGAGCTTGTGAGTTAATATTGTTATTTTTATATTAAAAAAAAAGTAATCAATGAGATACTTTAGTATTTGTTTTGTATTAAAGCCATTGGTACTTTGTGTTGTTAACACCTGTGTCATTCCAGCCAGCCGAAATCAAATTTAAGAAGAGTAGTAGTTAATATACCTTCAAATGGTTAATTAAAAGTTTGTATTCATCGATAACCAAAAAGACTTTTTAAATTCAAATAAAAACAAAATTAAGTGTAACAAACAAAAAAAAATTAATTATTATAATTAGCATAACAAACATTATTATTCTAAATCCAAATTTGCAAATATACCAATCACCGATTGTATGTAAACGTTTTTATTTTAAGTTGATTTCAATTCAATGCATCTCAAGTTGGTACGTGTCTAACAACTTTATTAAAAAAATAAAAAATAAAAAAAACATTTTTTCTATCAAAAGAAAAAGAATAACTTCATTAGTCATCATATGACTTAATTAATTAACACATTTTGGCTTTTTACTTTTTCTATGTTCCCCGATCGACTTCCGTTTATTATATTATTGTTGTATTATTGGAAAAGAAAATTTGAAATCAAACTACCCTTTTAGTTTTTTTATTTTATTTGTATTAAAGGATCATAGTAAGATAATTTGATTTTATAAAATAATATTTTATCATATAAAATACAGTAAAAAAATATTTTAATAAAATATGTGTCATTTAAAGAAATTTCCTTTTTATCTCTAATCATTTTCTTGTTATTATCTCTAATCTTGGTTCTGGTTAATTCCATTATATTTTATTAATTTTTTTCTTTCACGGTCCCTCTCTACTAAATAGTAATAAATCTTAACTAATTTTATTATTTAATTACATTCAATATTAACAATACTGGGAACATTTTTAACAAAATATTATAAAAATATTACTTTAAAAATAATTACAAAATACTTAGCATATCTAAAATTTAAGACCAATAATATCATAATTATATTTGAGTCATAAATGACAGTAGTCAGAGACATGATAAATTATAGTATTAATGAATAAAAAAATCATAAATAAACAAGAATGCATGGTCATCCAAATTTATAACTATGTTTGTACTTATATATATTATGGTGAGACATGTGACTAAATTTTCTTGAAAAATAAATAAATTTTCATTTTCAAAGATATTAAGCAATATATCATATTATTGTTGATTAAAGTATAAATTTATGTTACTTTAATAATTAGTAATATTCATAATAACTTTTTTTTATAAATTAAACATATGTAGTGAGTTAATGATGAGTTTTTAATTTTAGAATTTCAATTGTGAATTGAACCGGATATACAAAAATGTGAGATAATTTGTTTATTTTGATGTAATTTTTTTTTTCTTTTTAAAATTATATGTTTCTTAACTTTTTTTACCCTTAACTAATATTGTGATATATTTTTTATAATTTTAATAATAAAATATTCATAAAAAAAATCTAAACAAAATAACTTGCTCAATTTTTTTTTCCTTTTTTAAATAATATGATTACAATTATTTTTTAATATTATATTTAATATTTTAATAATTAATGATATTTAAGTATTTTTTAAATTGACTAATAGTTAATATGATTTAAAATTATAATTTAAAATAAAAATATATAATTCTTATAAACAAAATTTAGTGTTATTATGGTTAAATAATTACAACTTTAATTAACAGGCAATCAAGTTATAGAGATATGTTATTTTAACTCTGTGTGTATTTAGTGTTTAATGATTCAAAATTTTTTATTAATCTCAATTTTACAGCATAGTGCCTATATCTACTTATTTAAGTAACAATATAAGCATTAATCTTATTTTAAAAAAATAATGTTGTAACAGTCGGCACTTAGGGGTTGATAAATTTATGAGGTATCTATATTTTTATTTTTATAATGTTTAACTTTATTTTAATTGATAGATGTGGAATGACTTATTTAAATTAATGATACTTATTTTGATAGATTTTAATAATAATGATATTTTTTAAAAAAATTAATTTATTAAGATTATTATTAAAATTTATCAAAATAGACAACAATATTTAAATAGGATAATTCAAAGAAATTAGTTGAAAATAAGAATAAAAAAAGTTCCAAGTATACTAATTTTAAATATTTATTATAATTATTTGAAATCTTATTTAAATTATTTTTTTTAACTTTATAACTTGAATCTTATCATGTAACTTAATTAGCTTACAAAACATAATGGATCCTTCCATACTCCAAATTTCAATGAAATTATCAAATTTGAATCACAATTTCAAATCATAAAATAATCTTCATAATTATTACATCTAAAAGCTAAAACTTATTTTTGACTCTCTAATTAATTAGCATATTTTTTCTTGAAAATAACATAGTATAGATGTAACCACTCATTTCACAAAGGAGTCTCACTCACTAGAGTAAGTTCCTTTTAATGCCAAAAAGAACTTTTACCATTCTATTTAGATTCCATAGAAGAAATAAAAAAAATCAAGGGCTCAGTCTAAACAAGTCTTCATCATTTTTCATCAATAAAGAGATTAATCATAACATCATAACTTGGCGCATTTATAATTTTTGACTTATTTTTATCACCTTTTTAGTTATTAACTTTACACCAAAAACCAAAAGATTAAAAAAAATAGCAAAATAAAGAAAATTAAATTAAATTTTTTTTAAAGAATTGATATTTTGTAACAAAAAAAATACTAATATTAGAATAATTAAATATTTTATTTATAATATTCTAAATATTTTAAAAATAAAAATATTATTCTAACGTTAAAAAATAATCTATCATGGTAATAAGATTTTACTTGATTTAGTAATAAATACAGGGAGATAAACTTCAAAAATTCATCAAATTATAAAGCTATTGTTGTTATTTTACATTATAAAATATATTTTTCAATCCTCATTTTTTTAAGTAAAGACAACAAATAATATTATTTTGATAATTTATCTATTAAAATATTATTTTTTTATTATTAAATAATTAAAACATGATAATATTTAAAAGTGAAATTTAAAAAAAATATTTAAGAAAAAATCAACACTAATTATATTATAACATAAAATTATTTAAATATATAATTTTTATTTTAAAAAATAAAAAATATTAAAATATGAAAATAAAAACAACGATGATAATCAAATATTAAACGGTTAACTAATATTTTATTATTATTAAATATTTAATTTTTATTTGTATTATAATTATTTTATGATAAAAACAAAAAAAAATTATTAATAATAGTATTTGTATTTAGTCCTTCGGCCAACTGTAAGAAATAAAAAAATATATATTTATAAATATGTAATAAATATACACTAAAAATATTAGACACTTTTATCATGAATGTATAAATGAAATAGAAAATCAGTTCCCATTGTACAAACAAAAGAAGAATGAATACATTCATTCACCCTCGAATTCCCCACCCGGGCAATTAGCCAATTAAGATAGATTAGCCTAGATGGTAAATGGGGTTAATCGATCTTCACCGTAAGTTTCGCTTAAATAATGCCCTTCATAAAAATAATTTCAAGATCAGAAATTCTCTCTCTCTCTCCCCACAATTTGATCTCAGACATTTTAATCCTATAAATTAACTCTGCTAACCATTATTCAAAGCTTCATAAGTGTGGGTGATTCTCGATCTGATGAGAAAAGAGTACTCCAGATAATTACCCTTCTTGTATTTATTCCAATGATCATTATATCACTACAATTTGATGTCAACAAGCATAGAACTCAACGAGCTCGTCCAATGACCCAGGTTGATCCTCTGCATTTTCAAGCATCCAAAGCAAGTGTTCGAACAAAACAACCTCACACGAAATGTTGATGGTGTCGTCGTTTGAGTCCCCTGACCTCTCCGCAAGCTCTCTGAACAGCGGGTGATCAATGACCTCAGAGCTCACCAGGTAACGCCGTCTAGACTTTCCGACGTAGACAGGGTAGAGGTCCCTGGAAATGGCAGACTCGTCGTCATCTGCGCTTGCAATGGAGTTCATACTCGGACGACTTTGCTTGCTGAACGAGTTCCATTTCTTCAAAACTGATTTAAGCTTCAATAGCTTTTTTCCTTTGGCCATGGCTGTATTAAGGACTTCCGAAAAGGACTTGGTGTCTGTAGACTGAGAGTTTTAGAGGGAGAGCCGGAGAGTTGTTTGCTTTTTGGGTTTTTGGAAAATAGGTGGAAGCTCCATGTATATATACACGATTTTAGGGGTAATGACGTAAAACAATAAAAGGGTTTTAAAATAATTTGTCAGTCCAGTGTGGTGCTGACGTCGGTCAGGATTTTTGTTAAAAATAATGGCGGCAAATAGTGAGGTTTAAAGCAAAAACAAGTTGAAATAGGAAAGTTTAATTACGAATAATTATAATTATAATTATAATCTCGTATATAATCATAACTAATAAAATATAAATTGAGAATAGTTTACTTAATATTAAAAGCTTAGTTAAATAACCAAATATATATAGAAATATAAGTTTAATAATAAAATATATAATATTTTTAATAATTAGATTAAATTTTATTTATTCTTATCTTTATATATTTTTATTTTACTTATAAATATATACTAAAAAATTAAAATTAAGTTATAATATTTTAAATAATAAATTAAAATAACGATTATTTTAATATTTAATTTTGTAAATTAAACATATTTTTAAAAAATATTAAAAATAAAAAATGTAATTAAACTGAAAATAGAGCTGTGAATGGGGCATTACGGGTCCATTTTTCATCTTCGATTTAGAGATTCATTTTAAATTCTTACAAATGTATATTGGGATCCTCAGTGGGATGAGAACCCTAAATGAGGAACATGGATCTTCAGTGAGGACGGGAAGCCCCAAATAAAGAATCGAGATATTTATGATATTTTAAATATTTTTTATTTTTATGAAAAAAAATTAATAAAAAATTAAACCAATAATAAATATTTTATAAAAAAATAAAATTTTGAACCAATAAATAATAATAAAAATAAATTTGGAAAAATAAAATAAAATATATTAACTTAAAAATAAAATATATAATATATAATATATTAATTATGATTTAAATATAATCAAATCAATAAATTTATTTATATATTTATTAAAATATGATTTATAATTTTAAAAAATAATAAAAGAATATAATTCTCATCTTTACCTTATTTCATATTATAAAATAAAGATTTTTATTTTATTATCAATTGTATAATTCTCGTAAAAAAATTTCCATCAACAAAAATTTACAACCTTAGGTAGAAAAGGGAGTTTATTAATACAGTCACGATCTTGCAGTGTATTGTATATAAAAATTTATAAAATAATAATATTTTTAAAACTTATAATAATAAAAATAATATTAATTTTGATTAAATTTAATAATATTAAACGATATTAAATTAAATATAAATAATTATAATTTAACTTTAACATTAAAATTATTTAATTAAATGATGTTCAATGTAAAGATGTATCTTACCCATTTTTTAATAGAAAATTATATAAAATAAAATTATTATTTTTATTATTATAAATTTTAATTTTTTTATATGTATAATCATGTATCAAATCATTATAATATAATTTTCATGTTTTTACGATTAGATTAACATCAAACATAATATTTTCATATCTAATTTAGGACTTAGAGGTAATTAAATGTATATAATTAGGAGTCATCAACTGTAATTAATTTGAATTGGATTTAAAATTTAATTATAAATTATTGTTAGATGTAAAATACGAGATATAATATTTAAATTTTAAATTTATGGATATTTATAAAAAATTATTATTAATTATAACTAAAAAATTAAAACAAAAAAAAATATGATTAAACAATTATTAAGTTATTATAAAGATTTAACATTTAAATTTTTTTTAAATAAAATATAATTTAATGTAATTATTTTATGTATACTATTTAAATATATCATGTCATAAAATAAAATATATATTTATTTATAATTTTCATTATAACTCGATTAGAATCGGACAACAAAATATTATAAAATATATTTTAAAAAAATTATATATTTTTTAATTAAAATCTAATTTAATTATTAAATTTTTTAAATTCAATCTTATCTATATCTAATAAATTTAATAATTTTTTTTCATTTAGATGAATTTATCTAAATATTTGCTCAGCCAACATGCACTATTTTGTCGGGGGTTTAGGCCGTGTGGCTTGTTAGTTTTCAGTTGTTACATTACATGTTTCTTTTTTATTTTTCCTGAAGAGTTACATTACATGTTATGCAGTCGTTATTCTTCCAACAAATTTTGTATGCTTCCGTTTTTGGGGATTTGTGTTATCTTTCAGTTTTTCGGTTTAATCTTATAGTTCTTTTTTTTCTTCTTTAAATATTTATATTTTATTATTATACTCTCGTTAAAAATAACTAACTTATTTATTAAAAGAGTGACACTTACTTTATAACAGCAATTATATATAATAATCAATAAAAAATGGTAAAGAGTTATTATTTAAAATAAAAAAAACGTTGGTTCTTATTTTTCCTCTTCAGATAATACAGTGCATTTTCAAGTGGCTTCGTATATGAACTTTAGTTTTTTTTTTTTATTTAAGGCTAATTCTATTGATAGATCGTAGTTATAGAAAGATATAATTGTATAACATATTAATTTTTATTTTTAATTTTTTTTAAATAGAATATCAATATATTTTTTATAACATATGTTTTTTAACTTTAATCGAGGGAAAATAGTTCTTATTCCTAACTGGATCAGTCTGTATTCAAATTCAACGGGACCAGTTACGACATTTATTTTAAGTATATAGTTCGGTAGAGTTACTAATTATTTGTCATTTAAACTTAAAAGTTATATAAAATGCACTTTGAAGGAGTCTGTTACTTGGTACATAACCGTGAGAAGAAAATATGTACTTTTAAATGATCCCTCCAATCTTCGTTAGTAGCAAAAACATATAAATAATCAACGAACAAAAAATTAGGTGCACGAAAAAGAAAGATGCAACTAGTTAAATTAAATAATAAAGAAATACAATTTAATAATTGCACACATAAAGCAAATCACTAAATAATATAACATGTAACAAATTAAATACACAGAATTATTATTTATGTAATAATATTTTCATATTACATCATTTATTAAGATAAATAAACAATATATAATTTAATAAAAATATTAACATATATATTTTTATTAGTTGAGATACATATTCTAATTATATATGTTATATCTTTACTAATTGACTCAATAATTAACGTGATTTAAAAATTCTATCATTATTAAATAGTAAGAATAATCATGGATGATAATGTATAGTGAATTATAAAGGTATAACTTATCATACAATTTAAATTTAGAATGTTAATTCTTTTTAAATTAACTTAAATTTTAATAAAATAGTTATTGCATAAAACATTTTTGAATCGAACAATATTTAAAATATAAATTATTCGAACAAAAAAATAATTTAACACTTAAAATTGAGTTATTAAATAGTAAAAAAAATAAAAATTACTTTTTCCTAATTAAGTAAATAATCGAAAGAGTGAGATATTTATAAAAAACTTCAAGCTACTTGGGTGCCTCGCGAGCCACTTGCTTCCCTCGTTGCCCACGTTGGCAAGTAGGTAACAAGACCTTGGTGACCATGCAAAAAAAATTATTTTTTTGTTTTGAAATTTTTTTTTATAAATATACACAAAATAATAGAAAACACAAACTAACATGTATGAAACAAATTAAACAATTCACATAATTTATATAAAATATACAATCATATAAAATGTTCCCGACTAAATAAATGTGTGTATTATTCACTATTAATCACTAACAAAATAAATATAAAATAAACATATTTAGTATTTTAAATACATGAGTAATAACAAAAATGTAAAGAACTTACATGACTTAAGTACTTTGTTTTGTATCTTTCTTAAATAAAAAAATGTACTTATTTTTAATATCAGTGTTAAAATTTGTAAGAAAAGCTATAAAAAATAATATACTAAAATAATAACACTATAATAATATTATATGATTTAATTGTAAGAACTTTAATATTAAATAAATTTAAATGTTGTTAATTTAATTTAAATTTTATTTAATATATAATGATAAGTGAGACTTATTTATCATGAAAATATATAAAGTATACATAAAAAATTAATATATTATAACTAAAAATTGAACTTTCTTTTAAAAAAATACACAATAAAAGAAAGGAAATGAACGGTAAATTTGTCAACGATTAAATGATTAGAGACTTGTAGTATTACATCGATCTTTATATAATTACAACACAACTAGAAAGTTTGTGGTATACATTAAAATTCTGTTCAAGGCACGGATTTTGACTGATTTTATTATAGTGGTTATATATATATATATATATTGAAGAAAAACTGTTGTGAAAGCGATTGCCATGTGCAAAGCCGTTGCCAAGGTCTTGAAACCATTATTTTATTCAATTTGCTATATTTATTGAAGTAATCTCATTTTGTTAATTGTTTCTAATTTGTTGTGTAAGATTTCAGAAGTTTAAATAATTTAAAACTATATCTTAGCAAAATAAAATAAAATAAAATAAAATGAAACTATAAGAAGAGGCTGACGCCTCTCTTAGTCTCCTTCCAGAATTTCGACCAAGTGGTGTTAATTACCCGCTATTCATTAATGTATTTAAGGCATAACTTACTCACGAGTTAAGTTAACTTGAAACTAACATTAAATCTTAAATTTTAAATTTATAAATTAAAAATTTTAAACCTCAAGATATTAAATTTTATTTAAAAAATAATAATTTAATAATATATTTTATTTTTAAATAATAATTATTTTAAAAAATAATAATTTTACTAATATATTTTATTTTTAAGTAATAATTATTTAAAAAAATAATGATTTCACTAATATATTTTGTTTAACAAAAAAATAATAATTAAATGATATTATTTAAATTTTATTGAATATAAGAACATTAAGATAATATATAATATTTTCTTTTTAATTTCAATTGTAAACTAAACACTATAATATTGATTTTTTCTTTAATTATAATAATTAAACCAAACAAAAATTCTTTCCTTTATATTCTTGTTCTCGTTCTAATTCCGATAGTTATTAAAAATAAATTAAATATTAATTTAAATATATTTTTATAATAAAATTATCTTTATAGTTAAGAAAATTATGTACTATTTTAAGGATAAATTATTTTATAAAAGTATTTATTATTAATTTTATCCTACTAAATTATATATACACTTTTTAATCAAATATTATATAAACTAATTATAATATAATTTAATTTTATAAAATTATGCTTAACTTATTTGATATACTGCATAATATATATTGTAAGGACCTATTAATAGTTCGCACACCACGATGCACGTAAGCTTATTAGGAAGGATTAGGATCATTAGCATGTTTTATACTTTTTTTAAATTTTAATAATCTATTTTACATCAAATATACGTAGTGATTTGAATCCACTTTTTGAAAGTTAATATTTTAATTCTTAGATTATAATTGTATGACTTAAGAAAGAGTCGGATCTGTTTTAGCTTCTTTCGCTAGTATAACTAGGGTAAGCATAATTATCGATAAACTAACATATCCAAAAAAAAATTGATTTAAGGTTTTTTTTTTAATGTTTTATAAGTTAAAATACATTGATTTTGACACGTGTCAGATATTTTAACATTTAATTATTTAATTGAATTGAGTTATATATTATTAATATATTTATTTTTTTTAATTTTATATATGTATAGTATATATATAATATATATTTATAATTATTTAATTTTAATTAAATTTTTATATCATTTAAAAATGTAAAACAATTTATATTATTATTCTAGGTTGATTTGTAAAAAAAATTCAATTATTTTTTTTTATTTTCAATAATTTACTCATTTATATTATAATTAAATATTAATATATGTTTTTTAACTATACAATAAATTTTATTTATTAATTTATGAAATATATAAATTCAAGTAATTTAAATTCACTATAATAAGTAATTTCAAATCATAAATTAAATCTATTAAACTAATATAAATAAGTTAATCAAATATTTTATAAATTAATTTTAATTTTTAATTTAATAATTTAATATATATTAATTCGTTATATATTATGATTAGATAAAAAAAATAAACCACTTATGTCTCTATTCTTAACCAACCCGACGTGAACATTCATCATTGACCATAATCCGCCACCTTACGTGTTCCTTTGGATATGAATTTTTTAACTACTACGATCACGACACGTGTACTCTTTCGAGGTTATATATACCTGAAAAAATAAGGACTCACCATATAACGGTGAGCAATTGCATGTTCACAACACATGGTGACAACATGTCCCCAAAATATTTTAGCCACGATATTTTCACTTTATCGACCACAAAATTCGATTTTAACATTTCTCACTTCTCCCCATGCCTCCCCATGTGAATTTCATATACCCGATTTGAACCAAGTTGATATATCTGACATCATTCTTTTTGTTTTTTACAATTTATATGTATATCTTAGTTTTGAGTCACTGTGGATATTATCTGAAGGGATAAGAAAGATAAATTATTTTCGTATTATTCATTTTTTTTGTCATGTTTTGAAATAATTCTCGTATATAAAATATTAAAATTTTAATTTAATACTTTTAGTTTATTAAATATAAAAAATGGAAAGATACGATAACACTGACAACAATTTTTTTTTTTTGCTAACATGGGTACTAAAGTAGTATAACTAAACTTGTTTAAAATGAAAATTTTAAATCATCGTGCTTATTAAATGATAACTTCTTAAAACATTTTTGTACTACAAGTAAACTATTTAAAAACATTATTAAAAAGTGAAACTTTTATCAAAAACATTTTATATTAATACTGTTATAAAAGTATCAATATCTCTTAAAAGTATTAAAATGATAATAATACATTATACAAAATAATATTTTAAAATTTATAATAATAAAAATAACACATAAATAACTTAAACATGATGCAATTAATTACATCTTAATATTAAAAAAATGAACACATCTAATTAATTATAATTTAAATTTTTAACAGTATATAATTGGTTATATTTTAATATTAATTTTTAAGTTATTTTTTTAATATTAAAAAATAATAATGTTTTTACTACGATAAGTTTTGAAAGTTGTTATAAAAATTGTTTTCCCATAATTATATTCCTATATGCCGGACTAACCGGAGGGTAATAATTCAATTATTCGTTTAGACGCCGAACGTAAATTTGTCTTCTTATAAGAGTATATATAATTTCTTATAAATATTAGCGTGGCTTAGCAAATATTTTAAATATATTTTCCATTATTGTTAAAGCATATTTTTAATTAATAATATTATTTTATCTTTATTTTTATTTTTAGCTATTAGAATTTCTTTTTAAAAAATTATATTAATTTTAAATTTTATTAACATGATATAAAATCTAATTATATACCTAATAATTAATATTATACTTTTTGTAATAATACTAAAGCAATGATGATTATATAAGATCGGATTAACCAAATTATATTACACTTTTTGGAATAATGACAAAAGAAAAATGTTTCAAGATTCTTTTTGTTTGTTTTGATAATTCCATTTATTGTCGCAAAAAGATTATGTAATCAAACTAATTAAGGTACATTAATGGATATTGGAGACACAATCATCATTTGCATGATATAAATAAGATTGAAATTAATCTGCCCTTAAGTAAGGGAAATTATAGGTATAGAGAGAGAGAGAGAGAGAGTGAGAGAGTGAGAGAGAATATCACAATATGCACTACTGTCTTTTGAATCTAAGTTCAATGGTCCCAAAACATGAGTGCTCCTCAGCATGTGCTTAAGAAAATCAGGTAGTCAATATCATTGTAAGATTGTTCTGTTTTAAGTCATGTGGTAAAGGCTATAGGGTTTTAATAGAACAATTATTGGTTAGTTTTGCAACTTAAATATTAAGGGATGAGAGAATAATAAGTACAAAGAAATAAACAAATATGTAATTTTATATCTGTTACTATTATAACTTTTTAATTGACCAAGGCCCATGAGCTTATCGAGATACAAAAATTAATTTATCTTTGGTTCTTATTTCATTAATTGTCTTGAGCTTGTGAGGACTCATTCAGTTTTTTTCTTATTTTTTTCAATGTATAATCAATAATATAATATATATGCATATATACATGTCATATGTATATATAGAAATAAAATTGTACTACATACCTCTATTTATTGGGCATTGGATCCTCATAAGAAATAAAACAATTGGGGCATTGGGCATAGGTCCAGGTGTGGTCTAGATTTTTTTATGAGACTAGATTTTCTAGTTTTATCTTTCCTGATTATTGTTTTGGGTTAGATTAGACATGGTTATGCATGTGCAACTTAATTATTAGGGTGTCTGAAATTGTGAGAGACTGTAATTTCTCATTTTATTTCGTTAATGGAAAATTCGCCTTTCTATGATTCCCGACAAAAAATGGAAAAAAAGGCCTTCTCTGGTTGGTTCTCGTGTAGTCTTCTTAGTTGGGGAAAATAAATATGTAAATTTTATATATTTTTATTATTAAAATTTTTTAAAATCTTAGTTTATTTTAAATATCAATATAATATAATATTTAAATTAAATTATTTTAATATTAAACATGTTTAATTTTGATATTATTATAATTCTTAAAGATTATATATATATTTTTTTATAATTTAATTATGTTTAAAAATGTAGAAAGTAGAATGACAGGAATGATAAGGGAAGATGTTCCTAGTTTAGGTTTAGTTTGTTATATTCGCAATGTCTTTTTGCCATATTTAATAAATTTTTGATAAACAATAAAAATAATATTTTTAAAATTTATAATAATATAAATAATATATATTTTTATATTAAATTCATATATTTTTATTATTAATAAAAATTTATTATATCATTTTTGTATTATATATTAAATGTATTCAATTAAATGTTATTTAAATTAAACTATAATAATTTAAATATTTTTAATATTAAACATCATTTAATTAAAATCATGTTTAATATTAGTTTTATTATAATAAATTTTTAAAATGTTTTTTTATAGTTTTTATAAATTTTTATTTTTTCTAATATACATATTAATACATATAGTAATTATTGATGATAAATCATGTTAATTATATCAATTAATTTAATAAATTAATTGTATTGGTTAACTCGTTAATAAAAATGTTTTATTATGTTAGTAATTTTGATTTTGGATAGGATTATAATCTTATTAAATTAAAAAATTTAATAAATATATCATATTTAAATTAAATAATTTAATAAATTAATTTAAATCATATTCATATCGAATTAAATGAATAAAATAAAATTAAAATATTAAATTAATTTATTAATTTCATATAACACATTATATAATATTTAATTTATTTAATTAATATATTAGAATATATAGTATCATATTATTTGAGATTATTTCATGTTCGGTCTAATTTGTGTGGATTATAGGATCGTATCAAAACCCCTACTTGTAATCGTTCGACTGTGTTACGTGTAACTTGTTTTGGTTTTCTTGTACCAATCGTTAAAGCCCACGTTTCAGAATAAACAAATTTCCTAACTCGAAACCTTTCTAGACAATATATACACATCACATGTGTTGAGGAATGTTACATGTATTATTATTATTATTATTATTATTATTATTATTATTATTATTATTATTATTATACTATGCTTTAATATACTTTATGAGATAATTTAGGAGATTATACTTTTCCTCTCATCAAATCATTTAACTTAATTTTTTTTAATTTTATATGTAATTTAATTATAAAAAGACAATATTATCATTCAAAAATATTTTATTTTAATTATTTAATAACCATCAAATAAATAATTAATTATAACTATAATTTATATACATATAATATATATTAAATATAATTTCAATTTATTTTATACTAAATTGACGAAACTATTAATGCAGGAAAAAAAATGATGAAATTGAAAATACATAAATTCACCTATGAATAAAATTAAGGTGTCAATGGATGGAGTTTGATGTATATTTATAATGTGTTACTTTTTGTTACGTGGATAAAAATTCTCTTTTTTTATAAAAGGACATGGGAAAAAATATATGAAAAAACTGACACAAATAATATATTTAAAAATTTTAATGATAAAAATAATATCTTATAATTTAAACTGAGAAGGATATGAATTAATATTAATTATTAAGGGTTATTTTTTATTTTTATGACTTTTATTAGTATAATTATATTTGTTTTTTCAAAACAAAATTTGCTTCCTTGTAAAGTCACCAGCCTTTCTAACTAAAACTTTTTCTTTAGCAGAAAGAATAATATATATTAAGAAAGATTATTTTTTACTGATAAAAAAGAATTGAAGCATATTTTGAAAAATAAAATAATAAATATATATATTTTTAAAAAATTATAAAACTTATATCAATAAAAACATTATTATAATAATTTTAAACAATAGAGTATCATTAAATTAAATATAAAATAATATATTTAAATTTTTTAATAAAAAAAATATATGAGAATTTAAAAATTTTATTCACTGTATTTTTATTATTTTATAAAATATAATTCAGATTTTTTCATCATGAATTCAAATATTACACTGTAATCTTAATTGATGCTAATAAATAAACCCACGATTATTATAATAGTAGTCGGTAACAATTAGCTTTTTAATTAATCATTTTTTATGTAAATAATTTATAATTTAATTTAATTTATTTTTAATATTTTATTAAAAAATATTTATTTATTTTTATCCATACCAAATATTATATATTTATTATATGATAAGAAAAATTAACATATATTTTTAAAAAATGTTAACAAATGAAATTATAATTACGAAGAATGATTATATTATACAATTAATTTTAGTTACATGATTATTCGGTTATTTAATTAATTTTATTTTTAATTTTTTAATAAAAATATATATATTTATTTTTTTATAATATTAAAAAACATATTTTATTTTATATTATTAAAAAATATATATTCATTCACGTTATAATAAAAATAAATACATTTTTTCTAGAGAAAATTAAAAATAAAATTTTATGTATAAATAAATATTTTAGGATACAGTTAAAAACTTATAACATCATGGTAAAACAATTTTTTTTAAAGATTTTTTTTTCATTTGTGCATATTAACCATTTTAGTTAAAAAATTATATGTTTATTTTTGTATAAGGTTAAAAATATATTTTTATTTATATAATAAAAAATAAACATATAAATTGAAAATAAAAACTGAATATAATTTAGTTACGTAATTAAATAAAAAAATATTATAAATGTAATATGAACTTAGGTATATCGCGAGAACCGTTGAGGCTCAATCGTAAAACAGCTTAATTTTAAAATTACTAAAAAGAAGAGGAAAAATTTGGGAAGAACGAGGATCGTTGAAGGCTCAATCGTTAGGAATCCAGCCCCAGTAAAATCCCAACCGTAAACGTAGATGTCGGTCCTCACCGTCAGACATAACCATTTCCACCTCCTGACTTCTCAGCCATCCACTCTCTCAGTCTCCCTTCGGACCTTCGCGCTCTTTCCCCTGTCTTCCTCTACTAAAAACCAAATCCAAACAAACACAGACCGAACAAATTATCATAGAATTTCAATCAACGTTTTCTCACCAAAAATCCATATCCACCGATATGAGCATTTGCTCACACTACACCCAACCCAATCTCCGATTCTGCAACTTAAAATCCGACGATCACCTTCTTTTCTTCCCCAAAAACCCTCTTCAAATCCGCCAGTTCAGAGTCCACCGTCGTCGTAGATCCAAATTCAACCGTAAACTCCTAATTCAAAACCAGTTAGGCCCCTTTGATCCAAATATATTCCACAGCTTAGTCTCTCAATTTCCCTCAGTAAATTCACTTGAATTCATCGCTCCAACTCTCGGTTTTGTAACCGGTGTTGCCCTGTTTATATCGCAATTGAATTCTAGGAAGGTTTCTGATGCATCCGATATTGGAGAGTGGATTATGTTTACCAGTCCGACGCCGTTTAACCGGTTCGTGTTACTTCGTTGTCCTTCTATATCCTTCAAAGGGATTGAATTATGGGAGGACGAGAACGAAAAGCTTGTGAAGGAGGGTAGGCATTATGTGAGGCTCAATAGTGGGAGAATTCTGAACAGAAATGCTGTAAATGCTGATTTGATTGAGAAATTGGAGTATCAGAGAAAGTGTGTGATTACAGATGATGGTGGAGTGATATCGTTGGATTGGCCGGCGAATTTGGATCTCAGAGAAGAGCATGGATTGGATACGACATTGCTGTTGGTTCCTGGTTCAGCTCAGGGAAGCTTGGATTGGAATGTAAGGTCTTTTGTGTGCGAAGCTCTCAAGAGGGGATGCTTTCCAGTTGTTATGAATCCTAGAGGTTGTGCTGGTTCGCCTCTCACCACTGCAAGGTAATACAGTTTTACTATTTGTTTCTTCTCTTTCTCTCTAGTCGAAGTATTCATTAAACAGGAAGCAGAAGATCTTTTTAGAAAACATTTAGAATGGAGTCGAGCATTGCATTGATTGTAAGAGTCGTCTCCGTTCTTTTACGATAGCAGAAGGCATGTCCCTTTTTTATTTCTCTTGTTTTTTCATCTTCTTACACTTTTATAGTTTAATATGATGTTCAAATTGCTTGGTTACCCCTCTCTTTAAAGATGTTAAAGATTTTTTAATGTTTTTAATAATTTTATGTGCTAAAATTATTAGATTTCATTTACATCTCACCTATTTTATCTCTCATTTTATTTAAAGTTGTTATATGTTTTTCGTAGATAATAAAGTTGTTCTAATATCCACTGACGGTTTCCTAAGCATTTGCTGAGTTCACTTCGCAATCTCTGAGTGATGCAAAATTAAATTAAGGATTTATCAATATTTAATGTTTTGAATTTATTATTTATTATTTAATTATTTAAATTAGCATTTATAATTATCACTTGTTATTTTATATTTTTCTGGTTTATTATTTTAATTTTATAAATATTAGGTAATATTGTATTGATTTCTCGAATTTGAATTGTAAATTGAAATATCAGTTTCTTTCTTATTGTTTATGTTATATCTTTCCCTAATTTCTATTCTTTAAATTACTAAACTTAATTCATTTCTCCCATTTTTTTTATTTTCTCATCGGATTCTTCTTTACATTAGTAGTATCTTAATTTTATTTTAAATAACTCTTTTACTCTTATTTTTCAAATGTTACTTTAGTGATGCATAGATTTAAAAAAATGTACAAATTTGATGTAAATTTTTATTTTATTGAGAAATTTACACACACATGCAACACATGTTTGTTTAATAAATGATATTTATAGTATTTTTTACAATTCCCTCAACCGGAACATTAACATTTTATTTTTAAATACATGTTTTAAGGCATTTTGATTAATTTTATATTCTCTTGACATTTTTTATTTCTTTTATCACCTACGAGCTCAACAATTTCATCTATAAATTGTTTTTTTCCTTATTAATCAATTTAAATTGAGATTTTTTCATATTATTCTTTTCTTTTTAGGAATTTACGATGATAATAACTATACATTTGATATGTATGACTATATATTGAGTTGTACATATAAATTATTTTTCACATGGACTCAATCTATGTTTTTTTATACTTGCATACTTTTTTTTAAATTATTCTTTTTACTAAATTCAAAAACTACATATTGTATTTATTAAAACATGACCTACATAAAATTTGAACGAACATCTTATCAGTGGTGAAGTTGTTTAGCTCCTTGGTGATAGAGGAAAAAGACAGGTCGAGGAGAGTGTAAAATGAGTCGAACAAAATTAAAACATATATTTAAGGACTCAAAAATGACGGAAAAATAACTTGTTAATGTTCTGGTGTAGAAAATACTAAAAAATACCACAAATGTCATTCATTAAACGTACATGTATAAAAAATCCTTAATAAAGTGAAAAATTATATCCAATTGGTACATATTATTAATTGTAGATATTACTAAGTTACCATTTGAAAAATAAAGAAAAAAGTATTTAGAATAAAATTATGGTAGCATAGTAGTGAACCTCCTTTCATCTATTTATCTATCTGTTCTACATCATTGAGAGACTTTGATTTCTCTTAAATGAAGCTCTCCCTAAGTGTCTAGTGGATTTGTTACTTTCTTGTTTGTTGTTTGTTGATTGTTGGAAAGATTGAGGAGTTTGATGGTGCTAATAACGATGATGACTCACTGCAACATAAAAGGAGGTTTGCAGCCCTTGATTTTTTGGCGTCTTGGCTTAGTGTTTTATTAGTTTGTTGTTAGATTCACATTGGATTAGTGTTTGGTTTGCTGGTTGGAGATTTATTTTTCCTTTAATTTTGACCTTTTGTTGCTGGTTTTTGAGTCAAGACTCAACAGTCAACAATGAGTTGCTCTGAGAAATCTAACTCCAGAAGTAGGTTCGTCTGCTTTTGGTTCTTCTACAAGCATTTTAATGCTTTGGTGAGAAGCATTGCTTATGAGGTGAGAGGGAAAATATTCAATTGTTTGGGCTATAAGTATAATCCCTTCAGTTGTTTTCTGGAGAGAGTTTGCCGATTTTATGTGTATGGCCATTGTTTGAGTTAAAGAGCAGAAGTGGTGTAATTTGTCTCCATTTTCTTTATCTTTGTCTTTGTTTTGAAATTTACTGCAATCAATGGAAAAGTGCTATTGGTTTGTTAAAAAAATGCTTTAATTAGATTCACGGGCTTTGCTTAAAGTGGTCAGTTAGATACTCGTTAAGTTAGATTAGGCAATACTTTTATTTTATGCTGAGTTTAGAAGAAAGTTGTGTGGTTTTTTATTTGGATTGGAAGCTACAAACTACCTGTTTTTGAAATATTGATGGTCAACTTAATTTTTATTTGCTGGATTTTGGCTCTGGTTGCAGAGCATTCAATCTGGTTGATAATTAAGTCAGATCCAGTCTAGATCCTACGGGAACTGACTTTGATTGGCATGTTCATTATTACTGATCCATGGCAGTGTGTGGACTGGAAACTAAGCTATTTGGGTAGCATTTGACTTTTTATTTGGGGAAAAACATCTGATTTAGGACTTCTTAACTATTGCAATTTATGTAGGTTATTTACAGCTGCTGACAGCGATGATATCTCCGCATCTATACAGTTCATTAACAAGGAAAGGCCATGGACTACATTGATGGCTGTAGGCTGGGGTTTTGGTGCAAACATGTTGACAAAGTACCTGGCAGAAGTTGGAGAGAGAACACCTCTGACAGCAGTTACCTGCATAGACAATCCATTTGACTTGGAGGAAGCTACAAGGTTCTCTCCTCATTACACGGCTATTGGTCAGAATTTCATTGATGGATTGAGAGAGATTTTGAGATCTAACAAGGTGGAAGTTTGCTACTTTGTTAATTTTTACTCGCAGAATACTTGACGTGGTGTATGATTAATTGCGTCAACCATCTACTTTTTAATTTTATAGGAATTATTTCAAGGAAGAGTAAAAGGCTTTGATGTTGAAAAGGCTCTTTCAGCAAAATCTGTTCGTGATTTTGAAAAAGCAATCTCCATGGTATCTTATGGATTTAAAACCATCGAAGACTTCTATTCTAAATCCAGCACAATAGGTGTGGTGCACAACGTGAAGATTCCTGTTCTTTTCATCCAGGTACATAACATTCAGTGTATCTAACTTGAGCACGTGTACTTATTGTTCACATTGGTACTTTCAAACAAACATTGCAAATATACCCCCACCTGCACCTGCACCTGCACCAATTTCATTGTTGTGTCATAAAATTCCTGATATATTATGCTGCATATAAACGCATAAAATTTATCTTATTCTCTCTCTCTCTCTCACGAACCCCCACGGGTATTAAAATGTACGCTCGCTCACTCACTCACTCACTCCCACGTTTTGCTCACAGTGGATACCTGTTATGTATACTACATGCACATACAGTCTTCATGAGCAGGGCTTTGAAATGTGAATTCAACTTACACTTGCAACAATTTATACCTGAAGAAGTATGACTATATAGTTGGTGCTTGAATTTAATGGAGTCAAGCAAGGCTTCTTAACCCTCCCTCCCCCTTCTCCTCCTCCTCCCCTCTATCAAAAAATAAAATAAATAAATATATTCACCCCCTATAACATTTAATTCTGTCCATGATGCTCTGGTGCACTCACTAGTTTTATTCTATGGATATTAATTATGATCAGCTAACCACCAAGATAACCTCCATCCATATGGAAATCCTGAAAGGAACTGTTTAACTAGTTTTTGCCCTGTCAAATGTCAGAATAATTATGGTTCAGTACCACTCTTTTCGATTCCAAGGTGTTCGATTGCAGAGAATCCATTTACTAGCCTGCTCCTGTGTTCTTGTTTGCCTTCTAGTAGCATCTATGGTGGTAATTCTGTAATCTCTTGGTGCCAGCAACTCACAATCGAGGTAATTAATTGTTAATCCACCTCATTTAGTCAGACATAATTTAATTTTTTTAGGTTAAATTGTACCGTTGGTTCCTAAACTTTAACTAAATTCACACATAAGTTCCTAAATTTTTATAACATACGATTTGATCCTCAAACTTTTAAAACTTCACAGATTTTTAAACTTTAAAATCATGCGATTTAATCTCCAAACTTTTTAAAATTTACACACATATCGTAAATTTTTTATTAACAAGTATTTATTTTAGTAGCCAAGTTAGGACCTATGTATGAAATTTTAAAAGTTTGGAGACTAAATTATAGGATTGAAAAATTCAAGGACATATGTGTGAAGTTTTAAAATATAAATAACCAAATCATATGTTTTAAAAGTTTGGAGACTAATAATGCATTTTAGTCCTTTTTTTTAGATAATATAAACTCTTACTATAATAAGCTGATAAGTGATAACTAGGTCAGTTGAATTTGTGGGGATTTGTTTATTTTAAGATCAAATTGTAGAAACCTGTTTAACTTTTAGATTCTGCTAAAATATTTGTATAACAAATTGGAAGGGTTTAAACCCTTGTAAAGCGAAGCATACAATTAATTTTCTGATACTTTCTCAATTTAAGTCTGAGTTTATCTTTTGGTTATCAATGGACTGAAATTTTTCTGACAAAAAAAAAGTGACTAAATTCCTTTCTACATGTATTTGTCGATCTTTTGAAATCAGTTAGACACATTTTTTATTTTTTTAAAGTTATGGCTAAGGAGAGTAGTTATCTTGAGCGGAAGCTAACTACAAACTGAAAACATGGTAGAATGTATCCTGAAATTTGTCGAGTAAATGAGGTTGTAAAGACCAAGCGCTTAAATGAGGCTTAACCTGGGTGATAATTAAGTCAATAACTTTACCATGCATTATGTTCCTTGAATAACTGTTTTCCTTGGGACATTGTATCGAGGAGGAGGAGTAGTAATGCCAATTTGAAACGGAAAGTTGATTCTATTTGGTTATCTGAGCTATATCAACCCAGGTTTTTAATAACGGGGGATATTTTACATCGGTTATAAATCTGATATTTTGTGTTGTTCTATCTGTTCTGTACACTGGTATTTTTTTTTCATTCTATTCTCTTTGGAAGATCCGTTAAGGTTGATCAAGTTTTGGTATTCTGACAAGCATGCATGCTTCACATGCAGTGGCTGACATCGGTGGAGCTTGGAATTCTGAAGGGTCGCCATCCTCTTCTTAAAGATGTAGATATCACCTTCAATCCTTCAATAGGTATGGCTTTTCTGGAAGGCAGAGCATCTTCCAAAGACGTCAGAGTTTCAGAGCTGTTGAATGTTACTCAATCAAGATATTTAAATGGATATTCTGCAGAACCTTCAAATGATATACTTGAGGAAAGTGACACTGCTTTAAGATCAAAATCCAGAAAGGAATTGGAGAGAAAACTAGAAGTTGAAAACACAGGTGGACAGGAAGTAGAAAATAGTGTTGTGAAGCAGATTAATTCTGTTGATACAGAGTTGACCAAGGACGACAAAGTAAGTGTGAAAGATGGTGAAAGGGGTCAAGTGCTTCAGACAGCTGAAGTGGTTATGGGTATGCTTGATACAACCATGCCTGGTACTCTTACAGAAGAAAAGAAGAAGAAGGTAATGCTTAAAATTTGTCAAAATTTTCATATTGCACTATATCTTCTATCACAATATACTATAGGGATTCCTTATCAGCTTGGCTGTGTCTTTTGCAATTGAAGCGTGCATGGATTTCTTTAAGCTAAGCATGTATCATATCATATCATGTCATTCATGTTACATTTGGGAGAAACTTTGAAAAAGGTATACTAGGTAAGTATGCTTTCTACCAATTTCTGTGTAAATTTATTGCATGATTTATTATGTAAATTAACGTCTTTTTTTTCCTCTGGCGGGATATATGTTCTTATAATCCTTCCTAATAAAGGTAGAGAAGCAAAAATAATCGGGAAAAGAGAGATCATTGGGAACTTTGTGGCAGCGTCAATCATTTAACATCATATACAAAATGCATGCTGCATATTGTCTTTAAATGAGATTTTGGCCCTGCAGTTTTGTCATCCCAGCAATTTTGGCAGGGCATCTGTATTTGCTTCTCATTGTTGTGAGAAAATACTGTTTACAATATTTAAGTCATTGCTTAATATAAAACATATACTTGGATAGTCATAGCACATTTTGCATAGTTGTGAACCATGATACTTTCTGGTATTGCTTTCAGGTTTTGACAGCTGTAGGTAAAGGAGAGACACTCATGAAAGCTCTGCAAGATGCTGTGCCGGATGATGTTCGTGAAAAGCTTACAACAGCTTCATCTGGAATTTTGCATGCTCAAGGCACAAACCTGAAAATCAATGAACTTCTGCCTATGGGTAGGATTACTGATATGTCAACTAGGCTGAAGTCAAAGATCCAAGAGAAAGTGAAGGAAACATCAAATACAGAAGATTTTTCTCAGGAACATCATTCTTCTGATCAGATGAAAAAGGCTGATGATGTATTAGACAGTTATGTCAACAATCAATCGGGCATTGAAAAGCTTTCTGAGGGAGTAGGATCAGAGTCTCATCAGTTAGAGAGATCTCAAAAATATGTCAATGGGGAAGATATTTCTAGTACTGTCACGAATGAAGCTGGTGATTCAGAAAAAACTGATAAAGACAATGATTTCTCCAAGGAAAAAGGTCCTCCAAATCTTGACAATATCGAGAAGGGCTTAGAAACAAGCGAAAAGCCTGACAGTTCCAAAAATGCTGAAAAGACACCTGGTGATGGCGAAGCAATTGTTGATGAGCAGAAAGAACAAAAAATAGCCCAAGCGGACACAAAAGAGGACAACTATACCAACAATGAAGATGAATCAGTACATGACCAAACCAAAATGACATCACACACAACAGCAGGAGAAGCAGTCTCACAATCTGCTTCGTCTTCTGAGGCTCAGCCCATAGAAAAGGAAAATCATGATGATGAAAAGAGAGACGACAAGAGTTCGCACCTTCTACCAGATCAAGAAAATCCTCATTCAAATTCAAACTCCCCCAAGTTCAACGTTTCTCAAGCTTTTGATGCCTTAACGGGAATGGATGATTCCACTCAAGTGGCAGTTAACAGTGTTTTTGGTGTATTAGAGAATATGATATCTCAATTAGAGGAGGGTTCAGATGATAGAAATGAAGTCAAGGATACAGAAATTGATTCTACATCTAGGTCTGTATCTTCAAATGACCAGCTGGAAAATTCCGAATCCACTGAGATTGACAAAAATGAACAGTCTGGTAAATTGATTGAGAATGTTAAGGATCCAGAGCATGATGAATCAAATGGATCCACAGAAAACATACCCCCTGAAAACCCAATATCATTGAATGGGAACAGCGTACGCAGTTCTCAGGAAATATATACGGTTAACCATGTGATTAACAATGTTAACAAAACAGAGGATCAATTAATAGGGAGCATTGACAGAAATAACGATGTAAACAAAACAGAGGATCAATTAACAGGGAGCAACCTTTCTGTCAATGATTCAGATCGAGTTGAACAGGTAAATGGCTCTCCAGAGTACATAAGTCCAAATCCATACAGGGGCACTCTTTACAATGAATATTTTCGTAAGTATCTCCTTTCGAAGATGCCTAGCAAATCACTAGACTTGGATACGACTACTGCATTATGGCTTGACTATTTTCCTGAAGATGGTCAGTGGAAGCTTCTAGACCTACCAGGGAGTACTGGAAATAATACCAGTAGCAATCACGGTGGAAAGTTTCAGAGCCAATCACCTACAAAGTCAAATGACTCAGATAAGGATATTGAACCTTTGTATGTTATACTGGATTCAGAAATGAAGCAGGAACCCGAAGAATATGAACCAAATGACAATGAAAAAGAAGTTGAAATTCATGGAAATCGACCAGAAAAGGTTATGCACTTGCTGAAAAATATTTTACTGGATTCCTTGAAGGTTGAAGTTGGACGCAGATTAAGTACAGATAACTTGGAAGAATTGTCCCCCAATCTTGCTAGAGATATGGAACAAGTGGCAAATGCAGTGGCACTGTCTATATTGCATGACATGACACATTCTCAATTTTCTGAAGGAAAATACCAGACTGTTGATTCTACTTTGGAGAAAGTCAGCACTCTTCACGGAGAGCATGTTATTAGAACCATATCATCTGCTGTTCAGGAGACTTGTTCCTTAAAAAGGCTAGTGCCAGTAGGTGTCATTATAGGCTCTAGCTTAGCTGCATTAAGAAAAAAAATTAATGTAGCTCCGGTGCATGGTGAAGCTTCCAATTTTGATCAAGACATAAAACCCACAGAAAATGATTCTAGTGAGGTTAGTGTGTCTGTGACTCGCCAAATCTCTAAGTCTGTGAAGAATGGGAGGTTTGACTGTTCAATCAGCAGTAAAGGAGAGAATATTGAAGCAAAAAACCCAAACAATGAGAATGTCATGGTTGGTGCTGTTACTGCTGCCTTGGGGGCATCTGCTTTGCTCGTAGAGCACCAGGTATTAGTTAATTTCTTTTGAACTCCCAAGTTCTTTTTAATGACAGAGACACTTAGCCTCGTATGAAGGCCTTTAAATAAACTTGAGCATCATACTTCTTCAACTGCTTTTATGCTGTTGGAGAAGAGATAGCAACCAATTATCCTAAATCAATTATAAAGTAGATAAGGGTGGTAGATTCTCACTTGTGGATTGAGTATATAGTTTTGAAGGCACATCAAATAAAGTTAGACATAGTCTCATCGACTGATTAGATAGTAAATAACTTTTAGAAAGTCCCATCAAGTGGAGAGAGACTTTAAGTAAAGTAAAAGTGGAAAAAAAAATACACACTTAATATAGGTGAAAATTTTGGAGTTGAGAAGAATTGAAACCAAGACCTTATGCTTTGATACCATGTTGGAAAAGAGTTAACAATCAATTCTCCTAAAAGCTCAAGTTATTAGAAAGTTGACTAACTATTCTCTTATATATTATATTTGAGTTTTAATATATGTGTTTAAATTAGTGTTACTATAGCGATTGTTTTCACCACTAGCCTGATTGCCCTTCCAGTTAAAAGAATATTATATTTTAGCTTGGTTTTCTATCAATTATCAACATGGGCTGTTTTTTTTGTTCTTTCTCTGCACTCTTTTCATAACTTTTTGTCTTGTTCACATAGCATGTAATTGCTTTTGTTATATGGATTTGTGCTGCTGCAAATCTCTCTTTTTTTATGAGTATTCATACGTGATACATGATACAACTATTGTCTCAAAATTCTTATTATTTTCAATTTAAGTCATCTGACTCTGTTTTCTTTTGCTTTCGTGTTTGTTGGTTCCTATTAACAAAAAGAACCCATACAAACATGACGAAGCTGCTGTAGGTTCCTCCAAGTCCCTAAATATGATGGGTAATAATTCAAAGGAACCAGACAAACTAGAGGAGGCATCTGATAAAAGCCAAAATAACATCGTTGCAAGCCTTGCTGAGAAAGCAATGTCAGTTGCAAGTCCAGTGGTACCCACAAGGGAAGATGGTGAAGTGGATCAAGAGAGGTTTTCACCCTTGAATCAAATTTTTTTAAGATCCAAACACAAATGCACTCTCTGTTCATTTTTCAAAATAGTTAGACCTTTTCTCCCTGTGTACAGGCTGCTTGCTATGTTGGCAGATCTGGGACAGAGGGGTGGAATTTTAAGGCTGGTTGGCAAAGTTGCATTACTGTGGGGTGGCTTACGTGGGGCAATGAGTTTGACTGACAAGCTTATTTTGTTTCTTCGTTTGGCTGAGCGCCCCTTGATCCATAGGTAAATTATTAGATATCTTTCATTGTATTTTCTTGTACGGTTTCCACTGTATCCATGCATATGAATAAAATCATACTAGTTTCCTTTTGTAATCATACAAAAAAAATCTTCATTTTTTTACTCAGGACAGATTTTTTCTCACAAAAATACATGCAGTATAAGTATATATCTCCTCTAAATTTATCACACGACATTGAATCAATACATGATAGCTCTAGGTGTTTGACCAGAACCTTTATCCATATTTCTCAAATATCTGTCCACATTGGCATACATATCTTTTCGTTCATCTTTTATAATGGTTTTGTTCAATTGGTTTTTCTATTGCTCAGCAGATTGTTCGAGTTTGTTCATGAAACCTGCCTTAAATATTATTAATAACTAAAAATGGTAGAAAAAGTAAGCGACTATACCAGGCTCAAATTCTTTGAATTATTATTTTTCATCATTAAACTGCTCTTCTATCCTGCTTTTTTCCCCTTAGGATTCTTGGGTTTGTCAGCATGGCGCTTGTTTTATGGTCACCAGTTGCTGTTCCACTTCTACCCACAATTATGCAGAGCTGGACAACAAAAACCCCTTCCCGAATTGCTGAATTTGTTTGCATAATTGGCCTCTATGCTGCTGTTATGATACTTGTAACACTATGGGGAAAAAGAATTCGTGGATATGAAAATCCTTTGGAGCAGTACGGCCTGGATTTGACATCATTGCCAAAGGTATGGTGGAAGCTTAAACCCTGGACATATGCTCTTGGTTAAGTATCTACTTATATGTGCTTGCTATATCCGATATCCTTTTTTCGTTCACATGCTTGTTCCTTTAATTTCTTTAGAAGAAAATTGGTAGGAGCTCTCTCTCCTTTCCTCCTTGCCTCTCCTCTGTTTTTATTCTCTCCTCTTGTTTTCCCAGATCTTTCACACTTGTCTTTGGCAAAGTTTTGAACCTAAATTTTGCTGGAAAAGAATTCAGAACAATATTTTCGGATGACTGGATTTTACAATGTTTCTCACCATGCAGTGATGAATTTAGTTTCTAATTATTTCTAATTTAAGTTCCAAACATATATAATGTTATTCATCTATAGTGAAGTTTCTCCTTGTATAATAATTAACTAGTTTGTCAGTGCACCTTTTATGATTTATTTTGCATCAGTATCCAGCTAGATTTAAAATATACAAATGACAGATATCTTTGCTTGCTTTTAGCTAATCTTGAGAGTTTTACTGCAGATTTATAATTTTCTCAAGGGTTTGATTGGAGGAATCTTGCTTGTATTATCAATACAATCTCTAAATGCATTGCTTGGCTGGGTGAATCTCTCTTTGCCTTTTTCCCCATCCTCTTTAGATGCCATGGCCTGGTTCAAAGTGTTTGTAAAAATGCTTATGGTGCTCGGTCAAGGAATTATAACTGCAACTAGTGTTGCACTTGTGGAAGAGTTACTATTCAGATCATGGCTGCCTGAAGAAATTGCCGCTGATCTTGGATTTCATCAAGGCATCATAATATCGGGACTTGCATTTTCTTTATTCCAGCGGTATGTTTATTCTTCTCCATTAGACACTTAGGTGGTGTTTCTAGTTGAGCTTTTAGAGAATTACAGGAGATCAACTTAATGGAACATAAAGAGTTGCATTTTGACTTTCTATGGGTAAATTTTCAACTAACTGATTTTACTATCTTTGATCCAATGGAATTTCAGGTCTCCAAGGGCAATACCAGGACTATGGCTTTTATCTTTAAGTCTAGCTGGTGCTCGAAATAGGACACAAGGCAGCCTCTCTTTTCCAATCGGGTTGCGAACTGGAATTATGGCATCAAGTTTTGTGTTGCAAAGGGGAGGCTTTATAACGTACAAGCCTAACTTTCCTCTCTGGGTTACAGGGGCTCACTTGTTCGAACCATTTAGCGGGGTAATTGGTTTTGCATTTTCTTTATTGCTGGCCATAGTTCTATATCCCAGACATCCTCAGCATAGCAAGGTTTCAAAGAAAATAACAGTTGAGGAATAAACATCATATCCAAATATTGTTGAAGAGTACCATGGATCTACAAAATTTGTCAAAGCTTGTGCGGTTCTTTGGATAGTGAAGTCACAATAGACCTGTGAGGCTCCTTATTTATCATCTATCAAGTTTGGGTCTTTAATTCTACCTTAAAAATAAAGAACATGTTGCTGAAAGGAACCCAGAAATTATCTTCCAGCAAGCATGAAGTTTTGGACGGTTAAGGAGGTGAATGAGAGCTTTACATTTTTCATTGATACGTATTACACAATGGTTAGGATCTTCGTGTATATTTTGTTGGCCAAAGAAAGTTTTGTTAGTAGGACTAAGAGGCATAGTTATTATTATTATTTTCTCTTCTTTCCTCCCTTTCCTCTTTACCTTCTAAGAACATACGATATGTGTACAGTTACAGAGCCAGCAATGGCCGATAAATATAGTTTGTTGTTCACTTGTTCGATTGTTCAGTTTGTAAAAGAAAATTAGATTAGTCTTGCGATTTATATGATAAAATGTTTTTTCATTAATTAATCAATCTGACTTCTAAGCTTTGCTGGGAAAATCCATTTGATAATTTTTGAAAAATGCCTTTGGCCATTGAAAACAGAGATTCCATGAAGGGACATATCACATTAAACCTGATATTAAGAGCTTAAGTTTACAATGCCGCTAGAAGAATTGAATGTGCCTGCAATTCAACATTTTACACAAGGAATAATGAAATCTACTGTCTAAATTCTTCCTAATTTGTCCCCCAAAATATTACGCTATATGTATAGAATTAATATTGACTATTTTCTAATTGTTTAAATTTTCACAAAGAATGTTTTACAATAACTTTAAAGGTGATATTATAATTAAAATTTCTATATTCAAGACCCAACAATCACTATTATTAAATTATAAATATTTGTTTTGTATAATACATAAAAATAATACTTATAAATAAATAATAAATATATAAAAATAATAATCTTTTCTTTTGATAGTTTAAGCTTTTATAAGAATGGGTTTCATAATAACTTCTAACTCATTCAATATGGGTTCCATGTGTAATCTTTCAAATTTATCCAAAAATAAAAGTAATATCTTTAAAAAGTGCTAATGTTTCATCTAGTTCTAAGGTTCCCGTTGCTTGAAAAGAAATAAAAATAAAATAACATGACCAAAGAAAATGAATAACAGCATAAGTAAGAACCGCAATATATATATATATATATATATATATATATATATATATAAATCATGTAAAGCAAAGTTGACAGTCAATTGAATGAATGGGTAAGAATACGATCACCCAAAATTCATACATACGCAAACCCGCAATGAAAAAGAAATAGAGAGAGACTTCACAAAAGGAAATTAAAAGTAAACGGTAAAATAATTGAAGGCTCTTTTTTTGTATTCAAAATCTCCAAAACAGTGACAATTATTTCTACAACTCCAAATGAGCCAAACCAATTGCTTCCGCCTCTTATTCACTCTTCTTCAGCCTTCACTTACTCGTCAACAACACGAGGAACTGACTCAGCCTGAACCATATCATAGAATATACAACAGCAAAAACATTATTAACTGTACGTTTTAGCAAATTAAAAAATAAAATAAAAAACATTAATTGTTGAGTAAAACGCTGGTAGGCTAGCATATATAAGCCCCAATTAGATGTGCTTTTCTTAGAATTGATTCCAAGATAAGTGGTTTAAAATGAAGTGGTTTTCTTAAAAGTGATTTTAAGAGAAGCATTGAGGTGTTTGGGATAAAAATATTGGAAATAATTTTGAGTAACATTTTGATAATTATTTTAGGATGAGAGCACGCATTCATAACTATTCCTCCCAAAAATAAATATTACTTCTCTTAAAAACATAAATAGTACTTCTGAAATTTTTGAAATCACTTCTCATAAAAATTATCAAACATCCTTAAAAGTGTTTTGATCAATTTCAAAGCATTTTCAATTAAAAGAAGAGGTTCTAAAATAACCATAAACTCTTGAATAGCAGCAAATTTATAATGGTAAAGAAATAAGTTGCTTACCAGCTTACGGTACTTGAGAGCATAAAACATTTCAAGATAACGACGGCTCTCCAAACGATCAAGATTGGAGACATGTTTCCAAAATCCATATACTCCAGTCAAGGTCAATAGCCTCTCAGAATATATTTTCCACGTATACCTAATAATAATATTACAAAAATTCATTAGCTAAAAAAATGGAAATCAAAATATTAACATTTGATGGGTATATTGGTATTAATTATGCTTACTTCTCATGGATACGCTTTAATCCACCTCCTGAAATTTGATCCCAGTATGAAGGATCTGCCTTACACTTGTCAAAGAAATTAACAAGAATTTCAGAGGCTTGGTCACCATGGTATGGATCAATGTGGAATCCAGATTTGCCATGTACAATAATCTCAGCAGGACCACCTTTGCAAGTAGCAAATGTAGGCAATCCACAAGTCATGGCCTCAACCACAGTCAATCCAAAGGCCTCGTACACGGCAGGTTGCACAAATGCTCCTTTCGTGTCACATATGTACCGGTAAAGTTCACCATTCCTCACTCTGTTCATTTGAGAAGAAATCCATCTGAATTGACCATTCAAGTTGTATGTTTCAATTAGGCTGTACATTTTCTTCATCTCAGCTTTTTCTTCATTGTCCTTTGACTCTTTCCTTCTGTCACCAGCAACAACAACAAGGTTAACCAACTCTCTTAGCCTCTTGTTCTTTCCATACCACTCAACAAGTCCCGTAATGTTCTTCACACGGTCCAATCTTGCCATAGTGAATATAATTGGCTTGTTGCGGTCCTTCAACACGCAGCTGTTGAACATAAACAAATCAGTTACACACACACAACCTATTGAAACAAAAAAAGTACCAAAGTAATAACAAGAAAACATGTAGAACTAACTCACATGTGTTCCTCATTCTCAACATTGCTGAAAAGAAGCTCTTCGATTTCAGAGTGGAAATGTGTCAACCTCTTTTCTTTCTCGGTGTAAGGGAAGTAGATGTTCATGTCTGCACCAGGTGAAACAATGTTGAATTTGGGATCAAAGACATCAATACCATGAACAACTCTATATAGTCCAGGAAGTGTGAAAGCAGTGTGACTCTCGTACTGTCCAACAGTGTCCTTGCTAGAAACAATGGAAGAAATAAATCAATATCGCTGAAAATAAGCAATGTTGGACAATGAAATGAAAGAAAAAGGTAATAGACAACCACCTTCCAGCAATCTCTTGGAAAGTACTTGTAATAATGAAATCAGTGTGGTTCATGGCAATGAGATCTGCTGTGAATTGGCAGGAGAAGTGATATTTTTCGTCGAATTTCTTCCAGTAAATGTCGGAGTCAGGGTACTTAGTTTTCTCAAGGGCATGAGCTATAGTACACTACATATATAAGACAGCAAAAACCAAAAGAAAGTAGGAGATGTTAAATGTAATTGAATGTAACAAACTTTACTAATTTCTAATGTGTCAAAACAAACCTGTGTAACTCCCAATTTATGAGCAAGAAGTGAGGCAACAATGTTACCATCACTGTAGTTTCCAATGATCAGGTCAGGTTTGCCATTTAGCTCCTTTGCTAGCTCGAGTGCAACATCCTAAGAGCAAGCAAGTTAAGCCGAGAATCAGAGAGGAGCAAAGAAGTGGAACAAAATCAACAATTCATCATAATGTTGATCAAAATTTTACCTCAGTGTAAGTCTCCAAATAAGGCCATACTTCAAATCTTGAGATCCATCTGCGGATAATTCCTTTCTCATTTCTGAAAGGAACACGAAGAATGTCTGAGTATTGTGAACCATCCACTCTCTCAAGACGTTGATTGCAGGTGGTGCCTACTGCATCAGGGAGGAGCCTTGTGATCTGATTTTAATTGCAGCATTTCAGCATAATCAGATGGAAGAAAATTGAATAATAACAAGACCATCAAAAATGAAACAGAATGCTAGAAAACCATACGATAAGGATCCGAGGAGTGATGTCAAGTCCTTGTTGTTTAATCCGCTGAAGCATCTCGTCCTCCAAGGCACGAACTTGATCCAAGATGTAAACAACCTGGGAAAATTAATTTAGATGTGTCACTAACTTGACATCAACTGTAAAGAGAAACTAAGAATGACACATTAGCAAGTTCCAAGATGTAAACAACCTGGGAAAATTAATTTAGATGTGTCACTAACTTGACGTCAACGGTAAAGAGAAACTAAGAATGACACATTAGTATTTTGAAACAAACCTGGCCTCCAGTGTCAGGGTAACCCAAGACATTGTCTTGTGCAAAATAACCATGGGGAGAAAGAATGACAACATTGAAAACCATGGGAATTCTTCCAAGGAACTTCTCGAGAGTACAAGGATCAGGTGCCTCAAGAAGATCCAAAAGAAGTTGAATCATTTCGTTCACATGCTCAGCAGTGGCACCCCAACCCCTTTCCAAACCGATCTCTTGGAACTTGTTCTCAAACTGGGCATATTGAGTGTCACGAGCAAGTGTAGATAGATATTCCTCTGCCTTTCTTAGCACATGTTGAAGTGCATTCAAGTTCTGAATTTTGTCATTCAGCATCATGTTCTGCACAATAACATGGATTGGTAAAACAAGATATGAAGTTGGCATCATAACACAAATTGCAAGTTAACCATGCAGTTATTTTGAGAGGGTATAACAAAAATAGATAAAGCCAAAGATATAAACCTTCCCCTTGCGACAGTGAACTCGGAGAAATTCAAGGAGTGGATGCATGCTCTCCTTGTCATGGAAAAGCTTAGCAGATAGGTGACGGTTGAGGAACTCCACCCCATCACCAATGGACTTTGAAAGAGTTGGCTTTGGGAATGAGGCATTAAATGGTTCAAAGTCCAACTCAAGCACAAAGTTCCCATTTGCACTGCAAATATTCAATAAACATTACTAACCCAATAACACAAGAGTAAATCAAAAGCGAAACACTTGTATCTCCAAGATCAAAAGATTTAAATAGGGGTGAGGATGCCTACATCCCTTCATAAAAAAGTACACTTCAGTATCTTTGCTTCCAGGAGGTATGTTCTAGGTTCATTATTTCATAAAAATCTACACATAAGTTCAATTTATAGCACCTGCTTGTCACAATGTATGTTTAATGAAAGGTATGTATTGTTATTTAGTAAAGGGTGAATTATACTTTTCGTACACTAATTTTATCACTTTTAACACTTTGGTCACTTGACAAAATTTTCATAATTTTTCGTCCACTAACTTTTTATGTTTAATAATTTTAATCCAAATTCAAAAATTAGACTAAATTGTATTGTATCAATCAAAATTAACTAATAAAAAAACTTATTTTTAAATTATTTAGTTCCTTAACTTTTAAAATTTTAACATATTTAGTCCACTAACTTTAAATTTGGACTGAAATTGTTAACTATGAAAAGTTAGTAGACGAAAATTTACAAAATTTTTGTTAAGAGATAAAAGTGTTAAAAGTGATAAAATTAGTGAGTGAAAAGTGTAATTCACCCTTTAATAAAATAAAAAATGCTAACACATATTTACAACCACAATACTTATCTTGTGATATATGGCATAATTATCTCTAAAAGTAACGAAATGATTCATTTTTCTAGATAATTCTGCTACAATAAATAGTATAAGTGGTATCGAAGCAAAATTGGGTACAAATTATAGTAGATGTAAGGATTCCTATGGCCAAGGAAAATGACTATTTTATCCAATGGAATAGAATTGAACTCGTGTATAATTTTTTGAAGAAATGAGAAACTAATTAGTTACTACCATAAAATAAGGGGACTAATGCGTACATTTTTAGTGAAATAAGGTACTTTTTAAACGTTTTCCACTATTTAACTATACCTTCCTTCGACAAGTTCCTCCTTGAAGTGCAAGTACTCAGTCACACGCAACTCTTCCACAACAAGAGCAAGTACATTCACTCGAATGTACTCCCAGACACCAGGCCTTGGACGAACAGCTAAAGCAACCCATGGTGGCAAAACTATAGCTTCCTAAAAGAACAGGAAACCATAATCACACAAAAAAGCAGGGGAACATATTCTTAAATCACATAAAGGTTTGAACTTTAAATATTGACAAGACAAAAGAAAAGTACCTGAGTTGATTTCAAAACTTCTACAAAAGCTCCATCCATAAGTTTCAGCCTGTTAGCTTCAGGAATTGCTTCAAACTCAGCAATAAGTTGGTGGGGTTGTAGAAAACCCTTTCCCTTACTCCCAATCCTACAAACAACCAAAGTTTTTGTTAGCATAAGTTTGAGAAAAACAAGTACAACTAGGTTGTAGTACATAAAAAAAAAACTCCTTTTTAGCTTTTAGTATAAGGGCGGAATGGTGTACCTTGAGAGGAGGGCCAAAATCTCATTTCTGTGAGCAATAATAGTCTCATCCAACCTCTCACGGAGACTATGAACTCGGGTCAATACATGTTCCGACATGGCTAGTTTCTCTGTAGATCAGACAAAGCCTCAAAAACTACAACAGAAAGTAAGACGAGCCGTTGGTTTAACAGATCTAATATATGCGAAGACTTGACTGAAAAAAAAAAGATTTGGATAACAACGCAAAAGTCAAATTTGCAACATAGATTATTTTAATGTTCTAGAAGAGCATTTCTTTGTTTCTATATTAACCCTAACACTTCCCACCAACCATCCAAAAAAAAAACATTAATTAGAGTCTATGGATAAACCATTTAAGATTTTCTGCCTAAAACATAGCCAATGGTCTGTTGTAGATGTAGCATACCCACTGACCCAAATCATGAAATAGTTGGATTCAAATAGGAGCCATAATCCACTACAACCAACAACTAACGCTCTTTTTCTGTCAAAGTGGCTGACAGATAAAAAGTTATAAATAATTAATTAAGAATGGGGATTTTACAGTTACATTAAAGAAAAGTATTGACTAGAGGGAATTTGGGCAAGATTTATCAAAAAACAAAATTTAAAAATTTTCTGCACAAAAGTGTTGGAAAGAGATTATAATAGAAATGTTAATTGCACAAAAACGTGTACTTATTAATAATCATTTTTTAATTATTTAAAATAATTTTGATATATTATATTATATACAAAATTATATAATAATTTATATGAAAAATTATTATAAATTCTGGATCTATTGTTTTTATAATATTATAGGAGATCATAATGATTAATGAGGACAAAACTTATTTTAAAGTTTCCCTTTTCTTTTCTTTTTCTTTTTTTTTTTTGACAAAAACAGAATCCTGTCGAAAACAGAGCAAAATTTTCAAGAGAAGTAAATTGAAAAAGCAAAGATAAAAATTCAACAAAAAGCAGAAACATAACAAACTCTGAGATCTACCCAAGACTAATTGCGTTTCTGATTTTGATTCAGCGAAGATAATGAATTGATCTACTAAACTTTGTATAAAATCCAGACCAATAAAGCTAAAGACTTTATATATAGCAAAGGGAGATAGGAACCCAACTCAAAGCAAAAGCAAAATAAATAAACTAAAGACCAGAGAAGGCACAATGACAGTACCTAAGGAGAATGGAGATAAGAATCAGAATGAAAACAGAGAAGTGGTTTGCTAAGAATGATCGCTGGGAAATTTATAGAGCGGGAGCGCGAAATAAAGAACTACATGACGGAGCGGGAGAGAGAAAAAATTGGTAAGAAAATTCCAAAGGAGCTTGCCTACCCGGTAAATCCTTTTACTTTTACGATATGGAAAATGGAAAATGGTTTATTTTAAATAATGTTATTACCACAATTAAAATTATTATTATTATTATTATTCCTTTTTAATAATATAATTAATTTTATAAATATAATAAATATTTTATATATTTTTATTATAACAATATTATTATTATTATTTTAAATAGATAATTTTAACTTTCAATATATTTATTTTATTTTAAATTTTTGTTAATTATACCGCGATAAATATGATTATATTTTATAATATGTATTAAACATAAATTTAATATGATATAAAAGTTTATTCTAAATTATATTACATTTTTTTTTACATATAAAGTTTTATTTTTAATGTTATTTATATGATTTATATATATTTTTTATATTATATAAAATATATACCTGTTTTATATGCTCAAAAATACAAAATATATATATATATATATATATATTATTAAACATATATTATATAAAATATATACCGGAGAGGAATTTCAAGAATAAGTCATGTAGTCAACATTTTATTTTCACATTCTGCTGCGGACGGGTAAGCAGTAATATATATTTAAAATAAAGAAAAAAGCTCTTATTATAATTAAAAAATAATTATATAAAAATAATAAAATATTTTTTATTTTCATTTTTTATTTTTTTAATTGTATAAGATAAATATTTTTACAAATTGAATACATTTTAACTAAAATAATTAAATATAAAAATTATTACTTATCTTTATACAATTATTTTTTAATAATAATATAAATAAATAAATATAAAACTCCTTCTTAATATAAACTAACAACGTTAATATTATGAACTTTGAATCCGTGTAAAAAACCAATTATGACTTATTTGAACAATAAAATTTTATAAATTTACTATATAGTACTAATAAGTTGTAGATAAGGAACCAAAATTTATATTATTAAGCTATTTTATTCATTATTTCAACAATTCTTAATTAAATGCATACCATCTATTAATTATATATATATTAATATATTAAAAATATCATAAAAATATATATTCATATAAATTATATATTATGTTATTAATTAATTGTTAAATAAAATTATCATTTAATAAATATTTTTATAAAATAAATATATATATATATATATTTACACGCAGACAAACACTGCATGTATGGAAATTAAACACATATATATCTCTTGACGGAAAAGTATTAAACACATGTGTCGAGTTGAAATTTCACCAATATTTTCGAGAAGGAAAACACGTAAAGCAGACTTATTTTACTTGGACAATTATCTTCCTTGCTCTCCAAAAAATTAAGGACGTACAATGGGAGCATATGAGAAACTTATTTACTTAATATTTTTTTTCGATGTATTATTGTTTAAATTATGTAATATAAACATGAGTTTGAGTATTTTAATTTGTTGCAATTTTATGTAAAAACTAAAAAAAAAAAATGGTGACTACACATCCAAATAGCCAACAAAACATATATCTCACTTAAACATATAAAAAAAATTAAAATTAAAATATATGATTAATATAATTATTTTAAAAAAATCCAATCAAAAAATTTTACGATGTCTTTTCTGCATAGTTCCTCACATATTGAGCAGTCAAATTTTGGAATTTGTGACAATCTTAATATAAATATGAGTATGAATAATTTAATTTATTATAATTTTACATAAAAAGTTAAAAAAAATGGTTTTTAATATTCAAATAAATAATGAGTTTATATTTTAATAACATGTGTTTTAACTGAATAAATAAAACTTTAAACTTTAAACTTTAATTAAAATATATAAGCGATGTAATTATTTAAAAATTATAAATAGGTATCAAAAATTTTAAGATTTCTTTCTTCATAATTTGTGACAATCTTATTGAAAGATACATTATTGAAATATAAATATATTTTAAAAATTTATTTATACTTCACCTCATCCCTGAACAAATCCGTGCCTGGTGTACCATCGTGATTTCAACTTGAAGGTTTGACTAGACGTTATCATCAAATATTTGCATAAATTTATGTTTCATAATAACAATGAAACTTACTCCCTTACACATATCAACTAAAAATTATGACACTAACTTAACTAATTCATAAAGAGTTTGTTTACAATTATTGTCGGTATTTATTTGTTCTTTACTAATAAAGTGGATAGTGGAGGTTTTTTTGAGACATTAAGTTTTAATACTACAATTATTTAAAATCATACACTTTTAGTTTAGAGTGAAATTTACTTTTTATATTAAAAAATTTTATTTTTATAAATTATGAAATTAAATTAAGATTAAAAAGATTTAATAGACTCAAAATAAAAAGCTAGGAGTATGCCTAGTTTCAACTTTTATGAAATTTATTTTCTAAAATCTTGCAACCTTGTTTCCATTCAAATTACAGTTTTATTAAAACAATAGGTTATAAATTCAACAAAAATATCTCTTAATTTTATTAATTATTATATATAGGTGTGTGTGTGTGTGATGAGTGATAATAAGTACCAATTATGAAGCATTCATATAAATAGCATGACGTAACACTTTATTTCCCTCACCAAAAATCTGGTTGTAGCCAAGTACGAATGAAGAAGGAAAACGATGTTAAACAGAAAAATTATACATAAATGCTGAATTTAATGTTGATATATTATTCCATATCAATAATAATCTAGAAAAAAAAATTACAAATTTAACTTATAAAACAAAGAAAAATATAGTTATTTTTAAATATTTTTTATTTTCTCTATTATAATTCTTACATATTATTCGCATGAATTGTTGATACACTGCCAATGAATTTCTTATGTTTTTCCGATAAAAAATAATTTTTATATTCAAGGTTAACTTGTAATTCAAATTATATGATTCTACAATCACGTCATCTTGAATTTAAATTAAAATTCTACTATATAATATTTTATTTATTTAATAAAATAAATTTAATATCTTTTTTTTTTTAAATAACCTTATATTAAACGTGGTCCATCTGGCCTAATCATGACTGAATTGATGGATTTTTTTCCCCCTAAAAAATGCTTAATGTATCGGCCGGTAAATGGTCCTTTTCTTGTCATTTTTTTTTTCTTTCTAAATAACGTTAATTGTTTTTTTAATTACCTGTGTGACCTGTACACTCAATAGTTGAAGGTACGTAGCTTGATTGCCAAACAGCTTTTTAAGGCTTTAGCGTAAAGTCAAGAATATTAGTTACGACTCCCAGTCTTATTATGGCTCCTTAGTCCTTATCCATTACACCTCCTAGCTGAATCGATTATCTATGTCGTGACTTTTTTCAAAACTTATATTTCTATCTCCACTTCTTCTTCTTCTTCTATACTGGATCGACTCAAAATTAACGCCTGCTTTCACTTTGCACACTTCAAATAACCCACGTGACGTAATTCAGTTGTTTTTTGTACTTGGGTTAACAAGGACGAGGGTGTAAGTTTTAGTAATCCTTGATCTAAGATTTATTCTCTCTCTTGCACGTAATTATTGCTAGATGGTAAGTTTTTATAATCTTTTGTACGTAATCACGTAATTCAAACATGTAAGTAAAACTTAACGTCTATAAGTTTTTAGAATCATTAATTTAATGAGATATTATTTGATTGAGTTAAGCGTGAATTTTTAACACGATATCAAAGTTGTGTCTAGATTGATCAGTGATTTATGTATTATCCTTAACAATCTCATTATGGCTTTGTGAGATCAACTCTGTTTGTGTAGAAAGGGGTTGTTAAGTTTACTTCGATACGATATCGATCAAGAATTCGACAATAATACTGCTTATAAGCTTAGATAATTTTTAATTCAATAAAATCTTATTGAGTTGAATTAAAATTAAGTCTCTAACATCAAAGATCAATCCATAATCTATACTTTTGGTTGTAAGTAACCTATTTATAGTTTTGTGATTTTTATTTTAATAAGTAAATGTTTTTATTTTAAAACCAATACCATCGTGTTAGTATATTTTAATTTTTTAAAGATAATTATTTAAATATTTTTTAAAAATAGATTATATAACTAATATGAAAATGAACAATATTTTACTTATATCATTCATAAAAAAATTGAGTAATTTTTCATAACATAATTGGGATAATAAATATCAAAGTGTATATATATGTTGTTTGTCGATATTGATTGAATTTCAATAAAATATAATAATGGTTAAATTTGCAACACATAAATGATAGCAGCTTAACATTTTAAAACAAAATAAATATTAGAGAGAAGTCCATTAGAGGTTTTGTGGGGGAAAATTACTGCAATATGATGGCCGGCTTCTTATTTGTTCGTATGAATTATGATCCATACCTTTTCTTTTTCATTCCAAGAGTCCACTAACGTAGATTAATTATTTAATGCTTTTCTTTTTTCTTTCTTTCTTTTAAAAAATCTTCTAGGATGAATGTTAACATTGTTTTTATTATGTAAGAATTATTAGTGTTGTTTATTTTCGTGGATAAAATATTTACTTGTAAATTTGTTTTTAGGTCTGTTATAAAGTTTATCAAGAAAAAACGAACAAATATTCAAGTTTCAGATATTCGTATTTCATGTATGTTTTTTTATAACTACGACACATAGGATTACATTTATGCATTTAATAACACATTTTCATAAATCTAAAATTATATTTTATGTTAAAATATTTATTCAAACTTTAATTAATTTATGAAATTATTAATTAAATATTTTTATAATATATCTTAAGATAATATTAAATTTTTGTTTTTAATGTTCTTTGAAAAGTTAAGACTAAAACACATTTAATCTAATCCTAATATCTTTAAGCATTATTATTATCTATATAAGATATATTAGGGTTAATTAGTTTGGCGTGAGAAAAAAAAAGTGCTGCCGATTGAAACAAAGAAAAAGAAAAACATTCAAAATCTGGTGAAGAAATAAAACAACGACAATGAAGAAAGCATTCAAAAAAGGGCACAGTGTGAAGTGAAGGTGAAAAGCTAATTGATATTTGCAATAGTAAAGATAAGAAGCTAATTAATGTTTGCAGCAGTGAAGGTGAAAAACTAATTGATATTTGCAATAGTAAATATAAGAAGCTAATTAACGTTTGCAGCAGTGAAGGTGAGAAGCTAATTAATATTTACAATAGCAAAGGTGAAATCAAAGTTAATTCATATTTGCAGCAGGTGAGATAAAAGCAAATTAATATATATATATATATAATAGATATATATTTGTGCGTGATGATATCCTACAAAATAATTAAAGTATAAAAAATTAGAGAGATTAATTAATATTAAATTGATATCATAATAGAGGTATTAAGTAATAAATTATTTGATATGTTTTATTTTTATATGAATTCTTTTTATTAGATTTATCCATGTTCAGATGAGATAATTTTATGTGATCATATTTATTTGATTAGATTATTAAATTTCAAAGAAATTATTTTTACGAAACCTATGCTTAATTTTCTTGCTCTAGAATTTACTATTTGATTTAATTTAAGTGATATATATTTTGAATCATCTAGTTAGGATTATTCATTTTTAAATTCATCCTAGGACACACACGCATACTTGTGTTTTTGTACTAACTTTTTTGCAGTTGATTTGTAAACGATCTGATTAACGGAGAGCTTATTAGAACGTTGATCTGAAAACCGCTCATGCTAATTTCAGAAACTGTGAAAATAGAGTAGGGGCTCGTAAGTAAAGTACATTGGGACATTATCCTAGGAATGGTAGTATAAGAACGAGTTTGTACTTAAACATTTGATTTTTATAATGGAAAGTTAGATGATCTGGTGGACTGGTGGTTTTAATCTTAGGTCATTGTCGTGTCATAGGTTGTTTCCATCTGAAAATATCGTGTGTTATAATTTCCGCACTTTACTCTTACACACGATTGCATGTTTGGCCACTTTATTTAAGTTAGTAAATTATAAATTGATAAAAAATAAAAATAAACTATTCATGTCCTCTAAATTAATCATTTTCATATTTTATAAACTTTCCTAATAACTAAATGATAAACTTATATATGTACCAAACTAGCTTTATGCTAAAAAGAAATACATTCGAGTTGCTTAAAAACAATAACAAACCTTATTCATGTAGCACCAATCCCAAGCACATTAACACCTTTCTTTTTTGCTTTCGTAAGATTGTTGAATTTAAAGACTCCTATTAGATCGATTATGTAGACATATTAATTAAATAAATATATTGACATAATTATTTACTTAACTATATATAAGCCAGAGTCATTCCTTGTCAATATATATATATATATATATATATATATATATAGTTACATTGATTAGTTATCTTACCTTACCTTTTTTTATATAACTTAATAGAGACATTTTTTTAAATATATTTAATGTCAAGAAATTAATGATAAGTATACATTGCTACAATCTTCTTATTTTCTAAAATAAAAATATATTAATTATAAATTTATAATAAATTAAAAATAAAGTATTTATGTGCTATTTGTAGTTACTGTCAAGTCCACATACTTACTTTCAATTACATATTTCCGCTACATTTTGTGTTAATTAATCACAAATTACATGTAATTTTCTAAATTTTCAAATTATTTTTTTTAGTATTTTAGAAAAAATGCCACATACCAATAGTAATTGTGTTATATTATAATAATGTATACTCAAAATAAACATTGAAATGATATAGATTCAAACACAGTCAAAAGTAATTATTTATTAAAAGAAAAAAAAAGTATAATCGTGACTTATTTGTGGTAGATTAATCATAAAAGATAATGATTTATTTTATTTTTTTTTAAAAAAAATATATATATTATGATAAATAATTTAGATAAATATTATTTATAAATTATATTAGTTTTTAAATAAAACTATTTAAAAATATAGAGTTAATAAATATAAAAATTAGATTAATGATTAATTTTAATTAATTAAAAATATGTATAATTAAATTTTATTTATTTAAAAATTAATATTATTTAATAAAAATATTTTATGTAAAATAGTATAGGTGGGCTGGATATGAATGAAACATGTTGTACCAAACACCATGTTTATGCATCCTTTTGGCATGCAAGTCTTGTATTAATAATGTTTACATAATATTTTTTATTTTTTGTTATTATAATAATAAAATATATATTTTATTTATAATAATAATATTATTGAATAAATTTATTATTAATATTTAAGATATATAATTAATATTATGATTACCCAAATTTTTTATTTCATAAGAAATATTGAATATTGTAACATCTTTGTAATTTATGTCATGCAAACCTATCCAATGGTTAAATCTGAAAGGATAAGCACATTTAATCTCTTATGTCAGTTTCGATTTTAGATTTAAAATTTTCATTGGTTGTTAGATATTTGGTGAGTAATAATTTTAAATTAATATAATTTATTTTTTTTATTATATAACAACAGTTAGCCTATCAACCGTACAAGTCCTAGTCAGATATCACTTTATTTCTTTATTGTTTATAATTATTTAATTTTTGCGAATTATTATTATTATTATTTTTGCTGGATTTGCCGAAGAGATACAAGGTATTTTATATTCAAGAAAATTCAATTTATTTACAGACTGCATGCGGATAAGTGTTTAATTATATTAAATCACAGAGTAGTATTGACAAAAAAAAATCATGATGTTTAATTTCTAGCTAATTAGGCCTTCATTTAACCAGGCCAAAAAGAGACTGATGCTTATAGCACATCAATTTCTGAAAAGAGTGGAAGTACAATCTTTCAGAGTGGAAGTACAATCTTTACTAATTATAGATTTATTGAAAATTAGGCTTTAAAAGCCTATTATATATAGTATTCAATATTTCAATATAATAATACTCAACATTTAGGGGCTAAAAAATATACTCACGACGAAGAATTAAAATGTTTATATTTATAAAGCTGAGAGTTTAAATTTAATATATATAATAATATTAATTATTATTATTTTATAAAATAAAAAACAAGTATTTAAATATAAATTTCTAATTCACTTATATTATAATTAAAAATTTAATATTAAAATATTTTGATATTTATTATAATAAAAAATAACAAAAAGTTAAAAAGATAACAAATAAGATACTATTGTTATAACGAGTTAGATCTAAAATAACTATTTATAAAAAATGTATTTATTATATATATATTATATTTTATAATATTTATTGTATAAAATATTATCAAAATATAAAAGTAAAATTAATGGAGGATGACCAATCATTCATATGGGGTTTTTATATATAAGATTAGTTTTGTACCGATGCATACAATATAACCGCATTGATAAAATCATTTATTTTTAAAAATTATTTAAATTAACATATAAATTATAAATTATTTATTTATTTTTATCTTATATTTTATGTTAATAGAATATACATAACTAAATCTTCTTCATAATTCACTCTTGTTACAAGGGAGACCTCTCTTCTCGTAACAACTTTCAAGTTAATTTTACTTTTGAAACGAAGTAATATTACTTTTAAAAAATATAAACAATTTTATGTTATAAAAATTAAGAAAACAATTACTTATAAAAGTGTATTTATTTTAAGATTTTTTTTGTATTTATTTGAGGTATAAAAATATATTTATTTACGTGTAAAAACATATTAGAATAATGGGACAAAAGAATAACCAATATAATGTTCATCGATTATTTTAACTTTTAATTTATAATTATATAAGTGTTTTTGTTATAAAAATATTTTGATATATATTTATGTATATAAATAAAAAAATTATTTATTTTAAAAATATTTTCAGATTAAAATGTTATAATTACGTTGATATATAACTTTTTGTTGTTTATGCATGAATATAAAATTGTTGGTTAATCTAATAATTGCAAATGATTGTTAAGGATTTTCAAAATTTTCTTAAGTATTATATACATCTACATTATTTGAGATATTAATCTGCTCCATATTAATATTCATTGAAGATACACTTGTAGTTATAATCTTACATATCAACGTATTTTCATTATATTTTTTATATATTTAATTATAATAACACATATGAATCAACAGAAAACTATGTAAACATAATATTCATCTCGTGTGAAATGTGTATAATTAAAAAACTTTATTGCTAGAATCATTAGAGACAATTTATTATATCATGATTCTATCAACATCAATTTTAAAATTAAAAATTTCTATTTAAAAAATCTAAAAATTGTACTTTATTATTTTTTTTACATAAATCTACATATTTATACGGTGAATGTTATCTATAAAATATTTAATAATAATTTAATAATTTAATTAAGACTAAGTAATATTTATAACGAAATTTGTTAATATTAAATATTGATATTTCATGATTTTTTAATCCATGATCATGACCCACGTAATGGGATTGTTTTCTTTCTCACTTAGATTGGGCTTATGGGCCATAATTTGGCAATATCTTTATGAGTTTTTAGAATGATGGCGTTTGAATACCATTTTAACCATGCAAATAATTTGAAAACGAGGGACTATCGGATTGGTTGTCTTGTAATACAATAGCGAGCTTTGTGACATATGTATTTCCAAAACTTTGACTTCTTTTTTCTTTCAAGAAAATTATTCGAAAATTCCTGTAATTTTTTTAAAATAATAAAATCATTACTTAAATTTTAAAAATAAATAATTATATACTCTCAATTACTATTTTATTACAAAATCTTCCTTTAAAATTATAAAGTTTTATTTAAAAAAAATTGTAAATATTTCTTTTGAAAAAAATTGAAATAATAAAAAGAATGAATTTGATTGTTATTTTTCAAATATATAAGATTTTTTATTTCATAAAATTTGAATGAAGTTATTTATAATGGACCCACTTTGTTTTGTTTTGTCAGGTTTCTTTAATATTTGAATTTTTTAGTACTTTTATCTTATCTATAAAAATAAACCAATACAAGTTAGGAGTGAACCTTAACAAATTATAACAAAACGGTGATAACGTGAGTACCGCAGAGAATAACCCACAAATACACGGGCAAAAGGTTAAATGAAAAGAACAAAGGAAAATACTCTACCACACAGGACACAAAATTACGAAATTAAAATTTATTGTGTTTATGTTATAAATTAATATTTAAATAATAGTAGTTTAATTTAAATTACGATTAATATGAAATAAATAGATGATATTTTTTAATAATATGAAAATTGTGTTAGTAAAATGCACCTGATTTAAAAGTTAGAAGACAATAGGCCAGTCATTCTTCAACAGCTTGCCAAACAGAGGATTTGATACTAATTAAAATAGCACTGTTTATATGTCAATTTCGATATATTAGGTAAAATATGATTTATTAATTAAATTTAAAGTTAATAACACGATATTATTAAGAAAATATTTATTAATAGATATAAGCAATATTCTATTAAGTAAATTGATGTATAAATTAAATATGTATTTATTAATTCATAAGGAGAATAAATATGAATGAAAATGAAAATAAAGGTAAAACTTGTTTCATTTCTTTAGGTTTATTAAAGAATTGTAAAAAATATTGAAATTAAAATATTAATTTATTTTTAAAATAAAAATTAAAAATATATATAAAAATAAAATATAATTTTATAACTACAAGGAATCAATATTAAGAAAAAAATATATAAATAATTAATAAAAAATAATATTAAGTATGTGGGATATTATTCTCTTACATCGTGTATTTAGGAAGTAAATAAAAAAAATCATTTTTTTATTTTTCGTGTTAAATTATGATAAAAATAAAAATTTAAAAAATATTTTTAAAATAAATGAGTATGTTTATAAAATTTTATTTTGATTAATGTGTCTATTTTTATTAATTATTATAAATAAAATTTATTTTTAAATAAATGTAATAATTAATAAAAGATTTAATTTTTATTAAATAAAGATATAAAAGGATTGAGATAATAATAATGCGTGTATTTAGAATTTTACACAATAAATACATTATTCGTATAATTGCAATGGAGAGTAAAAAACCAACCCGTCAAAACCTTCCACGTATACACTAAAACAAATAAGCTTGTTGCAAAATTCAAATAGTATTAATTAATTTAATAATATTATTAAATGGGCCTCTTCCATAGTAGCCGTTACATTACAAGCAACAAGCCTCCACTCCCTCCGTTTCTATCGAAGCCACCGAGAAGATCACGTTCGCTCGCATTCCTATTTGGAATCTTACGGATCATTTATCAAAAGGTTCTTTGAAATCGACTAAACTATAAAATACCAAAAGAAGAAAACAGGAAAGAAAACACTCATTTCTCTTAGTGGAGCTTCCTACTGGCGTTGCCTTTCAAGATTTATTGTTCTGTTTTTCTTTCTTCTTCAATTAGTCACCGATAAACTTTTTTTTCGAAGTAAGTAACTCGTTCTCTCTCTCTCTCTCTCTCTTTCTTTCTTTGTTAATTTTGGTTCTAGAAGATCTTCAGGTGCATTTTGTTAGGTAGATATTGAACTTCCAAGATTATTTTTATGGTTTCCGATAGCTTTATTTTTTGCGAAGTTTTTTAGGAAAGTTAATTTTCGATTATGCTTTAGATTTCAGTCCATGGGGTGCGCTAGGGTTCTCCAGGCTTCTTTTTTCTACGTTTATTAATGCTTTGCCCTGATTAGTTCTGCACTTCGGCCTAGGTTTTCAATTGAGAGAGTTTCCTCTTTATTAGTAATTAAAAATAAAATTATAGTGGCAAAAAATTTATTTTGTATCTTGAAAGTTATTGAATTTCCTTAAAAAGTGCAGCTTATAAGAACACTCACAAGAATCTTGTTAGCACAGATATCCCGAGCTTTGCATCTTATAGTACATTGGGATTGTGCGGTCTTTCAAATCTAGATGATGATTGGGGCACCAGCTACACCATCATCTAAGATGAATAGGACACCTTGCTCCACTCCAGGTGGTCCAAAAGTACGGGAGGAGAAGATATTAGTAACTGTTCGTGTGAGGCCACTGAGCCGGCGAGAACAAGCAATGTATGATCTTATTGCCTGGGATTGCATGGACCAACACTCTGTTGTCTATAAGAATCCAATTCATGAGCGGCCTGCTCTCCCATACACTTTTGGTAAACATGAAAACGAAAACAGTTACTTTCTTTCTGCGTTTAGCCAATAGCAATTTTTATGACCATTGTCATAATTGCTAATAAAAGTAAGATTGTACAATTTTTGTATAGCACTACTAAATTAGCCCACATTATTGCTAAGTTAGCCCTCATTGTTGATGATTTACTACTTGAAAGTGGTTTAACTTGTAAGAAAATTGGGAAAATTTAGTAGCAATCCTTTTCTATTATTTTTGATGTTATGAGCAAATTTACATTCATTACTCGTTCTGCTGTCATTTTTCATGACAGATCGGGTTTTTGACCCAAGTTGCTCAACTCAGAAGGTGTACGAGGAAGGGGCCAAGGATGTTGCATTGTCTGCACTCACAGGAATGAACGGTAACAAAATGATCACATAGCAATTATAGTTAAATACTTTATATTTTGATGAGAGGCAATGCTGTCAATGTTTAGTCTTTAAAAGGATTTTATGCTTTAAAATTTTGCAGCAACAATATTTGCTTATGGTCAGACTAGTAGTGGTAAGACATATACCATGAAAGGAATCACAGAAAGTGCTGTTAAGGACATATATGACCACATAAACAATGTAAGTTGTTCATTTCCATGTTATAATTCTTTACATAATGGGGAAATGATATGAGATCACAGTCACTGACTAATGCTTTCCAGTCCCTACTTAAACAAAAATAGTGTAGTACCTTGTAACGTTCTCTTGACACTGAAGGACAACTTTAAAGACTATGTTTATCTATTCTTGTTCATTGGGATAACCCCAAAGGTGTGTTCTGCTGATTTAACATTTAATACTATGATTTTGCAGTCCCCTGAGAGGAGTTTTCTTCTGAAATTTTCTGCTCTGGAGATTTACAATGAGACTGTTGTCGATCTTCTGAATCGCGAACCTGGTTCGCTGCGGCTTTTGGATGATCCTGAGGTATATGCCAGAAAGTAGTCTACTACAGCATGTTTCACGTCAAGATTCTTACATTTCAATTTTTACTTTTCCCTCTCTTTGAAATGTAGAAAGGGACAATTGTGGAAAAGTTAGTGGAAGAAGTTATAAAGGATGGCCAACATCTAAGGCACCTTATTGGCATCTGTGAAGGTAATTTATTAATTTAGCTCATTATAACCGGAAGCTATTTAACTCCAATTTTCTTGTACTATTAAGGCAAAGGATCTCATACTAATTTGAGGCTTTTTGATAATTCTTGCAGCACAAAGGCAGGTGGGTGAAACTACTTTAAATGATAAAAGCTCAAGATCACATCAGATAATCAGGCTGGTATTAAATAATTGCCTATTTCCATGATTTATTTTATACTTTTCTCCATGTTATGAAAAAAACAAGATGCATATATTGAACAACCCACAGTTTAGTTTGGATACTGGAAGGCAATTCCAATGTTTTATTTGTTTGTTGTTTCCTATCCACAATGAATCAGAACAGATAGAATTTATTTTCCGGCATTTGGTTAGAGGCATAGAAGCTATCACTTTTTTTTAATTTTTATTTTTATGAACATGTATATAAGCTATCACCCTCTGTACTTTTTAGAACATAATTTTTTAGCCCGATGGTCTAGTTATGATAACATGATTTTAATTATGAAATTTCAGACAATTGAGAGCAGCCTTCGGGAAAGTTCAGGTTGTGTCAAGTCTTTCATTGCCATTTTGGTATGTTTATATAATGTCTTCTGATGCTCTCTCAATGCAATAAACAATGGAGTGTTTTTGTTGATTTGAATTTTAACCTTTGCAGAATCTGGTGGATTTAGCTGGAAGTGAGCGAGTTTCTCAAACTAATGCAAGCGGAGCGAGACTGAAGGAGGGAAGTCATATCAATCGTAGCTTGTTGTCCCTCACAACAGTTATCAGGAAGTTAAGGTAAGTAGTATAGCAGAACTTTCAGTTCATCAAGTTAAGTTAAGAAAGTATGTAACAATTTTGTTCTTTGACACTAAACAAAATGCTTTCAAACTATAATTAGAAACCCACTTCAATTTAAGACTTCTAATTGCCCATCAACAATCCATTTAGTTGAATGACTACATAAACTTTTATATGATTTCAGAATGCATAATTTGATAAGTAACTTCCATTTTATGGGGTTTCTTTTGCAGTGGTGGGAAAAGAAGTAGCCATATTCCCTACAGAGATTCAAAACTTACTCGAATATTGCAGACTTCACTTGGAGGAAATGCTCGGACAGCAATTATATGCACAATGAGTCCAGCTTTAAGTCACATTGAACAAACAAGGAACACTCTTTTGTTCGCAACTAGTGCCAAGGAAGTTACAAATAATGCCCAAGTCAACATGGTAAATAATGATGAAGTGCTTTCATTTCTCACCATATTATTACTCTGATATTTTTACTTTTATAATAGTAACAAAAAATTTCCTCTGAAGTCACATGTATTCTAAAACCTTGCAATTTATGGGTCATGATTTCTCAAGTTTACCTAGAATGAACCCTTATAAAATACATTTGCACTTCTAGCTCCTTAATATGGTCGTATGGACAACTTAAATAAACTTATTTGTTCTAGGATTTAAATTTTAATTTGAAAGTCATATGTACCAAACTACCTATAAATTAATGTTGATATTTTTGTCTTTAGATTGTGCAACATTTTCTGTTTGCTGAAAAGAAAACAAGAGCGAATTATTTTCCCTTGAACAAGTCTTAGTAATTATGCATGTAAGACCCTCGACTTTTCCCCCACAAATGAAAATCTGAATCATGAGAGGATCACTGGATTTGGTTATAATCTTTAGATTTTACATTTAAGAATGAGTTGGAACAAAATCTTGTATCTCCCCTGAGGATGTGGGTACTTTTGGGCCTGCCTTGCAAAATCAGTCTCTAAACCTTTCGTAAATTTTCTCAGGTTGTTTCAGATAAGAGATTAGTGAAGCATTTGCAACAGGAAGTTGCTAGGCTTGAAGCAGAGTTACGTAGTCCAGAGCCTTCTGCACATTCATGTTTGAGATCCTTGATAGAAGAAAAGGATATGAAAATACAGGAGGTATACCTGATACACTCACTTTACAGGGATTCTTTAAAGAAAAAATATGAGTAATATTCACGAGCCTCTCTTTGATGTTGGTAGAGCTATTTTTTGAAATTATATCTTCCCCTTTATCGACTTAATAACTGAGAGGGGAGAGAGAGATTGTGAAAGATGAAAAAAAGAGGTTGCTTTCATCTGATTGGAAAATAAAATAGACTATCTTGTTGTAACTTCAACTTTGCAGATGGAGAGAGAAATGGATGAGCTAAAGCGGCAAAGAGACCTAGCACAATCGCAGCTTGAGTTGGAAAGAAAAGCAAATAAGGTGCAGAAGGTACTACAATGATCGTTGTAACTTTTGTTTAGTGACTGCAGTTTTTCAGTCTATTATGAATGGGTTAATCTGTATTCTATGGCTCTGACAGGGATTGGACCAATGTGGGCCTTCTTCTCAAGTTATCAGGTGTCTTTCTTTTGTTGGGGATAATGGAACAGTGTCCTGTAGATCTACTCCTGATGCCCGAACAAGAACTAGAGTTAGAAGACAGGCAATGGTAAGGCGTTCAGTTACTTCAACTGATCCATCCATGCTTGTGAGTGAAATCCGAAAGCTTGAGCAGCGACAGAGGCAGCTTGGTGAGGAAGCAAACCGAGCACTTGATGTACTGCATAATGAGATCGCTTCTCATAAAATGGGGAATCAAGAAGCTGCAGAAAACATTGCAAAGCTACTGTCTGAAATAAAAGAAATGCAAGCAGTAAACTCCCTTTCAGAAGAAATTGTTAGTGGAGATAGGGGTAACCTTATAGAAGAGATTGCTCGATTCAAATCTCAGGGAAGCACTATTGAGTCTCTCGAAAGGAAGCTTGAGAATGTCCAAAAATCTATAGATCAGTTGGTTGTGTCTTTTACAACATGTGAGGAGACGATAGAGTCCAAGACCCAATCAAAAAAGAAGAAAATTCTTCCTTTCACCTTGAGCAACAACACAAATGTGCAAAATATTATTCGGGCCCCATGCTCACCTTTAGCCTCTTCTCGTAAAGTAATGGAATATGAGACTGAGAACAAGGCACCCGAGAACATTGATGCTGCAACTAACGGTGAGGCAGCACCTTGGCCATGTAAAGTTACTCCACCAAAGAGCAATGAAAGTGGGAAGTGTACATCATCCAGAGAAGGAACTCCTGTTGCACGTAAATCAAGTTCCATTAATGTGAAGAAGATGCAAAAGATGTTTAAGAATGCTGCTGAGGAGAATATTAGAAGCATTAGAGCCTATGTTACTGAGTTGAAAGAACGGGTGGCAAAGCTACAATACCAAAAGCAGCTTTTGGTTTGCCAGGTAACATCCTTACATCCTTCATGGACAAACTAGGATGTTACTTTTGTTAATTTAATTTGATTAAAATGTTACATTAGACATCTGGGCCATGGTAAATTTAATAGTAAAATATGGGCATGCTCAGTGAGTGGATGTTAGCTTACTGATTTCCTTTAGATGAAGGGTGTGTAGCTTCCTTGGATATAGTGGATTACATGCCTTTTCTGTTCTTTAGAATCAATTAATGTCAAGCTGATTCTTATACACTGGAGAGCTCCTAGTATATGGGTTTTATTTGGCCATTTTGCAGTTTGAACTGTTTATGGAAAATACACATTCCACTTTTGACAAGTACTGGATAATATTGACATTTACAACACGTTTTTCAGGATTGAGATGAATATAAAGTCTGTGTGTATGTAATCTTAGTTTTATCCTCATTTGACTTTCTTTATATTTCATATTGCCGTGCGAGTAACCAGGTATTGCAGCTGGAGGAGGCAAATGAAGTTGAGACTGATGCTACAGGTGAAATGGAACCATCAGCTGAGCCGTGGCACTTAATATATGAGGAGGAAAAGAAGGAAATTATTATGTTGTGGCATTTGTGCCATGTTTCAATTATACACCGCACACAATTCTATCTGTTATTCAAAGGAGACCCTGCTGACAGGATATATATGGAAGTTGAGCTCAGAAGACTGACTTGGTTGGAGCAACAGCTGTCAGATGTTGGCAATGCAAGTCCGGCGCTCTTAGGCGATGAACCTGCCAGCACTGTTTCAGCTAGGTATTTATTTAAACCGGTTTCAATATGGAATGCATATCTGCTTTCTCATGATTGAGATGAAAGTAGTCTTTCTGTCCAAATTATGTTATTAGACTGCTTCCAACAACAAAGTAATGTATTCTTCTTATGAACGTTTCTTGCAGCATCAAGGCCCTTAGGCAAGAAAGAGAATACTTAGCCAAGAGGGTGAACTCCAAACTAATGGTGGAGGAAAGAGAAATGCTATACACAAAATGGGAGGTCCCGCCAGGAGGAAAACAAAGGAGGCTGCAACTAATAAATAAGTTGTGGACTGACCCTCATAACATGCAACACGTTCATGAAAGTGCTGAAATTGTTGCTAAGCTGGTTGGTTTTTGTGAATCCGGTGAACATGTAAGCAAGGAGATGTTTGTGCTTCACTTTGTACGTCCATCTGATAAGAAGACATGGATGGGTTGGAATTTGATTTCAAATATTTTAAATCTGTAAACTACGTTTTTGTTGTTCCACTTAACTCCACATTGATAGTCATTTTCTTGGAGCAATATCGGATGAAGAATTATCTCTGATTTGATGTAAATTGGCTGTTGAAATGAAAAGAAATCTCTATTTTCGGTATCCCTCAAAGTGTGAGTTTTGATATGGCATTTTGTATTTTCCATCTATTATATTTGCTTCCCAAACAAATAGGTATTTTTTGGTTTTCCGTTCTTCTGTATTTTTAATATAATATTGGATGAAGAATCATCTCTGATTTGATGTAAATTGGCTGTTGAAATGAAAAGAAATCTCTATTTTCAGTATCCCTCAAAGTGAGTTTTGGTATGACATTTTGTATTTTCAAGCTGTTATATTTGCTTCACAAATAAATATGTATTTTTTGGTTTTTGTTTCTTCTGAGTAATTTTTTTTTTAATTTGCATTAATTTTAAAATTAATGATATAATTCTATATTAGTTTATATATAAAAATACAAGTCACCTTTTCAATTTTTCAATCAAAAACTAATACATCTTAGATTAATTTAGTTCAATCTAACTGAAAACTAATACAACTTAGATTCAAAACTCTGAAAGAGTTTAAATTTTTTTAGGACAATTTTTTATTAACATAAACTTTATGAAAAAATTTACGTGGGTTTTTTTTTTCTTATCAAAAAAGTGATATTTAGCCCTCTAAGTTATAAACTATATTATTTAGTTATTTTTTTATAAAAAATTTATCTTCATTTTTCTTAAAAAAAGAATTATTTAAGAACTTTTGACAAGAAATTTTCATAATAAAATAATAAAAATATTTAGTCCTCTGAGATATAAACTATGTTATTTAGTTCTTTTACGTATAAAAAATTTATCCTCATTTTTCTTAAAAAAAGAATTATTTAAGAACTTCTGACAAGAAATTTTCATAATAATAAAATAAAAAAATATTAAATATCTTTTTTTAGTATATTTTTATAAACAAGATAACTAAAAATCACCTTTTATAACTAATAATATTAAATAACATTTTTTTTTGTAAGATACATATATATTTCCTACCTTAATAAAATCGCATCCTCGTGTCAAATACCTCTTTTATTATGGTTACTTTGCATTATTTCTATTTTGTGTCCAATAAAAAATTTCTCATGGTAAATAGTATATTTATAGTATATTACTAATTAATTAAAATTCCTAAAAGATATTAAGTTTGGCATGTGTACGTTTATATTAAATTTGTTAATATATCTTTTTTCTTTAATTACATTAAGTATTTTAGGTTAAAATTAAGTAATTTAATTTTAATAAGTTCTTGAATTATTTAAATTAATATAAAATAATTGAATAATTATCAATTTTTGTTTTAATTATAATATCATGACAACCCTAATTGAATAATATATAAAGAGCATTTCGATTATAATTTACAATACATCAAATTAAAAACTATTTTTTTATCAATCTAAAAGGTAAGTTAAAAAAATGATGTGATTTGGTTGAGAAAGATTATAAAACATCATTTATTTGTGATCGATTTTCATAATATTTTCGTAACAATATGATATCATTCTCAATGGATCCAAGTATCGTACTCGAATTGGTAAATTCTTAATAATTTGACGTGACGTAGATTCTAAGATTTTTAGTATTATACTATCTACAATCTATTTATAACTTTCAATATGATTAATTCTAACAGGTGGTATTAGAGCATTGATCGTTGTGAGATTATTAAGATTTGTGGATATTCTATTCGTATAATTTATATGTTATTTAAATAGAATATATTATGTTTTGTGTGAAATTCTTTAAATATTAAGATTTTTTTTAAATTTAAGATTAAATTATATTAATTTGATTTCTACGTAGATTAATTTATTATTTATTTTAAAGATAAAATTATCTATGATCTAGATTTTCAATCTTATTTGATATATTATGATTTTGATATTATTAATTTTTTAAGCATTTTTGTTATCTAAAAGATAGAATATTTGATTCTTTGTTCATATATATATTTAAAATAAACTACAACTTTTTTTATGTGGCTGTTTTATTTTTCTATTCGGTTGGTCTAATATTTTCAATAAATTAATTAAAAAATATGTTGCCAAAATAACTTCTATTATGAATATTAATTTAACCAAAAATACATAAATATTTGTGCAAACTATGCTAGTCATAAAAGAAGATATGGTTTGGCCAAATAACAATACACTTGTGATGATAAATACGTGACGATTATAAATGTATTTATTTGTTTATTTTCAATTGAACAAGAATCAGTCCAAAGAAAGGCACTGATGGCTCATTTTGATCTACAGTTGCATCAAATGCATGTCAAGAATGTATTTCTTAATAAAGACATTGACGAGACAATTTATATGGTATAACCAAAAAACTTTGCATCAAGAGATTAAAAGTCTATGGTCTGTAAGTTGAATAAATCCATCTATGATTTTTAGCAGGTTTACTATCAATAGTATCACAAGTTCCCTTAAAGTCATCACCTTATATGATTTTGAGGGGAATGTCATTGATCATTATACATATCACAAGTTTAGTGAGAGTAAATATTTTTTTTGGTATTATATGTCGATGACATTTTACTCGCTAGCAGTGATATATGCTTCTTGCACGAAATCACTAAATTTTTGATGAAGAAATTTGAAATGAAAAATATTGATAATGTCTCTTTTATATTAGGTATTCATATACCGAGAGACCATTCTTGAGGTATCCTTAGGTTGTTAAAAGTTAGTTATATCGTTAAGGTTCTAAGTAGATTCAATATAAAAGATAATAAACCATGAGACGAGTTTAGTCTTGAATAATACCTTAATAATGATTTTGAAAGAAAAGAGATGTAAAATATTCTATATGATTTAGCTACGTTTAAGTTTGTACTCGTCTTGACATAATAATTATAGTAAAAGTTTTTGGGAAAATATTTGAGTGATCCAAGTATGCAACACTGAAAGGCAGCCAAACACGCGATGTGTTATTTGGAAAGAACAAAAGACTATATGGTCACTTATATAAGATTATGGTTTAAAGGTCATCAAATTCTTTGACTCCAATTTTGTGGGATGCTAAGTAGTAGGCATTCTATATCAGGCTATATCTTTTGTTAATTGGATGAGCTATCTCGTGGAAATCTGCTAAGCAAACTCTTATAGTTTCGTCAACTATGGTTGTTAAGTTCGTTTTCTTGTTATGAGGCATTAAACTACGAGATTTGGCTACAAAATAATTTGTCACTAAACTACTGTGATAGATGACATTAACATGCCATTGAAGATTTATTGTGATAGTAAATTGACGATGCTTTATTCCAATAACAACAAAAGCTTGATGAAGTCAAAGTTTATCCACGTCAAGATTCTTATTTTTAAGGAGAGAGTTCAGGATAGATAGATTTTCATAAAACATGTAAAAATAGATTCTATGTTAATAGACCCATTAACTAAAAGCTTAATGCTTAAGGTTTTTCATGAACACATTGATTATATAAGTGTTATTTATGATAATACATTGGTTTAATGAAAATCATTTTTATATTTTGTATGTTTTACTTTAGACATTAGATTGTTTAGTTTTATATAGAATAAAGTTGATATTTTTGTTATAAAGCTCCTTAATTTAAGGAGCAAATTAAGGAGCAAATTAAGGAGCAAAACATGGAGCAAAACATGGAGCAAACACATGGAGTAAAACATGAAGCAAAGCATGGAGCAATTCATGGAGAAAAACAAGGAGCTTAATTCAATGAGCAATTTAAGGAACCATTAATTTAATGAGTAATTCAAGGAGTGAATTTTCCTATAAATAGATGCGTAATTGTAATGAATTAATCATCCAAAGTGTTCATTCCAATTGAGAGAAAAGCTCAGAGAGAAAAGCTTTTGTGAGAGAAAAGCTTTTGTGAGAGAAAATTGAGAGTAATTTTCTTGGGTGTTATTGGGTTGTGAATTGTGAGTGTTGTAAACACCTTGTGTAATTTCTCCCCTTTCAGTAAAAAGATCTGCAGCAGGTCCGGAGACGTAAGCAAGATTGGCCGAACTCCGTTATCAAATTTTATGTGTTATTTTTCTATTCTTGCTTTCTCATAAATCTGGCTTATCGGGAAGTTGCGTTATTTCCCAACAAATTTATCATTTTATTTTTGAGCTTATTATATGTTTTCTATGTGCAATATTAGCATTGCATTAATGACTTTGGATTGATCTCAATAAAGTTTGAAGAAAGACTAGTTGAAAAAATAGTATGTGTGAGATCATATTATATGTAATTTTCATACTATTCATTTATATTTGATCTATGCCATTGAGTGTATTAGTATGGTGATCATCGTGGTTTGATTACGATTATATTGTGATAAAAGTCATGGTGGTTCCATTACTAATATATGAGATGAATAAGATTGTTTAAGAATAAATAACATATAGATATACGCCTGAAAAATAATTATGTTATAATTAGTTCAAGAATAATATATTACCCAAGTGAAATATTATTAAGAAATAATATTTTTATACTAAATTAGGCAACATATATTTTCATTTCTTAATTATATTAGCTATTTAATTTAATAGGTTGAAATCGAGTGATCTAATTTTAATAAACCCTTAATTACTCAAGTGATATGGACTAATTGAGTAATTATTGATTTTTTGTCTTAATAAGAGTATTATGAAAACTCTTATTGAGCAATATGTAAAAACATTTTTGATTATGATACATCAAATCATAAAATAATTTATTTTCTCCTAATCTAAAAGAAAGATGACAGTCCCATTGAAGAGCTAATGCAATTTGGTTAAAAAAGACCATATATCATTCCTCATTTGTATACATCCATTCATGATTGATTGTCGTAATATTTTTGTAACAATAAGCGATCGTTTTCAATAAATCTAAATATTTCACTCGAATTCATAAATCCTTAATAATCTAGCATGACATAAATGTTAAAATTTATGATATTTTGTTATATGATGTTTGTATATGAAATCTGTTTATGACTTTAAGTATGATTTAATTCTAATATGTGTATCTAGTTGTTATTAGTTAATTAAAATTACCGTATAGATGTTTACATATATTATATATTATAAGATACATTAATTAGTATACGAATTATAATAATCGTCATAAATATATCATCTAATTTTATTGAATGATAAAAATAACATTAAAATATTATTAGTGGTACAAATCTATCAATGACAAATCTTCTAATTCTTTATTATTGATACAAAATTATTATCAATTTTTTTATTAGTGATATAAATTTACCATCAAACTATTTACTAGTTGAATAAATCCATTAATGAAATGTAACGTAACCATCAAAAAATAATGTAATTGTATATTTGTAACATTAATTATAATTAAATATAATTTTACTAACTCGATAAAATTAGATGATATGTTTATAATTTTTACAATATTTTAATGATATATTTGTTATTTTATACTTACATGTCAAATACTATCTATAATATTAATTCAATTAAATTTATTTTTATTTCTTAATTAGTATTTTTAATGCATGTAAATTTGAATTCTAATAATTTATAAGGGTTAGTATTGAATTTGAAATTTTCAATTTTTTTTTACTATAAATTCGATTCAATTTAAATTAAATTTAAATATTTTTAATCGAAATATAATTTGACAATATAAATAATCAAAACCAATCTAAATTTAGATCGATTGAATTTTTTGATAAGAAAAAACTCGAATTAATGTTAAAATTGATTTATAAATTATTATAATATATAAAATATTATATAAATAGTATTCAAAATTTAAATTTATGTATATCTAGTAAAAATTATCTTTTATAATTCTATTTAATATAATTAAAAAATATGTTTAGATAATTATTAATTATTATAAAGATTTAATATTTATATTTATTTTTAACTTAAATAGTAATTTAATGTAGTTGTGTTATATATAGTATTTAAATATAATAAATTATAAAATAAAATATATATTTATTTATAATCTAATATTTTTTAAATTAAAATAGATTATAAAATTCATCATTTAAAATTGATTCAAATATGTAAAAATTATATATATTTCAATCTAAATTAAATATAATTAAAAAAGTCATCAACCTAATCTATTCCAAATTTGATATACTGTGTTATATTTCTTAATTTTAACGAATTTATGAGATTATTTAATCAATCGTATATATCACGTGTCATAAATCCTATTATAAAATTCACTAGATCGAAGAAAGGCCTTCGGTATGAACCTTACGCCTTTAGAGGAAATTAATCTCGTAATTCATCCGTCTCTCCCAATCTTTCTTTCCCGGAGACCTTGCATAAACACCAAAAACCCTAACGAGCGAAATTTTAATCTTCTTCTGTTCCTACCCGACTTATATCTAATAGCTCAATATTGATTCTATCAATGACTTCATCGAAGAAACATCCCAAGGAGAAAGTCGTTCGTCGCAAGTGAGTAATGTCATTTTATCATTTTCATTCATTTATTCTTCTGTTCGAGGTTTTATCTAATATTTTCCAGGAATTTTAGTTTGGCGGCTTTCTAGTTCTATCTAGCTTGCAGTAGTTGCGTTAATGAAGATGTATTTGAAGCTCCTTTTTAATAAATATGGTTTTGTGAGCATGCTGATTCAAAATATGCCAACTTCTTATCCCTACGATTATCAATTATATTGAAGTGGTTCTAACGAAAGAGTATTACATTTTGTAGAGAAGAAAAGACGGAACAACCGGAGGTTCCGAAGTACAGGGATCGAGCTAAGGAGCGTAGAGAGGATCATAATCCTGACTATGAACCAACTGAATTCGGTGCTTTTCACGCCGTTGCTCCACCTGGAACTGTCGACCACTTGTGAGATCCCATTTAGGAGCTCTTTCGTGTCGGCTTTATTAATGTTTTTTTGCCCTCTTTCTTCATTCATTTTCCCTTTTCTGATTATATGGGATATATCATAATTGCTAATTACTATTTAAATGATGGTTTAAGGTCGGCCGACGCACAAAAATTATCAATTGAGAAGAGCAAGTACCTTGGAGGTTCGTGTTATTAATTGTGCTCGTGTGTTATCTTTTGGGATTTGAAGTTTTCATGTACTATTACTTTCTAAATATTGTCTTGTGGATGGATATCTTTTTGGGCATGGCGGGGTGTGTTATGATTAGGGATTGTCGTTGTGGTAATTTGTTTTCAATAGGGATGCTTGGTTAAGTGCTTAATCCCTTTCTTTTTGGTTGGTACATCCGTTTTCAGGTGATGTGGAGCATACACATTTGGTCAAAGGTTTGGATTATGCATTGCTTAACAAAGTAAGAAGTGAGATTGACAAAAAACCGGAGGCTTTGGATGATGTTGATGGGAAGTCTAGGTAACTTGATACACGTCTTTTGCAAACTTACATACTCTGCTATGTTTTATGGACCAACTAACCATGATATATATATATATATATGAAGCCAAACTAATCTATTTCACATGCACTTTTCTTACATTAAATCAAACATGTCTCATTAAAAAAATGTTTTCTGTGATTATTTCACATGCATCTTGAAAATGAGAGTTATATCACATAAACTTTTGCAACTGAATTTGAAATCAATTGCCTCTAAACCTAGTCACCTTTCCGTGCCTGAATGCTTTATTGAAGGATATGATTCGATTTTATAGTTGTGTTGCAATTGCAATGAATGCACTAAAAAATGCTTGTTATTTTACGACAGAGCATCTAAGGAAGATCAACACTTGTCGTTTCGCACAGCAACGGCAAAGGTCCATCAACTTCTTGATAACTTTATATATTTTTGTGGTAGTTTTTGTGCTTTTTATTAATCTTTTATTTTGTATTTCAGTCAGTCTATCAATGTATTGTGAAGCCGCAAACTGTGATAAAGTCAAATGAGATGTTCCTTCCTGGAAGAATGGCATTTATCTTTAACATGGTATGGACCTATGCCGCATTATTGTCTTTCCACCAGTTTTAATGTTTTGTTGTTACCTTTTGGAGAATATGTGCCTTCATTTCATTCTCTGTCTGATTTTGAGATTTTCACAATTACTTCTATATTGAGTTGCTCTTAGTCTTAGTGCACTTATTTTTTTCAATTCCATTGCTCTGTCACAGCATCAGCCCATCTGTTACTTGTCCTCTAGGCTTGGATGTTAGTATATGAGGTGCATTACTATAGACTGAATGTGAAGTTTGATGTGATGGATTTGGCAGATGAATAATGGTAGCATTAATATGCATCTCTTATGTAGTGCTCTGCAAACATGATTTTACAAGTAGATTTGCTGACAGCATTCCTTTTTCTACTTATCAGGAGGGTGGCTATCATCATGACATTCCAACCACCTTGCAGAGGAGTAAAGCTGACTGTCCACAGCCTGAGGTTTAAATTCTTTGGTCATCTTGCGTATCTTAATTTTAACATTGTGCCCCTTTATAATTGGATTGAGTAATTTTGTAGGAAATGGTTACTGTCAGTGTTGATGGTTCTGTTCTTGATCGAATAGCTAAAATTATGTCATATCTACGTCTTGGATCTTCTGGGAAGGTTCTTAAGAAGAAAAAGAAGGAGAAAGATGCAAAAGGTATTCGATCTATGCTCTATTTAGTATTTCTTGTTCTTTTCTCTTTTTTCAAGTTGCCAGAAGACAGATGTTTCTGCATTGATGGCATATGTTTTTTGTTTTGTTTTTTAATTATGAATAACTCCTTTGGATTCCATCCATTTCTAATTACAGGAAGGATTTCAGCTCCTAGTAATGGATATGATGAAGAGGGTAAAATATCAAAGCCTGATGGAGGGTTTTTTAAAAATCGAACTTCCCGCAATGATGCGCTACCACCTCCACCTCCTCCTCCTCCTCCTCCTCCTCCCAGAACAAATCATGTAGATTCAAAAGAGAAACAAGGCCCAGCTGTTTCTCGGACAGATGATGACGACATTTTTGTTGGGGATGGTGTTGAATATGCCATTCCTGGTAAAGATGTGAACCAAAGTCCTCTCTCAGAGGATATGGAAGAGTCTCCTCGAAATAAGGAAAAGATTTCCTATTTTGCTGAACCCGCTTATGGTCCAGTTCAACCCTCTGGTCTACCTCAAGAGTGGCAGGAAACAGTATGTTGACCTTCATATTCAAGCGAGATTACATATTTTCATTGGATGAATTACTACCTAATATTGCTTCCATTTATTGTTTGGATTTAGAATGGCTATGATGTTATGCAAACACAAGCACTGGCTGGTGGCTATCAGGGAGAGTGGCAGGACTACCAATATCCCGAACAACTGGCTTATCCTGATCAATACCTGCAGCCAGACATGCAACCCTATGATGTGCAAGCTGGATTAAGCAATGGTCCACAGGATCCACGATTTATGTCTCAAGAAGAGAAGGACCGGGGTTTAGGTTCTGTGTTTAAGCGGGATGATATGAGACTTCAACAATTAAGGGAAAAAGATGCTCGGGAAAAGGATCCCAATTTTATCTCAGAGAGTTATTCAGAATGTTATCCTGGATATCAAGAGTATAATCGTGAGATTGTAGATAGTGATGATGAAGACGACTTGTCAAAAATGGACATGGGTGGACGGGTAAGTTACCTGAATACAACTATAATTTTATACTTTGCATGAGGACAGATCATACTTGGTATATCTGTTTAATTGCCCTGCCTTTATTTACAAAGTCCCAAGGGACAATATTTGTCTGCTTTAATGCTCTCTAGGAGCAGTTGAAAGTTAAAATAAAACATGTGACTGCCCCATTTTTTTTGGTTGTGCTGCTACTAGGAATCGTCTTGTTTTCTTATTGTATTTGTTGAACGCTTAAACTTGATGTAAAAGTAAGAAAGGATGCTCATAACATTGCCGAATCACTTCACAACAGGCAAAAGGTCGCCTTCATCGGTGGGATTTTGAGACCGAAGAAGAGTGGGCTACATACAACGAACAGAAGGAAGCAATGCCAAAGGCTGCGTTTCAATTTGGTGTGAAAATGCAAGACGGTCGAAAGACACGAAAGCAGAACAAGGATCAGAAGCTAAATAATGATTTGCACAAGATTCAGAAAATACTTACCAGAAAGAAGATGGAAAAGGAGATGGGTGGTGAGGGAGGTCATTATGATGATGATTTACAACCTGGGAAGAAGCTCCGAGTGTGATGGTTGGTTAAAACTGTAATATTATATAGTTATTTCACATTGTTTGTACTATATAGATTGATGATACTTTTTTGACTTTTGATATGCAAGCAAAATTGAGTTAAAAAGGGTCTTATTCCTCTTGTTATTGTTGGTCTGATGAAAATAATCATATGATGTATATTGCTGGAAGCCTGTAACGTTGCTTCCTCAAGTTGAGATCAAATCTTTGCATTAATTTCCATATGCATATTCAGTATTCTTGAATTATTGAGAGATAATAAATAGATGCATATGGCAAAACATAAATTAACGAAGAGATGCTAAATAAGTTTGTTTCCTTGTGTTAATTTTTTGCCACGTCAACGTTTTATAAATGCCCATTATATTTTTTTCAGTCTATGTTTCCCGGTAAAAAATTTTCTAACATTAATGTTGCTTGAAAAAGGACGGTTGTTACATTCATTCAGTGAATATATTTAGTTTAATAATTATTAAAATTAATATTTTTAGGATTTTATAATTATTAAAAAATATACTTTTTATAAATTTTTATACAAAAACACCATTTTTATATATAAAAAGATTAAAATTAACTTTTAAATTATAATATTAAAGTGTATTTTTACATATAATGATAGTAATATTATAACTTTTTATCCCTTTTTATGCATCATGTTTGATGATTATTCTTAAGGGTTAGGTGCATCATTGTTGTTAAATTTTAATTAAATTTACAAATAAAATTTTAAAACATAATTTTTTTAAGTTTTTAAAATTTTACGTATAAGTTTCTAAATTTTAAATTATTTGATTTGATTTTTAAATTTTTAAAACTTAATATATAGATTTTAAATTTTTGATTAATAAATTTGTATTTTAATAACAGGATTTTCCACCATTGCATAAACACCTGGTAGTATCATGTATGTTAGGTGCATGATAGAGTTTTCCAAATTTCCTATTTTTGTTTTAAATAAAAATATAAAGCAATTATATTGGTAAGGGCTGGTATTTCCTTATCAGGGTTTGAAATTTTCTTTAAATTGTATATGCTTCTTGTGTAAAATAAAAACAGTTGATTCAAAACCATCAGTGTATGTATGTATATATATATATTTAAAATTATTATTTTAAATAATATTATATTACATACGCTAGAAGGTATATAATTTGAAAAAAAAAAATTAAAATTATCACAATTGGGCCTCAATAAGAAGTCTTATATGGTGTCACTATTGGGCCTCCATAATAAGTCTTATATGGCTGGGCTGTTGCGAGTTGATCGCTGTGGTGTTGGAGTTGCGATTACTTTAGATGAAGTGAATAAAAAATTTATACCGAATAGTAAAGGAAATGGGCTGTACTATAATTATTATATAATTTTTAATATTTTTAAAGATAAAATAATATATTTGGCCTCTTATATTACAATAAAATTGTTATTTTTATACTTAAATAATTAAAATAAATAAATTAATATAATGTTTTGTATTTAGAGAATATCTTAGATCTATATATCATACAAAATATAACTTTATTTACTAATAATCAATTTATAACATAATATTTTGTTTATCTTGGTTTATTTAATAAATAAATTTTGGTTTATGACTAACTTGATAACTCTAAAAAATTTGTAAATTATTGTAGTTTGATTAAAAAAATTGTTTAAGCCATTTTTGAAAACGTGAGTTAATAAAATTTGAGCATTTTTCTTAAATACATGGTCACATAAGACATGTGTTAATTCGGTAAATTTTTAATTCCTATTAATTGCATTTATGTGGATATTTTGCCCAAAATATTATAAGAAACTGTTGAGAATAATAATAACGGCTAGCTAGTTTAGTAACGGCTAGTTATTAAACTAACCGTTACTAACTAGCCGTTATTATTATTCTCAACAGAAACCCATGTTAAAGACGTAAAAGTGATTCTATTGGAGGAAAGAACTTCGAAAAGACGGAAAGAAAAAAGTAAGAAAGTAGACGACCTTTTAAAAAGAAGCACCACAGACAATTAATTGACAAAAATGAGGTGAGAAATTAACTGTAAATATAGATGAGAATTATATGATAGCTTGATTTCATATTTTTTAAAAGATAATTAATATTTTTAGAATATTAATTATTAACATTAGAGTAATTAAATATTTTTCTCACAATTTAATATCTTAAAATTTTTAAAAATAAAAATATTATTCTACCATTAACAAAATTTACTCTAATAATATAACTATTCTTTTTAGAATTGAGGGATCACCCTTCACCAATCTTGTATTTTCCATCACATTAGTTGAAAAAAATATGATTTTATTTATTTATTTATAAATGTCTACTTTATATTGAATTATGCAGCTATATATTAATTGGTACGGTATTTTAATTTATGTTACAATTGTGTAAAGATGAATATATTTGAATTCTTAACTAGGTTAAATTAATCAATATTTTTAAATTATATATTTGAATTATATTAAATAATATTTATTTTAATTTTTGGAGACAGATAAGTGACGACGGACGAAGAAAAGAAGAGGGTTAAAACTCTAGCGGATAGAAGCTTCACGTTGTTTAATTTGAGATTTCAATTTAAAAAAAAATAGAGGCATATTTTATTTTTTTATTCACTAATTTGTGAATATATAGAATGTTGAGTAAAATTTAGAATGAACAACTCTAAATTTACTAATATTAGATCTAAACAAGTAAACAAACTACTTGTATTATACTCACTATAACACCTTTCAAAGACAACTCACAAATTGAAGAGAAATACAAACACCAAAGAAATCTCTCAACTCACACTCAAACTAAGAATACAGCACTTATTTGTTTTTGATAATGATTAAAACCAAACGCAATATTTATAAATTCTCACCATGCAATCTACACCACACAAATATAAAACTAAGAAATAATCCTAGTCATTCAAATCTTATCTACACAATTCTATTTTCTACAACCTTCAACCACTTCATTTATTTCTACAACCTTCAACTACTTCATTTATTTCTACAACCTTCAACTACTTCATTTATTTCTACAACCTTCAACTACTTCATTTATTTCTACAACCTTCAACCACTTCATTTATTTCTCTACCTCTTTAATTATTATTTTGGTGTTGATTTTCAACATGGAATTGTTTTATTAATGTTTAATTGTAAAAAATATTTTATTAGTATATTGTATATAAAGCCGTTTTCCCATAATTGTTTCAAACCTAAATCTACTGTATTAATAACTCGTAACTCATTTACTCAAATCCTGAAAGAAAGAAAAAAAAAACTCCAAAATCTGAAGGTAAATTCTCAATTCCTGTTAAAAATAAAGAAGAAACAAGATTAACTGATTGCCATTTACAGTTTTAGTTACCAAATTCCAAACAATTTCTTATTTAATTTCGAGAAAAAAGGTGACCTATTTACCATGGGATTATTCTACTTCACAATTATTTACAAAAAAACAAATATTATTTATATAAGTTTCATCGGACATTTAATTGCAAAGTATTATAAACCGTTAACTAATCTATATCTATCTAATATAAATAATTCGTATTATTTTTATTTTTTAGTTACTAAATAAATATAAAAGTAAATTATAATTTTAGTTGCTTATAATTGTGCTTATGAACGTATTTATAACTAACAGTTTAAATTTTTTTAATGCAAGTAGCATTGGGTCAGGTGCAGAGGAGACGAAAAGTTTCAAGACTTAAAAAGCGTTAATAGCGATAACAAGGAAAACAGTTCCAGCAAAAGTAGAAACATGGGAAAGAATTAAAAGTTTCGAAACAGAAGATCAAAATGGAGAAACAGGTTATTGAGCCCCTGATCGAGACTGTGGACCTTGAAGATGATCGATTTCACTTTCAATTGGTTTCACAAATGGGAACGAACAATTCTAATCCAATTTTAGTCGAAGAGTACTTCGAAGATAAAGACATCCACCTGGCTATAGTTTCTGTTTTCTCTATCACTCCAACCAAAGATTTCAATTTCATTGACCTTGATGATTACGATGATACCGATAATGAAATTCGAATTCTTAATTTTAAGCCCATCAATTCTTGTTTTGAAAAGCAACGAAGAAAACCCTTATCGTCTTCTTCAGTTTATGAAACTGGACAGTCTTCAAATTCCAATAAAAACCCATCTTTTCTTTGTGAAATTTGCGTTGAACCCAAGTATCAAAACGAGGGCTTTAGAATAAAAGGTTGTAGCCATTCTTACTGTAGTGAGTGCATGGTGAAGTATGTAGCTTCCAAGCTTCAAGAGAACATTACGGGAATTAGATGCCCTGTTTCTGATTGTGAAGGAGTTTTAGAACCAGAGTACTGTCGATCAATTTTACCTCAGGAGGTTTTTGATCGGTGGGGTTATGCGTTATGTAAGGCTGTGATTCTTGGGTCTGAAAAGTTCTATTGTCCCTATAAGGATTGTTCTGCGATGATGATTGATGATGGGAAAGAGTTAATTATGGAGTCGGAGTGCCCAAATTGTAGGAGATTGTTCTGTGTGCAGTGTAAGGTTCCTTGGCATTCGGGTATTAAGTGTAAGGAATTTCAGATGTTGAATAAGGATGAGAGAGAAAGAGAAGATATTTTGCTAATGAACCTTGCCCAGAACAAAAACTGGAGAAGATGTCCTAATTGCAAGTTCTATGTTGAGAAATCCGAAGGTTGCTTGTACATGAAGTGCAGGTCAGTTTTTTTTTCAGGTGAATTTATAGTCTCTCAGTTTTATCAATATTTATCTCACTTAGAAATAAGCGGATTCAAATACCTTTTTAAAATAAGAAATGTACTGCTAAAACCCTAATCCTCCGTTCCTTGAACATAAGTTACCTGGGTGTGATGGAAAGTGGTATCAACCATGCAATTATTGTTTAGATGATGAGTGGTTCTAACGTATTATTCTTTGCCATGTTTTTGATCGATGATTGTTAATTGATTGCTGATTTTATGTTTAATCTTTTACTAGTGCTGGTTCAGTGTTCTTGGTTTGGTAAATTTCTTTCCTATCCTAATCTTTAGATTATTACGTACTGAATAATTTTTTTTATTTGTTTTGGGTTTATTGCAGGTGTGGGATTGCTTTCTGTTACAATTGTGGAAAAGTTAATACTAGCAATCATCACAATTGTTCCTACTGTTTGCGTTAATTTTATCGATCATGTATTTTTTTTATTAGGTATAAAATATGATAAGGTAATTTTGATAAAATATTTTACATTTTTATGTATAAAATATTTGGCCTAGTGATACCAATTTACGTATAATACAATGATATGTTTTAAGCGCGTAATGGGAAAAAAAAAGAAGAATCCTAACTTCAAATCTTATCATTTTATTATATGTATATTTAAATAAATTTGGCACAATCACCAATCAAATAAAAATGTTTTAGATTCAACGACCAGCTAAAATATTTTAGCTTGGAGAGGTTTTGTATTTTTTGTTTAAATTATATTTTTTACATTTGATTTATATATATATTTTTATTAAAAAATAAAATTAGTCTAAATGATTTAATATTAAATGTTGGTAAGTTACATTTTAACTATTTAGATTTTTATTTAACGTTAAATTTTATTCGTTTCAATTTTATTTTAATTGTTATAAATGTATTATTTTATATAATTTCTTATTTATCAATTCTATTAGAACTTATGTTTTTTTAGGTTTGATATTTTAGTAGTATATTTTTTAATAAAATTTATTTACGTTGATCCATCTTTTTATAATAATACATTAATATTTATTATATTTAAGTTTAAATATATTAATAGTTTAAAATAAAAATTAATAAAAAATTTCATCATGTGTTAAATACATGAGTAATAAATGAAAGGTAAATTTATTTTTCAAATAATTAAAAATTTAAAAAATTTATTTCCTTTCGAATTAACTCAAAAAAATAATGAAAAAGAGTAGAAAAATATTAAAGAAATGGAATTATATTAAATACGGTGATTTTTGTGAGAAAATAATACGAACTTAATCATCTTAGAAATGACGGGTTAAAAATTTAGAAGTAATTTACTCGTTAAAAGCAGTTTTAAATTTGAATTTATCTTTTATTTTTAACTAATATGCATGTTAAATTCTTTTTATTTAAATCATAATTTAAATTAAATTTAGAGACTAACAATATATTGTTTAAAAATATATTATATATGTATTTTTTATTAATATAATCTTACTAAAATATCAAACCTGTGGTTATCAATATATACAAATGTATCAATATGCGTTCAAATCTAATGAAAAATATATATCATAAATTTAAAATTAATATTAAATGATAATGTATAATATTAATATTATTAATAAATCCATTCTTATTATTAAATAAAAAGTTATCTCATAAATTATAATAATGTATTTGTGATAAAGTAACGCTGAATCCAATGTCTAATTAAATTGTACCCTCTTTCTCTTTTTTTATTTTTTCTCCTTCCTTCCCTTTGTTATCATTGCGTCACATATTTGATTGACTCTTGTAAGCAAAGGTTTGAGTATGAAAAAACTGGGGTGCCCATTACTTTAAATCATTTTTTTTATCATTAACGATCACCTAATTTTTACAAAGAATGTAAAAATTATTTAATTTTTTAAATTAAGAATTTTTAGTTACATAAATTTATATTACGAAATTGTTCATTTTTAATAAAAATAAATAAACACTTTAATTTTTAAAAATTGAGTTATTTATGTATTATTTGTGAAAAATATGCTATCAAAATATCTAAATAATATATTTTATTAACGTTTAGGATAATATTTTTAAAAATTAAAAAGTGTTTTTTTTAACCTCCTGTGTATGATTTTTTATTTATTTTTAATAACTGTTTAATTTACACTTAATATTGAGTACTATGTTAATAAAAGAAATTATTTAAAAATATTTTCTGTCATTCAAAATTTGTTTAGGAAGTATATTATAACTTTTCCTTATTTTGTTTGGCCATTCGTTACATGAGTTATTAAAATTTTAATTATTTTTATACTTTTAAATGCATATATATAAATAACAATTTTTTTTTAAAAAAGTTCATACGAGAGAAAGAGAAAATTGTTTAAAATCAAAATCTTAATCTTCAAGTTTATTAAGTAACTAAAAATAAAAATTTAAAAAATTTGCATATGTGATAATTTTATTTTTTTAAATTAAATACAATAATAATTTTAAATTGATATATGTTAATCAATTTAATATTATATTTATTATTATTTTTTAATTTTTTTTATTCAAATATCTATTGATTCAATTCGATATAATTTAAAGATATTTTAAAAATAAAAATAATAATTAATATATCTAATTTATAAAAATAAAAAGAAATAGGTGTTATTATACACCAGATATTTTAGTATTCCACTTCCTTTTAACTCACCCACAAAGCAAACGAACATCCTTTTTAGTTTAATATCATTTTTCTTTTTCAATTATCCTGTTTTAGTTTTAGCATGTTAGTTTGTATTTTCCACCATTTGCGCACATCCTTTTTTTCTCTTCTACCTGTTCGTTGATTATTAGAGCTGTGTTCCATCTTAAGTAGAAAATAAAAATGCAAATTAAAAAATTATGATAGAGTCATGGCATAGGATAAATTCATGGTGCCAATCATTTTTCATTTTTCATATATAATTGATTTCTTTTCACCTGAATTTTTTGTTTGTTGACATTTTTGAGGGAAATTTTCCTTCTTTTTTTTTTTTTAATAAAATATTTTTGGATTCGTCCAATTTTCAACCGAGCTAAGCTTGATAGTATTCAAATTCATTAAAGTGAGTGTTTAAATGTCTCACCAAATATTTTTTTTTGTGTAAAACTTAATTTTGATGGAAAAAAAAAATTGGTGCATCCTCCTAAGTCCGGTACTAAAATGCCCACCTTTTACGGGATAATAAGCTGGCGATAACGAGGTCATTAGCGGAAATATCGACAAAATAACGAATTTTTATCGATACTTGGGGGGATATTTATCAACGTTCACCCAACGGTAAATTCTACAAAACAAGGCGGAGTAATGAGTTTCTTGATGACTTGGACCACGTATAAATTGACACGTTTCATCGGAGACACGTCAGCGAAAGAGCAGTTTTTGACCAATGTACTTGGTAGTTTTTGCACTTTGCATCAGCTCTTTTCTATGCTATCAGTTTCAGCTGTTTCTAATACTTTCTAGTGTTGTTTTACTTTCTTGACTCTGTATGTTACTCCTCTTTCCATTGATTGTTTATATATAGTGTGATTTTTGTGTTTTTACTTATATTCTTTCATTAGTTTGTCTTCAAATTGAGATTATTCAAAAGATTATATTAAACATTTCATGATAGTGTTTTCTTAAATGTGTTTTTTCTATGAGTTAAAGTAGTTGCTAATCAAAGATTTTTTTAATTTTTATTTTCTCGATTGATTATTGTTCTGTAACCTAGGGCAAGTTTCCTATTTTGTTTTCTCCTTGGAACATTTTATTATTATTTTGTTGCTCATATGTTTGCATATTTTGTGTGATTGAGACACGAGGTTCTAGATAAAATAGATTTGTACATGAACGCTCAAATATTCATAAAGAGATTAAGACTTAAAGTTCTCTTTTTGACAATTTGATGAGGTAGATTTCAAACATTCAGAGGAAGCTTAATTTGGTGTTGAAATTAAGGAAATAAGGAATCCAGATCAAGTTGCTCTCCTCATTGATGATGGATGAGTCTTTAGATCAACTCTTTTATACCTCATTATGGTCAGATTTAGATGTGAACCAAAGATCGTTGTGGGTTTACGGCGAATCTGGTGAAGCTGATAGACCTGTAATCAGCTCAGTTGGATGGGGTGAAGATAACAACAATGACTCACCTACAAGTATGACCAATTCAATACACAAACTAGATAGCTCAGCTACTCAGGAGGAGGCTTCATCTATTGTTCTTGATTTTGAATCAGATAACTATATTGATAGAGGCTTAATTTTGGAAGAATCTCAGGGTCAAAACTGCTATAGAAGCCCTTCATATGCCATGTTGAATAGTGGCATGGTGAATAATTTAGCTATTCCAACCTCATTTTGCGAGAATGGTGATAAGTTGAGATCATCTCTTTCTTACATTGAGGTAGGACATTCAAATTCTAATTATGGTGTTGAAACATCAAGTTTTGAGAGATTTGAGAAAGACCTTCAAACTTTTTCTCCAATTCAACAATCGTGTCCGTTTCCATACTTTGAGTGTGTTACTTCTGTGTCTCCTCATTTCGAGAAACAACAGAGAAATAGAGGGTTAATGCAAGAAGAAAATGTCGAGAATGATCTACGTGTCTCGGAAAGCAAACATTTTAACTTTTCAGCATCAGTCCCCTCAATGGTATTGATTGAAATCATATGTATGTGAAATTTCTAGAGTTGGTAATTTCTTTTATAATTACTGTTTGTGTCTAATGCAGGGCAAACAAGACTTAAGAAATTATGCATTATCTTCTTTTGCTTCCGCGCAGCAGCCTACAATGGGAATGACTGAACTGCAACCTCTACCACAGGTTTGATGAATTGAAGCCCAGCAGTTTGTAGTCGTCTTTGAGTCCAAACTATCGATTGGTTTAAGTTTTTCTCAGATTTTAAGAGAGGTGCGAAGGCAATGCCACCAATATTTTATTATTATTATTATTATTATTTTTCTTATTACAGATTAATTCAAGTACGTGTTCTGAGGAATCTAATGGATGTGGAAAACCTCGAGTGAGGGCACGGAGAGGCCAGGCCACTGATCCACACAGCATTGCTGAAAGGGTTAGACAATCATTTTTAAGTGCTATTGCATTGTTATCTATTTTCAGGATCATATTAGAATTTAGACTCTAGCATTATGCTTTGAACTTACATCCCAAAAAAATTTGACTTCATGAAAATTCTATGGATTTACAACCTTTTAACATCTTAACGCGATATGTTTGCAGCTTCGCAGGGAGAAAATTGCTGAAAGGATGAAGACTTTGCAAGAACTCGTGCCGAGTTCTGATAAGAATATGGTAAGCCTATCTACTCTATTGTTGCCATCAATTTTTTTATTTTTTTAACATATCAGATGGTTTCAATTGGGATTAGGGCTTTGCAACTTTCTCCCTTTGAAATATTAACTTTGTTTTGTCTGCTAATCGGACCCTTTTAACTTGGTGAATTTTACTCAGTTCCATGAGATTCTTACTGTTTCAACACTTTTAGTCTATTCTTAATTACTTGGTTTAACTTTAATATCCAAGCAACAAATCAGCTATAAAAAACTATTCCATTGAATCGATCTCACATACTATGCATGAATGTAGGTGGTGTTTAATAGATGTAGGATCAAAAGTTGATTTCACACTTGCATTTGCAGATGGACAAGGCATCTGTGCTTGATGAGATCATTGAATATGTCAAATTTCTTCAGCTCCAAGTGAAGGTATCAAACAAATTACTCAAAAACATTGCAATCTTTTTCTAGTACAACTTGGTCATTTTTCTTGATAAGATAAGATTATTTATTCATTGACAGGCTCCTAAAGCTTTGTCACCATCATCATCAACTGTTCAAGTAGCAAGTGTGTTGGCCTCGGACGAAATTGCAATCGAACAAGTAGTGAAGCTGATGGAAACTGATATGACATTGGCTATGCAATATCTACAAGACAAAGGTATCTGCCTCATGCCGGTCGCTCTTGCTGCTGAAATATCTAGGGAAAAAGAATCATTGTCAAGCCTGGTTTGTGAGGATTGGAAGAGCAATATTGGCTTTACTAAAGAAAGGTCTTTTTCACAGTGAAAACAACCTCAGTAGCAGTTTATCTGACCATCAATTATGACAATAGAAACTCAGCAGTCAAGTCAAAGTTTATTAACAAAAGCAATAAGGCAGTTTCCTTAGAACAGATGAACTGCTACAGAGTGTTCTAAAACCAAAAATATAAGTTTAGGTTGGGCTATTTATATGACCCATGGCTTAAGTTTTCAACTATCTTAACTATAAACCAGTCTGCTTTAATTTGTTTTCGTTTTTTTGTTCTTTGCTTTGTTTCTTCTTTAAGCTTAAATTAGGTGTAGCAAAGACTCTGAGCTTTGGTGTATATCTTTCATTTGTATTTTGTATGACAGATTTATGCAAGAGCCAAGATCATGTTTTTTTTTTCTTCCCTTTTTCTTCCCTCAATCAGTATAATAAGATAGTTCTGTCTCCTTTTGGTTGTTTGGAAAAGTATGCTCTCATATATTTGCTTGAAACCATAACAAATACAGCTATTTTTTTTAAAATAAAATAAAATAAAATTTACAATACATTCAACCATTTACCAAAATAGTTTAATTGAACGAGTAAGCCAAAAAAAACTACTTATTTTTTATGTGTTTTAATAATTTAGATTAATTTAAATAAATTTAAATCATTACTCAATATTTTATCTAAAATTGTAATTTATTATGTTTATTTTAATTTAAAATTTATATTTTCAAATAATTTCGATAGATCAATCTAGTTGGAAACGATTGAATGCAAGAGAGAAGTATCACTTTATTAAACAATGAGGTGTATGGTTCAAAACTTGGAACCATGTGTCTCAATGTTGAGTTTAAAACGATATTCTTTTTGTTAGTTTAAGATGTATATATTTATTATAATAGACGAATCATTGACATAATCGTACCATTTTACTTGTTTATTTTAAAAAAATAATCATTTTTATTAAATTTTTGAGTAAATCTAATCAAATTAAGAATATAGTAAAAAATTGATTCAATAATATACCCCAACACAACCCTAACTCGAGACTTATAATGTTGTTTTTTTGGTTAAACTACTCGTGAATTAAAATGTGAACTAACTATAATATCTATTTTGTATTAAGAAATTTCTACGATACAAGTTAGGGAAAAACTCAAAAATACCCTCGAGATTTTCAATATCTTCAGAAATACCTTTAATGTTAAAAAAACTACAATACTCTTGAGATTTAAATTATCTTCAAAAATGTCTTTATTATTTAACAGAAGCATCAAAAAATCGTGAAAAATCACAACAATATCTGAAAAGTCTTTTCTTCTTCTACCTATATAGCTTTTTGAATATTGTCGTCGAGAATATCATCGCAAATACCCTTGAGGTTTTGCTTTTCTTCAAAAATACATCTGCTATAATAATTAAGTTAACTTTATTAAAAATACCCATGCTATAATAATTAATTTAACCTCATCAAAAATACCTCTGTTAAAATAATTAATTTAACTTCATCAAAAATGCTTATGGTACAATATTTAATTTATCTTCATCAAAAATACCCCTACTTCTCAATAACGCGATATAAAATATTTTCTAAAATTACCCCTGAAGATAAATTAAGTTAACAAAGCACACAATATCAAGTTAAATATTTTTGGAAAATATTTTATATCGTGTTATTGAGAAGCAAAAGTATTTTTTATGAAGATAAATTAAATATTATAGTAAGAGCATTTTTGATGAAGTTAAATTAATTATTATAGTAGGGGTATTTTTGATTAAGTTAAATTAATTATTATAATATGAGTATTTTTGATAAAGTTAAATTAATTATTATAGTAGATGTATTTTTGAAAAAAAAAACATCAAGGGTATTTGCGATAATATTCTCAACGGCAATATTTAAAAAACTATATAGGTAGGGGTAGAAAAGAATTTTTCTGATATTGATGTCATTTTTCATAGTTTTTTGATGATTCTGTTAAATAATAAGAATATTTTTAAAGATATCTTAAACTTCAGGGATATTGTAGTTTTTTTTAAACGTTAAGGATATTTCTAAAAATATTGAAAACTTCAGGGATATTTTTAATTTTTTTCCTTCAGGAGTGATATATGTATAGGGATGAGACTCAACTTTGCCAGTTATGCTACAATTGTGAGTCTTGCTAATTACCATTTTCCTGTAGATATTTTTTTATATTAAATAAAGTGTAGGAATAATTTTAAAGAAACACAAAATCTGAGTATTTGCGATAATAATTCTACAAGCCAACCAAACCAGTACACATTATACACATTTCAAACTGCCATATGGGTTAAGAATAGTAAGCAATTTTTTAACAAATTTTCAATGGTTAAAATTAGCGTCTGAATGTTCTATTTTAAATTGCCTATCTTTTCAGTTAAAATTGTTATATATATATATATATATTTTAATAAAACAACTCTTATTCTTATTTATCAACTCGTGGAAAAAAGTTTAAATGAAAAAAATCAAAATTAAAAAAAAAACATAACTTAATTTGATTCTTTTTATATAAGTTTTTTCTTTTATAATTAATAGATTCTTGAAATTAATAATAAAATCTAATAGGTTGATGAATAAGAAAAAAATATTTGACGTGAAAATAAATAATAACTTTAACAATTTTAGATTAAAATTTGAGAATGGAGAAACAATTTGTAACAAAACATACCCAATCTTAAAACCAATGTAATTGTTAGAAATACAGAAAGTTACGGGTTTGGTATTTCTAACAATTATGCATTTGTATTTATTAAAAGATAATTTTTATTGATTTATTACTTGTTATATTTTTTAGTTATTTTGAATAATGTTCGGTCCTTTTTCATCAAAATTGTACACATATGTTATACTTGGACAAAATTATTTATGAAAAGTTAAGAAAAAAACAAATAACAAAAAATAATAATTTAATGATTAAAAATATTAATAATTAAATTAAGATATTAAAATAAAATATTTTAATAATATATTTAATAAAAAACACCAATAAAAACCTCCTATAATAACATTTTAAATAGTTAAAATTTATTATTCTTTTTTTATCAATACATTACTATTATCAATAATTAAATTTTAAAAATTAAAATAAAAATCATACATTAATTTTTATATTCTGAGAAATATAATTGTAATTAATTTTTTCTTAAATTTTTACAAATATTCTTGTCTAATTTATCATGTACAAATGTAATCAATTTTGACAAAAAAAGAAAATAATATTTAAAATGACTAAAAAGTATACTAATACTTAAATTTTGATATTAAAATAATTTTTTTTAATAACATAATATATAAAGAATATCAATACATTAATTAAAATACATATAAGATACAATATATTTTTTTATAATAATACCAATCATTGTTGCATTCTTTTTTTTTAATACTAGATTTTGAACCCGTGAGAAGGCAGTGTTGATTCAAATTTAATAAATATATAATACTATGAATTGTAAAGTAATAATAATAATTATTTTAAATTATTTATTTTATAAAATAAAATAAAAAAGTAAGTTTTTAAATATAAATTTTTTAAGTTATTTTTATAATTGAAAATTTGATGTTAAAATATTACTTAAGAATAAAGATTACACTTTTAAGATCTTGTACTATTAACGGTTGTTACTTTGATGTTTAAGTAATTTCAAATAACAAGTAAAAAGTGAAAATTTATATCTTACTTCGGATGTAGGGAGATAAAAATAGATATTTTAAAAAAGAGTTTAGATTTTAGTATCTTTAGTCAGAGAAGAAGTTGTTATATATAGAAGTATTTAATTGATTGTATTTAATGATGAATATTGGTTAATACTTATAGAAAATAATATATTTGTTGATGATCATTATTTATAGTGATATACTTATATTTAGATATAAGAGTTATATCTACTTAATTATCTTATTATCGGATAATTAAGGGTTTGAAAATAAATTATTTATTCAATTAGATATTTAATATATATTGAAAATTATTTGCTAAATTAATATTTTCAGATGATTTAAACTTCTTATATTACGTGATATGATTTAGATATTTTCATTACATTTGTGACAATTATAGTAAATTATAGAAGAAAAAATTCCAAATATATATATATTATAAAATTTGAAAAGCAAGTTACAATTAATTTAATTCTCATTATTTGGACACAAAAAAGTCACAAATAATTGGGTAGTTTCTTAACAAACCCTATTTATTGTTTTCAAATATAGCACGTTAAGTAGATCGATCGATAATCGAAGAAAATATATTGATCAAGCATGTTTGGACTAATTTGATCATTCAATCTATTTTAATTCTATAGATTTGAACTCGTAAAATGTGCATGAAACCATCTTGAATGTTGCATTAATTTAATTGATTCAAACCTGTTACTTTTTACTTGACCAAATAAACTTAATTAATCATTAATTTACAATTTTTGAATGTTATTTTCTCCAACTGTGTTTGTTAGAAGAACAATTTTGTGAAAAAAATCTTATGTTTTAAATTAAGATCTATATGACCATGAAATGTGAACGTTGCTTTGTGGTAGTATTATCATCCTTATAAGATAATTTTGAAAGAAATCACGGAGACATCACTCTTATTGTTTTACACTCTCTCTTCTAATAACTACTACAGAATAGAGTGAGATGTGTCAAATAATTTAAGAGATGTTTTCAAAATTTTATTAATTTTGAGACAAATTATAACTAAATTAGTATAAGCCGTTTTAGTCTAATTAGTTTCAAATATCTAAAGGTTATTAGAAATATTAATTTCATCGGTGGTGCTGTAAAAAATAAAAAATGAATAGTTTTAGGAATATTAATTTCAGGAAAACCATCAATACATGTTTGTTTATACGATATAACAGCACTTAACCAACTATTCAAGTCGGGACTTTACTCGAAAACTTTAGTGAAGTAGATTATTGCCGACTCTTCTAGAAGTTTGATCAAGTCTTGCTGAACCTCTATAAATAATTTTAGTATGACCAAATATTTATATTACAAGACTGACACAAACATAAATTAAGTTTAAATTTTATAATATATATATATATATATTTAAATATTAAATATTATTATTTTATAATTTCTTATATAATTTAAAATCAAACACTAATTTAAGTCAAGTAAAAGTAAAAGTAAAAAAAAAAAATAAAGTCCAACCCTATTCTAATGTTTTATGATTAAGTTTTATCTTACATTTAATTTTTAAATATAATCCAACTTAGTCTGAAAATATACATGACTCGACAATGCTCGATCCGAATCTATCATGAACCTGAGGTTTCAGAATTGAGCTAGTCCATCCTGACATATCCATAGATTTGGTTAATTCTTCTATAGTCCATGAATATCTTAAAATCTTCAAATGCTTCTTTCTCTTTTGGGTTTTCGAAATTGAAATAGCTAGCTTTTTTATAGGCTGTTTTTGAGATCATCTAAACCGATGAGATTGCAAATTGATAAAGCCCTTAGGTTGAGACAAAGTGGGTCTTTTTTCACTGCATTAGTGAGGGCATATGTGCACTTGTTCTTAAAATTTGCATAGTACATAGCTTTTTTTTTATGGCATTATATTATGAGCTTTTGATACATCTTTTGTTGGAGGAGGAGAAGCCGAAGAGAGGCAACTGCACGAGCACCAATTAGAGCAAGCAAGACAACAGTTAGAACACCAATATAACCCTCTTCTTAATATTTTGTGCTCTTTCCGCGTTCTGATATTTGATCAAAAGAATGAGATAAGAAGATCAATCAACAAAGGAAATGGGTAAAAGGTCATATCAACAAATTTAAACCCATAATCCAGCAGTGTACTTAACACCAGTTGAAGGCAACCAAAGGTTTCCCTCAATGAATTGGGCCACAGTATAATTATTAGCCTGATTTGACTCATTAACTGCATGATAGCCTGGCCACTTTACTCTACTGCTTAGCTTAGACCCAGTCCCATAATTCATGTACTCTGCATAGTACAATGTATCCAAAGCAAAGCTACCATCCCATTCAAGCCACCCTTCTGCCTTTATGGCATTGCTAATATAAGACTGCATTATTATTGTTCTTGAGTATTGCTTCCAGGGTCTCCCAAGGTATGTTTCTGTGGTGTTAACAAAAGGTAACAAATCTGAATCTGTGTTTATATTACAGAACTGGATGGAGAAACCTGTTGGTTCATTTGGATCTATACGACCTTGAGCTGTTATAGTGTTCTTTTGGTTTGGTAGACCTTTCTTGGCTAGAATTTGACAGTTTTGAAACACCACCGCAGCATCACCAAAGATGAAATCAACTGTGCCCCTTATAGTGCATTCTCGGAAGAATTGTCGCATAGTGTGAGTGTATAGTGTGTCTTGATAGCCCTCAAAGTCACACCGGTAGAAGACTGAGAGGTCTGAGTCTGATCTTAATGCCACAGCCTGATGCTTCTCTGGCCCTGCTGTGTTCTCAATTGTCATATCCCTTGCTATAAATCCTTTGCCGCTAACAGCTGCAAACCAATAAATACATAACAAAACGAAGATTAAATGGTGAAATTATTACACACTATTTAAGTGCAGGCAGAGGGATTTCTTTTTTTTGCTAAGGATCTCTTAATAGGTATAGTTACCAAAACTAAATGGTTCTTGCTCTAGCACAATAGCTTTTAAATAGGTTTCCATGTGATGAATCTGCACTCATCAGATGAATTGAACTGTGAAACAGTGAAAGTGAAAGTGCATCAGCCATGTTCAATTATTACTCCTATAAAAGGATACCAGTATAATTACCAAAACTAAATAGTTCTTGCTCTAGCACTGTAGATTTAGATAGGTTGCCATGTGATGAATCTGCACTCAGCAGATGAATTGAACTGTGAAACAGTGAAAGTGAAAATGCATCAGCCATGCTTAATTATTACTCCTATAAAAGAATACCAAGAGGTACCTTCAAAGTGGCCCCATTTGGCCAACATTATGTGATATGGCACAGATTTAATTTTGTATTTGAGATTCATTAGATATCTTATTATACATATAACTCCTACTTTATAAGAAATAAACCTTTCATGAATCAAAAATTAAAAAGAGAATGAAAAAAGAAGGAAAATTGCCATTTTTAATGTTTATTCCGTAACAATTTTAATAAGATACTCACCAAATGTTGCAGAGCGAAACGTAGTCCAACCATCAATATAACTTCGATTACCAGAAATGATAGTAGCATTCATACCATCTCCAATCATCATTAAGTTCCATTTCTTCTTCTTGATCTCCACATTTTCTTTGTATAAGCCTCTCTTAATGTATATAACATAGCGTTTCATGCTATTATCAGGTGCTGCTAAGACAGCATCCATAACCTTTGTGAAATTCCCAGTCCCATCAGTAGCAACTATGGCATCCACACTTAGCCCATTTACTTGTAGCAATTTTCTTCTATCCCCAGGTTTGACCCAAGAAGGAAATTGGTCTTTATTGCCCAAGGGGATATCAGAAACTGGGTGAACCTGGGTAAGAAGGTTATGAACCAAAGTCGTAACTTGTTTAAGACCAGCAGACACCAACCCTTTAACAATGCTACTAGTGCCTTCAAATCCATCACTACATGTGTCCTGATTGACAAGTGCAGCACTCAACCATGTTCTCAAATCAGAACTCAGATTCCCTGTGCTGTTATCTTTGCCTGCAAAAGTATATTACAAGAAGCCCTTTTGTTAATTTACACAAATCTAAATAGCTGAAAGTTTTAGTAAAAAAAAATATAAAATGCAGAGATTAATTGACTAGTTGGTAAAAGTTAATACAAAGGTGATACTAGTAATATATCAGAAAACTTAAGAAAAGGTTCTCCAGCAAGCTAATGAAACATAAGGAATTAAGTAAATTAAGGGCCTTTTTGGATGTGTTTTTTTAAAACTGGTTTAATGAGAAGCGTTGAGGTGTTTGGCCTAAGATTACTAAAAGTGGTTTACATTGATATTTTACTAATTAATTTTTTTCAGAAGAACATGCGTTTTAAAATACTTTTATCAAAACTAGAGATTAATTTACTTTTCCTAAAAACACAAATAATATTTTTCAAAATTTTGAAACCATTTCTCAAGTAAATTGTCAAACATCCTTAAAAGCGCTTTAAGTCATTTGAAAACACTTTCAATCAAAAGTATAAGCGGTTTCAAACAGGCTTTAAGATGGATAGAGACATGTTATTTGGGTAAAAAGAAAACAGCAAAAAACAAAAAGGATATAGCTAAGAGCGAGTATTAAAGAGTACCCTTACGATTCTGGGTAGCAGAGAGAGACCAGCCCAACTCATCAACAGAGGATTCAAGTAAATCAAGGCAGTCAGAAATGGCATTGGAAAGACGAAAATCACCAAAGGCTTTTCCAAACTGAGACAGAATAGAGGTAACTCTCCTTACAGTCTCAATGGTGTCTTCAATAGAGTTGGTAAAGTCTGACCTTGCTACTCTCAAGCATTGTGACTGGTCATTTTTGGTGCTGGAACTAACAAATTGACTATAGCTTAAACGTAATAAAACTAATATCAACAATGTTTTGAAATGACCAAAAGCCATTGGCAATGTTATCTCTAGAAACAAGAAAGGAAAGAGATTTTATTAATGGTAAACCAGTAGACGAGGTGATCAGCGTATCCTTTATATTGCGTAAAAGAAATTGGTTTATATCAGAATATAAGTTAGCTGGGCAGGTAAGGGAATTTAAGAAGGTGGAGCCTCTGAGGCATATATAAGAGCCTTTGTGTCAAGTTGAGAGAGAAGAAAGGGGAAAGACAAGTGTCTACTTTATAACAAAATAATACCGTGATCTCATGTATCGGCGGTCACTATACAAAACCCATATGCAAATGCAAAAGCTTGTGGTCTGGGATGCCACATATATATATGTGAATCTTTAGACCCATCACTGTCAACTTTTTTCAAACAGTTCATGTGCCTTTCTTTGGCACCTCCCAGAATGTATCCATGAAACTCTATTTCGAGCCATGGGTAAAAGAGGATCAAAAGGGTTTTTGATTTTGCTTAATATTTGAATAATAAATGAATATCATATGTCCTTAGTAAAAGAAGTGATATCACACCGAATAATTTTGAAAAAAATTTAGAATATATAATTCTAAATTTATTATTATTAAATTCAAATAATTAAACAAATTATTTATATTATATACACAATAAAAGATATTGTAATATATTTCAAATATAATTTACAAATTGAAGAGAAATACAAATATTTAAAGAAAAAGCTCTCAATTGATACTCAAACTAAGAATACAAAGACTTATTTATCTTTTTTATATAATAATTACATTAAATGCAAGTTAGATTATTTATAGTCTTCACTATGCAATCTATACCATATAAATATAAAACTAAAAAATAATTTTAATCACACAAATATTATCTACACACTTCTCTTTTTTATATCTTTTAAACACATTATTTATTCATCCTTCAATCATCCTTGTTATTCATCATTTAACCATTCTATTTATTTTTCTATATCCTTCAAACACTCCATTTATTTTCTTATATCCTTCAACTACTTCATTTTTTTTACATCATTCAACTACTTTATTTATTAGGTTGGTGTTGATTTTCAACACTCCCCCTCAACATCAACTCTCCATGAAGAAAAACGTTTTTCACATTCATTTGTCACTTTGCATCTGATTCCTTCCAACTATTGGGTATGCCTTCTGATTCCACTTGTTATTTTAACCCATTCTCCACTGCTTGTTTTATGAGGTATCACCCTATGAAAGATGAATGATTTGTTTACCAATTATCGTTCCATTCAAACTCTCAATTATATTATCACCAAATTGACTAAATACTTGTTTTAGCATGTTATCACTGACGTTTAGATCTAAACGATCAATTAACTCATCAAGTAGTTCAAATAAATGCCACTTGCTAGGTCCTCTACCTACAACAATTTTATCCTTTTTATTGTTATATTTTTTCTTCACAGTATCAATTCAATTCTTACATTGAATATCAATCTTAGGATTCTTTGAATAGCAATTTCTACTATTCATAATATCAACAACCTCTTTCCAATGCTTTTGCTTGAGATTTCTTGTACTCGATTCCACATACCTTTCACCTCAAGCATCGATCAACATCATCGTAGCACATTCATTCCAATAATCCTCTCTTCCACCTCATCCACTGCCATTCCTCGTTTGTTGCTGTTGCAGGATTGGCAGGGCTAGGGTTAGGTTGTTCTTACTTGTTTGTTGTTTTGAAGGTGCCGTTGATGCCATCGTCACCATTATCAGACAGTTTGACCAAAGAGATGACTCTGGATATCTAATTTTTGGCGAAGGATGCAACTGGATCTCATCGTCTTCCTCCCATGGAATCTCATACTCAATAACATCGTCCATTGCAACATCAAATCTTGTGCTATCATAACTTGATCTCCTTGTCAATCTATCTGATTTTTTGTCACCATCAGACTTTGCAGAAGATGTGCCTTGTTCACAATTGGAACCCTTATTACTCGGGTCTGTCCATTGGTTAGATGGAACACGACGCTCTTTTTTTATGTACTTCGTGTTTGAATTTTCTATCCAACGGTCTATCCTACGGTTGTCACCAAACTCTTTATCTTCATCTTTCCAACAATCTTTGTGCAAAGAGGAATTGGTGTCTCTTTCCTCATCACACCATCGATCACGACTACTAGTTTTTATATCCAGCAAGAATGGCATGAACACATCCTTTTCCTTCTGAATATCATGAACCTCCTCACTATTTCCTGATAACTTCGTGATGTCTAAGCGATTGCCAAATGAAGGATTTGAGCTATGAAGGTTTCCCACAATTGTCTTTGCTGGCTTAATATCTCCTAGCTTTGGCAGAAGCCATTGTGGTGAAAGCGGAATAGGATTGTCGGATCTCGGAGCTTCTTTGGCCTTTCTTCCTTAAGTAGAGGTATCTGTCTCTTCCCATTGATTATTGGTTGAACCACTGGTAGTTGTCTTTTTATCCCATTCAAAAGGCAGATTATAATCTACACTTTTCTCAAGAGTAGTGTTGCCATCATTTTCCACAGTTACAACTGTGAAAGCTAATTCTTCTTTCTCTATAGCGAATAATGCTTCAACATTCCAACCATCTTTGCTATTCTCCTTAGAACTAGAAGTAGTTGTATTACTTTCAAAATTTTTTTTCTTACTCTAACAATCTTTTACCATGTGACTCATCTTTCCACAATTATAACATTCACCATTAAATTTTCTACTGTTATTGCAGTTCTTCCAAGCTCCCCTGGATGAAAGCCTCTCTTTCCTTAAGAATTTCTTCCTTTGTCGTCATCATTTTTATATCCATTTCCATTATACCACTTGAAAGTGCCTCTTCTTTTGTTGGTGTAGGGCGCTTCTTCTTCACCCTTCAGCGAGACTCCTCCCATTTTCTTAACCATAGCTTCTTGACCGGCCAGCAAATTCTCAAACTCAACAAGAGATGGTTGTGTCGACCATCCTAGTATAACGATAACAAACCCTCAATATTCAGGTCTTAAACCATGGATAATTATTCTCTTTTTCCTAGTTTCCCCAATAGTAGCTTTCGGATCTAACTCTAAAATTTCGCAGCATAATGACTTCACCTTGTGAAAGTACTGGGAAATCATCATGTCGCGTTGCGCCATCGATAACAACTTGTTCTTAAGAAGTTGCAGTCTTGTATCATTCTTCTTTGAAAAGAGTGTAATAAGAGTATCCCATGCTTCCTTCGGTGTTTTTGCATCCCGAATGTACTCTAACATTTATTCTTCAACTGTTGTCTTTAAAGTAAACATCGCTTTGCTTGCTTTAATTTTCCACTTTCGCAATATGCTGTTTGCATCTTTTGTTTTTGGTTGTGTAACTTCGTCACTATCAACAACCTCCCACAAGTCTTGACCTTGTAGGTAAGACTCCATACATATTACCTATGTGTTATAGTTTTTGTTGTTGAACTATTTGATTCCTCCAACTACTTGAAGATCACCCATCATGTCGGCAAGACTTCGACTATACCGAACAAACTTGAATAATAAACTTATAAAGTATCAAACTCCTCACGACTCAAGATAGCTCTATTAAGAACGATTCCTGACTGTCACACTCTGATACCAATTGTTGAAAAAAATTTAGAATACACACCTCTAAATTTATTAATATTAGATCTAAACAAGTAAACAAATTATTTGTATTATACTCACAATAAAGACATTATAACGCCTTTCAAAGGTAACTCACAAATTGAAGAGAAATGTAAACACTTAAAGAGAAAGCTCTCAACTCACACTCAAACTAAGAATACAAAGGTTTATTTATTTGATAGAATGATTAAACCAAATCCAAGGTAGACTATTTATAGTTCTCATCATGCAATCTATACCACATATATATAAAACTAAGAAATAATTCTAAGTACACAAATATTATTTACACACTTTTATTTTTTACGTCCTTTAACTACCTTATTTATTCATCATTTAATCACCCTATTTATTCATCCTTTAATCACTATATTTATTCATCCTTTAATCATTTTATTTATTTCTCTACCTTCTTCAATCATTCTATTTATTTTCTTACATCTTTCAACCATCCTATTTATTTCTCTACATTATTCAACTACTTTATTTATTGGATTGATGATAATTTTCAACATAACCAATTGATATTTAAAGATCGGAATCGATAATAAATTACAAAGACCACGTGTTGCATTTATAGTGAATGGTTACCTTACTTCCCTTCCAATACTAATATAAAATTGTGACTACAGACTGTACATGCACTTTGTTTGCTTCTACCAGTCGTGAATTAGAAATGCAATATTGAAATGAGTTTTGATTAAGTATCAGTTCTTTCTAATGGGAAGACATTAGAATCTCCAGAACTCTAATAATTCATTGGTATAAAAACAAATAAACTATATATGCCAAATAAAATGGGCAATGCAAATTTTAAAAGTAATTAAACTCTCCAAATAAGACAGGGGCAAACTATTCAATGATCAAATTATTAAAAAAAAAAAACAACTATTGAATAAATTAGAACAATGTAAAGCAGCAACTAATAACTGAAGATTACGTGGTATTATGGCAGCTATTGAATAAAAATATATTAGCAGGAGGATACAATTGAAATTGGTGAATATCAGAAGAAAAAAATTGTCTTAATAAAGGGGATGATTTTATTACAATAAATTGTTGAAAAAATTTAATTTATTAATCATAAATTTATTTAATAATAATGACAATCAAACAAATAATTTTTTACATTATTAAATATTTTTTGTTCAAGAGAAGACAAACTGATAATAACAAAAATAATATAAAAAAAACATAATTGAGACAAACTAATGCAAAAGAAGTAATCAAGGTGATATTGACTTGAAAATTGTGAGCGAGATTATCATAATAATTTGTATTTTGTTATTGTCATCAATATTTTGTATTAATTATCCATTATATAACCTTTAATAAATTACAATGGTCACCCCTGTGGTTACTATAATTATTTATTAATAATAAATTTATTAGAATAAACTATAAATAATTATATAAATAAAATAACCAATTTATATATTTTGTTATAAGATTAACAAAATAGTTTGCTACAGTAAGAAAATATAGAAAAAGAAGAAGCATGTTTCTTTTTCGGAAGGTAATAAAGGCTAAAGATACGCCATTAAAGAAGGAAACTTGAAAACGCGTTTTACAGCTTGCTGGCTCACTCATTGCTTTTAAAGAAGCTGGAAAGCAAATAAATGGTTTGATGGGTTCTCTCTCTCTAATGTCGAATTGTGTTTCCACCCAAAATTATCTGATTTTATTTTATCATTATACCTTTAATTAATCAAATATATTTTAATTAATATTATTTTATCTTCTTAAAAATTAAGATAAAATAAAATAAATTATTTAGTAAATTTTATTAATATATCGTCCCATATATATATCATTTTTCATCCTGATTTATTGCCTATTCATCGTCACTTTATGCTTCTTTCATTCTCTACTTTTCCTGTCATTATCGATTTATTGTCAATAAGATGACGTGGGATTTTTTTTCTTCAATAAATCAATATTATTCCTAATCTAGGACAGCGTAAAAAAAAAATAAAAATTTAAAACTAGTACAAATTAAAAATAATGCAATTGAACAAGTAGTATTGGGTAGGCTTATTCATTCTTTTTTGAGTTATCTATTTAGTTAACCCCTAAACTCATGTAAAACATCATATGTCGATACCTAACTCATTAATTTACATAATTTAATTCATCACTTTTAAAAATTTGATGAACAAGTCTATTTCTTTTTTCTTATCTTTTTTTTTTATTAAATTAATGAATGCCAAAACATTTGCCTATGACAGGAATCATAAGTTATCAATCAAATATAAATTAAGTCATAGGTTACAAGCTAATTCAACTGTAAATTTAAGTTATATGTACTGGTCTTAAATTTTTTTGAATTTAATTGATTAAATTTGAAAAAAAAAATTATAAACTAAATTATATAATTAATGTTGTATTTGTTAGCTATAATGTGATTCATAAATAAAATAAATTATAAATTAACTCATACGATGAATCGTAAATTCGAGTCATATAAGAGTTAAGGATACCGGCATCAATAGTGAGGAAAAAGAAAATACCAGCATTGAAACGATTTGACAGAAATTTAAAAATTGATCTTATTTATGTAAAAGCGTGATTTTTGACATAAATTGAGTAGCAATCTAATAGATAAACCTTTTTTTTTTCCATGGGCTCCCAAACCATTGGACTTTTTAATGGATAATATAGTTATAAAATTTAAATATTATAATTAATTTAAATAATATATAAAATTTTATTTTAAAAATAAATAGAGTTTAAAAGGTAATCATTTAGTTTTTTTATTATCTTAAATTTATGAAATTTTATTTATCTTGATTTTGTTGAAAAAAACAAAAATATATTGCATGAATAATCTCATACTAAGTCATATAAAAAACATAAATAATAACAATGATATTAAATAATTTTTGCAACTTTTAAAATTTACTAATTAAATGAAGTTTAGTTTATCATTCAAAATATTTAAATTTTACATTTATTAGTATAATTATATAGTATAATTTAAATTAAAATAGAAATTAGAAAATTACTTTGATATTTTTTTTATTTACAATATATATATATATATATATATATATATATTATATTTAAAATTAAAAAAAATATATGTAAAAAGTACTAAAACATTTAAAATATTAAATGCATTATAACTCATAGAAACAAATAAAAAATATATATATATTTTTATAATTTTTTAATCACATTAATATTGAATTAAGATTAATTAAACACATAAAATCATTATAATTTTTTAATCATATTAATTTTTAAAGAAATAAATTAGATTAAGATTAATTAAATACATAAAATTAATTTAATTATCTAGGATATTAATTTTTATTATAAATAATTTATCATTAATTATTTAAATTTACTAATTGATTACGTTTAAGAACCCATTTCGTTGAAATCATTGAGAATAATGATAAAAAAAATGCCACATGTCATCACCTAAGATTAAGAATTTAAATGTACTATTTATGTGCAGTGAAGGACACTAGTGCATCCACGTTTTTAATTTTAAGTATATTTACTTATTAAATAATAAAAAAAATCTATAAAAAATTTCAATCAAAAAAATTTTAAAAATTAATATTTTTTTAATAAATATAAAATAAATAAATTTTTCTCAATATTTTAATAAATTATATATATATATATATAAAAGAATTGATATTAAAAAATATATATATAATATCACTTATATTGTTTGTGTTTAATTTTCTTAAATTCATTCATTATCTCTCTTATGATTTCTGTTTTTATGCCTTTCAATGATTCTATATATGCTAAATGTTCAGTAGTGGATGCATAATCACTGAAAGGGAATAAGGGGATGGTTAAATAGTTGGAAATCTTAATGATTATTTTTAATCTCTATATCTGATTGATGCTTACAATTTCAGGCCGACTATTTTGCGCATCCAGGTAACTACAATCCTATCTTCCAAGAAAGAAGAATAGCCCCATATGCATCTGTAATGGGTACGCGGTTCATACTTCTTTCAACTTTTTTTTTCTTCTTCTTCTTAAAAACTCAAAATATTGGAATTTCTTATAATTGATATAAATTTTGATAAATTTTAACAATAATAATTTATTTAATTAAATTAAAAATATCGTTAAATTTGAATAAAAAGTATATATCATTAATTTAAATAATGATATTTTATGTGTTTAAGTCGAAAATAATAGTATAAAATAATACAAAAAATAAGAATAAATATTACAAATGCATCGATTTTCTTTAATAGTAGCACATTATCAAACATATAAGTATATAACATGTAATTTTCCTGAAAACTTTTTTGATATATTTGTTATATATTCTTAGTGAATTGCATGTATTGGGAGCATAAGTTTCCGCGGTTACTGAGAACCAAGCAGCTTCAAGATCTAATGAGGAAAGCATGCCCAATTGTTGGAATTTCTGAAACAAACTGTGACATATGCGGCTCACTAGAATTTGTTCAATTGACTCACCTTCTTCAGGTACATCACACAGGATGATTTTTACTCTATTTGATCTAACGGTGTATATACAATCTTAAGTGTTAGTTAATTGAAATAATATATTAATAATAATAAACTTATTAGATGCATCGAATTTGAAATAAAAAGTCGAGAGGAAAAATCAATGAAATCAAATTCCATCCTTAAAAGCTCCTAATTTGGAGGGAATTTCTAAAGTCACCCACCCAAATAATCTGATTTTTGAGGGAAGTGAAACAAATTACAAAATATGGCTATAACTTTTTGCTAAGGAGGTGTGGTTCAATAATATTAAGTCGATTTAGATAAGTAGAAAGTTTGGAATTTAAATTGTTTTTATAACTTTTTTACGAGTGATTGAATATTTTCAAAAAAGTATAATTAAATAGTTAATATTTATATTACTATTTATTTATTGTTTTAAGTGTTAATAAGTAATGTTATAGGAATATTAGTTTTGAGAAATACTTATTTATTGTTTTAAGTGTTAATAAGTAATCTTATAGGAATATTAGTTTTGAGAAAGACTTTATGTCATAAATTAGTAACTCTGAAAACAAAGTTTGAGTTCAATTTTATTTCCATAAATATGTAATAATAGGTAACAATAAAATAATAAGTTGTGAGAAAATAAATGACACACAGTGATTTAAGTAGTTTAACTTTTCAATGTGAAAAAGTCTACTCCACTGACGACGACATATCGAATAAAATCCACTAATAATCAAATAGAGATACAAACAACAATTTTTAGAGAACTTCACAAAATATGTCAAGAAAACCCAAATACACCTACAAAATAACTCTCTATAATATACTAGTAATATATACCAATATAAATTAAAAAAATTTACTATTTAATCAAATATTACCATATAAATAACAATTACTTATTGCATATAGCTTGAACAAATAGCATTTATGCTACTTCTAATCTGTTAGGCAACTTCTACCCAATTGGTGGTAATGCAAGTGAGATCTAAAGGAGTCAGATAGACAATAGCTTCATGTTTTTCTATTCGGTAGGTTCCACTCTTTATTTTTTTTTCTTTTCAGTGGATGCTGTAACTTACAACAAAAACACATATAAGCTATATATATATATATATATAATAAAAAAATGGTTGAGGGTTTTGTTTAGGCATAAATGTTTTAGGCCAACAAATTTAACAAATCTCTACCTTGGCTCAAAATGAAAAACCAAGTTCTTCGAATATGAAATTCTTCGGATCATCAAATAACCGTCATCCAAAGCCCTGAAGGGTGATCATTTTTTGCAAATACCAATTAAGTCCAAGCAATGCTCGAACTTGTTAAATGGAACTGGTTTGGTTAACATATAAGTTGGATTCTCTGTAATGACTATCTTATTGACAACAATAGCACCTTCAGAGACAATGTCACGAACAAAGTGATATATGACATCAATATATTTGGTTCTTTCATTATACATAGTATTCTTGGTCAAGTGTATCGCAATTTGACTATCACAAAATACAACAGAATTATCCTGTTGTAACCCAAATCACAGACAAAACCTCTAAGCCAAATAACTTCTTTCACTACTTCTGCTGCTGCCATATATTCTACTTCTGTAATAGACAAAGCAATTGTATACTGTAAAGTACTAATGACACAATGAGAAAGAGTGAAGACATAACCTGTTAGAGATCTTCTTCTATTCAAATCACCAGCATAATTGGAGTCCACATAACCAATAACACTGTAACTGGTATTAGAACTTCCATCAAATACCAAACCAAAATTAGATGTGTCATTATCAGTTCTCAAATGCTTGATTTTCTTGTTTGGTTGATTTTTTATACAGACCTTGAATTTTACAAATTTTGAGAACACGTCATTTTTGTTCTTCAAAAAATACACCCAAACATGATGAGAGAAGTCATTAATAAAAGTCAACATATACCGGACACCACCCTTAGACACAACACGAGATGGACCCTAAAGATATGAATGAATATAATCAACAATACCTTTCATTTTATGGATGGATGTACTAAACTTGACCTTACAATGCTTTCCATAGACACAATGCTTACAAAAACCAAGCTTTTCAATTTTTTTGACTACAAAGAAAATCTTATTTGCTCAAAATAGACTTCCCTACCTCACTTATATGCCCTAGATGCATATGCCATAATAGAGTAGTATCTGAATCTTGATCTGATGAGGACGAAACTGAAACACTGTCAATAACAGTCCTACCCTGAAGCACATAGAGGCCACGCAACAATTGTCTTTTAATAACAACGAGAGCACCCTTACTAACTCTTAAAACTCCACCTTCAGCTACATACTTGTAGCCTTATGAATCAAGAGTACCCAAATATATCAAGTTCTTTTTCAAATCTAAAACATGATGAACATCTTTCAAAGTCTTAACAATACTATCATGCATCTTAATTTGGACAGTACCAATACCAATAACTTTGCAGGACATATTGTTTCCTATCAAGACAACACCCCATCAATGGACTGATAAGAAGCAAACTAGTCTCTACTGAAGCATATATGGTAAGTACAACCTGTATTAAGAATCCAAACATCTCCCTAAGAACCAATAGATACTGATAGAACATTTTCACTATCGAAACCATAACTATCTACAACACCAGCAACATCATTAATACCAGAAGACATTGTGACATATTTTTCTTTACCTTTGAGTTTCAGACAATTTACTTTCCAATGCCCTTCCTAACAGTAATAGTTGCATTTATATCTTCTTTTTCTAGACTTGCCTGTATTATTGCTTGTGCATTTTTCTTGATTTTTACCTCTAATAAATAAACCACTGTTATTATTATTATTGCTTGTGGATACCTTTTTATTCAACTATCTAGAATTCAAAACTATTTTGACATCCTCCAAAGAAGTAGTTTCTCGTCCATATAGTATGGTATCAAAAAAATGTTCAAATGAATGAAGTAAATAACATAATAAAACTAAGACATGATCTTCATCATCAATCTTAATACCACCATTTTTTAAATCACGAATAATTTTAGTAAATTTATCAAGGTGATAGTATAGATGTGTACTTTCTGACATTCTGAATGTATACAAACGTTGCTTCAAATATAACCAACTTGTTAAATACTTGATAATATACAAATTCTGCAATTTAAGCCATAATCCAGCAAGAGATTCCTCATCACCAACCTCGTATAGTACCTCATTAGATAACCAGTAAATATAGAATCAATCAGATAACTAGAAGCTCAAAATAAATCCAAAAAAATAAACTTGATTAATTATAATATATAATAAATAACATAATAACACAATGCTCTCATACCAATTTGTTATAAATTAGCACTTTTGGAAGTGAAATTCGAGTCCAATTTTGGTTACATAAATATGTAATAATGGGTAATAACAAAATAATAAAGAGTGAGAAAATAAATGGTACACGGTTATTTAAATAATTCAATTTTTTAATGTGAAAAATCTACTCTACCCTATTCTACTGACGACGATACACCGAAGAAAAACCACTAATAATTAAATAAATATACAAATATTAATCTTCATAGAACTTCACCCAATATGTCAAGAAAACTCAAATATATCCACAAAATAACTATTTCTGATAATATATAATAATATAAATTAAACAAATTATCATTTAATTAAATATTAACTTATAAATAACAACTATTTAGTGCATATAGCTTCAACAAATATCAACTATGTTACTTCTAATTTGTTAGGCAACTTCTACCGAGTTGGCAGTAAAGCAAGTGAGATTTGAAGGAGTCGGACGTACAACAGTTCCCTGTTCTTCTTCTATTCGGCAGTTTCTCTCTGCTTTTTTTTTTTCTTCTTCTTTTCAACGGCTGCTCTAACTTACAGCAAAAACACATATACGCTTATATATATAATAGAAAAAGGGCTGATGGTTTTGTTTGGGACTTAATTTTGGGCCAATAAATTTAACACTTTAGTTATTTTAAATTTGAAAAAAATTCTATGAGATTGTGTATTATATTTTAATGGGTCAGTTATAAGGAACTTTCTATCCAGAGAGATAGGCGTGGTCTAGCACTTAAAAAAGTGAGCTTTCAAATCCAAAAATTAAAGTGAAACTGACATATACTTAAGAAAATATTAATATATATATATATATATATATATATTAATATATATATATATATATATATATATAAACGATAATATTAAGATGAATTGATGTTTTTCTAAAATTTATAAATTTTTAAAAATTATCCTAAGAAACATTCTTATATTGTGGGCTTTTATTCGAACCAATTGAAGGAATTGTTTAGGGCATATGAAATACTACTATTGAGGATGAGATTCAATTATACATCTCTTTCAAATTTAAGAGAGACTCAATTTCGTCTTTCTGCCTGAACTTAGAAGTCGATTTTGTTGAAAATCAACACCAAAATAATAATTAAAGAGGTAGAGAAATAAATGAAGTGGTTGAAGAGGTAGAGAAATAAATGAAATGGTTGAAGGTTGTAGAAATAAATGAAGTGGTTGAAGGTTGTAGAAATAAATAAACGGGGTTGAAGGTTGTCAGAAATAAATGAAGTAGTTGAAGGTTGTAGAAATAAATAAAGAAGTAGTTGAAGGTTGTAGAAATAAATGAAGTAGTTCAAGGTTGTAGAAATAAATGAAGTCAAGGTTGTAGAAAATAGTCATGTAGATAAGATTTGTATTGGCTAGTGATTATTTCTTAGTTTTATATTCATACACAGATTGGTGTAGATTTACAGTGACTATAAATAGCCTACCTGTGCATTTAGTTTAATCATTCCATCAAAAACAAATAAGTCTTGTATTCTTAGTTTCGAGCGAAATGAAAGCTTTTCTCTTTGTGTTTGTATTTCTTCAATTTGTAAGTCATGTCTTTGAAAGGTGTTATAGTGAGTATAATACAAGTAGTTTGTTTACTTGTTTGGATCTAATATTAGTAAATTTAGAGTTGTTCATTCTAAATTTTACCTACAATTGGTATCAGAAATGACGGTGGGGATCGTTTCTAAGTGGAGTTATCTTCGAGTCGTGATGAGTTCGGTACTGCAAGTTTATTAGTCAAGCTTGTTCTAAGATAAATGAAGTCTTCACACACGATGGGTGATCTTCAAGTAGTTGGAGGAATCGAAGCTCAACAACAAAAACTATAACACATGGGCAACGTGTAGATGTCTTATCTACAAGGTCAAGACTTCATGAGGTCATTGGCGGTGATGAAGTTACACAACCAACGTTAAGATGCAAACGGCATCTTGCTTGGAAAATTAAAGTTGTGCAAATCGATGTTTGCTTTAAGACCACATTGAAGAAGAAATGCCGAGCATATTCGGATGCAAAAACACCAAAGCGTGGGACACTCTTGTTACGCTCTTTTCAAAGAAGAATGATACAAGATTGCAACTTCGGGAGAATGAGTTACTATCGATGGCGCAACGCTGATACGACGATTTCCCAATACTTTCACAAGGTAAAGTCATTATGCCGCGAAATTTCGTAGTTAGATCCAAAAGCTCCTATCGGGGGAAACGAGGATAAAGAGAATAATTATTCATGGTTTCGAGACCGAATATCGAGGGTTTGTTATCGCTATACAAGGATGCCGACACAACCATCTCTTGTTGAGTTTGAGAATCTGCTAGCTTCAAGCTATGGCTAAGCAAATGGGATGAGTCCAATCAAGTGAAGTTACAGAAAGTTACCACACTAGCAAAAGCAAAGGCACTTTCAAGCGGTACAATGGAAATGGATATAAAAATGATGGAGATAAAGGAAAAATTCCTCAAGGAAATTCGGAGGCTTTCGTCTGTGGGGAGCTTGGAAGAACCGCAATAACAATAGGAAATTACGGTGAATGTTACAATCGGAAAGACGGTGACATGGCAAAAGATTGTTGGAGTAAGAAAAAGCTGTTGAAAGCAATACAACATTTCTAGTTCTAAGGAGCAAAGCGAAGATGGTTGGGATGCCGAAGCATTATTCTGAGAGGAAGAAGAATTGGTTCTTACGGTAACAACATCAAAACATTGACTACAAGAATGACCGGATCGTAGATTCGGGTTCTCAAATCATATGACAGTGATAAACAAAAGTTCAGAAAGCACGACCGAGTATAAGGAGGTCGTGTACGGCGTATTAACCGACAACTCGGGTTACCGATAGCCCACATCGGTAAGATGATAGTTACGCTCGATATAGTACTAACCAAATACAACTTCAAGATGTTTATCATGTCCCAGGGAACGAAGACAAATTTGCTATCCGTGGCTCGCTTAACATCATCGTGCCATTATGTCTTGTTCGGTCCCCAAGATGTGAAGGTGTATCGTGATCTCAAAATCTCGAAACACCGACAACGGAGGGACAACGATTGGAATCGTCTACGTAATGTCGTCAGACCGCATATGTAGACAAGATAAGAAGAAATGAGGACAAATAGATTTATGGCATATGCGGTTAGGGTCACGTTAGCTATTCCAAGCTAGCGCGATGGTGAAGAAGTCGATGCTTGGGGCTACCTCAACTAGATGTACGTACGTACACGATCCGTGCGGGGTGCCAATATGGTAAAGCTCACCAATTGCCATACGAGGAATCGAAGTTTAAAGCAAAAGAACCGTTGGAGTTAGTTCACTCGATGTATTCATTCCGTTAAGCAACCATCAATCGCGGTATGCGATATATGGTGACATTCATCGACGACTTCGGCCAAGGTATGCGCTGGGTTTTATTTATGAAAGAAAAATCGACGTATTATCAAAGTTTAAAGACTTTAAAGAGTCAACCGAAGGAGAAGTTGGAAAGAAGATTCGTTGTTTGCGCACGCATAACGAAGTGAGAATATAGCTCAAAGTGAGTTCTCTCAATACCTAGGAATGTCGAATACGTCATCGCACACTTGTACAACACGCCACAACAAAATGGTGTAGCAGAAAGAAAGAACCGCTCATCTTACGAGAAATTTGTCTAGGTATGCTACATGAAAAGAATGTACCCTGAGGTTTTGGCTGAATCGATGAGACCGCAGCCTTTGTCATCACCGTACTTCCTCAACCAAGGTTAGAATTTGTTTCACCCTTTCGAGAAACTATGGAATACGAAACCTACAGCTAGCTACTTTCGAGTATTTGGTCACAGTATGTTATGTATTTGTTCCCGATCATTTACTGAGCAAATTTGACAAGAAAGTCGTTAGATGTATCTTCGTGGGATACTGACAGTACCAAAGAAAAGGGTGGAAATGTCAGGATCCAACGAGTGGAAGATGCTACACGTCACGAGACGTGGTGTTGATGAAGCATCTTCTCGGTGGTCATCGAGAAGGAAGCCTTGCCGGTACTCAAGAGAATTTGGAGATAAGTCGCAACAAAAGATGGAGGAGCATACTATTCAATTCCAACCAAGTTTAGATGAATCCGTGAGATCCAGGATTTACGATGATGGCGCCGAACAAAGAGTAGCTCGTAATCCTTGGCAACCGGCATATATCAACAACTAAATGAAGAAGGTGGGCCTAGTGAAATAGAAGAATCAACTCCACAACTTCAACTACGTAGGTCAACAAGAACACGAAGGCGAATCCCAAATACGCCAATGCACCCATAATTGAAGAAGCAATAGAACCCGAGACGTTTGAAGACGCATCGCAAAGATCCGAGTGGACGACACGGCTATGAGAGAAGAGATCGATGCACTTCAAAGAAAATCAAACTCTGGGATCCGGTGCGAAAGCCAAGAGATGTGAAACCCATATCTTGCAAATGGGTTTACAAGATAAAGCGTAGACCGTATGGGTCAATCGAGAGATACAAGGCACGATTGGTAGCTCGTGGTTTCTCTCAACCGTATGGACTAGACTATGATGAAACGTTTAGTCCAAAGGGCGAAACTTACAACTGCTCGAGTCCTACTTGCACTTCAGCAAAACAAAGATTGGAAGCGTAGCGAGATGGACGTGAAGAATGCTTTTCTTCACGAGAGTTGGATCTGGGAGATCTACATGATCCAACCAATGGGTTTTCATAGCCAAGATCATCCCGAATACGTGTGTAAGCTACGGAAAGCACTCTACGGATTAAACAAGCACCATGGCACGGTATGGTAAGATTGTCAATTTCTAACACAAAGTGGTTATTCAAGAACACTGCATTCTAGCTTGTTTGTTAAAGCCAATGAAGGAAAGCTAGCTATTCAGGCTAGTGTATGTGGATGACTTAATTATAACCGGTGATAATGAGGCGTAAATTCTTCGAACAAAGGAGAATTTGTCGGGTCCCGCTTCCGGATGAAAGAACTTGGCCAACTCAAGCACTTCCTTCGTTTAGAGGTTGATCGCACACAAGAAGGAATATTTCTTTGTCGTCAAAGAAAATATTCTAAAGATTTGATAAAACGGTTCGGAATGCTTGAATGCAAACCAATTTCGACGCCGATGGAGCCAAATGCCAACACGTGTGCACGTGAAGGAAAAGATTTAAGATGTGACAATGTATCGAAAATTGGCAGTGCTGATCTACTTAACCTTAACTCGGCCGACATTTCTTATGCAGTTGTTGTAATGAAATCGGTACATGCAAAATCCAAAAGAAGCCACATTTGGAAGCGATTCACGACGAATATTGAGATATGTGAAGTACAATTGACTACGGTCTTTTGTACAAGAAAGCGGAGACAACAAGCTGGTTATCGCGATGCGTTGCATATGCAGGAGATCATGACACCGTAAGATCAACAACCTACGTGTTTAAGCCGATTCTCGAACAATTTCTTGGTGTAGCAAAAGACAACCAACAAAAGATTACGTTATCAACCACTTGGTTTATATCAGCAAAGGCAATGGCGACTCAAGAATGTACATGGTTGATACAAATGAACAATAATCTACATCAATCAAGAATTATGCAGCACTGCATTTGTATTGTGACAATCAATCGAATTGTTTGCGGAGAATCCGGTCTTTCATGCAAGAACTAAGCATGTTAAAATACACTATCACTTTATTAGAAAAAGGTTAAGAAGAAATTGAAATGACAATCAAGACGGATAATCAAGTTGCAGACTTGTTCCACAAAAAGCTGTTGGGCAGTTCGAAATGTTTCACACGCTTGAACGATCAAGAAAAATAGTAAGAAGTTGGTGTTGAGGGGAGTGTTGAAAATCAACACCAAAATAATAATTAAAGAGGTAGAGAAATAAATGAAGTGGTTGAAGAGGTAGAGAAATAAATGAAATTGGTTGAAGGTTGTAGAAATAAACGAAGTGGTTGAAGGTCAGAGAATAAATGAAGTAGTTGAAGGTTGTAGAAATAAATGAAGTAGTTGAAGGTCAAAATAAGTCAAGTAGTTGAAGGAAAAATAAATGAAGTGGTTGAAGGTTGTCAGAAAATAGAAGTGTGTAGATAAGATTTGTATGGTAGGATTATTTTTCGCTTTATATTTCATACACAGATTGCATTATGACTATAACATATTTCATGCATTTAATGACCATTCCATCAAAAACAAATGTTTTCAGATTCTTAGTTTGAACAGTTGAAGGAACAGAATTTCTCTTATACTAGATTTGCTTCAATTGTATTTGAAAGGTGTTATAGTGAGTATAATACAAGTAGTTTGTTTAATTGTTTGTATCTAATATTAGTAAATTTAGAGTTATTCATTCTAAATTTTACTCTACAGATTTTATATATACAAAATTCAAATAGTTTAATAGATAATAATTGAACTTTGAGGCTTAGCTAGCTCAGCGGAATTGTAGGTCACGTCTCTGTCTATTTCATGTACAATAATGGCAGATTTTTTTTTCTTTTTTTCTTTCTTTTTTGGATACTGAACAAAAACGGAGTGAGTCAGACTAGCCGATAGATTCGAAAAAGGATATATTATTAGGAGATATTATGCATTATGGAGCAACATTAATTTTATTGATTATTTTTTCTTTATTAATTTAAAGCATCACGTCTCACTGTATATATAATTTCTCACTTATTAACTATTACTTGTCCCAGACGCAGCGACAAGTGGCTGATTCAGCCTCTTTTGCATGAAAATCCAAGCAAAATGAGAAGCTCATCGTTTTCGGTTTCATAAAAGCATTATTTATCCTAAAAAGTGCAACTGACATTTTACTTTTGTAAATCAAATATATTTAGTTATCATATTATTATATTTATAAATATTTTAATTATTTTAAATTAATTTTAATAATTTTATTTATAATTTTTTAAGATATATTTCTTTAAATATTTACCAATTAATTTAAACTTAAATTTTTTTTCAAAAATAAATAATAATAATAATAATAATAATAAGAAGAAACCAAAATTATAAATAAATTATTAAAGCATTTGAAAATGTAACATTGAAACGATTAAATTGTATCAATTTTTTTAAAATAACTTATATATTATATTTATGAAAATAAAGTGATCAAAATATCGTGATATTATTATTTATGTAAACGGCTTATTTTTATCAGAATTTTTTAATTCAAATTTTAATTATTAATAAGTAAATCATATAATTATTTTAAAAAATTTATTTCTTATTTCTAAATATTATTATATTTATTTCAATTAATAGTTCATATTTATAAGTGTTCAAAAGAAAAAAAAATTATTTTATATATTTATAAATTATGATTAAAATAATTCCTTATATGTTAACATAATGATATATATTACATTTTATATTTTATTGTAAATTTTATAAAATAATTAAACTAAATATCTTAAATAAAAAACACAATATATTTTCTCAATAAATGTCTTAGATTTACTAAAACAATTAAAAGAAGTAAATTAATTTACGTTTAACTATCAATAACAATACTATAGTCACACGCCTCTTGTGAAATTGGAGTGGAAACAATCTTAAATTATGGATCGTTGAAATATTTTTAGCACTATAACTCTTATCCAAGGACTCCTATTCCTATAACTAATGTTATATTATAGTAATATTAATTTAGATTATATTATATTATTGATGCCGACGATTATGAACGATATGATTAATTTTCTAATCTTCTTGGGTCACATATTTATCACTAATGATTGATATGGTGCTTTGATTTTAACAGGAATAATTCACAATATATTTTCTTTTCTCTCTACGTATCTTCCTCTATTTATCTAAATATATATCTACAAGTGTAAGAAACCCAGTTGGTTCTATCTATTTCCCTGATCTCCATACCCCTAGCTCCCTCTCTTAATATCAATTAGTCCCATTCTCAGTTTACATTTACATACATATAAATCAGATAACAACACAACGGAGACGAATTCTATTATTCTCCAGGAGAGAAAAGGGTCCTTTAATTCAACAATTACAACGTTAGATACAATATACACGTGTTTAAGGATTCATCTTTCTGCTCCAGAACTCTGAATTCTTACAGACGCGAAAAGGGTAATCTTTGTCATAAATCTTGACGCTTGTAAAAATTTATATACATCTTCTTTCTATCATCCCAAAAACGCGTTTCACTCTGTTTCTATACTTTCTTCATCACAATTATGGTATGAATCACATTTATTTCCTTCATAAACTTGAATTGATTTTCACCAATGTAGTTTATGTTGTACTGTTAGTTTCATTATGTACTGAATTGGGTCTGTAAGATAATTGCAGAATTTTAATGTTGATCTCCATCTTATTTGCCTTAAACTGTGAAATTTTTTCATGTGCAAACTATTAATCGGGTATTAATGTTATTTAAAAAACTTCAATTTATTACTTTTTAATAGATTACTTTCATTATTACCATATCTTTTAATTAATTATTTTGGTTAAAATTTGACTAATTTGATAGAAATATTTAAGTTATATTGAGGACTTGTTTTGAACGTGATAACGAAGTTATAATTTCATACGTTACTAAATTTTTTTTTATTAAATTTATTAATTTTTGATTAAAATAATTAATTAAGAAATATTTTAATAGTATAAATAATCAATCCAAATAAAAAATTAAATTTTTTAACATAAAATTAGTCAGCAAAGTCACAAGCATGATTATATTTCCTTTTCTTTTTGTCCTTCCTCAATAATTTTAACCATGTTTGCTTCTCTAGAATTCAATTTCTCATTCTGCTTAATTGGTGTGGAATCTCAAGTTTCAACAATTTATACGAATATTCTAATTAACACTTAAAACAGGGAACATAGAGGTTCACCATGCTTGGAAATGGAATTGTTGGGATTGTCTCTGAGTCTGTTGATAAGTGGGAACGAAGGGCTCCTTTAACCCCATCCCATTGTGCTCGATTACTACATAGTGGTAAGGATAAAACTGGAGTGTCCCGCATAATTGTGCAACCATCTACCAAACGTATCTATCATGATGCACTTTATGAGGATGTTGGCTGTGAAATATCAGAAGACTTGTCGCCGTGTGGTCTGATCTTGGGCATTAAACAACCAAAGGTACTGAATTTTCCTTTTCTTTTATTTGTGTAAACGTTCAATCTAGTAACAGATCAGGCTTAGGAAATTTGACCCAAATCTTTGATTCTGTTGCAGGTTGAATCTGTACTTCCTGATAGAGCCTATGCATTTTTCTCTCATACTCACAAGGCCCAAAAGGAAAACATGCCTCTGTTGGACAAGGTATCTTCTAGTTGATCTTTCAAGAAATAAGACTTATTATGCAATGAAAGCCTTTGATTGGCTTATACATTTCTTTTTGGTTTGTAGATTTTAGCTGAAAAGGTAACTTTATATGATTATGAGCTTATTGTTGAAGACCACGGGAAAAGGTTACTTGCATTTGGAAAGTATGCTGGTAGAGCTGGATTACTTGACTGCTTACACTGGCTGGGACAGCGTACGCTCTATAACCTTTGAGAACCTCTTCTTCTTCCTTTTGGTTTTTACCCAAATTTTGACATATCTAATACTGTTGTCAAGTTAATTTTATTTTCCTTCCTTTTTTTGGGGTGTTCTTAGGATACCTTAGCCTTGGATATTCTACTCCATTTCTCTCTTTGGGTCAATCCTACATGTATTCAACTTTAGCCGCTTCCAAGGCTGCAGTAATCTCTGTGGCAGAAGAGATATCATCTCAAGGACTACCATCAGGAATATGTCCTCTAGTGTTTGTGTTCACTGGTTCGGGAAATGGTACTCTTTCATTTCATATTATTCTTTTTCAGACAATTTACAGTTTTTCCATTTTAAAATTTTCTTTTGTACACATGTAGTTCAAATTTCTGATTTGTTAAATCTAAGTATCTTAGTAATGTCATTCGGTAATTTTGAGTCAAAACGTTGGGTTTTTAATTAAAGTGTTAAGTTCATATGACATCTAGCATCAATGTGAATCACTATATTATTTTGGTTCCGTGCAGTTTCTCTAGGAGCACAGGAGATATTTAAGCTTCTTCCCCATACCTTTGTGGATCCAAGCAGACTTCCAGAGCTATTAGTAAGTCTAAATATTTTGTATATCAGACTCGTTTTTTTCTTTCTAGTCAATTATTTCTCGCTGCTCGTGATGCATACTCTCGTACTGATTTCTACCGGAAAAGGCAATAGTGGAGGTTACTAAAGAAAACATTTCCAACCCTTTTTCTTTCACTTGGGATAACTTAATTTTTGATTCCAAAAACATGCTCACATACACACCCGCACTGCCTTTTTGGAGTTAACTTTATGCATGTGTTTCCCCTTGGTTAGGCCAAAGATGCATCTCAACCTGGAAAGACATCAAAGAGGGTCTTCCAAATATATGGGTGTGTTGTGACTTCTCAAAATATGGTTAGAAACAAGGTTTTAACAAAATCTTTTGACAAAGTAAGTCATGCCAATATTAACTTAGATTCGTGGTTTTTATTATCAACTTTGAAACTTGGGACTATCATAAATTAAACTAAACCTGAGAATTTTCAATTGTTTCAGGCTGACTATTATGCACATCCTGAACACTACGACCCTATTTTCCATGAAACAATAGCTCCATATGCATCTGTAATTGGTTCGTGGCCTACTATTCAGTCAATTTTTTATTTTTATTTTTTGTGAAAATGCTTCTTAAAGAGGGAACTTCCCCCCACAACAAGAAGGAGAGACATGAAGATAACTAGAACCGACAATGTTTTGTATAATAATTGTCAGTTAGCAGGTTATTTTATATCTAGAAAATGAACAACAAATGGCATCATCGTTTTTTTCTAATTATAGTTTCATCTCAGATTTATGGTTGCCTAGGTTTATCTTGATTACCAAAAAAGCACACTTAGCTGTTAAGTGCTTCTTGGCTTTTGTGTAGGTTATCCAAGTGATAATGGCATAATTTTAGTAAAGAAGATAAAGCATATATGCAGATATTTGTATTATTGTTTCTTACACAGAATTTGTTCTAGGACTCATGAGATGATGTTTTAACAAAAAATGCAATTTTATTTTCACGCCTATGGCAAGAGCTAATGATCAGTGTGTGATTGGATCCAATTTCAAAATTTGGGATCATTATGTTATTATTTATGTATTTCTTGCAGTGAACTGCATGTACTGGGAGGAAAGGTTTCCGCGTCTATTGAGTACCCAGCAGCTTCAGGACTTGATGAAGAAGCGATGCCCACTTGTTGGAATTGCTGATATAACTTGTGATATAGGTGGCTCAATAGAATTTGTTAACCAAACCACTTCTATTGATTCACCAATTTTCAGGTATTCATGGATTCTGTCGAATTCAAATTGTAGCTATTGTTTCTTGTTTTCTGTCATTTTCATAGATATGCTATTAGTTACGTGTCACTTGTTTGTGTGTTTCACCATCCATGGAGATTTTTCTTGAAAATTGTTTTATATTATAACCTAGCTGCTTGTATTTTCTATTATGACTTTCATTACTTGTTTAAGCAAACCATCAGATCGTGTCGATTCAATATAGTACTTAAAGATTCCGAAAGATCCATTCCCTTGCTTCTCTATGACTAAATACTATGCATGGGCTTGTTGTATTAATTGGACAGATTAAGTACAAAATAAGTTCTTTGGAATGATGCTTCCATAAGAAAAATCTTATGTGCATTTACTGTACTACTGTATCTAGGATGTTGCCTATTATGCTTTTCCTTGATTTTTGCCTTTTAGAGCCTATGTTATTGTTCAGGCCATTTACTGTATATCTTTGTAGAGTACTATCATATCATATTCAAGTTGTGCAAGTCTCTGGAAATATTCTCCAATTTGTTTCTACATCTTCAGTAACAAAATGTTCAATGATGTTTCTCAGATACGATCCATTTAGCAATACCTACCATGATAACATTGAAGGTGATGGTGTGATATGTTCCGCTGTTGATATTCTTCCTACGGAATTTGCAAAGGAGGTGCAGTATTTACCTTTCAATCATCTCTCTAAAAATATATGATCTTGTTATTTGAGTATTCTGAGCACTTTGCATGAATATACTTAACCTTGCATTTATCTGTGAAAAGGCTTCCCAACATTTTGGAGATATACTATCCAATTTCGTTCCCAACTGGGCCTCAACAGTGGATATTATAAAGTTACCTCCACACTTGAACAGAGCCTGTATCACCCATAAAGGAGTGCTTACCTCCTTGTATGAATATATTCCAAGAATGCGAAAATCAGAGTCAGAGTAAGCTTTCACTCAGTAATGAAATCAGAATCAGAGTGCTTACCTCCTAGCTATTTGTCCTATTTCAAATTCTCCTGGTCTTTCACTCAGTAATATAATTAGGATATTCCTATCTTAACTTTCAGACTAACAGAAATTCCTGGAAGTAGCACACCTAGCAAGAAGAAGTTCAATACTTTGGTAGGTCTCTCTTTAAATCATACATATTTGGTTTATTTTTCACTTTATCATCACAGATATTAAGCATTAGATCATAGAATTCATGCTGAACTAAGTATAAACTACTTCTATTTACTCCTTTACTTTATTGTTATAATGACAGGTATCATTGAGTGGTCACCTCTTTGATAAATTTTTGATAAACGAGGCCTTGGATATTATTGAAGCTGCAGGTGGTTCCTTTCACTTGGTTAAGTGTCAAGTGGGTCATAGTACCGATGCTTTTTCGTTCTCAGAACTTCAAGTAAGTAAACAGTTAGAACTGTTTTACTATTACTATTACTATTACTGGCAACTTTGACGGCATTGTGTAGTGAGAAACAACCTATCTCAATGTTTGGTTCTCTCAATCTCCAGAATGATTCTAAGCAACCGGATATGTTGTTGGTTGCATTAATATGGGAATATGATCATTATTTTACTATAACTCTTGTGTCACAAAATTAGAAATCTTATGTTTGATATCTCATCAAAAGACCTAACATCGTTTTGAACAGGTTGGTGCAGATAATAGGGAAATCCTAGATCAAATTATTGATTCATTAACTTCTCTTGCCAAGTCAGATGAAAATAGTGGAATTGTAAAGAAAGAATCAAATAAAATCTCATTGACAGTCGGTACAGAGGGTGCAAAAAAGGAAATTTTTACAGAAGGAACGGTCAAGGTTCTTATTATTGGAGCAGGTCGGGTGTGTCAACCAGCTGTTGAGCTATTAGTCTCAGTTGGAAGCAATTCGTCAAGACAATTGAATAAAACTTTCCTGGGAGATAACCTAGAATTGCAAAACAGGATTCACGTTATTGTTGCATCTCTTTATCTCAAGGATGCAGAGGAGGTACCAGTGACCTTTTTCCCTTTACATTTCCTTTATTTTCTTATGTAAACTTTACTGGCATGTATATATGTTAATATCATGAGGAAGAGACTTTTTGTATCCTGTGAACCTGAATGTCAAGCATATAATTTTTTTTTCATATGGTTCTTTTGCATTTGAATGTTCTCATCATCTCAAATGACTTTGAAAAATGGTTGCAGATCACTGAAGGAATTCCAAATGCGACACCAATAGAGCTTAATGTGTCAGATCAAGCCAATCTTCACAAGTATGTTTCCAAGGTGAGAAATCTTCTTCTGTGGGGTGAGATTGGGTTATAAAAACATCTAATAACAATTTCTGGAATTTATGATTCAAACAAGTTTTAAGAACTGCTGCTGAATATTTATCAGCACAGACACATAGCAGTGCAATAACAAAATTATTATACTGAATCCTGGACATAGTCACCAATTTTCTTTCTTGCTTTAGATGTTTAAGTCACCTCACTGCTATTATTTCTCTCTTTTAAGAATAATTTAATGTAAATCTCTTTCATGGTTTAACAAACGTTTGCACATTTTGTCATTCTCATGCAGGTTGAACTTGTTATAAGCTTACTACCTGCTAGTTGCCACATCATGGTAGCAAATGCATGCCTGGAGGTACTATAAAGTTTCTCAACCTTTATGTAGAATCATTTGCAATGTGAAACTAGTTTTTCTTTCTCTTACTCGAAAAGGAGCGAAAAAATTTCACTTTATTAGTGAAAAAGTTTGAGAAGTTTTTTTTGAAAGCAGTCTTTGTTGGGCACAGCGGGTAAAGATAAAATGAATTCAACAGAGTAGAATAATGACACCGGAAATTTAACGTGGTTCACCCTTTAATTTGGGCTAAGTCCACGGGACAAACTCCGAAAAGTATTTCTTCCACTAATAAGATTAATGGGTACAAAGTGAGAGGCAATACAACAAATTGAGATAAACCCAAAATAGTGTCACACAAGTGTTTCCCAAACTCACTATTTTGTCACTCCCCTTTTAGAAAAATATCCCAATATTTTTCTAAGATATTCTCTCACTTTCTTACATGACGCTATATTTCTTCAAAGAAATTGTTCCTTTGGCTTTGCTTTGCTTCACTTCTTGTTTGGTGTGTTGATATTTCTCTAAGGCAAAGACATTGCCTATTTATGAGCAAAATTGCATATCAATGTTAGATACTGCTCATAGATTGTGGTTGCAACTACCATTTGTAGACTTACCCATTTGTAGTTACATCACCATTGGTGGTTGCCTTACCACTCTGTGTTTTCTTCTCTTAAATGTAGGAGGACTCGCAAATCTCCCCTCCCGACTACATTGAGGCTCGGCAATCCAGCTGACTAAGCGACGGTATTCAAAATTTTGTCTCGGGAGAATTTTTGTTAACATGTCGATCCATTTTCTTGTATGGATCTTCTCGAGTTGTAATAGCTTCTTCTCCATTACATCCCTAATCCAGTGATATCTCCATCATATGTTTTGATCTCGAATGAAAGGAGGCATTCTTTCCAAGATGGATATGCTTCGACTATCACAAAATAACCGATAACTGTCTTGTTGTAACCTGCTCTTTTCAAGAACTTTTTCATCCATAACAACTCTTTACATGCTTCCGATTCTTGCTATGAATTACGCCCGGTAGTGAACGTGACACATTTTGTAACTTTGATTGCACGTGACCGCCTCACGCGAATGTAATCAAGTAACTGCGAAGTGGATTTTCTGGAATCCACGTCACACCAATATCTGCGTCACGGTATCCAACTAACACAGTTTATCATTTCCAAAACATGACATATTTTGGAAGAACCTCGAAGATACCTGAAAAATCCATTTAACTATGACCTCAATGTTCCTTTCCAGGATTTGAAAGGAATCTACTCACAATTCAAGCTGCGTGAGTGATATCCGTTAATACAAACCATGGCATACATTAGATTTCCAGCTATTTGAAGCATATGGAACCTCTTCCATCTCTTCCTTCTCTTTGCCTTGAAGTAGGCGGCTCGCTAACTTAGCTTAAAGTGATTAGCAAGAGAGGGACAACTAATCGCTTTTAGCCTTATTAAGTATGAAATCTCTCAAGTACTTTCTCAATGTACTTCTCTTGTGACAACCGTAATTTCTTGGCGCCTGCATCTAATAATACTCACGTACGAGAATACTGTTTCTTTGGTCTAAGTCTTTCATTGAAAAAAGACTTACCTCAATGCTAACGTTTTCAAGTTGTTGATTAAAATATTTCGCCAACAATCAACATATCATCCACATGAGCAAAAGAATAATAAAATCATCATTAGAATTTACGCACAAAACACAATGATGGTCTCAGTAGTCTTTTTTGTAGCCTTGCTCCCATATGATTTCGAACTTCTTGTACCATTGTCTTGGTGCTGTTTTAAGCCGTAGAGACTTTTCTTCAATTTACGGACATAATCTTCTTTTCCGATGAAAACCTACAGTTCCATGTATATCTCTTCTTCCAAGTCACCATGTAGGAAGGCGGTTTTGACATCCATTTGCTCGGCCTCCAAGTTAAGACGTGATGCTAACCACTAGCACGGTACGAATGGATGTCATTTTCCTGGAGAGAAAATCTCATCAAAGTCAACACCTTTTCTTTGGCCGAATCCTTTGTGACCAATCGCTTTGTATCGTAATTTGGAACTATGTCGCCCATTCTTGCTTACCGAACACCCATTTATTTTTCAAGGCCTTCTTCCCTTTGGCGCTTTCATCGGCCTCAAAGGTTTTGTTCTACGTCCAAGGACTTCATCTCATCTTGTACGGCTTCAATCCATTTTTTGTTTGGATTCGCCATCGCCTCTCTTCATAATTCTCGGAGTTATAAAATTTCGTTGAAAGTTACATACTTATCCTGGAGGATATGAGATAGAGGGTCGTCTCACTCTACATCACTTCGATTCAAGGGAAACGGGAGAAGCGCGGTGTTGGTCTTTGGATAATGAACATCATTATTTCCTCATCTTCGTAACCAACTTACATGGGGGCATCATCTTAATCAATTGGAATAAACACTGGTCTTCATCTCAACTTGTCTTGGCGATGTTGGAGGAATTAATTCCAAATCTCGATGAGTCGCCATTGGAATTAGGAACATCTTTCTTCATTTTGATAATATCTTCAATGGTCTCATCTTCAACAAATATAGCATCACCGTCACGACAAGTCTCTTTCTGAACTAGATCGTAAAATCTATAGCCAAATTGATCTTGACCATAGCCAATAAAAATACAACCGTCTTGTTTTGGCATCAAGTTTGGATCTCTCATCCTCGGGGATACGAACAAATGCTTCTGCGGAAACACTCGCAGATGATCATGTGAAACATCCTTTCCTCGACCGTACTTTTATTTGGAACATCCATGCTGAGAGATACAGGTGAAAGATTCAACACGTATGCGGCGTAGTACGGTTTCACCCCAAAAATTTTAGGCAACTTTGCATGTGAGAGTAGACATCTAACTCTGCTCCATCAAAGTTCTATTCATCCTCTCACGGCTAAGCCATTCATGCTGGGTGTCTTTGGGTGTCATCGATCGATGGAATACCGTGCTTTTGCAATAAGCATGGAAAGGTCCGATGTATTCTCCACCATTGTCAATCCGGATGCACTTTAGCTTCTTTCGTCTGTCTCAACCGAGGCATGAAAAAACTTCTGAAGACATCTAGCACGATCCTTTGTCTTTAGAAGATATACCACGTCTTTCTTGAATGATCATCAATGAAAGTCACAAAGTATTGAGCACATGGTGACTTTGGCATTGGTCCACGTAAATCTGAATGAATCGGATCTAAAATATTATTCGTGCGGAGGAAAGCTCTTGGCTTGAACCCTATTTTGCTTTCTGCTAGGCAATGAACACATTTCTCCAAATGTACTTCATCCATTCCAAAGAATATCTTCTTTTTGGCTAGACTTGTCAAACCTTTTTCACCCATGTGATCGTTGAGTCTCTTATGCCATGGCTTCCGGCACTATCTTATCTTCTATGGCATTTCTTGTGTCGGTGAGAGTTTCGCTTGCATTATATACAAAGTTGTATGCTTCTCACCTCTCAGTCCTTACTAAGGAGCCTTTTGTAAGTTTCCATTTGTCATAAATGAAGGAGGCTTACAATATCCTTCATTCTGCAATCGGCGCACAGAGATCAAATTCGGGCGCATATCCGGAATATGCGACATCCTTGAGAAATAGTCACGGTTCCGTTCTCTGTTTCCAAGCAAACGTCTCGCTTTACCTACTACGCTGACGGACCTTCATTTCCCGTTCTAACAACACCAAAACTTCCAGGTGTGTATGATGATGAGAAAATTCTCTACGCGATGATGGCGTGAATCGTGCTACCACTATCAATCACCCAATCGGTCTCGTGTGATGCAAGATTGACAAAAATCTTCATCATAAACGATATTGAACTCGCCTATGGTATTTGTTTGCTGCATCATCCATTTGTCGTCATCCTTTTTTGTTACTTTACTGTGTTCGTTTCTTGTTCCTTCGAACAGACAAAATTTCTTAATGTGACCCTTCTTACAATGATGGCATTCAACATTGGCAAATTTGTTTGATTTGCCTCTGCTTTCTTACTTCTGGGTTTTTGTTCTTTGTACGGTCTCGCTTCCTCTGTGATAATGATAAGCTTGTCTTGAATCTCTTTCCTTATTTTGTTTCTCATATGAGAACAAGGCTTCTACAACAACTTCAAACTCCATCTTGTCTTTTGCATAAGTCGAGTTGTTGTGATATGATTATATGATGAGGGTAGTGATGCCCAACAACATCACAAGGACTTTCTTTATCGCCCAAAACTCACATTAAATCTTGCTAAGTGAGAAAGCTTCTTTGGAAATTGCTAACATCTTCATCGTACTTACATTATCTTCCTTCCTCATCTGATATAGCTCTTTCCACAAATAAAATTTATTGGCAAGGTTCTTTGTCATGTTCCCGTTTTCTAGAGTCTCCCATGTTTCTTTACTTAGCGATCTTGCAATTTTTGATTCAATATTTTACGCAAGACAACATGCGAGAGATTTAAGCGGATTGTACTAGCCGCAATCTCATCTATTTCCTCCCATTGTTTCTCGAGTGACGGTTGCTACCTTCTTTTCTTTTCCCAATAGAACGCTTATGGACCTTCACATTTGAATGAGAATATCTTTCATCCTCCTTTGCCATAAAGAGAAATTATTATTGCCATTAAATTTCTCAATATCTACCTTTTGGCTTGACATTTTTTTTATTTGTATTTCTTTTTCTTTTTGTAAATAAATACGCCTGGACCTAATAAAATCTTTTACGATGTGGAAGATCGATCTATCTTTGAACCACAGGCATATTAAGAATTTTACTAGACCGGCTACGACGATTGTTGAGCCTGACGGGTAAAGATAAAATGAATTCAACGAGTAGAATAATGACAGGAAATTTAACGTGGTTCACCCTTTAATTTGGGCTAAGTCCACGGGACAAACTCAGAAAAGTATTTCTTCCACTAATAAGATTAATGGGTACAAAGTGAGAAGCGTCCTGACAAATTGAGATAAACCCAAAATAGTGTCACACAAAGAGTGTTTCAAACTCACTATTTTGCCACCCCCTTTTAAGAAAAATATCCCAATATTTTTCTAAGATATTCTCTCCCACTTTCTTACACACAACACTATATTTCTTCAAAGGAAATTGTTCCTTTGGCTTTGCTTTGCTTCACTTCTTGTTTGGTGTGTTGATATTTCTCTAAGGCAAAGACATTGCCTATTTATAGGCAAAATTGCATATCAATGTTAGATACACCTACCATTGTGGTTGTACCTACCATTTGTAGTTGCACCTACCATTTGTAGTTACACCTACCATTGGTGGTTGCACCTACCACTTGTGTTTTCTTCCTCTTAAATGTAGGAGGGACTCACAGTCTTATGTTAGCTAGTGGATTTATCATTTTCTTTTCAGTGTTTGGAGTCAAATTTTGATTTTATGGCCATTAAATCACCTGTTTTCATTTGATATTTTCATCAAACTAAGTACAATACATTATTTGTGTACTGGTGCAGCTTAAAAAGCATCTTGTGACAGCTAGCTATGTTGATGATGCCATGTCAAAACTAGATGAAACGGCAAAGAGTGCTGGCATTACAATTCTTGGAGAGATGGGCTTAGACCCTGGTATAGGTAATTGCTAGCCTCAGATTTCCCATTTTTCTTTACATGGAATTTAACATTCAAAATGATGCTTGAAATTCAATAAATGTTAGCTTAAAAATATATTGATGTACAGATCATATGATGGCAATGAAGATGATCAACCAAGCGCATGTTCGAAAAGGGAAAATAAAGTCTTTCAATTCTTACTGTGGAGGAATTCCATCTCCAGCAGCTGCAAACAATCCATTAGCATACAAATTCAGGTACTCCATGTCTAATAATCATAATCAGAGCCACTTCATTTTTGTAAATAGACTTTTTGTCAAAATCATAAACCAATTTGTAAAGTCTGATTTCTTCATTTTCTGCTACATTATTTCAATTACCTCTTCAAAGAGTGCCTTTAATTGAGAATTTCATTACCTACTTAATTTTTTCTCCCCATCACTTAAATTTTATGAAGGATACTTACTATCTTTTCAACTATTTCAGTTGGAGTCCTGCAGGAGCTATTCGAGCAGGGCGCAATCCTGCCCTTTACAAATCTCGGGGTAAAACCGTGCATGTTGATGGTGAGATTTCAACAATGAAAATACATTTATAAGTGTTAAGAAATTTGGATAAAATGGTATAATCACAAATTCTCACTCTCAAGATCTTCCTTAGCAGAATATCAAATAACAGAGAAATAGATAATACACAACACAAGAATTATAGTGGAAACTCCAAATTAGAGAAAAACCACTTTCGTTGTCAAAAGACAACCAGAGAAAAATTCACTATGTGGAAAATTGTTACAACCACACTCTCAGTAATTTTCTCACACACCCAAAAGACAAGAGCAATTACAAGTCCAAGAGAATTTTCCCACAAAATTCTCTCACTTAAGAACTTCTCATACAAGCTTTTCTCTATTTTTGGGATGATTATCAATGAAGAAATGAAGCCATATTTATAGCCTTCAAGTTCTCATTTCATATGCCAAACATTTCTTCATTCAACAAAATTAGGCTACCTAATTTTCCTATTCTTTATTCAAACAAGGTTAGGCACCTCCATCTTTGACAATATGGTAAGCCACCTTCCATGAATTTTCTTCTAAATTAGGCACCTCCTATTTTGACTAACAAACCTAATATTATTTTTAATCAATCATAACAATCTCCACCTTGATTAAAAATAAACATGGTTACCACTACAACACTATCTATTCCAACAATCATAATTCTCTACACCGAGAATTATCATACTCCACCATAAAGAGTACACCCACTTAGAATTAATCACCAATTCTAAGAATTTCACATCGGCTCATGTCGAAAAAAAAACTTGCTGAAATTTATGGTGCAACTCCCACACTTGGTTTTCCCGAGAGTTCATCAGCCATCGACATTCTTTCCACCACACACCTTGCATCTATACCAAGCCAATGCCCGTGTGCAAACTTGTGGACCCGCTACCAGTAACACACCTTCTTTCATGGAAATATTTAGAGACTAGCGGCATGCCATAAGGATGTACACGCTCTTTTCAAAGAGCATCACTATAGTCTTTGAAAACAGACATATTATTAGCGTCACCGTCGGTATTTGAACTTCTTGCAGGATCAGCTCCACCCTTTGGACAATTTCTTTTGAGGTGCCCAGATTGTCCACACCCCCAGCACACTATCTTCTTTTTCATGAAATTGTTTTTCTTTCGGTTGTCAGCTACCAATCTTTGAGTTTTCAGTGAAACATTTCTTTCACCACTCAGCCTTTTTTCTTCAGAAAACAACTTGCTAGTAACTTCTGAAAAAATTATTTTCTCCTTTCCATGAATCAAGATAGGTTTCACGTGATCATAAGAAGATGGAAGAGACCAAATGAGCCTTAAAACTATATCTTCATCATCAAATTTAACTCTAATGGTTTCCAGTTTAGAGACAATACCATTGTGAACACTTAGATGGTCAGACATAATAGTTCCTTCATTCATACGCAAAGTATGAAATTGCTCTTTCAAATACACCCGATTTGAAACGCCTTTTGCCTGATACAATTCTTCAAGCTTTTCCCAGAGTTCTTTGGCCATAGATGTTCCATGCACATTTGCAAGAATATTTTTGGCCAAACAAAGCCGAATTGCACTTGCAGCTCTTAGATCAAGATCTTCCCAATCTTTATCACTTATATTGGTTTTACTGGACTCAATACCAGTAACAAGGGCTGGTTTCCCCTTTATGTTAGATATTATTGTTATAAAGCTCCTTAATTTAAGGAGCAAATTAAGGAGCAAAACATGGAACAAAACATGGAGCAAAACATGGAACAAAACAAGGAGTAAAACATGGAGCTTAATTCTAGGAGCAATTCAAGGAACCATTAATTTAAGGAGTAATTCAAGGAGTGAATTTTCCTATAAATAGATGTGTAATTGTAATGAATTAACCATCCAAAGTGTTCATTCCAATTGAGAGAAAAGCTTAGAGAGAAAAGCTTTTGTGAGAGAAAATTGAGAGTAATTTTCTTGGGTGTAATTGGGTTGTGAGTTGTGAGTGTTGTAAACACCTTGTGTAATTTCTCCCCTTTCAGTAAAAGATCTGCGGCGAGTCAGGAGGCCGTAAGCAAGATTAGTAGAACTCGTTATCAAATTTAGTGTTATTTTCTATTCTTGCTTTCTCGCCATCGGCTTATCGGGAATTTGCGTTATTTCCCGACAATGGTATCGGAGAAATTTATTGGTAGTGATTTACATCAATTTTACGCAAGAAATAGTCGAGAAACGATCCGGAAGGAAGTCAGATTTTAGTGGGAGCGATGGCGCGGATGAAGGAAGGGTGAAACTCGAGAAATTTGATGGCCACGGATTTCGGGTTTTGGAAAATGCGGATAGAGGATTATACGTATCAAAGAAATCTATATCAACCCTCTCGGGAAGAAGCCGGAGGCATGAAGGAAGAAGATTGGAATCTTACAGACGAATAAGCCTCGGAGTTATTCGATTGACGTTATCCCGTAATGTTGCTTTCAACGCAAAGGGAAAAAGACACGCGGGGTCTTATGGCGTTCTCTCCGATATGTGAAGCCCATGACCTCAAAGCAAAGTGCACGATGAGGCGCTTTCGATTTGCGGATGACGGAAGGCGCGTCGGTAGCTCGACATCTCGATAGACTCGACACGGTTACAAGCAGTTGAGTTCGGTGGAATAGTCGATGAAGAAGTACGAGCGTTGATACTTTTGTCGCCTGCACCGAGAAAGGCTGGAATCTTACTTGTCACGGGCATGAGTAGCTCGTCGGGAAAGCGATAAGTTGAAATTTGGACGATGTTCGTGATTTGGTTCTCGGTGAAGAGATCCAGACGTAGAGACGGTGAATCGTCGGCCTCTTGAGTTTGCATCTGGTCGAGGAAGAAATTCAGCAAAGGAAATGGACGTGGTAGAGCCACTACGAGATAGATCGAAGGACGGGAGGTCCCGAATCTAGGAATCTTAATAATTCCCGTAGCTCGAAGACTAAGTGTTGGAATTGTGGAAGAAGCAAGACCTTCTGAAATCGGTGCAAGAATGCACTAGGACAAACACAAGTGAAGGCGAGACAAATGTTACTTCCACGCTCGGGAGGAGATGATGCATTGATATGCTCTTTGGAGAAGCGAGGAAGAATCTTGGGTGCTAGACTACGGAGCGTACGTTCCATGCTACTTCCGCGAGAAAGAATTCTTCGAGAAATATGTCCCGGAAACCTTGGAAAGGTATATCTTGGTGATGATCGACCATGTCTTTATTATTGGCAAAGGTGTAGTGAAGATTAAGTTAAACGGATCTGTTTGGGAGTGGGGATGTCGGGCGTATTCCCGACCTCGGAAGGAACTTAATCTCGGATTAGGGGCGATTGGCTAGTGAAGGCTTCTGGCTACGATCTTCCGTGGTGATGATTGGAAGATTTCAAAGGAGTGCGATAGCGGTTGCTCGAGGCAAGAAAAGTGGCAAGCACTTTCACATGTGAAGCACGTTATTCGATCACGGTGTAGCGAGCAATGAAACACGAGCACAGGAGATTAGGCCACGCTGAGTGAGAAGGGGATGAAGATTATGCTTCGAAAGGAAAACTTCCCGGTCTACGGTCTGTAGAGATGGACGTGTCGCGAAGATTGTATGCTTGGAAAGCAAAAGAGAGTCGGCTTTCGGACAAGTGGTAGAACCGAAGAAGGAAAAGGCTAGAGCTTATTCACTCGGATGTTTGGGGACGGCAACGTCTCATCCATTGGTGGGAAAGCAATACTTCGTGACTTTCGTGATGATCATTCTCGGAAGGTATGGGTTTACTTTCTAAAGCGTAAGTCGAAGTATTTGAGGCTTTCGGAAGATGGAAAGCTATGGTGGAAAATGAGGACGGGTTTGAAGATCAAAAGCTCGAATCAGATAATGGTGGTGAATATGAAGACACGGATTCAAAAATTTTTGCTATGAGCGTGGGATCAGAATGGAAAGAAGCGTGCAGCCGCAGCCTCGGCCTGATGGGTGTAAAGGCGGCGTATGAAGCCGAAACGTTGACAGAAAGAGCAGGCATTCGTATACGATCAGTCCTACAAGCGGTTACGGCGAAGCGATCGACACGGCGGCTTACTTGATCAAATGAGGCCCATCTGTTCCATTGGAGCATAGAATACGGAAGGAGGTATGGAGCGAAAAGAGGTGAAACTATCACATCTAAAAGTTTTGGTAGTAGCATTTGTGCGTATACGGTGATCAAGGTAGGAAGTAAGCTTGATCCCCGAATCGAAAATGCCGCGTTCATCGGTATGGTGAGGATGAGTTTGGCTACGCGTTGGGATGACGAAAAGAAGAAAGTTATCGCGTGAGAGATGTGATTTTCAACGAAAAGGGTGATGTATAAGGACATGCGTAAAATGACGCCCAATGCCTCGGAGAATGAGTCGGTATTTGCGAATGTCTGAGATGATGTCCCGAGATACTTCCCCAACCCGAGAACCAATTGTAATAAGTCCTCGGTAGAGGAACTTGTTGGACAAAGCGATTACCATGACATTCAGGCACACCATGACTCTTACCTGCTCTGTATTGAGAAGGTCTTCGACCTCGTAATGCTGCAGGAGATACATGGCTATATGTTCTTGGCGATGGAGGGAGCACGAATGCTATGATGAAGCTTGTCGGACTCGAGATTCAGCAGTGGGAGCTTGCATGAAAGAAGAAATGAAATCTCATCTCGACGGACATGGGAACTAGGCGAGTTACATGGGAAAGAAGGCACTTCCACTGACAAATGGGTGTAGGGTGAAAGAGGAGCTGTGATGGTTCCAAGAGATACAAAGCCCGCCTAGTTGTCAAAGGCTTTCAACGGAAGGAAGGAGTTGACTACACGACATTTTTGCTCGTTGTGAGCTTATACTTATCGGTCGGTATTGAGCATTGTAGCCATGAAGATCTTCATGCTTGAGCAGTTGGATGTGAGGCGCATTCCTTACATGGAGATTTAGATGAAGAGATATACGTATGTACCGGCCAGGAAGGTTTCTCGGAAAGAGGGAAGAAAGAGCATGGTGTGCGAGACTTAAGAAGAGTTTGTATGGCCTGAAAAACGAAGCTCGAGACAATGGTACGAGAAAGTTTGATAGCCATTACCTGAGGAAGGTTTCCCGAAGTGCAATCTTGCGACCATTGTTGCTACTTGAGATATAGGTCCGGTTATATCATTTTACTACTTTATGTTGATGATATGTTAGTAGCGAGGTTCAGAGATATGGATGATATCGAGAAGATTGAAGCATCGGTGTCAAAGGAGTTTGACATGAAAGACTTGAGTCGACAAAAAAGATTCTTGGAATGCAAATCACAAGAAATAAGAAGAAAGGATCCTTGCGGTTATCTCGGGCGAGTACATCAATCGTGTTTTGCATAGATTCAACGTAGCGATGCGAAGCCGGTTAAACGCCCGTTGTCATTTTAGCTATCGAGGATCGGTCCCTCGAGACGAGAGGGAAGAGAGAGAATTCATGGCTAAGGTTCCTTATGCCTCGGCCATTGGAAGTTTGATGTACGCAATGATAGTGCATGCAAGACGGACATTGGCCGTACGGTGGGAGTTGTTAGTAGATTTATGTCGAATCAGGGAAAACTCATTGGGGAAGCGATCAGTGGATTTTGAGGTATGCGAGGCACGCGAGAAAAGTGTTTGTACTTTAGTAAAGGAGAGTTAAAAGTACACGAGGATACGTAGATGCAGACTTTGGAGGTGAAGTTGATCGCGAAGAAGCTTTTATATATTTCTTGTTGGAGCTAAATTTGTTAGTTGGATGTCGCGAATCTGAGAAAATTGTCACTCATTCTGGTGAGTATGTAGCGATGGCGGAAAGCTAGTAAAGAGATGATATGGCAAGGTTTGTTAAGCTTGAGTTGGGATTCAAACAAGAAGAATGTTACTGCGTAGTGATAGTCGAAGTGCAATACACTTGGCAAAGAATTGACATTTCATTCTAGAACCAAACATATTGGACTTCGTTATCAACTTCATCGGATCTCTGTTAGAAGATGATGTGTTAATCTTGGAGAAGATTGAGAGCAAAAATCCGGATATGTTAACAAAGGTGGTGATTATTGACAATGAAGTTGTGCTCGACTTCGGTTGGTCTGTAGAATAACAAAGACTAGAAAAAGCTGTTTGCATTGATCGAGGTGTGAAGGCAGTTGAAATCGGTCTTGAAGTGGGAGATTGTTAGATATTATTGTTATAAAGCTCCTTAATTTGGGAGGCAAGTGGAATTAAGAGCAAAACATGGAACAAAACAAGGAGTAAAACATGGAGCAAAGCATGGAACAAAACAAGGAGTAAAACATGGAGCTTAATTCTAGGAGCAATTCAAGGAACCATTAATTTGAGAGTAATTCGGGTAGTGAATTTTCCTATAAATAGATGTGTAATTGTAATGAATTAACCATCCAAAGTGTTCATTCCAATTGAGAGAAAAGCTTAGAGAGAAAAGCTTTTGTGAGAGAAAATTGAGAGTAATTTTCTTGGGTGTAATTGGGTTGTGAGTTGTGAGTGTTGTAAACACCTTGTGTAATTTCTCCCTTTCGGTAAAAGATCTGGTCCGGAGACGTAAGCAAGATTGGCCGAACTCCGTTATCAAATTTAGTGTTATTTTTCTATTCTTGCTTTCTCATAAATCTGGCTTATCGGGAATTTGCGTTATTTCCCAACACTTTAACGCCTTGTGTAACCCATATTGGATCAACAAATCTTTGACTTGTACTTGCCACAAGCCAAAATTGATTCTCCCATCAAATTTCTCAATGTCAATCTTGACTCCTGACATTTCTCCTTCTTTCTTTGAAATTGGCTCTGATACCAGTTGTTAGTAAATTTGGATAAAATGGTATAATCACAAATTCTCACTCCCAAGATCTTCCTTAGCAGAATATCAAATAACAGAGAAATAGATAATACACAACACAAGAATTATAGTGGAAACTCCAAATTAGAGAAAAACCACTTTCGTTGTCAAAAGACAACCAGAGAAAAATTCACTATGTGGAAAATTGTTACAACCACACTCTTAGTAATTTTCTCACACACCCAAAAGACAAGAGCAATTACAAGCCCAAGAGAATTTTCCTACAAAATTCTCACTTAAGAACTTCTCATACAAGCTTTTCTCTATTTTTGGGATGATTATCAATGAAGAAATGAAGCCATATTTATAGCCTTCAAGTTCTCATTTCATATGCCAAACATTTCTTCATTCAACAAAATTAGGCTACCTAATTTTCCTATTCTTTATTCAAACAAGGTTAGGCACCTCCATCTTTGACAATATGATAAGCCACCTTCCATGAATTTTCTTCTAAATTAGGCACCTCCTATTTTGACTAACAAACCTAATATTATTTTTAATCAATCATAACAATAAGCCATATAATACACAAGATATATAATATGTCCCAGAAGTGATAATAAACCTATTGCCTTTTTCACCTGGTAAATGAGCAATGTCAATGTCTATAGTGATGTCTCTTATCTTACAATGTTATATGTATAATCTCACAACTCTTATAATGCAGGAGACAAACTTTATGATTCAGCTGTGAGATTTCGGATATCGGATCTTCCAGCTTTTGCATTTGAATGCCTTCCCAATCGTAATTCATTACTTTATGGCGAGGTGTATGGAATACAAAATGAGGCATCAACTATCTTCCGTGGAACTCTCCGCTATGAAGGCATGTTTATGTAGTTTAGTTGTTGGCTTCTGTTTCTTTTAGGACAATGCTTCATTTCTTAATTGGTTGCCTAGGATATCTCCAAAGTTTCTCTTTGCAGGATATCCTTAGCATACCAGTGTAAAATTTCAATTGGTATAACTACAAAGCTTCACTTGAGAATTCTATTCAGGAGAAGGTGTCAACATGTGTCTTATCACTGCTTCAGTTTCTAGTTTCCTTTTTCAATTTGTTATATTTATATTAGACCTCATAGACAATATATTTGCGCAGGGTTTAGCGAAATAATGGCGACAATGTCAAGAATTGGTTTCTTTAACTCAGAACCTCATAATCTGCTTAAGGATGCAAATAAACCTACTTTCATTACATTCCTGCTCGATCTTTTAAAAGTTAAAACCGACAATCTCAATATAGATATGATAGGGGAGAAGCAATTAGCTGAAACTATTGTCAAGTTTGGATATTGTAAAGACCAAGGAACTGCAGAAAGAACAGCTAAAACTATCATGTATGCCTTTCATTTCATCCATTAATTTTCCTGTACACAATACAACTGCCTCAATGATGTGATGTTTAAACAGTATTTCAATCTATGGTTCTTACTTTCTTTTTGTTATAGATTCTTGGGACTTCATGAGCAGAAAGAAATCCCTACCTCGTGCAAAAGTGCATTTGATGTCTCATGTCTCTGCATGGAGGAAAAATTATCCTACTTCGGAACAGAACAGGTACATTTAATATACTTCATAGCAAACTAGCAGTTAAACTATCAGTAGTCATTCATTAAAGGATCTGAGATATAATTCTAACGTGAACATCCTAGGCCTACCGAGCATTCTCAGTGGGAGGCACAATACTTGACATCACATTCCACTGTGTAACTAGCAACAACTAATAAACACAATATAGCTCCATCTTCTTACTAGACACCAAAGCCTAAGATAAAAAGTTTAGGCGAAAAACACTACACCAAATATATCTTGTTGCAACATATTACCAACGAATATAAAAAATAAGCTTTTCTGCTCCAAATTGATTGTGTTATATATGATCAGGATATGGTGCTATTGCATCATGAAGTGGAGGTAGAGTTTCCAGGTAATAAACCATCAGAGAAACATGCAGCTACTTTACTGGAATTTGGGAGGACCAAGAATGGGAAGAATATCACTGCTATGGCTCTCACTGTTGGAATTCCTGTAGCTATTGGAGCTCTGGTACTTGTCATAACAAACTTAAAAATTTCTATCCTATATCAGACCTTACAAAAATGTACACTACTTATACGTGTTTGAATAAATACTGCATTGCAGCTCATACTTGGAGACAAGATAAAGACAAGAGGAGTATTGCGGCCTCTTGAGCCTGAAGTTTATGTTCCAGGTAAACTCATTATGTAACCTTTTTGTTGTGCTCTTACTAGTCTCGTTTAAAACCCGAAAAAGACTTGAAACTACTCTGACTGTGCTGGCATTGTTGAGAAATAGTTAAAAGTAGGGAAACGAGAAAGCGGAAAATATTCATATTGTTCTCATCTCATATTTATAACAGACCAAGTCAATGAAACACTAGTCATACAAAACCCTAGTAGGATACTTAACACACATAAGGAAACTAAATAGAATAATAATATTTATTTTCAAACACATTGGTCTATCAGAAACCTTATCATGTTTGTTGTTTGAGGGTTCAGAGATTAACAAATGCTTGCTTTAATGGTTTTGCAGCGCTGGATATCTTAGAAGCCTATGGTTTTAAGTTGATTGAGAAGACAGAGTAAGAGGAGAATTTTGGTCCCATAGTCTGTCTGATTTTTTTAATAATGTCAGATAATTGTTGGGTCTAAAGGTCTTTCATTGTCATTGACAATCGAATAAATCTTTTAATGCAATTTCGAATAAATCTTTTAATGCAATTTGAATCCGATTCTGTTCTTCTGTCTTCTCAACTCGATATCAAATTCACGAAACGGAAAGGATGTGAAAATTATTAGTCCTTTGTTCCCTACGACCATATCATTATCACTAATGTAAAAGTTTTTGACAAAGCAATCATAAAGGATGTTCAAGAATATTCATATTGCAGAACGGATCTTTCAAGTTTCAAATCATATCAACTTTTTTTCATTGTCCTTTTTTTTTGGGTAAAAGCAAAACTTTATTACTTAATATTCAAAGTAAATGAACTCACATGAACTTATAATTTAATATCTCAAACAATTTAAAAAATTTAAATGATTCTCTTCTGCTTCACTCATAACAAGCAGTGCAAAAAGAGATGATAATAGTTTTACATCCCTAAAGATTTATTTTAACCTCTGTTACACGTTAATGCAATTAATTTTTACTATCTAATAATATGTAGTTTGAGACGAAGATGATGAAAAACCTTGCAACCATAAGTATCCTATGCCAAGCTATTCTTTTTGGGACCATTCATCAAGTCAAGTCTTGTTTTATTCCGAAAACTTTCATCAATGCATACAAAAGGAACCAAAAAAATAGCATTTGCAGATTGAACTCTAACTATCCACAAACTTCTAACATATTTAATTTAACGCACATTATGAAAGACAAACAAATATGTGTCTTCATCTAAACCCATATCCATGTAAAAAGAGTGTTTTTTGATCCAATGGGTGATCTGAAAAATAAAAGATAGAATGTGAAAAGATAATTAAATTTAGAGTTGAATCATGTGATAAACTTAAAGATCAGAAGTTGAAATCTACCTCATACGAAGATGAAGCTATTAAGAACAGAGAAAGGAAAGTATCTGACAGTGGAGAAAAGTCTCTTACATATGTCCGATTTAATATAGTCAAATATATGTACATGAAAGTTACTGAAGACTATTTGTTCACCTAAAATATTTATAAAATAGTTTTTTAATTAATAATATTCCTTTTTTTTTGGGAGAATGGAATGTAAGCGAAACATCAATAGATTAAAATCTAACCATTTTACGTGCATGTAAGAAAAGATCTATAAATTAAGAAATTCTAACTATTCTCTCCCGCATAGGAACCAAAGTTATGGAAAAAACTCTAATTTTAACACCACATACAATGTCCCGTAGGAGACAAGGTTTCATTGGTAATTACCATCTCCACCCCACATATTCTTCAACCCCCATTTTCTTATAACTTTTTTAACATATAATATATTTTTGTAAAATTTTAAAACTAAATAAAATGAATTTTAATAAAAATAATAATATTTTAATCATGAAAATTTAATATTATAATACATGAGATTATAATTATTATAACGATGGCTACACTGACAAAATAAAAAATTAAATTATAACTCTAAATTTAAACTTATTATAATTGATTACGTAACAAATATACTTGAAATTTTATAGACTAATAAAGATCATTTTATCATTATTTATTTATTAATAAGAATCCTCAATGGCATAAAAAATCCAAACCTTCCATGAAGAATCCCATCCCCCATAATATTTAAATAGAGTATGGATACTTAGAATATTAAAGATTCAATTGATATATTATATCCTCAATGTCATCTTGTAGTCCTTTTCCTTTCCGATAAAACAGGGGTCGATAGAAGAGCAAAAATCTCTTTTCCTACCTAAATTCTTACACTTTCCTTCTCAGAGTTGCTTCAAGATTGACGCACTACAAATGTACTTTTCTTTAAACATCCATTTGATGTTCCAGGTTAAGAATCAGTCGAACTTTGACGATATCATGGTGGCTTCTAAATACTTGTTCATATAACTAATGGATAACCAATTTAGCTAACTGTTGCTCCACTTCGTCCCAGTTATAAACTTTAGTCACAAGGGGATGCTCATTGATAGGATCAACCTTGCACCAAGGATACAAATTCTCATAATCGAAAAGTAGAACCCTTACTCCAACTTCAGCACATTCAATGGCGTATCTTGGATTATCATCAATCAAAATTTTTGCTCCTAAAGACCTGGCAATTACAGTTAATAAAAAAACATAATATTTAAGCTTTTTGGAGAATTTAACAATCAGCAAAACAAACCAGCAGCCATACATCACGACAAGAGGTAGCTAAACTGAATAACTGGTTAATTTATACGGAAAACTATACAACTTAACATACGAAGTTGCCAGCCACAATTCCAAATCAGAAAAAAGTGGAAAGTAAAAACTGAATAGCTGATTGGATTTAAGATATACATAAAGAAAAAGGTAGCTCACAGACAAACCTGCATATTTCTGATTTAGGCCTCGACTTTCCATGTAAAGCAAAGTGATTTCCAAAGTGGATTTCCTGAAACAGTCCTGGAAAATGTTTCTCAAGCCATTCCACAGTATGGTCCTTGATAACATTCTGCCTAGACCTATTGATGGATGTGCATATATCCCGAAAGATCAAATCAGTTAATGCAATTTAAAGAGGTAGACAAGAAAGATCACAGGTCATACATACGTCACGACAGAGAGGTTACAAAATCTTGATAAATTATGAAGCGCCTTCTGAGCCCCTGGGAGGGGATGGATCCCAGTCTTGAAATACGGTGTCTTAAAGAACTCATGAACACGAATATCAGCTGTTACAAGAAGGAAGATATTTTTGACCAATCGATTGATTTACAATGAAAATTAAGAGAACAATGGAGAGATCTCTTTCAGAAAAAGGGCACACAATTATTACAAAATTATCTTTAACCACATCTTTATTTCTGAAAAATATTTTTCACCAAGGGACCTATATCAAATCACCCTCCCATTAATTTGATTTCAAGCTGCAACCTGATTTTGAATATAATAACAATCTGCTTTAAACTTGGTTGCACTATAAAAAGTATGCTAGATTTGGATTCAAAATCAGATTCTAACACTTATATCTGAATTTAGAATATCCTTCGTACCTATTGACAGCCTTGCTAAATGAATGGTTAGAGTGACCCATTGTTAAAATAAGGCAACATTCAAGTGAACCCTTTCACTGGTTAAAAAGAGAACATAGTAAAGTAAATATAAATCCAGTAAAAAGAAGGCAAAAGAGCAACAATGTAGGCAATTAGTTTCATCAGCAAATTACTAAATTACTAAATTTCTATAGCTGATTGCACACTTAAATACTAAAAAGCATAAAAAAAAATAGTTACTGAACCATCAAAACAGTAAAAGCATTGGATAATTGGGCTTACCTTCATCCCTGGAACAGTTCCATATCTGTAACAGATATTCAGAGTGCGTTATAATGCGTCCAGAACAAGGAAGACCTTTTCCTAACAATAGATATCATCCACAAGAGCAATAAAGAAAAAAAGAGGGAAAGCAACTCATGAAATTATTCTCATCACAGACAGATATGGCACATCAAACTACAGACAAGGAATTCAGCAAGCTAGAGCAACTAATCCTCAACTGCAATGTATGACAGCACAAGTTGAAGATACATCAGCAATAAAACAAAACAACAGACAGAAAAAGCATTTCCAGCATAATAGGATGGCATGAAGCTACCAATTCATTTTCAGATCTCATTCCTTTAGAGAGAGGATAAACACAAGTAACAAATTTAACCGTACAAGTTAAACAATCATTAAGAATTCAGAACACCCAAGAAACTCAGAAGGGCCTATAGACACACTAACTACTGTCTTTCAATAAAAATAAAAAAATGAAGTTGCAAAAAGTACCTTGAAGAATTCATAGACATGGTACTCAGACACAGAATGATATAAAGAGTATCGATCTGCAATGAACTTGTTCAAAGCCGATACAAAGTTTCCCAGAACTGCAAAAGGAAACAAATTAAGAACCAAACGAGAACAAACCAGATTGGCATGTGTAGAAGGAAATACCAAGTCAGTAGCTATCTAATCATCACAGGACACATAATACAAAATTACAGCAGAGGTTACTAAGTAAAAATGATAATCATTTTGATACTGCGAGTAAATTCTGTAAGAGGCCCACTTCATGTAAAATTTGTGCTTCATTTAGTTGACTATTTTTTTCAGTAATTCCATTTGATATGCAGGAAAATATAATTTAAAATAAAAAAGAAAAACGAAACTCAAAAACAATACCCAGTTAACATTTATACCGCGGCCAAAAACACATACCCTCATCCACATCAACAGCGATAACGATCTTTTCACCGGGAGAATCACGATTAGAAAACCCAAGAGGACTTCCCGGTTGATAAACTCCCTCAAATCCATTCGAGACCAACCCACCAGCATCTGAGTGAACTTCCTGTAGAGGAGGAACACCCTCCATTCTCAAATCACTAACCAATTGGACTTTTCGATACTCAAAATCATTCATAAAACGCCTCTCCCTGTTAACTTCACTATCACTGTGAAGCGCAAGGCAACAATGATCATGCTGGTTATGCTTATAAGAATAGGAACAAAAACAACGCCTAACAGCAAAAGCAAACCCATTGTTGTTCATCATCATCCTACTACTCCTAAAAGAATGAACTTTCCATAATTGCTCCGATGACGAATTCGAAGAAGCAAAAGAAGGAACATAAGCTGCAACCATCGTTTTGAGAAAGCGCTTATTATGGTAGTAGCTTTGGAATTGAGATTGTAACTTCGTTTGCCGCAATAGCAAGAACAATAAGCGAAGCGCCCTAATTGGCTTTTTCAATAACAACATAACGAGAATATACACCTTTTTGGTTGTTTACATTCCCTCAATAGCAGCCAATAGTACCGCTAATAATAAAGAAGAAGAGACTAAAATTCAAAAGGGGAGGGGGAAGAAAACTTTTTATGGAACTCAAACCCAAATTGCACAATTCGCCCAATCAAAAAGTGAGTAAGATTTTGTCTGCTCTTTGTCCGGTTTACTGGCGCTACAATCAACCATGACCAAATATTATATATGCGGAAAGACATCAAAGAATTGTCCAATTGAAAAACATTAAAGAATCTTTTCCGATTGAATTGGGGAAAACTAAAAAAAAACCCTGTAAGATAAATTGATTGACGAAGAAGCCGAGGACAAGCGAAAGCTTTTTGATGGTGATTGGTGAAGGATACAAAAGGTTCGGAATATCCCAAATCCAAAAACTAAGGCGAAAAATATTAATACGTAGTGTGATAAAATCAACATAAATCCCACTTTAATTATTTTCAAATACCCATCAAAGGTCGATGCTTTTCCCACCCTCCAGTCTCCCCTAAGCTATCTCTTTATATGATTTAATTGGGATTAGATTTTACGAATCAAAACTAATTAGGACAATATTTAGGGTTCAGATTCACAATCAGTTGCGAATAGTCGCGAAAATTCAGGCTGGAGTTCAGATTGTCCCTTAAAATCAGCAATTCCAATTTTTACATGGATTCCATCACCACCGCCCTTTCTCTACGTGTTTCTCTTTTTGATTAATTTAATTTGTCTCAAATCAAAATAAATTATTATTTTTTCTTCTCTCTCTACTCTAGCAATTAGCCAGCTATGTTTCCTTTAAGATCCGGCCCAAATAAAGAACAGGCCTAACCCTTTGCTTCATAACCGGCAAAAAGCATAGCAACAACAAGATAAAGAGAAGAAGAAATAATCGCTTTCCACCCGCTTTACATCTCTCTCCTATGATTATGATTTTTACAAAAGTTACAAATTCTCTCGTAAACATTTGACTTTTAAACCACAAACACATTGTATTATGATTGAAAAAAAATAAAAAAATAACTTAAAAATATATTTCCTCATAAATTATAACTTAAAATAAAACTCGTAAATAAGTATTTTTTTTAATTTTATATATTTTTAAAATCAATTATAACTTTAAAAATATAAAATTAGGTAGATTTAAAAACAAACCAATGAATTTAAGAATACATAAAAACTTTAAAAATACTCATATATATATTCACTTATTTCATTTTTTCTTTTTCATTTTTAGATTTATGATATATTTTTTGACAGCTAGCGGATTTATAATAACTCTTCAAAGTATTACTATACTTTTGTATATTTTTATTATATTATATTTCTGATATCCTTAAAAGTAAATCTTAAATGCTAATATTACATGAATAAATATGCATTTATATTATTTATAACTTTATATTGTAATTAATAGTGATACCTATCATAATATATAAAATATAGGTTAAAAAATACTAACAAATTTATGTCATTATAATTCCTAATCAAGTATATAAATCTTGAAAACTGAGAGGGGTAGGGGAAAAAACAAAAGAATTCAATCCAACATATACACAAGCAATGCAATTGATCAAATTACTACACAACCAAAAAGGACACTAACAGGAAGACAAGGAAGCTCATCATAACAAACTTGTTATCTCCTAATCCAACCGATAACGAAGGAGAAGAAGATTTTACATGCTTTCTCAGATCAATCATGATCTCAAATCTGCAAGAACTATTCCCATTTGCAGGTGGTGATGGATCAACAGTTGTAATCACAGACAAATTATTGAAATTACAAGAACCTTTCTTCTGATCCATGGTTTGATAGTACATGTTAAAAGCATAAGAAGCATTAGCTTTAACATCTAACATACCACAGGATGATCCATATCCAAGACTAGTACAATCTGCATAAGAACAAGCATAGCTAACACTTGGGATCAAATTGGGATCTGAAACACTTGCTCCTGGTGCCATTACACACCATTCCTTGGCCAAATATCTAACTCCTTTAGCTGGGATTAAACCTTTTCCACCACCTATTTGCAATGAGAATTTGATTGTTCCATCAAAGTTAAAAATACCCCAATGCCGTTCGAATTTCCCGGGATCAATGCTCTTGGCATCTTCATCAATGAGTGAAAATATGTAAGTGTCAGGAGGAGTAGATCTTCTAGGAGTTCCTTTGCCTTGTAGTATGCGGCTAACAAGGCCTTGGTTAAATCTTTTTGCATTTTCTATATTGGCATTTGGGTCACCATCTGTTGGCCAACCCACCTCTCCAATAATGATGGGCATTGATGAAAAACCAATTTTGTCAAGAGCAGCAATAAGGGTGTCAAAGTTGGCATCTAAGGTATTTGTGTAAGTAATAGAACCATCTACAAGTGGTTTAGAATTGCCATTAAAAAAGGCATATTCTTTAGGGAAATCAGGGTCAGCTTGAAGGCTAAGGAAAGGGTAAATGTTGATGGTGATAGGGGCTCCATTGTTGCTTAGAAACTTGATTATAGAAATTACAAGATCTTGAATTTCAGGCCGGAAGCTACCTCCTGATGGGAGATTAGTGTCAGATTGATAGACATCTGCGTTTAGTGGAACTGTTACCTTCACTTGTTTTCCCAAACCAGCTTTTATAAGAGCTGCTTGAATGTTTTGGAGAGCTGGAAATAATGTATGTACAAACATGTCTTTGTATGTCTGAAGAAAAGGTTCATTTCCTATAGCCACACATCTGCATAAATTGACCGTGCTAAAATCAGTTATCATTCAAATGGGACATGTTGCATCCACTCTTCAATTTCAAGTACTCAAGTGTCACAAGACATGGAGATAGTGTGTACTCGACATTCATTATTGGTAGAAGTTTATAAAAAATTGAGGAAAATACAAGTATGGACATTGGGATACACATTCAAAAATTTATGCACTAGTAGACTAGTCATGGTCCTAAAAGCTTTCATGTAACATAACAATGGGAGAGAGCATTAAAGTTGTGTGATTATGCATGGTTTGTTTGTTTCTATTTTTGAGATTGTAAAAGCACTTTAAGATCAAACAAAAAATTACCAAAGTGCTTTAAAGCCTCAAAAGGCACAAATTACGTGTTTCTTTTTTAAAAACACATTTTTTTCTAAGTTGTTTTTGACTCAAACCGCAATCATAAACAAACATACCATTAGTAAAAGCGTATATCAAGAAGCAAGAATACATATATTTTACCTTATATCAGTCCCATATTTGGATATGTAGGAAGAAAGATTTTGAGCCACCCAATTCTCAGCAACTGTGACACTGCTGGCCAGAGGTGCTAAGAACTCGTTTGGTATCCCAACCATAACCTGAATACCAGAATGCCCAAGAGCCTTAAGAGCCCCAGAATCAGGTTCAAAGAGCTTCACTTTGTCAAAACCATTGTCCTTCATGAGCTTTACAATTATGTTTGGTGGGAGTGGATGCGTAGAACGTGTTCCCCAATTACATGCCAAACCATGGACCCTTTTTGAGAAACCATCATTGAGTACTAAACAGAGCAATAAAATCCAAAAACCCATGTTTTGTTTTAACTTGTTGTTAGTTGGATGTTTGTCATTACCATGTCAAAATGCACATAAAGGGATTGTTTGTATTTAACCAACATTAAAAGTTGAAGTGCCCTTTTATGAAAGGAAAGGTAAGGAATCGCATATTCAACAAGGAACTTGATTCTAAGGGAAACCCATTTCAATCATCATTCATCTTGTAATTGGTAGAAAGAGAAAACGCACCAAGAAAGGAATGGAGTGAATTTGTTGAAGACCTTTTGCTTCCGTTATTCCTTGTACCATAAAGCCCTTATGCTAAGGGATGGACCTCTTTCTAAATTGGTATCTTTTTACAGTAAATAAAGTTACATTTTGTGAAAAGTCTCTTCCTCTTCATTTGCTTTGTTGTTGGCTTTTCCTAGGTTCCACCAACCAAATATGATTGTTATTTCATGTCTCTTTGTATTTTTTTTTTGTGCAAACGAAGCTTTCTTAAAAATAAAAAAAATAAAAACTTGGAAAACTAACATTTATAAATTACATTCCTTTCAAAATAAGTTATTTAATCCCTTAATTAATATTTGCATTACATGTAATGTTGGTAAAAAAAATAGTTTTATTCCTATAATTATTAAAATTAATATTTATAATTCATCAAAAATATTAAAACTGATTACTTATAATTCTATATTCTTTACACTACCGTACTTAACTTTTATAAATAATAAGATTATAGATATCAAATTTAAAAATTATAAGATTAAATTATTCATTTGTACATAATATCAGGACTATTTTGACATTTTTTAAAAAAAATTATGACATCTCTGATACACAATGTAATAAATATGAGATTAAACCGTTTAAATTAAATAATTACTAGACTTTTGGTGTCTTACTTTCTATATTTTTATTAAAAAAATATTCTATCCAAAAATTTCATATTTAATAATATTTAATTAGATATTATTTAATTTGAACTCTAATAAATTAAATTTATTAAATATTAAACTCTGTATTTCATTTAATATTATTTTATTGTTATTGTTGTTATAATGTTTTGGATTTTTTTACGATAAATAACCATCATAATGTTATTTAAATTTGAAATTATATAACTTCAACTATTATTTTTCCTTTTTAAACATAATTTTTCCAAATAAAAAGTAAAAAATCATGTAACTTATAGAAACAACAAAATTTGTATCATGTTTGTGTAATTATCTTTAAAACGGGTGGATGCATTATTGTGTCACAATAACCATGACATACAATCAGAATGTAATACAAATTTCTTCGAGGTTATTTTAATGAGGCGTTCGTTTCTGATGCTATATTTGATAGATGTCTCAATTTTTTATAACACTCATTCTATTTTATTTAAAAAATATTAAAATAAAATTTATTCAAATATTAATATAATAAGATGATAATATTATCATGAACTAATTTTTATTATTTTTAAAATAATGTATGAATTGATTTTTTTTAATTATAAATAGTTACATTCTAATTCTATTATTGTTAAGTTAATGAATATTATTGTTCATATTAAACTAGAGATATATTTTGAGGATGCTTAAAGTATAATTTTTTAATAAAAAATAAAAAAAATTATATTTAAATATTTATAAATAAAAAATATATTATGATATAGATTTAATAAGAGGTTAAGAAATATAGTGGACTCTTCTCTATCAAATACACCCTTGATATTATGTTATAAGAGATAAATAGAGTTTTTACATTATAATTTATAACGAAAATTATGTAACATAAATGAAAAGATAAAAATATAATAATTTAATAAATATTAATATTATATATGTATAAGTGTTAAAAACTAAAATTAAAATAAATTTTTTTAATTTATAAAGAATAGGATATGATTTATGATTTCAAAATTGAGAATATATTTATAAATACATTTTATTAAAGAAAATAAAATATTAACAAATATATATATAAATTGTATGCACTTATTTATGGTTTTTTGGAAGGAAAAATGAGTCAATTTTGTAATAATGATAAAAATCAATTAAATTTTTTATAAAAATATTAAAAAAATTTAAATAAAATAAAAATTTATTAAAATAAAATATGAAATAATATAATATTAAATAAATTTAAAACTGGAGTTAAACAAAATATTAAAAGAAAAATTGACAATATGAATGACAAAACCCTTAAAAGTTTTAGTCTGACATTTATCATTGTATTTTTTTTAAATTTTAATTCTTATAATATTTGACAATATCATCATGTTATTATGATTTAAATTTAACGATATGAAATATTTTTAAATTACCCGACTTAAGAAATATATTTATATAACATATACTATTATAATTATATATATACAACTAATTAATGTTTATTAAATAGTGAATAAAAATATCTTTTTTTACCATTTTGCTCATAATTTATTTTACTTTTGTTTACATGCACGTTAAATATTATTGAAACATACAATGATATACCAAAATATGTACAAAAAAAATTAGACACATTATTATAAATAAAATATTTATTTAATATCAAAAATATACATATAATTAATTTTTTTGTAAATGTTTTGAACGGAACTACAGCACAGTGTAACTCCAATAATGTTCTGCCCCAACTCTATATATTAAATGAAAAAGACTTGCATGATTGATGTAATTTAACGTTATTCACGTAATGGTCCAACAACAAGATTTAGTTATTTTTTGTTTTAACTTACAAATTTGAATCTATTTAATTTAAAAAAAATATTAAATACATGTGAAATAATAATTTACATACTATTAACTAATAATAAAAAGGATAAAATTATTAATTTTTATTTTATTATTAAAAAAAACTCTTAGATTTTTAAAATAATTAAATTAACGTATTTAAACTATTTAATAATCTCTATTTATTCTCTACTGATTCATATTATACAAACCAATAACAAATAAATATGATTAAAACATCTTTTTTAATTTTTATTTGTTTTGCTATTTATATAACATCTTAAAATTAGTACATATAATAGCATAAAACTCTTGGGAGTAAAACATAAATAGAAATACAACCCTTAACAAAATTATAAGTTACCTAATTAGCTACAAAGTGAGTAGTATCATTTAAATTTTTGGTATTCAAAATACATAAGTCATATTAAACTTGCTAAGAAGTGATCTTAAATAAATAATTTAATTATTTGACTCCCAAGACATAACAAAATCTTCGTATATTAGTTGTCTCCTTCCAAGTAAATAATTTTTAAAATTATTTTCAATTGTCAATTGCAAGAAAAATAATAGCACTCTAACTTTGCTTTCTTTAATTGAATTTTTAAAATGTGATTTGTTCTAACAACCTTAAATTTGACTCGTATAATCTTTAATGACTATACCACTTAATAAATTTGAATAGAAAATTATCTTATTAAAATTGATTTTAACTTATTTTTTAAGGGATCTATTCCAATTTGAAGGGTGAAAATTCTATATCATGAATTCATTTAATTACTGAAATTAGACTTAAAATACACTTCAAAACTCACTAAATTATTGATTATAACTTAGGAATTAATAAATTAAGGTTTGAGATATATTACTAAGCAGATAGATCTTATTTTAACAGCAGCCACAATAACGATAACAATTACCCCTCCTTACAAATGCCTGAATCACAAACCCTCAAACCGCCCTGCATACTAGACATGATTAAGATAACATTACAAAAATAAATTAATGAATAGCGTTTACAATTTCGGTGACAATATAGTAAGTATCCAGAGAGTTGAGGGACAAAATGAGGAGCGAACTTATGATCTGCGGAATCAGTCCTCAAAGATACTTCTATTATAACATAACAAAATTGGACATAGTGAAAAACAATAAATAGTTTAGCAGTTTTCTTTTGACCACATTGTTCACTGCATTTCATTTTTAATCTTAAGTTAACTTACACTTAAAATTGAACATGTTCACAAATTAAAATCAGTTAAACACATATATTCAAGAGTAGTATAAGCGGTCTAAAATTTTTCTTAAAGACATAACATTATTTGTCATCTAGTCTTATTAGAGCTTCTACAATTTTTATGCTTTTAAATGTATATACAAAACGAAAGAATTTTTAAACATTTGTCCAAATTAGTGAGATGTCAAAAAAGAAAGCACCTATAAAGGATCATCTCATTGCATTATTCTCAATAGTTCCTATCAAAAAGGGAGGGATACAATAAATTGTAAGAATAATAATTTTTTTTCTTACCTATCATTACAGGAAATATTTACTAGTGGATTAAAAATAAAATTTAGGAACAAAACAGAACTGTGGTACAAAGACCATCTAGATCATTTAGCTACACGATGCAGCAACGTTGAAAATCGTTTCTCACAAGAAACTTAAAAAGTGGAAGAAAAAAAAAAGAAGCTAAGGCAACAGATCTTTTAATTGTGCAATGAAAAGATCCTCAAGAGCTCCACGTACATCCATCTGGAAAAAAAAAATAACATATAGATATGTATATAAGATCAGTTAGCCAAACACGTAGCCAATAACTTTCAAGTGATTCAGAGTACAACGGGCCAAACCATTTTGTGCTTTTACGAGTGTAATAGTCTATTAATGCGCAGTGGATTCGAACTCTTAAATCAGATATGACTGATTCAGAGATTGATGATTAAACCACAATCTGAGCTAAAAAACAATTTACAAAGACAAAGGTTTTGTGGCTCAAGAAAGAGGCAGATGGAAGATCAGGAATGGATTCATATCAAAATCCATATTTTGGGTCCAGAGGACCCATTCAGAAATAGAGTACCCGAGAAGAAGGAAAGAAAAAGGACACAAGGGCTACAACTCAGAGTGAAATTTAGTACCAGCAACACAAGGAGAAACAAAAGGAATAATAATTGAGGAACAAGAGGCTACCTGCTCACAACATACAAGTTTTGTAAGCAAAGGATAAAAGTCTCTCAAGTGTCTTCTGAAAATCGTTTTGTTCATAGAACACATGCCTTTGAGCACCTGAAAGATAGCAAGCAAAAGTATTCCTCTGTTATTGTCAGGTATGAATACAATAACCTGGTAAGAGCATAAAAGAAAATACCATGATAGGATACTGACGGATGACTAGAAGTCTACAATCAAGTAATGAGCAAGAAACATAACCAAACCCCACAAATAATAGGAAATAGAGTTTCTATGTAGGATAAAGCTAACATGCTGAATATAACAAAATAATAAAGCAAGGATTCTATTATCATAAATGAGAAGGGGATAAGCAAATGGATAAAGGAAGCAGTAGGCTAGAAGGATTACATTTTACAAAGGTTTCTTCCACAACATCATGATCGGAAAGAGAAGAGAAAATAGGATACATGTTCTATTTCTAACCATAAGTTTTATCTATTTTGGTACTTTATGTTATCATTTTTATACCAATCAAGTACTTTTAGTTGACATTGACCTTAAATCTTGATAAGTCACTTCGAGAGAACAAAGGGTAGGAATTTTTTATGGAATTAGGCAAGGAGAGATTGGTCTCACGTGACCATCTCATATCTTATTTAATTCAAATTTAACATTAATATCAACTAAAATACTTAATTAATATAGAATTGGATACATAAAGTACTAAATTGATAAAAAGGAACCAAAAAACACTTTAATAAATTAAAAGTAAATGAAAACTTTTAGTAAGAAATAAAACGTTTACCTAAGAAAATAACTACTCAAACAGTCCAAGTAAAATATAAGCTGCAATGACATACCTTAAAAAAATTAATTGACTAGCAGTCTAGCATTATTTGAAGTTTTGAACCCAAAAACAGATTTCATACCTTAACAGTGACAGGAGAACGTAGCCCTAGAGCTAGATGAATATCCATATCAGCAGTATTGCCAACACTGGACTGCAAATCTGATGCCTCTCTAAGTACCTGTTCACAGAAAGAGACCAATTTCTCCTCTGCAAATCGTTCAAGCTTCTCTTCGGCATTAGAATATTCATTGGAAGTTGAGCCCTTGTCAGTTGAACCAACGTCATCTTGAGGACCATTAAGCCCTTCCTTGTTGGCATCAAATCCGGAAGTTGCTTTGTGCAAGATTTCTACATATATGCAAGTTCCTGCTAGTTCTTGGCGAATAAGATTTAAAGGTGGCCTATGAAAGGATGAAAGAGTTACTAACATAATCACAACATGTCAACAAAATCCATGGAAAAAATTAAAGGTCAATATAATTTTAAATTTTAAACCACCTTTCATGGGGAAGTTGGTGCATGCGTGTCCTCAGGCTGGTGTATGAGTTATAGGAAGCAGCAAACTCTAACAGAGACAGCAAAATATCCATTATAGCAGTCTTTTGTGGTGCTTTCAATCTTTTCCAGTACTTCTTCTGCAATTTAAAGTGCATTTTAAAACAGTGTTAGACATTTTTTTTTACGATTACATTCATTTACTGAATGTTTTGTAAATTTCATTTTATGGGAACATATACAGTGTTCTGACGTACAGGATAAAGAAAAAATTAAGACCTGAATGCTATCAATAGCACCAAGGAGTAGCAACTGAGTGATACATTTCCCTCTAACAGGTTCCATTAATGGACCTTCCTCCTCTTCTTTGGCGACAGGCTCAACAATATCAGGGACCTAAAGGGCATAAATAGTATAACAGAACTAAGAAGGGTAGATAGAACAAAGATCTGAGTCAAAAGAGATGAAATTTGGAAACAAAGTAAATAGTACATGGATTCAGAAAAGAAGTAAATAATGCTTTGAAATATGATAAATTAGAGTAAACCCTTTCATAAAAAAAAAACTCTCAATTTTCGGCAACCTAATAACTTAAGTCTGATTTGTAGCTGATTTAACCTATTTATGATAGTTAAGTTGTTAATAGTAAGAGGACAAGTTAAATGCTTCTAAATTGAAAATACATAAATGTTTGTTGTGCTTTTTAGTTTGTGCGTAAGAGAAAAGTCTATTCACTAAAAAGCCTCAAGAAAATGTATTCTAGTGAATAGTGACGCACACAAAAAATAAAAATAAAAATAAAATAAAAAAAGGCAAAACATCAAAAGATTAATATCCACTTGCTCGCTACCTTGAGTGGAGATGAAGGTATTGAAGCCACTGAAGCACCACCTTTAGATTTAGAAGTAAGACTTCTAACAAGGAGATTGTCCATCATATTTCCCATAATCCTTTGACCTATTGTTTGACTCCGTTGAAGGCCACCATCTTCAGTGGGTTTTGGTGTTCTTCCAGACAGTGATGGAAGGCCTATAACCATAAACATTTTCTATAAGTTTCCATTGGACATTTTACAGCAATAAAAGTGCAAAAATAAGCTCCATCCCTCAGGGAATCAGGACTACCTGATCTTCCCAGGTGTTACTAGTTTATTGCAATCCATTAAGTTGTTCTGGAAGCATGATGTAGCTTCTATATTGTTTGAATATATTGTCCTACAAGCATTAAGTTGGATACACCATTAAAGAGTGAAAACCCTACCTTCAGAACCCAAGTTTGTTGGTAGGCCTGAGTCCACATTCTGTTCCATAGGCATTGATGTAGGTTTTCTTCCTGTGCCATTAGAACCACTGCAAGGGGATGCCAATGCAGGTACTACTCCGTTTTCACTGACATCAAAATGGTGGTTATCTCTGACCTCATGCTTGAATTCTTGATCCTTGATTAAATCCTGACTTTTTTTTAGATTATCAAAATCCAATGAATTGAGCAGCTCAAGAGGCTGGGTTGTGTAAGCAGCATCTCTGTAAAGGTTTTTTTTTTAATAATTAAAAACATTTGCAGCTGCAATAGAATGATAAAACGTAATTTCAGATATTTAGATTCATTCACCTTATGCTTATCAATAAGGTATCCCATTCACTCTCACTGAATTGATGTCCCCCAACTTCTATGAGATGCACCAGTGCACCCAGAGATAGTGAGACCACCGACTGATCTGTCTGTTTGGCACAATCCAACAGCAAACCAAGTAGTGGTGGCAGCATAAAACAAACCTCCTGCAGAGAGGAAAGAGATAAGATGTAAAGTGCAATGATAAAACCCTCGGGTAGAGTATGAAAGTGTGAGGTCAATAGGCCACTTTATATAGGTAAAAATCACCTTTAATATTTTGGATACAATTAGGAAATGTTCATATGCACAATTTACATTAGTTAGTAAGGTTAGATCTAACAAATTTTAAAGATAAATCACATCACACAATTCTCAATGGATGCATCATTGGAGTCTGTATAAACCAAAGCCACAGATAGTATACATAAAATGAAGAGAATGTAACTAAGCAAGAAAAGTGATTTTTAAAAGTCCAAGTTAAATTCCTAAACAACCACTTTTGGATGCTAGAATTTCAGAATCGTGTTTTCATTAGATCTTGTATCGTCCAAACTCAACCTGGTGCAATTTTATGCTATTTCATGAAACTTGACTAAAAGAAGTGGAAAAATTGCTAAAAATGACAAAGTTCTCAGGATTTATTTATGCTAAATTCCACAATACCAGCATTCTTTTTTTTTTACAGGAAACAAAACGTATAAAATAGATTTTTCATATAATATGGATGCTTGCAAGAGTTTTCACCATACCTTAGACTAACAATAAGTAACTTCGTCATTTTTCATAAATCTGATGCTTGTGCAACATATAAGAACTTAGACCGATACAGTGACAGCCAATAACAAGCTAGATAATACCTTATAGAAAGTGTTGAAAAGGTTGCACATCAACTGAAGGGAACGAACACTTGTCTCACGTTGACCTTCGTCATCTGAAGACATTCTGCTTTCCTTTCCAGCATGTCTCACTTGATCAAAAATGGGAAACAAGACATGGTGAAAAACATTCTCCCAAAATGATGATGAGAACTTGCTCCCACTTTCATTTAGCAAATCAAATAGAACTTCAAGAGAACAGCTTCTGATCTCTGGTCTGGGATCTGATGTGAGATCTGATAAACCAGCCAGCATTGGAAACCAATAATGCTCGGTATCATCAAAAATTGAATCCTCATTTACATCAATAGGCTTCAAAGCACCACCAGGTATAAGACCCTAAAATTGACGAACACATATGAGTGACAAACTGAGGCATTACAGAAAAGACAACCAATGGACTCCAGTGGGGGAGGGTTTACAGTTTTATACACCACCTAGATAGAAAAACTAAAAACCAATAACCATTCATGTATAAATACTGCAGAGATGAATTTACCAAACCAATCCACACATGGTTCACGCAAGAAAAGAACTATGATATTATTTTTTCATACAATATACAGATTTAAAAACTAAATAACAAACAATATTGAAGACAAACCACAACCTCTGCCAGACGATCCTCACATATGCGCAGGAGTGCAATAGCCTTCAAACTTATACGTGATGAACTTTTGTTGTTTGCAAATCTAATAAGGCAATTGACACAATCCACGAAACAGTCTCCAACTACTTGATCAAAGTGTTCCAAGATGACTGCTTAGGAGTCAGATATACAAAGAAATATAAGGCATGGATTGTAAATGTTTAGAAGCAAGAACCGTGGAAACAATAAGAGTAGAAACTCTACCCTGCTCAACGTTTTCAAATGCACTATCAACAATTGATTCCAAATCATCATCTGCAGCAGCAGTGAAAATCATAAAAACACTGTGCCATCCAGACTTTATATTCCCAACTTTGGATTTTATCATCTGCACAAGCACCAGAACAAAGTAATGTCTAGTAAATATAGTAGATGAAATCCATGTGTGAGTGCACACACGTGAAACAAGAGAAGGAAAAAATGAAGAACATTCAGGATTACTAATTTACGTATTTACTTGGACAATGCAGTCAACAATTAGACTCCTTATGGTTTCACTTGGACTATTGCGCATAAGAACAACAAATGGCTTGAGAATGTCATTTTGGAATGTGAAATTTGTAAGTTCAGTACGCTCCAGATATTTCATGCCAAGCTGTCTTAGGGAATCTATGGCATACATAGCAATCTTCACGTCATGATGGCTCCCGGCTGAAATGAAGTGATTTGCCAAAACGAACCATATCCTAGCCCAGACCTGCAAAAATAAATTATAAATATGAAAACCAAGCTATCAGAAGCTGGGCCATGCAACATATTAGTAGCTCATGGGTTGCAATTAAAAATCTGAATTTCATATTTCTCTATATTTCCTAGTGTTGATCATTTTCAGGTTCAAAGTTGATTTACAAACAATAGAACATTTAAAAAAGGCATGGGCACCACATAATGGTCCTCCTGAACATTTATCAGAAACTAAATGTGTTTCAGAAAACATAAATTATAATACCATGCGTATTCGAGCTATGTTGTAGTAACTAATCTCAACAAGTTTTTGCAGGCTGAAAACACGAGCCGGAGTTTGCTTCAGTTCTTCAGCTGATACACAACAGAGAGCAGTAAAGAACTCCACAACTGAATCGCTGGGAAGTTTCTCACTATTAATGAAAACTTGCTCAGCAGGTTTTCCAGCTAACTCCTTAAGAGATTGAACAACTGAATCTCTTGAGATCTGATTCGATCCTTGCATGACTGTTGCAGCAATAGCTGGAGTTGTTGTAATAAATTCAAGCCGAGAAACACATTCCAAAACAGCGTTCCACGTATCTTGAAGCAAATCAGGCTCTGAGTCACAGAGAGTCAGTAGATTCCGCAATGCCTCTACATTTTTACTGCGCATCTCCTTTGGAGCATGTAAGAAATTAAATCTGAAACACAAATACAAAAGATCAACCATGGTCAAGATTTTTCCAGATAAAAAAACAATAAAAGTGTGTACCCAGTAAAGTTGGTTTTAAAATAAACATGAAAAAACTAAATGATAATTAAGTGAACAAAGAATCAACTAAAAATGGTAAGGAAAGCAAACAAATAAACTACTATATTAAGAAACAAGTAATAAGAATGAATGGTAGAGGATTAGGATACCTGACCAAAGATGTTAAAAAGGCATAACGCATGGTGTCCATTCCAAGATTATATGCTATATGGATTCCAGCCCTAAAACCCTCCATACAGAGAATAACCCTTGCCTTATTATCACCTTCTTCCATAGTAACGGAGAAGGTAGCAAGCAAAGGCCATCCCACAGCTTCAACCATAGGCCTTACGAGTTCTATCTGCTGTGATGTATAAAACACCCCCCTCTGTATTCCTTGGTTTCGGAACATTGCTTGTGTTTGCTTTATTATGGCTTCACTCTCCAAACTGGTATCAACTGTTGATGTCCTTCTAGGAAGGGCCAGATTAAGAATGTTAACCAGACGGCCTCTCTCTTCACCCTCTGTTTTATGTCTGCCACTTTTCTCAATACCAACCATCTCATCTTTCATTTTGATTTTTTCTTTAACAATTGAATCATATATTTCTTCCAAAAGTTCTGTAGGAGCACATTCTTCAGCATTATCTACAGCATTCATACGTAAAAAGTCTGCCTTTGACATTTTAGGCCACACCATTGGATTATGTGCATCCGTGTTCAGAATAATAACTGAGTATGCGAGAACATACGCAGTATCAGCATTCTCAAAAAGGTCTGGATTCTCTGTGCAATATCTACAAAAGACACAAAAAATGCAAGCTATTAAGATTTAAGGGGAAATATACCAGAAAAACAATGAAGATTCCAAAACCAACATGATCAAAAACAGTGATTAAAATTTTCCAAAGATTGGATTGACAAATAATTAATGGCTCTGTGATGAAAGCAGAGATGGGACGGGGACTTTAAACGAAGCTCAATTATGTACATATGCTGATTAAATCATGAATAGAAGACAGACACAAATAAAGAGACACCAAGTACCGTTCTGCAAACTTTTCCATGATGCGATCTATCTTTTGAGCTTCCCCTGGAAGTCGAAATCCTTTCAGAAATTCACGGATTGCAGTGTCAAATTTCATTCCTGAAAATTTCATGGAGTCTACATAAGCATGCATCACAGCAAGTGAAAATTCTTCATGCTGGCCCAAATAATCTCCAACCATTGCCTGAAAATTCAAAAAGGATCAATAAAGATGAAGAATGTCACGTCAAAATAGCAAAAGAGGTTCATGCAAGAACAAAATTTCCACCTTGTCCAAACTGGGAGTACTTCTCAGAAACTGGGCAACTGAAGAAGGTGTATTTTCTACCAGCTTATTTGAAATCAGATACTCCACACCCTTTAATGGCTTTCTGTTGAACTGCAATATGCAAAAGTAACATCAGTCCCTAACTGTAGTCCAAGCAACAAAAAAATAGAAAAATAGTAATCATGTCATATAAATATCAAGAGAGAGGGGGAAATAACAACAAACAGTACTGGAAAATTACCTCAGCAATAGCAGCTTCCACTGTAGACTTATGAGCCTTTGCCTTCTCAAAGTTATTGGTTGCATCATCTTCCACTGTAGACTTATGAACCTTTGCCTTCTCGAAGTTATTGGTTGCATCATCTCTGCTTCTCACCTCCATGGATTCTTTTGCTGAAGCTTCATCTTCAGCAGACTCAGTGCTATGCTTTTCTGATTCTCTATGCAACTTTTCCCAATCAACTAATGATTTAAGAACATTCACTAGACACTGAAGATGTAATGAAAGGAAAGTTATCCAGCATGGTCTGCTATTAGAATAATTTTAAAAAAAAAAAAGTGTAGACAGTGACTAAATAGATTATTGTTAAAAGAGAACTAGTAAACCTACCTGAAGAGACGAACCTCTGACTGTCTTAGTCTGAGACAAGGCAACCAAATTAGAATCTGTACTTTGAGTCCCTTGAGCTAATTTTGATAGAGCTGTAATCTATGTGAGTAGTCATGATGTATTGAAAAATGTTAGGTATTACCAAAAGGAGATAACACCTAAAATCATGAACAGAGCCAAAACGACACCATTTTGGACATAATTTAAGATTATACCATGCGTTCAAACAAATTCGGTGCATCAAGATCACAATCATAATTTACAAATATGTCAACAAGCATCTGAGGATCCTTGCATATCTTCTCAAGCATCCTGCAGAGACCATCCTTATCAGAAGACTGCATCCATGGGAAGAACTAAGATAACCATGTTGATAGCCTAATGGATGCTGAAAGCCTAGAAGGTACCCCATGTCACATAATAAAATGCAGTATATGGATTATATGATCAACATATCCAATAAGAAACAAAAACTTACCAAAGAACACTTATTTTTTGATTAACATCTGAGCTATCCAATGAGCGTAGAACTATCAAGGGAAAGAAAATTCCAATTTCACCCTGGCAAAGAAGTGCCACCCGAAGGGTGGGAATCAATAAGTTTTTGTTTCTGTTTCTCTAAGAAAAGTCCTTGCAAAAAAGTTTGAGAGGCTAGCCATCTAGATGACTCACGTACTTTAAGACTATCTCTAAACCGCAGCAGAAGCAGTAAAAATATTCCAGTTGCATACTGCCAAAAAGGGAAAAGCATGACTGAGAAATAAAAAGTACCATTGATTTCTAGGAGAATCTAATGATTGAAAAACACAGTTGTATGTAAACCTGAAATATCACAGTGGACTGTGCAACTGAAGCACGCAACAAAGCATAGGAAAGATATGCTTTAACAGAGTCAATAAAATGAAAGTTCTTGGTAAATGGGTGACTAACACCTTCTAATAAACCCTGAAATACAATACAAGAAAGTCATTACTTAACATTGAAAAACTAAAGTAGAAATTTTCAATTGTCACTCTGACTAAGCATTAGGCAAAGCTTTCTGTCTGTACAGCTACTTGTGAAGCATGTACCAAGAAAAGTAAGCCCAGAAAAGAACAAATTGGTTAGAAAATAACATGCAAAAGCTCAAGAGACAAAATTCGGGTCTTGGAAGTGATTTCATCTTTATCCTCCTTCATACCCATCTGCAGACAATAAATTTGACAGGTCATATATTAAGTTCAAAATTTATAGCAATCACTTGGAGAGATTACTGAGAAAACCAACCTGGCAGAGTGTGCGGAATACCAACAAAGCATCATGTTGAATTATGCTCATGCTCTCAAGGTCAATCCCTCTTTAAAAAAAATATAGTTCAAATAACAGTTTTGAGCAAAAAGAATGATGTAGCAATAACAATTATCATTTTGTATAATAAACATGTGATAGTTGATTTTTGAGTTATATATTGTGTACTTACCGAATTATCTTTTTGCCATCTTCTGTATGCACAGCTCTGTCAAGGACAGCCTCTAGGCCCTAAACAGAATTGGTGAAATGAATAAATACAACCACAGGACAAACTCTGACAAGAGTTAGTAAGGCTGCAAATACAGAACTTTAAGGCTAATCAAAGACTGAAACATAATTTTATGTAAAATCATAAACAGACAAGGAATACCTTGATATCAGCACCCTCAGCAAGATTATGGAGTTCCTCCACAGGTGCAAGAGATGCATTTTTTATCTGATTAAGAGCATCGCCTAGCGTCATTGCTTTTTCAGTTTCATCTCCCAAGGAAGTTTCTTTGACTTTTACATTTGAATTCTGTGCTGAAGTGACTTCTCTGTGCACAACAGAATCATCAGCAGCAACCCGAATAGCCTGACAAACAATATAAGTTATCTAGGGTTAGCTGGAACAATAACTTATTTGTCTCTCTCCAGCACAAAAAAACATGTTAAACCATTTGGAATTGGGGGATTTCAAGTCCAAACCGTATCATTCTCCATTCTCCGGATAATGATGCTTATCATCTGTGTCAACATAGCCTTGGATGTAGCTTGGTTTATAGGACTCTTGCTACAAGTCCAAGTTACAGTTCATGAGCAATAGTTGAATTAAATCTAGGGTAACATCTGCAGAAAATGTCAAAAATACCTGTGAAGCGCTACATTGTAGCATACTCTGATAACTCCCAGCAACGATTCCCCATGTACTGCATTTGAAACAGGTAATTTGGAAGTGAGGGAAAAAAAATTTATACAAAGGCCAGAGGGGTTAGGCCAAACAAACAGAAAATATAAACATTAATCATAAGCATATTCAGGTTGCCTGTGTATAAGTTTATAGCAACTAATTGCTATGTTACTCCGACTCAAATATGGGTGTCCGACAAGGGTATGGGAATTCGGCTAAAAAGTGTCTGATTCTTGAATAAGGATACTTGGACAAGGAAAACTAATATAATTATGTTAAATATATTACTCATTAAATTGTTAATTATGTTCATATGTGCCAAATGATGTTAAATTTATATATAATAATCATCAGATTATTTCTTTCACTTCTTACGATATATCTTTACTTACGGATTATTTAAATTATTGAAGCTTTTATTTATGCCAAGAAAATATCAATGTTTATTAATAACGCTCATAACTTTTTTAAGCCATCAAAAAGATTTAAAAAATAAATGAAACACCCAGGAACAGTTTCTGATTCCTGGTCCTCAATAATATCAAAGAGACGGCATTACCAAGTTAATTAATTGAAACTTGGAAAAGAGCCCAAATAAAAGCTGTTGTTCTCCTATCAGGCTCAAGAGTGTCTGACGGCCCAATAACGCTCATGACTTAATAAGTCTATATGATAAGGCCCATATTTATTAGTGTGCCACCACTTATATTAGATTTTTTGATTAATGTTGCCATATCTCTTCGTCTTCTTTACCACAGCCATCTCTGTAACTTCTCCTCCTCATAATTTCAAGACATTAACTTCTCCTCCTCATAATTTCAAGACATTTTTTCCCCTTCGATGCATAAATAACTCAATTATTCAATTAGTTTCACTTTTAACCCCCTCAACAAAATAAAAAAAATCATATGTTCATTTCTTACAATATTAAAAAACATATGTTCATTTACGTTGTAAGAAAAATAAGTATGTGTTTTTCTTAAGGGGATTAAAAATGAATCTACGTACATAAAAGAGGAGTTATGACATGCAATTAAACCTTTTTTATCCTCTGATTCTCAACCCGTTAGCAAGGTGAATCTAATGAGTTTTTTCCATGGCCAACTCATAACTGTGTTGGTGTCAACGTAGGTTTCCTATCAACAACAATATGGCAAGGGAAAGTGGCAAATCGGCTCTAGTTAGAGGACCAAAAAAGCATATATGGGATATTCATGCCATGCTGGCAACAAATTAGAATGACAAAAGTAGTATGCTAGAGAAATTACCAACAGATCCGGTGATTTTTCAACCAAACATAATAAAATTACACTGCACCAAAGCTTTGTAACACAATTCTTTAAGAAAGCAGCATTTATGCCGAAGTCTAGTTCTATCTTGCAGAAATATAGGTCATAATCCTTAAACCTTGTTCTAACTGATAAAAATAACAAAAGGCACAAATGCTCTTTCAACACAGATGAAATTGCACATTCTATGCATTGTCAGCTTAATTAACAAACAAACAGATCTAAAAGGCAAACAAACAGATCTAAAAGGCAGACCTAAGGAATGAGTGAATCATACATACACCATAATATACAGAGAAATATGATACATTTAAACATCAATTCCTTTAAAAATGCAGACACTATCTAGGATCCCACGTGAAAACTGTCTTCCCAAAATAATTGTTATCGTGGCCAGCCACCAAACTGCATATTACACCAAAACCTTCCAAAGAGAGTGTACTCGCCACTAATCAAAAATAAAATTCTAAACGATCTCAGGAAAATAAACATTTTGCAGGAGAATCATAGTCACATGAAAAAGTAAAAGAAAGAAAGGTAAAGGGTGTGGAGGAGGGGAAAATAAAGTGGAACAGCATTGCACCACTGTGCACCCCTTTATCTCAATCCAACAGATCTAAGAATACATAACAAAATGTATGCTAGGGGTCAAAAAATGAACCCATCTTCTGCAATAATTAAGCACAGTAATGCTGAGGAGAGTATGTTGATGATATAATCCTGACTAGAGACAACTTGGAAAAAATCGAGAGATTAAAGACAAACCGAATTTGAAGTCAATGACTTGGGATAAATGTGACACTTCTTGTGAATGAAAGCTATAAGGTCAAAAAAAAAATCAATGTATCTCAACATAAATACATCCTTGACCTCCTTATTGAAATAGACATACTTGGGTATAAACCAAGTGATATTCCGATTGAAGTAGGAAAGAAGTCAAAAGATTTGGGAAAATCAATAGACAAAGAAAGATATCAGAGACTAGTAGAAAAGTTGATATACTTGTCTCATATTAGACCTGACATTGCATGTGCAATAAGTTAACCCATGAAGGAAGCTTACCTTGAAGCAGTTTACAAGATCCTAATATACCTTAAAGGTACCCTAACAGAGGTATGTTCTTCAAAAAAAAAAGAATAAAGCCAAAGATATAGAGATTTTTACTGATACAGATGAGGCTGGCTCAATAGAAGACAAATGATCAACTACGGATATTGCACTTTTGTCTTTAGAAACTTAGTAACATGGAAAAGTAAGAAGCAAAAGTAGTGGCCAAGAGAGGTGAAAAATTGAATTTATGGCAGTTGCACAAGAAATTTGTGAGATTTTTTGGTTAAAAAAATTGTTGATAAAACTTCAAATTTCATTAAAACCATAAGTCAACCTTTACTGCGATCACAAAGCAACCATCATCATCTCTTTGAACCCTTTTCAACATGACAGGACAACATATGGAAGTAGAAATACACTTCGTCAAAGATAAGGTTGAAGATAAAACTATTTGCACAACTTATATTCCAATAAAAGAATAGATTGTTGATATTTTCGCTAAAGGACTACCTTGACAGAGTTTGGATGATTTTATTTACAAGTTGGATATGATTAATATTTATGAACCAACTTGAAAGGAGCATTGAAATCACATAATATTAGGGATTTTTATTCTGTATTTAATTAGAATGATAGTTGACTTTATATTTTATTAGGAGATATTCAAAATTTAATATGAAGATTGTATTAGTGATTTATTTCCTTATGTGCTTAGTCTAACGATACTATAAATATGTATCAAATGGTATTGAAGAGATATCAAGAAATACAATAATCTAATTTCCGATTCCTTTTCTAGATATTTGGGTAGATGAAAATGGCACTTTTAAAAGAGTTTTGTCATACATAGAAGTTGTCCAATAAAGAATCATCATGTTCTTTTCAGTGACATACCTCTGAACTTTGTGGATGACACAGCAGTAAGAAGGACCTTCAAGACTTGCAAAATGGTACTGCACTTGTTCTCTATAAGTAACTTGCCATAATAACTTAAATAAACTGGGGAAAAATCAAGAATATACGACAATATGTACCTATCTGGTGAAGAATTGTCAATGCAACCACAAACCATGTTCAAGATGTCTGTAAAACGTGGAACATTTTTTCCACCATCCAAACTAAGATCGCCCTCTAGATGATCATATGCAATGAGTTTCTGTCCTTGAGGAAGTTTCACATAAGTAATCGGTAAACAATTACAACAATAAAATGAAAGCAATAGAGACCATTACTCCATGGACTATTTTCCAATAATGCAAGATTAAAATGGGCTTTAAAAGAAACATTAAGGATCCAAGGAGCATCTGGGTGGAGACATGTAATTTACACAAATAAAATTAATTAATTAAGCAAGCACATACATGAAGACAATCCAGAGCAGGTTCCAGGATTTTTAAGTTCTTCGTTGCAAATGCAAGCCGAAGAGGATTCAAAACAAGGTCTGCTTCAGCTCCTTCTAAGGTATGCCCAGCATTTGCTAATATAGTTGAAACAGGTACTCTCGTATTGACTGGTTTGGTAACTGCATCAGCCCCCTGATCACTTTGTGGAAGTATTTGTGACTGGCTTGGTTCAGTATCAGTCTTTGTAACTTCAGTTTCAATTGAACTACAATAGAAATGGTTCCAAAATTAAGAAAGAAAGGACTCTAAGCTTATTATTGGACCAAATCATGGAAATAATTCTTTTCCATACAAATACATGTATGCCTTAGTAGCATTTCAGAAGTATACAATGAGTTTAATGTACTGACATCTGATAAATAATACATTTTTAATCGAAGCTACTTGACCAGGTTATCATCTAAAAAGCAATAAAAATTTGAAATCAGCACAAAGTACGACCACTTTCCTCTCTTTCTTTATCTATTTGTATGGGACAATATGGAGAGCTAAATGTAAAGACCTGGTATCACTAGCTGCCACTGGAGGCTGGTTTGACTGGGTAGAAGCTGCATACTGAACTTGATTGTCCTCCTTCAAACCATCTGGGAAAACATAAGTCAAGCTGGTAAGAAATCAAAGAGTTGGGCAGCTTCACATAGTACAGACTACAGAGTAAAAAGAAACAAATAAATAAAGTTCAAAAAGAACTACGAACATCAAATTTCATGATGGCTTACTAATGAAGGAGAATAAAATGGGGTAAGGAAATTTCTAAAACAAAGATAAAGAAAGATGCATATAACCAGATTTCTATAAGAAACCCAAACAAACTTGAGATGACTAATTTTGTACACGATTGCTATTTTTGATGATATTGTTCCATTAGACGCACTCGGATGCTACATAGTACAAATATGAAACTTCAACAATGTAATTGCAACAAGTGACTACCATTAAAATTACCAGCAGACAATGAAAAACAAGAACTAAAAACAAACGAGCCAACAAAAATAGACGCAGATGAATCACAAGAATAAATTAAGTACCCAAATAAGATTGAATAGTATTCTGAAGTTCGGTATACTTTTTGCTGGAACACTCTTTGAGCATTGACTCGAATGCTCTCGTTACGAAACCCCCCGCAGCTCCCCCCGCCATTTCTAATACACTCTCCCTTTTCAATCACTTCAACAATAATTCACATTCTCTTCCTTACCTGAAATTTTCCGGAATTCAAAAGATGCAATTGAAAATCAGCAGCAATAAAACTGAAGTACAAGAAAAAGATCTAACGAGATCCAATAATGAACCGAAACATGAAGAGATAAAAGTTGAAGAGCAATTCATGCGAGCGAAATCGAGTTTCCTTACTATAGATTGATAAGTGTTCGAATCGGAGATCTATCAATGAGTATGAATGTTGACCTTCCAGGAGTAGCTGAGTTTAATTGCCTTCTGCGATAGTCTCCTTACTAGAAGTCCTCACCATTTGCCGTTCCCCCTCCAGTTTCAGATTCGTCTGTCGGAACTAAGCTCCTTTTTCAGGCAGTAGAAAGAGATAAAAAGAGTAAATAATTCAATACTAATTGTAGTAAATAAAACCTTTACTTCACACACCAATCAAGCAAAGTGAGGAAGGTAGAAAGAGATAAAAAAGAGTAAAGAATTCAATACTAATTGTAGTAAATAAAACCTTTACTTCACACACCAATCAAGCACATAATTTGTTGCTTTCTTTTTTGTTTGGTTGGAAAAATGGAGATAGGTTAGTTGTTGAGATACAAGGCTCATCACAGTCCTTCGTAGAAGTTTACATGGAAGTCGAAGATTAAATAAATTACAATATAATTTGTAATATTAGAAGATCATATGTTGATTAATTGTTATAATAACTCTTATATATATATTATATTTTCTTAATGTCGAGAACTTAAGCTGTACTCAAGTTATTACAATTTGTTACAAGTTTTACTGGTTATACTTATTGTAAGTTTAGAAGTTCATCTTAAGACTTATTATAGATAGTTGATTCATAGGTAAAATTTCATATAAAAAATATATATAATATAATCAATTTTTTCGTCTCTTTCTCTTCTTCAATGCTTTTTACATTTTGTTATCTTCTCATTTTCTTTTACTTTTACGATGTTATTAGAACTTAAAGCTCTACGAGTTTCATCTCTTCTCGTTGATATGAAGATTATTAAAGAAATAGTTGATAATGTTCATTATGAACTAGATTAATATGTCTTTTGCATGCTTCATTTTTACACATTTTAGAATCATTTCAAACTCATGTCTCTAATTCATTTATATTTGTTGGTTCTATTCCACTCACAATTCTTTCTTTTCTATTGTCACCTTTCTCTCATAATGCATCACAAATGCCTACAATGATTTTTACAAATATCGATCCCATGATGACAAGGGCCAAGTTAGGTATTCATAAACCACTGTACTTATATTATTGTGTAATTTGTTCTTAATAAACCTAGTTAATTAAGTCAAACATGTTATTCTTGATCCTCTATGCAAGAAATATATGCAATTGAAATTTGATGTCTTACTTAGGCAATAAACATGTACTTTAGTTCCTCCTCCTAAGAATATAATAGTTATTAATAACAAATGAATCTTTAGAGTTAAAACCCTTCCAAATGATAAACTTAACAAGAGAAAATCTAGAACTTTTGTTAAAGGTAAAGACAAAACCCTTGGTTTTGATTTCTTAATGACATTTAGTCATGTAATTAAGCACTTTATTGTTTGTATAATTCTTATTGTGGCTCTTCTAAGAAAATAAAAATTGCATCAATTGGATATTAACAATGTCTTTTTGAATGGAAAGTTACAAGAATAGGTGTCTATGTCTCAACCTCAAGGCTTTGAGGACCCTTAGTTTCGTAATTATAAATGCAAGTTAAATAAAGCTATCTATGACCTTAAACAAGCTCCAAGAGTTTGGTTTGATACACTCATAACATATTTTCTTACCATGGTTTTTTTCCAAGTTTATAGCTTATATGTATTTTTTTTAATTCCTCTCACTCAATTGTCTACTTATTGGTCTATATTGATGATATTATCATCATAAGAAGTCAGGAGACTAAGGTAAAGAATTTGATTAATCTTCTTAAATCTAAATTTGCCTTAAATATCTTGGGTTATTTAACTATTTTTTTAACATTGAGGTAATTACCTTGTCCAATGTCCATCTAATGTTTAGTCAAGGTAAATATATAAAATAGTTGCTTCACAAAGTAAGATGGATACACCAAAACCAAGTGCTATGCATATATGACCACTACTACATACATTTATGCTCATTTTAGGAATGCTTATCCTAATGTTATTCTTAAGAGGAATAGTGTTGGTGTTTTACAATATGTTACTATTACCAAACTTGATTATCATGTTGTTAACAAAGTTTATTGGTTTATGACTAAGCCTTTTGATCCATTGGAATCCTATCAAACATATCCTAAGATATCTACGTGGTATGTCTTCTTATGACTTGATATTAAAGCCTTCAAAATAACTTACAATGTAAGGATTTGTAGTTTTAAGTTTAGGGCTCTTTATAGATGATAGACGCTCTACCTTTGGTATAATTGCATACTTGGGTAGTAATACAGTGATGTGGTCATCTAAGAAATAATGTATTGTCTCTCATTCCAGTACCAATGTAAAGTATCAAGTCTTAACTGATACTACTTATGAGTTGGTAAGGTTTCATTCTCTTTTAACTAAACTACATATTCCATGTCTACTTCTCCTATAGTATGGTATGACAACCTTAGTACTGTCTTTCTTAATGCTAATCATGCATGTCATACATGCACTAAACATGTTGAACTTGATCTTCAATTTGTTAAAGAAAGAGTGCTAACCAATAACCTTCTTGTTCAACACATTCTATTAGTTGAACAACCAACAGATATCCTTACTAAGCAGTTATCTATTTTTTTGTTTCAATTTCACAAAAACAAATTCAATGTCATTTGCATGCCACTGAGTTCGAAGGAGATGTTAGGATACCAGGCACATCATAATCTCTTATAGAAGCCGATGAAGAATAAATGAAGTGCAACATAATTTGTAATATTAGAAGGATATATGACAAATTATGATTACCTGTTGTAATAGCTCTTCTTTTGTACACTTGTAATATTGTAGTATTGCAAATGTAAGTTGATACAACATTTGAGTGGGTGTACTCAAGTTGTTACAAGTTTTACTAGTTATACTTGACTATTAGCTTGCAAAACTCAATATAAGACTTACTATAAATAGTTGATTCATATGTAAAGTTTCATATAGAAAATATACAAAATACAAACAATTGTCTCTTTATCTCTTTCTCATATTCATGTTCTCTATTTATTACTATATTCTTGCTTTTTTTAAATATTCTCGTTAGTTTGTTCATCTAACATTACTTGTTTTTACTCTTCAATTACCTTTTAAGAAAGGATAAAATAGTGTCAATGATAGCATTGAAGATCCTTTAAACAATGTGACATGTTCTTATAAAACCTAATGGTGGGATGCTTCTTTGTTTCATGAATTCTATTTTCAAAATGAACTCATTTCTTTTAGGCAATATATGAACAACATTCCTACCTGTTTGGAGACGACCCAAAGAAATAGTGCAAGAAACACCTATCTCTTTTACCCGATTGTTAGAGGTAATATTTACATTAATTAATTATAATATTATAACAAAAATTTTAAGAATTATAGTCATTTTTCATCCATTTGATTAACATTTTAAAATTTAAAAAGCCATAACTCTTATCGATTGTTACTAACTATTGAAATAAAACTTAAAGCAAGGACCCTTCAACGAATTTTTTACCATCCCTACTAAAATGTTGTATAAACTAGTAAAAATGGTGGAAAAATCTCAAGTGGATAAAGTGTTATAAGTGACTTAAAAAAACCAATTTATGAAATAAACTTGTCACATAACTTATAGATAACTAATGGATGATAATAAAATCATAAGATCGACATTGTAAATATCGATCTTACGAAAATTACTCTTTTATGGTTTTATTATTTGTAAAACTCTCATAAGTGCACGAATCATTTTATGGAAAATGACAAGTATACTCTTAAGGTCGATCTAAGAAAAGAATTTATGTAGTTTTTAATTTACTATTCAAAATCTTAAAAACAAAATTAAATATTAAACATCTTGTCACGATATTTTGGTTTGTTTGTTTCCTAATCTAATAACATAAAAATAAATATAAACATAGATAGATATAGATTCAATAAACAATAATACATATTTTATCATTCATAACAGTAGAGTATTTAAGGATATAATAATTAAGTTAATTATGATTGCTCGTATTATTTAGGTTATTAAATATATAAATTAATATTTGTTATTTTTTTCTTTTTGGTATGAAATTGTCCTTAGGCGGGGCCCAAATTATTTTATTTAATATTAACTAACTAATATCCTTAAGCGGGGCTTATTAATTAATTAAATTTAAAATTTTAGCTTTATTTCTAAGAAAATAACAAATCATCTAATCATAGCTTTAGTCGAAATCAAATAATTATTGTTTATTCAAGGTGTCCAAATTAAACCTAAGAATTTAATTTTTCAAGTACTAACTTTCAAGTTTTAAAACCAATACTAAAAATATGTCGTAAATACATTTTCGAATAATAGTTCTTATAAAAAAACTTTTGAAATAGAGTTCACTCTAACTATCGGGCTATTGTACCAACAAATAAAATAACATTACTCTAAATTAGATCGAATAATTAAACCTTAAAATCTAATTTTCATATTTAAGTTTGTAATGAAAAATAATATATTTCTCTCTAACATCTTTAATATAAAATATTTAATAAAAACAAAATCAATTAAATTTGTAAGTGTTTTACTTATTTAATATTTTTCAAGCATAACAACATTATAATTATATCATATTTACAAAGAGTCAGTCATGTTAAATTTAATCACAGACAAATTAAATATAACATATAAGAATAAAACATAAAATAATAACTGTAAAGAATCCATCAAAATAATACCTTAAAAGAATCCTTACAACGCTTTGATGTTAATTCTGTAATTGAAAAACCTCCAAAATGATTTGCATATCTACTTATTGAATCAAAAACTAAAAATTTATAAAAACATAATTAGTTCTTCTAAAAAAGAGAACTTTAAAAATAAAAACTAAAAAAAGAAAAATTTCTAGAGAGAGAAAGAAAGAGCATAGAAAATTATGTGTGTTTTGGAATGGGGAAATAGTGTTATTTTATAAATGAGAAAAAAGCCAAAAAAAGGGGAGAAAATATTTCAAAAATTGAATTTGAACGCATTTGCAGAGGTTGGCGCACGAAAATCTCGCTAGACGAACTATCGGTGCGACAGATGGGGCGCGGGTGCGTGTAGGGAACGACGAGCAATGAGTAGGCGCGTGCGCAGCTTGGAGCGAATCAGATGGTGCGCATGGAACTTGGTGTGATGGGTAGGTGTGCACGCGGGCGCGTGCAAGATTGGGCGCACTATGGGCATTTATAGGCGCAACTACGCGTGCAATTTTTGCCTTTTTGACATTTTTGACTCATTTTGTCTAATTTTTCCATCTTTTTTACTTTTCCTCATTTATTTTTTCAATATATTTGTGATGTATTGTCTCCAGTATTTTTTTCTTTGAGCCTTTAAGTTATTTTTGAACTAAAATACCTAAAAAACAATAAAAAAATACCATTGATTCCGAAAAAAAATTATATAAAAATATAATAAAATTATATAAATATAAATCTATTTAATCAATTAAAGTATATTAATTCATGGTAATTTTAGTGCTTTTTAAGCACTCATCACAACTCTCAACCAGTTTCTTGCTAGTCTCTTAGCAAGAGAAGCGATAAAAACTAAAATTAAACTATCCTAAATCTCTTCCCTGGATTGACACGGTTGCATTTAGCGTATACAACAAGTCTTTAAACCCCTAGGCTGTCCTAGTAGACGAATTTAAGTCTTGTGAGGGTTTTCCTTAATGATACCCATAAACATTAACAATAAAAAAATGAAAACAAAATAAAACAAATAAAATTAAAAAGTTGACTAAAATTTAAAATAAAGTAAAACGACTAACATAAAATAAAGAAGCGAAATACAAAAATATATCATGCTTATAATCTCTTTTAAACTTCATAATTAAAATCTTAAGCATAGATTATTTCAACTTCTTAAACATTCACGATTTATTATAATAATTAGTTGAAAATCATTTTCATATTCCATATCAAAAATGTATCAATTTAATTTTACCCAAACTTAGTGTTAAGAATTCGAATTCGCTTCGACTCTATTCCTCACAAGTCAATACTCTCAAAAATATTGAATCCTATGGGTTCAAACACTCATACTAATTTATATGTGGAGAAGTTAATGTATAGAAATGAACTAATATGTTCGCATATGTCTAAAGAAAAAAGGCTCAAAGTGTCATTTTAACGTTGATATAATGAAATGAATCAAATGTAAGGATTTAAAAAATATTATACATTACTTTCATGCATCAATCAAATTCATCAAATAAAAATATCAAGTAATATACCTTTTAAAAAATGTAGGAAAATGCAATGACTTCTTAGAGAATTACTTCTTATATTTTCTTTTGCATTAAATCATTTCTCACAACTATTTCGACTTTTGGGATCATAGTATATAGGCTATACTATTCATTTTTATTTTCTCTCTTTCTTTCTATTTTATTTTATTTTTTATAAGAGAATACAATTTTTTTAGAGAGTAGACCCATGTACAGGTTGTACATTTTTTTATATGATAAGATGAGTGATTAATATTTTGATTTTCTGTTTGTATTTGTATAGGTAACCCTAGATATATCTTTCTTTTTTTAATAAAAATCATGCATAAATGAAGAAAGACATATACTATCAATTTCTACTTAAATCATATAATCTAATTAAATGGAAAATAAATATACATATAAGACTTTATTAAGATGTAAAGATCCAGACATTCAATACTAAGTCCTATAGAGATCATCCAATAATTTGAAGAAATAAGAAATGTGTTTGGAGTAGAAAAAATATATTTCATTAAAAATAAAGAAAATTAGGCTCAAATTATATCCTACAAGAGTAGTCTCCACTATTTGATTTCTAAACAACAATTTTGGGTTTAATATAATTTTCACACCTTATCAAGAAATACTAGTCATGACAAAAACTAACTAATTACTAAATACTTCATGATATGTTTTCAAAAATTAATCTAACAATACAAAAGACTTAACTATTTACTTAAATTTGATCTAAAGAAATGATAAATTTTTGTAAGACATTTTTTTAAAAACTAATACTAAAATTCTAAAAATTACTAAATCACACAAATAAAATAAAAGCAAACACAATAAAAAAAATAAAAATGTGGACATAAAAATTTAAAAATTGTTAAAACTGTTGAAATTAAACATGGTAACTTTTCACAACCCTCAATCTAAAGCTTACATTATCCTCAATGTAACAATTGTAAATTAAAGATAAAGAGAAAATAGAAGAAAAGTTACCTCTTTCTTGAGAATATGCAAGTAGTCATGGAAAAATACAGGTGTATCCATCATATTCATCATTAAAGTACACACAAACAGATCGCTATGAACTAATAATATCTCAACAATTATTTTTAGTTTTAACAATTTTAAAATTATCCATATGCAATTAAACTAGAATAAACAAAATAAAACAAATTACCTAAAATGATGAGTTACCTCTCATCCAACACTTAGTTTAACATCTTAGCAAATGCAACTTGGGGGATTTCATTTTAAGTAAACTCAATGTTCTCATAACATTGAGTCAATTAAACCTACAGATATGACAAGGTTGTCTACCTATACTTTTTCAGTCATGTCCTATGGATTTTCAAATTTTCTTTACTTAAAACTATGGACATTATTGTAGGTTTTAGAAAATCCACTTTTAGGTGCAAGTCAAATAACTAAGGCATCAAAACACATTTGTACTTAGATCTATCAAACTAACTACCTTCTTTTATCACATATTATAATTTAAAGATATTTAAATTTTGGAGATAACTTCAACAAATTTTATTTTATTATAGTTTTTAAGTTAAATACATAATCAATGTTAACCAAAAGTACTATTGTGAAATAATCATAGGACAAAATCTCCTTAAAAACCATTATCTTTGACAAAATAACGTTGACACGAAAGATTAGTGACACAAAAGCTTCCAAAAACAAGTCTTCTATACATAACTTCCTTAAATCTTTACTTTTCGTGTTATTAAAATCTAAGTTATTTAAGTTAAATTAATTAAAATCTAAGTTATTTAAGTTAAATTAATTAAAATCTAAGTTAATTAAATTAATAAATTAAGTTAAATTTTAAAAAAATATAAGTTAATTAAGTTAATAATTTAAGTTAAGTTAAAAAATTAAATTAATTAAGTTATAAAAATAAATTAACTTAAAAATATAAGTTAATTTAAAAGTTAAAATTAATTAAGTTAAGTTAAAAATTTATGTTAATTAAGTTAATAAATAAATTTAAAAATTAAAATAATAAATAAGAATGAAAAAATAAATGAAAATTGAAACTTAAATTTTTTTTATTGAAAAGAAAATAATTAAATAAAATATTTTGTTTTTGAAATTTTTTTATTTTTAAATATAAAATCTTTAACAAAATTTTTATATGAATTTTAAATCTTAAAATTTTTTAATAAAAATTTTACTGCTCGCGTAAAGGAACAGTTATTATTTTTTTTTTTAAATTTAAATTTTGAATTTGAAATTTAAAATTCTTCATCTTAAATTCAAATTTTGTTTTTGTTTAACTTCAAGATCAGATTTTTTTAAAAAAAATTTAAATTTTATTATTTTACTGTTCATACTTTTTATTATTATTAAATCTTAAATTTTTTTATGTTTTATGTTTGAAGAACAATTAAATTTTTTTTTTTTGAATTTTAAAATTTATATCTGAAATTTTAATTTTTTTATTTCTTTTTTTATTTGCCGTTCAAAAACAGATTTTTTTTTATTTTCGAAATAATTTTAATTTTAATTTTCTTTTTTTTACGGTTCAATATCAATTTATTTATATTTTTAAATATATACTCTTCGTTCCGAATATATATTTGTTTTTTTGAAATTTAAGTTTAAAATTTAAATTTTATATCCTTTTTGTTTCACAGTAGTCTTTTTTATTTTGAATTTTAAATTTTAAATTTTATATCTTAAATTAATTTGTTTTTTGTTTTACTTTTCAAGAAAAGAGTTTTTTTTTAATTAAATTTTTTTTTTGAATTTTAATTTTTAATACTTTTCTTTTTGTTTTACTGTTACGAAAACAGTTTTTTTATATATAAATTTAAATTTTTCTCTCTTTTTTTATTTTTATATCTTAAATTGTAAATTTGAATTTATTTTTTATTTTAATTAAAAAAAATTTATTCTATAATTATGTTTATTAAAATGTTTTATTTTTGTCTAATTTGAAATTTAATTTTTTTTGTAATGCTTTTATTTATTTATTTATTTATTTATTTAAATTTTAAATTTTATTTTTAAATTTACTTAATTTTTTTATTTTACTAGATTTTGTATTTATTTATTTATTATTATTATTATTTGTTTTTGAAATTTAAATTTCAAATCTTAACTTTTAATTTTAAATTAAATTTATTTATTTTATTGTTCAAGTATAGTTTTTTTTATATAATAATTTTTAAAATTTGATATTTAAATTTTGTTTTTTTAACTCAAAATAAATAAATAAAAAGTCACAATTATTTATAACACGAAATTTTTTCAAAATTTTAAAAAATAATTTAAAAACGTTATTTTTTTTCCAATAATGACGTTAAAAACTTGATGATCACAACATCCAATTCCCCGGCAACGTGTTATTGGTAGGAGTGTGCAAAAAATCCGATCATCCGATCCGATCCGTTGATTTTTCATCCGATCCGATCCAATCTGATGGTCAGATCGGATGGAGATTTTTTCCATCCGTTAAGTGCGGATCGGATGGCAGATTTCATTACGATTCATCCAATCCGATCCGATCCGACCGAAATTAATTATATATATTTATTAAATTAAATATATAAAAATAATTAATATATATTTATTTAATTTTTTAATGTTTTTTTTAAATCAAATAATTTTATGTTATGATTTATGTAAAAATTTAAAAAAATTATTTAAAAATACAAAAAATAGAGTTAATTAAATTTATTTGTCGGATTGATCGGATGTCATCCGAATAGTTTACGGATCGGATTGAGCGGATGTAAGAAGTGATCGGATCGGTTGCGGATTAGGATGGATCAATCCGAGCGGATGGTCGGACGGACGGATGACAAGAAATCAATCTGCTTTCGATCCGATGAACACCCCTAGCTATTGGCACGATAGATGGGTGACTGATGCGCACGGGTGCGCGCGGGACTGGGCAAAGAGTGTCCTGGCGCACGCGTGGCACGACGCGGGAGAGATTTTGCACGTAAAACTCAACATGGAAGGATTGGTGTGTGCACGAAACTCAACTCGTTTGGCGGCCATGTACGTGGGAATGGATACACTTCGCGTGTAATTTTTACCTTTTTGATCCATTTTGTCTAATACTTTCTATTTTTTTTTCATTTATTTTCTCAATATATTTGTAAGTTATTTTTGAAATAAAATACCTGAAAAATAATAAAAAATACCTATGATTTTGAAAAAGATAAATTTATATAAAAATATAATAAAATCATACAAATATAAATCTATTTAATCAATTAAAATACATTAAATTGTGATAATTTTAGTATTTTTTAAACAATCATCAATAACTTCGTTAATAAAAGTTAAAATTATAATTTTAATTATTATTTTCACTATTCAACAACTAAAACACATTGGTATGTTATTTTCTCTCTATCTCATTCACGTTTTAGTTTTATTTTTTTTTTACCCTTACCTAAATAATTATATTTTATTAAAGATTTTGTTAAAATTTAACTTCTTGTCCGTCTATTAGCTTTTTCGCGTTAATAATAGGATGAAAAATCACTTTTTTATTTTAAATGATTAATAATGACTTGATAATTAGATATCAACCTAATGACCCTTTTCCCAACAGAGTAATACTACAACTTGAGTCTACGTAACTATGTGTCATATTTCCTATCTTTAATTTATTAGTACACAAGCCAAAAAAAAAAAAACTGATTAAGATTCAAAGTCCCAGCTAAGATAGGTGAAAATTAAAGTGGCCAGGTAGTATCTTCAAAGGCTCAGTACATCAATCATATTTCAGTGGGCACTGCGCATGATCCCATGCAAGTAACCACCCGTCATTACAAGGGATACAAAGGATATAACACCAGCTGGAAATATCTTTCCGGAATTCTTGAAACGTGAACCCATAGCTCCCAGCAGTGCAGCAGATACACCTGTAAATCAGTAGACAACCAAATCAATCAAAGTTCTGAGATGGATTGAAATCACAAACGTAAATGCCTTACATTATAAACGGACTTCAAAAATTTGCTAATTAAATATAATAATACAATCAAGATCGTTCACTAGAAAGTAACTCCAGTGAACTCCTCCTATTCCGCTGCCTTTAGATCAGCCAATCGCTTGGTTTTTCGTAAATTATAACCAAAAATTACAAATAAAAGACCAAGAGATAACCAGATGATTGCTAGTAACCCAAAAGTAACTTTTGGCATATATGACAATTGAGAAATGTAGTTAGGTTCTCATATACTAGGAAATATAATCAAGAGAGCTATTACAAAACGTACTAATACAATTACGTACGCACAAATGTAAAATTTTACCCCAGGAGAACAACACATCTTAAACAAGAAAAAATAAAAATTCACCCCATGTAGAGAGAATACAACACATATATTGCCATAAATTACTCAAAATTTGCGCATAAGGGCCTCGGGTGAAGTTTACCAAAATATGTTTACCAAAATATGGAAAGAAAAAAAATAACAAGTCAAAGTCCTTCCTAATATATCATAGTACATAAATTTTGTAAGAAGGTATAACATTTTTTCTTCCTAGCCTCCCTCCCAGAAGTTTGTTTCATCATTACTCACAGGCACAACAATTAGAAAGAGACTTAAAGATTTAGAGGATTCAAGAACAAAACAAGAAATAGAAAAAATTTGTAAAGAATGACTTGTATTGCTCTTAGAGAAGTTATCTTACAATTTCCCAAGGATTTTCAAGAATGAATACAAATGAAGACTAATAGGTCTATTTATAGTGACACCAAGCTTAAGACTATGTCACAAGTTTCTAGATCCTTCTATGTCTAGAATGTACAAGAATATCTTACATTATTCTAGTTTTATCTACAATGTGCCTCAAGATTCTAAGACCTTCTAGTCAAATCTAGCCAACTCTAGAGCCTTCTAGGATTGTCTAGTTCCTTCATGCAAGTTCCAGGATGTTCTGGAAACTTCTAGAGACTTCAACATCCTTCATGAACCATCCAACATGTTTTAGAATATTCTAACACCTTCTAGCGTACTCTAGAACATTCTAGAGTCTTCAAGGCTTGAGTTGAGTCTATCCAACTCTAGCTCTCTCTAGACATCTCTAAGCCACTCTAGAACTTTCCCATATAGTAACTTGTAGAAAAGTCTAGATCCTTTAAGCAACCACTATTCTTTGGATTTTAAGGGACAATTTGAACAGAACGTAACACTAGACACTCTTCCACTCACTCACACAACCTCATGTTTGCACTTGCATGCCCATGTGTACCTAATAGCCATCATGCGCGTTGCACAAAACGAAAAAAATGTGGTCCTAGCCGTTATTCTGTTACAACAAGAAGAAAGAAATTTCAGTTTTTATTCTATCCCATCTTCTAATCTATTCCAACTGCATCATAATCCCCTTTTCAGCAGAACTTGACCTCGAATTCAATGGGATTGTCTCAACTGCATTAGTGGGATAGTACTTTCGAAGGGCATTGAACGTGTTGGAGATGTTTTAGTCTTCAAGGAGATCAATGACATAAGTATTATCGTTGATTTTCTAAATAGTTCTAAAGGGCCATAATTCCTAAGTTGAAGTTTAGGGCAAATACCGTGTGATAATTTGTGTTTGTTGAAGTATACCATGACGAGCTCACCAGTTTGAAAATTCACAAGCTTGCGATGCTGATCAGCATGCATTTTGTAATATGCATTCATCTTTTCAATATGCACTCAGATTTCCTAGTGGAATTGAGTGTAATCAGCAACACATACACCAACAGCTTTACTCTTTAGATTGGGTACGACTTACAAATCTATACTGAAGTTGGGTACTTTGGTGCAAGGATGGACAAAAAAATTGCAGGTTCGATTATCCGTACTTTCGGGTAAAAATTGAACATGAAACAACGGATACGATCTCATACCCGAAACTAATTATATTTATTTAATTAAATTATATATTAATTAATAATGAAGATTTATTAAGAAATTTAAAAAAAAATTGGAAAAACAAATTTTTTTGAGTATTTTTTAATAACCGCCCCGAGCCATTACTCGCGGATAAAAAACGTTCCCAAACCGTATCGGTTTTTGGGGGATTTCGGGTACGTATTTTATAATTCGGTTCGAGAATAGTTATATTTGTAAATTTTCTAATGAAAAATGGTACCCTACACACCTCTTGCACTTTAATCTCGTTTTCTTTATTAATCCATCCTATTTTATAGGGATATGGGTGGCGATGAGTGCTCAGTCCCAAGGACTTCAACAGTGCGTGTGAGACAATGTTTTCAATATTACTATTATCAACAATAACGTCGCATACCTTCTGTTGATTTGTGCATCTTGTTCTGAAAATGGCATGCCTCTCTGATGGTGTTGGCTATTTTGGTGATAGTAACACCTTATGCACTATACAGTTTAAAGCCCTGTCACCCTCATCACCTTCAGTGGGATGTGCTCCTTCCAAATTTTCTGGAGATAGTGGGTCAAACTCATTATCTAAATCTTTTGGAGATAGTGCCCTACCACTTAACTTTCATTCATTTTTCATGTGTTCTCACCTAATAGAGGCACCACCCTTAAGCTTATAAGCTACTAATTTAACTTTTCTCTCTTCTTGTATCTCCATGTAGTCAAAGAAATTTCCAACAACAACCATCCAATAAAGAAATTCTTCCATGTGAGAGTGACCAACAAAAGTGGGTAGGGTCCACGTTAAGTTGGTAGTCCTACTTACCATGTGATTGCCGCTCACACTGGGTTAACAACATCTAAGTGATTGCCTCTCATACTCTCACACTATCGGTTAACAAAGTTGTCCTCAGTGAAAGAATCGAACTGCTCTGAACTGATCCAGCACGAAATGCCTCCATCGAACCCAAAATTTTTAGGGTTTGCTTCTAGTGGAGTCACAAACTCATCATCAAAGTCAGGGTGGACGCAAATATCAGAATCAAAGTGGTTGTGAGGAAACGTTGGTGTGCGATGAGGTCAAGGCGGTAGGTGCGATGAATGTTCGTCGCGAAAAACGTCCTTTCCTCGCGGTTTCAACTGCCTCTGAATCTTGCTCAGTTGGGTTTGGATTTGAGTGGTGGTATGTAAGAGTGATTGCTGCAGGTCTCACGGCACCTCCTCAATCCTCTGCTCAAACCGAATTTCTAGGCCAATCATTGCAAGCCCACAAGTTCTTCGCGTTATCACTACCATCGCCAATGGTTTGGTTGTCAGACGTCATTATCTGAATTACAACTCAAACCAAGCTCTGATACGAAATTCTGATGCAACAAGGAATCAAAACAAGAATGGGAATTATACTTGTATTGAAATAAAAGAGAAACTCATCGATTGATCTTAGAAAGGATTACAAAGCACTAAAGTGAATGAAAATTAACAGAGGGAAAATTGTGTGTTCACCGGCCAACGCTAGGCGTGGTCTTATAGGCGTCGTGCCTAACGGTTCCCATGTGCACCTAGGCACTCTTCCACTCACTCACGCAACCTCGCGTTTGCACTCGCATGCCCATGTGTGCCTAACGGTCATCATGAGCGCTGCACAAAACAAAAAAAATGTGGTCCTAACCGTTATTCTATTACAACGAAAAGAAAGAAATTTCAGTTTCTAATCTATCCCATCTTCTAATCTATTCCATCAGCATCGTATCATATTGAAGTGAAAATGAGATTGATACCCAACTCATGTTTGTCCGTAAAATAGCAAACCACAATATAGCAATATGTTAAGAGAGAAAACGTCAAAAGAAACACAAGAACTAGGCAAAGCATAAGGAATAGGGACTTCAAGGTATCTTACCAAAACCCAAAAATGATGCAAACACTGGTTTGGTTGGAAGCTGAGTGTAAACATAATAGAGGATGGAGGATGATATTCCCCCTGACAACAGCGACTTCTGACTACCACTCTTTAGATAGCCCATTAAACCACCCACTGTCCAGCAAAAATCAATCACAATATGATTTATACAAAGCCACAAGTAATCAAATTTCCAATACAACCAATGTATATCGATCACAAAGATAATAACAAGTTTTTCTAATTGACAAGCCAAGTTCAAAAGAAACAAGACTTGGCATATGGCAAAACCACGAGCTCAAGTTCACTGCTTTACGAGTTACGACCGTTTACTAATTTCGAAGCCAGCAATCATAGGAAACACAACAAAAACAAAATCCGAAAATCTTACAAAGCGTCAAATTGACACAGTATCTAAACCTAAAATAAAGCTAGGAAATTGACTGTCATTTCTATCATAAAAAGGAGCAATTCCAAAGGCATATTAAATGTTAATTACCTCCAACAAGGATAGCATATCCAAGAGTTAATTTCTGGGACATAGACAAAGGCATTAGCTTCTTGCTCTTCTCGTTCGACTCACCTTCGTCCCCACCCTCGTCGCGAATATTATCCCCTCCGTTACCTCCACCACCGCCACCGCCACCGCCACCTCCTCCACTACCGCCTCGATCATCAAACCCGTCTCCAGAACCACCACCTAAATCGGGCTCGATATTGGCTGGGTTCTTGGTTGCGGCGTCAAATGTGAGGATGTCAGAGGCTTTGGATTCAGAAGCAACCCTAACGAAAATGAACTTTCGATCGGCTGCAATGGTTTGGGAAGTAAAAGTCTTCTTCGAAAGCCCTAATTGGAGTAGTCCTCTTTGAATTTGAATTTTTGATCTTCTCGGAGAAAGGTTAGTACTGTTGCTGTTACAATCACTGTAACAGAGTAAAGGTGCGACTTTGGGCCGCAAAATAAGAGAGGACTGTGACACACCGAACAACGTCTCACCCATCTATCCTTTATGCTCCTTGATTCTTCTATGTTCTACTTTCTAATTCTAATCTTCGTTTGGGATTTTCATTTTAAGAGGATATTAAAGATAGAGGTGTAAAATGACATCACACGTCACATAATCCGGTACAGCTCACTAGAAACTCTTTACATCTCGATATACTTTAGAAAAAAATATATCTATTAAAAATGGTAGGTATTGATATATTTTATTTGTTTTATATTATTTTAAATAAAAAATAATGAATAATTAAAATATGAAAATATAAAAATATAAAAATATAAAAATTTAGTAAAATTATGATAAAATATTATATATAAAGTTAAAAATATTCTAGCATTATAATTTAAATATAATATAATAACTTTTAATCAGAGTAATTATAAACATTGAATATGAATTAATCCATATTATATCGCTAATTAAAGATAAAGACGAAAGTTAATTATAAGTTTTTACTTACACTGATTATGTTGTGCAACATATAACATAATTTTAAAAATAATAAAGATTCGTTTTTTAATATAATTTTAATATATAATACATCATAATTAACTAAATACAAATTTAATTACATTTAATATTTCTCTTTATAATAATAATTATTAATTGTAATATTTTTTTCCTTTAAAAGAAATGTTTGTATCTTTAATCTCACAACATAAATTAAATATAGTAAATAATTTAAATATAAAATATAGAGATAATATCAAAAATATCTTTAAATTTTAAAGTAATATCATAAATATTTTAAAATTTTAAAAATATCACAAATATCACAAATATTCTCCAAACTTAATAAAAGTTAAAGATAACATAAATAAGTAATAATTTGTATACATAAAAATAACAAGAATAATAGAAATAAAAATATAAAACATCTTATGATTTAAAAAAAATAATTATAAAAAAATTAAAGAAACGTAAAGATGAATTCAAAGATTCATCATTATCAAAAATAAGAAAAATATTTCTAATAAAAGATATAATTTATTATGGAATAAATAATAAAGAAATGAATATTAATATTACAAATACCAAATGAAGGTATAACATGTTATTAATAGACAAAAAAATAATTATGGATAAATTATTTAAAATTCCTCAAAAGGATAAAAGAATAATTAGATACATCCATTAAAAAGGGATACAAATATTAATAAAAGCATATTTTAGAGAATAAATACATACATCAATAAAACTATCACTCCTATATAATAAAATAATAAATAGCAAAAAATTTTTATTAAGAATAATTTGTGAAAATTTAAGATATTAAAAATTAAAATTTACAGCATACCTTAGGTGTAATTACCATTAACATTAATGATAAAAAATGAAATTAAGTATTAAGTTTAATTTATGAATTTAAAATAAGAGATAAAATAAAATAGAATAAATATAATTAATGAGTAAAACTGAAGAAGAAGAGATAGATTTAGAGAAAACATTTGAAAATAAATGACTTATACAATACTTATATAGAAATATGATGCAAAAATTCAAAGGATATAACATATGTTATTTACATGCTACGTAGATACTTAAACAAGCATGTTTAACAAGTAAATATGTACTTTTACAAAGACTTTTAAATGCAAACCCAAAGGACTTGATAATAAATACTACAACAATTATCCTCGTTATAAAAGATATTGATATTATAATAGAAGGAGAACATTTCCATATCCCTACTATTTATCAATAGAAAACAAGAGTTGATTTATTTATAGGAAAAAATGCTTAAACTTATATTAATCATTTACACAATATATAGATAATATAATTATAACAATATTAGAAGGAGAAATAATACATATATTTCAAAGGTTAGAAATGTTAATAGTGTGTCATCAGAAAAGTTTATTGAAAAACATAAAAAAAGAAAACGTGATGAGATGTATCAATAACGGATATCACATTTAGAAAATATAACAAAATTACAATATGAAGATGATTTAGAATTTAATAACTAGAAAAATGCATTCTTAAAAGAAATACAAAAAGATAAGAGATTAATAGAAATAAAGAAATTACTTACAATAATAAGTTTAGAAAATACTTTAGATCTAAATATTAATAAGTTTCAATATGTAACAAGTATAAAACTAAAATATCATAATAAGGTTATAGGAGTAAAATCTATGATCTATACTCCAAAATATCAAGAAGATTTCAGTAAACAAATTAATTTTTTTTTAAACTAAGAGTAATTGAACCAAACATGAGTTCATACTCAAGGCCAACATTATTTAGTAGAAAAAGAAGTTAAAAAAAGACAAGGAAATAAAAGAATAATAATAAATTTCAAATCACTAAATAAATAAACAATAGATCATGAATATTTTATCCCTAAGAATGAATAGTTGTTAACCTTAATAAAATGAAAGAAATATTTTTCTAATTTTGATTGCTAGTGTCGATTCTGGCAAATTAAATTAGATAAAGAATCTTAACTATTAACAATTTCTAGTTATCCAAAGGGCAATTTCAATGGATTATTGTATCATTTGGATTGAAATAATTACTATGAATATTTCAAAGATGTATAGATAACATTTTTTAAGAATATCACTCTTTTTGTTGTGTCTATAATAATGATATATTAATCTTTAGAGATAATATTAACCAATATTATTTAGATATATTAAAAATCTTAATAAAATGTAAAAAAAATAAAAATGAATAATATTGTTTGAAAAAAAATGCATTTTTTAGCATAACAAAAAATCAAATATTATTTAGGACTTGAAATAGAAGATGAAAAACACAACCTCGTGTGCTAAATAATATACACAATTGTTTTAGTGTTTTCATTGATAAAAAACAATTCAAAAAGTTATTCTTACGTGAAAAACAGAAAGAGTCCAATATTTCAACAAAAAAAGAGATTAAAATCTCATAATTAATCAAAAGAGAATTTTTTTAACTCTTCAAAGCTTTACGATTTGATATAACAGATGAAGAAGAGCTCAAAGGAAAAAGTCAAGAAAAAAAATAAAAATGTTATGTTGTCTATAATGGATCAACCACGAGAATATATAAGATGTGACCAAAAGCAAGTATGCTATAACTAGATTCTTCGGAGTAATATATAAAGCATTCATAATAGTATTGAAACAAAAGGAAGGTTTACTAATTACAAGACCTCTAAGTTTCTCAGATCCAATGTTTTAGTAACCAACCTAGAAGGTAACTATGCACAAATACTCAAAAACCAAAAAATTACAAAAGAAAATATGACAATGTTAGGAGAAATACCAAGATCAATAATCTTGAGAGAAACATATGATACATTTCTTATTCTCAAAGAAGAAAAGGAAAGACAAAGAAACATAAACCTAGACCAATGGTTAAATCTTTATAATTTAGCAAAAAATTTAGGAAAATATCAAATTGAAACCATAAAAATATTCACAACATAAAAAGTTCATACATCATGAAGAAAATCAATCACATGCAGCAAATTCAACATTAATAAAGAAGTAGATCCAAAGTTTGTTTACTAATTATTTTACTATAGGTTGATTAAAAGTATTTACCCAACTAATAATTTAATTTAATTAAATTATTTTCTTGAAAATTTTAAGAAATGAGTAAAAGCAAATGATCATCCAGTCTTTTTACAATTTTTCAATTCCGTAATGAATTGATATAGAGGAAAGCCTATTAGTTCTTATTATTTTTGTAAGATAGGAATGACATTCTCAATAAGAATAGTAGACCAACTCAGGGTTCTATCAAAAGAAAAATTTGATGAAAAACTCTTAACTAGAAAAGAGCAATAATATTGAGTCAAATATATCATGAAATCAAAAAAATAGGAACATATTCTAAAATCACGATAAACTAATCCACAAGCAAGATCATAATAATATCACACAATAACTTGAATATAATTCAAAAAGAAGTTGAGAAAATTATCAATTATAAAACACCATTCAACTTCAATGAATTATATGTAGCTAAAAAAATCAAATAAGAATTTTGCCAATTAGCAAAATTGCAAACTGAGGACCATAGGTGTCTTTCTTATATAAATGACATAAAGGGATCCACATCTTCAATATCAAGAGGAAGTATGTCGGTAAGTGATTTTTATTAAATAAGTGTCAACATAAATTTTAAAAAGGAAGAAAAATATAAGATAAAATGCAATCTTTATCATTCCACATATCTTTATTTTAGAAAAATAAAGGAGGAGATAAAAAATAATAATTCGTATCCTTCCAAGTGTCTTTAGAATAGGCATGTAAAATAATTTCTCCTATGTCTATAAAGGGACTCTTGTGTAAGGAAGAAGGATATACAAAGTTCTAACCATAGAATCCAAACATCACTATCTTCTTAGATAATGTTTAGATAAATTCCTATGGAGTAAATTAGTAGGAAATTAAGGTTGTAATAACCTTACTTCTTTAATGAATAAAAGTTATTTTCTCATCAAAATCTCGTATATTTCTTATATCTTAAATAAAAGTACGAATATTATCTGTAAGGATTATAAATGTTGGCTATTTTTATGGATAAAATATTTACATGTAAATTTTTTTAAGCTCGCTATCAAGTTTAACAAGCAAAGTTGAATAAACATCAAAATTTTAGATAATCGTACTTTAAGTATATCTGTTATAACTACGACAAATAGGATTGCACTCATGCATTTAATAACATGTTTATAAATATGGAATCATTTTTTGTGTTAAAATATTTATTTAAACTTGAATGAATTTATGAAATTATTATTTAGCTTATTCTTTAATGTGTTTTATTGTTTTGAATATATGTCCTAAATTTTAGGCTAAAATATGGAATAAGATATATGCTAAAATATTAGATAAGATATAGCTTAAATTATAGCCTAAAATTTACTTTAAAAAGAACTATTCTTTAATTAAGAGTCATATTGATTAATGAGTTTACTTTAAAAGAACTCATTTTTAAATAAGAGTATTTTTGATTAATAAATATTACTAATCATATTTCTAATAGAAAATATATTTATCAATTACATATGATTAAGGGTTTTAATTTTTCTTATAAATAAAACACATTGCTCATTATTTCAATCAACTACACTAGAACATCATTCTCTTTTTCTTAATCTTTCTCTTGTTTTGTAAATTTATAATCATAATTCTTTAGGCTTACTTATTTGGTTAATCTATTAAACATTGGTAGTTGTGTTTGATTGATTAATAAGCCTAATTATTATATGATATTTTGATCATATATTTTTATAACTTCTTATTTATTTTTGTTTTTGAATTATTAGATCAAATAATTATGATATAACACAATTTTTTGATTTGATTTTTAATTTTTAAAAAAGATATCATTAATAAACTTGTGCTTAAAATGATTGTTCTAGGGTTGATAGTTGATTTTGATTTATCTGATATAGTTATTAAATCATCTATTTATGGTTATTTATTATTAAATTTGTTCTAGAACATACACTAGTGATTTTATGATAACCCTTTTGCAGTTAATTCGTGAATGTATCTAATTAACGGGAAGTTTATTGGATATAGGTCTGGATATCCCTTATATTAATATTAGGAACTGTGAAAACATAACATGGGCTTATAAGTAAGGTACATTTGGGTAGTATCCTAAGGAGAGTACCATATGACCAAGTTTGTACTTGAACATTTGTTTTTCATAGTGGAAAGTTAGGTGGTTCAGTAGACCGGTGGTTTTTCTCTCAGGTCATGATTGTGGCCTAAATTGTTTCCATCTAAAAATATTATGTGCTATTCTTTTATTTATGCACTTTATTCTTACACACGATTGCATGCCTCATTGTTTTGTTTAAGTTATTAAATTATAAATTAATAAAAATTGAAAATAACTTATTTATCCCCTTATAAGTTAATTAGGTCCATATTTTATAAACTGTCACTATCCTTAGTTGAGGGCAGTTCCTAGTCCAAAAGATCAGATACGAAGTAGCAAAAAACATAAGTAGACTCATATTCATTAAAACAATGTAAGATTAAATACAACTATAGACTCTGTTTGTTAAATATAATGTGTATTTGTTAAGAATTCTAAAACCAAAAAATTAATCAATGCAAAAACATTATTTGATATCAAAGACATAGAAAAAAATACAGCATTAATGATGTTAACTTTCTAAAGGCATTAGTGATATCAACTTAAAAGTCGAGGGCATTGCTCTTTTTACAAAATTTAGTAGCATATGTAAATAATTGTTAAAAGTTAGGAAAATCAATGATATTTTCCCATAAAATAAATTACATTATGCAAAATAAACCAATAATAAACTTGGTGAGTAATATCCATGTAATCATAGTGGGTAACATCTAAGGATTGAGAAACAAATTGGGTTAGTGAGTGACGATCCTGATAGACGGACGGTTGGTGTCGCCTATCACCATCTTAAACTTTTGGTTAAAATGATTAGCTACTGTTTCTAAATTTAGTATGAGAGCTTGATCCCAAGTTCGACTCCCAACGGGTGCAAAAGTTTGAGGACGAACTTCCTTTACGAATGGGGAATGATGCGACTATGGTGAGTAACATTCATGGACCTATTGGTATAGGTAACCTTAGTGATTAAAAAGAATGTGGTTAATATTTATGTATTGATTGTATATATAGATAAATTATTCATTATTTTTAGAATATGTGGTGACGTAGTATTCTAGATAAATAAAATTAAATATTATTGTAATTATTTTTTTGAAAAACAAATAGACAATTGGAGGTAGAGAACGAAAGAAATTTAATTGATAAAGAATATATTTTAAAAATTATGAATAATTTATCACAAATATAATTTTTTTTATCGATACATAATTACTGATTTTATTAATAAATCATATCGGTAGATCCAATAATATATCAATGCAATTCCAAACGCAAAACAAATCATAAAAAAAAAACAATGTCAACTTCCAAAAAACATATTCTACCACCAAATGTTACCAGCAAAAAGATGAACATTAGCTAACAACAATGACTTGCGCATCAAATTGCTTTCGATACGACCCACGGATATAATTTCCTGCCTAAAGACAACCCCATTCATGGCTTTTCATATTTATCAGAGTCCAAACACGAGCTAACAATTTTTCTACATCTCTCAGTGGAAGCTCCCATTTCACCATAAAGAGAAGTTGTCAAAGTTTGACGAGAAAACGTTGAATGACGAAATATTTAAAAATAACATTTATCAAATGATAATAGCATCAAACCAAAAGCTTGAATATCAATTATAAAAGTTCAATGTAAATATTTTCACAATGGAGCAATTGAATGATCAATAAATTTAAAGTTGCATGGAATCAATAAATATATTATTTATATTCTCGAAACCAATCCAATTCACAATTAGGTAACAATGTACTTATTGAGTTGGGCATTTCTTTCTAAATCCAGTCCACCCTGAGCCGAATAAATTTGATCTAACTAAAAATCAGGTGAATTTGATTACCAAACAAAAAAAAAATCAGGTGAATTTCAATTTCCTTTAATGACAGATATATATATAGGCCTATAATATAGCGCATGTGACGCAACCACGACTCGATTTTCTGAATCATCATGTACATGCCCGTTTAGTTGGTCATCTTCATCAGCTGCTACTCCATTTTCATAATGAACCAATGGTAGCATTGAATCGAGCAAGACACCCAATGCATTCCTGTTTGTGACACTACGAGGAGCACGAACAGCATCATTCCTGTTGACATTATGGTTTTCATCATGCATATATAGCTTCCCTCATCCTTGGATCAACCATAAAGTTCTGCAGATTTTCGGATAATGGAATTGTTGGAACTGTATGAGAGAAATCTGAAATCACCAAATGTCGATACGTGGAAAACAAAAAGCACTAAATGAGTGATGTATATAAATAAGAATACTAAATTATGTGGCTTTCATAATTTTCTAGGCCTCTCTTCAGCTCTAATTATGAAACAAAAAACAAAATAATTGCTGCAGACATAGTAATAAAATAAACATTGAAAGATTAACAAGTGAAATTAAGCACTAATGAGAATACACTTGGATACTCACTCATTCTTCTCAGAGGAGAATGCTTCTTTTCTTACACAAGCCCAATCTTTTGCTTCTGAAATATTATTTTCAAGTGTTTCAATAACCAGTTGAGCAGCGTCTCTTAACAACTTTTGCAAATCTGGAAGCCTCCGTATAATATAATTACTCTCAACATATATAAATTAACCAAATGATCCAAGGACGGAATCCCCACTTGATCTACTCGGAAAATTGGATTCTTGACTATATCTTTCCATTCCCTATCCTTCAAAGGTACCTTCTCTATAAGTTTCTTCAGAACTGACGGGTGAAGCATTAAAGCTTGCTTCGTAAGTTCAGTAGAGCGAGCCTTCGTAGGAGCTGCATCGGAAACTTCTATGGATTCCTTTTTCTCAAGATAAAGGCGGCAAATGGCAAGGGAATATGAGAAATTTGGAAACAACCACAAGGAGTTGTCACTTTGATAGTCTTCAGAGAACTGTTCTAGCCATGAATACCCTTCTGCTCGCAAAAACAAATAGTTAATATAGAACATGACCCCCATAGGGTCATCTGAATCTAGTGAAAGCAACAATTCTCAAACTTCTAAAGAAGCTCTATGACAGCCAAGCCTATCCATATTTTGTTGGAAAATTATGGATCAAAACTCTCAAAAATTTAAGACAGTGAAAACTCAAAACGATTTTAAAACGTTCGAAATTATTGAATTTTAGGTTTACGATTCTTTAACTTGATTATTCATTCTTAATGAGAGGTATTTATAGAAGCAACCAAATAAATGCAATCTGATCACCCACCAAAAGCAATCTAAATACAACTTATCTTCTTACTGCGATTTGATTTTTTAACCTTACCATGACCAAATTTGTATCGCATCAATCAGATCATCATCATGAAAACTTCCCAATTTGGACTTGAATGGGCTAGAATGTTTCAAATTTTGTTTTTGATTTTCTTTGAGGCTTAGTAAACAAGTTTACAAACCAACACTCCTTTAAACTTGTTTTTATGATCTTGAAACAAATTTCTCAATTTGACAAAGTCTTCTTGCTTGAGTGGTTTAGTGAAGATGCTTAGGCAATTTGATCTTATGATTTTACATACTCGAGTTGTACATCCTTTCTTGTGATGCAACTCCCTGATGTAATGATATCAGATATCTGTGTGTTTCTTCGATCATGGAAAAGCAGGATTTTGGCTAAAGCGATGGTTGACTTGTTATCGACACAAATTTTTGGTTGGCTCTTCTTGTGTCAAACCTAGCTCCTTTAACAAGTTTCTCGGCCAAATTGCATGGCAAACACACGTGAGGTAAGCCATATTATTCATGACTAGACAAGGTGACAATCGGTTGCTTTTTGACATCCGTATGGCAGTATCTCATGAAAAACACAAATCGAGGAGGTGCTTTTCGATCGTCTATATCTCCAAAATCGCTATCACTATATCCAATGACTTGTAATTATTAGAAAATTTGAATAAAACAAGCTAAAATTAATTGTACCTTTTAGATAGCGTAGGATTAACTTTTTTTTGCGGCTTTGAAATGGGTGATTGTCGGTTTCTCCATAAACTAATCAATCCCAGCATCTGAGATGTCGAGGCCTTGTACACGTGAGATAATGCAGACTTCCAACTTTTGAAAAATGTTGGATCACGTTTTCACCATCTTCATGCTTGGATAGTTTGATTCCACGTTCCGGTGTGTTGATCTTGCAATCGTTCATCTTGAACTTCTTTAGTATCTCGCTTTGCATGGCTTTCTTGAGAGATAGAAGATACCTTCTTCCTTTTGCTTCAACTTCAATTCCAAGGTAGTATGCCATTAACTTAGATATCTGTCATTTCAAACTCTCGAATTAAATCGTCCATACTTAAAATCTTGAAATAAAGCTTTGGATTACTTAGGTGAAGATGAGATCATACGTATAGACAAACGATTAGAATATCGATAAGCGTATTTTATACGATTATTTTCATCAATTTTAGTAATGATAATTGCTATATGTTCGTTTAATATTTATTAATTTTTGTTAAATAAATTAATATTTTCCTTTATTTGTTAAAAATACATTTTTAATAAAATTAAATAATTTGTATCGAAAATGTACTTAATTTCATATTTTTGTCCTGAATATAATTTATGGTAATATATGTTCTTAATTACAATTTATATAAATCAAAAATATAATTTAAATTAAATTTGGGCTTAATTGTAATTATTAAAAGTTTAAAAATTTAATTTAAAATTAGTAAAGAGGCTAAGCTTGTAATTTAAGAAAGTTTAAAATGTAATTTGAAATATATTTGTGGGTGAAAATACAATTAATAAAAGTTTAATTTTCGTGCGGGGAGATGAAGTCCGCGCGCGAGCGCGCTGAAACGTGGGCCGTCCGTCAAAATCTCCACGGCTCGGATGCGCGCGTGTCCGTCGAGCTCGACAAAGCGATTGGAGACGAAGATATTCCTTTCACGCGGCTCGGCGTGCCGGTGGGTCGCGTGTCGCGCAGCCCGGGCGTCGAGTGGGCCACATGTGTGTGCTCGAGATTCCCCGAGCGTCTCGGCCCGTTGGATCGGATCGACGGTCCCGGATTGACGCGTCCCGAAGTTGTCGCGCGGCGCTCGTATAAAAATCACGGTGACGCGGATTATGGTAGCGGCGTCGTCGCCGATTTCTGAGAATAAACATCTGCCACGTGTCCCTAATATTTAAGCTAATCGTGACGACACGTGGCTATTACGATCTGTGACGGCCATGTGGATCCGCCGATTTCAGTAGTTGTCTCAGCTTTTCGGCGCCCGATCTGTGCGCCGTTCCTACGTGCGGCTCGGTTTGTGCACCCGATGACGTCTTTGCCCGTGGCCTTAGAAATCTTTCGGCCGAATCATATCTTGACACGTCATGCGTACTTTGAATTTAAAAAAAATGGAAACGGCAGACAGCTTCTTTCACGCGTGAATTAAATAAGATTTTCGATACAAAAATCGATACGCATGATTTTTGTTTTTCGATAAAAATTATTACGCGTTTTCGATAAAAAAATAAAGTAAAAATGTAATATTTTAGATGTATTTTTTAGCTATAAATAGGAGATATTTTTTAGTTGTAAGAAAAAGTTTTTTTTGGAGTTTAGAATATTTTTGAGTTTTTAGTTAAGAGTTTTCTTTGGGTTGGAGAAGAGTTTTTGTGTGGTTTAGAAATTTTGTAGTGTTCGGTTTTGGGCCAATAGAACATGTGGCTCCATTTTTTGCCTTTTGTTGTGTTCTGCGTGTGACAAATATTTCATTTCGTAATGTTTTAATTTTCCTTCTCCTTCTTCTAATTTTTCTGAATCTGTTGTAATTTTAATTTTAATTTTATGAAGTAATTTTATTTTTCTAGGGTTGCATTTGATCTAAATTTATGAAGCTTTAATTTTAATTATTTTTGGTTATGGATTTATAAGACGTTCGATTTGTTCGTTCTATTTTGTGCTTAATGCTTTTTGATTATTCTACAATTTTATCAAAACGATTTGTGGCGTAAAAATAAACTTGAGAAAGAGCATTTTTGTGTAAATTGCTCGTAAATAGAATGGCATGTATGATGAAGGATAGGAATATACCCTAATTGTATGTGTGGCCATTTGAGAACTTAGAACTTAATAGATCTTATTGAATTTAATTCGTAGGGATATAGTGAATTAATTTAACGAGTGTTTTTAATATAGAGCTCGGAAGAGATGTATGAATAAAAGAAGTTTTCGGTTGACAAATTAAATGTACCAAAAAAATATAAATCCAAAGAAAATAATATGAATGGAGTGGATTATTTTGGTGAAGAATTGCAATCCTACAGTTCTTTTATTTTCTTATTGCTTTTTTCTTAAATCAACGATTATTTTGGATAAAATCGGAGAAATAATTTTAGTACTCAACAAACTATAGTAACAAATCCTCGTGGGATCGATACTCTACTTATAAATGTTATTACTTGCGACCGTGTATACTTGCACGAGTTCGTGTGTTGAAAAACACGCAACAATCGCCATCTTCAATCTTGATGTAGATTGAATGTTCATAGGGACACTTGATGAAGTTGTTCTCCAGAAAGTACTTGTCGATGCGGTTATTCCATGCTCTTGGTGCTTGCTAACCCGTAAGAGCTTTCTTGACTTCAATACCTTGTCTTTGTGACCTTTTGCTTCTTTGATGGTTGCTTAATGTAGACTTCTTCTTTAAGGACTTTGTTTAGAAAAGCAGATTTTACATCCATTTGATGTATCTTCCACTTATTTTGAGTTGCCAAAGAAATGATTAGTCTTATAGTTTCTAATCGAACCAGCGGAGCAAATACACTCATCATAGTCAATTCCGGCCTTTTGACTATATCCTTTTGCCTCGCCTTGTGTCTTTCAATCTCTCCCTTAGCATTTCTCTTTGTCTTGTACACCCGTTTTGACACCTGTGCCTTATGCCGCTTTGGGAAGTGAAACAAGTTCCCATGTGTCGTTCTTCTACATAGCATTGATTTCTTCGTCCATCGCATCTCTCCAGCACAACTTCCTCTTGTATAGCTTCTTGAAAGCTCAGCCGGTTCACAATCAAGCAAAGAGACGAATAAGGTAAGATTATCTTGTGGATTACTGTTACCTCGTAAAGATCTTGGAGATTTCTTGTCGTGTCATGGCTCTTTCACTTCCCTTTCGAAGATGATGATGAATCTTCGCTGAGTGGTTGGCATTGGTGAAGTAGGTGGAGTCATTGGATCTTGTTGAATTTCTACGGATTGTTCCCTTGTCATTGTCGCTCGTCTTAACTTTCAAGCGGAAAGAAATTGAAGTTATCTACGTGGGATTTAAAATCCCATTCTCGTCTATTCGTCGAATACCACGTCTCGACTAATCACATGATCTTCTTATTGTGTGGGTTGTCTGACTTATAGCCACTTTGAATTAGTATCGCCAACCAATGAAGATAAAACTCTCACTTTTATCATCAAGCTTTGTTCTTCTATAAATCCGATGTCATGAACATGGGCTATACTTCGAACTCTTAGGTGGGAAATACCAGCTTTCTTCCTCTACCTCTTGTGGTGTCTTTCCCATACAACTTCTTGTTGGAGATCGATTTGACAAGTAAAGCGCACGTACTCTTTGTACGCCCGAAAACTCTTTGGGTAGTTTCTTGCTGAGCATGCTTAGAGTGCCATATTGAGGATTGTTTCGGTTCTTTCTTTGACTACACCATTCTGTTGGGGGATCTTGGCAGCGGTAAAGATCTATGGAATTCCATTTGCTTCTGAGAACTCTTGGAAACTCCTTGGATGTAAATTCTCCACTATAATTACGATCTGTGGCTTTGATTTTTCTACCACTTTCTCTTTCCACTTTGTAGCTTTGAACCTCTTGAATACTTCAAAAACTTGATTTACATTTCAAGAAATATACCCAAGTTTTTCTTGAAAAATCATCAATAAAAGAAAGAAAATAATTCTGCAAGAGAACTAGGCTTGATCGGTCCTTGTCGGTATGGATTAGCTCGAGTGGCTTCTTGGCTCTTGAGTCGACTCGCTTTGGAAAGCTTTTCCTGAATTGCTTCCCAGAGTAGGCACCGCTTCCTGAAAGTTGATTAGGATGGTTAATGCAAGGTAGTCCGCCACCATCTCTTCTTAGACACACTCGATCCTCCAAAATTGAGATGTCCGAATCGAAGATGCCATAGCCACGATGCATCTTTATAGCAGGCTTTCAGACACTTTGCAATGTCATTTTGTATGTTGATCAAGAACATTCTATTCTTTGACATCGGCACGTTAGCAATGATGTTATTCTTATCATATTTTATAGAAAGATTACAATCCTTCATATGAATATTATAACCTTTCTCTAACAGTTGTCCTAAACTTAAAATGTTACTTTTCATATTTGGGACATAGTAAACATTGGAAATAAATTGATGTTGCCCATCTTTTAAATGAATAAGAATGTTACCTTTTCCTTTCACTACTACGTTTGAATCATCTCCAAATGAAACATTTCCACTTACTGACTCATCTAGTTCCACGAACATGTCTTTCCTTCCACACATATGGTTGCTTGCTCATTTGTCGAATACAGGGCATTTGGTTGACTCTTATTACCTGCTTTCGTGCTAGAAAAAGAGTTTCTTTCTCATCGGTCTTCTCTACATGTAGTTGATTTTCTCATCTACTCTATTATTGGGAGCTACATTAGAAGCATAATGTCCAAATTTCTGACAATTATAGCATTGAACTTGAGATTTTTCATACCTTGAGTTCATATTACCTCTTCCTCGACTTTGTGTTGAGCTTTCCGCTCTTTCAAAGTTCTTGGAATTGTTGTTGTAATTCCAACTTTGTCCACGACCGTGGTTTCCACCTCGTCCCACGGCCTACCTCACCTCTACCTCGGCCACGTTGGTTTCTGTCATTGCTTTGGCTTTCATGCTTATCCTTGAATTGCATCTTGAAGAGTTTCTCAGTGATCCCTTGCTTCTTCTTATGCTTTTCTTCATATGCTTGTAATGACCCATTGAGTTCATCAATGGTCATTTCTTCCAAATATTTTGTTTCCTCAATCGTCACGACGATATTTTCAAATTTGGAATCTAATGAGCAGAAGTATCTTCTCCATTATTCTAACATCTCCCGACATCTCGTTTCTTTTTAATTGATTAGAAACAAGCTGCGACTCTTGAGAAATAGTCGGAAATAGATTCGGAAGCTTTCATATGTGAGATTCAAACTCACCTCTTAGTGTTTGGAGGCAGAACCTTCTTCACTTTCTAAGCTCGCTTTGAAAGAAATTTGAAGCTTATTCCACACTGTTTGCTTTGGAGAGATGTTGCATACGAAATCTTCTCGAACCCATCATCGTTTAAGGCTTGATAGATAAGAAAAGAGCTTTCTTGTCTCTCTTTCTCAAATCTTTCAAAGATTCTTTTTGCCTTTGCGTTAGAGTAGCTTCGTCGTACGGCTCGCTCACTTAAGCCTTTCTCTACGACTTCCCGCACATTATGTGCATGAAAAAAGCCTTCGTCTTGATCTCCAATTATCATAGTTGTCGTTATTGAGTGTCGGGACTTGAAACGATGACATACCTCCATTTGACATAACTATCGATATAGTGAGAATTTGTAAAGTCGATCGCACGGATGGATTCGGAACGTCAAAAAACCTTAAGAGGAACTCGTGGGAAAAGCGATTTTTTGGTCGACGGTCGAAGTCAACGTCAAAGTCACCTTTTTTGGTCAGCCCATGCGGCTGGTCAGAACGGCACAGCGGCTCGGTCAGTGACTCGGTCGACGAGCACGGCTCGGTCAAGTCGGCTTGGTGGCTCGATCAATGACTCGGTCAGCGAGCTTCGCGGCAGTCGAGTCGACGGTGGCTCGATCGGCGGCCTCGGTCGAGCGAGCTTCACCGGCTCGGTCAACTCGGCTCTGAATCGGTGACTCGATGAGTTACTCGCTTCTGGCGAGAAACTTTTGGAGAATCGTGGCGGTGCGTCCAGAACTGATCTGGATGATTCTTAACGCGGCGAGTTGTCTCGTCGAGAGCTTCGATTTGATATCTGATAGTGTATATTTATATTTTCAACTACGTCTGATACCACTTTGTTGGAAAATTATGGATCAAAACTCTCAGCTTCGAAAACCACTCGAGAACAATTTTCGAAACTTTCGAGGAAATTATTGAATTTTCGTTCGGTTCTTAACAACTTGATTATTACATTTCTAATGAGAGGTATTTATAGAAACGACAAATAAATCTAAGCCATTCTGATCTAAACCTACCAAAACAATCTAAACCTGACATCTTATTATCTTCTGTTGATTTTTAACTTCTTACCATCCATGTGTAATTTGTATCTATTATCAATCAGATCAAATGTCGTCGTAGAAGCTTACATTTGGACTTCAAATGGGCTAGAATGTTTCAAATTTTGTTTTTGATTTCTTTAGGTTTGTAAACAAGTTTACAAACCAACATATTTTTCATGTGAGCAAACAGTGATATGAATAGAGGTTTGTTTTTCTCATGACTGAACTTCATTTGGCAACGCCCTGGAAAAGGGTGAACATCAGATGCCATGCACATTCCAAGGCATACAAACACTTTGAGGTAGCATCTACTGAATGGAGGAATGCTCTTAACCTTCCTAATACTAAATCACCTTACCGGGTTAACCTGGTGTCCTGGCCTCACGCTTGTGGTTTTTTTTTTTGGTACTTCATCAATTTCTTATCACTTTAGTCATTTTTTTTAATAGCTATAACCAAGTTATTTTTAAAAAAAAAATAAAAATAAACAAACAAATACTTCCCTTTTGCTTGGGTATTTACCTTTAATGGGTTAAAGTCGTAAAAACATCCACTATTTTTTTAACTGGGAGAATTAATTCTTTGGCATATTAGTGTAGGTTTTAATTTGCTCTGAAATATGGATTAGGAAGAAAAGAACGGGAAAAAAAAGCTGTGAAATATGTTGCATGAGATAGAAAGAAACCTAAACATACCAATCAATGTTACTTCTCCCTCTTAGCAAACTAAATAAATAAATAAATATTATTCATCCATGTATATATATATATTAAAATAATACTAATTGTTATAGAAAAACAAGAATAATTATCGGAAGATTTTGTTTTTTTACAAAAAGAGTAAAAGGTATTACTTGGAGACAAATGAATTCAAAATCTTTGAAATAGCTACCTATTACAACTTTTCTAATTATAACTTGTGTTTAGTGCTCAATAATCAATTATATGGTGATAGTTAGTGATGAGAATTTTAGTAATAGATAATTAAAATTATGATTATTTGTAAAAATCTAACGATTTTTTTTTCTGAAAATAATCATAGTTGAAAAAGCGTAAAACGAGAATAATTATTATAATATCGAAGCTTTGGTTAATCGAAACCGAACATATATTAATATTATTATTTTATATACATATAATTATATAAAAAACATAATTTTAATAATTAAATACACAATATTTTGTATAATTAAATTAAAGTTTATTTATTATTACTTTATATACTTTTATTTTATTTAAAAACATGTGCTAAATAATTAAAAAAATAAAAATTAATGTTAATATTTTAAATAATATGATAAAGTAAAAATTAAATTAACATATAATTTTTTTACACTAAATATATTTTTAAATAAATATTAAAAAATAATAAACGTGATTAAACTATGAGAAAACTAGTGTCGATTCATAATAGATAGTTAGTAATCTAATATAATTAAAATTGACGAAAAAAACTTATATTTATTAGTATAATCATCCATGTTAATCCCGTGCCCATTAACAATGATTGTTTGTTTTTAAGATAACATTCAACAAAAATTTTATTGCAAAATCATATAATAAGATTGAATTATATTAAATTTAGATTATAATTTAATTTATTTATATTTTATAATATATTTTAGTTATTATTTACTTTTTTTGTTCTTATAAATATACTCAAGTATAAACCTACTTAATTTTTTAATATAATAAAATTTTAATTACATGTTGTGTAAATTTTTTTATAGGTTGTATAAATTGATTTTGTTTTTTCTTATGTATCATACTTATTTCTAACAATATTATCAAATATTCATTATAAAATTCTACTACTTAAATTACATCTTAAAATGGTGTAAAATTTAAAGAGTAATTATTTTAAATTTTAGCAATGCACTTATATTATTACTATGTTTTCCTTATAAGATGCTTTTTTTTTCTATCAATCTTACTCATAATCTAACATAACGGGATTACTCATGATTTAACCTTACGGGGTTTGTAAAGTCACCATTATTAATGAACAAATTAGAAGAATGTCTTAAGGGAATCTTGAACCTAGCTATAACTTTAAAATTACATAGCACCATATTTATAGTTAGGTAAAAGTGTTCGTATTTACTTAAATAAAAATAGGCACCTTGGTAAAAATATATGCTACTATTGTGTATATATTTTTCTATTTTTTTTTCTTTGAGTGTAATTGTTAAAATCAAATTCACCAACATAATTATATATAAGTATATTGTTGGGAAATAACGCAAATTCCCGATAAGCTAGATTTATGAGAAAGCAAGAATAGAAAAATAACACACAAAATTTGATAACGGAGTTCTACTAATCTTCGCTTACGCCTCCCACTGCAGATCTTTTTTTTACTGGAAGGGGTGAAATTACACCAGGTGTTTACCACACTCCCAACTCACATCCCAATTACACCCAAGAAAATTACTCTCAATTTTCTCTCACAAAAAGCTTTCTCTCTAAGCTTTCTCTCAATTGAATGAACACTTTGATGGTTAATTCATTACAATTACACATCTATTTATAGGAAAATTCACTCCTTGAATTACTCCTTAAATTAATGGTTCTGAATTGCTCCTAGAATTAAGCTCCATGTTTTACTCCTTGTTTTGTTCCATGTTTTGCTCCATGTTTTACTACTTGTTTTGTTCCATGTTTGGCTTCTTAATTTCGCTCTCCTTAAATTAAGGAGCTTTATAACAATAATATCTAACAATCTCCCACTAAGACCGATTTCAATCATGCTTCACACCTCGATCAATCAGCAGCCTTTTCTAGTCTTTGTTACTTGAAGAGACAACCGAAGTTCGAGCACAACTTCGGTTTGTCAATAATCACCACCTTTGTTAACATATCCCCGGATTTTTGCTCCTCTTGAATCTTCTCCAAGATTAACACATCATCTTCTAATGAGATCTGATGAAGTGATAACGAAGTCCAATATGCTTGGTTCTAGAATGAAATGCCGAATTCTTCGCCAATGTTGTATTGCACTTCGACTATCACTACGCAGTAACATTCTTCTCTGTTTGAATCCCAACTCGCTAACAAACTCAAGCCATATCATCTCTTTACTAGCTTCGCCATCGCTACATACTCACCAGAAGTGGATGTAGTGACAATTTTCTATATTTGTATCAATCCAACCAATAGTAGCCCAACAAGAAATATATAACTGTGCTCTTCTGATCAACTTCACCTCCAAAGTCTGCATCTACGTATCCTTGTACTTTTAACTCTCCTTTACTAAAGTACAAACACTTTTCTCGTGGTGCCTGCAGATACCTCAAAATCCACTTGACTACTTCCCAATGAGTTTTCCCCCGGATTTGACATAACCGCTAACAACTCTACCGCACGGCCAATGTCTAGTCTTGCATGCACTATTGCGTACATCAAACTTCCAATGGCCGAGGCATAAGGAACCTTAGCCATGAATTCTCTCTTCCTCTCGAGGGGACCGATCCGGATAGGCGAAAATGACCAGCCAAGGGTGCTACAACCTCGCATCGCTCACGTTGAATCTATGCAAAACACGATCGACGTACTCGCTCGAGATAACTGCAAGGATCCTTTCTTCTTATTTCTTGTGATTTGCATTCCAAGAATCTTTTTGGCTTTGGACCTTAAGTCTTTCATGTCAAACTCCTTTGACAATTGATGCTTCAATCTTCCGATATCATCCATATCCGAACCTCGCTACTAACATATCATCAACATAAAGTAGTAAAATGATATAATCGACCTATATCTCTTCAAGTAGCAACAATGGTCGATTGCACTTCCGGAAACCCTCCTCAGTGTACGGTTATCAAACTTTCTCGTACCATTGTCTCGGCTTGTTTTAGGCCATACAAACTCTTCTTAAGTCTGCACACCATGTTTTTCTTCCTCTTTCTCGAGAAACCTTCCCGGTACACGTATATCTCTTCATCTAAATCTCCACGAAGGAATGCGACATCCAACTGTTCAAGATGAAGATCTTCGATGGCTACAATGCTCAATACCGATCCGATAGTATTAAGCTTCACAACGGAGCAAAATGTCGGTGTAGTCAACTCCTTCCTTCCGTTGAAACCCTTTGACAACTAGGCGGGCTTTGTATCTCTCGGAACCATCACGCCCTCTTTCACCCTAAGACACCCATTTGTTGTGAAGTGCCTTCTTTCCCATAGTAACTCACTAGTTCCCATGTCCGTCGAGATGATAGATTTCATTTCTTCTTTCATACAAGCTCCCACTGCTGGAATCTCGAGTCCGACAAGCTTCATCATGCGCATTCGGGCTCCCTCCATCGCTAGCAACATATAGTTCATGTGATTCTCGTGGGCATATAGGTCGAGAAGACCTTTCAATACGGGAGTTGGAGTAAGAGGTCATGATGCGGCTGAATGTCATGGTACTACTGTCCAACAAGTTCCTCTCGTCGAGGACTTATTACAATTGGTTCTCATTGTGAAACTATCGGGACATCATCTCCGCATCTCAGTAAATACCGACTCATTCCGTTCTCGATTCATTGGCGTCATTTTATGCATGTCCTTATACATCACCCTTTCATTGAAAATCACATCTCTGCTACTTGATAACTTTCTTGTTTTCGTCATCCCAAATACGGTAGCCAAACTCATCCTCACCATAGCCAATGAACGTGCATTTCTTGATTTTGGGATCAAGCTTATTCCTACCTCGATCACCGATATGCACAAATGCTACACACGAAAAACTTTTAGATGTGATAGTTTCACCACTTTTTCGCTCCATACCTCCTCTCGGTATTCTATGCTCCAATGGAACAGATGGGCCTCGATTGATCAAGTAAGCCGCCGTGTCGACCGCTTCGCTCGTAATCGCTTTGTAGACGATCGTATACGAATGCTTCCTCTCTTCATCAACGTTCGGTTCATACGCTCGCCTACACCATTGTGTCGAGGGCGTGCACGTACGCTCTTTCCATTCTCGATCCCACGCCATAGCAAAATTTTTGAATCCTGGTCTTCATATTCACCACCATTATCTGATCCGAGCTTTTGATCTTCAAACCCGTCTCATTTTCCACCATAGCTTTCCATCTTCCGAAAGCCTCAAATACTTCGTATGCTTTAGAAAGTAAACCCATACCTTCCGAGAATGATCATCGATGAAAGTCACGAAGTATTGTTTCCCACCAATGGACGAGACGTTGTTGTCCCCAAACATCCGAGTGAATGCTCTAGCTTTTCCTTCTTTCGGATTCTACCACTGTCTCGAAAGCCGACTCTCTTTTGCTTTCCAAGTATACAATTCGAGACATGTCCATCTCTACAGACTGTAGACCGGAAGTTTTCCTTTTGAAGTGCATAATCTTTATCCCTTCTCACTCATGCGTGGCCTAATCTCTCCACAGTTTGGTGTTTCATTACTGTACAATTGTGATTGAACAACGTGCTTCGCTATCATGTAAAGAGTGCCACTTTTCTTGCCTCGAGCAATGTCATTGCACCCTTTGAAATCTTCCAATCATCACCATGGAAGATCGTAGCAGGTAACCTTCACTAGCCAACCGCCCACCGAGATTAAGTTCCTTTCCGAGGCCTCGGGAATACGCCCGACATCCTTCGCCTCCCAAACAGACCCGTTTAACTTAATCTTCACTACACCTTGCCACATAATAGCACATGGTCGATCATCACCAAGATATACCTTTCCAAGGTTTCGGGGACATATTTCTCGAAGAATTCTTTCGTGAAGTAGCGCAATGGAACGACGCTCCGCGTAGCCTGAAGACCCAAGATTCTTCCTCGCTTCCAAAGAAAGATATCAACGCATCATCTCCTCCCCGAGGTGGAAGTAACATTTGCCTCGTCACTTGCTTGTCCTTCGGTGCATTCTTGCACCGATTTTCAGAAGTGTCTTGCTTCTTCCACAATTCCAACACTCGATAGTCTTCGAGCCATGAATTATTATGGATTCCTAGATTGGACCTCCCGTCTTTCGATCTACCTCGGTGAGTCACTTCTACCACGTCCATTTCCTTTGGTTGAATTTCTTCCTCTTGACTCGTATGCAAAACCGAAGAGGTCGACGATTCACCGTTCTCTCTACGTCTGACCCTTCACCGAGAACCAAATCACGAACATCGTCAAATTTCAACTTATCGTCTCCCGACGAGCCACCACACCGCGACAGTAGCATTCCAAATTTTCCGGTAGCAGAAGACAAAAGTATCAATGTCGTACTTCTTCATCGACCATTTCCACCGAACTCAACCGGGTTGTAACCTGTGTGAGTTCGTTCGAGATGTCGAGGCCATCACGCGCCTTCCGTCATCCGCAATTCGAATGCCGCCTCATCAAGTGCACTTTGTTTCGAGGCCGACGGCTTCTCATACATATCGAGTAGAGCTACCATAAGCACCCGCCCGTGGTCTTTTCCCTTTGCTATGGCAAGCAACACACGGATAACGTCAATCGAATAACTCGGTGTCATTCGTCTGTAAGATTCCAATCTTCTTCCTTCATACCTCCGCTTCTTCCCGAGAGAGGTTGATATAGATTTTTTGATACGTATAATCCTCTATCTCTGCATTTTCCAAAACCCGAAATCAGCCATCAAATTTCTCGAGTTTCACCCTTCCTTCATCTGCGCCATCGCTCCCACTAAAATCGACTTCCTCCGGATCGATTATTTCTTATGCGTAAAATTGACATAAATCACTACCAATAGCTCGATACCGCTTGTTGGGAAATAACGCAAATTCCCGATAAGCCAGATTTACGAGAAAGCGAATAGAAAAATAACACACAAAATTTGATAACTAGTTCCTACTAATCTCGTTTACGTCTCTGACCCGCTGAGATCTTTTTTTTACCGAAAGGAGAAATTACACAAGGTGTTACATTACACTCACAACTCACAACCCACTACACCCAAGAAAATTACTCTCAATTTTTCTCTCACAAAAGCCTTTCTCTAAGCTTTTCTCAATCGAATTAACACTTTGGATTGCATCCATTACAATTCTGATGCATCTATTTACAGAAAATTCACTCCTCGAATTACTTCCAAATTAATGGATTGCCTCGAATCGTCTTGCACTGCCCATGCTTTACTCCTTCGCTTTGCTTACGTTTTCTTTCCATGTTTACCCTTTGCTTTTGCTCCACGTTGCTTCCTTAATTTCCCTTAAATTAAGGAGCTTTATAACAATAATATCTAACATATATTACACAAGTATCAATGTTTCCGTGGAAATTTAAAAATTTAAAATTTATGAATTTTGGTAACATGTGACACGTATCAATTAATTTTCTTTTACATAATAGTTATACGAAATTTGAACTCATGATTCTTTAAAAAAAAACTATTGAATGATAAGAAAATTAGCTTTTGAATGCGAATTTGGGTCCACAATCTGATACCATGAATTAACTAAGATACGTCTTTCTCAACATGTGTTGGCATGTCAAGCAGTCACTAATGGTGATCATGGCCGATGGCCCCCCTAATTCCAAGAGTGCGCCGTCATGAGAATTTGCCTTCTTTCTGCGAAGATGAGGACTAAAGAGGGAGAAGAAGGAAATCAGGAATAATACCTAGTAAGAGGGACCAAGGGCGATCATGAGAATGCCTTTTTATTTTAATTAAATTATGTGAATGAACTTTTTAATTTAAATATGCAATCCAACTAATTATAACTAATTATGCTATATGTGTATTTTTGAGAATGTTTTTTAAAAATAAATAATGAGTGATTTTATATTTACGTTCATTCTTACATAACGAGTCATTTTAATAAAATAAATAAATAGTGTTATGATATACTCATATATATATATGTATTTTTTATACATTTAGTGATATTTAGACTTTTCTTCAAAATTGAGTTATGATAGTTTCTTTCCAAAAACATCTAACCTAAAAACTAGTATTTAATTAAGTCAGATTCTTAGAAGTTGATACCAACCCAGAAGTAAGTATTATTATAATATTAAAACTGTATTTAATCGAAATAAAATATATATTAATAATATTATTTTATATATATAATTAAATAAAAAAATATAATTTTAATAATAAAAAATACAATAATTTGTATAATTAGATTGAGTTTTATTTATTCTTATTTTATATATATTTTATTTTATTTTATTTAAATAATTAAAAAATGAAAATTAATATTAATATTTTAAATAATATAATAAAATAAGAATTAAGTTAATATTTTAAATTTTTAAATTAAATATATTTTTAAATAATTGTTAAAAATAATAAACTTGATTAAAATTTTAAAAAATTATTATTAACTGATACTTATTAAGTAAAACTGATGCGTTATATTTATCATTATTAATATAAATAACCCTTCCCCTGATTTGCACACCCATTCATAATTATGATAGGTGTAAGCAACGCCAAGCTCATAAGGAAAAACTCGCAAAAGTGGCCAAATGATGAACTTTAATGGAATGCATGAAAACATTAACCTAGCCCGGCGCTTGAATTTGACTAAACAATAATAAAGGTGATAGTTTGGCCGCTGCTGGGGCATATATGATATATGCAGATCATAACTGGTTAGTATATAAATAAGGCATAAGCCTATGAAGAGGGTAGATGGTAATATGCTTTTTGTAGTAGCAAAAATCCAAAAGCCAAAGACTATCGCCAATTCGCCATGGGTTCTGTTTCGCGAAATCTGAAAAATGCAGTTGTAGCATTGTTTATTCCTCTTCCCTCCATTATCTTCTACATCTCATTCCTCAATCATTATCATCGTACTAGTTCTGGATCATCCATCGACAGCGATTTTCATATTTGGGCATGGTGCTATCAGCATCCTCTTTTGTTGGCTAATGCCCTGTTCTTCCTCAACGTTAATGTTCTCTTCTGGATCATCGGCCAAATCCAAAATAGTCATTGGGTGTGTTTTAATTTGAAGCTTGATTTTTCGACTCACTTGTTTTTTTTTTTCCTATTCGATTGTCGATTTTGACTTGTTGGTTTTGAGTGATGCAGATGATAGACTTATATTGGACGGTGATACCGGTGATGCTGGTTCATTACTTTGCCACTCACCCTTTGGCTCAGTATACCCATTGGAGGTCTAAAATTGCAATCTTCATCACTTGGGTATGGAGTATCAGGCTCACTCACAACTACTTCAGGAGGGAAAAGTGGCAATGGGGTGCTAGAGAAGACTGGAGGTTCACTGATATGCGCCTTCAGTATGGCAAGCACTGGTGTTGGGTTTCCTTCTTTGCTGTTTATGTCTCTCAGCAGGTACATGCATTGATCTCACTTTGCATTTTTTGAATCAGAAAATATGAAGTACAACTGTTTGATGAAATTCCTCATCCAGGCTTGTCTGTGTATATGCGAACTTATTCTCCTGCCTTGTTGTTATATATCTTCTGCAGGTATTTCTTGTTGGTCTATGCCTGCCATTCAATGTAATCCACTCAGTGGAAAAGTCATTGAACATCTGTGATATTGTTGCCGTTGTTGTTTGCATGTGTGGAATCATCGTAGCATACTTTGCTGACACACAACTTTATGGGTTTGTGAGCAAAAATGAAAAAAATGAGTTTGGAAAACCAATGGAGGCCAATCTTGAGAAGGGTTTGTGGTATTATTCCCGACACCCAAATTACTTTGGAGAGCAATTATGGTGGTGGGGGCTCGTTATATTTGCATGGAATTTGGGACATGGATGGGCCTGTCTTGGCTCTCTCATCAACAGTATGTGCTTAGCTTATGTGACTAAACTGGTGGAAGACCGAATGTTGAGAAAGAACTACAGAGCTGAAGCATACAGGCAGTATCAGAAGACAACATCAGTATGGATACCTTGGTTCAAGTCATCCCCAACTGGAGAAAAATACAAGAAAGCTTAATTTGATTTTTATTTCAACATTGCACTTTTGTCAATGTCTTTCTATCGTTATATCTATATATTCTGTGTTCCTTATTATGTCTAAGGCTTGTAACTTGTTCACTTAAAAGAAAGGTTGGATTTGTATTTGAGTATCGCAGTAGATAACTGTTTGAAACTGTATAAAGGTATTCTGAACTCTTCAGTTTATTTCCTTCTTGTTAACCAATTTTTGATGGCTTAGCTTGTTCGGTAAACTTAAAAAGCTCTGTTTTTTTATAAGACAAAATAATACTTTTTGTGTTATTTGAACTTCTAAGTTGAAATGGGGAAAGTGAATCTTACCTTACTAGGTGAATCAACTACTTGTAGTTTGATTACGAAGGTGATTGGAGAAAAAAAAAAACTAATATCATTTAGTTTTGAAAAAACTCTAAAATAGACATATTATTGGGATACAAACCCACTATCTGTATATAAAACTATTCTTAATTTTGCATATATTATTTTACTTATAATTTTTATATCTTGTTATATGTTACAATTTTTTTAAAAATTAAAAAAAAATAATTTAATTTTTTAGATAATATTGTAAAGATTAAGTGTTGTTTATTTTTGTGGACAAAATATTTACATATAAACTTATTTTTAAGCTTCATATCAAGTCTATCAAACAAAGTTAAAGAAACGTCATAGTTTTAGATAGTTTTAATTTAAATATATCTGTTATAACTATAATATATAAGATTACACTCACGCATTTAATAACATGTAAATCTAGAATTATTTTTCCTGTTAAAATATTTATGCTAAAATATAAAATAAAATATATGTTAAAATATTATATAAGATATACCTTAAATTATAGGTTAGATTTTAGCTTAAAAAATAGCATAAAATATATTTTAAAAGAACTATTCTTTAAATAAAAGTCTTCTTGATTAGTGAGTATTACTAATTATATTTGTAATATAAAAGATATTTATTAATTACATATGATTAATTGTTTTAATTTTTCATATAAATAAAACTCATTACTCATTGTTTAAATTAAACACATAAGAACATTATTCTCTCATTCTTAATTTCTATATCTTGTTTTGCAGATATAATATTATAAATTTTTTTAGGTTTCTTTATTTATTTAATCTATCAAATATTAGTAGTTATGTTTGATTGATTAATAAGCCTAATTAATTTATGATATTTTGATGATATGTTCTTATAGCATTTTCTTTTATTTTTATTTTTGAATTACTAGATCAAATAATTGTGTCATATGATAATAAAATTATTGGAACGTTGATTGAAAACCGTTCATGTTAATATTAGAAACTATTAAAATAGAACAAGGACTTGTAAGTAAGGTACATTAGGACAATACATTAAGAACGAGTTTGTATTTAAACATTTATTTTTTATAGTGAAATTTTAGGTGGTTTGGTGGACCGGTGTTTTTCCTCTTAAGTCATAATTATAGCCTAGATTATTTCTACTTAAAAATATCTTAGGTTATTATTTTATTTTCATATTTTATTCTTACATGCGCGATTCTATACTTAGTCGTTATTGATTATAAATTAATAAAAATTAAAAATAACATATTTATCATAGTTTAATTAGGTATATATCTTTTAAATTTTTAAATATAATACATGTTAAAATTTAAATCTAAATGTTATGGAACAAAAAATGGACACTTTTGACCCATACAGTGAACTTGTACTATTATAGTAACTTTTTTGACCTTTTGTGATTATAACAATTTCTATCATATTATGTTTCAATTCAACGATGAAATTAATGAAATTGAGATTCCTTTTTGCAATATTTAGGAAATAGACTTGAATATATATCAATTTCTAGTTAAAAAAGATAGGTTGAGTTTAGGGTAAGAGGTTGTTTCCTCCCTATTTAAATATTTAAATATTGTGAGAGATGAGGGAGAAAATTTGTGTTTTATTGAAATCAATGGCCTTCATCGTAGAGTAGGATTTTCAAATCACGTAAAAGTCCTTTTGTCATTTTTTTTCTGATTTTCTGTGTGTTTTTTAAGGAGTAATTTTAGATTATATTCTTGACAAAAACTGACCATCAAAACTGTGATTTTATATTCTTGGAGTCAAAGGTTTCCAACACACCTAAATAGACTCAATTTATAGAGAAACTTAGAACACAAATAAAAGAAAACCCCAATGAACACAAAAATAGTAGCAAAAAGAGGACAAATATAGTCTAAACAAAAACCAAACACAGGGAACTAAACATCAGCAACAATCAAACCAGAAATATAGAAGCCCAACTCATCTTTCACTCAACAAGATCAAAAATAGTTTGTGTTGGTTTTTTCTCTTCATAATGCTCAGCAATCAACAGAACAGTTGTCAAAAGTTATTCCATAACTTACATTATTCCATCACCCATGTTTGTAGTCCCTTAATATCAGAGAAAAGTTTAGAAACATCAAACTAAAAACTCATTAAATTTTTTATGTAGTGGTAAAATTTGATTAATGATAGAAATTGTGTTTTCAACCCATTTTTACATCTTTTGTGTTTAAATTTAAGTTTATATGATTTTCCGAACGTTTATGGATCTAATTGTGATCCATTAATTTGCACTAAATCATTCACAACACTTTCATTGACTAGAACCTCCATTGTCGTGGTATACACCTCATTGATGATGTCAAAGATTGATAAATTCTTCGAGCCTTTCCTAGGCACTTACTAATTTTGGGAGAGTGCCACACCAGTCTTACTAAAAACCTTATCTCTGCCTACACCAACAACCAGGTTTTCTTTCCCTTTCATTGAAACCCAAGACACTGTCTTCTTCTTCTCAATCGAACTACTTTCACCAAATATAAAACCACATGTCCTCCATTCTTGACGTGTACACCTTCTTATTCATACCAACTCTAATGCATTCACCAAGCATTTCCCCAAATTTAATATTCATTCGATTAGATTACTAATAGAAGAAAGATTGATGGCTAATATTATTAGAGTAATAACAAAAGTTTGGAAGATGCTTGTATTTAAACTTTATCCAAACGTATTCAACATCGAAAGGGATCCATGCCCCAGGTTCAAGAGATTGATCAAACTCGAAAGAAATTCGAGCCCTAATAAGCCTCATTGTGTCATTAAACAATGAAAATTGATCCAATTTCAAAATTGGGCCAATAAAGGTGACAATTCCTCTAACGATACTCTCAAGTCTTCATTCTATAGGGAGATGGTAAATTTAAAGACAAAGTAGGGTAGAATCAAATGGAATAGCCAAAGGAGACATAACTGGATGAAGTTTAAATAAAACCAATAGATCTCCATCAAAGCTCCAAGGAGCTTTACGCAACATATATCAACTCCTCATCTTCTTCAAAAGATAAAATAAAAGTACTAATTAAGATCCACAGCTTTAACCTCATGTTTGGTTGGAGTGAATGGAATGGAATCAGAATTGATTCCTTCCATTTTGTGTGTTTGGTTGGACGGAATGGTCCACCTTGGTAATCATAATTCCATTCCCATCTAAATTTTTTTTTCCAATTTTACCCTGACTTAAAATATAACCTTAAACTCAAATCCCAAATTTTCAAACCCAAAATTCTAAAACCCTAAACCCTAAATCCAAAATTTCAAAACCCTAAATCCCTAAACCCCAAAACCCTAAACCTTAAAACATAAATCCCAAAACACAAAATCCTAAACCCTAAACCTTAAAACATAAATCCCAAAACACAAAACCCTAAACCATAAACCCTAAACCCTAAACCCTAAACCACTAAACCCCAAATTTCAAATCATAAAACCCTAAACCCCAAATCCCTAAACTCTAAACCCTAAATTCCAAATCCAAAATCCCAAATTCTTAAACCCTAAACCTTAAAACATAAATCCCAAAACCCTAAACCCTAAACCCCAAATTCTAAATCCTAAAACCCTAAAACCCTAAACCCTAAATCCCTAAATCTTAAACCTTAAACCCTAAAACCCTAAATCCCAAATCCCTAAATCCAAAATTCTTAAACCCTAAACCTTAAAACATAAATCCCAAAACCCTAAACCCTAAACCCCAAATTCTAAATCCTAAATCCCTATACCCTAAACCCTAAACCTTAAATCCCAAAACCCTAAAACATAAATCCCAAAACTCTAAACCCTAAATTCCAAATCCTAAAACCCTAAACCCCAAATCCAAAATTCTAAAACCCTAAATAATTTTTAGAAAAATAATAATCTTAATCCTAAACATTAACCCACAAAAATAACCCCAAATCCTAAATCACTAAACCCTAAATCCTACCTCCAAAACCTCAAAACCCTAAACCCTATTTAAAAAATAATAATTTTAATAATATATTTCTTTTTATTTAAGTAATAATTATTTAGAAAAATAATGATTTTAATAATGTATTTTGTCTGACGAAAAAATAGTAATTAAATGACACTATTTTAACTTTACAGCATGTATGGTATTAACTTAATTTACAGTTTTTTTTTCATTCTATTCCAGTGTCAAACCAAACACTGTAATCTTAATTCCGAGCTTCAAACTAAACAAAATTGTTTCCTTTCTATTCTCATTCCGATTCCATTCCACGAACCAAACGACACCTAAGATCAAGACCTTCATTCTTCGTCCAATTTTTCAATGAAGTTGAAGAAGTGTCTCTTGATTTTCAGGAAGCTGAGTTAGAAGCATAGCCACAAGTACTGCAAATCCAAGATTTCCAATCTCTTTCAAGATTAAATCTCCCATATCAAACGTTGGATCGAGATGATCCACTTCATTCCTTAACTCTTCCACCACAAAAATTAGGGAAAACTAAAAGCGTCAACGATCTCATCAGGACAGAACAAATGAGCAGAGAACAGAATGAAGCTGCCAAAAAAGAACGATCAGGAACGAAGCTAAAGACAAGAAAATGGAGGGAAAATTAGAAGACAATGCCAACACGAGGTTGGAGAATGTGCGCTAGAGATGAAAAGGCACTCAAAGAAAATTTCCTTAGTAATTTTGTACGCAGTTATTACGTGAGAAAAAAAAATATGAATTACCTGAGATGAGACATAATGTGCTCTCTTCTTTTCATATGTCAGTGTATTTGTCAGTTACTTCATGAAGCCTATATAGCTAGGTAACCTACAAAGTATAAACGCATCCTCGGTGTTTCTCAATATACTATCCTAACAAGGTTGTTAATTCAAGGTTTCGAGCTGTGTAATTTGGTATAAAGAATCGCGCGCATGGCCGGTTGTGTATATACTGTTTTTGCATGTGTTATTTTCTCTAATATGATCAGTTATATAAATATTTGATTAATATTTATTATAATTAATAAATTATTATAATAATAATAATAAATTAAATTGTGATCATATATTTACTACACAATAATTCATATATAAAGCTTTATTAATTAACCGGACCCTGACAATATTGAAATAGTTGGAGTTGATGATTAATCTCTTTAATTTATGTACAATGTACACACAGCAAAAACAATTTCAAATAGAATATATTTATTTTCCCGATGATTTACTGTTACATCATGTGATTTCTCAAACTTTAACAATTTTAAATGTAGAAATAAATAGCTACATGAAATTAAAGGCAATCTACGGATGGTTATATATATATATATATAATAACAGTATAAAAGATAACGAAAAGTGACAGAAGAACTTCAAATGGTTTTTACAGTTTGAATTATATGTTAAGGGAAAAAAAATATAACACTATTCAATAGAATAATAACTTTAACTATTTACATGTTAAATAATCATTATATATATGTTGTTTGAAATGTATGTTATATTTAATTAATACGATATATATATATATATATATATATATGCACCGCAGATTCAGCATTAATATATTACTTAAAAAAGTTGTAATATTGCTGGCCTAATTTTTTGAGTAATACATATATAAAACAAGATTGGTAGTACAACAAATTTCTCTTTGACTTCTAAAAACCTTTATACATTATACTGACTCTGCAGTTGTATAAAACAAGATTGTTGTATAAATTAAGACATAATTAATTTGAGACATAATTATTATTTAAGTAAACATGAAGGATTTTAATGATATTAATTGCGCGCACGGATAATAATATTAATTTGTAGTTAAAAATTTCTCTGTACTGATTAATTCGGCTTTTTAAGTTTGAACAAAATAATATTCTCTATTGCGCGCAGTGTTTTTGTAGTGTAACATATATTCCAAATAAGAAAAAGACATACGTTCAATTTCTGTAAAGTATATGTGAGTATCGGCTTATATAATCTTGCATTGAAAAAAATAATGAATATATATTCTCTGATCGTATATATATAATACCTTTTTTGCTTAATTCATTTTCAGCTATATATAACCATTATAATATTGTCTTTATTTAAGTGATTTTTAACTTTAAGTTGGAGCAATAGACCAAAAAAATCAAAGAATGTTTAAGGAGTAAATCAAGAACCTTAATTCAAGGAGTTGTGATCTTTAATTTAAGAATTAATTCAATGAGTAAAACAAGTAATCCTTAATTTAAGGAGTAAAACAATGAATCCTTAATTGAAGGAGTAAAAAAAGGAATTCTTAATTCAATGAGTAAAAGAAGGAATCCTTAATTCAAGGAGTAAATCAAGGAATGTTTAATTCAAAGAATAATTCAAAGAATAATTCAAGAAGTAAATCTCCTTATATATAGCTATAGAATTTGTAATGAAAATATGAAATAAAGAATACAACTTTGAGAGAGCTTATTTTATTTAGAAAGGCCTTAAGACCTTTGCCTTTGGCCTTAACGTTTTCAACACTAATTTTTCAACAAAAAAAATTTAAGTGTAATTAATCTTCTTGTATTAAACTTTTAATTGCTCTAGCTATAATAAATATGGTTTTGGAAATAACTATATTCTTTTTTTACGGTTGAAAACCTACCATTTACTTGCATAAATGAAAACTAAAAATTACATTGTATTAATATGAGATCGTTGAATTGTTGAAGTGTTTAAATTTACCATCGAGATCTACGTAAATGAAATATTATATATATTTTTATACGGGCCATATTGCGAGAACAATATGGCTAATTTATTTTATAGCAAGCTTAAAAGTAAATTGGAAAATTACAAAAAAAAATCATTAAAATTTATAACAACAAAAAAACATCTAATAATATTAAACGGGATCTAATTAAATAACGTTCAACATTTAACGTATCAAAATAATCGTAATTTAATTTAAAAAACGTCTAATTTGATTACATTTAGTGTAAAATTATATTTCATAGTTTTTTTAATTGTAAAAATGTACGAATTAAATATTATAAGTGCTATTTTTATAATTATAAATTTTAAGAATGTTATTTTGTTATTTTCTCTAATAAATTTAGTTTTAATTCTTAACAATAACTTTTATTGTTATCAAAATTATAAACTTTTTTATTGCTTAAAATAAAATTTTAGTAAAGAGTATTAATTAAAGTCTTATTTGATAATATTTATGATTTATGATTTATTATTAAATAATTAATTTTGTGAAAAAATCAACAATATGTTTAGTAACAATTTTTACTTAGTGATTTTAAAGAAAAAAAATCAAAAAATACTTATTAATTGTTTGATAATACTTTATATTTTTATATTTTTTTTTTGGTTATTATTTATAAATTTTATGTTTTTAATTATTTTCTCCAAATACTTATAAATAAATAAAAATCATAAGACTTTATTTAATTGCTAAAAAAATATTTGATGAAAATGAGAAAAGAAACTCATAAATCAAAAATTTAAGTAAAAAAATCTTATTTTTAAAAATTTATAAATTAGTTCGTATTTTAATAATTAGTCGTTAAAAAGGAAAAAAAATTAAAACAAAGAATAGTTATCAAATATAACTTATCAAAAAATAAATTAAAAAAAGCAAAAATTAAATCATTATCATACAATTTATAAGTAATACTATTTTGTAAAACTATATAAGCTAGTAATCTGCATTGAACTATCTCCTATATTAATAAGTACTGTGACCCTATAAATCATATCTGACGATCGTACTACACTGCTTTAATCAAAGATGCATGTAATATACAACAGGTTAAAGAAGGTAGAGTTGGCTACTTCATAGAAGACAGAAATTACAAACGTGTAAAAAGAGCTTTAAATACTTAATAATTATTATTCGAAATTAATCTTCATAAAGTCGGGGAAAAAAAATAAAGTGAGGGATAAACTCATAAAAGTAAAGATAGTACCTTTGCTTTTTTATACAGCACTGAAAATTTATGTAAACACTGCAAAGCGTGCCGGCGTCAGCAATATAATTAGCTAGGCAAGAACAATGTTAACATTAAATGGCTGCGCATATCAAATTAAAGCAGCAGATCGTCGAGAAACAAATAATTATTTGATTAAGATCATCAGAGTACAATTTTCAAAATTAGCTACATATAGAAGATGAGGATGAGACGGATCAGGAGAAACAAAGATTGATTAGAAATTATTATAAAATATACTCTCTCAAAAGAACCTATCATACTTTTATACAACTATTAATCATCCACAAGAATTATTTATATGGAATATGTATTACAAACATTTATAATTAAATAATTAATTAAGTTATTATGATTTTAATACATGCACTTCAATTCTAACAACATATTAAATTGATAACTGTGATCCATTGAGAAAGATCATAATAAATATAGAAAAGATCGAAAGTGCAAAGTAAGTAGTAAGCATACATGGAGATATAAAATCTTACTTGTTTCATGTATTATATATATTATAAACACATAAGTTGCACAAATTGATCTAATAATTCTTCAAAAATTTCCCCCTTTTATTCGGCTGAAACGATGAACATAGATATGTATAAGCTTAAGTTGCATTAAGGGGACCATGGAACCCTTGGTACAACGTCGTCCTATAGATTCGTAGCTCATTTTGGACCTAGCTATAGTAACACCTTATACATTATACAACAACAAAATCTATAAAACCATGTCTAAAATATTCCAATATTAATGGGAATTAATTGGGATTACCAAACTCATTAATTCCTGATCAATTAAGTACTAGGAATCCATATCAATAGATAAGCAAGTAGATTTTCCTTTCTCTGTTGGGGAAGCAATTGGAGAAGTAGCCATTGTGATTTTTACATCTGGATCTTCTTCTCTAGGGCGTGAATACTCCATATTTACGCCAAATAGTCTGAGTCTTTTAGATGAATTAGGAGAACTAGTACTAGTACTAGTACTATTACTACTACTCTTAACATCACCAACCAAAACAGGCCAGCCACCTCTTTGAGATTCTTCAACAACCAGATGGTACTGTTGATGAAGATGCTCATGATGATGATTGAAATTAAGACATTGCATATGTTGTTGATGAGACATCAATGATATGGGCAGTGAGTAAAATGATCTGTTGTCAGTACGAGAACCCCAACTTACAGATTGGGCATTAAAGTAGCGTTGCTGATTATAATGATCAGTTAGAAACTGTAAAGGTCTTAATGTTGGATTAATCATGTTATTGTAGGTTTGTAAAAGTACTGGTCTACGTCTCCAGTCTATAAACATATGATACTCCTTACCTGATGAGCCACCAGCACCTCGATGAAACGACACAGTATCGCCTGCGTTTAGCTTCTTCTCCTTCACAAAACGACTCCATCCTTTGGTCATTACATAGCTTTGGCTACTATTCCAGTACGAGTACCTAAACCTCCATCTCTTGCCGTTTCGATCTTCGAAATTCAAGAGGAGACCTTTTTCGTTTTTAGACGAATCTAGTGGGAAGTACCTCTCAGCATATTGCTTAGGAATAACTAGTCTGTTGAGCTTTCCTACATCACTTGGTGTCACAACTTTGTCAAACATGTGTTCTTTGATCTCAGTATTATACCAATTGCCATCTTCTTCGTTGTTCTTGGATGATAAGTCCATGAGTTGTAGCTCGCTTGAGCTCATCATGAAATTCACATTTGTTGATAATGGTCCTGATGTACTTTGGTCTTGTAATTGAGAGATTTGATTAGATATCTGAAGCCAGTACTTCTGATTAATTTTGTTAATCAGGAACAACATTAATATTGTGCCTAGAATTATATATATAGAAAAAGCTAGGAAGATTAATTGTCTTACCTGATCATCATCTTCTTGTTGATTCTGTTGATCTTGTTTCAGAAAATCCATGATGTTAAACGCACCTCCAAATTTCAACAAACCCTAAAAATATATAAAACCACAAGTTCACATTATGTGAATAAGAAAATTTTCAAGATTTCACCTGAAAATTCATGAATTAATTGTTACAGCTTTCAAGATGAATTCTGTTGATATATTCTTCTTAATTTGACCCAACAACAATCAAAAAACCCTAATTTTCAAAAGCCTTTTGGTGATTTAACAAAGGTCATCAAGTTGTAATTGATAATTAATGTTGACCAAGATATTATATATATATTCTGATAATAGAAAGAAAAAATAAATCAGAGATAAACATGTAATAGAGAGAGAGAGAGAGAGAGAGAGAAAACGGTGTATATTTACTTACTGAATATTACTAGTTTGCTTGATTTAATTGGTAGGAAGCTAATTCTTTACAAACAGAAGCGTCAATTTTCTTCCTTCCATATATTATACAAGTGAGCTAGCTAGGTAGGCTTTTGAGAGAGAAAGAGTGGACAAGTTTTATCAATTCATAAGGGGCCCATAACTAATGTGCTCTCTCATAACATGTGATTAGCTTGTCGTTTTCATCATTTTTGAGCAACTAGTTTAAAATATCAAGTTGGAAATTAACTATTATTATTATTATTGTTGTTGTTGTTGATATTACTGTTAGCCCATATGTTGTAGATTGGGGACATAACTAGCTATAGAGTATAGACTATAGTTAGGTTTGGATTCTTGACTTTTCGTATTATTGCGCTAGTATGTACATGCTGGTCCTGATCATCAGCGCCTGTGGAAAAAGCAATTTGTAGCTTCTTCATGCGCACCGACTTTTAGGCACTTATTTACTAGCTAACTCTCATTCATTTCGATAACAAAGTATTTCTATTTTCTATACGGTGTATATATACTACTTGATGCCTCCAATAATATCTTTGAATATCAAATCATTATATCATTCCTCGTTAGAAAAGAAAAAAAAAATAAATAAAAACAATGATAAGAAGGAACCATGTATGTTCAAGTCCTGAATTTACTCAATTTTTTTTTTCTTTATTACTCTTATACGCGAGCAAGCGCAATCTCACTTGAAATACTTTAATTATAAATCAAGCACCACTTCCATCAATTTAAAAGACAATCTGATCATCTATATGTATTTCTAGCTACATGTTATTGGAAAATAAATAAATATATTTTTCTTTTATCCCATCAAAAATAAATATATTTTTCACATTTTTCACAAATAATTTTTTTAAACAATATTAGTACTAGAGAACACCTATACCCTAAACATAATGCTCTCTATCCTTCGTTGATAACAATAACACACAGTTCACAATGTTATGTTATTTGTACTTTTACTTTCTCTTTGTAAGTCACCCACGGTAGTGTTTTTTTTTTCCCCGCTAATTAATCTTGCAAGTCACCATAGGTTATATATATATATATATATATAAAGATTTGAATCTTTATTTTATCTGTTAACTTACACATGCTTGAATTACACCTAATATTGTTTAATTTTTTTTAAAAATGTAATAAATATATTGATGTTATTTCAAACTATATCTTCAAATAATAACAAATGCCTTTTGATATTAAAAAAAGTAAACAATCTAACATTATTATCGATGTTTATTAACTAACGTGATTATACCTTCTTCTTTTTTACATATTTTTTTAAGAGATTTTTTCTATATCAAAATATACATTTGTACGATTCTAAGGTGTGATTTGTAAAGAATTAGCTTTCTACTAATCATCCATTTTCATTCTTTCTTTATAATTCTTTTTTGGATAAATATATATGATTCCTATCTGAACATTTTATGTGGTAAAACTATTTAAACTTCTATATGTACATTCTGGTGTTCCAATTATCATGGAGTGATCATAGTATTGACTTCCATATATTTTTCATATCTCTCGATTATACTTTTAGACTTGAGCCTAACTCTTAGGCTTTGAAATGGAGGATTTTTCAAACTTATATGTGTAGGAGAAGTTTAGTACCTGGTTTATATGGGACTTAACAACCCCATCCACATCGGCTTGTGGTCTTGGTCCGTACTGGATGGATGAAGTTCGAGAATGAGTGCACTACAGACTTTTGGGCGCCAATAGGAGCGAAGAAACTAGAAAACTAGCTCTAATACAATATTAGATTTGAGTCTAACTCCATCTGAAAACCCAGGTATTAAGATGGAGAATTGTGTAAGCTTATATGTGTAACGAAAGCCTAATACTTGATCGATGTGAAACTTAACACATACAATTAATATAATACGAAACAAATTGATTTATTTTCCTTTGTTTTTTTCAATATAAGTTATTTGACCAAAAAAGAAAAGGAATTCTTATTATCGTAACAAAACAAAAAGTATTTTTTATTACGGAAATTGTAACGAAGAACTAGTTATTTAGGGTTTTTAAATTTTTTTTTTGACTAAAATCTATATGAGATAAATTAATAATTTAATAATATGAATTTAATATTTTTGATAAGATTCCATTAAATTTGATAAATATATAAGTATAGTTAATGGTTTGAACTCCCTATTAATAAATTAAGTTTTGTGAGATTGTTTTTCAACAAATTTATGACATGTTATTAGAGTTGAAAATTCTGTATTCAAGATCCAATAAATTCAATTATTGAATTATAAGTGTTTGATACTTATAATATAAAGAAAAAACTTTTATATAAAATATAATTAATGATGGTTTCTAGAATTAAGTTTTTAAAATACTTAGATTATTAAAAAGCTTCTAACACAACTCACGAGTGTTTTTTTCTAGGAGGAGAGAGATACCAAATTCATATAGCTCTACGACCGTGGATATCCAGCTAACTACCCCAAGAAAAAAAATACATTATTTTTTGCTAAGGTACGATGAAGCACTTTCCTTAAAAAAAAAAGCACATTCCTGTGTAGAGGTGTAGGCCGAGCTGTATTAATCAATTTATACCTACAACTACAAGTCCCCTGGGCTTCAGTTTTCTTTATAAAACTATTACTTTCATACTATTTATTATCTTATTACTATTATTTTATGTAAGTATAGTTATCTTATTAGTATATATAACTATAAAAAGTGTTGATGGATCAACTTAATTCAGCAACAAATTGATGGTATAAGTACGGATTTATCAATTGCTTTGTCATGCGCGCAACAAGATTTCTTTCTTGTTCGGCAACCAAAAATAAAGTTTATATTTTTATTGTTTCAAATATATGAATAATTTTCCTCGTCATTTTTCTGTTTTCTTTCATAGGTTCTAAGGACTTTATATATATTTAAAATAGGTTCTGAAGACATAGTTACATTTGTAACCAATTCACATTATCATAGAAGCTTGTTCGATGAGTTGCCATGAAAAAAAGTTTGCTCGATCATATGATTTTTTGGGACTTTGAAAAATATAAAAAGTACTTAAATCCCAAAAGGTCTTTGTGTGTTTTTTTTTTTTTTTTTTTTGCTTTGCTTTGTACACCGAAGATTAATTAATATCATATTCATCAAAGTTTAAACTTTTAATTTTAAAAGATTAATTAATTAACCTAAATAGATAAACTCATAATTTTTATAATTTTTATTATAATATATTATCAATATATTGAATAACTCTAACTTGCCTACCATTCGTATATTTCATATGGTTTCAAACTTGGACTACAAATGAAAAATAGTTAATCATATTGTCAAATACTACTAGATGAACCACTGTAGTTGCAATCATGTCAATTTGTAACTTCTCATTTTTTTTAGATGATAGATTTTATTTGACGTACAGAGCAGTACAAGTAGCATTATTCGTCTTAAAACTTATTGGGTGATTAATGCTGCCAATTCAACTCTCTCTCTACCAATAAAAAGAAACGGAATAGATGGTGCCGAAGAATCAGAGTAATTTCCATGTGCGTGAGTACTTGATAGGTTACAGCCTTACAGGCACTGATCCAACTTATATTTTTCAGTTGCAAGAATATAGTGGAAAGGGTGAGAAGTAATTAAGAGAGACGAGCTCCTCATTCTCTCTAAATTTCTCTTTCTTCTTCTTCTTCTTCTTCTTCTTCTTCTTCTTCTTCACTTTTCCATATTTCCTTTATTTTGAGTTTCACGGAGAGTTTCCTCCTCTCTAATAACTATTTGTCCCATTTTTTTTTCGTTATTCTTGTTTACTTCAAGTTTTATTTTGTAAAATTCTACTTTATGAAAATCAAATTGAATATTATAAAAATTTTGTATACTTCTTTGAATCTTATAAGTTATATCTACAAAATTTTATTAAAATGTAGAGATTTTATTCAATATGAAGATTCATTGATATATCTCTTCTAGCATTCATATGTCATATAAAACACTTTTTGCTAAAGATTTCAAAATTTTCATATATATATATATATATATATTCAAAGGCTGAAGGGATAAACAGTAAAACACTTATTATAGCTTCTTTGGTTTAGAGAAAATCAAGAAACCTCAAATAATCGCAACTGCATAAAAGGAAAAATAATGGAAATTAATATTTTTCAGAACATCTTCCAGCATAGTTGATTAGACGACTTATTCAGTAAAGAGAATGCCCTTATCTCTATCGCCTCAACGTGTGGAGAACGTACTCACCATACAGGTCCCTGCATCCAATGGATAAGGTTCATGTTAGCAAAATTAGAGCGATGGATGGGTATTAATTAGTTGTTTGATCTTGTCCCTAGAAGGAAGTGTATGTATCCTTATGTTAGTGTGTAGGTCCCAAGGCACTATACGTTGCACTCTAGACAGTGCAACTTGTCGCGCGTTAATTGGTAATGTGACAAGGTGATTATGTCTTCCTATTCTGCCGACCTAGGATAGTAGGCTAAGATAAGCTCTTAATAATGACATAAAACAATATTAGGCCCAAAATTTAATATACTTTTAAATCCTCAGCTGCCTTCTATATATATATATATATATATGTTTGTTTCTGTATAAGAAAAAACTGCAGCCACCAGAGAAAGAAAAGCATCAACTAAAATAGAAAATAGAGAAGAAGTGCAGTAGCAGCCAAGGAAGAAGAAAACCAGCAGAGCAGAGAAAAAAATCAACCCAAGGACAAAAGCGTCAATTTAATTTGTCGTTGTAGTGTTTATACCGTTTGTCTGCGGTAATATTTGATTTAATAGCGAGTTTGTTAATTTATCTTCTTATATATATTCACAGGTAAATTAGAGGATATTTTGTGGAGTCGATTTTGGAATTTGGTATAATTTGTGAAGGCTACGGAAATTGATGTTTGTATCTCGTTTGATTATTAGTGGATTTTTACCGGTGTGTAAATGCGTCGATTAAGGTAGGCTTTCGTATTGAAAAGTTTAAACTGCGACTTAAATCGATATGTGACGTTTAATTTAACTGCTGTAGCTTTATTCTTTTCTTTATTCAACCGTTATTATTAATTTGTCGCCAAAATTGGGCGCGATATTGAGCTCCATGAGTGCCTTAGGTCATTAACAAATTGAGTATCAGTGTATTGGGTTATTCTTGTATTTATTGGGCCCGATCAGTTTCTCTTTTGGATCTATTTTGAGAACATGGTTATACGATTGGTTTTATATTTTTACTGGGTTGTATTTACATTTTATTTAATATTGGGTTTTAATACGTGGCGGCAAAATATGAAATTGAGAAGCTTGATGGTAGAAATGATTTTAGTCTTTGGCGTATGAATATATGGTAGTATTAGTTAAAGAAGGGCTCGTTAAGGCAAACTGAAAGCGAGGATAAATTAGGAAAAATTGAATGATGAAGAAAAAGATGCATTGATGGAAAATGTTTTGAGTTGATTCGGTTATCCTTGCGATGAGGTATTACGGTGAGGTTGGTGAAGAGGAATCTCCTGTTGGGTTATAGGCTTAGAATTGGAGAATTTGTATATGACGAAGTCTTTGGAGGTCGATTATATTTGAAACGACGTTTGTATACGTTCGGAATGTCGGAAAGTCTGGCACTTTGTACGATCATCTTGATGAATTTACTAAAATTATTCGTGATTTGAAAAATGGTGGTGTTAAGATTGACGATGAGGATCGAGGCCTTGGTTACATTATGTTAACTTTACCTCGTTCATTTGAGCATTTTGTTGATCTTATCTTATATGGAAGCGAGACACTTTATTTCTTTGGAAGATGTCGAAAGCGTTTGAATTCAGAGAGTTGAAGAAAAAGGTGTCTACAACAATGAAAATTGCGGTGGTTTATTTGTCGGAGGTAGAAATCGAGAAAAAGGCCTGGCGGTAATAGAGGCAAGTCATATCCGAATCTAGAAAAAGAAAAAGATAAATGCAATTATTCTTAGTCGGGAAGAAGACCTTTGGAAAGTAAATTGTCCAGAAACTTCGAAGGTAAAAGGAAAATCTACCCGCCCGTCTTACAGTACTAATGATGTTCTTGGTGTTGGAGATAGTTAGGTTCCAGATGGTGAAAATGTTACTATCAATATCTATTGGTTCTCACAGAGATGTTTGGATTCTTGATTCGGGTTGCACTTACCATATATTGCCTATGAGATTGGTTTGTAGCATCGATACATTGATGGGGGTGTTGTCTTGATGGGAAACAATATGTCACCTGAGGTTATTGGTATTAGTCTTGTCAGAATTAAGATCGTGATGGTATTGTTAGGACTTTGAAAGATGTTCTCCCGTGTTCAGTTTGAAAAAGAATTTGATATCTTTGGGTACCTCTTGATTCTGGTATAAGTATGTAGTGAAGGTGGAGTTTTAAAAGTTAGTAAGGGTGCTCTCATTGTTATTAAAGGCAATTGTCGCGTGGTCTACATATCTTCAGGGTATGTGTTATTGGCGATGTATCGGTTTCATCCTCGTCGGATCAAGGGTCGGTTCTTACTCGATTATGGCATATGCGGCAGGCATATGAGTGGCGAGGGATGTCTATTTTTGAAGACGAGATTTGCTGTGGTCGGCTTGGAAAAACTTGATTTACGTGAGCATTTGTGTCTATGGAAAGCATCGCGGTCAAGTTCGATCTGACCAATCCATAAACGAAGAGTCTTGTTGATTATATTCATTCAAATCTTTGGGGTCCTTCTCGTGTTGTGTCTAAGGGTGGTGCCGGTATATGTTGACTTTTATTGATGAAACTTATACTCGTCGTGTTTGGGTGTATTTTCTAAAGAGCAAAGAATGACGCATTCTCAAAATTTGTGAAATTGAGGCTTGTATAGAAAATCAAACAAAGCGAGAAAATCAACATTTGAGAGCTGATAATGGTTTGGAATTTTGTGATAGTCGGTTTAATGAGTTACGTGAAAGGAATGGCGTAGTGAGACACGCATGTGTCGTACAGCCTATATGATAAAATGGAGTAGCGGAGAACGTATGAATAGGACTCTCTTAGAAAGAGCTCGTTGTATGCTTTCTTTGTGCGGCTGGATAAATCTTTTTGGGTTGAAGCTTGTAACCATACTGTTATTTGGTGAATCGGTCTCCGTAAAGCTATGATTGAGTTGAAGACTTCGTTTGAGGTATTCTTTGGTACTCGCATAATTATTAGATTTGAAAGTTTTTGGTTGTCCTGGCATGCTCGTGTTAGTGATGGTAAACTTGAGCCTGAGGCGTTGATATGCATATTTTTGGGGTATCACTTGCAGGGTGAAAGGTTATAGATTATGGTGTGTTGAACCCGAGTCACCTAAATTTTTATTAGCGAGAGATGTTAAGTTTGATGAGTCTTACATGTTGCGAAAAGAAAAAAAGTCTATTGTTGCGGATAAGAGATAAAAACCCACGGTGTTAGTGAGCGGTGGAGCTTGAGAGTGGAGCTCTGGTCCAGTACGAGAGGCATTTCGGATCGACCATGCTGTGGATGAGATAGTGATTACGCTCGTGATGTGAGAAGAGCGGCGTAATGACTACGATGCTCGCAAAGGGTAAAGGAATAAGAGAGATTAGGCAGCGCCTCGAGGAGTCGCGGTCTGGACTTAGTTTCTTTTGCATTGTACGTGGCGAGTACATTAAGGTGCGTGAACACAGTTATCGTAAAGTTGTCACTTGTGATGAGTACATTCGGTGGTTGGTTCTTTATGAATGAAGAGATTGAATCAACACGTAAGAATGCATACATGAGAATTGGTGAAACCGCTAGGGCAGATTGTTGGAAACAAATGGGTCTTGAAAAAGGAAGGTATACCTGGGGTTAAAGCGACTAGGTTAGAGCACGTGTTGTTGCGAAAGCTATTGTCGAGAAGAAAGGTATTGACTTGATGAAGTATTTTCTCTGTTGTGAAAGCATAGCTCTATTAGATGTGTTTAACTTGCTATGGTTGCATTGTTTGACATGGAATTAGAACGACTTGATGTCAAGGCAACTGCTACGTGGTGAGAACTTGAAGAACAATATATATGCATCAATGAGAGGGTTTGTTGTTCCAGGTAAGGAAGATCGTACTTGTTTATTGAAAAAGTCTTTATATGGAAATTTGAAGCAATCTCGAAGCGATGGTATAAGCGGTTTGATTCTTTTATAATTGATCATGGTTACTCACAGGAGTGATTATGATAGTTGTGTTTATCATAAAAGATTCTATGATGGTTTCGTGGTTATTTGTTGCTTTATGTTGATGATGGCATCTTATTGCTTAAAAATAAGTCGAGATTGAGAAATTAAAGTCTCGACTTAATGGTGAGTTTGAAATGAAAGATTTGGGTCTGTGACGAAGAAAATTTTAGGCATGGAAATTCTGAGGGGATGACAATGACGGGCAAGCTTTATTTGACTCAGAAAAGTTATATTGGAAAAATTCTTGAACGTTTTGGCATGAAAGATTCTAAACCTGTGAATACGCCGTTAGCTGCGCATTTCAGGCTTTCTTTGGATTTGTCACCACAGTCAGAAGAAGAGGAGCGATACATGTCTCAAGTTCTCAGAAAAGTTATATTGGAAAAATTCTTGAACGTTTTGGCATGAAAGATTCTAAACCTGTGAATACGCCGTTAGCTGCGCATTTCAGGCTTTCTTTGGATTTGTCACCGCAGTCAGAAGAAGAGGAGCGGTACATGTCTCAAGTTCCATATGCTAATGGCGTTGGGAGTTTGATGTACGCTATGGTTTGTACTCGTCCAGACATTTCCACGTACGATTAAGCGTTGTCGGTAGATATATAGGTAATCCTGGTAAGTGGTCGTTAGTGACGATGAAATGGATACTTCGGTATTTGAGAGAGTACGTATCTAATTTTGGTTTGATATATGATGGAAGTTCTATCTTGGTTGCGGTGTTATTGGTTATGTGGATTAGATTATCTTTGGTAATGCGGATAGAAGAAGATCTCACGGCCAGGTTATGTCTTCGCTCTTTCGTTGTGCCATTAGTTGGGAAGGCTCTTTACAATCTACGTTGCTTTGTCTACGGAGCGAGAATATATGGCGGCGGCGAAGCGGTGAAAGAAGCCATTTGGCTTAAAGGTTTGGTTTGTGATTTGGGTTTACAACGGATATACATTGTATTTTGTGATAGTCGAGTGCGATACAACTTGTAAGAATACTATGTATCGTGAAAGAACCAAAGCACGTTGATGTCGGATATCATTTAGATTCGTGACATTGTCTCCCGAGTCTTATTGTTGTTAATAAGATAGCCATTCTGAGAGAATCCGGTGATATGTTAACCAAACAGTTCCATTTAATAAGTTCGACATTGCTTGGACTTGATTAGTATTCTGAAAAGATGATCACCCAGGGCTTTGGATGTGATTATTTTTGGTAATTCGAGGAATTTCATTTGAAGAATTTGTTTTACTGTTTTGAGCCAAGGTGGAGATTTGTTAATAATGGCCTTGAAACAATATTAGGCCAGCTTTAATATACTCTTAAACCACTCAATTGCCTTAATATATATATGTATATATGTTTGTTTACTGCGTAAGAAAAAGCTATGCGACCAGTAGAAAGAAAAGCGACTAAAATAGAAAATAGAGAAGAAGTCTGTGACTAATGAAGAAGAAAACCGGATAACCAAGTAAGAGGAAGCGGAAAAAAATCAACCCAAGGACAAAGCTGTCCATTTAATTTGTCATTGTAGTGTTTCTCTCATTTATAGGTAATATTTGATTTAATAGAGTTTGTTAATTTATCTTTATATATATTCTGGTAAATTAGAGGATATTTTGTGGGTCAATTTTTGGAATTTGGTATAATTTGTGAAGCTAAAATTGATGTTTGTATCTCCGTTTTGATTATTAGTGGATTTTTTACCGGTGTGCGTCGTCGATGGAAGTAAACTTTTCATATTGAAAAGTTGAAGCCATTTAAATGGGTGTGTCTTGAATTTAATTTTAACTGCTAGCTTATTAACTTTTCATTCACCATTATTATTAATTTGTCTGTCAAATTGGGCCGCGATATTATTTCATGAAGTCTTAAATTAAGTAACATAAGCTCCAAGTTTGAAGATATGAAATAGTTGTCGCGCGCTAATTGGCAATGTGACAAGGTGATTATATCTTCCTATTCTGCCGACCTAGGATAGTCGGGTAAGATAAGCTCCAAGTATGAAGATATGAAATAGGCCGGAAGGCTTGTTTTGGAAAAAGTCCCGACTCAGAACTAGGATGGGAATATGGATATCTTATTTAATTGCGAGTAGAATAGTAAATGTCTCTTATATTAATATTAATTCATTGATGTTATATAATTTTTTAGTTTAAAAAAAAGGTAATTATGAATAAAAATAAAAAAAAATATTTTATCCTTAAATGATCACTTTTTTTAAAGTTAAATAATTAAATAATAAATGACACTAATAAACTCATGTATAAACCTTTATGACACTTTTCTCTGTTAAATATTTATAATGTCAAATATATATATATATGGAATTGCATGAGGTTCTATAAGGAATCACCAAACCATTTCATGGAAATTTGGTAGGGAACTATAGAACATGTTCGTGAAGGTTCAGCAGTCCCATACAGACCCAATGTAAATTTTAAGTTTAGGAAATCTCTTCATGGAAGTTCGATGGACACTATGTGAGTTAAAGAAGTAGATATAAAGGGTCCTGAGGTAGATATGAGGGGAATTTGTATCATTTTAAATAAAACTAAAAATGGATGTGCAGAGTAATAAGAATGGATTTATTTAGAATTTCCCCATAAATATGGGATGGCCTAACCTAGGGCTAGGAACCTCAATTTGGGCTTCTTATTTTTTTTCCAAAAAGCCCAATGTGGGCTATGCCTTATCAGTGCTTGCAACCAAATTTGAAAGGGGGAGCAACAAAAGCAGTGGCTCGAGACCAAAAAAAAAAAATTATAATTTTGCTTCTCAACTGCAAAATCTCTTCTTTCCTAAAAAAGTAATTCAAAGCTAGAAAAAGCTTTAGATCTACTTACATTGAATATTGAATGGCTTCGAGGGCAGACTCGGAAGGTAAAAAATCATTAACAGCCACCTCTTTGTTCTCATTCTTCTTGTCTGTGTAATATGGTGAAGGAAGCACAATTCTTCACAATGTAACAACAACAACCCCTAATAAAATCGTTATGAGTCTAAAATCTGCACAGAGGCTGAAATATGTATAATTGGAGGATACAGTCTTCAAAGAAACGACGGATTTCTGAAAGACGATGAGGGGGAAGCTCTTTAATGTCAGTATAGTGTTTATATTCTGGATCATCAGCGCAAACAGCAATGATCTTATCATCCTTCTCTCCCTGGGAAAGCACAGAGCAGTTATCACAAAAAAAAGTTGATGAGAAGAGCCAGAAAGTTTCATACAGTTAATAATAAGAAGTCTATATTAAGTACCTGGTCAATCATGGGCATAACTCCTAAGGGTTTGGCTCTCAGAAAACAACCAGGAACGACTGGTTCCTGTTCAAATCATTAATTTGGATAAAGTATTTTATAATAATGAAGTGTCAATTTGAAGTGATTGGAGTTCTGGGGGAAAAAATCATGCTGTCTTATACCAATAATGTAGAGTCGTGCGTTAATCTTCATTCTAGAAATTAGGGATCCTAGTGAATTTGATTTCTACTCTTCTTTTTCTATTTCCTTTTCTTTTCTTTGGCAGATATCATAACAAGGTAGCAAAGACTATGATATTTGATTATGTCATAAATAGTTCAGAACTTGGTATAATGCTAGTAGGGCGAGTTCGAATAACTACCTGCATAAGAACTAGACAATCCATAGGATCATTGTCTTCACACAGTGTGCGGGGGATGAAGCCATAGTTGTGTGGATAAACTACTGAAGAATACAAAACTCGATCAACCTGAAATCGCGATGAATTTTTGAACATTTTAAACAAAGCAAAAATAGTGTCTACAGTGGCCAACTTTATGAGGCAAAAGCATAACTACAAGCCACTTTCTATCCAAGCAAATTTAGAGTCTTTCATACAGAGAATTATGAGCCCTCCATGAGTAGCATTAGAAATTAGTTTTAACTGGATAGGGAGTTTTTCCAAGAAACATGCTCCAAAGTCCTATCTAAAAATCTCAAACAACTTGAATCAAAAACTGGAAGGACCTTCAATTTTCTAGAGGTGAAACATACCTTTATCAATCCTGTTTTCTTGTCAAGTTCGTATTTGACTTTACTTCCTTTGGGTATCTCAACCACCTGATACAATTATGGCAAAAAAAAGTCAACGATATTGTGATGCTTCATATTGTACTAACAAGAAAGAAGGAACTTTTGTTAAAGACATGTAACTCCAGTACTAGTGTTGAATTTTATCATTACAAGGGAATTACTTGAACTAGATAAGAACAAACTGAAAAATCTAGAAGAAAGAGATTTGGCGGTTTAATGAACACTTGCTTGGTTGTTTTATGTATATCATTTTATCAAAGCTAGTCTGCAAGTGCACACTAAAATCTGTAAAACCAAATTGCAAATAGATGGAGCTGTTATATTATTTGGTTCTCCTTTGTTTTTCTGTTTGGTTGGATAATCTCTTTTGAACGATATTTGGTGCTTTACAGAAGTTCTGGTATCTTCCTATACATACTTCTTTCATAAAAATTCTGCACACTCAAATGAACAAAGAGTATCTCCTCATTTCAAAGATCTAATGCAAGGAAAGAGAACTTCTTGAAGGTTTATGTACTCTGGCACTTATTAAAGTAGGAGGTAATACGTACAACATTGCAAATAGATGGAGCTGTAGGACCTGCGAAGAACATTTGGAACATAATAAGTTTCTTCATGTAAATATTGCATGCACGATAAAAATGTAAATGAGTCAGTCAAGTCAGATTAAGTACCAATCTCTAGATCATGCCATGGATGTGCAGCAACTGATCTTCTTGACAAAGATGAGAGAATCCTCTCATTCAATTTTGGGGTTTGACGGGTTTCTTTATTTTCTTCTTGTTCACTCATGTCTGACTAGAGATACAAAGCATATATATGATTTATAGAAGTTGATTAAACATGCCAAAACGTAGAGAATATTTACTCTGTCTATGAATTAAAATGGTACATATAAGAGGCTATGATATAGAATTACTAGATTATGCAGACAAAATGAGGTAACAAATTACCAAATAGCTGAGGCAATAGATAAGTTTGCTAAAACATAATTAAAAAATTGGTGAGATTAGATACAATCAAACTGACAAACATAACATTACATTAGACTCTCTGTGTCAATAAACCCTCAATATTTATGCATTTCTTGGATAACATCTTACAACAGGGACGGTTAATCTGTCTGCTTATAACAGGGAGAGACCCACTTCAAGTGGCATGAGTTTGTCCGCTTTGATCCATAATTGTATGTTCAGTAGGTTCGCAGTCATAACTTGACAGTTCCGCGGGACTTCACGGCTTTGCTTTTAGAGAAAAATCTCAAAGCGCATCATGTCATTTAAAGAATGTTTATCTCTTATAAGTACATCACCTCTTAACTTAAGCTAATGTAGTATATGTGCAGGTACACTGCATCACATCTTATTCTTTCAATCTTCATCATGGTTAGAATTTAAACCTTTTTTTTTTACCGGTGCAAAACAAATTTAACAAGAAAATTATGGCCATACAGCAAATAAAATAGAATATACCAAAGTACCCTGAACAACAAAAGGGTCCTTCCCCTTGGTCGTCCATATCCTAATCCATTTCCCCTCCCCTTAAATTTTTAAATTGTAGTAGTTAATCAGCTTAGTCTGTCAAAATGTGGATCTATCCCCTGAAAAAGGGGAAAATTCAAAAGAGCAGAACAAATTACAATTGACATTTGTTCGATCCTTATCTCCTGAACCGTTTGCTCAGCGAATTCGTTTTGTTTCTTATTAAATTTCTCTCTATTTCTTATGTATTGAACTCATCTTATCCATTATCAAAAATACGTTGGGATCTCAAAATTTGTATCAAATATTAAATTGAACTGCTAATAAACTAAGGCCAAAAGTTCATTCATTAAGAGTCGATTATATATAGTCGCATAGATTAGAATATTATATATCAAAACTGGAAAATGTTTACACATCTATAGAGTCGTATGGTTGATCAAAAATCAAAATATGCAGAAAAAATACAAAGTTATAACAGTATTTGAGCAAGCAAACATACCTTAAGATTGTTGGTTCAGACTTCAGAGAAATTTGATTGAGATGGAAAATTTATAAAGAGAGGATAGAAAATCTAGACGGGCACTAAAAGCTTATTGGAAAGAAAACTGGTTATATAGTGGGCGGACAGAGTAAGGAAGGAAACCGAAGAATGGGAGATTGCTCACTTGGTCAAAATGTTTTTTTTTTTTTTATGGGAAGATAAGGTAGTTGGCTAGCTGCCAAGCCAATCCCACGTGTCTTTTTTGTTATTATATTGAACTTATTTAGTTTTATAAATAAATAAATAATACTAATTCTTGTATCAAATAGTGTGATCCAGCGGATCATAGATTTTTTTTTTAAGGATAAGCTTTTAATTCTATGTGACTTAACTAAATTCATAAAGAAGACTCTCAAACTCATTTGCAAGGAGGATCCGTTATGTTTACTAGTTTTTAAAATATATTATTTAAATTAAGTAGTTTTTTATAATGATAATTTAATTTATGAGTTTTGAAAAATTAATAATATATATTTAAATATTCAATTTTTATTATTTTAAAAAAATTTAAAACCAATTCAGCAAATATTCGTATTAAAATTTTATTTTAAAAGAATAATTTTTTAAAAATTTAAAATTTAATAATGTAGATTATACTAACATTTTTTTTCTTATTAACAAACTATATTATCAATTTTTTAAAATTAATGAATTAAGCTGTCACGAACAAAAATCATGAATTTAAGTTTTCTAAGTATAATTAATGAAATTACATTATTATTTATCTCTCATTTTTATAAAAAAATATTGAACTAAATTAATCATTTAATTTTTAAAATAGATATTTTAGTTCAATTGTTTTTAACATGTAGACTAAAATTCATTTATATTTTTATAAATAGAGTATTAAAAATAAAATAAATTTTTTGAAAAAAAATAACTTTATTCTATTTATTTTAAAAAAAAACTTGATTTCTAATGTAATATTTAAAGCGCAAAAGATGATAACGTTCAAATTTAAAAAATTAAATAACTTCTAATAAACTAATTAAAAATAAGTGAATTAAAATACTTATTTTTTTTTTAAATAACCTACTTCCAATGCACCATCACTTAAGAATAAGTTATTAAACATTGTTAACTTTAGATTTAATATATAATTCGTATGAAATGTTGGGATTTTTCTTTCTTAATATATTTATTGATAGATGCTATGTATGAAAAAGTTGGTTTAGTAAATGTTCCCAAAATATTCTTCTTTGTCATTGGTTTTATGGGACTGCACAGCAAGTTGTTTCTTTATGTAAGACACATTATTCGTTTATCTCAAACACCAAAGATAGCTCACATGTATTTGTTATAAATTAATTTATAATACAATTATACAAATCACATTAGAATACTAGTGAAATCTGGAGCCCTAATATCTGAAATTTTTAAAAATTCGTTTTATCGTGTACTTTTATATGCTTTCTATGGGTATTTAGACGACTTAAATTCAAAACTATCTGTGTATATATGTGAAAATATATGCAGTGTGATTTTTATTTAAAAAAAAAATTCTCTTTTGAAAATTAAAAATGTGTGAATCTTTCTTGAGCAAAATATCATTCATCACTTCTGAAAATATAAAAAAAGATCTAAGCATTCGATTAAAAGCTTCTTCAAATAAAATCATAGGAACAAAATTTTCTTTAAAAAGAAAGCTTAGCCAATGTTAAATCTTAGTTCTACTTAATCAAAAGCATAGTAATTTTTGTTGGGTTTTACTCTTATTTGAAGTAACTCAAGTGAAGCCCATATGGCTTAAAAGCCAATGGAGTAAGAAGGGTAATTGTGTCATTTCATTTCTTTAATTAATAAACCCATTTAGGGTTTGTTGTACGAAGAATTCTGCATAGAAAAAGGCAGCATTTGCGAGAAAAAGCTAACCTCTCATTTTTCGGTTCACTCTCTCGGCCCGTCTTAATCAAGTGTTCGATCGAAGGCCGTTTGTGGTCCGATTAACCTGAAATTTTTGAAGAGCAGGTTTACGACTCAAGACTCTTTAATCTGTGCGGTGGGATTTGGATTTGGCTCATCGGTTTGAGAAATTCTGAGCAATGAGCGGTATTCTGAATTGGGTTAGATTTCTCAATTCTTCTTGAAATAATTGTTAGTTTCAAGAAGTGTATTCTTGATGATGTTGATTGTTTGCTTCTAGTTTTACAGAGAACTGTTGTACAATTTTTTCTTGATAGTGGAAGTTTTGGAGAGAGATCTAAGTGGTTGTTTCCTTCCTGGCTGGGAAGGTTTTTCTACGTAAATTGCTTGTGTTGATTTTGTGCGTGTTTCATTTTAAGCTCTATTTATTTGATTCCTAAAAGATTCACACAAAGAAGGAGAATAGGTTTAATTCCGCTGTTTAGAGCTTGGTTAAGTTCGAATTGAAATTGTGATTCTCACCAACAAAGTGGTATCGGAAATTTGTGGTTATTATTGTGGAATTTCTTGTGTTGAATAATGGAAGCAAATTTGAGTAGAATGATTACTTTGAATGGTTCTAATTATCACACTTGGAAAGGAAAAATGGAAGATCTCCTTTATGTCAAAGCAGGTTTCATTTACGGTGTTTGCCTCGAGAAGCCGGAAAAGTTATCGAAGAAGAATGGACTTTGTTACATCACAATCTGTGGGTATATAAGGCGGTGGGTAGATGATAATGTTTTGAATCATATTAGTGGAGAAATACATGCACGGTCGCTATGGAATAAACTTGAAGAGTTGTATGCTCGGAAAACGAGGAAATAATAAAATGTTTCTTATAAATCAATTGATGGCTTTAAGGTACCAGAGATGGACCTCAGTTGAGATCACTTGAATACGTTCCAAGGAATAATCAATCGATTAGATGGAATGGGTATCAAGTTTGATGATGAGATTCAAGGGTTGTGTTTATTGGAGTGCGTTGCCGGACTCTTGGGAAACATTTAGAATGTCGTTAAGTAACTGACTCAAATGGTGTAATCAACATGTGGATCGGCTAAGAGTAGTGTTTTGAATGAAGAAATGAGAAGAAAGTCGCATGGGTCTTCTCGGCGGTCGAGGAGATTTTGGTTACGAGAAGAAGAGGAGGAGTAAAACGAGAGGTTTCAAGAACAAAGAAAAAGGAAAGAAGCAAGTCTAGGTTTTCTAATATTGAGTGTCATCGGCTGTGGCATGAAAAGGGAACGTGAGAAATATTGCGGGCAGTTGAGCGGGATAACAAGAATAAAGACAAGAACGAGGGGTGATGTTAGTAAAGAAAATGATCGAGTTGCCGCCGCTAGTTCGGAAGACTTTCTTGTTGTTTATAATGAAGATGTTGTCAATGTTGCATGTCACGAGGTCGGTTGGGTTATTGATAGTGGAGCCTCCGTTCATGCTACGTCTCGAGAGGACTTAACTTTACATCACCAGGTGACTTTGGGAGAGTGAAGTTGTGTAATGATGGCTTGGTTAAAGTCATTGGTATTAGAGATGTGTGTTTGGAGATGAATAATGGCACGAGACTACTTCTTAGAGGGGTAAAGCATATTCACTGAGTCGTTTGAACTTGATCTCGTAGGTAAACTTGATGATGAAGGATATTGCAATACCTTTAGTAATGGTCAATGGAAACTTACTAAAGGTGCTATGCTTGTTGCTCGTGGGAACAAACATTCCGGTTTGTATATACTACGGGCGAGACTCTTTAAAGGCGTTATTAATCTTTGTGACGGATGAGCTCGCATCGAAATTGTGGCATAAGAGACTTTCTGTGAGTGAGAAAGGTTTGGCGATATTAACTAAAAGAATCTTCTTTCTGGAATGAATGATGTTTGTTTAAGAAGATGTACTCGTTGTTTGGCGGGAAGCAAAATAGAGTTTCTTTCAAGAGAGTTCCCTCGCTTGAAAACAATACATACTTGATTTGGTACATTCGGATGTATGTGGTCCTATGAAGACAAAAACTTTGGGTGGTGCAGTTATTTTGTGACCTTCGTAGATGATTGTTCAAGAAAGTTATGGGTGTACACTTTGAAGAGCAAAGATCAAGTATTAGATGTGTTTAAACGGTTTCAAGCCTTAGTTGAGAGACAGAAGAAATTGCGGTGCATCGGAACGAGATAATGGGGAGAGTATTCGAGGTCCTTTTGATGATGCTGCGGGCATCGGGGCATTCGACATCAAAGACACCTCCCAGACTCCTCAATTAAATGGGTTGGTGAGAGAATGAAACGGGACATTGGTCGAAAGAGTAAGATGTCTTCTTTCGCAAGCTCGATTGCGAAGATCTTTACGGGGTGAGGCTTTGAATACGGTTGTACATGTTCTTAATCTCACACCATGTGTTCCTCTTCAATTTGATGTACCAAACGAGTTTGAATTTGTGAAAGATGTTTCTTATGATCATCTTCGCGTTTTTGGTTGCAAGGCATTTGTGCGTATACCAAAGATGAGAGATCTAAGCTCGATGTGAAGACACGACAATGTATCTTTGTTGGTTGTAGTGCGGATGAATTTGGCTCTGATTTTATGATCAGTTGAGAAGAAGCTGGTAAGAAGTCGTGATGTTGTGTTTATAGAAGATCAAACTATACAAGATGTTGAGAAGATAGAAAAGGAGTCCATCAATATAGCGATGATTTGATTGACCTAGATCAGGATTCCTTTACCGGTCTGAGATGGAACAAAATGTTCAAGATGACCAACGGGGTTTAGATGATGTAGATATGCAAGTGAAAGCGGATCACGGACTGCGGTCGGTTGCGAGGAATTAGAAATTCCACCCGGGAGGTCTACGAGAGATCGAGCGTCCTTCCACCCAGCGGTATGATACGGATGAGTATGTGTTATTGACGGATGAGGGAGAACCTCGATGTTATGCGAGCAATGGAAGATGGAAACAAAACACATTGGGTTGGTGCTATGGAAGATGAGATGCGATCGGCTGTATGACAATCACACGTTTGGTGGTAAAGTTGCCTAAGGGTAAGAGAGCTTTGAGAGAACAAGTGGGTCTACGGGGTGAAGCAAGAAGAACACAATTCACAACCACGATACAAAGCTAGGCGGTCGTCAAGGGATTCGGTCGGGAGAAAATGTATTGATTTTGATGATATTTTCTCTCTGTTGTGAATATGTCTTCCACGTACGTGTTGTTCTAGGTCTAGTAGCTAGCTTGGATTTAGAAATTGAGCAAATGGATGTGAAAACTGCCTTTCTTCATGGTGAGTTGGAGGAAGAGATTTATATGGAGCGGCGAGAGGGTTTTGAGGTTAAAGGAAAAGAGGATTATGTATGTCGGTTAAAGAAAAGCCTCTACGGGTTGAAGCAATCACTGACAATGGTATAAGAAGTTTGAGTCGATTATGGGGGAGTATGGTTACAAGAAGACTACTTGATCATTGTGTTTTTGTGCGAAATTCTCGACGATGACTTTATCATTTTATTGCTCTATATATTGATAACATGTTGATTGTTGTGAGAAATTCTTCAGAATTGATAATTTAAAGAAGCGATTGAGTAAGTCCTTTGCCATGAAGGACTTGGGGCCAACAAAAAAATTCTTGGTATTCGAATTTGTCGAGACAAGAAAAGAAAGAAGTTATACATGTCACGGGAACGATACATCAACAAAGTACTTGAAAGGTTTCATATGGATAAAGCTAAAGTGGTTTCTTACTCCTTTATCTAATCAACTTTAAGTTGAGATCGAGTCAAGGCCGCACGGATAAAGAGAAGGAAGATATGGAAAAGGTTCTATATGCCTCGGCGGTGGGAAGCAATGTATGCAATGGTGTGTACGAGCCGGACATAGCTCATGTAGTTGGAGTTGTTAGTCGTTTTCTTTCGAATCCGGGAAGAGAGCATTGGGATTCGATAAAGTGGATTATGAGATATCTTCGAGGTACTTCCAAGTTAACACTTAACTTTGGAAGTGGAAAACCGATGTTAGTTGGATACAACGATTGATTTGGCAAGAGATGAAGATTCTCGTAAGTATACTTCGGGTTATCTAAGTACTTTCTCTGGTGGAGGCGGTTCTTGGCGGATCGGTGCAAAAGTGTGTTGCACTTTTACTACGGCGAGGCGGAGTTTATTGCGGCAACGGAAGCTGTAAGGGAGTTGTTGTGGATGAAAGCAGTTCTTGAGGGAACTTGGTTTCAAGCAGCGAGAAATATGTGTTATTCTGCGATAATCGAGTTCTATTCCGCCTGCGAAAAACTCGGCATTTCACTCGAATCAAATCGTATTGATGTGAGGTATCATTGGATAAGAGATACTCTTAACAATAAGTTGCTTGAACTTGAAAAAATACATGCGATGAGAATGGATCGACATCTTGACAAAAGCGGTGTCAAGAGAAAAACTTGAAGTTTGTTGTTCAATTGCCGAGATGGCGGATCACTGCATCTAATCGGAAAAGGGAGATTTGTTGGGTTTTCCTCTTATTTGGAGAACGAAGTGAAACCAGTGCCTTAAAAGCCCATGGAGTAAGAAGGGCAATTGTGTCATTTCATTTCTTTAATTAATAAACCTATTTAGGGTTTGTTGTGTGTAGAATTCTGCGGAGAAAAAGGTGTGCGAGAAAAGGCGGCGGCCTATGAAAAGCTGCTCTCGGTTTTCGGTTTTCCCTCTCCAGCCAGTCTTCATCAAGTGTTCCGATCGAAGGCCGTTTGTGGTCCGATTAAGCTGAAATTTGCAAGCAGGTTCACGACTCAAGACTCTTTAATCTGTGCGGTGGGATTTGGATTTGGCTCATCGATTTGAGAAATTCTGAGCAGTGAACAGTGACTACGAATTGGGTTAGATTTCTCCATTCTTCTTGAAATAATTGTTAGTTTCCAAGAAGTGTATTCTTGATGATGTTGTTGATTGTTTGCTTCTAGTTTTACCTAGAGAGAACTGTTGTACAATTGTTTCTTGATAGTAGAAGTTTTGGAAAGGAGTGCCATGATTGTTTCCTTCCTACACTGGGAAGGTTTTTCCACGTAAATTACTTGTGTTGATTTTGTGCATGTTTCATTTTAAGCTCTATTTATTTGTTTCCTAAAAGATTCACACAAAGAAAGAGAATAGGTTTAATTCCACTGTTTAAAGATTGGTTAAGTTCGAATTGAAATTGTGATTCTCCTAACAATTTTTACTTAGCTATTTTCTTTAAATTGGTACTACGATAACATACATTACACAGAAAGCTATAAATATTACCAATTACAATTGATAGACATGAACTGAACAGATATGATCAAATTTTTTATTTTCTTTTAAGGCAAAGAGAAACTGAATATGGACAACATTAATGTTGATTTAAAACCTATCAATGCACATAAATTGAATCAGGAGACATAGATATCATCTGAAGGAGACTAGAATTTGAAAATGTTTCTTCCAAAGCAAGCCTTCTTTTACTGCCTCCATCAATGTTATCTTTTGTAATGTGGATTAATTCCTTGGCAACATCAATCATACCAAGTTTTCCTCCACCACCAAATAACAAACATCTTGTTGCAAGGTCTGCTACTATTTCTATCTGCTCGCGCCGATACAATGGTTGTTCATGACTGTAAAGAAGTGGATCAACAATCTCTTCTAGCTTCCCACTTCTTATTTTCAGCAAAACTACAGTTTCTAAGTCCCTTTTTGATCCTGCAATAATCTCAAGGAGCAATAGTCCCAAATCATATACATCATTCTTTTGAAAACGTGAGCCTTCACGGTTGTATTGTGAATCTCCAGGACTTGAGCTTATTAGCCCGAACCCTGCAATTTTGCTTGACAAGTCTTTATCTATAAGAACGCAACCGGATTTAAGATCACGGTGGAATATTGGAGGAGAAATCTCATAATGTAGGAAGGCAAGAACACTTGCTATTTCAGAAACAATATTCAATCTCTTGTACCAGTCCATACCAAATCTGTTATCTTTATTTTGATGTAAATGTAAATGTTCCTCTAGGGTACCATTTGCAGGGTCCTCATAGACTACTAGTGGCAAGTAAGCCAAGTCAATGCAACAACCTATAAGACGAGCCATATTCTGGTGTAAAATAGCAGATAAAACTTCAATTTGGGATAGGACTTCAATCAAGTCTCTTTCAGTTTCACATTGTATTTTGTGCACAACAATGCGTGATCCATCACCTAGAACGCCAGTATACATTGTGCCATGATTGCAATCTACAAGTTTTTGACCAGAATCAAACCCTTTTGTGGCTTCCTCTAGCTCTTGATATGTGAATAACCGAGTTCTACAAGCTTTACGCAAAGAAATGGCACTATGAAAATGAGTTTGGTCAGAATCAAACCTGCCAAGTTTAGCCGGCCGTTGTAGTAGACAATAGAGTGCAATTAGGGAGGCAATGATGAAAATTGAAGCAAGAATTCCTGCAGGTTAAACTTGTAATGTATTTATTCCCTTAAAGACAACTTCATCAAAAGTTATAGTAAATAGATAGGGCAAACTCAGCACCTAAAAATCAAGACTGAAAATTATTTCTTGATGAAAAATTAGTGAAACCCCTTTTGTTTAAAAAATCAAGGCAGTTATACTTATTTGAATCACTTACCAGCTACAATTACAAGCTTCTTGTCATTATGTCTTCTTCTGTAGCAGTCATTGCCATAAACTTCCCTTCTGTCCTTAATGCAGGCTGTCAAAGACATTAAAAAAGAGAATGTAGAAATATAAATCTCGTTTTTGATGTGTTTCTCTTAGAAGTGGTTTCAAGAGAAATGATTTAAAATGAAGTGGTTTGGTTAAAAGTGGTTTTAAAACAAGCATAAGAGTTTGGGATGAAAATATTAAAAGTCTCACTTTGATAATTATATTGGAATGTGTACATGCATTCAAAACTATTTATCTAAAGAGTAAGTATCACTTTCTCTTAAAAGGAAAATAGTGATTCTTAAACTTTTAGAAGTAGTTTTCATAGAGATTGTTAATTATTGAGTAAAATTTAGAATGAACAACTCTAAATTTACTAATATTAGATCCAAACAAGTAAACAAACTAATTGTATTATATTCACTATAACACCTTTCAAAGACAACTAACAAATTGAAGAGAAATACAATCACTCAAAGAGAAAGCTCTTAACTCACACTTAAACTAAGAATACAAAGACTTATTTGTTTTTAATGGAATGATTAAAACAAATGCAAGGTAGGCTATTTATAGTTCTCAACATGCAATCTACACCACACAAATATAAAACTAAGAAATAATCTTAGCAATACAAATATTATCTACTATTTCATTTATTTCTAAAACCTTCAACTAATTCATTTATTTCTACAACATTCAACTACTTCATTTATTTCTCTACCACTTTAATTATTATTTTGGTGTTGATTTTAACCTTTAAACACCCTTGAAAGCACTTTGAACCAAAAGGAAAAGTAGCTCCAAACGTACCCATAATATTCATGATATACAAACATGCAGCTTTACGTTAGATTATCAAAATGAATGGTTAACATGAAAATGCTATGTTGTTCTCAATTGAAAAGAGGTCAGATTTTTGGTTCAGGTCATTCATCAGCTACATGGTGTACAAAGATTAGGTTAATAGCTCACATAAAAAACATGTAATGATTATTCTAATGCAAAAGCTTAGACATATATTTATACCAAATCTACCAAATGAACAAGTAGAAAAGCTTTAATAGTAATAAAGATGATATATCAGTTAAGTAGTAACTTACATTTTATGCATCCTTTTCCATTTACAAACCCATCACCAACAAACCCATCCTGACACGAACACCTTATTCCACCTTGAATTGCTGTAGTATTAAAAACATATGAATTTGTGGCACAAGCATCCTTAGATGAATTCCAAGGAATTGCCCATTCCAACTTAACTCCACGTTTTCCTGAGTTCATAGCAGGCAGAGCAACCCAACTAGAGAAACCCCTACAACCAAACTTGGAAAACACTGAAAACTTATCCCAAAAATGCCAAACACTGTGATCAGAAAGTGGATAACAACAAGCAGGGGAATCATTCCTGTTACCATCACAACCAGGCAAGTCAATTGTTTCACATTCTGCTTTACACAAAGAAGAATCCTCACAATCATACAACCCAATAACATTTTCACCTGAGATTCCAAAATTGGTATTTCCAGTAAAATCAAAGGAATTCAAATCATTGTACTGACGACATGAAGATGAACCAGGAAAGTCTACAAGTAAACCATCTGTGAAGAATTCAAACACTCGGTAGCTTTCAGAACCAACTTTTAGAAAAAGGGTAGTTGAATTTTTACATGACAAGTGAAAAGCCTTAAAAACTGACCCACAAGATGAATTCAAGTAAAAGGGAAATGGGATTTTGAGTTTCCCACATGTTTCATTACACTGATTTGAAAGTAGAAGAGGTTTTTGCACAAGTTTATGTTCATGAAGACAATAAGAAATAGGCAAATAACTGGTTACTCTAAGAAGAATAAAGCAAGTAAGAAGAATATTCAACATTGGCTTTGAAAAAGGTTTGAGTGCAGAGAATATTATTTGGAAAGAAAGATACTGAAAGAAGAAGAGATAGATAATATATATGCAGCAAAATAGGCAATAGCCCTTTTGTTATCAATCCTTATACGCTCTTTTCTTTTTTGACAATTGAATAATGTTTATAAACTAAAAAAAAAAAAAGTAGAATATTAAATTTGGCTACAGAAAATTTAGCCAAATTTATCACTAGCAAATAGCAATGTCAAAGTAGTAGACCCAAAATCTGATAGTCATGAAGTGATGATTTGGCAAGATGAATAAAGTAATTGGGTAATATTGAAGGAAGACATGGAAGTTGGAGAAAAGAGGCAAGGGAAGAATGGTCTGTGGAATGGGCTACAGTTGCTACTTCGTACAAATAAAATATTATAGGATGGTGTGCAATTGGTGAGCGTGGCCGATTTCCGAGCTTTCCTATTCATTTCACTCGATCATATTTTTACAATAATTTTTTGCAATTATTAATAAAAATATATAAAATACTTATTTTATTTATGATTAATTATATTTATTGTTAATAAAATATTTTTATTATAATAATAATAATTTATATTGCCAAAATAAAAGTACTTGCCAAGATGCATGGGCTTCGAGATTTGGTTTTTCAAAGCAATTACTTAAAATTAAGTAATGTAGTTTGAGAATTACGGAATATTCACATCTATCGTCCAGTAATATACAGTGGCCGAGCAAACCATATTATTATTTTTAAAAAATTATAAAAATTTATATTCTTAGAATTTATAAGATAAAATAATATTTTATTAATATTAAATATATTTTAATTAAACTGTTTAATATTAAATATATTTAAATAGTCATAATTTAATATCTTGAAAATGTAAGTTTTTTTTTTTGTATATTTTTATTGGGTAATGGTTCAAGTAATAGGCGTTACTAGTCGAATTTTAGCTTAAAAGAATTTATAACTAGAATTTGAACTTAAATCGTAAATTGAGGGGAATGTTATTTGCTAAATATAATATAATTTTTATATAAATTATAAAATATCACTTAAAAGATTACATTTTCAATTAAATGAGAGCTAGAGAGCTTTTCTCATTTCGACAAAAAAATAAAAAATAATAATCAAATGAGAGTCATCTCTCAAGGTGACTCAGCCAGTGGTTATATATATATATTCTGTCTTGAAGAGAGTTCTTGTTATTATTCTATTTGATACCACAGATCATATTATATATTGGGTTTTCTGAATCAAATTGGCATTGAGGGAGGAGAATCAATATTATTTTGGGTAAACTTATTGGGAATGTTGTAAACTTTTTTCTTGTGTTGGAATGCTTAACTAGGCTAGGCGTGTTACGTGTCTCAATCTTAATTAGATGCATAAAACCTCAAAAAATGACAGATTGATCTAGGGTTAATGGTTTTGGTGCTTGAAATTGAAATTGGGTTTCTTATTAAATGGATTATGGTTATGGAATTTTATCGTTAAAATTACGACACAAATACGTCATTAGTTTAGTAAATTTGATCAACCTTGATTCTTTAGGAGGAAAAATGGAAAAATTGGATGAGGAGTCGTGAAAATCACTCTATTTGTTTCAAATGGATTACTTTGTTTTCACTGAGTTATGCTCTATCTTTTAAAAGGTAAAGTTTTATTTTATTAATAAAAATTACGAATTAATAATAAAATCAATTTAACAAAACATTTTATTTTAATAATTTAAAATTTAATTTGAACGGTAGTATATTCTTTTGATTAACTTTTTTTAAAATTTTATATCTTATAAATTTTTTTGTATTTTTATGTTAAAATTATAAACTTTACACTATCTAAAATAAAGATTACGCATCTTTTAAATTTTTAAAATTAATAGCGTTAGAATTATATCAATGAGCTCTCTTCATTCTCAAAGACCATAAGAATCGTTAAATTGTTACCCGGACTTCAAGCAACACAGTGAAGTTGTTTTGTTCAACTTTTAATACTAATCTTCAAAAACATCGAACAACGTAAAGTTCATCTGTGTAGTTACAATGCTATTGATTTTATAATTTTTCTACCTACATGTTTCTTATAATTTGAACTAGATATTAACTAAAATAAATACATTCTATTACTATGTCAAAAAAAAAATTATTGATATAATAATATTTTTGTATTCATAGCTATCAAAATATCACATTTTTATTTAGAGATGTCTACTAAGTCCAAAATGATTAAGATATCTTATTGATATAAAGAAATCTAATTTTAAATACTAAATTTAAAAAATTTGTATGAGTAAAATTTGTTAACAGTAGTAGTTACATTGAAATAAATCATTTATAATATCAATATAAAATAATAACCGAAAAAGGTTATATATCACACCCACGAGGATTCCTTGATTTTTAATTGTGTTTTTTAAAAACGTGCACTTTGTTGCCATAAATAAATCATAAAATATATGCTGCGAGTCTTGAAAAATATTCTAAGTACATTGTTTATGTAACTTATATGATTTTAGTTCTTTTAAGTACGTTGTCTAAGTCAGCCAAATATCAAAGCTTTAACTACTGACCCCCGTACCTTGCACTCAAAATAATTATTTATAGTTTGAATTAAAAGAAAAATATGTAATGCACATGATTATTAAAAAAAAAAAAAACTAGCGTACTTGTAATGAAATTTATGTGACTATTCACGCACTAGTTCATCCAAGCGTCCTAAAGTCGATGATATTCCTAATTCGCGTAGAAGGGACGTATCCTCAATTTGCAATGCATTTTCACAGTAATCAACAGTTTACCGCTTCCACACTTTTCCGAAATTTTCATTTTTTATTTAGCATTGCAGTAATATATATATATATATATATATATATATATATATATATATATAGAGAGAGAGAGAGAGAGAGAGAGGCCCCATACTCGAAATGTAAATAGGAATAGACGGACAGGGGAACCATGCAACGAGATAATAATCATAGCGAGTGAACTACAATTGAAAGACAAACGAGTCTCATTTGGTTTGGTGTCAATTCGCTACTCAAGTCTACGATGTGACCTGTACAAGTCATTCCTTTGACTAAAATATACACTAATTATTAATTTTTATGATTATTATAATTATTTTTTATTTTCACATACAAAATATTTACTTATAAATTTACTTTTAACTCTATTATTAAATTTATCAAGAAAAGTCAAATAAATGCCGAATATCATATATTTATATTTCAGATATGTCTTTTATAACTATGATACATAGGATTATATTTATACATTTAATAGTACACGTTCATAAATCTAAAATTCTTTTTGGTGTTTAAATATTTTTTATGTGTTAATATTTTTAAGATGTGATTTAAAAAATATTTTTTAAAAACTTTGAATGGACTTCGAAAAATTAAAACCAAAATGTATTTAACCTTAATACTATTAATTATTATAATTATCTATAAATAAAGATACATTACGGTTAATATAATTAGTAAGAACAAAAATATATGTGCTTAAAGTGACTACCATTGAATCCAAAGAAACAATCAAAATCTTGTGAAGAAAAAAAAAAGAAACAACATCGACATCTAAGGTAATTAATATATATTGAAAAAACTATAATTAAAATATATTCAAAGTTATACATAAAGTTAGAGAAAGTAATTAAAATATATAGAAAGTTAACAAGTTGGAAAAAGAATTTAGAGAAGATAATTAATATATATTAATTTTTTTAAATTAATTTAATTCTTTTGGATTAGATTAAACATGATTATTTGATTTGAGTATTAAATTATAAGGAAATTATTTTTATTGAATGTGTACTTAATCTTTTTATTCTAGAATTTTCTAGTTGATTTGATTTAAATAACATATATTTTGAATTATCTAGTTAAGATTATTCATTGTTAAATCTGCTCTAGAATACACACAGGCACTTGTGTTTTTTGTGCTAACTATTTTGCAGTTGATTTGTGAATGATCTCATTTACGAAGAGCTTATTGGAACGTTGGTCTAAAAACCGCTAACGTTAATATTAAAAACTGTGAAAACAGAGCAGGAACTCGTAAGAAAAGTACATTAAAACAATATCTTAAAGAAGGTAACATAAGACCCAATTTGTACCTGCATATTTGATTTTCATAATGAAAAATTAGATGGTCTGATAGACCAATAATTTTCCTCTTAGGTCATTGTTGTGACCTATGTTGTTTACACCTAAAGATATCGTGTATTATAATTTCTACACTTTACTCTTACACACGATTACATGTCTGACCACTTTGTTTAAGTTATTAAATTATAAACTTGATAAAAATTAAAAATAATCAATTCACCCATCTAAGTTAATAAGATTAATATTTTATAAACTATAAAGTTCAATCAAATATTGTTCAAGTCTTTTATCCAAATCATTAGGAGTCTTTTTAAATGCAGCTGCATGGGTCTAATATGGTAAATGAGAATATAATATGGTACACACACTTACACTACAAGTTTAGTGGACTGCATGAATAAAATGAAACACTAAAACGACCAACCGTAGAGAGGATATTGGAAACTACATGCAATCATGAAGTCTTTCTATGATTGCATGCAACATCAAATTTCAAGTAGAAGCCTCTCCTTCCATCCTTAACCTCTTGGGGACTTTTTCTTCATCTTGGCTGCCGATGTTTCCAATCCTGTTCTCCTTGGCCTCGACTGAGCACCTCTTGTAAGGTTTAAATCCTGTTTGACGTGTCTTAAGCTTTTCATGCAAGAGGCTTATTGTCAGACGCCCCTCATCCCCAATGTCTTCACTTCTAAATGTGTTTTTCTCTGGTTTTTGAAGGTTAGAACTACACCCCCATGTTTGTCTGTTGAGGTCCAACAGTGATGTACCTCCATTTTCCACTACTTCCTTTTGCTTATCTTCTAGAACACCTTTATTCAAATCATATGAAGGTGAAAAATTTTGGGGCAATACCTCTCTTGAGAATAGTGCTTGAAATGCCAGTCGCCCCTGAAAAAGAAAACAATGTAATAAGTGAAATTTCTGCAAGATCAAATTAGCAACAAGTCTTCTATAGATAGAGTGCCAAGATACCTCTTCTGAAACCTCCTTCCAGGAATCACTCATGTTATTGATGATTCTATTGCGACGGCTATTTGATTCGGCAGCTGGATGGTCTGTATGTTGTTCTCTTAATTCTTCCTCCACTTTATCATGCTTCTCTAGTACATCTGTCTCCACTTCACTACTGGAAGGTGTGTTAGAACCACATGAGGAACGATCCATTTGTTTTCTACTCTTCACTTTATTTGATTTCTGATTTTGAGTATCTTCCAATGCGTTCTCCATATCTGCTGTTTTTGCTACACAATCAGGTTTTGCACCCCTACTCTCCTCAGATTCTGGCAATCGAGTAGGTGATTCGGAAGCTGTATTTCGAGCTTGAAAAGCTTCCGAATATTCTGCATCCAGTTGATCTTTTGAGGTAGGGTCATGAGAACAATCTCCATCTTTCTTGGTTAAAGGTGCTTGACCAGTATTCACTAATGGAACTCCACTTGTGAAAGCAGGTGCACAGGTAAAAGCAGAGTGAAAAGGAACACACATAGGTAGCAGTCCATGTGCAGCCCACCATGCAGTTGCAGCTGCTACAGTAGTAGCAGCAATTGCTTCCATACTAGGAGTAGTGTTTATCTGCCCAAGGGTAATAACACTTTGGTTGCATGCATGAGAATCTGGTGAAGTTTTCATATTTGCAAATGGACAAAAGGAAGCTACAAAGCTGGCTGCAGCATGTGCTGCAGGGTTTTGCAGTAACGTAGAGACGATAAGACTGGAAAATGTGGAGGAGATAGGAAGAAATGATCGATAGCTGTCCTGATTATGGTGAATTTGGGTAAAGGGAGGATGAAAAGCTGAAAAGGTTTTATGAACTGAAGATCTTGATGCATCACTTTGATGTCCGGTGCTAGCAGATGCATCTGGATTTGCAAACTTGTTAGGATGCCCACAAACCTCTCCTACTGGATGATTTATGGTTTCTTGGAACGTCATATTTGAGGAAGGAGTTTGATTGCATGCTCCCAAGCTCCCATCCAAAACATGCACTGGCATATGCCATGGGTAGTTCTGAGCGGCTTGCATCTCATCTGTAGGCAACCCATTGGTCTGATCATCAGTTTTCTCGGCTTGAATCAACTTCTTTAGTGAAAGGTTTAAATTTTCTGACTTTGAACCATTACTTATGCCATTAACTTGATCTGTCATCTGGTCGGAATCACCTTTCTCAAAATTCTGATTTTGTTTAAGCTTTCCATTAACATATGAGCTGTTTATTTCATCTTGAGTTGACTTTTTAATTGAAGGCCCATACTCCGTATTAGTGCTATCATTTCTAAGGGCCATAGGTGGTGGAGTTATGGAACCCCTTTTGTTAGAACAAACAGAAAAACAGGGAGCTTCTTGAAGCTGGGTAAAACCTTCTGAGCAATTTTCATCTTGATTCTCTTTAGCATTGGCTATCTGTTCTTCTTCACCAAATCTCTGAAAGAAAACGAGAAAAGCCTCAAAAGAAAGTTATCATAAGTTCAAAATTATATAAAGGAAAAGGAGAGAAGAGTGACAACTACTGAAGCTGGATCTTTCTCCAAATCAAGTACTTGTTTACAGAATGAAGAAGACTCTGATGACAAAAACTTTCTACCCTTTGCTCCACCCTGAGATTTTGGAGTAGTTGTACTGGTCTTTCGGGGATAAGGATAATTTGGTTTCCTTTTAGTGCGTGGTGGTGGAATATCAATGTCAAGGGCTTGCCCTACTTGAACGCCTTTGATAAGAGCCTCCTTCTCTAACTGAAAGTTGAGGGGATCTCAGTCTCCTCGAGGAGATATAAACTAAAAGTAAAAGTTTAATGAAGCTAAAATAGCTTAATTATAATGAAAGTCACATATCAGTTGTAGAACTGAAATATCTATATCCCTTGTTGAAACTCTTCTCCTTGTAAACTATTTTTTTTTCTTCTGGAAAACCTAAATAGTGATGCATCATATAAGTTTAGAATCATTAACTGAAAAAATCTTGATGTTAAACTAGAGCATATATTTATCTAACAGTTACAAAATCTAGTTCCACCATCTAGCCAGACATTCAACAGTACAAACTCAGAAGAAATTCAGATAACCATAATCTATGGATAAATTCAAATTATAAAACCTAATACATGTCAAACTCTTAAAATAGTATGATTTGCTAAAAAGCTTATGTTATAAAATTTTGGGAAACCTTAGGGTGCATTGTACCAGATCACAATTAGAAATCTTAGAGCATTTAAATCACACAATCCATTGATATAAGCAGAGTCCATAATTAGATAATTGTCTGGTAAACAATTCACAATATATTCAAGGTGAGAGAAAAGTTATTCATAATCAGCATAGGAACAAGATTATGAGGAGCATTATATATTGATGGTATCTATATTAACCTAAGTTAAACCTCCGAAGTCTAAACCTTATCACAACGAAGAAAAGGAAAGGGGAAAGGTGGGTCGAAAACAATTGAATTGAAGTTTTAAGTAGAGTGCCTTCTCAAGATTCTAGGACCAATGGAGTTTATTTTCTAATGATAAGAACCTAAACATTCCCAAAGCAAAACAAGAAAACAGTTTGTCGCCAACTGCTAAGATTAACAATTGATATGAGTCTGTTATTCTATTGACATACTCATCACAATGTGAATGTTGGAGTTGGTAATAAATAAGTCTACCACTCTATCTAGTTTTGTGATGAGTCACTATAATAGATGACATTTAAGCTTTTGTAAGTCTACATTTTGAATATGGAAACATTTAGATCAGGAGTATTATCTATTGATAGTATCTCTAGTGTTTCGATTATTATATTGTGACTAAAAAGACCAAGAAGAAGTGACATGCAATGCAGGACCTATTTTAATATTGGCTACTACTCACTTTAATGAACGACTCATGCATTAGACCGGGGCATAGTTTGAATAATGAATGAAAAATACATTCTCTACACGCTTGTTGGTACTACTTTCATTTATTTATTTATAAATTATAATTAATTATTTTCTGATAGGAGTACAGATATGGTTTCCGTTGATAAATGTCTAGACATCTCAAAGCTGAGAGTTTCAACTAAAACATTAAATCCTGATATGTGCGTATTACGAAGTAGTAGCCACCAATGTCTACCGTATTTTATGAACACATAATCCTTATTCTTTATGGACTAGATTCAATGATCTTTCCCCTCTGAAATGTGCACCTAGAATGTAGATGCAGAGATTAAATAGATATATCCTTATATCTACTAGAAGAGACTTTACTGATCAAGACGCTTCTCCGGTCATTCTGCAATCTCAATCCTATTTAACTAAATTATTCTGGTGAACTAGAATCACCAAGCAGAGTTCGACTATACAAGCAGAGAAATACAGAAAGGTAGTTTTGTTGATAGCTAAGCAATAAAAACCAGAAAGACTGTGTAGTGTATCGATTGACCTTTGAAAAAAATTTCTGTGCATGACTTCTGATCTGCACAGCAGTCTTTGTTCCTATATGTTCTGCAAGGCAACAAGTAAAAACAGGAAAAGAAAAGAAAACATGTCTTTGATAAAGAAAAACAAAGCATAAAAAATTATATTTCATGTCAATGTTTTGAGAAGATATTCAGCAAATTCAAAATCCAGCTAAACTAGACTAGAATAACGAACATTATACCTGATTAGAACGAAACATGCAACTCGTAGCCCTAAATAAATAACCAAAAGCAAAGAACTAACGGCACCAACTCGCAATAAGTTAGTAAAAGTTAATGCAAATAATTACCTTCTATCCGCTGCCAAGTTCGCCCATAGAGCTTTAAGGCTTCAAGAAACCTACTATGCTCCTCCTCTGTCCATCGCTCTCGTTGCTTTGTGATGGTATATGGCTTTCTAGTCTAAGAATTCCATTATTGCATATTCCAACATTTTAGAATCGATTGGAAAGAACAATACAGGATTTCGACTTCCAATAGGGTATTTGAAAATCACAAAGGAAAAAAGTGAAAATTTTAGTAGTTAGTATCACCTTAACAAACAAGTCATCTACAGAGGAACACGAGTCCATTACTGGACCTGCACACCTAGCACTGCGTCAAATCCTCTCTGACCAGCAACGGATAAAAACAATACCTTCTATCATTTCTAACGGCACTAAAAGCTGGAAGTGAAGCCGTGTTCGGAAAAGTGAGGAGAGCCTGATAAACTGATGCTACTGCAAAATAAAACAAGCCATAGCAATCGGTAGAGATCCGTCTCTTTTTTACATCAGCAGGATTAAGCATTCCAAATTTTACATGCACTCAAGGTACTTATAGTTGCACAGTAATCAGAAAATCAACCAAAAATAAGCAAATAAACTATTTTTAAAATCTCGCAGAATCCACCGCGACAGAGATGCAAAGCGACGTTTCTCCAATAGAAGTAAAAGAAAGTTCCTTATTCAGAATCCTCACGAAAACGACCCCGAACTCGCCAAAACCTTTAAGAACGCAAACGAACCAACAAAAATATAAGAGAGAACTTGAATTGGTAATCAAATATCACTCTCTATCCACCTAATAAGTATCAATACTTTATTTTAGTTTAAAACTTTAACCCTCTGTTTGACAGCTCAGAAGATTAAAAAATAAATAAATAAATAAACGAACAAAAAGAATAAGATGAATTATATATAGAACTTAATTTTTCTGAAAAGGAGCTTTCCTCTAATTTAAGAAAACTTAGAACTCAGAAAAACTAAGCTTCCTAACTCAATTAAGAGGTAGAACGTTAATCAAGCCTTTGTTTGCAATGTAATTCAAATTTCATTTCTTTAAAGTTTCACTTCAGGAGCAGCCAAACATCAAGTAAGGTAGACAAAAGCCCCAACAAAACTGAAAACGTAGCAGTTCTCGTACCTTCTGAGAAAGCCATGGCTTGAACCAGATTCGAAGCAGTTGTTTCTCTTCATTCATGCATGTGAGCCAATACACCGTCGAACAATTCTTGTACAACTCATAGTCCTTCGCTATAAGGAATCGGAAATTTAAAAAACTCGATCGAGAAATTGAACAAAATCTCAATCTCCAGAGTCAAAGATATATCAGAAGAAGAAGACGCAGAAAAAGAGCTTCCCTTGTATTAAACCTGCCAGAAAACCGAAAAGAAATTTACGCGTGGTTGCAAGAATTGGAGAAATCTCAGCCACTACTATTATTTCTTGTGGAATTATATTTCTTTATTACACCTCACTTTCATTTCATTTGATGAATAAATAATTTAATTTTTTTATTTTTAATTCTTTTATATAAAATATATTTATTTATTTTCTTATTATAATAAAAAATAAATATTAATTTATTTTATAAAAAATATAAACTTTTTTTTCGAAAAAAATTAAAAATATAACTTTTATGCCGTAAAATTAAACTTCTTTATTTGAGGCTGCATGAAGGCCTGAACTGGAACGAGGTACACGAGGATCATGCCAAGTGGCAAAAACTTAATGGTCGATCAGGCCTAATTAACCTCACTCTTGCGTTCTAGAATTATACTAAATTCAGTTCACATCTAAAGTGAATATATAACTATATTATTATAAATGATATAGTAATTATATTATTATAATTTAATTTATATAATTATATTTAATAAAAATATTACGTTGTTTATGATTATAATATATAAAAATACTTTTTATATTAATTTTTATCTGATTCCTTTGTTTTGGATGTGCTGGCTCATCGTTCTCGACTCTCATCCACAAAACTCACAAGGGGAGCGGGGTTAATTTTATAATTCTCATCTGTTTTATACTGTGGGCCGAGATGATGTGGCATATAACTTTGTGATGTCGGCCAATACTTTAGACTCGGAGCGCAGAAAGTGAGTGAACTCGACTGGTCTTCTAAGTCTATTTCTTCCCATCATTTATCAAACATCAGTGGCTCCATAACATTAAATTTATTTAAACATCTTAATTTTAAGAGATAAATGTATCGAGAATTTCTTAATTATATTAATTAGAATATTGTATTTTATTATTTTTTATTAATATATTATTCTTTTGAAAAAGTGACATTGAGTACAAAAATAAATAATTAAATTTAATAAAAAAATTATTTTATTTTTTTTATCAATTTTATAATTATTATTAAACATAATTTATAAAAATATATCTTAAATAATAATTAAAAAAAATTAAAAGTTGATGATATGTGTTAAATTATTATAAAATTAATAAATTAATTAAAATAATTTATTAATAAAAGTTGTAGATTTCAATTAATGTAAAATTATAAGTAATAAATATTAATTTTACTATACATCAAAATGATTTAATTTTACAATATAAGTATTGATTCTATGTATTATATATACTAAATATTTGTAATTTAAATTAGATTATTAAGTCTTTAACATTTGATATTTAACTCTGATATTATGTTAGAAGTTATTAATAAATAAATTATCTTAAAAACTTAAACTATTAGAAAAAAAATCATTTTTACTTTGAAAAAAATTGAAATCAAAACCTTATGCTCTAATATTTACAAAATAGTTACATAGGAATTAATTATATCTAAAAATTTAAGCTATTAAGAATTTGAGTAATTATATTTTTATATATTGTATTCGAATCTCAATCAACAATAATGTATACTTAAATAAAGATAGAAAATAGGTTAAAATGATTAAAAATATTCAAAATATATAATTATAATACGTATAAATTTAATTATAATTATAATTAATTACCTATAATCTTTCTTTTTTATCTTTTACACCCTACTATTTAATTAAGATTCTTTACTCTGTTTTACATGATAATAAGATTTTTCTAACTATTTTAAGTTACTGGTTTGAACCACATCAAATATTTCACATTGAGAATTGATTCAAAATAAATACTATAATCTCTTCAATGGATCTAGAAACTTTCTACAATATTTTATATTTCTTGATTTTTAAATTTATCATTAAAGTAGTAATAAGAACTCTCTCAAGTGTTGTTCAGTTCACGGAATAAAATAAGAATGTGAATTGAATAGAACGAAAAAAAAAATTTTGATTTGGTTTAACCACTTTAATTAAAGAATAAATCAGTATTATAATATTTGTTTAACAATTATAATAGAATGAAAAATACTATATATTATCTTAATATCCTTATATTCAATAAAATTTAAACAATACTATTTAATTATTATTTTATCATCAAACAAAATATATTATTGAAATCATTATTTTTTAAAATAATTATTATTTAAAAATAAAATATATTATTAAAGTTATTATTTTTCTAAATGAAGTTTAGGGATTTGTCATATGAGATTTGAGATTTAGGGTTAAAATTATTAAAGATTTTTAGATTTGAGATTTAAGTTTTATGGTTATATTTGTAGGTTAAGGTTTACTATTAAAATTATTATTTTTATAAATAGGATTTAGGGTTATATTTTGGATCGTGATAAAATTGAAAAAAAATTAAACTGAAAATAAAATCATGATTATTTAAGAAAAAAAAAAGAATTATAATTTTTTTTTCTCGGATAATCAATTACTTTACATTTTCACTTTTCAATCCAATAAATATAAAATAAAAAAAACAATTCTAATTATATTAGATTTCAATGAACAAAACAGAATATAATTTTCATTATCATCTAACTTATTTTATCTATCTTTTTAGAGTAACACCTTCCGATCTTTAAATGCTAAAAGACTCAGGAAAAAGTAAATTTCACAATCTCTGTCTAGAAGAATTTCTGAAGATATCTTACAATCTACAAGGAGGAGTTTGATATTTTCATATTCTTATAAACAAACAGTACGAGTAGAATCCAATTGCATCCCCCTTCTAAAAAGAATATTAGAATTAGTAGAAGTTATATCATTGGTACATTGTCATATAATCATGAGCTATTGATTCTTTCGTTCAAGAGAGATCAATCTTGAAAAAGAATAAAAAAAAATTGAGGAATTTTTTTAAGAATAATAATAAAAAAGCAATTTATGAGGAATAAGTTTAATACAATCACGTAACCTCATCTTATTAATCTTATTTTAATATTAATATTTCACTTATATTTTTTATACATGTGATTTCATTTTAAAACAAAAATAATAAAAAGAAGTTATGTTAGTTGTGTTATTAAATTAATATTAATAATATTTATTTTAAAAAAGAGAGCCTTATTTTGAATTTATTTCAAAACTCAAACTCTTGAATTATTGATAATTAGCAAATTTTACGGCCTAATTAGGAGGTAGAAAAAAACAAAAAGAAAGCCCCTTATTATTGAAAACTGGACGATCTCTACTCATAGTTAATTTAAAATAAAAATTTCGTAGGGGAAATGCATAATAAGATAGTTATAATATTCTTATATTTCGATTTTCTAATATTATTTTTTGATAATATAGATCATATTCTATTAAGACGTTATTATCACGTTGAGTAAAAAGTTGCAACATTATATGTATTACCATTATAGAAAAAAATAGATAGATTAAAAATAAATAAAAATACAAAAAATAACAAATAAAAAAAAAGCTAAAAAATGAAGAAAAATAATTAGAGAAACTTTCAAGTTTATTTTAAAATAAATAATAAACAGGAGTTGTGTCAAAACGATGTATATAATAAAAAAGTATGTGTCGGTGTTGAATGAGGTATATGAATACAATACGAAAAATTTTAAATACATATTTTGTTTAAAATTACCATATTTTGTTTAAAATTACCATATGTTGTATAAATAATTAAGATATTCAATATGATTTCACTTTTAAATTATTAAATAAAAAATATATGTGTTAATTTTTATTAAATATTAAAAAATATATACTTATTTACGTTATAAGAAAAAAAAAAAATATATATATATATATATTATGGGATTAAAAATAAAATTATATGTTTATATCTTGAGGTTAAACCTTAAAATTATTAAATGATTTGTATTAAAGGATATATAGTTTGAGATTTAGATGGATGTGAATAGAATTGACCGTATAATACTCATTTAAGATTAGCCCATGTCGCCCAATCCCGTAAAGCTGCACAATTAGACCCAAAAGTTTAAGGTGGGCCTTTATTCCAAATTATTGAGTCCAACAGATAATTGGATTATAGCTCACTAGCCACAGCATTTTACTTTTTTTTTTAATAATCAAAAAATCATTCGTAGGCTCACGGCTTTTTACTGCTCATGCAAACCTACAGAGGATGAACGGAAGGGGATTTCAAATTGGGAAAATTATATATGGAATATCAATTATCATATATATATATATAGTATATATTTATTATATATTATAAATAAAATATTATTTTGTATTAAATGTGTAACATAAATACGATCTAATGAATATAGTTATCCCGTTATAAGATAACAAGATTATATAGATGATTTAATAATAATTTTAGCTCGATGAATTCAATAAAACGTACAACGTAATTAATTAAAATATTTCGTTATTATTTTGTGAGATCTTAGAGATTAAAACTTATTGAAATTGTATGATTTTTATTTCGTTGTTGTTTTTTGAGATCTTAGAGATTAAAACTTGTTGAAATTGTATGATTTTAATATTGTATGATTTTAATATAATCTCGGTCTTTCACTTTTGTAAATGACTTAAAAAATCAAATTTGAAACCTTAAACAATATACATAAAACGATATTTATTTATTTATCGACGCATGAATGTAAACATTCATGAGAACTTATTTTCTGTTTAATTAATTCATATGAAATATTTATCAAATGGTATATCTAATTGGTAAAGCATATAAACTATCTTAGCACATGGATCTAAATAGAGGTTAGCCCTTGTGGTCCAATCTAGTAAAGCTGTTCAATTAGACCCAAAAGTTTAAGGTTGACATTTATCCTAAATTATTCGATCTAATAGATAATTGTATTATATTTATCAATTAATTCATATGTTATATTTATCAAATCATATATCTAATTGGTAAAGCATATAAACTATCTTTATATATATACTTTTTCAATAAAAAGAATATAAGAATTAAATCACTTATTTATATTTTTAATTTTTATTTTAAATATGGAAAATTATCTCCTAACAAGTATAACGGTAAATCTTTAGGGTTTTTACTTAAAGAATAAAATAAATTATAAATTGTGATATTTTATTTATAATCTTAAAAAAAACATATATTATATTTACAATTTTTAATATTTGAACCGATATAATTTTCGGATAAATTGTTATAGAAAGAAATGATTTATATGACTTCAAATCAAATGGATTTCTAACCGAAAGAGAGGGTAGTAAGACGAAGACGTCTTTGTATCGAATCCGTTAATGGTAAAAATTTGAGGAAATAATTGAAGAATGGGAGACCCTTTTGTGCTCAATACCAATGGTAATTGGTAAATATGCAGAGATTGAGAAGGTATGGACAATCTAACAGTCAACTTTATTGCAAAACCTTATTGCTATGGCATTATGCAATGTCGCCACTTTAAAGGTATTTATATCTTTTTATTTAACTCCATTCATAATTTCATATAAATTGTTTCGGTCTATAAATACATTCTGCCCCACCCCACCAACTGTTTGATTAAATTACTCTGTGAAAATTGATGTTTCGTCCAACAATCGAAAGACAGAACCTTGAGCCTGTGGGCACTGAAGAAACGCATAAATTGAAGAGTATACTACTGTATACCTAATTTTCCCTTTTTTTTTTTTTTTGCAAACAATACAAAAAAACCTCAACTTATAATGTTAATTAAGGAATACAACGATAGATCAATCACTGCACTCTATTTAAAGCAACATAGTTATCTGAAGGATCCCAATTGTGGAAGCAGTTAAAAAAAAAAAAAAAATTCATCCAACAATCAAAAGACATAATCTTCAATCTCTGGGCACCAGGCACAGAGACGAAACACCAAAATCGAAGAGTATACCTGAATTTTTTATTTATATTTCAAGAAGATTATCATTCAAATTTTTTATTTTTTTATTTTTTAAAAAAAAAACCTGAATGTTAAGGGCAATAATGACAAACAATCAATGCATCCTATGATAGCTACTTAAATGAGAGTTTCTAACTAGAAATCCCAATTGTCTCTTCAAGTCGGATGGTCAAGAATTTTACATAAAGCTAGAAAAATATTAGCTCAAATCAATATTATTACATAATTGCAATCTCAAAATTATATTGAATAACTTTTTTATACTAAGAATAAGACACATAATTGTTTTTTTTTTTCCTTTTTATAAAATATCACACAAATTACATGTTTCAGAAACAAAACAAGAATTTATAGATAATAATCTTCGATAAAAACTTTTTATTTATTAATTATAATATTATTAATAAATATAATTATATTCGATCAAAAGCTTTTATCTAAATAATAATTTTAATATTCTTAAAAATAAATAACACTAGTTAGACTTTGAAACGTGATTGACTGGGCAAAATACCGTACAGGCTAGAAACTTACCTTGACCAATTTCATTTTCTACCTCGAAAAAGAATATACAAAACGCAACTATGCAACTTCTGATTTATACGCAGGTCAGACATTAGGGAACTATGCTGGCGGTGCTGAGTCAATATCTTGCATGCTGAGACGTTGAATTTACGAATTGAAAGATTTGGTCTTGAAATCAAATCTATATACTTTATATTTAATAAAAACCTATCACTGTAAAATGCTCCTTTCTTTTTACTCCAGACGTGATCAGGAATTGGGTTTTGATTATTATCAAATCTGATAATAGCAGATGTATTGGTACGGTCTGATTTAGATGCTTCTTAATTAGACAATATATCAGAAGAGACGTTGTCCAGTTACTGTACAATCAAAAGACGAGATGATACTCGTGTAAAAAAAATTCAATTTTATGAAGAAAAAAAATTAAAAGTTTAATAATAACTTTAAAACAATTTAAAGTTGATGGTAGTTTATAATAATCATTATATTACTGTAGTATAAAATGTCGTTTTAGCAGAAAAGGAAAATATTATATATTTAAAATTTGAAATAATTTTAAAATAGTGTGATTTAGTATACCATCTCACTCATATAATATTTAGTATTGTTTTTAGACATCATCTCAAGCCTTCCTAATGATTTTGGCTTTTGGGTAATAACATAAAACTGAAATAACTTACTTATTTGGACATAATTTTCGATATTGACTTCAATTGCTACTAGGAATGAAGAATGGGCTAGAAAGGTAACAACAATAAAGGTAAAAAAATAAGAAAGAGGAGGCGTAGTAGTAGTAGCCCAAAACCAAAATGATGTAGGATTGAGATTTGAGACTGACCTTCACCAAAAAAAAGGCACGCTATAAAATGAAAAAGAAAACAAACGCAAGGACCAAAACTGAGTGAGACATGGGCTTATTATTACAGTTGGGGATATGTGCTCTGTCATGGATCTGTTCTAAAGCATTGTAATTAATTATCTCTCTCGATTCCCTCTGCTGCTATCGTGGATGATGACGGTAAAGCTTTATTTATTTGACTTCATCTGCTTCTCATTATGTTCAGAATTTTTAATGTTCGATAGTTCAACTCCATGACTCCATCCATTTTCTTTCTACTACGTCCCTCTTCATTATCCTACTTGTTATTGCTAAGTGTATAAATAAATATGGATGATTAATTTATCTGTTAGTATATAGCTTAGCTTAAATTTTTACAGCATTATTGGGCACTAGATTTAATGACATTTAAAATTGACAAGTAATTTGAACGAGAAAGAAAAAAAAATCTTATTATTAAATGATCAATTCAATTTACCTTTAATAGTTATTTTCATGCATATATATATATATACACACATGGTAAACGTACTTTCATACAATTATTATTAATTTATGCCTACTTATTATCTGCAATGATTTATATAGTTCACGTGAAAACCATCTCAAATCTATTTTCAACTAAGCAGATTATTCGACCGTTTAAAACGGATTTAGTATTTTTTTTTTAGTAATTATATTTTATTAAAAAAATTAGTTATTGTATATTTTAAAAAGATTCAATTTTAATATTAATGATATAGAAAATATTCTTAATTATTCAATATCCATATTTTTCAAAAAGTTTCAATTTAATCTTTCTTGAATGATAATGCATATATAAAAAACATAATGGGGTTTTTTTTTTGTAGAAATAAAATGAAAATTTTTATCCTTTCTACCTATATCTTCTTTTTTCTATATTTTAACGCCATTTCATCTTATGTTAGTATCATTTTTGGCTGGTGATGTAAACTAAAAACAGTTCTTCATCTCCTTCTTTCTCTCTATCTAATCTTAGTTAGCACCTAAATTTTGTGTTGTGATTTATGTGATACAAAAATGGATTAGTTCATCTCACTCACTATTTTTTTATTGCCAAAATAGAAAAACAAAACAAAATCATTTTTGTTGAGATATAAATTAAAAATTGAGTTATTTTTTAACTCTACAAATAGGATTCATTCATTTGTATAATATTATCACTAGTTGAAAATTCTTAATTTATTAGTAATTGTTTCCAATTTGTAGGTTTCTCATGTCTGATCATGAGTCGACCATTTTTTGTTTAGTTGGAGTTCTACACAAGAAATAACAATTAAAAATTAAATTAAATAAATATTAAAATATTTAATTGGAATCCAAATTGTATCATGCCCAAAATGTTAAAAATGAGGTTTTTTGCAGTTATTGTTTAAAAAGAATTAAAGTGAATTTTTTTTTAAAAAAATATAGGTATTAAATATAAACTTTTTTATATCGTGAGTATTAAAAGAAAACTAATTTAAAACATAATTAATAAGTAAAATTTTTGAAGAAACATTTAAACCATTGTTATAGTTATATATAATTGTATATCGTTAGGATTTATAATTTGCATGATCATATGCAAATAATCATTGGAATGTTTTTTATTAGTGAAAAGAAAAGCGTGAAGATCCGAATTAGTCTCATTTTTTAAGATATTGGGATCATTTAGTAACATCATTTACGAGAGTAGTTTTAATTTTATTTATTTACAATAAATAAATAAAAGATAATTTAAACTTATAACACAATATTTTACTATATAAAATATAATAAAAATTATTTTAAGTACATGTAGGTTATTTAAAAAAGTTTCTTTTATTTCTAAGAACCTTTTTTTATTCCTTCCAATTTTTTTTATTCTAGCCGATTCTATTTTATTGGATCATTTTCTTTTTTCTTCTAATTGATCTCTATTCTAAATAATCCCTAAATGTTAGACTAATAAAAAATGTGAGTTAGTTTTATTTTCTAGTCACATTTAATACCAACAATGATACGAATATTTAATACTTGTAATAATATTCATTAAAATACTTGCAATTTGTATTATATTTTAATAGAACAAAAATTTATGAAAAACAAATTTAAGATCAATAATATCTATAATTATATTTAGAACATAAATATCACCTTAACATAAGATAAATTATATAAGGTTAGTGGATAAAAAAATTCAAATTATTGAAAAAAAGTACGTAATATATATTAAATAATTAGTAAAAATATATTAGGATGACTTATACTAAGATAAGCATTTTTTTATTTTGTAAATTAGATCAAGTGGATTAATCATATATTTTTAGTTTTAGGTTTTTAATTTAAAATTGTATGTGAGATTCGTAAAATTAAGGTAAATTTTTCTCTATTATTTCGATTCTTTTTTTTTAAATTAAAAAATAAGTACTTTTTTTATCCTTAATTAATTTCATATTTTTATCATATGATATATCTTCAATAATTTTAAAAATAAATATTTAAAAAAAATTCAATTTATCTTTTAATAGCTAATTTTTATAAATAAATGTAATTAAAAATACTTTTTAACCATGTTAATAAATGATATCAAAATAAGATAACTTGAGTGACTCCTTTTACTAAATTACAAAAAATACATTTTAATTAACAACATTTAGGAGGGACAAGGCATAACTATGCGATAGATAGAGCCAATTTGGGTTCACATTCCAAGTACTGTACACTTGCCTCTCCAATGTCCTATTCAATAAATTGGACTACTCGAGCGCTTCGATCCAAAAACCAATTTTTTTTTTCTTTTTTTCTTAGAAGGGTGAAAAAAAAAACTCTGAGAATATAGTTAATTCTTTTTTTCTTTTTCTTTTTTAATTCTCCTAGTTATGCCATTGAAAAATGCTACCATATGCATCACAATAATGATATTTCTATATATTATAGTATCATGCCTTGCGTATGTTAATATTATCAATTCCAAATTCAAATATCCTTAATATTATAAAAAATTAAATTGTTTTTAATTAATTTTGTATATTTATAATAGTAATAAAATTAAATATATGCACAAAAAAATAATAGTTAATTAGAATTCAAAAAATAATAATCTACATGTTTTGTTAGTTCCTTGTTTTTAATTGGCTAATTTAATGGTATGAGTTCCTTGTTTTTACTTGGCTAATTTAATGGTATGAATTCAAATTATTAAAGAAATATTTAAAATATATAATTTATTAATACTTATAAATTTAATAGATGCATTAGATATCATTTAAAAATGAAAATTCAAACAAAAAAAAGTAAAGAAAAAAAAATTATATGATCAAAGTCCAATATGATTTTTTTAAATATTGAATTATTTAACTTTTTCTAATGAAAGTTTTAATTATAGAGAAAATGTTATATCTTAGGCACATCTATTTCCTTAGATATCAAGGGCTCATTTGTCACGTTAAAATTAAGATAGTTAAGGATAAAATGTACGTACTTAATGCTTAGGTCATAACACTTAATAATAAATATTTCATTAGATAAAATTTAAATATTCAATATTTGAAAAAATAATATATTATAACAGCTACTTCCGGGAAAGACAAGGATGAAATTAAGGAGGTAGACTGTAAAGCTGCAATGATAAAAGGTTAAAAACGAAAAAATTTTAAGATACATACTTGCATCATTCGTTACATAATTTTGTTATAAAATAAATAATTTATTTATTTTTAAATTTATTTTACATATGTCACGTCATAATAAGTATAAAGGTCCATACAAAGAGTAGTTTTTCCTTGACTCGGTTTTCACTTTTTTATTTTATTTTTTAACTAAACACGTTAAGTATAATTCATATATCCACTTAACATGATTTGTAAATATTTAAATGGTTTAAGATTTGATAAAATCATTATAAAATTGAAATTTTAAATGCATGTATAAGACAAATATTTTAAAATATGTTAAAAAATTAATAGTGAAGTGTCAAGAATAAATAAAATTTTAAGATATTCCCTTAACTGAAATAAAATACAACTAAATAAAAACAAAACAAAAAAAAAATAGAAGAAAAAAGAAACGAAATCGCAAAGTAATAAAAGGAAGGAAAAAAGGCGTGAGCTATTTGCAAATGGCTAGGAGGGAAAAGGTGTAGAGACTTATAAGAAGGACACATATAAAAGCATCTATCTACGTATAATGATGAACCATCTTTATGGGATCATACGGAAACCTGCAAAAGTCAAAATTACGGAAACAAAAGCATCCTTCGCTTAGCCAAAATATAATGATAAGAATCTGATGTTCAAACAGATCCTAACTCAGGCATGCATGTTGGCTCCCTAATAAATATCTCATGAACCCAATAAAAAATTATTCTTAAAAAAATAAAGAAAAGAAATTCATAATTCACACTGTTGTGTAGCCTAACACTCACAGCTCAGCTCAGCTCTTGGAGAATAGAGAGATAATATATTTTTAGTTGGAGGTTTTGTTCAATTACTGATCTTAAACTCTTAGACTGCACCCTCTCACTCTTTTTTTTATTTTTTATTCTCCCCATCTCTGAAGGTTGTTGATATGTAGTGCAATCAGCTGCCCTCTATAAATCTGAATATTTGATGAACTGCTCCAGCTATCTCTTCCGCTGATCCTAACTTACATTCTTCTTCTATCTGTATTACACAACATGCACGGCAAAATTAACAAATTGTAGCCAAAAGCTTTAAATCCTAGGAAAAGAAATAGAATAAAAGCTTACGATATTTGTTTATATGAAATGAGAAAATTTCGGACATTTGGAATGGTAAGTGCACCACTAATTAGAGACTAAAACTCACACTAAAATAATGTTTTATTCTAAGAATATTTATACTTATGCCAAAGAATATCATTTTTAGTGTACTTGGTTAGAAATTTAAAAAATAATGTGAATATATATATATATATATATATATATATATATATTTGTATACAAACCTTGAGATTGAAGGAGTAAAAGACCGTATGCTGAGATGAGGTAATATTAAGGTGCAAAATTGTTAGTCTAAGATCTTCCAGGGCAACAATGGCTTTCAACATCTGCCCAGGTCTCCTTCGGCTGTGAATCTTGAGATTCACATGGGTTTGAATGACCGTGACTTCTATATCTGCTGCATCCGATTTGTTTTGTGCTGTTAATTGATTACAAATACTACTATTCTCTTCCTCACTCCCAATTCTGCATTGGGACCCAGACATGAACAACCCATTGCTTCCCAACCCAGATGAAGATGTTGAGCAAACAGAGTTGTCACCATCTTTGCTACAGTCTGATTTTCTGATTCTCTTCCGGGATTCAAGAGATTGTAGTAGTTGTTCTAATTCTTTCACAAAGTCAATTGCACCCCCTACTATAGAAGCTTGGTCACCCTTTCAAGATCGAAACTTTGTTAATAATATTACACAAACAAAAAAGTGCTGAATCAATTATAAACTAATAAAATGTGAAATAAAAATGTCATCTCAAAAATTGATTTACCCTATGAATATAGGAGGAGGGCATGAGAGATTTAAGAACATTTAGATGGTCATTCATTTGGCGTCTCCGATTTCGTTCAACAGCAATGTGGGTCATTCGCTGGCTCTCCACTTCTTCCTTGTTCTTACTTGGTCTTGTTCTCTTGCGCTTTCTTCTTTCACGAGGAGCTGGAGAGGATTTATTACAATTCTGGGTCTGTTTAGATGCCTTTTGAACTAATTGAACACTGGAAGGTGTAGACCCTGAGTTGCTTTCTTTACAATGGTTTTCTACTGGGCTGGGATTTTGGTTACATGAAGTTGAATGTGGGTGCAATTGAAAGTTTCTGGCTTCAGATTTAATAGGTGAATGTGAATGCAACTCAACTATGTCATGGGTGATACAGCTCTCAAATTCCAGAGCATGAATTTGGGTTTCAAATTGATGAGGCAAGTAAGGATTCAATTCCCATGGTTTCTTTAGGTGTTGGAGTCTCAAAAGAGCTTGAAAGCTGGGTTCTTTAATGGGTAAAAATGGGGGAGATTCCACACTTTGTAACATCTGAAGAAATGGCATTTTCTCTTCCAAGTCTAGTGCGGAGGAGATATTAAAAGCTTGGTCGTCCTCAAATCTCAAGTTGTCTGTGTTGGCTAGTCCTTGTTCTAAGCACCCAATATCCCAACGTTCCCCCAAGAACTGCATAAAAAGCACAAACCCAGATGGAAATTTGTGAGTAAAACAAACCAAAGCTAATAACTTTTTCTCTTCTAATAAAAAAGATGAAGCAATAAAGAACACCGGGTTTGGCCTTGGTTTTGGTGGGTGTAAAATTCAGTTTTAAGCAGAGAAAGAGACATGAAAGTGGAATGAAAATAGAATGTTAGAACAGATAGAACAGAAATAACAGGGTAATAGTACTTGGTGTTTCCGGGAAAATAACACATTGCATTAAATGCAAACATTTAAAGAAGTAGAAGTAGTTCCATTTCTTGATGCGATGAAATAGATTTCAAGGAAAAAAAAATAGAGTTTAAAATATTTTCAAATCAAACAGACCCAGTGATTAATGGGTCCTTGGAGCTTCTCCATTAACACAGTCACAGTCTGAGAAACAGTTGTAGAAGTGTTGCCGGCTTTAAATTCACCACCTCTCTTTCTCTATGTTTCTCTCTCCGTAGGTTACCAACATTCCATTGTGAAGCTATCAGAACAATAGTAATTAATGTAAAACCCAAGAAGCAGAACAAGACCCCATTTCAACCTATAATTTATTCTTTCGGGATATTGAATTAACTAGTGAATCTTGAATAGAATGTATTTTAATGATTTGTCTGGAAGAACTCACATGGAAGAAAGAGAAAGATAGAATAAGCAGTGGTTTAAAATGGGGTAGGTTGGTTTGTGGGAGGTTAAGAAGGATTAAATAGGAAGGAAGAAACTGAAAAGAAAAATGAAAAGGAAGTGGTAAGAAACGAAGGGTGGAAAATTATCTTTAAAGCTCTCTCCAAACAGAGATAGAAGATATTGCTTGAAACCGAGAGAGTTGGTAAGACTTGGCAGAAGAGAGAGGGGAGAGATAGGGTTGTTTAGTTTACAAGGTCCCAAGCATTATTGGCGGTGGCAGTATTGTTTGGCAGCGAGGACAGAGGGTTGTGGGGACTCTCTGCATAAGTCTCCCTGTGTTTTTTCAAGCATAGAGGAAAAGAGAAAAACTCTGGGAAGTCATCATATGAATTCGAGTTATTAGTAATTTTATGTATTATAATTAATGTTATAATTTTTATTTTATATAATTACCTTGATGTTATCGTATCTATTAATAATAATATATTATATTATTTATAATTATTATCAGATTTAGGTTTGGATGACATTATATATAGGATAACATATAATATTATGTATTTTTTTATTTATTAATTATTTTTTAACTATATATATATATATATTATTTTAATGAAAATATGTAAAAATTATTAAACTTTTTATAAATTACTGAATATTAAAAATTAAAAATATATTTAGATTTTATATATAAATTTATCTTAATTAATAAATATTATACTTTAAATTTGATGTTATCGTATCTATTAAGTTGATTAATCTGACAAGAGTCAATTCTGGTTTCTCATGAATTAAAACCAATTAATCCTAAAACACGCGTTCTTTTGAATTTAAAAATAAATAAATTGCAATCTTCAAAAATTAAATATATTACTTATTTTTTTCTAATTAGTAAAATTTATTATTTTAGATCATATTTTGATAATTTTACAAATTTTATTTATTTATTTTGAGATATTTTTTCATTTAACAGTTAGAAGTCCAAATGGTAAGTTCCATCCGATTATTTTGAAGTTTTAAAATAAATCTAAAAAAATAAAAATAATTATGAAATAATTAAATAATTAAAAATATAATATTAATGTGATTAAAATATATCAATTTTAATAAAAATTACTCATGTAAATAAAAATAAAAATAAAAATAAAAATAAAAATGATTATATTATTATGTTATTATTTTAAAAATGTTTTTTTTATTTAATACATATATTAATCTATATGTTACAACCTACCTCTACATTAGTAATTGAGCATATTAGGAACTGGCTACACGATTAAACTCCAAGTCTCCCGTTGTTTTTTCAAGCATATAGACAAAAGAAAAGCTTTGGGAAGTCTTCTTATGAATTTGAGTTGATTAATCTGACAAAGTTATATTCTAATTTCTCATAAAATAAAACCAAATCCGAACACACACACGTCCTTCTGAATTCCAAAAAAATAAAAATTGCAATCTTACACAAATTAATACCACCTTTTTATTTTAACATTTTGATAAATTAATATTTTCCTAAAATATTTTAAAAAATAAAAAATACATTTTATAATTAGTAGTCTATTTAAATATCATATATTTTGATATTTCTCTTACATAATTTCATGGAAGTTGTTAAATGATTTATTTTAATCATGTAATAGAAAAAAATATTAAAATAGTATAATTTTTCCTTTGTTAATAATTTTTTTTAAACAATAATATTAAATTATTTAAAATTTAATTTAAGGTATTAATTTACAAGAATTATCTAATTTAATGGGTATGTACTACTTGACTTCTTAGTAAATAAAGTCTCTAAACTTAAGTCTCACGTATCGACTAATCCATTTGTTTAGATCTCGTGTCTTTAGAAATTTTTTGTAATTGGAAAATAACCATAAAATGAAATAAAATTTTTAGATTTTATGGTTTTTAGTATTTATAATGTAGAGTTATATTATTAGGTATAGGTACAGGTTATGAAAGGATTTATGGTTTGGCTTTTAGAGTTTAGAAATTATTGATTAATTTTTTTAAAAAATATAATTCTGATTTTTATTGAAAAATATTATTATTGAAAATAGTATTTTACCACTGAAATATTTTTATTGCAAAAATTTATATTTTATTATTAATTGATCTATTTTAAATTTTGAAATAATTAAATACATTAGTTTAAAGCAAATGGACTTTTTCGTAACTTGGTGCTAGTAAATATTTTAGTTCTATATTAGCCTAAAAAGGAAAGAATTAGTGGAAAAAAACCAGCTCTAGTTATACCAAACATTCAAATAGATTATAGGTCGGAGGAATCTAGCTATACGTCTGTACCCTCCCTTTTATGTATAGAAATAGGGTGTCTGGTGGTTTGGTTTTTATAGATTTAAAATATTAATTGAATTAATATATATTAATTTATAAAATCAAAAATTAAAATTGAATTAAGAATATTACACAGGTAATATTTAATCAATCAATTGAAATTAATTTGATAGTTTCTATTTGTCATTTAAGTTTACTTATTTTATTATTAAATTATTAAATAAAACTTATTATTCAATCAATAATTTAATTAAAAATTATATATTTATATTTAAATTATAATTATGTAATAATTTTTAAGTAGATAATAACTTTTAAAATGAAAAAAATATTGATAATAAAAAATAATTTAAAGATTTAATTATATTATTTTTAAATGAATATAAGATAAAAATAATATAAATTATTTCACGTTCTTAAATAAAATAAAATTTTATATAGAATTAAAAAATAGTCATGATTAATAACAAATGTTAATTTTTATATTTTTAAAATTAAAACCGATTTATAAAATATAAAATTTGGTTTGATTGAACTTAATTTCGATCGAATAGATTTTTATATATATTATTATATTCACTTTAAATTAAATTAAATTAAGTTAATATTTTTAGTTTTATTAATTTTATTTTAAGTAATCATATTTTCATAAAATATAATCTCCCTTTGTTAATTCTCGAAGGAAAATTAACTTTATTAACGTGTTCTAAACAGCTAATTAAGTATCTCTCTAATTTTATTTTAAATCATATATTTAGATATTATTTTACCGTGTTGTAATTTATATAATTCGTGGATTAGTTTTAATAATAAATGATTTAATTAAATTATATTGATTTTTAAATAAAATTATTTAAAAATATACATATTAATAAATATAAAATTTTAAATTAATTAATAATTTTAAAAATAAAAATATTTAATTAGAATTAAAAATATATATACTATTTATTTATATCATTTAATATATTTATTTAAATTATTTATATTGACAACCGCCACCATAATTCATATAAGAGTTATATGTATCTTTTATTTATGTACATGCATAAATCCTCTCTCCCATATTAGGCCGCGTATAACTAAAGCCAGCCATTAAATTAATTATAGCTTAAAACGTTTAACAAAAACGAGGAAACAATCAACTTTAACTGACCCTAATTTATTACAGGAGATGGGATATATTCCTGTAAATTGAGATGTGATGTGTTATTGTAAAGCTAATTAATCTTTGGCTTTTTTTTTATTGTGGAATTTAAGCTTTGTTTATTTTATATAAAATTTAAATATTTTCTCAGTTTAAAAGTAATCAAATTTTTATTCTATTTATGCATAAATTATTTTATAATTAAATTATATTTAAGTAAATAATTAATATTAACTAAAATTTATTAACTCAATTAATAAATTTACTTGATATTATTTTATTAAATATATATATAAGATAAAAGTTTATTACTTTTTAAGTAGAGAAATTGTTTTGATACCTTTGTTAATGTTATTATTTAAAATTGATCAAATGAGTTTAAAAAATACACACACTTATTTTACAAAATGTTTTTATAAATGACATTAATGTTTTATAATTACAATAATATCATTATAAAAAATAACAATTAAATTATACTATTTTTATTTTTTTATTTAATAAAATATAACCAAAATATACTATTTATATTAATATTTTTAATTTTTAAATAAAATTGTAAATATATATATATATATATTTTTAAAGAATAAATGAGTTAACACATGAATTTTTCAAGAATTATTTAAAAATTAATTGAATTAAATTTATTCCACGTTAAAATTAAATTAAACAAGTCAAAATTGATCGAAATCATTAGATTGCACTTATTTTACATATCTTGTACTAGTAAATAATGTGTTAGTTATGTATTTAACGTAAAGTTAGAGATTTAAAATAATAAATTGATTTTAAGATATGACCAATTAACTGTAATATGTAAATTAATGTTTTTTTTTTAATTTTGTTTTATGAATTGGAATAATAGTGAGATGCCATAGTGTCACATTTTATTCCAAGAAAATCTAAATGAATAGATAGATACAAAGAATTCATACGCATTACTTGTATTCTCATTGCTGCGACCTACAAGCCTGTGGGCATGTTTTGGCATTTAATTTCGTGGGGGCACAAATTTTGTCGATGGCCCGATGATGGGAGTGGGACTGGATGCGGGAGACGCATCTTGTTTCGAACTAAATTTCATTATTACCCTAATAAAAAGCTCAACCCATATCTGTAACATTAATTAATTGTACTTCTTCTATAGCAATAGTTTTCACCAAATCATTATTTATCAATAATAAACCCGCATCATCGCTATCGATTAAGTCGTAAGAGAAAGAGAAGACCCCAGGCTCCTCATTCTGCCTTCAACCTAACTACAATTTCTCAAATGGAAAATTTCTGTGGAAAATCATATATATATATATATATATATATATATATCATTACTCATGCAATACAGTATTTATTGTGTAATGATTAAGTGACAAATAATTATTTAATATATGTTAAAAGAATCTGTAATATTGCTGCTGTATATACCAATTACAATCTCATAAGTTAATCATAGTATAAATCATTAATCTTTTTAATAAGAAAATTAACGTCAATTTATTATTATAACTATGTATAAGTTAATTATAAATTATAAATATATATTTTACTTTTTAACCAATTTTTACTCATATATCAATTATAATTTTACCTATATTCACGTAAATCTTCTTTTGAATAATCGTGATTATCATTATTCCTTAATTTACACGTTGGAAAACTTACTCGACAGACATTGTTGAAATTTCTTGGAGACCCCCAAAAAAAAAAATATTAAAGCTCCGTTTCTTATAAAGAAATGCTTATAACTACAAGGATCCATATCTTATCAAAGAAAAACTTAATGTTTTGGTAATTTTAAGAAAATATTATTAATATTTATATAAAATAATATATTTTATATATAAATAAATATATCTATGTTAAATAATAAATGAAAGGGTTATTTCTACGTATACTAGAAGAGCCACACTGGTTTCATGTAAATGTCCATACTCATCGAATGGTCTAACTACGAAGACATCAAATTTAAAGTGTTAGGAAAAACTATAGCGTTGGAACTAAAACACAATTAAAATGAAATTGAAAATAATAAAAATAAAGTGGACATGAATATTTTATGTAGAATTTTTTTTTAATAAATTGGGGTAAAAAAACTACGGACAAGTATAAGAGGATTTCACTATTATAAGATACAGATTATAATACTTTCTCTCTAATTACAACAAGATAATAATTTTAATTTTTATTATAATAGGAGAAATAACTCTCTCATAAAATAGGGAAAATATTACTTACAAAGAAAGAACAAATTTTACTTTATAAGTAGTAACTCATAAGATAACTCTTACAAAGATTTTTACTATCTTTCTTATGTATGCTCTCTAATTTATTTACACTTATATTTTGCATAAATGAAACAAGTTATTTATAAGCAACATCCTTGAAGAACTTGTGGTAGTAAAGATTACATGTTTATCTCCACTTTGAATGGATAAAAAATTAGTTATTTACATTAAATGTACAAGAAATTAGTGCTACACATTAAATGCATAAGAAATTAGTACTCTAATAGTATCCTTAATTAAATATCTTCTATGTTTTATACTTCATTCATTAACAAAATATAACATTAAATCAAGTAAATGATTTTACCATTAAACAAGGTATTCAATTATCACATAAATAATGAAAATTTTACCATTTCTCCTTATATTTCTTTTTTCTGAGTAACGAAGCATCTAACATGTGCTAACTGACTTTCCATATCAATTTAGGTAGTAATCAAATAGCTGTATCAGCTTTCTAGCCCTCCATTTTTGTGTGACTACAACTTCACATAGACGATGCACTGACAATTACACTTAGTATACGTAAGATATAAAAAACATTTATGCAAATTTACCAAATAATTTATAGAAGGAAAAAAAAAGTCTTAAACAAAAGCTAGGGGACCATATATAAGAATGTTACAAGTAAATTATTTTTAACATATGGCCTCTGGAATAGAAATCTTATCCTTATCTTAGAAGATGATGATTTATATGGGTTTGAGTGTATATTTTGATTAATACACTCCCACGGATAAAGAAAAAAAGAGACCGAAATTAGAATAACACTTATATATATTATAATTATAATTTACTTGATAATTTTTTATTGGATATAATTATATAATATCGAATATATCTACACGCATAATATTGTATCATATTATTTATAATTTATTATAAATTTGTAATAAATAGATTTTTTTTGTATTAAAATAAGGTTAGAGGTTTTTATAATTCTTGTAATTTTTTAAAAATTATATTTTAGTATTCTATAAATACGCTTAGGGTACTGTAATTTATCAAAACTTACACATTATTTCTGTACGTTTTAATGTATATCTTGGACCTTTTAATTGTTTAAAAATTCTAAATATTTCCTTTTTAAGGGTAATTCAAAATTTTGAAAAATATATTACAAAAACTAATATTTTTTCAGTACATGTTAAAAATTTAATATTTAAAATACAAAAAAGTAATAGAAAAAACCTTGGATTTCATTTTTTTTAAATGCATGAATTTTAAAAAACAAATTATGAAAAAAAAATGTAAAAAAGGCTAAAAAAATTTAAAAACATACTGCGAATTTACTTTTTTTTAATTCCAAATATAAATCGAATATTTTTTATATTTTATTTTTATTTTTTAATTTTAATGTATTTTCATAAAAAAAAATTTATTAATTTTGAAATTTTTGAGTTTTTTTGTCATTACCTTTTAAGTATTATTTTTTAAAACTTCAAATTTATACTTATAAAAAATATTTGGACTTGATTTGAATTTTTAAAGTGCTAGATAACCCTAAAAATGTATATCTTAAAAGATATATGACTAAAATTATTCTCAAGATGAGTTAAAATATTCTAAATTTAAGATATGATATTAAAGTATATATTTTAAAGAATTATAAAACTTGTATACCCAAAAAATTAAGCAAATTGTTTGATCACCTGGTGATGCTATTTACCCCACTTGCTTCAAAAATGTGTGTAGTTAGTTTTGTATCTGATTTTGGTGATAGTGAGCTGTCACCATGGAAACATATTGATGAGGATGGTACCTACCTGAACACAAAAATTTGCTGTCAATCAGTACTGCTTTGATTTCCTTGGCAGGAATCTTCACAAATGACAATATTTTTTCCTTTATGATTTATGTTTATGAGAAATGCCATCTATTATAAGAAATCACACACAACTAGTCATCACTCTTCGTTTACTAAAATGGCAACTAGTATTGAATGCTACTAAAATATGGACTTTAACAACCTTGGTTTCCAAAATTCCCCTCCTGCTACTACAATACAATGCATTCATAATCTTCTTCTTCTTCTTTTTTTTTTTTAAAAAAGAATTCTTTAAATTTCTTTTAACTAAATGATATACAATCTATAATATTACTCTTACTCGGATACGGGTGTGCGAAATGGATACATACCTAAAGATTGGATTTGTTTGTTTATAAAAGTACTAATGTTTGAGAGAGCCTTGGAAAGAGGGTTATTACTGGGGAAGGTCCATATGTCTCTTTATAGGTCTACTGTTCGCTCAATTAATTATACAATAATTATAACCCACGTCGACATGTTTTATTAGAAAATTACTAAAATTAAGGTACAGATTGATCCACAGGTACAACCAAAAATACAATTTGACTGAGTAGTACGTAGGATTGTGTACATTCAATTGGACTCATATGGACTAATGCTGTCGATGATCGGACTATGCTTGGATTATGTTACTAGGATTATGATACTAGCTAAGCTTGAACAGGTTATGTGGGCTGTGTTGAGGCTGCAATATGTGTTCATCTTTAGATAGGTTGCGCGGGTTGTTCTTGGCCTTCCATCGGGCCGGGGATCGAGTTACTGTTGGTCTTGAGTCTCATAAATGTGCTTGTATCAAACAACTAAAAATGTGAATACGAACAATGTTTGAAATTGTTTCAATTATCATATTTTGATTACGTTTTTTGTGATATTATTGTATCAAATTATTATATTTATAGAACTTGTTGATACATTAATAAAATATGATTTTTTATTAGAATTTCTATATTTTTTTAGTATTGAATATAAATTATAAAACAATTAATGTCAAAGTACTCTAATTAGAACTATTTTTCATGAAGTGTGTTTGGATCTAGAGATGTCAGAAAATTTTACTCCAACTCATCATAAGTCATAAAAATGTATAGAAAACAAAAGAAAAATGATTTTTTTTTTAAAAAAAACATGAATTCACGCATACAATGATTTCATTCATGAGTGATCTCATATCTTTAACTTTATATTTAATTAATAACTAATATATTATTTAATACGTATTATAAATTAATATATATAATAAATTAATGAATTATCATATAAAATTCTCAGGCAAAAAACCCTTTATGGTGTCATAAACAACACAAACACCTATGTGAAGATTCTAAGAGAAATAGCAAAACGTCAAAAATTGCTTTTGGAGGTACATCAAATTTTCAACGCACTAACTTTGGAGTTCAAATTAGTTGTTTTGTGGCATAGCAGAGAATTTAACAAAGAAGACAAATATTGTAAATGGCATTCGCCACTCAAATGTGAGAGCTTGATATCACACTTAAGCTTTGGTTCTTGTAAATGTATTTGATCTTCTTTTCCAAAACAATGGCGGTTGGTTGTTTTCTCACGAACAGCTCTACACCCTATACATCAATATTCTGGCGTACTTAAAAAAATAAAATAAAAAGTGACTTTTCTTTGGTCGTTTTACTTCTTCTTTTTGAATTTGCCGCTTTCACCGTTTTCTCTTTGTCTTCTCTGTTATTCCATCAACCATCTTCGACCCTCTATGATCCTTTCTTCGTTTTTGGTTTTGACTCAATAAGGCTTTAGCGCAAGTTTCGTTTTGGGCCCTTGCAACAACAGTTTTGTTTTGCATTACTTTCATCAGCTTCTCCAGAGTTATTGGATTTTTTGTTTCGTGTCTTCGTTCGATGCTTTTAGAGGCGGCGTGTGGTGCGGTGATTCAGGGTGGGGCGTGGGTCTACATCTTTGGCGTTATCTGCTTCAGCCTTCGCTCGGCTCTGTGGTTGTTTCAGCTGGGTTGCTTCAGGTTGTTTCAGCTCGGTTCTGTGTGATTGTGTTTTATATCCCACAGTTTTTGGAGTTTTTAAAAATTTGTAGGTATTGTGATTTTCATTGGTTAAAAACTGATTGCTTGTTGTTTTGTTTGCATTTAAGTGATTAAAGTGTTTGTTAAAATGTCTCTTAGAATATCACTTATGAAATGAGCTACACCAATTCTTGATAGTTCCAAATATCAATCTACTTGACAGTTTCTCTCGTGGAGAATTGCATGAACCGTCGACGGACGCCATCAACAATGAAGACTCCCGAGTCCCTTTTTTCCTAAAACTAGCTTGAATGATCCTCCTACTTTATTTTATTTATTTTATTTTTGTTTCTCTGTAATTTATTTCAGGTTGAATGATCAAATTGGTATCCGAGTTTTTTAATTCGATCCAATTTCAATTTTTTTTAATTCTTGATAGTTCCTAATTTTGAAATTAACTAGTGTAGAAAACTTGTTATTAATTTATCTATTATAAAAATAAAATCTCTTGAATTTTCAATGAAAAAGGCAACATGTTTATTAATTATTTACCTAAAATTGATGAAATATTGAGAGTATATATGATAATGATTTTAACTTTTTAACTTTTTAACTTTTTAACTTTTTAACTTGTGATTTATGATTTTTTTAAGTTAAGTGATATTTTAATTAGATATATTTGATATATATTTTTGGTTTTGATTTTTATGCTTTTAACAAATCATTAACAAAATAGAGAGTGTTTCATGTATCTTTATATATATATTAGAGAATAATTGAATTCTTACAACTTTTATTTGCATAAATATTGGAAGAAAATTATTACAAACTTAAAGCTTTTAAACAATAACTAAAACAAAAAAAAATCCTCAAAAATAAATTTTTAAGTAGTATTTTTTTTAAATGATTAAGTAAAAATTGTTATAAAATATATTGTTATTGTTTTTATAAAATAATCAAACAATATAACATTAATTAATTTAATGAAAAATTTAAAACCATTGTCGAATAAATTAGGGTGCCGTAAAGATACTTACATTATGAGAATTATGTAAATTAATCATTTATATTATAAAATATATCATTTAATCTTGTAAAAGGTATTAAAGAATGACAAAATTTACTATTCATTTAATATTTTAATAATTTTGTGATCAAAATATAGTTATTAATTTAATATTTTAATAATTTTTATGTTAAAATATTATAGAAAAAATCATTTTTATCGCTTCCTAATTTAACAATAAATTGAAGTATTAAGAAAATGATAATATTCTATTTAAAATATTAATAAAAATAATTTATCATTATTTAACTTTTTTTAATAAAAGTAAATAATCAAATAATATTTTTTACTTTTTTAACTTAACACAAGGGAATATTTTTTTCTATCAAATATATGGTGTTGGGTTTAGTTGAAAGATGACATGCAAGTCCGTCCCAAAATAGTTATGACTTTCCCACGTTTCACAGAATATTACACAAACTAATGCTCTCCACTTTATAAAAGGGTAAAAATTTATATTTTAGTTCGATTTATTGAATTTAATATAAATTTAATTAAATTTAAATTAAATTATAATTAATTTAAATAATTTAAAATAAATTAGACAGTCCATTAACCTAAAATAATTATTTTAAAAAAAATTAAAACATGTAAACATTACAATTTTCGTACTATATTAAAAACTTAAATTTAAGGACACATTTTTTTTTCTATCTTTCTTCTTAATTCCTATATATTAAGTCTCCCTCCCTTAATATGAAAACAAATATTTTTGAATAATTTTACCAAACATTTTGATCCGTATATTATTATTTTTTTCAAAACAGTTTTTAAAAATAATTGTCAAAAAAGTCTGATGTGTTTTAAAATTAGTAAAAAAAAATTTTTGATAGTGATTTAGAAAAAAATTTAAGAATAATTTTTAAGTGAACAAATAAACTCTTAAATTGTTATTATTTGGAAAGGAGAATAGTTGTTTTACAGTTTTCAATTTTAGAATCCTTTGTTATTTGGCTTTTCAAAACAACGTTAAATTCTTATTCTCGCTAGTTGTCTTAGGAATATTTTTATTAAAATGTAATTATTTTTTTAAGAAAATAATAAAAATAACACTAATTAAATTTATAATTATAAAAAGAGTATAGTATTTTTATCTCATATGTTTTAACTATTAAAATAAATTATAATATATTATTTTATTTTAAATATATTACTCGTATAATATTAAACATTATTTAATTAAATCACATTTAATATTATTTGAATGTTATTTTTATTATTATAAATGCGATGATGAAGATCCTTTTATTTAAACCTTAGTAATTGTTTAGCCCATTTGTTTAAAAAATATGTTTTAAAATTCATTTATTTATTAAAAATATGCTAGATAATGACAAGATTAAATTTCTATTTATTTTTTCATTAAATATAAAAGAATAATATACGTGAATATATATTTTTTTATTTTTTCATAAACATTTATTTAAAAAAAAATTATTAAAAAATTAGTTAATTTTTTTAATAAATATTTTGTTTAAAATTAATTTAATTTTTAATTATTTAATTTATAATTTGGATATCACACAATAAAAATTTATTCAAGATTTTTTAAATTTTTTGTTTAAGTTTAAAAGGAAAAAAAATTCTTAAAAAGTTTGAATAATTTTTTTAAATTAAATATTAATTTATATATATATATATATATCAAAAAATATAAAATACATAATCCACATATATTATTCCATAATATAAAATAAGATAAAAACTTAACTTTGTCACTACTTGATATCTTCCTCTTTTATAAACAAATGAGTTTCAATTACACATTTTCATAATTAAAGAGATTTAATAACATATTTAGTCTAAATAAAGTGATTAGATATTTACTTCACTCTAAATTTTAATATCTTTATTTTTTATAAATTTTATAATTTTTTATATATAGTATAAAATATATAGATTTTTTTACTACCAAATTTTGATAATTGTTACAAAAATATTATTAATATTTTTTATTGTTTTCGTATCATTAAATTTTTACAAAAAGTATAAAAATATTATTCGCATCAATCAATTAAGAATAATATAATATTTTTATTATATTTATAAAATTTAATAGTATATAAGTAATATAAAAATTAAAATTAAAATTTAATAATATTTTCGTAACTATATTTAACACATTATAAATAAAAAGACATAGATATCTCAATTTTAAAATTTTATTTGTTTTAATTTTTACATTTATAACAAGAAGGATATAGGAGATTGTACTGTATCTGTACTGTATTCCATGCTTATAAGATTGTTAATTAGGACAAAATTATCAAAAGAAAAACTATGTTAATTACTTGACTAAAAACAGAGTAAATTAACAAAGAAGTTATTCAAATTAAAATGAAATAATATTAAAGGAACTTAATTGTTATTAATTATATATAATTTCAAATATCAACTTTGCAAACAGAAGAACCGAGCAAAGGAACCTGACCCACAAATCCTTTCTTCAAACCTACCAAGAAATCACATTTAACATAGATCCCATAATGCCCTGTCTTTATAGTTCCAGCTTTCCATCTAAGCCTACCCAACAACACTACCCTCAAACTCACCACCCCATATGCCTCATCCATTATCAATCCATTCACCACCTCCATCGACACCGGCACCGGAGCTCCGCCTCCCATCACCGGCGAAAATGCAATCGTGCTATGCGTCTCATGAAAAAAAGGTGGCAACATCACTTGTGGTGTGATAGCTTGGCTTCTATAAGAGACAAAAGCAGAGAGTTTGTCATAGTAAATAGAGACTCGCTTGTTTGGGTTTCTGGTAACAATTGTGAATTGCATAGTGGTGGTGAGTAACGGTTGGGATGAAACGTTGAGGTCGTAGATGGCGGCGCCGATGACGGTGAATTGAGGCTTGTAAGGGCGGTAGATGAGCCAAAGTGTGAGAGCTGTGACACCAACTAAGAGTAGAAAGATAGCTATGTATATGCAAATGGCTCGGCGATGGTCGGTTGGTTTGTGGTCGTGGGATGTAGGAGCCATTTGAGTTGGCATTGGTGGTTTTTCTTGTGACATCTTTGCTGGGTTTTGGTGGGTTTCTTCTGAAGCGTGCTCTTGATCTGCCATGAATATTAATTTAGGATCAGATCAGGTATGTACTGAAAATGAAAACGTGAAAGAGTGAAAAGGAAGGAGGGGGGGTAATGAAAACTATGGGATTAAACTAATTAATCTGAAGAAGAGAAAAGAGTTAGGAGTCAGTAGAAAGAATCGGTGGAACAAATGGATCATAAAAAGAAAGAGATAAACTTTGATTACATACAGACTAGGTGTGCTTTTTGACATATTCTTCTTTTCTTTTCTTTTTTTTAAATAAGTTGTATTTGGATATGTATCCTCTTTTCCTTTAGTACCATTTTTCCTTTCCCTCACTTTATTTTACTTTTTTTTTCCTGTACAATTTAATTTAAATCTTACACTGTAATTAGTACGAATCCTAAACCTATAGCATGATACAGTTTAGCCACATCAAATTATTCTACTATTGATATGTCGGTGTAATTGATGATAAATTGAGATAATAATATAATTGTAAAACTACTCATAAAAAGAAACAATTATATGATCGATTTATTATATGATCGTTAAAAAAAATAATATAAAATGATAATAATTCCACTGTAAAAGATAATAATTTAATATATTTTATTTAAATCTGGATAATATTTGTGTTTTATTTTATTTTATATATTTTAACCAATTATAACATCATTAATAGATTTTATTAACTCTGTATAATGTTTGCTCCTTGTATATATTTCAACAGATTATAACTTTATACATAAATATATTATAGTTGATGTGAGTGCTCATTTCATTACTCCTCATTTATCCGATAAATAGCTTTTGGTAGAGTCAAACTATTCTCCTTTAATGAATGCAAATCCTGTCTTTTATGTCCAAAGTTTGAACTATTTATCTAATCTCTGTTAAAGCATTCTCATCTATAAAAAGAATCTGTAATAAATATAATTCTGCCGATCAAATTGTGCTTGTCAATGACATATACAATAACAATTAATATCTGAGATTTACAACAAATTTGTATTGATCATCCTGTCCTCACTAATTACTAATTACCACTTAAATTGTTTTTGATTATTCTGATATAAAATAAATTATTTCAGTGCAAAACAACTAGACTTGAGAGAAAGGGAAGCTGTTTTTAAGGGAAGTGCTTTCCTCTGGCAGACAAATGCATTGAAATTTATAAATGTTTTCCCCAAAACTCGTGAACAATTACTGCAGAAGATCGACTACCGAGCATTAGGTGTCAGCATTTCGAGTTTCAACTTTAAAGCACGATATCCTATAGTTGGGCAGTGCCTCGTCAGATCCCACGCGTAACTTGGAAAAGTTGAGTGAATCATAAAGCACACGTCGTTCTTTGCATGCAATCAATCTTGGTTTCTTTTGAGTTACTTTGCATGGGACCCATTCCCAACCCAAAACCCACGTCATACCAACCAAGTACTAATACTTGTGATATCATTTCTTCCATTTTGGACTTGTCTAGAGTTTTCTTGATAGTGATACACAATAACACATGAAAATAGTGAAGTAATTTAAGTTTTAATAAATATGTCGCTAATTAAAGTCCATGTTAACCAATTGCATAGATTAGTGCAGACACTTATCACTTCTAAGTTTTAATCTTAAATTTCAAAAAAATACTAAAGTGCAGACACTTATTACTTTGCATGTGCACTTTTCCTTGACGGAATCTTTAGAATAGAATATACGTGATTCGATTAACATAACCACTCTATATTTATAATTATGAAAAATTTTAGTTATTTTTATTTAATTATTCAATTTTATGATTAATTAAATAATTTATTGTGATTATCGATAATGTTAAATTTTGATTAATAATATAAATTATGTTATTGTAAGAATAGATTTTTAATTATTAATTTCTTTATGTGTTTAATTTTATGTTTGAATGTTAAAGTACGATAATTTTTGAATTAAATGTAAAGCTAGTTTGATATTTAATTTTATTTATTGTTAGATTAGAAAATTATTATGAAATTGTTAGTTTTTATAATTGAAATAAAAAATTATAATTTTTATTACAATTGAAGTTAAATATTTAAGTTAAAAATTATTAACAGTGCCAATTTTATTTATTTTTATTATTATTTTTTAGATTATAATACAAAAAATAAATGAATTAAATCATAATTTTAAATTGTTAAATAATTAGATTGATTAATAATATAATTTTTAGTTAATTATAATAAAAAGTAAAAATAATTAAACGAATTTAAATTCTTTAGAAAAATTAAAAGGGATTTAAAATTATTTAGTAAATTTAGGATTTAGAAACTAAATTAATCATAAATTTAACGGTAATTTAGTGATAAAAATCCCACTAAATTTGGTATCAGAGCTACAGAATCACACTTATAGCTGTGTTATTTGTCACGAACGAATGATTTTTTTTTTCTAAAATTTTTGATTTTTGATATTTTTCTAATATTTGATCATTGGTTTAGGTTTTAAATTGTTTGAGCATTTAGATTAGCTCCAAATCGCGACTTTTGATTGTGAGTTTTTAAGGATTTTTTGACACATCTGAAAAGCTCCCATTTTGAACAATCATTAGTGAAAATCAATGAGTATTCTTATCATAATCATATTTATCGTGTGATTTGGAGCATAAACATGTATTCTGTTGTTAATTTCGATAAAAAAAAATGGCAAGAAATCATGAAACGGGTCAAACACAAGTTGAACGACCCAAATTACTGGAAAATGGGTCATTTGGATGAAGAAGACGATTGACGCGTGCAATACACCCTTCTACTATTCATTGCGCGTTGACCACGATGCACCTATCTTCGACTGGCATGTTCAGGTACGTCCGACATCAGATTTGTTGGGAAATAACGCAAATTCCCGATAAGCTAGATTTATGAGAAAGAAAGAATAGAAAAATAACACAAAATTTGATAACGGAGTTCTACTAATCTTCGCTTACGCCTCCTGACCGTCACAGATCTTTTTACCGAAAGCGAGAAATTACATACGCGGTTTACAACACTCACAACTCACAACCCAATTACACCCAAGAAAATTACTCTCAATTTTCTCTCACAAAAGCTTTTCTCTCTAAGCTTTTCTCTCAATCGAACGAACACTTTTGAGTTACATCTATTACAATTACACATCTATTTATAGGAAAATTCACTCACTTGAATTACTCCTTAAATTAATTGGTTCCTTGAATTGCTCCTAATTAAGCTCCATGTTTTACTCCTTGCTTTTGTTCCATGTTTTGCTCCATGTTTTACCTCTTGTTTTTGTTCCATGTTTTCGCTTCCTTAATTGCTTCCTTAAATTAAGGAGCTTTATAACAATAATCTCTAACAATCTCCCACTCAAGACCGATTTCAACTGCCTTCACACCTCGATCAACGCAGCAGCCTTTTCTAGTCTTTGCATATTTAAGAGACTAACCGAAGTCAGCACAACTTCGGCTTGTCAATAATCACCACCTTTGTTAACATATCTCGCCGGATTTTTCGCTTCTCAATCTTCTCCAAGATTAACACATCATCTTCTAATAGAGATCCGATGAAGTGGATAACGAAGTCCAATATGTTTGGTTCTAGAATGAAATGTCGAATTCTTCGCGTGTATGACTTTCGACTATCACTACGCAGAACATTCTTCTCTGTTTGAATCCCAACTCGCTAACAAACCTCAAGCCATATCATCTCTTTACTAATAGCGCCATCGCTACATACTCACCAGAAGTGATAGAGTGACAATTTTCTCAGATTTCAGGACATCCAACTAACAACAAATAGTTCCAACAAGAATATATAACTACGCAGGTTCTTCTGATCAACTTCACCTCCAAAGTCCGCATCTACGTATCCTCGTACTTTTAACTCTCCTTTACTAAAGTACAAACACTTTTCTGCGTGCCTTCGTATACCTCAAAATCCACTCGATCGCTTCCCAATGAGTTTTCCCTGGATTCTACATAACCGCTAACAACTCCCAACGCATACGGCCAATGTCCGTCTTGCAGGTACGCATCATTGCGTACATCAAACTTCCAATGGCCGAGGCATACGTAACCCAGCCGATTCTCTCTCTCTTCCTCTCGTCTCGAGTGGACCGATCCTCGGATAGGCGAAATGACCAGCCGGCGGTGCTAACCGGCTCGCACGCCTTACGTTGAATCTATGCAAAACACGATTGATGTACTCGCTCGAGATAATCGCAAGGATCCTTTCTTCTTATTTCTCAGGATTCGCATTCCAAGAATCTTTTTTCGACCTGGCAGTCTTTCATGTCAAACTCCTTTGACAATTGATGCCTTCAATCTTCCGATATCATCCATATCCGAACCTCGCTACTAACATATCATCAACATAAAAGTAGTAAAATGATATAACTGACCTATATCTCTCAAGTAGCAACAATGGTCAAGATTGCACTTCCGGGAAACCTTCCTCAGGTAATGGGTTATCAAACTTTTCTCGTACTATTGTCTCGGGCTTGTTTCGTGCCATACAAACTCTTCTTAAGTCTCGCACACCACGTTTCTTCTTCCCTCTTTCTCGAGAAACCTTTCCGTCGGGTATACGTATATCTCTTTCATCTAAATCTCCATGAAGGAATGCGCCTTCACATCCAACTGTCAAGATGAAGATCTTCATGCTACAATGCTCAATACTGATCTCGATAGTATTAAGCTTCACAACGGGAGCAAAAATGTCACAGAATAACTCCTTCCTTCTCGTTGAAACCCTTTGACAACTAGGCTGCTTTGTATCTCTTTGAACCATCACGCTTCCTTTCACCCGATACACCCATTTGTTGTGAAGGCCCTTCCCATAGGTAACTGGTCAGCTTCCCCATGTCCGTCGGATGAGAGATTTCATTTCTTCTTTCATAGAAGCTCCCACTGTTGGAATCTCGAGTCTCGACAAGCTTCATCATAGCATTCGTTCCTCCATCACCAAGAACATATAGTTCATGTATCTCCCGTTAGTACACGAGGTCGAAGTACATCTTCTCAATACAGGGTTTTGAGTAAAGAGTTCAGATGCGTTATCGGAATGTCATGGTACTACTCGTCCAACAAGTTCCTCCTGCCGAGGACTTGTTACAATTGGTTCTCGTTGCGAAACTATCTCAGACATCATCTCGCATCCGCAACAACCGACTCATTCTCGCTCCGATTCATCACAGCTCATTTTTTATGCATGTCCTTATACATCACCCTTTCGTTGAAAATCACATCTCTCGCTACGGATAACTTTCTTGTTTTCGCTCATCCCAAATACGGTATCCAAACTCATCCTCACCATACCATGAACGTGCATTTTGGATTTTGGGATCAAGCTTATTCCTACTTTCGATCACCGATACGCACAAATGCTACACACTCGAAAACTTTAGATGTGATAGTTTCACCTCTTTTTCGCTCTCCATACCTCCTTCCGGTATTCTACGCTCCAATGGAACAGATGGCCTCTATGATCAAGTAGCCGCCGTGTCGATCGCTTCGCCCTTAATCCCATTTCTTGAGACCTGACCGGTATACGAACGCTTCTCGCTCTTTTCGTCAACGTTCTCGGCTCATACGCCGCCCACACCATTGCCGAGGCGTGCCCGGCACAGCTCTTTCCATTCTCGATCCCACGCTCATAGCAAAAATTTTGAATCCGTGTCTTCATATTCACCACCATTATCTGATTCGAGCTTTTTCGATCTTCAAACCCGTCTCATTTTCCACCATAGCTTTCCATCTTCTCGAAAGCCTCAAATACTTGTCGTACTTACGCTGAAAGTAAACCCATACCTTCCGAGAATGATCATCGATGAAAGTCACGAAGTATTGTTTCCCACCAATGGACGAGACTTCCGTCATGGTCCCCAAACATCCGAGTGAATAAGCTCTAGCTTTTCCTTCTTCGGTTCTACCACTCGTCTCGAAAGCCGACTCTCTTTCGCTTTCCAAGTATACAATCTTTCGCACATGTCCATCTCTGCTGCATCGCAGACCTGGGAGTTTTCCTTTTGAGGCATAATCTTCATCCCCTTCTCACCTACGTACCTAATCTCCTGCCACGTGCTCCGGTGTTTCATCGTCGCTACAACCGTGGATCGAACAACGTGCTTCATTACAGCAAAGAGTGCCACTTTCTTGCCTCGAGCAACCGTCAGCACCCTTTGAAATCTTCCAATCATCACCACGGAAGATCGTAGTGTAGCCTTCACCAGCCAATCGCCCACCGAGATTAAGTTCCTTCCGAGGCCTTAATACGCCACATCCTTCGCCTCCCAAACAGACCCGTTTAACTTAATCTTCACTACACCTTTGCCAATAATAGCACATGGTTGATCATCACCAAGATATACCTTTCCAAGGTTTCCTGTGACATATTTCTCGAAGAATTCTTTCTCGTGAAGTAGGCAATGGAACGACGCTCCGTAGTCTAGCACCCAATATTCTTCCTTCTCTCCAAAGAGCATATCAATGCATCATCTCCTCCCGAGGTGGAAGTAACATTCGCCGCTCTTCACTTGTTTGTCCTTCTGCATTCTTGCACCGATTTTTGTAGTGCCCTGCTTCTTCCACAATTCCAACACTGACAGTCTTCGAGCCACGGGAATTATTAGATTCCCAGATTGGGACCTCCCGTCTTTCGATCACCCCAAGTCGCTCTACCACGTCCATTTCCTTGGTTGAATTCCTTCCTTCGACTCGTATGCAAAACCGAAGAGGCCGACGATTCACTGCCTCTACGCTCTGATCTCTTCACCGAGAACCAAATCACGAACATCGTCACCCCAACTTATCGTTTCCCGACGAGCTACTCACAAATGCGACAGAAAGATTCCGCCTTTCTGCAGACAAAAGTATCAATGCTCGTACTTCTTCATCGACTTTTTCCACCGAACTCAACCGGCTGTAATCGTGGTTGAAGTCTATCGAGATGTCGAGCTACCGATGCCGCTTCCGTCATCCGCAAATTGAATAAGCGCCTCATCAAGTGCACTTTGTTTTTGAGGCCGACGGCTTCCTCATACATATCGGGAGTAGAGCCGCCATAAGCACTCCGCCGTGGTCTTTTCCTTTGCTATGCGTGAAAGCAACATTACGGATAACGTCAATCGAATAACTCCGGTGGCTTTCCGTCTGTAAGATTCCAATCTTCTTCCTTCATAGCCTCCCGCTTCTTCCCCGGCAGAGGTTGATATAGATTTCTTTCGATACGTATAATCCTCTATCCGCATTTTTCCAAAACCCGAAATCCGTGCCATCAAATTTCTCGAGTTTCACCCTTCCTTCATCTCGCGCTATCAAGCCCCACTAAAATCCGACTTCCTTCGGATCAAGCTTCTCGACTATTTCTTGCGTAAAATTGACGTAAATCACTACCAATACCGATACCGCTTGTCGGGAAATAACGCAAATTCCCGATAAGCTAGATTTATGAGAAAGAAAGAATAGAAAAATAACACAAAATTTGATAACTGAGTTCACCCAATCTGCTTACGTCTCCTGAATCGCTGGCAGATCTTTTCTTACCGAAATGGGAGAAATTACACAAGGGCATAAGCAACACTCACAACTCACAACCCAATTACACCAAAGAAAATTACTCGTAATTTTCTCTCACAAAAGCTTTTCTCTCAATTGGAATGAACACTTTGGATGGTTAATTCATTACAATTACACATCTATTTATAGAAAAATTCACTCCTTAAATTAATGGTTCCTTGAATTGCTCCTTGAATTAAGCTCCATGTTTTATTCCTTGTTTTGCTCCATGTTTTGCTCCATGTTTTACTCCTTGTTTTGTTCCATGTTTTGCTCCTTAATTTGCTCCTTAAATTAAGGAGCTTTATAACAATAATCTCTAACAAGATTTACAGACGGCAACAACCATTGTATTCATCATTTTGATATCTTTCTAACACAATTTATTTGCAATTTTTGGACAACAATAACTGTTGATGAAATATTTTAGAAACCTATTTGCATCATTTTAAAACTCATGAGAATTTTGGGCCAATATATTTTTGTACGTATTTGCCCACCCTTATTAATGATATGTATAATTATTTATGAACATTTTGATTCGGATTATTTTATATTTTGAAATGCACGTATTATAATTAATACAAAAATGTTTATCTTATTCAATTAAATGTATTATTCATAAATATGTTGTGGTGGTTTGATTTTTGGATTCTAATAATTTAAAAGTAATTGATATTTACTGTCGTAGGACTAATTACTATAAATTATTAGTTTCTCACTAAAATGTTACAATAAGATTTTATTTTAAAATTGCATGATTAAATTTGGTTTAGTTTTTCTAATAGTCATTGTTAATACTAAGATCTATACCCGAAGTGATCTTGCCATGTCCGTGGATCATTTAATTGATAGGATGCTTTGAACGGTACAAATATAATTATAACTTTGTCATTGATGATTTATGTTATTGTTGGAAAAATCGGGTATATTTTTCATATTCTAAGTAGTTACTATTCACTTATTATTTAAATGAATATAACTCAAACTAACCTGATAAAATAATACTATTAGAAATATAATGCTAAAATGAATTAAAATAGATATTGAAACAGAAATATTAAAGCAGAAAAATAATAACACCAAAAATTTAACGAGATTTCGTATAAATGTTACCTAGGTCCTCGGGTGTCGTTGACCACTTCCATTATCTCTAAATGAATGAACTTCAAAATTACTTCTAATTGGGCAAAATTGAACTAATCAATTACCCTTACAAAAAAAGAGGATGATTTACAAATTTTGGGATGTTTACAAATGGTGAAGGAGGGCTTTATTTATAGCCCAAAAACCAACACCCATCTTCATTCCTAATCAATGTGGGACTTTTCTAATTTTCTCACTAAGGAGCAATATATAACAAATCTCCACCTTAGCGACTTAGTGGTTTTAAATGATTTCTTCAATTGCTAGATCAACTACGCCAGTGCCAATTCAAATCTCTAGGATGTTAATCAAGTCCAGACAATATTTGAACTTGATTGTTGTTACCACCTTGGTCATCATATCTGCAGGATTCTTTGTCGTACTAATCTTCTCAACTAGTACTCCACCTTCTTCAATAATCTCTTGCACGAAATGATAACGAACGTCAATGTGCTTTTTACGTGCATGGTAGACTTGGTTATTTGCTTAATGAATAGCACTCTGACTATCACAAAACACCTTAATATGTTTTTGACTAACTCTCAAGTCTTCAAGCAAGCCTCGTAACCAAATAGCTTCCTTCACAGCCTCTGTAACTGCCATATACTCTGACTCTGTAGTAGACAAAGCAACTGTGGACTACAAGGTAGACTTCCAACTAATTGGTGCTCTAGCAAGAGTAAACACATAACCAGTAGTTGACCGGCGCTTATCTAAATCTCATGCATAGACAGAATCACAATATCCGACTGCACATTTACCAATGGTATTATCCTCCTGAAATACTAAACCAACATCTACAGTATTTATAATATATCGTAGAATCCATTTCACAGCCAACCAATATTCTTTACCAGGATCATACATGTACCTGCTTACAGCACCAACCGCATGTGAAATGTCAGGTCTTGTACACACCATTGCATACATCAAGCTACCAACTGCATTTTCATATGGTACATTTGCCATATATTCTCGTTCTGCATCATTCTTAGGAGATAATTGAGCACTGAGTTTAAATTGAGGAACTAGCGGAGTACTTACAGGTTTTGTATGTTCATTCATACCAAAACGTTGTAGTATCTGCTTCAAATATTGACTCTGGGTCAAACTAAGCTTCCCCTTCTTCATGTCTCTGCTTATCTCCATACCGAGAATCTTCTTGGCTTCTCCCAAATCTTTCATCTCGAACTCCTGACTTAGTTGAACCTTCAACTTTTCAATTTCTGTTGGCTCTTCGATGCAATCAACATATCATTGACGTACAATAGGAGATAGACGAAATACTCATTTTGTAGCTTGCAAAAATACACACAATTATCATGTGTGCTTCTGGTATACTTTTGTTGCAACATAAACTGATCAAATCGTTTGTACCATTGCCTTGGAGATTGCTTCAATCCATACAATGATTTGTTCAGCTTACAAACCTAATTCTCTTTACCAGCAACAATAAACCCTTCTGGCAGAGACATATAGATCTCCTCTTCTAAGTCACCGTGTAGAAACGCGGTTTTCACATCAAGTTGAACTAGTTTCAAATCGAACTGTGCTACCAAGGCCAACAAAATTCTAATGGAAGAATGTTTTACATTTGGAGAAAATACCTCATTATAATCGATTCCCTCCTTCTGAGCGTAGCCCTTAGCCACCAACCTTGCCTTGTAGCGAATACCATCTTTGTTAGGAAATCTATCTTTCTTTGCATACACCCATTTGCATCCAATTGCCTTCTTGCCATTAGGTAGTTGTGTCAACTTCCATGTTTTATTCTTGTGAAGGGATAGAAGTTCTTCATCCATGGCCTCCTTCCATCTTTCAACTTCAGGGCTACTGATTGCATCTTTATATATGGAAGGAACATCATCATGCACAACTGAAAGTACACAGGCAACCGTATTCTTAAATTGAGCAGGTAGGTCTTCAAAATCCTTGTATCGAGCATGTACCTTGACATTTTGTCGTCGTGGCCTATCAACTACAGTTTCTTCTTATTGCTGTGGAGGTTCTTGGGTTAAAACCTCTTCATCTGATTCATCTTCTGTAAATGGAGGATCAGCTTCTATCTTATCTTCACTAACTGGATTAACAATTTTGCTTTCAAACTCCAATTGTTTCGGAGTTTGCTCCACCTGCTCTAAAGTGCCATCAATCTTCTTGGTTACCTTTCTCAACAATGTAGATTCATTAAAGGTAACATCTCTGCTAAAGATTATCTTTTTTGTTTCAAGGCACCATAGTCGATATCCCTTAGAACCAGAAGGGATCCCAAAAAAATGGCTTTTTTGGCTATTGGGTCCAGATTTGATTCTGTTACATGGTAGTATGCAATTGAACCAAACAAATGTAAGAAATCGTAATCTCTAGCAGGTTTTCCATACCATACCTCCATAGGCGTTTTGGCTTCAAGAGCAGACGATGGTAGACGGTTGACGAGATAGCATGCATATGTTACAGCCTCAGCCCAATACTGCTTGCCTAAACCAGCATTTGACAACATACACCGAACCTTCTTCAGCAAAATCCAGTTCATACGTTCTGCAACTCCGTTTTATTGTGGTGTTTTTCGAATAGTGATGTGTCGCACTATCCCTTCTTCTTCATAAACTTTCATAAATGGATCGTTTGTGTACTCAGATCCATTATCTGACCTCTGACGCTTGATCTTTTTACCATTCTGAGTCTCGATCATCTTCTTCCACTTGAGAAAAATCCCCAACACTTCATTCTTTTTCTTCATGAGATACAGCCAAACTCTTCTGGAGAAGTCATCAACGAAAGTGACATAATAATGTTTGCCACTCATGAATAGAGTTCTTGTTGGCCTCCATACATCAGTATGGATGTAATCCAAAATGCCCTTTGTATTATGAAGAGCAGTTCCAAAGCTTACTCTTTTCTGCTTCCCCAATACACAATGCTCACAGAATTCCAACTTGCCAATTCTCGTACCTTTTAACAGGCCTTGCTTTACTAGAATCTATAAAGCTTTTTCACCAGCATGTCCCAAACGCATATGCCACAACTTGGTAGTTTCTAAATCTCTTTCTTCATCTGAAACTACTGCTGATGCTATCCCAATAACTGTACTACCAAGGTAGTAGTACAAGTTATTCTTCCGAACACCTTTCATCGCCACCAGTGCTCCAGAAGTAACCTTCAATGCCCCATTTTGTATGGTCACAATGAAGCCTTTTGATTCTAAGACTCCCACAACAATGAGATTCTTCTTCATATATGGAATATAATGAACATCTGTCAAGACCCTCGTTGAACCATCTTGATTCTTCAAACGAATTATACCGATTCTCAAAACTTTGCATTGATAATCATTACCCATGAAAACAACTCCACCGTCTAGTTCTTCAAAGTTAAAGAACCACTCCTTGTTAGGAGACATATGGAAAGTACATGATGAATCAAAAATCCAATCACCAGGATGAGATGCTGTTGATGAACCAACCAATGCAAAATCTGAATTTGAATTACTTTCAGCTACACATGCATCAGATTGCACAACTTTTCCTTTCTTTTGCAGCTTCGGACAATTTTTCTTCCAATGGATTTTCTCATGACAAAAGGCACATTCATCTTTACCAAGTCTTCCTTTTGATAGGGATCTACCTCTCCTTCCTTTATGTTGTGTTTGCGGACGTCCTCTTACAGACAATGCCTCTACTGCTTCATTCCTGCTTTCTTTTTTATCTTTTTTTCTAATTTCATAACTATACAAAGCAGTACAAACTTACTCAAAAGACACTTTAATCTTCCCAATGAGTAAGCTCGTAATAAGATGATCAAACTCATCAGGAAGGGAGGCTAACAACATCAAGGTTAAATCTTTATCTTTAAAAGTTTCATCCATATTTAACAAATCTGCTACTAATTGATTAAAAGCAGTAATGTATTCGTTTATTGTAGTACATGGAAGGTATTCAAACCGGAACAACTTCTTCTTCAAATAGAGCCGATTTTGTCCACTCTTCTTCATGAACTTGTTCTCCAACGCCTTCCACAACTTACTTGCGGATGTCTCCTTCATGAACGTGTACTTTTGTTCTCTTGAGAGAAACGAACGGATTGTATCACATGCCAATCGGTTGATATTTTTCCACTCTACTTCATATGCTCCATCTGGTTTCTCTTCTTCAATGGCGATGTCTAGACCTTGTTGAAACAGAGCAGTTAGAACTTCGCCTTGCCAAATGCCAAAATGACCGGTTCCATCAAACTTTTCCACCTCGAACCTTGCGTTCATCACCATAGTTCTGCTTGACGTGGATGAATGGCCTTTGTTTGAAAGAAATTATTCTTCCGCCATTTCTTCAAATTACAACAACTAGCAACTATATTCCAATAGTAAACAAACAGAATACAAACAAATGCCTAGGTAGAAAACCTTCGGCTCTGATACCAATTGTTGGGAAAATCGGGTATATTTTTCCTATTCTAAGTAGTTACTATTCACTTATGATTTAAATGAATAGAACTCAAACTAACCTGACAAAATAATGCTATTGGAAATATAATGCTAAAATAAACTAAAATAGATATTGAAACAGAAATATTAAAGCAGAAAAATAATAACACCATAAATTTAACGAGGTTCGATATAAATGTTACCTAGGTCATCGGGTGTCGTTGACCACTTCCATTATCTCCAAATGAATGAACTTCAAAATTACAACTAATTGGGCAAAATTGAGCTAATTAATTACCCTTACAAAGGAGAGAAAGATTTACAAATTTTGGGATGTTTACAAATGGGGAAGGAATGTTTTATTTATAGCCCAAAAACCAACACCCATCTTCATTCCTAATCAATGTGAAACTTTTCTAATTTTCTCACTAAGGATCAATATATAACAGTTATAATGATGTTAACGTTAATTATTTAAAGTGAGGAAATTTAATTTTCTTATTTTATTTTATATAATAATTTATTATCGTTTTAAAGATTGTTAAGCCACGTACTAAATTAATTTATATAATTAATGGATTGATTATAACTTGGAAGTCACATATTGAATATGTGCTATTATAATACAATTTTGTTTGAATTGTAGTTTTAAATGACTCATTTATATATAAAATTATGTTAAATATTACCATTGATTATGTGATCGAATGCTTTACTAGAATTGTTTTCTTATAAATATGAAATGGTAAAGCTCATTATTATTATTATTATATATATATATGAATCAATTGTTATTGGTTTTATTTTACAAGAACTTTCTCTATTGTTTAAATATTTAAGATAAATTTGTAAAGTGAAATGGTATTATTTTTTTTTTTGGTTTCATTCTATCATAACTTTATTTGATGTTTTATTTTTGCAATAAGTATGAAAAATAGAGTGATAATTTATTAATATTTAAAAATTATTTCTTAGATAACATATTTTATGGTAACAGAGATCACTACTAGGTAGAGTTTGTTAAGACTATTAGGCATTTAATACTTTATAAGAACTTGCTTTATGGTTATGGTACTTTGAAAATCTAAAGGCAGAGGATATTTTATGGTAACTAAAGATCACGACTAGGTTTAGCCATATGTTTAATGACATTTTGAAAGGTTGTAAAATAGAGTATATGCATGAACATTTTAGTGACATTCATAGATAATATTCAATGATTCTGATTATTTGAAAGTATGTCTACTAGTCTAAATTATTTGTATTATCAGCAGGCATGTTATTGATTGTTAATTAATTTATATGAATTTAAAGGTAGTTAATATTATTTTACTATTTTACTTATTATTGATATTTTTATTAAAGTTATTGTCGTGATAATTCAAGTAATATTTTATTTAATTATTTAAGAAAATATTTTTCATTAAATCGAATTTGATAAGAGTTTTTGATTGTTGAGACCATATTTTAGTAAAATTTAATTGATACGAGTTTTTTAATATGAAGTATTGATCATATTATGAGTAAAATAGATAAATTGTAACAATATTATTAAATAAATAAATAAAATAAAATAAAATAAAATATTTTTTAAAATTAATTATATATGATACCCAATTTGATGCAATCTTGATTATATACAGGAGTAACATGACTTTAGTATGTATGTATATATATATATATATATATATATATTTGATAAAGCAAAGACCTCTAAAGTATATTTTGACTTGATTTTTGTTGTAGGGGAATGTTTTGAATAACTCAATTATGAGTTTTCTTATATATATTCACTTAATGATTATCATTCTAATCAAATTTATTGCTTAAATTCAAATTTATAACTTTGACTAATTTTTTTTTATTTTTGAATCAAAATTATTTAAAATTATATTTATTTCTTTGAACAACTCAAAATTAAAATCAAAATAAAATATGAAAGTAATGTTTTTGTCATACTGGAATGTTAATTGTTTTATGCTCAAGTTAATATTTATGTATTTAGTCAATGATGAATTTAGTATACTAATTCAATCAATTTAATATCTTAAAAATATTTATATCGGTAAAATTAGATTTAACGTAATCTTTAAATCAGTGAAAGAATTAAGAGCGAGAATAATACAAACAAGGTTTAAATAGTGTAACTATAATAATAATATCAAACTACTTAATATGATAAAAATGGTTAAATATTTATGAAATTACAAAATAATATTATAATTTTAACGATTTAGACTAAATTTGTCAATAATTTTAAATTTTTGAGTTAAGCTAGAATAATGCTTAAACATGTAATATATAGATTTAATAATTACAAACAATTTTTAAACATAGCAACTAAAAGAGTATATGATAATTTTAGTTTATGATATATATTTTCGCAATGTTTAATTATTTTGGTAAAAAAAATATATTTTTATTTATTAAATTTAATGTCAAACTAATAATACAACAAGAATGATTAGAATGTTTGTAAAATTATGAGTATGACAAGAGTTTTTACATAAATTATGTAAATAGTATTATAAATTGAATGATTTGGAATAAATTTATCAATAATTTTAAACTTTTGAATTTTAGTTGATAAAGTTAAAATGTTAGAAAATAAAATAACTAATGTTACTAAACTAACGTATCATACTTATTATTTACATTGGATAGAGTAATAATAACTATGAATTATTTAGCCATTATTGAGAAAATTTTCATTGTGATTAGCGTCAAAGGTGGTATTTTGTTCACCTCACCATGCCAATTTGGGACATGTCACACACGGGTTAGTCCATACTTATTATAAAACACGGATGGCAAATCCTGATTATGTAATAGCCTACCTAATAGGTATAGGATTTGTCTGTGTCATTATCAAATTTAGAGGGCCGGATGTGTTGGAACTTGGGCCGGGCTCCAATATTGGACGAATGAATCCATGGGCCAACATTGATTTTTCTGGACCATGTTGATCACATAAATACCTACAAACACATCAGTTGGGAAAATCCGGACTAGAGATGTTTAGAATTTTGTTTATCGAAATAACATGGTGGTTCAATTATCTTTTCTAAAGAAACAGTACAAACATTATTGAATTTCCATTACACTCTCTCTTTTACAAACAATATTGTAAGATTAAAAATAATAATAACAGATATAGACTATCATGGAGGAGTATATACGGTTACTTATTTTAATAATAACACAATTTTATTTTTAATATTTTTTTTACTCATATATTTTTTATAGGTGTTATTTTAGTACTATTTCATTTACAATAATATATCTATTTGATATAATTTATTATTTAATTGAGATTTTTACAAATATTTAGAGAATATTAATTAATTATCTAAAATAATTTTATGAATATCGTTTAATTAATTAATTATTTGAATTTTTTTAAAATATCGCATATATATTATTATATATTTAAAAAACCTTTAATTAAATAATAAATTACATCAAATTGATATTTTTTTTAGATGTAATATTAATAAAATATCATTTCAAAAACATAAAATAGAAAAAAATAAATTTATGTGACTATTAAGATAATATGACTCGTCTTGGTACTGGCTTTGATAATAATTAACTCATAATATATAATAAATCGGAAATTAAAAGTTCCTCAAAAAGAACGACAATATAGCTCACGGCCAGTGGTAGGAGCATTTGACTGCAGAGCAAAAGGTCACCGGTTCTCAAACCCGGTTGGGCTTCTGATTTAAACTATTATTATCTAATTTAACCAGCAGCATCTTTTATTATTTACTACATTCCTTTCATCGATCCATCCCGAAAATTGTCTTACAGAATTGAAACGGAAAAGATAACACTTTATTTTAAAATATTTTATATTAATTTTTTATTAAAATTTACATTTTAATTTGTTAATAAAATAATAATATTTTTAATAAAAAATTATTTAAATAATATAATTTATTTTTAATTTATCATTTTTATAAAATAAGAGATGTTTTTAATTTGAATGACTAAATAATTCAAATAAATTAATACGAGTGAATCATGTTACACCTCATTCTTTATAATAATATTATATTTTTGTGAATTTATGGAGTATAATAAGTTGCGTTACAATTAAAACAGTTGGCAAGCATCTTATTGTCTACATTGGGTTATCGTACAAATCAACTAAAATTTTTACAAAAAAAATTAATTATATGTATATTTTTAATATTAAATAATTAATATATTTATTTATAATAATATATTATATTTAATTTTTTATATATATTTTTTGATATTTCGTTATATGTTTAATAACATTTAATAAATATATGAATAAAAGTTACATGAATAAATAAAGTGGTTTAAGATAATAAACAATTATTTTTACATATTTAACAAATATTGATAATATACATAGAATGGTTTGCATATTTATTATGTAAAACAAAAAAAAAACTTTTTAAGTCACTATGATGTGAATCAAAATAATTTCAATATTTAACTTTTTTCTAATTCATGATGATCACTCTAGATATTATAAATACTAAAAGTTAAAAACAAATATCATGATAAAATTCATACCGAAGTTCTAAAGGTCTATGATTTATATTTTCAAAGTTTTTTTTTATTGTTTTCACTTCAAAATTTAATTTTATCCAATATTAAACTATTTTACATTTTAAAACTTATAATTTTTGATATATTTTGCTTTCAATTCGATTACGTTAAACTTTAATCAATTAATTTAATTATACTGATATGATTTTAATATTTATTAATTTATTTAATTTTTATATATCTATAATTTTAAATTTGGGTAATTATATCACATAATAATTATAAATTTAGATTAAATAGAGTTCGGTGTAACTTTTATTATTTTTATATCATGATATATGTTTTACTCGTTAATATTTAGATAAAAAAAATTATTTTATATAAAAATATATGTCAATTCTTTTAAAAAATATTTTTAGCTCTTCTTTTAATCATAAATAATAAAACAATTAATTATTAATTAAAATAATAAAATTTATTTATTTTATCTATAATTAATTTACATATATAATATGATTATATAAATATACTTTAAGTATAGAGACGTCAGTGCCTTTTGGTGTAGTGTCAGGTTCGAACTAATTATAACCAGTAAGGCAGTAACCAACCTAATTCATAATTTTTGTTTTTGTTTATTTGTTTAATTTTTTAATAATAAAATAAACCTAACATTTAGTCGTCAAACATGGTGTCATTATGTCCCCGAAGCATTCAAAATGAAGCTCGTATACGCAAATAAAGTTTTCCATAAATGGTGTAGAGTCTTCAATTACACATATCATCATGGTGAAAGAATCTATAATTTCTACAACTTTCAATAAAAATATATAAAAATTATATATTTATTAAATAATACACAAAAATCCTATTAATACATATTAATTCTAAATTCATCATTGATTTTTTTCATTGTTATTAAAACTAATCATAAATAACACATAAATTATAATAAGAATTTACAATTTAATATCAGATTACTTTATGCATGAATTATATAAATACAAAATTAAATGATTAATTTAAATAATAATAATATGATTAAATAAATATTAATAAAACTTACATGTCTACATGCTATCACCAATTTAATCCAATGATTCATTCAATTGAAATAAAACAACATTATAAAAAAACCAATACTTTTATTTTAAAAAAGTTATTTGATAAAATTATATTATAAAAGAAAAATAAAATAATATTACTAATAGATTGATATTTAGATCAATTCTCAAAGAATTTTTAATATCGAACCAACTTATCTTCTATAAATTTTAAATCTTTTGAAACCAATCTAAATAAAATAGGAAAATAGAATAATATAGGTTGAATTGATTCATATTAAATAGAATGGTTCATATCATAAAATTTTGAACAACTTATAGTGTTGCACCCTTCTCATAAGATTTTGAATTATTATTGTTTTTATATCAGTAACTCGATGATATGCACAAATTTAAAATTTAAATTCATATTTTTACAACAAATATTATTATTTATAATTACAACTAATTTAATAGTAATTTTATCTTGATCAGATATATCGGATTATAAAATTTACTAATTCGAATCCAAAAAATCGGATCAAATTTATCAATTTAAAAAAATTGATCGAATTATTTACTTATCCCTAGTACATAATATGGTTGAAGTGTTGATATGATTAGTGATTATAAATTATAACCATTTTTCTCCCAAGACTGAATCCCTTTTGTTGCATTATTGCAATTAGTAGCTTCAATAATATATATTTTGATTAAATAATTTAATATATAATTATGTTTTTGCATTATTGCATTAGTAGCTTCAATAATATATATTTTGATTAAATAATTTAATATATAATTATATTTTTGAGTGAAAAGTTATATGAATTTAAGGTTATAAATAAGACGGGATATAATAATTCTTCATTCATAATTTAGAATTTATCTTATGTTTTTACTTAAAATCTTTGTGTGATATATCATAATCTCCTAAATGAAGAATAAAGATTTATGTAATATTTTAAATATTATTTTTTCATATTTTTTATTTTTATTATAAAAGAAAAATTATAATAGAAGTAAGTTTATAATAAATATTTTATAATAGTGAAAATAAATATTTTATAATGAGAAATAAAATTTGGAGTCAATAAAAAATAAAATAAATAAAAAATATTTATGTAAACTGGAAAAAAATAAAATACATGTAACAATAAATATATAATTATTTTATATTAAATAATATTAATAGAATCTTTTTGTAAAATAATTATTTAAAATAATTATAATAAATTATAAGATTTTAAAATTCTAGAATTTAAATAAACAGTTGAAATAATTTTTGTGGTTTTTAAAATAAAAAAATAACTTAAATACGAAATATAAAATATATAATAAGTTTGTTTAATTTGAGTTTATAAATAATTAAATCTATAAAAAAATAATGGTTTTTATATTTTTTAAAATATAATATATAATTCAATATCGGAAAGATAATCTATATAATTATTTTATCTCATGTTATAAAATAAGAATTTTATCATGTTTACCTATGAATGCATAATCTATATACAGTGATTTAACTTAGAAGGAAAAATTGATAACCCCATGTGAACTTATTTGTTCGGTTTTTAGATTTCTTAAAAACACACTTAAATTAAATAGTGTTTACTTGAGGTTCGAATACGTGATTTTGAAATTTTTTTTCCCCCGTCTTTGCATACATTTATATATAAAAAGAATAAGAAAATAATTAAAATAAAATGGAAAATTATGCCAGAGAAAATTAAAAAAAGAAAAAGAGAGAATGAGCATGGTTAAAACGTGTAATGTCAAAAAACCTCCAAATAGATCGATCACTCTTAATCTCTCATCCAATAGGTCATGACTCTTGACTCATGATGAAAGGCCAATCTTTAAATCCATCATCTACTTTTTTTTTTCTTTTCTTTTCTTTTCTTTTGTATGTATGTGTGGTAGCTGCAGATATATGTACGTGTACGCTTAGTGTGTGAGTGTTTGCATGAAAGAAATATTGAAGAGAGAGAATGGAGGACGATACATGGTAGTTTAAGAGATGGTTTTTCAAGGAGATTTTAAGGTCGAAGGTCATAGTTATGGATGTGGGCGTGCGGTCTTACAGTATAACTCTTCTAGTTGCCAACAGTACCGTCTTCCATGTGGACTCTTATTCACACCCACATCCCATATTTGATCCCACTCTCTTTTTTCATCCCCCAATCAATGCAATACATCACTTTCTTTCCCATCTTTGTAGGTAGCTACCCTCCTCTTACAAGAAACTAACCCCACCTCCTTTATTATTATTATTAATTAATTAATTAATTAATTAATTAATTAATTGTGAATTTAATATATATAAAAATGGTTTTTATCATTTTACAAATAGCTTCCCTTTTTGTATGATTGATTTTTTAAGAAGTGATAAGTAAAAAGATAGATATTTTCTTTCTATTTATTTCTCTTATTAATACTATTTATTCTCTATTTTTTTTTAACTTTGACTAACCTATCAACTTATTATAATACTAATAAATAATTTTGTTATATAATATATATTATGACTTCTTCCGATAATAATATAATATTATGACTTATTAGTAATTTCACATTGAAAAAATTTCCATACACGCAGTTTTTAACAATAACTTCAATTTTTCATTAAATGTCCACCGTATAATTGAACACAAGTAAGCGTAACTGTTAAAAAAAAATGCATCCTATAGCTATAATAAAATTTGATTGATGTGTATTGTATTTTGGCCATTTGTGGTCTGTGACTCTTATATATAAAATTCTCTCCTACATAATCTTACAGTACTATCTAGCATATTAGTTTAATTTCCTTAAATTTTTTTTTCTTGCACTTTTTAGAAAGGCATGTTATCTTACTTTTTTTGTATTCTGTGAATTTTAAGTAGAATACAGCTTTTATATATATATATATATATATATATAGTCCAATCGAGAGAAGAAATTAAACCTTATTCGATCCCGAAAACATGAGTATATCAGTAAACGGGCAGTCCCAAGTTCCCCCTGGTTTTAGATTTCATCCAACTGAGGAAGAACTCTTGCAATACTACTTGAAGAAGAAGGTTTCCAATGAAATGATTGATCTCGATGTTATTCGTGATGTTGATCTCAACAAACTTGAACCTTGGGACATTCAAGGTAAGTTTTTTTTTTATTTTTTTTAATTATATCGATGATTAGGATTGCAAATAATATTTTCAAAAAAAAAGGGTAGTAATTAATTAGTATAGGGTAATTGTTTTCAGAGATGTGTAGAATTGGAAGCACACCACAAAATGATTGGTATTTGTTCAGTCATAAAGACAAAAAATACCCAACTGGAACTCGTACAAATAGAGCAACATCTGTTGGGTTCTGGAAAGCCACTGGACGTGACAAGGTTATTTATAGCAACTGCAAGCGTATTGGTATGAGGAAGACTCTTGTTTTTTACAAAGGCCGAGCTCCTCATGGTAAAAAATCTGATTGGATTATGCATGAATATAGGCTCGATGATAATACTAATGACACCAACAATGTAAGCTTTCCCTGTTATTGTTTATTTGATTTTTGAGATAAGGGTGCCATGTTTGTATTATAATTTTGAACAAATAAGCATTTTAGTTAAGTAGTTTTAAATTGGAGTGTTTTAATTATATAATTTTGAAAAATAATTACTGATTAGTCTCATAGTTTTGATTTTTAAGAATAAATTTACATATATATTTTTTAAATTATTGAGATTAAAACGTGTGAAATATTGAAAGTTATCAAATCAAAATACTCATTTTATAAAAAATTATGTCAGGTTACATGCTTCTCACCCTTGATATATAGGTGTCTCAAACATGTGACTTGATCTCTATTAGGTGAGCATGGTAATAATGGGAGGTGATGGATCTCAAGAAGATGGATGGGTGGTTTGTAGAATCTTTAAGAAGAAAAATCGCCTCAAAACCCTAGACAGTCCTATATTGAGAACTTCCTCAATTACTTGTAGTGAAGGATTAGCTTTAGAGCATATGCTTGACTACATGGGTTCAACACCAATAGCTTGCAAGGAAGAGAATGATCAACATTCAATATTTATAAACAACTGCAACCTCACCACTACCTTTCTTCATCAACCCAATATTCAAACCACTTCAGGTATCAATAATGACTTCCATGAAAGATTCTTGAAGCTTCCAAGCATGGAAAGCCCAATTACCTCAACCGGTAGCCATAATTGTTACCAAGTACTCAACACCAATAATAATAAAAATAATATTGATGCAATAGAGATGGTGACTGTGGATTATAATAGTAACCAAATGAGCAGCATGGCCGAGATTAGTAGTACTAATTCAGGTATGGTCACCAACTGGGCAGCACTGGATCGGTTGGTAGCTTCACAACTGAATTGCCAAACAGAGACTTCTAGGCAACTAGCATGCTTCAATGGCCCCACCATAATCATGGATGGTGATGACGAAGATGACGATGGCGATGATGATCATGATAAAGGGCAACTGCAACAAATTCATCAAAACCACCTTATAACATCATCATCATCTAATTCAATCTCAATATCCAACAAATCTTACCCTGCCAACCAAGATCACTACAATAGCGAAATTGACATCTGGAGTTTTGCTAGATCATCATCATCAAATTTGTCCTCTTCAGACCCACTTTTTCACGTGTCTAATTCTCCTATATAACAGAAAACCCCAATATTATAATATAGTATTATTATTATTATTATGCAAAGTTGCTAGCTAGTAATTTCATACATTTTCCAAGTCAAACCAACATATAATTACAGTCAGATAAATAATATTTACATATAATTTGTTTGTATGTCATGTAAAAGTAATATTAAATAATGAAAACGAAAAAGGTAATTTCAATTAACGAGTTTCAGATGGGGTGGCATTGTCAAATGTCAACTAATATCTTATAGCTTAATCACGCTGTCTACTATTAATTTCAAATTTTTTTTTTTTTTAAGAAATTTTAGAATTAATTGTTGTTTATTATTAATGCTTTTAATTAAATGATACTTTTAATGTGATTCTAGTTGCTTAAAAAATATGTGAAATAAGTTTTACTGCAAATTCGCTAAAGTAAACCACATTAACCACCGGCATATATTGTTGGAATTATTTTTTAAATTTATTGATCTCCATAATCTTCAAGTTACGTATTTAAAGTCTTCAATTGTGTGATTATAAAATTATATTAAATAATATTTTTTTTTCTTACTTCAAAGGATGACTTTAAATCATTGTTTTCATAAGATGCTATATCCCATCAATTTAGTAGTGTATTAAGGTCGTTAAATATACTTCCAAGATACAACAAAGCTTCTTTTTTGTTTTCTATATACATTTATAAAAATAATCCAAAAACACATTTTATTTTAAAAAACATTCAAGATAATTAATGTTCTAAATTTAAAGTATTTAAAATATTAACTTTATTTATATATAAATAATAGTAGGAAGTATTAAAAAACATTCATTGTTATTTCTTCAATTTTGTATTGTTCTTCTCTTTAGCTTTATTTGTTAAATGGTTTATTTGTTAAATGGATAAGATGAAGAGTCCTATTTATAAATTTATATGCAAACATCCTTAAAATGTTACAACATTTTAATAAGTTGTGATTTTTTTTTAAAAGTAATATCTTTTTAATTGTTCACAAATAATTAAAACTTATCCAAAAAACATGTTATTTTATAAAAAAAAATATAACATTTAAACATAAATCATGTTATTAAACATAATTTCCAACTTATATAAAGTTGATATAACATTAAACATAATTTCCAACATATATAAGGACGGTCATATTAATTATGCGTTTCCTATGATCACCATCATCTTCTCTTTCTAACTGAGCAATTATAATTCTTACCTTTTTTTTATTTTTTATTTTAGGATGATCAAGTTGGTATAAAGTTTGATTAATTATTGCACTATATTTATATATAATATTGAAAAAATAAATCAAAAGTATAATTATCTTTTGATCAAGTGGTGTGTCGGTTTGTATAACATGGTGCTAAAATAAGCCAGAGCTCCTCGGCGCTCTGGTCCATTTAGGCTTTAGCAGTTTAGCCTAATTGATCACTGTATGACTAAAAAGTTGGCGCTGCATTAGCTAGCATAAACATGAGAACCCACAGAGACCGACAAAGGCACAAAGAGACTATACTTTTCCCTAACTTTAAAAAAAGTCAAAAAGTTACTCCATCGATATTTATATAACGTCACTTTTTCGTCATATATCAAGTGAGTTAAGTATATTCATTCATCCACCTAATTTCAAGAGAAATTATTATATCTGATGAGGTATTATTATTAATAACAAAATATATTATTAATTTTTAAATTTTAATTAAATTTACCTATAAATTTTTAAAATTTTATATATAAATTATTAAAATTTTAAATCATATAATTTAGTCTTTGAAATTTTAAAAATTTACTAATAATTTTTAAATTTTTGATTCATAAATAAGTATTTTAATAATTTAGTTAATATATATGTGTAAAATATTAAAAATTTGAAACTAAATTATAAAATTTTAAAATTAGGATATTATGTGTGAATTTTTATATATTTATGAACTAAATTATATGTTTTAAAAATTTAAATATGTTTCAAAAATTGATGTAACTAAATCACGTAATGCATAGAGAATAACTGCATAAATAATAAAACAATCAAGAAAAATGAATATGCAAATAAAATCAAAAACACATAATTTTTAGAGTGGCTCTTCTTACAATATGTAAAGCTTATATCCACTTAGAAATAAAGCATATCCTTCGTAACAATAATTTTGTATAAGAGTGTTAATACAACCATTAGCCACAAGCAATTCTCTTGAGTCTAATCCCCTAAAGCTTACAACATCTATATACAAATGGAACTTCCTTTTGTGCTATTTTATAATGTATGATCCTAAGAATCTAATGATATATATATATATATATATAGTTTCGTATAGAACAACTCTATATATAGAGAGACCTTAATGTTAAAGAGCACCTACATATAGCCTATTCAATCTCCAATTTTTGCTATCAAATCAACACATGTTTTGTGCCTTTTACGTAACCCCTTACATAAACTTAAACTAGCATAACCACCCTTACAAACTGTTAACAATAATGACTAACTTCTGGTTGTCTCACACCTCACAAATCTCTACCATTGAGACAAGGAAATGCACCATTAACTAAAATATGAATTTAGCTCCACCATGAGCCAAGCTTATGGGTGCTGAGATCCAAAGCAAGTAATAGCCCAGCTTGAACTTGCTGGTTGTAACCGTTTTTATTGGATTATTTTCTATTAGTATCTTCTCTACATTTTTAATAAAACGAAATTTTATATCTATATGATTATTATTTTTATGAAAAAATAGATTATTTAAAAAATAAATGGTACTTTAGTTATCACACATAATAATCACACGTAATTGAATATATAGTATTTTTATTTTCAATGTGTAATTATAATATCGTTAATATTTTATACTTAAATTAGTTAACCAAAATCATTTTTATTTTTCAGTGGAGAACTTAAAATTTTATTTTATTACATTTAACCCAAAGTCAAATCTTACCTAAATTTCATTTGAGATGAGAAGTGACATAATGTCTAAAACTGCTTTCTAGAACTATTTGACATTGCACCGACTAACATTGTTACAAGCTTACTGTTTACGACTAGGTTGACATTAATCAAATGGGACCTTAATCATATTGATCAATGATCAAACTTATTTTTGATATTTTCATTTTAGCCTCTGATCTTTTAGGTAATTAATATAAATATAGACCACGTTCAGGCATTCTTAGTTGTTTATTTATGTTCCCCAATTTTGCATTGTTAATCCATATATGCAATCTAATCGACCTCCTCCTAATTGTGAGTTGAATTTCCAGACAGAATCTATCATTAATCTTCCAACTTTTTTATCTTTATAAATTTTTTTTTTTTTAATTTCCTGAACACATCGTCCAAAGTGGTAGACCTCCCACACATTATTGATCCAAGCAAATATCGCCTATCATTTTGGAATCAAATCGTATATTTACTTTTCTCATTTACCTTCTTTTCCCCTCTCTTTTTGTAAAATTTTAAAATAATTCAATCAAAAAGCAATATCCTTATGAACTCAATAAATATTACTACCAGTTTTCCTTTTTCACCCCTTGATTTACTACACTTAACACTGGTTAACTTATTGTAAAATTAAACGCTTATTAAAAAATGTAATTTATTTGAATAAATATTCAATACTAGTATGTATGTTCCAAATTTTTTTAAAATATATATATATATATATATATCATAACATAGATTATCATTGCTCCGTTATTTATTGCTAGAATTATTGGAGCTCCCGCAACATTAATTTTAAAAGAAAATATTTTTGAAAATATGTTAAAAAATATTATTAAAGACCAAAAATGAAAGCAAACCTTCATTGTTATTTCATATAATATATCCAAATATTATTTTCTTTTGTTAATTTTGGAAAACTTCTTCAAAAATTATTTTCTTATTAAGGTCATGTTTGATACATTGAATAGATGAAGGTGATAATACAAATAAAATTCAATTGAAACAATATTATTATTATTATTGTGTATATGTTGTTAGAGTAATGAAATAAAAATAATGATATATATTAAAATAAAATTTATAAAATTATAAATAAAATAAAATTAGAAAATAAAAGTTTTTTTTTATTTTGAAATGAGATAATTAGATGAAAAAAAATAATAAATATTTATACAAATGTGTGAGAAAAATATAATATTTTAATGTATTTTTGAGATGTGTGTGAGTAATCATTCATGCTATTGTTAGAATGATTTATATTACATTACAGATTAACAATTTAACAAAATATAAAAATACTCTAAATCATTCTCGTTACCATTATTATTAGTATGAACTAAACATGATCTAAAAGAAACTATCTAGCTATTTCCCTAACTTGTAAATATATAGCAAAAAATCCATCATGTGGTTGACTTAATGCTATCACATTAGGATTTATCTATCTTACATTTCAAATCAAATATTTGAATCACGTTACAATTATCATTTGGTTAAAAAAAAAGAAGAAAAAAAACTATATTACATGATAATTAATGTGCCAGAAATAGAGAAATACCGAAACAAATTTGTTTCATGGAGCTGCTGGGCTAGACCTTTCTAAGTTTCTAACCTTAATTTGTCCAGTACTATATTTATCTTCAATTAATTAATTCTCATCATCTTAATTAATCAGATTGAAGTTGCTATTTTCCCATCAACTTTTCTAATGGGAAAAGTTCCACGAAAATTAAAGTCATAAACCTATACATGTCTAAGACATCTCAACTTATCTTGAAATTTAAATGTACACACGTAATACTTTTATGAGAATGACTATGATTGTGAACCCTTTTTTTTTCAAATAGTCAAATGGATAATAATTTACGAATCTGAAGCCTACCACAATATATACCACCAAATAAAATATGTAACTTCAATGCCGACGTACCATTAATGTAGCAATACTTCTATATTTTACTTTTCATTTTCAAATACAAGTTTTCATATGCGGACGCACAATCATAATACATATCATACACTAATAATTAAGGTGCATGCCACAACTAATTAAGGTACATATTTATTGTATTAATTAATTAAGTTAAATAAAATTGGTTTTTTTAACTAACGAATTTAATGGACAACTTTAAATAAATTGATTTGAGTGGTTCATTTGATACATCTATGTAGTATATCAGAAAATTGGACTATTTTACCTTACTCCGTGTGTAAAGGTTAATATGGTAGTTATCTATAAATGTGTTATATTTTTAAATAGAGTGAGTTACCATAAAGGTCCATTACTAATCAATACAATGCAATCCACAAATACATGTATCATGTAAGTAATATAATGTATTTAAGTATGAATATCAATCTCACATGGAGTTGTATAACTTATAATCAAATATTGATATAATTATTACGAATATTATTTAGACAATAGAAACTTATGAAAACTAAAAAATAAATAACAACTAATTTTAAATCAATGTACTCAACAACTATTAAAATATATGAGAAGACGATTTAGAAATCTATAATCACCAAATTTCTTAACATTAAATAACTAAAATTCTCCCCAATATAATTACCAATCAACTATATGATCAATTGAATATAACCTATTATGCATTCATCTTTTAGGTACATTATACATAATATATTAATTAACTTAATTACACTTTCATATCAATTAGGTTGTACACTGCTCATAAGAATTGTATAAACATGCATAGAAAATATGTATGTTATTTAATAAAAAAAATAATTAAATAATTTTCTCAAATCTATTTAATTGTCTATATAGATCAATTGTTGACCAAACAAGTAATAACATAAAATTTAGATTAAATACTATAATTAAATTTTAATAACAATTAAGGTCAAATATTATATCATCACATGTAAAAAATTGAGTTCATAAGACTCATATATTAATAAATTAACTAGACATAATTAAGCTTTTAAAGCTCGAATTTTTGATAAAGAAAGACAACATGATAGATAAAGAAAGGAGAAGAAGAAGAGATACACTTAATCTCTTGTTAATATTCTCTTGAATCATTCACAAAGTTTTGTCTCATTTAATCCCCTTTTGAACTTATATTCTAATTTTCTATTTTTGGTAGCTGCTAGGGTTTTTAATCTTAATTGTGTGCTTTTATGACCTCTATATGGTGCTTTCTATAGGTTGAAATTGATCATCATTAGATTAGGATTCGTATTACTTTGATTCAAGGATTGAGATTGAAATTTGGGATTTTTCCAGGTTGACACATTTTAATCCTCGTTGTTTGTTTGATTTAGTAATGACCCTTTGATCGATCGAGTTCCTAACTGATCGATCGTTCCTATAATTCTATATTTGTTCTCATTTTTTCCTATTTTTAATCTATTTGATATATTTTCACCTATATTGTCACATTAAACATAAATTAAGATTTTTCATAATATTTTAACACATAATAAGATAAATAAGTGGTTTAGAAGTTGACAAATAACTCTAATTTTATAGAGTTTCTAAACTTAACTATTTCCTTACCCTCAAGTAAAGTCAAATATATCTTATTAAAATGATATTGACAATATATTCACAAATACATATATATTAATAGAAGCATGTTTAGTAAAAACTATAATTCTAAAAAGTTGTACAATTCCATGACAAGATAGTTCACATATCCATCAATCAATGTTCCATTAATATAAGAATATCTAAGGCTATTGATGAATTGATTTATGTATGTGTTACATATGATGCGATTCAATGCTCTCATAAAATAAATTTGTATAAGCATACTAATCAACTAAGTCTTAGAACAAGTTTCATAAGTTTATTTTTCACACTCATCTTCATTAATGTAAATACTCACTTAGCTAAATATTAATAAGGCTTTACATGCTTGTAGTGTAAGGCTTGGGTGAGGGTAGATAAATGGATATATTTAGCCTTTTTCCCACCTTAGTTCTTTTTTTATTCATCATGTAATATTTTACTTCAATTAAGCTTTCATTTGATTTTTTGTACACCGTATCTTATTATTATTTTCATTCTTTTATTCCACGTCTCTTTTTCACTTTCTTTTCTTTTTCTTTTTTCTTTTTATTTTTTTATAGCCTTACAACACCCCTAAATTTGTTTTTAATTTTATTATTTTTGTTTTATGTTTGGAGGGATAATTGGATTGTGATTTCTTTTATTTTTTTATAGATGTAAAGAAATAGAGTGCATTATATTTCACCTTGTTTTATAGCATAACACATGATTGCATTTTTCATACAAGCAGAAAGTGTAGGAATAAAGGTAATTTTTTTGGTTATGCTGAAAATGTGACTTAAAGATATGAATTGTTATTAGTAAGACTTAAAAAGGTGATTGCGGATATAAACAATAGTTAGTTTGGAATGGCAAATCGATTTAATAAAGGCTTAAATCATTTCTCAAGCTAAATACAACTTAAGATTTCACCTCAAAGGATGATCAAATAGATTATAAGATATAGTAGACCATATCAAGTAGTATAACTCATCCCGGATTTTCTCTCAAATAATAACATCAAAATCAATTATGAACATTTGCATAAAAATATGAACCAATTCAATCAAAACTAGCAAGCATATGACATGATTAATATAAGTATCTGAACGAACATGTTACGTTTTTTATCCTAATCATGACAACCAATTCTATCATTAGGTTCATGTGTTTCATATCAAATATGCATGCATAAAGTTTCCATGTATTCATCAATTTGTATCCAAATCATAATCGAAAACATTCTAAAAAATGAAAAATATCCTTAAAAAATGAAAATGCATACTAAACACTAAAGTATAGAATGAAGTTCCCTCCTCAACACTAAAATTGCACATAATGAAATGATAGAAAAATCTCTTAACCATGGCACACCACTTCTATCGTTGAAATTACTCAATCTTTATTGTGTCATTGCTTTCCACATTTATTCACGTACTAAACAAAAAACATATAAGTAAAACAATGTTGGGTTGCCTCCCAACATGCACCACATTTAGTGTTCTTGGCTAGATAGTCATATAAGCTCCTAAGTGCATCCATCAAGGTCATCATAGCCTATCATTTGGCAATTGGTCTCCATGATAGTAGTTTACTCTATGCCTATTAACCATGAACAACTCTTTGTTTTTGTTTTCCAAGTCAATGGATCCATGGTTTATTACCTTAATGATGGTGAATGAACTTGACCATCTCTTTTTGAATTTACTCGAAAACAAGTTAAGTGTTGAATTTTTCAGTAACACATTTTGTCCCAGTTTAATAACATAGTGCATAATTTTCTTATCATGCCATCATTTTGTTTTCTTTTTGCACATTTTGATATTCTCATAAGTACTCTACCATTGCTCATCCAATTTATTTATTTGTAGCAACTTTTTTACCTCTCTGTTAAACACTTTTGTTTGCTCACTTGATTGGGAATGATAGGAAAAATATTTGAGTTTTAACTTTGGTGGTTCCTCAATGGATAGTTTGAATTTAGAACTTGTCTCATGATACTCCACAACAACATTAGGTACACACGTAGGAGGCATAGCCTCTAAATATTTCACATTGTAAACAATATTAACTCGTATCACACATTTCACAATTTCATCATTAAAATAAGTTGAACTATTTTTTAATGAATTTGTTACATTATTCATAGCATTATGTGTTAAAGTCTTGAATGTGGGTGGTTCAACAGATTTAGTTAAATTATCATCATGAACACGTGTCTAAGTAATTGTTATGGTGTTCAATAACCCGGTGTGTTTACAAAATTAACAAATACATATTCTAAAGCATCATTAAGGCGCATATTATAAAGTACATCATTGGCTAGTTCATCATTAACATCTTTCCTTTAAACACAATTTCAAAATTTAAGAATTTAATGTTTATCATATTGATATTAAATAAAAAGTTATTGTAATAATTGATCTCTAATTAACTAAAAAAAATTGAATAAAAGTTATTATTTTAGAATTTTTAACACTACGGTTATTTAATAAAAAATTTCTTCTACTTATTTTTCATATTTAGTTTAAATTTAAATATTAAAATAAATTATATTGTAGTAGTTAAAATTAACGAATTAAAAAATTTATTTAGATATTTAACTTTTAAAATTTAATAAATTTAATCTAATATATTTAAATTTGAACTAAATATGAAAATTAAGTTAACACAAATTTTAATAAATGATCAAAGTGTTAAAAATTATAAAAGTAATAGACGGAAATTATAATTTGGGCGAGGGCCGGAGAGGATATGCCGACAAACCCCCTGTAACAGCTGGCCTAGGGAGAAGTCAAAACAGTTGAAGCATAATGTTTCCGGGCCTAAATTGGTTGTTGGCTTAGACTTTTGGGGAGGCTGGGATAAAATAGTTTCCGTTGTGGTCGTTAAAGGCTAGGTCATTAATTCTTCCTATTTTGTCATCATGGGAGAGAGGGATTTTACATGAAATATCATTACTATTAATTGTTTTACACCAATATAATCATTTATATACAAAGGAAACTATTTTATAAGATAGGATTATTATCACATTTTAATTTATTATTTTTTATAATATATTTAATATTAAATTTAAAAATTATTAAAAATATTATTTTATCTTTAATATATTTATTCTATGTTAATTAAAATTTAATATTTTTGATAATTTTTAAAATTAACATTAAATATGTCATAAAAATAATAATATATGATGTGTAAATATCCCTACTTATTTTATATAGATATTAGTAATATATTTTTAAAATTATGAATACATATTACGTATTTATGCACTTGATTCTAGCAAAACATTTTTCACTGGAGTCATAGCAATTTTGCAAGTTGCAACCAAAGCTCAAAAGCTTAGATCTAGTTTTAATCAAACATGCGAGGTGGGATAAAGATAAATAAATAAGTGTTCTATTCATATATAAATTATTTATTTTATTTCTAACATCTTCTAAAAATAATATATGTTTATTATTTTCATATATTATGAACATGGTTCAATATATATTCTTAATTTAAAATTTAATATAAATATATTTTTATAAAGGTAAAGATTAAAAATATTTATATTATAAAATAAATATTAAAATTTGAGAATATGAAATATATATATATATATATATATATATATGTTTAAAATATTTTAGAGAATGAACATATGTTAACAAGTTGAACGTGTATTAATTCAAAAGAAATATTTATTTAATGCCTCAAATTAAGATGAAATATGAAAAATGGGTTAAAAATAAATGTGTATGCGGTTATAATATATATGCACATAAATTAATTAATAAATAAAATATTATATAATATTTGAGCGAATAAAAATACTAGCAGAAAAAAGAATAACTTAGACGCAAAGGTTTTCTCGTGGTGAGTTTTTTTATTTTTATTTTTTAATATAAAAATGAATTCAATAATGCATATTTCTTGGTGAGTAAATACAACAACAGTATTTGTTTCCTGGAAATTAATAGACAAATTAAGGTTACATCTTTGATTGAAATAACTTTGCAGGCACACGCAGGTTAATTAAAAATCATAGAGAAGAGAGACAGCTCATATATATATATATATATATATTAGAATAAAAAAGACTTATCATTTGATATTGAATTACTGTGAGCTTAGCTTTAATTACAATATACTATGTCCCTCTTTGAAAATTAAAACAAATATTGCGTGCATGTGCTTGCAAACAAGCTTTGCATTAAAAATTATGAATAATAAAATAAATATATAATTGTAGTGGACTTCTTTCTTATAAGTTAATATTTAAAATAACATGTACAATAACAACAATTTTGTTATTACTATTTTTTTCATCATTTAGATGTAATTGTCTATCATTATTTATAAATTTTATTTTCAGTCTTATTATTATTATTATTATTTATTCTACGTACTGTTTATATAAAACTAATAATAATAATAATAATAAAAATTTATTGAATTCAATTATTATTACTAAAACCAAAAATAACAAGCTGTCTTCCATTTTGACATACAAATATAATATATATATATGTATTTATTTAGTACTAATTAGTTTGCATATATAGTACCAGTTATTATTTATTTAGTACTAATTAGTGCCGGACACATATCCCCTTTTTCACTAGGCAACAAGAAAACATAAGGTTTCAGTCGAAAAGGAGACACCTTTACCCTACAAATATATATAGTCCACCATTTGTGAATCTGATTAATAAGATATATTCACTAATTTTCAAATTAATTTGTAATAACCCCACCGCACCCCTTTTTTGCTGAAGAAATATATATATTTCTTCAGAAAAAAATAAATATCTTTTATCTTTAATTTGCTTAAAGAAAAGTTTGATCGATGCGTATTATCATTAAATTAATCTTCCACAGTCACTCTAATCGAGTGATATTTTGGTATTTGAACATTTGGGGGGACGAAGGTGCTATGCTAGTTATGTTTTTTCTTAACCTCAGAGCTCATAATTTTTCTTTTCTACTTTTTGATCCCAAAACTCTGGGTAAAACTTGTGTAATATATATATATATATATATTGCACTTCTAAAACGCAAATTTTATTGTTATGGATGTAAAACATTAATTAATTATTCTCAAAATTATAGAAAAAATACTAAACATTATTATAAGTTAAATATGATATTATTTAATTACCATCACTTATAACTCAATTAATTGAGTTTATCTCTTCTCAAAGTTGAAAAAATATTATTCATTCTCATTAATCTTATCCTCACATTTAAAGCGTGTTAGCTTTAGGTGGACTAAAAAATATCAATAGAATATTCTTTAATACAAAGTAAGTATCTGTTATTAGAAAAATTACATATTTCGTACTAATTCACCCGTTGCAATAAGCTATTTTATATAAAGTACTAAAAAAATATAACAATGAAAGGGAAAAAAAACGAAGTGAAAGAAAATTAACTATAATGTAAAATAATATTTAAAAATAAAAATTACAATATAAAGAAAAATAATATTGAAAATGAAAAAGAAAAAGAAAAAAGTGAAAGAAAATTAAATATAAAAAATATTGTATTAAAAACTGTGAAAGAAAAATGAAAAATTAAAATTAAAATTATAAAACCAAATAATAAGTACTATAATTAGGTGAGATTAAGCCATTTTTTATATAACAATTATATTTAAAAAGTAAAAAAAAAGTCTATATATATATATATATATAATCTTCAATGATAAATAAATCTATGGATATTAACGCGAAATAATTCTCTTTTATATATTATATTATAGGTATTGGTTATTCTGGGTGAGTCAAACTCTCAATTTCTTCATGTTTAATTAAATTTTATGTTATTAAATCATCAATAGTTAGTTGGTTATTATTATCTTATAAATACATGAAAATAATTTAGATGTGATATACAGTTTAATATTTTTATTATATATTTTAATATACTTTCTAGAATAAACGTAGAGTTATCAAATAAATTTGATTAGTTAAACTTGTTTAATCTCAATTCATCTTAACTAAGTTATATTTCGATTTAATTTATCTGATTTTTAAATAAAATGAACTAATTTTTAAGTGAATTGAATTGAATTAAATGTAAGTTTTTTATTAAATTTTTTTAATTTATTTAAAATTTTTTACTTAACTATTAAAAAAAGCAAACAGACAAATTATAATTCATTATATTTTTTTCTTTAATATATATTTTTAATGCAAGAGAGACTATATACTAAGTTATTACGTTCTTTAAAATTATTATTATTAATTTTAATGATATTTATATATATATATTTGGAAATCATAAAAAAAATAAAGTGACCAAGATTTATAGCAATAGTGATAATGATTTTCATATAACTTAATTTGGATTGAAAGAAGTTCTCGTATATAAATTAATGTTAACAGTGTAGATGAGAAAGAAAGTTAAAATTGAAATATTATAAAAGAACTTCAACCAAAAAAGTATTTAAAAAAACAGAGGTTCAACTAAATATAATTTTTTGGCTAAAATTTTATTAAATGAGTTAGTAAAATTATTTATAAACCGTTCATTTAAACTCTGTGGATTAAATGAGTGATTATTTAAACTCATAAGCTAAGTGGGTTGTATTTTTTAATTCATAAACTCACTTAATTAACTTTAAATAAGTTAAATTAGGTTTAACTCATTTGAAACATCTAAAAATGTGTCAATGACAATACATCAAATTATTTATGATTTGATTATATAATAATTTAATATTTTATAATAATAAGATTTAAAATTAATTTATTTATTTTAAATAAATACTCAATAAATAAAATAAAATAATAAAACTAATACATCAACAGTTTTGTTTTACTTTATTTACTTAAAAGTTGTAAAGAAAATAAAACATGTATTTTTACCCAACGTATTAGATGGATAGTAATTTTGTAAATATGCGACCAAATTTTAGATTCTTAAAAATATGTATTAAAGGTATTATTATATGTTATATGTATGTATTTTTTTTTCCTTTCAATTTCGTATATAAAATTGACGCCACATATGCAATTCTATAAAGATTCGCTAAGAAATTGACGTCATTTGTCTAACTTAATTAAATTCAAACAGAATTCGAATATATATAAGTTTAGTTTCTCAGCGATCTATAAAAGCAAACAATTGTGTCTTGAAGTAACACAAAGAATGAGTATTCTGACATGACTTTACCTTGTGCATGCTAAAATGATTTGGCTTAGTTAATTGTTGTTTGACTTGTTTGTTTCTCTTGCAACTGCACAAGTTTTGTTAATTGATAGTTAGAAACTCAGATCTAACTCAATCCAATAAGATATCATTGAGTTAAGGATTGTCTAAATTTATAAGCAGTTTTGCTGACTTATTCTTAGTCGATGTGGGACAAGGATAATTAACAGCTCCCTTCCACACGGCGAATAAAGGTCGACATTAGCGCCACTGTGAGACTGTGGTATAGCCTAATTAGGTCCAAACATATAGAGATTAGGTCCAATTCTAATACCATGTTAGGAACTCAGGTCTAACTCATTGAGTTAAGTGTTGCTAAAGTTTATAAGCAGCTTTGATGCCTTGTTTCTAGTTGATGTGAAGTGCTAAGATCTGTGATTGTGCTTATAACCTTACGTTTCATGCCAAGATAAAGGTATAGAAGTTGATCATCATTTTATTTGTGATTAAGTTTTGCTAGGATTTTTGGTTATTGGTCATATTTCTTCGTGCAAACAATTTTTGTTTCTTAGGCACAAACTTAATTATTTATTTTTTTCAAAACCATTTGTTTGTTTGGAGGTGGTGGTGGTAGCTGGTATATATACATATAGTGTATATTTTATATAGAGACGTAAATCAAGTTTTTTAGTTTAATTCGATTCATTTAAAGTTAGTAAATTAAGATGACGAGTTAAAAAAATCTAGTTCATTTTGTTTACAAATTTAAATGACTATTTCAGTATCTCATTTAAAACATATATGTTAAACTAAAAAACTAACGAATAAGAGAGAAAATAAAAAAATATCAAAATTTAATTCTTAATTATTACTGTACAATTTACAAAAAAAATTAATATTAGTTAAATTAATAAATAAAAAAATAATAATTATTTTTTGAAAATAAATAAAAGATAAAATTAAATTAAATTTATATTAGAATATTTCAATAAATATAGAATTTCAAGACAAATAATAATTTAAAAAACATACACAATATAATTGAGGTTAAAAAGATGACGATTGACTCAATTTTAAAATTTAAATTCTATTAATTTACAATAATGTGTAATTAAATCTATATATCATTAAAAATATCAAATAGTCTATTGTATAAGAAATATGTTGCATTTTAAATTTTTGAGTGTTTAGAGAAGTTGATCATACAATTTTGAGATGTCATTAATTTAGAAGAACATTTTTACTCATACTTAAAATATAAAGTGTACTAATTTATAAAATTATATAAATCATTTCATATACTATTAGAAAGTTCTAGAAGTCCAATTTCTAATATATTATCATCAGGTTAAAATTAGTAATTCACAAGCAAAGATATCAAATGTTGAGCTAAAATAACAAATACACAAATAGATGTGGTAGCATTAAAAGGGAATGAGATGAGAAAATTTAATAATAAATGAGGATCTTAGAGACTACCACCCTTAGATGTATGTTGAAACAACTCATCAAAAATAAGACACTCTTGAAAAAGAATGATAATTAAAACTTTGACAATAATAGATAACACGTACTGTTATACGTGTGCTCTTCCTCGTGTTCGAAATGAAAGAGTGGTATACTCAATGTTTAGATGTCAATCACGAGCACAATATTGATCACAAGGTAGAGTCTTGCATACATCTCAACATTAAATCGATATTTATGTTCAAATTTAATATTTTTTGTGCTTTTTGTACTTGACTTTGTGAATCTTTAAGTATATCATTTAAATAAATAATAGTGTAATTAATGTTTATATATTATTGATGAAAGACTTTGAGCTATGATTATTTATTGCTTATTTATTACATTTTTCTATTTTATCTCTTTAAACTTGAATTGTCTACCAACATTATTTAAATGGATAAAAAAATTGAACATATAAAAGAAAAACAAAATGTTGTGATTTTGCTTATTCGGTAGATATACAAATATTTTGACTTTTAAAAAAATAAACATTTGCAAATGTGAGTATTTTTTTCACCTAGGATCTATCTTCACACGTACTAATTAATGTGCATTCATCCCAGGTAGATTGTTGTATAAATATATCCATGTGATTATGAGGCAAGCAGTGCTCACAACAAAAGTCACATCCCAGTGTGGGTAATGAGATTAAAGAGTAATTAGTGAATACTCTAATTGAAAAACTTATATCACAGCACAGCACATATGATGTAATCACAAGAAATTATTGAATTATTGAGTCTTAAATATATGGATAATCGTCTTTATTAATATGTGAACAAACTTAAGGAATATCATTTGTATTATGAATTCAAACGAACTTTGTCACACACATATATATATATATATATATGGAAATTGCATGATATTGTTTACGATATCTTGCATCATTTAAACTGATGCATAAATGAAATTCAATTTAAAGTCCTATTAAGTTTGAAAAAGGCATGCCGAACTTATTCAGAGTTAGATATTTGATTCTTATATATTTTGAAAAGTCTCTCTCAATATAAAATAAATGGGCTACAAAGTCAGGCCCAATAGAAGCCCAAATTTGAAATTTGAGCTTGGGCTAATCTCACCGCTTAAACTTACATCTTATCTTCTGTGAATTTAGAGAATTTCAAGCACTTATTTATTTTAATATTTTCGTTGTTTAAAGATAAAAAAATACATTATTGTTATTTTTATTAATTTTAGATCACATTTAATGATTGATCAAAAATTTATTACAATGTAATTTCAAATTTCACAAGAATTAGGTTTGTCAATATAAAAAATTGATTTAATGGGTAAACATAATTATAATTCTTACAAATTTTTATATAATATTGTATTTATCAAATGTAGACATAACCTCTTACATGTCATCACGGGAGCGGATCTTCTGTTGATTTTTACTTTATTTTAGATCCTATCTTTTAAACTTAATTAAAACACATTTAATGGTTAAAATCATTTTATACTATTAAATAAAACTTTTACCGTAAACAAAATAAAAAATAAATAAAAGAATGGTTGATAATGATTAATAGAAAAATTATTATTAGAAGATCAACTCCCATCATTCACAATAAATTTAAACTTATTTTCTAAAATAGCACTTTTTGTGTATTTTTAAAAACCACCTTAATGAAACCTTCTTAAATAATGGGTACCTTATTAGTTTTTCTCTCCAAATTTATCTCAAAAGTCTTAATTTTAATTGATGTGAGATATACTGTTTGTTTTAAAGTAATATGACTCATTTTAACACTAAATTATCAAGATCAGGTGTTCATAATAACTTGCCAAAGATTGAATACGACTATAAATCTATAGCGTTGCATTGTTAGGTAATATGTGAGTAATTAAGCTATCTATGAGGTAAGTACTATCTTTTTCTTGGTTAACATTCACAATGAAACAATTGGTAGATCTTTAGAAGATGTTGAAAGACATCTACAAAATTAGAATGTTTCTAAATATCAAAACATCACAAGTCTATAATAAAGTAAATTTTGTTTTTAAATAAGATTATATAGTGAAAAATGTTGAAAAAACTCAAAGAGAATCACTCAAAATTAGTTTATTATCTCAAAATTTTATAGATTCATATAAAAAATATATAATTATTTACATATAAGAAAACCTCTCACAGAAGGGTTAAATAATTCAATTTTATTTTGTGTTAAAGATAAAAGACACAAAAAAAAATTCAAAATCCATATTAGGAGTTATAGAAACTTCTTTAAGCTCATGACCTATATACTTTAAAGTTTTTTCAAATTTTTCAACCCATATTAAATATAATAATATTCAAAGGGTCCTAAAGGTAGATATTATAACTTATGGATTTGATATGTAAGAAGAAACAAGTAATATTGGTCTTATTTATAGAGTATATTTTAAAATAATGAATACTATTAGCTCATATATAAATTTGAGTTCATTTATAAAAGACAAAAGATACGAAACAACTATGTTTCAAACTAATATGATGAAATCAAGATTAACACTGCCTTAAATAGTACCATATAATCATATCATTCTAATAGAATCGTGGTTCTTAACTCGTGATCAACCAGCATCAGTCTTAAAAAATACCGAGCTCAATAAAATAATCAAGCATGTTAATGAATAAGTAGAAATTAGTTTTGATTTATCTTGAATAATCAAGCTAAAAGACCCATATTAAAACACTCAATCTTATCTATGCCATCTTCATCCATTTTGTCTTTGTTAGTTCTAAATAGGACAAGAAACTACTTTCATGGGGTAACTCAGCTCCCAAACGGACTTAACTATTCAATATACCAATGAGAAAAAAGAAATGAAAGTCTCACAGGTAATTCACCTACTAGTCTAATCTTGTCTGATTTTAGCTTTGAAACCCTTAATGAAAGGTTAAGAAAGATTTTTTAGGTTCTAGAAAACTTTGAAAAGAGAAAAATATTTGATGCTCTAAATAAAGAGTAACAAAAAATGTTCTATAAGAAATACAAGACATTCTTAAAATATGCCAAAAACATTATATAAATTTATTCGATTTCATTCGCAACTTTTCGAAACAAAAATAGATTTCACTACTAGAAGTCCAAAACCTTGAAAAGGTTCATAAATAATTTTCCCCTTTAGAATTTCAAAAAATAATGAATAAAATATTCAACTCTTATATGAGATTTACCATTGTTTATATTGATGATGTGTTAGTTTATTCAAATTCTATTAAGTAATACTGGAAACATTTAAATATTTTTTTAAAGTAATTAGAAAAGCTAGATTAGTAGTTTCTACTACAAAAAAAATAAAACTTTTTCACACTCGTGTTTGTTTTTTGGAACATAACATTAGTTAAAGGTCAATAACTCTAATTGATAAATTTATTATTTTTGCTGGAAAATTTCCTAATGAAATTAAGGGTAAAAAACAATTACAAAGATTTTTGAGATATCTTAATTATTTATCAAATTTTTATAAAGATCTTCATCAAGACACTAAACCTTTTTATGAAAGGCTAAAGAAAAAATCCACCTAAATGAAGACTAGCCTGTGCTAAAGCAATCAAGCTCATTAAACTGAGAGCTTAAGAGTTCTCATACTTATCCTTAACTCATCTTGACACATTCAGAATAGTAGAGATTGATGCCTTAAAAATAAGATTTTGAGAAATACTCAAGCAAAAACTAACTATAAAAGAGATCCTTGTCCAGTTCACTTTAAGTACTTGGAAACATCCCAAAAGAACTACTCATTCATTAAGAAAGAAATTTTAGCTATAGTTCTTTGTATTTCTAGACTACAAGTCAACTGAAATCCTTCAAAAAGACGTAAAAAACCTAGTCTCAAAACATATTTTTGTTAGGTGATAAGTCATACTCTCTATATTCGATTTTGATATAGAGTTCATTAAGGGAGACTCAAACTCTCTTCCAGATTTCCTAACAAGCAAATATTTACAGGATAATCATGAAGAAAAAAGGCAATCCAAAGGCGTCTCAAGCATAAAGCATTTTTAAAAAGAAAGCTATATAACTCCCTAAAAAGGATGAGTTTATCGAGGTTAATGATGACCATAAAATCTAAGGATATAAATAAATCTCTTGAATATGTAACATTTATATATCTTAAAGATAATTTATCATATTTCACTATCACTAAAACGAATGATTTCTATAAACTCATTTTAAAATAAACAGGCTGACTCGACATTAATGATAACATGAGAAATGGATAACATATAACATTTTTCACTCTAAAAGTAACAAGAGTACTCTCGAAAGCAAATTGGGATACTAATCTTCATGAGAGAAAAAGATGCAAAGATCGTAGGTTGCAACTCTCAGCCTATGATTATTTTGATTATATTCAAGCATGTTACAAACCTTATACTATCAAAACCCTCAAAGGGCTAATACGTGATTCTTCCAATTTAAAACTAGATATCATTATAATTTTCATGATTTTCCTAACTTATTTTCCTATTTTGGGCTATCTTAGGATATCTTTCCTAAATAAGTCTTAAAAGCTTACAATCAATTTGAAGAAAGTAATTTTAATAATTTTCAAAACACCGATCATGCATTAACGTACTTTGTCTCACTCTATAAATTGTCTTGGATAATTAAATGGGATTACTTAATTACTTTCTTTGATACATTTTCATGTCTTACTAAACGAACTTTCGCTAAATGGTAAGATAAAACTCTCATCGACTCGATGTATTTGAGGATTTTAAAATTATCAAACTATTTCAAACCCTTAAAACAATACCTCCTAAAAATGATAAAGGAAAATTCCATTTTGAATCTCTCATAGAAAAATTAAAAAACCAAGAGAAAATAGATGAATATATTTCCAAAAAATTAAAAAAACTTATTTAATCTATCTCAAGCAATTGTTATAATAGAAATGAAAAATAGGATCTAGAACCATCTCAAAGTGATATCTGGATGGATCGATAAGATTAAATCTACTAAAAATAGATAAATAAGATAACTTATTTTGGATTATTTGACTCCAATTTCTTAAAACATTTAATTTAATAAAGTTAAAACATCTTTACTTTATTAAAAAAAATATTTACTTTAATAATTTAAGTTTTGTTTTGTATCGCCCCTGTTCTGCTTATATAAAGTCAAGATTACTCAATAATTAAACATTAATTGAATTTTTTTCTCTTTGTAATTTTAACATTCTCTTTATATGTTTTTTGTAACATATTTTTTAAAACAATAATATATATCCTTGTGTTTATCCAATATTTTTTTGTCTTCTTAGTAGTTCTTTAGTCCTATTATTTTGTCTTCTTAGTAGTTCCTTAGTCCTATTATGTATACGCATTATGTATAGATAGAATAAAGTGAAAAATTTAAATTATTAAAACTTAAATTATTAAAGTGAAAAATTTATTTTTTTAATAAATTTATTTTAAGCATGTGATTCTTCTTTTAAGTGGTTATAGACTATAATATATGATATTTCTTTTAAAAAAATGTAGTTAAATATTTCAAAATAAGTCATTGTCTTCTTCTTATTTTTTTTTTTAGTCACACATTAAGTCTTAATTTTTTTAAAAAAATGATTTTTATTTCAAGTTTTAAATATATTATAAATGATGTCTTATAATAACTAATAAAAACCTATTATTTTAGTGAAAAATTTATGATATATAATAATAAGTAAATTTTTATTTGCAATGAAGTCTAGATGATTTTAGAATACTAGATGCTTATGAAACTTGGACATCTGGATATAAGAATTAAGATCACGTGATCTTAAAAATGGAAAGGAAAAAAAAATATATAATGAATGCAGCCAGTTTGACCGGTCTTGTTTATGAGCCCAAATCTAAATAATATATATATATATATATATATATTATTTTAAATTAATTTATTAATATTTTAATTATTTGAGGTGAATTTTAACTAACTTTTTTTCTTTCAATGTTTTGAAATTTTTCCTTCAAATATATCTTATCGGAAAAAGAAATGATTTATTAATATCGGAAATAAAAAGAAAATAAAACACTTTGATCATGACAGAGAGAAACCAGTGGGGACTACCATGATCCATCAGCACATGATATTCTTAACTTTGATGCTACAACCACGTGACATCACGAGAGGTTCTTTCAAATGCCATCAAGCAAAAACATTATTTTTATTTAACCCACAAAAAACTGGAGAGGATACAGCTTTTGCGTCTAAAAAGTAGTTTTTATTTCTCGAGAACGTGCTATCTCATTATCTTTTCCATACTTAATAGATTTTTTTCTCTCTCGTTCCTTTCAAATCCCTCGATGTAACTCCCTATACAATTTGCAAACACATATTCACGTTTTCTCGTACAATTGCTATTAAAAATAAATTTTAAATAATATTATTAGTTAATATAATTAAATTTCACATAATTATATTAAAAATTATTTTATTTGAGATATATCCTCAAATATTCATAATAATGAACAATAATCAGTTTTGTAAAAACTTAAAAATATGATAGCATAAATTTGATTAATTTTAAATTAATATTTTTTTTAATTTTTAAAATTTTTAAAATTTAAAATAGATAAAATATTTATTAATTTTAACATTAATATTTTTTTATTTGTAAATATCAATTCTTATTTTTAAGTTATTCTAATATTAGTATTATTTATTCTCTAAATAAGAACTCCTAAAAATAACCTGCTCAATATAATATTACATAAAAAAACTAGTGAGTTCAATTCTTACCCCACGTTTAGTTGGAGGGAATGGAATGGAATTAATCGAATCGATTCTTTCATTTTACAAGGTGGACGGAATGACGGAATTAATCGATTAATAAAAGAGAAAAAATCACAATTCCTTCTCCCACCTTTGATAATCATTATTTCATTCTCATCTAAACATTTTTTTTCCAATTTTACCCTCACCTAAAATATAACCTTAAATTCAAATCCCAAATTCTCAAACCCAAGATTCCAAAACCCTAAACCCTAAATCTAAATCCTAAAACCCTAAACCCTAAACCCTAAACTTCAAATCCCTAAACCCTAAACCCTATAACCCTAAAACTTAAAACATAAATCCCAAAACCCTAAATACATAAAATCCCCAAACCCTAAACCTTAAACCCTAAACCCTAAATTCCAAATCCTAAAACCCTAAACACTAAACGTTAAACCCTAAACCCCAAATCTCCAAATCTCTAAACCCTAAACCTTAAAACATAAATCCCAAAACCCAAAACCCTAAAACATAAATCCCAAAACCCTAAACCCCAAATTCCAAATTCCAAATCCTAAAACCATAAACCCTAAACCTTAAACCTTAAACCCCTAAATCCAAAATTCTAAAACCCTAAACTATTTTTAGAAAAATAATAATTTTAACCCTAAACCTTAACCTACAAATATAACCCCAAATCATAAATCCCTAAACCCTAAATCACACATCCCAAACCTCAAAACCCTATTTATAAAAATAATAATTTTAATAATATATTTCTTTTTAATTAAGTAATACTTATTTAGAAAAATAATGATTTCAATAATGTATTTTTTCTGACGAAAAAATAGTAATTAAATGACATTATTTGAATTTTACAGCATGTAGGGGTATTAAGGTCATTTATAGCCTTTTCCATTCCATTCCAGTGGTAAACCAAACACTATAATCCTGATTGTGAGCTTGATTCAAGTGGTAAAACCAAACAAAATTGTTTCCTTTCCATTCCATTCCGATTACGATTCCGATTCCATTCCACGAACCAAACGACACCTTAGTATTTATACCAAGTAGGTAAAGTCTATTATCTTTGCTAGTTAACACATTGATAGCTAAAATATTTTATGTATTTTTTTTTACCATTTTTAAATATTAATTAATTTTTTTTCACTAGAATACCCTTTTTGCATTTTTATGAATGATTTTTTTTTGTTTATAACAATTATTTAGAGTTAAAAAATTGAAAAAAAAATTGTTAATTTTTAAAAACCCTTTTTTAGATAGTATTAATGATACAAATATTTTCATTTAATTAATGATAAAAAATATTTTTATTATTATTCCTATTAGTTAATCACGAAAAATATTTTCATGTATCTCAATAAAAATATTAAAATTTTATTATTTTTAGTACTTATTTGTATGATATGTTTTTAAAAGCATAAATTTAATAAATTTTATTTTTTAGTAACTTTTAATAAGAATTATTGAAACAACCTTTAACCAAAAAAATCATTTTTTAGCTTTAATTAATGCCATAAAGAAAAAAATATAAATCATTCACTAAAAAGTTAAAAAGGTATTTTGAATAAAAAATGATATTAATATTTAAATTAAAATATTAATTAAAATAATAAATTTAAAATATTAATGTTTTAATTAAGATACCAACATATGCATATTTTATTTTATCAAATTTTAAAATCCCTACCTAAAAGAAGAGTATTACCATATATATTTCATCCTATGACAAATTTATAAAATAATGTTATATGTTATTTGGGGTAATAATTACTCACTTAGGTACCTACGAGAGAAAATATAATAAGGAAGAAAGATTTATAAGATTTTAATATTTAAATTGTAATTAATATTATAGTTAAGACTAAGGGTTAAAATAAAGTAGGTAAAGATATTTTTTGAAAAAAATTATAAAAATTATGAAAACTATTAAAATATGAAAAATTTTACAAAACTTTAAAAAATATCAAAACAATCAATTACTTATATTTTAAACTAATTTTTTATTTAATAAAAATATTTTTAAACATTTAAAATACTTATATTAATCAATAAATTAAAATATTCTTTAATAAAATATATGTTCTTTTTGTTAAATATTATAGAATAAATGATTAAAATGTTTGAAATAATTAAGGAAACTATCTAATTATAACTATTATAAATATATAAATCTCGACAATAAAAAAATAAATTTTATTATTTATTTATTTTTAAAAATACTTATATGGATAACAAATATATTACAAATAAAATAAAATAAAATATATTATCTAATATAAAATAAATAAAAATTGAATTGAAATGATTTCTTAGAAATACAAATAATAAAAGAAATAAAAATTGAATTGAAATGATTTCTTAAAAAGAAAAAGAAAAAAAGAAAAAAAATCTACAATTGATATTTTATTTAATATTTTAACGATAATAATATTTTATCGATATTTTTGTCATAATTTAACCAAAAAATACAGGCATCACGTTTGGATATTAAGATGTCTACAAAAAAATATTGTTGTAATAATATCATCGATAATATCAATATTTTAATCATTAGTTGAGATAAAAATCATTTTTTTAAATTTATCATAAATTCAATTTAAGGTTAGTGTTTATTGATTATAATTTTATGAATCTAACTATATTAGTAACAATATTTTAAAACATTATTTATAATATATCTCAAACTTAAAATATATAAAAATAATAACTTAAACTAGTATTATCAATATATTGGATGAGATTAATATTTAAGTTTAAAGTTTTTATAGATATCTAAGATTCTTTAATTATGAAAAATATAGTTTATTTATAACTATTTTGCATCAAATTAATATAAAATAATTTTTGATTATATTTAATATATATAAAATCAATAATGCAAATAATATACTTAATTAATACTCTTATTTTGTCAGAGATAAAATTAATAAAAATATATTTTATAATAAAATATATAATTTTTATAATTAATAATTGTTAAATTTTGAAGTAAATGTATATAAAGTTAATATAAAATTGAAGAAAAATTAAATTGATAATAGAATAGGGATTGCGATTTGCGATTGCACCCATCCATAAACCATAATAGGATTTTCTTCGTTTAACAATCATCATCAGTACAAAATTGGAGTTTCCCGCGGTTATCTAACCAATAGTAAAAATATTTACAACACTAACTTAAATTCTATATATTATATTATTTTAAATTGATTATAAAAATAAAATTTTCAAAATTTATAAACGTTATAACTTATTTTAATTTATACATTTTAATCATCAAAAAATTAACAAATTATTTTATTTTTAAGATAATTTAATTATATATTGTTTAAATTTAATTAAAATCGTTTAAATCCGTTTATACGTTTAATTAAAATATTTTTTTTAAATTTACTAAATAAAGTCTTTTAAGTTTTCATAAAATAGATCTAGAAAGAGAATAATGCTGAAATTATATTGAAATTATGTTGACAGACATAGAATTATGGATATAGAAAGAGAATACTGTTGAAATTATTTTGACAGAATCTTAATCCGCTCTGGAGTTATTTTGCACACTTTCCCTTAGTGTTTTCCCCTTTTGCTAGAGTTAAAGAAGTGGGCACTTGCTTGGATACAAGTTGCATTATACTCCTGCAGAGTCTTGAGTCCATAATACCTCTCAAAGTTGTGGCTCTTTCTGATCCTTTTCTTATCATAATTTGCAGTAAATGTAGCTGAGTTAAACCGTAGTTTCTGATGGGGAAGAAGGGAGGCACGTCTTGGTTGACTGCTGTGAAAAGAGCTTTCAGATCTCCTACTAAAGAGGACGAAGAGAATGTTCATTTTTCGATCCTTGTCTTTTCTTTTCTTTTCTTTTTTGTTGAAAACGATAGTATTTTTGGGGTTATTTATCTCTTCTGTTAACACCCAGATCAATCAAATTGGTTCCTGGTTTGTTTTCTATTCTTATTTTAACTGGTTTTTTTTTCAGAAAAGAGAGAAACGAAGGTGGAATTTTAGGAAACCCAACACCACAAATCAACTTGAAACGGTGACCCACCAAAACCCAGTAACAACAAAACCCACAACCGACTCTGCATCGGTGGTGACTAAAGAACAAAAACACGCACTTGATGTGGCGGTGGCTACAGCCCAGGCTACCATGGCCACAGATCAAGCGGCGGTCAAGGTGGGTCGTCTTTCAAGGCCTGATAATCGTGCTAGAGAACACCAAGCCACCATTGTTATTCAGACTGCTTTTAGAGGATATTTGGTAATTATTGAGTTAATTAGGAGCTTATCTGTCAATAGATAGATCCAGAGCTATTTCGGGATTTCTTTTTCTGATGGGATCTTTTTACTTTTGTATGTTGTGATTGAGTGAAGGCAAGGAGGGCACTACGAGCACTTAAAGGGCTTGTAAAGTTGCAAGCTTTGGTTAGAGGTCATAATGTTAGAAAACAAGCAAAGATGACACTTAGATGCATGCAAGCTCTAGTTAGAGTTCAGGCTCGGGTTCTTGATCAACGCATGAGGATCTCTCATGATGGCAGTAGAAAATCTGCATTCAGTGACACCAATAGTGTTATTGAATCACGCTATCTGCAGGACATTTCAGACAGAAGATCCATGGTGAGTGCGTGTTTGATTGAAGTTCTATTAATTAGTCTTTAGCAAAAGAAACTAACTGCTCTTAATATTCATTAGAATCATTAAAAACAACTTTTAGGTGTTGGAAATTTGAATCTTTAATGTGCAATTATAGAAGTACTTTCTTGCCTTTTTCTTTATACCAAACTAGAAAAGATTGGAAAAAGAAGGGTTTTTTTTAACTTTCACAAAAGAAATAATCATTTCCAAAATGATGGCCAAAGAGGTAGCTTCATTTTGCTGTTTATGTATTTCCATTGCATTGATTTGTTGTGTACCACAGTCTAGAGAAGGAAGTAGCATTCCAGCTGATTGGGATGAACGTTCCCACACGATTGAGGAAGTAAAAGTCATGTTGCAACAGAGAAAAGAAGCTGCTTTGAAACGTGAAAATAATTTGTCACAAGCTTTTTCTCAACAGGTTTGTTGAATAGTGCTTTGTTTTTAATTCCCATTTTTACTGCATATTTCTTTGAGCAATTCTTTAATTAATATAATATTTTCAATTCCTGAATAAAAAGATATGGAGAAGTGGAAGGAGCCCATCTATTCGAAATGAAGAAGATCTTGAAGAGAGACCGAAATGGCTAGATAGATGGATGGCTACTAAGCCATGGGAAAACAGGGGAAGGGCTTCAACTGACCATAGAGAATCCATCAAAACTGTTGAAATGGATACCTCTCAGCCATATTCGTACTTATCAGGTAACCGAAGATCAAATGCTAGTCAATTCCACCACCAACAACAAAGACCTAGTTCACCACTCAATAGAGCCCACCACAATCAGTACCATCACCAGAATCACCAGTCCCCTGTTACTCCGTCTCCATCAAAAACCCGGCCAGTTCAAATCCGGTCTGCGAGCCCTCGCTGTCAAAGAGAAGACAGAAGCTGCAGCACATCTCAAACACCTAGCTTAAGGACTAATTATTACTACAGTGGGGGTGTATATCAACAGGCCAGAGTTGGGGCAAGCAGTGGTGGATGTGCTGGCTCTACATTGCCAAATTACATGGCAGCAACTGAGTCTGCCAAGGCTCGGGCACGGTCTCAGAGTGCACCGAGGCAAAGGCCATCCACACCGGAAAAAGATCGTGGCGTTGGGTCCGCAAAGAAGCGGTTATCATTCCCAGCACCTGATCCTTGTGGTGTAGGAATGGGTTATGGAGTTTATGGGCATAATTTGAGGAGTCCAAGCTTTAAGAGTTTAAGTGCAGCAACCCATTGTGGGTTGGAACAAAGGTCTAACTATTCTTCTTGTTGCACGGAGAGCCTTGGTGGTGAGCTTTCCCCTTCTTCCACTTCTGACCTGAGAAAGTGGTTGAGGTGATTAGCTACATAACTTAATGACGAGATTTGATTGTGACATATATAACTCTTTTAGGCTTTCCATTTAATTTGTAATTGTAATTTAGAAGTATGAGCTTCTGACTGAATAATTTAATTAGAGGTAGTTGGCATGAAACTTGGAAAGTATTGTTAGGTGAATGATAAGTTTTTTTCTCCCTTCTTTCTTATTGTTTGATCTTGAGTTGAAATACAATCGTAGACTATCATGTTTAAAAAAAAAAAAAGAACCTCCCATACAAAAAGGTGATGTTTATAAGTGTCATTTTTATTTGCTTCTAAATTTTAATGTAAAATATCTCTGTAATTTGAATTCTTATCTTTGATTTTACGAATATATTTACAAAGATTACACTGAAGCATTTGGGATTCTAGGTATAAACAGCGGATAGTTTGTTTTTATTCGTTTATTTTTAATTAATCTATATTAGATTCTATTCAAATAAATTTTAAGATTTTTAATTTAAATCAAAGAAAATCATAAAATCAATCGAAATCGATTTAAATATGAATAAATTGGGATTTTTTGGATCGAATATTGATATTAAATTTATTTATGAATTATTATTTTATATAAAATATTATATATATATATATATACATAAATTTAAATTTTAAATTTATATTTTTATAACAAATATTAATAAAAAAATGAGAAATATTTGTTCAATTATTAAATTATTACAAATATTTATATTTATTTTTTAAATTAAAATAATAATATAATATAATTATATTACTTATAATATTTAAATATAATATGTATTTATTTATAATTTAATAGTAATTTATTTTAGATAAAATATATCATATTATAAAATTTATTAATAATATTTTTTATAATTTTGAATATAAATTCAAATGTATTTTATAATTTTAAATTTAAATTTGATATGATTATAAATTTTATTAATTTAAATATAATAAGATAGGATAGACTGTTTTCTTTTGCAGCCACAAAAAATATTATAAATGCGATATCTTTTCCGACCCAAGGAACTGCATCTGCTTGATAGTTTATCACATATCATTTAGTTTTATTTTATGTACATATCACTTATAAGAGCCAATTATTAGACTTTTCAGAAAGAGCACTATGTATGTTTTCCCTCAATCCTTCTATCCCATCAAAATTTCAGGCTTGTATAATTACTAAAGAACTGACAAGGGGCCATGATTTTTTAAAGCAGTTTATTTTCTTCACAGAAATTCAAACAATCATTGATGATCTCCTGGGCCTTACTTCACTACTTAGTACAGCAAAAAATAAGTAATGAAACTGCAAGTTAATTATTTATAAAATAATTGATGATTATTGTATCGTGCCATAATCATGTGACCCCTACTAAAATTAGTTAATATCTCTATTAGTCTTTTTTACTATTAGCCAATTATGCTTATAATGCAGGATAAGTTAAAAAATAAAATTTTTATTTCTAAGATAAAATATATGGTAAAAAAATATGGTTTTTTTCTTGTGTTTCACATCAAATTTTTTAAAACGTATTATTAAAATCTTATTTAGAAATTTTATAAACTATTTTATAAATTTTTGAACTATACTTAACAAAATATCATAATTTATTGAAAGTATTAATTTTAATTAAAGGTAAGTATATAGACAATATTTAGTTAATATTGTTTCTTAAATTCAAGGGAGTGAAATAACAAGAAGAATTAATTTCGAAGATCCATGAATACTACATGTATTATCATCATTATTTAAAGAAATTTCGAGGACAAGTTTTAAATGAATGGATGAGAATAATTTATAACAAGATTAAAAAAATAAGGTTTTTGTTACTCAATCAAAATATATAATAAAAGTACAGTATTCTTAGTTTTGTTTTAGTTCTTTTTTATATACTAACGTAATCACATGAGAAACATTATGAATTATCTTAGGAACTTTTAAACTATATATAACTAAGCTTTTAATTTATACAAGTCATTTTATAAAAGAATCAATTTATAAATATTAAATAAGTTTTTTATTTTCTTTTTTCTCTTATTCTTAATATTTTAAGAGTAATTTTTTTTCTCCTATTTGGAGTTTGAAGTCCTCGTCTATGAGATACTATAAGATAGAAGAATATATTTAGACTTATCTTACTCTAAAATTATTAGAATAATCGTTTAAAGATAGATAATATAACTAGATTAATTCTCTTTTAGATTTGTCAGAATAATTGATTAAATAATAATTTTTTTATATTTGTTTTATAACACAAATACGAGAACCTCTTATTAGATAACGATTCTGGTTACTATAAACTTTACTCATAAGTGCTTTTATATTATTGGTGTACTTACACTTCCATCATGCATGAGAGTCTGCATATTTGGTTATCAGCTTCTTTCCTTTTTGTTTCCCTCTATCACAGCAGCTATAAGTTTCTATAGTGATCAAAGCTTTTGAATTGCTAAGCAAAAGGATGACAAACGAAAGTGTGCCTCATAATCCACCAAACTGGTACGAATAACACTTTGTTGAGAATAATTAGTTTAATAAGGGCTAGTTTAATAACGACTAGTTTAGTAACGGCTAGTTTAATAACGGCTAGTTTAGTAACGGCTAGTTTAATAACGGCTAGTTTAGTAACGGCTAGTTTCTTCCTTTCAATGTATAAATATAACATTAGACATTAAACCAAAATAAATTCAATAACTCTCTCAACAAAAATCAGAGAAAATCAACATAGTATCATAGCAGATTTGATCTTGCTCCCAAATCAATCCCACAAATAAGAATTTGTATAAGTTCAAGAAATCTAGAAAATGTCACAACATATAGAGAAACACGGGTAGCCGCTAAATGGTAAAAATTACCATGCTTTGGGCACGTCAGTGACTTTTGGTCTAATCGGCGAGACAAATTTGAGCATGTCACCTGGTGAGAAATCAAAACCAAAAGCCGAAGATCCAACACACCAACAGGTTGACGAAAGAAAGGAAATTTCAGAATGGAGAAAGAGTGACAATCTCGCCACGAGTTGGTTATTGACAACCATGGAACCCCATATCTCTAATCTCATGACATAACTAGATAAAACTCGAGATATGTGGGTTAAAGCGAAGACAATGTTCGGAAAAGAAGAAAAATTACTCTCTTATTTATCAACTTCAAGCAAGAACTTCAATAGTTACAACAACAAAATCAATCCGTCACCTAACTATTCGGCAAAATCCAAAAAGAATGATGAGATTAGAGTGTATCGACCTCTCACAGTAGATCTTGATGAAATCAAAAGAAGAGAGGAGCGGGATGGAATTTTCACCTTCCTTTCCAAGCTCAATTCAAGCATGAGAGACGCCACAAATTCTTCTCAGGGGGGTGAGCCGCTATCCGTCACGAGTTGTTGGGATGGTTGAAAGAGAAGAGACAAGAAGAATAGTGATGGGTACTCAACTACCCGACAACCCCGAAGGCAAGGCTTTCATCACCGCATCTAACACAGGCCGTAACGTCGGGGAGACCAAACACTCACTCGCTGCGATTATTGTAAGAAGGAAGGACACAAGCGCGAGAAATCGGGTAGAGAGCATAGAGAAAATGGGTTACTCTGCACAAAAGGAAAAAAGAGGATATGAGTACAAACGGAGCTGAAAAAGAAATAAAAGGTGAGGTAGATATGGATCAAATGAGGCAGCTGTATACACAATTATCCGTGATGTTTCAAGGAAAATCTCAAAAAACCTCTGGTATGATTACAAACCTTACTCAAAATTCTTTAAATTCCAAATGGATTCTTGATTTAGGTTCAACTGATCACATAACTGGAAATAAAAACTTACTCAATAATTACAAAAAAATTGAGACTAAACAATTTGTAATCGTTGCAAATGGTGAAAAAATGGAAATTTTAAGAAATGGTTCAATTAGTCTCCTTTCAAGAAAAATTTCAAATGTTTTGCATGTGAATAATTGTACATCTAACTTGTTATCCAGTAGTAAAATCACACAAGACTTAAATTGTGAAATTACATTTACATCTAAAAATGTGATTTTTCAGGAATTGATAATTAAGATTATCATTGGTGAAGGTTTTCTAAAAAATGGGCTTTATATTCTAAGTGAAGAAAAGTGCAACTTCAATATTAAAAAAGAAGAAGAATTAGGCACTCTTTGGCATAAGAGAATTGGACATCCTTTCGATAAGATTTTAAAATGTATTTTTGATTTCAAACAACTAGATTGTAGTAGTTGTGACATTTGCAAATTAGGAAAGCACACAAGGTTACAATTTAGTTTATCCAATTGTAAAAGCAAAAAAACTTTTGAGATAATACATTCTGATGTTTGGGGCCCTGCTCCAATTGAGTCATTTAATGGTTATAAATACTTTGTTATACTTTTGTTTCAAAATAATGATTGATAACTGTATTTTATACAGTTATTTTCATCAATTTTAGTAATGATAATTGCTATTTTCGTTTAATATTTATTAATTTTTGTTAAATAAATTAATATTTTCCTTTTATTTGCTAAAAATACATTTGTAATAAAATTAAATAATTTGTATCGAAAGTGTACTTAATTTCATAATTTTTTGTCCACAAATATAATTTCAAATAGTATAGTTCTTAATTACAATTTATAAAAATTGAAAATATAATTTAAATTAAATTTGGGCTTAATTATAATTATTAAAAGTTTAAAAATTTAATTTAAAATTAGTAAAGGGCTCAACTGTAATTTAAGAAAGTTTAAAATGTAATTTGAAATATATTTGTGGGTGAAAATATAATTAATGAAAGTTTAATTTGGCGCAGGAGAGAAGAAGGCCACGCGTAATATTACACACGCGAAGCGTGAGCCGTCCGACGAAGGATGAACCCGGCTCGCGCGTGCTCATCAAGCCCGACCGAGAGTGGAGTACAGAGGTATCTTCAAGCGCGGCTCGTCGTGCCGGTGGGCCCCACGTGTCGCGCAGTGCCGGCGTCGGCGTGGGCCCCGTATGTCGGTGCGCGAGATTCCCCGAGGCGATCGCCGACCATTGGATCGGATCGACGGTCCCGGATTGAAGCGCGTCCATCGGCGGAAGTTGTCGCGCACCGAGCCGCCGTGTAAAAATCTGTGTGACGCGGGTTACGGTAGCGCATTGCATCCTCGCATTTCTGAGAATAAGATTACGCACGTGTCCCACGGTAATATTGCGGCCTAATCAAAGGCCGACACGTAGCTATTTACAAATGGGCGCGACCGCGCTGGATCACGCCCGTTTCCGGCGGCCCGATTTTTTCGCTACACGCCCAAATCTTGTGCGCCGTTCTTGCGTGCATCCGGTTTGTTCATCCAATGATGTGATGCCACGTGTCCTCAGGGAATCTTTCAGCGAATCAGAATGCGACACGTGGCAGCGTGGAAGAGAATTAAAACAGAAACGCGCAGCATCCCTCGATCCCATTTTCGATACAATTTTTGTCCCCCACGCGTTTAAATTATTATTTTCGCCACTCTTTTTTTTGTCCCCCGCGTAGATTTAAATTTAATATTTTATTGATGTATTTTTTTGCTATAAATAGGAGATAGTTTTTGGTTGTGAGTGAGTTTGGAGTTTTTTTAGTTTTGAGTTTTTTTTAGTTTTGAGTTTTTTTTTTTAGTTTTTAGTTTGATTGGAGAAAAGGTTTTTTAGTTTTTGTTGTGTTCGGTTTTGGAGTCGAGAACACTTGTAAGCCAATTTTTGGCTTTTGTTGTGTTCAGCATGTATGCCAAATATTTTCGTTTCTTGATGTTTTAATTTTCCTTCTTCTCTAATTTTTCTCGCATATGTTGTAATTTTTATTTTGATTTTATGAAGTAATTTAATTTTTCTAAGGGTTGCATTTGATCTAAATTTATGAAGCTTTTATTGTATGAAGTTTTTGATAGATTTATAAGACGTTCGATTTGTTCGGATTCTATTTTGTGCTTAATGCTTTTTGATTATTTACGAATTTTATCAAAACGATTTGTGGCATAAAAATAAACTTGAGAAAGGCATTTTTGTGTATATTGCTCGTAAATAGCATGACATGTATGATGAAGGATAGGAATATACCCTAATTGTATGTGTGGCCTATTGAAAACTTAGAACTTAATGAATCTTATTGAATTTAATTCTCATAGAGATATAGTGAATTAATTTAACGAGTTGTGTTTGTACGGAGCTCGGAAGAGATGTATGAATAAAAAAAGAAGTTTTCGGTTGACAAATTAAATGTACTAAAAAATATAAATCTAAAGAAAATAATGTGATTGGAGTGGATTAGTTTGGTGAAAAATTGCAATCCTAGAGTTCTTTTATTTTCTTATTACCTTTTTCTTAAATCAACGATTATTTTGGATAAAATCAGAGAGAAATAATTTTACTACTCAACAAACTATAGTAACAAATCTCCGTGGGATCGATCTTTACTTATAAATGTTATTACTTGCGACCGTGTATACTTGCACGAGTTCGTGGGTTGAAAAACACGCAACAATGTTCCAATAATTTTTTGGTCGGATGCTGTTCTCACCGCAACATATTTAATTAATAGATTGCCAAGTGCCAATTTGAATTTCAAAAGCCCACTAGAAATCCTCTATCAAGAAAAACTCAATATCTATCATTTAAGAGTATTTGGATGTACATGTTATGTGCACAAAAATAAACAACACAAGTTAGATTATACATCAATCAAAGCTATTTTATTGGGGTATTCATCTCAAAAAAAGGGTTATAAATGCTATGATCCGATTAACAAAAAACATTACATTTCAAGAGATGTGACATTCCAAGAAAATGAGCCATATTACAAAACACTAGAAAAGGGAGACTAATAACCAAGATGAACCAAATGAATTTACATTTCCATTTTTTTATTCTGAAGAAGGAAATATAGTAGTAGAAAATGAAAATGAAATAATCAACGAGAATGAAGAGGATGAAACTTCTCAAAGTGAGGTGGAAGATGGTACTATCAAAATAATACCATTGAGAAGGTCTAATTTGACTCCACAACCTACAACTAGATTACGGGATTTTGTAACATATGAGGTAAAATATCATATCCAAAATTATTTATCTTATGAAAATGTTACACCACAATATAGGACTTATTTTACCTCAATTTCCAAAGAAAATGAGCCAAATAACTATGAGGAAGCAATAGGCCAACTGGTATGGTGCAAAGCAATGGAAGAAGAACTTCGAGCACTTGAAAAAAATGAAACATGGGTAGTCGTACAACTATCCGAAGGAAAGAAACCCGTAGGATGCAAATGGGTCTATAAGATTAAGTTTAATAGTGATGGTACTATTAAAAGGTACAAAGCACGATTAGTGGCAAAAGGTTACACTCAAACCTATGGTGTAGATTATTAAGAAACATTTGTACCCGTGGCCAAAATGAATACCGTTAGGATTTTACTTTCCATAGCGGTAAACCAAAATTGGACCTTACATCAAATGGATGTCAAGAATGCTTTTCTCCAAGGAACACTTGAAGAAGAGGTATATATGACACTTCCACCTGGTCGTAAAAAAGAAAATAATTCTAGTCTAGTGTGTAGGTTAAAAAAATCTATTTACGTACTAAAGCAATCTCCACGAGTATGGTATGGAAAACTAAGCTCTTATTTAATTTCTTATGATTTTAAAATTAGTAATGCCGATCACTCATTATTTTCCAAAAATTATGGTACATTCACAACCATAATTCTAGTATATGTAGATGATATAATAATTACCGGAAATAATTTGGAAGAAATTAAAAAAGTGAAAATGAAATTAAAGGAGAATTTTGATATCAAAGACTTAGGTTTATTAAAATATTTTCTAGGAATAGAAATTGGTAAATTAGGGAGTAAACCAACATCTACACCAATAGATAGTAAATGCAAATTAAATATTGAGGATGGTGAACCTTTAGAAGACATAAGCCAATTTCAAAGACTTGTAGGAAAATTAATTTATTTAATGGTAACCCGACCAGAAATTTCTTTTTCAGTAAGTCAAATTAGTAAATTTATGCATACACCTAGAACACCACATTTAGAGGCTATACATAGAATTTTAAAATATTTAAAAGGGACATCTAGTAAAGGAATTCTCATGAAACGTAATAATTCTAATGAAGTGTGTGGCTACTCAGATCTTGGGGTCAGTAGCTTTGATAGAAAATCAACCAACTGGTTTTTGCACGTTTGTAGGCGGAAATTTAGTCCACGTGGAAAAGCAAGAAACAAAATGTTGTGGCACGATCAAGTGCGCAGGCGTAATATCGAAACATGGCATCAACTCGTTTAGCGAGCTAACTTGGATCAAACAACTTCTTTTGATATCGAATTAAAATTCAAGAACCAAGAAGATGTTTTGTGATAACCAAGCGCGCGACATATAAAGATCAAATCCTAGGTGTTTCACGAGAGAACAAAACACATCGAAGTGGATTGCCACTTCATTCGAGAAAAAATTCAAGCAAAGGAAATTGAAACTCCATTTGTGAGAAGTGAAAAACAATTGGCGGACATCTTCACCAAAGGTTTAGATTTAAAATCATTTGAAGAAAATTTAAGCAAGTTAGGGTTGACCGATATCTACACACCTAACTTGAGGGGGAGTGTAATAACGGCTAGTTTAATAACGGCTAGTTTAGTAACGGCTAGTTTAATAACGACTAGTTTAATAACGGCTAGTTTAGTAACGGCTAGTTTCTTCCTTTCAATGTATAAATATAACATTAGACATTAAGTCAAAATCAATTCAATAACTCTCTTAACAAAAATAAGAGAAAATCAACACACTCCAATATTTAACTCTAGAAAGAAAAAAGAATAAGAAAACTCTTTACAACACTATAAACAAACTAATTAACGTGCCCACCAAAAGTTGAAGTCTATTTCATTCCACTTCAAGTTTCATTCACCCTTTGCTTCACAAAAAATATATTTTTTTGTCTTAACTACACTACTTAATACTATTTAGGTATCAAAATCTCACACTTTTTTTTATATAATATTAACTCCATCCTACATCTTAACTATACACTTTACTGTGGAAATATCCCTATTAGTGTTACATAACACTACTCTTTGCCTCAAACATGCAGGCTGCAATCTTGAAACTTGGAGTAGAAGAATTTAAGCACACAACTCCACTGTCGTTAACTCTCCCTCAAGATATTTTTTTCAGAAAAAAAGAAAGAAAAAACTCCCTCAAGATTGTGATAATAGGTGGAGAAAGTTATCAACAATTAAAAGCAAAATGCTTGAAATGCAGCAAAAACTTCAACTAGTTCAAGAAACAATCAGCTATACCCACTTGTCGAGAGGAATTAATACCTTAGTGATAAATATGGTCAACCTTGGATTTATCTTCCAACTATTCATATTCATATACCAAAAAATAATAATAGTAATAATAATTAAAAATAATCCTGTAGTGTTCCATTTTCATTACAAGTTTTGATATTGACTTTAACCAAATCTTACTTAACTGTTTTTTTTTAAAATATCATTTATCACTAGTCGTTTCATACAACACTAAATATTAAATAGGATATCTGTTAAATTTAATAGATGATAGAAAGAAAAATTGAAAAAAAATCTCTACTTTAATTTTATATAATATAATAAAAGTATTTATATAACATAAAGAAATCTAATTTAAAAAAATAATTAAACATAATATCTTTTATATAGTTACAAGGATTTAATCCTATAATCAAAATAAATCAAATAGATTGATATACAAGATCTTTTAATATAATAAGTTAAATATGTTGATTAGCAATATCTTCCAATATGATAAGTCAAATATGATAATCGATAAGAATATAATCCTATAATTAAAGAAAATCAAATATATTAATGGATAAATTTTTTTAATATAGTAAGTCAAATATGTTAATTAATAAGATATTTTAATATAATAAGTCAAATATGTTGATGGACAAGATATTTTAATATGGTGAAACAAATATGCATATTAACAAGATCTTTTAATACTCACTCTCAAGCTAAAACATGGATGTCATCTATACCTAGCTTACTAAGAATAGAATAAAATATTGCTTATCCCAATGGCTTTGTGAAGATATTGATATTTTGTTATTTTGTTAGTGCATAGGTTGTTACATTGACTCATGTTTGAATCTTTTCACGCATAACATGACAATCAATCTTTATATGTTTAATGTGTTCATGAAATATCAATTTTGTAGCTATGATTGCTTGGTTGTTACAAAACAACTTAGTTGGTCCACGATGATAAACTCAAAGATCAACTAGTAAATATTTCATCCAAGTGAGTTTGCATGTGATTGAAACCATTGTATGATACTTTGCTTTAGCTGAAGGTTGAAGGTTGTGATACAGTAAATTGTTTATTAATTTTTCACGACAAAAGTGAATTGCCAAGAAATATGTAATATCTAATGATAGGTTTCCTCGCAATTAAGTAGTGAGACTGATAAGACAGGACTGACATCGGATTAGCAATACTAATCTTGCAGATACTTTAGTTTTATATTTGTAAAATTCTCGCAAGTGTACGAATCATTTTATATAAAATGACAATTATACTCCCAAGGTCGATCTAAGAAATGAATATACGTAGTTTTTAATTTATTATTCAAACTATTAAAACAAAATTAAATCCTAAACATTCTTTCATGATATTTTGATTTTTGTTTCCTAATCTAATAACATAAATAAACATAAATATGTATTCAATAAAAAATAATGCAATTTTTTATCATTCATAACAATGAAGTATTTATAAATATAATAATTAAACTAATTATACTTGCTCATACTATTTAAGTTATTAAATATATAAATTGATATATAGAGAGAAAAAGAGAGAAAAATGTGTGATTTTTTGGGTGAGGGAGATAGTCATTTTATAGGTGAGAAAAATGCTAAAAAAGTGAACAAAAAATCTTAAAAATGGATGTTAGATGCATTTCGAATAGGTTGGCACGCGTATGGAGACAAAATTTGGGACAAACGGGCTCTGACAATCCCTTTTTAATATTACCATGATTTGATTGTACTCTTCTTTGGTGAATATTGGGTCATTATTTTGACTAGTGCTAAAACTTTAGAATTCTCTACGTCTATTTTAGTATGGTTTGTAGTAGATCTTTGTTTGTTTGTAGATTTCAAGTTCTTTCCATGAAACTTATGGCCAAGAGAAAACTATAAAAGTAATAGCATTTCTTAATGGTATGGTAATCTTGATCATAGTATAAGTAATAAAGTGACACATTTTCTTTATGAGATCGTGGGTTCTTGGAAGAAAATTAATTATTGTAAGTCACATTCATAACATATGAATTTGTATTGTTATGGTTGAGAGGCTGCATTAATAGGTTTTTTTCATGGACTGCGGAGTAAGTATCATTTAACCCGATAAGGAATTGTATCACGTTGTCCTTTTCTTCTGGTTCGTAGATTTTCTTGAATCTTCCACATATGAAAGTGAGGGCTTCATTGTAGGATGACAATTTATCCCAAAGTGCTTTCATCTTGATATAGTAAACAATGATGGATTGTTAACCTTATCTAAACTTAATAATTTCACGTTTGATTTGAAAGATTCGTGCATTATTAGCTTGTGAATAACGGTCTTGAAGGTCTACCCAAACCTTTACCACTATTGTATAATAAGAAACACTATTCACAATGTCTTTGTGAACAGAGTTCAAAATCAAGGCAACGACCATATTATTACATCTCTATTATTACATCTCTGCCATGATGCATGTGTCTCATCGGTTTTTATGAGACTTCAATGGTTACATCAACCAAACTGATTTTATTCTTTGAACTTAGGCTAATCATCATAGCATGACTCCATGCTCCATAGTTGTCGCCTACGAGAACCTTGGAAACCAAAACCGTTTCATGGTTGTTCTGAATTATGCAAGGTAAAAAGGTTCAAGACTACTGATGAAGCCTCAATCGATTTCTTAGGATTACTCATGATAGTAAAGTTATTGCTTTTGTCTGTGTATGACATTCTTGTGGTCAGATAGAAATTTGAGTTTTTATGTTTGCACACTTGTATTTTGCTTTGTGGGGTGATGGGGTAAATAATTTGATTCTTTGACTATTTTGCAGATAAGGTTAATGAAAGATAGGGACACTGGAGAAAACAAAGGTTATGCATTTATAGTGTTTAAGACAAAGGAGGTTGCACGAAAGGCCATTGAAAAATTACGTAATAAAGAACTTGAGGTTCTCGTAGTACTTTGTATTCTATCCAATGTGTTTTTGAGAATTCTTGCTCATGTTTATACTTTCTAGTGCCATAAAGCCTCACGATGTCACCTACACTTCATTGTTCAGGATGTTCCATCTTACCAGTCATTTTTAACGATATTTTGACTTTGACATGTATAACCTTAAGGTGTTCAGTTTCTGAAACCAAACACAGGTTATTTATTGGTAACGTTCCAAAAAGTTGGACAGAGGATGAGCTTCGAAAATTAATCGAGGAGGTTGGTCCTGGAGTTGAGAACATTGACCTCATAAAGGTGAAGTTGTATTTTCTACTTTGTCTCCTTCAATGCTCTTTAGCTTATGCATGAGTTTATAGTTTTAATGACTGGCATGTTAGTTGTTGGAGATTGTTATAAAGCTCTTTAATTTAAGGAGCAAATTAAGGAGCAAAACATGGAGCAAAACAAGGAGCAAAACATGGAGCAAAACAAGGAGCAAAACATGAAGCAAAACATGAAGCAAAATAAGAAGCAAAACATGGAGCAATTCATGGAGCAAAACAAGAAGTTTAATTCAAGGAACAATTTAAGGAACCATTAATTTAAGGAGTAAATTTTCTTATAAATAGATGTGTAATTGTAATGAATTAATCATCCAAAGTGTTCATTCCAATTGAGAAAAAAGCTTAGAGAGAAAAGCTTTTGTGAGAAAAAATTGAGAGTAATTTTCTTGGGTGTAATTGGGTTGTGAGTTGTGAGTGTTGTAAATGTTAGAGATTATTGTTATAAAGCTCCTTAATTTAAGGAGCAAATTAAGGAGCAAAACATGGAACAAAACAAGGAGTAAAACATGGAGCAAAACATGGAACAAAACAAGGAGTAAAACATGGAGCTTAATTCAAGGAGCAATTCAAGGAACCATTAATTTAAGGAGTAATTCAAGGAGTGAATTTTCCTATAAATAGATGTGTAATTGTAATGAATTAACCATCCAAAGTTTTCATTCCAATTGAGAGAAAAGCTTAGAGAGCAAAGCTTTTGTGAGAGAAAATTGAGAGTAATTTTCTTGAGTGTAATTGGGTTGTGGGTTGTGAGCGTTGTAAACACCTTGTGTAATTTCTACTCTTTCAGTAAAAAGATCTGCAGCAGGTCCTGAGACGTAAGCAAGATTGGCCGAACTCCGTTATCAAATTTGTGTGTTATTTTATATTCTTGCTTTCTCATAAGTTTGGCTTATCGGGAATTTGCGTTATTTCCCAACAGTAAACACCTTGTGTAATTTCTCCCCTTTCAGTAAAAAGATCTACAGCAGGTCCGGAGACGTAAGCAAGATTGGCCGAACTCCGTTATCAAATTTTGTATTATTTTTCTATTCTTACTTTCTCATAAATCTGATTTATCGGGAATTTGCATTATTTCCAACATTAGTGGCCCCATAAACAGGATTCTCAACACCCAGGCAGAAATCGAGGTTTTGCTTTTGTCTTGTATTACAATAAGGCCTGTGCTGATTATTCACGATGAAAAATGTCAAATTCAAATTTTAAGCTAGATGGAAATGATCCGACTGACTCTTGGGCAGATCCAAAGAGTAAACCCGACCATTCAGCTGCAGCTCAGGTATATTTCATCTAGAAATAGGAAAAATAAATTATTTGAAAAGTATATTTTGGTGCTTTAGTTTCATCTTAATTTGTTTGCTTGCCGGAAGATGTATATTACAGCTTGTGAAATTGGTGCAGTGGGGGATAGATCCAGGGTTTTCAAGTGTGGCATTACGTTTGGCTTATTATTTGATGTAGAAAGACTAGTAAATATTGGGTGTGGTAGGGTAGAAATTAGAGTTCCAATGATTAAAAGACTATGTTTAAGCCAGAAATTTATAGCATTTTGAAAAGTATACTCTGAAATTTCCGATGCAGCAGGTGCACGTTGGTAGTTGGGTTTCAACTTTGGTGGAAATTGAGTTTGATGTTTTTATTTGCTTTTAGTTTCAGGTGAAGGCTCTTTATGTGAAAAACATACCTGAGAGCACTACCACTGATCAGCTGATGGTACATATTTCATACATCCTTGGGGGTGTTTGAAATTTGTAGACAGGCCATGAAGACCTGTGGTTACTAGTTAGTCCTACTAATTTTTTAGTTAACACTAAGAAATTTGCTTGTCTCTTAGCGAGCATGTGTCAAATTAGCTGTTCAACTCAAGTTGATCCAATGAGTTAAATATATAATATTAATACTAATTTTCTGTCATCAAAATTTTGTATGTTTAAATTTTATTTTTTTAAAAAAATGTAAAAGGGTCCGCTTTTGAGTTGTTCCGCCCTACTCATTTTAAAGAGATCTGATATAAGATCAGATCACATAAAATTTTGATGATAAGTTAAGCTGGGATGATCAACACTTTGTTAGGAGAATCACAATTTCAATTCGAACTTAACCAAGCTCTAAACAGCGGAATTAAACATATTCTCCTTCTTTGTGTGAATCTTTTAGGAAACAAATAAATAGAGCTTAAAATGAAACATGCACAAAATCAACACAAGCAATTTACGTGGAAAAACCTTCCCGGTGTAGGAAGGAAACAACCACGGCACTCCTCTCCAAAACTTCCACTATCAAGAAACAATTGTACAACAGTTCTCTCTAGGTAAAACTAGAGGCAAACAATCAACAACATCATCAAGAATACACTTCTTGGAAACTAACAATTATTTCAAGAAGAATGGAGAAATCTAACCCAATTCGTAGTCACTGTTCACTGCTCAGAATTTCTCAAACCGATGAGCCAAATCCAAATCCCACCGCACAGATTAAAGAGTCTTGAGTCGTGAACCTGCCTGCAAAATTTCAGCTTAATCGGACCACAAACGGCCTTCGATCGGAACACTTGATGAAGACTAGCTGGAGAGGAAAAACTGAAAAACTGAGAGCAGTTTTTCTGCTGCAGCTGCTGCCTTTTCTGCACACCTTTTTTCTCTGCAGAATTCTACACACAACAAACCCTAAATAGGTTTATTAATTAAAGAAATGAAATGACACAATTGCCCTTCTTACTCCATGGGCTTTTAAGCCACATGGGCTTCACTTGGGCTCCTCCAAATAAGAGGAAAACCCAACACACATTTGACACCACTAGCGAGCATTCATGTTGGTGACTTGCTGCATACCTATTTAACCTGTACACTGTTTACAAAATTCTCTCTTTCATGAATGGTGTGTGAAGGGATTTATTTTGCAGGTCAAATCCTGGAGGTTATTCTTGCCAAGCCTCAGACAGAAAATCTGATGGACTGGTCATCCTCCCAACCATCATCGATATAGTGCTTATGCTGGAAACCCTTATGGCACTCTAGGGGCTGGGTATGTTGCTGCTTCAGGTTTTCAGCAGCAGGTACTGTACTGGTTTTGGTTCTCTATTCGTTTTGTTGTGTCCTTTTGAAGCTTCGTCCTAAGTTGGTCTAATTTCTCGTGGGTTCTCACGTACAACAAATAGGCAATGATATATGGAAGAGGTCCAATGCCAGGAGGACTGCACATGTTACCAATGGTTCTACCATATGGTCAAATTGGTTATGTTCTGTAAGTAGGTGTATATTTTGAAATGTTGTTGTGTGTTGTGTTGCATACAATAAATAATAATATTAATAGAACCATAAAATATAGATGTGCAGCGATTAAAGTTATTGTTTAATTTTTGTTTTCCTTGTATACATATAACTAAATTCTTGTATAGAAATGTAATGAAAAATATATGATAATTATCATAAACACAATACTTGTCATGGTATCGAAACAAGTTATTATTGATTAATGAAATTATCCGTTATGAGTTTTATTTAAAATCTTATTAAGATTAATGTTTTAGTATTATTAATCTTATAAATATACATATAATCTTTGGATATTATTATGAATGAGATTAAAATATCTTTCTTTGATTTTATGATTATCCGGTCAACCTATTTTAATTTATTAATATTATAACTTTCTTATTTTTTATTTTACTTATTTTATATTTACACTGAAATTAATCTCCTTTTAAGTGTTTACAATCTTTTGTAGTATGAACAGTCGGCTCTGGTCAGCATTGTTAGCAGTTTATTCTTGCATTGAACTTTAGGTATGCGAATATTGTTTAGATGCTAGAAAAATTGCAGTAATATTTCATTTTTGTTCTAAGGCATGCTTAGGGAAGTTCCAGAAGAAGAGTGTTATATTGTCTTGTTCAATGTCATATCAGCAACCACATGTAGTGTTTAATTTAATACCAAAACAATATGCATGAAGCTAGCTGCCTTTTGAAGCTAAAACCTTGTGATTTTTTTATAAACCAGTGAAAATGAAATAAACGTGAAGTTTATTATTTTATCTCCTATTGGTAAGACTTGACATGCATGAACTAGAGATATAGATGAGAATCACTTCTTCCCTTCAATCAAGTCAGCCAAAACACGCATTCAAGTTAAAAGAACGCAGAGGAACGTTTAGGTGCACCAGCAATATGCTAAGCTAATAAAAAAAATGTTCATCCTTTTATCAGTAGTCGTAAAAAATACAATGTCTGGTTTTTTATTATCCCAACAATAACAGACTAACAGATAAAGAGTAATTATAATTTATAAGTAAAAGGAAAAGCTTTAAATTGTCTCAGAAAGCTCCTTCAGATGCTTATCCAATTCATCCAACCTTAAACCCCAATCACTCTTAATGCATAACGGTCGGACTTTATTATAATCCACACCAACCTCTTCTTCTTTGTCACTGCCCAAAGGCACAAGGGATGGGGATGCCCCACGTTTTTCCTTATTTTTCTTCATACCACTCACTTTCTTCTTCTGAGCGGCTGCTCTCTGCATTGCCCATAGCACACTAGACCCGCTTACCTGCCTCTCCTCTTCTCCATCTTCTTCTTTATAACGCTTTTCTTCTTTTGGGGTTGAATTCTTGGCTTTGTTCTCAGAGTAGGCAACTTTGAAGGGTGTGTCGCCTAATGGCTTAGAATTGGCCGCGATGGTGAAGCTCAAAGGACTGAAAATCGGTAATCTGGTCGATTCGGAGATGAGAGGGCAGCGAGGTGTAAAGGGGGACAAATTTGAGGCTGCCCACATTTTTTGCTTTCGGTTATTTGGTCAAAATGCTTAAGGTCATGGGTTTTATTTATATCTTTGTCCTTAATCTTAGCCACAAATTTGCCTTTTCTTGTTTGCTAATCATCCCCAAAATGTTTTTTTTCTTTTTTCTTTTATCTCTTTTCCTTTTCTCCTTTTTAGAGTAAACCTTTCTTTTCTTGTTTGGTCTCTCAGTTTAGCTTAATTCAAAAAGAATAATTTTCTTGGAGTGTTGTTACTGGTTAAAGCTTATGGGCAAATCCTTAATATTTTGTGTAAATATAATAATTGTTTATTTTTTAGATAAAATACTTACATATAAGCTTATTTTTAAGCTCGTAATCAAATCTATCAAACAAAGTTAAAGGAATCTCAAAATTTCAGATAGTCGTATTTTAAATATATTTATTATAACTATAATACATAGGATTACACTCATGTATTTAATAATATATATTCATAAATTTGATATTATTTTTACTACTAAAATATTTATGCTAAAATATATACTAAAATAATATATTAGATATACCATAAATTATATCTTAACCTAAAAGATATCATATTAAAATAAATCTTTTTTAAATAAGAATCTTCATGATTATTAAGTCTAGTTTAAAAAAACTATTCTTTAAATATGATTCTTCTTAATTAGTGAGTATTATTAATTCTATTTGTAATAGAAAAATTATTTATAAATTATATAAGAATCTTATTAATTAATGAGTATTATCAATTTTATTTGTAATAGAAAAGATATTTATCAATTAAATAAGATTAAAGATTTTAATTTTTCCTATAAATAAAACTCATTACCTATTATTTCAATCAATAACATAAGAGAATTATTCTCTCTTTTTTTAATTTCTCTATTTTGTTTTGGAAATATAATATCATAATTCTTTAGTTTTATTTATTTAGTTAATCTATTAAATATTGGTGTTTATATTTAATTGATTAATAAGCTTAATTAATTTATGATATTTTGATCATGTGTTCTTATAGCTTCTTTTTTATTTTTATTCTTAAATTGTTAGATCAAATAATTGTATTTGTCATATCATAATTATTTGATTTGATTATTAATTTTTAAATAAATTATTTTTATTGAACTTGTGCTTGATCTTTTTGCTTTAAGATTTGCTAGTTGATTTGATTTAAGATTTGTTAGTTGATTATATTTAAATGACATATATTTTGAATCATCTAGTTAAGATTTTCATTATTAAATCTGTTCTAGAGCACACACGAAAACTTTGTTTTTGTGCTAACCATTTTGCAGTTAATTCGAGAACGTATCCAATTAGCAAGAAGTTTGTTAGAACGTTGGTCTGAAAACCGCCCACGCTAATATTAAAAATTGTGAAAATTGAGCAGGGGTTCATAAATAAGATACATTAGGCCGTATCCTAGGGAGGATAATATAAGACCGAGTTTGTACTTGAACATTTGTTTTGCATAATAGAAAGTTAAGTGGTTCGATAAATCGGTGGTTTTCCTCTTAATTAATAATTGTGACTTAGGTTTTTTTCATCTAAAAATATAATGTGTTATTCTTTATTTAGGTTATTAAATTATAAATTTATAAAAATTAAAAATAAACTATTTTTTAGGTTAATTAGTTACTTAATTTTTATAAATTTTTATTTTATAAACAAAGAAAATAAAGATAAACAAAGGGTAAATGCGATTGAAAAATTCTCATTCAACTTATCCGACCATATTTGCTAGAATGTGACTGAATTTCTTCTCATTGTCAAATGTAAATGAACTGAATTTCCATTGAACGGCCACAAACATGGCAATAATTTTTCTTGTTTCTGTCTATGTAAAAACAGGCATATGTCTATCATTATATTTCTAAGTAGTTGAATTGAGTTGTTGGTGTTAGAGCTTTGGAATTAATCTTAAAACTTTTTCAGTGCTCTTGGTGTTATATATTTTCCAAAATTTAGCCATATTAATTTCCAACTACAGACCCAATTTTACCACATTCAGGTTAACATGATCAGATAAATTGGCCAGACCAGTTGATTGGAATGATTTGAAAACTAAAAGTAACTAATTTTTTTTTTTTTTTGGGGGGGGGGAGGTAAAATGAAATTGTCATTAGTTTTAATAGTAATGGAATCATTTACCCAAAAACAAATGGAAAGTGCATATAATACGATTGCTCCAATTACTTTTGAGCCTCCTACAATTACAGGACAAGTACCAAAAACAAAAATACATCCTTTAAAGCTCACAAGAATCATTTGTGTTTCAAAAAGCAAGGAGTTCGCTTTGTGATCTGCAGAAAACGTTACCCGCATTCCAACTACAATTAAACCAATATACATAATATGGTACTCCATAGTCCATATTTTCTTCCAATAGAGAGTACCTGACGATTAAATACACCCTCGGCCAAGACAGTTCTTCAGAATCAAATCAATCGATAAATACTTGGACCAGATAAAACCCATTTTCTCTCTTGACCTACACATACAAATAAAAAACATCGGCACCAACAGTTAGAGGCAAAAATATAATGTATACATAATACATCTATAATATACATGCATGTTCCATTACTAGCATTGACATCGATCACATTATGTTGCTAGTTAATCTAAACACGTATGCAACTGATCCTAAACAAACATGCCATATGTAGAAAGGCTATCAGACAACATAACATGTCCTATGTGAATTACAACATTTCTCTCTGTTTTTTTTTTCCCCTTCTTTCTTTCTTTCTTTTTAATAGAATCGGCCAAGCTGAGTTGACAAAAACTCTACTAAAATATATAGTTATTACACTTGCATTAAAGGCTGGAAAATAAATGAATGATTATCAACTCTGCATATATATATATATATATATATATATATATATATACATATGTTACTTGGACTTTTCATATACCGTAAAGTATCTGTGTCTAAGTGATATGACATGGACATAGTTGTAGGTATTCTGTAACTCTAATTTAGTATAAATTTACAAAAGAAAACAAAAATTAGCACGTCCAAGTAACATATAGTTATATACACAGAGTGCACATCATGAGCACATCATGAGGGGAGAGAAGGAGAAAGGGAAAGAGATAACCTCAACACAACTCTTTAGTAGTTACTTCTGATTTCCACACTATATCTTCTAAACTGGATGCAAAACTTTCATAGAACTGCAATATGATCAGAAAAAGGGGATGCCAAAATAAGTAAAGGAAGATACACATTAGGATATATTTATCTCCTTAATTCACATATTTTTTTACTATTTAATTTTGGATGAATGACTTTGTTGGTCCCCAAACTACGCCTCCGTTGACACAAAGGTCTCCAAACATAAAAAGTTGACATGTTCCTCCCAAATCTATTATATTTTAACATCTAAGTCCTAGATTAGAATCTGGAGACTAAAGTGTGACTAATACGTCATAGTCCCAAAACTTGCTAATTTTTTAGATCTAAATGTACTAACATTAACAATTTAAAGGTCTAATTGTAATGAATAGTAACAATTTGGAGTAATAAACAGGACTTAAGTGTGACATTTAATAACTTTGTGGATTAAAGGGTTATAGTTTGGGACGAACAAAGTCCTTAACCCTTTAATTTTTAACAAATTAACAAATAAAACAATATCAAAAGAAAATGTTGACATGCCTTGTGAAACTCCAGCGTGTCACCACCAGTTTTCCGAAGCTCTACCATGTGCACGGAGGGTGCAACCTCAAAAACCTGAAGTTTAAATTGTAGTTATACAAATATCTTGATATAGTAATATAGGTGCTGAAAGCCAAGTTGGTGTTAATTACTTGCATTTCATAAGCCACCACCAGATATTAACAAAGTTTTAAAAGTTTATCGTACCTCAGTAGATACAGAGAGATGACCCTTCCTTCCAGTTTTATCACCTTGCAACCTCATCTGCAACATCATTTCAAAATAACAAAAACGTGATTACAAAACATTCAACATAAAAGACTAGTTAGCTTCTAGAGTAAGAACATGTAAAATCAAACAAATATAACTTGAGAAGAATTTAAATGACCTTGTAGTTTCCCTTGCGAACATTAAAACCTAAAGGTTTTGCTGTTTCCTCGATTTTGGTCATAATTTCTTTCGCAGGGCACTGAGAAGTGAAATAGGTTTCTCGCTTTGCAACAACCTACCAGATGTAAATAAAATTTTAGAGAGCACAACACAACCATCCTTAGCCAGCAGAAGTAAAAATTAAAAACTAACAAAATAAAAATGAAAAATGCAAAAACTTTTGGAATCTAAGTAGGCACTTGATTCAACAAAATCAACCTTGAAGTTCCAAAACAAAGTTCTGAAATCTTCATGGATTGGCTAGACATCTCAGTAAAACATCTGTTATGAAAGTTTACAACATCTAATCCATGCATGTAAATGGTCTTTCATGCGAGATGGGAAACATTCAAGAGCATAAACCAAAGAAATATTAGGATACATACCGCCTCCACCTCAAACATTTTTTCAAGATTGAAGCTGTTGGACCTAGAAATGAGTTCAAAGGCATTCATTGATAAAGGTCTCTCTCTTCCCCTCCTTTCTGTTAAAAGATCTTCCTAAAGAGTTACCAGATAAACAAATAAATCGTTGTAGAAATTGTTATAATTACAAATACTGGAAAATGTATAGGGCTTGCAGTGTACTATTTTAATTCTTGTACATTGGACAGCACTGAATTAGTTGGGGAAAATATATAGACGTTGGATTCAAAATTTTCACCATTGAGTCGTTAAAAGCTGCATCTACATCATCAAGATTTACATGCTCTTCTTCTTGGAAACATGCTGGCTTGTAGCCTTTCTTGAACCAGTTATCTTGTAAAATTTCAGGGATTGTGATTCGCTGCAAAATTACACAATTAGAACATTTTGATCGAAAAAGACCATATAAGGAATTACAAATTCCAGTGCAAATTTACTCAGTCTCTCATATATAATAATACAATAGTCCAAACACAACTAAGACGTCGACTACATGTGAGGAAGTTGTAACTTCAAAGTAAAGACGAGTTGTAGAGCTTACAGTAACAGGGTTGGGGTCAAGAATTCGTCTAATAAGGTTTTTCGCTCCAGTTGAAAACCACGAGGGACATAAGAATTCAGCCTTAAATATCTGAAATTTGTATTTACATTCATAAATATTATGTTAATGGAAGTCCCATCATAAGAACAGGGGAAGCAGAGTATCAAAACTACTCACTTTTCTATACAAAGCAATTTGATTTGCCTCATCAAATGGAAGGTAACCAGCCATCAGTACAAAAAGAATCACCCCACAAGACCAGACATCAGATGACGTACCATCATAACCTTTAACAGTAAGCACCTGATACAAAAAAACTAAGACATCTATAAGAAATCAATACCAATAAAACCATCCATGTATTAAAATCTTAGCAAGTACCTCAGGAGCAACATAATTTGGAGTCCCACAAGCAGTATGAAGCAACCCATCTTTCTGCAACAAGAAGAAAGTGAATTATGTTTTCACAATTTAGTAATTGTTCTGTTTAGCGGTACGAGTTAGCATTATTATATAACCTATGGCAAAAGAATTGAATTGGTTATAGAAAACTCACCTGTACTTGCTGCGAAAATGTACTCAGCCCAAAGTCTGAAACTTTTAGCACCCCAAACGAATCTAGAAGCAGATTCTCTGGCTGCAAAATATGCATGATAACATGGTAAAACATTCATAAGATTTCTAGTAAGTTGATCATCTAAGAGAGTAATAATTAGGTAATACTTAGGGTTTCTTGAGTACAATGATTGATTAAGATGGCCAAAGAACATAGGAAAACTATTTCAAAACCTTCAAATCTCTATGGTACACGCCTCTACTGTGGCAGTAATCTACGGCATTAATTAGCTGCTGGAAATATCTTCTAGCTTCATCCTCTTTAAGCCTCCCACTTTTGGCCTGCAAAATGACACTGGTAAGGTGGGAAATGTTTAAAAAGTCCCCTAGTTCAAGCCTTCAAGGTACGCATGAGTTCCCTTCTTTTCAGGTAGTACACCTTTGGTGTAGAGAGAGAGAGAGAGAGAAGAGCGCACCTGTTAATTAAGTGTAAATCAAGAGAGATAAAATAATTATTTTTCTTTGCCTAATTAACTACTGAACTTCTATAAATAAATTTAAAAAATCCTTAAATATTATTGCTAAACCATTAAAAGAATCACAATACCTACATTTCATTAAATACATACGAGAAACATGTACGTAAAAAAATGACGTTTCGAGTTCGTAACGAGCGTTTAGATAGGCATCGTCCACCCCGTAAGTAAAGGTACGTCTACTAGCATAATAGAAACCAACTGATACAACTACCATCAAGCGATTGAAAGGTGATCGAATTAGCTTACTACTTTGTCGAAGAGCTCTCCTCCATCAACAAACTCGAGGACAATGTAAATTTTTGTCTTGCTTGCCATAACCTATACATATGCAGAATTAGGAGGCTCACAAGGCTAGTAGATTCAGAAATAGAAATGAGAAAAATTTAAATGGACACAAGTAGCTGTTGGATCCGTACCTCGAAAAGATTTAAAACATTTGGATGTTTGATCAGTTTCATTGTTGATATTTCTCTCTTTATCTGCCAGCAAAAACACATCAATCTCTTTATAATATTCTGAAATTACATTTACGTTAAGAAGAAGACAACCATACTGGTAAATCGGCTGATATGCAAAGCCTTACAATAGTTTTCCTCAATTGTAAAAGGTTATTTTAATTAATGAGTTATTTTTGACGAGACAATCATGCCTCAAATTTTAACTCAAAAAACATTTAAATATTAATAAAAATAATTTTTAATTTTTAATATAATAAGGAATAAATATCATGAAAATTCATTCAAATTTTTTAAAGTATCAATGTAAATAATTAATTACAAAAATACCTATAAAATATACAAAATAAATAATACAAATTGTAACTCTTTTTTAATGGGAGCAAAAAAATACAAATATAAATAGTCATAGAGGATAATGTGAACTCTGTAGTTTTAGTAAATGATAAAATTTATAATTGTTATGGGAAAAAGAAAAACAAAGATAATAGGTAAATAAAGATGGAAGAATGTTAAAGAAGGAATATTAATCACGTTTATTAATAAAATTATGATATATAATTTTTATTTTTCCTTATCTATTATTCTTTTCTTATTTTGTAAAATCAAGTTTGAATTACACGATAACACATCAATTAACTTTAAAAATTTACTATTTAAAATTAAACTCTCAATAAAAGTTTTAAAATTTAAACATCAGATAAAATTTAACTTTTATTTTAAGCATCCAGTTTCAAAAAATAACATATATAATACATGTTACGATAAAAATAGTATACTAATAATATTGAATATGATTTAATGAATATGATTTAATTGTATCTTATTTAATATCGATGAAATATAAACAACAATAATTTAATTTAAAGAGCTTTAAAATAAAATAATATATAATTTTTTTAATAATTAAAATAATATTTTTATAATTATAAATTTTACTTCTACTAACAAAGCCTTCTCTTAGAAGAAAAAAATAAAAAAAATGGATAACTAATAGAACAGTGTAACAACAACAAAATAAATATACAAACGTCTCATGCAAAATTCGGAAACATAAACATAAACATAAACATAATAATAATAATAATAATAATAATAATAATAATAATAATAATAATAATAATAATAATAATACCTGTTCGACCATTTTGTGGCGGAGGACTTGATCGCGGTCAACAATTTTGATGGCAACGAACTGACCGGTATTGACATTCTTAGCGAACTTGACCTTGGCAAAGCTTCCCTCGCCCAGTGTTTTGCCAAGTTCGTACTTACCAACACGGGTACGCTCAGCCCTTCCCTTATTTTTATTGCTTCCTAAACCTTCCATTTTTTTTTATATATTATTTTTGCTCAAGGCTGTTCTCGCCGTCTGATGTCAGAAGAATACACAAACGCCGAGAGAGTACTCCTCCAAAACTTAATGTGCCTCTGCGTGTTTTGATCGCCCTGTATAAAGGGCAATCAGACAAGTAGAGACACAAAATACCAAGTAAAACCCAAAATATGAGAGACTAGATTGATAGAGATGAAGGAGTTGATCTAGTTTTAGTCGTAGCCATAGTATTAGTATTAGAGGGAAAGGGGTTGGGGTTGCATTATTGAAATTGCAGTGTAGAGAACGTGTGAGGTCCAGAGTATGTTTCGGGGTCCTCCATAAGACTCTATCTAATCCGCTTCTTGCCTGCAACCACCAGTATCCGACCCGGGTCCCTCTGTTCTTTTGGTGTATAATGCTCAAGCAAATACAAGGTTCCTATTTATTGTTATAATTAAGTAATTTTCTTATCTTTGTTGAATATATATTGTCGTCGTTATTATATACTACCACTTTATCTCCCCAAAATGACCTTTCCTTCGTTCATCATTCAGGGCCTCATATGTTATTTACCTTTATTTCCGTACGCTCATTATAATTAATAGAATACTGTTATTCTGCTAGACTGAGAAATAAATATTACCGTTACAATTACAATTACAATTACAATTAAACGGCCATTTTATATAGGAATTAGTATTATCTTTTTTTTTTCTCTCTTTGATTCCTTTTATTTTATCTAATGGTGTATATGTAATTTTAAATATTAGTTAATTCAAATAATATATTAATAATTATAAATTATTTTGTATATAAAATAAAAGATGTTATTATTATATATTATTAGTAATTGGATTTCGATTAAGATAATAATATTAGTTATTTTTTTTAATTATTTAAAATGATATGTTTTATTATAATTAGATAATTTTATAATTATATTTATAGAATTTAAAACAACATGAATTTTATAAATATAGATATTATATTATGAAATTTATGAATACATACACCACTATAATTAAATGATATATGTTTAAATTATTTATACATGTTTACGTATATATATTATTTATCAACTTTAAAATAATAATATGTACTATTGTATTATTTTGTATAGTTATTAATTATATTTTTAATCATGGATAATTTATTTGAGTAAAATAAGATGTATAATATTGATACATGTATACTAATTAGTAGTTATAATATTGGTTGGTATTTTTAACTATACGATATATTTGTACGAAACAAGATGTAACCTATATAGTTTATATGGTATATTAATTATTAATTATATGAATTCTACGTGTTTATGTATAAAGAATTTAGAAATTCAATGATACTTATTTTTAGATTTTTATGATATGGGTTTTTATTGTATAAAAATTATTAATGCAATAAATATTCACTTAAATATTAAAAAAAATATAAAACGGTTATATATATATATATATATATAGTTACCGTCCTATAAGATTGTTTGTTAAAGTATGATTATTTACAATCTTGACGGTCCAAAAAAATAAAAAAATAACTCTTTGATTGTATATATCGAGAACGGTCAATACTATCCCATTTATTTTTGCATGAAACAGTAAGCGACGAACTTACATATTTAATTCTTTTAAAACATAAAAACTGTTAAATTGAATATCCTCCCCTTTTTCTGACCTTCAAATTACATTTGATTATTTGATATTTTAAATGTATCATAGAATAAAATTGAAGAAAAAAAAATTCAATTTCATTTATCAACTCTTATTATTTTATTATTTATACGTTGTATGTTGTTGATATATATATAATAATTGTAGGAGTCAAATTTTTTTTATTTCATTTATATTATTTATGTGTTATGTTTGTTAAAATTAATATTTGTATTAAATCATTTTATAATTAAACTGTTTGCTTTATTACTTTTTTTATTATCTATTTGTTTATTTTTCATGAATGTAGGTGCTGGTGCTTATATGTTTTACTCAAATTATGAGGAGTTATAAACAAAAAATTTTAAATATTTTTATGTACATGATTTTTTTTTATGTTATATCATGTATTAATATTATTTAGATAAAAAAACTATTAAGATACACAAATACCAATTTTTGCACCGTATGGGTAATTGGTTTTAATTTTATTAAAAAGTAAGCGGGATAGTAAAGGTTTTCCTTATTAAATTATTAATATTATTTGTTTTTTTAGATTAAAATTTATATATTTTAATTTTATTGATTTAGTAAAGGGATAAAAAATATTATTTTAATAATTTTTATTGAAATATTATTTTTTAAATGATATTTCAAATAAAATAATGTAGTTTATCTTTAATTGATCTATCTTTTAAAGTTAAAAAACTAAATAATATAGTTTATAATTTAAAAAATTAAATGATATATTTATTAGTCATTTTACTTATACAAAAAGACTCACTTACAAATTTTTAGTATTATTAATAAATATTTTATTAACAAATTTTTTTAAAGTACACAATTAAGTAATTTTACATAATAAATAGTAAAATTACAAGGGACATCTTTGTAATTTTTTTATAAAATAATTTTAAAATTATTAAATATCATTTTTGACACATTTTTTAAAACAAAAAATACTACATATTACTTTCTTTCTTTTTTTAACTTAATGGGTTATTAAGTAACACTTGTATATTTCATACTGTTTTCAACACGAAGAATTTCAAGAAAAAATACAAAGATAATGACATAACAAAGCAACAAACAACACAAGAACCTTAACATCAATGCGGATATTTTCTTGAATCTTAAATTTTATATCACACCATTAAATATTACATCAATGGCTATGCTATTTATAGCAATCAATATTAACAAATCATATATAACTTCTAATCAAAATCATACACATATAATAATGAAATTAACTATATTAATAAATTGTGTAATAGATTTCTCTATTCCCTTTACACTCCCCTTAATCTTAGAGATATGTCAAAGTCAATAAGTTTGTAGCTAGCATTCATATACAAGTGCATCTCGAACATGTTTCTTTAGACTTTATCCTAAATCAAATCTTATGTACAATTTATAACACCATTTATTTATAATGAAATTTGATAACAACTTAACCAAAATTTACTTTGTATTAATGCATTTGACGCCGTAGATAATTAATTACGATTTTTCTTCTTCATAATATTAGTGCTTCAAATTTGTGTAACTTCTTTAATATTGTCAACCTTTGTTCTAGTTCAAACTTCATTCTTTTTGTCTCAATATTTTGAACATCTTCAAATTGCATTTTTGGATCAGAATTTGTAATATCCTTGTTTTAAGAAGTGATCTATAAAACCTCAATTAAACAAGTTGAATCTTGAAAATAAATGTAAAATTTGCAATCAATTTGAGTTGTAACTATATTTTGTTGAATTCAACAAACATTCTAGCTCATTCAACAAACACTATAGTTCATTCAACAAATACTGCACCGACGTCAAATGCATACACAGTGCCTACCAAGCAGCTGTAAACAATGTAATTCAATCATAATGGTTGGTGAAATAGTAATTCATTGTAGCTCATTCAACAAACACTTTAGTTCATTCAACAAATAATGCACCGACGTCAAATGCATACACGGTGCCTACCAAGCAGCTGTAAACCATGTAATTCAATCATAATGATTGGTGAAATAGTAATTAATATTTGTCTATATAAACAATGTACATATCCGATACAAATTAAAAAAATATACGAAGAAAAATATTTATTTCTTCGAATATTGATTTCTTCGTATTTCTAACATGAAACTCCACTTGATATTTCATACTAGTCTAAAATTTACTTGAAATCCTAACATGAAACTCCACTTGATATTTCATACTAGTCTAAAATTTACTTGAAATCCAATAGAAGTATCATTAAGAACTAAGACCGAAGAGCAGAAAAACAGACCTTGATATTCTCTTTAACTTTGAGATAAGAGTTGGTTGGATCAAAATTTCACATTTGCACATAACAATTAATCAGAAATGAGATAAAAGGCAGAGAGCAATAGAGAAGATCATGTTTCAAGAAAGAAAATTATAGATTGCAATCAACAAAAGTTGCAGACCTATAAACTGAGAAAACGAGAGAAAAACTGATGACTAAGAATTGCTATCATATTGAATTCTAATTTGTTAAAACAGAGAGTCAAAGCCAAACAAAAGAAAAAAACAAAAAAACAAAAAGATGTATGAACTTCATAAAACACAAGAAAGATGAAGTAATAAATCTAAGATCAAAAGTAAACTACAGAGTAATTTAGAGAAAATATTGTTTGATGAGGAAGAAATTATGAGAGAAACACAAAAGACAAGTGCTGAAAACAATAAAACTACGAACTATTTGATTTGTAGCAGAAATTAGAGACAAGAAGAAAATCGATAAGTTTCAACAACTTGATTTGAAGCTTAGATTTATTATAATATCAAGTTACCTGTAATTGGTTAAAATTCAAAAGATTTGATTGCTTGAAAGATAAGAACATGACTAAGAAAGTGAGGAAAACCACGTAACTTCATCGGAAACTTTAGAATGGTAAAGAAAGATTAAAAAAGGAAAATATTGTAAACATGAAAGGAATTCAAAGATTATAAAGTTTTTGAAAGGTATGAAAATTACTGCAAGAATGAGAGAAAACCATGAGATGATATGAATTTTATTAAATCGACAGTAGACTTTCATTCTCCCAAGATCGATGAAGCTCATTGAGCTTCAAGCAAAATTTCAAGAGAAAATAGAAAGATAATGCCATGGCAAAGCAAGAAAGAACACAAGAATTTTAACATGAAGAGAATATTATTTTAAACTTGTATATCACATCACTAACTATTACATCAATGGCTCTGCTATTCATAGCAGTCAATAGTAACAAACCTATATAACTTCTAATCAAAACTATACATATGTAATGATGAAACTAACTATATTAATAAATTGTGTAACATACTTCTCCAATCCCTTTTACACAACATACAAAAAGTGAACTTTCTCCATGTGAATTGATTATGAAAGATATCAAACACTATTTGAGTTTGGTACAACAATCTTCTATCTGTTTTGCTGATGAGCCATGTAGTTAATTACTTTATGAATGTTTATAACAAGCATAAAATTTTCAAATTTATAAAATATGAACATAAAAAAATCAACAATGTATACCTAGAATGAAAAGTAACAATACTATCATGAAAACTTAACTTCAAGTTGAAAAAATTAAATCATAAATCTTTAAATTAAATTAAATCAAATTAATTTAAATGAGTTACAACCATGCAGACTGATAGTGATATGTAACGTGAAGTTGGATACTAATCTGTGGTTGGGTTTCTTAAGTAATTATTCTCATCCGTTGAATGATGGCCACAAAGTCGCACAAGAGGAAATAACTTTATAGTGCAGTGATATTTTCAAGTTTTTTGGGATGTAAAAATTGAGAAATTACGGAAACAGTGAATAAAGCTAGAGAATTAATTCCATTAGAAAAAATTTGTGTCAATCTTAAATATATCGATGAATGAATTATACATTATTTTAAAAATAATTATTATGATACTTTTTATTAATTTTATTAATTATTATTTTAAAAAATAATTAATAATTATATTTTTAAATAAACATTCATATTTTACGTCTTATTGATCTGGATATTCAGTACAATGTATATTAACTTTGTGTCTAGTCAACAAGGAAGTTCTTTATCAGCTAAACACAACTCGAGAACCATAAGCCATATTTAATTGTTTCTGCACTTCATCTGGGGCCAATAAACCTCATTATCTATATAAAAAAAACTATATTAACTGCAAACTTCTAACTCTTTTGGACTAATTTTTTTTAATAATAATAAAAATTAATAATGCATATAATTGTTTTCCTACAATTGCCCAAAAACATGAACAATTTAAGAACTGTATTACTGAATGTAATATAATAAAAGATGCCTTGTGTAATTTAGTGTAACTAGACTAAGTGTTGCATTGTGTGTGGTTAACAAACAAGTGTATTGTGGTTAGTATGCTACGTGTGTGGTGTAGTATTGCTATTAAAAGGTTGTTAGAAGATATTTCAGTTAGTTAGACAACTAGCACAAACTAGCACATGAACACCTATACCTATAACTGTATTATAATCTACAATAGTAACGAACTTCTTCTTCCTTTTTGTCAGCTGCTTCTTAGTTTCCATACTTGATCTCCTAAGTTTCTAGGTTTCTCGTGGTATCAGAATCCCAATGGCTCAACTGCAAGCTTCCATAGACTCTATTGGAGAAGAGTTTTCCTCTACGACAAGCATATTTTCTACAATTATTTCTTGTCCATTATTGAGTATATCTATTAATCATAAATTTTAAGTAAAATTAGATGATATTGTTGAAAATCAACACCAAAATAATAATTGAAGAGATAGAGAAATAAATGAAGTGGTTGAAGAGGTAGAGAAATAAATGAAATAGTTGAAGGTTGTAGAAATAAATGAAGTAGTTGAAGGTCGTAGAAAAGAGAAGTGTGTAGATAAGATTTGTATGGCTAGGATTATTTCTTAGTTTTATATTTGTGTGGTGTAGATTGCATGATGAGGATTATAAATAGTCTACCTTGCATTTGGTTTAATTATTTCATCAAAAAAACAAAATAAGTCTTTGTATTCTTAGTTTGAGTGTGAGTTAAGAGCTTTCTCTTTGAGTGTTTGTATTTCTCTTCAATTTGTGAGTTGCCTTTGCAAGGTGTTATAGTGAGTATAATACAAGTAGTTTGTTTACTTATTTGGATCTAATATTAATAAATTTAGAGTTGTTCATTCTAAATTTTACTCAACAATTTGTATCAGAGCGGGACGGTCAGGGATTGTTCTTAGTGGAGTTATCTTGAGTCGTGAGGAGTTTGGTACTCTACAAGTTTATTAGTCAAGCTTGTTCGGTATAGTCGAAGTCTTGCCGACACTATGGGTGATCTTCAAGTAGTTGGAGGAATCAAGAAGCTCAACAACAAAAACTATAACACATGGGCAACATGTATGGAGTCTTATCTACAAGGTCAAGACTTGTGGGAGGTTGTTGGTGATGATGAAGTTACACAACCAACAGTGGAAGATGCAAACGGCATCTTACGGAAGTGGAAAATTAAAGCAGGCAAAGCGATGTTTTCTTTGAAGACCACAATTGAAGAAAAAATGTTGGAGCATATTCGGGATGCAAAAACACCAAAGGAAGCATGGGACACTCTTGTTACGCTCTTTTCAAAGAGGAATGATACAAGATTGCAACTTCTAGAGAATGAGTTACTATCGATGGCGCAACGCGACATGACGATTTCCCAATACTTTCACAAGGTAAAGTCATTATGCCGCAAAATTTCAGAGTTAGATCCAAAAGTTCCTATTGGGGAAACGAGGATAAAGAGAATAATTATTCATGGTTTGAGACCCGAATATCGAGGGTTTGTTACCGCTATACAAGGATGGTCGACACAACCATCTCTTGTTGAGTTTGAGAATTTGTTAGCCGGTCAAGAAGCGGCTAAGCAAATGGGAGGAGTCCAACTGAAGGGTGAAGAAGAAGCGCTCTACACTAGCAAAAGCAAAGGCACTTTCAAGCGGTACAATGAAAATGGATATAAAAATGATGGCAACAAAGGAAAAATTCCTCAAGGAAAGGGAGGCTTTCGTCCAGGGGGAGCTTGGAAGAACCGTAATAACAATAGAAAATTTGACGGTGAATGTTACAACTGCGAAAAGATGGGTCACATGGCAAAAGATTGTTAGAGTAATAAAAAGCATGTTGAAAGCAATACAGCTACTTCCAGTTCTAAGGAGCATAGCAAAGATGGTTGGGATGCCGAAGCACTATTCGCTACAGAGGAAGAAGAATTGGCTCTTACGGTGACAATATCAAAACAGATTGACTACAAGAATGACTGGATCATAGATTCGGGCTGCTCAAATCATATGACAGGTGATAAACATAAGTTGGAAAGCATGTCTGAGTATAAGGGAGGTCGTGTAGTGGTGACAGCTGACAACTCAAAGTTACCGATAGCCCACATCGGTAAGACGATAGTTACACCTCGATATAGTACTAACCAAGTACCACTTCAAGATGTTTATCATGTCCCAGGAATGAAGAAAAATTTGCTATTTATGGCTCAATTAACATCATCAGGCCACTATGTCTTGTTCGGTCCCCAAGACGTGAAGGTGTATCGTGATCTCAAAATCTTAGAAACACCGACAATGGAGGGGCAACGATTGGAATCAGTCTACGTGATGTCAGCAGAATCTTCATATGTAGATAAGACAAGAAGAAATGAGATAGCAGATCTATGGCATATGCGGTTAGGTCACGTTAGCTATTCCAAGCTAAATATGATGGTGAAGAAGTCGATGCTTAAAGGACTTCCTCAACTAGACGTGCGAACAGACACAATCTGTACAGGATGCCAATATGGTAAAGCTCACCAATTGCCATATGAGGAATCCAAGTTTAAAGCAAAAGAACCATTGGAGTTAGTTCACTCTGATGTATTCGATCCTATCAAGCAACCATCAATTGGCGGTATGCGATACATTGTGACATTCATTGATGACTTCTCAAGGTATGTGTGGATTTTCTTTATGAAAGAAAAATATGACGTATTCTCAAAGTTTAAAGAGTTTAGAGAGTCAACTGAAGGAGAAGTTGGAAAGAAGATTCGTTATTTGCGCACAGACAACGGCGGAGGATATAGCTCAGGCGAGTTCTCTTAATACCTAAGGGAATGTCAAATACGTCATCAGTACACTTGTGCCAACACGCCACAACAAAATGGTGTAGTAGAAAGAAAGAACCGGCATCTTGCAGAAATTTGTCGGAGTATGCTACATGAAAAGAATGTACCTCGGAGGTTTTGGGCTGAATCGATGAGGACTGCAGCCTTTGTGATCAACAAACTTCCTCAACCAAGGTTAGAATTTGTTTCACCCTTTAAGAAACTATGGAACATGAAACCTACAGTTAGCTACTTTCGAGTATTTGGCTGTGTGTGTTATGTATTTGTTCCTGATCATTTACGGAGCAAATTTGACAAGAAAGTTGTTAGATGTATCTTTGTGGGATACGATAGCCAAAGAAAAGGGTGGAAATGTTGTGATCCAACGAGTGGAAGATGCTACACTTCACAAGATGTGGTGTTTGATGAAGCATCTTCTTGGTGGTCCTCAGAGAAGGAAGCATTGCCAGACTCAAGAGAATTTGGAGATAAGCTGCAACAAAAGATGGAGGAGCATACTATTCAATTCCAACCAAGTTTAGATGAATCCAGAGATCCAAACGATGATGGTGCCGAACAAAGAGTAGCTCAGAATCCTTGGCAAACTGGCATATATCAACAACTAAATGAAGAAGGTGGGCCTAGTGAAATAGAAGAATCAACTCCACAATCTCAACTCCGTAGGTCAACAAGAACACGAAGGCCAAATCCCAAATATGCCAATGCAGCCATAATTGAAGAAGCAATAGAACCTGAGACGTTTGAAGAAGCATCGCAAAGATCTGAGTGGATGACATCTATGAGAGAAGAGATCGATGCACTTCAACAAAATCAAACTTGGGATCTGGTACGAAAGCCAAGAGATGTGAAACTCATATCCTGCAAATGGGTTTACAAGATAAAGTGTAGACCAGATGGGTCAATCGAGAGATACAAGGCACGATTGGTAGCTTGTGGTTTCTCTCAACAGTATGGACTAGACTATGATGAAACGTTTAGTCCAATGGCGAAACTTACAACTGTTCAAGTCCCAAACAAAGATTGGAAGCTGTGGCAGATGGATGTGAAGAATGCTTTTCTTCATGGAGAGTTGGATCGGGAGATCTACATGATCCAACCAATGGGTTTTCACAGCCAAGATCATCCTGAATATGTGTGTAAGCTGCGGAAAGCACTTTACGGATTAAAACAAGCACCCAAGGTATGGTATGGTAAGATTGCTGAATTTCTAACACAAAGTGGTTATTCAGTAACACCTGCAGATTTCAGCTTGTTTGTTAAAGCCAATGAAGGAAAGCTAGCTATTGTGCTAGTATATGTGGATGACTTAATCATAACTGGTCATAATGAGGCAGAAATTCTTCGAACAAAGGAGAATTTGTCAGTCCATTTCCAGATGAAAGAACTTGGCCAACTCAAGCACTTCCTTGGTTTAGAGGTTAATCGCACACAAGAAGGAATATTTCTTTGTCAGCAAAAATATTCTAAAGATTTGATAAAATGGTTCAGAATGCTTGAATGCAAACCAATTTCGACGCCGATGGAGCCAAATGCCAACATGTGTGCACATGAAGGAAAAGATTTGGAAGATGTGACAATGTATCGAAATTTGGTAGGCAGTCTGATCTACTTAACCTTAACTCGGCCTGACATTTCTTATGCAATTAGTGTAATGAGTCGGTACATGCAAAATCCAAAGAAGCCACATTTGGAAGCAGTTCGACGAATATTGAGATATGTGAAGAGTACAATTGACTATGGTCTTTTATACAAGAAAGGTGGAGACAACAAGTTAGTTGGTTACTGCGATGCAGACTATGCAGGAGATCATGACACCAGGAGATCAACAACTGGGTATGTGTTTAAGCTAGGTTCTGGAACAATTTCTTGGTGTAGCAAGAGACAACCAACACTATCATTATCAACCACTAAAGCTGAGTATCAAGCAGCGGCAATGGAAGCTTAAGAGTGTACATGGTTGATACAGCTAATGAATAATCTACATCAATCAGTAGATTATGCAGTACCGTTGTATTGTGACAATCAATCAACAATTCGTTTGGCAGAGAATCATGTCTTTCATGCAAGAACTAAGCATGTTGAAATACACTATCACTTTATCAAAGAAAAGGTTTTGCAAAAAGAAATTGAAATGAGGCAAATCAAGACAGATAATCAAGTTGCAGACTTGTTCACAAAAAGATTAAGCGTTGGCAAGTTCGAAATGTTTCGCCATCAACTTGACACAGTAAAAATAGTGAGAGTTGGTGTTGAGTGGGAGTGTTGAAAATCAACACCAAAATAATAATTGAAGAGGTAGAGAAATAAATGAAGTGGTTAAAGAGGTAGAGAAATAAATGAAATGGTTGAATGTTGTAGAAATAAATGAAGTAGTTGAAGGTTGTAGAAATAAATGAAGTAGTTAAAGGTTGTAGAAATAAATGAAATGGTTGAAGGTTGTAGAAATAAATGAAGTGGTTGAAGGTTGTAGAAAAGATAAGTGTGTAGATAAAATTTGTATGGCTAGGATTATTTCTTAGTTTTATATTTGTGTGGTGTAGATTGCATGGTGAGGACTATAAATAGCCTACCTTGCATTTGGTTTAATTATTCCATCAAAAAAACAAAATAAGTCTTTGTATTCTTAGTTTGAGTGTGAGTTAAGAGCTTTCTCTTTGAGTGTTTGTATTTCTCTTCAATTTGTGAGTTGCCTTTGCAAGGTGTTATAGTGAGTATAATACAAGTAGTTTGTTTACTTGTTTGGATCTAATATTAGTAAATTTAGAGTTGTTCATTCTAAATTTTACTCAACAGATACAAACTTCCTCAAATGGAAGGGACAGATTAAACATATGGCTGTGTGTATGGCATACAAGGATTTCTCAAAGGAACTGAATGTATGCCTACAAAACAAATCAAGAAATTGGTTAAAAATTCTTTGGATGAAACTGAAAAATTTGTTGAAGTGTTTCAAGATAATCTTGAGTATGAGATTTAATATCGCAAAGATAAGATAATCATGAGCTGGATTTACAATTCATTAACACCTAACAAACTCAAATTCTTATATGAAAATTCAAGTTCCCATGGATTCTGATCAACCTTGGCTAGGAATTTTCAAAATGATTCAAGTTCAAATATGATGGAACTCGAATAGAGGCTAAAATCAATGAGGAAGGACAATCATATCAATTAAAGAATTGTTTGATTTGATGTCAACCATTGGAGATCATATCTCTCTTCGTGAGCAAATATTTTACTTTATAGGTGGTCTGAATTCAACTAACTATATGTCTCTGGTAACTAGTGTAACAAATAAGAAGAAAATGCTAAGCATTGATGAGATTTTCTCAATGATGGGGACATATGAGAGGCAGATCATTCAAATGAGTCTAACTGATATGCAATTGGTATAGGCAAATCTGCTCAAAATAATTTTGTTTCACCACAATTTGTTACTCAACAATCTCCTAATAATCTTGGATCTTCATAGATATTAGAAAGTAAATCCTCAACCTATGCAGTCTAATATTTCTCGTTCATTTCGTAAACAACCTTCACAACAATATCAACAATTATAATAATATCAACAGCTTACACAATAACAACAAAATTATTCTAGTTATAAAGGAACATGTTAAATTTTCATAAAAGTTGAGCACAATGCTTAACATTGCAAATTTCAGTATATACAAAAAAGCATAACCTAATGATCCAAATAGTCAACAATTTCCTTTTCCTCAACAACCTTTCCCTTCCTTTTTCGTAGACCAAATATGTCCCTTAGACTTGCTATGCCTTCGTATAGACCACAAGCTAATCTTTCTCATGTGACTAATACCTCTCAATCATTACTTCTACCATCATCAAATATGCCACCACTTTTATCCTCACATAAACTCAACTTTCTACAGCATCATTCTCAGCTTACAAATGAGTATACTCAAGTTGTTGGTTACAATGTCTCATAAACTACTCAGTTTATTAATCAATATATACATGTGTATGGACAATATCCTCAATAGCCTTCTTATCATCCATAAGCTTATAATGATATGGTAGCACCTACAGTGTATCAAGATCCTAATTGGTATATGGATTCTGGTACAAGTCATCATCTCACTTCCAATAGTATTAATCTGACACAGTCTACACCATACTCAGTACATAAAGATGTTCTATTAGAAAATGATAAGTCAACTTCTATTTCTCATATAGGCTGGACAAATGTTATCGGTGGACATTTGTTGTTGAAACTCAATAATATGTTGCACGTACTTCAGCTTGCCAAGGATATAATTTATGTAAGACAAATGTGCATAAATAATCTTGTTTTAATAGAAATTTTTTCCCTTCTTCTGTGTGAAGGAATAGAGTCAAGGGAGAGTGTTGTTAACGAAAGGAGTTGGTAATGGGTTATATATCACAGTCAAATTCTTCTATGTCCAGTGATTAATGCCACACCAGAGTCTCATGATCAGGTTGTATGCATTCCTACTATTCTTGTTCCTAGTAGTATAACACCTATTAAGTTTTCGACCATTAAATGTAATAAAGTTACCTTAGATAGCATATCTGGCATAATAAATTAAGTCATCCCCATTTTTTTGTATTGAAACAAATTTTACTTGAAATTGATGAACCTTGTTTTCGTAGTAGTGAAACTGATATGTGTGGTGCTTGCAAATTGAGCAAATTGCATAGACTACCATTTACTCATATACATGAATGGTCTAGTCAAGCTTTTGAGATTATTCATGTTAATATTTGGAATCCCTCTCCAATAATTGTTGAAAATGGTGTGATGTATTTTATCTTATTTGTTGATGATAACATTAGATTTTAGTGGTTATTCTTCATGCATAATAAAGCTTTAGTTCAAAGATAATTTAATAAGAAGATTGAACAGTTGTAATCCGATGGTAAAATAGAATTAAGTCTTTAGAATCTCATTTGTTTGAAAGAGTTTATAAGAGAAATATTAACTATCTATATAATCCATCTTAGTATGGAATTGTAAAGAGGAAAAATAGGTACATTGTGGAGACTAGGTTGCCAATGATGATTATGGCTAGTTTGCCTTTGGAGTTTTGAGTATATAACTTCAGGACTATTGTTTAATATTAATAGGACATCTAATACTTTGTTAATAAGTCTCCTTTTGAGTTGTTGTATTATCACAAACTAGATTGCAAGTTTTTGAAAGTGTTTAGATGTTTATATTTTCCCTATACATTATCTTACTTGAGTTCTAAGTTAAGCATGAGATATGTGTCTTGTGTATACTTGGAATACCCTGAGCATCAAAAAGGCTATAATTATTTAGACCTAATTACAAAAAGATTGTGTGTCTCCTCATGTGTTGTTTAATGAATATGAGTTCCTTTATTTATCTACTTGTGTGTCACCATCAGTTCAAGCTTCACATTCCTAAACACAAGTTCAAGTTCCATAATGTGTTCATTTTGTTCAGTTACCTCTATCACATGGTCAAACTAAAACAATTTATAATGTTCTTAACTCTTCTATCCCAAATACTTCTATGTCTAATAACACACCTATCAGTGATGTTTCACCTTTTCAATTTTTTTCTAACTCAATCTCTTATTCTTTGTCATAGTCTCCTAATACCTTTATAAACACTTATATATCACCTAAAACAACATCAACTCTTGACTCTCTTGATATCAGTCTCTTCACTACCTTTTATTCAATCTATTTCATTTATCTCAGGTCAAAGTTATTTATTAATTTCTAACAATGATGTTAACAATACTTATCTAGGGGTCTTTGGTCCTAATGGTATTAACCTTATAGTTTTCATACCTCATTTTATCTCCTACACAACAACCAGCTATTATCATTGATGTGATGTTAACATCTCAAATACATAAGCCCACTACCTATAATAATGTACATAGTATGTAGACATGAGTTAAAATTGATGTTTTCAAACCAAAGGCCTTGAATGTCACACTCATTTGACATGTTTCTACAACTGTGAGAGAAGCAATGAAACACAAGAAATGGATGGATGCGATGGAAAATGAGTTTGGAGCTCTTATAAGGAATGAAACATGGGAGTTGGTACCACCTTCTACACATGAGAAAATAATCAATCATAAATGGGTTTTGCTATTAAATTAAAACTAAAAGAGATCTTTAGAAAGGTACAAAAGTAGACTTGTAGCTAAGAGATTCCTTCAAACTTAAGGTATAAACTATAATGAAACTTTAAAGCCTACAACCATAAGAGTAGTTCTTACAATGACTTTATCAAGAGGATGGATACGAGGTAGCTTGATGTAAACAACGCTTTCCGAAATGGAGACTTGGAGGGAGAAGTATACATGTATTTGACATGAAGCCTTTGTTAATCAAGAGTTTCCTCACTATGTGTGTAGGTTAAAAAAAGACTCTATGGATTGAAACAAGCCTCTAAAGCTTGGTAGAACAAGTTCAATAATTGATGCACAAAAACTTAGTAATCAAATTTTGTAAAATTTATAATAATTCGTAAATGCACGAATCATTTTACAAAAAGCGATAAGTATATTCTTACAGTCGATCTAAGGGAGAACTATGTGATTTTAAATAATTTAACAAATCTCTTAAAAACAAACACGAAAATAAACCTAAATATTTTGTCACGATATTTGATTTTAAAAATTCTAATCTAATGAAAATAATAAAATGATAAAAAATATATTAGTTCACATAAATTACAGGCAAATATGTAATTAATAAATTAATGAAAAATTAATGAGATATTTAACTAATTGATTATGTTTAGTAGAATTAATTTGGTTAATGAAATATAAATCTAGGTTATTGATTCTTTCTTATATATAAAAATAATGTCTTTGATCATGTCACCATTCGTTATTAATTAAATCATTTAACACCTTGGATCGAACTGTTAGTTAATTTAATTAAATTATACTTATTGTCTAGGAAATTAACAAACTATTTAACTTGACACCTTAGGTCAAACCAACAATTTAAACTCCTAATTAAGTTGTCTTAATTAGATATAGATTGATATATCTAAAACTTAATTTTCATATTTTAGATCTATTATGAAAAATATATTACAAAAAATATGTTATCGGTATATTTTTTAATAATAAACTTTGTAAAAATCTTTAGATTGAAAAGAATCAATATTTAATAATTATTAAAAATATTCTTCTAAATAATCTACACAAAAATATCAACATAACTAACATTCCATTATCACAACTAGCCAAACATGTTAAAAATAATGAATGATCAGTAAATTATTTATAACAAATTCAAGAAATATAATATTGTTTATTGAAAAGAAGTAAGAATACATGTTAGATTTATATTAAAAACATAGATAGATGGATATCCTATTCCATAAAAAGATATTAATCTTTACAATGTTTCTTAAATTACAGCAATGATTTTATATTGCTTAATTTAAATTGTATATAAAAGGAACTATGGGAAAAAAATTAAGAAAAATTGAAAACTAAAGAATAGAATTCTATCAGAAAATTGATACTCATATCAATATTATGTGTGTTGAAATAATAGAAAATGAAACATATTTATAGTTGAAAAATAGAAGAGAAAAATAGATATTGAGAGATTAATCATTGCATGCCATAGCCCATAATTATCCATGCCGTGACCCATATCTCATTTGGTATGCGTTAAATCAAATCCCGACAAGGTCATGTCACAACCTAAAGTTTCCATCGTCGCAACCCCCCGTCAAATTGTTTTTCTTCATTTTTTTATTTGTTTTACTCCTTACAAACTAGTTGAAACACATATAAAGTTGAAAATGAGTGTTTCAAGTATGATTATTAAAGTGCTTATCATTTTAGTCAATTTGAAACTTAAAATATCTAAAAAAATAACAAAAAATATCTGTGATTTTAAACACATAGATTTTCTTAAATATTGATAAAATTATACAAATTTAATTCTATTTTAATGTTTAAGTACAAATAAATCATGAAATATTAGTATTTTTTTAACACTCATCAATAGCTGCATATATGGTTTTAAGAGCTCCCAAGCTGACAACTCTACGATGATTTATGATGATGGAATTCGCATTGTTATACTCATTTATATTTTCATTAAAAAAAATAAAAAATAAAAACACTAACAACATATATATATTTTTCTAAATATTTATTAAAAAGACATTATATATCTATCACATATAGCTTCACCAGTACAAATATTCAAAACACCTGGTCTGTGTGCACTTGGACTCCTCTGAGTTTCCCTTTTATAAGTTTAAACCTCCCCAACCTACACTCACCCTCTTATACTTCAAAGTTCTGCAACTTAACCCTCCTCTCCATCTTCAACGTCCAAACAACTTTCATTCTCTTATGGCGGACTAGGAAATCCATTATCCATATTGGGTTGCATTTTGATGGGTTCATGCGATGAAAAGAAAGCTGAATATGAAAGTTACAAAGAACCCCAGAAGATTTTGCAGATATGTTTGGCTTCATTGGGATCATTTTTAGTAAGCATGACAGGTGGTCTGGTTTTAGCTTGGTGGATTTCTCATTATCATCACTCAAATACACAACTCTGGATGGTGCCCTTTGGCCTCGTAATGTTTACTACCCCAATCCTTCTTTGTTTTGCTATGTTTTTCTCTGATATATGTAATTTGAACAGCAATCAACAAGCTCCTTCAATGGATCACTCCATTTCAGACCCAGAAAGATGATCAATCTTTTCACGATTTCAAATAAATTATATGCTTTTCTTCTCAATAACCAGAATCAAGTCAGTTTTTAGGCATCAGGTCTTATGCAGTTACCTATTTGATCCTCACCAGAGCTACTTCAATACAATAGTTTAAAGTTGAAGGCGATGTTTGATGGAGGTCAACGACTTTTGTATGGTTCTAACTTATCTGTATTGACTAGTAGATAAAGACAAATATGTATTGCTTCATTTTCATAAATGTCAATTAACATGCAGTGTAGGCAAGACAAGAATACTACCTTCACCAGTAGACACAATCCCCAAATATAACTGAAACCCCTCACTATAATGTCTCATTCCTAACTATTAATAATTTTATTTTCCATCAAGTAGGTGCTAATCATTTTCTTTCTTCATGTTCACATTCATGCGAAAATAATATACCAATTAAGCATCAATTTAGTTCAGAGTGGGACAAACCAATCAATATATATATTCGGAGTGGGACAAACCAATCGATATATATATATTCAGAGAGTGACAATACAGGAGTCCAGAGTATTTAAACGAAATAAACACGCAGTACAGAGAGAGGGAAAATTAATTGCTCCTATAAATTGAGAAATGTAGACAATTACAAGTTCACCAAGATGTATACACATTCTTGATTCTTCTACACAAGGATGTAGCCAGATTAAACCCAATTGAGAACAACCATTATAGACAAGTTGAAAGACTCCCTTTTAAGACTGAGTTCTGATGTTAGACTTCAATGCTATTCGCCATATGATACACAGCGTGGTAAATATGTAAGCACAGATTATGCCTCAACATGTGAGTGTGTAGGATATTCCAGGCCATGCAGTGCAGGTATGTTTGCCAGGTCGTCTTTACAGAACAATGGAAAGAACCAGAATGCCTTCTTTGCACCAAAAACCTACAAGAAGGAATAAAGGTCCAACTTAAGAAACTACTAATATTACGGAGTCAGAAGAAAGATGAGTTGCAAGGCCTCAGATTATATAATAAATTTTCTAGAACAATCTTTTAAAGTGAATACAACCTGCTCAAAGTTTTTCTTCCTGCCCAAGTCATATTTCCATCTGACTGCTCTTTTCTTCTCGTAAACCTAAAAACATTAATGGCAACATAATTAAGATGATGAACATATCAGTAAGTTTATTCTTTGAATTATAAGGTTATTATTATGAATATCAGTAAGTATATATTACATATATTTCACAGAAAAAATACCTAGTAATCTTTGTTAACATAAATACGATGGGTGGGAGTAAACACGGAGTAAAGATACATAAACATTCATCAGAAGGTTTTCTTAGGGTAAAAACTTCGAGTGTATTACCTCCACAGATGTGGTGTTGGTTGAGAGAAGGGATGCATGCATAACAAGGAAACAAAGAAGGCTGAATGCAAAGGCCAAATTGAGAACTGCAACAAGGTTCACGGGTCACTAAGAATTACCATAACTGAAAGGAATGAAAACAGAGTCAACATGGGAGAGGAAAAATATTAAGATAGAAGGGGATGTACCAAAAGCCAGAAAAATGACCGCAAGGTAGCCAGGAGAAGTGGAATGATCCTGGGCTTCACCGAAGAACTTGACAAAACAAGGCAGCAAGCTCAAAGTATCTAAAGTGGTCTCCATGAAAGTATAGACCTTTTTAAACCAAATGAGTCCTCAAAATAAGGTTAAAAAGTTCATCTCAAAGCATGGTTGACTAGATTTAAAGTATAGAGAACACATCCAATTGCTCTCATGAATCTCATAATATAACACAGTTCAGACAGTCTACATGATCACATGATTTTGACGACCAATATAATAAAACAAAACACAGGATGGTCTCCATCTTCAACAGCTCCAAAGTTCCAATCTCTATTAGCGTTAAACCACTCATTTCCATGGGATTTCCCAGACTTCAAAAGAAAATTTTGAAAAATTATTGAAAAATCTGGACATCTTTCTTATTTTTTACAAGTTTCCAGTTTTAATTTAAGAAAGAGAACATCACTTTACCAAGAAAAGAAGAAAAAACTTGTAGTTGCGAGCTCCAACACAATTCACCACCCAAACACAATGGTGATCCATCTTAAGTACACATCTCTGGCCTACACAATAACAGCAAGAATAAGATTTCTTTGACATTTCATTAAGGGCCAAAATCTGTGTTCTATGTCTGTGAAGTAAGTATCGCAAACAGGACAAACATTAAGTGATGATTAAGCCACTCATTGATGCTTAAGGCAATAACATTCCCTTGCAAGAACAAAAAAAATATATGTTCGATCAAAACATTCCTATATATGTGCAGGTCGAAACAAACAATGGAGTCTTTGTATAATGCACGTCAAGTTACATGCATGATAATTGTCTAAGTACAATATACAAGCAAAGTTGCTTACAAATAGTACAGTGATGGCAGCGTGGTGGCTTGCCATTTTGGCATCGACTACAATAGCCTAGCTGTGGTCTTCTTTCCACTCCATCGGAAGTTGAATCCAAAGCCTCGTTTGCCACATGATCATGGAAGGTGATAGAACTGCCAGCCTCCAAATTTTCCTGCTCATGTACAGGTTTCCAGTTTTCAGGTACGGAACCAGGGTCTTTACAAACTACCATGGAATAGCTCCACAATAACAGTATAAGCTGCAAAACAGAGAATAGTTTTAGAGTGTGACAACAGATAAGAGTAGCTAAGCTCATGGATCTAATGAATTGTACTATTGATAAGAGTGAAAACATTTGGCACTATCTAATGTCCAAATCCATAAAACTGGAGTCTGGAAACAAGCCTATATATGGTCCAAGTTTACAGCATTAGAGTTGGTTGATACTGCAAATAATATTATTGTCAAGTCCAATATTTCGTCTAGAAAACGGATTCTTCTGTACGTTAAATTAAATGTATCAAGCTTAAGATCGGTGAGCAAATTAAGATACGTGAAAAAGGTAATGCAAATGACCAAATTGAGGCAAATGGTACCAAAATAAAACTGACTTTGAGAAATTCAAAGCTGTAAATTCAACTAAATTGAACTGAACTCAAGTTTATTGACGTTGCAGATTGTTAGAGTAAAGGCAAATAAGAATCCACGTTGAAAAGATAAGACAATCTAAAAGAGTATATAAGTGATTGGATTACTCATCTTAATAAAGTTGATCTTTTAAGTTGGAACCCCAAAGCACTTATGGAACGTCCATTGTCCCGTTCGGCTACCACACACATCAATAGAAGACGCCATAGTAAACATGTACCGAAACGAAATGCCATAACATTCACTAAAGTCTAAAGAAAAATACGTTGAATACTTAAGTTTATCTCCTAATTAACTAGAAACCCAACTCCTGAAAACTTAGAAAGTCTCAACTTGTCGACCTCCACTTTCTCCAATTAATCAGAATCTAAAGGCCGTAAGCTTCCCATCCAAAAAAGGTAAAGAATTATTCATTGCATTAATAAAACAAGGGATGAGATGAGAATTACCAAAATATGGAAACCTCCACTTTCTCCAATTAATCAGAATCCAAACATGAAACTAAGCCGTAAGCTTCCCATAAAAAAAAAAGTAAAGAATTATTCACTTCATTAATAAAACAAGTAATGAGACGAGAATTACCAAAATATGGAAAATAATGATAATGGTGAGAGCAAGGAAGGAGTGGATTCCTCCGCGAAGTAGTTGCGGGCCCCAGGTAAGGACGATGACAGCATAATACGAGACAGAAATTATGGCGACGACCAAGACGATCATGAAATAGCCCAGGACCTTAAGGCCGGTGCATAACCGGAATAGATTAATCTCCATCCAGGTTTTGATTCGTCGGATTAAACCGATTTGTACTTGGGGGATGATGAATGACCCCCTGGGTCTTCGTCGTGGGAAGAGGCGTTTCCAGATATCAGAAGCCAGATTTATTTTCAAATTCGATTAGGATTTGCTATGCGAATTTGGGCTTTTCCTTCTTTTTGGGGGTTGCTCACCAGCCACCACTGGTCACTTAAACTCTGAGATTTATATGTTCAACTGAACAATACTCATCAAGACACTGAAATTTCTTCACACAAAAATTGAAATTAAATAGATACATATACCCAGATTGCCATATACCCAAATTTCTTCGTCAGTGTTTTTTATTTATTTATGGAATTGTCTCCTCCAGTTTAGCTTGCAAAACAACAAAGGAAAATTATCTTATATATTATTTTTAATAAAAAATACAAAAAATTTATACGTCTACTCGTGGAATAAAAATATACTTCAATTATAGAAGTGAAAAATTAGTAGTAAAAATTTACTTATGTTAAAAAATAGAAAATTACCACGTTTACTAACTTTTTAATAATTTTTTTTTTTAAAAACCCACAAAATTAACACCCTATAAACAAAAATAACGTTCTTTAATACTAATTGATGATGCTATCAATTCAATAAAAAATAATAATGTTACTACTTAAATTATTATAAATTTTAAATAATTTATTTTAAATAATTTATTAATTATTTACTTTTTTTGACATCTAAATATATATATTTATGTTTATAATCACAATTATGTCAATTTTTAAAAATTATAAAAAATTTATTTACCTCATTATAATCACAGTTCATTTAAACGTTTAATTTATATAATAAAAAGATTTATATAATATTAAGTAATGTATTTTTTAATATTTACCTCATTAATTTATTTTTACAGTTAATTTAAACGTTTAATTTATATATATATATATATATATATATATATAAGTGATACTATTTTTTGTTATTATAAATATTAAGGGTATTAAATTTTAAAATAATTTTAGAAAACTTCATTTATATTTTAAGTAATGTATTTTTTAATATTTACCTTATTAATTTATTTTTACAGTTCATTTAAATGTTTAATTTATATAATAAAAAGATTTATATAATATTAAGTAATGTATTTTTTAATATTTACCTCATTAATTTATTTTTACAGTTAATTTAAACGTTTAATTTATATATATATATATATATATATATGTGTGTGTTTAAAAATTAAAAAAAATAATTGAATCTTTTAAATATTCATATCAAATATATTAAGATGAAGAAAGTTTCAACTCCAAGTCAACGGCTTGGCGAATTACATCGGGGCAACCACCACAACTATCTGTGTTGTCTTCCATAAGAAACTTTGCCAAATCAGTCAAGTAGTACGCTGCATAATTTGCAACAATTGCATAATCTGCAGTTTTTTTTTTAATTGCATTATTGAGTATAAGGGTGACCAATTCTTTAAAATAAACGCATGTAAAAAAAATACAAATTATATTAAATATATATATATATATATATATATATATATATGTATGTATGTATATTTACGCAAAACACATTACACAACAACAAATATACCCACTGTAAAAAACCAATATACCCTCTCATAAAGAGAATTTATTTGGACCTCCTCTAGCATTAATAATGTAACAAATTATTGCTGCATTCCGGATAGATTCTCTTTTTTCTTTTTCTTTTTTTTGGTAAATTATTTTTTATTTTTTTATTATTCAAATAAAAAATAAAATATCTAATTTAATAATTTTTTCATCAATAACTAAAAGATAACTAAATACTTAAGTCATTAGATAACTTAATTTTGTAATAATATTCATTATTTTAAAAAAATACTAATCTCATTCTTCTCTAGTTTATTTTCTTTCTTAAAATTTTATCTTATTCTATTTATATTTATACTCATTTTATTTTTAATCGAATATAAAATATATTAAATATTTAATTAAAATAATTAAAATTTGATTTGAAAAACTTAAGGAAAAGTGAATTATTAAAACTTAAATTTTTTTCATATATCAACTAATAATGTAAATAAATTTTATTTATTAAATTTAATTATTAATGTATTTAGATAAATCAATTTTAATATATTTAGTTTTTATTAATAAATTTAATTTTTTTATAACATGATATTAATTTTGTAAGGAGGAGATGTTAAATAACAATCATAAGTTATTTACTATAATTTATTATATGATAATAATAATAATAATATATGTGATGCATAATAATATCTTAATAAAAAATGAATTTAATTGTCTCAATTTATTGCAAAAAACTGTTTTTTTATTCATGTCTTGAACTTTGAGAAACCTCGTAGATATCAAAGTGAAGATAATATCTTTCTCTTAGTATACTGATTGAAGATAAATTATCTTTGTTTTTGAAATATTTGATTCATTAGTTTAGTGTAATTTTATTTTTAAAATGTAATATTAATGTAATTTTATTTTTAAAAAATTAATTTAATATATGATAATGAAAAAAATAATATAATTAATAAGTGTTATAATAATAATAAATAACACATCATGATTTTTTTATTTTATAAAATTAATAAGTATATTAAAATGGTATGTTTTTAACTAATTTAAATACAATCTAATACAAATGTGAAGATTTTTAAAATATGATGATATAATTAATTTAAATATAAATATATTAAAAAAATTATATCTAATAAATTTAAATTAATATTAAAATTTATTTATGAATTATTTTCATATATAAAATACGACATATATAACATTTTAATTTTAAATTTTAATAAAATTTATTATTTGTAATTAGAGCTAAGAAAATTAAAAAAAAAATTCTTTTTATTAAATTATTTAAATATTTATATTTATTTTAAATTAAAATAATAATATAATTATAATATAATATAATATATATTTATTTATAATTTTATAAGAATTTAAGAAAGATTATAAAATCTATGTATACAAATAAATCTTATTCAAAAACTAATCAATCTAATTCGAGGATTTTTTTTTTATTTAACTATCGAATTATTTGATCATACTTAGTGTAAGCTGCACCTCCTTCATTCTCTCTCCAACAAATCTTAGTAGATAACTTATGCAATTGTCAAAATAAAATGAAAAAAAAATAAGTATAGAATTTAAGTGTATTCTATATTAGGTATTTTTTTTTGTTTTATATGATTAAAATATTTAATGATTTTTAATAATATTACACTGAAAAATGAAAGATTAATAATAAGAACTAAGTGTCATTTTTATTGCATATTTTTTTCATTAATTAAACTCTATTTTTTTTTCAATTTTATTCCTTATTTAATATACTATATTTTTCTTTTCTCTTTTTGAAATAATTAAATTATTCATATATTTATAATTGATTTTAAATTTTAGATTTTATATATCCAAATATATAATATGTTATTGAGACTCATATCCTTTGTCTATTATATTAAAACAATGCACTAGTAGCAATTGTGCCGTCATTATAATGTCAAGTTTTGTTGTTTTTGGTTTGCATCCTGACCCATCACCTTGATAAGATGCACGCTTAGGAATGTCCTATCATTTCCCTTTCAATATCCATATTATGGAACTTTGTATGAGAGTTTTTCCCCAATTCATCGTATATTTATTCTCAATCGGTTTGTTAATCAACTGACCCGTTTTCCTTGCTAAAAGAGAGGTGATCGATCCTGACTTAGGACAAAAGAGGCTAGATGTCATTAATTTTCCCATAAAGGTTTCATGTTTTGAAGCTAACTCCTTTTATTAATCAGCAAGAGGTTTGAAAAGATATTTTTGCTCTTGCTTTTAAAAAAAAAATGCATAGAGTTTACGTTTCTCAATCCATTGTCTTCTTCGTTAAAAGAAAAACAATTCATCTTAGACCAATAAGGAATTGAACTCCAAGTATTCAATCATCATGTATAGATAGATTCTTTCTGATCTTGAAATTGAACTACTTAAAAAATAAATATGAGCTATATAAAAAAAGATAAAAGAATAGAAAAAGGGACATTAGAACATTAACTCAGGATAAAGAGTCCATCCATACAAGGGAAAAAAAAAGTTGGTTGTATGTTTTTTGTGTGGGATAAGAGCCTCTTGTCGATTACTTTTTCTCTCCTAATAACGATTGACCTCGAACAAAAATAAATAAGCAGAATTATCCAATTTTACTACCTTTGTTATCTCACCTTCACAGCATAACTTTTTTTTTTCTATCATTTTGATTTCACTTTTTTTGAACTAGGTAGGTTATAACAATTTCAAAAAAAAAAAAAAAAAACTCCATTAATAAAAAGAAGCCTGCATACTCATCCTTCATCCTCCTCCCTTTCTCCCCAAATGACAAGCAAACGGAGACACTTCATGTTACTCAAAAGGATTAATTCAAATGGTGGCCTTGTTTATAAAAAAAGGAAGTAATGATTTTCCAAAAAAAAAAAAAATGGAAAAAAGAATAAGAGTCTCTACGTCTTAGTGTTTTTTGAAATTTTTATTAGTAACGGATATTCTAATGCATAAAATAATTTTATTTGTTTGATAATAATATTTGATTTTTAAATTTTTAAATTTTTAAAGTAATTTTTTTAATAATGTATGAATAATAAAGATTTTTTATTTTAATTTTTATATATTTAAGAAATCAATATCAAAATAGATAATGATTCATTAACCTTTAAAAATAAGATTTTTAAATTATAGTTTTATTTTTTTTTATCAAATATTTTGTCCGAAGAGTAAATAAAATGTCATGACTTTTGTATTTATAAATATTTAAAAAAATATAATTAAAAAAATAATTTTTTAAATAATAACCAAATTTTTTTAATTTTTCAAGATTTAAAAAATCAAAAAATATAAAACTTTATCAAATTAATTGTAAATGATTTTTCATCTTTTCTTTAAAATTATTAAGTAAATTTTTTTATCAAATATATTATTGATTATATTTTAAAAAAAATCAAAAATCAAAAAATTAATTATTTAATTATAAATCAAAACTAATATTAAATATAACCTTAAAAATTACCACTTTCAACTAATAACTATTACATATAAAAAAATTACATGGCTCATAGTTTCATCACTTTTATGTTAAATAATTGATTCAAGAATCAAGATAAGGTTGGGTAATACAAATTTATAAGGGTCATGCTTTTCAAGTTACAAAGGTTAATATCAAAATAATTTAAATTTTTTTATATAATTTTTATGCAGAAATATTTTTAAAAATATAGATTTTGTTACAGTAAAAAAAAAGTCTCTAATTAATAGAGCCACTCATTTTTAAATGCCATATATAGTTTGTCTCTTATGGATATTCGTTTTCTGTTTCAAATAAAGATTCCAACTATTTGATGGAAAATTGTACGAACTTTTTACGATCTCGAGACGGTTTAGCGTATAATATACGTTCAATTAAAGGACGGTAGTGATGTTATGATAATGACAATTATTATTCTCGTATTTATTTTTATTAATATCAACATTATATAATTAATTTAAAAATATAATAATATCTATTTTTATTATAATAATAATAAAAATAATAAATTAATCAAAAAATTATTATTACCTTAAACTATACTGCAATTTATAGTGTTTATTGATTTTTGTGATCGAGTCCAAATTGCAGGGGTTTAATTATACCTTTTAATTTAATTAAAGGTTAAATATTTATGAATCATGTAAAATAATATTTTAATCATTTTATTATAATAAAAAAATACATAAATCATCCTTTTAATAAAATTAGAATATTAATAAATTAATAAAATATATTTAATACCACAAAATCATCATTTTTTAAGTTTTGAATTTTTTATATCATATTCTCTTGGCTCCATTTCCAACTATAAAATGTAAATATCATTATTTATTTTTGTTATATTTTCTCAATTTTATACATATATATTTATATTGTTAATTCTCTGTATTCTCTCCATTGTTATAGTCTATTTATTTTTTTTAAGTTAGCTATGATGAGAGTAGAGATATTTAACAAAAGAAATTATAAAAAATTGAGATAACGTAGTTAAAAAATATTTATATTTTTAACTTTATAGCTAAAAATCAAAATTGAACAGGGGGGGGAAAACTTTATTCTCATAATTTTTATTAATCAAATAATATTTATATTATTTAAAAAATAACTAATTTATTTAATTATTACTTAAAGAATGACTTAAATATTTTTTATAAGAATAAAATTATTAAAATATTTACTTAATCAAAATATCCTTAATTAAAATATGTGAATGGATTGTTGGATAAATTAAGAAAGAGTCTCTATAATGTTTTTCTCTAAAAGGTAGGGGTCACAATTCTATTATAACCAAATTTAATACTGTATAAATTGATTTTTAATTATAATTAATATAATTTTTTTATCATTTTAAATAATTAAATTGATTAAAAATAATTAAAATTTGTTAAAATAATAAAAATATATAAATTTTTATCAAAAAAAAAAAAACATAACATAAACACGCTATACAAAAGTAAATATAACAAAAACACAAATTGTGACCCAACCAAAAAAAGTCTTTAATGGTTGATTTATAAGGTCCTTCTCTCAGCTATATTACTATTATTAATAAACCATGCTTCTGCTATACATTATCAGAACCATGAGTTTTCCAGTAATTTGGCGACCTTTACTTGCAGCTTCAATGAATTAATGGTCAGCCTCCAGAGTTATATTACATCTCATTCTCCTGCAACTTTCACTCACCATTAATTTTGGTTTCTAGGCGAAAATATTTTAGATATATTGCCATTAATATTTATCCATCGTAATTCAATCCGAAAAACCAACAAGAAATAAAATTATTATATCAAATATTAATAAAGTGTGTATCTATTATGAGATAAAAACTTTTAGGAAGCTTTGGATATAGTTTAATTTGTTTATATTTTTCTATTTCACAATATTTATAGTTATAAAATTAGATGAAAAGAGTGTCATAGATGTAACAATCTTTCACGAATTATTTATAATAAATAATAAATATATTTTTAATATTGACCTCAATAAAAATTAAATATTTTTAAATAATTATTTAAAAAATTTAAAATTTTAAACAAATATAAAAATAAAATCTATATATTCTGTTAGAATGAGTTGGTTTTAAAAATTCTAATCTAATAACAAAATATTTAAATATATTTCGATTCAAATAAATTAAATCAAATATAAAATTAATACTTAATTAAAAATATTTATATAATTAACTTTAGAATTATTTAGGTTAATTAAAATATATATTTTGATTATTAATTTTTTTAAGTATGAAAAATCTTTTGGTGATAATATTTTTTTTTTTGCTGATCAAACAAATTAAAATCTTTTGTTGGAGTCATTAAGTGATCCATGAACTTATTCATTATACTTAAAAATAATAATAAACCATTTAATTGAATGCTTTTGATAAAATTATTAAATTAAATTATTATTTAAAGTATTTAAATTAGATCTAGTTGATATTTTTAAATCTTAATTTATATATTTTAAATCTATTATCAAAAATAAATTATCAAAAAAATAAGAATAAATAAATTATGTAATGAACCGTGAATAAAAAAACGAACTTTATTTATTTTATTATAAAAATATTTACTTAAATAAATCTACACAAATATAACAATATAGTTAAATTCTAATAGTTAAGATCAATTAAACATGCTCAAATTAAAATTCATTATCAACGGATTAAAAATAACATTCAAATATTTAGAAAATACAAAAAAAAATTTGAATATAAAATTATTATAAATTATATCTACAATACCGATGGATGACGTGTCATGTTATGAAATTGTGATCTTTATCTTTAAAGCATTATTAAATATTCAGATATCATTTTATATTTTATATTTTATATTTTGTTGATATGAAAAATTTTAAAAATATGTCTTTCATATAATATGAATAGATTATATATTGTATTTAACAAAACTTTAAAATATTTTAAAGAAAAAAAAATTAACGGTTGAAATTCTTATTCTATTATCTTCTATATATTTGAAAACATAAGCCTTGTACATTTATTTATAAGAAAAAAAATGTATACAAAGGGTTTCAAGAGTTAAAATCTAATGTTGCATCTTGCACCACATGTTTTTCTTCGTCTTGATATGGAGTTCAATTGATTTGCTCAAAATCAACCTAATAAGTTCTTGTCACAGCACACAATATTTCACGTGGCATAGAAAGCTCAACATGTCCACTAATCCATCACGAATGGTGTATGCCTTAACACAATAATTACTTTGTCATTGCAGGCTTTACATTTTTTAATTTTGCTTATAAAATTGTTGGTTTTTGATGTTAGGTTTATATGACTTGATATTTTTAAATTATTATGGAATAAAATGAACATTATAAGTCCTATTTTTTGAGTGTTAATAAATTTTATATTTTGAAATTAAAAATACCTAAAATACAAGTGTTATTTATAACAGTTAGATTTATATAAATAATGATATAAATATATTATAATTAAATTTATTTATTATTATTAAATATAATAAAATTATAAAATATGAGTGTTTTTTTTTAATTTTAAAATATCTAATTTACGTCTGTAAGTTACATTTACTTGTAGTATGTATCGTTGTATAGTTATGATAACAAAAATCTTTTTTAATAATTTTAATAATAAGTAGGTGAAATTCAGTTTAGAAAATTTAAAAATTTATATAATGTAAGATAAAATGATTAACCTATAAAAAGTAAGTAATTATTAATAAGTTATTATAATAAAATCAATTTCAGTTATGATTATATACTAACTTTTTCATGAGAGTAAATTAAAATATAAGTTGTTTAGTATTAAATATGTAACGAATATGCGACCTAATAAATATAGGTACTCCGTTAAGATAAAGCGAAAATATAAAATTAATTTCACAAAAGATTTGTGTCCAATGAATTTGAAAAAATACATCAACCCAGTCTACAAAACATCTCGTCATAAAACAGCGAAGTTTGGAATGAGACTTAGTAAAGTTATGATATCTCTGATATTGAGGTCGTTATCTATGAACAACCTGTATATAAATATCTTTCTTTTATTTGTAAATATTTGTAACAAACGATCTCAATTCTGTAAACTAGTTTATATTAACCAAGTTGTTAATACACATCCCGTTATGTATATAAAGGTACTTATATATATACCCCTTAAACGAGGAAAAGAGGAGACGAATATTCAGAAAATACAATTTCTCATTTCTTATTGAAAATTACTAAAATTAGATAATTAAGTTCTCTCCAAAATAGTTCAATTACAAATACTATTTTCTACATTTCATAAAATAAAATAAAAAATCTTATATATTTTTACCATTATTTTTAATTTTAAAAAATAGATATTTAGAGAAAAAAATTATAAATAATAATAGAAAATATTTAATTGCTAGTTTTAAAAAATGGAAGTATATTTTTGTATTTTTTTAATTTATTTTTCTATATTTAAAGAAATAATACTTTTATATATTATAATTTTATTATAATCACATGATGATTTTTTATCAAATATAATTATATAGATTTAATTTAACTTATTAATAATAATACAATATATTATTTATAATAAAAACAATTTTACTTATTAAAAATATTCATTTAAAGATTTAGTGTTATATCAATTAATAAATAACTCAATATTACAAATTTATTGTCATATCAGGGTAGGACATACACCGGTACCTTATCTTTTACCAGAAATCATATTTAAAAAAAATGATATAATTAATCTAAAATAATCATAAAAATATAAATTTAATCACCAATATAACACATTATTAAATAAATATTTTTTAAAAAATAATGAAATTATTAATTTATCATTAATTTTTACATATTTTTTTAAACATATATAAACAGTATATTTTTTAATACTTTTTTAAAAAATTATTGATATGTTTTTTAATAAAATAAAATATTAATATTACTAATATATAACTTCAGTTAATTCTTATTTAATAATGTATAAGGTTTAATAGTAATATAATTATTTAAAAAACATTAAAAAAATCACATTATCTCTAAAAAAATTAGCTATCATGATTATTGATTTATTTCATCACACAAAATATCATTATACATAAAAAAAATACTGTTATATCAATCAATAACCCTCGTGTCATAAATATGAGATTCAGAGGTTTCCACGTTAGGAGCAACCTCTTTAATTCATTAAATGCACATTTTCCTGCTGCTTTACAGCGGGTGGTAGTGGTGGGTCCTAGATTTCATTGTCTCCATATATTGCAATTATTCTATTACATTAGACCTGCAATATTAACATTATTACTTCTCTTGTTCATCTTCTTCCCCTATCCAACCAACTATAGTAATACATCCTCAAGATTACAGCGATCATGCATATGTTTGCATCCATTTCCCCCTTATCCAACTAGCCATAGTAATATATCCTCAAGATTACAGCGATCATGCATATGTTTGCATCCATTAATACACATAATCATATATATATATAGTACTCCCAAGACTTTTAAGTAATAACTGACACAACCTAGCTCATTAAACCTAAGAAATTAAAATAACCAAAACATTTATTAATCAAACCCAGTAATATTACTGCTGTAATCTTCCAATAATAGCAGTTTTGAGATCCTCTTCAGTACTACATGTTAATCCTTGAGGAACTCTAACCACAATATCTTGAAGAATAAGTTCATTTATGCTCGAAACACTAGCGTGGTGGATTTGGAACTCAAGCTCTCGCAGAGTACTCATCAACCTAGCCGAAGGGTAATTCACATTTTCAGACTGAACCCTTATCATTGCTTCTGTACCGATAATCTTGACCTCAACCTCAAGACCCAACCCACCAACAGAACCTGCAGGTTCGGTAATATGCTCCATGGAAGTGGTAGTGCTCTGATTGTCCAAGTTGTCCCCCATTATTTCCGCCTTAACTTTCTTATTCGGCTCTCCTCGAATCATTTGTAGTTGAGACTCCAAATCTTCAATCTTATTTTTCATCTCGTTGATGTAATCCACGGCATCTGACAACAAAGAAGCTTTGTCCATTCTCGAAACATTTGGGACCACAGCTCGCAGAGCGTAGAACCTGTGGTTAAGTTTTTCTCTCCTTTGCCTCTCTGCTTCTACGTGATTCAATGGCGTTTCTCGGCCAAGACCTGGCTTTCGACCTCTTTTCTTTGGAAGTCTTTTCTCCGCTGTGACTACTGGGATTAATGGAAAGTCTAAATCTGAATGCTCGGAGTCCACATATGATGTTTTTCCTGATGATCTCAACGAAACCCCTGTTTTCTTCATTTTCATTTCCGAATCTAATGTCTCTTTTTTATTCTCTTCCTCTTGTACACCAGCAATAATGCCTATATCTGCAAAAGAAATATTGTTTTTGTGGTGGAGCTGTAATGGTCGTCCTTTGGTATTAGTACTGCTGGGATGTGATTCATGTTCAACAGTTGGTACTGAACCAATGAGATTATCATCAGAACAAAGTAAAGTTTTGGCTTGTTGAACTAAGTCCCAATTCTCTTTAATAATATCTAAAGAACCCATTTCGAGAACACCTGTTGAAGTTGGAATACAAATTAAAGTCTCAATCCCATACATTTGTGCTTCTTTAGCCCTCTCACAGTTGTACAACTGAAGTTCATGACCACCAGTCAACCAAACCAAAGATCCAGAATTAAAGGCCTTCCCTAGAACGCCATGATTAGTAGTAGTGGACGAGAAAGAGCGACTTAGGGACATTATATAGAACCACTCTGCATCAGTAACGTCACCAATATGATCAACAGAGCTGTCGTCGTTTAGTTCCAAATTAGATGGAATGGGCTTGAGATTATTTTTGCTATCTGATGAGGAATAAAGTGGGTCAGAAATGGGGTAGTGATTGTAATTACTACTACTGTTGCTGCTGAGATTAAAGCGAGGAGAGGTGTCTTTGGGGCCTTGGAAATGGCCGTCTCCCCAAGATAAGAAGAGCTGGCCATTGTCATCGTTTGAGGTCTGCCAGAAAATAGCATAAATCCACTTATCTTGTTGGCTTTGAACTATGAATTTGAGCCTGTTATGAAGTTCACTTAGTGGGGTTTCTTGGGACAAAGAGACCAGAGAAGAAGATGTAGATGGTGAAATAGTTAGATCTTCCATATGTATGTGTGTTGACAAAGGCTAAGCCAGGAAAGATCAAAACTCGAGGGAAAGGCTTTAAGATTAAAAGCGAGGATATGAGGAGAGGCAATTGAAGCTTATATGTGTGACGCTCCTGAGTTTATTTCATTTGAGAGGGCGTTGTGATTGGTGGTGGATCCGAAATCTTAATAGGTAATGTGTAGTTGGGAAAAATAAAAATGGTTATTTTAATATTGGTGTGTTTATTTATTAAAATTTAATAATTTTTTTAAAATAAATATAATTGATAGTCTTTAATTAAGATAGTTAAAGAATGGTTATTGTAATATATAATTATATAAAAAATATAATTTTAATAATAAAATATATGATATTTTGTATAATTAAATTGAATTAAATTAAATTGAATTTTATTTATTTTTATTTTAAAATATATAATAAATATTAATATTAATATTTTAAAATAAAATAAATTAATATTTATTTTTTAAATAAAATTAAAAAATAATAAATATGATTAAACTATAAAAATTAATATAAAATAATTATGATTACGTTCGCACCAACTTCCTACGCACAGGCTAGCGGATAATAGCTGGTGATTATTAAAAACATTATTTATTCAAAAAAAGATTGGCCGTTAAAAAGAGCTTGACAAAAAGGAGATTTCGTGACATTTTACATAAATTACTTTTTTCTTATATTTTATATTGTAATTAATATAAATATAAATATATATAAAAATTTGATTGCGTGACATTTTACCTAATTCAATTTGATTTACATTTGTTAAATTTCTATATGTTGTTAATAGTACATAACAAATATATAAATCGTTAAAAAATTAGCAATTGTGGAAGCGAATATCGGGTCTAATTTTGTTTGCACAAATTAATAATAATGGGTAACGGTAAAATAATCAGTAGTAAGAAAATAAATGGCACACAATAATTTAAGTTATTCAACTTTTCAATGTGAAAATTCTACTACACTGACGACGACTCACCGAGGAAAATCCACTAATAATCAAAATAAAGATACAAACATCAATTTCTAGATCTTTACAAATTATACCAAATTCAAAATAAACCCACAAAATATCCCCTCTAAATTACTGGTAATATATATAATAAGATAAATTAACAAACTTATTATTAAATCAAATATTACCGTACAAATGAGAGCAACACTACAAATGTCAATTGAAATGGATAATTTATCCTTGGACTGATTTCTACTCCTCTCTGACATTTTATGATCTTCATGCCTCTCACACTGATTGCTTTCTTCTAATTTTCTACAATTGTTGTTTTTTTCTTCTCTAATAAATGCTCATATTGTGACTTTTCTATATTTCTTCTTTTGTTCTCAAATTGATTGATGTTTTCTATTTATTTTCACCTGGTGCTCTTATTCTACACGCACCAAATAAAATGATATATATATATATTACAAAAGTGAACTAGAGTTTAATAAATGGATTTGTGCTTAATATTGTTTTATAACACTGTTAACATAAATAAAATTGATTATAAATATGAATCCATTGTGTTTATTTATCGGTAATACAACAACAAAAGCAATAAAAGTTAATATAAAATAATATTATATATTTTAAAAATAATTTATATATAAGATATCATAATATTTTAATTATTTTATTTTATTTTAATAAATTATAATATTTTAATTATTTTATTTTAATAAATTAAATATATTAATTATATATTTTTTTAAATTTATATACTTTAATTATTATACTCTTATTTTTTATTAATTTTAATTTTTTAAATATTTTTATAAAGTAAAAAACTAAATTAATTAACTTAAAACCTTACTAATAATACTTATTGGAAAATATAAGCAAGGCATCTCCTAATATAGCACGTGAATGAAAGATTAGGAAAAGGTAATCGAGCACTTGAGGTGGGGTCATTTATCTTTGATGAATTAATAAATGAATGAATGAATGAATTTGCAGGTATGGTATAAAGTACGGAGGAATACGTACCACGTTTTTGTTTTATGGTCTGGGCCTCTGGTAAAATATGCACCTTTCCGTGCAATTATAAAATATGCACTACTAAGATCAATTCCAAACTTCAATTATATTTTTAAATTTATAATAAATTTTAATATAAAATTATTAATGCATTGACAATATTTATAGCTCGATTGTTTATAGGGTAGAGGAGTGAACTAACCGTTGATTTTCGTCCTAAACATTGACAATATTTTATTCATTCTAATTTTTTGGCTGAGGGGTAGTGTCTACAGTCGTGTATGAGTATCCTTATGCCAATTTGTACTATAATTTTCTTTTATATTTAGTGTTATTTTGTATTTAGTTTATTGTTTTTCTTTCCATCATTGGTTCTCGTGTGTATTTTGTCCTGTAATCTCTACGTACAATTTTCTGTCTTTGAAGGTGCTTGTAGGTAGTTTTAGTTGTACGTTTTTCATTTTGTAGTAATATCGATTGTAAATATTTTCAAAAGATAATGTAATTTTTTTCATCATTAGCCTTTTATAATGTTTTGATTGATACAATAAAGAGCGGTATATGAATATATCAAAACAGTAAAAGAACACACAAAATTTATATGGTTTGATTCGTTTGGAGTCGCGGGAGTCGACGAGATATTATTTGAGCCAGTAAGAAATATCTGAGAATCTGATCTGATTTATGCATTAATAATATTTAAGTGTTTACGGCTAGAAAACTCTCAAACTCGCTGATATTTTACTCTCTTTGCTTTACTCTCTACGATTTTTTCGATTTTTCTTGGCACTTTTCTTGATCATGAACTACTTACTGTTATAGATGAAGCGATGCTCCTTTCCCTAAATTGTGCCATAATTTAAGCCTTAAATTAGGCCATAGATTTCCTTAAATTATCATGTAATTTCCTTAAATGCATGCAATTATCTGTGAGAATTGTAGCTGGTTTCACACAAATTATGAAACTAATTTGTTACTTTTAAACGATATTCAGCAATCTCACCTTGGCGAAAAAGTTCGTAGCCCCTCAACGAATGCACACTGGCTTCTGGCTAGAGATGTTGATCAAGTTCAGGTGTTGACACGATCCCTATAACACGCTTTGTAGCATCTCGAGGTTATCTACTGATTCCGACTTTACGGAGTATAACATTCCCGCCATCGATGATTTTCCGAACAAAATGAAATCGAACATCGATGTGCTTGGTACGACCGTGATGAACTTGATTCTTTTGCCAAACAAATGGCACTTTCACATTGTCATGAGAAAACTTCCCGTTCTTTTGGAAATACCCGAATCTTTGAGTCGGCAGAAAGCGGAATAATGGCTTTGATATACTGTTACGGCCCATGTATACTTTCTGCCTGCTGTAGTAGACAAAGCTACGGTTGGTAGCAATGTTGATCTCCCGACAAACTAGTCCTCTTGCCATTGTGAACACGTAACCGGTTGTAGATCAGAAAGCTTATCCGGTCTCCCGGCGTAGTCGAGAATCACGTATCGACTAGGTGTTTACCGTCGGTCTTGTCTCTCTCGAACTTCAAACCAATATCCACGGTACCATAGATGTCTGGTAGAATCACTTTCTTGCTTGCGGTGTCCTTACTGGATTATGCGTATGTGACTCACCCGTACTAACGGTGTGGGAAATATCGGTGCAGTGCGAGCCATTGCGTACATCAAGAGCCGCGTCATTTGCATATGGAACACGTTCCATTTGCTTCTTCTCATCATTGGTGCTAGGTGACATCAATGCTTTCAACGAAAGTGAGGAAGCCCGGTGTACTTACAGGTTTGGTTTTTCATCAATGTCAAACCTTTGTAGTACTTTTAACTTTAGATCTTGAGTGCATTGTCGACAGTGCTTGCAACTACATCTCTTGTGATTTCCATCCCAAGAATTTTCTTAGTTTCTCAAGATCTTTCATTTCAAATTCGAACTCGACAAAGCCTTTGATCTATCGATCTCGCGCCTTTCTTAGATCTGCAATCAACATATCATCGACATATAAGAGCAAATAAATGAAGGTACCATCTTGGAGTTTCAGAAAGTATACCACGGTGATCAAAGCGGCTGCGTGTGTACTTTTGCTCTCGATGAAGCTATCAAAAGCGCTTGTATCATTGTCGTAGTGATTGCTTCAAAGCCGTAAATTGACTTGCCGCGCAAGTCCAATTCTCTCGTCACCGAAATTTTGAAGCCTTCCGTTTGAGACATGTAGATTTCTTCGTTCAAAGTACCGTGGAGAAAATTTGTTTTGACATCGAGTTGAGCTAACTCGAGATCAACATTATCTACCAAAGCTAATAGTATCCGAATAGATGAATGCCTAACAACAGGTGAGAATACCTCATTGTAGTCTATTCCTTCTTTCTGAGCATAGCCTTTTGCTACCAATAGTTTTATTTCCTTTGGGAAGTTGAACCAACTCCCAAGTTTGATTCTGATGTAGAGACTTCATCTATTCATCCATTGCCATCTTCCCCTTCATACTTATCGACTCTTTTGCAACCTGCAGCAAGTGCGTACGGGACATCATCGTCAATTCTTGGAAGTGCGAATGCTACCATGTATACAGTGTGCGGTAGGCTTCCTAATCTCCCTTCTTGGTCGAGTAGTGGCAATAGATTCTGGCTGCTGATTAATCGGTGGTGATGGTGAGAGAACCTCCATCTCAACTGAGATCTCTTCTTGATCATCAATTTCATCTTCACCACGATTGGTAATTAGTGCAATCTTTTCTGGATCTTCCAAAGTCTCAAGCATCATCTTAGAAAGAGAATTTGTACTTTCATTCTCTTTCTCTGATTTTGTCTGTCTCAACATAATAGACTCGTCGAATGTAACATCTCGGCTTAAGATGATCTTCTTGGATTCACCACACCAAAGTCGAAATCCTTTAACTCCTTCCTTAAAGCTCAAGAAAACAGCTTTCTTTGCTCCAGAATCCAGTTTGGATTCACTAACATGAAAATATGCAGGACATCCAAATATTAATGATGAATCATGTCGGTATGTCGGGTTGTCCGGACCGTACCTCTTTAGGAGTTTTTCCATCTAATGCGATCGCGAAGTACATTGACTATATGAGTTGCATATGACAAAGCCTCAGCCCAAAATGCCTTGCTCAATTTGGAATGAGATAGCATACATCAAACTTTCTCAACCAAAGTACGATTCATTCGTTCTGCAACTCCATTTTGCTGTGGTGTGCGTGGAAGAGAAAAATGTCTGATTATCCCTTCATCTTGACAAACTCTGAAGAAGGGATCTGATTTGTACTTCTTGCCGTTATCGGATCGAACCTCTTTAATTTTTCTGCATGTAAGTCTCGATCATTTTCTTCCATTTAAGAAAGATATCTAGAACTTCATCTTTGTGACTCGTGGTGTATATCCGGACATATCTAGAGAAATCATCAATAAAAGTCACGAACCAACGTTTACCTCGAGTGAAGCATTCTTGGAAGGTCTAGAACATCAGGTGTGAATCATTTGTCTTTTCTTCAAAACTACTTGAGACAGCTGCTCTTCCTGTAACTGTACTCCCATCTAGGAAATACAAGTTCGCCTTCCGAGTACCCTTCATTACTACAAATGCACCTCGTACAACTTTCAAGACTCTATTTTCCAATGTTACCTTATAACCATCAGAATCTAGAACATCTAAAGAAATAAGGTTTTTCTTTAGGTCAGGAATATACCTTACATTTGTAAGTCGTCTAATTGTACCATCGTGCATCTTTTGGTAAATCGTCTTGTATTAGATCCTTTTTGTTTAACAGGCATTGTGGGTTGCCCGTAAACCTGACTCTCGGCAGAGCTCCTGGCTTCGAAACCAATGTCTGTTTGGACACGTATGATAAGAACGTCGAATCAAGGATCGACATACGAGTAGGTTTCGATGATGAAAGCGAAAAAGGCGATTCTTTCGTCTTAATGACCTTCGTGCAACATTTGCATTTAACTTGTCCTTGTTTGGAAAATCTTTCTTCGGTGCCGCTACGGTGACAGTAAACCACTGGTCGCTGCGGGGCGTGTTCTAGATGAATCTCTTCTAGACTTTGATCTGGATTGCCCTATTATTTGATCGCCAAATTTTTTGTTGTTAGTCCTACCTCTGCGGGATGCTTACGATGTTGAGTCTGTGATCATATTGATCCTTCTTGGTACTCGTTATTTACCAAAGCATTTGAAACAGCACTACGAACTTAACCTCATCCTTTCCATATAACAAGGTTGTGGTTAAATGCTACGTAAATTTCTCGGGTAATGAATTGATAACAACAAAGCTTTATCTTAAATCAATAATTTCAACATCTAAATTTTGCGGATCGACCAAAATTTTATTGAAATTATCTAAGTGTTCAATAGGGTACCTTTCTTGTCTTGGAAATAGAAAAGTTTCTTCTTGGTAGAGTCTTATAATACTTTTCGTCATGTATTTGTCCTTTAGTTTCTTTCGAGAAAATTGCGGCTACGTTCTCTTTCATGACAAAAGTACTTCGATCTTTTCTAAGCAGTCAAATTGTACCACAAGCTTGTCGATTGGACATAATTCCAATCTTCATTTGAATAATCTTCGCTGGATGCTCCCGAGGCTATATTAGATCTTTCTCGGAACAATAGATCTAATACTTCACATTACCACATGCCAAAGTTATTGGTGCCGTAGAATTTCTCCACCTCAAACTTTGCGTTGGACAACATAGTTCTTCAAGTAGAACTTGGTTTGCCATAAATTCTATGGTCAACTTGTTCACCTTCTTCGATCTCTCCTTTATCAACCATAAGTACAAACTGATAACAGAAATTTTGTACTTACAACTTAAAACAGTGTTTTTCCAAATTTTATACCTTATTTGAAAAAACAAAGTCCGTAGTTGAATCCGAAATGATCCAATTAGCTAGGAATAGAAGCAACTCAGTTGAAAACGGATGAAAAATAGACCAACTCGGTCCAAATATCACTAGTGACTAAGTTGACCTGGTCCAACTCGGCGAGTTGACTCAATTGCTGGCAGTAGGACTCCGACAACTTCTGGCGGTGATTTTGACTTCCGATTTGAGCAATTCTTTCACCGTTGCATTCGTCTCGTCGAGAGCTTCGATTTGATATATAATACTGCTATATTTGGCTCTGATACCAATTTGTTGTGGGCAGAAGCAATAAAAAGTGATATATGAATATATCAAAACGGTAAAAGAACACACATAATTTACGTGGTTTGGTAATTCGCTTAGGTCCACAGGAGGCAGCAGATATTATTTGAACTGAGTAGGAAATATACAGAATATAGATACAGATTTCCTCACTAATAATATCTCTCAAGTGTTTCCCTAAACTCATAAGTATTTTCTCTCTTTGAGTTTGCTTATGCTTTCTTTTATTTTTTCTATTTTTGCATTATTCTTCAATGCATGAACTCTTCCCTATTTATAGATGAAGCAAGGCTCCCTTTCCCTAAATTGTACCATAATTTAAGCCTTAAATTATGCCACTAATTTTCTTAAATCATGCCACAAATTATGCCACAAATTAGGCCACTAATTTTCCTAAATTATGCCACTAATTTGTTACTTTTAGAGCCAATATTCAACAAATATAATATGTTCAAATAATTCTCATCGAAATTCAAGATGTTTTGGTTGTTAATTTGATATTATCTTTTAACTTATTATTACATTTAAATAGATGAATTAGTATCGTTCTTTTTCAACTTTATTTAATCTTTTAATGATATTTTTTTATGTTTGTTATAGAAAAGATACGTCAATTTTTAAGAAACATAACTAATATATCTATTTTTTATAAATTTACCTGCAAAAATTATATGTTAGTTGTGACGATAATACTACTTCTACAAAACTAATGAAAACATATAGATAATTACTTAAAACTTACTATTATAAAATAATATATTTTATGTCAAATTTGTACATTTTTATTAATAAAAAAACATAACTCAAATATTTTTGTTGTTAAAGTTAAACTTTAGTTATTTATTTCAAATCAATGTTAAATTTTCTTTAATTTGATTTTGTTTGTTATCATTTTAAAGTGATAAGTTTTATAAATATTTTTGATATATGTATAAAAATATAGTTAAATCTTTTTAGTTTATAATAATTGATTTCACAATAAATTCTAATATATTATCATAATTGAAACTCTTGTATTCAATATCTAGTAATACAAATAATTGAATTATAAGTATTTGATATATATGTTTCTGATGAACACTTGAAAAAAATATTAAATATGTCATTATACATATAATTTAAATTTTTTTAAAGAATTATTTTGGATAACTTCTAACAATTAATTTATATATTAGAAAAAAAACCGTATGCCTATAATATCATTTAATTAATGAGAGTTGATATTGAAATTTGCTTTGCGTTTCAGGCTTAACCTTCGATAACGATGGTTCGAGAGAATAAAACTTTAGCTTAAAGAAAAATTCACTGGCCTTTCAGCTATGAGCAGTCATATTAAATTTGAAGGTTATACGGTCACTTGTTCTACAAATTATATTTATAGCAATACTACTAATCAGTTGTTCTATAATTGGCCTCCCATTTCATTAATAAAATTTGTTTGTCGGTATTGTACTTATTGTATTTACTGAGTCATTTATGATTGTTTTATTAATTTCTGGACTGGATTTTTGTGAGTTATTTTTTCAAAGAGAAATGTTAATTTTATACATATTTTTATATTATTTATATTTTATTATATATCATAATTACATTAAAAATTAAATTAAAATTAGATAACATTAACACATAAATTTTTAAGTGTACTTATATGCTCTTTTTATATAGTGTTCTAACCTGTAATAGTTGTAATTAAAGTTGATAATTTATATCGTAATTTGATTGATTGAATTTAAGTTGAATTATAAAACTTGAATCAAATTAAATTCTCCTCAAACAAATAACATGAAAAAAATAGAGCCTAAGGTTGAGCTAACTCGTTAGTTCAATTTTAAAAAAAAAATTATAACACATTACAACTTACATCATAGTTGAAAATTTTAAAATTATAGAAACACATTTTTTTTCATATCATATCCCAATTCTTACAATGAACATATTTTCTTTCAAAATAAAACAAAAAGTTATTATCTTACTATTTATATAGGTTATAAATAAGTTATACTTGTTCATTTTATGACGTTCATATTAACAAATTTAATCACAAATAAAATTTTAAAAGTGAAAAAATAATATAAAAATAACATATATATTATGATCCAAAAATAGATATATTAATAATTATTATATTATATTTATAACCTTTGAGTTAATGTTGTTAAATTTGTATTCCCCGTGAAGAGAAAGCATCTATAATAAAAAAATGTTTTATTATACATGGTAAATATATATTATGTGTTATAATTTTTGGTTAATTAATTTATTTATTATTTTAATTTTTAAACTTTAAGTAAAAACATGGTTCAATTTTAATCAAAGAATATAGATGAAAATGATATAACTAATGTAATAAAAAGTAAAGAAAAATGAAATAATTATTGATGTTCTTTCAAATTAAAATAAGCAAAAAATGATGTCAAAAAAAGGATGGATATGGGCATATTTTAAAACTCTTTGTATTAAATCTATGTTATTATGCTAAGTGTGATATCATTTGAATAAGATACTTATTAATTAATTATTGTAATATAATATGTACGTAATTAGTTATTATTTTTGTGAAATTTATTGTGTATATAAGTTATTTATTCAACATTAATTTATTATTTATTTAAAAAATTAATTGTTATAATATTATTTTTTTATTTTTGATATTTCATGTAATGTCTGAATTAATTAACTTTAATAATTAAACATATCTTTTATTTTATAAAAAAAATTAATTAATTAAAAAAATATATAATTAACATTTTTTTTGATAGTTTGAATCGGTTAATAATAACTTAGTTTGTATTTGATTTAGTTTAGTATTATTTTTATTAATTTAAATTAAATAAAGATTTTATCGATTTATTCTAAATTAGTTTAAAATAACTCAAATTGCGAATTAATAGCCACTGTTTTTAGTGATGCATTGGTGGTAACAAAATCTCAAAAAATCGTTTTTGGATTTTTTTAATAATGCTATATTTCAAGTATTAATTAATAAGTTACATTGGGTTACGTTGAGAAACTTACGAGCCTATTTTAAATTGAAATTTATTAACCCAAAAACTACTCTTTATAGATTTAACAAATTTCAAAAGTATCAAAATCTCTCTTTGCCATCTGTAAAGGCCCTTTGATTTAGCCGTATTAAGACTTTTAGCTATTTGGGATATTTGGATATTCATATATTATTAATTTTGATTATACTTATCTTTATTAAAATTATGATTTACTTTATTTTAGGTTTAATAAATGGTTTATGATTTATAATAAATAAATAAAATATCGTGTGATATTTTATCACTTTTCAGTGAAAGGGCAACTGATTCCTTTGGTTGCTGAAATTGCAGACACTAAGTTAGTATAAAATGTAAGGAAATATTTTGTGACATCGACTTGACTTTGAAACGTGGGTTATGGTGACCAATAAAAAATAATATATATTTAATATTTCTATAAATGTTGCAGTCAATGATGGGGCCCTTCAGTACTTTCAATATTTTACTTTAAATATTTATATTTTTAATAAAATTGAAAGATAATTTATTAAAAATATTATATTTAAATTATTTTTATTTTATAAATTAAATATATTGATTTATTTATTTTAAATTAATATATTTTAATTATTTTAATTAAATTTTATCATTTTATATTTTTGAGATATTATTATTTTCAAGAATCTACTTAAGTTTAAGTTTTTTTAACAAAAAGATATCTTAAATTTTTTTTTGTAAGAAATGATTAAAGTTTTAAAAATGTAATAATAATATGATTAAAGTATATTAATTTTAAAAAAATTATGATTAATACATCTAATTTATAAAAATAAAATTATTAAAATATAATGGTAATAATTCATTATATAAAAAATAACTATGATTTATTTTTTACTAAGTTTGTAGATTAAAAAATAACTATTCTTATTTTACATAAAATTAATTTTTAAATATATAATAATTTTACGTATTTTCATTCTATTGATTTAATTATTATTATATTTTTTATTTAAATAAACAAAATATAAATTAAAAAAAAAATCTTATATTACAAATAAGACTTAAATTTAGAATTTTAATATTTTTAAATGAGTTCTTATTGTTGAGTTACTACTGAAAGTCTCTAATTTATAGATTTTATATTTTATATTTATTATAATAAAATATGTATTTAGCTACGTCTAATTTTTTTTGTATGAATATACATTAAATTTGTATCATTCTTAGTATTGATTTAATTTCTATCATATTTATACTATTGAATTATAAATTTATTTCAACCATATAACTTCTCTAACTTTTTTGGACTTTCGGACGTTATTAAAATTTCTTTTAATTTAATTAAATATCATAATTTTTTTTATAAACAATCTTTTATTTTTGATATACATTATATGTTGTACATATGTATTATTTTTCGTATAATGTAAAAAATATATATTTTTTACATATTGAAAATATGACATGTATTTTTTTTATAACTTAAAAAATATATTTTTATTTTATAAGATATTAAAAATAAAATAACATGAATAATTAGATTATATATATAAAAAATTATTCCATTTGACAAAATGAAGTTCTAAAAAATATTAAAGAATGCAACAAAACATATTATAAAGTAGTAAGCAGTCATGAGATTTTTCTTCCATTATATTATTGGTTTGGTTTGGTTATTTAAATTAAAAATAATCGTTTTTTTGTTATTATACGAAATAAGATAATTAAAAATAAAATATATTATTTTAATTATTTTTATTAAGATATTATTTTTTTATTTAATGATTAAAAATGAATGAAAACATGATATTTTAATAAAGATAAATATTAAATTTAATATGAAAAAATTAACAACAATAATATTCTAATAAAAATTGATTTTTAAAAAATATAAAATTATTAAAATATTAGATTAAAATGATGAAAATTATAAAATATTAAAATAAATATGGTGTAATTTTTTTATATTAATTATCACTATTTTATTATAAAAACTTATATTTTAATTAACTTTTGATTCCTAAATAAAAATTAATATTTAATATTAAAATATTAAGATAAAATAATTAATTTTTTAAAAAAATTAAAAAAAAACAAGTAATATGATTTATAATTTAAAAATTTTAATTATTAAAATAACATAATTTAAATTACACATATAGCACATTTTTGTATAGAATATAACTAAGCTTTTCTTTTATTGTGAATATGGGTAAAACATGGACTCATCCTAATATTAATACTACTTATTGCTTCATCTTGATCCTAATAGATAACATAAATTTTTATTTTTGTGTGGTTTTCTCCAAATTATTGCTATTTTATCCGATATAATTTGAAAATGTTTTTAATTTCAGGGACACAATAGTCGTAGAATTGGATCAACCCAAATTACGCAGTTTATGCGTTCAAGTACGGTTTCTAATATTAGAAGCCTATGTCATGTTTAGTCAACAATAATATATTTAAGATATTATGATAGCAGTATAAATATTCATTTATTTTATATCCTTTAAGAGTATATTAAAATCATTTATTTTTTTATATTTTAATAATTTTTTATTATTTTATAATTTTATTTCGTTTAAAAATTAAAATATTTATATTTTTTAAATTTTACTTCAATTATAATTTTTTAAATTTTACTTTAATATTTATTTTTTATTTCAATACTCAAATAAACATAATAATAATATTTTTATTAAATTAAAATCCTATTAGTATTATAATTTTCATTAATTTTTTACTATACAAACCAAATATAACCTTCGTATTCAAGATAATGAGTGGTATATAATTTTATATTAATATTTTTATATATAATTATATATATTTAATTATATTTATCAATAATATTTTAATATTATATAAATATTATAGTAAATAGAGTTTTCCAGATACTCATAAGATTTAAAAACAAATATTTAGGTCTTTCTCATCATTACCGTCCACTACAAGTGGAAATTGACCCGATCAATAACCATATATTTTTAGCAATTTTAGAATTAAAGCAGAACAAAAGCGTGCCAAATAAATGATCCGATAAAAAAGGAATAAATATTATATTTGAGGTTAGAATGAGAGATTAACACTGGTACATAGTAAATATAAATCAATTATTTGAAAAAGTTAAATTAGATTAAATTTCACAATGAATATATGTTTATTTGATTTTTGTTTTAAAATAAGAATTATTAATTAATTTTAAATTTTAAGACTATAATAATATTTATGTCATTAATTTAAATAATTTTATAATTTAAATAATTAAAATATTAATCCCTATATACTTTCCTTGTATTTGACATTGTAATAAAATAGTTATATCATGTAAAACTTCGTGTATTTATGAATGTTAAAAATCTGATTTAACTATAAAAAACAAAAAGTGTGATACAGTAGAAGAAAAAGACTAATAGATGATTATATAGACTATTAAATGCTAATTTAAATTAGCATAAATATAATATATTTATCCAAGGTACGAATGTGATAGAATAAAATCATTATGATATTTTATTTTTATAAAAAAAAAAGTGTTAGAAGTGAGTATATGATAAATAATTAATATTAATAAATAATATATAATATTTTTTCAAATTTAAGCATCTAAATGTTATATTTGATTTCTTTAAAAAAAAAATCTTTTGAAATACTAATCAAGTAGGAATCAATTTTATGTGCTCTGTAAACACTAATATGGCGTGTATTTGAATCTTATTAGTAAGTACATGTGTGATGAGTGTGAATACATAAGATGTTATTTAAAAACCAAAACAAAAAGTAATAGCATCTTTAAAGAATTTGGAAAAATCATTACCGGATCTGACGTTAGATTCCAGTATAAATTATTCACATATATTTGTAATTAGGGTAAAAATTTAAATTAGTAATTTTATTTTGATAAAAAAATATCATTCAATTTTTTAGTTCATAAAATTTTATTTTTAATTTTTTTTTATTTACGTAGAAGATATTAAGGAAATATATTTGATATATTTTTTAATATTAAATTTTTTTTATCGAAAATCCTTAAGTGATTTTTTTATAATAAAAATAACTAAATAATATTTTTATTTTATAAAAAATGATTAAATGACACAATTTATAATTAAAAAAATTAAACACTATATTTTATAAAAACAAAAAGAACTCACAGTATTCTTCGCTACTTGTAAAGTAGATTGAAGTGTTAATTACATAGTTTAGTGGGTAAAGATATATATAGATCAAAGATTAAGGTTTCAATAGTGTTTAAAAAAAATAGTGTTTTTCTTAAGAAATTAATATTTACTTGTTAAAAAGCAATTATATGTTAGAAATATGAGTCCCATAAATATTAAAAACGCTTTTCTTATTATTGCTAAAGGCATAAAATTGCTCTTGCACGTGTTTATAAAAGCACTAGCTCTTCAACGGTGCACCAAACCGAATGTAAATTTTAACTTTGCTCTCAGAAACACTGGAGTTTTTTTCTCTTGATAATAGCAATCGTGCATAGGAAAATCCATTATAGATTGGAACAACCTCCAAAGAATCGGAAAACAAGGGTACGTTTTGTCGTTAAGTAGTAACTACTAACTAGCAATCATATATCATATATAGGAAGATATAAATTTGCATATTTATATCACTTAGATTTTATATATTAATATTAATTAAAAATTTAAATTATTTTTTAAAATTTTAAAATAATTATAATACATGATATAATATAAAAAACACGACTACAAAATTAAGTTATATTAACATTTTTTTTTCATTCTAAAATAAATAAAGGGTTTAAATGATCAATTTATTTAAATTAAATATATATTATTTAGTATTTTTATTTATAAAAATAGTTTTTAAGAGTAAAAAAAAATCATTTAACATCTTTTGTTTGTAATCTCATAAAATTAATTTTTTTTATCTCATTTTTAGTTAAATATAACATAATAATACATATTTCATATATTTTTATAGGTATATAATTAACAAAAGAAAATTTTTCTTTCAAAATTAAACAAATTTTTCATTATATTCAACAAATAAAAAAATTAACATTTTATTATTTAGTATTTTTCACAAATAAAATAAACATCCCTCAATAAAAAAATTACCTCCTATACCTTTTTCCCTGCTTAAATATGCAAATGCATTTCTCACTATCCCATTAAGGCTTATTAGGCACACCTGAGGTATTTACAGATCATCCTATTGAAAAGATTACAACATTGTTTTTTTTAATTAATTTTCTGTGTGGGGTCCATCTTCATTAATAATGGTCGTTTTTCTATAGCAAATGATAAAGATTTTCATTCAGATTTGAACATAAAAATGGGGCACCTTAGGCTAGTGTCAATGAACATATATATATAAATTACTATATTTTCTTCGTTATGGTTGATGAATATCTTTCGTGTGTCAATATTAAAGCACTTAATCAAATTGAAGTATGCGATTAATTAATCTAGAGTTGTTTTGTTTTATGCCGGCCAGCGGTATCATAATCTAAGAGTAGATCATGTCGGTAATCTAGCACAAAATATCTCAGACCATGCACCCTGCTAGAAAATAGCACGTTTATTCTTAAACAAATAAAAGTTTGTTTCAAAAAAATAATAACATTTCAAATTTATAATTATAAAAATAACATCATTTATATTTAACTAATATATTTTTACTATTAAAAAATTAACACGTTATTTTTATTTTAAATAATGATTAATTAAACATCATTTAAATTAGACTATTAAAACCTGAATATAATATATAAGAGATTATTAATAAACCTCTTAATAGTTTGAGTTTTTAAGAAAATTAATAACTAACACTTTTTTAACATGTTATCAAAGTGTAATATCATGAGTTCGAATATTTTAAAAATCAAATTTTTTACTAATATAAAATGTCTATTTATTTCATTTTTATCTCACTTAAAGTTGATTATGTTTAATTTTATTTGATGGATATTCAAAACTAACCGCTCAACTCATAAATAAGAGTTTATCAAATGTGTTTACTTAACTCATAAATGAGAACCAATTAATAGCTTTAAAAAAAGAGGGTCCATAAGGTTAGTAGAATGTTAATACTCAAATATAATATACAAAATTTATCTTAAATTATGTTAATTTATATCCGTTAAATATTAAATATCGTCTAATTAAAATTAATTAAATATTATTATGTGATATTTTTATTATTATATATATATATATATATATATATATATATTAATTTGTCAAATTAGTTTACAGTTGGACTTTCTAAAGCCAAGGGCGATCGAGTTTCATATTTATTTTCTTGTAAGTGGAAAATAAACATTGATACAGATCATTCACATTTCGAAAATTTAAAATATAACATTAGAAACCTATACTTTCTCATTCTCTTTGTTTTTTTTTTTTTTGCTGAGAACAACCTTGTAATTTGTGATATAAAATCATTTATATATGAGAGAAAGTTTATCATTTGGAAATAGTAAAAGCGTGTAAAATAACTTTTTTATCTTATAATTATACACTTAGTAATATTATTATCTGATAAATTTGTATTGAAAATATTTTTACTTATTATTAGCTTCTTCTTTTTTCTTACTATTTGCAAAGACTATCCTCATTATTGAAAAATAAATATTAAAATTAGAAACTTGACTTTCTCAACAGAGATATAAAACAGAAAATCTGTGTGTCATCTCACATGTAATCACTAAAGAAAAACAATAATAAATTAGACAAATTGATAACTACACTAATTATAATTATGAATAGCAATTAGTAAAAAAATTAATGAATTATGTTAATGGAGATATATACAATAGGTGGAAATTGAATTACTCTCTAAAACACTGTCAATCTATCATTGGAGACATCTAATTCTAAGTCACCATTTCTGAAATAACTAACACGCAAAACAACTTTTTCTCTATTTTCATGATAGTAACAATTTGTTTCGGTTTAAAAAATCCCACCTGTCGCTATTATATTTGAAAATAGAAAACTCTCTCAAGATACTCGTGATCGAATTGTAATATTACTTTACTTTTTATAAGTGAGACAGTGGGGTCGAGGTGATAGATTTTATTTTTTATTTGTTTATAGAAATTTATTATTTTTATTTTTATTTTATTTAGAAAGGAGGTGGTAATAGATTGAATGTTCAGAATTATATTAAATTATTAATTAGGTAGAATAAGCATATCTATGCAGGATCTTTTAATTTAACCAGAACCAAGTCCTACGATAGAAGAAATAAATAAAGAAAAAAAAATTGTATATATTAATGAATTTACTTTAAATTAATACATTAAAAAAAATTGATTAAAATGTTATATTTGTTAAAAAAACAAATTTTATTGCATTTTATCTTTTTTGTCTGAGACTAACTTTAACCTGTTACTATAACTACAAATTTTATATAACTCTAAATTTGATGCCATCATTATTATTATATCAAATTTAATGCTACATAATTCACTATTCATATTGTATCATTTTTTTAATTATAAAAATATTATTAAATTTTTTATTATATATAAAAAATTAAAATTAATTATATGATACAAAATAATCGAAAAAATTACTAATATAACATAGAATTAAAAACTTAATATAAATTATACCAACGATTTAGAAAAAATTTAAAAATATTGTTAAATTTTTTGTTACGTATAAGAAATTAAAATTAAGTATGTAATACATAGTAACTAAAAAAATATATTAATACAATATAGAGTTAAAAGTGTAAAAACAAAACAACTATTTAATAATCAACTAAATCATTATTATGCAAAACATGATAATCAAGGATAATCATGATGTTAATACATTACAATGAATGTAAGTACCAACTTCATAAGTTTAAATGTTGTCAGTTGGTAAAAAAAAATACTCATTTTCAAGAATTCTTTTTTTTTATGTAAACAAATTAAGTATAAAGAAGCTCATATTAAATTAAGGACAAAGAAGATCTTGTATTTTTAAATGCTTATAAAATGAATTTAATAATTTATTAAATTAATATTTATCTACATGTCACTTTAATTGTATTTTTTAATTCATATAATAAATATAATATTTTATTCATTAAATTTTTAATTTTTTAATAACATAATTTTTAATTAATTATTATTAACTAACTAATAGTAATGTATAGTTATTTAATTGATTGATTATAATAATTGGTAAAAAAAATAAAAAATATTATATTTTATAAAAGAATATACTTTTTAGTATAATATTTTGTGTTATAAGTTGAAGAATAGTAAATATTTGGAATAAAATGGTGTAAAATTTGATACAAAATACAATAATAGGTTAAAAATACCCTTACACCTGAAAAAATTAGTTTATATCCTTTTAGATATGAAATAATTTACTCTCTACTTTTTTAGACATGAAACAATTCGGTCATTATCCTTTTAAATGAAATAATTTAATCTCTAATTTTTAAACCATTTAACAATTAAGTTCTTATTATTTTAAAAGAAATAATTTATTCCTTATTTTTAACCATCGAACAATTTAGTCAATAATTTTAAAATTTACAACAATCAATGATAATATATAATATATAATGTTAACTTAAGTGTAAAGTTTGCATATAAATATTATTTTTATTGTTCTAAAAGAAGATAATGGTAAATCAACGATTGGAAGACAGGGAGAGGTGGAGAGAGATACAAATTAATTAAGACAAATGCAAAAGAATTTAGCTTAAACTGTTACATTACACATTTGATCTTTTGGCACTGTATTAGTTACCTCTATGTTTGCATAAGATGAAAGAAAATACAAATAAAATAGGAAATAAATATATTTGGTTCATGATATTCCATTTAAACTTAATATCATGACTAGTAATATGTTACTCTTCTTTTAAGAACATAAAATAATCCACGTTATTTATTCGTTACAAATTTAAAAAATAAGAATTAAATTATTATAAATTCAAAATAATAGGAACAAAATTGTTTCATTTGAAATAATTGGAATTAAATTGTTCCGGTGTTAAAAGAATATGGACTAAATTGTTTCATTTAGAAAAAAATATTAACTAAATTATTTAATGACAGAAAGAATATGGACTAAAAATGCATGGGTGGAGAGCAACCAAGCTTCTGTATCTTTCATTAAATAAGCACGTAAACTTTATTATCAAGTGGAGTACAAAAACCTTCTTATTTTCAAAAAATATCACAAAGGTAATGCAATTGGCAAATGACGAGTGCATTTTTAGTTTAATTATTTTTATAAAGATATTTTTAAAATTTCACTATAAAATAAAATAAAAAAATCCCAACATTACCCTAGATTTGACAATTTAATAGTATCATTATTAAATAAAATGTAAATATTTTGACCCATATTATCAAACAAGTATACAATACTCTTCTTATTTAATAAAAGTTATAATAATAATATAATTTATATAATTGGGAAAACTTAATTTATAAAAATATAATTATGTTTTTATAAAAATATTTATTGTTTCATGTATTCACTTTTTCTTTTCATTTTAATATGAAAATATCTCATATCATTTTAATAATTATCATCAATATCTATCATTCTCTTTTTCATGCTTTTGATATCACTTTATTCATTTGTAAGTTAATTAATTTTTACTATTTATTACGTTAATACAAGTACGTTAAAACAATGTTGGAATAATATTATCGATAATTTGAAATGAACTGTTTGGGTTGAGTTACGGACTAAGTCGCTCTCTTTAAGACGTTTCGCGGCCCTGCCCAATTTTGTGCAAGCAAACACAGCTTCGTCGTCACTAGGATAAAACAGCCCAAAATCTTTTTCTCTATCTCGGAACTTCATTGTACTAATTAAGACCGGAATGCTACACCTAAAAAATTTATTGCTCGAAAAACTAAAAGTAATTTAGAATTATTGAGAGTTTTTTTTCTTAGTGAGATGAGTTTACAGATTGTTGTATTGAAACTGAGAGTTAAGGCCCTCTATTTATAGGTTTCAGAAAATGTGTGACCATTATGATAATAACGGTAATGTCTGGGAATGGAGAGCGTAACAATCATTATGAATAATGAAGAATAACAATCATTTTCTAAGTAAAGATGAGTAATAGTCATTTTTTGAATAAAAAAAAGTAACGACCATTTAACGGTCATATTCTGAGTAAAAGAAAACAACGATCATATCTTTTTTTTAAAGAAATTTTTTCAAAAAATAAAATACCACCTTACGGACACGACAACAGTGGCGTGCGCGTATATGATATCACATTTGTCTAAGTCCTATCTCCTTTTACAAAAGTGGGTATTCTTTGGACCCAATCCCAATAATCATCTCTTTATTATTTATACATCTTTTAAATATAATAAAAAAATGTGAGATAATACTATACTAATTTTTTTAATAATCAATAGTCTTTTACCAACCTACTATCTGTTGGAGATTGTTATAAAGCTCCTTAATTTAAGGAGCAAATCAAGGAGCAAAACATGTAGCAAAACATAGAGTAAAACATGGAGCAATTCATTGAGCAAAACAAGGAGCTTAATTCAAGCAGCAATTTAAGGAACCATTAATTTAAGGAGTAATTCAAGGAGTGAATTTTCCTATAAATAGATGTGTAATTGTAATGAATTAATCATCCAAAGTGTTCATTCCAATTGAGAGAAAAGCTTTTGTGAGAGAAAATTGAGAGTAATTTTCTTGGGTGTTATTGGGTTGTGAGTTGTGAGTGTTGTAAACACCTTGTGTAATTTCTCCCCTTTCAGTAAAAAGATCTGCAGCAAGTCCGAAGACGTAAGCAAGATTGGCCAAACTCCGTTATCAAATTTGTGTGTTATTTTTCTATTCTTGCTTTCTCATAAATCTGGCTTATCGGGAATTTGTGTTATTTCCCAACAACTGGTATCAGAGCTATTGGTGGTGATTTCTGTCAATTTTCTACAAGGTTACTATTTACGTGAATAGTGAAATTTTGTTGACGATATTTGTTCGTTGACGGAGGTGTTCTAATACATGGTGATTTATAGAAATAGTCAGAAATAATCCAGAGGAAGTCAGATTTTAGTGGGAGCAATGGCCGAAGATGAAGGAAGGATGAAACTCGAGAAATTTGATGGCATAGATTTTGGGTTTTGGAAAATGCAGATAGAGGATTATCTGTATCAAAGAAATCTATATCAACCTCTCTCAGGGAAGAAACCAGAAGCTATGAAGGAAGAAGATTGGAATCTTCTAGACAGACAAGCCCTATAAGTTATTCGATTGACGCTATCCCGTAATGTTGCCTTCAACATAGCAAAGGAAAACACCACGGCGGGTTTTATGGAAGCTCTCTCCAATATATATGAGAAGCCATCAGCCTCAAACAAAGTGCACTTGATGAGGCGTTTGTTCAATTTGCGGATGAATGAAGGCGTATCGGTAGCTCAACATCTCAATGAACTCAACACAGTCACAACCCAGTTGAGTTTAGTGGAAATTGAATTTGATGAAGAAGTACGAGCATTAATACTGTTATCTTATTTACCATAAAGTTGGAATGCTACTGTCATGGTTGTGAGTAGCTCGTCAGGAAGCAATAAGTTGAAATTTGACAATGTTCGTGATATGGTTCTCAGTGAAGAGATCCGACGTAGAGAGTCAGGTGAATCGTCAACTTCTTCAGTTTTGCATACAGAGTCAAGAGGAAGAAATTCAACCAAAGGGAATGGACGTGGAAAAATAGACTACCGAGGTAGATCAAAGGACAGGAGGTCCAAATCCAGGAATCCTAATAATTCCCATAGCTCGAAGACTATCGAGTGTTGGAATTGTGGAAGAACCGAGCACTACAAAAATCAGTGCAAGAGTGCACCGAAGGACAAAAAAGTGAAGGCAGAGGAATATGTTACTTCCACCTCAGGAGGAGACGATGCATTGATATGCTCTTTGGAGAGTAAGGAAGAATCTTGGGTGTTAGACTCTGGAGCATCGTTCCATGCTACTTCACAGAAAGAATTCTTCGAGAAATATGTCCCCGGAAACCTTGGAAAGGTATATCTTGGTGATGATCAACCATGTGCTATTATTGGCAAAGGTGTAGTGAAGATTAAATTGAACGGATCTGTTTGGGAACTGAAGGATGTCAGGCACATTCCCGATCTCAGAAGAAACTTAATCTCAGTGGGGCAGTTGGCCAGTGAAGGGTACACCACGATCTTTCATGGTGATGATTGGAAGATTTCAAAGGGTGCAATGACAGTTGCTCGAGGCAAGAAAAATGGAACTCTTTACATGACAGTAGAGGCACGTTGTTCAATTACAGTTGCAGCAAGCAATGAAACACCAAATCTGTGGCACCAGAGACTAGGCCATATGAGTGAGAAGGGGATGAAGATTATGCACTCAAAGGGAAAACTTCCAGGTCTACAGTCTACGGAGATAGACATGTGCGAAGATTGCATACTTGGAAAGCAAAAGAGAGTCAGCTTTCAGACAAGTTGCAGAATCCCAAAGAAGGAAAGACTAGAGCTTATTCACTCTGATGTTTGGGGACCAACGACCGTCTCATCTATTGGTGGGAAACACTACTTCGTGACTTTCATTGATGATCACTCTCGGAAGGTATGGGTTTACTTTCTAAGGCATAAGTCTGAAGTATTTGAGGCTTTCAGAAGATGGAAAGTTATGGTGGAAAATGAGACGGGTTTAAAGATAAAAAAACTCAGAACCGATAATGGTGGTGAATATGAAGACAATAGATTCAAAATTTTTTGCTATGAGCACGTGATCAGAATGGAAAGAACTGTGCCAAGCATGCCTCAACACAATGGTGTAGCTGAAAGTATGAACCGAACGTTGACAAAAAGAGCCAGAAGCATTCGTATACAGTCAAGTTTACTGATAACTGTATTTTATAAAGTTATTTTCATCAATTTTAGTAATGATAATTGTTATGTTCTTTTAATATTTAGTCAATTTTTGTTAAATAAATTAATATTTTCCTTTTATGCATTAAAAATACATTTTTAATAAAATTAAATAATTTGTATCGAAAATGTACTTAATTTCATATTTTTGTCCACAAATATAATTTCAAATAATATAGTTCTTAATTACAATTTATAAAAATCGAAAATATAATTTAAATTAAATTTAGGCTTAATTATAATTATTAAAAGTTTAAAATTTTAATTTAAAATTAGCAAATGGCTTAACTGTAATTTAAGAAAGGTTAAAATCTAATTTGAAATATATTTGCGGGTGAAAATATAATTAATAAAAGTTATTATTCTTCTCAGATTAGAAGAGCCACGCGCCAAATGTGGACCGTCCGATCAAATAAGAAACAGCTACGAAGCGTGCGTCCCAATCACGCCCGACCAAATCGTGTGTTCCAAGATTCATTCACACGGCTCGGTGCCCGAGAGGGGCCCACCTGCCGCGCAGGACGACGTGCAGAGTGGGACCCACGTTCTGACACGTCCAGCCGCTGTCCCCCACGTTTGCGCGCCGCTGCTCCCGTGCGCTGATCTCTGCGTGCAACATGATTTTCCTCTAATCAAAAGCTGCCAGGTGTCCACCTAAATCCATTCCTCGAATCAGAAATTGCCACGTTTCCTACTCTATTTTTCAGCCAATAAAGTGATGACACGTGGCATTCTACCATGAGCGCGACCGCGTTGGATCGCACCCATCGATGTAGCCGTTGGCTCCCGTGCGACCAGTAATCGTGCGCCCGTTTTCCCGCAACCAATGAAGAGCTGCCACGTGTCCGCAATAATACCAACAGCCAATCAGACGTTGACACGTGGCATGCACTTTGATTTTAAAAAAATACGAACAACCCCTGTCTACGCATGACTTTTAATTTTTTCGATATCGAATTTCAAAACGCGTCGAATTTAGTTTTGAAGGAATATTTTTTACGCATTTTTGAAAACAAAAAAAATAAAATAAAAAAATGTATTATTTTAGATGTATTTTTTGTAGCTATAAATATGTGATATTATGATAGAGTTTAGAAGTTTTTTTTTTGGTTTAGAATTTTTGTGGTTTTAGGGGTTGGACTGTAGAACACGCAGAAGCCATTTTTTGGCCTTTGTTGTGTTCTGCGTGTGCCAAATATTTCGTTTCGTGATGTTTTAATTTTCTGTGTTCTTCATCTTAATTTCCTTGTAATTTTTATTTTAAATTAATGAAGTAATTTAATTTTTCTAGGGTTGCATTTGATCTAAATTTATGAAGCTTTGATTTTAATTATTTTTGATAGATTTATAAGACGTTTGATTTGTTCATTCTATTTTGTGCTTAATGCTTTTTGATTATTTACGAATCTTATCAAAACGATCCGTGGCACATAAATAAACTTGGAAGAGGCATTTGTGTGTGTATTGCTCGTAAATAGAATGACATGTATGATGAAGGATAGGAATATACCCTAATTGTATGTGTGACCATTTGAGAACTTAGAACTTAATGAATCTTGGTGAATTTAATTCTCATAGAGATATAGTGAATTAATTTAACGAGGTGTGTCTATACGGAGCTCGGAAGAGATGTATGTATAAAAATAGAAGTTTTCGGTTGACAAATTAAATGTACTAAAAAATATAAATCTAAAGAAAATAACATGATTTGAGTGGATTAGTTTGGTGAAAAATTGCAATCCTAGAGTTCTCTTATTTTCTTTTTACCTTTTTCTTAATCATCGATTGTTTTGGATAAAATCAGAGAGTTATAATTTTAGTACTCAACAAACTATAGTAACAAATCCTCGTGGGAACGATACTTTTCTTACAAATCTTTATTACTTGGGACCGTGTATGCTTGCACGATTTTATGTGTGTTCCAAAACACACAACATCTACCGAAGCAATTCTGGGCAGAAGCAGTCAACACGGCAGCTTACTTGATCAACCGAGGCCCATCTGTTCCATTGGAGCATAGAATACGAGAGGAGGTATGGAGCGGAAAAGAGGTGAAACTATCAAATCTAAAAGTTTTCGGCTGTGTAGCATTTGTGCATATTAGTGATCAAGGTAGGAATAAGCTTGATCCCAAATCCAAGAAATGCACATTCATTGGCTATGGTGAGGATGAGTTTGGCTACCGCATTTGGGATGACGAAAAGAAGAAAGTTATCCGTAGCAGAGATGTGATTTTCAACGAAAGGGTGATGTATAAGGACATTTATAAAATAGACGCCAATGACTCAGAGCAGAATGAGTCAGTGTTTGCAGATGCAGATGATGTCCCAGACACTTCTACAACAGAACCAATTGTAACAAGTCCTCAGCCAGAGGAACTTGTTGGACAAAGCAGTACACAGCATTCCGACACACCACAACCTCTTACTCCAGCTCTTGTATTGAGAAGGTTTTCTCAACCTCGTGTGCCTAACAGGAGATACATGAACTATATGTTGTTGACTGATGGAGGGGAGCTTGAATGCTATGATGAAGCTTGTCAGACTCGAGATTCCAACAAGTGGGAGCTTGCTATGAAAGAAGAAATGAAATATCTCATTTCCAACCTGACATGGGAACTAGCTGAGTTACCTATGGGAAAGAAGGCACTTCACAACAAATGGGTGTACCGGGTGAAAGAGGAGCATGATGGTTCCAAGAGATACAAAGCCCGCCTAGTTGTCAAAGGGTTTCAACAGAAGGAAGGAGTTGACTACACTGACATTTTTGCTCCCGTTGTGAAGCTCAATACTATCATATCAGTATTGAGTATTGTAGCCATCGAAGATCTTCATCTTGAACAGTTGGATGTGAAGACTGCATTCCTTCATGGAGATTTAGATGAAGAGATATACATGTACCAGCCAGAAGGTTTCTCAAAAAGAGGGAAGAAGAACATGGTGTGCAGACTTAAGAAGAGTTTGTATGGCCTGAAACAAGCCCCGAGACAATGGTACAGAAAGTTTGACAGCTTCATGCATAAGGAAGGTTTCCAGAAGTGCAATGCTGATCATTGTTGCTACTTCAAGAGATATAAGTCCAATTATATCATTTTACTACTTTATGTTGATGATATATTAGTAGCAGGTTCAGATATGGATGATATTAAAAGGTTGAAGCAGCAATTGTCAAAGGAATTTGACATGAAAGACTTGGGTCCAACAAAGAAGATTCTTGGAATGCAAATCACAAGAAATAAGAAGAAAGGATCCTCATAGCTATCTCAGCAGAAGTACATCAATTGTGTTTTGCAAAGATTCAACATGGGCGATGCCAAGCCAGTTAGCACACCCTTAGCCAGTCATTTTCGCCTATCCAAGGATCAGTCCCCTCAAACAGAGGAAGAGAGAGAATTCATGGCTAAGGTTCCTTATGCCTCAGCCATTGGAAGTTTGATGTACGTAATGGTTCCATGCGAGACCAGACATTGGCCATGTAATGGGAGTTGTTAGCAGATTTATGTCAAATCTAGGGAAAACTCATTGGGAAGCAGTCAAGTGGATTTTGATGTATCTGCGAGGCACCACAGATAAGTGCTTGTACTTTAGTAAAGGAGAGTTAAAAGTACAAGGGTACGTAGACGCAGACTTTGGAGGTGAAGTTGATCACCGAAGAAGCACTACCAGTTATATATTTACTGTTGGAACTACAGCTGTTAGTTAGATGTCACAAATACAGAAAATTGTTACTCTATCCAGTACAGAGGTTGAGTATATAGCAGTAACTGAAGCTAGTAAAGAGATGATATGGCTTCAAGGTTTGTTAATTGAGGTGAAATTCAAACAAAAGAAGAATGTTCTGCATAGTGATAGTCAAAGTGCAATACACTTGGCGAAGAATTCAGCATTTCATTCTAGAACAAAGCATATTGGACTTCGTTATCACTTCATCAGATATCTATTGGAAGATGATGTGTTAATACTGGAAAAGATTAAAGGAAGCAAAAATCCAGCAGATATGTTAACAAAGGTGGTGACTATTAACAAACTGAAGTTGTGCTAAACTTCAGTTGGTCTGCTAGAGTAACAAAGACTAGAAAAGCTGTTGCATTGATCAAGGTGTGAAGACAGATTAAAATCAGTCTTCAAGTGGGAGATTGTTGAAGATTGTTATAAAGCTCCTTAATTTAAGGAGCAAATTAAGGAGCAAAACATGGAGCAAAATATGGAGTAAAACATGGAACAATTCATGGAGCAAAACAAGGAGCTTAATTCAAGCAGCAATTTAAGGAACCATTAATTTAAGAAGTAATTCAAGGAGTGAATTTTCCTATAAATAGATGTGTAATTGTAATGAATTAATCATCCAAAGTGTTAATTCCAATTGAGAGAAAAGCTTAGAGAGAAAAACTTTTGTGAGAGAAAATTGAGAGTAATTTTCTTGGGTGTTATTGGGTTGTGAGTTGTAAGTGTTGTAAACACCTTGTGTAATTTCTCCTCTTTCAAGAATAGATCTACAAATGGTCCAGAAGACATGTAGATTAGTAGAACTCCGTTATCAAATTTTTATGTTATTTTTATATTCTTGCTTTCTCATAAATCTGACTTATCGAGAATTTGCGTTATTTCTCAACACTATCAAACAATCCAAACTATAACGTAAAAAGTTTTATTATATATTTTTAAACTATATCGGATTCTCTACCAAACTATATAGTAACAATCCAAACTATATTTCTGTAAACACTATTTGTGCTTTTTCAATTTTTTTGAATCCATAAAATAAAATGGATCAGGTAGAAATTTGGTGAGGATTGGACACTATTTGTCTAATTAAAATTTTTCTAATTAAATTAAAAAAAAATTAAAAGCTTCTGCAGGCATAAATTATTTGCACAAAATTTTGAATAATGTCACTGTAAATAAAAAGAATAATCATTTAAATAACCAATAAATTATCTCCAAACATTAATTAATAATAATCTAATTTACTAAAAGGTTTTTTAATCACAACCGGGATTAATTAAGATCTTTTTCAACTTTGTTGCTCCGATAATATAAGTGCATGTCGTAAGCTGCATTGGTGGAAAAGGTGTTATATTGAATTGTCGAAGAAGATGGATATATAAGTAATTTTATTTAATTTGATTATTTTAAGTAAATAGCTACAACTCTAATCAGTGGATTTTTAACATCCATTCTTTTTGTAATAATATTTCATCGGAAAAAAAGGGCACACAATTATGAATTTAATTAAATCACACACCAAACTAACCCTTGTATACTCTCCATATGACTAAAGCCCTAATTAGTGCTAAACCAACATTCTTAACCACTTCATCTTCATCTCACTACACAACCAAAACACCAACATCAGGTGCTATTAAAAGTGCTCAAAATTAAAGGATCCAATAACATATTAACAACACAAAATATTTTAGGTAGCATGACCACTCTAGGTCCAAGCTTCTCTGTCGCCTTCCTGACTATTTAAAATTCCAAGACTGACTGTCTTCTTTGTAGGCCTACTTAACTGTAACACTGGGTGCCTGCACAGCTTCCTCACTCCTTTCCTCAATCTTTGCCATTCACCACCTTCATATCCACCGTCATCACATTCGTTTTCTCTCTCTGCACACCTGATATCAGGTGTGCAGATACCTGAAACAGACTCGCCATTATCTTCTATGTCATTCTTTACCTCAGAGCACCAAAGCTTTTCATCCATCTCTTCTTTATCTAGACTGTTCCAAGTCGTAGATCTTGATGAGTCTATGTAGGCTGGTTCCTTGGACAAGCATGTTTTTACATCACGCTTACTAAATGCACATTTGTTTGAGTATGGAGAAGTGTGGAGATTATTATTAAGGTTAGGAGAAATGGAGCACGGTGAGAACAACTCAGCCTTGGCAGCAGTAAACTCCTCCCTCTGTCGCAGCGTCTTCAAAATCAGTGTTTTGAGAAAGTTCATGACTTGGACTGCATGAATTAGTGCAGTCAGAGGATCGCTCATCTGCAAAAAATAACTTGTTCAGTCTGCTGCACAGCTTAGAATGCAATAATTTACTTGCAGACACACTGGAAGTTCCATCATCATTTCTTTAGATTAAAAGAGAAGAAAAAGAATATTTCTCATTACATATCACACAGCAAAGATAACAATTGTCCCAAAATACGTATTAGCAAATCCTAGATAAAACCAGGAATGCATTATTTTTCAGTTCCAAGTTACGGTTTCATACGGAGAACAAAATCTATTTCAGACTCCCAAATAAGTTGATTTTTCTTGTGGGTCGGAGAGCAAACTGTTGTAACAATAGTTATTAGAGAATGGAGAATGGAGAATCTCAAATGTAGAAAGAGATTTGGGGATTCTGTCAAAATATGAAGCGGGGAGGGGGAATATCGCCAGAGGCCCATAGTACTATAGTTATTGCAACTAGAGAGTACTTAGCGTACCTTAGTTATTTTTTTGGTGACAATTTATCCCTGTGTGGTATTACTTTTTCATAACAAGTGTGCTAAATTGTTCTTAAAAACAATAGATCTCTATGTGCTTCAGTTGATTGGGAAAGAAAGAAAAAAAAAAAAGAAAACCCAAAAAAGAAAAGAAAAGAAAAGAAAAGAAAAGAAAAGAAAAGAAAGTCAAACAAACCTGGGTCATATTAGGTGCAAAAACCATAGCAATATTACGCGCATTCATCTTATTGTAACGTTCGTGATCCACTACATCTGCCATTAAATTGATGGCCCAATCAAGTAGTGTAGCTTCTGTTGAAGGAAGTAACTTTACAAGTTTGGTACAATCATCTTCTGTGTTGCAATGCATTACCTGTTCTGGTGTGAGAGAATCGAGGACTCCATTAGGAAGTTCTCTAAACCATGCCTGCAAAGAAAAGGGAAGGGGAAATAAAAAAGATACTATAATCTGGGAAGACTACCTATACATGCCAATATACATGAATTCGTTTTAACAAAAATGCTAAATATCTAAGAAAGTGAAATTTTGGGTAGGTCCTGATGACAATTACTATGGGCTCCTCTATCCAGAAGTGGGGAAGAGCCAATTTATTGTCAGTTTGTTATTCAAGAACTAAAGAAATTACAGCCTGATTCTCAATATTCTTAAATAATAGATATGGACTCTTAGCTGATATCATATTCTCTTCTTTTACTTTTTTTTTCTTTTCCTTCATTGTCGGGTGATATAAGATACGAGTGGTCACCAAAAAATGCAAACCCATCAATAAAGTTCAGAGGTCATGAGATCATGTGACAGCTGTGACTTTACTATCAAGAAAATCAACACACATAACATAACTTGAAATAGGTTTTATAACTTGGCAGTGTCAAGGTTTAAAGATACAGATTAAAGTGCACTACCATAAACAAAAATTCTGATAAGAAGCTAAGAAGCTTTATTTGGAACATGAGAAAAACCATAACGAAGAAGCTTTTGCTTAGAATAAGTATTAATCATTCACCTTAATCAAGCCTGCTAAACAATGTACATCGATTCCATGTGGTACCACACCCCTGTTTAATTGATCTCGAACACGCTCCTCTTGGCTATTTTCGGCATTTATCCTGAAAATACCTTCTGCCTTAAAGCATGATGAGAACAAAATTAAACTTCAACTTTTGAATAACAGTGAAACATTGAGTCAATCTTGAAGGAGGAAAAAATTCAGATTGTCAAAGGATCTTACTTGAAGGCCTCCTCCAGCATATAGCCGCTTTTGCATCATGAGAAGAATTGTGGGAACACTGTTTCCTTTATCATCATAAGAACATTGCATCGATTTTGCAGAAACTCCAAATACACTTGCACTGGATAATGTAGAGAAATGAAGGATCAGCCTTATAAAAGAGGATGGTGAAGCTGGAATCAAGAATGAGTAAATCTAGACAAAGATTGAAGGAAAAGAAACCAGCATTTGGTTCCAGCAACCAATATATATATGCAAGAACCATAAAGATCTAGTAGAATATAACATTATATCAAACAAATTGATTGTAAACAAAATCAGATTCAGATGCCAAATAATCAAGAAAGGGAAGATCAGTTCAAATCCCAAACCTTGAAAAAGAACCAGAACAAAGAAAGATAAATTATCCTAATTTTTATTCAAAATGAAAGTGATGCAAAGACACAAATTGATTGATACTAGATTTTTGTTTTCTAATTCATGTAGGGGAAAAAAACTCCTTTTTTTTTATATTCCCTCTTAAATCATTAAAAAGTGCGTACAAATGAAATTAAGTTGGAAATTAATTTTAAACTTGATAATGAAATTAATGTTGAATATTGGCTTTAAAAGTAACAAATTAGTGGCATAATTTAAGGAAATTAGTGGCCTAATTTGTGGCATAATTTAAGGAAATTGGTGACCTAATTTAAGGCTTAAATTACTAATAATTTAGTAAAGTGGAGCTCTTGTTTCATCTATAACAGTAAAGAGTTCATGCATTGAAGTGCAAAAATCGTAGAGAGTATAAGAAACTCAAAGAGAGAAAATACTATGAGTTTGGGAAACACTCGAGTAGATATTATTAAAGGGTAAAATCAGATCAGATCAGATATTTCCTACTCAAATAAATAATATCGCTGCCTCGTGGACCTAAAGTGATCATTGAACCACGTAAATTCTCCAAGAGTTCATTTTATCGCTTGATATATTCATATACCGCTATTTATTGCTTCCCGCCCACAACAAATTGGTATTAGAGCCAAATATAGCAAGATATATATCAAATCGAAGCTCTCGACGAGATGAACGCAACTAAGGAAAGAATCGCTCAAACCGGAAGTCGAATCACCGCCTTTAAGCTTCCCGGAGTCCCGTCTGCCAAAGAATCGAGTCAACTCGCCGAAAGTTAGACCGAGTCAACTCACCACTAGTGATATTTGGACCGAGTCGTTCCGTTTTTCATCCGTTTTCAACCGAGTTGGATCTATTCCTAGCTAATCGACCATTCTCGATTCAACTACGTGACTCGCGTTTTTTTCAAATAAGGTATAAAATTTTGGAAAACACCGTTTTTGCTGTAAGTCATAAAAACTTTTGTTATCGCTTATACTTACAATGAGCAAAGGAGAGATCGAATAAGACGAACAAGTCGACCATAGAATTTACGGCAAAACCAAGTTCTACTCGGGTTAACTACGTTGGCCCAACGCAAAGTTCGAGGTGGAGAAATTGACTTCGACCAATAACTTTGCACGTGGCACGTGAAGTATTAGATCTATCGTTCGGAAGCGATCTAATATATCCTCGAGACCTGTGCCAGGAGATTATTCAAACGAAGATTGGAATTACGTCAACCGACAAGCTTCAGGGCACAATTCGACCTGCTTAGAAAAGATCGTAAGATTTTGTCATGAAAGAGAATGTAGCCAGCTTCTCTCAAGAAACTGTAGACAAATACACGACGAAAAGTATTGAAAACAGACTTTATTCAAGAAGAAACTTTTCCGTTTCCAAGATAAGAAAGGTACCCCATGATTGAAGCACTTAGATAATTTCAATAAAATTTTGGTCGATTTGCAAAATTTAGATGTTGAAATTATCGAATAAGATAAAGCTTTGTTGTCATGGAATTCATTACCTGAGAGCTACAGCATTTAACAACAACCCCGTTATATGGAAAGCGATGCAGGTTAAGTTCGTAGATGTTTCAAATGCTTTGGTAAATAACGAGTTCCGGAAGGATCAACATGATCACAGTACCTGAGCATCGGCATACTGGACTACAATGTGAGGTAGGACTAACAACAAAAATCCCATGATCAAATAATAAAGGGAAATCTCAGATCAAAGCCCAGAGGAGAGTCATTCAAAAGACGCCCGCTGGCGACTAGAGCGTATTGTCACCGTAGTGGCATCGAAGAAAGATTGTCCAAACAAGGACAAGTCAAATGCAAATGTCGCACGTATGTCGACGAAGACGAAGAATCACTTTTTCGCTTTCATCATCAAAACCTACTCATATAAGCGATCCTCGATTCTCGGATGTTCTTATCATACGTGGTCCAAAACGTACATTGGTTTTCGAAGCCAGGAGCTCGAGCCTCCTTGAGTCATATGCACGGGCAACGACACAATGCCCGTCAAACAAAAGTGGATCGAACAATACGACTCAAAGATGCACGATTTACAATCGACGACTTACAAACGTAAGGTATATTCTCGACCTAAAGAAAACCTTATTTCTTGTGTGTTCTAGATTCACGATGGTTACAAGGTAACATTGGAAATTCGGAGTCTTCAAAGTTGTACGAGGTGCATTTGTAGCAATGAAGCGGTACCTGAAGGCGAACTCTTGTATTTCCTAGATGGGTGTACGCTACAGAAGAGTAAATTGCCTCAAGTAGTTCAAGAAAAGGCAAATGATTCTTCCCGCTGAAAAGCGTGCCAATACCGGAAAGTTTGATTTCTCGCGAGGATCGTGTAATGGGAAACAAACAAGAGTCAAGTTCTAAGACCGCCATTCATCGTACTAAGCGGATCTCTCGATTATATTCACACGGATGTTTTGGGGACCTTCCAAGAATGCTTCACTGGGAGGTAAACGTTGGCTCAGGACTTTTATTCGATGATTTCTCTAGATATGTTTCGATATACACTATGAGTCACAAATATGAAGTTTTGGATATCTTTCTTAAATGGAAGAAAATGACGAGACTCGTGACAAAGTGAAGATTAAAAGGCTCAGACTGATAATGGCAGTATAACCGATCCTTTCTTTAAAGTTTGTCAAGATGAAGTGGATAATCATACATTTTTTAGTTCCTCGTACACCACAACGTAACGGAGTCATAATCCAATGAATCGTACTTTGCTGAGAAAGTTCGAGTATGCTATCTCATTCCAAATCGAAAGCAAGGCATTTTGGCCGAGGCTTTGTCATATGCAACTCATATGGGCCAATGTGCACTTCCGCGACCGCATTAGATGGAAAACTCCTAAAGAGGCTGCCCGACAACCCGCTACTTATTATGATTCATCATGCGAATATTTGGATGTCCCGATATTTTTCACGTTAAATCCAAACCGATCCCGTGAGTAAAGAAATTGCTTTCGGGTTTTAAGGAAGCGGAGTTAAAGGATTTCGACTTTGCCATGCGGTGAATCCAAGAAGATCGCCTTAAGCGTAGAGATGTTACATTCGACGAAATCTCGTTTACGCCGAGACAAACAAAATCGTGAGAAAGAGAATGAAAGTCCAAATACTCTTTCTAAGGCGATGCCGAGACTTAAGATCCAGTAAAAGATTGCACCACCACCGATCGTGGTGAAGATGAAATTGACGATCAAGAAGAGATCTCATTGAGTGCGAGGTTCTCTCACCATCACCACCGATTAATCGCTGCATCTATCGCCACTACTCAACCGAGAAGCGGAGATTAAGCCTACCGCATACACGTACATTGGTAGAATTTGCACTTCCAAGAATCGATGACGATGTCCCATACACTTAAGCAGGCCGGCAAAGAGTCGGGATGAAGTGGGAAAATGGCAATTGGACAAGAGATGAAGTCTCTACATCGTAATCATACTGGGAGCTTGGTTCAACTTCCCAAAGGAAAGAAAACTATTGGTTGCAAACGGGTCTACGCTAATGGCGTGCTCCGTAAAGACAACATCGCATACAAAGCCGATCGGTAGCAAAAGGCTACGCCCAGTAAAAGAAGGAATGTGACTACAATGAGGTATTCTCACCCGTTGTTAAGCATTCATCTATTCGGATACTATTGGCTTTTGCAGTACGCTGATCTCATGTTAGCTCAACTCGATGTCAAAACAGCTTTTTCTCCACGGTACTTTGAATCGAAGAAATCTACATGTCTCAACCTGATGGCTTCAAAATTCTAGGACGAGAGAATCGTCGCAAGCCGAGCAAGTCAATTTACGTGCCAAGCAATCACCGCGACAATGGTACAAGCGCTTTGATAGTTTCATCGAGAGCAAAAGTACACACGTAGTCGGGCCTTGATCATCAGGTATACTTTCTGAACTCCAAGACGGTACCTTCATTTATTTGCTCTTATACGTTGACGATACGTTGATCAGATCTCCAAGAGCAAGGCGGAGATCGACAGATCAAGACTCGCTGAAGTTCTTAATTTGAAATGAAAGATCTTGGAAAAGCTAAGAAAATTTTGGGATGGAAATCACAAGAGATAGAGTCAGTACAACACCGACACGTACTCAAGATCTCAAGAAAAGTACTACAAAGGCTCGGGACATTGATGAAAAACCAAACCAAGAAGTACACCGCCGCTCCTCACTTTCGCCAAGGCATTAATGCCACCTGAAGACCACCGATGCAGGCAGGCTAACGCAGGTTCCATACGCAAATGCCATCGGTGCCTCGATGTACGCAATGGCTCAGACTAGACCGGACATTTCTCACGACGCGAGTACTGCGAGCCTGGCATATGCATAATCCCTCGCAGGATACCGGATACCGCAGTGCTGGATTCTACGCACATCTACGGTACCGGTGGATATTGGTTTGAAGTTCGAGAGAGACAAGACCGAAGGCAAACACCCACGGGATACGTGGATTCCCGACTACGCCGGATATTTGGATAAGCGTCGATCTACAACCCGGTTGTGTCTCACAACGTAGGAGGACCCGCTTTGTCGAGATCAACATGTAGCTAATCAGAAATTGTCTACTACGTAGTGAGAGTATACGGCCGTAGCGTATATCTCAAAGTTAGCCTATCCGCTTCTGCCGACCAAAGATTCGGGGTATTTTTCGTAAGAACGTGGAAGTTTTCTCGCGACAAAATGCAGTTGCCATTTGTTCGCAAAGAACCAAGTTCATCAGTCGCACCAAGACATCGATGTGTTCGCCATTTTGTTCGAAATCGTCGATGGCGGAATGTTATACCCGTAAAGTCGAAACTGTAGATAACCCCGCAGATATGCTTACAAAGCGCTATATGGATCAAGTTTCAACACCGGCTGAACTTGATCAACATCTCTCGAGCTAGAGCCCAGCATGACTTTGGGAGGCAAATAAGTATGAACTTTTTCGCCAAGGGGAGATTGTCAATATTGGCTCTAAAAGTAACAAATTGCTGGCATAATTAAAGGAAATTAATGCCTAATTTCAGGCATGATTTAAGGAAATTAAGTGTCATAATTTAAGGAAATCGCGGCCTAATTTACGCTTAAATTATACACAATTTAGTGAGCTCGCTTCATCTATAACAGTGGCTAGCCTACGCATTAAGTACAAGGCAAAAATCGAAAAATCGTAGTATAAGCAACCTGTTATAGAAAATACTTGTGAAGGAAAATACTGGTAGATATTATTAAATATAAATCAGACCGTATTCAGATCAGATATTTCTTACCTCAGCTCAAATAATATCTCCCGCTTTCCTACTGACCGCGAACCACGTAATTTGCGTTGCTCATTTTATCGCTTTAATATATTCATATACCATTATTTATTGCTTCCGACTACAACAATTACTTTACAAACAACACTTATTTTGAAAACTCAATCTTCAAAAACTGAAACTTGAAAACAGATCTACGTCCCTCAATCCTCACTCATATTACCTCCGGTCTTCTAAGTTAATAAGTGAAGGAAATAAAAATTACAACCCTTATTTGGGTGATATGATTGGAAAGGATAAGCAGAATCTATACAAAGAGAAAAAGGAGAAGAATGAAAAAGCATAAACATAAATTCTAAAAGGTCAATTTCATACTACATGAACAACCAAACTTCGGTTTAAACTTGTCAAATCCTAAACTGATTGGACAATCAAATTCAACTAAATAAGCAATAGCAGAGGGTTACCAAGTTAATGTAACAGAGAGCCGTGACAGAAGATTGAAAAGGAAAAACAAATTTTGGGCATAAATTGACAGTCCCTATTGCACAGTTCATTGAAATACCAGTAACTTTTCCCTTTTTCATCTAAAACACATCAGAACAGTTTCAAGCATGCTGAATTTGTCTTATTTGTTATCGCTAATTGATTTGTTCAACCTCAATTATTGTTTGTCTCATAATTCCAAAAGATTGATCTTCAATCAAAATTAAAATTCAATAAAATCGAAGGTAAAAGAAAAAAAAAAAAAAAAAAGGGAGCTCACCTAGCGCTAGGCACCTTCCTGGGAACCTCTGGCTCAAGCTCAGTGGGCAAACCCAGAAACCCATTGAATCTATCAAAGGTCACATGGGAAACATGCTTCACCTCGGTTGGTGAACTTATATCCATGGAGGAAGAGATGTCCTCCCTTTCCACACTGCATGTTACCAGAGACTTCCTCAAAGCCGCCACCAGGATATCCAAAATAGCAAACTGGTTTTGCTGCCCATTTGTATGACAATGGCGACCTTGTTGATTGCTTCCATTAGCTCTAGACCCTGGACTGATAAATGGGGTCGAAATAGGGTTGCTAAAGATCTCATCTTCATCAAACTCTTGTTCCTCTTTTTCTTCGTCCTCGTTATTGTTATTGAAGAATGGACTGCGAGAAGTCGTATTGAACTCACTGAGTCCTACGACACCGCAAGATTTGGATCGAAAAAGTCGAGTCATTTGATTCCCAAGAAAGAAACAGGCAAACAAACTGTCCAGAGAGTGAGAGAGAGAGAGAGAGAATTGTATTGGAATATGTAAGTTAACGGTTGTTAATAGAAAGAAAGTTGATATTTAGAGGGAAAGTGGGGTGGGTTTGTTTGTTGTGAGGTGGAAGGAGAGGTGTAAAGTTGCTTGTATTGGGAGGGAGAGGATGAATCATTACTGGGTTGAGAGGAAGATAGCATTGGGGTAGTGTGGTGAGAATGATCAAGACATTTTTTGCTTTGAACTTTTTGTTTTCTGTTACTCTATCGTTGTTGGTGTATGTATGATGAAAATGTGAGAGAGTTGTACAAAACGAATTCCGGAGTAAAACAGAGGAACAAGTACTTGATATACAATAATGGGACATACACGTTATCTAATAAAATCAATTTTATATCTCATAATTATATTTGATTCGATATATATATTTTTTTATTTTATATAATTATATAAATACGATTATAATAAAATTATATCATATTGTTTATAATTTATAGTAAATTAAATATTATATTTCATCGTTTTTTATTACTTTAATAATATAAATAAATCATGTTATTTTCTTTACTTAGTTCCACTTAATCTTGTTATTCAAGCTTAAATCATTTAGTTATCATCATAGGTGTAAATCATTTAATTATCAAGGTAGGTGTAAATTAAGAAAGATTATTCTATTAACATATACTACTATACATCAATTTTAAAATTTCATCTAGATGTCCCACTTGTTTTTTTTTTTTTATCTCATCACTCTAGTCCCACTCAAATTACTTTCTTATCTTTTATCAGAGGCAATGTTGCTGCCTAACAAGAAGATTAATAAATTATAGGCACAAAAACAAATTCTTGTTTTTGTTTTGGATCACAAAAAAATCCCATAATTAAGACATGCTTTTAATTTGTTCTTAGAGTAAGCTGACTATATTTACTCTCAATCTCAACCAATTAGTAGTTACGTGTATTTTACTACATGAATAAATCATGTGATGAATTGAAGTAAATACATCATCAGTTAGTTTAATTAGTAGTAACTAATATTATCTCTTTGTTTAATTAAATAGCAGAAATTGTTTGTGTTGATGTCTTGTACGTATTAAACAAGTCATTATTCCCATAATTAAGGAATCACAATTCACATGGGCGCATGCATGAGGAGATTGTTTTCTTGATCCAAAGCTACCAATATTGCTTTCGTTAATACTTTCTGCTTAGTGTTTTTCTAATAATATTCCATTTTCTTTATTTTCTTCTATCTTTTTCGAGTAATGATATATAACTATATTATTAAGGCGTGTTTGATCTGTTATATATGGCAGCACGATATGCCAATTTTTAGCTAATTAGACGTTTGATATAACTTATGACTATATAAGAAACAATCTCATTTAGTTAGGTAAAATCTATTAAAACGGTCAAATTAAACTTAACGAGAAAGAATCTAAACTGGATAACTTTTGGTAAGAAAATTTTGTAATAATTTTATTACAAAACTTTAATAAGTTATTATATTTAATCTGGTTTTAATTACGTCTCAAAACTTAAAACTTAGGTTATGAGATATAGAATTACTCTCGTTTATATATGTATTTGATACTTCATGTCCAATCGATGTGATACATCTTAACATTCTCCCTTATATCGATATTTCATCGATGGACGGTGGTAAGTTTATAACTGCGTGCCACGAGGTGAGTTTTTTTGCTTTGATATCATGTCAAATTTGGGGCTAATTATATTTAAAAACACATGTTATAAGATAAAGAATTGACCTCATTTATATATTTGTTTGATACTTCATGACTAATCGATACGTGACATTTTAATATATTAAAATAAAAATATATTACTTAAATATTGATATATTCAAATCATATAATATACCATTTTATCTAAAAGAAAAATAATATTAATCCTGTAAATTCAATTAAATCTACCTCTTTTGAGAGTCATAGACGCTATCTTTCATTTTTTTTGTTTTTCATTTTTTTTAATGAGTTATGCTGTCTATTTCAATTGGTATCTTCGTCCTAATCTAAGTGGCGAAATTTATAAATATTTTTTATTTTGTATAACCGTAAGACACATAAATATAAAAAATTCAACATGAAATATATATATTTAATAATTATATAATTCAACCATTCAATATACAAAAATAAAATTTTGTATGCGACTAAATTAACTATACACGTTAAATCACAAATTTATTTTTTTAATTTTAAATAGTAGTTTCTTGAGTTGTTTTGTAATATATTTATGATTTTAAAACTTTTTTATTTTTTAATTTTATAAAAATTTATAACAAAATTTTATTTATATATTTGACGTTGTTATAAGGCATTGAATTAGGTTCAACAAATTTATTATTTTAATTATATTAAAAATTATAAAAGAATTTATAATATTTTAAATCAATAGAATGTTAAATAAAGTAAAAGAAATTAATTAATAATATAAATAATTTTTTGTCAACTTGGATAGTTTAAACAGCCAATTTTTTTAATTTTGTTTTAAGCTAAGAATTTATAACATAAATTAAATTAATCCAAACTAATTAACAACTTATCCAGTTGCGATTACTTTATAAAAGAAAGCTTGTATTTAGTATTATTGAATAAATTCGTTACTATTTGAATATTAGTTAAATAATAATTACATATATTATTTAAAATCGTGTTGTATCTACTAACGTTTACATAGAATAGGTTTACGTAACTTTTAATATATATATATATATACACGTTCATAACAATATTTTCGTAATTTATTTACCTATTATCAAATTAAAAAAATTATAAATATAATTAGTGAAGATATTATTAACTCTGAAATATCTCTTTTAATTTTTATTTATTTTTAAATAAATTTAAATTTTTTATCACTTTTAAATATAATTTTCTTAAAATTAAGAGATTAAATGATAATATATATATATATAAAGGAATTAATATGGTATTTTATTTTAAAAATTAATATTAAAGTAATTTAATTTTTTTAAAATTTAATACTTAAATATTTTAAAAATTTTACGTTAATAAAAATAACTCACATAATAATGGGACGAAAAAAATGTAGTACTAAAATTGCTTCTTTTTAAAGTTACTCTTAAAATAAATGAGCATAGAGTACAAAAGACGATGAACCACGTGAAAACATCTCTGCTTGTCATGATTCATGCAAATACATGGAAACGTCACTGACATATGATGTTGCTCCAACGGCTGGGCTTGCACGGTCCCCCACGTTACTAATTGTTACATGACATGCATTTCCCTACTATTTTTGCCTTACATGTAACGAGTATGCCAAGTAAACGACAGATGATTAGTAGTTTTCAAAATGGATATATTTAAAAATCTTAAAATGTAAAATTGCAAGTTAAAAATTTAATTATTTTAATATTAGTATTTTTTTAAAAATATATAATAATAATAATTTTATATATCATAAATAAAATGTTATATATTGTTCCTTAGTGAGAAAATTAGAAAAGTCCCAGATTGATTAGTAACGAAGATGAGTGTTGTATTTGGGGCTATAAATAAAGCCGTCATTCACACTTTGTAAACATCCCAAAATTTGTAAATCTTCTTATCTTTTGTAAAGGTAATTAATTAGCTCAATTTTCCCCAATTAGTTGTAATTTTGAAGTTCATTCATTTGAAGATAGTGGAAGTGGTCATGACGGCGTCCAGATGACACAGAGTAACGCATTTATCTAGAGCCTCGTTAAATTTACGGTGTTATTATTTTTACTAACTTTAATATTTACATTTCGATATCTGTTTTAGTTTATTTTAGCGTTATATTTCCGATAGCGTTATTTTGTCGGGTTAGTTTGAGTTACATTCGTTTAAATCGCCAAGTGAATAATAGGGGAAAATATCTGCGATTTTCCAACAAATTGGTATTAGATGAAGGTTTCCTACCTAGGCATTTTGTTTGTATTAGTTTGTTTGCTTATTGGAATATAGTTGCTTAGTTGTTGTAATTTGAAGAAATGGCGGAAGAAAAATTTCTTTCAAACAAAGCCCGATCATCGCGTCAGCGGTATGGTGATGAATGCGAGGTTCGAGGTGGAGAAGTTTGATGGAAACAGTCGTTTCGGCATGTGGCAGGCGAAGTTCTAGATGCTCCTGTTTGACAAGGTCTAGACATCGCCGGGTGAAGAAGAGAAACGGATGGAGCGGATGAAATAAAGTGGAAAAATATCAGCGATTGGCATGTGGTACAATGGTTCGTGTCTCTCGAAAACAAAGTACACGTTCATGAAGGAGACATCCATGAAGTAAGTTGTGGAAGGCGTTGGAGAAAAGTTCGTGAAGAAGAGTGGACAAAATCGGCTATTTGAAGAAGAAGTTGTTTCGGTTTGAATACCGTAGAATGCTTCTGATAAGCGACCACATTCTTGCTTTTAATCAAATTAGTAGCAAATTTGTTAAATATGGATGAAACTTTTAAAGATGAAGATTTAAGCCTTGTTGTTGTTAACCTCCATAGCGATGAGTTTGATCATCTTATTACTGAGGCTTAATCATTGGGAAGGATAAAGTGTCTTTTGAGGAAGTTTATGCTTGCTTTGTATAGTTATGAAATTAGAAAGAAATATAAAAGAAAAAGCGAGAATGAAGCGGCGAGAGGTATTGTCTGTAAGAGGACGTGCATAATGACATAAAGGAAGGAGAGAGGTAGATCTACATCAAAAGGAAGACTTGGTAAAGAAGAATGTGCCTTTGTCATGAGAGAAAGGCCATTGGAAGAAAAAATTGTCCGAAGGCTGCGAAAAGAAAGGAAAAGGCTATGCAATCGATGCATGTGTAGGCGAAAGCGATTCGGATTGATTTTGCATTGGTTGGTTCGTCAACGTCATCTCATCCTGGTGATTGGATTTTGATTCGGCGTACTTTCCATATGTCTCACAACAAAGAGTGGTTAACTTTAACTTTGAAGAAGCCCTAGACGGTGGAGTTGTTTTCATGGGTAATGATTATCATTACAAAGTTTTGGGAATCGGTACAATTCGTTTGAAGAATCAAGATTGTTCAACCGGGGTCTTGGCGGATGTTCATTATGTTCATTATATGAAGAAGAATCTCATTCTTTGTGGGAGTCTTAGAATCAAAAAGGCTTATTTGTGACCGTACAAAATGGGGCATTGAAGGTTATACGGAGCAACGCTTGTGGCGATGAAAGGTGTTCGGAAGAATAGCACGTACTACTACCTTGGTAGTACGGTTATTGGGACAACATCGCAGCGATTTCGGATGAAGAAAAGAAATTTAGAAACTACCAAGTTGTGGCGTATGCGTTTGGGACATCTTTGGTGAAAAAGCTTTACGGATTCTAGTAAGCGAGGCACAGTAAAAGGTGCGAGAACTAGCGAGTTGGAATTACTGTGAGCATTGTGTATTGGGGAAGCGAGAAAGAGTAAGTTTTGGCACTCTTCATAATACAAAGGGCATTTTGGATTACATCATCTTGATGTATGGGAGACGACAAGAACTCCATCCGTGAGTGGCAAACATTATTATGTCCTTTCGTTGATGACTTATAGAAGAGTTTGGGTGTATCTCATGAAGAAGATGATCGAGACTCAGGCGGTAAAAAAGATCAGCGTCGAGGTCGATAATGGCATTGAGTACCACAAATGATCCATTTATGAAACTTTGTGAAGAAGAAGGGATAGTGCGACAACTTCCTTCAGAAAAACACCCTGACAAAGCGGGTTATGACGTATGAAGCAGGACTTTCTTTGGAAAAGGTTCGGTGTATGTTGTCAAATCTTTGGTTTAGGCAAAGCGGATATTAAATTTGTGACTTATCGTACCATCCTCGTCAGCCGTCACCATAAATACGCTCTTGAAGAGCTTTATGGAGGTATGGTATGGAAAACTTGCTAGAGATTACAATTTCTTACATGTGTTTGGTTCGATTGCATACTACCATGTAATAGAATCAAAGTTGGACCCAGAGCGAAAGCCATTTTTTGGGGATCCCTTACGGTTCTAAGGGATATCGACTATGGTGCCTTGAAGCGAAAAAGATAATCTTTAGCGAGAGATGTTACCTATGATGAATGCGTTGTTGAGAAAGGTAACTAAGAAGATTGATGGCAACTTTAGAGCGTATGTGGAGCAAACTCAGAAACAAGTGGAGTTTGAAAACAAAATTGTTAATCGAGTTAGTGAAGATAAGGCAGTTGATCCTCGCGTTGTGAGAAGATGAATCGGATGAAGAGGTTTTAACCAAGAACGCGGCCAGCAAAAAAGCGCAATTGATAGGCCACGACGACAAAATGTCAAGGTACCTGCTCGATACAAGGATTTTGAAGACCTACCTGCTCAGTTTAAGAATACGGTGGCATGTGCACTTTTTAGTTGTGCATGATGATGTTCCTTCCATATATAAAGAAGCAATCAAAAGCCCTGAAGTTGAAAGATGGAAGGAAGCCATGGATGAAAAACTTTTGTCACGAGAGAAGAATAAAACATGGAAGTTGACCTGACTACCTAAAGGTAAGAAGAAGCAATTGGATGCAAATGGGTGTATGAAAAGAAAGATGGATTTCCTAACAAAGATGGTATTATTTCTGAGAGGAGGTTGGTGGCTAAGGGCTAAGCTCGAGAAGGAGAGAATCGATTATAATGAGGTATTTTCTCCGGTTGTAAAACATTCTTCCATTAGAATTTTGTTGGCCTTGGTAACCTGATTTGATTTGGAACTAGTTGACTTGATGTAGCTAGCGTTTCTACACGGTGACTTAGAAGAGGAAATCTATATGTCTCGACGAAGGGTTTATTGTTCTTTGGTAAAGAGAATTGGGTTTGTAAGGTGACAAATCATTGTATGGATTGAAGCAATCTCGAGCCGGATGGTACAAACGATTTGATCGGTTTATGTTTGCAACAAAAGTATACCGAAGTACACATACGATTATTGTGTGTATTTTATAGCTTCTGAAATGAGTCTTTCGTCTATCTCTGTGTATGCATCGATGATATGTTTGTGCATCGAAGAGTCGAATAGAAATTGAAAAGTTGAAGGCTCGACTAAGTCGAGGGATTCGAGATGAAAGATTTGGGAGAAGCGAGAAGATTCTCGGTATGGAGATAAGTAGAGACGGGGAAGAAGGAGAAGCTTAGTTTGACACTGGAGTCGATATTTGAAGCGGATACTACAACGTTTTGGTATGAATGGAACGAATGAGAGCACTGTAAGTACTCCATTAGTTCTCGGTCGAAGCTTGAGTGCGCGATTATCTCCTCGAGAATGATACGGAACGAGAATATATGGCAAAGTACCATATGCAAATGCGATTGGTAGCTTGATGTATGCAATGGTGTGTCTGAACGACATTTCACATGCGGTTGGTCTTTGTCTGGCAGTACGTGCGTACTGGTAAAGGACATTGGTTGGGTGTGGGAAATGGATTCTATGGTATATTATAAATCACTGTAAATGTTGGTTTAATATTTCAGAGGATAATACCATTGGTCGATGTGCGATCGGATATTATGATTCGACTAAGCGGGAGATTTAGATAGCGTCGGTCGGCATTCACAGGTTATGTGTTTACTCTTCTTTAGAGCACCGGTCGAGTTGGAAGTCTACCTTGCAGTCCACAGTTGCTTTGTCTCTTATAGAGGCGAGTATATGGCGATTCTGAAATTTGTGAAGGAAGCTATTTGGTTACGAGGTTTGCTTGAAGACTTGGGAGTTGGTCAACATATTAAGGTGTTTTGTGATAATTAAGTGTTATTCATTTAGCGAAGAACCAAGTCTACCATGCATTACCGCGTCACAAAGCGCGTTGGCGTTCGTTATCATTTTACGATGCGAGAGATTATTGAAGAAGGTGGAGTCTTAGTTGAGGAAGATTAGTCTGACGAGAGAATCCCAGCGGAATATGATGACGAGGTAATTATCAATCAGTTGAGCGTTATGCGGGCTTGATTAACATCTGAATCTGAATTGGTCTTTGGCGTCGTTGATATAGCAATTGAAGAAATTATTTAAAAAGCGAAATTAAGCTAAGGTGGAGATTTGTTATATATTCTTTCATAGTGAGAAAAATTAGAAAAGTTCGCGTTGGTTAGGAATGAAGATGGGTGTTGGGTTTGGGTATAAATAAAGCCTCCTTGCGTTGTAAACATCTGAAATTTGTAAATCTTACTCTCTTTTGTAAGGGTAATTGATTAGGCTCGATTTTGTCGATTAGTTGTAATTTTGAAGTTAAATTCGTTTGAAGATAGTGGAAGTGGTCAGCGGCAATAGGGCACAGGTAACGTTTATCTGCAATCGTTAAATTTACGGTGTTATTATTTTTATCTTTAATATTCTGTTTGATATATGTTTTAGTTTATTTTAGCGTTATATTTCGATAGCGTTATTTTGTCGGGTTAGTTTGAGTTATTAATTTAAATGTAAGTGAATAATGCTTTCGCTAGAATAAGGAAAATATATCCGATTTTCCCAACATAAAATCATATAACAATTATAATTAATATATATTTTTTATTAGATTTAATTATATATGTTTGATTATATTTATGAATAATATTATATCACATCAATTATAATTTATTATAAATTTATAATAAATAAATTTTTTAAATATCAATTTTCTAAGATTGTGTTTGATTTGTAAAATAATAACATAATGAAAATATAGATGATAATAGAAATTGAGTTTAATGAAAATAATATTATCATTATTATATTTATTTAAATAATATAATTAAAATAATGATAAATATTAAATTAAAAAATAAAATTATAAGCAAAGTAAAATTAGAAATAAAAACTTTGATTTTTAAATGAGATAAAATGATAAAATAAATAATTATATAAATGAACAAGAAAAATAGAATATTTTAGTATATTTTTAAAAATTTGTGTGAGTAACAAAAATTCCTATTATTATTTAAATATTTTAACTTCTATTTTAAATTAATAATCAAATTAAATATATTAATACTTTAAATCATTTTTATTATTATTTCTATTACTTTTAACCAAACCTTAATCATCATTCATTCTATAAATCATTATATAAAATTGAACAATTAGCAAATAAATTATAAAACGTGTGCATATTTTTTAAAATAAATAAATACAGATTGTATTAAACACTTTAATCTGCGCAATCTATTTTTTTCAGAATCTTGTTAGTTTGATATTTCCACCTGTCTTCCCAAATACTAAGATATATACAATATTATAAATAAATGATCATAATTTCAATTGGTTTGGGATTGTATTTAATATTGATAAATATTAATAATATCTTAAAGATTTTTTCAAATAATAAAGAAATTAAAAATTTAAGAATGATTATCTTTCATATATATATATATTCACTCTCTTGCACCTTTCATTACTCTTTTTATCCCACCTTATCTCCATCTTGATCTCTCTATCACACAATCTCTCAATTAAGTTGCTACAATTTTAATTTATAGTTTTTTTTATCACATATCAATGTCGTTGTTTAGAAAAGTTGTATATATTTTTTAAAGGAAAAATCCATAAATAATTTATTAATTTTGATGTATATTTAATTTCTTGTTATTATTTTTTATAATTGATATTTTTATTCTTTTGTTCTTTTATGTATATTATTTTACATATTTATCCTAGTTATATTTAAAAATTATTTTTACTCAAGGAATTTTTTATTTTATTTTTTTAAGTTGTTATTTGTGAGACTTAGGAGTTTTTCTAAAATTTATGTATATTAAATTATATATCAAGTAATTAACTAATGCAAATCAAATTAAGTAGTACCTATTTGTTATTTGAGCAAACTTCAAGTACTTTATCGATGTTTATCTGAATAATATTTATTTTATTATTTAAAATTCATCTTAAATTTATAATACTTAATATTTTCCCAAAATTAACTTCTTAAATACTATCTATAAAATCAGAGAGAAATTAAATTTTTTTTAATAGTTTGGTGGCAATGTTTTTAATAATTTGTTTTTGTCAATATTGGAATGGTATTGCTATATCCAAGTTTGTTACAATTGACTTAGTAATTAAGGTCTGCTACATGGTTAATTTAATTTTTTAATTTTTTTTAAAATAAGAGTTACATATATAATTATAATACAAGATAATTAATTATTTAATTTTAATATTTTTTTATACAAATTATCAACCACACACCCGGCCCTGAGACTTAAATTTCCATATTTTAGAAATATTTCTATTACTTGTAACGTCTGGCTGGAAAAAACAAGGGCATGGTTGCCATAAATAAATAAAAATAATTGAATAATGATAATTAGTATTGATGACAATGATGATGATGATTATTATTATTTATATCGATCTTATCAATCCACCAACTTCTTACCTTTCAAATGTTAAAGAAACACAGATCATCATCAAAACTGCCTTATCATTTCTTACAGAAATTAAACAAACATAATTACAGAGAAAATTATAACGAGATAATTGATATAAAATGTAAGTGTATATATATATATATAGCATGCATTTTTCTGATACAAAGCAATAATAATTATTTTATTTAAATTTGAAATGGCTTATTGAGTTACTTTCAAGCTACTCCAACAGTCGGTCATGCATGCCCTTGCCTGTAAAGGTCCTTTTGTGTTGGTGAGAGATTAGGTACGTGACATCTATCTTATGTAATAATATCTTTATTAAACCACCCACTGCCGGAATAAGCTTTCATATAGATCCATTGATCTCCAACTTGTACTAAATAATTAAGCTATTGAAAATTTATATGCTTTAAAATAAAGGGTACAAAAGTCCTTTAGCTTAATAATCAAGTCAGTCACGTTTAGTTTTTAACTAGTAACAATATTAATAATAAAATATAATAAAATGATTATTCTTAATAAAAATTAAAAAATTTAAGATTTAGAGTTTAAGTATTTCTAGTTTAGAATTTATTATACAAAATAATAACAAAATATAATAAAATTTAACCAATTAATTACAATTATCTAATATCTAATACTAAAAAATAATTACGTGATTAGCTCTTAAAGTAGTATTAAATAAAATAAGTAAGGTGATTATACAAACAATTAATTTAGGTCTGGTCTTGGTTTTTATTTATCTTTAAAAAGATAAATAAAAAAAAAATATTATGAGTTGTCTCGAAGACAGCTGCAAATTTAAAATCCAACGTACGGTGTTTGTAAGGCTTCCTAGATCCTCTCTATTATAGTAGTTTATAAAGGAAATTAAATGTTAATTAGTTTATAACTGAAATTAAAAAAAAAACAATTGATGGCTGAGATTAATCATAAGAATGGTCTTTGAATTTGGCTCCAAACTTCATTTTATTAAATTGTGATGGGAGTATATCCTCTAATAATTTTTTTCCTTTTCAATCTTTATCGATAAATAATTATTTTATTTAATAAAATAAAATATCGTAATAATTTATTACATTTTATGTCAATTAGTAACTTATATTATAAACTATATAATTTTGAAAAATGTATCAAATAATAAAAAAATTGTTATTGATTTAACATTTTAATAATTTTTATGTTAAATACTATTATCCCTTTCTTATTTATCAATAAAATAAAATAATATTATTTTATTTAAAACGTTAATAAAAAATAGCTTTTGTCTTTCTTTTGTTATTTTTTATAAAATAAAGAATCAAATAACTTTTTTTTTTGTATGAAACTAAATGATTCCTTTAACTTAATGTAAGGGATAGTAAGATATTTTTTTATTATTTAATAATATGAAATGAGGTAGATTATTAAATATATTTTAATTAAGTTTTACGACTGTCTAAAAGTGAAAAAAAAAAATTATTAGAAAAAAAAATTAACAGTATCTACTCCCAAATGTTGTTTGATTTTGCCGTTGTGTTTATTGTATAAAATAAAAATTATAAATTATGTATAAATTTAAATGGTACTTAGCATTTTATTTAATCTATTTGAATTATTAATTTCAGGAATATATATATATGTCTATTATTGTGAAGCGGAACAGATGAACAACATCAATTTGCATTTGGGTGGGATACGTTGGTCTTTAGACGTTTCTTGCAAATTTTGAAAAGTAATGGGTCAAAGGCTTTTTAATGGCAACAAGAATTGGGTTGGACCAAGTCCCAATTTAGTTTCAATACGAACTCATTCTTTCTTAATAATTTGGTACCGTATTTATTATAAGATCCAAATCAATACTTCAAAGACTATTACATATAAGTGAGATTTTAAAAAAATATAAAATAAAAAAAATGCACGAGTTTACTATACTTTTATAAATTAGATAATTAATTATTTTATTTTAAATTATAATATTTTAGTTACCTTAATATTTATTATATGTATGAATATTTTAAATCAATTTTAATAACTTAATTTTTCATTTTTTTTCATTTTTTGAGAAATTTTTTTATCTATACATATACTAGCTACCTACTAGTAGGATCTAATTTTCTAAAAAATGATTTAAAAAATCAAAATTAATATTAAATGATAAATTATCCAAAATTACAATCGTAATTAACTAAAATACATTAATTTTTTTTAAAATATAATTAATATGATTAATTTATGAAGATAAAATTACAAAATTATCCTATTATCTTTTTATAACAATCATATAAAATCTAATATGTTATTAAAAAACTCATGGTATGTACTATGCAATGTATGATACTATATTTTATGCTCTAGTATCCCTTTTAAAAAGTGAGTTTTTGGGTCCTAACATATTGTATATTTATTTTATTTTATTTTAATTTTATAAGGTCATTTGTCTATTTTAACATTGCTGGAATATTTACTTTTCTAGAGTGTGGTAGTTTAGTATCGTTGGATTATTTACTTATTTAGAGTGTAATAGAAATAATATATATATATATATATATATATATATATATATATTGTGATTTACAATATAAGTTTAAAAAAGTTTGAGTGTATCACTATATTAAAGAGTACTTATTTTTCGTTGCAATTATTTTTAAAAAATATTTTAATCACCCATCTATAGGCCTTACCACGTGAAAATCTATGCTCATCTAACTTGTTCACCAATTCCATTTATATATAAAACAAAATCATCAAAATCGCCCGCAATTAATCCTACTGCAATGTATGTGAAAACACGCAAGCTACCATATATCAAAAGCACGTTTGAAACTTTTCACTCATTTTCCCAACATCTACAACCAAATAAATTATCACAAGTTGTTTTATACGACGATGAGAGTTATTTTTTTATTTATATGTTTGAATCGAATAAAATATTTCCTTGTATATTAAAAATTATTACAAAATTACACAATATTAACAGGAGAAAAAAAACATAAATTCTACATGTCACTTATATCACATATCCACTACAAATTAATATTTACAAACAATTATTTTATCAGTATAAGTGAATTTGAATAATTCCATAGTTCTAAAAATATTACGTAAAAGTATAAATGGGTTCACGATACCTTATTATCATAACTTTATTTTAAATATTATTTTTTATTTATATTTTTTTTATATGATATCTTAATGATATCAACATTTAATAAAATGTATCAATTTAATGTAATTTTTTTACATATATATATATATATATATCACATGTGTGTTTAATTAATAACATTTGTGGTCATTTTTTATTATTTCTTCTACTATAATATTATGATTTTTTCTATCATTTTTAAATCTTTAAAATACATATTTTAACTATTTTACACGTTATTTAACATCTCTTTTTTCTAGATCATTTACGACTCCAACAACTTCCACTGTATTTCATATTTCTCCCATCGATAAGCTTATTTAGATTTTTTTCTTATTATTATTTTCCTTTTTAGACATTCTTTATAAGTCTAATAATGATAAAATTGATAAAATCTTAAAGCTTATACAAGTTTAACATAAAATAATGATCTTTATGATTTTAATATTACTTGTGCATATAAATTATTTTTACATAGTTTTAATCTATTTTTTTCATACAAATGACATAAAATTTAAAATGTATATATTGTATTTATCAACATAAAATCTCCATAAATTTTATAAAATTTGTATTAACATCAATAAATAATACATAGTTGTAAACGAAGCTCCTAGATAATATACCAAAATGAGAGATTAGAGAAATTATAAAATGATTCAAAAAAAATATTAAAATACATATTTAAGGATTAAACAATTGTACGTAAAAGAGTTAATATTTCAATATAGTAAATAATAAAAAATATCATAAATATTTTTCATTAAACACACATGTGCATCTAAAATGAGAAATTATATCAAATTAGTATCTTTTATTAAATGTTAGTATTATTAAAGTACCATTTAAAATAATAAAAATAAAAAAAATGACATCTAAAATAAAATTATAGTACAATTAAAATAGCAAACTTGTGTAAATATATTGTAAAATAAAAAGTTAAAGATACAATTTTACACATATTATTTATTATAATCGCACTCTAAAATCACACAATTTTAAGAAAATAATTGTATAATTATCATTTTTATTATAAAATGATAATAAAAAAAATACTAAAATAATAATTTTAAAATTTACTATCATAAAAATAATAGTTTTTTATATTAAATTTATATATTTAAAATATAATTATTTAAATTTATTTAATATTATTCATCGTTAATTAAATCATATTATCTTATTATTATATATTTTAAAAATACTAATTTATGTCATTAAAAAAACCCAATGATCCGTCGAGAATGAGCCCAACTCCACTTCAATTGTTGTTGGTTCCGACAATCAGCCTCAGTCACCGGCTCCTTTTAGCTTCGGAGGAGGTACTGGAGTGTTTAGTGTTAAGAAGACAGCAGCTCGATAATCGAATCCAAGCCCTTGGTCAATTATGTACCCACTTGGAGTGGCATTCCGTCCCTTGCCTGCGGGAGTGTCTGTTGGAGATTGCTATAAAGCTCCTTAATTTAAGGAGCAAAATATGAAACAAAACAATGAGCAAATTAAGGAACCATTAATTCAAGGAGTAATTTAAGAAGTGATTCAAGGAGTGAATTTTCCTATAAATAGATATGTAATTGTAATGAATTAATCATCCAAAATATTCATTCTAATTGAAAGAAAAACTTTTGTGACAGAAAATTAAGAGTAATTTTCTTGGGTGTAATTGGGTTGTGAGTTGTGAGTGTTGTAAACATTTTGTGTAATTTCTCCCCTTTCAGTAAAAAAAATTTGCAGTAGGTCTGGAGACGTAAGCAAGATTGGTCGAACTCTGTTATCAAATTTGTATGTTATTTTTCTATTATTGTTTTCTCATAAATCTGACTTATCGGAAATTTACATAATTTTCCAACAGTGTCTCTGTCGCCGGAGAGGCCGTTGACGCCAAGGAGATTCTCTAACGGAGGTTTTCCACTCTGTTATCTGTGAAACATATTGTTAAGTTTCTTTCAATCTCACATCGGCCAGAAACAAGACATTAAAAACTGCTTATAAACCTAAACAACTTTTAAATTAATGAGATTTTATTTTATCAAATTAGTCTTAAGTTTCTAATTTAGTATGGTTTAATCGGTAATTTGGGTTTTGTTTTTAACAATTTTACTGTGATTTTATGAGATCATCTTTGTCCCCCGTGGACGAGACCTGTTAAGTTTCCTTCAATCCTACATTATTTAGCAATAAAGCTGCTTATAAATTTAGACAACACTTAACTCAATAAGATCTTATTAAGTTAAGTTAAGTCTAGATTTCTAACACATATAACACATATAAAAGCTTCGCTGGCGAAGCAATTCGAACATAAGCCCAATGAGGTCCCAATACCAGAGGAGCGAGGAGTAGAGCAAGAATAGGCGTTGGATAAGAGCTTTGGCTACAGTAAGAACTTTGTGACAAAGTAGGAGCTTGGTAAGGAGGTGGGAAGAGGCCATTTCGGTCATACGTGCTCGGCTACAGGTAAGAAGGGTGAAGTCAAAGATCAGACTGTTGCAGTCAAGGTTATTTCTAACTTGATTCGTTTTTTGTGGTTAATTGGATTTAGTTGAGGTTTTAAATTGATTTTGTTTCACTTTTACTTTCTTTCTTTTTTTGCCTTTTATTTCAATTAAAGCTTAAAGTGGCGACTGTTAAGGAAATGTTCCATGATGCTACTTGTGCCACTTCAAAATCTTCTAGTCACAACGCTGGTAATTGTAAGTCCCTCCTACATTTAAGAGGAAGAAAACACAAATGGTAGGTGCAACCACCAATGGTAGGTGCAACCATAAATGGTAGGTACAACCACAATGGTAGGTGCATCTAACATTGATATGCAATTTTGCCTATAAATAGGCAATGTCTTTGCCTTAGAGAAACATCAACACAACAAACGAGTTAAGAGAAGCTAAACAAAGCGAAGCCAAAGCGAACAATTTCCTTTGAAGAAAAATAGTGTTGTGTGAGAAAGTGGGAGAGAATATCTTAGAAAAATATTGGGATATTTTTCTAAAAGGAGAGTGACAAAATAGTGAGTTTGGGAAACACTTGTGTGACACTATTTTGGGTTTATCTCAATTCGTTGTATTCCCTCTCACTTTTGCCATTAATCTTATTAGTGGAAGAAATATTTTCGAGTTTGTCCGTGGACTTAGCCCAAATTAAAGGCGAACCACGTTAAATTTTCGGTGTCATTATTCTACTATGTTGAATTCATTTTATCTTTACCTAATTTGTGCCCAACAATCGGTATCGAGAGGTGGTCTAGTAAAATTCTTAATATGCTGTGTTTGCGGTATGGTGATCTTCCACATCGAAAAGATTTTATTAGGTCCGTGGTGTATTGATTCTGAGAAAAAGAAACACAACAGTAAAAAATGTCAAGCCAAAGGTAGATATTGAGAAATTTAATGGCAATAATAATTTCTCTTTAAAGGAGGATGAAAGATATTCTCATTCAACGGAAGATCCATATATGCGTTCTTTGGGAAAAGAAAAGAAGGTAGCAACCGTACCAGAACAATGGGAGGAAATAGATGAGATTACTAGTACAATCCGTCTAAATCTCTCGACGTTGTCTTGCAAAATATTGAATCAAAAAATTGCAAGGCATCGCTAAAGAAACGTGGGAGACTCAGAAAACGTGTACATGTCAAAGAACCTTGCCAATAAATTTTATTTGTGGAAGGAGGTATATCGGATGAGGAAGGAAGATAATGTGAGCACGACAAAGATGTTAGCAATTTCAACCAAAGAAGCTTTCTCACTTAGCAAGATTTAATGTGAGTTTTGGCGATGAAGAGAAAGTGTGATGTTGTTGGCATCACTACCCTCAAATCATATAATCATATCACAACAACTCGACTTATGAAAAGACAAGATGGAGTTTGAAGTTGTTGTAGAAGCCTTGTTCTCATGAGAAACAAAACAAGGAAAGAGATTCAAGCCGCAAGCCCTTATCACGGACAGTCTGTAGGAAGCGAGATCTGAAAGAACAAAAACCGGTAAGTAAGAGCAGAGGCAAATCAAACAAATTTGCCAATGTTGAATGCCATCACTATAAGAGGAAGTTGCCACATTAAGAAATTTTTGTGGGTGTTCAAAAAGGAACAAGAAATGAACAAAGGCAAAGTAACGAAGAAGGACGACATCGGTTGGATGAGCAAACAAATACCATAGGCAGGTTCAATATCATTTATGATGAAGATTTTATCAATCTTGCATCACACGAGACCAGTTGGGTGATTGATAGTGGTCTTCTGATTCGCTTACATCGCGTAGAGAATTTTTCTCATCATAAACACTTGGAAGTTTTGGTGTTGTTAGAATGGGAAATGAAGGCCTGTCAAAGGTAGTAGGCAGAGGAGAGGTTTTCTTGGAAAAAGAGAACGGAACCAGACTATTTCTGAAGGATGTCAGGCATATTCCAGATATGCGCCTGAATTTGATCTCTGTGCGTAAACTTGCAAATGAAGGATATTGTAGCTTCTTCATTTATGACAAATGGAAACTTACAAAAGGTTCCTTAGTAGTGGCTAGTGGTGAAAAGCATACAACTCGTATAATGCAAGCGAAGCTAATCGACACGATAAATGCCATAGAGAAAGATAGTGCAGCTGAGTTATGGCATAAGAGACTCAGTCACATGGGTGAAAAAGGTTTGACAAGTATAGCCAAAAATAAGATATTGCCTGGAATGGATGAAGTACATTTGGAGAAATGTGTTCATTGTCTAGCAGGAAAGCAAAATAGGATTGCTTTCAAGAGCTTCCCTCCTTCTGAATAATATTTTAGATCTGATTCATTCATATTTGTGTGGACCAATGTCAAAGTCACTTGGTGGTGATCAATACTTTGTGACTTTCATTGGTGATCATTCAAGGAAGATGTGGGTATATCTTCTAAAGATAAAGGATCAAGTGCTAGATGTCTTCAAAGAATTTCATGCCTCAGTTGAGAGACAGATTGGAAAGAAGCTGAAGTGCATCCGGACAGACAATGGTGGAGAATACACAGGACCTTTCCATGCTTATTGTAAAAAGCATGGAATTCGGCATCAGATGACACCTCCAAAGACACCATGATTGAACGGCTTAGTCGAGAGGATGAATAGAACTTTGATGGAGCAGAGTTAGATGTCTACTTCTCGCGACGCAAAGTTGCCTAAAACTTTTTGGGGTGAAACCATACTCACAACCATGTGTTGAATCTTTCACCATGTGTACTCCTACTCAAGATGAATGTTCCAAATAAAGTGTGGTCGAGGAAAGGATGTTTCCTATGATCATCTCATGAGTGTTTGGCCTCAAAGAATTTGTTCATATCCCCAAGGATGAGAGATCTAAACTTTATGCCAAAACAAGACAAGTGTATTTTTATCTATGGTCAAGATCAATTTGGCTATAGATTTTATGATCCAGGTTAAGAGACTTGTTAGAAGCTAGTGATGGTGTATTTGTTGAAGATGAGACCATTGAAGATATTATCAAAATGAAGAAAGATGTTCCTAATTCCAATGGTGACTCATCGATTTGGAATTAATTCCCTCCAACATCGGTGCCAAGACAAGTTGGAGATGAAGACCAGGTTTATCCACCGATGAAGATGATGCCCCCATGTAGAAGTTGGTTCGAAGATGAGAGAAATGATGATATTCATTATCCGATTACACACGTGTGGCTTCTCCCGTTCACCGAGAAGAATTGATAGAGTGAGACCACCATCTATCTCATATCCTCCGATTTAGGTATGTAACTTTCACCGATGGGAGAACACGAGAGTTATGAAGAGGCTACGGATGACCGAATCCAAACAAAAATGGATTAAGCCACGCAAAGATGAGATGAAGTCCTGCGTGAGAACAAAACCTTTGAGTTGATGAAGAGCGCCGAAAGTGGGAAGAAGGCCTTGAAAAATAAATGGGTGTTCGGCGGCTAGCATGAAGGACACGCCCAAATTCACGATACAAATCCAGATTGGTTGTCAAAGGATTCACCAAATAAAAGGTATTGACTTTGACGAGATTTTCTCTCCGTTGTAAAAATGACATCCATCCGTGTCAGGTTAGGGTTAGAAAGAAGTCTCACTGGAGGTTGAAGCAAATGGATGTCAAACCGCTTCTTACATGGTGACTTGGAAGAAGAGATATACGTATGGACAGAACCATGGGGTTTTCAAGAAAAGGGAAAAGAAGATTATGTGCAAATTGAAGAAAAGTCTCTACGGATTAAAAGAGGCACCAAGACAATGGTACGAAGTTTGAGTCTGTTATGGGGAGCGAGGCTACAAAAGACTACTTCGCACCATTGTGTTTTTGTGCAGAAATTTTCTAATGATGATTTTATTATTCTTTTGCTCTATGTGGATGATATGTTGATTGTTCAAATATTTCCGAATCAACAACTTGAAAACACAATTGAGTAAGTCTTTTCCATGAAAGACATAGGACCCTCAAGAAAACGCATTCTTGGCATGACTATTATTGAGAGACAGGCGCCAGAAATTATGGTTGTCATAGCGGTACATTGAGAAAGTACTTCAGAGATTTCATATGAATAAGGCTAAAGCCGATTAGTTGTCCTCTTGCTAATCACTTTGCCAACTTCAGTAGAGCCCTTCTACGTACAAAGAGAAGGAAGAGATGGAAGAGGTTCCATATGCTTCAGCCGATTGGAAGTCTAATATATGCCATGGTTTGTACACGGCCGAGATATCACTCATGCAATTGGAATTGTGAGTAGATTCCTTTCAAATCCTGGAAAGGAACATTAAAGTGAAATGGATTTTCGTGTATCTTGAGGTTCTTCCAAAATATGCCTATGTTTTGGAAATGATAAACCTGGGTGTTAGTTGGATACACGTATGCAGATATGGTCAGTGATTTGGATTCCGTAAAATCCACTTCAGGTTACCCTAATTACATTTGAAGCGGGAGCTGGTCACGGCAATCAAAGTTACAAAATGTGTTGCATTGTCACTATCGAAGCGAGTTTATAGCAGACAACGAAAGCATGTAAAGAGTTGCTATGGATGAAAAAGTTCTTGAAAGAACTCGGGTTGCAACAAGACGCTATGATTATTTTGCGATAGTCGAAGTCTTTATTCATCTTGGAAAGAATGCCTCATTTCATTCGAGATCAAAACATATTGATGTGAGATATCACTGGATTAGGGATGTAATGGAGAAAGAAGCTATTACAACTTGAGAAGATCCATACGTAAGAAAAATGGATCACACAGTATTAACAAAAATTCTCCCGAGACAAAATTTTGAATACCTGTCGTTTAGGCGATGGATTAAGTGGAGCCTACGTAGCTCGGGAGGGAGATTTGTAAGTCCCTCACTACATTTAAGAGGAAGAAAACACAAATGGTAGGTGCAACCACCAATGGTAGGTAACCATAAATGGTAGGTGCGACCACCAATGGTAGTGGTAACCACCAATGGTAGGTGCGACCCCAAATGGTAATGACAACCACAATGGTAGGTGCATCTAACATTGATATGCAATTTTGCCTATAAATAGAGCAATATCTTTGCCTTAGAGAAACATCAACACAACAAACAAGAAGAAGCTTAAGCCAAAGGAACAATTTCCTTTGAAGAAAAATAGTGTTGTGTGAGAAAGTGGAGAGAATATCTTAGAAAAATATTGGGATATTTTTTCTAAAGAGGAATGACAAAATAGTGAGTTTGGGAAACAACTTCAGTGTGACACTATTTTGGGTTTATCTCAATTTGTTGTATTCTCACTTGCAATGTACCCATTATTCTTATTAGTGGAAGAAATATTTTCGGAGTTTGTCCCATGGACTTAGCCCAAATTAAAGGGTGAACCACGTTAAATTTCCGGTGTCATTATTCTACTATGTTGAATTCATTTTATCTTTACCCGCTGTGCCCAACAGTAATGACACTAAGAATGCTCGTTTTGAGTCTATGCTGCTCTTTTACTTTATCTTTTGATCACATACGAGGAATCAAATTGTTTAGAAATCAGAATTAGTCCAGTAATAAAATTTCAAAGCTGAGAGTAAGTATTAGGATAGTGGTGCTAACCCTTGTCAATGTCCCATTTGATTGGAAAAAACGAAAAAAAGAAATTAGGATCAAAATATCCAATGTGCTCTTTTGCTGGTCAAGTTATAGTAGTCGCATTATAAAAATGTCCTAATTTGGACTTGGATTTTTGTGGTGATTTGTATTAACCCAACTGCAGAATATATGTTTATTGCTTTCAAAAGTTAACACATGTTAGGCAAAGAAGATCGACCAACTATGTTAAGAAAATAGAGAAAAATAAAACACCTTGTTATTAGTTAGGATGACTTGTTCATGATTCAGGCTTTATCAATAATCCAATAATTCGGGAGAATGGTTCTAGGTTTCCTCATTATTAATAAGAAAGGACAAGCATTTATTAGGAATTAAAGCCATATTTCTGTTGCTCGCCTCAGTTTTTCAGCCCACTGAGCTATCTAAACATAAGTATAACAAGAGTGGTTTTGTTTCTGATATTTGTAGAAGCATAGTCAAGATAATGATGCATAAGGTCATATGAAGCAAACTGTGGATGAGAAGCTCTGGTAATGAATTGGGAGGATTAGAACATGGAAGTTCAAGTTTTTGTACTTCTATTTGGCATAGATGACTTCGGAAACTAGGTCAGTATCTCTTAAGCATCATTATATAAGGAGGATGTAATTATTGGCATGTATGAAGGGATTAATCTAGTTCTGTCTTGGACATTGTTACTTAACTCCTTGTCCATAGGAATTAGGATATCCATTGTGGTAATAAGTCATGTTCGGTAAATTATTTCTATTTGTATGTTAACGGAGTATGATTATCTCAACTAACCTTCAAAAGTCTCATTATGGTAGTCTAGTTCTAGTCTTCTTGCTAATTGTTAAATCTATATCTCTTCTTTGGTTACGAGGTTGTTATGTTTTGCATGTATAATGATTTTACTTTTGTCTTGCCATGTCTTATGATGTTGAATAATCCACCTTGACTTAAAGATAATCTTTTTTGTAATTCCTTACAAAATTCGCTTAATTTTGTATTAATATATGCAAGTAGGTTATTATTTAATTTAGTTCATAGCTATAAGTAAATTGTTTATGGGCTTTATGCTTGCACGTTTCATCATGCATGGTGAGAGGTATCCTTTGTTCTTATGTTTGAACCTTGAGGTGTTTGATGAATCTCTATATGGTCAACCTATTTTGCTCCATTCTCTCATCTTGAATCCTGAATCTTTATTTCTACTGTTAAGATTTGTCTCTTTTCTCTCATAGTTTAACAGAAATTTGTTGGGAAATTACGCAAATTTCTGATAAGTCATATTTATAAGAAAGTAAGAATAAAAAAATAACATATAAATTTGATAACTGATTTTGGGCAATCTTGCTTACGTCTACAGACCTGCTGTATATCTCTATTTACTGAAAGGGGAGAAATTACACAAGATATTTACAACACTCACAACTCACAACTCAATTACACTCAAGAAAATTACTCTCAATTTTCTCTCACAAAAGCTTTTCTCTCTAAGCTTTTCTTTCAATTGGAATGATCACTTTGGATGATTAATTCATTACAATTACACATATATTTATAGGAAAATTCACTCCTTGAATTACTACTTAAATTAATGTTTCCTTGAATTGCTCATTGAATTAAGCTCCATGTTTTACTCATAGTTTTGCTCCATGTTTTGTTCCTTATTTTACTCTTAATTTGCTCCTTAAATTAAGGAGTTTTATAACAATCTCCAACAAAATTTGTCCATGACGTTTCTATAGAATATAACTTATCACATAAAATCACATTTTTCTTGTTGGGAAATAACGCAAATTCCCGATAAGCCAGATTTATGAGAAAGCAAGAATAGAAAAATAACACTAAATTTGATAATGGAGTTCGGCCAATCTTGCTTACGTCTCCGGACCTGCTGCAGATCTTTTTACTGAAAGGGGAGAAATTACACAAGGTGTTTACAACACTCACAACTCACAACCCAATTACAACCAAGAAAATTACTCTCAATTTTCTCTCACAAAAGCTTTTCTCTCTAAGCTTTTCTCGCAATTGGAATGAACACTTTGGATGGTTAATTCATTACAATTACACATCTATTTATAGGAAAATTCACTCCTTGAATTACTCCTTAAATTAATGGTTCCTTGAATTGCTCCTAGAATTAAGCTCCATGTTTTACTCCTTGTTTTGTTCCATGTTTTGCTCCATGTTTTACTCCTTGTTTTGTTCCATGTTTTGCTCCTTAATTCTCAAGCTCCTTAAATTAAGGAGCTTTATAATAATAATATCTAACAATTCCACTTGAAGACCGATTTCAACTGCCTTCACACCTCGATCAACGCAAAGCCTTTCTAGTCTTATTTAAATATACCAATCAAGTTGAGCACAACTTCGCTTGTCAATAATCACCACCTTTGTTAACATATCTCATTGATTTTTGCTCCCTTCAATCTTCTCCAAGATAACACATCATCTTCTAATAGAGATCCGATGAAGTGATAACGAAGTCCAATATGTTTGGTTCTAGAATGAAATGCCAATTCTTCATGTTGTATTGCACTTTGACTATCACTACGCAGAACATTCTTCTCTGTTTCAATCCCAACCGCTTAACAAACCTTGAAGCCATATCATCTCTTTACTAGCTTCGCCATCGCTACATACTCATTTCCTGTGAAGGATGAGTGACAATTTTCTCGTATTCGTGACATCCAACTCAACACCGTAGTTCCAACAAGAATATATAACTGCGTGCTTCTTCTGCGATCAACTTCACCTCCAAAGTCCGCATCTACGATCCTCGTACTTTTAACTCTCCTTTACTAAAGTACAAACACTTTTCTCCGTGGTGCCTCGCAGATACCTCAAAATCCACTCGATCGCTTCCCAATGAGTTTTCCCCGGATTCGACATAACCGCTTAACAACTCCCACCGCACGGCCACCAATGTCCGTCTTGCATGCACTATCACAGATCAAACTTCCAATGGCCGAGGCATAAGGAACTTTAGCCATGAATTCTCTCTCTCTTCCCTCGTCGAGGGGACCGATCCTCGGATAAAGGCGAAAAATGACTAAATTTCTGCGGGGGCGCGTTTAACCGGTTCAAGCCATGTTGTCAATCTATGCAAAACACGATCACGTACTCGCCCGAGATAACCGCAAGGATCCTTTCTTCTTATTTCTCGTGATTTGCATTCCAAGAATCTTTTTTGCTCGACCAAGTCTTTCATGTCAAACTCCTTCGACACCGATGCTTCAATCTTCTCGATATCATCCATATCTCGAACCTCGCTACTAACATATCATCAACATAAAGTAGTAAAATGATATAACTCGGACCTATATTCTCAAGTAGCAACAATGGTCAAGATTGCACTTCGGAAACCTTCCTCAGGTACGAAGCTATCAAACTTTCTCGTACCATTGTCTCGGCTTGTTTCTGTGCCATACAAACTCTTCTTAAGTCTCGCACACCATGTTCTTCTTCCCTCTTTTCTCGAGAAACCTTCCTGCGGTCACATACGATATCTCTTCATCTAAATCTCCACAAGGAATGCGCCTTCACATCCAACTCGTTCAAGATGAAGATCTTCAATGCCACAATACTCAATACCGATCTGATAAGATTGAAGCTTCACAACAGTGAGCGAAAATGTCACAGAATAACTCCTTCCTTCCTCGTCAAACCCTTTAACAACTAGGCGTGCTTTTGTATCTCTTGGAACCATCACAGCTTCTTTCTTTCACCCCAGACACCCATTTGTCAAGTTGCCTTCTTTCCCATGTGTAACTCACCTAGCTCTACGTTCCCGTCGAGAGATTTCATTTCTTCTTTCATGCTAAAGCTCCCACTTGTTGGAATCTCGAGTCCGACAAGCTTCATCATAGCATTCGTGCTCCTCCATCACCAAGAACATATAGTCTACGTATCTCCCGTTAGGGCACACGAGGTCGAAGACCTTCCTCAATACGTGAGCCCGAGTAAAGAGGTCAGGCTTGCCTAATGTCATGGTACCGTTTTGTCCAACAAGTTCTCTCGGCCGAGGACTTATTACAATTGGTTCTCACGTGGAAGTATCTCGGGACATCATCTCGCACCGCAAATACCGACTCATTCTCGCTTCCGATTCATCAAGGCTCATTTTACGTACGTCCTTATACATCACCCTTTCGTTGAAAATCACATCTCTCGCTACGATAACTTTCTTGTTTTCGTCATCCCAAATACGGTAGCCAAACTCATCCTCACCATAGCCGATGAACGTGCATTTCTTGGATTGGGATCAAGCTTATTCCTACCTTGATCACCGATATGCACAAATGCTACACACCGAAAACTTTTAGACGTGATAGTTTCACCTCTTTTTCGCTCCATACCTCCTCCGTGTATTCTACGCTCCAATGGAAACGTACGGGCCTCTGCTGATCAAGTAAGCCGCCGTGTCGATCGCTTTCGCCCGAACCGCTTTTCGACCCGACCGTATACGAATGCTTCGGCTCTTCGTCAACGTTCGGCTCATACGCCGCCTACACCATTCAGGCCGAGGCGCCCGGCATGCTCTTTCCATTCTCGATCCCACGCTCATAGCAAAAATTTTTGAATCTCGTGTCTTCATATTCACCACCATTATCTGATCTCGAGCTTTTGATCTTCAAACCCGTCTCATTTTCCACCATAGCTTTCCATCTTCTCGAAAGCCTCAAATACTTCCGACTTACGCTTAGAAAGTAAACCCATACCTTCCGAGAATGATCATCGAGCGAAAGTCACGAAGTATTGTTTCCCACCAATGGATGAGACGGTTGGTTCAGTCCCCAAACATCCGAGTGAATAAGCTCTAGCTTTTCCTTCTTCGGGGTTCTACCACTTGTCCGAAAGTCGACTCTCTTTCGCTTTCCAAGTATACACCCGCACATGTCCATCTCTACAGATCAGACCTGAAGTTTTCCTTTTCGAAAGGCATAATCTTTATCCCTTCTCACTCACGTGGCCTAATCTCCTGTGCCACTGTGCTCGTGTTTCATCGTCACAACCGATCGAACAACGTGCTTCACACACATGTAAAGAAGGCCACTTTTTCGCTCGAGCAACTCCGGCATTATCGCACCCTTTGAAATCTTCCAATCATCACCACGGAAGATCGTAGCGTAGCCTTCACTAGCCAATCGTCCCCACCGAGATTAAGTTCCTTCCGAGGCCTGGGAATACGCTCGACATCCTTCACTCCCAAACAGACCCGCTTAACTTAATCTTCACTACACCTTGCCAATAATAAGACATGGTTGATCATCACCAAGATATACCTTTCCAAGGTTTCCTGGGACATATTTCTCGAAGAATTCTTTTCCGTGGAAGTAGCAATGAACGATGCTCCGTAGCCTAAAGACCCAAGATTCTTCCTCCTCGCTCCAAAGAGCATATCAATGCATCATCTCCTCCCGAGTGGAAGTAACATTCGTCCGCTTCACTTGTTGTCTCTTCTGCATTCTTGCACCGATTTTCAGAAGGTTCTGCTCTTCCACAATTCCAACACTCGATAGTCTTCGAGCCATGTGAATTATTAGATTCCTAGATTCGACCTCCTCGTCTCGATCTACCCTCGTAGTCGGCTCTACCACGTCCATTTCCTTTGGTTGAATTTCTTCCTCTCGACTCGTATGCAAACCCAAGAGGCCGACGATTCAATTGCCTCTCTACGCTCTGATCTCTTCACCGAGAACCAAATCACGAACATCGTCAAATTTCAACTTATCGTTTCCCCGACGAGCTACCTGCACACCGTGACAAGAGCATCTCCTTCTCGTGCAGAAGACAAAAGTATCAACGCCGTACTTCTTCATCGACCACCTTCCACCGAACTCAACCGGCTGTAACCGTGTCGAGTCTATCGAGATGTCGAGGCCTACCGACGCGCCTTCCGTCATCCGCGTACCGAACAAGCGCCTCATCAAGTGCACTTTGTTCGAGGTCACGGCTCTCATACATATCGGAGCAGAACACGCCATAGCACTCGCCGTGGTCTTTTCCTTTGCTACGTTGAAAGCAAACATTACGGATAACGTCAATCGAATAACCTCCGGTACTGGCATTCTGCCTGTGAAGATTCCAATCTTCTTCCCTTCATACCTCCGGCTTCTTCCCCGAGAGGCCGATATAGATTTCTTTGATACGTATAATCCTCTATCTCGCATTTTCCAAAACCCGAAATCTCGTGCCATCAAATTTCTCGAGTTTCACCCTTCCTTCATCTCGCGCTATCGCTCCCACTAAAATCTAACTTCCTCTCGGATCGTTCTCGACTATTTCTGCGTAAAATTGACAGTAAATCACTACCAATAAATACCGATACGCTTGTCGGGAAATAACGCAAATTCCCGATAAGCCGATGCATGAAAGCAAGAATAGAAAAATAACACTAAATTTGATAACTAGAGTTCTGGCCAATCTTGCTTTACGTCTCCTGACCGTCACAGATCTTTTTACCGAAAGGAGAAATTACACAAGGTGTTTACAACACTCACAACTCACAACCCAATTACAACCAAGAAAATTACTCTCAATTTTCTCTCACAAAAGCTTTTCTCTCTAAGCTTTTCTCGCAATTGGAATGAACACTTTGGATGGTTAATTCATTACAATTACACATCTATTTATAGGAAAATTCACTCCTTGAATTACTCCTTAAATTAATGGTTCCTTGAATTGCTCCTAGAATTAAGCTCCATGTTTTACTCCTTGTTTTGTTCCATGTTTTGCTCCATGTTTTACTCCTTGTTTTGTTCCATGTTTTGCTCCTTAATTTGCTCCTTAAATTAAGGAGCTTTATAACAATAATATCTAACATTTCTTACCTTGCTAAAATTTATATTGCAAATAACAACGTCAATAGCAATAGAAGATGTTTGTAGAGAAGTGAAGATACTGAAAGATTTATGAGCATAAACATCTTGTAAAATTTTATGATGCATATGAAGATGGCAACGATGTGTACATAGTCATGGAGTATGTATTCCATTTCTTATAAATCTTTTATTTGAGGATTTTATCGTGCTATTGCTAAGAATATAATGCAGTCATATGTGCTTTGCTCACACATGTGGTATCTTTTGATCATGTTGATCTCTGTTATATGAATTTATTGGAATAGATTGTTATTGGCTTATTGCTTAATTCTACTACTCTTTGTCATGTCATGATTGTTGAAATTATGATTATGATATCATTTGCAATTTCTTTACTATGAAATGATTGGATTTTTATTTTTCTCATCAGATTGTGTGAAGGTGGAGAACTTCTTGACAAAATTTTGACCAGGTACTTTTGTTCATAAAACTGAATGGAGGAGGATGCATCTCTCTCCATAATTTCAAAATGAGTTACCTACCATTCCCCCTATGAATTCAGTTTCTGGCTTAGGATAGGATAATTCGTGACTTAAGTTATATATTATTCAATACAAAATCAGTTTTATGAATGGATGAGCTGAATTTTGCAGGCTTTTCTACGAAATTCAACTGATGCTATGAGGGAGTCGAAGGTTCTTGATATTTGTAAATGCGGTGAAGTTTTCACTTTCTAAATACCTTTACTAGATATATTCTGCTATTAATTTGCAATAGACAAGTTAAAATTGTAAAAATAATACTCTGTTAAAACTTAAAACCATAATGTGTAATTTTATCTTTTAGAATTTATTCATACATTCACTACATAAAAGAATATTGGAGTAACAATGCTGAATCAAATTTCAGATGGAGCCAAGAAAGATGGTCTTTGAAGAGTTTTGTGCTGCATCCATTAGCACGCATCAATTGGAGGCTCTTGAAGGATGGGAGCAAATAGCATCAACTGGTTTTGAGTATTTTGAACAGGAGGGTAGCCGAGTTGTAACGGTCCAAGAATTGGCTAAATTATGTAATTTCACTTTTCAAATATATATACTCTACGGATATGGGTGATTACTGGATAGCGTACTGTCGAGGCTTGAATATGTATTAAAACAAAATAATTAATTTTTGGTTGATGCTATTGTCAAAGTAAATCTTGAATATGTAATAGAAATTTTGAATCATAATTATTAATTGTTTTGGTTAAAAAAAAAAACTTAAAAAACAAAAATCTGTAATCTGGGGATACTACCTATTCCATCGAGAAATCAGTTAAAATTAAGACAGATAACGTGTATTATTTATTAATATTAGAGTATATATTTTAACAATCAAATCATTTTTTTTTCTCTGACTCTTCTCAGTAATTATTTAAAAAAAATAATTAAAATAATCTTAATTTTTATTTACATGAAATAACACGTATATATAGAATGGTTCTTATTCTACGTACTTTTTTCAGAGATATATTTTTTAGTTTAATTCATACTCGTACTTTTTTCAGAGATATTACTAATTAACAAGAACTAATATAATTATCTTTTAATTATATTGTTCCGTTCCTTGTCCCTACCTTCTTTTTGTGCTTTAGTCTATTCTCTCCCTCTCAACTTTTTGTAATAATGAATAATGATTCCCTTTCTCATCATATTTCAAATGCAACAAAATAAAAGAGAAGAAATGAAAAGAAAAGAAAGCATTGAATTACTATAATAGATTAGAACCAAAGATAAGAAATGAAAAGAAAGCAATGAATTAATATAATAGATTAGAACCAAAACCAAAAGATAAGAAATGAAAAGAAAGCATTGAATTACTATAATAGATAATTAGAATCAAAGATATATGCTTTTTTATTTAAAGAAATTCTTCTATACTTTACGAATAAGTATTTCGGATATGATATTATGAATCTATATATCCCTCTTAAGAGTACAATTGAATATAAAAAATAAAAAATTTAGGATCTTTTGGGATACTCAAAGGGCATAACTTTGAACTCTTTAGTAGGTTTGGGTCATAGAGATCTTGTAACCCTAGTGGTAATAATTTGATTAAATGGTTAATTAAGTCTAATTTTTCAAAATTAATGGATATTTTTTGGGGGTAAAATTATAAATCTTTATTATTTAAATTAAAAATGAAAAAAAAAGAGTAAAAAGTGAAGAAAAAAACTAGAAGTCTCAGCCATGGGTTTGTGGTTTTGACGCTAGAAGTTTACGTTCCGAGAAGGCAGTGAAAGTCCGGAATAGCGGTAGAGAGAGAAAAAGAAAGTGGAGGAGATAGGGGGACGGTGAGGTGGAGTGGGCACCGTTTCCAGTTTTTTTTTTATTTATTTATTTAAATAATAGACTTGTAAATTTATTCTAAAAAAAATATTCAATTTTACTCTTGATTTTAATGGTTTAATGGTTTAGATGGAATAGTAATACGAATTAAACATGATTGATCCAAAGTCATACCGACTACCATTACTTCAAGAAAAATCAAAACTACAATTAATTGCTTATGTTGAAACATATGTTTCGTCATCATCACCTTATCTTTATCAACATCATCTAACAAACTAGGAAATTAAAGCAAGAAAAAGAAAATCCCAAATCCCAAATTTACAGATAAGAAAAAGATAGATTTCCAATAAAATCAAACCCTAAAACAGCCAACATGGTGATGATGAAGAGACTTTTCTTGATGAATAATGTCTTGAACGCACCTAAACTCCTCAACATGACATGGAATGGTGATGGTTCCTTTCTGATCAAAACCATACTCTTCTTCAGCCTCCTTTAAGAGTTGCATGAAAAGTGGGTGATTGAAGTAATTCACAGGCACCACAAATCTCTGTTGTTGTTCTTCCTCATGACCAACCTTGATTGCCAAACACCCTTTTGGAACATCTTTCATTCTCATACTTTGCTTATGATGAATATGAGGAAAGTGTAAATGAAAACTACTACTACTCCTTTGACTCTTTACTCCTCCACCCATATCGATCTCTTTCTATCTGCGAGATTTATATTTTCACAAGAATACGAAAGAAAAAGACCAAGGATTTGAGGTAGCGATGACTTCCTTGAAACGGATTAGTGTGATTAAAAATGCTGTAATTATCTTCGCCATGGTTGTTGGGCTCTATGTATATACAGTACGCATATCAATTTTAATCAGGAATAGGAGTCTTGGATTTATAGGAAATTGGAAGATTATAGGGTTTCTTTCTTGGTTTTCAACACAAACTGCATGCTGGGATTCTAATCAGATAAGTATTTGAAGACGACAAAAGTTACGTGTATATATATATATATATATATATATATATATATATATGAGAACAGCTTATTTTGTTAGCCGTTGGATTAAAATTATTGTAGATATCTGATGGCGATTGCTGATTTGTAATTTATATTATCACCATTATCTAATATATAAGCTTAACTATATTTTAAATATTTGAATTTATGATTTAAATTATTAGATAGATTATTTAGTTACATCGTAATTGATAATCAACCTATTATTATTATGTTATTAAATCAAATATCAATATATTCTTTAATATCCATTTATTTTTTCTCCCATTTTCTATCAATTTCTTAGATATTTAGGTATTTATTTAATTAACATTTGATATTATAATTATAAGCTTAATTAAATTCAAAGAATTTTTAAAGACTAAGCAGGAATGAGTGGTATATTCTAGTAAAATTCTAACAAACACATTCTATATATTATATCCATTATTTTTCGTTATAAGAATTAGTTATTTTTACTTTTAACTCTTTATAAAAAATAAAAATAAAACTATTTTTTTTTTTACTTTATAAGAAGAAAAAATTGGGTACCACATTTTTGAAGTGTATGTGATTCCTTTTCTTTTTTATGTTATATATATATATATATATATATATATATATATATAATTATATATACACCTTATTTAATAAATTAAAAATAAAACTTAGAATTATAGTATGTAATTAAACTATATTTTTTTATATATTAATAACGGGTATTAAATTTAAATTTGTATAGTGGAAATTAACTTGAAAAAATCTAATAGCTAAATAAGACACGTGGAAGAATCATTCATGGATTGTGATTACAACAAGGTAGAGGCGATATTGAGGTGTAGTATATGAGTAGGGTATGATTGTTAGGACACCCAATAGCAGGTCTTGAACATGTCTATGTGAACAATTGCAAAGATGTCACTCCAAGTAATTGTTATTTGTACATACATACCCCAATTGAGATGTTCTCCTCCATAAGAAAGTAATAACCTATCGTTGTTCTTTCTTTTAACAAGAATCTTTATTTTATATGGTTTACGTTTTTATTGTTTTATTATTATTATTATTATTATTAGTATTATTATTATTATTATTATTATTATTTGACGATAAAAATTAACATTATAAAGGGGAAAACATAATAAGTGACGATTGTGTCCTTTTGTTCATGTCATAGGACCACTCACATCCTATAAGGTCTAAAAATCTAGGCAATATGGTGTTGGAAGACTTGTGTCATTCATTAAGGGTAGGTGTAGAGACAATGTGCAACATCTTCTATGGTCCTTCAATATATAGAAGTTTTGTTGTATAAAAAATCATAAAGGAAACTTGGAAGATAGAGAGACATATATGGTGGTACTGGGGAGAAAGATGCAAAATCCAGGGAAATGGAAAAGTCATCCACAAGTGGTGGGGACTGGGGTGTAATAGTATCAGCACCATCTCTGCTTTTTGAATAAATTAATTAGCAAATAAGTGATTAATTATATTTTTTTTTAAATAAATAAATAACCACAGACACATATATCGGTTGATTTAAACTGACATCCACTTAATGTACGCAAGGAGCATGGTAGTACAAATCAATTAATAATTAGAGATGTAATTCTACCTTTGTATTTACATTTAAAAGGAAACTAAATAATATATATATATATATATATATATATATATATATATATATATATATTTTGGAGGATAGAGACTTAGAGTCTGCTTCGCTCGACAATTATAATTGAGAATTGATCAATAATATAAAAACCAGATCGACTTGTGTTGATATGACAAGTGAGGATTAAGAAAACTGATGGCCAAGTTTGTTTATGAATTAAAAGTACCACTATTCTAGTGCCAAAACAGTGAATTTTTGAAATGAAAAGAACAAAACTTTCTACTTTTCTTTTGCCTTTCCTTTAGAAAAAAAAATAGTACCAAATTTATAATCAGTGTGAAGATACCAAATAGATGTTGGGCACAGCGGGTAAAGACAAAATGAATTCAACAGAGTAGAATAATGACACCGGAAATTTAACGTGGTTCACCCTTTAATTTGGACTAAGTTCACGGGACAAACTCCGAAAATATTTCTTCCACTAATAAGAATAATGGGTACAAAGTGAGAGGCAAGAGGACAACTAATCGCTTTAGCCTTATTCATATGAAATCTCTGAAGTACTTTCTCAATGTACTTCTCATATGACAACCATAATTTCTTGGCCTAATACAATAATGGTCGTGCAAGAATCTGTTTCTTTGGTCCTAAGTCTTTCATGGAAAGAGACTTACTCAATTGTGTTTTCAAGTTGTTGATTAAAATATTTCGTACTAACAATCAGCATATCATCCACGTATGGAGCAAAGAATAATAAAATCATCGTTAGAGAATTTCTACAAAAACACAAATGGTGCAGTAGTCTTTTTGTAGCGCGTTCCCCATGGAACTCGAACTTCTTGTACCATTGTCTTGGTACTGTTTTAAGCAGTAGAGACTTTTCTTCAATTTGAGACATAATCTTCTTTTCCTTCTCGATGAAAACCCTCTGTCTGTCATGTATATCTCTTCTTCCCAGTCACCATGTAGGAAAGGCGGTTTGACATCCATTTGCTCGACCTCCAAGTCAAGACTGCTGCTAACCACAACCTGACATGGATGGATGTCATTTTGCTACACCGGAGAAAATCTCGTCAAAGTCAATACCTTTTCTTTGGTGCGAATCCTTTGTGACAATCAATCCGGCTTTGTATCGCTGACTGGAATCGTGTCCTTCATGCTTCACCAGACACCCATTTATTTTTCAAGGCCTTAACTTCCCTTTGGGCGGCCGTCAACTCAAAGGTTTTGTTCTCGTCTGCAAGGACTTCATCTCATCTTGCGTGGCTTGATCCATTTTTGATTGGATTCGTCATCCGTGCTCTTCATAACTCTCGGGTTCTCCACATCGTTGAAAGTTACATACCTAAATCCTGAGGATATGAGATGAGGGTCGTGCATCATCACTTCTTCTCGGTGGAGCGAGAAGCGGTGTTGGTACCGAATAATGAACATCATTATTTCCCCATCTTGAGAACCAACTTCTATGGGGGCATCATCTTCATCAAAAGTGGATAAACACGGTCTTCATCTCCAACTTGTCTTGGCACCGATGTTGGAGGAATTAATTCAAATACGATGAGTCACCATTGGAATTAGGAACATCTTTCTTCATTTTGATAATATTTTTCAATGGTCTCATCTTGACAAATATAGCATCACGCTCACAAGTCTCTTTTAGCTGGATCGTAAAATCTATGGCAATTGATCTTGACCATGCAATAAAATACACTTTGTCTTGTTTTGGCATCAAGTTTGGATCTCATCCTTGGGGATATGAGCAAAGCTTTGTGACGAGCACTGCATGATCATGTGGAAACATCCTTTCCGACCACACTTTATTTGGAACATCCATCATGAGAGGAGTACAAGGTGAAAGATTCAAACCACGTGTCAGCTGAGTATGGTTTCACCCCAAAAGTTTTAGGCAACTTTGCATGTGAGAGTAGACATCTAACTCTGCTCCGTGAAAGTTCTATTCATCCTCTCACTAAGCCGTTCAAGCCGGTGTCTTTGGAGGTGTCATCGATCACCGAATACCATGCTTTTTGCAATAAGCATGGAAAGGTCGATGTATTCTCCACCATTGTCCGTCCGAAATGGGATGCCTTTAGCTTCTTTCGGTCTGTCTCTCAACCGAGGCATGAAATTCTTTGAAGACATCTAGCACACAATCCTTTTGTCTTTAGAAGATATACCCACGTCTTCCTTGAATGATCATCATGAAAGTCACAGTATTGAGCACCACCAAGTGACTTTGGCATTGGTCCACGTAAACCGAATGAATCGGATCTAAAATATTATTCATTACGGGAGGAGGAAGCTCTTGAAAGCAACCCTATTTTGCTTTCTGCTGAAATGATGAACACGTTTCTCCAAATGTACTTCATCCATTCCAGGCGATATCTTCTTTTTGGCTAGACTTGTCAAACCTTTTTCACCCATGTAGTGAGTCTCTTATGCCATACCACCGCACTTATCTTTCTCTACGGCATTTATCGTATTGTCGGTGAGAGTTTCGCTTGCATTATATACAAAGTTGTATGCTTACCACCTCGCCACTACTAAGGAGCCTTTTGTAAGTTTCCATTTGTGTCATAAATGAAGGAGCTACAATATCCTTCATTTGATCAGTCAGCGAGAGATCAAATTCGCACGTATATACGGAATATGCCCGACATCGGCCAGAAATAGTCCGGTTCCGTTCTCTGTTTCCAAGCAAACGTCTCCTTTACCCTCTTACCCTTTGACGGACGCTTCGTTTCCCGTTCTAACAACACCAAAACTTCCAGTGTGTATGATGAAATATTCTCTACGTGATGTAGCGTGAGGAATCAGAAGACTATCATATCAATCGCGGTGGTCTCGTGTGATGCAAGATTGACAAAATCTTCATCATAAACGATATTGAACTCGTCTATGGTATTTGTTTGCTCATCATGCTGTCGTCCTTTTTGTTACTTTGCTCGTGTTCGTTTCTTGTTCCTTCGAACACCCGACAAAATTTCTTAATGTGACCCCTTCTTCTTACAATGATGGCATTCCAACGTTGGCAAATTTGTTTGATTTGCCTCTGCTTCTTACTTCTCGGTTTTGTTCTTTATCTGATCTCCTTCTCTAGACTCTGTGATAAGGGCTTGTGCTTGAATCTCTTTCCTTGTTTTGTTTCTCGTATGAGAACAAGCTTGACAACAACTTCAAACTCATCTTGTCTTTTGCATAAGTCGAGTTGTTGTGATATGATTATATGATGAGGGTAGTGATGCCAACAACATCCACGGCTCTCTTCATCGCCAAAACTCACATTAAATCTTGCTAAGTGAGAAAGCTTTGTTGAAATTGCTAACATCTTTGCATCACGTACTCACATTATCTTCCTTCCTCATCTGATATAGCTCCTTCCACAAATAAAATTTATTGGCAAGGTTCTTTGACATGTACACGTTTTCTAGAGTCTCCCATGTTTTTTAGCAGTCTTGCAATTTTTTGATTCAATGTTTTGCAAGACATTGTCTGAGAGATTTAGATGAATTGTACTAGCTGCAATCTCATCTATTTCCTCCCATTGTTCCTCGGTGACGGTTGCTACCTTCTTTTCTTTTCCCAACAACGCCTTATGGACCTTCTGTTGAATGAGAATATCTTTCATCCTCCTTTGCCATAAAGAGAAATTATTATTGCCATTAAATTTCTCAATATCTACCTTTTGGCTTGACATTTTTTTCGCTGTGTTTCTTTTTGTTTTGTAAATAAATACGGCCTGGACCTAATAAAATCTTTTCTGATGTGGAAGATCAATCTATGCTGCAACCACAGAGCATATTAAGAATTTTACTAGACCGATTCGATACGATTGTTGTCGAGCACGGCCGGGTAAAGACAAAAATGAATTCACGAGTAGAATAATGACACCGAAATTTAACGTGGTTCGCGCTTTAATTTGGGCTAAGTCCAAAGGACAAACTTCGAAAATATTTCTTCCACTAATAAGATTAATGGGTACAAAGTGAGAAAGTAATACAACAAATTGAGATAAACCCAAAATAGTTTCACAAGTGTTTTCCCAACTCAACTATTTTGTCAGCTCCTTTTAGAAAAATATCCCAATATTTTTCTAAGATATTCTCTCACACTTTCTCCACACAACACTATTTTTCTTCAAAGGAAATTGTTCCTTTGGCTTTTCTTCTCTTCTTGTTTGTTGTGTTGATGTTTTCTAAGGCAAAGACATTCGCCATTTATAAAAATTGCATATCAATGTTAGATTCACCTACCATTGTGGTTGTACCTACCATTGGTGGTTGCACCTACCACTCGTGTTTTCTTCCTCTTAAATGTAGGAGGGACTCACAATAGACAAATAATCAAATTTTATAACTGCTGGAAACTTTAATCCACAAATTTTAGTTTTGAGTTGTGTCATTTGCCCTAAGTTTTACATTAAAATTTTATCTTACACGGAAAAGTACATAATATTTTAAATTAATATTTATAAAATTATAGATAAATTATATATACAAAATATAATTATTACCACTTGGATTTTAAAATATAAAATAATTCATTAAAAATTTAATAATTTATGTATATTTTCACTAAAATTATATATATATAAAATATATTTTTATAATTAAAAAATAATTAGTAAATTAAGAAATATTTAATAATATATTTTATTATATATTGTAGCAAAAGCTGAATACAAATACTAAATCTGATACCAAACGACATTACATTCAATTTACACCTTAACAAAGGTTCACTAGAGCTATAAAAATAAAGAAGAATAAAACATGCATCAACCTCGGGATTTGGTTTAAGAGAGAGAGAAAAAAAGAGTACAATAATAATGAAGTCCAACGTGTTGGACATTTGGTTTTGACTTTTATAGTTCTAATCCAGTTGCAAAATGGGCCATTTACACATAAAACGGGCCTAAAATAGTAAAAATTGATATAATATATAATATTTTTTAGCTTTTAATCGATTTTATAAAAATATTATAAATTTATTCTAAATTTTATAACTTTATATTCATAAATATCAAAATAATTTAAAATATAATTTAATAAAATAAAAATAAAATTATATCACACAGTATATTTAATAGTTACATTTAGAGTTCCCAATGACCTACTAGAGTTTCCAATAACCATCATCAACAATCTATCTTAATTCTTATGACTATCATCTACAACCCATTGAATTTCCAACAACATCATAGGTGATGTATGGGAGTTTCAATCACCATTATTGGCAACAAATAATATGTAAAATGTTATATCTACCATAATTTTTAACGATACATCAGATGTAACATATTACATCCAACAAAGTTTCGATGACTCACCATATGTAACCTATTGTATCCACTTGTATCTTTATATATAATATGTTATATAAGTCATTACCTTTATATAAACTAACTCTAACTTTGTATGTAATATGTTATATGCATATTCAATATGTTTTGTCGATAGTAAATGTGAGAGCATTAGTGGAGTTTCCAGATGAGATCAATCAAGGTCATTGTTGATGGTCGGTGAAGATATAGTGGGTAATGACTTTAATATTGTTTTATTAAAATTACGAAATAAGAATTTTTTGATGTTTTTATTATGTAATTTGATATAAAATAAAAAATTCTTTTATGAATAAATAATAAAATTTGAAAAATGAAACTATTTGACCAAAAAAAACTGTTTGTAATGATGTAACTCTTTATGGCACTTCCAAAATTATGCAACTTAAGAAACGAATAGTATCTCTTATATCCATTTACACATCACTTTTACAAAATACATAAAATATAAAAAATAATACTCCTAAAAATTATTGTAATAAGAATAACATCCAAATAATATCAAACAAAGTTCAATTAAAAGACGTTAAACACTAAACATATCTAAATAATAATAATTTAATTTAAACGACATTTAATTAGACGATGTCAAAAATGAAATTGTGTTCTAAACTTTTTTTTACTTATAAAAATGTATAAGATGAAAATAAATGATACTATTTTTGTAGTTATAAGTTTTAAATATACTATTTTATTGTTTTTAAAATTCGATTTGGATGTAAATATTAAAGATTTAAGTGATGTTTGGTTTACTTGAATAGAATGGAATTTGAATTAATTCCTTTCAATTTTATATTTGATTGTTCTAAAAAGTGAGAATAGAATGTAATTAACTCCTAAAATGAAAGGAATGAGAATTCTTTCTCTCTATCTTAGAAATCATGATTCTATTCCTATCTTAATTTTTTGTTTCGAATTTACTCTAATCCAAAATATAACCATAAACCAAATATCATATACCCTAAACCTCAAAACCCTAAAACCTATTTTGAAAAATAATAATTTTAACCATAAATCCTAACCCATAAATATAACTTTAAATCTTAAACATTATACCCTATACCATATACCTTAAACCCTAAATATTAAAAATTAAAACTCTAAATCCTAAACCCTAAATCTTATTTAGAAAAATAATAATTATAACCCTAAATCCGAAAACCCCAAAACTAAATCCTAAATCCTATATCCTATAACCTACAACCTAAACCCTAAATAACAAACATCAAAATCATAAACCATATTTAGAAAAATAATAATTTTAATAATATATTTTATTTTTAAGAAATTATTATTTAAAAAAATAATGATTTCAATAATTTATTTTATCTTATGAAAAAATCAAAATTAAATTATATTATTTAAATTATAATGAATATATGAGTATTAAGGTAATATAAAATATTTTTCATTATATTTTAATTGTAAACCAAAAATTATAATACTTAATCTTTCTTTAGTTTTAGTGGTCAAATTAAATACTTTTTTGTTCCATTTTATTTCATTTTCATTCAATTATGTGAATGAAAATAATTGGTTAGTATTGAAAATCCAATTTACTTGAATAAGCGAAGACACAAAATATAGATCGAGGAGGTTTTTCTCTTGATATATTCGTTTGGGTTATTTTGCGATTGACGTCTTTAGGTCCTTTGATTAATTTGCTATACTAAACTACTTCAAATTTATATGCCATGTACTGCTAAATTATTCTACTGGATTTGTACATGTTTTGGAGAACATTAATCTCATTAGTTCTCTACTTGCCATATTAATTTTCTTTTATCAAAAATTAAATTGACTTGTTATATAATATTAAAATATTGGTATGATAATTAAGTGAAGTTGGCTCATCACATATGAGCTTAGATTTTTGGGAGATTTGTGACCGAAACAATTAATATGATATTGAAGCATGTTATCCTGTGTTTAAATTCTTGTAATCCATTTTTTGTTTGTTTTTTGAATTTCAATGTGAGAATTAATTCTAAAAATATTAATGAGTTCTTTATTTTTCAAAATTATTTTGAAACATGCCACCACAACTATAAGGAGTGTGCCTAAATTTGTGTCTAGGTTCCTAATTTCCAAATTAGTTATTAAACTTCCCGTGATTAGCTGGGCATAAAAGTTTAAAGTCATCATAAAGGTGATAAATGGAGTCTTAACTGGTCATGCTGATGAACATATACATTTCATCACTTATATTCACGAAAAGTTATGCAAGAGGCCACCAAGAGTCGTTAAAATGGCCCAGCATTGAGAAATTATTCACTACTTTGATATAGGTGATTACGTAGATATTTAAGTTAATAAAATATATTTAGTATAAATATTGCTTTTTGAAAAACATAATTACTCAATAAAGAATATATTGGGTAAGAAGTGTATGTACGAAACTTCAATTTCCCACTGATTTATGTGTATGTGTGTGTGTGAACAAACAACAAGGCAAAGGCGAACCAATGAAAAAGGTTATATATCTTTTATGGTTGCAATGGTCAAAAGGTTGCAATTTCTGAAAAGAAAAAGAAAAGCCACTTAACGCGTTTGCTTGCTTATGAGACGGCATTCATATAATCCCTTTTATAACAACTACGTATAAAGCATAGTGATAAAGTAGAGCTAAAAAGAGAAATCCAGGCATATTTCGATGAGTAGACTTTATTATTGTTCTAATTATGTACAACTAATGAGCTGAATTTTGTTTCCTTTATTTCAATTTCCAAGCTAGCTAACTAACTAGCTAGCTAAAAATGTACATGGAGTACATAGTACAATTTCTTTCAGCAGATGGGAAAGTAAAAATGTAAAAACGTTGATTATATATTCAAACCATGTATAGCCTTTACAAATTATAAAGAAATTATACGTGTAACAAGTATGTCAAACCAATATCAAACATAAAGTAGTATATTTATTATAAATTTATGATATATTAAATTATTATTAATTAATATAATCTAATAAAAATAAATTAATAAATAATGAAGTATTAATCTATATTAATAAAATTAAAGATTAATACAATTTTTTATTTGTAAAAATATAAAATAAAAAAAAACATCGAGAGAATTCAATATGATAAGTAGAAGTAATTAATAACTACTCAAAGCTCCTTAGTCCTTATCTTTGCATTATTCTGTGTCTACATGATTTGATAGCTAGGTAGCCTAGCTAGTGTCTCTGAACTCCCCCAGGTAGGGGAAAGAAACAAAAGGAAATTAGGCAAGGAGATAGAGTTAGTAAGTAATAGGTGTAGGTGTAGGTGTAGGTGTAGGTGTAGGTGTACAACATTGACCAGTTTCAGCCTGGTGCTTAATGACAACCACACACATACGCAAGAAAATGTTGCACAATCTGATGACAAATGTTATACAGAGAAAAAACTTTAAAAAATAAAAATAAAAAATAATTGACATTAACAAGTCTAGGTTTCTAGGACAACATGTATCTTTTACCATTGAATCCCAATTCCTCTTATAGAAACCTCATAAGGTGATGAATAGTAGTGGAAGAGGAATTTGTAAGGAGCAAACAGCTAATGAATTGCAGAATACTCTCAACATTACGTACTATAGTCTATAGCTAAAGAGAATGAACAATGTTAGGGTTTCAAAAAGAACTCATCAATAACCCTCAAAGTTGTTTTTGTATTGTTCATAAATCTTAATAACGTCATTGTCAGATTGAGAGATGCTGAAAAAATGAATTGATTGAACACAGTTAAAGACAGCTAATCAAGGAATAACTTTTTTTTAAAAAAAAAAAGAAGAAAAGAAAACATATTAGTATTAATAAGTAACTAACTCAAATAATTAATTTTAATTGGTAGAAATGAAGCTTTACCTGGATCTTAGCTCTCCTATGATACTTATTCTCTCTTAGGATATACAGAAATGGGTTTGTGAGACAGTGGTAGAGTGGGAGTGACTAGCGTGTCTTGTTCATTTTGGCATGGTTAAGGATTTATTTATTTTGATATCAGTGCCCAAATGTTTAGACCCGAAAACCCTAAGTGAGAGAAAGAAAGTGTGAGAGATTGTTTTACAAAGCTCTCAAAAACCAGATCTGAAAAATTGACAGAAAAAGACAGATGCGATGCTGGAAAATCATGATGAGTGAAATCAGTTTAATGATATGAAACAGAAAAAGGAGTTAATTATAACAAGACTGACATATAAACACCATCGACAAGAAAGGGAAAAACAAAAACCAAGCAATGATGAAATTTTAATTTATAAATTACTAATGATCGATCAACAACTACAAATTAAGGTAATTAAAGTCAAATATAACTATCATTACCTCAATCTGCAACTAAAAAATTAATAACGAAACTAAAACGAAGCAATTAAAAACAAGATTAATTAAAGGTCAAACCTCTTTACATGCAAATACCCAGGATCCATCAAGACATGGCTATAAAGCTGTGTTGTGGAAATTGTTTTTTTCATTAGGGGGAATGAAGCCTGGTCCGACGACACTATGTTTATCAATTTTCTTTTATATAAAATCTTGGATCTAGAAACAGATGAAGAAATTTTTATATTTATTTTGTTAAAAAAGGAGTCCTCGAGCCAGACAACATTCCCCTCAACACCAAAAACTCCACATAAGTTCTTCTTCAACTTCTGACCCCCAAGAGATTCGCCTATGTTCAAGGGGGGTGAGAGATAAATGAGAGAGAGAGAGAGAGTGAGAGAGAGAGAGGCAATGAATACAGAATGATGAGTGAATTGAATGAGAGCGATATGGGATGAGCTCTGTGTGTGTATGTGGAGGTTATAACTTATAACAAGTGAATTAAAGAGGAGTAAAAAAGTTAACGTTATAAAAGACAAAATTATTGGTGCAGGCTATACCCTACCACCTGGTTTCAAACTTCCAGAAATGACCACGAACCCATGCATCTCTCTCTCTCTCTCTCTCACTAACGCATAAAAAGACACTTACTATTAGCATTGCTGAAATTGATCGTATGTTATCCACCGTTAGATTTCGCAGATGATCCCCGATGTTAACACCTCGTACAACCATTCACTTCAACAATTACTACCCCTACGCTAATAAACACAACTCTTTAATATTATATAATTATTACTACCAATTGATTATAATTATCGTATATGTTTCTTCGAGTTAATGTACGTGTTCAATCACAATAGTGTACGTACGTATATATATATACATATGTATGGAGAAATTGTTCTTTGTTATCGTGATAACATTAATATATTTTATGTATTATAATATTATAAATGTTGATAATTAATTAATAATAATATAATAAATTATTTAATATTTATTTTAAAATTAAAATATATATAATTTTTCAATCTAAAATGTATAGAAGTTTTTCTTAATTTTTGTGATGTGGTGATTCATCAACATTAGTCCACAAAACCTAATTAATTACATATTGGCATGCAGTGAGATCGAGGACAATGAGTGGTTTTTAAATAGTAAGATGACATCAATTTTGATTAAAAATATAATAATAATAATAATAATAAATAAAGTAAATAGAAAAGGAATCAAAAGTAAATGAGAGACTGAAAGTGAGTCAGAGGAGTGGTTGAGTCATTGATCTGCCCGATAATGGAATACTCCATTTAATAGGTTTGGTCGCTTTTTTTTTCCCTCTCTCTCTCTGTTTCTCTCTCTCTCTCTCTCTCTCTCTCTCTCTCTCTCTCTCTCTCTTGTTTCGCCAATTTTGAAGATTAAATTAAAAAGAAATTTTGATATTTAATATTTAAACATTTTCTTTTTCTTTTTTTTTTTAAGTTTATCGGCAGGCGTGTCACTTATGTGCAGTAGCGAGGAGTTCGAGGCCGACGGATGGGGTTCAGGGGTCCATCCTCATTTTCACCCTCCCTTTTAAACTTTTTACCCCCTTTCCCCTTTTCTGGAGTCACACAAATATATAATTAAGTTGATATGATGTATTGTCAAACTTTCTTAAAATAATAAATAAATTTTTTTATTTCTCAAATTATTTTAATTAAATGTAACATTATAATTTATTTATATAAGTAAATTTAAATATAAGTATATAAACCTAATATTGCAAAAATGTTTCAAAGGAGATGAGAGAGTTCACACCCACTACCAACATTGTTTTAATAACTATGCATATTAATCAAAAGAATTAGTTCACAAATATTAAAAAAAAATACAAAATAAAGTATTTTGTGATCAATAATACATGTAGTACAAAGAGGTAAATATATACCCATAAATAAAATAACTTCGTTTGATTCAACAAAAGAGTACATTGAAGATTATATCTTATAAATAAACCCACTCTAACTATTAATAGAAAGAAATCATCAAAAGGATACAAAAAACATTAAACAAAAACATCTAATAATAATTTAAGTAATAAAAGAAACAAAAACATCTAATAAATAATTTAAGTAATAAAAGAAACAAAAAGATAAATAAAAAAGTACTCCATATATTAGCATTTATATTTTTTTGAACTCTTTCTCTTGTTTAGTTACAAGAAAATAATTAAGTTATCATCAAAATATTGATTGTCAAATACACAATGAGCTTTTTAATTTAAACCGTTATAACCTATTACGAAGGAATCATAATAATAAATTAATAACATCTGTTTCACAAGCCAAAGTGTTTTTGTCTTAGCTATTTACAATATAACAAGAACTAAAAAGCATACTTTGTTAATAAATGGTAACAACTTCTTAAAAGCATATCACTCAGAAAAAGTGTTTCTTCTTACAATTAATACAATTACTTTGTGATTTAAAACATATTAATTCACTAATTGTTTTAAACTATTAAGAGGGGCATTCGAAAAAAAATCTTTATCATCGTGTTATTGCATGAAGTGCTTATTTTTAATTACAGTGCAATTGAAGAAAATAGACAATAAATTTGATTTATAAATATATATATGTTTTCGCTACTATTATGTATTTACTGGTACTGCTTTACGTAATTCGATTATTCTCTTTCATAAGGCTCTATGTTTAGGTGATGGGCAGGACACAAATTCGACAAGAAAGTCGGTGACGAATAAACATTTGGGAGAATTTATTCCTATTAAAAAAATAGGTATGGATCAAGAGCTCCATTAGTATATTTATTAAAAGCATTTTCTTATAAATGAACCTATTTTTTAAAAAATTAATAATTTAATAACACATAATTTTTAATTAACAATATGTAAATGTATAAAGACTTTTTTGTTTTATTAACGATGAAAATAGTCTCAAATTTTTTAAAGGATGTACATTTATACTAGAATGTACATTGAATAAGTGTTAATTCATATCAATAAAGTTAAATATAAATTTAAAAATATAACTGTTTATAAATTTTTTTAAAATAACAACTAATAAAATTAATATAAAATACTACAACACTTATCCATTGATTAATATATATTTTAAAATGAATTCACTACATCTAAAAGTTCACTTTTTATACATTTGTTTTTTATGTTTGAATTTAACTTTTAAAAAATTACTTTTAAAGGAGAGTGAGAAATAGAAGGATTTATTAACTTTTGCCTTCTTACATTTTTATTTTTGTTCTGAGATATTATTTAATGTAAAAAATTATTATTATTATTATTATTGTTGTTGTTGTTGCTTTTTTTTTCTTTCTTTTCAATTCTACACACAAATATAGATTTGTCATCTGAATTAGCCCATTATACTCACATATTTTATAGTTAGAAATAACCATATAATAAAATATATTCTAAAAAAATAACAAATAATTTTTTTTTTTGACAATATTACTATCTTTTAGGACCATGCTCATGGAGTCACTCAGAACAATATTCTATTGAGTAAACTAAAACAACTTCAGAAGTTTGCCTTTCCTCTCTCATTAAACTCACAAAATCCCTATTCAAAATTACATGGCAAATTGACTTCAAATGAAGATTCGTGTGATACAAGTGTTAAAAGACAATTAAGTTTGGCATATTTTAAGTATTTCCTCATTCATTGATTGACTTTTGTAAACAAATTTATTTGTTCGATTTTATATATTATTATCTTACAAAAGTCAAATATTTAATTTGGGGATGCATGTAATGAGAAATTAAGAATCTGTTTCACTGTTTAAATTAAAAACAGTTCTCCAAAATTATTTTTAATTCATAATTAAAAATTAAGTTTCAACAATTTTAAAAAATAATGAATTGTTTGGCAATTAATTTAAATTTTTTTTCTCAAAAATTAAAAAATATATATATATATATATAATTGTTATGGTATTTGTAATTATTACAAAAAAAAAACATTTTTTTAATCTTAAATTATAATATAATTTAAATAATTTCTTCATTTTTTTTATAATTTTTTTATATATTTATTATAATTAAAATAAAAATTTGATAAGTTGAAAATACATTAAAATATTTACAATAAATTAGGTAAAATCTTATAAGTTTAATGCACTTTTTGTATGTGTATCATTAATCCCCTATCTTTATGAAAAACATTTCTTTATTTGAAAATAAAGAACTTGAATTTAGTGCACGTACTACTTGGTTATATCCAAAATTTAGCTAAGATTATTTTTACATGTTAACAAGTAATGATATATCACAATTATTCTAATTATTATCACAACAAAACATATAAATTATTTATTTTAACATTTTTATTATATTACTTTAGCATGATGACTAAAGATAATTATAATAATAATAATTTAAATAGTAAAAAGAATATAAAAAATTTCTAAAAAAGAAAAAAATAAGTTAAATCGCATTCTATCAAATAAAAATAAAAATAAAAAAGTTGCTGGGCTGTGGGCGGCGGATGTAAAAAGAAAGAATAAAAGTTTTTTACATAAACTTACGCTTGAATGATTTTTTTGTGTTTTTTATTTATTAAAAATTAATAAATAAATATTTAAATTATTTTTAATTTTTTAAATATATTATTAAAAAATAATGACCAAATATTTATTTATTTATAAAAAAATTGTTTATTTTTAAATATAGAAAATAATTTTTTATTGTTATTTCGATTCAGAATATGTATTGGTAAATAGAGTTGCGTGTTGAGTTAGACGGGGTAAGTATAATTATAAAAAAATAAGCAGCTGGAGCAGCTTTAGTGTAATTTTTATATCTCTATTAAGAGTTTTTTTTTTGGTCAAAATTAAGAGTTTAATTTATTAAATCAAATTTTAACATGAAAAAAAAAATGATAAAATATTGACTTTTACAAGAATTATTAGCCTCCCAAGAACACTATAGCATTAAAAAATATGTGATTTTTTTTCTTTTAACAAATAGGATAAAAAAAGTTGATTCCTAAATAAATTGAAATATATATATATATATTTTTTTTATACTGTAGTTTTATCTAAAAAGGGAGGTGCCCGGAAGATATGCTGCCACACCTTTATGCGGGAATATGATCCTTTATTTTTTATTTTTATAAACTCTATATTATTATTATTAACGAAAATGATAATACAAGTAGTTTATTTTAAATAAAATTACAGTATTTATTTGATAAAATATAACAAGTCAATTATTTTATAAAAAAATAATAAAAAATTATTTAAAAAAAACTATCAGACACACATAATAAAAAAATGATACGTGATAGGTGTTTAATTATTTTTTTCAAAAATAGAATCTTGTTATGATTTTTATAGCAATAAGGAAGGATTTGTGGTTACATCAAATTAAAAAAAAAGTTTAAAATATATTTTTATTAAAATTAATAAAATTAGATTATCTTTTATATTATTATATCTTATTATTAATTTAAGGATAATAATATTATTTTAACAATTAAATACATAGTAAATATTATTTATTATTATTAAAATATAGGATGATATAATATTTTAAATAAATAAAATTTAAAATTAATAACGACTCACTCCACACCCAAATTAAATTAAGCTTTAAGCCCTCTCTCTCTTCTGTTCACACTCATTAGTCTCGTTGTTAGTACATCAAAGTGACAAACGGAGAGGACGACACTGGCTCCATATTTCAACGCTTTTTAAAACTTCGAAAATTGTGCATAAAAAAGTTATATGTATATGTATATGTATATGTATATGTGTGAGAGAGAAAGTGAAACAGAAAAAGAAAAGAAAAAGTGAGAAAGAAACAACACGTAAAATGTCAAATCCTGCATATCCAACTCAGGTTTGTCTGCTTTTTCAATTATTAAATAAATATATATAAAACTGGGAAAACACATTAAATAAGAAAGTTTTCTTAAAAAATAAATATATAATAATTAAAAAAAAGTTCAAAAATTTTCATCCTCTTTGGTTTACTTGAATCATTCTCACAGCTCACTTCCTCAATTTGGTGCAACGTTTCTTTGTCTCTTTCTTTCTCTCTGCGAGACTGCGAATGAGGAAGAGATGGAATTGTTGTAGTAGTTGAAAAGAGTTGAATAAAAGTAGAATTAAAAAGGTTAAGCAGACTTTTGGGCTCAAGCTTTTTGGCACTCAAGTCAATTTGGTGCCTGGATCGAGATTATTATTATTATTATTTTTATTTAAAGAAAAAGATGCATATTTTCACAACCACCCCAACAATATTATACAATTACTACCAAGCCACGCATAAACAGGCATGTATTTAAATTTGTGGTGTGTGAAGTACTGCCAAGTTATCTATTATTAATATTTTTATTTACCCAACTTTAATTTAATATTGTTTGAAAGTTTGATTTAAAACAAAATAAATACAAGTCTTACGACATACCACAAACCAACTCAGTATTATTATTATTATTATTATTATTATTTTAAATATGAATCATTATGTATACTTTAATATTGCCAATAAATAATATTTCCGTGAGCTGGATTCTACTCGTTGCATATATATATATATAATTTAGATTATTTCGTTAACATAATAGAAAAATTAAAAGTAAGAAATAAAAACTACACTAAACAATAACAAAAATCTTTTTTTATTAAAAGCTACTACATATATTAATTCATTTTAAAATATAATTGTTCATATAAAAATCATAATTTATACCGAGAAACATACACAATTAAATCTTAAAAGATTAATCATATCATATTTGTAAATTCTCGTAATTATGACGTTAATATATTTTGATAAAATATTAAGATAGGTGTAATTTTTTAAAATTAAATATTTTTGTGGATAAAAATAAAAAAGAGTAAAAATATTAAAAAAAATATAATTTTTTAATTAAAAAAAAAAAAACTAGACCCACCATCCCACTTCTCATTCTCTGTACTCTTCTTTTTATCTCCCATTATTTTTCTCTTTATTAATTGCTACCGTGGGAACATGAATTTCTAGTGTCAAAACTAAGCGTGAACTTCAAAAAGTGCATTATCGCTATAGATTAACATTTAGAATTAACCAACTCATAATTTACATGCCAATTTTGATAATTAGTCACATAATTATCTCAATCTTAGATTTTTAATTTAATATCTAATATAAAATATTAAAGCAACTTTTTGAATCATTAATCTGAAGAATAAATAGTCGTGTTAAAAATATGGTGTAGAGATATAGTCGTACAAGGTACAGTTATATCTTTTCAATTAACATTTTGACTTAAATATTGCCAGAAACATATGTAATATGTTTGAATCCTTTTAAAGCTAAGCTTGTAATGTCTACTCCAGATGATGAAATGTACCACGTGGTCAACATTTCACTGCGCATGTGATCGACAAAATCTGGCACCACTTGTCTGCTTCAAATTCTTCATGTGATGGTAACAACAATCTGATCTATTGTGAGAGCAAAAACAACATACACTACTTTCAAAATCTTTCACCTCTATTAATCAAAACTTGATCGATCTTTCAATTGTCTTTTTTTTTTGTTTTTTTCTTTTCCAAAACCGTGATGAAACAACTAAGAAGCAATATTAGAAAGCTAAGCTTGCGTAGAGGGATCATGTCTGGTTCTAATTTGTAAGGGAGGGAAAAAAAAAAGAAGGGCTATAATTAAGGGTTGTCAAAGGAAACAATTTTGAACAAGATTGACGTGTGAAGAGAAAGAAAATAGAGAACTTCAACCATTGTGTTATTGGCTCTTGCTTTCTCAAACTCGAGACATTGTGTTTTAATTGCTGATGAGTTATCCTTTTCATACTTAACACCATCTGATATATATATTTTTTGCAGTCACTGTATTACTGTTAAGCGTAAAGCCAATTCCAAAACAGATCTATAGCATATATTATACACTGCCATAAGTTGTTTAACTTTTCTTAAAATATATCCAAGTTTTGTATTCTAAGATCGATTAAGTAAAGATGCTTGATTATACGTACTGGTTCTTTTATTCATCTGAAGCTTTCTTTTGTGTAGACGAAGGACAACTTAGCATATTCATGTTATGAAATATTAAATTAAGTAACTCATCGTTTCTTATTTAATTATATTTGTTATTTAAATTAATAGGATGAAATTTAGCGATCAAATTTTGTTAAATCACTTTCTCAAATTGATAAGGGTTAATTAAATAGTTAATAATTTTGTCATAATTAACGTATCATGATAATGTAATTTAATAATATATAAATAATCTCTTGTTATGATCACCTATGTATTAAATTTTAATATAATTTATGTTCTTTCTATTTAGAAAAGAGATGATAGTTTTGTTAAGAGAATGAGTCAATTTTGTCAAAGAATATCACAAATCAATGTTCATTCGTGATCGATTTTCGTAATCTTTTTAAAATAATAAGTAATCGTTTTCAATGAATCTAAGTATGTCATTCGAATACATATATTCTTAATAATTTGACATAATATAGATATTAAAATTACATGTTTGCATCTAAAACTTATTTATAATTTTTTGTATGATTTAATTTTAACAATTCTTGGTATAGAAAGACCAAAATAGATAATACGACTCTAGTAACGTTCTGAAGAAGAAGAAGAGAGCTCCACAAATTCGAATGAAAAATTAGACCTAAAACCTTTTGAAAGTGATTTACACCGACTTGAACTAAAAGTCAAGCCAACCACCCACTAAAGAAAATGGACGACATCAAAGGGACCACTAAAAGCATTCTGGACAGACGACTCCAAAATTCAAATAGGGACACATCACCATAAGAAAGAGACCACTCTTCATATGAGAGAGCATTTGTTTTTTGAAAAATGTCTTACTAGATTTATCTTGTGAATTATTATATTTTGTTTGTAAATGAGCCTCTTTATCTATATAAGGCTCTTAGATTTCTAAGAAAAATATCCGAATAATTTCATACATTTTTCATATTCTAAATTCTGCTAGTATTCTCTGTAATATATCCATATTAATAAAATACTTCAGTTTATATATTATCTATCTTATTTATCGTTTATATAACTTAGCAGATCCTGGTTTAAATTGGTATAAAAGACATCTAGGTTGAAAAAGATAGTAGATTTATAGTTAGTGATCTCAATAATCTAGGCTTATTGTTGTTAACATCTTGCCTCTGGTCATCTAATGGCAATTATGGGTTGAGAAGCTCTTATATATTGATTGGCCACACTGGTCCATGATTAGCCTTAATTGTTGGGAAATTACGCAAATTCCCGATAAGCCAGATTTATGAGAAAGCAAGAATAGAAAAATAACACACAAAATTTGATAACGGAGTTCGGCCAATCTTGCTTACGTCTCCGGACCTGCTGCAGATCTTTTTACTGAAAAGGGAGAAATTACACAAGGTGTTTACAACACTCACAACTCACAACCCAATTACACCCAAGAAAATTACTCTCAATTTTCTCTCACAAAAGCTTTTCTCTCTAAGCTTTTCTCTCAATTGGAATGAACACTTTGGATGGTTAATTCATTACAATTACACATCTATTTATAGGAAAATTCACTCCTTGAATTACTCCTTAAATTAATGGTTCCTTGAATTACTCCTTGAATTAAGCTCCATGTTTTACTCCTTGTTTTGTTCCATGTTTTGCTTCTTAATTTGCTCCTTAAATTAAGGATCTTTATAACAATAATCTCTAACATTAATTTAATCCATTTCAGCCTGCCATCCACAGGAAATATAATTGGAGGCGCAAAATATTAAGGTTAAATAATTCCTTTAATTAGAAATATATTTATCTTCTTTAACTTTAGGATTCAGCTCTAGGACAAAGGATTGGGAGCCCTCAAAATTCAAACCAATTTGTTTTGAAGTCATACAATACAAACCCAGATTAAATATGAGGATTGTGTTGTTGGGTTCAAATAATTAGTAACAATTGTGTTGTCTCGGGTTATAACCCGTACAGCTCAAGTCGAAAATGGATTAAGCAAATATTGCTTTGGAACCTGCGTGACCCGTATATATATCAGCAAATTTGAAAAATATTGCATGTGTGAGTAGGGATGCGGAGAATAAATAATAAATCAACACAGTTGATCAAAATTGAGTAGGATACAGTTTTTTTTAATAGTTCGATAGAGTTTTTTTTTAATAGTTCTAAATATGTCTGTTCTTTAAAAATACAAAAAAAAAATTATTATTTTTGAATCATTTAAGGTTTTAAAATTTATAAATCATCAATATTTAATCAAATTTTGTTACATATTTTCAATATATATATATATATGATATTATAAGTTTAATTAAACTTTTTTTCTAGTTGAGAAAGTAAAAAAATACTTACCTTGTTATTAAATTTGTAAGTAAGAATTAAATATTATTACATTCACCCCAAAATAAATATGTTTAAATCACAAAGGGAGCATATCACATTGATATGAACAAGTTTGTCGAACTGCGCCCACTCGTGTGGGATTCTAAACAGTACACAGTATTGGGATATGACTTGATTTGGTTTTAGTTAAGCCTATTGATATGTTAATTCTACGCTCAGAAATGAAAGTTGACTAATACAAGTCTCACATAGCATCTGAATTATGAACTATCTTTAACTTAACTCTCCATAGAAGCATTCATCATAAGTATTTAATATGTTCTACTCTTTGGGCTCAACCGTGTGGGCTAAATGGAGGCTTAAAGCCCGTATGGAATTAGATAGCTCTGATTTTTTTTATTTTTTTTACATTTTTATTTTAAGAAAGCTAATGGGACGGGCTACCAACCCAAAGCAAACCAAATATGACCGGATTGGGTTCAGATTAAAAAAAAAAAAATTATTGGCCAGTTTCTAACAAATAGTTTCCGAAATCAAACAACCGGGATTTGCATAGATTTTTACTAAATATAACTCAACCCAATTAATATCAGACAACAAAAATCACAAAACATAAATTAATTAAAAAACTCAACTCGAGTTAATGCTCTATTCCATTTCAATTCATATCTACAACTAAAGGTATCAAAGATACCGAACCGACCCAACATGACACAACCCAACCTTTCAATTAAAATGACATGTTATCTCATGGTCCATATCATGGCTCTTTTCTTAACGCTTTACCCTGTCGTGTCTAGCCTATTGGATTGTTTTTAACGGACAGACATGACCAGTAACCTGTTTAGTCTATTATTTAAAAAAATATCAATAATATAATTCAAATTTTTCATATCTCTCATTTACCAATGTTAACTATATACATTAAATTACACACACATTTGGTAACATATAGATATATTTATATAAAATTTGGTTTTAAATTAATGTGTCGACAAGATCCTACCTATTACAAGCAACATGTTAAGGGCTACGGGCCTTATCGAGCTCTTTTTTTGCTTTTGTGTCGTATTGTGTCAAATATTTTACTGGTCATACCTTGCCGACTTGATGGGCCAACAAGTCGAGTGCTTAACACAACGGGCTATGTGATTTCGATCTGTTTGATCTGTGACATCTTACGCATGATATAATATAATACTTATTTACTTGAATAAATTAAAAAAATCAAAGAAAATTGATTTTTATATACTTTTTAGACACTATACATTCTCCAAATATGATGCAGTATTGCATTTTTTTTTCTTTTTTTGAAAAAAAGAATTTCTTATTACAAGAATTTAGTTTTAAAAAAAAATTGACACGTCTCATTTACACCAGTAAAAGAATATATAAAGAAGTGTATAATTAAATGTCATATCTTTAGCATTTATTTTTAATTTTTTTTAATTGAAATAGATCCGATTAGTTAAACAGATAATCACAATCTGTTATAAATTTTTATTAATTAAAATAGTCAATTTTGATATGCTTTCTTTTAGGAGAAAAAGTTAAAATTAATGAAGCTGCCGTTAAAAGGGAAAATAGACACTGTGTTAATCACAAATAATTTGATATAGAATTCTTGATTTTGTGAAAAAATGACATTGTTGAACTATACGTTACAACAATAGTCACTTTTTTTGAGACATATTTAGTGACGGAGAATATTTGTAGTAGATTATTACTATTATTTAATATTTTAATTAATATTATAAATATAATGCAAATATATAGACTAATAATTTTTTTGGAAAATATTAATTTATTATACATATTTAAAGTTTATTAATTACAAGCTATCATATAATTTTGTAACAATATTTATTTATTAATATTATGAATTTGTGTGAAAACAAGTAACAATCCCACCAACCCATAGAAACAAAACCAACGCATACAAAACAATCACATAATTTAGGGGATGTGATGTAACATACATACACATTTCATTGTCTATTATAAGCACATGACTTAGTTAAAAAAATAAAAAAAAAAGGAAAATTCGGTTATGTTACAAAACAACCGTACACCATCATGTGCATATCAGAAAATTTCATTCACGTATATTCATTAATATCCACAAATTTTTAAACATGTGATTTAATATCCTCAATGTTTAATTAATTTTTAAATATACCCTCATGTCTAATGATAGTTATCCTGTACACACAATTATTTTAAATAAAAACCAACTAGGGAATTAACATATATAGTTAATATAGTGATTGCATTAGATGTTACAAATTATTACAAGATATTTTATAATTTTATAAATCAAGGTTTTGAATTAAATAAGCAATTTTTTTTCTTCATTCTTTAATAAATCTTAATCATTGAGATATAAGATCCTAAAACTTACGTAAAAAAGGTGGGCATATATTCATCTTTCATTCCTCTCGTATCTATCTATCTATCTCTCTCACTGTATATATATTGAGTTAGAAAAGAAAAAAAGTTTATTAAAAAAATTAAATTAAACTAAATGAAGAGAATGGAAAGGAGGAAATTTTCCGCTGGATTTTTCTCGTATCTTCGAATTCTTTAACACAAAACTAAGAAAAACTGCAAAGCTAAAACTTGTATTAATCAAGTATATATTAATAAGAAACCAATTACATTGAATCAATATGTTGAAGACAAAAGTTTGTTACGAGACTTAAATCTAATATTGAAAAAGAAGAAAAAAAAAACACACACACACTAGCTGATCAAGCCATCTTTCAAACTGACATGATGACCTTAATTTCAGTAACCCCGTGTAAATCAAAGCCACAGAACGTTAGTGAGCGACGGTGGCTGATTCGGTTTCGTAATCGTACGTCGGTTCGGAATCGAACGAGGTTCTTGATGGAAGAACCTTAATAAAGACGGGTCACTCTCACTATTAATCGCAGATAACACCATTGATTCAACATCAATACGCGAGAGAATAAGTGTGAGAAAGCAAAGATCGAACGGTAAAATCCATCAATTCCCGTGTAAGTCTTGAAATTTGATCAATGGCAAGGAGGTATGTTTTCAATCCAATTTTGTTTCCGCGCATTTAAATTATGATTTTATATGGTTTTATGAATGTTTCCTTGACACCGAAGTATCTAACATTTGGTATCGTGAGCGCTTTGAAAATAACTTCTGTTTTGCTCTGTTTCACGATAACTGAAATTTTGGGTTTTTTATTTTGATTGTTTTTGATCCATATGGAAATTATAAAGTGTTTCAATATTGATTTTTGAATGATTCTGTAAAATTAAACTTGAAATGAAGTAACTTTTCGTTTAAAATGAAGTTTTTACTTAAAATTAATATAATGAATCACTCAGAAATTGAATTCTGAGAATTTTGATAAAAAGAGCGCTGGATTCTGTCATTTAATACGAAGATACTAGGGTATCCGTTAATAAAACGGAGTAGTATTGACGGCGGAAGGTCAAGATGAAGTTTTAAAAAACAAAAAATCTTGCTTTGCCTGGGAATCAAACCCAGCTTACGATAAGTTTTCAATAAACTATCCACTTGACCACCGAGGCCATTCTGCTTATTTTATGTAACGTAATATATTTATAGAGTAACTTGAGCTAGTTTTATTAAAAAAACAAACATTTGGATTGTCTGAGACTTGAACCTTGGTCTCAAGACAATATATTCACGAGCCAAACCAACATGCTTCAACACAATATATGTTGTTAATGTATAATATTTTATATATATTAAATATTTAATTTTTATTAAAACAAAACAAATATATATATATATATAAAATAATTCTGAATATAATTTTAATTTATTTTTATCATATGTATAATATTTATTATACATGTTATATTTATTTAAATAATTTTTGGACACATTAAAATTTTATTTAAATACATTATGCTTAAATTATTTGTTTTGTGTATTTATATGTATAAATTTTGCAATTGATTATACATATAAAATTTAGTTAAATAATTTATGCATAATTAAATTAATTTTTTTAATGACTCTTATTGATTTAATTAGTTCTTATATTATTTAATTTTGCTTGTATAATTTATTGTCATATATGCAATTTAAGATAAATAATATTTGTACAATTGATATTAAATTAATATTGCTTATGGTTTTATGCAATAATTGAGCATAAGAATTTAATTAATATTTAAAGTGATTCATATAGTTTGATTAATTAGGGAGTAAGCCACAAAGATCTTTAATTAATTAAAACTATAATAAAGTTTATTTAGGATCACATTTAGAAAATAAATATTAATCGTAATTAATCATATGTGATATAATAAATCTTATCCCACAGAATTTTTATTATATTTTTGTGTGATTAATTAGATATAATATCAAATTATATTTCTAATTTACCCAGCGGATTAGAAAATGAACATAATTTGATAGTTTTTATCGCAGTTAGGATGAATTTAATTGAATTAAAAACTTTAGCCCATTGTGCAAGTTTTATGTCACTAGATTCATATTATTCATGATTTACATTGCAGTTAAATGATTATAGCTTATGCCTCAAATTTTAATAAGCGTATAATCTTTAATCGCAGTTTTCTCAACTGTAAATTTCTCTGATATCCGCTGCGATATTCTCGACGAAGGGGATAACTATAAAATATGGAAGGAAAGAATTCTCCTTCAATTAGCGGACGGATATTGACATGCTTATTAGGAAAAACGAACCACCTAAAATTACTCAAACTAGTACTCACAGAATATCACGCTTTATGAACAACGGGAACGATCTAATCGCCTTTAAGATGATGCTCATTAAGACTAAAATCTCTACGGTATTCGTGGTTCCGCTGGATCAAGATACCAATGTTCAAGACTTGGAAGGCTATCGATGATCAATTGCCACTTCGGATAAGGCTTTAGCAAGCACCTCTTATTATGAAGTTCTCTTCTTTAAGACTCACCAAAGGTGAAAGGTGTGCGCGAGTACATTATGCAAACGTGAGGGACATCATGCTCAACTTAAGCATCTCGAGGTCGAGATGTCGAATCCTTCCTGGTGCACTATATCCTTAACACTCTCCCACACCAAGACGCCATTCAAAATCTCGTACAATACACATAAAGATAAATGGTCAATCAAATGAACTAACGACTACGTGTGTTCAAGAGGAAGGAGGCTTGTTATGGAATTTGGTGAAAGTGCAACGTTGGCTACAACGCATCGTAAAGGAAAATCTCAATACAAGCATAAAGGAAAGGGAATAATTCCACCAGGCCGATATTAAGAAAGAATCCAAGTGTTTCTTTTGTAAAAAGAAGGGACACATGAAGAAGGATTATCAGATTCCGAAATGGCTCGAGAATAAAGCGTAATCCAACCTCGCTTGTTTGTTATGAATCTAATATGGTTAATGTTAATATTAACACCTGGTGGATTGATTCGATCTACAATCCACGTTGCAAATTCCTTACGGTGGTATGCAAAATCTCGTAGGCTTGAGCGAGCAATACATGATACATCTTATCCGTAACAAGACGGGTCTCACATTGAGGCCGCAGGACACGTAGTTTGATTTTAAGTAGTGGTTTTATTTTAAAATTAGAAAAGACCTTTTACGTTCCAAGTTTCTCTAGAAACTTGATTTCAATTTCAAGACTTGTACCTTTACGGTAATTCCTTTCACTTTTCGTAAACATCTTTCAATTTATTTAATAAATCGATTGTGTTGGGAATGGTATTTGTACGATGGTCTTTACCGCATTAATTTACAAAATAATGCCACTCATAACGCTTACGCATGTTCAAGCTGGCACTAAAAGGTGTATTATTATCGACGTACGACTCTTCTACGTTATGGCATGAGATTAGGACATATCTCCATGAAAGAATTAAAAGATTAGTGAAAGACGGTACTTAAGACTTGCTACAGATTTTATCGATTTTCGAGATACGCAATGGATGCGTATTAGAAAGCGGACTAACAAGTCAAAGAAAGGTGCCAATAGAAGTTCAAACATATTAGAAATCATACATACAGATATATGTTGTCCGACATGGACATTCAAGGTCAAAAATATTTTATCACCTTTATCGATGATTTTTTCTCGATATACGTATCTCTATACGCTTCATAATAAGCCAATGAAGCATTGGATGCCTTCAAAAGCTTTAAGGTTGAAGTAGAGAAACAATGTGGAAAGCAAATAAAGATCGTGAGATCGATAAAGGGTGAATATTATGGTAGATACACCGAGAATGGACAATGACGCTCGTCCGTTTGCTAAATTTCTTCAAGAATACGTGGATAGTTCAATACACTACGCCTGTCACCAGATCAAAAAATGGTGTAGCAGAAAGAAGAAACCGAACACTTTTGGATACGGGCGCGGAGTATTCTTAGCAACTCCAATCTTCCTAAATCCTCGTGGATTGAAGCTTTAAAGACGGCCGTATATATTAAACCGACTTCCAACCAAGGCCGTCACAAAGACACCATTTGAATTACGGAAAGGTTGAAACCGAGTTTGCAACATATGCGCGTTTGCATGGACGTTCGTCTCGCGAGGATATATAATCCACAAGAGAAAAAAAGCCGGACCAAGGACCATTAATACTGGGTATTTCATTGGATATGCCGAACGGTCTAAAGGTTATAGATTTTATTGTCCATCTCACAACACTAGATTTCAGGGAATCAAGAAATGCAAAATTTCTTGAGAATTACTTGATTAGTGGGAGCGATCGATCCCTGTGGCATTGGTTACGAGAAAAGATCATTCAGATGCTCAATGTACCACTTCAAGTAATGGATCGATCATTATTGTTAACAACACGTCTCGAGTACAAACACGTGTCAAGAATCCGCCTGAAGTACCACAAGTTGCCGATCCCCGATCTAGTAGATGTTGAAGTTCGAACCGTATGCTGCAGCAACCGTTGAACAACTAGTCAACAACATGATCCCTGCTCCTCAGGGAGAATGTTGATGCAACATTAAGAAGATCTACTAGAGTAAGGAAACCGCCGATACCTAATGATTATGTTGTGTATCTACAAGAATGCGACTATAATGTTGAGCCGAAAATGATCAGACGTTTTCACAGGCCATGAGTTCCGAGGGTTTCGAGCTTGGCGGTACAATGCCAACGAAAGAAGAGATGGATTCTATGCGTCTAACCGAGTCCGGATCTCGTCGAGTTGCCCGATGGTGTGAAAGCCATTGGATGTAAATGGGTCTTCAAAACAAAGAAAGACTCACGCAAGGCAACATTGAGAGACATAAGGCAAGACTCGTTGCCAAAGGATTCACCAAAGTGGAAGGAATCGACTACACAGAGACATTTTCTCCTCGTATCTAAGAAAGATTCACTTAGGTGGTCATGGCATTGGTTGCCCATTTTGATTCGATTTGCAACAAATGGACGTGAAAACGGCTTTCCTTAATGGTAACCTGTATAAGAGGTTTATATGAAACAACCCGAAGGATTCTTCTGACTGATGGTAAGCATTTGGTTTGTGCTTAATAAATCCATATATGGATTAAAGCAAGCCTCGTCAATGGTATTTGAAATTCCATAACGTCATCACTTCATTTGGTTTTCAAGAGAATGTCACGATCAATGTATATACCGTAGAAAGTTAGTGGGAGTAAGATTTGTTTCTTCGGGTGCTATACGTGGAGGATATTTTGCATGTACAGCTCAATGATGATGTGGGTTTGCTGCTAACGAGGTAAAACAATTCTCTCTAAAAATTTTGATACGTAAGGATAATGGGTGCATCTTACGTCATCAAGTATTAAGATCCATGTAGATAGACTTCGCGTGTCGGTTTATCTCGTGAAACCCTATATCAATAAAGTTTTAGAGAGATTTTGATGAAGGATTGTTCACCGCGTTTGCTCCCGTTGTGAAGGGTGATAAGTTCAATTTGGACCAATGCCCGAATGATTTTGAAAGAGAACGATGAAAACCATTCCATACGCTTCATTGTTTGGAAGCGATGTACTCAAGTCTCGCACTGCACTGACATTGCATTTGTTGTTGGGATCAGGAGATATCGGAGTAATCCGCGTGTCGACCATCGGAAAAGCAAAGAAAGTGATGAAATTTTCTACAAGGAACCAAGCGATTATATACGCTTCACGTATGACGAACCGCAAATCGGAAGTAATTGGCATACTCCGACGAGACTTTGGCTGTCAGATTGATTCACGAAAATCAACATCCTGGTTACATTTTCACGCTTGCTCGGTTTACGAGTCATATGTCTTGGAGGAGTCACAAATGATTATTGATCGCTACTTCCACTGGAGGCCGAGTTCGTATAATGTTTTCGAGTGCCACATCGCATTGTATGGTTAAAGAGTTTCATTTCCGGCTTAGAGTAGTTGACTCATTTCTGCGCCATTAAGATTATATGTACAACTCACAATTGCTTGGCCGTATTTACGCTAACAACAAAAGTGGTAGTCATTGTGAAGTAAGCACATCGACATCAATCGCCATGTTATAACGTGTTAAGGAAAATAAAGTGATCACTGAGACCATAAGCACTGAAAGTTAATGATTGTGATCCTTGACTAAAGGCGTACGCCACCAATGAAATTCAAGGATCAGTAGAATGTAATGGGAATTAGTTCCACTTTAGAATGTATATATACAATTTATTAATGAAACTCTTATATATATTGTGATATTTTCTCATATTCACGTGCACCTTAATTTATTTGAGAAAAATATATATTTTATTGACCAAGAATAAATATAGGATTTATTCATTAAGTTTGAATTCACATAAAGTATAATACTTAAACTAAATACATTGAATCAGAATACATGAAGATAATACTTTCCTTAGACCTATCGCTATGATTCATGTATTTTGTTACTCAAGAGAAAATTTTGCTTAACGCTTGCACCGGGAGAATGTAAATCAAAGTGGTTGGCAACGTTGGTACATAATGCTGGTTCGTCAAACCGTCACGGCCTGAACCGAACGAGGTTCTTGATGAAGAACCTTAATAAGTATCGGGCCTCATCATTATTAACGCATAACAATTCGATTCTGACCATCAATCGCAGATAATGTCCAGAACCAACAGGAAAGATCGAAGAAAATCCATTTGGAATTCCTGCTGAAGAAATTTGATCAATGGCAGGAGGTATGTTTTCAATCCAATTTTGTTTCCGCTGCATTTAAATTATGATTTCATATAGTTTTATGAATGTTTCTGGATTGAATTGAGTATCTAACACCCCGGTCTCTTGGTTCTCCTTCAACCCATTAACCATACCTTCTAGTATCGCCTAGCTAATACAGAAATATTCCAAACAATAAATTGTAATGGGTAAAACATGCACTTACTCATGTTAGAAATGTTTATTATATACATGCATGTTTTTTGTTTAAAACTTAATTTTTTTTTTAAGAATGTCCAACAATATATAACGAGTGATATGGAATAAATTGTTACAAGGTTGATGTGTAGGGTTCCGAGTTGTGGACTAAATTGTATGTAATATAATATATAGGAAAGATAATTTCTTCACATAATAATAAAGAGAGCACTTTCATGATAAGTGGGCAGCTAGGGCCTATATGAATGACCATACACACAGAGAAGCTCAAACTTAGTTTGCATGCCAAAATACTCTTCAATACAATTGAGACATCATCTAATCTTTACGAAATTAACCAAACGAAAAGGGATGTGCAAAACAATAACCATCGTTACGCCTAATACAAACAAAATTCATGTCATTTTCAATTAAAAACAACTGTCTAAATCAGTGACCTTCTCTCTCTCTATCTCTCTCTTACAAGGAAAAAAATAAAAAAATTAATGCATAAATATAGGAAGAAGTTGGAAAAGGAGGATGTCATTCTAAATTTCCAACGTCCAATCTCCATCATCCAACCAGTCGCTCTGAGAGTAAGATAGTAAAAACAAATTAAAAATCCCAAATCATTTCAGAAAATATTAATAAATAAATTGGAAATAATGAATTAAAAAAAAAAAAAAAAGCCCAACTCTCCTCCACTTGGATTATTAAAATGTATGCTGTTGTTTATTAGTTTATGGGACTGGTTGGTTACTCGAGTTCGGATGCTCGATCATTAAAATTTAAAAACAAATCTCGCGGTTCAATGAAACAACAATACGTTTAAATTACCATCCCAAAAAGATAGATTCCTCATACTTTATTTCTTACAAAATATATTAAATCATTAAAATATATTTTATGATCAAATATTTACATAAAACATTATTCTAAAAAGTTGTACGTACTATATAGCCTTTTTTACTTTTTTTTTTCTATTCTTGAACCGATTAAATATCCGTCCGCAAATTGGATGTGGCTTTTTTTTTATCTAATAATTTTTAGAGATTTAATAAATATATAATAATATTAATTATTGAATAATAATAATTATTATTTTTTTATTTTTTATTATAATTTTTTAAAATACAAATATAATATAAATATTTTATTTTTAGATAAATCATTTTATTTTTCACTTATATTTATCTATCTTTTTAAGACATTTTTTTATGAATAAAGTTTAATTAAATCCAACTTAGTTTTTTTCATAAAACAAATTTTAAAAAAATTAAAATTAAGATTTAAGATTTAATATTTAATATTTAATATTTATGATTTAATGTTTAGTGAATAAAAATATGATAATTTCTTTTGTAAAAATAGATAAATGTGTGGATAAGGGATGATAGAAAATGAAAATAGCGAAAACAAGTGGATAAACATAAAAAAGGAAAAAAAATTAATAAAAAATTAAAATTATTAATTTATCTTTAATTATTTTGTACGTAAAAATAATTTTTAACTAACGAAAAAGTGTACATGAAGCCATTTTCATCAAATATGTATTTTTTTTAAATACGATTACTTTTGAAATAACATTCAAAAACTTAAACAATAAAAATAATTAATTATATGAGACAAAAAATTTTAAATTCAATACCACTGACATATATATATATATATATATATGTATATATATTTTAATAATTTTAAACATTTAAATATGTATTAAAAGTTTTAATTGAATGTAATTAGAATTCTTCTAATAAGAAATATTAAAATAATAATATGACTATAGATACCGGCCAACTATAATTACTCTGTTTTTGGAGGCTAATAAGACAAACAACGCAATCCTCATCCAAATTCCAAACACCACTCCGAATTGGCTACGATACTCACCAAAGTTGTTGACACGTGGCCTCTGTATTAAACAACTTTTATTTTTACAACCACAAATTTTCCGCCACGTCAATTGCATCACCCGAGAATAGAACGACGTAGTGGAATAACATGTTTTTGACTTTGGAGAGGTGTCGTAATTTTATTGGATGATGTTTGACAGGTGATAGGACTTGTCTATATTTAAGTAGAATACTTCCGAACAATAAAATATTAACAATATTATATCACGAAAATATCAATATATATTTTTATCTAAACGTATGCTTATATTTATATATTATGGATTAGCCTAATATCTTATAAATAAGTATTTATTTAATTATTAATATTATTTATAAAATTAATATATATTTTTTAGTAAAAAAATTTCAATCAAATAATACAATAAAAGATTAGTCAATATAATTAAAAATATAAGTTACTTATTAATTACACACAAAGTTATAAAGTTGTATCTTATTATAAGATAATAAAATTATAATTTTATGCTTGGTAAATATAATTTATTTATTTTTACATAAAATAATTAGTTCAAATATATTATAAATAGAAAATTAAAAGTTATAAGTTAAATTTTTCACAAAATATTTTTTATTTTTTTTATTTACGTAATTGTTTAACCTTTTAAAGTTAATTCTAAATTTAATATTCAATTGTTTATTGTAATTAAGTAACAATTATTAGAAGAAAAAAATTGTTTAAATTGTTGGACATAACTGCTCAGGCTTAAACGAGTGAATATTCATGGCTCTAGTTGATGGATCCGTTATCGGCTGATGAAGCCGTATCTAGTATATTTCCGGTTTTGGGTATTTCTATAGAAAAACTTGTACTTACTATTTGTTTTGCAACAATTTTTATGTCTGAATTATATTTAAAAAATATATTTTATTTTTATTTTAATTCATTTGTTAAACAAATTTTAACAACTTAAAAAAAGAAATATAATCTTAATTTTAATGAAAATATAGTCTTCAAATATGATATAAAAAATTTTGACCAAAAAAGAGGATACAAGGAAGTTTTAAAAATTTGAAAGTTTATTTTTTTCAAATTTTAAATTATATTAAGGTATGAACTGTTTTTAGTTAAAATGAAAATTAAAAACAAATTAATTATCAAATAATATCAGATATAAAAATTTAAATTGAACATAAAATAAGAAGATACATTAAAGAATGAGTTCAATTAAACCCATAAGAAACTAAACAAATTTTCTTTTACCCTGTAAAAAAAGTCCGTGAGCGTTAGAACTCTTTCTTCAAAAATTATAAAAAAAATTACATATTGAAAATTAATAATAATAATATTAAAGAAGTTTTTTTAACATTAAATAAACTTAAATAATATTTAATTAAAAAAATATTAAAAACAAAATATTATATATGTGAAGAAATAATATTATATAAACATTATATAAATTAACATAGAAAAATACTTAGATGCGAAAAAATCATTTTAAAATATTATATATGTGTTTTTATTCAAACTAATTAATGAAAATAAAAAAATTACTCAAAAATTTGATTGGTGTAAAATTACAAGTGTATAATATCGTAGTTTTATGGTAAAGTGATAAGAATAGTATCGTCGTAATTTATTTTTGACAAATATCAAAATTATATTAATCTCAATTTTATCTAGATAAACCACTAAAATTGTTGTAATTTAAATTTAAAATAAAATAAATATAAAGAAAATAAAAATGTTATTCGAATATCAAATTAATGATAATAAAACTTCTAAAAAATCGATTTCAACTTATCATTTACTATGCTTTATTCATCTAGTTAATTGAATTTAATTCTCTGTATTTGTTAGCAATCTCCAAAAAAACATCCAAAAACTTATTTCGATAATCAATTGAAAACATTTTTGTTTATCAATTTATACAAGAGTATGTAATTTAACAAAAAAATAAAGCATTAAAATCAATTATTTTAATACTACAAACGTTCATACAAGTCTTTCGATCATTATATTTACATAAATTGAAATATTTTATAATTTTTTTTCAATAATAAATTACAAGATTAAAATCATCTAATTAATGTTAATTTAGAAACAATAAATTATAATAATTTAGATAAACATAAAAATAAATATTTTAAATTAACATGAAAATTTTAAATATAGTTAGAAATTAAATTATATATAAATTTTTTTAAAATTAATAAAAATTAATTTACGTTAAAAATTAAATTCAATGTAAATAAATTTATCATAATTTTTTTATAAGAAATTAGAAGAAAAATGAATAACAAAAGAATTTGATTTCGCATTAATCTAGTCCACTCCGATCTGTTTTTCGGTCTGCTTATTTCTGCGCCACTTTTTCTCCGTTCTTTTTAATTTCTTTTTCTCTACGTCATTTTATGTTTGTGTTTTGTTCTACTGCCTAGTGGCGCCCTATTATATTTTCTTCCCTTTTATTGCCCTATATATATATATATAATTACATAGAATAATTTGTTTTGGCGTTTTTTTATCTTATTTTTTTATATATTTATTTAAATTTTTATTTCAATAATTTTTTATTTAAATTTGAGAATATTTAGAAAGTAAATATTAGTTTCTTAAAATCTTCAGAAAAAGAAGAAGAATAAAAGTGTATAGAATTTAAAAATATTTAAGTGTTAAAGATGAATGATAAATAATACTTAAAATTATTGATTTTATGAAAATAGGTAACAATATTTAATTTTCTAGCATATTTAAACCATTTATCTCGAGCATTATAGTACGAAGAAATGTGTTATAAAAGCCTTTTAAATTATGCTGTTTGTGACCTTCAATCTTTAGATTATAAATTTTATAATTTAATTATTTTTTAATAAAATATATTATTATAATAAATTTTTATTAAAATATTATTTTTTAAGGAGTAAATTAGAATAAAATTATATTATTTAAATATTTTTTATATTAAAATATTATTATTTTTAAATAATACTTTAATTAAAAAACCATTAAAGTAATATATTTTATCTTTAGGTAATTTTTTTTAAAATTAAAAAAATTAAATAACGTTATTTATAATATAATAAATTAAATAACAGAAATAACTCATCGTAATACCTCTACACCCTGAACAATACTTCTACATATAAGTTTTTACTACTTAGTAAGTAAAACTTGATCAGCTCAATTGCAAGCCGGAGACCTGCAATAAACCTTTAATGGATTCATACCATATTATAATAAGAAATATAAAAGAGTAAAGCAAGATAATTATGACATATATGTATATTTAAATTTTAAATAAAGGAAAAAAAAAAGGGAGCCCACAGAATTTGGATATATAAAGCAACAACACAAGCCCACCCAAGTCTCAAATCTTAAGGCATTGAAGTAACTTGGCATTCAAAACCTGCACCACTTTGGAAAGGAAATTAATTTCCTCAAACCTCAAACATGAGGTTAGATCATGGACAAGAATATTCCCATTATCTCACAACATTCGAGGCAGCTGAGACTTTTTCGGGTATGAACTCATTTGCAGCTTCTTCTTCCACCAGAAAGAATAAGAACAAAAACAAACGAAGGTTCAGTGATGAACAAATTCGATCATTAGAAACTATTTTCGAGTCTGAGTCAAGACTTGAGCCAAGTAAGAAGCTTCAATTGGCATGTGAATTGGGTTTGGAACCCAGACAAGTTGCAATTTGGTTTCAGAATAAGAGAGCTAGATGGAAGTCCAAGCAGCTCGAAAGAGACTATAGTAAACTTCAAGCCAATTTCAACAATCTTGTTTCAAAGTTTGAGGCTTTGAAAAAGGAAAAACAAGCTTTGATTATACAGGTACTAGTTCAAATTAAACCCTGCTTTTAATAATTTTCGTCAATTTCTACTGAATTGAAACAAAACCCAGATCAGATTGAGACATAAAAAAAGGAATTAACTTTGGTTTTTTAACAGATGCAGAAGATGAATGAAGTGATGCAGAGTCCAAGAGAGGAAAGCCAGTGTTGTGAACAAGCTTTATCAGGGAACAACATTGATCGAGAATCAGAAGGGAAGCTAAATTGGTCATTGGAAAAATCAAAACATGGGCTGGGAGTTCTTTCAGATGATGATAGTAGCATAAAAGCAGAGTATTTTGGAATAGAAGATGAAGAACCCAATCTAATAAACATGGTGGAACCAGGTGATAGTTCTATGACATCTCCTGAAGATTGGGGAAGCTTGAATTCAGATGGTCTATTTGATGAATCTAGCACTAGTTACCAATGGTGGGACTTTTGGTCTTAAACACTGAATTACACCTCCAATCTGCTTGTGTTGATGAACTGGATTGGACACACAAAGACAAAGTGGTAGGGAAGTTTGTGGGGTTGGGGCCTTGAGGGAAGGAGAGAAACCTTCCAGTTTTCAATGTATAAAAAAAATGGTTTTAGTATATAAAATAAGGAAACTCCACCAACCCTGTTCATCTAGAAGATTATTTCAATTTCTAGAAACTGCAATATTAGAAGAATAAAGCAACCATGTTGTGTTGTAAATTTCCCCAATGTTGTGGTCCTGGTGGGTACGTAAAAAAAAAAAAAAAATGTTTGTCTGTGTATATTCAATAGGGTATTTTGTTGACGCAGAGGAAATGTTTGCCTGTGTATATACGGGTTTTGAAGGAGATTGATAGCATTTTTCTGACCTGATCAAAATTAGGCTCGGAGCTTTTCTACATTTAGGCCTAAGATTTACCGACTTTAATTTGCCCCAAATATTTACTTTACGAGTACAATGGGCTAAAGATAATTTTGTGGCATTCATAAGATAACAAGTATAAATTGACACTCTTTCTGATATACTCCTGAGATTAAACACCAAGCCTAAATATTGCATAAATATGTATTCTTGTTATTAGCAGCAGCAAAAAAAAAAAAAAATACAATTCAGTTTTAATGCGACTTAGAGTTTCATTTTTGAGCCGTTTTAAATAAATATATGTTTTTTATGTTATAAAAATACATATATTTTTTATACATATATTTTTTACATTATACATAAAAAGAAAACATGTGTGCACATCACTAAAGGTGATTAAAAATAAAACATCATTTGTAAAAGAGTTATAGTATATAATTAAACCAAAAAAGAATTTTTTTGTTTTTGTTTTGAGTGATTTCTTTTCTAAGAAGAAGAAGAAAAAAACCATTAATATCATAGCAAATTTAAAATTTATCTTAAAAAGATGACATTTCAACGGTCTAAAAAATTTTGTTTCGCTCTGTAAATATGCCAATAGCAATAGCACCACATTTTTTTTAATGAAAATTTCTGTTGGCAACGAACTGGACTGTATTGAAGCATTGAATATATTATGTCGCTACTAAGGTTCATTTCTTTATATCTTTTCCATACTAAAAACTCACGTTACTTATAAATAATCGTCCAAGACTTCTTTCACTATTACAATATATGCTTTTAGTATTAGAATTTTAGCCTCGATTATTTTAAAATGGAGACCATAAGATTTTGGCCACAATTTGATAAAAACCAAGACTATAATATATACATATAACTTCAGTTTTATCAGTATCGTAACTATCTGTTAAATTACAAAAATTATTTAAATATATATAAAAACATTTATATACCAACAATTATTAAATAATTATGATTATAATTAAAATAACAGAGTTTTCAATATTAAAATACTATATGTCATTCATTTAAAAAAATAAAAAAATTATTTACAATTTCTTTTAGTTTTTTCTATTATTAATCTTTTTTTTCTTTTATAATATATATATATATATATATATCAAATTTTTAAGTAAAAATTTTTTTCACTCTTTTTTTTTAAATTTTTTCTAATTTTTTAATTAATTTCATCTCTAGCATACTAATTAAATAATATATATATATAATATTAATTATACCATCTCATTCAAGTAATATATATATAATATTAACTACCCAATCCTATTAAGTAATATATATATATATATATATATATATATATATATTATTAGCTCGTTTAAGTTATAATATATATATAATATTAGTTACTGAGTCAATTATCTAAGCCTCAATCTCACAAAATTATTTTCCTAAATCAGGCATCTATTAAATCTAGGAGCTCGCGTAACTCGATTTCTCACCGAACAACACCACATTATGCCGTGCCTCGAGATATTGTCGACGAAATCTTCCAATAGTTCATCCTTTCTAACACCTCGTTCTACATTTACAAGAACTCTTTTCCTTAACCTCTCTTTTTCTTTTCTTTCTATTTTGTTTCTATTAATATTCCCCTCTTCGCAACTCGACGCCCGACTGTTTCTACTGTCGTTGCTCATGACTCAACTCCGGATAAGTATAATACCCTCTTTTTTTACTATATAAATTCATATATGTGATCAAGTTATAAATGGTGAAGATATATGTAACAAAATTAAAACTCACAAATATTTTTGATAATTTAAATATAATTATTAACAAAGTTAATAATTTAAGGATATCATTTACAATGTATAAAAGGTTATGAGTTTTTTTATTAAGTTATAAATTTGAGAATATATCTGATGAAAGATAAAACTTAGAGATTTATAATAATACCCTAAGTCCTTAATTACCTAACTGTTTCTCTATTGCATTATGCTATCACAATCTACATTTTCTATTTCTTTTTCAGTTTTATGTTGAGCTTTTTAAAACTTTTTATAGGTTTTTTCCTTTTTTTTAAGTGAAATATCTTTGTTTAGTTTTGAGCTACTTGATATATGCTTTCTCTGTTTTCGTGTTTCTTGGAAAGAGGAAACAAAACAAAAAAAATGGAAGAAAAAAAAGTTATGAAACAGACGGACACCAAAAGACCAATATGAGAATTAGTTTAATAGATTCCATCATACACCTCCTATAATATACTTATCAACCATTAGATTTTTTAAAGCAATCTCATCCACATAATTGATTTTAAAAATAATATATATATATATACACACACATATAAGATGTATTATAAAACTTTCCAGATTACTATCATATTGCTTTTAAAATTCGAATAGTCTTCTAGTCGTTTTGTATTAAAATCTATTTTAATTAATTAGTTTTCATCTTTTTTTATCCAACAGACAGTACTCCATGAATCACCTAGTAACTTGGTAGCTTAATTGGTTTAGTTTGCATCTCTCAAAATAAAGGGATCTTGATTGAATATCTCATATCCACCTAATCAAAATAGTGTCAATTGATATTAAAAAATAACACTTTCAATTTTATGTCGAAAGTTTCAACCAATATTGTTTGATTTTAAAAATAAATGATGAAAAGAAAGCTAATTAGTAAGTTATTAGCAACACTATTGGGTAATCCTTTGATCAAAAACCAAGAAAGAAATATTGTTGTTAAGGGATGATAGAGAAAGCTTCTGTATTAACAAGCCTACTATAAACTGAAAAATATACTTAAAAATAACCAAGTGAGCCAGTTTTTGTATTAACTCACATCTTAACCTCTAAATTATCTCCAATAAATGTAAAATAAAGATATCTGCAAACATAAAGGATCATACAATTACAATAAACTATTGCAAATATCAGTAATAACACCAATTTCAATGTAATGTAGAATTGAAATCTTTTCTCTGTTGCTTCATTATTTCGTACCATATGGGTAAGCAAGAAAGATACACAGCATGGGTTCCTAATCAATTAGCCTCCTCAAGATGAAGAAATTTAATTAAAATACCTTTATATAGCTAGATGTTCGTGAAGGAACATGGACACAACCCAACCTAAAAAATATTATAATAATATTTCATTAATAACTATATAAAAAAAATATTAGCATTAAGGTAGGGTAGCATATTGAGATGCATAAAAATTTCATTTGATTGCCATAATCTTTTCAATCCAAGTGTATACTTGTATTTTTTTCCTTCTAATTTATATTTCTAACCAATACATGTGTTGTGTCATTTAGAATGGATAAGTCTTGGATGCATAAGCCAAGAGTTTCACAAGATTATTTAGAAGGAGTAGAAGCATTTTTGAATTTTTCTTGGTTGAATGCTGCAGACAATAAGCCTATTCGATGTCCTTGCAAAGATTGCAAAAACATAGAATTTCAAAATATTGATGATATACGAGATCATCTTATTTGTAAAGGGATTGTTCGAACTTATATAAATTGATATATACATGGAGAACCTCTAATTCAATAAAATAATGAAACAAACACATCACTAAACTGTCGGATCAAATCCATAGATATGAAGGATTTTTCTATTGAGATGGTAAATGCAATAGAAAATGAACCTAACATAAATCAGGATGAATTTAACAAGTTGTTAGAAGATGCAAAAAAACTGCTTTATCCTGGTTGCACAAATTTCACCAAGTTGTCTGCAATGGTGAAATTATAAAACCTTAAAGCAAAACATGGGTTCTCTGATGTTGGGTTCACTGCTATATTAAAGTTAACTCATGAAATGCTACCAAAAATAAATGACTTACGTACTTCTACATATGAAGTGAAAAAAACATTGAGTAAGTTTGGTATGGAGTATGTAAAGATTCACGCTTGTCCAAATGATTGTATCCTTTATAGGAAACAATATGAAAATGCTACTCAATGTCCGAAGTGTGGTACTTCAAGGTGGAAGGCTACATCAAATGGTAATGAAATAAAAGGAGTGCTAGCTAAAGTGCTTTGGTATTTTCTGCCAATACCTCGTTTTAAGAGAATGTTTAAAAGTAAAGAAACATCGAAGATGTTGATGTGGCATACAGATAATAAATCCATGGATGGCATTTTGTGTCGCCCAGTAGATTCCCCGTGTTGGAAGGTAATAGATGAAAAGTGTCTAAATTTTGGGTCGGAGCTTAGAAATTTGCGTCTTGTTATTGCCACTGATGGGATCAACCCTTATAGCAACAGTTGTTGGCCAATTATTATTATCACATATAACCTTCCTCCTTGGTTATGCATAAAAAGGAAGTTTATGATGCTTTCTATGTTAATTTTCGGACCAAAACAATCGGGTAATGATATTGATGTCTACTTAGAGCTCTTATTCATGACTTGAAGAAGCTTTGGGATGAAGGAATTGATGTGTATGATTCATAAAAAAAGGAGTACTTTAATCTTAAAGCAATGGTATTGTGGAAAATAAATGATTTTCCGGCTTATGGAAATTTGTGTGGACATGTGACCAAGGGGTACAATGCTTGTCCAATATGTAGTGAGAAACCTTGTGCTCAATATCTATTACATTCAAAAAAGATTTCTTTTGCTGGACATACCCGATTCTTGCCAAAATGGCATAAGTTTTGATCTCGAAAGAAAGGTGTAAGTAACAATGAAGAAGAGGATACTCCAGTGGCTTTGCAGGGAGAAGAAGTGTTACACAAATTACAAGGTATGGTCTTCAAGAAGTTGGGAAAATGGGACTTAGTTCTGCAAGCAACGACTAAATTACAACGAAAATTAAGAGGAATAGGAAAAGGAAAAGAAATGCAAAAAGAAAAAGGTAGTATAGGAAAAAGAAAATTCAAAATGATAGTAAAGAAGAAGGTAAAACCTAACAACGGTGACAAATGTTGGAAGAAGATGTCAATTTTTTGGAAGTTGCCTTATTGTGAAATATTGCTTGTATGCCATATACTAGATGTGATACACATAGAAAAGAATGTATGTGATACTCTAATTGAAACACTTCTTGATATTCCTTTTAAAACAAAGGATGGTATTGCTGCTCGTATGGATCTAAAAGAATTGAGTATTAGAAAAGAATTGGTTCCAATTAAACAAGGATCATGGGTTAAGTTGGCTCTTGCTTGTTTTATACTTTCTAGGGATGAAAAGATAAAATTTTGCAAATGTTTATTAGGATTGAAAGTTCCCGAAGGTTACTCATCAAATGTTAAAAACCTAGTATCAATGTAAGACTTAAAGTTATATGGTTTAAAATCACATGTGTTTTATTATATCGAACTATTAAACTCTTACTGTAATATCTATTTTAAATTTAATATAATTAATCTTAGTTTTTTTTAATTTATATTTGAAATTTAGCTTAATTGAGATTTATATAATCACAGTTTAAATGTAACCAAAATAATATATATATAATTTTGATTTCAAACCTATGGTCTCGGTTATTAAAAAACTGTGGTCATAAGGTGTACTTATGGTCACGGTTATTAAACCACAGTGGCCATAGTTCCCCTATGGCCTCGATTATTAGAAAAAACGATGTCATAAGTAACAACTTATCATCTCGATTTTTATCAAAACCGAGGCCATAGTTACCCCTATGGCCTCGATTATTAGAAAATCGAGGCTATAGGTAACGACCTATGACCTTGGTTTTTATCAAAACCGAGGCCATCGTTACCCCTATGATCTCAATTATTAGAAAACAAAGGCTATAGGTAACAACCTATGACCTTGGTTTTTATCAAAATTGTGGCCATAAATTGTTACCTATTACCTCGGTTATTAAAAAAACCAAAGCTATATGTATAACTTATGACCTCGGTTAAAAAATTGAGACCATAGGTCGTTAACTATAGTCTCTCTCACTTAGGTTTTGGTTCTTATAACTGTGACCATATATCTATGATCACGGTTATTAACCGAGTCCATATATACATATTGTAGTAGTGTTTTAAAGAGAGAATTGATACGTGGGCATAACAATATGATGAAAAAAAAACACATTTTTCATAATCAATCTTGAACTGCACATGTTGGATTTAAAAATAGATTATTATATTTGTTTTAAGTTTTTAGCACGGTTCAAGTAATTCAATTATTGATTTATTAAGAATAAAAAGATTTAAAAACTAGTAAAATGGATTGAGTTTATATTACTTTGTTCACCAGACATTATAAAATAAGTTAAAAGTATTTATATTAATATGCTTGATATATTATTGTGAGAAAGAAAGAATGTAATATAATTATTTTATTTTCTCAAAATATCATTCATCTCAACAAAAATATTGGGAAAATTACGGATACCTATAGAATTAAAAATCTTAACATTAAAAATTACAAAAAATAAAATAAAATAGAGCGTAGTGCCTATTCCATTCCTCGGTGTAACATTATCAACCAAACATGCTTGGCCTTGCAAAATATTTAAACTATAATATAATAAATAACAAACTTTGAATTAATTTTGAGCCTAAAAGCTAAGTTAAACTATAAGAAGAAAAAACTGTTTTTTTTTAATAAAGATAATATTTTGATTAATTAATAATCATAGCCCGAGAGATTACATTTAGAGAATAAAAAATCAATCAAATAGTCTTTGAAGTGAAATTGTGCCAAACTGTAAAAGAGTGTGCTATATAGAATGAGCATTAATAATAAAAGCAATTGTATTTTAAACTAAATATAATTTAAAATTTAATACATATTTAAGAGAATTTTTTGTTTTAATTCCTTAATAATAAATAATTATTATAATATTAATTAATATTTTTAAATTTTATTTTTAAATTTCCACTACGAACTTATAAATTTAACATTTATTCATATAAAATCAATTATTTTAAGTTTCTTGATTTTCTCTATTAATTCTCCCAATTATAGATAACTAATACATAGATTCGATTATTTTTTATACTAAATATAAATTAAAATTTAACAAGAGATTTTAATTTTTATTTCAATTTCATAATAATAAACAAATATCAAATGTTTATGAGTATTTTAATTTTCTTAATTGATAATTTATAAATTTTAAATAAATTAATACCGAATCAACTATTTTAAGGATATATTAGTTTTTTCTTTTAATCTACTTATTAAAGGGTAATTAGTATATAAAATCAATTATTATTTTATATTGAATATAATTTTAAAAAAATTTAAAATTTAAATATATTTAAGAGACTTTTGATTTTATTTTTTAATTTTATAATAATTTAAAATTATCTTAATGTTCATGACTTTTTTTATTTTTCTTTTAAAATTTTCACTAATAAAAAATTCATAAATTTTATATTTAAATATAATCAATTATTTTATGAGTCTTTTGATTTTTTTAATTCTTTTACTTAAAGATATATTAATAAATATAATCAGTTATTTTTTATACGCTAAATATAATTTATAAAATAAATAAATGAAAAAATTTATAATTAAATTAGTTTATATTGATATCGATTTTTGTCAATACTAAAAAGGAATATTTTTCGTGAATTTTAAAAGATAAATAAATTGTTTATTTACTTGTGATTATTTGTCATAAGATATATGATACTTAGTATTAGATTATGTTATACACATGTGATTATATATTGGAGAAAGAATAAACTAATAACTTATCTTTTTCAAATTAAAATTGAGTTATTGTAATTTTGTAGATAATTATAATTTAAACAATTATTTGTCATTATTTACTAAATTATCATTTAAGGTAGATAAATAATAATATTTGAGTCTTTATCTTTTTAAGATAAATAAAATATAATTATTGAACTCTTATATTATTAGTATAATTATATTATGTTTATACTTACGTAATGATTAGATACTTGATCCTAAGTTTATTTAATTTTTTGACTACCACCTATAATGTTTAAAATTATAGGCAATAAATTATATATAAAAAAAATATATTGATAATTAAAATACATATCATTAGTTATTGTTTGACATGTAACTAGAATGGTTATTTTTATTAAAAAAAATATAACTACATTCCTTTATATTATTATTATTATTATTATTATAAGATAAGCACGCTATTATTATACAATCCAAAATCTCCAGTGTTCTAAAATTCGGCCTGGAATAAAAAGCATAGAATTTGGGTATCATTGGGCCTATCTAAATGGCTTCTCTTTTTTTTTCTTTCTCTTTCTCAATTTGGTCATAGACTATGGGGCCCAAAGAACTATCCACCCAAAGTCAGATGCAAATTTTATGCTATGTATTTGCTTGGTCCAGTTTGAAGACATGGAATAGTTAATGACACACATGAAAACTCTAATTGGAATGCTGATATCATTTATGCATCAACCTTGCACCACTTGACGAGTTCCGCTGGCATCTCACACTCCTCGGCAGCTACAACTAAAATTAAAGTCTTATTATCAAAATTCATAAGCAAGAGTTAGACAGAGAGTTTTGAGATTTGGGTGTGTGATTTGTGAATATCAAGGTGCTAGCTAGCACAACCAAAGGTTGCAAATTCACACAACTCAGGTAGGCTCAGAAACACTTCAATTTTGATTGCATTATGTTGTGTTGCTTTGCTTTGCATTGCATTGTTGTACCCAAATTTTATTTTCTTTACCCCATAATTAAAGACTATTTTAATTTATTAATTCCCACATAAAAAAGCATCGGGGTATATATCAATTGTCTCACTCATTAAACACCTTTTGCATTTTTAATTTTTTTTGTTCCTCTTTGACAAATAAGAAAAGCCTCGTTCATCTATAACTTTATTGATCTATGTTCAAGTGTTGTTGACAAGTTGGTGATGGTTTTTTGTACTCCCTTTTGTGTCTCATCATTTTATTTGTTAACAATTTAATACTAAAAACCATTAAATTCATGCCTACTAATCATAACTGCAATTTTGAAATGTATGTATGATACTAGGGAAGAAAGAAATATATAGAAATCCAAATAACGATTCTATGGTGTTAATTAATAGAAAAAAATTATTTATGATAAATTTAAATAAATGATATGACTTAATATTATTAATAAGTATAATATTATTAATATAATTATATTTAATAAAAAATTAATATATTAATTATCATTTTGCGTAATATAATTTTATTAAAAGAGATAATAATTTAGCACTAATTAAACGAATTTATTGTCTACTATGAATTATTTGTTTTCTCCCAATTTGACTTCTCAATCAACCTTAGTTTTTATATAGCTCATTATTTCGAGTGTTTTTATGTGTATGTATTTCTTGCTAAATAGAAACAAAATTGAAATTGAAATTATTATTAAATATATAGACATGGAGGGACGTGAATTGAAAAATAATTTCATATGATTACCAGGGAAAAGAAGGAAGATCACAGCATTAATATCCATGGCATCGATGTACGTAATATATGTTTACCATCATCTCAGTTATTATTGAAAGTATGATTTGAGGTATAAAATTATATTTAATAAAAAATTATCATTTTAATTAAAAATATAATTTATTTATAATATATAACATTTCCTTTAATCGATTTAGACAGTGTAAATAAGGCAGTAAAAATAAAGTGTTATTTTTAAATAAGTTAAATAATTTATTTATATTTTTTAATATTTTATCTCAAGTTTATACTATTTTTCTTTTCATAAATGCTTATTATTTAAATTTACTTTAATGGTATGGTATAACCTCCGTTAATAACTGCAGTTTTATTTTTCAAGAAAAAAATATTTCTTTTTCTTACTACGTAAATAAATATATATTTTTTAATTTATAAGAAAATAAACATATTTTTTTACTAATTAAATTAAAAGTGAAATTAATTGAATAAATAGATCATTAATACATCAAAAAACTTAAATTTTCATCGAGATTGAATGGCCTATTTTTTTTTTATAAATTTAGTATTATTTTCACTACAAAGGTGCTCAAGAAGTTAGATTGCAGAACTTGTTATTAATATAATACCATGAAAAAAAAAATATTTATGCACAGACATTACTGTTAATTTCTTGAGCTAGCTAATTTTATCATGAACTTATTATATATTTATGCTTGTATCAATTCTAAAATTCCGATTTTGACCCGATAAAAAAATTCTGAAATTCCCAATACTGTACCTGCACAAACATAACTGTTTCTTGAGCCTTTATTCTCTGGTCATAAATGAATGGGATTTGTATTTTGTATAGACAATAAAAACCAAATAAAAAAAAAGAGTATACTTTAATGCAAGTATCTTAATAAAGAAATAGCGCCAGGAGTATTATAACCCCTCATGATCAGTATATTGAAAACAAGATATGATTCCAGAGCATCCAAAGACTAACATTCTTAATCATCATTTACTATGCTTTTAATCCTTAATGTGGATCAAAAATAATTAATCAAATTAATCAATCAATTAGTTGTGGATTTATACTAACATATATATAGATCAATTAATGTTAATTAAATCATCCAACAAGTATGCATGATTCCTTAATTTGCAGTTGTTTTAACCTTTTTTTTTTTTTTTGAGTTTGCAGATGTTTGGTAGATTTCTGGACTCTGCTATACCCTGTACTTTACTTGTTAGGCACCAATCACAGATATCTGAACATAAAATATGGGAAGTGAACATTACACATGAATGTAAAGGAATTTGAAAATGGGTATTGAATATGAGAATACAAGTTGTGATGAATTTTTCAAATGGAAATATTTAAAAATAAAAATTTTATTTTGCATCTCGAATCAAATCTGCACAAAGCAAAAGAGAATATATATTTATGAACACAAAGATTATGCTTTAATTGTTTATCCTTGTTTGAGTGCTCTTTCTTTGTTATTATGCCCTAGCATTTCCTAAAGTGCTCAAGGACACAAAGCTGCTTCTCCTTTAAAGCTGCACGTTAACACACCCAAGTCCCCTACGTGATATATATCTTCTTTTTATACTATTGTGTTATAATTTGTACTCATGTCACTTGTACTAGACAAAAAAATTTAGTGAGTTTGCTTTCAACACGTATATTTAAATCATAATCTTTTAAATATATATATGCATCTTAATCATACCATATATTACTTAAAAATGATATTTTTTTCAAAATTATGTTATTAAAATTGAACTATTTTTAAAAGATTTTGACTTAAATGTAAAAATTAAAATTAAAATGACTAAAATATCTAAAAAGATACATATAAATTGATTTTTACATTTGGATTACTTTTAACAATAATAAGATAAATATTATATCATACTATTAAAAGCAAGGATATAGTGTATAGTAGTTAATTTTTCTTCAATTTTATTGTACTAGTAAATTTACTTTAATGCCCCTAAACATAGTTTTTACTTTAATTTTTAAGTTGTAATTTTGAATGACTAAAAAAAAAAAGTTCTAATTTTGAGCCTCATTTGAAGCATTATTTGTAATTTATCCCACTAGTAATAGTTAGTTTAGAAGTTCCCTCCCATAGCTTAAAAAGAAAAATAGTTTTTATTAATTGTCTTGTTTCCTTAACGTTTCATTTTTCTATCCTTAAAGTTCCATAATTGCCCCTGTTTTCTTTCTATTTTCTTTTCTTTTTCTCAACTAAATAAATACACGCTTAAACAAACCAAAATACTAATTTATATTTACACAAGAGAAATATGAAATACACATAAATTTATATTTATGTTAATTATGACATGATACGTGGTTAAATAGTTTTAAAAATAAAAATATTTATTTTAATTTAAAGAAAATTTGAACATATTTTTTTATTATAATTAATATAAATATAAGTTTACCATATTATCACTAATTTCTCATATGTACAAACACTTAAGTTAAATACACGTGTGTGATTTTGTTACTTTCTTATTTATCCTCCACGAATAACATATTGAAGTCCCAATTTGTTTATAAATTTCTATTTTAAGTTATTGATTCTAAATTTAGTTACAATCTTATTTAAAATTTGATTAAATTTAATCAGATCATATTCGAATAATATAATTATGATTAAAATTTATGATTAAATATTTATAATATTAAATTAGTCCAATTTAAATGTAAATTAAGTTTAAATTTAATAAAACATATATATATTTTTTTTATGGAATGCATGTGATTATTATATAATTTAATGCAATATTTAAGTTTACACGCTTCAATCAATTGACAGTATAAAAAAGTTAGGATAAAATAAATACAAATATTTTATGATTAACCTTCAGTGTTTGTATTTAATTTAAAAATTTCAATCAAATCCTACACAAAAATATGTATGGTCCTGTATACCCCTACAATTTCAGTCCAAACGGAAAGTGTTGAGTTTGGATTAAGCTTGACCCGCGAAAATTTACGTCCCAATCAATCAACAATAATATTAAACTAAACTTGTCTATTTAATTGATAAAGGAAAGGACTAAACAATCCTAGCAAGGGGAAACATATTTTTTTTAATAAATTTTTTAGATAATGATAAAATAGACTTTTTAATAAACACTAGAGTTTTATCTTCGGACTAAGAAGGTTGTGGGCAGTTTAATAGGTTACTCTCTTAAAGAAATCAATCAATTTTATTTAATTATTTCTATATATTACTATATAGATATAATTATATTTATCAGTAATTGTTATTTATCAAAAATTTTAATAAAGAAAAAAAATTATTTTTATTTTTTACAAAAAAAAAAAAAAAAAAAAAAACAAAGCAAGTCTCATTGACTATGCATGTCATGAAGCAACAAAAAACACTTTTTTTTTTTTGCAAGTACTTGTGGAGGCTTTTAATTCTTTTGTGAAGGGTACGTACTACGAATAATATCCCTTTTTTAGCAAATTTGATAAATGATAGATATTGATAGTAATATAATTTTTTTAAGTGACATTTGGGAACAAGCAAATCTAAAAGTGGACCCAATATTTGTTCTCTTTTTTGCTTCCGTTAAAATTTTTCAGTAAAAAAAAAATTGATATTAATTATCAATTTGAGAATACCCAATAACCCATAATAATAACAAAAAGAGGAGAAAGAAATATGGAGAGGAGATAGAGTTGATCATTAAAGGACCAATTATGTAACATAAACATAATTTTTTTTTAATTTTTAAATAACTATCAACTCTTAATCTTTGATTTGAACGGCCTCACAAAAACATTTTAATATCACATTTTCCGAATACTTTCATTTCCACAAGATTTAATGATATTTTATTACAATAATACGATTAATATGTTCTTAAGCATTCAAAGATTCAAAATTTTAGAGGAAAATAAAATAAAAGTCAAGAATCTTTAGACTCCCCCCACTCCCACCAAAGCTAGTAGTCATCGTGGAGCTAATATTCACTTAAAAACTGTGGTATCGAATCCAATCATCAATCTCCTATCGTGGATTGCTTAAAGCCCGAGTGGGTTAGTTCCTAATCAGTCCCACTAATATATATATTTTTTTAATTTTAATTCTTACACTAAATTTGTAAGATATAAGCTAATCAAATCTTCAATGTTAATTACAATGTTTTCGCACTTCAAATTGTTGAAACCATCGATTAAATTTTCATGGATTATTTAAATATTTTTTATAATTTTTATAAATTATAAAAAAAATATTAACGTATATGTGATATTACTTTTAAAATTAAATTGTAAATATATTTATATTTATCAATATTTTAATGAAAGAAAAAAAAATACCATATTTTATCATTTATTCTCTAATATTATTAATAGGCATCATAAATTGGAAAGTTTGTTGCCCATTATTTGGACACTTTGCATAAGTGGATTTGCTTCATTCTTTTTTGTTTTCACATTTAGAACAAATCTATTATTTTTTTGTTAATATTATAAATCTATTAATTTTTAAAAAAATATATCACCACATTCTTTACAAATCTATTATTTTTATATTTATTCAAATACTCTAAGATGATATTACATTGATTAGTTTACCATTTATTATATACAACATAAATAACTTTATTACTGTTGAAAAAACCACCGCCTATATATTGTTCCTCTCTAACATTATGCCACATCCAACTTGACGCATGTGGTAACGCATGCATCTAATGCATGATCTCATTCATAATCGGTCTAAAAGTAAACTTACTAATACATTATGAAAAATAGATTTCGACTGATGGGTTTGGTTTGGCATCCGTATTAGAAGTCCAGATATTTATTATTACTCATTTTTTTTAATTGATATAATAATGATATCTTTATTTAAACATTATTAATCTTTTAAACCAATTATATATTAAAATAAAAATATCAATATTTAAATAAAAATATTAAAAGCGTATTAGTAGTAATAAATGTATACACAAGTTAATAATTTTTTAAATAAAAATATTAATATTGTATCAATTCAAGAATATAAATACTAGTATACCAAAACTGTACCTAATCCTTAACTAACTGATTTAGTCCAACTAATAGGTAGCACATAATAAAAATGTTTTGTTGTTAAGAAACGTGACACAAACAAACAATAATGAAAATATTGATAATATCATTAAAATTGTAAGAGTAATATTATTATTATATATATATATTCTTATATCGAAACTTAATATTTTTATCTTTTGATAAAATTATCTTAAAATTTATCCACAAATTTTATTATAATTAAATTACCATTTAAATATTATTTGTTTGTTGTTGCTAAAATGTCTTTAATATATAGATAAATATTGATAAAATATCAAATCTTAATATATTTGATGGTAATGAGTTGATATTTAGTAATTATTTTTAATTTTTGTGAGTTTAATATTTAATAATTGTTGTAGTTGTTGTATGTATATTTTATTTTCTTTTGTCTTATATTAATGTTATAATGTGTTTATTGCATGGAAAGATAAAACTACTTATTCATGAATACTTATAAAAAAATAATTAATGATGGAATTTATTTTATTGATGTAAAAATTTATCTATTTATAATAATTAATATATATATATATATTTAAAAATATGAAATAAAAAAAATTAATATTCGATTATTTTGATATTTTATAAAAAAAAAATTTATAATTCTTTTAAGTTTTCATCCAAATCAAAATATCTTAAATATTTATACAATAATTATACCTTCGACCTTAGAAACAACACCACCTGGCATTTTTGAATTTTAACTTTCTATCTTCATTAATGTGTTTTTGATAATTATGTGTGATATAACCATATATTCACAAGTTAAAAATAACCGGTATAAATAGTCAACACGTAAATAAGCATATAGTTCTATTATAGTGATACAACTAGCTAGTAGAAAATTTAAAACATCCATCGGAATCATTTTTGTTCAGGTACTTTTCGAGTATTTTATTAGATTATCCTATTTTTTAAATAAAATCTATCAATAATTTAAATTAAATATCTTTATTTAAATTCTTAATATCTAATCAATTTTTTTTTAAAATATGTTAAATTTAATTTAACGTGTATCAGTTAAAAATAATATTAAAATAAAATTATAAATACTTCAAAATATCAACTTCAAATTTTTTTGTATGGAACCTTATATTAAGTTGATATTAAAAAAAAAGTTTAAATAACTCAGAAGTCCAAAGTAAATAATCCACTTGCAATTTTAAAACTTAAATAAACTAACGGGTGTTGGATCATCTGTTTAAAGCAGTTAACTATAAGAACATTTTTTTTATAGGGAAAACAATAGTGGTATTCCATAAATTTTATTTTTTAACAACATTTAGTCTATTTTAAAAGTAAAAAAAAAATATAAAAAAAAGAAGGGAATTAAAGGTTATGCTCAAACTCTAAACCAATCATCGACTAAAGGACGATGAGCATAATGGTTCCGATAACTAATATAAATAGCGTATAAATTATGTAGTTTTTAGTGCTATTTATATAAAATTAATATTAAAGTTTTATTTTAATAGTTTTTTTTACATGTTAATTATATGATTAAATTTGTAATATCATTTTTGACCTTTTAATTTCTATTTGTAATTTTATATAATTTGATATCCAAATCTTAATAATTTTCATAAAATTGTTGATATTGAAATATATTTACAAATTTGAACACATAATTAACAAATGATAAAATTTATCACAATTTTGTAGTAAATAATCAAATACAATTTTAGTTAATTTTATAAAGATAATATGAATTATGACGTTAGTGTCAAATTTAAGAATTTATTTCGTAACATATACGTAGAAAAAATAATATTATAATTTTTAATTGAAAAAAATATTATATACATCTTATTTTAATAAAAATATGTTTAATTATTAAATTTTTTGATATATTAAACGTTAAACGTTTAAAATTTAAAATTTAATTGAATAAAATTATTATTATATATATATAATTTATCGTAATTTTATAAATATTATATTTAAAAATATATTCAATAACAGTTAAAAGTATAGTATTACTCCATAAATACATCCCCTAGCCTGTATGAGATCCACTGAAAAACCACATAAGGTGCAATTGTAGAAGCTATAAAATTGCTAACCCATTTAAAGTTTGAAGCATTTTAACGGATTTTAGTGTCGGTGATGAATATGCTTTCTTTTTTTAGAGGAGGATATTAAAGTCATTTCATAATATCGAGAAATCCCAAGGCAGATGCATAAATTTTATCGATATCGAAACCCAATGTGGTATTTATAATATCATAATATATAAAAAGAGTTGATTAAAGTTCTGTGCCTATTGCCTAAGGCATATATATAACCTAATATCATAATAATCTCCGCCATTAGACCAGTACTTTTTTTATGGCTGCATTTGTCTCCTTTTCAAGTTAGGACTAACATTAATAAAAAATTCTTTCTGATTTTAATTTTTCTTAATTAAAATAAATTTGGTATTCATAGTTACTTACGTATAAGTGTTACCTTCTAAAAATAAATAAATATATGTAGACTATATATATAACATTCTTTTGTTTCCTTCCTCTGAATTTTTTTAGCTACAGTCCATGTCTCTCTCCGTCCAACAGTTTTTGGAAACACATAATAATATATAATAGCATCTTTCATCTTAAATATGCTTATATATGCTTTTTATTAATTTATAATGTAAAATAATATATGTTCTTTTTTTTTTCTCCTTTGGCCTGTCGTTTTTAAAGATTTAGTGTAGTGGAAAATTAATATAATAATTTTACAAATTGATGTGAAGTTTCCGAGAAACCTGTGTTCTACTTCAAAAGTCAAGCAAAACATATATATGTATGTATATGATGATGAGCAGGGTTCATCTTAAATGATATTGAAAGCTTTTTTGATAAATATATAATAAAAACTGTTATTAATTATCTATCTTCTTCTAACAAATTAAGTGTTTATGGAAGAGTCATAATAACTTTTAATACTTTCTTTTAAAAAAATAATGGGAAATTGATTTTAATTTTATAAAACAAGTAAGTACTACTCTTACTATTCCACCATATATACTAAAATAATCAATTCAATTTTCTTTTATTAAAAAGAACCAATAAATATTAGTGAATAATTACATTGGATGAACAACAATGCTTGACTCTTAAGAAGCTTACTTAAGCGTATTCAATCCGTTGGGTTAAAATTTAAAATAATATTGATTCTTATTTCAATAAGTTGTAGCTTAATGACATCAACATTTTATTGTTAAGTATATCAATGTAATTTCAGGTATATATTTCTGTACTAAACGTATAATTTCAAGACCACTATTTCTATTTGATATTTTATTTTACCAGAACTCCAACTCCTCTGACAATTGACATGAATGTTTAGAAGAAAAAAATACACAAATAATCTCCCATAACAGCAGAAATAATATATATCAAGAATAATATTTTTTTATTAAAGTTTAAAAGGTGTTAATTAAATATTATTTATAGAAAAAAAAGAGTACAATTGACACGATAAGAAGGGGTTTAGGACAAGTCGTTTTTTAGTCAAAAATACATGTTTAGATTAAAGAACCACAATCTAGTTGGTGACATAATAAATACCATGATTGGAGTTAAAAGCGAAGTGGAACAAACTTACGCACGGTAGGGTAAGGAAAAAACAGTATGAAGAACGCTGCATAACTTCATAATTGTGTTTTATTTTTAATTATTACAATTTTGTTTTTAACTTTGTATAAATAAGTTGTAAACATTCGTTTATTCATGTCAATAAATCCATTTCTTACACTGGTAATTGTAGCTTGAAGCAGAAACAATTCACGGAGAAAATTGACATCCTATGCAAATTTTTCTCCATCTGTTTTTTTTCAAAACCAATTTCGATTCTGATAAAATAATTTCACAATTTCATCCCATCCTAAGTATTATTGATTCATCCAGAAGCAATCATGCAATTAAAAATCAAGCAAAATACCTGTCTCCCGCGTGCTCGCACCGCGCCTTGTTTAAACTCGCCCGGTCGAATTTCCACGCGCCTTTCGCGCATGGAGACACACCGCAGCGCCCGGCTATTTGAGAAGAGCGACTCCCGATATCCGTGGATTCACGCGAGCGGCGAAGCAAACAATGTGTCGTTAACACAGGTTCGGTCCTTCATCGGTCCGATTCAGGTTCGGTGCCTATCATCCGGGTTCGTAACGGTTCCCACCGTGCGGCCAACTCCAGCCTTAAGATTTCACCCAACTTTCAGAGCCAGGTTCTTCGGTGAAATTTCAGGATGCAGCAATATAACTCATTTTCTATAAGATAAATCATATTTCGGATTCCATTATTTATTTCATAAATAGTCATTATTGTCTAAAATACACTTAAACCTATCCAATACTATCGAATTTATTCAACAAATAATGTATACATGACTACGATACCAACCTACTTTACCAAAATGGTATGATGACCACACAGCCATTCATTATATCCTACGCACTGTCGGACCCGGCCGGTGTGGTTCTCGTAGCTCGATCCTTAAACCGAAAACTATCACATTTGGGTCGTACAATGCTACTTGGTAAAACAAATAACTAAAAACAAAGAAGGATTCATTGACGGCCTAAGACAATCAAATCGAAAGGCCATCGACAAACCTTGTAAAGCAGAGAGAAATCGAGAAACAATGGACATTCGCTGCGACATTCTTGTCAAATGATGGATCCTCGACACATATTGCTCGAAATCGTTACTGAGAAAGTGTCGATGTATGGTGATCTGCGCATATGAGTTATGGGAAGAATTAAAGGAACATTTTTCGCACACCAACAACGGCGTCTGCACCTATTCCACGTTGAGCTTGAGATCCCATCAATTGCATACGAAGGTGCGAAGCATTGGAGAATACTATACCAAATTGAGAAAACATGGGATACTGTCGGATACATGCAGTATGTCCTCTTCCATATTGTGGAGGAAATGCGGGAAGGAAACTACGAAATATCAACAAAAACACCATCGAACAATAAAATTTCTCACAGGCTTAACAATGTTTGACATTCGGACACGTGGACAAATCTTGCTTTCATGGAACCATTACCCTCTGATAAATAAGATATATTCACTTATTGTTCAAGATGAAAAGCAAAGAGAGAGCTGTCTCCAGCATGAAAGCGTGGGGAAGGATGCCGGGGAAAGGCTGCATGACACATTGTTGCCGAGATGATAGTGCGTCCCTGATATCTCTCACAAAATTACCCGCTGAGGAATCCACATCTCGAGTGCAATCGATCGACAATATGAGCCGTAGTGCAGAATTAAATTGCCGAAGTTACCTCGGAAATGTGATTTTGTGATCTCGATGGTTGACACGATTTTGAAAACTGGCGCTTCAAAGCTGCCTCAAATGTAAGTTTTCATGGTTTGAATGGACGCTGACTTCAGCACGTGTCGAGAAGAAAGAGAGCAATTCAAGATAAGAGAAATACAAAGTTATGGGTGCACACTTGACTTCTATCTGCGTCGACTTTCCCGGGAAACAAGGCTGGTTTCCCGACACAAAGACACCGTCCTGACAGCACTCCATCCGCTCAATATCGAAAGCTCGCTTACAACACCGATCAATCAAATCGGAGGTAGCGTAGCAGAGTCGAGTGACCTAATTCTCTGAGTAACACATTGTGTCCCAACGAATGTTTTCCATTCGAGAAACAGTTGGATTTTTGATACAAGGGCTGACCGATCACACGTGGTCTGTTCCCAAAACCTTATGAGGCTCTGACATTCAGATTCCTCTAATCGAGCATGTACATTTACACGATCATTCTTCTTGCGAGTGTCACACATATCATTATTGGCACTTTGTACATTTCTCAAATAATTTCATACTTCATTGCTGTCTTATGTATTCCCTCTCTTCCAAATTAAACTTAGTTTCGATAGCCAAATTAAATCATCGAACCTCGTTATTTCATGTCACATTCACTAACAATTAGACGTGCTTTGTTGAGGGACAAATGCTCGAGGAAGATGATTGGGATGGGAGGCGAGAAAGTAGGATTCTCTGATTGACTGGTTATTTACGAAAGAATTTTGGATGTTTCTCGTTTCAAACACTTTGCTTCCACCAACTCGTCATTCATGGCATCAGCCCCGACTTGGTCATTTATCTAATAACGAGTTTGTGTGTAATTTCTCTTTCCATCAATACAACTTTTTGTTCAGTTAGTGATTGTTCTATTTGTCCATTAGCTAAGCAAACAAGTAATCCATTTCCTTTAAGTTACATCACATACAAAAGCACCTTTTTGAAATTATTCATGAATGCCGATATTTGGGGTGGTTACTCACATTCCGGACTTAACAATGGAGCACATTATTTTCTCACTATTGTTGATGACTATAAAGATGCACGTGCTTTAGTAAGATACATCTCTTTATCTTCTAAATCGATATCGCGCATATTTCTTACCATACGTCAATCTTGTTGAAACATAATTTTCATCCAGGTTAAAATCATTGGTGTGACAACTGGACGCAGAATTTTCTATGACTCCGAGTTGTTTTCTACCAGGAATCGAATTCATCATGGAACTAGTTGTGTCTACTGCCACTTGACCAAAATGGTGTTGTTGCGTAAACATCGTCATCTTACTCAATGTAGCCCGTTCATTGCTCTTCCAAGCCAATCTTCACCAAACAATTTTGGGGAGATGCCATTCTTCTGATACCCGCATTACCTCGCCGTGGCGTGCTCCAACACTGTTCTCGAGGGTAAAAAACACCATTTGAAGTCCTTTTCACAAAACTCTTAGGTATGAACATCTTCTTGTTTTTGGTTCCACTTTGTTTATGTGTGCGCACGTCATTTGATCGACTCACGAGTTTGATGCTAGGTCACGTAAATGCATATTCATTGGGTATCCATCAGGATCAAGGTTATCGTCTAATACGATACGGAAACAAGCGAAGACTTTGAAGTGTCTCGTGATGTTATCTTTGCACGAACATGTATTTCCTTATTTCACTTCCTACTGTCGACAACAACTCGACTCTATTTCTCCATCGAGAAAGATACTATTTATGACATACCCTTTTACATTCGTCAATCAACCAATCCAAATATATCACTTAATCATATATCATACGTCCTTTAGCAATCAACTCGGACAACACTTTTCATCTTGAAATTCATCTTCGAGAAACATCATCGTGACTTCTCCACCACACATAACTGCGCAAACACGGTAACACGTAGGGAGCAGTTCGTCGATCCGCCAATGTTCCTAGCTACCTTCAAAAATATCATGTAGAAAGCTTGTTCCTTGCAACCATCGATCACCTTCCATTGGTCTTCGCTCGGCCATCGTCAAAGACAAAGGTACTTCAGACAATTCTTTATCTGCACGTGATGCTTATACATGACGATTATCATCGCTCTATCAGGCGTTAATGCCTTTTGCTACTTATTTCCATTCTCCCGGGGAAACCAACCACAGCTATTTGAAGCTTTCAATGATCAAAAATGGCGGCTTCGCCGTGACAAGCAAGCGGATGCCACTTGAAACTAATAGCAACTTGGACGCAGCGGCTTCCAATGTGGCTTGATCCAAACAAAGAAAACCGGTTGTAACTTTGTAGAAATGGGTCCTGAAATCAAGTATATTCCCATTGATGGCTACGTGGAGACGATACAAGGCTTGATTAGTGGCCCCGAAAGGATACGGTCAGTTGAAGGTTTTGACTACCCGAAATTTTTTGCATCGATATGCGAACTTGTCAGCGTTCGACTTCTCCCTTCGTCTAATTCGTCGTTGCTATTCAAAATTGGCATCTTTGTTCGACAACGAACAGTGTCATGATACTTTTCTCACATGGTGATCTTGGTGAAGATGTCTACCAGTACGTCCTTTCCAACGGATTGGGACGAAAGGAAACCAGCAGTATGTAAGTTTTCACAATAAATCTTTGTATGGACTCGGCCAAGCCTACACTTGACTGCGTTGGTTAAATCAAGCTTCTCCAGCAATGACTTACTTAAGCTAATTTGGTTTTAACCAATCCAAGTATGATCGCTCACTTGTTCGTCAGACATTGGTAATTCCTTCTCCGTTGCTCTTCTTGTCTATGTAGATGATATAATGCATAGCAAGGAAACAATATACAAGACATTGAACAAACTAAGAATCATCTCGTGAGACAATTCAAGCTTAAAGATCTCGGGAAATTAAAGTATTTTTTGGGCATAGAAGTTTCACGTTCTAGTAAGGGAATTGTTACGTCACCAATAACGAAATGCAGCAGCTTTGGAAATATTGGAGGGACGTGGGTTATCTTGGTGCGAAATACACTTGAATTCACCTATGGAACAAAATTTATCCCTCGGTATGAGGTTGAAGGGAATTCATCGGTAATCGCGTCCCCTGCTCGAAGACTTGTTGGGAGATTAATATACTTGACCGTCACCAAGCGCCGGAAGCTTGGTGTATCTGGTGCACGTTCACGAGTCCCGATATATGGATAAACCACGACAACCACATTTAGGCCGGCTGCACGAGTGTTACTGATATGTCAAGAACACACCGGTGGCAAGGTCTGCTTTTCCTCGTGCCAACCTAGTTCATTACAACTAAATGATTTTTGTGATGTAGATTAGACAGCGCAAAATGCCTCAGGATACCGCGACGATCAACCCACAATGATATTGTATATTTCTTAGGAAACTTCGCTAACTTCTTCCAGAAGACTAAGAAACAAAATCTGTGATCTCGCGATCAAGTGCAAAAAGCGAGAATCATAAGCCTACGTAAGCGTGGCGTGTTCGCGAAAGTAACACAATGTTACGATATATTTTGGATAATTTGGGTATCAAACACGCTCTCAAATGACTGAAAATGAGTTATATTGGCAATGATCAATCATCTCTTCACATTGCATCAAATCCAAGGTGTTTCATGAAGCCAGACCCGAAGCGTAGAGATCTATTGCCATCTAGTAAGAGGAAAGATTCAAAATTTCGGAATGATAAAAACTTATCATATCTACACATTGAAAGCAATCAGTAGATTTATTTACTAAATGCCCTGAGTTTTCCACTTGATTTTAAAGCGTATGCTTAAAAGTTAGGAATAATTAACATATATTCTAACTCGAGGGAGAATGTTAAAGAAACGAAGATCCAGAATTTGGTGAGCAGGCAATACACACTTATACGTGGCTTGTACGATAGCGGCAGTTTGGTGGAGAAAGATAGAACGTCGCCCAAGAACACTTATTTACTCTCCATAATTGTGTTAATTTTTAATTATTACAATTTTGTTTTTTTTTGTATAAATAAGTTGTAAACATTCGTTTATTCATAATAAATAAATTCATTTCTTACACAGAAAAACTCATATTTTAAATTTGTTGGAATTGAAATTGAAATATATATGCATAATTTAATACCCATTCGAAGGATATGTAACTGCTAACTATCTAACCAATTCACATTTTTTTCTTCTTCTTTCCAAAGTATAACTTTACAAAAGCAAGAAAACCATCGTTTATGATTAAAGGTTAATTGCATTCTTTTTTTTATCATGTCATTTTATTTATCACTTTTTTTTCTTCCAAAAAAAAGTATATTATCACTTTTTGACTAATAATTTGTTTTTTTTGTAAAAACATTACAGAATATGAAGTATGCAAAGTGAAGGATAAAAATTTCAACCTGTCTAGCCCAAAAATTACATTACAGCACAGAAAAAGAAAACAAATCGACGACGTCAAAATGTGTTTAATTTGTATTTTTAAATCGAAATTAACCAACCTAAAAAAACTTAACAATTTTTTTTTTAAATTTTGGTTCAAATATCCTTATCACCTAAATATTGTTCTATAAAAATAAATAAATAAATAATTTTTTTTAAAATATCAGGAAATAATATGGCCTCTCGTTTAATATTGTATCACATAAACCATACAATCATTTCATAAGTATTTACGTCTAACATAAAAAAATAGATTTAATAATTAAAATATATACATTAAAAATATTAAAATAAGCATCTAATTTTCATTTACATCAATATCAAATCTTTTGGAACTACTATTGATAACCTTGTTTGAGGTCTAATGATTATCGTTGATGGCCTTATCGGAGGTCCAACGACCACTGTAGATGTCTTTTCTCAAGTGTAGCGACCATTATAAGTAAATTTGTATGATTTATAAATTTTTTCTTAAATTCTGCACGACTTATAGAATAATTATATATTTATATTATATTATTGTAATGTGTATAAAATTATGTACTATTTGTATGTAATTTATAGAATAATCTTAAAACATGAAAATATAACAGTTAAATTTTTAATTTAAAACTCATTTATCCCAAAGTTGATTTATGTTAAATTTATATGATTATATACACTTTCATTATATTTTATAGAATAACCCTAATAATAACAAGGTTAAAACCATAAAATCACGCATTGAAAACTACGTCGTGATTTAAGAAATTGCAAAATCACTTGCAAGATTAACTAACATCTTTTATTCAAGTATTAATGGAGACTCACTTTCACAAATGCTAATAAAAAAATAATAATAAAGCATTTTGTTGAACAATAAAAAAGATATCAAATATCGTCGATAGAAGTAGGGGTTATGGGTGTCCATTGGTCCAATTCGGTTCGATTTGGGGAAAAATATTTTATCGGATTAGACCAATTTTCATTTTAGTTTAATTTTTGGATACATTTAATAAAAAATAATATGAAAATTTTAATATATTATTCAATCAGTCTGATTCGGTTCGATCGCTTTAAAAATTAATATAAACTGGATCGTATCGTTTGAAAAATGATTTTAATTAATACAAATCAGATCGAATCGTTTGATTTATAAAATCGTTCGATCTCGTCCAATTTGGCCGGATTCGAACCGATTTATAGAGACCCCTAGTAGGGACAATTGGGCAATTTTCTTTCAATGCTAACTAATACGACCCAAGTGACAGTAATTTGTTTCGTGGTGGTTGAGTTCGATTATTAATAATGGTACTATGTTAGGATTATGATGATAATGACTATGGTTTGGTCATGTATATGCATATATTTATTCGAATATTATGTATCTTAATATATATTTTTAGTTTTTGTACTCTACAAAATTTTGTTTAAATTTTATATTATTTATTTTAGATAAATAAGTATTAACTTTATGTATAATTTTTAAATTATTGTATATATTTTTTATATTTTATAACTAAGTGAATTCAATACGAGAATTTTAAATTAAAAATATTGTTTATTGTGAACATTTTGAAATTCTAAGTTATTTGATAAGATGTATAGAAATTGTACACACGTTTATAAGATTTATATAAATATTATTTTGTAAGTTGTATATAAATGTTACATAAATTTGTAATATTTATATTGATTTACATAAAAAGTATTTAAATTATCACATTAAATTATAAATAAATTTGAGAATAAATAACTTTTAACATATATAGTTTTATGTTTTAGGGTTCTTTCGTAAAATATACATAAAGTATATATAATTATGTAAGTTTTACATAAATGAGTTTAATGGTAGATAAATTTTAAATTAAAAGTATTGATAGTAATATTTTCATATTTTATAATTATTTTGTAAATAGTACATAATTTTATACGCATCACAAAAATGTTATAAAAATATAAAATTATTTTGTAACCTGTACATAATCTAAGAAAATTTAGAAGCCTTAAGATTCGACGACTGTGATTATTAGACTTTCGATAATGGTGTAGGAGGTGGTCATTAGTAATAATCATTGGATATTTGATAATGATATGGGTAAATATTAAATATAGTATTATTTTAATATTTATAATAATTATTAAATATATTTCTTATTGTTATATATAAATATCTATTATAATAATTTTTTATTAAAATAAATTTTTGACCTATAGTGAGGGGACGAGAGCCATGGGCCTCATGTGTAACTATTGACTCGGTTCTTCTGACCCGATAATTGCTCACCGTTCTACTATGTGTCGCCGAATTTGTCTTAAAAGAGAGCTATTTCTCCCATGCGCAATTTTATTCTATTCCAACTCACGCTTTTCCCCTTTTTAGCTGAATCAGTTACAAATTTTTTAATTTTTATGTAGTTTTATAAATGAGAAAAATATATGTTTGTTGATTTATTATAAAAATAATATTTAAAGTTTTTATTTAGTTTTTATAATAATTTTGATATTGTTGTTAGGAAAAGTAATTATACAAGGATAAAAATAATTTTTATTTATTTAATTTTTTAATTTTTTTAATTATATTAAATATGGATTTTTATAATTTAAATAAATAGTAACTAAAAGAATTGAATAAAAATAAAAAAAAAAATTATTTATTCTTATGCAATTATTTTTTTATAATAATAAATTAAAATATTACAAAAAATAAATAAATGACTTAAATGTTATATTTAAAATAAGTATATGAAATCTATATTTACCTCCCTTTGTTAATATACTAACTTTTTTTTACAAAGTGTTCATAAAAAGATACACACCTTGTATAATTAATTATAAGAGTTCACACTGATTGAAACGACATGTTTTTGTTCAATTTGAATCTGATTTGATTCGAATAAGATTTGAAGATTTTATATTCGAATTAAAATCGGTGATGTAACCAATGTGATTTAATATGAATTCGAATAGATTGAAAATTTTGAATTGAATAAAATTATATCGATGTTACAATTTATTTATAAATTATTATCATATATAAATATGACATACATAACATTTAAATTTTAAATTAATATATTTGTAGTAAAATTTATTATTTGTATTTACAGTTAAGAAAATCAAAAGAATAAGAAATATGTCTGTACAATAATTAAATTATTTTTATATTTATTTTTAAGCTAAAATAATAATATAATGTAATTATGTTATGTATAATATTTAAATATAACACATTATAAAATAAAATATTTATTTATTTATAATTTAATAGTAATTTAGATTGAATTGAATATAATGGATTTTATAAAATTTGTAAATCCCAATCCAATTCCAATTCGAATGGATTGTTTATTGTTTAATCAAAATCTTGATCTCATTACAAAATTTATCAATCAAATTAAACAGAATATAATATATCAGATCAAATTTTTTAATTTAAATAAATAATTGAATTATTTTTTCAACTATGATTAATTATATATCTTTGAAATTACTATATATCTTTATAAACTACCTAGAAAAAAGTAACTTCAACTTCCATTTCATAGCTGATGTATGCAAATTGATTAAAAATATTTGAAGAACTTTTATATGTTGTTACAGAAATTATTGAGTAAATTTTTTTTTTTTGAAATTATTTTGTATCGGTGTATGTAGATAAATATGAATTAGAACTAACAAGGTTTGGTTTTGGCATAAATCAATCCTATCAATTTTCTTTGATTGGCTTTATTGTTAAGGATAATTATTCTAGGTGAATAAGCAAAATAAGTAAATTTTTTTGCTACCTAAAATTGTTTGTTTCATTCTATCTTGTACTAGTCAGCAAAGAACAAACTTGCAAGGAAAATTATTTATTTTGATCTGTCATACCGACCCATATCAAGAACACAGACAAATTGTAATGAAAGAATAATATAACATTAGTTTTTAGGCTATTCTATGCTTGTCGGAGTACAAAGTGGTCATTGTATTTATACCTCCTCCCCTCGAGTTAGTATGAAAGTGTGGTAGCAATGCTTGTGTATCATTACAGATATGTTTTACAATTTTTTTGGTAATATAATTATTTTTAAAAAATAGTTTAGTCATAAAATTTATATGGTTAGTATTTTAAGTTTCTTAATTTATAAGAAAATATAAAGTTAATCATATTTTAAAATTTTTTTGTTAAAAAACTAACCAAAAAAAATGTGTGATAAGTATGTGATTTTTTAAAATGGTATTTATGAGATAAAAAATTGAAAAAATATCTTTAAAGTGATTAAAAATATATCATTTGGATACTTTGGTCATATAATTTTTACAAGGGACGCATAATTCACTTTATATTTAAAATTAATACACTTTAATCACATAATTACAAAATTACGTGATTAAAGTATCATAATTTTAAAAATCGAATGATTTATGTGTTCTTCGTAAAAGTTACATGATCAAAATATATTATTGACACAAATAAAGTGACTTAAAGAATTGAACGCTTTAAAAAAATTCTATTCTTATAATGTTCAACAACTTTTTCCAAAATTTGGTAATGTATTATGTTGATTTTTATAAGATAATTTCATAGTAAATTTTATATTTCAAGCTTTGGGAATGAATATATTATTGAAATTAAAATAGTTTAATATAATTTAGTTTTCAAAAAAGGGTAAAAAATTATAGTTTAATGAAAAATATGATTAACTATATATTTTATTCTTTTTGCTTTATTTAATTTGTTAGTTGGTTAGGATTATAAAAAATAATGTTAACATATAAAAAGATATAAAAATCTTTTACTTTTCTCACACTTTTATCATCTATAAGATCATTGTTATTTTTAACGAAATAAACTAACACCGTTAACTTCTTATGACTAATTTTGCACATTAAAAAAAATAATTTAATTTGTTGTGATCAAAATAATAATTTTAATATTCAAATGCATTTTTAAATATAATTTTAAGAATGTTACAACACTTACAATACTTTATTCTTTTGTTAACACAAGAATGAAAAATCAACTAACAAAAGCTCTAATGTTTTGCCAAATAGATTTATTTTTGTACTAGGGTGGTAAGGTAATACACAAGTTTACAGAGTAATGTCTCTATCGTTAAAATGTTTGCAAATAAATTTTTAAAAATATTTTAATGTGTAAAGATGGAACAAAATTTTTTTGTATAAAAAATCAAATCAATCTAAAAAAATTAGAAATTTTTTAAATGACTCACTAGATCATCGCCAAACCCTTAATGCGACCTCGTTGGACCCTAGTCGAGCCTCACTACATCCTCGTCGACTCACTGACGAAGGTGGTCGATGAGGTGTAGTCTGGGTCTATAAAAAGGCTTAAAATCCTCACATTTTTCTCACATCATTTTTTCATCTTCTTTCTCTAAACTTTCTCTCTTTAAATATATTCAAATTTCTAGTAAATTTTGGAGCATGTTTTTAGGATAAATATTTGAGAGTTTGAGTCAAGTTTTTAAGTAGGAGTTTTCTAATCTAAACTTTTTTTCATGAATTGTTTTTAATAAAAATGTTATGCTTAATGTTATGAATAAAAATAAAAATATAATGCCATGATTTTATAATTAATATTATAAATGTGTTTAAAATAAAATAATAATCACAAATATTTTATATGTGCATACACATAATTTGTTTAAAGAAAACGAGTATTGATTTTTGATATAAATTATTGAATACATGGCATCTGAGATTTGTATACATGTACTATGAAAATAATTTTATTTGTGGGGAATATGTATGTATGTTGTATTGCAGAGTATGATACTCATTAAATATTAATTACAATGGATTTTTTTTAGAAATTGTAAGTACATATAGTATTCATATGTATTCTTAGAGTTTTTTCATCTATAATGCCTTGTATTGTTGACCGCACACGGGTCTAAGAGTTGGAACCCTTCTTGTATCTTGGAGTTTGTCATCTATTAGGTCTTAGAGTTTAACTGCACATGGGTTTTGGAGTTAGATCCCTCATTATATCTCAAAGTGACTAACCTATAAACAAGCGCCTATATAACATTAATTTTACCAATATATGTGACATGTATAATGATCATACATGGAATCGAGAACATTAATTTTACCAATATATGTGACATGTATAATGATCATACATGGAATCAAAAGTGCATCTCGAAGGTGGTCCATGTAATTTGGTGATCAATACATATATGGCTAGTATATTATACATATTAATTTATATTTATATAACATATTTTATACAACATGAACATGCATTGATATATTTAAAATATACATTCTTTGGTCTCTAAGCACAAATATATTTTAGTTTTGTAAATAAACTTACACCATGTATGTTGATGATTATTTATGAACTTTATTATAAATGACATGTAACATAAATACTGATTTATTATGATATTAATTAGATTAAATTTGTAATAATTTACGTATAACTCATATTATTTTTTTTCTTTAATATTAGGGTTTGATAAAGCTGTTCGTGTTTATCGTTGAGGTAATTGAAGAATATCATAAGTTTATCTTATTTTGTTTATTTAATTTTGTATCATGTATAATGGAGACAATAAAGTGAGGTGATGTAAAATAATTTATTCTTTGATATTTTTAAATTATTATGAATTAGATGTTTAAATATTTTTTATTAAATTAATATTTTAAATATAAATGTCTTGAATTTAATTTAAATTCTATTAAAATAAAAATTTTAATTTTTTTAAATATAATTTAAAATTATTCTTCCTTTGTATCGTACTTATATTTTTCGAGGCATGATAAAAATAAAATTTGTACCGATTAATATCCATAACCATCCTTATTAGACACTAAAAAAAGAAGTCATATTTATAAATTTCTGACATAATAAATGTTTGTCACGTGGTGGCACGTACGGTTACAAATGAAGCAAAAATGATACATGTAATAGTTGATTAAAGTAATAGGAGGTTGTATAATTCCACCGGTATGCGAGGGTTGTTTTTTTAAAAATGAAATTATTAATTCCCAAACTATTTTGAAACTTATTAAATATTTTTTTAATTTACGCACTGAACTGGATGAACATGTGCCTTCCCTATAAATAGGAATCCTCTGCCTTTTTTTGCTTCAGAACTAAAACCCAACACCCTTTTCTCTGAGTGAGCATTGCGTGAGATTAAAGAGAAAAAAGAATTAAAGGTTCTTAGTTCTTTGCCATCTTTCCTATTTACCACCATGAAAACCGACATTGATTGTATTTGGGTATTTGCCCTCCTTTCCAAATGCAGAGCATCCTCTCATGAAAGCATTGTATGGCTGATTTTGATCGTATTCCTGGCTTGGTTAACCATGGCTATAACCTACTGGGCTCACCCAGGTGGTCCAGCTTGGGGAAAATACAAATGGAGAAACAACGTTACTCGATTCTTAACTTCAAAATCAAACACAAAAACAACCATTCCTGGACCCAAAGGTCTACCTCTAATAGGTAGTATGAACCTCATGGTCTCTCTGGCTCACCGCCGCATAGCAGCCATGGCTCAAGCTTGTCAAGCCAAGCGACTCATGGCCTTTAGCCTAGGCCAAACTCGTGTTATCGTGACCTGCAATCCCGAGGTGGCTAAAGAAATTCTGAATAGCTCTGTTTTCGCCGATCGTCCAATTAAAGAATCAGCTTATAGTTTGATGTTTAACAGAGCAATTGGGTTTGCTCCTTATGGGGTCTACTGGCGAACACTTAGAAGAATTGCTGCCACCCACCTTTTCTGTCCCAAACAGATTAAAGCAACTGAGAATCAGAGGGTAGAAATTGCTTCTCAAATGGTTTCAATTTTTGCCAAATTAAGCACTGGAAGCTTCACAGTTCGTGATGTGCTTAAACGAGCTTCGCTCAACAATATGATGTGCTCTGTTTTTGGACGAGAGTACCGGCTTGAGTCGGTGAACAATGAGGTTGAAGAGCTCAAACAACTTGTTGATGAAGGCTACGACCTATTGGGTATGCTAAACTGGTCCGATCACCTACCTTCGCTGACCGATTTTGATGCACAAGGAATCCGGTTCAGATGCTCCAAACTCGTTCCTAAAGTGACCCGATTCGTTAGCGGAATCGTATCGGATCACCGCGCTGAAACCGCTAAAAAAACTCGGGACTTTGTTGACGTTTTGCTTTCCCTCCAAGGGCCTGATAGATTATCCGACTCTGACATGATTGCCGTTCTCTGGGTAAGTCTCTATCATGGTCGTTTAAGCCTTTTTTCCCCCTATTTTTTTTGTGTATCAATACTGTCTTTTAATAGTTTTACCTTGATCGAATTTTATATAACTAATTTATAAATAAATATGGATACACACATAACATAGACCAATTAATTTGGTTTTGTATGTTGTGGGCGGAAGCAATAAATAGCGGTATATGAATATATCAAAGCAATAAAATGAACACACAGAATTTACGTGGTTGACCCGGTCCTTTAGGTCGCGGGCGCGGATATTATTTGAGCTGAGTAGGAAATATACGAGAATACGATCTGATTCTCCATTAATAATATCTCTCGAGTGTTTCCCAAAACTCACAAGTATTTTCTCTCTTTGAGTTTCTTATCTTCTCTACGATTTTTTAACTTATTTTTGCCTTGTTCTTGATCATGGAACTAACCTTACATTTATAGATGAAGAAAGGCTCACTTCACCTAAGTGTCTTAATTTAAGCCTTAAATTAGTAGCCGAAATTTCCTTAGAATTATGCACTAATTTCCTTAAATCATGCCCTGAATCATCGTACCTGAAATTAGGACCTTAATTTCCCTTTAAATTATGCCACTAATTTGTTACTTTTAGACCAATATTCAACAATCTCCACCTTGGCGAAAAAGTTCATACTTATTTACCTCCCAATCTGTGGCGCCTGGCGCCTAAGCTCGAGAGATGTTGATCAAGTTCAGCCGGTGTTGAAACTTGATCCTGTAACCACCTTTTGTAAGCATGTATCGGGGTTATGCGATTCGGGCACTGGAGTATAACATTCCCTTCATCGACGATTTCTAGAACAAAATGAAATCGAACATCGATGTGCTTGGTGCGACCGTGATGAACTTGGTTCTTTGCCAAACAAATGGCTACTGCGGGCTGTCGCGAGAAAACCTCCAACGTTCTTCGACAATGCCCAAATCCTTAGTCGAACCCAGAAGCCGTATAGCTTAACAGAATGCTTATTCTGACCGTATACTGCACTGCTGTAGTAGACAAACTACAGATTGGATAATGTTGATCTCGACAAGCGGGTCCTCACTGCCATTGTGAACACATAACCAGTTGTAGATCGACGCTTATCAGTCTCGGCGTAGTCGGAATCCACGTATCGACTAGGTGTTTACCTTCGGTCTTGTCTCGAACTTGAAACCCAATATCCACGGTACCGTAGATGTGCGTAGAATCACTTCCTTGCTTGCCGGTGTCAGCACCGGATTATGCATGTATGCAGGCTCACCGTACTAACGGCGTGGGAAATATCGGTACGGGTGCAAACCATTGCATACATCAAGCGCCCAGCCATTTGCATATGGAGAACACGTTCCATTTCTGTCTCATCGGTGGTGCTGGGTGACATTAATGCAACAGCGAAAGTGAGGAGCGACGGTGTACTTCTTGGTTTGGTTTTTCATCAATGTCGAACCTTTGTAGTACTTTCTTGAGATATTGAGTACGCGTGTCGGACAAGCGTACTAACTCTCTTTGTGATTTCCATCCCAAGAATTTTCTTAGCTTCTCCCGAGATCTTTCATTTCAAATTGAGACTCAGCCAGAGCCTTCAATACGTCGATCTCCGCTTGCCTTTCTTAGATGCAATCAACGTATCATCGACATATAAGAGCAAATAAATGAAGGTACCGTCTTGGAGTTTCGAAAGTATACCTGATGATCAAGCGACTACGTATGTATACGCTTCTCTACGATGAAGCTATCAAAGCGCTTGTACCATTGTCGCGGTGATTGCTTCAAAGTAAATTGACTTACTCGGCTTGCAAGCCCGATTCTCTCGTCTGGAATTTTAAAGCCATCGGTTGAGACATGTAGATTTCTTCGTTCAAAGTACCGTGGAGAAAAGCTGTTTGACATCGAGTTGAGCTAACTCGAGATCAAGCTGCTAACTTACAAAGCCAATAGTATCCAGGAATAGATGAATGCTTAACAACGAGGTGAGAATACCTCGTTGAGTCTATTCCTTCTTCTACGGCATACTGCTACCCGGTCGGCTTTGTATCGATGTTGTCTTTACCGGGGAGCACGCGCTTCCTTGGCGTAGACCCGTTTTTGACCAATAGTTTTCTTTCCTTTGGGAAGTTGAACCAAGCTCCCAGTCGGATTCCCGATGTAGAGACTTCATCTCTTCATCCCATTGCCATTTTCCACTTCATACTATCAAGCTCTTTGCACGGCTTCTGCAAGTGCATGGGACATCATCATCGATTCTTGGAAGTGCGAATGCTACCATGTGCATGTGTGTATCCGGTAGGCTTCTAATCTCCCTTCTCGGTCGAGTAGTGGCAATAGATTACATTTCTTGATTAATCGGTAGTGATGGTGAGAGAACCTCCAGCTCAATGAGATCTCTTCTTGATCATCAATTTCATCTTCACCACGATCGGTGGTGGTGCAATCTTTCTGGATCTTCGAAGTCTGGCTTGTCACTTAGAAGAGTATTTGGACTTCGTTTCTCTTTCTACGAATTTGTTTGTCTCGGCGCGGTCGTCAGAATGTAACATCTCTCGGCTTAAGGCGATCTTCTTGGATTCACCACACGCTGTCGAAATCCTTTAACTCGCTTCCTTAAAGCCAGCGAACTTTCTTTGCTCTCGGATCCGGTTGGATTCACTAACATGAAAATATGCGGGACATCGAATATTCGCAATGAATCATAATCGTAGCGGGTTGTCGGACCCATTACCTCTTTAGGAGTTTTCCATCTAATGCGATGTGAAGTACATTGACTATATGAGTTCTGCATATGACAAAGCCTCGGCCAAAATGCCTTGCTCGATTTGGAATGAGATAGCATACGTCGAACTTTCTCAACCAAAGTACGATTCATTCGTTCTGACTCCCGTTCTGTGGTGTGCGAGGCTGAAAAATGTACGATTATCCGCTTCATCTTGACAAACTTTAAAGAAAGGATCGGATTTATACTCGCCGAATTATCGGATCTGAGCCTTTAATCTTCCTGCTGTCCGAGTCTCGATCATTTTCTTCCATTTAAGAAAGATATCGAGAACTTCATCTTTGTGACTGCATGGTGTATATCCGAGACGTATCTAGAGAAATCATCAATAAAAGTCACAAACCAACGTTTACCTCCAGTGAAGCATTCTTGGAAGGTCCCCAAACATCCGTGTGAATATAATCGAGAGATCCGCAGTACGATGAATGGCGGTCTTAGAAACTTGACTCTTGTTTGTTTTCCCACGTTACACGATGCTCGCAAATCAAACTTTCCGGTCTTGGCACCTTTCAAAAGACCTTGCTTCATTAAGCCTTGCAAAAGCCTTTTCCGCAAGCGTACCTAGCGCGTGTGCCACGAGAGGAAGAATCATTTGCCTTTTCTTGAACTACTTGAGGCAATTGCTTCTGTAGCGTACACCCATCTAAGAAATACAAGTTCGCCTTAAGTACCGCCCATTCTTGCTACAAATGCACCTCGTACAACTTTCAAGACTCCATTTTCCAATGTTACCTTGTAACCAATCGAATCTAGAACACCTAAAGAAATAAGGTTTTCTTTAGGTCGAATATACCTTACATTTGTAAGTCGTTTGATTGTACCATCGTGCATCTTTGGTCGTATTGTTCCGATCCTTTTGTCGACGGGCATTGTCGTTGCCCTTAAGCACAACCTCCTCCCGTCGAGCTCTTCAAAACTCGAAAACCAATGTCTGTTTGGACACGTATGATAAGAACATCCGAGAATCAAGGATCCCTTTGCATCGAGTAGGTTTTGATGATGGCGAAAAAGGCGATTCTTCGTCTTCAATGGCATTACCGTCGCAACATTTGCATTTGACTTGTCCTTGTTTGGACAATCTTTCTTCAGTGCCACTTTACTGGTGACAATAGTACACGCTCGTCCTTCGCAGGGCGTCTTACGGATGACTTCTCCTCGACTTTGATCTAGATTTCCCCCTTTATTATTTGATCCGCCGGATTTTTTGTTGTTAGTTACATAGGTCAATGCCTTCGATATTGAGTCTGTGATCATGTTGATCCTTATTCGGTACTCGTTATTTACCAAAAGCATTTGAAACATCTACGAACTTAACCTAAATCCTTTCCATATAACGGGGTTGTGGTTAAATGCTCATGCTTCGAGGTAATGAATTGGCAACAGCAATAGCTTTATCTTCGTCGATAATTTCAACATCTAAATTTTGCGGATCGGCGAAATTTTATTGAAATTATCTAAGTCTTCAATCATAGGGGTACGCTTTCTTGTCTGAAAGCGGAAAAGTTTCTTCTTAGTAAGTCTGATTTCTCAATACTTTCGTCATGTATTTGTCTCTAGTTTCTTCCAGGCTATGTTTACGATTATAACTTTCATGACAAAGTACTTTTGATCTTTTCCTAACGGTCGAATTGTGCCACAAGCTTGTCGGTTGACGTAATTCCAATCTTCATTTGAATAATCTCCTGGCCTGATACTCGAGGCTATATTAGATCCTTCTCAGAACAATAGATCTAATACTTACATTACCCGCAATACCAAAGTTATTTGTCTTGGTCAATTTCTCCACCTCGAACTTTGCGTTGGACAACATAGTTCTTCAAGTAGAACTTGGTTTGCCATAAATTCTATGATCAACTTGTTCACCTTCTTGATCTCTCCTTTATCGACCTTAAGTACAAGCGATACTTGAAATTTTTGCCTTCTGACTTAAAGCCGGTGTTTTCCAAATTTTATACCTTATTTGAAAAAAGCGAGTCAATCAGTTGAATTTGGAATGGTCGATTAGCTAAGAATAGATCCAACTCGGTTGAAAACGGATGAAAAACAGACGTTTCGGTCCAAATATCACTAGTGGCGAGTTGACTCGGTCGACTTCGGCAAGTTGACTCGGTTCTTGCGAGCGGGATTCAGCGGCTTACGGCGGTGATTCGACTTCGATTTGGCGATTAACTTTCACCGTTGCGTTCGTATCGTCGAGCTTCGATTTGATATATATCTTGCTATATTTGGCTCGATACCAATTTGTTGTGGTAGGCAATAAATGGCGGTATATGAATATATCAAAGCAATAAAATGAACACACGCGAATTTACGTGGTTCGGCAATTCGCCTTTAGGTCCACGGGAGGCAGCGAATATTATTTGAAGCGAGTAGGAAATATACGAGAATACTGATCTGATTTCGCACATTTAATAATATCTACCGAGTGTTTTAAACTACGCGAAGTATTTTCTCTCTTTGAGTTTCTTATCTTCTCTACGATTTTTTCTTATTTTGCCTTGTTCTTCAATCATGAACTCTTCTCTATTTATAGATGAAGAAAGGCTCCCTTTCCTAAAAGTGTGCCATAATTTAAGCCTTAAATTAGGCCACCAATTTCCTTAAATTATGCCATTAATTTCCTTAAATCATGCCACAATCGTACCCTGAAATTAGGACACTAATTTCCCTAAATTATGCCACTAATTTGTTACTTTTAGAGCCAATATTCAACATTGTATTCAAAATATAAATTATTTAGATATTTGTTTCAACTTATTTTTTATTTTTTTTTAGGAAATGATATTCAGAGGAACGGATACCGTGGCAGTTTCGATTGAGTGGATTCTAACTAGAATAGTGCTTCATCCTGACGTTCAATCAAAGGTTCATGAAGAGCTAGACAAAGTTGTAGGAAGATCAAGAACTGTTACTGAATCTGATATCAATGAGTTGGTATATCTAACATCGGTGATAAAAGAGGTGTTAAGACTTCACCCACCAGGTCCACTTCTCTCTTGGGCTCGTTTGGCAATCACTAATACTACAATAGATGGATATTACGTGCCCGAGGGAACAACGGCAATGGTTAATATGTGGGCTATATGTAGGGATCCAGAGGTATGGGAGGATCCATTAGAATTTAAACCATCTAGATTCGTAGCTCATAATGGTAGTGAGATGGAGTTTTCTATATTGGGATCTGATCTTAGGCTTGCGCCGTTTGGATCGGGTAGAAGGACTTGTCCCGGTAAAGCTCTTGGGTTAACTACAATTAACTTTTGGGTGGCCTCGCTTTTGCATGAATATGTTTGGCTATCGCATGATGGGAACACAATTGACTTATCAGAAGTACTTAAACTATCATGCGAGATGAAAAATTCTCTTATAGTTAAGGTACATCCAAGACGTTTATCAAATTTATCTAGTTAAAAGGGTTATATTCAAAAAGACTATAAAAGAAAGAGAGAAAAAAAAAAACTAACCCATTACTTGGGATAATGTGGAAGTAGTTATTTAAAGTTTCAATTATGAAAAATGATAAAAATAATGTAAATAGGCATGAATTCAATACAAATCTCTATTTTCTTTTATTAATTCAATTCCATGCATGTATGATGAAACCTCCAAAAATTTGAATCCATTTTAACATAAGAATGAAATTTTACGTAGCAATCAAACATGTTCGATACTATGTGTAAGATTAGTTAGCTACTAGCCTATTATCTTTCATTTCTTTCTCACTTCAAATACTAGTATATTTTGTCACTTAGGCCTCAATCCTCTCTTATGCCTTTTTAAAATAATAATAATAATAATAATAATAATAATAATAATAATAATAATAAAATTCATTTGCTTCAAAATATAAGTATATCGATAATCTTTTAATTACATATAAAGTTTTATTTCCCAACGTTGTCAAGATTGTGTACTTTGGGTGAAAATCTTACAAAATGAACGTAAAAAAATTAGAAATAAAAAGGGAAATTACAATAATAATTATTATTATTGTTTGCGATTTACTTATATATTAATTTTTAATAAATATACGTTATATTTTCTAGGTATGTTTATTTTATGTTCCAATTGTACCGTTTAAATTAAGTAAATAAAAGTTGGGGCTTTGTCACAGTACCACAGTACCTTGCAATGTGCCTAAATCTCTATATTTCCTCATTTTCAAGTAATTCAGTCTCTTTAATTAGCAATCAAATAAATGCGTGTTAAAAAAAAAAAAAGATTTGTTTCCTTCTATGCATGACACTCTATTTAGATAAATCTTAATCAAGTTCCTAACCACAAATGATTGGACAGGTTTTATGTTCAAATTTGGTTTTTATTTTTAAAAGAAGGAAGCAAGCTTATTTCCGTGTGCTGCTGAAAACGAAATGGTGGTTTACTGTTTTTCCTCCTTGTTCTTCTTCTCTCTTTCTTTTTTTCCCCCTATAATTAAGATTAAGGTGGTTTCACTAAATTAAAATGAAATCTAATAATAAAAAGCTACAGAAAAAAATCCAAAACAATAAATACACTTATTGAATTAATCAAGGTAAATAAAAATTCATTAACAATTAAAAATAATGCTTATTTGATAGTATCATTATATGTTATATTTGATTATATATTTTAGTTATTCATACATCTTGAATTTCAATGAATGAATATAGTTAAAAAAAAAATAAAAAGTTGATTAATTATTGGATACCTGATAATTAATCTGTCAATTTACAGTAAGACGAGACTCACTCCACTTTATATGAGATTGTTCGTTTTGGTTTATAACTGTAAGTTTAACAAATTCACGATTTTGCTTATAAGAAGATATCCTAAAACGCGTCATATTATTTATATAGTGTTCACATCTTATAAACATATCACCACTTACCTTCCTAAGTAAAATGTGATATGTGCAGGCATATTGCATCAAACACCTCCACTTAAGTAGTCTTATGTACTCATAAGAACACAAATTCACATGGCCCAATATGGTTATGTTTCTGATACCAATTAATATAGTACGATTAATCCTTAATTGTAAACTTACAATAACGATGGACCTACTCCACATGTCACCAGATTGTCTGCTTTGATCAATAACTGTAAGTTCAATAGATTCATAGCCATGACTTAACAGTTGAGTGAGATTTTACGGCTTTGTTACCAGAGATAAACCCCAAAACGCATCATACCATTTACAGAGTGCTCACGCCTTATAAACGCATCACTACTTAACTTCCTAAGTAGTATGAAATATGTGCAGACATATTGCATCACTATTTTAGATGAAGAGTTAAGAATAGCTAAAATCTAATAAACCAACTTAAAACTTGCATTTTGGCTCAATTAACCCCATTCCATGATTTGAGATCAATCTTGTTCTAATTTTGTTATAAAGTGTAAAATAATTTAACAATATAATAACGACAATTATATTTCAATATTTGATGAATATCTTTCATCAATGAATAAAGATATATTATATATTGAATATTTTACGTGCTTTAAATCCCAACATAATCAACGAAAAAAATTCTAATATAAAAAATAATTAGAACTTATTAATTCAAAAGTTTATTAGTAGAGAGAATAAAAGAAAATCATGTACTTTTATTTTTCTTTTTTGTCTTCTTCTCTTCTTTAAATGACACAAGTAAATGACCTATTTATAAAATGCTATGCATTTATTTGACTTGAGTTATAACTCTTTGATAAGTTGTGACTTTTACAAAAATCATATCTATTTAGAACCAAAGTCATAATTTATAAATAATTACAACCAATCCAAAAATTATGTCTCTTTATTAAAGGTCATAATATTTCAACATAAATAATAGCATTTAACTTTCAAAAGATAATTATTTAACATGTCTTTTTTTTTTACTAAAAAGTATATTAAATCATTGTAACTTTTCATCCAAATGTTATAAGTTGAATCAAGTACAGTCATGGTGATCCGTTTGGACCAAAGTCCAAAATCCAACATATTCTATTCACACATGGAGTACACGATACTATGTCATTCCTTTTTAGATCTACTACACTCACAAAACAGTTCATACAAGTTAATGGACTATGTGACTGTTAAAAAAAAATACCAGCATGTGAGAGCTCTATACTAGTAACATAGACACATCAACCCTTATTAATACAAACAAGAACGTTAGTGTATATATGATGTCTCTAAATTTCCCATATTCATATAATCACATTAGTTTTAGGTAACTCTGATCCTACATAAAAGAATCATATTTAACCTCTCCATAGTTCATTTTTATATTCATAAGTATATTACATCTCAATTGATGCGATACAAGTTGTCGATAATGAATACAAAATGCATATGTGATATAAGGTAATCTTCTCATTGCACTTAAGTCACTTTTCTTATAATTGATATTTTTTCCAACAAAGTCTCATAAAGTTGAATCAAGCATGATCGTAAGTAACATATTAAATTATCTTAACATTAATTCTTTACTTTTTTACATAGTCAAAGGTAACAAAGGACACAATGATTATTTATAATGATTTATAGGACTCGAATGATGACGAAGTAGAGATTCATTCGCTCATCTTCATATATGATCACAAGCACATGTAGTATGAAATACATGCTATAGTGGTGTAATCCTATTAATACATGACCATATTAATACTCAAAACACTGTACGTATCTTGATTTCAATGCTTCCATATTGTCTAATCCAAGTTCTTAAATATACCATTGTGGTAACAAATTCCTTTGGAACTCACATCCATTAGTAAGTACAAGTTTAATAGGCAATATGTATACCCACTATTGATTATTTCTAAGTAAATCCCATCTAGGTCTCCACGTGAAAATTAAGACAACACTTTTACTCAATTAGCTATTATCGCAGTAATAATTTAATGTATCTCATCTTTGATCACTCCTACTTAAGTGCCATAAGGTGATTGTTCATGTGAGAGAGCTAATCTAACCTATTGATATACTTCTCTAGCATTTATATGTGTGTGTCTTATACCAATATTTTCAAAATACAAGAAATTTGTATATGAATATGAACATGTTAGTTTTGATTTGTCTTTCTTTTATCTCTCTTACACTTGTGCTTATTTCCCTTTGAGGCATATCTTTCCCTATTTCCTCTTCTTTATCATGATGCACTTTTAGCTCTCTTGCATTTGGATTAAAATGTCTCGCGTGAACTAGAATCAACAACCAAAGTAGAGCTATCAATATGACTATACTTTAGGCAATCTTCTTCAAGTTCTAAGTGATATGAAATGTCATTGAATTTTTTTACGTTTTCATGGTGCATCATTTTTTGTTCATTAGCTCCCAAGTAGGTAGAAGAGGGCAAATTACAACTTGAACTTGTTGTTCATCAATAAGGTAATAGCCAACAGTAGTAAAATCATGAATCATACCTCACATGATTCTTAAATGTTACGTAATTGTATGATTATGTTTTTTCTTATAAGAATCAAGCTTCATAGTCAAGCCTCATAATCCAGTCAATAAAATGACACCAAATCTTTGTTTGATGGTCAAATAAATCTCATGAGTAGTTTTACAATGCTCAAATTTGCCAAGAAGATCATTTTGCATGCTACTCAATATAATGTAACATGTATTAAGATCTTTGTCAACCCATGCCTTATAAGCATCAACATCATGATGATGTTGAGCAATGTTGCCTTCTTTAGGTCTCATCATGATGTGGTAGTGTTTCAAGAATATTTTTTTCATTAAGGAGATATTGGATCTTATGATATCAAGTATCATAATGTCATCATCCAATTTCTTACCTTTTACAAGATCTACGACGATATTTTTTGGAAGCCATATCTTGCAAATAAAGAAATGCATATGAAATATCTATATTAGTATTACACATATATAATTTTACTACACAAATTTAAATAATTATTAAATAAGTCATATGTCACAGTATTGAAAATTCGTTATGCTAATAATTATCTATTGCGTCTATATAACCATTTTTTATTAATTGTTTAATTTATACGCAAAAAAATTGGTATAAGAAAAAATAAATTTTCAACCAATATTTAACATAACATGTCATGTATAATTTCAAGATATATTATAACTATATTTTCATAAAATAATTGCATAAATAAATATACTTTGTAAATATTTTCAATAAAACATTAACATGAGTAATCAATAAATAACCAATATATATATATATATATATGAAAATATAATTAATTTATCTTAAATTTTGAATTTTTAATAATAAATATCAATTTACTATAATATTTAATATATTCTATCATTAATATTATACACGAAATCAAAATTTTGAATTGTTTTTATAATGTTCAGAGATAAAAAAAATATCTTTCAATTTTATTCTCATTATTAATTATTTAATAATAAAAAATTGACTTGTCAATTCAAAATCTGATCAACTTAACTCTATGCAAGATTTTCATTTTTTTTAATTGATCATTCCTAGCAAGAAGATTATCACGTTATTATTGTTCTTCTTCGCAAACAGTATCAAAACAATAATTTTAAAAATTCATAACTTTTTAGTATCCAAAGAATTTTTTAAATAATATATTGTTAAAAAGCTTATCAAACGTAGATTCCAATGGCATAACTTTAGTTTAAAAATTCTTTAAAAAAAATCCATTTAATTAAAGATTAATTTAAAAAAAATTCATATTTTGCTTTCAAAATATATGTAAGTATAAAAACACTTATAATAACTTTGATATCAATATAAAATAATTTAATAATATAATAACAATAATTATATTTGATTAATATCTTTCACCAATAAATAAAGATGAATCGTCTATTAAATATTTTAAGTGTCTAAAATTTCAACATAATTAAAAAGTCTATTTTTGTTTTTTTTTTGTCTTTAGTACAGGGAATAAAAAAAATTTATGTACTTGTCTTTCTATTTTTTTAATCTTTTTTTCTCTTCTTCAAATGACATAAGTAATGGATTATGTATAGAATAATATAGATCTATTCAACTTATGTTACAACTTTTTGATAAGTTGAAGTTTCTACAAAAAGTTAAGGATCTTTGAAATCAAATTAATTTTCATAAATAATTATAACCCATCCAAAATCTATATCTATTTACAAAATATCACAACATTTGAACATAAATCATGCCATTTAACTTTCGAAAGTTATAATTCTTTAATACGTATTTTATCAAAAGACACATACTAAACTATTATAATTTTTTTTTATCTAAATTTATGAGATAGATTGAACACACGTATAGATGACCTACTTGGACCCAAACCCAAAATCCAACATAAATGTTTAAATAAAATTGAGATAATCATAATAATGTGTTCATTTATATTAGTGGTATAAATTAATATGAGATTTAATGATATTTACGAGATAATCTATTAATTTTTAAAACATATCTCATCTTGACTCACTTAACTTTTGATGAAATGAGATGTTAATGAAACAATACTAATTGAGGTATTTCATTTGTCTCTAATGAGTATAAATGAGATAAGTAAAAATAAAAAAATAATTATAAATAATAAATTATAATTTATAATATAAGTTTAATAAAAAATGATATAATATATGTTTAAAGTTAAGTCTATTAGGATTATAATTTAAATATGATAATATTATATTTAAATAAAATAAAATAATATTACATCATGAATATATTAAAGATATTAAATAAAATAATTTAATTTACATTTTTAATTACGATGATAAAGACACTATCCACTTAAAATACAAATATAACATCTGTAGTAAAGACCGAAGAATAGTCAAATCAAAAGTCTTGGTCTGCCAAATACTAATTAACACAATTTTATCAACCTGGTCATACAGATCAATTTACATGTTTTTGGCTTCTTTTTTTTTTTTAATAACAAATTCTTATAGTCATCAACTAGGGAACAAAAATTTCCCCAGTCACATATTTATTTAATAAAAAACTTCATTTTGATAATATAATTGCTTGAAGTCGATTTCTATTTTCCATGTTTTTCACTATGAATCTTGCAAACAACAAACAGTAAGTTCTATATTTGACTCATGTATGTATTAAAAAGTACATATATCAAGAATAAATATTGAACGAATAATTATAGAAGGTGTTGTTAATTCATATTTTGTTATTGAAATTTCAAAAAATAATATTTAAGTAGAGATTAACTATGACTTAATGACATAGATTTCATTTAAACAGGTAAAATATTTATAAATTGAGTCAGAGTTATATATAGATATGTATGTTTGACTAATATTAAAAAAAAAAAAATTCTTAAAAAAAAGAGAAGAGATATAATATATTCCTAGTTATTAATTAGGGAATAATTATCTTTTAAATATTGCATATTCTCTGAATATGCTTTCTTATATTTCCTTTCAAACTAATTGTTAATTAGATGACTAATAAAATCTCTTCCCGTGTACCTCTATATATGTGACCACTAAATAAATGAATATTTAGATGATTCAACGTAAGCATATAGAGTATTTTCTCTATATACCATGAATATTTAGATGATTATTCAACGGAGAACAGTAGCGTGTATTATGTTGATAGGTTGTTACCGTTCATTTGACTCATGTAATTAAGCCAGTTTTGAAAGGAATTGACCGAGCCCCATGACAAGCATGATCTAACAAAGATGCATTACAGCCTTAAATTTTCTTAATAACATTGATTAAGACCTCCTACCATTCCATTGATTACCATTAATCAAAGCCAGTTTGCGATTATTAATTACAGCCAAAATTGAAAGTTATTCAAAGGCCATAAATATACTATGGAATAACAAAAAAATAATGTTACAATAACATCAAAACATATTCGATGCTATATATATATATATATATCATCATTTATGGATAAGCACAGTTATTCTCAAATGATGGTTGTGTGAGATTTTCTGGGTATTAATTGCACGTACAGCACTCATGTTATTTCAAATTGATTATTATTTGTACTCATGCATGTCTGCTAATAACAATCTATATGAGTACCCACTTGTAGACAAAGATCTAGTAATGGCACAACGCAACTATTTTAGTTAAGTTAATAAAAATAGTTTAATTAATTTGTTATTTTTAAGAGTAATTTTATTATAAAAATGTAACAAGACAAGAAAAGATTATCATTTTTTTTTTAATTTTTATACTATTTCAATTGTTATTGAGGTATAATTTCATAAATTATAATTTATTATTTTTGTGTAACATTTTAGTTATTTTATTTTAAAAAAATATAACTAATTTAACCAAGAGAACTTATTATGTCTATTACATTAATCGTCATCACATAATAGTTGATACAAAAAAGTTTACCTAAATTTTTTTTGTGTTACTATTATATAATATTAACAGAATATATTGTAATTGATATATTGTATCATTAGTTTTTGGCTTTCATCAGATAAATCACATTAAAATTAAATCAAATTTAATATTAATAATTAACTTATCTTTAATTATGATATATTTATATTAAATATATTAAGTAATGTAACTGAATAACTCTCGTTCTCTATTTTACCAACTATGTTATTATATATAATAAGATTTTTTTAATAATAATTTTATATTATAATCATATAAAATTAAGATAAAATTATTATTATTTTAATTTAAAATGGCTTCAAAATAAAAATATCATTAATATAAATTTTAATATCATTCTTTTCTTTTCTTTGTGTTAAGGCACAAAATTTTAATGCAAATTAAAAAAAAATGCATACATGATTCAAGATTTACTTAGTTTGAATCATAATTGTCTAATATTTTATTTATTTAATAAAATATTTAATATTCTTTAAAACAAAAATGCTTACATGAGTGATGTAAATAGGGTATTTAATCCATTATAACGTATTTGATGTACACGTAAACCATATTGACTTAGAAGTAAATAATATTTGAATTAAATTCTATGGAGTTGTATTATGTCTACTTAGATTAAGTATGAATTAATAAAAAAATGTTTTATTTTTTGAACAATTTTTAAATCTATAAAAAATACTCATATTTTTTAACTAAAAAGTATTATACAAGAATATACTTTTCCGTATAATATAAATAAAAAATATTTTCTCTGACAACAAGTTTTTATTACATATCTATTATTATTATTTTCATAATACCATAATATATCATAAAAGTAATTACAAATTATATTTAAATTATTACTTTTATACTTTAATGAAATATTAAATTTTTTCTTTATAGATTCACAAAAATAAATAAGAATTTTTTTAATATAATTGAAACTAAATATTTAAATTAAATATTTAATAATAAAATTATTAATTATAAAACATATATTAAAAGATAAAAATGTTAAATATAAATTTTTAATATCAAATTATAATAATTGAAGTAGTTGAAACTTATTATTTAAATTGAAATAGATAAATCACACTAAAATTAAATCAAATTTAATATTAACAGTTAATTTATCTTTAATTATGAAATATTTATATTAAATATATTAAGTAACGTTTCTCGTACTCTATTTTACCAACTATGTTATTATATATAATAAGATTTTTTTAATGATAATTTTATATTATAATCATATAAAATTAAGATAAAATTACTATTATTTTAATTTAAAATGAATTCAAAATAAAAATATCATTAATTTAACTGAGAGAATTTATTATGTCTATTACATTAATCTTTCATCACATAATAGATGATACAAAAAAATTTACTTAAAGTAAATGTTTTTGGTGTTACTATGTAAGAAATAACTATAATTTCTTAAAATATGAAAAAATTATCGATGAATTATACTAAAAAAATTTATTCATATTATTCATATTGTGTAGTGAAAAAACATTACCATCCTTAATTATAACATATCTTAAAAGTTATATATTCTTTTAGAAAAAAGAAAATTGCATTAATATACGGTAAGTATAACGTTCTCGACTATCACCTCAACTTTCTCTTATTTAGATATTTAAAGTAGTTTGTCTATTTTACAACCTCTGTTACTTTAGGATTTTAAAAATATAGTATTTAAAGAATATAATTATAATGCTAGATAGGTGACTTAAACTATTAAAGTAATTTACTAACCTTCTTTCTTTTTTTTTTTCAATTTTATATCGGAGCGAGAGTCTCAAATTTCTAGATTTTTTTAAACACAAATACAGTTATTAAAAAAATTTGAAATATTGATAAAAAAAAGTTTCTTATTTAGTAACAATTTTAATTTATGATTTATGATTAAATAATTATCAATATATTTGTTTGATAACAATTTTTATTTGGTGATTTTCAAGAAAAAAAAATCAAAAATCACTTATTTAATAATGTTTTTAGAAAACTTAAAAAAATAAAAAAATTCTGGTTATTATTTACAAATTTTATGTTTTTAATCATTTTCTTTGAATAATTGTAAATTTAAAAGTTATAAGAAATTTATTTTCTAAGAAATATATATTCAGTGAAAATAAAAAAATTAAAAATTAAAAATGTTATTTTTAAATTTTTATTAATCATTTCATATTTTGATAATGATTTCTTTAAAAAAATTAAAATCAAAATAAAAAATACTTAATTAAAAATTATTTAAAAAAATCTAAAATTAAAATTGTTAGGAGTGTAAGTTTTTTTTGTTTTATTTTTGTTTTCTAAAAGATATGGGAAGGTGAAAAATCAAACCTGATATATTGTATCATTAGTTTATATATAAAGATAGATAGATGGATGGATATTGTATATTAATTTATTAGTAAAGTATATTCCAGATTTACTACTCCACCCTACAAAAGTAGAACAAGTTATAAGCAACGAGGAACCAAATCATATGGAAGATGACGAGTGTATGATAAAATTAAAAACATATCCAATGGTTGATATTCACGTGGCAAAGCATTTTCACTTTGAAAAAGAAAGAATATCATAAGAAACACTATTGATAAAACAGGGGATATTATTTGATATAAAAGGACAATTATGTTTATTGCATTGTATAATAGTAATGAACACTAATTCACATCGATTAATTATTATGATATAAAAGGACAATTGTGTCTGCACATCATGATCGACTCAACAAGTTTAATACTAGGTCACATAAATGTATATTCATTGTGTATCCATCTAGGATTAAATGTTATCGTGTCTACAATATGAAAACAAGGAAAACTTTAGTGTCTCATGATGTTATCTTTTATGAACATGTATTTCCTTATTTCACTTCCGTTGTCAATACTTCAACTCTATTTCTTCCATCAAAAGATACTATTTATGATGACATACCTAACATTCGTCAATCAACCAATCCAAATATATCACTTGATCATACATCATCTGTCCTTCCAAGAATCAACTCAGACACTCTTCATCTTCAAAATTCATCTTCAGAAACATCATCATAAACTTCTCCACCACACATAACTTCTCCAACACCAGTCACACATAGGCTTTGTCGATCCACCAATGTTCCTAGCTACCTTCAAAAATATCATATAGAAGCTTCCTTACCTTCTCGATCCTTCCCTTCGTCTCACTCAGCATCGTCCAAAGACAAAGGTACTTCTCATTCTTTATCTCATGTACTTATCTATGACCAATTATCACCTGCACATCGTGCCTTTGCTACTTCTATTTCCATTCTCAGGGAACCAACCACCTTTGATGAAGCTTTCAATGATCCAAAATGGAGGCTTACCATGAAACAAGAACTGGATGCCCTTGAAACTAATGGCACTTGGACGCTTCAACAGCTTCCTCCAAACAAGAAACCAGTTGGTTGTAAATGGGTCTACAAAATCAAGTATAATCCTGATGGCTCTGTGGAACGATACAAGGCTCGATTAATGGCCAAATGATAAAGACAAATTGAAGGTTTTGACTACTAAGAAACTTTTGCACCAGTAGCCAAACTTGTCACTGTTCGGCTTCTCCTTGCCGTCTTTGCTATTCAAAATTGGCATCTTCAACAACTTGATGTCACCAATGCTTTTCTATGGTGATCTTCTGAAGATGTCTACATGTCCCTTCCACCTGGATTCGGACGAAATGAGGAAACACGAGTATGTAAGCTACATTAATCTTTGTATAGACTCAATCAAGCCTCACGACAGTGGTTCATCAAGCTATCAACAACATTTAAGCTAGCTGGTTTTAACTAATCCAAGTATGATCACTCATTGTTCGTCCAAACCCGTGGTAATTCCTTCTCTGCTCTTCTTGTCTATGTAGATGATATAATCATAACAGGAAATAATATACAAGACATTGAAGAAACTAAGAATCATCTCATGAGACAATTCAAGCTTAAAGATCTCGAGGAATTAAAGTATTTTTTGGGCATAGAAGTTTCACGTTCCAGTAAGGGAATTGTTCTGTCACAACGCAAATACGCACTTGAAATATTGGAGGACATGGGTTATCTTGGTGCGAAATCTGCCAATTCACCTATGGAACAAAATTTATCGCTCAGTAAGGTTGAAGGGGAATTCATCAATAATCCCACATCCTATCGAAGACTTGTTGGAAGATTAATATACTTGACCATCACAAGGCCCGACTTAGTGTATGCTGTGCACATTCTCAGTCCATATATGGATAAACCATGACAACCACATTTGGAAGCAACTCAACGAGTACTACGATATGTCAAGAACACACCAGGGCAAGGTCTCTTTTTCTCAGCAACTAGTTCATTACAACTAAATGCTTTTTGTGATGCAGATTGGGCAAAATGCACAGATACACGATGATCAACCACATGATATTGTATGTTTCTTGAAAACTCGCTAATTTCTTGGAAGACTAAGAAACAAAATACAATCTCACGATCAAGTGTAGAAGCAGAATACAGCTCTATGGCAGCGGCATGTTGCGAAGTAACCTGGTTACGATATATTTTGGATGATTTGGGTATCAAACACTCTCAACCAACCAAGTTATATTGTGACAATCAAGCAGCTCTTCACATTGCATCAAATCCAGTGTTTCATGAGCGAACCAAACACATAGAGATCGATTGCCATCTAGTAAGAGAAAAGATTCAAGCTGGAATGATCAAAACTTATCATATCTCTACATTAGAGTAACCAGCAGATATATTTACCAAATCCCTGAGTTTTCCATAGTTTTCAAGCTTACTTAACAATTTAGGAATAATTAACATATATTCTAACTTGAGGGGAAATGTTAAAGAAAATGAGATCCAGCTGGAAGCAACCACCAACAGCTTGGTAGGGAAGGATAGGCTGTCCAAGAACATGCCTCTCTATAATTGTGTTTATTTTTAATTATTACAATTTTGCTTTTTTTGTATAAATAAGTTGTAAATATTTATTTATTCATCATCAATAAATCCATGTTCTTACATATCAGACTGCAACAACTCCTTCTCCTCCACTTTGAAAAACGAAGCAAATATTTACAAAGAAAACAAGAAAAAAAAGTATTGAACAAATTGTTTCATTTCTTAAACTATAGACTATACTTCTCTACTAACTAGTTGGCTTGTATTATTTTCTTCTCTTTTTCTTTTCTTTGTGTTAAGGCCCAAAATTTTAATGCAAATAAAAAAAAAATGCATACATGAGTGAGTGATTCAAGATTTACTTAGTTTGAATCATAATTATGTAATATTTTATTTATTTAATAAAGTATTTAATATTCTTAAAAAAATGCTTACATGAGTGATGTAAATAGGATATTTAATCCATTATAAGGTGTTTGATGTACACGTAAACCATATTGACTTAGAAGTAAATAATATTTTATTTAAATTCTTTGGAGTTGTATTATGTCTAGTTAGATTAAGTATGAATTAATAAAAAATATTTTATTTTTTTGAACAATTTTCAAATCTATAAAAAATACTCATATTTTTTAACTAAAGAAAATTATACAAGAATATACCTTTTCCGTATAATATAAATAAAAAATATTTTATCTGAAAACAAGTTTTTATTACATATCTATTATTATTATTATTTTCATAATACCATAATATATCATAAAAGTAATTACCAACTATATTTAAATTATTACTTTTATACTTTAATGAAATATTAAAAAAATTCTTTATAAATTCATAGAAATAAATAAGATTTTTTTTTAATATAATTGAAACTAAATATTTAAATTAAATATTTAATAATAAAATTATTAATTATAAAAAATATATTAAAAGATAAACATGTTAAATATAAATTTTTAATATCAAATTATATTAATATTAAATATATTAAGTAACTTAACTGAATAATTCTCGTCCTCTGTTTTACCAACTATGTTATTATATATAATAAGATTTTTCTTTAATGATAATCTTTATATTATAATCATATAAAATTAAGATAAAATTATTATTATTTTAATTTAAAATGACTTCAAAATAAAAAAATCATTAATATAAAGTTTGATAAAAGAAAAAAGTGAAAGGCATAGAGTTCTAAAAATGAAAAATTAAAGAGAAATATTAAGTTGGATATTCAGTTTAAAACCAAACATTTAATGGGTCAAAATTATATAAATGTAAAATTTTATTTTGTAAAATACAAAGTTGAGTTTACAGGCAAACATGGGAATGGACAGAAATAGTAAAAATTCATTTTATAAAAGCTAACAAAAAAAAAGTCCTTAGAGCCTTACATCATTTATGCGTTAATAGCGAAATCTATTTGGGGAAATATATTAAAAATAAATAAATTAAGAAACCAACTCCCAAATGCCTTTTCAGGTTGCTTAGAAATTAGTGGATGTACTAGACATAAAGCAGCGGTTGTACTAGACATGACAAAAGCAGCATCCTCAGAAAGAAATCAATCTATACATACTTTTGTGATTTTAATTTGTCGACCTTCAATTTCACTAATTATACATAAATATTAAAACATTTTTTTTTAATATTTACCTTCTGAATTTGGAATAAATAAATATACCTCCTCTAAAATATATTTTAAATGTAAATATACCATATTAAGTAATTGATTAATCACAGGCTCATAAACTAAAAATAAAAAAAATTACAATATTTTTTTATCAAATAATAATTGAAGGATTTGAATCAGAATTTTTCGTTAAAATAAACCAATTTCGACCGTGTACTATATAAGGCGGCTGATAAAATGGTTTTTTTTTCTTTTTCTTTTTTTAATCAAACAACAATTTCAATGAAATGTATTATTAATCTTTTACTATTTTATTCCTCCTACTAAACTTGTCCAGAAAAAGAAAAAAAAGAAAAAAACGCAAATTAGTTTATGAATTTAAATAATTTAGGTTATATAACTCGTAAGTTAATCTAATAAAATATTTTTATTAAAAAATAATTATAATATTATTATTATTATGAAAAAAAGGCTCTTCAAAGATAATATCCTATTTTTCTTTTTTTTTCTTTTTTTACAAAAAATATAATAAAATAATAATATTTGTTTATTATATATAATTACTAATATTTTTTGTTTTTATTTTTATTTTTTTTTAAAAAATGTAAATGAATCAGATGAAGTTTGAATGAGCTACCTAAACTTAAATTAAGCTGAATTTGAACTTAGAAAACTCAATTTATACTTCTAGTCAGTCTTTATAAAAGCGCTTAATCTCCTATATCATCCTCTCGCGATTGAACAAGGGCTTATTCTTTTATATTAATTTTCATATCAACAACTCTAGTCCCAAAAAAAAACAGAGAGAGAAAGACAAAAGAACAACAGTAAACATAATTCAACAACAAAAATCCACAAATGAAAGGAATATAAAACCTAAGAGGTTAATATTCAATTAATCCTGATTGGTTTCGATTAAATTCATAATACGGTAAGAGAGAATGGGTAGGTGAAATGTATAGTTAACAATACACGAGCAGATATGAACTTATAAACATCTACTGTCGTTACTACCAAAGTATTTAAAAAAAAAAAATCGATAACCACATAACAATCGTACCAAGATTAAGTAACTTGGCGAAGTTACCGCATTTAATACATATTAAATGAAGCAATTGTTTGAGGTAATAATAACTGTCTTGAGCACACATGATTCAAGCATACTACAACATATTGCAAACCACATAGTATCTACTAAAATGTTCAAATTCTTTCTTCTGCTTTGGCTCTAATCAACTATAAATTTCCATTTTTGCCTCCTAATGATATATTTATGCCTCAAACTAAATGATACACTTCTTATAGATGAATGCTTGAACTAATTCTTCTTTTTACCAAAGTATTGCAGGGCATAAGCTACACCCAAAATCAACAATGGCAACAGAAACTGCAGAATTTTGGCGACAATACCTGAAGATTGATTGGGCTGAGTAGCTGGCTGAGGAAGGGGCTTGTAATTTGGCTTCTCCGGCAGTGTGGTGACATCAATCTCACCCACGTAGTACTTTTGCATCATCTCCCTTGCAGTATCACTATGCCCCACATCTTCAAAATCTTCGGTGGCATCTTTCTCTGCAAGGATCCATGTTTAAATAAATTAGCACTAGCAGAAGTAAAGTTAGGATTCAATTTGATTACACAAATAAATAATCATGAATAACAGAAAAATAATAAACAATGAGAAAAATAAATGACACAAATTTAAATATTTCAACATTTCAATATAAAAAATTTACTTCAATGATGACGACACATAGAGAAAATTACACTATAAAGAGTACAAGTATCAAATGCTTGCCACTCAAAATATTACAAACTCTATATACACCCAAAAAAGTTCTCAGTAATATATATAAGCAAACTTGTAATAATCAAATATTACTATCTTACTCACATTGCCTGATGATGTTTCTTTCCTTTTCCTTTCGGCTTTTAATCGGCTGTGTTGACACAACACTTCAAACAAATATCTCTCTCTATATATGTGTCATCTTGGGCTTTAAATGCTTAGCCCAATAACAGAAAAATGAAGCACCAAAAAAGCCTATTAAGAAGGATATAATTACAAAACTGTCATTCTATCTCTAATTCAATATTACTGTTTTGTGTCACTTAAATAATAAATGTCTACCTATACATAAAACGGAACAAAGTTCTTCAAATAATAAATTTCTCAAAATATTAAATGGTCGTCGTTCAAAGCAATCACTTACAGTAAAAATCAATCAAGTCCAAACAATGTTTAAACTTGTTGGTTTGACAACATATCAATTGAAATATATGTAGTGGCTATCTTATCGACAATAATAACACCTTAAGATACAGTATCACAAATGAAGTAATGTTTGACATTAATGTGTTTGATATTCTCATAATACATGGTACTCTTAGTCAAGTATATTGCACTTTGATTATCAAAAATATAACAAAAATATTATGTTGTAAATCCAAACCACAAACCAAATCTCTAAATTAAATGAATTCTTTCAATGCTTCTGTTGTTGTCTTGTAATATGCCTCCGTAGTAGACAAAACAACTTTAGACTGTAAAATAATCTTTCAACTAATAACACAATGAGAAAAAATGAAAACATAATTTGTCAAAGGTCTTCTATCCAAACCACCAGCAGAATTAGAGCCTAAATAACCAATAATACTGCAACTAGTATTAGAACTTTCATTATAGACCAAATCAAAATTAGAAGTGTCTCTAAAATACCTAAGTATCCATCCCACTGCTTGCCAATGACTTATGTATCTACTAATAACACTAATATCATATGAAATATCTAGACGAGTATAAATCATAGCGTACATCAAACTATCAATGGTACTGACACGTATAGTTCTACTTCCTTAGATTTTGATAAATCTAAAGAAAATCTTAAATGCTCAGCTAATGGCGTATGCACAGGTTTAAACTCTTTCATACTAAAACGTTCACGAATTTTTTCAATATAACTTTTGAGTCAAATAAAACCTATTTGTTTTTCTATCCCTATATATTTCTATACCTAAAATTTTCTTTAGTGTACCCAAATCATTTATTTCAAACTCATCCCAAGTTAAGACTTTAATTTCTGAATCTCAGACTTGTTCTTATAAGCAATAAGCATATCATCAATATATAACAACAAATATACAAATTAACCATCATAGAATCTTTTATGATAAACACAAGTATCATAATCACTCCTACAGTAACCATGATTAATCATAAAAGAATTAACCCACTTATACCACTGCCTAGGAGATTGCTTCAACCATATAAAAAAATTTCAATACACAAACATTATCTTCCTTGAAACAACAAGCCCCTCTAATTGATGCACATACATTTGTTCCTCAAGCTTTCCATGTAAGAAAGTTTTCTTGACATGAAATTGTTTTAATTCTATGTCAAATAGTGCAACCATAACAAGAAACACACGAATGGAGCTATGTTTAACAAAGGGTTAAATTTAATACTCTTCTTTTGATAATAGCCATTTGCACCAATTCTGAAGTATTGTTCTTGTGAAGTGACTCAGACTCTTCATTCATAAGAACCAACCACTAAGTAGACTCATCACAAGTGACAGTTTCATGATAACTAGAAAGTTCATGCATCTCTAAGGGCGTCGAATCTCTCTTATTCCTTTACCCATAGTGATACTATATGGTTGCTCATGTTACACCTTCACTACATCATGAGTAGAATTATGTACCTCATCCATATATGGTTGATTTGAAATGCCCTCTTGCATTTTACTAAAACCTCCACTTTCAAGCTCTATCTGCTTACTAATATCATGATTACCCGCAATAATAGACTTTTTTTCTTTTCCAATATGGAAAATTCATCAAATTTAATATCTTTACTAATCAAAAATTTAGGTGACTTAAGTTTAACACACTACAATCTATAACCCTTTACTCTAAAAAGATAGCCCAAAAATATACATTTCAATACCCTAGGCTCAAGCTTACCATCATTAACATGAGTATAATAACAATCAAAAACTTTCAAATCAAAATATTTAATAGGAGTACAAGAAAATACCTCAAACAAAATGTTCAACTCAATTGTAGTTAATGGAGACCAATTCATCAAATAGGAGGCATGGTTATAAGCTTCGATCCATAATGATTTATCCAAACTAGCTTGAAAAAGCATATATCAAGCTCTTTTCAAAAGAGTCGTATTCATACGTTTTGCAACTCCATTTTATTGTGGTGTATTATGCATAATATGGTGTCTCACTATGCCATTTTTTTCGCATAACTCATTAAACTCACCAAGCCATTGGTAATCCTCAAATGATCTTCTTGCCTATTTGATTTTCTATATAAATTTTAAATTTTACAAATTTTGAGAACACATCATTCTTGTTTTTTAGAAACTACACCCAAACATGAAAAATCATCAATAAAAGTCAACATATACCGAGCACCACCCTTAAACATAACACAAAGAAGACCCCAAAGATTTGAATGAATATAATCAACAATACCTTTCGTTTTATGGATGGATGTACTCAACTTGGCCTTGCGATGCTTTCTATAGACATAATGCTTAAAGAAATCAAGCCTCTTGATTTTCTGACCACCAAACAAATCTTACTTGCTCAAAATAGACATCCATGCCTCACTCATACACACTAACAACATATGCCATAATCGAGTAATATATAAATCTTGATTTGACGAGGACGAAACTAAAACACTGCCAATGACAGTGCTACCATGAAGCACATAGAGGCCTTGCGATAAGTGTTCTTAAATAACAACCAAAGCACCCTTACTAATTCTTAAAACTCCACATTCAAAGTCCCAAAGATATCAGGTTCTTTTTTAAATCTGGAACATAATGAACATCTTTCAAAGTCTTAACAATATAATTATACATCTTACTGTGGATAGTACCAATACCAACAACCTTACAGGATACATTGCTTCCTATCACGACAACACCCCAATCAATAGATAGATAAGAAACAAACCAGTCCTTACTAGGGCACATATGGTAAGTGCAACCTGAACCAAGAATCAAATATCTCCAAGAGAACCAACAAATACGGAAAGAAAATTCTCACCATTGGAACCAAAACTCTCTGCAATTGTGATAGATTTTCTTTTACCTTTAAGTTTTGAACAATTAACTTTCCAATTCCCTACTTGATAACAATAGTTGCATTTGTCTTTTCTTTTTTTGAATTTGGATCTAAACTTACCTATATTGTTGCTTACTTTTTCTTGCTTTCCAACTTTGACAAACAAACGATTACTACTATTATTGTTGTCAATACACACTTTTTTCTTCAAGTTTATGAAATTCAAAGCTACTTTGACATCTTTCAAAGGAATAGTATCTCGTCTATATAGCAACCAACAAAATGTTCAAACGAATGAAATAAAGAACATAATAGAACTAAGGTCTGATCCTCATCATCAATTTTAATATCACTATTTTTTAGATCACGAATAATTTTAATAAATTCATCAAGGTGATCATGTAAAATGGTACATTTTGACATTCTGAAAGTATACAAGTACTACTTCAATAACTGATTTGTCAAATACTTGGTCATATATACTCTCCAATTTAATCTATAACCCAACGAGAGATTTCTCATCACCAACCTCGCATAGTACCTTATCATACAAGGAAAACTAAATTGAACTGAGAGAACATTTTTCATTAATACCCAAAAGCTCAAAATAAATCCAAAAGAACAAACTTGATCAGTCTCAATGGATAAAAGAATAACTCAAATCTCTGATACCAATTTATAATAAATTAGCACTAACGAAAACAAAGTTCAGATCCAATTTGGTTGCATAAATAAATAATTATGGGTAACAGTAAAATAATAAAAAATGGGAAAAATAAATGATAGATTTAATTGATTTAACTTTTCAATGTGCAAAATCTATTCTATTAATGATGTCACACTGAGAAAAATCCACTATAAAAATCCAAATAAAAAATATAAACACCAATTATTTAAAAGCCACTTAAAATAACACAAACCCCAAAATAGTTCTCACTAATTTATCAATAATATAGCAAGATAAATAAATAAACTTGTAATAATCAAATATTACCACAAGAAGAGAGAAAAAGGGGACTATTGGCCTAAGTGTTGTCTTCCTCACGTTGGCTGATAATGTTTCTTTCTTTTTCCTTTTGGCTTCTATTCGGCTGTGTGTTGACACAGAACTTCAAACAAATATATCTCTATATATATGTGTCATCTGGGGCTTTAAATGCTTAGCCCCATAAGAGAAAAGTGAAGCACCAAAAAAGCCTATTAAGGAGGATGTAATTACAAAACTGCCATTCTATCTCCAATTAAATGGTGCTGTTTTGTGTCACTTAAATAACACATGTTCAAATAAACTCTGGTCTATACTCACATAATAGCTTTTCATGGAACATCTTAACTGGTAAATAGACAAGGATAAAAAAATAGTGAGATTATTACAAGTTGGTGCATAATCATACCTACTGCTAATAGCAAGACTTCATCTCCACCAGGATGTTCTTCCAAAAATGAGGTGACATCATATACCTGCAGTAGTGTATAGTTTCAAGATATACTAGATAGAAAAAGAGTTAACTGGTTTTATATCCACCTATAACCACGAAGTAATTAGAGGATGGCAAAGAAATCAAAAGGCACTTCAAGGATTTGGGTTGGTTAGTCTATTGCAAGGTACAGAGAGTTCAAAGTGTAATTCAAGTGAATTAGGAATAACAAAAACATAATAACATAAAATTATTCAAAATATTCCTAGCATTTTAAAGGTTTATACCTTCAAACTCTTGTTGTCTCCTTTGTGTGAAATCAAGAGTAAACACATAGAACATAGTTTCAGCAGACGTTTCTGAATAATAATTTTCAGGAATCAAAATGTCATTAAACAAAATAAAATGGATGCGATCTGCTGCTTGGTTTGAATTTAGATAGATTGTCCACAAATTGTTTGATTGTCGATCTAATTTTGTAGCAATTTACATGAAAAGAAGTCCAGAACTCATTTTCCTCTTTGTTATTAAAAAACACAAGTCCTTTTGATACCATCCATTTCTATGTCACTTTCTTCTTTGAGAATTCAGAAAATGCAAGTGCAAGCGCCTTTTAGTCATATAAGAAGAATTCAGAAAATACTATGTACCTTCAAGTAAAATTTAAATAGGATTTTTTTTTTTAAATAAACATTTACACGCTCAAGCACGTTTGCTCTAAGTGCCTACAAGAAGCAATTGCAATTGCATTACAAGACAGTTATGCCCATATCCAAATAGGAAAGTTCAATATGCAAAAATCTAATATGGAAAACCCAAGAAACCATGGATACCTTCTAATATGTCAATTTTCCATTTTATTTTTCATGTCAAATTGAAGAACTCTGTATGCAGGGGAAGCAACGGTATGAACATTATTAAATTATAGGGATCTATGTATGAATTTCGTTAAAGTTTGGGGACCAATTATACACTTTAATCTAAATTATAATCTATCAAAAATTGTTTTATAAATATAAACATCTATTATTTCTTAATATTACAAATAATTTATAGACAAAAAAAAATTATTGTGTCTTGGAACACAAACACAAACTAATCCATAAATGTGATGCAGTGTGTCTGTACATATCCCACGTTACTTAGGAAGTTAAGTGATGATGTACTTATAAGAGGTGAATATTCTCTAAATGACATAACGTGTTTCAGAGTTTTTTCCTAAAAGTAAAGCCATGAGGTCCCGCTAAACTGTTAAGTCATAACTGTAGATCCGTTGATTTTACAGTTATGGACCAAATCGAACAATCTCGTGCCACATGAAGTAAATCACACTCGGCTATAAGCAGACAAATTCATTGTTCTATATCAGGTGATATCAAAGCGAGATTCATATGGATCCAATGGAGCATAATAAAGATATTTCACGAAAATAATTTCATAAAGAGGTTAACTGTGGATCCCCTGATTTTGCATTATTGGCGTTAATAAATAAATCTCCAATTCAAAAAAGATTACTAAAAAACTCAAAATCAAGATCTTACTCAAGCGGAAAAGATGATCAAACACAGGGTTAAGTATGAACCGTCAAAAAAGAAAGACTCACCTAAAGCTTTAAAAGTGAAAGAACAACCTTTTGAAAACAAAGTTCGTAAGATAATTTTGGTCGAAGATAAAAATGATCATATTATTGAGGCCAACAAACCTATGTTAGAAATAATACAAAATCAAACGAAAGAATTTGAAAAAGAAATATATTTATAAGATGAGTTAGTCCCAGATCTCAAAATTATCTCCATAAAAGAAGATTCAAATATCATGGCACTTATACATGTTACTGAAATCAAAGAATCAAAGAATCAAATATCTTCACTATTTTCAAATACAATCAATTTTTTGACATCACAACAAATTATTTTCCAAAATAACAAGAGTTTTCAAATCTTTTTCAAAATACCGAGTCATATTTTATTATTCCAGAACTTGTTGAAAATATTAATTTTAAAGGTGAACATGTAGACAATATTTGGTTAATATTGTTCAAGAAAGTGAAACAACAAGAAAAATCAATTTCGAAGATCTATGAATACTACAAGCATTATTATCCTTATTTGAAAAAAACTCGAGTACAGGTTTTAAGTAGAGGAGAATAATACGAGACAAGATTAGAAAAGAGAAATTAATTTATTTTGTTTAGAGTTTTTATTTAGAGTTATATTAAAGTAACACCTTATTTTGTTTAGAGTTTTATTTCTTATGTACTATTAAAGTTCTACATAGAAACTTTTATTTAGAATTCTTTTTTTGTTTACATTACTAGAGTCCCACATGGAAACTTTATGAACTATTCTAGGGACTTTTCATCTATAAATAGTTAGGTCTTATGCTTGTAGAAGACATCCTAAAAAATTATGATGCAATGTGTACACATGTCACACATTGCTATGAAGCTAAGTGGTGATGTGTTTATAAGAGATGAGTATTCTCTAAATGGCATGATGCGTTTTAAGGTTTCTACTTAGAAGTAAAGCCATGAGTTCCCGTTGAACTTACAGTTATGGACCAAAGCAAACAATCTTGTACTACGTAGAATATATTTCATCCCGTTGTAAGTGGACGAATTAACATTTATGTATTAATTGGTGTCAGAACCATGATCTTATGGGCCCATGTGGCTTGCGTTCTTACGAGGACGTAAGACACCCAAAGTGAGGGTGTATGATGCAATATTTTTGTACATGTCCCACATTACTCAAGAAACTAAGTAGTAATATACTTATAAAGGGTGAGTATTCTCTAAATAGCATAATATGTTTCGGGATTTCTCACTAAAAGTAAAGCCGTGAGATATTGTTAAACTATCAAATCATGATTGTGACTCCGCTAAACTTACAATTATGAATCAAAACGGAAAATCTCGTGCCACGTGTAGTAGGTTTTACTCCGCTGTAAGCAGATGGATTAACCGTTCTATATCAAAACGCGACACGATTGCCACCCCTATATATGTATCATACAAAAAAACCGTACGAGAAAAAGAGCTTGCAACAGGCCTAGAGGCAGCAGGATTCAAAGAATCGCATGCACCAATCTCAGTGCACTGGTCCTTTCAATCTGGCCTTTTTCTCCCTAAGGCCTTGCCATCGTGTAAAATGAATATTTGTCCCGCATGCAGATAGATGCCTTTAATCCAATGTCCAAACCAAACCAAACCAAACCAAATGCTAATAGGAAGCCTTTGCTTTAGATCAGCATGCAGTGTACATGAAATTTTAAGACAATAACATTTCTAACAAACCCAGGAATGGAATCGATTCAAGCATATGCAAAATAGAAGGCACGAACAATCGTTAGAGATTCAAGAAAGAGATCTGACCTTTCCGGAGATGATAATCCAGCAATCTTTCTTGTGGTTGTGCTCCGCCACTTCATTAAAGGTTACTACTTTAGAATCTGAAGTCATAACTGCCATACTACCTCTGTCCAAAAGAAGTCAAACAGACCCAAAAAAAATCGGTCAAACCGCTTAGAAAGTTTAGAAGTAAAAGTTCGTGAAATCAGCTAGAAACGATTTAGAATCATGAAGTGTGTCTTACATGAGACTGAACGGTGGTTTGGTGATATAGATTTTAGACGGAGCTTTGTCAGGTTGCTTTTGTTAAATGACCTAGAAATATGATACTGACTATAGGTCTATAACTATAGCCTAATGAAATTTTATTTTATTTTCTCGATGAACCCAGATCTGTAAATATATTATATAACTGCTCGACTTTCAGGGAGGAAACATCAATCGAGATCTATAAATATATTATTTAACTGTTACCCAATTTTCAGTAAGCAAGAAATGAAGATAATATCTACAAGTTACAACTTGATCGCGGTGATTAGCAGAATTTTTATAATTATTATATTAAATATAAGAGATTTTATAATTTTTTAAAATAAATATTTTAATATCGTAATTTTTTAATTATTCACTTATATTATTATAAATAGCATACTTTAATAAAAAATAAATATAAAAATATTTATTTTTTTATAAATATAAGATTAATAGCATATTACTTAGAGTAGTTCATAAATGATTAGTTTAAATTTTCCATTTGAAAAAATTATTAAATATTTAATGTATAATTCAATAAGGATGAGAATGTGTTTAATTTGTAATAATTACATTAATTTATGAATTTTTTTCCTATTACTAATATTTTCAAAATAAAAATGTGTTAATTATTCATTCTATAATTATAATTAAAAATAAACAGTTTAATTTACCTGGCATATATGTTAGACATGAAACCCCCCAACGCTTTCCAACAATACAACGGCAAGATGAAGACAATTTTTCATTAGAGATGTTTATACAATTATTATTAAAAATAGACACGCTAATTCAAAAGAAGGTCTATAGAATAAGTTATAGAAGTCAGAATTGCATGAACATCATAAAATGCTCATTTGAAAAATATTTAACACTACACTTCCTCGAAAAAAAATAATTATAGGAAGACATATGCCTTTAGAGATTACTTATGTCCATTATGCCATAAGAAATTTAAAGATATAGAACAATTTTTCATTGGGTGTAAAATTTTACATTCCTAGTGGTTCTATTAGAAATGGAATCTGTTATGGAGATTTATGCAACATCTAGACATACAAACTTATATTAATTGCATTGTATCTCCTCCAAAAAGTCATGCCCAACAATATTTCTTCCATTGAATTTACACCTTAACTGCAACAATCAATGTTTGAAACATTGTGGTGGCTTCATAATCAGGTTCTATTCCAAGGAAAAAAATCAAAATTTTGTTCATGTTTTTAAGTTGATTTCAATCAGAGTTAATGAATTTAAAGACTCTCTATTGCAAGGGGCAATTGTTCCAGGGAATTATGTAGAGGAAAACTTTTTTGTTTTTCCTAGAAATTGGCAAGTACCTCCAAGAAGAGGAGTCAAAACTAATTTCGATGATGCATAGACTAATGGCAGAATTGTAGTAGATTTTGTTCTTAGGAGCCATCTCCGGAAATTTATCTATGACTGGACTAAAAGTTTGCATCTTAATTCACCATAGATAACAAAGACATGTGCTTTCTTCTATGCTTATCAGGAAGCACTAATTTGAAAGCACAAGTCTATATATGTAGAAGAAGATAGCAGATGTCTGATTGAGGCATCCATACTGTAACAGGTGTTGGTGCTGATGAGGCTACTACTTCCGGCGGCGGCTGCATTGGTTCTGGAGCCGGAGCTATTGGCCTAATTGATGCTAGCCGAATCAGAGGTACGGGGGCGGGGACTTGGAGCAGGGGTGGTCGGATCATAGGACCGAACCGAAACCATGTGCCTCTCCGGGGTTGAGTAGCCATAATGACAAACTAGTGTTTGAAACGAGAAGTTAAAAATATACAGGGATACGGCACACCATTACATGGCTAATTTATATGTGTTATTTATGTTGGAAAATAACACAAATTCCCGATAAGCTAGATTTATGAGAAAGCAAGAATAGAAAAATAACACACAAATTTGATAACGGAGTTCGGCCAATCTTGCTTACGTCTCCGGACCTGCTGTAGATCTTTTTACTGAAAGGGAAGAAATTACACAAGGTGTTTACAATACTCACAACTCACAACCCAATAACACCCAAGAAAATTACTCTCAATTTTCTCTCACAAAAGCTTTTCTCTCTAAGCTTTTCTCTCAATTTGAATGAACACTTTGGATGATTAATTCATTACAATTACACATCTATTTATAGGAAAATTCACTCCTTGAATTACTCCTTAAATTACTCCTTAAATTAATGGTTCCTTAAATTGCTCCTTGAATTGAGCTCCTTGTTTTGCTCCATGAATTGCTCCATGTTTTGCTCCTTAAATTAAGTAGCTTTATAACAATCTCCAACAATCTCCCACTTGAAGACTGATTTCAATCTGTCTTCACACCTTGATCAATGCAGCAGCTTTTCTAGTCTTTGTTACTCTAGGAGACCAACTGAAGTTGAGCACAATTTCAGTTTGTCAATAGTCACCACCTTTGTTAACATATCTGCTGGATTTTTGCTTCTTTGAATCTTCTCCAGTATTATTACATCATCTTCCAATAGAGATATGATGAAGTAATAACGAAGTCCAATATGCTTTGTTCTAGAATGAAATGCTGAATTCTTCGCCAAGTGTATTGCACTTTGACTATCACTATGCAGAACATTCTTCTTTTGTTTGAATCCCAGCTCAATTAACAAACCTTGAAGCCATATAATCTCTTTACTAGCTTCGCCATCGCTACATACTCACCAGAAGTGGATAAAGTGACAATTTTCTGTATTTGTGACATCCAACTAACAACTGTAGTTCCAACAGTAAATATATAACCGGTAGTGCTTCTTCGGTGATCAACTTCACCTTTAAAGTTTGTGTCTACGTACCATTGTACTTTTTACTCTCCTTTACTAAAGTACAAGCATTTTTCTGTGGTGCCTCGCAGATACCTCAAAATCCACTTGACTCCTTCCTAATGAGTTTTCCCTGGATTTGACATAAATCTACTAACAACTCCCACTGCATGGACAATTTCTGGTCTCGTACAGACCATTGCGTACATCAAACTTCCAATGGCTAAGGCATAAGGAACCTTAGCCATGAATTCTCTCTCTTCCTCTGTTTGAGGGGACTGATCCTTGGATAGGCGAAAATGACTGGCCAAGGGTGTGCTAACTGGCTTGGCATCGCCCATGTTGAATCTTTGCAAAACACGATTGATGTACTCTGCCTGAGATAACTACAAGGATCCTTTCTTCTTATTTCTTGTGATTTGCATTCCAAGAATCTTCTTTGCTGGACCCAAGTCTTTCATGTCAAATTCTTTTGACAATTGCTGCTTCAACCTTTTAATATCATCCATATCTGAACCTGCTACTAACATATCATCAACATAAAGTAGTAAAATGATATAACTGGACCTATATCTCTTGAAGTAGCAACAATGATCAGCATTGCACTTCTGGAAACCTTCCTTGTGCATGAAGCTGTCAAACTTTCTGTACCATTGTCTCGGGGCTTGTTTCAGGCCATACAAACTCTTCTTAAGTCTGCACACCATGTTCTTCTTCCCTCTTTTTGAGAAACATTCTGGCTGGTACATGTATATCTCTTCATCTAAATTTCCATGAAGGAATGCAGTCTTCACATACAACTATTCAAGATGAAGATCTTCGATGGCTACAATACTCAATACTGATCTGATAGTATTAAGCTTCACAACGGGAGCAAAAAATGTCAGTGTAGTCAATTCCTTCCTTCTGTTGAAACCCTTTGACAACTAGGCGGGCTTTGTATCTCTTGGAACCATCATGCTCCTCTTTCACCTGGTACACCCATTTGTTGTGAAGAGCCTTCTTTCCCATAGGTAACTCAGTTAGTTCCCATGTCTGGTTGGAGATGAGAGATTTCATTTCTTATTTCATAGCAAGCTCCCACTTGTTGGAATCTCGAGTCTGACAAGCTTCATCATAGCATTCAGGCTCCCCTCCATCAGTCAGCAACATATAGTTCATGTATCTCCTGTTAGGCACATGAGGTCGAGAAGACCTTCTCAATACAGGAGCTGGAGTAAGAGGTTGTGGTGTGTCGGAATGCTGTGTACTGCTTTGTCCAACAAGTTCCTCTGGCTGAGGACTTGTTACAATTGGTTCTGTTGCGGAAGTATCTGGGACATCATCTGCATCTGCAAATACTGACTCATTCTACTCTGAGTCATTGGCGTCTATTTTATGCATGTCCTTATACATCACCCTTTCGTTGAAAATCACATCTCTACTACGGATAACTTTCTTCTTTTCGTCATCCCAAATGCGGTAGCCAAACTCATCCTCACCATAGCCAATGAATGTGCATTTCTTGGATTTGGGATCAAGCTTATTCCTACCTTGATCACTGATATGCACAAATGCTACACAACCGAAAACTTTTAGATGTGATAGTTTCACCTCTTTTCCGCTCCATACCTCCTCTGGTATTCTATGCTCCAATGGAACAGATGGGCCTCGGTTGATCAAGTAAGCTGCCGTGTTGACTGCTTCTACCCAGAATTGCTTCGGTAGACCTGATTGTATACGAATGCTTCTGGCTCTTTCTGTCAACGTTCGGTTCATACGCTCAGCTACACCATTGTGTTGAGGCGTGCCTGGCACAATTCTTTCCATTCTGATCCCGTGCTCATAGCAGAAATTTTTGAATCTGGTGTCTTCATATTCACCACCATTATCGGTTCTAAGCTTTTTGATCTTTAAACCCGTCTCATTTTCCACCATAGCTTTCCATCTTCTGAAAGCCTCAAATACTTCAGACTTATGCTTTAGAAAGTAAACCCATACCTTCCGAGAGTGATCATCAATGAAAGTCACGAAGTAGTGTTTTCCACCAATAGATGAGATGGTCGTTGGTCCCCAAACATCAGAGTGAATAAGCTCTAGTCTTTCCTTCTTTGGGATTCTGCAACTTGTCTGAAAGCTGACTCTCTTTTGCTTTCCAAGTATGCAATCTTCCCACATGTCTATCTCCGTAGAATGTAGACTTGGAAGTTTTCCCTTTGAGTGCATAATCTTCATCCCCTTCTCACTCATATGGCCTAGTCTCTGGTGCCACAGATTTGGTGTTTCATTGCTTGCTGCAACTATAATTGAACAATGTGCCTCTGCTATCATGTAAAGAGTGCCACTTTTCTTGCCTCGAGCAACTGTCATTGCACCCTTTGAAATCTTCCAATCATCACCATGGAAGATCGTAGTGTAGCCTTCACTGGCCAACTGCCCCACTGAGATTAAGTTCCTTCTGAGATCGGGAATATGCCTGACATCCTTCAGTTCCTAAACAGATCCGTTCAACTTAATCTTCACTACACCTTTGCCAATAATAGCACATGGTTGATCATCACCAAGATATACCTTTCCAAGGTTTCCGGGGACATATTTCTCGAAGAATTCTTTTTGTGAAGTAGCATGGAACAATGCTCCAGAGTCTAACACCCAAGATTCTTCCTTGCTCTCTAAAGAGCATATCAATGCATCGTCTCCTCCTGAGGTGGAAGTAACATTTGCCTCTGCCTTCACTTGTTTGTCCTTCGGTGCACTCTTGCACTGATTTTTGTAGTGTCCGATTCTTCCACAATTCCAACACTCGATAGTCTTCGAGCTATGGGAATTATTAGGATTCTTGGATTTGGACCTCCTGTCCTTTGATCTACCTCGGTAGTCTGTTCTGCCACGTCCATTCCCTTTGGTTGAATTTCTTCCTCTTGACTCTGTATGCAAAACTGAAGAAGTTGACGATTCACCTGACTCTCTACGTCGGATCTCTTCACTGAGAACCAAATCACGAACATCGTCAAATTTTAACTTATTACTTCCTGACGAGCTACTCACAACCGTGACAGTAGCATTCCAACTTTCTAGTAAAGAAGACAAAAGTATTAATGCTCGTACTTATTCATCGAATTCAATTTCCCCTGAACTCAACTGGGTTGTGACTGTGTTGAGTTCATTGAGATGTTGAGCTACCGATGCACCTTCATTCATCCGCAAATTGAACAAACGCCTCATCAAGTGCACTTTGTTTGAGGCTGATGGCTTCTCATACATATTGGAGAGAGCTGCCATAAGACCCGCCGTGGTCTTTTCCTTTGCTATGTTGAAGGCAACATTACGGGATATCGTCAATCGAATAACTTCGAGGGCTTGTCTGTCTAGAAGATTCCAATCTTCTTCCTTCATAGCTTCTGGTTTCTTCCCTGAGAGATGTTGATATAGATTTCTTTGATACAGATAATCCTCTATCTACATTTTCCAAAACCCAAAATCTGTGCCATCAAATTTCTCGAGTTTCACCCTTCCTTCATCTGCAGCCATTGCTCCCACTAAAATCTGACTTCCTCTGGATCGTTTCTGACTATTTCTGTAAATCACTGTGTATTAGAACACCTCGGTCAACGAACAAATATCGTCAACATATTTTTCACTATTCACGTAATTCACTATTCACGTAAATAGTAAACTTGTAGAAAATTGACAGAAATCACCACCAATAGCTCTGATACCAGTTGTTGGGAAATAACGCAAATTCCCGATAAGCCAGATTTATGAGAAAACAAAAATAGAAAAATAACACACAAATTTGATAATAGAGTTCGGCCAATCTTGCTTACGTCTCCGGACCTACTGCAGATCTTTTTACTAAAATGGGAGAAATTACACAAGGTGTTTACAACACTCACAACTCACAACCCAATAACACCCAAGAAAATTACTCTCAATTTTCTCTCACAAAAGCTTTTTTCTCTTTAAGTTTTTCTCTCAATTGGAATGAATACTTTGGATGATTAATTCATTACAATTACACATCTATTTATAGGAAAATTCACTCCTTGAATTACTCCTTAAATTAATAGTTCCTTAAATTGCTCATTGAATTAAGCTCCTTGTTTTGCTTCATATTTTGCTCCTTGTTTTGCTCCATGTTTTACTCCTTAAATTAAAGAGCTTTATAACAATCTTCAACAATTTATAGTTTTATAAGTGACAGGAGAAGGTCTTTTTTTTTTTAACAATAAGGAGACGATAAGTAGGTGTGTAAGTATAATTTATGAATAATATATTATTTGTATGTAAATTGGTGAAATAGGTTCGAAATCAATCTAGCAATAACAATCTATTCTTTGATAGGTGAGTAATTTAATTTGTTTTATTATTTACATCACATATAACTCTAATATCTACTTTTACATTCAAAAAATCTTTCAGGCATTTTCTTTAAGTTAGTAACAACTCAGAAAGTCATCATACTTTAATTTAAAAAATAATAATAAAAGAATAATAGAAAGAGATAATTAAATATCAATAAATAAACAGTTAGAGGTATTTATTGTCAACAATTCAAGATAATAATAAAATATCAAATCAAAGAGCATGTAGAAGAAAAGGGTGTAAAGTGCTATCTAGCATCTAGTTAACTCTGTGCTTTTAATGGCTAAGAGTTGGAGGAACATATCCTTTGAATATTATTCGTAATGCGTAACAATCAAGTGCTTTTTGGTCAATCAGAATCACACACCACAAATGAAAAAATTAATAATAAATAATAAAATCATGAATGTTAAAACAAAGAAAGAAGAAGAACAACTCATGACTCTCAACTTGCCTTGGGTCTAAAAAGAAGGGTAATGTCAAGGGGCGGTAAAGGGAAGAGAAGCTGACATTAGGTGGTGGATTTTTTTCCGTAAAAAGAATTTGTGGGTTAAGGGAATCTTTTGGCATAGATGGTTTAAAGAAGGTGAATTGAGTTTTGACGCTTAAGCGGGGAGGTGTTAGGTTTTGGAGGCAGAATGGGGAATTTCATTGAGACGTAAAATGGAATTATTAGTAAGATATCAAATGTTTTTTATTGAAAATTTTAGACAGTAGTGTTCTAAAACTGATTGAATTTTATTTACATATGACAAATACATGCCATTTTTTAAAGATAAAAGTGTCTATTTATTGTTCTAGAGGAAAATATTTATATAATAATCAAACAACTACATCTTCTTATATGTGATCAAACATTACAGACTCTTCCTTATCATCTTCCATTGAATCCCATCAAGTCTCTATTTTTTTTTTTTTACTCACATTTTTCTTTTGTTTTGTAGTTCCCTCCCATAAATCCAAACTTCCCTTCCCTTCCCTTCTTTCACATAGATTTCGAACATGGACATCATATACACGAACAAGGAGACGTTATATATGAGGCCTAATAAACATTCCAATATCATTGAACTCAACGCCATTAACCCAAGGGATCAAATCCTTTAGCAATTTTATCTTGTCAATATGAAAATGAGATATATTGAAATTGTTCTTGTCAACATGTAAATTGGTTGCCCCATAGTTTGTTTTCCAAGTGTGTCTGCATAAACTAAACTAGTGTACTCTGTTACTGTCTTTTCCCAAACGTTGGAACAGTAAGTTGACATTTTTATCCTTAAAAATAACATGTGCTTGACATATGTCCAGAAAAAAAAAAGTCATAATACTCATCAAAATTTCTAAATTGGGTATTTAATAGATTTTAATTAAAAATAAAAATATTCCAAATATAACATTCTCCCACGATAAGATATATGATTGATTCGATTACGATATTAATCTGGCTAGTCACAATTTATTTTTCTCGGATGACATAAGGGTGATCCTCGGGCCCAATTTCGTAATAATAATGCTTAAACCTGCGCTAACTCAACCCAAAACCACCATGAGTTAGAGGATTGCTTGTGTTTATAAGATCGTTGGCTTTTACTTGGTGATGTGGGACTTAACATCCCCCACACGGCCAGAAGTCGGATTCTGACATAATCGAGAGTAGAAGGAAGAAGAGCTAGCTAATAACATCTTAAACTCGCGCTTAACTACAACCCAAAAGCCTACCATGAGCTAGAGTGCTGACTTATGTTAACACCGCTGACTTTACTCTTAACTAACGCGACTTAACAATAATAATTATTATTATTATCTGTTTGTCCTAGAATATTGTATATCTATCGGGAAAGAAGAGATATCATCTCTCTCTTTTGCACCATGTTACATCATGTAATATCTTTTTATAATATTAAATAAATAAAATATTTATTATATTAAAAGAGTATTATTTTTAATATATTATCTTATTTAATTTAAATTATACGTTAATTAAATATTAATAATATATTAATCATTAATCATTAATCAATTAAATTAAATTATGATGAAAGCTAATTACATTTCACCCCACATATTTGATAAAAATATCCTCCAACAATACTACAAGTTTTAAGATATTAATTTTATAACTACTTCAAGAAGATATTATTTATAAATACATTATATTATGAATAATACTTACATTATTAACACAATCAAAAATTTACGGTTACAAGCAAACAGAGAATGAAATATTAAAATATTCTATAAATTATATAGATTGATTGTGATATATGTACTGATAAATTCAATAATAAATAAATTCTTATATTATTTGATGATTTTATGTTCATGTTATCTAATATCGAGTCTTTTATGTTTAAAAAATATTTTTTTTAATTAAAATTTATTTAATAAATTCATTCATAAGTAATATAATATCTAAATATTAATTTAATAAATTTATTTGAATTATTGTGTGATTAATACGTCATCTATATAATAAATGAGTTAAATATGTACTGTGATCTCGTATTGGATCATTCGATGTCGTATGCTGTCGAAATTTAACATGCCATTGTGTTCATTGATATACACACATGGCGGAGTTAGGGGGATTGTAGTAGGTTACGGTCTCCATAATTTGATAATTTTATTATTATTACATAAATTTTAAAGTAAAATAAGAAATTTGATCCCTTCTATATTAATAAAATTGATATTATTTTATATAAATAAATAAAAGTAAAATTAATATAATATTTTACATTTAGAAAATATATTTTATTTACATATTATTTAAAATATAATTTTATTTATTACTAAATAATTTATAATATAAAATTTGATTTAACTCGTTACCCAAATGTAATAAATTCTTGCTCCCGAGCAACTTAACCTCTAATAAAATTTATACTATCTCCGTCTGTGTATACACACGTTAAACTAGCTAGCTAGAATAAAATTGGTTTCTTTTGATTTTTGTCTTTCACCCTCATTGTTTTATTATTATTATTATTATTATTATTATTATTATTATTATTATTATTATTATTATTATTATTATTATTATTATTATTATTATTATTATTATTTCAGTTTTTCGCTAAAAAAACCTTTACCAATTCGCTAGTTGGAATTCAATTTAGATTATTCAAAGCTAACACAACCACGACGAATATACAAAATAAATAAAAGGAATGTGAAAAATAATACCAAATTGAAGAGTAAGAATGTTAATTAAAAAAGAAAAGAAAAGGAAAGTGGTATCTTGTGAAAAGCGCTTGGACGAACTTCATACTTCTTTGTTTCAACAGGAAAACGATAACCATTCAAAACTCTCTCTCTCTCTCTCTTGTATTTTAATATAAGTGATCGCGTGATATAGGAAGTCTTCGTTTGTTCCTTTTTCTATTCCTTTATGATTTATGAAAGAAGTTTTCGACGATATATTGAACTGAGTCTCAAGATTGCTTGGTCAAATTAAGACATTAGTGCTTACTAATTCAATGATCCGACTAATCACCTTGAAGTAACTTCATACTTATTTATTTATAGTTTAATTATGTGATTTTGAACTTTCATTTATAATTTTCTAATTATAAAAAAAATATAATTATTTTTTAAAATATAAATAAATATAATTACTTTTTAAAATATAAATAATTTTTTTTAATATTTTATAAAAATAAAATTAATTAAATCAAAATCAAAAAAGGAAAATATAAGAATGTGTTAAGCAAGATAATTTTATACTTTTCAAAAAATAACTCTTAAAATTTATAACAATAAATATAATAGTATAATAGAAGGTATTAAATATTGAATATGTTTAATTGATAATAAAATAATATATATAAAAAAATTTAATAAAAATATTTAAAATCAATATAAATAATATTATATTTTTATGATTATAAATTTTAAAAATAATATATTTATTATTTTTGTCAGTTACTTATCCACTTTTGAGGTCATTTTATGTATTGGGACAACCATCCCCTCGGTATTTATCAGTTATACGACTGATTTTGATTGTTTTAGTTTACGTTAAATAATTATGAATTTTTTTAATTTAATATTTATATTATGAAAATATTTTTTAATCAATTATATTTTTATTAATTTGATCAAAAAAAATTTAAATTTATAACTTTATTATCTTATTAAATGTATGTATTTATAATTCTATTTTATGTATATATTACTTAAATATTTTAATTAAATTTATCAAATTTTAATTAAAAAATTAGATGGAATAATTTTAATAATAAATTAAAATGTATATTAAAAGTAATAAATTAATTTTTTTATATATATATAATATTAATACGTAAATGGACGTTTCTCTATTAATTTACATTTCCAAGGAGAAAAATTAATGAAATTTTGGGGAAGAAAATAAAAGGTTTCCAAACACTGCAGAACCACGCATTGAAACAGAGAGAAAGAAAGAAACAAGGCTCGAAAGTTAATAGAAAGTCCATGAGCACGAATTATGCTAGTAATATTAGTAAAAAGAGGAGATAATCGAAGCAAAAACAAACTTGGTCGTAAGAATTTCTATCAAACTCGGCTTCTCTTTTCTCCCGTGCTCTATAGTACTGTTTCTGTCTCTCCTTACACTTCAAAAGTCTTAAACCCATCAGACTCTAGAGACTACGGCAAATAGCCGTGCTTGAACTAAATATTCTTTCCCATTAAACTCGCCATCAATCTCTTTATTCCTAAATTTATCCATACTCGCATTTACTCTGTCTCTTAATCTCACCTCCAAAGCTAAAATGATTCTTTTCTACCCATTTGTTCTGTTGATAGTAATCACTTTCATAATTCTATTGATTCGTGTACTTTTGTACAAAACTGGGTTAGTTTACATCGTCAAGAAACGGTGGAGAGACTTAGAAGATTGCTTTCATGTTTATCAGGCATTCAAAGTCCCTGAATTTAACGAAAGCTTGCAAGATAATCAACTTTATCGACGAGTGACGGATTACCTGCACTCCTTGCCATCGATTGAAGACTCCGACTTCACCAACCTTGTCACGGGTAAGAAGCCGAACGAAATTGTCCTCAAGCTCGATTCATACCAGCAAACAGTTGAAGACCATTTTCTCGGAACCAAACTTGTTTGGGTCAATGGAAATAAAGACCAACAATCCACATGTAAATATTGGGTTTTAAAGATTCGCAGAGCTGACAAACGCAGAGTTCTTAAGCCATATCTCCAACACATCCACTCCATAGCTGACGAACTTGAGAAGAGCAAAAGTTTGAAACTTTACACGAACATCAAGAAAACCCATCATAAATCGAGTAGGAATCAGCGGTGGAGATCCGTCCCTTTTACACACCCTTCTACTTTCGAGACAATGGCCATGGAAACCAATCTCAAAGCTAAGGTAAAGTCGGACCTTGAGTCCTTTCTTAAATCCAAACAATACTACTACAAATTAGGTCGTGTTTGGAGGCGAAGTTATCTCTTATACGGTCCCTCCGGTACCGGAAAAACAAGCTTCGTCTCTGCTATGGCTAATTTCCTATGCTACGATGTTTATGAACTCGATCTATCTAAAGTCACCGACGATTCTGATCTAGAAATGCTTTTGTTGCAAACGACAAGCAAATCTCTGGTAGTTATTGAAGATCTTGACCGGTGTTTGATTGAGAAATCAACGTCTGTGAGTTTGTCTGGCGTATTGAACTTAATGGATGGTCTGTTAACCTCGTGTTGTGCGGAGGAGAGGGTCATAGTGTTCGCAATGAATGGAAAGGACAGCATTGACCCGATAATTTTGAGACCGGGTAGGATTGATGTTCATATCCATTTTCCACTTTGTGATTTTGTTGCGTTTAAGAATTTGGCTAGTAATTACTTGGGGATAAGAGATCATAAGCTCTTTCCGAAAGTGGATGAGATTTTTCAGAGCGGGTCAAGTTTGAGTTCAGCAGAAATCGGAGAGCTCATGATCGCTAATCGAAACTCACCTATTCGAGCTATCAAATCGGTGATCACAGCATTGCAAACGGACGGTGATGGAAGGGGGACACGCAGAATAGGACAGCAATTGAATCACAACGGGTCGAAAATTCGTTTGAAGAATCGGATGAATCCAGTGGGCTTTCCTGTTGAGAAGGATCTCCTACCGTTAAGGAGTTTAGAAATTTGTACGGGTTCTTGAGGAAACAGAAAATCTCAATCGTTTGATGTGAGCTCGAAGCAAAAGCATAGTTGATCGTAAGGCTCAAAATGATCCGTGTGTTCCCGACACGTGTAATTTTTGTTGCTTGGAAATTGGAAATGCAACCTAACTTGTGATATGCCAATAGAATATGATAATGATTTACATGTTAAATACTTTTTTGATTGTTTGTTTGGAAATCAATTTTTTTATTATCGCTTAAATTTCTTTGTAAATCGATTATTTTGTAAGCAGCTTGGCTTATCGATTAACGAGAAGAAACAGTCAAGCTTCTAAGTGAACAAATGTTAGCTGTTAAGATGAGTTATACGAAGAAGAAGAAGAAGAAGAAGACATAATTTTTATCAGCTAAGACGAATCTAAAAAAGAAATTATAAAATAATCAAATTGGTTGTTGATAGCCCAATAACATTGTACGACGTACTTCTGTTTATAATTTAGATGCTTTAGGAAGCAACATTGTGCAAATTCGCAATTCTTAAATATAGATCAACAAGCACACATTATTCTAGCGCAAGTAGCATCAAAATATCTTTACGTAAACTCAAGAATAAAGATTTATTTTATTTTATTTTATTTATTTGTGTAACGTAATTAGAAAAAAATATTAAAACAAAAATAGTTAATAACGTTAACGTTTAATATTACAAATTGTAAATTGCAAGTAGATTAAAATTTTAGTGGGGGGTAAATTAGTGACGGAAGTAAGAATCCCAAATGATAATGTTATTTACTTTAACTATGATGTTGAAATAAATTATATAAAATAATATTTTAAAATCTATATTAATAAAATTAATATTTTAATAATATTAAATGAATTTAAATTTATATTACTGCGTAGATTTGATTTAGTATTAAATAATACAATCAACCTAAATTTTGCTTAAGTTTAAATTGATTTTACATTTTTAATAGATTTGATTTAATTTATATTTGTTAAGAATTGATTAGATTGAGTTGTTTTTATTTTTAATTCAAAACGGAGTTTTGTTAACGAATGGTACTATAAAGATGCATACAAATATTATATTTTTTTAAAGATGTATCAAAAATCTTGTTGTTTTTATTTAATTCAAAATAATTATAAAAAATAAATTTTAATAATGTAAACTATCAATGAATAAAGTTTTTATTGAATGATAAACTTATAATAAATTATTATTCAGTTTATTTTATTTTATAGTTTTTTAAAAAAATTAATAATATAACAATTTGTAAAATAAGTTATTAATATAATTTTAGAATCAATCTATACTGCTAAAAAAAAAACAATTATGATACCAGACATTTTCCCCTTTATACACCCCTAATATTTATGATACCCTTTATATTAAAGACACATGAATAGTAATATTTTTACTTGTTGAAAAAAGAAAGAGACACACCCGTCCACCAGTGGTATCCTAAACACATCAATCAATTAAAAGAATATTTATGAGAATCTAACCGAGTGTCATCTGGTTGTGAACCAAATTAATTGAAAGAAAATAATATAAAATATTAGAATTTGGGAGTTTCTCAACCATTCATTTTTTTTTTCCTTTTATTATATCTCTTATGGTTTGTCGTTATTTTTCATTTTAAAAAATATCTATACATATATCAATTCATACTATATAATTTAAAGATGATAATATTTTTATAATAAAAATACATAAAATATTTATTTTATTTTTAATATTAATTATATTTTAATATAATTATTATTAAATAGAATATTTAATGATAATAATAATTATTACAATAATTTAATTACTTTTTGTTAATGAATAATCTTATAATTATTTTATCACGTATTAAATTTACATTTAATTAATAATATATCAATTATATTCTTTACTTTTTTTTATTTTCTTAGAACCAATTAATTTTTTCTTAATGTACTTTGTTAGATCATTCATATAATTGTATGTGTAAGATAATTTGTTATTAATCTATTAGTAATAAAATTATGTAATTGATTATTTATTATAATCAATAGTAAACTTGTATTAAATACTACAGGGGACAAAATATTGTATATTTTAACTCAATGAAAACATAGTACTGCATTCGCTTACTACGATGGATTTCAAATTATCATACGTAGATATCATCAATTCTACATTTTTTTTACTTCAAATTAGTTAAGGATTAATACTTTTTAGAATGATAATACAAGCTTAGAAGGATTACAAAATCAACAAGGTAATAAAAATGTTGAAAATAAGAATACTATTTTGTTCTCCACAAAATTAATAGGCAATTGTTCAATTCTTAATATTTCGTCACAAAATTGTATTTCCTCTCCATCGAACTGTATTCCACTTTCTATTAAATTTGGTGAAAACAAGTACCTAGTATAGTGTGATCAAATTCTTTGTTTTATTACTATTCATATGCTTGAAAGGTTTGTTAATGGAAATGTATCCAAACCCTTGTCATTTCTTAATGTTAATTGTACAATTCCAAATCCATAGTTGGGAACATGGATTCAATATGATGTTTTTGCTAAGAGTTGGATTTATAGCTTTGTCACTCCTAATATAAATGCAATCTTGATTGGTAATATCTTTATAAGAAAATAATGGGTATCTTTTGAACAACGATTTAGCATTGTTACGTAAGGGTTCCATTCAAGAAACTGTTAATAATGCAAATGCAGCTTTTTTTTTTCTTCATAAAAGAGGTGAATCATATAAGAGGTCAAATAGTAGACAATCTTTCTTGATCCACAATAATGGTGGCTAGAATTATAGTATGAAGTAGCAATGGAGTTTTCATAGTTTCTTGAAGCAAAGTTCAAATGGAATTAGTTTAAGAAGTGATGCTTCCATAGAGAAAAATAAGAATTTAAATAAAGAAAGACATGTATGTCTATGACAAACTAGGCCACATAGCATCTTCATGTTTTTTTCTTAGAGATGTATTTTTGGAAAAATCTTCAAGCTATAATGTTATGAGCTAAGTACTATAATAGTTATTTCCTCTATTGGTGATATATTATCTGAATCTTATAAATGATTTTTTGACTCTTGTGTAAATCATCATTTAACCCTCAAAGAAACAAATGTTCCCAATTCAATCTTGTATGAAAGCTCTGTTGGTATTCTTATCGGTAATGGTAATAAATTATCAATTGTTAGTATAGGACGTGGTGTATTGAAAGCTAATGATCAATGTGCATTGTATGTCATAAATGTATTACATATTCCAAATTTTTCCATAAATATTTTATTTATGAAAAGATTATGAGATAATAATGATATATATATATATATATATTGAGTTTCACTCTTATTCATTTATGTCAAGGATCTTGCCACCAAGAAGACTATTCTGCATTATTCCAGTAGAAATGATTTGTATGAAGTCAATGGTTTCATAAGTGAAGAAGATTCAAAAGACGGTGGTTGTTTTTTGGTTGAAACTATTAATTAGGGTGTGTTTTCTCATGACATTTGAGAAGTTTGTTACTATGTACAATCAATGGCATAAGAAGTTGGAACACCCATCATTTTCTACTACTTTGATAGTGTTGCAAAAAAATGGTATCATTATTAAAGATCTCTTCAAAGAATATATTTTATATACCTCTTGTCAAATTGCAAAATCCCATAAATTATCATTTGTTACTAAGCATGTTAGAAGTGCATCTTTATTTGCTCTTTTGTACTTAAACTTGTGTACTTCTATCAAACTCTCTTATAATAGTGAGAAGTATTTTCTCTTTTTCATAAATGATCATAGTAAGTATGTGTGGTATTCCTTTTAAAGACCAAGTATTAAACTTCTTCCATTTTTCTTTATTTCAAAGCTTGGTGGAAAAACAATTTTCTCGCTCTATTTTATCTATTCAAATAGATGATGAGATTGAATTTAAGTTACTTGTGTCTACTCTAAAGAAAGAAATAGTCTTGTATAATTGTACTTACCTATATACTTAAAAAAATGGGGTTGTGGAATCTTGACATAGAAGAATTATGGAAAAAGGTCCAACGTTGATTTTCAGATCTTAAGTACCATTTCATTTCTAGCCTCATGCTTTCAAAACTACTGTGTTCCTTTTAAACCATTTGCCTTCAAAGTTTCTCTGTGAGAAGTCTCCTTGTGAACTGCTTTATCTACATAGTGTGTCTTTTTAGGGTATGGAGCTAAGAAAATAGGCTTTGTGTGTTATGACATAAAAGTTAATAAGTTTTACATTAGTAGACATGCAATCTTTAATGAATTTTTTTTCCACTATTAGTCTTTGACTGTGTTCTTTCATACTACAAGTAATATCTATGACTTAGCTTTCCACTTCTATCTATTGTCATAAGTCTTTCTCTATTAACCGTTGTGTTCCCATTTTATCTGATCAATTTTTGTCCTCACATGATCTTACCTATTAAGCCTAATTCTTTAGCTTTATCCTTGTTGTGTGTTTTGCAACACACAGAAACTCGTGCAAGTATACACGATCACAAGTAATAAAGATTTGTAAGTAGAGTATCGTTCCCATGAGGATTTGTTACTATAGTTTGTTGAGTACTAAAATTGTATCTCTCTAATTTTATCCAAAACAATCGTTGATTTAACAAAAAGGTAATAAAAGAAAATAAGAGAACTCTAGGATTGCAATTTTTCACCAAATCATTCCACTCCAATCATATTATTTTCTTTGGATTTATATTTTTTTGTACATTTAATTTGTCAACCGAAAACTTCTATTTTTATCCATACATCTCTTCCGAGCTCCGTATAGACACACCTCGTTAAATTAATTCACTATATCTCTATGAGAATTAAATTCACCAAGATTCATTGCGTTCTAAGTTTTCAAAAGGCCACACATACAATTAGGGTATATTCCTATCCTTCATCATACATGTCATTCTATTTATGAGCAATACACACACAAATGCCTCTTCCAAGTTTATTCATGTGCCACGGATCGTTTTGATAAGATTCGTAAATAATCAAAAAGCATTAAGCACAAAATAGAACGAACAAATCGAACGTCTTATAAATCTATCAAAAATAATTAAAATCAAAGCTTCATATATTTGAATCAAATACAACCCTAGAAAAATTAAATTACTTCATTAATTGAAAATTAAAATTACAACAGATGCAGAAAAATTAGAAGAACAAGAAGGAAAATTAAAACATCACATAGAACAAATATTTGGCACACGCAGAACACAACAAAAGCCATAAAATGGCTTCTTCGTGTTCTGCAGTCCAACCCCAAATACCACAAAAATTCTAAACAAAAAAAACTTTTTTAAAAACTAAAAACTATCTCCTATTTATAGCTAAGAAATACATCCAAAAATAATACAATTTTTTTTAAAGCGTAAGGAATTTGCATCGAAAATAGAATCGACGCGTATCGATATTCGATATAATATTATTTTAATTTACACGTGAAACAAGGCCGCCGTTCTGATTTTTTTTAAATTCAAAGTGCATGCCACGTGTTAGCGTCTGATTCGCTGCGAGGATTTAATGCGGACACGTGGCAGAATTTCATTGGCTGCGAGAAATGAGCGTGCGAAGGATTGTCGCACGGGACACAACGTTGAAACATGGGCGTAATCCTGCGCTCTCGCGCTCATGATAACATGCCACGTGTCGGAATATGATTTGCTTAAATATTAGTGGGACACGTGGCATATTCTTATTCTGTAAAAACTGAGGATGAACGTTGTTTCCATAACCCGCGTCACACACGATTGTTACACGAACGGTTCAGTGCGCGACAGCTTGGTTCCACGTGCTTCAATCTGGACCGTTCAAGAGATCCAATGGTCAGCGATGTGCCTCGGGGAAATCTACGTAGCCGACATGTGGGTCCCACCCTACACGCGCGGCCTGCGCGGCAGGTGGGCCCCACTGACACGCCGAACCGCGTAAAGGAATCTGCGCACACGCGATTTGGTCGAACTTGATCTGAACGCGCGCATCTTAGCCGTTTATTTTCTGATCGGACGGTCCGGGTTGCGCGCTTGAATAATAGCGCGAGGCTTCTTCTCACCTGCGCAGAATTTAAAACTTCCATTAATTGTATTTTGACCCACAAATTTAATCCAAATTACATTTTGCACTTTCTTAAATTACAGTTAAGCCCTTTGCTAATTTTAAATTAAATTTTCGATTTTTATAAATTGTAATTAAGAAACTATATTATCTGAAATTATATTTGTGGACAGAAATATGAAATTAAGTACAATTTCGATACAAATTATTTAATTATATTAAAAATGTATTTTTAGCACATAAAAGGAAAATATTAATTTATTTAACAAAAATTAACTAAATATTAAAAGAACATAGCAAGTATCATTACTAGAATTGATGAAAATAACTATATAAAATACAGTTATCAATCCTCATAAGTTGAGCCTAAAGTTTCAACTTTATCTTTATGTGTTACACTTGTTAGTGCAGGTTTACCTTTAACTATTGCACCTACTAATTCAGGTTTGTCATTACTTGTTGAAAATGTTGAGTACTAGTAACCACTTGCTCATGATATTGCACGGCCTGTGAGTGTAAGTAATACCATCTCATCTCTTAACACTGCCATGCCTATTTTACCCACTTTAATGTATTCAAAACCTATAGTTTCTATTGTTTTATCAACTTGTGCGTCTATTTCATTGGTTGTTGTTCCACCCTTACCTTCTAATATACTTAATTTTTCCATTGACTTACCTATATTTCTTGAGTCATTTCCAATTTCTTGTAAAGATGTCCCAAATTTTTTTAAACCTAATACCATTGCTATGATTACTAGGTCCAAATTATGAATTTCAAAACCAAAAATTATGTTATAATATGAAGCTTTACTTCAAAATGATACTTGGGAACTAGTTTATTTACCTAATGGTAAACAAGCTATTTGTTGCAAATGGGTGTTTAGAGCAAAACTTAAGACTGATAGAACTTGGATAAATAAAGCATGACTAATTGCTAAAGGTTTTCTTTAAATTAAAGGTGTGGATTTCTTTAAAATCTTTTCCCCTATTGTCAAACCAACCACTATCAAGTTCATTCTCACACTGGTTGTTTCTAAGGGTTAGGTGTTAAGACAGATAAATGTCAATAATGCTTTTTAAATATAAATTTATCTCAAAATGTCTATACGGGGCAATCATTGATTTTGAGCAAGGAAATTGTTTGTTTTGCAAATTACATAAAGCCTTATATGGCCTTAAACAAAAACCTCATTCTTGGTTTTCTAAGTTGAGTATTCTACTTCTTGATTTTGGCTTCGTGGGAGCTCAATCTGATTCATCTCTGTTGATTCAAGATACAACTAATGTGTATATTGTTGTACTGATGTATATGAATGATATCATCATTATTAGTAGTAGATCATATGCTATTGATAATCTAATTTCTAGACTGCATTCAGTTTTTGCTTTGAAAGACTTAGGGATTTTGAATTATTTTATAGGTTAAGAGGTTGTATTTGACAACGATATCATGTATCTTAACCAACAGTAATATATTAAAGAGTTGTTAGATCGTTATGTCCTTCTTTACTCTAAGGATTGTCAAGAGGTTGTATTTGTCAAAATGTTTTTTGCTCAAGCATTAAATTAGAATACTATACTATAGCATATGTTACAGCTGAGTTGTTATGGCTACAATCTATATTTTTTTAATTACTTTTGTCTATTGTTGCTCCACCTATTCTGTATTGTGACAATATTAATGCTCCATATTTCGCTAAAAATCTAATTCAGGATGTTCGAATAAAACATATTGAATTAAACCAATGTTTTATTCTTGATCAAATACTCTAGCACCAATTTATTCTTATGCATGTCTCTTCGTACAATCAAGTAGATGATATCAATTTCATTCAACAAAGATCAAACTAATGGTTTTATTTATTCCATTAATATTAATTTGATGGGATATTAATATACTATCTACATAATTATATATGTAAAAAAAATTGTTATTAATTTATTAATAATAAACCCACGTGATTCATTGTTTGTTATAACTAATAGTAAGTTTGTATTAAATATTAAAAAAATAAAATATTGTATATTTAAACTTAATGAAAATATAGTAATATAATCATGTATATTTTACTCTCTGTTTTTTATTTGAGGCAGTTAAGTTTTTATTTAAATATTCTTTCAAAAAGCATTTCAAAGTCATTTCTTTTTTTTTTCTTTTTTTTAATAGTTAGTCCTTTCCATTTTTATATGCAAAATGTTACCGTCAATCCGCTTCCATAAAACTATTCCTGATTTTCTCCCATATTTGTCCTCCTTGTTTACTTCACTATGCATTATTAAGAAACTTGAACAAATTCAAGCCTACGCACTTGAAAATGGCATAGACCACTCCATCACGACCCTCATTGTTGATCTCCTCCAAATCACATATATCCAATATGCCCACAAACTGTTCAATCTTATTCCCAATCAAACCGCCTTTCTTTACAAGTTATTCAAGCGGTCAAGCCTACTCTTCTCATGGCCAACGCCACCAATGCATTTCACTCTATACTCAAATGTGCCACCAAGGCTGCAGCCCAAATGAACACTCTTTCACCTTCTTGTCCTCCGCTTGCGCCTCTCTTTCCTCTCCTCGCCTTCCCCGAGTGCTTCATTCCCATTTTATCTAACCGGGTTTCCAATTTGACTTATTTGCTCAAACAGCTCTGCTAAACTAGTATGCCAAGATGGGGTTGTTGGCAGGTGCACGCCAACTGTTTGATGAAAAGATAGTGAGAAAGATACCCACTTGGAATGCAATGGTTTCGGGCTATGCACGTTCTGGGGATATGAAGGGAGCATTAGAATTGTTTTGCTTGACGCCTTATAGGAATGTGGTTTCATGGACTTCCATGAACTCTGGATATTCAAAGAATGGATTGCATGCGAAGACCTTGGCCATGTTTTTGCAGATGGAGAAGGATAAAGATGTTAGACCGAATGAAGTCACTGTACCTAGTGTTGTCCCAGCTTGTTCAAATCTTGGGGCTTTGGAGGTTGGGAAAACTGAAAAGGATTGAAAAATATTCAAGGAAAAATGGGTTCTTTAGAAATTTATTTGTCAGCAACTCTATACTGGAAATGTATGCTAGGTGTGGTAAAATTAACGTAGCTAAACGTGTGTTTGATGATATTGGCACTCGTAGAAACTTGTACTCTTGGAGTTCAATGTTCATGGGTTTGGCTATTCATAGAAGCTGCTATGAGGCTCTTGATCTTTACGATCAAATGCTGGTAATTTTTTGTTTTTTTGGGCAACTGAATATTGCTTTGTTCCTGCAAGTTCAAAAGAATGAGAAATGCTAGGTTTTTAGTTTTAAATACTAAGTGTATTACATCATAGAACAACCATAAGTATTGTGCTCTTAAGACACCATTCCCCGTTTTAGTTTGGTTTCAGAAACCAAAAACCATTATATTTTATATTAGTTATTACTTTTGGAGTTCTAGCATAATACCCCAATGTCTTGGCTAATACAAGAGAGAAGGAATTGCACCTGATGATGTCACATTCGTAGGACTTATATTGGCATGTATTCACGGCCGTATGGTCTGCGAGGCCGTGAACTCTTCAAATCTATGGAGAAGTTGAGTATTACTCCCAAGTTAGAACATTATGGATGCACGGTTGATCTCCTAGGTTGTTCAGGAGAGTTGAAAGAAGCATATGATCTGATACAAAGCATGCCAATGAAAGTGGACTCTGTTATAGGGGAAGTCTTCTGGGAGCTTGCAGTTTTCACTCTAACATCGAAATGTCTGAAAAAGCAGCTAAGTTCCTTTTTGAACTTGAGCTATGGAACCCAGCAAACTACGTCATTCTTTCCAATATATATGCATCAGCACGTCAATGGGATGGAGTCGTGACTTGTGAGGCTTAGAAAGGTGATGAAGGGTGCAAAGATAACAAAGGCAGCAGGGTATAGTTTCATTGAAAAGGGAGGCCAAATACACAAGTTTATTGTGGAGGACAAATCACATCCTCAAAGCCAGGATATACATACACTATTGAATGGATTTTACACTGAAGTAAAGCTTCTAAGAATTACAATTTATTGTCAATCTGATAATGAAGAAATGCAATTGTTTAATTGGAGCAAATTGGTCATTTCTGCTTGACAATTTAGAAGAAGTTTTGCCATCATATTGCAGAGCTTAATTTACTCCCACCCCTAATCTAGTTGAGGTGACTAGTGAGTGTTATTTCTTATATGTGAGTGATAAGCAAGAATCGAGTCACCTCACTCCACTCGGTTGTAAAATTAGTTAGACTGCATCCAATGAAATGCATATCCATGAGTAACAATGATTTCCCGAAGAATATTTCTGAGTGAGAACTTTGTAAATAAGTTTGTCTTGTTATTTTGTTGGCTAATATTTTCCGTTCATTCTCAAATTTTAAATAAATACGCACGTAGATTTTTGAATTTTTGAAAAGTATAATTTGATCTTTAAATTTTTAAAATTTTACAAATAAATCTTTTAATTTTTAAATTTTATAATTTAATCTTTAAATTTTTAAAATTTCACACACTAATTCTAAATTTTTGATTCCTATCTTGATTACTAAAAAAATTATTTATAAATCAAAAATTTAAAATCAACTTGTTAAATTTTTAAAATTTGTGAACTAAATTTTATATTTTAAAAATTTAGGAACCTATATACAAAGATTTATAAATTTAAATATCAAATCGTACATTTTAAAAATTCTAAAAATTCTAAAATATATATGTAAATTTAGTTAAATTTAAAAAATAAATAGAACACTTAAAAACTACTTCTTTTTCCTTTTTTTTTTCTTTTTCTGTTTCCAGTAATGTTGCAACTTATAAGTTCATTGAGGATGAAAAGATAAACTTCCTCAGACTAACACCCTATACTAGAAGGATGAGTAAGCGGCATTTCAGCCGAAGTGTATAACAAGTAACCCGAGCGTAAAAACATTAATTAAAGAAGTTCAAGGATGAGAACAAAAACAAATTAAATTTCATGGTGTAAGCAATATGCAATAGTGTATGAAAGCTAACATTTCTATTGCTGTTAATAGGTCAAAAGGACTGATGTTCTACTTTTAACATAAAATTATGTATGCTTCCACAGAAAAATGAACGTGTGAAAGAATCATAGTAACAAACAACAATATCAGTTCCTTAGTTTTCGATTAAGCCAACTTCTCCTTTCCTTGCCTTCGACTCCTTCCCACAAATTTAAGAATCTCGTCAATAAGTATGACAGGTGCTGAAATCAAAATGACCAGAAACCACTCGTTCAGGCTCAATGGAACAATTCCAAATACATTTGCTAAAAATGGAACATAAAGAATGAGGCAGTGGAGTCCAAACGAGACTGACATGGCCACCAAAAGCCAAGGGTTCCTCCAGGGAGGCATTGTCACCAAGCTACCTTCCTCAGAAAGAGCATTCAAAGAGTTGAACATCTCAATTGCAACCAAAACAGAAAGGGACAATGTCACTGCCTTTACTTTGCCAATAGAAAAATAGTCACAAGGGTTTGAAAATGTGATCAGTCGACCCTCACCAACCACATAAGGAGTTACAGTGAAGTTTGACCATGATGGACAATCCCTCCAGTTGCGAAGCTGAGACAAGTCAACCAGCGTATGTCCATCACTCACAAGATTGATACCCATAAAAGAGGCCTGAGTATACCACAAGATGAAGATACTAACTGTTGCAATGCCCACGTACGAGCCAATTACCTGCCACTTTAACACGTAAGTAAATAGGCAATGGAATTCCATTTAACTACTACTCAGCAATATAACACCTGTATCACAATGATAAGCTTATCAAACTCAACTGTTGTCTTTGCTCATTTATACTTTGCCTAGAGAAGCAAATTATTGAAAAGTTGACCTTTTGCCATACATACAATTTCAAAGAAAGAGTAGTGGTGCAACTAACCAAGTAGCGTAAAAGAATCCAAGAATTTATTAGAGCATCATCGCTTTTTCGAGGTGGTTTCCTCATAATGTCAACATCAGCAGGGTTAAAACCAAGAGCTGTTGCAGGTGGGCCATCAGTAACTAAATTCACCCATAAAAGCTGTACAGGTATCATGCATTCAGGTATCCCTAATGCAGCAGTCAAGAATACGGATATCACTTCTCCAATATTTGAAGAGATCATGTACCTAAAGACAGTTGTGGAAAAGAAGAGCACTTGTCACTTAAATGAATATCATGAAGAAGAACAAGAACAAGACACATGCCTGATAAAAGATTTCATGTTGTTATAAATGGAACGGCCCTCAGCCACAGCTGAAACAATAGAACTGAAATTGTCATCTGCCAAAACCATATCAGAAGCTTCTTTTGCAACCTGCAACATAAAGTAAGGGTGGTCAAATATGTTACAAAATAGTAGAAGTCAGAATATGAATATGACAATTTAGCTTCTTCTAGAATCACCAGTTCTTTCTTTCTTTCTTTTTTTGGGAGTGGGTTCTGAAAAATTATCGATCCTAAATGAAATGGCATAGGCTCAGTGAGCAAAGAAAAAAGAGTGATTAGCCATATTACCTCAGTTCCAGCAATTCCCATGGCAATTCCAATGTCTGCAAGTTTAAGTGCAGGAGCATCATTGACACCATCTCCTGTCATTGCAACAATCTCACCCATTTCCTTTAGCATCCTAACAATTTCTTGCTTATGTCGAGGTTCAGCTCGAGAGAAAACTTTCCCTCCACGTTTTGATAGTATTTCAATTCGTTCAGAAGAGGGAAGAGCCATGAACTCTTTACCTATAAAACTTTTTCCTCTAAGATCCTCACCTTCACTAAACAACTTGATTTCCTTACAAATAGCCTCAGCAGTGGACTTATTATCTCCAGTTATGACCATAACTTTGATCCCAGCTTCTTTACAATCATCAATTGCTTTGTAAACTTCTTCACGGGGAGGATCCTGCAAAAAATCAGTTGATTGATCATTTTATTCCAAAAGCTACAAGTTTAAAAATTGATTAGCAAACCAAAGAAATGTACTCACTCTTAAACCAACAGTTCCTACAAAAACCAAGTCACTTTCAATGGAGGAATAGCAAGCTGGATCAAGCAGCTTTTTGTGTACAGGATGCCTCTCATCGGAATAATCTGAAAGGTCTCCCAAGTCATCTTTATATGCCAAACCCAAACAACGCAAGCCCTTTGAGCTCATCTCCACAAGTCTTGAAAGCAACAGTTGCCTGCAGGGTTCATCTATGGGAACAAAGGATCCATCGGCAAGTTGAACATGAGAACTACGCTCCAGTAAACTCTCAACAGCACCCTACATATTCCAAGGTTATATGTACTGGAGAAGCACTAGGCTAGTTTAATACATAACAATAAGACATGGAATTTCATAGCTTAGCATACTAAAATAGCCATTAAAAAGTAACTTTCCAAAACTGTACAAAGGAAAAACATATGCAGTAAATAAAAAAGTTCATCAAAATAAAATAATTTAAGGATTAGAGATAGACCACCACCTTGACAAGAAGTCGATTACTCCCAGTTGGCTCCTTCACGATAACACTCATGGACTTCCGAATTCGATCAAACTCCAATGTTGCAACTCTTTTTGATCTTTTTATCCACCACTCACAACAGCCTGAACTAGGATAAATTTAATAGCTTTATAAATTATTCCAGGTGATTAGAAACTAAGATCACATACAAAAAGTAAGTATTTTCTCACCAAGTTTTACTGAGCTACTGTCAATTAAACCTGCAGCAAGTCGTGTGTCCCGAATTTTATTCCTTGACTTGGCATCTGGAACACCCATTTTCTCAACTAAAACCTTAAGAGCTGCCTCAGTGGGCAAGCCAGCAGCTCGAAAAAGACTTCCATCATAATAAATGCCAGCATCATTGCAAACAGCACATATTTCTGCTATAGCTTGCAAGTTAGGATCCATGTTGTAGCAAGTCCAATCAACAATACTGCCATCCTTAGGATCATAAGTTGTGCCTTCAACACGGATTGTTCGAGAAGCAGTTGTTTTCCCTCCTAATGTGAAGAATTCTGTGACAGCCATCTGATTTGTTGTCAAGGTGCCAGTTTTATCTGAACAAATCACAGTGGTACATCCTAAAGTTTCTACACTTGGAAGCTTTCTCACTATAGCATTTTTTTGTGCCATTTTCCTTGTACCTAGAGCTAAACAAGTTGTGATAACAGTAGGAAGGCCTTCTGGGATTGCAGCTACTGCAAGAGCGACTGCTATCTTAAAATAGTATGTGCATCTCTCAAAAGAAAATTGAATATTTGTGGGTCGTCCATCAACAAGATCCCATGAGAGAAAATTCTTGTAGTTTATGATCCATACAATAAGACAGACAAGTCCAATTGCAGTAGTGAGTCTGCTCCCAAATTCATCTAGCTTCTTCTTGAGAGGTGTATCATTATCTTCTAGAGATGCCTCATGTATTTGCTTTTGTATTTTTCCAATTTCAGTGTCCATACCAGTGCTAATTACAATACAGATACAACTACCATTAGCAACAGTAGTGCCTGCAAAAACCATGTTTTCTTTAGCCTGCAAATCACAATCATTCATAAAAATGGGATCGGTGCCTTTCAAGACAGGATTTGCCTCTCCAGTCAATGAGCTTTGCTGAACCCTCAAAGTTGACGTCTTCAAAACTGCAACTCTCATGTCAGCAGGGACTTTGTCTCCAACTCTCAATTCAACAATATCACCTGGAACAAGCTCACTTGCAGGTAAATCTGGCACGAAGTAGCCGTCCCTTAAAACCTTCGTAGACTCACATTGCATCCGTTTAAGGGCTTCAAGTGCTTTTTCAGCATTATTCTCTTGCCAAACTCCAACAATGGCATTAATGATTAGAATTAATACAATCACAAAGGGTTCCACATAGGCTTCAAAACCAGATTCCTCTAATTCACTCCCTTGCATATAAGCTAAAATGAAGGATATGAAAGCTGCAACTAGGAGTATCTTTACAAGCATGTCATCAAATTGTTCCAATACTAAGTGCCATAAAGGCTTCCCCTTTTCTTTAACGAGCTCATTCCACCCATACCTCTCTCGGCGTTTCTCAACCTCATAAGTGCTTAGACCTTTATCTAGTTTCACAATGTGCTCTTTTAAAGCCTGCTCAACTGTGCAAGACCATGCAGGAAATGCCTTTTCCTCCATTTTTATGTCTTAATTTGTTGCTCAATTTTCCACTCTGACAATACCTTCAGTTAATACAAAGTCTAAAGCCCATAACAAGTTCCTACATAAAGTCAAGACACATAAGACAACGTCTACAGTTAGACTAACATGAAACCAAAAGAGTGAACGCTGAGTTGTTATTCATTAATTCTGAGTATTCTACTTACCAATTAATTTTTTCTCTCTCTCTAACTCGTAAGTATATGTTTTCTAAGTAAAAAAGTTGTAATAGTATTGAATTTTGTTAACATATATTACCACATCATTAATAATAATAAATAATTTATCGTGAATCTGCAAAACCAGGAAGACAATATCAAAGAACTTTAATTACCATGTAACATGCGTAAATAATAAGTGCAGAAAGCGACAAAAAGATTTTTATTTTTATTTTTGTCTATATTACCACAGCAACCACAATAACAATTTTTTTTTTAAAATATTAAGATAACATAAGTGCATAACTGAAAACATCTACAAATGGAAAATGACCAAACAAAAAAATTCTACAACGGGGAGAAATGGAGAGAAAATTTAATAAAGTCCATAACAAACGCCAACAAATCTCAAGAGAGTGAGCTGGAGGGTAAAGGAGATGACATGACTAATTTCGGCAAAGTTCGACGGGAAAAAAAATATATAGAAGAAGAATAGTTTCAACTTTCAAGATTATCAATTGGGGTTAAAAAAATAAAGACAATAGAGCATAAAAATAAAAGCAAAGAATACCAGCACCATATTTGCAAATTCGAAGTTGCAACCAGCCCAGGCAAAGAAAATTTAACAGAAACGTGAAGAATAAACACTTGGAGAACTGTAAAGGTTGCTAGAAGGAGAAAGAAGAGAAAATTTACCACACAAACAGGAGGTGAGCAGAAAAGATGCTGGCCTGGAAACAAAGCAAAGCCTTAAACTAACCAAAAATGAAATATCCGGTTCTCTGTAAAGAAGCACCCGCAAAGAAGAAGAAGGGTAAAAACAGTTATTTGAAATATCCGGTTCTCTGTAAAGAAGAACCTGTAAAAGAAGGATAAAAGCAGTTATAGGTCGTAGTGGTAGACTGGTAGTGGACTCGTCCTTTCACCAATTTTCTCTGGCTTTGCTTTCGTTAAACCTCTTGGATCTACGATGTTTTCAAAATTTTAAAAAGCATGTTTCATTTCATTAAAAAAAAAACACATATTTCAGTTACGAAACTGCCCCCGTTTTTGTGGACACGTAAGTAACGTGTGTCGCATTCCGATTCCCTTGGATAAAGTAAGAAGACTGTATTTTATAATATAATATAGTATTTTATTTCGTTACTTGAAATTATATACATTATTTTAATAAATATTTTTTTATATTTTATATTTTTTAGTATTTTATTATAAATTTAAATTAATCATAATTAATATATTTTATATTTTATAATTAATCTTTAAATTATATTTTTATTCTATTAAAATATTAATAATTTTTACTTTTTAAATTTTTGAGTTCTCTATTCTTCACTAATATTCTTGATACGTTCATTTGAGATCTACGTCCTCACGAGAGATCTCGACATATCTTTGTAATGATTTTAAATGATGATAAATGAAAAATTTTAAATCATAAAAAATAAAATAAAAAAGGGGTTCCTAGCTCCATTCACAACTCTATTTTCAATATATTTGATTCATATGGTTAAAAATAAATTGAAATGGTAATGTTAATGTTAATGATAATAACCTGAATATAAATAAAATTATATTATTGAATTAGAATAATAATGATAATAAAATTGATTATAAAAAAAATAATATTATTATTGTAATGTTTGAGTTGATAAATAAAATAAATGAATGAATCATTTATTTATATATAGTATAAAAAAATGAGATATATTTATTATTATTATTATTATTATTATTACAGTAAGTATATATTAGCAATAATTTACGGTAAAAATATCACTACAAAAACTATCAACTTTGTTGGCAAGGTTAATACCAATTTACCGTGTATAGAATGGTATCTGCGGAGGTTCGCTCCTGTTTCTGTTATCTCATATAACAACAATAAGAATTGAAATTGTTCAGCCGGCTAAAGCATAGTGTCACGACCTTAATTTCTCCAAGATGATCACATGCAAGACTTAAATTTCTAATCACCGTATTCGCTTTCTTCAATCCGAAAATAACTCCAAAGAGAATAGAGAGAATTTGCAAGAATGCTTGACGCTTTGCAGAGAAGTTTTACGATAATAATCACAAGCACCTCACGATTTCCAAGATTTCCCAAATGAATCAAATCAAACTACACTGTGCCTATTTATAAAGGCTTCTAAACTTAAGAAAGATGCCACCACTTTCTAGAGTCTTCCTAGTCTAGAATGTACAAGGGTATTCTGATTTATCTACATTGTGCCACAAGGCTCTAGACCTTCTAGCCAACTCTGCAGAGTCTTCTAGGTTTGTCTAGCTCCTTCACGACCTTCCTGGATGTTCCGTGATACTTCCAGCCAGCCTTCTACATCCTTCCTGACGTTCCGAAGCTTCCTAGCGGCTCTTACATCCTTCCTGATGTTCCGTAAGCTTCTAGCGTTTCCCGAACCATCCTAGCGTATTCTAGAACGTTACTAGCCCATTCTAGCACTCTCCACGCGTGCTCTAGAACATTCTGTGTCTTCAAGCTTGAGTTGAGTCCGTCCAACTCTAGCCATTTCTAGACTTCTGCAGCAACTCTAGAACTTTCCATGGTCTTAGATCCTTTAAAGGCACCAACATTTGGATTTTTAGGCCAACTGGGGCGAGACGCGACACCCTCCCCCACTCCTAAGCCTCTGACGCCTCGTCGCGCCCTTCAAGTTGAAACCTCTCTATAACATTTTTGAATAGCCACAAGGAATCCTCGTGTTCCCAACTTGTCTCTTCTTCCGGGGCATTTTTCCATTTGACCAAGTATTCCCATAACTTGGTATGCCCCTCCGTCGGATCAAGTCGATCCTCCCAAATCGAGTCTCTTCTCGTTGAAGGAGGGTTTCTGATGCGCGGTAGGCACCCTCTCGGGTTCTCCCTTACTTATGTCTTCCTTATCTCCACGAAAGGATTTAGTACATGCATACATGAAAACAGGATAAATTTTAAGCTTCTGAGGAGTCATAGCCTTTATACGACGCCTTACCGACTTTCTTAAGGACAGTGAAACGGTCCCTCATATTTCCGCAATATCCCCTGCTAGCGAGTCTTCTCGCAAGAACTCCAATCATGTCAGCAATAGTTTGACAAGGACTAGATTTCCTTCCGAAATTGACCATCCTTCTTTTTCGTTAAATTTCCATTTCTTCATCTTCTCGTATGCCATATGCAAATAGGCTCCTGGCCAACTCCACTTGCTCATGCCACGCCTTGGAAAACTTGAAAGCACCGGGCTCTTTCCTTCGTATCTCGTGGTCAAGGCATTTAGGGTCAGCTGGCCGCCGCCCATGACAATTTCGGGCGGACTCTTCTGGGGTGACTCGCCTCCTTGCAGACATTATACGAGAATCGGGCTACATCCAACGCCTTTGCCCAATCCCGTTGATCGGGCACTCACAAAAGGCTCAAGATACAACTCCGGTGAACGCATTGGCACGTTCCATTCGCCCAATGCCGGGTGGAAGTCAGGAGAAATTCATGTCCGATCCCAACAACTGGAATAGTTCCGTCCAAAATTTCCTCGTGAATTGTGGGTCTCGTTCACTCACGATATTGGAAGGAATTCCCCAATGCTTCACAACATTCTTGAGGAACAACCGTGCCGTCTTATCTGCCGTGCAGTCCGTTGAGGTAGATATGAATGTCGCGTATTTGCTGAAGCGATCAATCCCCAGGATACTGCTGCCAAAGCGCTCTGATTTTGCGTACAAGTGATGAAATCCATGAGACACTCTCCCACGGTCTCTCCGGGAACGGGCAATGGATCTAGCGTACCTCCCAGTGTACGCCGCTTTGTCTTCCCCTTTCGACTCAGCCGCACGCTCACCATGCTTCCGCCGCACAACTCGATTTATCCACCCGGCCCTCGGGCTCATTATCAGGTCTTCAGTGTCGAGCTCCAACTCGACTTTACGGTTCACCTCCCTCCTCGAGGTAACCGTTGGGCGAGTGCCCCATGCATCACCCCTCGGGATTCATCTGCCCAGGTAGCTCGCACTTCCGTTGGCAAGCTTCGACTTTGGACACTTCAAATATCACCAAGGGGACTTATCTCGTGGCAACTCGCACGTCCGCTTCAAGAAAGCTCATTTTTGGCGACGCCTCAAACATCACCTCACGGGACTTATCTAATGCAACTTGCCCTTCCGTCGGCAAGCTTGGCTTTGGCGACTCGCCTCGTACTCTTTTCGAGATATGGTCGCAACTCTCTTCGTCCTTCTTCAATCCCCGATTTGAGGCCGAGAGAGCTCGGGCCGTGCGTCGGTGGCCCGTCCGCTCTACCACGCAAGCTCTCGAACCATCCATGATGCATACGTAGCTTGAGTATGGCACCAAGAAAGCTCTTACCTGGTCCAAAACTCCATGCCGAATACCATCGAAAGTAGTCATCTATAGCGCGCCACCGATAAGTCCACTTGCTCTACGCACCAAGATCGACCTTAACTCCGCGAGCAACTCCATGTAATGGTAACGTCGCTGAAGTTAACCGCCTTCGCAGAACCCTCCATTGACAACCTTAGGCCGAGTCTCCTTGCTTTCTTCCACCGAAACAAAGTCACAGACGCACCCGTGTCGACCCAAGGCTTTCGCGACCTTCCCACGATGGTCGCATCTACATACATTAAGCCTTTGTGGTCTTGTGGCACTCGCATTGCACCAAGTGTGCGCAAAGAACCCATCTTTGCACCATCGTCCGACTCACCTCCATCTTGGTTATGCGCGAGACAACTAAGGCGCTGCAAGGCCTTCCTCTTCGACATTCGCGTGCCCAATGCGGTCCGTCGCATATAAAGCACGTCACCCGGCTTCGAGGCATTCCGATCCTCCTTCTCCTTCCCTTTGTCCCCGTGGCTTGAATGAGGAGCCTGCCTTTATCATTGTTTTAGAACCCCACTTTTGGTACGGCCTCCATTACTCTTCTCTCCACCAAACTTCTCACTGTGCTTTGCCCTCCTTGCTCGCGAGTAGTCGACAAGCTTTCTGCGTCGCAATGGCCGAAGATAAGTCTCTGGACACCACGTCGCAGCTCCAAATTAGCCCATGATTGGGAGACCGTCCATAACAAGAATGTGGCATCTCTTGCTGGCCAGGTCGGGACTTCAAGCAAAGAAGGTCAGTGGAACTCCTTCACATAATCCCTTACGCTACCACCGTTTTAACCGCCGCAGCCGCCCGCTCCTCTTCAAAGATTTAGGGAAGAACTACATCTTGAATTCCCTTTTGAAGTCATCAAAGGTATCAATCGTGGCAAACCCCTCAAGCAGACATCTCCATGCCTCCGTCTCCACCACAACATCGCAGCTTGTCGGATAAATACATGGGCCGTTAGCTCGATTCGCTGCATACCGTTAGGCCAAGAATTTCAAAGTATTGCTCTAGCCCCCATAAAGAGTTCTCCACTTCCCCTAGCGTTCCTAACGCCTATCAAGGTCTCTGCTCTGGGAACATCCACCCTCTTAGCCTCAATTACAGGGCGTTCACTTCCTCGCGCCATAGCCCGCTACATGTAGCCAGATCACCACCCATATCCTCCATTCTAAGCAATACATTAAAGTTCTCTTTCTGGACAAGATCCCTTACCTTGGCAAGTTCCACCTTTAGCCCATCAATCTCTGCCTCAATCCACCGCTCAGCTCATTGAGCCGACATCTTAACCGCCGTACGGATTTCCCCACATCCTCGGCCTCCAAGCCATTAACGCTCCTCTAAGTTGTCAACCCGATCAAACAGCCTCCCCTAAGCCGTCTCCGCGCACTTCCCACTCGTGCCTGCTAGAAAGCAAGTCTTTCGACTTGGCTCGAGATTCCTTCGTGGCTTCCTCCGCACTTCCTCACGCCACGTTCCATTGGTGCAACGTCCACGCTGTGTAGCTTTGGCGTGTTCTTCATTTTTGCCAAAGATATAGACACTTTAACCGCTTCTCGATACCAACCGTCACGACCTTTAATTTATCCAAGAATGGATCGTGTGCAAGACTTAGCTCGGTCCGTCGCACTAAGCCCCGCTTTCAATCCGAAAATGGAACTCCAAAGAGAATGTAGAGAGAATTTGCAAAGAATGCTTTGTATGCTCTGTAGTAGAAGGTTTATGATACAATTGCTAAGAATTCTCAAGGATTTCCAAGATTTCCCAAGATGAATGCAAATGAAGACTGGTGTCTATTTATAACAATGGGCTCTAAACTTAAGAAAGTACGCCACCACTTTCTAGCCTTCCTAGTCTAGAATGTACAAGTATTCTAGATTTATCTACATTGTGCCACAAGGCTCTAGACCTTCTAGCCCAACTCTGTAGTCTTCTAGGTTTGTCTAGCTCCTTTACGCACCTTCCTGGATATTCCGTATACTTCCCGGGGCAGCCTTTCTACATCCTTCCGGACGTTCCGTAAGCTTCTACGCTTCCCGAACCATCCGCATTCTAACGGGGAACGTTCTAGCCCATTCTAGCACTCTCCACGCGCTCTAGAACATTCTTGCGTTCTTCAAGCTCATTGAGTCCGTCCAATCAGAGCCATTTCTGGGCATTTCTAGCAACTTCTAGAACTTTCCACGTGTCTTAGATCCTTGCGCAGCCCAACATTTGGATTTTTAAAAAGAAGCTGACGTGACAATAGGTAGTAGAAGTGTTATTATTTGTTATTTTTAAAATATATTTTTAATATTAAATTTTATTGATTTAAAATATTATATCATTATATATTTTAAAAATAATGAATAATTTTTTTTAAAAATAAAGCAGGTGAAATAAAATAGTGAAAAAGAGACAACTTTGAGTTTTGCTTTAATGTTGAATTTAAGATTAGCTTGAACATTTCACCATCCATACCCACCAAAAAAAAAAAGATTTAGAATTCGTTGGGAATGGGAGGCCACTCATCGTCAAACCATTAAATAACTTAGGGCTTCGAGAGTCCAAGTTGTTAACCAATTTCCATTCAAATATATTCATTGCGTTACAACGAGGCATTGAGACCCAATTTTTTTTTTAATTAATTTTAAGATTTTATAAATTGTATTTGAGTAAAATTTTGAATGTGTAATAATTTATTGTAAATTTTTATGTAAAAATCAAATTTATTATATAAATTTTGAATTGATGTCATCGAGTTAGTCAAGATCTCATTGCTTCTTCTCGATACACCACCAATTAGGGGCCCGTTGGAGACCTTGTTGCATCATAGACAACGAAAATCAATTTTACTTATAAAAGGTTGTGAAAACATCCCATTTTTTCACACTAAAATGTCATTTCATCTCTTTGTAAAAAAATTCATTCTAAAATATTATCAATTTTGATATATTTTTAAGTGATCAAACCGATGTTAAAATATTCACACATATGAATTACAAATAGTAAATTGAGAAGTAAAGTTGTTAAAATTTATTCCACAAGTTCAAAAGGTTTTCACTAAAAAAAATGAGTCAATGATGAGAATAAAAGATAAATATATTCTCATGTAAAGTTAAGAGTACAAGACAAACATATTATCTTAAAGGGAAACTTACTTTACTTTTTAGTCATGCATTGTTTTTTAGAAAAATTACATCCATATTAGTATATTTAAAACTGTGAAAAAAATATATAGATATTATCACATATAGATTCATGAGTGAATTACATATTTTATTGTTATATAAACATGCATTGATATACATTAAATGTATATTCGTCTAGTCTAAGAAGTGGGAAAGTATATGTATGTCTTAATTTTAAAAGAAATTTTTTTCACTATATACCATATATGAATATTATTTTTTAAAATATGTATGATATTTTTACAATGTATTACATGCATAATTTTATTTTTTGTATTATTTTACATGGAATAAACTCCAAATGAGTTTATCGTAATTCAATCATATTTTTTTATAAATTATGTTATAATAGATTTCAATAAAATAATACGTGGCTTAGTGTTAATCAATAAGTGATTTTAGAAATATTTTTTTATTTTATTTATATTTTGGAATACTATAGGAGATATTATTGTATTTTTGTTCTTTATAATTAATGAAGTATGATTTAATTTTCAATATGTTATTACAGGTTTTAAAATACTAGATATTCTAAATTTATTGAATGTTTTAAAAATTATATTTATAAAAACAAATCTACAAATATAATTTAACTCGTTCATTCCTTCTACCTTTAAGTATTCATTTTTTGGGGAAGGCACACAGACTTTGAGATTTTTTATAGTGCACAACTTAAATGGTTGTTATTATAATTATTATTTATAAAATTTGATATATTTATAGCAACAAATATTATTATCACAAAAAATAATATACTTTTAGAAATATTTTTAAAAATAAAAACTTTACTTTTGACAATAATGTTTATTGTTTTGATAATGAGGTTATTCTTATTCAATAATATTAATTAATTATATTAAAATTATTAAAAAATAATTTTATACATTTTTATTCAAACATCGGTAAAAATAATTGTATAAATATCATTATTTTTTAATAAATTTATTGATAAAACCATAATTATTATTATTAACACAAAATTTTCATTTTAAATAGAGAATTTATTCTTACGATAACATTTATTACTTTAAAAATAGCGACTTCCTTTTTTTCATTAATAAAGATGTTGAGACTCAAAACCATTTTCCAAATGTTGTTATTAAAAAAATAGTCGTTATTAGTTGAATTCATGTATAACTAGTTCAACCTGACATCAATGTTCTCCTACATTTCAAAGTTTCAAGAATGTTTAATTAAATAAATCTTAAATTTACATAAATTTATATATATTAATTAATTATATTAACGTTAAATATATTAAAATTATTAAACAAATAAGTTCTTAAAAAATCAATAACTTCAAATGAAAAGGCTTATTATTAACACCAATATTATTATTTCTCAAAAAACAAATCTCCAAAAAACACACCAATATTATTTATATTTATAATTTTTTTTTCAAAACCAATAATTCTTTTAATTTTCACCATCATAATAAGTTACGCTAAATATGATTGTTTTTTTGAATTTATTTTAACAAGTGATATACTAATATTAATGTTTTTTTTATGAAATACTATTATTAATGTTATAAATGTTAAATAACGTTCTTTTTTAAAAACTTTGAAAAAGGTAAAAGATTCGTGCGAGTTTGATTAGTTCGAAGTGGTTCGAATTAATTCAATTTAAATTTTTTCAATCTTAATTTAATTTAAATTTAATTTGAATCAACAAAAATAATCCAAATCAAAGCTTACTAGACAAACGAAATTGTTTAAATTGATCTAAATTAACTCGAATTATTAATTACATGTTTTTTAATTTATTAAATTATTTTATAATACAAAATATATATATAATATTAAAGTTGATTAGTTCAAATACATTACATAAAACACCAAAAATTAAAAAAAATATTACAATAATTAATTTATTTAATAAATTATAAATAAACACTCATACACAATTAATCAAATATATATATATATATATATATATATATATTAATACAGAATACAAGAAACAATACTTATTTTAAAGATAATGTATTTTTAAATATCATCATTTTTTTATATGCCTGTCAGTTTAATTATTTAAAAAATTATTTAAATTTTCCTACTTATACTTTTTATGTGAAATTTTTGTTTGTTTTTATTCATCACAATCTTTAAAATTATAATATTTTGTATTTAATTAATAAATTTTATTATATTATTAATATTTAAAAAAATTATATTTATTAATTATTAGTTTAAATAATTATTTTAAACATTCTAACTATCTATTTCATAATTTTTTGATTATTTATCAAGAAAATATTACATATATTTACATTTTATGTATTAAATAATAAAATTAATTGTTTTGATATTTTTTAAATTTTATTAAAAAAATCATAATTTTATTAGTATATAACTTTTTTGTGATTTTTTTGTTCAAACTTTTCATTCACAACATAATATTTTTAATGGATTTGTAAAATATTAAGTATTTGCATCAATTAATATATCATTTATTAATTAAATATAAAATTAAAAATATTATATAATAAATTAATAATAATATCATTCTTTAATAAATATCAATTAAAAAACATTATTCTTTTGGTAACGTAGATATTGAATATGTTTTTCTTTTCAGGAAAAATAATGAGTATGTTTGAGCAAAGGTAATGTTTAGCATTTTTATAAAGCTATTCATTTTATAAAAGAATGAACGCTAACTTAAATCACATCTTTGAAAAAGTTACATCATAACAATTATTATTATTTTTTTTATCTAACAAGATATTAATACCCTCGTAATTTAGCGAATCCGCAAACCAACTCCACCATCGCACGTGTGTGCCTCCTAACAGATTCGAAAGCATTGAAATTGATACAAAATTTGTATCCAACTTATTAGACAACAAATAGTCAACTCTTAATTTGCTTAATAAAATAAAATATCGCCATCCAAGTGACAAATAAATCAATAATTCAGGATATTAACTAAAAAAGTTGGTAATTAATCAAGGTTAATACATTATCGTTAATTAATAATGAAAGTATATGTATTTGTTGTATTAAAATTTTAATAATTTTTATTTTAATTATATAAAAATTAAAATTATATTCATGCTATATCTATTTAATTTTAGAATGACCGCATTAATCCTTATAAAGTAAATGAATTAAAAAATAGGAAAAAAAAAGCTCATAGAAAATTTTATAAATAAAAATGTATGATAAAGTTTATTGTAAATAATAATGATCATTAATTTTGTTAGTAATATTTTCCATTTAAACTAAATTTTCATAATAGGTAAAATAAATGGCACAAAGGTAACAAATATTTCAATATATAAAAATATTTTCATTTGAAGTGTACTTAAATTTTACTATTATTCTTAACGCTAATAAAAATAAATATTTACAAATGATGCTTTATATTTATAAATAATAAATATTAATAAAAAAAATTTATTCAAAGTATATTAAGAGAAATAAATATATCATTATAAAATTTTATTAATACTTGAATACATAAGAATACATTATTATAATAAAAAAATTAATTTGGATTAAAATTATGAAAACAAATAACATGTCAATTTTATATGCATCTTATTAACTTTATTATCATAAAAATAATTTTAATATATTCTTCCTTTTTAGATGATGCATTTTTAGGTTGTAAAGCTTTAATCCATAAAAAATTATAAAATTTTACTGATTTAAAGAGATGGTAATGATATAGATTATAAAAAATATTATTTTTTTTTTATTTATGAACTATTATTATTTATTTTTATTTAAGGTGATTGTATAGGTGTTATATTTATCTTGAAGATAACAATTAAATCATGTACTTATTTTTATGATAATTTAATTACATTATTATTAAAAATTCTTATAATAATAAATAATCATTTTTAAAGTTTTTGTTTTTTTCCTACTTTTATTTAATTTTTTTAGTTACAATTCATTCAAATTAAAATATCATATATATAATGCAGTTTAAAAATAAAAACAATGAAAAAAATATATTTATCTTTGTGTAGTAATTTTTAAATAACAATAGTATTAATTTTTTATAAAATAATACATGACTTTAGCATCATTTTTGCCATAAGCAAAATATACAATATTTTTTTCTAATTTTTTTAACCTTAATTATTGCTCGACGAATAATTAATGTTATATTAATTTAATAAAACTTTTAACTTCATAAAGTAAATTTTTTGAAAAATAAATATAAGTTACTTTTAATCATCACTGTACTTATATAGCAAAAAATAACTATCACAATTACGTTTCAAAATGAACTATTCTAATTGAATTAATTAAAAGATTATATTCCTCGCATAAATTTGTAAACAAAAAGGTAATATATACAATTAATTTATCAATTATTAATGCCTAATTGATTTGTTCACCAATGTCTAATAATATGTTTTTCACATATTCACTCTATACACAATAAAACATATAAAGTGAGTATATGTGTAATATGATAAAAAAATAACATTTTGTAAAAATAAATTTATTGATTAATTTTTATATTAATTTATTTATATAAATTAAAATCGACATTTTATGATTAATAGGTTAATAAAATAGTGATTATTATTAAAAAATATTAAAATTAATTTCATTGGATATCGACAATTATAAGAATTATATTGTTCGTAAAAATTTTATTTAAATAAAATTCATTTAAAAATTTAAAATAAAATAAAAACAGTAAAAAAAATGCAATGTATAAAATATAAGTTTTTTTTATAAAGGACAATGACATTTTAAAAAATATTAAGGAAATTTGAAGATTCTAAAAGAAATAATTTTTATCCTAATATTTGAAGTATTATAAATTATAGTTATAAGTATAACTCTTTTATTTATCTATTATTATTTTTATTTTTGAGAAAAAGGGTGAAGTCTATATATATATATATATATATAAAGACAGCCAATAAGAGAAAAAAACGTTTTGAAAGATATGCGTAAGATCATAAAAGTTTTATTAATAAAAGAAATCATAAATAACATAAAATATATTATTTAATTTTTTTATATTCATTTAGAATAATAATCATATATGTAATTAAAATAAAAATAGTTGAATAAAATTGATAAAAAAAAAATATGTAAATAAATATATATAATAATGAGATATAATATAGTAACATAAAACTGCCCACTTATCCTCAAGTTAACGGAAGTCTAATTTTTGTAGATTGGTATGTTAATGTGTTACCAATGATCGAGTGCATATTAATTTGGAGATATTTTAATTAATATATTAATATTTTATATTTTTGAAAGATTATTTTGACATTTTGACATTTTGGTATTTTAAGGAATTTCTTATTTTGATATTTTATATATTTAATTAAAATAGAAAAAAATAGAAAAAATCAAAAATATATCAAAGTTATTTTTATTTTGATTTATCAATAAAATTATAATAAATAAATAATTTTTATTTTTCATGTCACTTTTCCATATGTCTTAACGACTTTTGCTCGTGTGTTATATACCAATAATTAGCGAGCAGTGACAGCAAAAGTGGAAAATAATTTCATCTCATTTATTATAATTGTAACCCTTTAAATAATTCAATTATTTAAGATAATTTTATTTTTAATTTTAATAAAAATATATTTATTTACCTTGCGTGTAATTATATAATTTTTTTAGACTTAAAAAATAAAATCTTATATATAAAAAAATTATATTATATAATTAGATTTAATTTTATTAAATATCAGATAAAATTAAGAAAGAGAGGTAAATTTAGTCATTAAAATATGTTAAATTCACTAGTAAGATAACTCATCCACTATCATTATTCCACTAATTAACGGCAATATTTGGCTCCACTATTATAGCTTAAAATAACTAATACTCGTAAAACAGATCATACAAGTAAAAAATATTAAAAATATATAAATTTATATTTATTTTTGTACTTATGTCATTTAATTATATCACATATTAACCCACGAAGAAAACTAATTTTTAAGTTAAATTTATAAAAGTAAATACAAATAACAAAGTCTTAATTCCTAACAATGTGGTACAATCTGATAAAAATATTGTGCTGGAAAGTCGAGGGCCTAAAATCATTATTTAGTACGGTGAGTATTTAACAGCTGCGTAGCCCTCTTTTAATTTAAGGTGGGTCACTATTTTTTTTCAAATAACAAATATACATACGGATAGGCAATTGGTAAGGTGCGTCCCTATATTTAAAGTCGATAACATTATTTTCAGTACTTATAAAAACTATGCATTTCTAATTAACAATGTTCGGATATCCAGATTGTTTTGGTGTCCCTCCCGCCCAAATCTTTCAACTAAAATTATATATAATATTTTATAAAATACACTTAATTAATCAATTATCTTAACTTTTTTTTCCCTAAAATTACTATCAATATTAACACACAATTTGATATAATTAACTGGAATGATTTTTAACAAAGAAAAATTAAGTCGAAGTCGATTGCCTTTGCTCTTGATGAGGTCATACTTGGACATCTTCGATCATTGATCCCACGGCTAAGCCTTATTACCATAAAGATGCAAAATTCAATATCACTTAGAGCTCCATCTCAATCAATAGCTCCTTCTATAACCATGGACTCATCATCCTCTTTACCCATTCCTTCCATGCTCGAAATCAGATGTTATGAATCCTCTTTTTGATTTGCCCATTAGCTTAAACCCTTTGCATAGTTCACTCACAAACCTCCCTACCTCCAACTTCTCTACCATAACCCCGTAACAAGTCTTCGTATTCAGTCATCGTTGTCGTAATTTTCTTTCCACCCCTTTCATTATATTACGTCCTCTTTTTAATGGGAAGACTGTTAGGATAATCACAATTTCAATTTGAACTTAATTAAGCTCTAAACAACGGAATTAAACATATTCTCCTTATTTATGTGAATCTTTTAGGAAACAAATAAATAGGGTTTAAAATGAAACATTCACAAAATCAACACAAGCAATTTACGTGGAAAAACCTTCCCGGTGTAGGAAGGAAACAACCACGACACTCCTCTCCAAAACTTCCACTATCAAGAAACAATTATACAACAGTTCTCTCTAGGTAAAACTAGAGGCAAACAATCAACAACATCATCAAGAATACACTTCTTGGAAACTAAAAATTATTTCAAGAAGAATGGAGAGATCTAACTCAATTCATAGTCACTGTTCACTGCTTAGAATTTCTCAAACCGGTGAGTCAAATCCAAATCCCACCGCATAGATTAAAGAGTCTTGAGTCGTGAACCTGCCTGAAAAATTTCAGCTTAATCAGACTACAAACGACTTTCCATCGGAGCACTTGATGAAGGCTTGTTAGAGAAGGAGAAACTAAAAAACTGAGAGTAGTTTTTCTACTGCTGCTTTTTGTGCACACGTTTTTCTCTATAGATATTTACACACAACAACACCCTAAATGAGTTTATTAATTAAAGCAATGAAATGACATAATTGCCCCTTCTTACTCCATGGGATTTTAAGCCACATGGGCTTTCCTTGGGCTTGATAACTGTATTTTATATAGTTATTATCACCTATTTTATTAATTATTATTGCTATGTTTTTGACATTTTTGGTTATTTTTAGTTAAATAAATTAATATTTTCTCTTTATGTGTTAAGGAATATATTTTGAAGAAAATTAAATAAATTGAATCGAAAACATACTTAATTTGAAATTTATGTCCAAAAATTTAATTTCAAATACAAGAGTGCTTAATTGCAATTTATAAAAGTCAAAAATATAATTTAAATTAATATTGGGCTTAATTTTAATTAATAAAAGTTTTAGAATTTAATTTAAATTAAAAAGGGGTTGAATTGTAATTAAAGAAAGTTTAAAATGTAATTTGAATTAAATTTATGGGTCAAAATGTAATTAAAGAAATTTATATTTTCTACAGGAAAATGAAGCCACGCGCACCATTATTTACGGTAGACACCAACCGATCGATCAGACAATCAACGGATAGGATTAGGCGTGTGGATTGCAAGCGCGACAAAAGAGAGTGAACGTGGAATTCAGTGTTTACGCGACGATGCCTGAGTGGGGCCCACCTGACGCGTAGGCCGGCGTGCAAGTAGGACCCACGTGTTTGACGTGTCCAGTCGTTGTCCCTCACGTTTCGCGCACCCCAACCTCAAAATTTAAGCAATAATTGCCCTATTTATAGCACCAAAAATACATCTAAAAAATATACATTTCTCTTTAATTACGCAGACACGCGTATGGGAATTGGATATCAAAATTATTATTTAAACATACGCGTGAGAGACATCAAAAACAGGGGCACCGTTTCTGATCTTTTTTTAATTCAATCTGTGTGACACGTGTCAGCGTCTGATTCGTTGAAAGAAATGATGGGACACGTGGCAGAATATTATTTGATATCAAGGACGGGTGCACGATAGACTACCGCATGAGATTGGGGCCCAAGAAACGTGAGGGACATCTGCTGAGACGCATGTGCAATTCTGCACTTTTACGTTCACCCAAATGTGCCACGTGTCATCACCTGATTGTTTGAAGGGAACGTGGGACACGTGGCATACTTTAATTGGCTGGAGGGAAAGACTGCACGTGATTTCGGTGCACGGGATTGAGGCACGCGAAACGTGGGGGACAGTGGCTGGACATGTCAGACACGTGGGTCCCACTTGCATGCCGGCCTGTGCGGCAGGTGGGCCCCACTCGTGCACCGCAACGTAAACACTGAATTCCACGTTCACTCTCTTTTGTTGCGCTTGCAATCCACGCGCCTAATCCTATCCGTTGATTGTCTAATAGAACGGTTGGTGTCTGCCGTAAATAATGGTACGCGTGGCTTCCTTTTTCTATAGAGAATATAAATTTCCTTAATTGTATTTTAACCCACAAATTTAATTCAAATTACATTTTAAATTTTATTTAATTACAATTCAGTCCCTTTTCTAATTTAAATTAAATTCTAAAACTTTTATTAATTAAAATTAAGCCCAATATTAATTTAAATTATATTTTTGACTTTTATAAATTGCAATTAAGCACTCTTGTATTTGAAATTAGATTTTTGGACATAAATTTCCAATTAAGTACGTTTTCGATTCAATTTATTTAATTTTCTTCAAAATATATTCCTTAACACATAAAGAGAAAATATTAATTTATTTAACCAAAAAAAACCAAAAATGTCAAGAACATAGCAATTATAATTAATAAAATAGGTGATAATAACTATATAAAATACAGTTATCAGGGCTCATCCAAATCAAGAGAAAAAACCCAACAAATCTCCCCATTTTCCGATTAGATGGAGGGATCTACCATCCTGCAATTGAACAACAAACTTCAAGTTTTTCTCTTGTCACTGTTTTTGTCAGCATGTCAGATCCATTCTCATCAGTATGGATTTTCTCAAGTTTAAGCAACTTATTGTTAAGAGTATCCCTTATCCAATGATACCTCACATTAATATGCTTTGATCTTTAGTGAAATTCCGAGTTCTTCACTAGGTGAATGGAACTCTGATTATCGCAGAATAAAACATATTTCTACTACTTGAAACCAAGTTCTCTCAAGAACTGTTTCATCCATAACAATTCCTTCAGTAATGGCTTGTAGTGGTGTTTGGAAGTTAATGGGACTAGAAGGTACCCAATTGATCAAATATGCAGCAGAAGTAATTGCTTCTCCCCAATAAGATAATGACATATTAGCTTCGATCAATAAGGCACGGACAACTTCCAACAAGTGTCTATTTTTTCTTTCTGCAACTCTGTTTTGTTGAGGTGTATCAACACAAGTAGTTTGATGAATAATCCTTTCTGTTTTAAGATATTCTTGAAGCTCAGAACTTTTATATTCTCCTCCATTGTCACGTCGTAGAACTTGAATCTATGTTTTATATTGAGTATGAACCATTTTATGAAATTTTCTAAATAATACATTTACCTCACTTTTAGATTTCATTAAACAGACCCAAGTCATTCTACTAAAATCATCAATAAATGTAACAAACTAACGTGATCCTCCCAAAGTAGAGACTTTGGAAGGACCCCATACATCAGAATGTATAACCATAAACAAAAATGGATTTTTATTTAAAGTTACAGGAAATAAGGAACGATGACTTTTTGTTAGTTCACATACATCACATTTTAAAGTAGAAAGATCGAAGCTCAAAAATAAACTTGTAAATAATTTCTTTAAATATCCAAAAGAAGCATGACCCAATCTCTTATGCAATAGCCATATATTTGATTCATCCTTGTTAGATCCAATTGTTACCAATGCATGATTTGTTGAATCTAAGTCCAAATAATACAGGTTTCCTTGCCTAACACCACGACCAATCGTTTGCTTTGTTTGAATGTCCTTAAACACACAAAAGTCAGGCAAAAAAATAACAAAACAAGATAAAGCGGTGGTTATTTGAGAAATAGATATAAGGTTATACTCTAAAGAGGGAACAACTAGTACTGAGTCTAAATTCAAAGTATTAGTGAGAGACAAAGATCTTTCCCCAATGACTGGGGTTGTGTTACCATTGGCAGTGCAAACAATTTTGTGTGAGTATAGTTTTGAGATTTGTCTATAATCGAATGTCATATGATCAGTTGCACCTGAATCAATTATCCATGTATTATTAAAAACAGGAGAAAAAACTTTTAAGTATCTTACCAACATTTGCTGAGGAGTTTGCAACTTAATCTTTTGTTGTTTCAGCAATGGTGGCAGTAGACATCTGTCGTGGATTTTTCTTCAGAGAGTCACGGTTGTGATCCCACTAGTTAGAATATCCTACAAGTTCAAAACATCGTTCTTTAGTATGACCCTTTTGATGAGAATGGGTACATTTAAATGAAGATTTATCAATCACCCTTCGTTCTTGCTGATTGGAAAAAGAACAATTTTTAGAAATCATGGCAGAAGCGTCAACATCTTCAAATTTTTCCTTCAATGAGATTCGACGTACTACCTCCCGTCGAATCAAGGAATAACAACCTTCTAAATCTGGTATAGTTTCTTTTCGCAAAATTTCTCCACGAACCTGCTCAAATTCATCATCTAATCCAGCAAGAAAAATATGTCTCCTTAGTCTTTCAATAGACTCTTGATATGATATTAGATCATTAGGGTCTTTCATGACTACCTTATCACGATGGTCTAGCTCTTGAAAAATTTCAGTCAACTCTCCATAATACTCTAAAAGTGATTTTCCATTTTGTCTGGAAGTAAATGCTTTTTGGTTTAAGAAAAATACCTGTAATTCGTCACTTCCATCATAGAATGCTTTTGCCAAAGCACCCCAAATTTCAAGAGCAGTAGGTATGCGTAAATATCGCTTCATGATTTCTGGACTCATTGACATAAGGATCCATCTCTTCACTTTTTGATTTTCAGCATACCACTTGTTATAATTGTTTGATGTTTTTTCTGGTTGCAAATTTTTGTCATGAATATAAGAGAGTTTTTCTCTCTCTGCAATATGCACTTCCATTATTTGAGACCAAACATCATAATTAGTCTCAGTAAGAACAATCCCAACATTAAACACACCTTCAGACTGAACCGATTGTACAACAATTGGAGTTGATTGCTCCATAGGTAATGAAATTATACCCTCTGTCATGATATTATGGTAAACAAATTAGAAAATGGTGTAATAATTTTAGAGCTAAATTTTTTTTTTCTGTTTTTTTAATATATATTTATACTAAACCGGATAAAAAACCACAAAAACCGGTTCAAAATTGGATAAAAAAACTTGAAAAAATGAACCAAATCGGTTTTAGAAATCCAGAACCGGGAAAAAAACGGGTTCAAACCTTTAAAATGGACCGAATCGGCCAAAAATAGGAAAATTGTGAAAAATCGAGAAAATCGGGTTCAACCGAACTGTTGGCTGGACCAACCTGAGCTGAACCGAGGTGCGGGCCGGTTACGCCTTCGAGCCAGAATAAGCTGAGCCGAGCCGGATGACACGTCATCATCTTCAACCTTCAGACGGCGCGTGTGGCGCGTGGAAAATGGATCCTTTACTTCAGGCGGTGCGTGGAGAGCTTTTTTTCTACTCTAATTTTACCAAAATGTTCAAAATTGTGTTTAGAGTAATATGGTAAAATTAGGTGGGACAAATAGTACTTCAAAAATGATGTTTTTAATTAATATTTGTACGAGTGTTTGAATAAGAATTTTTTTCATGAGAAGAAATATTTTCAGAGAAAGAAATCTCTGTTTTAGAGAACAAAAGTTTTAAATTTGTATAAAGCAACGACTTGGCTCTGATACCATAAAGAAATCAATATTTAAAGAAATAATGAGAAGAGAAAATCAATGTTTTTGAATATATTTTCTTAATTTGTATCGGATATTTACATTTTTATATAGACAAGTATCAATTACTATTTCACCAACCACCATGATTGAATTGCATGGTTTATAGCTGCTTGGTAGGCGCCGTGTATATCGGAAGAAATATTTAGCGTCGGTGCAGTGTTTGTTGAATTGTGTTGCAGTGATTGTTGAATTATGTTGGAGTGTTTGTTGAATTCAACAAGAGGTCCATACTTTGGTAAATGTCCTGCGTTTAGACTTCAACTAGGTAGCTCTTGTAAGTCCCTCTTACGTGAAAGAAGAAGAAAATAAAAAATCTTAAGTGCAACCACAAATAGTAAGTAAAATCATAAAACAATCACATTTTATAAATATAACTAATATTTATAGGCAATGTATTTACCTTAAAGATATATCAACGTATCAAAAACAAGAAGAGAAGTAAAACAAAACCAATGGAAATTTTTTTTTTAAAGAAAAATAGTATTGTGTGTTTAAGAAAGTGAGAGAGAATATCTTAGAAAAATATTAGAATATTTTATTTAAAGATAAATGACAAAATAGTGAGTTTGATAAACATTATTTTGAATTTATCTTAATTTATTATATTGACTTTCATTTTGTACCTATTAATTTTATTAGTTAATGAAATATTTTTCGATTTTTTTTTTAAATTTGTTCTATGAAGTTAATCTAAATTAAATAATAAATCACCTTAAATTATTGATATTATTATTTTATTTTTACTCACGTTATCCAATATCTCTAAGTTATCACGGGTTGTTCATTTGGATTCTTAACATAACGAATGGGTCTTTGAGAAGCTCCTTTGCAAGTAATCTTTAAGATGCTAGAACCATGCATTTCTCAATTAATTCTTTGATACGGGGATCACTCACCCTATTACAAAGAACACAAAGTTAAGAAACAATATTTAGCCTAATAAAGCAATATTCAAAGACACATTTCTTACCAAATTTAGGGGGGGGGGGAACCCTGACTCTTCTCTTCAAACTTGCCAGCCGCCCTAACCCTCCATTCCCTCCCATTCTCTAACCCCCATCTACAGCTACAACCACCACCCAATCTCCAGACCCACCGCTGCACACATCCAGCCATTGCTCAACTCCGCTGCTGTCCAGGTCCCACTGCACTTCTCTTCATCGGCCATCCATCACCACCAGTAGTGTAGATCTTGCTTGTCTCCCTTGATTTTCTTCCCATTCTAGTGCAAATCTTTCGATATGTTTGTCTCTTATCGTTCTTTCCCCATATTAATATTCTAGTGAACATCTACTTGGTTCCTTATTTGGTTACAAGCTTCACAAGTCTGGCAATGGAGGAATCTGCTAACGATGACCCTGATGAAGTTTCGGCTCGATTTTGCACTGTGGAACCAAAGGAGGCAATACTCTCTCTCAGCGACTTTTGTTCTTCCATTTAGGTTTTGTTGGTTTCTAGATTTTTTTATTATTATTATTACATGTTTTTTTAAGTTTTGGTTTACCGTCTGTATTGTTGTGGTTTTGATTTGGTGGTGTTATTTTATATTTTGTTGTTTTTGTGTTCTTTTTATGATTGTAGAGGGGGATTTGATCCTTTATTCTTAAGCCAAACTCTTGTCTCTTATTTAAAGTCTTACTGGACTATAAGATTGTTTAAGGGATTTAGTTTTGGTTTTAGTTCTTCTGTGATCACCTCCTGGTGTGTTCAGCGAGAAGAATTGGATTGGATATTGAAGCAATCTAATATGAAAAAAGATCGCTAGGTTTTATGGTTGTGTATCTTGTTTTGGGTTTTGGTTAGAAGTGGTTTATTGTGTATACTTGCTGCTATTAATGGTAAAAAAAGAAGACAGATTTCTTACCTATAACACCTTCAGCAGTAGGTTGCTGCATAACAGTTGACAAACCAAGGTCTCCGATTTCCATTGACAAAAATATTGTCGCATTTTATTAGGTCTCCGTGTATAATAAATAGGTGGGGTGTGACTGTGGAGATAAACCAAACTATGGAGTATTTGCCTGGCCCAATTCTTTATGGCCTCCGTATCAACATTTTTGTGCCTCCTACCATATCTGACAAACAAAAGATGCATATGTACTTCAAAGCTCTCTGAAAACAGAGAATTGCAAATAATCAAGATAACATACTCTCTTAGATTCCCAGATGTGAAGAGCTCAATAATCATATTAACAGTTTTCTGCTCCTCCGTATCAACATTTTTGTGCCTCCTACCATATCTGACAAACAAAAGATGCATATGTACTTCAAAGCTCTCTGAAAACAGAGAATTGCAAATAATCAAGATAACATACTCTCTTAGATTCCCAGATGTGAAGAGCTCAATAATCATATTAACAGTTTTCTGCTTATCATCCACCCATGAATTATAGAACTTAATAATATTGTCATATTTCAATGATTTTAGTAAATGAACTTCTAAGTAGAATTTTTCCAAATCTTCTGGTGACTGCAACACATCGTTCATCCTCACTTGGTTCTAAGCTACTTCTATTCCATCAACTTCATCAATAGTCTTATAACTGCAAAAGTGAAGACAGCCAAGTATAAACATTGATGACATCAATTAAAAGAAGAAGAAAAAAAAATTAGGAGCGAGTTAAGTTTTGGGACCTAAATGGTCTTGAAAGCGCCCTTGCCTAAGTTTTCGTTGTACTGTGACCAAACCAAAGAAGAAAAAATAGTAAGAGTTGCACAACTAAACCTAAGGAATAATCATATCTCAAATTAGACAGAATCGTCACATTGAAAGTTCTGCATATACGTGAACTTATACATACCGGCACATATCTATTAGTTGGATCTTTCTCTACGAACTTCGTCTCGACATTGGGAGGGTCAATTTTTGCAGACGTTCCATTATTTGGCGGCAATACCAAGCTTGCCCTTGGATTTGTTTCCTGCGAAGAGCCCAAAGCACTACCGGGAAAACCATGATTTCAAAAAAATCTTTTTTTTTTCCTTTTCAATTTATGTGCACAAATTGTTTGTTATTTAACGAATCAAAGATTCAAAGCAATCGCCAATGATGGACCTTTTCCCACAATCAATCAACGGCGATGTTTGGAGAAAGCTCTGGACACTCAGAGAATGCTTTGGATACAATAAAATAAGAATTGAATGCCGATAGCAATCGTAATTGGCATTCGGTGGCAGAAGATTAAGGCAATGAACTACTAATTGAGTCTGTTTGGATATGATGTGCCTACAAGTTCCTTAGTATGGAATCCTACAGTTGAGGTACCCATGTGGTACATTGTGTGAGGTGTGTTGCACGAGGTACATTTTCCATTTGGTCTTGGAGTATGCACGAGGTACTTATGGATGATGAAGCGCGATAATCTCTTTAACTAGGTATTGTCATGCATGGTAATACAACTCTAACATTTCTTCAGTGACTAGAAGTGATCTCATCCTGAAACAGTGGTCTATTTGTATTAGTTAAAGTTAGAAGTCGTCACTCCATAAAAATGTCAACACCTAGAGGGTACATTGCCTATATATATGGACTGATATATCCCACTAAAAGAATCTGTAACTTCTCTCTAAAATCTCTTTGCAATTCTCCAAACAGAGTCAACAACCTCACCATCTACAACCCATAATATGCTCATTCTTAGACGAAACCCAACAAGATCCATTTCTCAGAATCCAATACTTTTATTTTCCCCGAAACGAACCAGCATCCCAATTTGCTTAAAAAAATTCTAAATACTACTAAAAATTGGGAATTGAAAGAGGCTATTACGCGATTTCAAATGATAGAAGGATCTGAAAAATAAAATACTTGAGATGAAAAACTTTTCTTGCGATTTGTATACAATATCATTGTTAGTAAATTTGGATAAAATGATATAATCACAAATTCTCTCTCCCAAGATCTTTCTTAGCAGAATATCAAATAACAGAGAAATAGATAATACACAACACAAGAATTATAGTAGAAACTTTAAATTAGAGAAAAACCACTTTCGTTGTCAAAAGACAACCAGAGAAAAATTCACTATGTGGAAAATTGTTACAACCACACTCTTAGTAATTTTCTCACACACCTAAAAGACAAGAAGCGATTCTGGCAGAGAATTTTCCCACAAAATTCTCTCACTTAAGAACTTCTCATACAAGTTTTTCTCTATTTTTGGGATGATTATCAATGAAGAAATAAAGTCATATTTATAGCCTTCAAGTTCTCATTTCATATGCCAAACATTTCTTCATTCAACAAAATTAGGCTACCTAATTTTCCTATTCTTTATTCAAACAACGTTAGTCACCTACATCTTTGACAATATGTTAAGCCACCTTCCATGAATTTTCTTCTAAATTAGGCACCTCCTATTTTGGATAGCAAACCTAATATTATTTTTAATCAATAATAACAAACATATCTTATTTTTGTATTTTTTTTATATTTTCAGATGCATTGAATTTTTTCTATTTATTTAATATATTTTAATCTTATAATTTTTTAAATAAATATAATTAATATTATAATTACAAAAATTAACGTAAAAAGTAATTTTTTACACCAAATTTTTAAATACACAATAAATAAAAGATATTTTCAATATTTTAAACAAATTGAACCAAAAATAAATAAATTAAAAATCACATTAAATTTAACATGTTAAAATCTTAATTTTGAACCCAAAAATTAATTTATGAGTTAGAAGTATATTCATAAGCATTGTTTATGTCTGTCTCTTGACTAATGTGAAATAAGAATCTTTAATATTCACTCTTACGTCGAAAGTTTATCGATGGACGATATATAATGAATGACTTAGTTTTGTAGATGAGTTTTTTAAATGCAACTAGACACAATTTTGATACTATTGTAAAGAATACATATATAACTCTGAATATCAACATCAACTTATGAGTTAGAGTATCACTACTACTAATCTCACGAACAATGTAAGACAAAGATCTTTAACATCATCTCTAATCCATTTGTTGAAAATCAAATCCCTTACCCATTTTCGATACTTGACTGTGCACTATTATCAACCGATCAAGATGAACAAGAAGTTCGACCAGAAGAATAAGAAGGATGAGATTGCTCAGATGCAAGAGAAGTACGGTACGTGTCTCCACCAAAGACAAGTCGTAGCACTAATCATGCTCGTGTTTGGTTCCATGATATGTATATGTTCCTTATGGAATTACTCAAATCTAATAAGTAGTAGAGTGACAAAATTTATGTTGGAGTTAATGATGTTGTAAGCTTCAATGTTGGCCTATTGGGTATCTTGTTCAAAGATGATTTTAACGTTTCTGCAGCTTTAATTTTCTTTGTTTAATGGATTGTGTTTTCTGTTCAAAAAACTCCATTCATCTCCCATTCTCTTTTCTTGCTAGTTCAGCTCAATTTATTTATTTGTGATTTCGGAATTAGATTTTGGTGGTGATCTTCATCTTCTTGTTAGTTTTCAACAGGTGAGTTAGGGGTGACGCTGGATTAGTTAGCGTGGTTTTTTTTTTTAATTTATTTGAAATATCGAAAATATACTCAATTTAGCGTGCATTTGAAAATATGGTTTTAGATTAAGTTTTTTAGTTATAAAACTTATAAAACCCATCTTAAAGTAAGAATTATTGGAACTATATAACCACTTAACCACATTTCTACCTAAACTCAACTATTTCTAACCCCCATTGAAATCACACCTATTACTTTTATAAAAATAGCCAATCTTCAGACCCCCCCCCCCCAAAAAAAAAAGGAAATTTTTTTTGACATTTTTCGAACTCTACTACAATACTATGAAAACCCTACTATTGATAATAGCATTTCAATATGGACTTAGGTTCTAGCTTATCTTCTTCGTTTTCTTATTTTTCTTTCTCTTTATTTTTTTTTAATTTATATTAAGATACTAAAATTTCAAGTTTTCCTTTATTATTTATGTAATTTAATTTTAAATTCTATTTTTTATACTAATAGTATTTATAATATTAAACTTTTATGCTATAAATAAAGGTTTTAGTATTCGTAAAAGAAATATTCGGAGAGATGCATGATAGAAAGACATTTTGTGTTTGAAAGAAGGTTTTTAATATGATGATCCTTTAATTACGTGAAGATAAAAATATACGAAATTTGAGACAAAAATTGATTGTAAAGCTCCCATTCGATTCACTGTTTGACAATATAACATTTGGCAAGATAAAGAACTCTCAGGGGTTAGAATATTGTTGTGTAATTTGAAGAAGAAAATTTGACTTTGTTGTAAACTTTGAAAATGTTTTGTTATGTTTTAAAGAATGTATACAATAAGTAAGCATTTAAAAAATCTCAAAAGTTGGAGACTCTAACCACTTTTATTTTTTCTCTCTCAAACTTTCAAGATTTTTTGTTTCATATAGATCTTCTTATACAGAAGCATTCTACCGGAGATTTATTCTACTTAAATTTTTTTATTCTTATTAGTTATTTTAAATTTAAATCTAATTTTAATGTTATTTTTCTCATTTTTATATTCATCTATTATAATTTATATAGTATATATGCCCATGACGTTTGTGTTTATTTTTAACCTAGATTTTTATCTAGATTCATAACGTCAAATATCATAAAAATTACAATATAGTATCAATGTTTTTTTTTGTTTGAAGAAATTACTATATTAGTTGGATAAATCAAACAATTGATCGAAAATTTTTACGGAATAAAAAATAAAAACTTAATATTTTCTCTATATATTTAAAAGATTTTTAATTTTAATTTAACAATTTGATTGTTAATGTATTTAAATTGATAATTTTTTTTATCTTAAATTTAAATTTTGATTATTAAATTCTATTTAAAAAAAATCAAAACTTCGTATAATAGGATATTTGCAATAAGCTTAATAAAAATCTTTTAAATAACTTAACATCTAAATATTAAATTAATAATGGATACGGATAATAGAGTAATAATGACTATTGATATAATTATTCTCAAAATGAATTATAAAATCTGTACTTAAAATATTCGAAAATCGTTACAATTTGTAAATAGTTTTTTACGAAAGGGTAAAAAATATCTGAAAAATACTTGTTTTTCAAACTTTTTATGGTTATTCGTATTACTGTATCTATTTTTGAAATTTATCGGATAAAAAATGAATAGATTGTGCGAATAACTAAACTCTTAGGTTTTTTTTTTTTGCCTATTCCTATATGAAAAAAAATTAGATATTCAACCCGTTCAGATTCTACGAAAAATGCTATATATTTGTGAAGATGATAGTTTTGATAAAAGTGATTAGTGGGTCGAAAATGAAGTTATTTTTGGGCGAGAATGTAACAGAAGATAATGGAAAAGTGAGAGACTAAAATGAAAATATTTAAAAGAAAAATGTCAAATAGATTAAAACTGTGTATATATGGTTTAATTTTATTGTTTAGTGGCACTATTTGAAAACGATGGCGGTAAGATTTTCTCGAAAGGGGGTAGGAATAGTTAGAGAGAGAGAGAGAGAGAGAGAGAGAGAGAGAGAGAGAGAGAGAGAGAGAGAGAACTGTTAAAAAGTAAGAAAAATATGGAAATCTGATTTGGAGAGGTCCAGAAGAGAAGGTAGGAAGTAGGAACTGACATTTGTAAGGTTGAATTCAGGTACATTCACTGTTAAAACTGGACACAAAGTTTAAATTTAGATTTATTTTAAAAATATAAAAATTTAAATTTAAATTCATTTTTAAAAAATAAAATTTTTATTACATTGTATACACCTCTTATCGATAATTATTGCTAGAAATTCTATTATGTTAAGATTTTTATATATTAAATTGAAATATAAAAATATGAAAAACAAATAATAATAAAATCTTTTATTTATCTTATTATGATTTATATATATATAACAACTATTAGATATGTGTCAGATTTTATTTGATAAGAATTATGTTTAAGTTAAAAGATATTACAAAAAGTAATTTTATATGAGATGATTGAATTCTTGTATGTAAAGATGATTCAAATCGAGATAAATAAGATATATCACGCTAATATTATCTTAATCATATGAACAATGTATCTCAATTTATTAAGATCGTGTATCAATTATTTGAATAATGTCAAATAATATTAATATAAATAGTTTTTATAAATTATGATAAGTATCAAATGTATAAAGTGATTTATCTCAATTTATTGAGATCGTGTATCAATTATTTGAATAATATCAAATAATATTAATATAAATAGTTTCTATAAATTATGTTAATTATCAAATGTATAAAGTGATGTATCTTAATTTATTAATATCGTGTATTAATTATTTGAATAATACCGAATAATATTAATATAAATAGTTTCTATAAATTATGGTAATTATTAAATGTATAAAGTGATTTCAACGTAAAAGTTAATCATATTCTAGCAACTTTTTTTAAGACAGTAAAATCCTTTTTTATTAAACTAAATAAATAAAATTATGTAGATAAAATTTGAATATTGATTTCTAGAAATAGGACGTGGAGTCGTACTTTTACCACAAATTAATCTAAAAGATATTAATAATATGTTAAAAATTAATAAATTATGAAATATTCGCACGGATAGAGTTTGAGTTTTTGTTTTTGTTTTTTTAACCTTTCATACTCTGTATATACTTATTATTCAAAAATGTAGTATAAAATGTTTTTCCAGTCTTACAATGTAAAAATATATATTTTTAATATGAAAAATAAAATAAAATAAATATAATGATAATTACTTACCATAAGTAAACAGTAAGAGCAATTAGAATTTTCCAAAAAATAAATTCTTTTAATACAAACTTATAAAACTTAAAAAAAAAGGGACAAAGATAATTTCATCCAACTATTTCATTTTTTCATTTAAGGATTTTTTTATGATATTATTTAAAATAATACTCCTAAAATTTATAACAACAAGAATACTTATCTTAAATTGAAAATTATATGAAATAATATTAAAATATATTATTTTATAGTATTAATTTTATGATTTTCTCAAAATTCTAATGAGTCAAATTATTTTGAAAAAAAAATACAATGGCTCTATCATCGTAAATAAATAGTAATAACTATTATAATTTTCCAAAACAAAAATCTTTTAATGCAAATTTATTAAACTTCCTTTATAAAAAGGGGACAATCTTAAATTTTTTTTTTCTTTTCAAATAATAGAATATTGAATTCATTAATATCGCTCGATAATAGGAATGAACATTAATACAAGATGAAATAAATCCCACCAAACATATCACGTATAATGATAAATATAATTATTAACATAAAATAAACTAAAAATTAATAATATTAATAAGTAAACAGTAAGATCAAATGTTTTTTTTTTACTTAAAAATCAAATCACTATGACAAAGTTAATCTTACAACATGAAGATCAGTACTTCATGTAACTATTTCATATTTCAAAAATTCTTGTGTATGTTACACTTATTATTCATCATATATTTTTAGATATTTATTAAATTAAAAAAATCAATTCGAATTCTAACGGCTAAAATTAATTTAGCATAAATTGACTAGGAGTAAAGATAGAAATCATTTGGAACACATAGTGTAATTGCTGCTCTAGATGATACTTGGCTGCACAAAAAGTGAAGTTGTCGATACATATGATTTCAGTATAATTTTATTGAATTGAATTATATTAAATGATATTTGATGATAACTTTGTATAATATAATTTGATAAAATTAATAATAAATATTTTAATAAAATAATATTTAATTTATTTTACGTTATTTTATTATCCATTAAAATAATTTTATTATAAAAATTTAAACAAATTAATTAAATTGTTTAGGATAGTTTACAAATATACATACGGGTGATATTAAATTTCATTTGTTATATATAATATAACTTAGTTTTAACTAAACATATAATATATAAAGCAAACATGTCGTTCATGTAAAAAAGAAAGAAGGGTCGAGGAGTTCCGTACACGAGTGTAATTTCGTCCTCATAATAATAACTATTATTATATAATTTTCCAATTTTTATTAATAATTAATAAGGATATTTTTGGCAGCGGATAATAGTTTCCCGAATTTCTTTGCCATATATGATTTTAGATTCTAGAAAGCGTGAACCGAAAACAGTTTCAAAGAAAGACAAGAAGCTATCATGAAAACTCAATTTGTTATAATAATAATAATAATAATAATAATAATAATAATAATAATAATAATAATAATAATAATAATATTGTATTTTATGTTATGTTATATATCGTACAAATGAATTAAAAACAAAAAAAATCCTATTTATAAACATAATTGTAGTACCTAATTATAGCTAAGAATAATTATAATAATAAAAAATAAATATATAAATTGTGATATTGTCCCCACCCTAAATAAATGATAATTACCCTCAAACCCAACGGTTTTAAAAGGCGCATAGATTTTGTGATTCGTTTGTGCTCACAGTCTGAGACCGGGGTATGCATCAGTCTTTTTTCCTTCTTATTGCTTCTCTCTGTTCCTCGTTGTTTTCTTTCTCAATATAACAATATTTAGATCCCACGCCATCACACACAAACAGACACACACACACATACAGAGAGAGAGAGAGAGAGAGAGAGAGAGAGAGAGAGAGAGAGAGAGAGAGAGAGAGAGAGAGATGGGAAGGGCTCCATGTTGTTCAAAGGTTGGGTTGCAAAGAGGACCATGGACTCCTAGAGAAGACAACTTGCTTATCAAATATATTCAAACTCATGGTGAAGGCCATTGGAGATCTTTACCTAAGAAAGCTGGTACTTTCATTATAACTAATTCATTTCATATTTTCTTTAACCGCGCTATTACTTTAAAATTCTTTCATATGCATTTTTCTTCATCTAGCTAACTTTATGCTAATTAATTACTAACAACGATATTGACTCTCCATCAACTTATATATTGTTTTTCAAAATTTTCCAACTTTCCCAATCCTTAATTTCTTAATTAATCTATTTTCTCTCTAAGTAATTCAGGGCTTTGTCACCAAATTAAATACTCTTTATATATGTTTTCTCTCTCTCTCTCTCTCTCTCTCTCTCTCTTTATTTTCATTGTATCTTCTCAGTCAATTTTCATTTTCTTCCTAATTTCTTTCAGGTCGTTTCATTCTTTTTAATTATGTATGTACTCTCTTTTAAAATTAACAACAAAAATTAGGAGGACTAGTATTCATTTTTTTTATTGCATACATATTATTCGGAAAAATTAGAATTTGCCACCAACAATAGTATATATAAATAGTTAATAAAATTGATACAATTAGCAAACGTAATAAAGCACATTATATACGATATGCTTTCCATTAGTAAAGATTTGTCATTTCTATTTTATATTTTAAATTAACATCCTAAATAAATATCGTTTTATAAAAAAAATTGAATCAGCTTTTTATATAATTAAATTATTCTCATTATAAATTAGGATGAATTTTTATTTTTTATGTTACTTCAATTACTCATTTATTCAAATTATTTTACTTTTAATCCTTTAAAAATATATATATTATTTACTTTAAAAAAACAGACGATGGAAAACGTACAATGTTTTTTTTTTTACGATCTAAAAAACAACATGTCTCAAGAATTAAAAATAAAACTTGAAAAATAGTTACGTGCAATCAAATCTTTTTATTATTATTACACATGCATGTTTTTTTTTTCTTAAATTAGAATTTGCCACTCACAATAGTATAAATAGGTAATAAAATTACTACAGTTAGCAAATGTAATTAAGCACATTATCTTCAATATCCTTTCCATCAGTAAAGATTTGGCATTTCTATTTTCAATTTTAAATTAACATCCTAATTTTTTTTTATTAGTACATTTTCATCTTTTCTCTCTTTTTCTGTTTTATATAAACATATGCTCCGTATCATGTGTATGTCTTTCTTCAAAGTGTTATTTATTAATTCCTTGCCTTTGATTTAAAATTAAGTAGATTAATTTTTAAAAAAATTGAAAGAAATATAAGGTAATAATTATTTTGCTTGAATTAGGGCTCTTAAGGTGTGGAAAGAGTTGTAGGCTAAGATGGATGAACTATTTAAGACCAAATATAAAGAGAGGAAACATCACTTGTGATGAAGATGATCTTATTATCAGACTCCATTCTCTTCTCGGCAATAGATGGTCTCTTATTGCTGGTAGGTTACCGGGTCGAACCGATAATGAAATCAAGAACTATTGGAATACCCATCTTAGTAAACGTCTCGTAAGCCAAGGAACTGATGATCCAAAGAAAATATCCGAACTACTAATAACCCGAAAAACCAACCTTAAAAGGCCCAAAAGGAACAACAACATGAAAGAAGTTGATCATGAAATTCAAGAAAAGTCAAAGGTTCATCAGCCAAAACCCATTAGAGTTTCCTCATTTTCCAGACCAAGAAATGAATGCAACACGTTTTCTAGTGGAACGTCTTCAACACAAGAAAACAATAATCACGTTCCTTGGAGTAATTTCAAAGAGGATGATCACTTTATTGATCAACATAATGAAGTTGGCATCTTTCTAGGTGATCACAAAGATCATGATCTTGTTAACGGCTCAGATTCTTTTGAGTGTCAATCTGAAATACTACCAACAAATAGCAACTCACTAGAGAAACTCTTCGATGAATATTTTCAGCTTTTGAAAACAGAAGAAAACCAAGTTGAGTTGGACACTTTTGCCGAGTCATTGATGATGTGAAAAAAGAGACTCTATCTATAATAAATTTGTAATTAATTAATCACAAATAATACGAAAGTAAGTCATTTATGTACAGTTGAATTCACCTAGTGACATTACATTATACTAGAAGCTACAACATAGTTTGTTTTAATTATTGTTGTGTTTATCACGTGGTCTTGATGTATTAGTATTTCTTAGTCGATAAATGATAATATCACACATTTTTATACTTAGTATTTTCACTCATATCATTTGGATTATTTTAAGAAATAAAAAAAAATTATTTATTTTTTTAAATAATTAATTTTACCATGTGATACAATTGAAATAAGGCCGATGTAAAAGTCGGCACAAAAGTGTATGACTCCATAGCATTCATCATTGGAATATATAACCATAATTAATATTAAGAGGAAATACAACGTATAAACTTAAAAGTAAAAATGAATGATTTTATTAAAATTTGTGAATTTTTTTACCGATTTATTATAAAATAATATGTAAAAAGGTCATACTTATGTTCCAAAAATTTATAAATTTTTAGTGTTTTTTATATTACATCATAAATGTTATATGTCAAATATGTATTTTTATCCAATTAAAATAAATTAAACAACATAAATTATAATAAACATGTAAAAAATTTAAGTATGTGAAAAAAAATATAAAATCAATATTATATCGTATAAATAACAATAAATATTTATATAACTATATGTGATGTAACTTGAAATATTTAAATTTTATGTAAGACAAAATGCAATATTTTTTAAGATAATATTAAGAAAACCAAACTAGTAAAATTAAAAAAAAAAACAATAAAGTTATACTTTTAAAACTTGTAATTACAAAAATAATATTCATTATGTTGAGTTCATATATTTTTATTATTAAAAAAAATCTGATCTATCATTTCATATTGAATGTTGTCCAATTAGACATTATTTAAGTCACTATTTAAACTCATACAATATTAAAATCTTGTTAATTAAATCCGTTCAATTTTATTATTGTATTATTTTTTTATTATATATAAATTTTAGATGTTATTTGATATAAGTTTTAAAAAAATTTATGAAAAGATGTTAAATATTCATCAGTCTACTAAAATCTATTTAGTAAAAAATGTATAATAGGAGAATAAAATTGAAAAATATATGATGAATGTAAATAAATACATAGTATAAGAAAAACAAAGAAAAATAATATTTAAATAATAAACCCTAGATGAGGATTGTTATATATTTTTATAAAATAAAGAGATACATTTATAAATACAATAAATAAATAAATTATCAAAAAAATTAAACAGAACACGTTCCCTCTCTCACTTACATGTAACTCCGTTCATATATATATATATATTACAATTTACATTGTACACATATATGGCAGCTAGAATTCAATTAATTGACAAAGCTTAGCCAAATCCATGTTTTGACTAATTGCTTCACAAATATGACTATAATTATTTGAAGGGAGTAAGGGGTTAATTTTGTGTCATTACTCTTTCAAAATATGTGATATAATTCTAGGTAAACATTGATGATCAAAAATAGCGATTCCTTTTTTAGAAAATGAAGAATTTATTTGCATATAAGGTCACTAAATAGAAGAAGAAGAAGAAGAAGAAACTTTGCATTCTTTCGTGAGAAAATTATATAAGATGTAGGTGAATTAAAGTTGACAAATTTTGTAACCAAATTAAACATGAGTATAAGACAATTAAAAGGTTAAGGAAACATTAATTTTGGTTTGATTATTGGCTTGAGCGAACTTGAATATTCAATTAACTATGGCTCCTCCCAAATTTTGACCAACTAATTCTTTCTTTTAATAGAACTCTCAATCTCGACTTTATTATACTTCTCCACCCCAAGATGGCGTATGGTTTAAATTAGCTTCCAAAAAAGATGAGTACGTTGCTGAAATATTTTTTCTGAAACACTTTGTAAAGATGAGAATCAGATTTTGTAGACAATCTCCATGCTTGTTTTGCGAGCAAATTAAGCCAAGTCAAAAACTTTGATATCTTTGAATCCTAAACCTCCCATGGACTTGGGTTGCTGTAAATTGTTTCAAGATAACCAATGTATTTTGTTTTTCTTGTCCGTAGCTCTCCACCAATATCTTTGATCTCACCATTTTTGTAATTTCATCACAGATAAATATATGGGAGTTGGAAGCAAATTAAGCATAGAGTAATTTGGAATAGCTGTAGCGATAGCTTTATAAGTAACACCTCTCTTCTACCGAGTAAAAGAAAATGAGCAAAACATAAATAAATTCTGTTTGAAAAATCGGGTATATTTTCTGTATTCTAAGTAGTTAACTATTCATTTATAATTTAAATGATTAAAAATCAAATTAACCCGATAAAATAATGCTATTGAAAATATAATGTTAAAATAAACTAAAACAGATATTGAAACAGAAATATTAAAGTAGAAAAATAATAACACCAGAAATTTAACGAGATTCGGTATAAATGTTACATAGTTTTTCGGGTGTCGTTGACCACTTCCACTATCTCCAAATGGATAAACTCCAAAATTACAACTAATTGGGCAAAATTGAGCTAATTAATTACCCTTACAAAAGAGAGGAAGATTTACAAATTTTGAGATGTTTTCAAATGGTGAAGGATGGATTTATTTATAGCCCAAAATCCAACACACATCTCCATTCCTAACCAATTTGGAACTTTTCTAATTTATTCACTAAGGAGTAATATATAAAAAATTTCCACCTTAGCGACTTAGTGATTTTAAATGATTTATTCAATTACTAGATCAGCGACGCCAATGCCAATTCAGATTTATAGGATGTTAATCAAGTCGAGACAATATTTGAACTTGATTGCTATTACCACCTTGGTCATCATATCTACGTGATTCTCTGTCGTACTAATCTTCTGAACTAGTACTCCACCTTCTTCAATAATCTCTCGCACGAAATGATAACGAACGTCAACGTGCTTTGTACGTGTATGGTAGACTTGATTCTTTGCTAAATGAATAGCACTCTGATTATCACAAAACACCTTAATATGTTTTTGACTAACTCTCAAGTCTTCAAGCAAACCTCTTAATCAAATAGCTTCCTTCATAGCCTCTGTAACTGCCATATACTCAGCCTCTGTAGTAGACAAAGCAACTGTGGACTGCAAGATAGACTTCCAACTGACCGGTGCTCTAGTAAGAGTAAACACATAACCAGTAGTTGATTGACGCATATCTAAATCTTCTGCATAGTCAGAATGACAATATCTGACTGCACATTGACCAATGGTATTATCCTGCTAAAATACTAAATCAACATCTACAATACTTATAATATATCGTAGAATCCATTTCATAGCCAAGCAATGTCCTTTACCAGGATCATACATGTACCTGCTTACAACACCAACCGCATTTGAAATGTCAGGTCTTGTACACACCATTGCATACATCAAGCTACCAACCGTATTTGCATATGGTACCTTTTCCATATATTCTCATTCTGCATCATTCTTAGGAGATAATTGAGCACTAAGCTAGAATTGAGGAACTAGCTGAGTACTTACAGGTTTTGTCTGTTCATTCATACCAAAACGTTGTAGTATCCGCTTCAAATATTGACTCTGGGTCAAACTATGCTTCCCTTTTTTCCTATCTCTATTTTTCTCCATACAGAGAATCTTCTTGGCTTCTCCCAAATCTTTCATCTCAAACTCCTGACTTAGTTGAGCCTTCAACTTTTCAATTTCTGCTTAGCTCTTCGATGCAATCAACATATCATCGACGTACAATAGGAGATAAATGAAAGACTCATTTTGTAGCTTGCGAAAATACACACAATGATCATGTGTGCTTCTGGTGTACATCTACTACAACATAAACTGATTAAATCTTTTGTACCACTGCCTTGGAGATTGCTTCAATCCATACAATGATTTGTTCAGCTTACAAACCCAATTCTCTTTACCAGTAACAATAAACCCTTCTGGCTTAGACATATAGATTTCCTCTTCTAAGTCACAGTGTAGAAACGCGGTTTTCACATCAAGTTGAACTAGTTCCAAATCAAACTGTGCTACCAAGGCCAACAAAATTCTAATGGAGGAATGTTTTACAACTGGAGAAAATACCTCATTATAATCGATTCCCTTCTTCTGAGCATAGCCCTTAGCCACCAACCTTGCCTTGTAGCGAATACAATCTTTGTTATAAAATCCATCTTTCTTTGCATACATCCATTTGCATCCAATTGCCTTCTTGCCTTTAGGTAGTTGTGTCAACTTCCATGTTTTATTCTTTTGAAGGGATAGAAGTTCTTCATCCATGGCTTCCTTCCATCTTTCAACTTCACGGCTTTTGATTGCTTCTTTATATATGGAAGGAACATCATCATGCACAGCTGAAAGTACACATGCCACCGTATTCTTAAACTGAGTAGGTAGGTCTTCAAAATCCTTGTATCGAGCAGGTATCTTGACATTTTGTCATCATGGCCTATCAACTGTAGTTTCTTCTTGTTGCTGTGTAGGTTCTTGGGTTAAAACATCTTCATATGATTCATCTTCTATCAATGGAGGATCAGCTTCTATCTTATCTTCACTAACTGGATTAACAATTTTGCTTTCAAACTTCACCTATTTTGGAGGTTGCTCCATCTGCTCTAAAGTGCCATCAATCTTCTTAGTTACCTTTCTCAACAATGCAAATTCATCAAAGGTAACATCTCTGTTAAAGATTATCTTTTTCGTTTCAAGGCACCATAGTCGATATCCCTTAAAACCAGAAGGGATCCCCAAAAAAATGGCGTTTTTGGCTCTTGGGTCCAACTTTGATTCCGTTACATGGTAGTATGCAATTGAACCAAACACATGTAAGAAATTGTAATCTCATGCAGGTTTTCCAGACCATACCTCCATAGGAATTTTTCCTTCAAGAGTAGACGATGGTAGACGGTTGATGAGATGACATGCATATGTCACAACCTCAGCCCAATACTGCTTGCCTAAACCAGTATTTGATAACATACACCGAACCTTCTCAAGCAAAGTCTGGTTCATACGTTCTGCAACTCTGTTTTGTTGTGGTGTTTTTCAAATAGTGAAGTGTCACACTATCCTTTCTTCTTCACAAACTTTCATAAATGGATCATTTGTGTACTTAGTGTCATTATCAGACCTTAGATGCTTGATCTTTTTACCAGTGTGAGTCTCGATCATCTTCTTCCACTTGAGAAAAATGCCTAACACTTCATCCTTCTTCTTCATGAGTTACACCCAAACTCTTCTGGAGAAGTCATCAACAAAAGTGACATAATAATGTTTGACACTCATGGATGGAGTTTTTGTTTGCCCCCATACATCCGTATGGATGTAATCCAAAATGCCCTTTGTATTATGAAGAGCAGTGCCAAAGCTTACTCTTTTCTACTTCCCCAATACACAATGCTTACAGAATTCTAACTTGTCGGTTCTCGCACCTTTTAACAGGCCTTGCTTTACTAGAATCTGCAAATCTTTTTCCCAAGTATGTCCCAAACGCATATGCCATAACTTGGTAGTTTCTAAATCTCTTTCTTCCTCTGAAACTGTTGTTGATGCTGTCCCAATAACCGTACTACCAAGGTAGTAGTACAAGTTATTCTTCCAAACACCTTTCATCACCACAAGTGCTCTAGAATTAATTTTCAATGCCCCATTTTGTAAGGTCATAGTGAAGCCTTTTGATTCTAAGACTCCCACAGCAATGAGATTCTTCTTCATATCTAGAACGTAATGAACATCTATCAAGACCCTAGTTGAACCATCTTGATTCTTCAAACGAATTGTATCGATTCCTAAAACTTTGCATGGATAATCATTACCCATGAAAACAACTCCACCGTCTAGTTCTTCAAAGTTAAAGAACCACTCCTTGTTAGGAGACATATGGAAAGTACATGCTGAATCAAAAATCCAATCACTAGGATGAGATACTATTGACGAACCAACCAATGCAAAATCTGAATTTGAATTGCTTTCAGCTACACATGCATCAGATTGCACATCTTTTCCTTTTTTTTGCAGCTTTAGATAATTTTTCTTCCAATGGCCTTTCTCATGACAAAAGTCACATTCATCTTTACCAAGTCTTCCTTTTGATAGAGATCTACCTCTCCTTCCTTTCTGTTGTGTTGGAAGACGTCCTCTTACAAACAATGCCTCTGCTGCTTCATTCATGCTTTCTCTTTTATCTTTCTTTCTAATTTCATAACTATACAAAGCAGTACAAACTTCCTCAAAAGATACTTTATTCTTCCCAATGAGTAAGCTCGTAATGAGATGATCAAACTCATCAGGAAGGGAGGCTAACAACATTAAGGCTAAATCTTCATCTTTAAAAGTTTCATCCATATTTAACAAATCTGCTACTAATTGATTAAAAGCAGTAATATGGTCGTTTATTGTAGTACCTGGAAGGTATTCAAACCGGAACAACTTCTTCTTCAAATAGAGTCAATTTTGTCCACTCTTCTTCATGAACTTGTTCTCCAACGCCTTCCACAACTTACTTGCAGATGGCTCATTCATAAACGTGTACTTTTTTTCTCTTGAGAGACACGAACGCATTGTACCACATGACAATCGGTTGATATTTTTCCACTCTACTTCATCTGCTCCATCTGGTTTCTCTTCTTCAATGGCGATGTCTATACCCTATTGAAACAGAGCATCTAGAACTTCGCCTTGCTACATGCCAAAATGACTGATTTCATCAAACTTCTCTATCTCGAACCTTGCATTAATTACCATAGTTTTGCTTGACGTGGATGATTGGCTTTTGTTTGAAAGAAATTTTTCTTCTACCATTTCTTCAAATTACAACAACTAACAACTAAATTCCAATAGCAAACAAACTGAATACAAACAAATGCCTAGGTAGAAAACCTTCTGCTCTGATACCAATTGTTGGGAAAATCAGATATATTTTTCCTATTCTAAGTAATTACTATTCACTTATGATTTAAATGAATAGAACTCAAACTAATCCGATAAAATAATGCTATTGAAAATATAATGATAAAATAAACTAAAACAGATATTGAAACAGAAATATTAAAGCAGAAAAATAATAACACCATAAATTTAACGAGATTCGGTATAAATGTTACCTAGGTCTTTGGACGTCGTTGACCACTTCCACTATCTCCAAATGGATGAACTCCAAAATTACAACTAATTGGACAAAATTGAGCTAATCAATTACACTTACAAAAGAGAGGAAGATTTACAAATTTTAGGATGTTTTTAAATGGTGAATGAGGACTTTATTTATAGCCTCAAATCCAACACCCATCTACATTACTAACCAATGTGAGACTTTTCTAATTTACTCAACAAAGAGCGATATATAACAAATTCGCTTCTTAGCTTTCTCACAAATAAAATTAAAATTCATCCTATTTCTACCAATTAAGAAAGGTATACCCATGTCTTTGTCTACTCCTCCTAATTAAATTGGGTATCGCCAATATTCCCATGAGCTCCCTCCTCACATTGTCTTGTCTGGGTTATTAGCACTAAAAAAATGAATTGATTTTTGCAGGTTGATTTCTTGGTCTGAACCTCTTCCATATATATATATAGTCAGTAAATTAATGCTTTGCATAATCAAGCTCGATCATCTTTTATGAATTTTAAAGGAAACGATTGGAATTTACAAAAAATTAAAAGTGTCTTTTGGTATGTGGATGCATGTACAAGCGATTCTCAATACTTGTATTTCAGAAGAAAGAGTTAGACTAATTTGAATGTTTGAATCAAGAGTGTTATATATTGCTCCTTAGTGAGAAAATTAGAAAAGTTCCACATTGGTTAGGAATGAAGATGGGTGTTGGATTTGGGGCTATAAATAAAGACCTCATTCACCATTTGTAAACATCCCAAAATTTGTAAATCTTTCTCTCTATTGTAAGGGTAATTGATTAGCTCAATTTTGCCCAATTAGTTGTAATATTTGAAGTTCATTCATTTGGAGATAGTGGAAGTGGTCAACGACGCTCGAGGACTGAAGTAACATTTATACAGAACCTTGTTAAATTTAAATTGTTATTATTTTTCTACTTTAATATTTCTATTTCAATATCTGTTTTTAGTTTATTTTAGCATTATATTTCCCGATAGCATTATTTTGTCGGTTAGTTTGAGTTCTATTCATTTAAATCGTAATGTTGAATAGTAATGCTTCTTAGAATAGGGAAAATATACCGATTTTCCCAACAATTGTATCGAGCCGAAGGTTTTCTGCTAGGCATTTGTTTGTATTCCGTTTGTTTGCTATTGGAATATAGTTGCTATTTGTTGTAATTTGAAGAAATGGCGGAAGAAAAATTTCTTTCAAACAAAGGCAGTCGTCACGTCGCCCAGTATGGTGATGAACTTGTGAGTTCGAGGTGGAGAAATTTGATGGATTCATTTCGGCATGTGGTAGAAGTTAGATGTTTCTGTTTCAACAAGGTCTAGACATCGCCGTTGAAGAAGAGAAACCAGATGGAAGCAGGATAGTAGAGTGGAAAAAATATCCCGATCGGGTGATTGGTACCGCGTGTCTCTCGAAGAACAAAAGTACACGTTCGTGAAGGAGACATCTACTTGAGTAAGTTGTGGAAGGCGTTGGAGAACAAGTTTATGAAGAAGAGTGGACAAAATCGAAACACATTTGAAAAAGAAGTTATTCGGTTTGAATACCTTCCGAATGCTACAATAAACGACCACATTATTGCTTTTAATCAATTAGTAGCATTTGTTAAATATGGATGAAACTTTTAAAGATGAAGATTTAGCCTTGATGTTGTATAGCTACTTCTGAGTTTGATCATCTTATTACGAAGCTTACTCGTTGGGAAGGATAAAGTGTCTTTTGAGGAAGTTTATGCTACTTTGTATAGTTATGAAATTAGAAAGAAAGATAAAAAGCGGGAATGAAGCAACGTGAGCATTGTCCTGTAAAGAGGACGTCCATGGCAAACACAACACAAAATAGGAGAGGTAGATCTCTATCAAAAGGGAAGACTTGGTAAAGATGAATGTGCCTTTTGTGAGAAAGTGCCATTGGAAGAAAAATTGTCCGAGAAAAGAAAGGAAAAGGCGTGCAATGTCGATGCGTGTGTAGGTAGAAAGCAATTGATTCGATTTTGCATTGGTTGATTCGTCAACAAGACTCATCCTGGTGATTGGATTTTTGATTCGGCGTGTACTTTCCATATGTCTCCTAACAAAGAGTTGGTTCTTTAATTTTGAAGAACTGGACGGTGGAGTTGTTTTCATGGGTGATTATCCACAAAGTTTGAGAATCAGCAGTCGTTTGAAGAATCAAGATGGTTGACAGGGTCTTGGCGGATGTTCGTTATGTTCCGATATGAAGAAGAATCTCATTGTTGTCGAGTCTTAGAATCAAAAACCTTTGTGACCATACAAAATGGGGCATTGAAGGTTACTCGAATGACATGGCAATGAAAGGTGTTCGGAATAATAGCACGTACTACTACTTGGTAAGTACGGTTATTAAGTGATCAACAGCCAGGTTTCGGATGAAGAAAGAGATTTAGAAACTACCAAGTTGTAACATATGCGTTTGGGGACATCTTTGGTGAAAAAACTTTACAGATTCTGAGTAAGCGAGCCTGTTAAAAGGTGCGAACCGCAAAGTTAGAATTCAATGAGCATTGTGTATTGGGAAGCGAGAAAGAGTAAGCTTTAGCCTTCTGCCCATAATACAAAGGAGCATTTTGGATTACATCCATATGAGAGAGGAATGAAACAAACTCCATCCATGAGTGTCAAACATTATTATGTCACTTTTGTTGATGACTTCTCCGAAGAAGTTTGGGTGTAACTGTGAAGAAGAAGGATGAAGTGTTAGGCATTTTTCTCAAGTGGAAGAAGATGATCGAGACTCACATTTGGTAAAAGGATCAAGCATCTAAGGTCGATAATGACACTTCAAAGTACACAAATGATCCATTTATGAAAGTTTGTGAAGAAAGAAAGGATAGTGTGACAACTTCACTATGTGGAAAAACACCCACAACAAAACGAGTTGCGAGCATTATGAACCGGTTTGCTTGAGAAGGTTCGGTATGTTATCAAAATCTTGGTTTAGGCAAGCGATATTGGTAGGTTGTGACATATGCGTGTCATTCATCAACCGTCTACCGTCTATTTCTTGAAGGAAAAATTCCTATGGAGGTATGTGCGGAAAACCTACTTAGAATTACAATTTCTTACATGTGTTTAGTTCAATTGCATACTACTACCGTATATAGCGGAATCAAAGTTGGACCCAAGAGCAAAACATGCATTTTTGGGGATCCTTACGGTTTAAGGGATATCGACTATGGTCTTGAAACGAAAAAGATAATCTTTATGAGAGATGTTACCTTTGATGAATTTGCATTGTTGAGAAAGGTAACTAAGAAGATTGACGGCCTTTAGAAGCGGATGAGCAACCTCAAACAAGTGGAGTTTGAAAGCAAAATTGTTAATCCAGGTTAGTGAAGATAAGATGAAGGCGATCCTCGGGGAGAAGATGAATCGGATGAAGAGGTTTTAACCCAAGAACCTCCACAAGCATGAAGAAAGCTGATTGATAGGCCACGACGAAAAAATGTTAAGGTACTACTCGATACAAGGATTTTGAAGACACGCCTTTCGGTTTAAGAATACGGTAACTTTCAGTTAATGATGATGTTCTTCCATATATAAATAAGCAATCGAAGCCCTGAAGTTGAAAGATGGAAGGAAGCCGTATGAAGAACTTTTGTCCATAAGAATAAAATATGGAAGTTGGCACAACTACCTAAAGCGATGAAAGCAATTGGATGCAAACGGGTGTATGCAAAGAAAGATGGATTTCCTAACAAAGATGGTATTCGACTACAAGCAAGGTTGGTGGCTAAGAATTTCTGTCGAAGGAGGAATCGATTATAATGAGATATTTTCTCCGGTTGTAAAACATTCTTCCATTAGAATTTTGTTGGACTTGGTAGCACAATTTGATTTGGAATTAGTTCAACTTGACGTGAAAAACGCGTTTCTACGGTGACTTAGAAGAGAAATCTATATGTCTCACCTGAGAAGGGTTTATTATTCTTTGGTAAAGAGAATTGGGTTTGTAAAATTTGAACAAATCATTGTATGGATTGAGGCAATCTCCCGAAGGCTGTACAAAGCGATTTGATGATTTGTGTTGCAACAAAAGTATACCGAGCCTAATGATCATTATGTGTATTTTAGCGAGCTGCAAACGAAGTGCTCATCTATCTCCTATGTACGTCGATGATATGTTGATTGCGAAGAGTCAAATAGAAATTGAAAGTTGAAGCTCAACTAAGTCGAGTTCGAGATGAAAGATTTGGGAGAAGCAGAAGATTCTCGGTATGGAGATAAGTAGAGACGGGAAGAAGAGGAAGCTTAGTTTGACCCGAGTCGATATTTGAAGCGGATACTACAACGCGTTTTGGTATGAATGAACAGACAAAGCACCTGTAAGTATTCCTAGTTCCTCAATTCAAGCTTAGTGCTCGATTATCTCCTCGAATGATGCGGTAACGAGAATATATGGCAAAAGAACCATATGCGCAAATGCGATTGGTAGCTTGATGTATGCAATGGTGTGTCTGAACTGACATTTCACGTACGGTTGGTCTTGTATGGCAGTCGCATGATCCAGTAAAGGACATTGGTTAGGTTGTGAAATGGATTCTACGGTATATTATAAATCTGTAGATGTTGGTTTTAGTATTTCAATGAGGATATCTGTTAATACCATGTCAACGATCGGATATTTTGATTACGACTATGGGGGAGATTTAGATAAGCGTCGGCCAATCAGTTATGTTTCTCTTCTTAGAGCACGGTTGAAGTCTACCTTGCGGCCCACGGTTGCTTTGTCTACTACGAAGGCGGTATATGGCGATTCTGTTTGTGAAGGAAGCTATTTGATTACGAGGTTTGCTTGAAGACAGGAGTTGGTCAAAAACATATTAAGGTGTTTGTGATAGTCAGTGCTATTCGTTTAGCAAAGAACCAAGTCTACCATGCACGTAGCACATTGACGTTCGTTATCATTTCGTGCGAGATTATTGAAGAAGGCGTAGTACTTAGTTCAAGAATTAGATTGATCCCGACGGAATGATGACGTCATAATTGGCGAGGTGGTAGCAATCAAGTTCAAACGTTTTCTCGACTTGATTAACATCTACAAATCTGGCATAGCGTCGGCGTCTAGCAATTGAAGAAATCATTTAAAACCATTAAGTCGCTAGGTGGAGATTTGTTATATATTGCTCCTTAGATAGAAAATTAGAAAAGTCCCAACGTTGGTTAGAATGAAGATGGGTGTTGGATTTGGTATAAATAAAGATACTTCGCCATTTGTACATTGTCTAAAATTTGTAAATCTTTTTTTCTATGTAAGTGTAATTGATTAGCTCAATTTTGCCCAATTAGTTGTAATATTTGAAGTTCATTTATTTGGAGATAGTGGAAATTGTCGGCAACGACGCCAGGCGACTGAGTAACATTTATCATAGAAACTCGTTAAATTTACGGTGTTATTATTTTATAACTTCAATATTTCTGTTTGATATCTGTTTTAGTTTATTTTAGCATTATATTTCCAATAGCATTATTTTGTCGGGTTAGTTTGAATTCTATTCATTTAAATCATAAGTGAATAGTAACTACTTAGAATAGGGAAAATATACCCGATTTTTCCAACAAAGAGCAATGAGAGTGACTCTAGATGTGAAAACTAATATGGAATCTAAAACTAACATCATCCAAGTTGTATTAATCTTATGGTTACAATTAATTATGGAAGGTAAAATTTGAGATTACATCACATAATTCATCAAACACTTACCTTTTTAACTTGAATGTACGTGTAAATTAAATTGCTCTAAAGCTCAAAATTTCTAACTGTTGCTAAGATTAGGTTAATTGGTTAAAAATAATAAACGGAAGAAGTCAAATAACTCAAGTTAAAGTTAAGGAAGAAGTCAAATATTGTTTATGGTAATTTCTAATTGTTTTCTTGGAAGACAGCAAAATTTCAACTTCCAATCAAAGAATCCAAAGTGAAGTAGAGGAAAAGATTATTTGACTCCGATATAATTTAACCAATCAAACCATATTCACATACAACAACTGAAATTGTTTCCAAAAAGGAAGGAAGGAAGGAAGGAAGGAAGAAAGAAGCTGAAAAAACAACGACAATATAAATTAAGTTTAGAAAAAAAGACAAAATTTTCATAAAAAAAGGTCAATCATGCGATAATTACGCTTGATGATTATCAGATTAATTTGGGCCGGTAGGTAGTTATATAGCTAGATAAGCACGTGGGGTGACCAATTTCGTGTACGTACCTAATAAATAGGTAGCTGAATATAAATCTTTCATCCATTTTTTTAAATTTCATAGTTTCTAATTATTCATATTCGTGTCCCATTTTGTTCCACCACTTTGACTTCTAAGCCAATATTTTATTGTGGCCCATAGTTGGGTGAATCCGATATTTTACTAATTTTTCTTAGGGTACGTACGTAAGTTATGCGTCGCTTCTAATCACTTTTTATTTTTAGTTAAAGATGATTTTAATTACTTTAAAATATTTTTAAGAATATTTGATAATCTTTATTTATTTATACCAAAAATAGTTTTAATTTTTTTTTATGCTTTTGAAATAAAAGTAAGTAATGACTGAGAAAAATAATTTATGATTTTTGTACTAAATTAATTATTAATAATTTTAAGTTAAGTACTTCTAAATGGGCCATCATCTACAAGGTTTAACTATATTCTTAACTATTTTTTTTAAATTTTTAATACATATGATTTAATTATTAAAATTTTAAAATTTTATATATATATATATCTTAAAATTTTTTAATCATATGATTTAATTGTTAAAATTTTGAATAACTAATATATATTTTAATAATTAAGTTAAAATCTTTACGTTAATTTTTAAAAATTTGTAGATCATATGATTTAAAAAATTTAGAATTAAATCATACATTTTAAAATTAAAGACTCTATGTGTGAATTTACTTAAATCATGAGTATTAATGAAACAATTAATTAACCCTTTTACTAACACAAGGATTGATATGGTTACTTAAATTTACACCTATATTATTTATATTATATCACATGATAGAATTATCTAAAAAAAAATTAATAACTTATCTATTTTTCAAAATAACCTAGTCACGTGTTATAGTATAAATTATATGAGTACAAATATAAATATAAAATTATATGTTATGAGATCTTTGTGCCACTACGAGCTATTTAAAATTCAAATATATTTTTATTTTGAGTTAAAATTTGCATTGATATAAATATTATTATTTAATTTATTATTTATTAATATTTGATATCTCAATTTTTAATATCTTGAGTTCAACTAAAAAACTAACACACTTTATGTGCGGAGAAAATGCTAGATGAAATAGTTTTATCCCTTTTAAAGGGCAGCAGGATCTCGCGTGTAAATTTAATTATGAAAATGAATTTTGGTACAACATAAGTGGTGGTGGTGGTGATAAAATAATTTCTTTAATTGAGATATTGCTAAATAATTTGAAAAAAAATTATAATAGATGTTGTAAAAATTTAATAAATTTTAATATTTTTAAAAATATTAAATAACTAGTATTACATACCAATTGTATATTTTTATTTAATTTAAATAAAAACTTAAAATTACATAAATTGTAATACATGAAATAATATAATTTAATATCAACACAAATTAAAATAACTAAACAAAATAAACTATAACAAATAAATTAAGTAAAAAAATGTGATACAAATAATATAAATAATAATAAATAGTTATATAAATATCAACATTGTGATAAGAAAAAATAAGTTGTATGAAAGATAATTTTTTTAAGGAACGATATTAGATAGAAAAATTAAACTAGAAAAAATTTATAAGAATATGTGATTTATCATTCTAGTATTAATACAAAAATTATAATATTAGAATATAAAAGTAAAAATATATATATATAAATATTAGATAAATATGTAGTAGTATGATAAAAAAAAATTATATTCAAATAATAAATTTAAAAAAATTATTTTTAAGTAGAAGTAGGTGCCCCAGCTCCGTTTCTGTTTATGGTGATGTTAAATTAGAAGTATAGAACCATTTTATTTACCGTCTGAGTTGGGTGATCCACGTACACAACGTTGCTTATTAAAATGTGTTCAGTTTTCAATTAGCCAATCTTTCTGGTATCCCTTTTGAAAAAGAAAAAGAATTTGTATGAGTCAGCTGTATTTAAAATCAATTATTTTTTTAAAAAAAAATATTATATACCTTCAATAGTAATGAAAATGTTAAAATCAATTAATTTTGCCTCATTCTTGTATATATATTGTTATATATCATATTTGTTTCTTAAATTTGAAAAGTACTAGAATTTTTTATATTATCTTGAGATATGGTAAAACTTTTAATAATAGTAAATTTATTTATTATTAATATTTTTCGTACAAATAAAAAAAATTAAAAAAATTATTATGTTATTTTACTCATAAAATATTTTTATATTGAATGATTTATATGGATGTAATATTTACGTATAAAGGTTCTTTTTTTACATGGACACCAATAATTTAAAAAAAAAAAAAGATTTATCACATCCGACCACGTTATGCAATTATTTATATAAAACTTTTTCGTAACCCAAGATGTTTAACTTCTTTAAGTTTTAATATATATATATAACTACTTCTCAGCAAAGACTTGTACTCCAGCTCTTATCTTTTCATGGGAAATAAGTACAAGACATATTTCTTCACTATCTTCGTACATCACTGGTTTTTATATTAGTGCTATGTAATTAGCACGAAAGCTACATCTCTCGGGCTTTTTATTATTATTTTAAAAATAATATTAGTTAAACACGAGTCCTTTGCAAGTATGTTTATTTATTTTTTTATTTATTTCAAATAATATATTTAAATTAAGTAAAATATTGAAGAAAAAAAATTTAGTCAATTAAAAATACATTATTGTAAAAAACATTTAACCAAAACACACGTATACTTCAAAAATAGATATGATATGCATTTAGCTTAAATTTTTTCCAAAATTTAAAATAAAATATAAGATATAAGATTTTTTTTTCTTTTTCAAAAGCAACCGTTCAAGTTACAGCTTTTTATTTTAGGTAGTGTTATATGTATATATATATATATATATATCAAATGATACATTAATTATTGATTTGATATAAAATTATAAAATAATAAAGTAATTATAATGATTAATTAAACATTTTGTAATATACGTTCATAAAAAACATTTTGTTTTTATTTTAATATTTAAATCTTTAACATAAGACACGTTAGATCAACATATGTCCATACTCTAAATTGAGTGCTGCAATGCATAACCTTAAACAACTTATATCATCATATTACGACATGTATAATTAATGATTATTGTTTACTACTACTTGTAAGAATTTCAACAACAAATAGACTCTAGCCAAAATAAAAATAAAAGCAAAGCAGTGTGGCTCACTATATACTCGTAAACTATATCAGTACTTGGAATTGATATTGAAAGTGTTTTTTGTAATATCAAATACTCAAATGTTTTCTACTCCTAACTGTAATATGCTCCTACACAATTGTCGCTGTGTGTGCATCCTTTCCCCACGCCGCTAGATCCTGCGTGTATCCCTTTAATTAAAAAAATGATATGTATCTTTGTTAATTCTTTTATCAAGCCCACCGGACCCAAATATATTATTCCTTTGAGCCCAAGCCTAATTAATGTTCTTTTTTTAACCCAAACACTAACATGTAAATTTTAAATCTAAGTTGAAGTTAACTACTCACTTAAATTTTTGTGAAAATTAATTTATAATAAATTTTTATAAATATTTAAATAATTATAAAATTAGTCGTCAAAAAAAATTATTTTATTATAACTAATATTAATATATATTTTTGTTAAGATTATATACAATATACTTCTACCATTAACTTTGCTAGTCCTAAATGGGGCAATACTTTCGTAGAGGTTGTTTTGATTTATGAATGCAATGAAAATTCAATTCAAGTTAATAAGTGTTAGGTATATTATAAGTAGAGAGGTACATAATCCTAACGATCTAGATTGTTTTGTTTATATAAAACACATCGTATCGAGTATTTCGTGTGTGACAATTTGACAGTGATAAATAATAGATTGGTTGAGCTCCTCCGAAGCATTCCATTCACCTAACGACCTGGTTGTGTGAACACTAGGGCAAAATAATCTTATGACTTTTCATATTTATACCCCACATCTGTGCAAGGGGTACATAATCTCAGCAACATAATCATTGGAATAGCAACCTGATTTTGATAAACTTTGTTGTAATTGGAAAATATTATGTTTAGGTTAACCGACACCTTGAATAGAGTATCTTTCGATGTAACGTTGATACTTATCTTTTATGTGCTTATATATATATATATCACATTAATGCGATGAACGAATGATTGGATTATTTACTTCTTTATTTATAATATCTCACTAAAATCCCTTATACACAAGCACTTCTCCAAACAATTGGTACTTATTGTGAGGCCTTAAAAATCTTTCTAATTCATAGTTAGTATTTAAGACCTTACATTATGAAAATTCACTTCTTTCACTATGACGAACCTTTGATCTCATCCTAAACTAACAAATAGCACTACTAGTCCAGTCTAAGAGTTCGATTTCAATTATCAGTTACATCACCTATCGTCAATCGATATATCACATTATGACTTAGAATATGGTCTCACACGAGCTTTGGTTGGTGATTCCACATGCCCCATAGTCCTTAATGACATGACCAGACTAACCAAGACGGTTCCATGAAACACTAATTCTGCTAGTTACAGTTCTGAAAGCATATCCCATGAAAAAGACACACCAAGTTAAAGAGTTTCCAAAAATAAGTGACGGAACGACAATAAGTATTTATTAGGTCTTAAGATGATAACAAGAAACTTAGATCAAGATTTATATACGATGATTATTCAGAGGTTGAAAGTTCATTTTAGACCGCTACCCTACTTGTAAAAGTAAGTCAACCAACAAGATTGAAGCATGCATCACAAGATCCCAACCAATATCGGCCCAGTATAATTGATAAACAGTGTATACCTATAAATCCAACTCCTAATCCAGTTCCAAACCCCATATACACGACCCAGCTTACCTACCAACATCTAGCTTAAAATACATCCCAACAATTCCCAAGACATACAGGTTTAGGGCACTATGCACTCGAGTATGTCAAGTACTACTTGGACCTTCCAATAGTACCCTTGATGATAAATTGAAAGAAATGGAAGAGAAAATTGAAGCAAAGATGAATGATCAGCTAAAAGGTCAGGAAAAACTAAGACCTTAGACCGATATTGAAATGGTGTGTGACCAATTTTTGGTTATGTCTTTTTTCGAATGATATCGAGTTAACGACACCACCTTTTAAGTTTTCTGCCCCAAAATGTTCCACCTATAATGGGACAAAATACCCTATGGCCTACGTCATTCACTTTATGGCCATAGACACTGTGAGCATCTCGAAAAGTAATAAGAAAGCTATGTATTGTAAGTTATTCCCTAGCACCTTTCAAGAGATGGCACAAGAATGGTTTTTTGAATTACCTCCCAAGAGTATAAAAAGTTTTGACAGATTGGTAAAAGTATTTGTCACTAACTACGCATACAGCTGCCAATTTAAAAAGAGTCGTATCACTTATTTTCAATTGTCTAAGAGGATATTGAAACTATCAAAACTTATATGAGAAGGTTTAAAACGAAGAAGTTGAAAATTTCATACTTTTCAGACTCCACTACTATTGAGGCTTTCTATAAGGAACTTCAACTTGACACGGGCCTATTTATCAAATTGAATAAGATCAACCCATGATCCCTAGATATGGTCAATGAAGAGGCATGCAAGTTCGTCAACATGGAGAAAGATTTGAAGTTTGCCAAGGGATTGTTAAGTAGAACTACAAACAAGCCCATCCTAACTAAAATGGAAGAAGAAAAGAAACCTTATTGGGAAAGACATTATAATCCTCCTCATTTCAAACTAGTGATCATGCCTAGAAGGAGGCCAAGAATATAGGGGATATCGTTATCTTCTTTCAGAGATCCTCAATTATGTGTCTCATTACCTGAGGCTATACAATGCATGGAACGTATCAATCACATAAATTGGATGTAACCTATGAAATTTCCACTTAGGGGCCCCAAAAAGTATTACACAATCCATAAAGACACAGGTCATTGGACCAAGGATTGCTGACAACTCAAGGGAAAAATCGAACATCTATTATTGGAAAGGCATTTAGGTGATTTGGTCGACATGGATAGGGATCTGTAATGAGAAAGCAGAGAAGTAAATAGTCCCCCCAATCGAAGAGAGTTTGTTCATCCAAAACTTATTCTCTAAGACAACAACATACTAAATCAATCTCCCCAAGGTGATGTACACGTAAGTCACACTATACATGATGGACCGATTATGTCGGGTTACTCTAGTAATTCAAGAAAGAGGTATGCATAGGAAGCAAGGGATATGTATCAACTTGTCTACAGATTGAAGCATAAAGGACCTATATTTACTATCATTTTTGAGGGATGAGAAATGCTACTACCTCACGATGATCCTTTAGTCATCACAGTCAAGAACTACATTATGAGGTGCATAGAATTCTAGTGGACAATGGTAGCTCTTCTGATTTGATGTATATATCCACCTTGTTAGATATGAGAATATGCCCCAAGGAAATCACACAGTAATATATGCTGCTTGTGGTCTTCAATGACAGTGTGACCATGTCGGCAATGACCATATGTCTCTCGGTCTCTATAAAAGGAGCGATCATACTTACAAATTTTATTGTGTTAAACACGTATACTTATTACAATACAATATTGGGCAGACTAAGGATCCATAAGATGAGAGTAATCTCCTCCTTTAAAAGGTGTTAAGTGGATCACCACCGCTCTATCAGGGGATCATTGGCATCACATAAGTGATGGGGTACCAGCATCATTCCTATATGAGGTGGAATGTCATACTTATGCCTTATCTCTACTAGCTCATCAACATTCAGATCACTTGACATCTTTTTGAATTATAGTTTTTAGGGCAAGGTACCTTCACCACTGTGGATGCTAGGATTCAAATGATGGGCCTAAGTTTTTGGGAAGATGATAAGGATAATGGGCGTGACCCAGATGAAACGGGGAGGGCTAAGATACTCTCCTTAGTCGAAGCACTACTTATTTTGGTAGGACCCTTGTCATGACCTATAGAGGCTTCAACATGTAGTTTTGCTTCTTCTAAGCTTGCTTACAAGCAGACTAAGACTCGAGATCTTTCTTAGGGTGTTCCTATCTTTAGGGGAACACTCTTTATATGGCCTAGATGAACATCTTTGGAAGGATTTTAGCGGGCTATAACTTTTTCTTTATTAGAAAACATTGTAAAAAGGAAGAAAATGGTGAAGAAGCTACCTATTTGATGAAGGAAGTTGTAGATCTACTGATGACTAGCTTGAGAGTATTTAGCAAATTGATTTAACTAGTAAAATTATTATCAAAACAGATTGAATTCCAAACTACGTATGAATTCAACTGGCCGGTTATGTAGAATCATGATGAGGGAGTTTATATCGGGTTGAGATTTTCTAGAAGCAATTTAGTTAAATAAGAAACACAAGTTGGTAAATAGTAAAATTTTATTATTTATAGAGGAAGTCACCCGAGGAAAGAAGAGGAACGGTTTGTATGAATAGAGTTAAATTAATGTTCTAAAATTTTTCCTAAACCTCCCAAAATCCTAGGGAATATAAGAGTTAATGTTATGTATATTACTTATTGAATGGTGCACAACCTTAATGACCCGAATCACCTCGCTTGTACATAGTACATTGTATCGAGCATCTTGTGTGGGACGACTTGGCACTAATGAGCAATAGATCGGTTGAGCTCCTTCGAAGTATTTCCTTCATCTAACGACCTAGCCATATGAACATTAGGGTAAAATGACTTGGTGGCTTTCCACGTTTCTACTGCACATCCGTGCAAGAGCTATATAACGACCTAATTTCGATAAACCTAATTGTAATTCTAAAATATCATGTTTAGGTCGACTTTGACATCTTAAATATAGTATCTACTAATGTAATGTTGACACATATCTCGTATATGTTTATATATATATATATATATCATATTAATGTAATGAATAAATGATCGGGTTATTAACTTCTATCCAATATCTCATTAAAATTCCTTACACATAAGTATTTCTCTGTACAATAAAATAATATTTTATTTAAATTAATTATTGAAATAATAATTTTATTTAATTATGATGATCAATAATATAATAAAATATTCATTTTTATTATAAATAGTAACAAAAAACAATTATAGCAATAATATAATCTTATTTTTCTAAAAGGAGAAAATGTCATTTTTAATGATAAAATATTTTTTATGAAAATAATAAGGATATTGTTATTGAAAGAATTATTTATTATTATTTTAAATTATAATGATTAATGTATAAATCATTTATTGTATTTTTATAATTAATTATAATTTATGATACTCTTTTTTTTAATAAAATTGTCGCTTGTTTTAATAATTAGTTTTATAAATAATTCTTTCATTAAAAACTTTATAACCACAAATTTTAGTAGCGCCTTTAGACTAGGCCGACCTCGAAATTGGTTATGAGACGAAGAGAGAAAACAAAACAATAATTTCGAAAAACTTAGAAAAAGAAGAAAATGGGAACAGTGACAGCTCCGTGGAGGCAGCTTCTTCTTCAAGCATTGGAATCAAATGGTCACCTCAAGCACTCTTCTTACTTTCAGCTTGTAAGATTTCGATTCCTCTCTCTTATTAGCCCATTTTCTCTGTTCTCGGTTATGCGCAACTCTTCGTTATCTCTGATTCTATAAGCCCTTTTTGTTGTTGTTGGTGCTTTTTTTTCTTCCACTTTTCCCGTTGATGATGTTTTCAGGCGACGGTTGGTTTAAGTGGTGGGCCTTCAAATCGCACCGTTGTCTTCAGGCAAGGCACTACACTCCCTGTCTTTCGATATCCAAATGTATCAAAGTTTGATTGATTTTTTTTTTTTGTATTTTCAGAGGGTTTCAAGAAAATAGCGACAAGTTACAGATCAATACAGATTGCAGAAGTCGCAAGGTTCTTCTTCACTCAATGAATTTTTCTTCGATCTTACATTCACCGGGTCAATGTAGCCTTTGGTATCGACTTTCTAATTGGACGACTTATAGTTTGAATTGAGAGTTCTAAAGTTAACTTTTTTTATGCTGGGAGTTTAAATTATTTGCTCATGTAGTATTGTGACGCAGATTGTTCAATGATTGATTAAACCTTTGCTTTTGAGATTTAATTTTGTTTTTCTTCATAAAAAATGTAGATTGAGGAACTTAAGCAGTGTTCATTTGCTGAGGTAATCCACCTTCGAGGTACCTTTCTACAGTTTTGATGAACAACTTGTTTTGACTTCTTTCGAATGGTGCTGAATCTTTGTTTTGAATTTAGCAAAACTTGTTTTTGATGTTATAGATATGTTGGTACTTCACTGATTCTTGGGAGCAGTTCCGGATTAGGGGATTCATTGATATTGTGGATGGATCCAACCCTGATCCTATAAAACTTCAGGTATGTTTGGACACCCCCTTTTAAGCTTAGGGCACTTTTTATAATAAAAGTCTTAGGGCCCCTTACTTTTTCCTAGTTAACAAGTAACAACTGGTTGCCATTTCAAACAAAGTTAAAATTATTGAAATCATTTAGAAATGTATTTTTAACTGTTAATCTCAATAAATTTTCTCTATTACTAGAAGCTATACTCGAATATATTCAAGTGTATCTTTCTACTATTTAAGTTTTATGCAAATGCCTCATGATCCAGCACCGAGAGAAATCTTGGTTTGCCAATTCTTTGAGATCAAGAATGCAGTATTTAGGGCCTATTCCAGGTATTCCAAGCCTAAATGAAGAATCAACCAAAGAGATATCCCTGGACTCATCTAGAGTCCCAGTTGATGCATTCTGTCTTCTAGTTCTAGATCCAGATCAGGTACAAAATTTCTCCAACGTAGAATTAATTTCACTACTTAATTGTTGTTTCTTCTGCCTTAATTTTATGGAGTTTATTTATATGCACAGGTTGATTACTTAAATTTGAAGAGTAATCAGAGACTGTCATTTACTTCTGGGAAAAATGACAATGGGGAGAAGTACTGGACCTCACAGAAACTCTCTCCATAACTGCTGGCTGTTAAATCAGATTTGATTTGTCAGTCAGTAACTAAGTTCCTAGTAAAAGGTACAACCCATATTTCAACCCAATGTTTATTTCCTACAATATTAGATTATTTCCTTTATCTTGTGCAATAACCAAGGAGAGAATGGTTTATGACTGTCTAGTTTTTTGTTATTTTAAAACATTGATAAAGCCTTTGAAATATAAAAACAAGGTGCTAAACTGCTTATTTCGACTTTGTCCACAGTCTGTTACGGCCTTAGACGCTTAGAGCTTTCAGTTCTCTGAAACATATTTGTGTGAATGGTAGAAAACACCTGTCAAATAAAAATGATAAATATCGAGATTAGGTGTCAGCAAGAATACAATGTGCGAAGTTAGTGGTGCCCTTTCTTGCGAACAAAAAGAGTAAAGATCATTTTGATTGTCTAGTAAAACATTCTTATTTACCTCATTTGTGTAAAGCATGTGAGATTGATGAGACTCTGTTCATTAACCTTCAATTCAAAACATCTTGCCCAAATAAGTATCCCACACTACATCCAGGAGCAAAGTATAACGAAAACTATTTAGAAAACACAAGTGGGAAAAGCAACTTTTTAGGATATCAGATTGTGGAATACTCATTTGAGCAAGAGACATTACAAAGGAAGATGTTTAATGATGGCATAGATACATGATGAATAAGTGACTGGCCTGCTGTTGTATTTATCAATACGATTTCCAACTATGGCTTTCTGTACGTACCAATCTTGCAATGCACGAATGTTCTCTCTATTTATATTCATTTTCGTTTCTACCTATATTTCCAAGCCTTCCTAACCAGCCGCCTGGAAGGTAACCCTTGAAAACAGATTTTTATTTTAGTTTAGTTAAACCAGTTTTTTTTTTTTTTGATCGAGTTTAAATAGGCTTGAATGCTTTAAAATTTTAATGGGAGTTTCACATTTCGAGTTAGAGAGCTTCTAAATAAGCTCGTATTTTCTCTAAGTTAGAGCCCACTTAATTATTTAACTCGTAATTTTAAAATTCAACATTATATATTTTCTAATTCGTCCCACCCTTTTTCCAATTTATCCTCGGAAAATCTTTTTCAAGACATTGCATTCACAAGTATTTATTAAAGATTCAAATCATTCTTTGAAGTCCGACCAAAGAAAAATCATCTTTTAGGTCGTGCAGAGGATCTGTTTTGTTTAAACTATAGACATTGAATTAGGGGCGTACAAGATTGATATTCACGGGGTATAGGGCATATTTTAATAGTAATAATTAACGATTATGGTACTTTGTGAATGGTATTAGTAAAAATAGATGATTTTTCAATAGTCATTTTAAAATACTGTGAAAAAAATCGTGGTGGATGTTGCCAAAGTTTAACATGTTTCATTGTCTTCGAATATTAGAGACTTGTGTTATCTATTAAATGTTTTTGTATATAATTTAAATTTAAATTTATATTATATATATTAAGTTATAATAAGATTAGATGACATAATTTAATGTTTATGTAATTGTTGAAGAAAATTAAAGGAATTAAATGATATAAATTATAATAAATACCTAAAAAGATTCAAGTAGGTGAAAGAAAAAAATAAAAATTAATAATATTATATGGTATAAGTAACAATATACAGTGTAATGAAGAATAATTGAATTGCATAGTAGATAAAAACTAAAACCTTTTTAAGAAATAATATTTATGATAAGAAAATTAATTTATAACATTTAAAGAGAATAATATTATAATAAAAGTTAAAAATATATAGAAAATATTAAATGAGTATGTAGTATGTAGCATAACAAATAAAAAGAAAAAAATTAAATAATAAATTTGAAAAAAAATAATGCTATGTATTTTTATAAAATAAAATAGATATATTTGTAAATATAATAAAAAAAATATCAAAAAATTAAGGGGTATATGCCCCCTAACCATGCGTTACTCTGTCCCTGCATTGAATAGATGTGTGTAATAAAAATGTTCGGTGTAGAGGAAAATGAGAATTTTGGATCTATTATTTTAGTAATATTATGATTTTATTTTTAATAATTTTTTATTCATATTTTAAAAATAGTATCTTTGTGATACCCCTTACAAAAGTATCATGGAATTTATCATTTAATTTAGAATTTTTAACATATTTTATTTTTATAAAATAAAATAGATATATTTGTAAATATAATAAAAAAAAATATCCAAAGGTTAAGGAGGTAGGTGCCCCTCTGAACCATGCGTTGCTCTGTCCCTGCATTGAATAGATGAGTGTGTAATAAAAATGTTCGGTGCAGAGGAAAATGAGAATTTTGGATTTGTTATTTTATTAATATCATGATTTTAGTTTTAGTATTTTTTTATCAATATTTTACCTTAGTGATATCCCAATAAAAAAGTATAAATTTGATGTATTTTTTCATTTAATTTAAGATTTTTCACATATATTATTTTTATAAAATAAAATAAATATATTTGTAAATATAATAAAAAATAATTATCAAAAAGTTAAGGGGTAGGTGCCCCTCTTAACCATGCGTTGCTCTGTCCCTGCATTGAATATATGAGTGTATAATAAAAATTATCTGTGTAGAGGAAAATGAGAATTTTTTATTTTTTATTTTAGTAATATTATAATTTTAATTTTAGTATATAATTTTATCTTTATTTTTAAATTAGCATCTTAGTAATACTCGTTAAAAAAATGTATAAATTTGATGTAATTTGTCATTTAATTGATAATGTGATAATTTTTGCATAATCAATTAATTAAATAATATTTATAGAATATTTTCAATGACTATTCAAAAATGTTTTATGAATATTATATATGAAAAAAATTTTAATTAAATGATAAATTATATTAAATTGATATTATTTTAAATTTGGATAAACACATTAAAAAAAATAATAAAAAATATCAAAACTAAAATCATAATAGTACTAGCTAATCCTCTCATTTTGATCTTGTTATTCCATCTTTTAGCGTCTGCCGAAACATCATGATTATAATATATTTTTTAACCAATTTGAGGTAATTTCAAGCTAGATGTTAATGTTACAATAAAACTTGTTCTATGCTACGAAGGTACCCATAGTTTCATTTAAAGAGAGAAACATTCATAACATTCATATCTGCTACCAAATTGAGAGGTGTTGCTTACTTAAGATTTATATTCGATTGGGTATCATATTTATATTAAAAAATAATATTAATTATTTTTTTATTATTTTATTTTTAATTAAGAAAGACATTATAGGTATCTTATTTTAGTAAAAATATGTTTAACTTTTTGAGATTGTATAATATAAAGTGTTAAAAAATTAAAATTTAAAATTCAAATATAATATGTTTATAATTATATAAATATTACAACTTGTTAATACCTAAATATAACACACAGGAGAATAATTAATCCATTTTCTAATAACTTGAACTCTTAAGATGATTAGTTACTATCTCTTCTCCAATATGGTATCACAACATAAGGTCCTTGGTTCAAACATATTTAATTCCAATTTTTTTACCAACGTGAAATAAATCTTTTTCTTTCACTTATATATTTTTTTAAATATATCTTCACTTGATTAAAATTTCAAATTAATTGGATTCTCTCTAACTCTATTTAATAGATCTTCAAAACTATTTACTCAACTCATAAGTGAGAATCCATGGTACTAGTCTACTTAGCACATAAGTAAATTCCAATTTCAAATATAATATATATATATAAGAATAGTTATCCCATCTTTTGACAGCCTGAATTTTTAAGAGAATTGGTTATTATCTTTTCTTAGATACAACTAAAAATTTATTCATAAAGAGTTGACGCGGGTAACTCATTTAAGATTTATATCCAAATATATCCAACCTTGCTTTTATGTCTGTACTCTCAAGTTATGTCATGTAAGAGTGTTTTAATTTTAATAAAGTTATTGCACTCGAACACTCAATTATATTTTAGGTAATGCAAGACAAGATTATAAAAGAAGTGGTTTTTATTACTAGGGTAAAATATGTAATAGAAGTATAATTAATATTCTTAATTTTGTTAAGTTTTTTATATCCCATATATAATTTTGTTTAAAGTTATTTTTCTTATATACTATTAGAATCCCAAGTAGAAAATTTATGAACTATTTTAAGAACTTTTGAACTATATACAAAGAATCCTTTTGATTGTATGAAGTATTCTAAAAAAGAATCAACTTATAAATATTAAAGAAGTTCTTTTTTTCTCTTATTCCTAATATTTTAGGAATAATTTTTCTTTCTTCTATTTGTAAGTTGAAGTTCTCATCCGTAAAATAAATGAATATCTTTAGGCTAGTGTTACTCTATAAATATTAGAGTGCTCATTTAAAGATGAATAATATAGCTATGCTAGTCTTATTCTAGATTTGTTTCGTAATACAAATATGAGGATCTCTTGTGAGAGAGTAAACTTAATTAATTTAAATTTTACTCACATATTTCTTATTCTTAAAAGTTGTTGTATTATTGATACACTTGCACTTTCGTTCTACGTCAAGTGGTATCAGAAGAAGGTTTGTGTGGGTCCAATGAAACGTAATAGAGGTATTCTACAAAAGAGTTACAAGAATTCGTCAAGAGATGAAAGCATTCGATAAACATTACTAGCATTATCAAACTCATATTCAAAAAGATTATAGACTAACTCAAAAATCAAGATTTTGCTCAAATGAAAAAAAAATGATCCAACACAGCATTAATTATGAACCGTCAAAAAGAAAAGGTCAATTAAAGCTTTAAAAATGGAAGAACAATCTATTGAAAGCAAGGTTCCTGAGTTGTTTCTTGTTGAAGAAAATATGATGAGAATATTGTAGCCAACAAAACTATGTTAGAGATCATATAAATTCGAAAAGAATATCTTGAAAAAGAAATCTCTTCACATTATGAGTTAGTCTAAGATCTCAAAATTATTCCATAAAATAATATTCATGTCATGGCATTTATAGATGTTCATGAAGTTAAAGAATTAAATGTTTTCACTACTTTCAAATGTAATTAATTATTTAACACTAGAATAAATTATTTTTCAAAGCAACAAGAGTTGCTAGATCATTTTCAAGATACCGAATCATATTTTATCATTCTAGAACTTGTTGAAAAATTAATTTTAAAGATGATCATGTAGACAATATTTGGTTTATATTATTTCTTAAATTCAAAGAAGTGGAACAACAAAAAAACCAATTTTGAAAATTCATGAATACTATAAATATTATCATCTTCATTTAAAGAAAAAACTCGATGATGAGTTTTAAATAAGTGAATGAAAATAATGCGGGACAAGATTAGAAAATAAGTAATTTTATTACTAAGGAAAAATATGTAGTAGAAGTATAATTAATGTTATTAGTTTTGTTAAACTTCTTATGTCCCACATAAAATTTTATGTAGAGTTCTTCTTCTTTTTTGTGTATTATTAGAATTACACATAGAAACTTTATGAATTATTTTAAAAACTTTTGAACTATATATAAGTCCTTTGCTTGTATTAAACATCCTAAAAAAGAATCAATTTATAAATATTAAAAGAAGTTATCTTCTTTGTTTCTTCTCTTATTTTTTAATATGTTAGAAGTAATTCTTCTTTCTTTAATTTGGAAGTTAAGTACTCATTTATCAAATAAGAGAATATCTTTAAGTCAATCTTATTTTAGAATTATTGGAGTGCTCTTTTGAATATAAATAATATAGTTAGATTATTTTTATTTTAAACTTGTTAGATTGCTTGATTAGATAATAATGTTTTTTGTATTTGTTTCATAACACAAGTATGCCGACATCTTTTTAGAAAGTAAGTTTAAATTTTTATCATATATTTCTTATTTTTTTAGATACTATCATATTATTAGTAAATAAGATATTTTTTTTCTTTTTTACCATATTCACATAATTCATATCACATTGTAATAGTAGTCAATTTGCAAGTCATGTGTAAGTTTTTTCCTTTATTTGAAATTCATGTAGGAGTTTTTTTTTTATTTTTATTTTTTAAAGTCATCTAGATTTTTTATTTTATAATGAAGTCACGTAGAGGTGGGACAAAACAAATCAACTTAGGCCATGGAGTTTTATTTTCCAACGGTTTTGAATATATAAAAAACGTCAACGATTGAAATGCAAAAAATACACAATTTATTGCGGTCTTCAACCTCGGAAAAGGGCACAAATTTTTTTTATTGAAATAAGCGACAATCACATTATTTCAAATCATCTTTTAATTGACTACTTAGTAAAGTAATTATATGTGTATCTTGTGGAACTTTCATCCCAATCAACCTTATTAATTATCATATATGATCCCACTAACAAATTAAATAGGTATCATAGCAATTAATATGTCATTTTATTTTTTTAGCAGATTAGAGTAGAGATGAAAAAATAACAGAAATTGAAATTTCAAAGAGTGTTCCTTTCTTATCAATGGAACCTTTCATGATGAAGACGGTAACTTTGGAGTGTTTACCCCAATTTAACTTTGCTATGCATTATTGTGTAAAAAAAATAAAGATGCATTAACTAACTAGAGCGTTATAAGACCTGGTTCAGTTGGATTCAGTGACAAGCTAACCAAAAATTGAGAAACTTTTATCAGTTGAGTTTAAGGATGTCGTGAAGAAATTCTTCTTTGATAATATATTAATAAAGTAACTCATTATATATATATATATTAATAATATATTATTAAGATTATAAAGATACCCTACATACCTACGCAAGTACCAGTACGGTAAACGGATCAAAGCTAGCATTTTGAACGTAGATAAACTGAATTTTTGTCCCTAAGTGGAGCTCCCAAAGAGAGCTCGCAATAAACAGCAATAGTAATCTACTGCACTAAAGACAAAATGTGTAACAAACCTTTGTAACTTCCTTAGACCAAACTCATCAACCATATATTTGCTGTTCTGTTAACAAAGTGAGGTAGAGATCAGATATAAAACGCCTAGAGAAGCAAGCATATTTTTGAGTTACTCTCCTTTGGTGAAACGAAACTCAACAGGGATGGAATGTAAGCCTTTTCCAATACGGAGGCGATGCAAAGTTAGTGTTCCAACAGGTAATATCTTAAAAGAGAAGAGAGCAAGGCTTTACATCATCAAACGATGTGTCTTGATGTTAATCTGCTGGAGAGAAGACAGAGATCGGTGATTGTACCCTTTAACTAGTGTTCAAACTTTGTTATTATGCGCGCTTTCTTTAGTGTTTCCTGAGGTACATGAAAATATGTAAGTAGAAATGTACGAACAGAGGCAATGTTATAGTTAAGTACAGTTCAAACTTTGCCATCGAAGTTTCATATGAAATGTGCAGTACTCCAGGCTGCATAAATGCTTCTTCTTTTTTTTACACCTTCTTCCTTCATTCCTATTTATTTTGACTGTTTCTTTCCCGCCATTAAACATGTAGGCTCAACAAGTATCTACATGAACAGATACTTGACAATTATACCAACTACAGATAGTTTCTGGATTGTAGGTGTTGCTTCTGTTGTGTTGTTGCAGAGAGATCTTGCAATAACACACATTGATACCATATCGTTAATTCATTATCAAATAACAAATAAATAAATAAATTTCAAAATTTCAATCATATATAAAAGATAGATATGATTGCAAGCTACTAGCAGTGATAAACACACCATATATAGAGAAGAAATGAGAGAATAGTTTCAGGAATTAGAAAACAGGTGAAGGAAGCCAATCTTTACACTGGTCAGTTTCACAAAGAACACTGCAAAACCTATTTTACTTGATTCATAATGAAAAATCATCAAAATGAATTATTTCAGGTCCTTATGATTTGCTAAAGTCAATTACTTTACAGCGTATACACTATACATGAACAAAGTATGTATGGAAGAAACACCAAGCAGTAGTATTCAATATAGAATATTATAATAGCTTTCAAAAATATACTTCAGTAATATAAAGCTTATCATGGAGGAGGTGATTTACCTCAGTATTTTTAAGCAGAAGTTAGCTTGGTTAGGAATTGAGGAGGTTGATCAAGCTGCATTGGAATCCCCTGTTGATGTTGGTCATGGGGATGATCAAATAAATGTACTTAAATGATATAATAAATATGTTTTTTTATCATCGAATTTTGAGGATTGTTACAAAAATGCTGTTTAATTTTGATTTGTTACTTTCATATCATTAAACTTTACAAAAATTACAAAAATATCATTGATTTTTTTTGTAAGAATCTCCAAAGTTCGATGTTAGAAAAATCTATTTATTTTAAATAATATATAGCTGATCTAGTTGAGTAGTGAAGCTTCATTTTTCAATTTTGGATGTTTCTACGTGTCTTTTGCTTGGGGCTGTTGGTTTGGTTTGTAGTTTTGTTATTTTCCTATTGAAGCACAACATAGCTGTCGTTTGTAGTTTTTAAGGTTGCTTCTTTGAACTTATTGTTTGTTAAGTCTGGTTGTGTTTGTGTTATTGTTGCTGGTTACTTTGTTGGTGTAGCTAGTGGAGTCTGGTTTGCTATTTGAGTATTTGATCCATCTTTTTTTACGCTAAGTTGAATAACTCTGGTTTTAAGTGATTTATTTGCTCATCTTGCTTCAATCTCTAGTATGTTTTACTGGTAGCTGCTGTTGTTTCTGTTTCTCTGCATTTTGGCAAGAGAGTTTGGATCTGGTTTCTAGTTCTTTCTGTTTAGTGTCTGGGTTTTCTTTTGTATTTGTTAATTGAGTTTGTTTGCTTGGACACTTTAATTTAATGAAATTTCATTTCTGTTTTGAACAATATTTATATACATATAAAGCTTATCGTTAAAAATGAAGAGTCTACTATCTACATAACATAGCACAGCATTGACCCTCCAGAGGAAATAAAATATACTTCTAGTGCAGCTCTTCCCATGTACCGAGACCTACCAAGATGCAGATCATCAAATAGAACCACCGGTTTACCTCACCAGATTCTAATGAAAAAAAAATCCAATAACTCAGCCCAGAAATAGATAGATTAATGAGCAAAGCTCCACATCAAGGTACAAGATATTATCCCTAGATTACAAAACGACAAGTGTCAAATAGTCATAGCCTAGATAACCTATGGACTGAACAAGACAACAATATAGTTTCATGCCTAACGAGCAAGTCCAACCACTTGTTTGTACAATTCATGATTTTGATCAACTTGTGAGGAGGCAATTCAATGCTCGTGAACAACAAATGCTAGGAGAAAAGTAACTACCACCTTTAGAATACGATAGTAAATCGAGTCTAAAGGAATTTTTTCTTTCTTTCTTTTTTTTTTAAATAATGTTTTTGTCTTCAATAATTCAAATCAGCATTTAAACTCTTTCCAAAATTGCAAAGAACAAAATGAAAAGATTCATATTTCAATGATAAAAAAACAAAGCTTCAATCACATAATAACTACATAAAAAAGTGTCATACAAATTACACAGAAGCGTTAATTGAAATAAATAAAAGTAGCCAAAAAACAGGACAAGTTTGTTAATGAAACAAGCATATCAAATTTGCATAGGTCTAATCAGAGAGAGAGAGAGAACCCAGAGCCAATTATAAAGCTGAAGGGGTAAAGGGGTCAACAAGAGAATCGTCTTTGGAGAGCAATAGAGGACGGAGATCCTTAGAATGGTCGTTGTTGGCAGTGGTTTCATCATCGAAATCGCCGACGCTGAGGTTGATGCAAGAACAGCGTTCGAGAGAGGCGAAGAAAGCAGAAGCCATGTTGGAGCCGACCCAATTAGCCATCCGATCCAGCTTATCACAGGATATCAGGGACAACATACAGTTGTCTTTGCTGTTGCTTTCCATTGTTTTGCAAGATCGAACTTTTACTCTTCGATCAGAATTCTCTTCTCAGTATCAGTAGTAAAGAAAAGGACGAAAATCGAATTTTACCGTCTCTTGTGATTGTGAGAGCTTATATGACCTCGTCCCTCGTTGCTTCCTCTCATCCGTATCACGCATTGCCTTTCCACATCGATTTTTTTTTTGGTTTAATAGTATATAATAACCACCCCTCGACTTTTATTTTTAACACTGAACAAATATAAACATATACTTATTTTTTTATATATTTTTAATGTGATATTAGATAAACAAAAATATATTTTCAATGTGATAAGAAAGTAAATATATTTTTTTTATCAAGAATTAAAAATAAAATCAGTTAAATAAATTATTCATTTATACCCTAGAATAATTTTTTAATGGAATGTAAATGTTTTTAAAATTAATTTATTTATGTTATTTAACTCTTTAAATTATAAGTAATGTTATTAAATTCTTTAATTTAAAAAAATAATTAATTAACGATAAAATAAATTTTTTTAATAAATTTTTAATTAAGATAATATTTAAAAAATAAATTATCTAAGAAATTTTTAGGGTATTTTTTTTCCATATATACACACATTGGATGGCATCCTACGAATAAATAAAATATGTTATCAAATCTTAAAATTCATCCTAATTAATGAAATATTTAATTCAATTGTAGGTAAGAATTGAGTAGAGATGAGATAATAATACTAATCATATTTTAAAATTTGTCATTTCTAAATGTATGTAGTTTAGAGTGGACACTGTGTTTAAATTTAATAGTAAAAATGAATAATTTTAATACTATTCTAAGAATTATAGTAAAATTTATGAATTTTTTAATCAAATTATTATAAAATAATATAAAAAAGTCATAGTTTATATTTCAAAAATTTACCAATTTTAATGTTTTTGAATATTACATCATAATTATTTTATGTCCATATTTATTTAATTAAAATAAAAACTTAAAACTACGTAAACTAAATTGTAATAAGATTAAATAACATAAATTAATATTTATGTAAATGGAAAAAAAAGAAATTAAACAACATATTTTATATTGAATATGTAAAAAAATTTAAATATATGAAAGAAAAATAAATAAAATCAATATTATATAGAATAAATAACAATTTATATTTATATAATTATATATTGGTGTAACATGTAATTGTTAAATTATATACTAGATAAATAAAATGTATTATTTTTTAAGAAAAGGTTACGAAACAAAATTAGTAAAATTTAATAAAAAAATAAAATTGTACTTTTAGAACTTATAAACACAAAAATAACACTCATTATATCTAATTAATATATTTTTGTTGTTAAAAAAAGTTTTATCCATCATTATACATTGAGTATCGTCTAATTGAACATTGTTAATGTTGAATTATAGTAATTTAAAATCGTTTAATATTTAATTTTATCTAATTGAATTCGTTTAATATTATTGAGATATTATTTTTGTTATTATATATAAATGTTAAGTGTTATTTGATATAATTTTATTAAAAAATTATAAAAATATGTTAAATATTTATCATTTTAATATAGTACAATTATTAAAAATTGTATAACAGTATAATAAAAATGAAAAATATATAGAAAATGATGAATATGTAATATGATAAAAGAAAGGAAAAATATTATTTAAATAATAAATTTTAAAAAGATATTATTATGTATTTTTGTAAAATAAAAATATATTTATAAATAAAATAAAAAATGTATAAAAAAGTTGAAGGGACAATCTCAATTTTAATGCAGTGGTGGTTTTGTTGGCATTAAGCATGTATTGATTAATATTTAGTTTTATATTAAATCACTTTAATTTATATAAATTATATATATAGATATTAAATAAAAAAAATTCGTAAATGGAAAATATATACATTAATGACTCAATTTTACACCTTAAAAAGTATATGAATAAGAGCACATTATGCTTGAATTATTCTTCATTTATCCACTTAATCTATATAATTAAATTTTAATCAAATAAAGTTACATTAACTAACAATATATGGTTGCGCCAATAATACGGCAATGTCTCTAAAATAATTATAATTATATGATAAAAATAATATTTTATAATTTTAAAGTTGTTTTTGAATCTTATCCGATGAATAATGTTTACTTAAAATTTATAAGAATTAAATCAATTCATATTAATCAACTTAATATTTTTAGTTTTATATTTTTATAGATTTCGGTTTTCTCTTATTTTCATATAATAGACTTATTTTGATTGATTTAATTCTTATTTTTTAAAACTTTATAAGAATCAAATAATTAAAATATATTTATTTTTATTACACTTCTAATTTAACCCACTATCATTTTTTATTTATATTTTGTAATAACACATATGACTCCTTATCAGCTCTTTGATAGTTTCTCACCGAGAAGATTTGAACTTTTATATTTTTCTTTGTTATTTATTATTATGTTTTTAATTCCATCCAAGATGATTATTTTTTTATTTAATTATTTTTGATAATATTTTATAATCCATTTTGTATTCTAATTTATTAGTGTGATATAAACATATTTCAACTATTTATTCTCTTAGAATTTAAATATTTAAGTTAAATTCATGTTAAAACTTTGAAACCAAATACCCTTTATTATTTTCTTTCTTAATAATCATGTGAGATATTAATTCTATATTATTTGTTTATAACATCTTATATATAATCAAGGCATTAATTTATATTACATAAATATTATGGATGATTTATATATGAAAATTATTGAATTTTGTAAGATAAATTGCTACTATTTTTTATTTCCTCTTTTATCTTATTTTTAAATATTTTTTAAATTATATAGATGATAAATTATTAATAGTTTTATTAATAATAAAGATATTTAGAATTATATTTTAATTTTAATTACCTAAATTTAAAGACGTTAGCTAAATGATTGAAATTTAAAATCTCAAAATTTGAGTATCCTAATCAAATCAACATTTAAAATATTAAAAACTATAAACAAAAGCTTAAAAAAATTAATAAACAAAATCATTAGCAAAAATTGAGAAATTGTTCGTAAATCTACCTGATCTAAGTAAAGCTAAATTAATTAAAATATTGGTTTAGATTCGAATAATTTTTAAAAAATTTTAAATTAAATTAATTTTTATTTTTTATAAATTGATTATATTAATTTAATTTTTATTTTTACTTAAAAATAAATCAATCCATATATACACGTGTTACTTCTTAGAGGAAACGGGGAAAAATCATGAAATGATAATAGTTAATAGACCTTTTTAACAAAAATAGTCGTTCTCGCTTCTTTACAGGAAGAAAAAAAAAGACTTCTCTCTCTTTACAGCCACCCAATTCAACCGATCGGACCCATCTGGATCCACCATCGACTTGCTCGCAAACTTCTTGGGCTACTCATGGGTTGCCTACGGAGCTTCTTCTCTCCTAGTCATCTCCCACTTTCCTTCACCTTTCTCTCGAAATGAAATATTGATCGGACCAATGTTTCGTAAAGTTTCGAGCTCTTCGATGATTCCTCATTGATTGTTGTGCTATAACTTAGTCTCCAGCTATTCCATAATGAGTACGGGTATTGTTGTGCCCGGAAGCAATAAATAGCGGTATATGAATATATCAAAGCAATAAAATAAACACACAAAATTTACGTGGTTCGATAATTTCTTGCAGGCCCACTGGCGGTAGATATTATTTCCGAATCAGAGAAATATACGAATACGCATACTGATTCCTCACTAATAATATCTCTGGTGTTTCCAAAACTCACTTGATATTTTTCTCTTTTGAGTTTACTTATCTTTCTCTCGATTTTTCTTTTTCGAGCATTCTTGATCAACGTGACTCTTCCCTATTTATAGATGAAGAAGCGCTCACTTTCCTCAAATCAGGCCATAATTTAAATTTTTAAAGCCACCAATTTCCTTAAATTACGCCACTAATTTATTAAATCACGCCACTAATTTCCAATCGTCTCCATTAATCATGCCACAAATTAGTACTAATTTCCCTAAATTATGCCACTTATTTGTTACTTTTAGAGCCAATATTCAACAATTCCACCTTGGCGAAAAAAAGTTCATAACGTCGCTCCAATGCGCCCTTGGCGCCCTAAGTTTCGAGAGATGTTGATCAAGTTCAAGCAAGTGTTGAAACTTGATCCACGTAACCACCTTTGTAAGCATATCTCTATGAGGGTTATCTCAGCTCCGACTTTCTCCAGTATAACATTCCCTTTATCAACGATTTCTAGAACAAAATGAAATCGAACATCGATGTCTTGATGCGCGCGACTACGATGAACTTGGTTCTTTGCCAAACAAATGGCACCGTCGTCGCAGAAAAACCTCCACGTTCTTCCGAACAATACCCAAATCCTTAGTCAACCCGAGAAGCCATAGCAACAGATGCTACATTCTGACCCGTATACTCTGCCTCTGTGGCATAAAGCTGGCTGATTCGCAATGTTGATCTCCAACAAACCGGTCCTCCCGCCATTGTGAACACAGTTGTAGATCGACGCTTATCCAGATCTCGACATAGTCGAATCCACATATCCAACTAGGTGTTTACCTTCGGGTCTTCTGCCTCTCAAACTTGAGCAATATCCACAGCGGTACCGTAGATGTCTGGTAGAATCCACTTCACCGCTTGCCGGTGTCCTTTACCCGGATTATGCATGTACCGACTCACCATACTAACGGCGTGGGAAATATCGGTCCGGTGCAAACCATTGCATACATCAAACCGCAGCGGCATTTGCATATGGAACACGTTCCATTTGCTTCTTCTCATCGGTGGTGCTAGGTGACATTAATGCAACAGCGAAAGTGAAGGAATGCGGTGTACTTACCGGTTTGGTTTTTTCATCAATGTCAAACCTTGTAGTACTTTCTTCGAGATCGAGTACGTAATGGTGACAGATACTTGCACTCTATCTCTTGTGATTTCCATCCCAAGAATTTTCTTAGCTTCTCCGAGATCTTTCATTTCAAAGTCTCGAACTCAACTGTAGCCTTCAATCTGTCGATCTCGCACCTTGCTCTTTAGATGCAATCAACATATCATCAACATATAAGAGCAAATAAATGAAGGTACCGTCTCTGGGTTTTCCGAAAGTATAGACAATGATCAAACCACTACGTGTGTATACGCTTCTCTGATTTAAGCTATCAAAGCGCTTGTACCATTGTCGCGGTGATTGTTTGAAACCGTAAATTGACTTCAGCCTTTGGTAAGCCCAATTCTCTCGTCTGGAATTTTAAAGCCATCCGGTTGAGACATGTAGATTTCTTCGTTCAAAGTACTACGGAGAAAAGGCTGTTTGACATCGAGTTGAGCTAACTCGAGATCAAATCGTGCTACCAAAGCCAATAGTATCCGAATAGATGAATGCTTAACAACGGTGAGAATACCTCGTTGTCATTATTCCTTCTTTCGAGCATAGCCTTTTGCTACTACCGCTTTGTATTCGATGTTGTCTTTACCAGAGCACTTCCTTCGCATAGACCCATTGCAACCAATAGTTTTCTTTCCTTTGGGAAGTTGAACCAACTCTCCCAGTCTGATTCTCGATGTAGAGACTTCAACTCTTCATCCATTGCCATCTTACACTTCATCCTATCAACTCTTTGCACGGCCACACTGTAAGTGCATGGGACATCATCATTAATTCGAAGTGCGAATGCTACCATGTACGTGTATCTGCGGTAGAAAAGCTTCCTAATCTCCCTTCTCGGTCGAGTAAAGGGCAATAGATTCCGTTTGTTGATTAATCGGTAGTGATGGTGAGAGAACCTCCACCTCACCGAGATCTCTTAACGATCATCAATTTCATCTTCACCACGATCGGTAATTGGTGCAATCTTTTCCGGATCTTCCGAAGTCTCAAGCATCACCTTAGAAAGAGTATTTGGACTTTCATTCTCTTTCTCTCGAATTTGTTTGTCTCAAGGCATACTGTCGTCGAATGTAACATCTCGGCTTAAGACGATCTTCTTGGATTCACCACACCAAAGTCGAAATCCTTTAACTCCTTCCCTTAAAGCCCAGTAAAACCGCTTTCTTTGCTTCCTGGATCCAGTTTGGATTCACTAACATGAAAATATGCGAGGACATCCAAATATTCGCAATGAATCATAATCGGTAGCGAGGTCTGTCCGACCATACCTCAGAGTTTTTCCATCTAATGCAAGTCACGGGAAGTCCGTCGACTATATGAGTTGCATATGACAAAGCCTCAAATTTCAAAATGCCTTGCTTCGATTTGGAATGAGATAGCATACATCGAACTTTCTCAACCAAAGTACGATTCATTCGTTCTGTCAACTCCATTCTCACGTGGTGTACGAGGCTTGAAAAATATCCGATTATCCCTTCATCTTGACAAACTTTAAAGAAAAGGATCGGTTATACTCGCCATGATTATCGGATCTGAGCCTTTAATCTTCCCGCTTTGTCCAGTCTCGATCATTTTCTTTCATTTAAGAAAGATATCCGAACTTCATATTTGTGACTCATAAGTGTATATCCGCATACATTCTAGAGAAATCATCAATAAAAGTCACAAACCAATGTTTACCTCCAGTGAAGCATTCTTGGAAGGTCCCCAAACATCCGTGTGAATATAATCGAGAGATCCCTTAGTACGATGAATGGCAGCCGAACTTGACTCTTGTTTGTTTTCCCGTTACACAATGCTCACAGAAATCAAACTTTCCGGTCTTCACCTTTCAAAAGAACCCATGCTTCATTAAGCCTTGCAAAAAGTCTTTTCACCGACATACCAAGCGCATGTGCCCAATGTGGGAAGAATCATTTGCCTTTTCTTGTAACTACTTGAGACAACTGTCCTTCCTGTAACTGTACACCCATCTAGGAAATACAAGTTCGCCTTCCGAGTACCCTTCATTGCTACAAATGCACCTCGTACAACTTTCAAGACTCCATTTTCCAATGTTACCTTATAACCATCAAAATCTAGAACACCTAAAGAAATAAGGTTTTTCTTTAGGTCAGGAATATACCTTACATTTGTAAGTCGTTTGATTGTACCATCGTGCATCTTTAGTCGTATTGTTCCGATCCCTTTTTGTCGACAGCATTGGTCAAGTTGCCCATAAGACAACTCCTCCATCGAGCTCTTCAAAACTCGAAAACCAATGTCTGTTTGGACACGTATGATAAGAACATCCAATCAAGGATCACTTATCCAGTAGGTTTTTGATGATGAAACCGAAAAGGCGATTATTCATCTTTCGGCCTTCGTAAGGCAACATTTGCATTCGACTTGTCCTTGTTTGGACAATCTTTCTTCCAGTTCCCTTTCCTGGGTGACAATAAGGCCACTCGTCCTTCGTAGACGTCTTCGGATGACTCTCCCATACTTTGATCTAGATTTCATTATTTGATCCTGGGATTTTTTTGTTGTTAGCTTCTACCTCTCGTCAATGCGCCGATATTGAGTCTCTGTGATCATGTTGATCCTTCCTAAGTACTCGTTATTTACCAAAGCATTTGAAACATCTACGAATCCTTAACCTCATCCTTTCCATATAACGGGGTTGTGGTTAAATGCTCATGCCTCCTCGTGTAATGAATTCAACAACAACAAAGCTTTATCTTCATCGATAATTTCAACATCTAAATTTTGAGATCGGCCAAAATTTTATTGAAATTATCTAAGTGCTCAATCATGGGGTACCTTTCTCTTGGAAACGGAAAAGTTTCTTCTTCAAGTAGTCACATTCTCAATACTTTTCGTCATGTATTTGTCCTCTAGTTTCTTCGCAGAACCGCGCTACATTCTCTTTCATGACAAAGTACTTTTGATCTTTCCTAAGCATAGTCGAATTGTGCCACAAGCTTGTCTGGGTTGACATAATTCCAATCTTCATTTGAATAATCTCCTGGCTAGTCTCAAGGCTATATTAGATCCTTCTCGAACAATAGATCTAATACTTCACATTGCCACATGCCAAAGTTATTTTTGCCGTCGAATTTCTCCACCTCAAACTTTGCGTTGACAAACATAGTTCTTCGAGTAGAACTTGGTTTGCCATAAATTCTATGGTCAACTTGTTCACCTTCTTCGATCTCTCTTTATCACCATAAGTACAAGCCGATACCGTAAATTTTGCACTTACAACTTAAAATGTTTTTCCAAATTTTATACCTTATTTGAAAAAAGCGAAGTCCGTAGTTGAATTTGGAATGGTCTAATTAGCTAAGAATAGATCCAACTCAGTTGAAAACGGATGAAACGGACTAACTCGGTCCAAATATCACTAGTGACCGAAGTTGACTTGGTCCAACCTCGACGAGTTGATCGAGTTCTTGTAGCGAGGACTCCCGACTTAAGCGGTGATTCCGACTTCGATTTGAGCGATTCTTTCACACGTTGCGTTACCGTATCGTCGAGCTTCGATTTGATATATAATACTGCTATATTTGGCTCTGATACCAATTTGTTGTGGGCGGAAGCAATAAATAGCGGTATATGAATATATCAAAGCAATAAAATGAACACCGCAGAATTTACGTGGTTCGGCAATTTGCCTTGGTCCACGGAGGCAGCAGATATTATTTGAACCGAGTAGGAAATATACGAATACGGTCTGATTTCCTCACTAATAATATCTCTCAAGTGTTTCCCAAAACTCACAAGTATTTTCTCTCTTTGAGTTTGCTTATACTACTCGATTTTTCTGATTTTTGCCTTGTTCTTCAATGCATGAACTCTTCCCTATTTATAGATGAAGAAAGGCTCCCTTTCCCTAAAGTGTGCCATAATTTAAGCCTTAAATTAGGCCACCAATTTCCTTAAATTATGCCACTAATTTCCCTAAATTATGCCACTAATTTGTTACTTTTAGAGCCAATATTCAACAGGTATTTTCTAAGCGAACCAAAGGTACGTATCGGTTTGGATGTTTCGCTTCCCTTTTTTTTTGTTCAACCACTGGCTAAACATATTAAAGGATTGAGAGGTTCAAATTGAACAGATGCAGGAAAAACTTCATAGATTCTCCGTTATTTACATCCGTTGGATTCCAAGATATAGCAATTCCAGGGCTCACTATCTAGTCTCGCCAGCTTGGAATTCACATTTTGAAGGCGCTATTTCTATTCATCTCCTGTCTTCAAGCGTTTTAGCGCTTAATTAATCATAGACAGCTTTGCTATCTGTTTCCTTTTAGGAAAAAAAATGTTAAGACAGACTTATACTATCTATTGTACGTGTTTGAATATGTTTGTCAAAATATATAAATGATTGTTAGATACACTCCGAGCTTTTTGAGAAAATTTGCGCCTAATTAAACTTCTATATTTTTCCTCTCGCAACAAAATGATTATTATTGCTTAGACGAGCCATGTTTTGAAGAAAAAAACGTAGACGAACCAAGATCGTATATTTAAAGATACATTCTCTGCCTATACTTGGAAAATTCTCTGAAACTCGTTCTTCCGGGAACCAAGTTAAGTTGCAATTGTGAGATACGGTATCATCCAAGACTCAATTTTTATTTTGATGAAAACAAGATTAAAGAATATAGTTAATTACATCTCTTTGTATTTGGGGATGTTTATTGAAGTAATATGAGAGGTAGTATCAACAGGTTGAAGATGAAGATTGTTTACAGGAAATATACGCTCGACTTTAGGACCGGTCCTAAGCTCTTATCATGTCCTCGGATCTTGCACAATACACTTAAAATAGTAAAAAAATAAGATAATATCCTAATTCAGTTAATTGTCTCACAGAGTATAAATTATAGGATATGTCAAGTATATGGAAGATCTCAAGAACATATAGGGTAGAGGTCGAAACAAAACTTAGACTATTCTCATGAATAGTGGAACCATCAGTTATATGAATATTAAGAGGATATAGTACAGGGTCAAGTTTTGAGAATAAAGATGAGTGAGGTATCATGTGATTATAACATGCAGAATAAAAAAGTCAAATTTGAGACTTATCGGGTAGACCTGAGAAAGTAGTAGAAAGAGATACATTATCAGCCATTTGAACAGTCTGAGTTATGATCTTCTGTAGTTTAGTGAATGAGAGGTTGATAGTGGATCCAGAAGACTGGGACTTTGTTGAACTGGAAGGCATCAACGGAGTAGGCTCAGTATTAGCAACAACAATAGTAGATTTGTTACGACGGTAACAAATCTTAATGGTGTGGCCATGACGCTTGCAATAATTGCAAAACCTTTTGTTGCTCTGCCTGCAACGATTGTTAAAGGCAGAGGAATCACCTGATTGCTGAGGTTGCTCAATGGCAAGAACAGAAGGAGCTCAAAGTCCTTGTGAAGTGACATTAAGAACTCATAAAAACAAAACTCATCCCTAACTGTAGCATATTGTTGAGCAACCGTTGAGCATGCCCAAATTGGGTCACAAAGGTCAATTTGGTCCTAAAGGAAGTGAAGCTGATTATAGTATTCATTGATGGATTGCCCTGGTTTCTATTGAAGTTGATGTAATTCAACTATTAACTGATATTTCATGTATCCGTGAGTAGTGAAGTATCTTTTGGCCAACATATCCCATGCTGATTTGGCATCATCAAAATTGCCCAACATATTAGAGATGGAAGAAATGAAAGTATTCCGAATCCATGTGAGGATCATGTGGTTGTGACTATCTTATTCAATCATGTGACCAAGGAAGGTAGCATCTTCTTCACTTGCTCATTTGACAAGAATGATAATTACACCAGTATAGTAATACCAGAGCATGCGACCCTTAAGAAAACTACGCATAGCTTGAGACCATGATAAGCAATTCTTGGTCCCCTCCAATATAGTATTGATGGGGCAGGGAAGAAAAACATCTTTTTTATACATTTGGAAACACAATATGCAAAAATGGACTACAAAAATGATGTCTACGCGAAAAACTGGGTAGGGAGTCCTCAACTTGCAAAAGTCAACATTTATGGCATGGTCATTATGATGTCAACTGAAGGTGATGATGACATCAACCCTAGGGGATGTGTGAAGGCACGTGCAGAGTCCGATGATTATGATATTTCCACGGTTGTGTAGATCTGGTCGAGCCAATCATAGTGGTATCTGTAGAAAGGTTGTCGGAGCAAGATTCATGGCGGCGTTTGGTTTCAGTGGTGGCGTGTGAAAATACATGTAGTTCCTTTAAGCGGCACGTGAGAGAGCATGAGGACTCCGATGGTTGTGAGATTTCCACGGTTGTGTAGATCTGGTCAAGTCGATCATAGTGGTATCTGCAGAAAGGTTGTCAGAGTAATATGCACGACGACGACAGTGATTGTAGTGGTCTGTGTGGTGTGGGACTCCTTAAAAACGGCGACTGTAGGCCCAGAACCTAAGGACAACGGCTGTAAGACGTTGGAGTTCAATGGTGAGTAGTTGCAGCGACTGTTGTGATAGCGAAAGTTATAAGGGTGAAGTAACATGAGAAAAGACAAGACTGCTAGAAAGATAAGAGCAGTGGCTCTGATACCATGTTAGAAATACTTAATGATTGTATTTTATTATGTATTTAAAGAAATATATATGATACTTTTATATAGGAGTTACAAGTTAACTAGATATGTCTAAAGTAAATATATATATATATATATATATATATATATATATATATATATATATATATACATTAATCTGGTACTAGATATACATTAGTCATCAGTTTGAGATGAAAGAACTTGGACATCTTAGTTATTTCTTGGGTCTTGAGATCATTTGTTCCACATATGGTCTTTATATTACTCAAGTTAAGTATACATCTAACCTTTTATTTCAAGCTGGACTCACTGACAGCAAGATTGTTGACACTCCAGTTGAACTTAATACGCATCTGACACTCTCTGAGGGGAACCATTGTCTAATCCATCTCTTTACATACGTTTGGTTGGAAGCCTAGTTTATTTTATAGTTACTCGTCCAGACATTTTTTATGTTGTTCATCAGGTAAGGAAATATCTTTCTGCTCCACGATCGACTCACTATGTTGTTGTTCTACGTATTCTACGATACTTGAAAGACACTATCTTCCATGGCCTTTTCTACTCAGCTCAGTCTCTTCTAGTACTTCGTGCATTCTCTGATGTTGATTGGGTAGGAGATCTGACTGATCGCAAGTCCACTACAGGTTATTTCTTTCTCCTTGGTTCTTCTTTAATTTCTTGGCGAAGTAAGAAACAAACTTTCGTGGCCCGCTCCAATATTGAAGCAAAATATCGTGCTCTTATTGATACCACATCTGAGCTCCTTTGGTTACGATGGCTTCTTAAGGATTTGGATGTGTCCACATCCTCTATTACTCCCATTTATTGTGACAATCAAAATGTCATTCATATTGCTCACAACGATGTCTTCCATAAACGGACTAAACATATCGAGATTGATTGTCACTTTATTCGCTCTCATCTTATCCATAGTGCTCTTAAGCTTTTCCTCGTCTCCTCTAACGATCAACTTGCAGATATTTTCACTAAGGCACTTCCTAAAGGACGCACTCATAATTTGGTTGACAATTTTAAACTGGTCTCACATCCACTTTGAGTTTGAGGAGATTTTTAATATATATATCTGTTAATGTATATTTTTTTACTTTAGTCATATCTAATTATTTTATCGTTTATTACTCATTCTTTGTTCAACATAAGTGGATTGTTCAACAGAAGTGGAGAGAGAAGAAAGAGAAGAGGCGGGTGTGGTATTTTGTGGAGAGATAAAAGTAATTAGATAATTTTGGGAAAGAAAGACTTGTAAAAGTTCATGCAATTCTTCAACCAAATTAATTATTGAGCTTTTAGGATCTGTAAGTATACTACAAATATGACCTCAAAGTTTTTGAGTAACAAAAGGAGAAATGGTTGTAGAATTAGAATGAGAATCTGCCATTAAAGAAGTGATAGAGCTAGTTGTAGTTGTTCTGGTGGAAGATGAAGACATGGAATAGCAGCCTCTAAATGAAAACATAAATGGAAGGTAATAAAATATAGTAAATACCCCTAAATCAGGTAACAATAGAGATTATGTTCATCATGTTAGAGATTATTGTTATAAAGCTCCTTAATTTAAGGAGCAAATTAAGGAGCAAAACATGGAACAAAACAAGGAGTAAAACATGGAGCAAAACATGGAACAAAACAAGGAGTAAAACATGGAGCTTAATTCAAGGAGCAATTCAAGAAACCATTAATTTAAGGAGTAATTCAAGGAGTGAATTTTCCTATAAATAGATGTGTAATTGTAATGAATTAACCATCCAAAGTATTCATTCCAATTGAGAGAAAAGCTTAGAGAGAAAAGCTTTTGTGAGAGAAAAATTGAGAGTAATTTTTTGGGTGTAATTGGGTTGTGAGTTGTGAGTATTGTAAACACCTTGTGTAATTTCTCCTTTCGGTAAAAGATCTATACAGGTCCGAGGAGGCGTAAGCAGATTGGTAGAACTCCAGTTATCAAATTTTGTGTGTTATTTTTCTATTCTTGCTTTCTCATGTCGGCTTATCGGGAATTTGCGTTATTTCCTAACAATGGTATCGAGCTATTGGTAGTGATTTACGTCAATTTTTACGCAAGAAATAATCGAGAAACGATCCGGAGGAAGTCGGATTTTAGTGGAGCAACGATGGCGCGAGATGAAGGAAGGGTGAAACTCGAGAAATTTGATGGCCTGATTTCGGGTTTTGGGAAAATGCGAGATAGAGGATTATACGTATCAAAGAAATCTATATCAACCTCTCTCGGGAAGAAGCCGGAGAGGCTGAAGGAAGAAGATTGGAATCTTACAGACGGAAGCCCCGAGGTTATTCGATTGACGTTATCCCGTAATGTTGCTTTCAACGTAGAGGAAAAGACCACGGCGGGTGCTTGGCGATTCTCTCCAATATGTAATGAAGCCGTCGGCCTCGAACAAAGTGCCACTTGATGAAGCGCTTCCAATTGCGGATGACGGAAGGCGCATCGGTAGCTCGACATGCCAATGAACTCGACACGATTACAACCCGGTTGAGTTCGGTGGAAATGAATTCGATGAAAGTACGGCATTGATACTTTTGTCTTCTGCACGGAAAGGCGGAATGCTACGTCATCGGTTTGTGAGTGGCTCGTCGGGAAGCAATAAGTTGGGGGAAATTGACGATGTTCGTGATTTGGTTCTCGGTGAAGAGATCAGAGCGTAGAGGCAGTGAATCGTCGGCCTCTTCGAGTTTGCATACGAGTCGAGGAAGAAATTCAACCAAAGGAAATGGACGTGGTAGAACTCGGCTACCGAGGGTAGATCGAAAAGACGGGAGGTCCAATCCGGGAATCCTAATAATTCCCATGGCTCGAAGACTATCGAGTGTTGGAATTGTGGAAGAAGCAAGACCTTACAAAAATCGGTGCGAGAACGTGCACCGAAGGGCAAACAAGCGAGAGGCAAATGTTACTTCCACTTACTCGGGAGGAGATGATGCATTGATATGCTCTTTGGAGAAAGCGAAGAATCTTGGGTGTTAGACTCTGGAGCGTCGTTCACGCTACTCTTCACAAAATAATTCTTCGAGAAATATGTCCCCGGAAACCTTGGAAAGGTATATCTTGGTGATGATCAACCATGTGCTATTATTGGCAAGGTGTAGTGAAGATTAAGTTGAACGGATTTGTTTGGGAAGCGAAGGATGTCGCATATTCCCGTCTCGAGAAGGAACTTAATCTCGGTGGGGCGGATTGGCCGGTGAAGGCTACACTACGATCTTCCTGGTGATGATTGGAAGATTTCAAAGGTGCAATGACGATTGCTCGAGGCAAGAAAAGTGGCACTCTTTCACATGACGAGCGGAGGCACGTTGTTCAATTACGATTTGCGGCCAAATGAAACACCAAATCTGTGGCACCGTAGCCCGTATGAGTGAGAAGGGGATGAAGATTATGCCTTCCAAAGGGAAAACTTCAGTCTACCACGGAGATAGACGTGTGCGAAGATGCGTACTTGGAAAGCAAAAGAGAGTCGACTTTCGGACAAGTTGCGAGAATCCCGAAAGAAAGAAAGGCTAGAGCTTATTCAACTCGATGTTTGGGGACCAACGGCCGTCTCATCTATCGGGTGGGAAACACTACTTCGTGACTTTACGTCGATGATCGGCTCTCGGAAGGTATAGATTTACTTTCTAAAGCATAAGTCCGAAGTATTTGAGGCTTTCGAGAAGATGGAAAGCTATGGTGGAAAATGGAGACGGGTTTAAAGATCAAAAAGCTCGGAAGGATAATGGTGGTGAATATGAAGACACCCGGATTCAAAAATTTCTATGAGCACGGGATTAGAATGGATAGAGCGTGCCAGGCACGCCTCAACACAATGGTGTAGGCGGCGTATGAATCGAACGTTGACGAAGCGCCCGGGCATTCGTATGCGATCGGAGTCTAGAAACAGTGCAGGCGGCTACCCGACACGGCGGCTGCTTGATCAACCGAGGCCCGTCATCCTGCTCCATTGGAGCGCATAGAATACGGAAGGAGGTATGGAGGGCGGAAAAGAGGTGAAACTATCACATCTAAAAGTTTTCGGTTGTGTAGCATTTGTGCATGCTCGGTGATCAGCGGGAATAAAGCTTGATCCCAAATCCAATGCACGTTCATTGGCTATGGTGAGGATGAGTTTGGCTACCGTTTGGGATGACGAAAAGAAGAAAGTTATCGTGGCAGAGATGTGATTTTCAACGAAAGGGTGATGTATAAGGGACATGCAGTAAAATGACGCCTTGATGACTCGGAGCGAGAATCTAGGTCGGTATTTGCAGATGCGGATGATGTCAGAGATACTTAAAGCAGAACCAATTGTAACAAGTCCTCGACGGAGGAACTTGTTGGACAAAACAGTACACGGCATTCAGACACACCACAACCTGCTTACTCGGCTCACTGCGTTGAGAAGGTCTTACCGACCTCGTAATGGCTTGGGAGATACATGGAACTATATGTTCTTGTGATGGAGGAGCTGAATGCTATGATGAAGCTTGTCGGACTCGAGATTCAACCAAGTGGGAGCTTTAACATGAAAGTTAAGAAATGAAATCTCTCATCTCCAACCGAAATGGAACTAGGTGAGTTACTCATGGGAAAGAAGACCTTCCACAACAAATGGGTGTCTGGGTGAAAGAGGGCTTGTGATGGTTCCAAGAGATACAAAGCCACTAGTTGTCAAAGGGTTTCAACGAAGGAAGGAGTTGACTACACCCATTTTTGCTCACGTTGTGAAGCTCAATACTATCGGATCGGTATTGAGTATTGTAGCCATTGAAGATCTTCATCTTGAGCAGGTTGGATGTGAAGCGCATTCCTTGTGGAGATTTAGATGAAGAGATTTACATGTACCGGCCGGAAGGTTTCTCGGGAGAAGGGGAAGAAGAAACGTGGTGTGCGAGACTTAAGAAGAGTTTGTATGGCACAGAAACAAGCCCCGAGACAATGGTACAAAAAATTTGTGACTTCGTACCTGAAGGTTTCCGAGAAGTGCAATGTTGATCATTGTTGCTACTTGAGATATAGGTCGATTATATCATTTTACTACTTTATGTTGATGATATGTTAGTAGCAGGGATTCGAGATATGGATGATATTAAAAGGTTGAAGCGCAATTGTCAAAGGAATTTGACATGAAAGACTTGAGTCCGGCAAGAAGATTCTTGGAATGCAAATCACGAGAAATAAGAAGAAAGGATCCTTGCGGTTATCTCGAGGCGAGTCATCAATCGTGTTTTGCAAAGATTCAGCGTAGAGGCGATGCCGAAGCCGGTTCGGCGCCGCAGCCGGTCATTTCGCCTATCCGAGGATCAGTCCCTCGAACGAGGAAGAAGAGAGAATTCATGGCTAAGGTTCGCATGCTCGACCATTGGAAGTTTAATGTCTGTGATAGTGCGTACGAGACCGTGACATTGGCCGTACGATTAGAGTTGTTAGCGGTTATGTCAAATCCGGGAAAAACTCATCGTGGGAAGCGATCGAAGTGGATTTTGAGGTATGCGAGGCACCCACGCGAGAAGAAGTGCTTGTACTTTAGTAAAGGAGAGTTAAAAGTACAAAGTGCGTGAAGCGCGGACTTTGGAGGTGAAGTTGATCGCAGAAGAAGCACCACCTGGGTTATATATTTCTTGTTGGAGCTACGGTGGTAGTTGGATGTCACAAATACGTAAAATTGTCACTCTATCTACTACGGTGAGTATGTGAATGGCGAAGCTAGCAAAGAGATGATATGGCTTGAGGTTTGTTAATTGGTGGGATTCAAACAAGAGAAGAATGTTACTGCGTAGTGATAGTCGAAGTGCGATACAACGTGAAGAATTCGGACATTTCATTCAGAACAAAGCGTATCAGACTTCGTTATCACTTCATCAGTCTACATTGGAAGATGATGTGTTAATACCTTGGAGAAGATTCAGGAAGCAAATCAATAGAGATATGTTAACAAAGGTGGTGACTATTGACAAATGAAGTTGTGCTCGACTTGATTTAGTCCCTTCAAATGTAGACTAGAAAAGTTGCGCATTGATCAGTGTGAAGGCAGTTAATCGGTCTTAGTGAGGAGATTGTTAGAGATTATTGTTATAAAGCTCCTTAATTTAAGGAGCAAAGCGAATTAAAAGGAGCAAGAACAAAAACAAGGAGTAAAACATGGAGCAAAACATGGAACAAAACAAGGAGTAAAACATGGAGCTTAATTCAAGGAGCAATTCAAGAAACCATTAATTTAAGGAGTAATTCAAGGAGTGAATTTTCCTATAAATAGATGTGTAATTGTAATGAATTAACCATCCAAAGTATTCATTCCAATTGAGAGAAAAGCTTAGAGAGAAAAGCTTTTGTGAGAGAAAATTGAGAGTAATTTTCTTGGGTGTAATTGGGTTGTGAGTTGTGAGTATTGTAAACACCTTGTGTAATTTCTCCCCTTTCAGTAAAAAGATCTGCAGCAGGTCCGGAGACGTAAGCAAGATTGGCCGAACTCCGTTATCAAATTTTGTGTGTTATTTTTCTATTCTTGCTTTCTCATAAATCTGGCTTATCGGGAATTTGCGTTATTTCCCAACACATCAATCATTAAAATGTGCATTTAAGGGCTATTTTGGAAGGAAAAAAAAACTGTTTCTTGGAGAGTTCTCTGAAAATTGCAGGGAAGAAAAAAAAAAGCTTGTTACATGTAAAAATTGTATTAAATTAATACCAATTTTTAAATTACCATATAATTAAAATATCAATTCATCAATATAGGTAAAAAGGTACCAAAAATTAATTTATGTTACTATTAAGATATCACATCTTATTTTTAGTATAATTTGTAGACATTTTTATTGATCACTCAAGTAATGAGTCCGACCTACTTGTATGTATGGTTATGAACTGAGACAGGCCTTAGTACTGTGACCTTGCGCTTTTATATGTTTGTGCTTCATCAATCCAGAGAAGAAAAGCATTGCTGCAGGAAGAGACCAGGGATTAAAAGTATGGATTAGAAGTGATCCTCGTATTGATCGATTCAAATACGTTGAAGTTCGGTTATCAATTCTAACATGATTTCAAACAAATTCAAAGATTTTCAATCTATAATGATATAATCAAATTAAATCAATTCGAATATAAATATATTATATTTTTTTTAGATTAAATAATATCGTATTGATATTAAAATTTATTTATAAATTATTATTATATATAAAATAAAAACATATATAAATTAAAAAAATTTAATTAATATTTTTGTAACAAATATTATTATTTATATTTACATTTTAAAAAATAAAAAATATGTTTATACAATTATCAAAATAATAATAAATTTTTATTTTTATTTTTATGAAATAAAATATGTATTTATTTATAATTTAATAATAATCTAGTCTATATCGAATACAACAGATTATATAATTTTCGATTCGAGATTCAAACGTATTATATAATTTTAGATTCGAATTTGATTACTTTGTAAAAAAAAAAAATAATCAACTATTAGGGAATTTTTATAATTTTTTTCTAGTTGATAATGCATATTATTCTATATTAATTTAGATCTAGAATGTCAAATCCCATTAGAAATTATCTATTGCCCGGGAATAAATATGGAAATAGTAACTAATTACACGATTATAAAATTATGATAAAATTGAGTTATATGATTACATAATTAGTTGTCGTGTGCTCATAGCTAATGTCGGTACCAGATTAGTTCTCCCTTTCCCATACACTCCACAGTATTTTCAGATGTTTTTCTTTGCAATTCAACTGCATAAAATACAATGTTGAAAATGGCAGATCACTTGTTCATTTAGTCAATAATAGTATGGTTACCAGCCATACTTTTAGACAATAAGAAATTAAGACCTGAAAAGTTATATTGCCTGTCAAGTTAAACAACAAGCACCCACTGGATTCTCCTCTTATTATGTCTTTAAACAACAGGCACCCACTGGTAAATGTCTTTATGTGATCTAATCTCCACCCATTTTATCATGGTCTTCATTGCCTTTAATAAGAGTAATTGGAGCATCTTCATTTCGTCGGCATAAGTTACTGAAATTGAAGCTTCAACTTTACTTATATTTTCATAGTAGATTTTTTTTTTTAAATAACATAAATTACTCGTTGCATTTGAAGTAATACCCATTTTTTTAATATTTAAATAGAAAATTTATTATAAAACATGAGTTAGTTGGTATGAATGGTATTTATGTTTCTTTAATTTTATTTATTTTTTAAAGTTAATTAATTGTTATAGTCAAAGATACAATCATATTAGTCGTGCTTCTTTAGTGTTTAAAATTATACACTCAAAATGATTAAGAAGAGGAAAAAAATTTAATTAAAAAAGTATTTTAAAATTTATAATAATTAAAATAATATTTTTTTTAAATTAAAAAAATATAAGTTAGTATTAAATTATTATTTTTATCATTATAAATTTTGTAACTTAAATAAAAAAACTATCCTCGTCAATTTATTAATTTATTATATTCTTTGGAGAATACGAGAATGGTTGGCGGGAATTGGGACATACCGTGAAGATTTTCTACACGCCTAGATGAAAAGATAAGATGGTGTTATCCAATAAGTAAGCTGAACCTACCAAAATCCACGTGTCTTTATCTCATCAATTTCTTAAGAGTATTTGTCAACTTATGATAAAGATGATCCATGTTATAAATTAAGGATTTGTGACGATAAAACTATCATTTAATATTTACGAAGAGAGGTTGATTAAATAATAATATATTAATTTATGTATTTATTGAAGATAATTATTATTATTATAATAAAAATATATATAAATATTATTTTTAAAAAAATAATAATTATACATAATCGTCATTGTTATTAATAAAATTACCATTAATTTATTAAAATAATTAATATTTAATGTAATATAAAATAATAATATTAGAACTATTAAATATCTTAACTTATAATTTAATTTAATAGAGTTTTTAAAATTAAAAATTAATGTTTTCATAACACAAAAAATTAATATTCACAGTTTAATGATTAGGGGTAAGAATGTTCAATTTTGATTAATTTTAAAAATATATAAACAAAATTAATTTATATTTAATTAATTTTTTAAAATTAAAAATTAAATCAAACTAATAATCCTTTAAAATAAAATTAAATTGGGATAAATTTTACACAATTTTAAATGTTTTTAAAAATATAAACTTTACGCTCAAGGATACCTTTATGAATCGCGTTAATATTGCAATTTTATATTAATTAAATTCTCGAGCAAGTATTTGTCAACTGATCGTCATGATACTATATATCAACCCGATTATCAAGAAAAGTACCCCTACTTTGAAAACGACAACTCAAGGAGTAATAAATAACAGTGTCGTTTGTTGGCTACGTAGAATTTGTAAATTGTAAAATTGCTAAAGGTGAATTTGTAAAAGGATAGAAAAAGGCCGTTCGTGGGAACCGACGCATCAGAGAAATGACAACCGAAACACAAACGCAAAGTTCACACCTATCTCGCCCTCTTCTCCCTTTTTAATGGCTTTGTTCGACATGCATGGGTCATTCTCCCCTTGCTTGGTCCTTTCTTGTCATTTAGACCAATAAAACGGTGCTCTCTTTGTCCACATGTAACTGCGATTATATCTGATCTAAACAAGAACTCACTTCTCCATTTTAGTCACCTTCAATTCTGTGAGTTACTCGCTTTGAGTTTTTTCCCCTTCTCTCTGCCACTCTATATCTTTTCTTTTGTATGATTGGATATTTTGTTTGTGTTTGTTCTGGCCCGCTGTCTGCAGTTTTTGTTAGATTTTAGTTTGGGTGTAGGTTTCATAAACTACCCAAACTTTTATTTTGAATCAATTTACTACTATTAACTTCATATTTTCTTTCTTTTGATTCAACTTGGCTACTTAAACTCATTGATTTGATTCAACTTATTACAAACTTTTTTATTCAATTTTCATTTTAGTTTTTATTTGTGGTTGTATATTTGATTTTTCCAATTTGCTTAGAAGGTTATTGATTGGGTTTTTGTTTGATCTTGATTTTTTCCTTCTGACAGATTAACATTTAGGATAATGATTGGGGATCTTAATCTAGAATCTTTTTGAACTTTCAAATTTACTAGAGACTAATTTCTGATTTTATTTTCAATATTGATTTATTTGTTTACGTGAATTCATTTTTATGATCTGGGCTTATACTGGGAATGTAAGATGGAAACTGTTACTCAAAGAGTGGAGATTGTTGTCAAAGTTAATAAGAACCATGATTTTTGCCCCAATCAATTGAAGCTCTTATATCATGTCAAAATTCATAAATATTATAGGTCTTTCAATCCAAAAGGTTAACCCAATGAGTGAATACACCCACAATCCTTATAAGTTATATCTTAGGAGACATTATCTATGACAATTGTGAGGGTAACTCGGACTTCATACTTGTTTTGAGAATAATAACCCGGTTACATACTTATATTGCATCATTTAATTGATTGTTTTTTTATTAACATTTTTTAATACACGTTTCTTTTTCGTTGGTGTTTCTACTCTGTACCTAGAAGTCTGGTTTTAAATGGTTTCATTAGTGAAGGTTGTTAAAGTCCCACATCGACTGGGGATCGCGCCCACGCTGCGCATATAAACAAGGGCAGTCCTCCATCTCATAACCTGGGTTTTGAGATGGAGTTAGGCCCAAATTTAACATGGTATCAAAACAAGGTTACCCGGTCGGTGCATTGTTTAGCCTGGTGAGTGATGCATTCCGCCACTTGGGCTCCATAAGCTCAACATCCCCGTCGGACTCAAGGGGACAGACCCTTGCCGATGTGAGGGGGAGTGTTAAAGTCACACATCGACTGGGGATCGCGCCCACGCTGCGCATATAAACAAGGGCAGTCCTCCATCTCATAACCTGGGTTTTGAGATGGAGTTAGGCCCAAATTTAACAAAGGTGACAGATGATAGAACTTAATATTTCAATCAAGGTGGTTGTCATTACATAGGAGAAGAAGGGATTGGTTTGGCAAAGATCGTTCAACAGAAAATGATATGAAACTGGTCAAAGCATGTCGCTTCAACACAATCGAACCGAAAAAAACATCCACATGGAATTTAGTCATTTTTAGGTTTAAACATAGGTTATGCATTTTCTCTAAGGTGTCAGTTGTTTATAGAATTTGCTACAATTGAACCGTTTCCCTAACTAAATTGTCAACAGCTGCATTCTGAATTTGTTTGAAAATCTCTCAGTTATTTCCTTTCTTTATTTTTCTCACATGCTAATTGGCAGACTTATTGCAAGAGTGCCATGATCTTAGTTTCCGCTTCATAAAGGACATGGAGCACAGTTTGTCTAGATCGTGTATTATTCATAAACAACTTGGCATTGTATTCTATGGAATGAGAAGATTTCATGTGCTTTAAATATTTTTGTTTTTTCTGCTTTTATAGTGTAAATGTCTAAAAGTATAGGAGAGTGATTGTTAGATATTATTGTTATAAAGCTCCTTAATTTAAGGAGCAAATTAAGGAGCAAAACATGGAACAAAACAAGGAGTAAAACATGGAGCAAAACATGGAGTAAAACATGGAGCTTAATTCTAGGAGCAATTCAAGGAACCATTAATTTAAGGAGTAATTCAAGGAGTGAATTTTCCTATAAATAGATGTGTAATTGTAATGAATTAACCATCCAAAGTGTTCATTCCAATTGAGAGAAAAGCTTAGAGAGGAAAGCTTTTGTGAGAGAAAATTAGGAAAGTAATTTTCTTGGGTGTAATTGGGTTGTGAGTTGTGAGTGTTGTAAACACCTTGTGTAATTTCTCCCTTTCGGTAAAAGATCTGGCACGAGGTCAGGAGACGTAAGCAAGATTGGTAGAACTCATAGTTATCAAATTTAGTGTTATTTTTCTATTCTTGCTTTCTCGTAAATCTATCGGGAATTTGCGTTATTTCCCAACAACCTAGTGTGGTATTGGTAGGGATTTTGTCAATTTTTACGCAAATAATAATCGAAACGATCCGGAGGAAGTCAGATTTTAGTGGGAGCTTGATGGCCGCAGAATGAAGGAAGGTGAAACTCGAGAAATTTGATGGCCTGATTTCGGGTTTTGGAAAAACGGATAGAGGATTATCAGATCAAAGAAATCTATATCAACCTCTCTCGGGGAAAAAGCCGAGGTATGAAGGAAGAAGATTGGAATCTTACAGGCATGAATGCCGCCGGAGTTATTCGATTGACGTTATCCGTAATGTTGCTTTCAACGCTAGCAAAGGAAAAGACCACGGCAGTGCTTATGGCGACTCTACAATATGTATGAGAAGCCGTGACCTCGAAACAAAGTGCACTTGATGAGCGCTTGTTCAATTGGACGGATGAGAAGGCGCGTGAGTAGCTCGACATCTCAGTAGGAACTCAACACGGTTACAGCCCCGGTTGAGTTCGGTGGAAATGAGTCGATGAAGAAGTACGAGCGTTGATACTTTTGTCTTCTCACGGAAAGTGGAATGCTACTTGTCACATTTGTGAGTAGCTCGTCGGGAAACGATAAGTTGAAATTGACGATGTTCGTGATTTGGTTCTCGGTGAAGAGATCCGACGTAGAGACGGTGAATCGTCGACCTCTTCGGTTTTGCATGCAGAGTCGAGGAAGAAATTCAACCAGGAAATGGAGCGTGGTAGAACCGACTAGAGGTAGATCAAAGACGGGAGGTCCGAATCTAGGAATCTAATAATTCCGTGGCTCGAAGATATCGAGTGTTGGAATTGTGGAAGAGCAGACCTTCTGAAAATCGGTGCAAGAATGCAGAAGACAAACAAGTGAAGCGAGAGGCAAATGTTACTTCCCTGCAGAGGAGATGATGCGTTGATATGCTCTTTGGAGAGCGAGGAAGAATCTTGGTGTGCTAGACTGGAGCGTACGTTCCATGCTACTTCCAATAAAGAATTCTTGAGAAATATGTCCCAGGAAACCTTGGAAAGGTATATCTTGGTGATGATCAACCATGTGCTATTATTGGCGAAGGTGTAGTGAAGATTAAGTTAAACGGATCTGTTTGGGAGGCGAAGGATGTCGAGGCGTATTCTCGGAGCCTCGAAGGAACTTAATCTCGGTGGGGCGGTTGGCTAGTGAAGGCTATTCTACGATCTTCCACTGGTGATGATTGGAAGATTTCAAAGGGTACGATGACGATTGCTCGGCGAAAAGTGGCAACTCTTTACGCAATGACGAAACACGTTGTTCGATCACAGATTGTAGCGAGCATGAAACACCGAAACCTGTGGCACCAGGAGATTAGGCCACGTGAGTGAGAAGGGGATGAAGATTATGCCTCCAAAAGAAAACTTCGGTCTACGTTCTGTAGAGATGGACATGTGCGGGTGTATGCCAGAAAGCGAAAGAGAGTCAACTTTCGGACAGTGGTAGAACCCCGAAGAAGGAAAAGCTAGAGCTTATTCAGCTCGGATGTTTGGGGACCAACAACCGTCTCATCCATTGGTGGGAAACAATGCTTCGTGACTTTCATCGATGATCATTCTCGGAAGGTATGGGTTTACTTTCTAAAGCATAAGTCCCCGAAGTATTTGAGGCTTTCGAGAAGATGGAAAGCTATGGTGGAAAATGAGACGGGTTTGAAGATCAAAAAGCTCGAGGATCGGATAATGGTGGTGAATATGAAGACACTTGGATTCAAAAATTTTGCTATGAGCGTACGGGATCGAGAATGGAAAGAAGCTGTGCCGAGGAACGCCTCGGCACGATGGTGTAGGCGGCGTATGAACCGAACGTTGACAGAAGAGCCGGAAGCGTTCGTATACGGTCGGGTCTAAAGCGGGTTACGGGCGAAGCGATCCACGGCGGCCACTTGATCAACCAAGGGCCCATCCTGTCTGTTCCATTGGAGCATAGAATACCAGGAGGTATGGAGCGAAAAAGAGGTGAAACTATCACATCTAAAGTTTTCATTTGTGTAGCATTTGTGCGTATCGGTGATCAAGGTAGGAATAAGCTTGATCCCAAATCCAAGAAATGCACGTTCATCGGTATGGTGAGGATGAGTTTGGCTACGCGTTGGGATGACGAAAAGAAGAAAGTTATCCAGTAGCGAGATGTGATTTTCAACGAAAGGGTGATGTATAAGGACATGCGTAAAATAGACGCCATGATGCCTCGGAGCGAGAATGAGTCGGTATTTGCGGTGCGAGATGATGTCCCGAGATACTTCCCACACGAGAACCAATTGTAATAAGTCCTCGACGGAGAGGAACTTGTTGACAAAGAACGTACACAACATTCCGACACACCACAACCTCTTACTCCAGCCGTATTGAGAGGTCTTACGACCTCGTGCTTTAACGGGAGATACGTATGAACTATATGTTGGCGATTGCCCGATGGAGGGGGCTTTGAATGCTATGATGAAGCTTGTCGGACTGAGATTCAACAAGTGGGAGCTTCTTTATGAAAGAAGAAATGAAATCTCATCTCAACCGCATGAGGAACTGAGTTACTATGGGAAAGAGGCACTTTCCAACAAATGGGTGTACGGGTGAAAGAGGAAGCGTGATGGTTCCAAGAGATACAAAGCCCGCCCTAGTTGTCAAAGGCTTTCAACGAGAAGGAAGGAGTTGACTACTGGTGACATTTTTGCTCCCGTTGTGAAGCTTAATACTATCGGTCGGTATTGAGCATTGTAGCCATCGAAGATCTTCATCTTGAGCACGGTTGGATGTAAGGACCTGCATTCCTTCGGAGATTTAGATGAAGAGATATCGTGTACGGCCCAGGAAGGTTTCTCGAGAAAGAGGAAGAAGAGCATGGTGTGCGGACTTAAGAAGAGTTTGTATGGCACTGAAACAAGCTCCGAGACAATGGTACGTGAAAGTTTGATAACCGTACAAGGAAGGTTTCCGGAGTGCAATGTGACCATTGTTGCTACTTCAAGAGATATAGGTCGAGTTATATCATTTACTACTTTATGTTGATGATATGTTAGTAAGCGAGGTTCGAGATATGGATGATATCGAGGAAGATTGAAGCATCGATTGTCAAAGAGTTTGACATGAAAGACTTGGGTCCGAAAAAAGATTCTTGGAATGCAAATCACAAAAATAAGAAGAAAGGATCCTTTGCAGGTTATCTCGGTAGTACATCAATCGTGTTTTGCATAGATTCAACATGAGCGATCTTGCCAGTTATGCCCGCTAGTCATTTTCGCCATCAAGGATCGGTCCTCAGACGGAGGAAGAGAGAGAATTCATGGCTAAGGTTCCTTATGCCTCGGCCATTGGAAGTTTGATGTACTGTGATAGTGCGTACAGACCGGACATTGGCCATGCGGTGGGAGGTTGTTAGCAGTTTGTAATACAATCAGGGAAAACTCATCATTGGGAAGCCGGTCAGTGGATTTTGAGGTATCTGCGAGGCCTGCATGAAAAGTGTTTGTACTTTAGTAAAGGAGAGTTAAAAGTACAAGGATGCGTAGATGCTACGGACTTTGGAGGTGAAGTTGATCGCGTAGAAGAAGCCTAAGTTATATATTCTTTGTTGGAACTACGGTGGTAGTTGGATGTCACAAATACGAGAAAATTGTCACTCTATCCACTTCTGGTGAGTATGTAGCGATGTGAAGCTAGTAAAGAGATGATATGGCTTCAAGGTTTGTTAATCGAGTTGGGATTCAAACAAGAGAAGAATGTTACTGCGTAGTGATAGTCAGTCTGATAATACATGGCAAAGAATTGACATTTCATTCTAGAACCAAACATATTGGACTTCGTTATCACTTCATTGGATCTACATTAGAAGATGATGTGTTAATCTTGGAGAAGATTCAAGGGAGCAAAATCCGGCGGATATGTTAACAAAGGTGGTGATTATTGACAAAGCTGAAGTTGTGCTCGACTTCGGTTAGTCTCTTAGAATAACAAAAGACTAGAAAAAGCTATTTGCATTGATCGAGGTGTGAAGGCAGTTGAAATCGATCTTCAAGTGGGAGATTGTTAGATATTATTGTTATAAAGCTCCTTAATTTAAGGAGCAAATTAAGGAAATGAAAACATGGAACAAAACAAGGAGCAAAACATGGAGCAAAACATGGAGTAAAACATGGAGCTTAATTCTAGGAGCAATTCAAGGAACCATTAATTTAAGGAGTAATTCAAGGAGTGAATTTTCCTATAAATAGATGTGTAATTGTAATGAATTAACCATCCAAAGTGTTCATTCCAATTGAGAGAAAAGCTTAGAGAGGAAAGCTTTTGTGAGAGAAAATTGAGAGTAATTTTCTTGGGTGTAGAATGGGTTGTGAGTTGTGAGGTGTTGTAAACACCTTGTGTAATTTCTCCCTTTCGGTAAAAAGATCTGCCGGTCCGGAGACGTAAGCAAGATTGGCCGAACTCCGTTATCAAATTTAGTGTTATTTTTCTATTCTTGCTTTCTCATAAATCTGGCTTATCGGGAATTTGCGTTATTTCCCAACAGTGATGGCAGCTGCAGAAGCAAGGGCTGCTTGGCAGAGAACAGTAAACCGTTGCTTTGTTCAAGAGGATGCTAAAAGAGCTCCCAAACTAGCTTGCTGTCAGTCGTCATCTTCAACATCTAAACAGGTTGAGGTAGGACCTGGAACCACCACTGATGGGCCAGATGCTGCTGATGCCGGTTTTAGACCTCTTCATAGGAACCCTTTGTATGGTAATTTACCACCTGATGCAAGGTGGTGGCTCCTGATGCAGCCTAGTTATGTATACCAAAATGGTTTAGCATGTGCACGTTTAAATGCCTTGGACACTGAGGAGCCCGAGACCTTACAAACTAAGATTATCAACTCAACGTTGGACATTAGTAGGTCTGGCCTTCAAAAAGGAGACGGTGCTACTGTTGATGGTGACAAGAACAGCAAGTCTTATCATGATGTACTTTGTGACCCCGCATTTTGTATGAACAAAGCTTCTGAAGTTGGAAAGCAAGATGTTAATGCCATGCATAGTAAGAACATGGAAGAATTGATTGAACTTGATGTAATGACAGATGGATACGAAATGGTGAAGAAGGATCATACTGAATATGTAGATGCCAAACAACGAAATGAAATATTTGATTCAGAATATAGTTGGATTGGGAGTGAGAAGACTGAACCATGGTGGCGGAAGACTGATAGAGATGAATTGGTCTCCTTGGTTGCACGAAAATCACTTGATAATGTTGAGAACTGTGACCTTCCTCCACCTCTGAAGCCATGCCACAGGACACATCCATTTGGTCATATGACTCATACTGGGTATTTTGACTGTCAGGAATTTCCTGGATCATCATTGGATTGGAAATCTCCAACTGGTCTCTCTAAGAGTAGTATTCATGGTGAGTGCCTACCCGGCTTTGGAGGAACATATGGCAGACGGAGGGACATGACCAAAGAAGGGTACTCACAAAATGTTTCTGCAAAACCTTTTAGGTAATCGTTCTATGATTAATTTGGATTGCAATGACCTTAATTTGTTTATGACTTATGTTTCGTTAATTGGATGATAAATTTATAAGTTAGAGAAAGAACCATGTGTTCTAGGTTCTTGCATGGAAACTACCTTTACAGAATCCCATTATTTAATTTGACTGTCTTGTTAGTGTTATATATATATATATATATTCCCTTTACATTCTAAATTGATGCCGCACTGTGAAGCATACATGCATATGGTAACCATAAATTCATGAGCTTAACTTTAATTGGGCCTTCAACTCCAAAAACAGTTGCGGTACAACCCAAAATTGGCTTTCGGAAACACAAGAAAATTGTGAAAGTGATTATAACAAGGAGCAGTTAATGGCAGCACTGTGCCACTCACAAACGCGTGCCAGGGAAGCCGAAAGGGCAGCAAAGCAAGCTTATGCTGAGAAGGAGCACATTATTACTCTCTTCTTTAGACAAGCTTCACAACTTTTTGCATATAAACAATGGATCCAAATCCAAATGCTGCAACTAGAAACCCTTTATATCCAGATTAAGAACAATGAACCACAAATTCCAACTCTTTTCCCTGTGGTTTTTCCTTGGATGTCTGACAAAGGCAGAAAACTAAGGAAGAGTTTGCACAGGAATCGCAGAGGTAAATGGATCGAGCAAGGTGGACCAAGTCATGACATCACAAAGTATGCTGTTTCTTTCGCATTGGGTTTGAGTTTAGTTGGTGCAGGTTTGCTCCTTGGATGGACTATGGGGTGGATGTTACCTCCTTTCCAGTCCATTTAGGATTTCGTCTAAGTTCCATGTATGTTGTAATTATTTGAGTTAGAGCCTCTAGATGAAATGTGACCGAGTTATTAGCTTTCTCTGTAATTTCTAGATTTCTTTTAAATCATGTGTCTGTAAATTCTTCGACATAGTTCTCTGTACATATTAGTTCAAAAGACAATTTGTCTTTTGGAGAGAAATGTTTTAAAGTGAAACAGCGACTAGCTTTGGTCAAATTGATTCTTCTCACCAATGAAAGATTACACTTTGAGGAGTGACATTTTGAAGCACTTGTCAGTTTCTTTCTCTCTTTTTTTTTTTTTTTTTTGAAGCCAGATTTAGGAGTCAGTTGTCAATTTTGCTTATTGTTGTTTAAGAATTTGCTGGCCTATCAAATGGTTCATGTTGTGGGAATTCAATGTTAAGGTTACCCTTTAAACGTATTCAAAGTTTAACAACATATAAAATTCAATTGAAATCGAGTTAAATTGATAAAATATATTGTATGGGAAATAATACGTTATAATTTTACCTAGTTCAGGAAATTACAAAATTACAAGCGAGGGAAATAGATGGTTGAGAAAATGACACCGACAACTCGAGCATTTGGAAGTGTTTGCAAACGACATTATTTGTGCCTATTGCTTGTTCGTCGCATAGAAAAAAAAAACCCTCAAAACTGGGTCATTAAATGGGGAAAATATTAAACATGTTAATATAAATAGTTAATCTAAGTATTACACTATATTTATTTTTAAAAAATAAAATGGTAAGTTAACTCTATTTTTCAAACATTAGAATCTAAATCTAACTATTTGACAATTCACTTTTATCATGTTTTTTTTTTTTAAGTAAATAGGTTTAGTCATATAATTTTTAAATAAGATCAATTTAGTTTAAATTTTTTAAGAGTAAAATTAGATTTCACTTAAAAATAAAAACAAAAATAAAAAAAACTAAATCTCGTTTCTAAAAAAAATAATTTTCCTTCTCCCATCTTTATTTATCACAATTTTATCTCCTTTTAGTCTCTACGTTGTCTTATTATCTTTTTGTCATCTTTTTCTCTTTTATCTTATTCTATTTATGTATTTGTAATCTATTTATAATAACACTATAAATTTTATTTTTATAATACAAATTATAAGAAAAATAGATACTTAAATAAGAAAAAAATTATTTTTATTTATAAACAAAGGAAAGAAAAATATTTTTTTTAGTTTTTAATGTTATTTTTGAGACTATTATAGATATAATGTTATGTTGAATAAAAATTTAATTTTATCTTTTAAAGAATATAATTTTTTAAAAATTTAAACTTTTGATTTTTTTAAAAAAATTACAACACTAAATCTACCTACTTAAAAAAAATAATTAAAATACTCTTATCAAATATTTGTAAGAATACTTCGACTCTCATCAAATATTTGTAAGAATACTTCGACTCTCATCCTTTCAATGTCCTTAATATATTTAAGATTCTCTCTAACGTATAGTTGTGTATATATGTATTGGTTTGAGTTTAGATTAAAATAAGAACCAACTCAATATAATTAACTCTTGAAAAATAATAACCAACTAAAACAAATAAATTTAAAAAACTAATCCTACCCTAACCAAGTTTATTAGTTTGATTTGGGTTGAACCAAGGTAGTGTTATTACATTTTTGCTAGTTAATTTTATTTATATTGTTTTGTTAACTCTTGTATTATATTTTTTAATTTTTTTAATGTTAATTTTATTATAATTTTTAAATTTAAATATTTAAATTTCAATCATTACTTAATATCATCATCGTATTAATAGTAAAAAAAGATTTAAAAATAAAATAAATAGACAATAATAAATAGTAATGATATACTCGATAAAATTTATTAATTCTCATAACCAAAACATCTATAATATCTTTCATACGATGCAAGCTTTAACGCTAAAAATATAAAAGGCTACGTAACTATAAATTATAATAGATAAATAATTAAACATTATAGAATTAGTGTATTAAATATATATGAAGAAAAAATACTTAATTTAAAAGTTCTTATATGAAATTCGATTTAATATCCAAATTCTAACTTCAAAAATAAACAAAATATATTTATCATAACTAATAAACTAGAAGATAAAAATTAATTTTAAAATATTATCTAAAATTAAAAAGATTATCCTTTTAGATAGAACTAAAAATATAACAATAAACAATAAAATAAGACATAAAAATTTAGATATCTAATGTACATTGTCTATAAAAAAAATACAAAAAATCAAATCTCAACTTTGTCTCAAGTTTTCATCTCTAAGCACACCATAAGCTTATATCGTATTCATAAAATATAAATATTAGAATGAATATTGAAAATTATATATAGAAAATTTATAAAATAAATATATTAATTTCATTCAGTTTTTAGTTGAATTAAAGAATTCAGAATTAAACAACTCAGTATTAATAGATTTTGTAGAAGGAAAAAACAATATGAATCAATGAAATCTTAAAACAAAAAATATTGGATTAGGTTAGTTTGAAATTTGGAAATATTGTCTTGAGATGTTCAATGCATTTTACACACCCTGCTCCGAAGGATTTAATATTTTATGTCGAACCGGAACGTTCGAACCCGGACTTTATTTGGAACCAGATCCAGGGTCCGTTGTTATCATTGTTCATTCCCAATCCAAAGTTCCAAACCTTCTTTGATAGAAACATTCAAGAGAAAGTCAGGGAGAGCCTCCCCCTCCGAAAAAAAAAAATAAATAATAAATAAAAAAAAATCGTTAGATTGGCTATAATTCCCTATGGGTTTATTTATTTATTTTCCTACTGTTAGATAATGCAGTGCAATTGTAAGGGCTGGTGCAAAAATTTAGATTTTTAATGAGTTGGGCTTCGTTTTCTTGTGGGTTTCTTTTTTTTTCTTCTTTTTTTTTAATGACAAATTACGATATCTTAAACCAGATTGGAAACTCTCAACACTTTTGCTTTTTGTAGATGTTAGTCGTTCGCTGCTGATTTTTACAATTTGTTTGGCCAAAATGTCTGCTTGTATGTTCTCTGGTGAGTGAATTGATAGTTAAAACTTTACTCCTTGAAAGGGAAAAAAAATGTGAGATTTTTCTCAGGGAAGCAACCAATTTTATTTCTTGAAATTGGATACAAACAATGCGCTTAGGTACGTTATATTCTGGGAATGCAAAAGTTTATAGGTTAAATGAAAATGAATAATTTTACTAATGCAGGAGCTTTGGAGGAGGCAAGTTTTGAAAATGCGGGTAATTTTTGGGTTGACTGAAAAGATTAGAAATTATTGGAGAACAATCTCTTGTGTTTCATGATGGAGTGCGATAGAAATACTCTGGCGTGGTTGACTTGAACTTGAAGGAGTGGCTATAATGTATTGCGTGTATTTAGATGCATAATGAAAGTTTTGTTGGAACATACTGATTTGGTGCTATGCTAGAAAGAAATTGAGATAACAATTTTGCTGTCTTGAAGAGAGCTATACATCTCGAAAGCTGTTGGTATTTTTTTTTTTTTTCCTTCCCGGGTAAACAAAGTAGAATTATTATTCCATTTGTCTGTTGGACAATTTAAGCCCTCTGCCGGTGTAAGAGAGAGCAAAGACCTATCAAGAAATACATGGGGTTGAAGGCCTTGATTGCCACTGGAAATAGTAATTTAACCATGCATCCTTTAATTGAACGCGAATTTGCTGGTGTTATAAATAATTCACTAGCCTAATTGGATCATTTATACTTCCTCCATTTGTAAAGGGATTCTAAATTATACAGACATCAATTTTCAGTCTTTTGTATTTTATTGTAGCGTATTGGCCATTCTTTAGCCTTATGCTTCAGCTAGATACTGTAATTTAAGGGTTTTCTAATTGTATTATTTAGTTTGGTATCAAGATATCTCCTACACTGAGTGTAATGTCATTAACAGACTGGTAATTATGTTGTAAATGTTTCAGGGCTCTTGCTTCCGGCAGTAGTAAGGCCTATCTTGGATTCTTACGAAACATCGAAATAAGTCCCCTCGGCAGCCTACATTATGTGATGTAAGTATCGAGTTATTAACCAACTTTATTACATGTGAGAATTTTCATGTAAATTTTGTCTAACTTGACCTAATATATGTAGATGTTAAATTTGAAAAACCGATACCTCTCCGCTGATGCTAACAATCTGCTGCTTGGAAGTGATCATAAGTAAGAGTGAATAAAAAGAGCTTTATTTTTCTTTATGTTCTCAAGGTTCGTGTGTTTGCCAGGCTGTTGCAGGCATGATGGGTAAGAAACAGGGGTAGATGGAATCAAGTTACTGAACTTCAAAGAATCTACCTCCAGTTTTTCAACATATTATCATTGTTAGGTAAATGAAATAATCCTGAGCTCACAATCATTTATGGAAACTTTTGAGTGATAATGCTGAATATTCCATTTATTCTTATGCAAGCGAAATGGTCTGAGTGTTATGGTAATTATATTCAGTTGAAGTTCATTTCAAGCTGAATCTCTATAATATAATATGTGCCTTCCATTCAATTTTACTTCGTATTAGACTTACAAGTCCTCATCCATATATACAACAGAAGGCACAATGCGGGTAGTTCAATGGTAATTTTGTCCTGCTCAAGGAGTTGTTAAAGTATCATTAGTGCATAACTTGTTTATGTATAAGCAAGTGCTTTCCCGAACTCCATGATTGCGTGGGCCATTGATAACGTAAAGAAAGAAACGGCTACACTGGCATACCATCCATCATTTTCACATACTCAAAATTTGACTAGAAAATACAGAATTGAATAAAAGTTTCAACATCACTGTCCAATTGATTTTGTACTCTTTCAAGTTTCCTTTTGCCTTTTCTCCAATTCAACTTCCTATTACACAAGTATTCTTAACAAAGCAACTATTGCTTCCACATTATATATAGCAAAAAGACATCACTTTCGCTTCTCTTTGGCCACAACCATCTCAGCATTTTATTCATTAGTCATTAGAGCTTTTCTTTCTTTCTGGTGCCCTACGTTTTATTGATTTATTTACTCAATCCCATATCCAGTTCCCCACTTTCTCTTAACCTATGGAAAGGTAAGAAACATAAATTAGGTTAAGTGATAAGGCATTAAACCCGTTTTGCCATTTCCAATTACATGACTCCGTTGTAGAGAAACTAGAGATTTTGAATGCCAGATTACAACTTCAAGCTTTCTATATAGTAATATAATAGGTTTCATCTTTCCACGCAATTTTAAACAAGGCGACCTGACTGACGTCAAAATGCAAGCATAGATGTCCTACCGTAACATACCACTAGCAAAGATATTCACAAATTTCATGTCAATCCAGATTTGATTAATTACTCTACTTTTGATACACAAGTGCTAATTCTTCCATCAGAAGCCTAACTCACCATCTTTTACTTTTCCTCTAGCAAGCTTCAAAAACACGAGCAAACAAACTCCAAAACGAAAAAAGGTAAAAAAAATAGGATTTAACATTACTAGGGAAACTAATACTCATTCTGAATCCAAGCTCACAACAGTCCCCTCATCCTCCAATGATGTAGCCGGAAGGTTTAGTTTGTTCATCTTCTTTACTTCCTCAGTTGAGTAAATGAATATCTTTTTCACCATCTTGCAGAATTCTCTGTGAAAAAAGCTGCATACCATCAAAACCTCTCTAGAGTATTAGAATATAATAGTACAGAACACCATTTCAATCAAGTGATACTTACGGCCATGGATCATCACCCACAAGCATCATGTCGTTTTCATCATCAGTGAACACAACAGCCCAATTTTTGGGAGGACGAAGCTCTCCCTTGATTTCAAACATATTCTCCAGCTCGTCAATAAGATCATCATACCCTTTAAACATGGTGAGGTCCACAGCACGACCAACAGCAACCCCTTGCATTTGCACCTTTACAACATAATATAAAATGTGTGAATATCAGAAAATATTTGCTTCTAGTGATGGTAGAATAAACTTAAAAGACCAGCAAAAGCTGCATCGTACCTTAGTACGAGTTCTTGTGGAAAACACCGAGCCAAGCTTCCCCTGCATATCATTTGGTATTATTTCAGATATAACTTGTTTTCGTTCCATTGAGGGCTTTGAAACATCTGGATTTTGAGCCCTATCAGCTTCATATGCAACAGATAGAGCAGATTCTTTAGCTCTAGAACATGTCTCTTTCTCTGAAAGAGGGGCAGCAGAGCAATGGCTTTTCAAATTGATTCCAAATAACCTACAACATCCAGAAGCCTCAGTTTTGGTCCCTTTCTCCACCTGATCGTTTATAGAGCCATTTGTTGGCCTAGATGAAATAGGAGAAGTAAAATCGTTTAGGTAAGAATGCCCAGAAATAGGTTTTTCGTCCTCCCTTGTGTCCTGAAAAAGATTTAAAGATACATTTAAAGGGGGAGAGGGAGACCAGGTGCCTTCCGACTGGACCATGTTGCCATAATACTTGCCGCTGCTAATATCATTCTTCCTAAGAGGCCAGACAACCTGACTGTCACAGCTTTGAACTCCAACAGCATTATTGTACTGGGTTAAATCAATAGGCTGAGTTGATCCATGATACCATAAGGGTGAAGCAGCTGAGTTGGTAGTGATTTCTGCATTCAAATTAATGAGTAAAGCCAAATCATTCAAGGCCACAACAATTGCATTGAAAATAACTTGCTGCGTCTCATACCAGGTGAAGAAACGTCAACAGGACGGGGCCTTTTGCTCTTCACTGCCAATTGAGCAGGGTTTAGAGAAACAGAAGCAAAAAGAGGCTCTATCTCCCAAGGAGAAACCCTACCTGGCCTTTGAATTGTTGCATGTTCATCCCATTGAATCTAAGAATTCGCAAAAATCAGTATTACATAGAAGATGACAACATAAAATTAGTAGTCAGATGCAGAACTCATTAAAAGCTACAACCTTCAAAGATCTCCATTTAGAATCTGGCCATTGGGGAGATATATCTCCAACCCCAACTATTGTGCCAGTGAACCTGAGAAAAAATTATATAGCAATTCATTATCAAAAGTAGGGAATCATATCAAGTGACCAAAAGTTAAATTTAGATACCTTCTGTCTGGGGAGTCTTCACCCTCAAACCTCATTTTAAAGCGCATCCCAACAGACAATTTATTTTGAACTGACTCCAGATATTTGTTTAAGCTAACTATGTACTGATTGGTCCTGATAGAAAAAGCAAAACAAAACCAAATCAAATGCCATAGGACAAAAAGAAGCTTCAGTATCTGAGACACTTCCATAGAGAAAGATATTCATCAAACCTTGGCTTGTAATACACAACAAACATAGTTTGTGTCATAACAGCATGAGAAGCAGTTGCAAGCACTCCAAGGTGCATGCTATGGCTTGATATCACAGATGAAGGCATGGGACTCCGTTGTCGAGCACTACGACGAACCCCAACTCGTAACTCTCCATTATCACCCCTTCAAAGAAAATTTTGACAAAATTAATATCAGAGAAAGGATTTACTCAAAAGTTCAAACCCCTTCCCCTCCCAGCCCCCCAAAACAAAAACACCCATAACAACAACCAACAAAAAAACCAAGAAATAAATCAATTCATATACCTCAAAAACACAAAGGCATCTCCAGCAACCAATCTCTTGGAAGTGACAAACGTACTCCAGCCAGTAGTAAGCAAATGCCTTCGAGGTTGACCTAATGACTCGAGACATAATGTAAGTTTGGTGACCAAACATAAATACATATTCAGTTTTATCTCTAAGCTAATTAAACGGGATTGGTACCTTAGAGGTACCCAATTAATATATTAGTACCTTAAATATTACATGTTATTAAAATGTTATGTTCTAGTATCCAATTTAAATAATGGTACCATTTCTATCCTTTTTGAATATTAAACACTTATTCTCCCTCCCCAAAAAAAAAATCCTTTTGGCCTTTAGTGAAGGGTTTTTCTTTTTCTCCTTTTGGAAATTAATTAGAACTGAAAAAATAATATTTTGTTTTTTGCCAAAGGCTATGTTCAACACTTCCTACTAAAAGTTATGAAAAAAATAAAAATCATTAACTTTCCACTTTAAAAAACAAATAATATAAATAAGTACTAAAAAAATTATAACATCCCAACAATTTCATTGATACATGATTTAAATATTTTTCAGAACTAAATGTCATTGATAAATTAGGAAGACACAAACGTTGTAATTTTTAAAATGTCAAAATTCATCTATGCATAAACAAATAGTAATCTAAACATGTCTATAGTGTATACCCTTAATTGATCAAATAACCAATTTGTATTAATAATGATGTAGAAAAAAAGCACTTTTAAAAATTTACAAATTTTTTCAATGTATTCAAATCTAGTTAATTTCCAAAAAGAAAAAAAGAAAAACACTTTACTAAAAAGCCAAAAGGTATTTTGGACAAAAAAAAATTGATAACTATTCAAAAATGATATAAAGGATACCATAACTTGAAATAGTATAATAAAACAGAATATTTCAATAACATAGACATTTGAGATATTAATATATTAACTGGATACCGGATTAAACCATCCATTGTAAGATGGATCAAATATGCTTCCATCTGAGAAGTTCAACTAGTACACCAACTGAATAGCTAAACATATCAACCAATGAAAAAAGTCGTCAATTTTATGAATAGTTACCTCTAAATATATGCTTAAATTTCCACTCATAACCCTGAAGATCTCTGGCAACCAGTTCTTGAGTCGGTGTTACTTGGGTCATGTCCTATCAAACATGTGATGGAAAGAAATAGTCGTCATTGACTGGAAGAGTAAATGCATCATGAGAGAGCAATCATTTGAAAGTTACTACCAAAGGAGGCAGGCATTCTGTGGCATGCTTCCGGAGAACAGAGAACCCTCCATGGGTGCTTGTATCAGATGCTGTTAGAAGCTTGTAAAATGTATGAACTCCTGGCCTTACAGTTTCAGGTGAGCACGGATCAGGATTCCTAGGTTCACTTTGCTGAAAATAACAAAAACCACGCAACAAACAAACAATTTGTAAAACATACGCATCTCTTTCTAAAGCAACTGTTGCAAAAGTTCTGGTAAACAGAATGAAAATAACGTGACTTTCCTAAATCAACTAAACGGACCGAAACGTGAGGAAAGTCCGTTTCTTGATTCAATCTGATTTCAAATAAAGGAGAAAATAAAGACAAGAGAACATGTTTTCTTACATCTGCTTCTGGAAGCAACGTGATCTGAGCATAAACCTCATCTGTTTCTGATTCTGCCTATTAAGAAAAACAAATAATAAAAACAGAATCATATTTTAAAAAAAGCAAATTTGCCACATTAGAAGCACAGAACAAATAAGCATACAAATAGAAACCAAGATCGGAAATAGAATACCAGTAATTCTGTGTTGACCACTCTACAGAGAATTTTAGAAGGAAGATTGAATTGAGGAATTTGCTGGCTAAGTTCCTGATTTGTAGATGCTTCTAACTGCAGAACCCAATAGTTTCAAATTCCAAATAAGAAGTAAAATTTAATCAAAATGGTTCGTCCAAAGGTATATACATCACAACAATCAAAAATAAAAAGAGCCAACTTGGGTATTTACTTGTTCCATGTGACCTTGAGGAAAGTAAAAGGCTCTCTCTCCGTTTCGAGGAACCTCCACCAGAGGTCCTGCACATGCCTTCCACAGCTCCGAATACATATCATCCCCTCTATAACCTATCCAGCACAGATCTCATGAGCAAAAATTTCCAACCGGAAAGAGAAATGCATTAATCAGTCAGTCTAAACCTTTAACTCTGTTTGATTTCCGAGAAAACCCAGGAAATAAAATAATTTCAAAACTTCAAAAAATAAGATGCATTATTGCTAATGAGCTGAAAAGTCAGAACCCGCCACAAGACTAAACTTTCCTCTGTTTTCTCGGTACCCATAAACCAGAATATGCAACACTTTTCAAGGCATTGCTCTCTCATTTTCCTCCAAAAATTTATCTCAACTTTCTCCGCAACCAAACTAAACCCAACCCATAATCCAAACTCACCTGATTGAGCTCGAGACATAGACGAACCACACTCAAGATGCGCCATTCAACTCCAATAACCACACAAATAGCTTTTTAAATAATAAACCACCCACAGCTGAAACAAAGCAGACATAAACCAGCCTCTTCACGCACTAAGGGACATGATAGCCTACCCCATTTACGAACAGGAAGACCCCGGAAGAGAAAAGAAAGTCTAAACATACAGTATGGTTATCCAAGACACCATAATTAGCAGCAATCGTACTATTCCATCCTTTTTATTTATTTTTATTTTTCTCTAGTCTCCGTGGCGACTGAATTTAATGACTGAGGCTCTCTGATTCCCTCTGTATCAGTTACAAAACCTGTAAACAGTAACCATTTTTGTCTTCTTAGCAGTCCAAAACCAAAACCGAATTTCTGAAGAAGCCCGAAACCTTTTTGGTGTTTTCTTCGTCAAGCTGTGCCTTTCAGACTTCATGGTTTCCTTCTGTCCTTGTTAATCGTTGCGTTTAGGCTCTCTCTTAAGGACCTGAGTCGACGTTACCAAATCCCCAAAATTGCTTTGCTATGAATCATATCAGAATCTTCTTTTCTCTCTCTTGCTTGTTTTAGAGTCATAGAGTAATGCTTAGGATGAGGTGAAGTCTTACATACTGTGACTATATCCGCAGTGAAAAAATAAAGCACTAAATCACACTTTGCCCCTCATGATATTACGTTCCATGAGTTCTTTTAACGGGCTCACTTTTAAAAATAAAATAGGATAATTTATGAACTAAAGTATTATTTTTAATTAATACTTTAAAATAACCACATAATTATAAATAAATTAGACAGTTTAGATTTAAAAATAAATAAAAAACAACCAAAGATACATTCTAATAAAAATAATCTACCCTCTCCATCATATAATCACAACAGGTTAAAGAAATTGTTTTGCGGATCAAATTAATAATACATTAGCCAAAAACAAAAATCAAATTAATATATATTTTAAAATATTAGGTTAAAAATATATATTCAATTATATTATAAAAATATCTGTGTTATATGCACATATTGAATATAAAAAATTGAGATTTTAAAAGAATTGAAAAAGGTATTTAAAAAAATGAGAAAACGGGTGAAAGAGTAAAAAATAAAATTGAGTTGGAATAGAAAAGTTCTCTCTATTTTTTGTCTTTTTTTTTTCCTTATGATAGAATATATTATTCATTTATGTTATTAAATAATGCATAAATTTTTTAAATAAATTTTTTTTAATAATATTAAATTCATCTTAGAATATTTTCGGTTAAAACAAGCAAATGATCTGGTTACTCTCTATTTAAAAAGTCTTACATCTACATCTATATTAGTAACAATAATTGATTTTATTCTCATTATATATATATATATATATATATAATGTTGTTTATGTTGCTAAGTTTTGTTTTCGTGAAGGTCGTGCATCATTTTTTTTTCATTATGAAGTTAAATTGATATTGTAATGTAAAAAATATAATATTAATCATAATTCTAAAAAATATACACACATTAATAATATAAAAATTATATATTATAATTATATATATATATATATATATATGATACTTTACACTTATTAATAAATTATATAGTTATAATTATATCATTTATCTATTTATATACGAATAATAATATTATCAAAATATATCAATACTAAAACTTTTTTTATAAAATATTTTATACTTAACACTAGATTATATGGTTATTAATTTCATTTATTTACTCATGTATAAAATAAATATTTAAAAAAATTATAAAATATGAATATAATCTAAGCATAAAATATTTAAATCTTTAAATTTTTTAATTTAAATAAATTAATTATATTATTTACTCACCATCTTTACACCAAGTTCAATAAATATTTTTTTATAAATTTAATATATTTAAATGATATATTATTATTTTACTAAAACTATTATTAATAAATTATGATATTAATAAAATTAGCTATTATAATTTCATCCTCTTTATCAGTAATAAAGGAAGCTTATTAAGACTATCATATTCTACTATACATCGATTCCTACAAGGCTACACGAATCCATCTTCAATAGGTAATAATAGTAAGGGAGGGATGTATAAATTATATATTTATTTTAAAAATAATATTTAAATTTTTTGTTTATTTCTATAATAATTTTAATTTTATTATAATTAAGAAGTAACTATAAAATAAAAATCCATTATTGTTTATTTTTAATTTAATTTTTTTAATTATAATGTATTTAATTTTAAAAAAATATTTTATGTAATATGAAAGAGACAAAAACCCAATATACTAGTTGTGTAAAGAGAAATAGATTCCTTAATAACATTAACTCATACGAACAGAAAATAATATGCTTAACATATAATATAATATTAATTAAACAGATAATTAAAATAAATATATATTATGTAATCAATGAAAAGTAGTAATAAATCAAATGCTTTTTAATCAAAATTAAAGCTAAAATATATTATAATATATACACTTTAATTTTATAGTGTATTAACTCAACAAAAAATTATGCATAACAAACAATATAACGATATAAATTTACATAAAAACTATATTTATATGATAATATTTTCATGTTACTTAAGTAAACTACTCATAAATAAGTGATTTATTAATAGTAAAAAAGTTACAATTCTATTATACAATAAAATTATTATTAACTCTTTCTGTTAGGATCCCATCCAAATTGCATATTGATGTTCTTTACTTACTATTTATGTAATTGCTTTGTTAAACACGTGACATTGACTATTATTTACAACCAACACTAACCAATGTGATGTGATTGAAAACTAATGATCATCGATAACTAGAGATGTAACTATTATCAAATTCACGAGATACACAATCTACTACAAATATTAAATTGCGTACGTGAGACACACAATCAAACCATGAATTCATACAAATAACAATATGATAACTAATCATAAAATGATTCACTTTCAAATGTATACTCTCTAAAATAATTTCAAAATCATATATAAATTTCAGTGTAAATTTTGACAGAATTTTAGCTCTTAAATAATAGATGAATAATAAGAGAAATGAGAAGGTATTTAATAACTCAAAAGTGACACTTCAGCTACCACCTCGTCAAAGGTGATGGCAATATTCATAACTAGTTTGTTGACGATGTGTTAAAAGTCACATTCTTTGTGCTAAAAAGTGTCTAATATTATCCATAAATACCCATACTATAAACAAATTAAAAACGTATCTGACAACGTTGATTATTTACTTAGCATGTAAACTATGAAAATCAATATTGTGATGTGCGTAAATATGTTTATTTACAAAGTATAACTAATTATGTAAATACGTGAATTACTAATTTACATTATTAATCAATCTTATATATAGGAAGATAAATACATAAAAAAAAGATAATATGTTTTGTATATGAAAAATCAATACACATACATCTACAAGGATAAGAGACTTACATAATAAATTTAAAAATATTTAGTAAAAAATATTTTTTTGATTATCCGGTAGCTTTTTAATAATAATGAGATTAAACTCATAATGTTATAAATAATAAATATATAATATAAATGTAGGTTTTTAATAAATAAAAGATATTAATATATATATATATATATATATTAATATTTATTATTTTTAGTCAAATCAGTTTTAAGATGAAAAAATATGATCTCAATGGCAAAATAAAAATGTATGTTTATTTTGTTTTGTTATATATCTATACAAATATTTAATTACCGATGTATATATTTGTTTTATATAATAAAGTTTCTAAAACTGAGGCTGATTAATTCAAACGATTGTAGTTTAGTTGTTTAAAATTTTTTTTATGAAACATTGAGAAATAGAAGAAAAAAGCTGAGGCAAACTAGCTAATATTAACCTTTTGACTTACTTCAAATAACAAACTTAAATATTATAATAACAAAAATAATATTTTAAAAATTGAACAAAATTTTATTTTATTTAATTGACTATAGTAATTTAAATTGTCCAACTAACATACACTATATAATATTTAGTATGATTTTTTTTATTAAAAGAATAAAATTTATGAACTCTACATCATATTTTTTAACTATAAGTTTTAATATTTATTTTAAAATATTGTTTTTCCCTCCTTTATTTTCAAGTAATTTGGAAACGGGGATAGTGTACTTTAATTACATTTATGGCTTAACTTATGGGGCTTAACTTATGGGACCCGTGGTGGAATGGTGGTGTCTAGGTTCGTAGGAGGAGGCGAGTAGCATGTGTCCATGGTACTGGTATGGTATGGGTAGCATCGGTTCGCAATATTTGGTTGGTTTATATGTATAAAAATCTACTTTTATCTATATATCAATCTTCCAGCTGTATTTATAAAAAAAATTGTTGTTTTTATAAATATTTCTTATTCAAAATATCAATTATTTAATTTAATGTAATTAATCTCATAATTACTTATTCATTTAACCTTCTTAACTTTACATTCATTTAATAATATATACAATTTTATGTATTAAAGTAACTCCACTCTTATATGAAGCCAAAAAAAATAAAAAATAACAAATTAAACTTGATAATTATATGATTCACTTTATATAATCTAATTAATTTTATTAATAAGCATATTCACTTCATTATTATAAATCTTAATTTTATATTAAATAAATAATTGATATAAATCTTAATTTTATATTAAATAAATAAATGATATGTTACTTATTATACCTAATAACTTAATATATACAATATTATATATAAAATTGTGTAAATATATAGCATGTTTTATATATACAGATTTTCTTTAATCTATTTTTTATTCTTTTGTTAGTTTAGTTTTTTTTAATAAAAAAGTTACAAATATTTTATTAAATTATATATATATATATATATATATATATATATATATTATTTATCTTGACCTAGTAATTCAAATTATATGATAAGATAAAAGTATATATTCAAATCCTAACTACTTAGAGATAAAAAGTTCTCTTAGTAAAAAAAAAAATCCATTAATATATATTCAAAAATCAAATAAATACAAATCATGAGGTAAAAGATGGTTATGTTAAAACTATTACCAAAACATCATGATATTACTAATCTTGTTGATCTTTAAATATGTTAAAACTATTATTATTATTATCAAACTACTTAATATATATATATATTAGTGAGACTCAAAGTTGTTATACGAAATATCTAATAATTTTTTACAAAATTTGAGTGGTATAAAAATGCACAAATATACTAATTAAATTTGATCTTTATAAAATTAGATATGACAAAGTAAACAACCAATATCAATGATAATCAATTATTAATTAAACAAAGGCTCACATATTACAAGAAAAATCCAAACGGGTAAAGAAAGTAGAGAAAATCAACATGTATACAAAAGAGACATAAAATAAATTTATTATACTCACAGGAGAGAGCTCTCTCACTAAAAAAGAGTGACCATGATCAAAATTATTACCTTATATTAAGTTGTTATCGTGAAGTAGTTTTAGATTTGACCATACAGATAAATAAAATAAATCAACAAAGAATTGATCACAAAATAACATATATTTTAAAATAATGATTATATAATAAAAAATTATAATAATTAAATATATTTTTTATGAAAAAAATAAAATAAATATATTTTATCTATTAATTTACAATAAAACATTTTCAAAAAATTAAAATTAAATATCTAGGATTAAAATTAAAGTGGTCTGATTTGAGAAACAAATATCTTTTTAGAAAAACAATGATAATATATTCTTATAAGTTATATAATATCAATAATTTATCAAATGTTAATATTGCATTAAAATATTAATTTATAAAATAAATATAATAAATTAATCTAAAAGTTGCGTATAAAGAAAATATAATTATATTTATATAAAATTGATAAAACTTATTGAGTATAACAAAAGAAAAGCAAAAATAAATTTTTAAAATAAAATTATAAAATATAAATAATTATAAGAATAAACTCATTTCTATCATTCTCTCAGCTTTAATCAATGAATAAATTTTACAGGGAAATGATGTGGGAATAAAGTAAGAGAACTCTAATCATCTTTTTATGATCCTTAGATGTTGAATACCCATTTATATAATAGTGTAGTAGATGATTAGAGTATAAAAATTTGATAAATCAAAATAATGTGAATAAATATTAAAGAAAATAAATTTTGATTCTTTCTATATATATATATATTTAATGATTTTGATGATTATATTAGCATAAAATCATTATAATTAATAAATATAATATTTATTAAATTAATATATATATATATATATAATTATTAATTTTATTATCTTTTAATTATACAAGTTAATTAATTTACATAATTTTTTTAAAATAGTTTTATTAATCATACATTCATAATTAATACTAAAATTTTAAATATTCTATATGTTGAAATAAACAACATCCCATATATTTTTATGCAAAGTCCCTATCGGACAGATGTAGACCGAGAGGTAGAAAGAAACGAGAGAGCAAAGATTATTTCAGCGTGAGGGTGGAGAGAACCGAGTGAGATTTTAGTTTTTCCATAGCAGCTAAAATATCGAATAAGAGAGAGAGAGAGAGAGAGAAAATCATGGAATAGTTTTCATGTATTACGTTATTGATGCTTAATAGTATTTTTTACAATTTAACAATAATAAATATTATAAAAATATTATTAAATTTTAATTATTATTATATAAATATTACCATCATTAATTTATAAAAAAAATAAAGGAATCATTTTAATTTTTAACAACAATGATTCTTATCTAATTTGTTATGTTAATTTTTTTATAAATTTTAATAAAATAATATTTATAAGATAAAATTTTAAAGTTTGTATTAATTTTATAATAATTTAAAATTTAATAGTTGTTTCATAAGAACTATCATAATTCTAAGGTGGAAAAATATGTTGTTGTTTTTTACTGATTAAATATGTTTGTTTCTAGAATTGATTTGTCGAGCGTGACATGCACTCATACAGGAGAGAGTGGTGAGAGGATCCTTTTTACTCCTTTAGCAGAGCGTACGTAACTAGAGAAAAAAAATTATTTCAACTGATTTACACGGATATAAATATATTATTAAGAAAATAATTCATACACTTTAATTAATTTTTAATTTTTTTTTAGTAAATTCTTGCCAATTTTAACTTTATCTATCAATTTATTAAATAAAAATTAGGTTATATTGAGTTTAATATTACTAAGAGAAAATAATATATAGATGTTTTCACTTGAATGAAAAATGATTAAATTATCTAATAATTATAATAATAATAATATAATTAAAATATATTAATTTAAAATAAAATAATGATTATATTTCATAAATAAAAATAAAATAAACATAAATACACGTTTTTTTTTAAAATATTATGTAACAAATATGTAATATAGATGATAAACTTTAATATTTATTTTTTATTTAAAATGAATCCATAAATATAATGGTTATTTGTATTATTCATCCCTTTATTTTATGTAAAATATTATCCAAACTTATTTTATGAAAACATTTCTCCGTAATTAAAATGATGAGGCTGACCATTCCGCATTGTTCGGTGGTGGTCCTGCTTTCCAGAAAATAATAATAAATTTAAAGTTTAAACATAACCAAAAATCTGATACGTGGTCCGCATCGTACACGTCATAATGACAGTTCATTAAGATAGGCCACGTGGTTTGGTCGTTTTCGTACTGACATGTCAGCACTTTATCAGTCTCAGTCTACCCTCTCACCAATGCACATTCTGTCCTCGACTCCTTGAACAAATAAAAAATATTGTATATATTATGTTATATGTAATTGGTGGTTGAAATAATAAAGTTTATTTTTTAATTTCTAATTATTTATTATATTAATTTTTATATAACAATAATTTATGATATAATATTTTTTTAAAAAAAATTATCAGATTCCCCGCAACGTTGAAGAGAACAAAAATAAAAAACATGAAAAAGCAATGCTCCGTCCAAATTTTACCACACAAGCCATTGGTAGAAATGTGTTTGAATAGGTGTAATGGTTAAGTGAATAATCATTATCTTTTAATCTACATATTTAAAGTATTATATATTTTATTAATAAAAATAATTTTTTTATATAATTATATATATATATATATATATATATATAATAATATTAATATATATTTAAATTCAATTAATTATATTACAATAGTTAACACCGTCCATATATATAGTTATTTTAAAAAGAAATTGATTTTTTATGAATAATTATAATTTAAATTATTTATATTTAAAATATCCATTACACATTTAATTACATTTGCTCCAAATTTGGCTAAGCTCACATGTTTTACTCACAAAGCAATCAATTGTTCGTTGAATTATCAGTTAGGAGCTTTCTATCAGTTATCATGGTATTGTTTATTGCTTTTATATGTATAGAATTGTTTTGTTTAATTTGAATAAAATAAATTGTAATATTTAATGACTTCCAGTTGGGTTAAAAGAAAATTGTATTGTTTAATGCTTTTATTTGCTAGTTATAAGAATTAATCGGAATAAAGATAATGATAAATAAAAATAAGAAAGATTATAAATAAATTAAAGTAAGATGAAATTAGAGAATATAAGTTATTTTAGACAATGTTCACTATAAAAAATTAAATGCACTTTTCGTCCCACTTTTTTATCTTTCATTCATTTTAGTCTACTAAAAATATTGCATTCAATTTAGTTCTCATACTTGATCAATTTAGCACGAACACTAATTTTTCATTTTAATTAGCGGAAAGATACATTTAGTAAAGTTTTATTCAACTGCATATAGCTTCCACATGCTTAAAAGATAAATATAATTAAATTTGTTTTTTTTAAATAGACTATTGTATTTTAATAATCAGTACTTTTTTTTTACTTATAAAAATTAACCATAAAAGCTTTTAATAATATTAATAATTTTTTTAAAAAAATAATTAAATAATTTTAATAATGAATAGTAGAATGGTGGAAACATTCTTAATAATTTTTTTATAAAATAATTTTAAAATTATTAAATATATTTTTTAAAACATTTTTTTTTAAATTAAATAATATCTTTTGTATAAATAAATAACCAAATTAGCCTTCTATATTTACTTATTATTATAAAATCCAACTAAAATAATTAAAATGAAAAAAAAGTCTAACAACTTTACTTTTTTGTTTTTCTTACCCGAAGCTCAATATCTCAATACATGTCCTTTTAAATTTTGAAAAAGATAATATCAAAATATAACATTATATATTTAAAAATATATCCAAACTTTTGAAGCAAATAGTATTTGCATTTAAAAAAACAAAACATTTAAAAACATCAAATAATCATTACAAAAAATTGATTAAAAAATAATAGTAGTTGTAATTAAATAGCTATTATAATAATTATAATTATTTCATATTAATTTTTGATAGGTTCGTTTAATAACCATCTATAAATTAATAGTATTTTTTTTTATATTTTAACTAAATTTTTTATTTTTTAATATTTATTTAAAAATATAATTAATTTTTAAAAATTAAATATTAAAATATTTCTTAATCTATTACGTTATTTAAAATATTATACATTAATTTTTATTTTTAATAATTTAATACATGTTTATAAGTAAAATAAAAATATATAAATGTTAGAATAAATAAAATACAATCTAATTATTCCAAATATTAAATATTTATTTTTAAAAGTGTATTTTTATATAATTATATGTATAAAAAATATTAATATTAATAAATGTTTGATTTTAATTAAGCACGATTTTGATATTGAGTTTTTTTAATATGATTCTTGATAATTTTATATTAATTTACTTTAAATTCATTATTTTTCTTCCTTCTACTTTTAATTTTTGAAATTATCTCAAAAATATAAAAAATAAAATTCTCATTTTACATGAGATGAAATAGGAAGAAGAAAGTAACGAAGACTAAAAAAATGATGATTGAAACTAACCCTTTTCCTTCAAGACTAATAATCGATGGTCCTGTAACTAGTATGTACATGTTATTAAATGTTACTCACTTTTTTTTATGTACTATGTTGGATTTGTTGGAGATTGTTATAAAGCAATTTAATTTAAGAATCAAAACAATGAACAAAACAAGGAGCAAACACATGTAGCAAAACAAGGAGTAAAACATGGAGCTTAATTCAAAGAGCAATTCAAGTAACCATTAATTTAAGGAGTATTTCAAGAAGTGAATTTTCATATAAATACATGTGTAATTGTAATGAATTAATCATCTAAAGTGTTTATTCCAATCGAGAGAAAAGCTTTTGTGAGAGAAAATTGAGAGTAATTTTCTTGGGTATAATTGGGTTGTGGGTTGTGAGTTGTGAGGGTTGTAAAGACATTGTGTAATTTCTCCCCTTTTAGTAAAAAGATCTACAGCAGGTCCGGAGACGTAAACAAGATTGGTCAAACTCCGTTATCAAATTTATGTGTTACTTTTCTATTATTGCTTTCTCATAAATCTGACTTATCGAAAATTTGCGTAATTTTCCAACATGATTACGCTGAAAAAATGTGTGTTCTATATCGTGCATTTGTCTACTAATTGTTTGCTAGAAATATGATCTTTTGGATTTTTTGTAGGACTTTTTTTTTTATGACGGGAGATAGAGTCTCTTACTTTGTGTAGCAGATTCTTAGTAGTTTGTGTTAGTATGTTACGTATTTCTTATATCTTTCTTAACCCAAAAATCTTATATATCCTCGAGCATTATTCTATTAATTAATAAATCAAAGTTTAATTAATTTAAAACAAACATTTTTTTATATCTTTCTTAACCCACCCTAATTCAAAATTAAATTAAAAATGTTTTAATTTTATGATAAATATTTAAAATATTATATATGATATTATGATTTAAAAAAAATAGATACTTCATTAAACATTTTAACTGGTAAGAAGTAAGAAGAAAAAAAGTAAAAAAAAAAAACTTACAAACTTTCAATACAATATTTAAATTAAACACAAAAGATTATTTGAATCCTGCTTAAGGTCAGGTCAGCATCAAGCAATGAAATTTACGTACAATGGTTAAGGAGAAGGGATAAATAGGCTTTTCAGTTTGATTTCTTTTTATTGTCAAACGACAGAACCCAACGTTACTATGTTCTAGCAAACACGACAGTATTATGTTTGCTTTATCTGTACACTTTTTTAAATAAAAATTATAATTTTTTTTATCGATGTTTACTTTTTTATTTTACATAATCGAATTACATTATATGTTGTTTGATAAAAAATAGTCAAAATTAAAACATGCGTATAAAGTTTTAAATTTTCATCATGTTATTTAAATTTTAAAATGTATATATAAAATTTTAAATATTAAATCATATATTTTAAAATTACCGATGAATAAACAATTTCCCTTATTTATCCTTTGAATTAACACTTGTGTCGTGGACACTCTCAAGCTGCTTTTAATCACTCAGACAAGATCATAATAATACATGTTACAATGGAGTTTAATTATTTTATCTTATAATCTTTATCCAACTGATCGTTGATTCCATTTAGATCGAAGATTAGATGCCCTAAAATTATGAAAACAAAGAAAATTAGATGAATGATGCTAAGCTAATTAAGCATATGCCTTTTATTTAAATAATAATTTTTTGGGTCTTCTTGACCAAACCAAGTGTCTCCTATGATTCTATTCCTCAATTAAATTTTGTTAAAAGATTTTGGTAGATAGACAAAATCTTCTATATTGTTCCCATTACTTTGTATCGGCATATGATAAAAAAATATAAAAATATATAAAAATATTTTTTATAATAATAAAAATAATATATTAATATTAATTATTTTTAAATTAAATAAAATTAAATATTAAATAGATTTAAATTGACATGATTTAATTTGGATAACATTTAATAAGTAGATGAACCATAAATCTTTTATACACGAGATAAATATAAATTATGTAATTTTTATGATTACAATTTTAAAATAGGTTATTTTTGTTGTTTTTTTAAAAAAATTATAATTTTTCATTTTCTCTTTATCAATTTTTCTTAATAGAGTCATAAATGTCTCTTATATTAGTTTATTTATATTATATATTTATTAAATCATTTAAACTTGGTTGATATTAACATTGTTTAAGATTTAAGGATATCCACATTAAGCCTCTAGATGTTGATGGTTCCTGATCAACTTAGAACATCTGTTTCTTTCGCTCTTTTCAGGAAAGAATGAAAGAAACACATACGGTCTTGATGCTTAAGACTTTATTAGGGAGTAAACTTGTATCATGTGTGCTACTTAGTTTAGATGGTACAAACTTCTAAGAACCTAAGGTACTTAAGGATTAGGTTTTAGGTTCGAGGTTGTGAAAAGACGAAAAGAATGGGTTACACGATAAACATAAATATGTAGGTTCATTCAGATATTTTTCAACATACGAGTAATATGAATTTCAATTATATTTAAATGTAGACTATAAATGGTATCATTTAACTTTTAAAAAAATTAATCAATTAAGAATAAAATATATTATTTTAATATTTTTTAACTAAAATAACGTAATTTGTTAATTATTTTTATCTAAAATTAAATAATAATATTTATAATTTAAGTAACCAAATAAAATAAATATCTAACTAATTTAATATTATTTTATGAAAATTTGATAATTAATTATTTTTATAAAATAAACGGGGAGAAGGGAATGAAAAGCCATACACCATGGGCCGTATATTCCACATTATTGCAATTCTTTTTTAGATAAAATAAACAAATGTTCTTTTTTTTTGTTGAGAAAAATGTAAATAAATGTCCTAAAATTGCAATATAAATACAATATAGCTCATTTAAACTCTTACATTATGCAAATGTTGGATATCTATTGTTTTGTTCAATTTTAAAGTTCATCCGCAAATTCAAACTACAAACGCGTGGTAAACTCTTTAAGTGGCTTTTTAAAATTTATCTCAAATAACATTCTTAATAATTATAATAAAAATAATATGGATCGTAATAATATTAAATATAATTTTATTAATTAAAATCTAATGTAATTTTACTAACTTAAATCCAATTTAATTAAATTTCTATTATAAAATGTTTATGGAAACCATTTTTTTATTAAAAATATATTAATTAAACATATTTAATATTATTTTAATAATTATAAATTTTTTTAAAATATTATAAATATTGATTTTTTTTAAATATACTATAATACAACTTATTTATATAGGATGATACTTATATCTAACTAGTTAAATTCACGAGCACATTTAAGAATATTGGATTTTTGATCAAAAATTAACACCTTAAAAATAATAATTAAATATTATAATAATAAAAATATAACCTCTTAATATTGGATTAAATTTAATTCGACGATGTTTAACACTCAATGGATCTAAATTTATTTTAAACATGACTTAAAATGAAATAAAATGTTAAAAAAAATTTAATATAAAAAATATATGATTCGAAAAGAAATACATTTAAGAGGGAGGGAGATAGAAATGTGCCCTACATCTATGACAATAGATATTGATAGAAGTAGGGACTGCGGATGAATCACACACCACATGTGGAGACGACTTATGTCTCTGTTTGTAAGGTGCCTTTAAGCTCGGCAAATTATGAGACGTCTTACGCTCTTGGGGCTTGATAGTCAATTTTCTTTTTGCCAAACCATTAATACTTTATTAATTGGTACAAACTTGATGTAGGGTGCCTTACGAAAGCTATCTAAGAATTGCGGATTACTCTTTTAGCTTCCTTAATTGAGATTATGAAGAAACAAAGTACTTTGTGGTTGGAATTCATGTCAAATGTTGAATGAGTTACTGCTTTAATAAATAAACTAAAAAGACTAAGGTTATCGAAACCCCTTTTAGAATAAGCTACCCTTTAATTTATCTTATTATAGTACTAACTTTGGTTTAATTTGACTTTTGATATCAAGATCTAATTTAAACACCATTAGAGTTTTCATTTTCTAGTTAATTTGGCCATTATATAGTTATCATAGCAGGACAGAGTCTGATATCAATTAATTTGTTTCAAGTAAACTGGCAATTGAAAAAAATAATAATAATTATGATTTTCTCAAAATTCTTCCAATTTACTTCAAATCAAAAATTTGAATAATCTGAATTATGTTTAATCTAAAAAAATATTAGTGAGAACAAATATTGATAAGATATTATGTGTATTTAGCATTAGTCAATTCTATCATGGTTGTTGTTGTGCTTAGTTCGAATCTTCATCTAAAATATATTAATTAATATTATGATAGTTTATATGCTAGTATGACAATAAAACGTCTCATTTTTCATTCATTTTAAATCAAAAATTCAAATAACTAACTGTAAACAAATTTGTTATGAAAAAGAAAGCACTCATCAACTCATAAATCTCACGAGAGAGGCGCAGACCGAGAGTTATACTTGAATCTTGGTCCACCGCAATTACAATTTACGACTTACTTTTTACCTTGCTTTGCTACTTTATTATCTAAATATGTAAACTTTGTAGGAGTAAATCTGAACAAATACATGCGAATTATTTATTTATTTAAATCATTTTTTATATAGTTTATATCACTTAATTATTATATTTTTTATTTAATAATATTACACGTCACATAATTAATTGTTGTATTTAAAATGTTAAGTTTTTTTCAGTAGTCTTATATCAACTAAGAGTTGGACATGAGTGTTGCTTATAAGCTTGGATAATACTTAAATCAATGAGATTTTATTAGGTTGAGTTAAGCTTAAGTTTCTAACATGATATCAGAGTTGGGCCTAGTTTGATCGACGACTTGGGTTTTATACTTAATAGTCTCATCATGGCTCTGTGATATCACATTTTTTCCGTGTGTAAGGGTTGTTAAGTTTCCTTCAGTCCTACATCGATTAGGAGTTGGGTAAGAGTGTTATTTATAAGTTTGAACAACCTTTAATTCAATAAGATTTTATCAAGTTGAATTAGGTCTAAGTTTCTAACACGAAACAATAATATATCATTTCATTATTTAAGTTGTTTCAAATTTATAATTTAATTATCTGAGTTTTTCTAAATCTATCATTAATGTGTGACACAATTTTAATAAAATTAACATAATAGTATAAATATAACAAAACTAATAGTTGAATGGTATAAACGAAAAGAAAATAATTCCATAATATAAACAAAATAAATACAATGATTTGATAATATTTTTGTAGGTTTACTCATTTTGTATTGATTTGTATACAAGAGTTTTATTATTTATATACAATTTTGTTATTAAATTAGATGAGATTCAAAAATATTTATAAAATATGTAGTTTATTTTGAGTGAAAATGCAATAGAGATGCAATTTTAATGAAAATGTGTTGAGTTTTTTTATAATTATTTTATTATCTTATCATCGTATCTTTAACATTTTATTTAATTAAAATATACATGTTATTTGATACATATATTATAATTATATTTTAATCACAAATAAATTATTAATTTGTAAATCATTTTGCACATTCAACTAATTTTTGAGTAATATATAGCATCATTTTCAAATAAGTTATTAGTTTGTAATTCATTTTGTATATCCAGTTACATTTATGAATAATATATATATTATTACATTATTTTTTATTTAACTCAAATTTATAATAAATTATTATTACTGTTTTTTTTTTAAGCCGGAGCCTTTACCAACCAATCTATCATACCTTAAAAACAACGTGGAAGTTGTCACTAATAGGCATACACTAAAGTAGAATGTAGACGTTGGGTCTTTTTTTTTCTCTCTCTCTAATTTATGATTGGAACATAGAAAGTGGAGACCGGAGAGATGAAACTAGGTTTAAATCATAGACTAATTATTTATTAAAAAATAATCCACGTCCATATAAAAGTTTATATATGACCTTTATAATATATATATATATATATATATATATATATATATATTAACTAGTTTTATATCTTTATAATGTGTAGGCATGTCAACTTAGCACATCTCACCTAAAACTTGGATGACTTGGCTCAATTTAATTCAATTTAAAATTTTATTAGGTCCGAATGAGTTTGGTTGGATCCTACGGAATGATTTTGGAGATAAATACATACTGATTAAAATATAAATTAAATTTAAATTTTATAAAATATATATAACTCTAAATATTTTATGATATTATTTTATAATTTTTTACATTATTTAACCTTATATATTGACTTAAGTCAATTAAAAATTAAAAACCAAAAAACTCATGTATGAAAGTACCGAACCTACTCAAATATTTTAGAACCGGGGGTTGAGTTTGCACAAAGGTGGATGCTTTAGGGGATTGAGTGAAGTATAAATTGTGGACATGTTTTTTATACTATTTATTATATAAACCCAATATTCTTTAATCTACTAAAAGTTAGCATATTATCTCGGTAAACATTTTTTTTTTGAAAATACAGAAATAAAACACCCAAAAATTATAATAATAAAAATAAAACTCAATAATATTAAATATAATTGAATTGAATATATCTAAATGATTTTATTTAAACATTAAATAACATTTAATATATAATGATTACAATAACTTTTATTTAATGATACAAATTTATTAGTTTGATATAAGAGTTGATAATTTTGTGTTTATAAATTTTAATGCATAATATTTTTTTTATTCATTGGATACAATCTATTTTACAATACATGTTCATTACTCGAAAACTTTAAACCATATCCAAATAATTAGGATACAATATTTAACATTAAGTTATTAAAATGATGAACAACTCAATCTTTATATAAAAGATTAAAAGAAGTTAAAAATATTAAAAAATTATAAATAAAAAATTTGGCTCTAAATGAACAATAAATATTTAACAATATCTCATCATACTTTTTATTGTAATTCTCGTCTTTTACATTTTTTAGTTTGTTTCTTTTTTCTTCTTTTTATTATTTTTTAATCTATTTGAGCAAAAAAAAAACACCCATCTTACTTGTTTTATTATTATTTTTTCTCTCAACTTCTTACAATTACGTTCACTCTTAGGCGGCGTTTGGTTCGTGGAATGAAATCGGAATCGGAATGGAATATAATGGAACGAAAAGGAAACAATGTTGTTTGGTTTGACCATTGGAATAAAGCTCAGAATTAGAATTACAATGTTTGGTTTACTACTGGAATAGAATGAAAAAAGCTATAAATTATCTTAATAATCCTACATTTAGTAAAGTTCAAATAATATCATTTAATTAAGATTTAGGGTTTTAGAATTTGGGATTTAGGATTTAGGATTTAAGGTTTAAGATTTAGGGATTTAGGGTTTAGAGTTTAGGGTTTTGTGTTTTGAATTTTAAGTTTTAGGGTTTAAGGTTTTGAGATTTATGGTTTAAGGTTTAGAGTTTTGAAATTTAGGTTTTAGTGTTTAGGGTTTAGGGATTTGAAATTTGAAATTTGGGATTTAGGGTTTAAGGATTTGGGGCTTAGGGTTTGGGGTTTAGAGTTTAGGATTTTTTTATTTGGATTTAGGGTTTTGGGTTTTGGGGATTTGGGATTTGAGTTTAGAATTATATTTTGGGTGACGGTAAAATTAGAAAAAAAAGTCTTGATGAGAATTGAATCATGATTACTAAAGGGGTGAGAAAGAATTGTGATTCCTTCTCCTTTAATAATCGATTTTATTCCGCCCTATTTCGTCCAACCAAACACACATAATGAAAGCAATTAATTCTGATTCCATTCTATTCACTCCGATCAAATATGGGTTGGTCTTTACAATTGATTGACACATATCTTTGTTACTCTTTCATAATAAATAAATTTTATGTTTTAAATTTTAAATCACTTTTGCATCATTTTATTGTACTTGGAATGTTTTGTAATTTTAATATCATATTTCAACGTAAGAATTATGATATTAATGAATTATTTTGTGTTTAGTTTTTTAGTTTATTATAATTTTTTTAAAAAAATCACAAAATTAATATCTTAAAAACTTATTACAATAAAAATAACACTCTTAACATTAATTCATACTTCTCTCGATTCAAAATATAAGTTATTTTTATTATTTTAAGTTTTAGATATATTATTTTAAGTAATTTTATAAAATGTTTATAATGCAATAGTTTTCATGTTTTTTTTTGTAAAACAATATGTCTGAGTATGTAAAACTTATATTCTAACTCCATCACAACTTGCATTTAATTTGAAAATCGAATACAATCCGGCATATAAACATGCAAGAACTTACAAGGTCGAATCCAAGCATGCCCCGAAACTGGAGTTTCGGCATAATAACATGTATATAGAACAATGTTATTTGTCTTTAGAAGTTTCATTTATGTATGTGTATCTTTAGTTGCAGTATTCGAATCATATAATTATTATAATTTATATATTTTAATTTTATAATTTTTTTAAGTAAGTTTCATATATATTTCTAATTTAAAAATATAATTAATTATTTAAAAAATTTGAAAATTGTAATTTTTAAGAGATAAAATAAGAATTATATATTTTATTAATAAAAAAATATTAAAAAAAGTCTCCTCTCTCCCTTTCTCTATGTCATTATTTCTCTCTCTCTCATTATCTAATCATTATTATATTAACAAAAATAAAAAAATAAAATTAAGAGAGAAAATGAGTAAGAAAAAAAGAGAGATTGAGAGAGAGAAGTAACAAAAGAGAGAGACAAATAGTAGAGAGGGGGAAGGAGAAAAAAAAAAGAGGGAGGAGAGTTTTTTAAAAAAACTATTAATAAAATATTTTATTTTTATTTTATCTTTTAAAAAATTTTAATTTTTAAATTTTTTGACTTAATTTATGATACTTTTAAATTACATTACTAATTAAACTTACTTAAAAAATTACATAAATAAAGTTTATAAATAATATAATTAAAAAACTCAAAACCCCCTATTAAGGAATAAATAATGGAAGAATATGTTAGCGTTAATATAATTTTAAATAAATGTGTGTTTTAATCATATAACTTTTAACTATCATAATTTTAAAAGATATTCATTTTAATCTCATAATTTTGGTGTAAAAAATGTACTTAATTTAGTTCTATTTTTTGAGTTTTTTTAATAATAATATACCCAATTTTTAAAATTATAAGACTAAAATTAACACTCTATTTAAAAATTATGTAACTAAAGAAATCATTTTGTAATAGCTTTGCACCCTTGTCACCCATAAATAATTTCATACCATATCACATAAGATATTTTAGCAAACTATTGAAAATAAATTTATAGAGAGTTATCTTACAAATCAAAGCAAGTCTAAAGGGCAGTCGGATAAAATTAGGTAAAGTTAACATAAAAAATCAGGATTAATGTTTATAGGAATCAATATACTTAAATTTAATAATAAAAATGAATAATTTTAACGAATTATAATAAAATTTATGAATTTTTTAATCGATTTATTATAAAATAATATGAAAAAAATAATGGTTGATGTTCCAAAAATTTATAATTACATGTCAAACGTGTATTTTTTTAATTAAAATAAAAACTCAAAATTATATAAATTAAGTTATAACAAGACTAAATAATATAACTTATCTATACAGACGGATAAAAAATAAAAGAAATTAAACAATATAAATCATAATAAATATGAAAAAATTTAAGTATATGAAAGAAAAATAAATAAGATTAATATTATATAGTATAATTAATAATAAATATTTATATAATTATATGTGGTGTAATACACAATGGTTAAATTGTATGCGATACAAAGTGTATTATTTTTTTAAAAATATATTAAGAAAATTAAACTAGTAAAATTTTAAAAAAACAACAAAATTACACATATAAAACTTATAACTACAAGAATAACACTCATTGTACCTAATTTATATATTTTTAATATTAAAAAAAATCTAACTCATTATTTTACATTAAAAATCATATACTGTTTAAAATCATTTAATGTGTAACTCTATTCAATCGAATTCATTTAATATTATTGGGTGTGTTATTTTTGTTATCATGTGTAAATTTTACGTCTTATTTGATATAATATTTTTAAATTTTTGATAAGATGTTAAATATTTATCATTTTATTAGAATTTAGTTAGTTAAAATTGTATAATAATAAAATAGAAGTAAAAAATATATAAAAAAAACGAAATGAAAAATATTGTTCAAATAATAAACCTAAAGTTATATTATTATGTATTTTTGTAAAATAAATAGATAAATATAATAAAGAAAAATCTTTATCAAAAGGTTAAGATTACGCGTGACTCGTCTAAGTGACTTTGAATATGAGGAACATTTTAATTGGTCAATGGAAATAAAATGAATTTAATATCTTGCTGTAAGTAGAATACATATCAAAAGCCCAAAATATCATTTGGTGGGGGATTCATTCACAAGACCATATTTCATAACCATCATGATTTGCTCAATACCATTACTTTGAACTTTTTTTTTTTTTAATTACATACAATCTTGTCAATCCCTTAAAAGAAATATTAAAGAGCGGTTTTAGTGGAAGTTAGCCAGGCAGTCAAGTAAAAACCAGCTATTCTTATAATGCTCATGCACTCTAGTTTTATAATGCTCATGTACTTGTCTTTGATCTTTAACAATTAAATGAATGAGTTTTTTTTTTCTAATTAAGAGCAACTAACTTTGTTAATTTGATAATAAGATGATTAAAGACATTATTATTAATTTGTCAGCAGAAAGCATCAAAAGAGTTCATGGAATAATAATCAGAAACATAATAGTTTTAGCAGCCTCTTTGGTCCAATGAGCTTAAGGTTCATTTAATTTGCATACACCATCATCGCCCATATACTAAATGATGGAATGTGGGTCTTAAAAAAAAACCAGTGGAATTATTTGCTTTAGCAACTATTTTTTTGGATTCATTCCAAAAGAATGTATTAGTGAAATAGTTATTATGATTAATGTTTAACAATTAATCAGCTCAGTTCTAGCAATATATATATAAATTAATTAGTAGATTACCTTTACCTTATAAGGTTTAAACCTAATTGCATAGGAGCCTAACTATAAGATGTATTAAATTAGAATCTTAATGGACTTTGAATAACTTAGAAGTTAAAAAAAAAAAAAAAAAAAAATTATGAACTTTTAAAGATTATTTGAAGATTTTATAAGAATCATGTGTATTGTAATTGTTTTTATTTCATGGATTTTAATGTATTTATAAGTTAATAATTTCAAACTGGAGAAAATGTAGTATATTAGTTATAAAATGAAAATCATTATAAGTCCTTAGAAATTTTTAAGATTGAGAGAAGAAGTAATTGAGATTTTCTTATACATAATATTAACTAAAAACATATCAAGGTACATAAAATCTCTAAGTTTTAAAAATATTTTTAAATCAAAGATTTTTTTAATATACCCATAAAATTTTAATTAAATATACCTAAATTTTATAAATATTTACTAATTTAAATAAATACCACTGCATTTTAGATATCTATTAAAATCAATAAAAAGTCTATATTGCATATACCTCTATACATCTTTTATAAGGTATTATTAAATATGACTCAAAGAAAATATGGATTAACTTGGGTAAATGGAGGGTTAGCATAGCAACGCTCTAATGTCAAACTTATCATCGGGAAAAGATGATATTTTCCTGATAATATCATTATTTTGTATATTATGATATCAAAAACTAATATATATATATTTTTTGATAAAATTATCGAAAATGTAAAAAAATTGATGCAAATATCGTTAAAATATTAACAAAAATAATAAAATATCAAAAATATTTAAAAAATAATTTTATTCTAATTAAAAATAAAATAAATTAAATTAAATTTCTTCATGTATATATTAAGGAAAATTGATTTTGCATGTTAAATTAATAATATTTTTTAAATAACAATTTTATACTCCCACACGTACGTATTAGGGGTGTACACCGGTCCGATCCGGACTAGACCAGATTGGATCGTTTGAAATAGTTTTAATTAATACAAACTGGATCGGACCGTTTGATTTATAAAACCATTTGGTTCGGTTCGGTTCGGTTCGATTCGATTTTTTAACACATTTAATGGGAAATAATGTGAAATTTTTAATATATTATTAACCTAATTCTGTCTAGTTCGACCGGTTTAAAAATTAATACAAACCGAACCGTACCGTTTGAAAAATAGTTTTAACTAATACAAACCGAATCGAACCATTTGATTTGTAAAACCGTTCAATTCAGTCCAATTTTACGATTTGGTTCTGTCTAGACCGATTTATGGACACCCCAATATATACACATACATTGACAAGTTAAAAATATTATATTTTAGTACTCATGATAAGTATATATCATTATAATTCAATTAAATTAACTATTAATTTATTGATATTTAGGGAGAACTTTCATCAAATCATACTCAATATTAACGCAACAAGGAGTTACGTAAAGTATATATTAATGTTATAACATGTAAATTGTATTAAAATGTAAATCTCATTATGTACTCCTAAATATGAGTATTTTTAAAAATAATTAATTAACGAATTTTTTTTTATATTATTAAGATTTAACTATTTATAATATTTAATACAATTAAATAACCTATTTAATTATTTTGAATATTTTAATTACTTATTTTATAATAATTTAGAATATTTTAATTAGTTGATAAACTTACTCATTAACGTAAATATTATAAGTATTTAAAAATACATGTATTAAATAAAAAAAATTAATTTAAAACATAAATAATCGATTATTTTTATATTTTATAAAGTTTCATAAATTTTTTTTGTATTTTTTTCAAAGTTATATCTCGATATCTTGATAGATAGTGACAATTCATGGGTTTGATTTTGGAGAATAAATTTTAGATTGTTTTTTTGGATGTGTTTATTATTTTATTTAAAATTTTAGACTACGGTTGTGGAGGTGAAGAAATCTTACCGTGATATTCAAAATTATAAATTTATATCTTTTAGAGATAAAAATATTTATAATTTAATATTTAATAAGAAATCAAAATAAAATATATTAAGTAATATAATATATTCTTATTTATAAATTATAAATTAAATTTTTTTATTAAATTTAATATTTTAAAAACATTTAAAAATAAAAAGATATTAAAATTCAGTTTTTAGAGTTACACTCGAATCACCGTTATTCTACATTATTCAAATTTATATATATCAAATTAGTTTCGGATTTTATATAACGTTTTAATTTTTAATAAAATATCATCTGATTCTATTTTACTTATTGAAATTTCTAATTATATGTATCATGCTGAAGTATAAACCATTTACGTTTGGGGCTGAACCATGTGGGCTTGTGGCCCAACATACGGTCGAAATTAATGCTTCTCTTTCCTTATGAAATTATCATAAAGGTATTTTGTTTTTTTTAATTATAACATTAAGGTAATTTGTAGCATATATTTCAATTTATTAGTCAAGCTCATACGCCTGTTAATTTATTATAAAAATGATAAAATAATAATACAATTAATTAAAAAATAATTATTTACGTTATTACTTAAAATAAACAATTATACAAAATATAAATAGTTGTATTATAAATAATTTTAATATTTTAATTAATAATAATTTATATTTAATTGATATTAATTAACTAATAAAAAATAAGAATGATAATTATTTATATTTGTTTGAAGAAATTTTAGAATCGTAAATTCTACATATAGAAGTATAAAATGTGAATAATAATGAGATCTCTTATTTATCTCACCAATGAGATATATATAACAACTAAGAAAAAAGTGTCAAAGTTATATTGGTATACGCTCTTTTTTGAATTGTTAGAGTACATATGTATAATAATTCTACACAGAATCATGTCATTATTCTTAGGTTGCATAGTATATCCCTAATTAAGACGTATAACTTTTTGGGATGACAACCAAAGCGTTGCCCAATCTTAACATCTATAACTAATAAGATGGCACTTGCTTTAAATCATGAATTCATGCTTTAGAGGTTATTAGTTACGAGGTGCATTCAAATAACCAATCCAAGTCACTATACACGAGCTGCTTGAGATCTTGTATACGAAGATGATCCATATCGCTAGGGTGGTATGCCTGTTACATTTAGAGTACGAAACATTAACTCCCATATTCCTAACACTTTGAAAAGTTAAATGAATATTTCATAATTTACCCCTACATCCATATGATTAGGTCATCGTTAATAAGAAATCAAATATAACGTGCTCTTAACAAGCGATGTCATTGGGGTCATTTAGATAACGAACCCTCCATGCGTGCTATACCTAACATCAATTCCCTTACTCCCTAGGATTTTGGGAAGTCTAGGAAATATTTCCAGTATTAACCTTGGTTTTAATAGTCAAACCATTCAACTTACATCCCCCTTTATAAATAGTAAGAAAATCTTTACTTTATATCCATTCAAGTTTCTAACATAGCCAATTTTTTCTTGAGAGTATCCTAGACTGTTAAAGAAAATTACACTAATCATTTTTACTACCAATCCATTTGAAAAAAACACTTGGCTTCGATTTCAATCCATATTGCTAGCAACTTCTTTGAAAACCAATTTGTTTTATTATCACCAAGCCACTCTTCATCAGACCTACGACATTCATCCATTAAGTAATTTCTTTCTCTTATGCTTATTATTAACTATGTCTTCTAACAAAGAAAAGGTATAGCTCACTCGTCATCTTCCAAAAATGTTCTTTCAGATAGTACTAAAAGTGTTCCTTTAAAGATAGGTACACCTCGAGAAAGATCTTGGGACTCAACTCGTTTAGTAATAAGCTCAGCACAAGCTGAGTGATCTGTTGAAAAATTTAGTAAGACGTGAAAGAAGGCCAATTAGCACGGATGAGGCATCCACCAAGGATAGCATCCTAGCCCTTCCTACTTCATCTGGATGTCGTCTTGCTTCCATATTGTGTTCACAAGGTCTAGTACCTGTCATTCGCTTTCTTGTATCCATACCAAAAGGTACCTTATTATAAAAAGAAACGTGATAACCGGAGTGAGCCTACCCATCGAACTAAGGACAATTATCATATAGAAAAGATGTCCAACGTTCTGACTATTGATAACCTGATGTAAATCAGGCATAAATAGGGTATCCCACCTTATGTCAGTCTGATGTTAGTACCCCATCATTTATATGATGGCAATGATCCCCAACAGGGTGGTGGGTGATACATTTGGCTCCATTAAAAATTGGACATCAACCTTGCCTAGGTTAATCCCAATGAATGGTGGAGTCTCTTGTGTATTTTAGTCATCGTTGGATAACACATGATAGATCTAACAAGTGACAAAATCATATGTTTGTACTTTTTAAAGAGAAACTTCTTGGATAAAGGAAGTGTGTATATATTGTGTGTTGTTGGGCATAGGCTACACCTTAAACTCCCCAATAGCCCCTTGGGTTGAAAAGATAAGTATTTTTACACTCATAGGGACATTTGGGGTAATAGGGTCGACTTTCCAATCCATTATACCTAAAACCATCACTTTACCATATCTCAACCCCATGTAAATAAGTTGATAAACAAATTGGGTCCAAATGGTAAGGAAAAAAATAAGAAGGATTGAGCTTTAGAATACTTCAAACAAGAGCTATAGGAAAACTTTAACTATAACTGGTTTGAAAAAATCCAGGGTTCAGAAGGACTATACAGACGAGCATTTAGGTTGTCTTTTTGTAACAAGGTAAATACCATTCGTTATAACTCAAAATACTACTAAATTTTTTTCTTGTTTTTGTAGGTGTGGGCTACTCGAATGTAGACCCTGAGAACCTAATAGATACCTATGGTGTTCATGACATGGTACCTATGTAACCGCGACCTATTCCCATTTCACCATCTATCATTGGGGACTCCACTACTCTAGACGAGCTCATCGATATGCCTCTCCCACCTATGATGTCTAGCATGCCTAGATTTTCCTCCTTACCCCCAAGAACTAAGGTTATTAAGAAAAGGAAGATCGATGAGGACCCTACTCTTCAAATCGAGTCTATAGATCTTGATGACTTCAAATTTGACAAAGACAATCTAAAAGATGTCATGGTTCTTAACACCTTGGTGTCATATTTTGATGAAGGTATTTTTGGGGATCTTGAACTAAAATGGGACCTCTACCATTACTTTAAGAGCGATGTTGAGCAAACTAGGGTCAGAAAAGCAAATAAATTGGAAGAGGGTCCAGTTGGGAATTGATGGCTGACTGTTTGATTGAGATGAGTTCGTATGTTTTATAGATTTATTCCTTGTTTCCAATTGGTGATATTTTGCTAACCCATTTGTTTGTTTTAGGTCTTGCCATTGGCTAAAGAAGGCAAGTTATCGCTCAAGGCATATAAGCATGAATTCCAAGCAAGTTACTTACGAATAGCGAAGTACTATAAAGCTGTGGAGGATAAGGATGCCCTCATTGTTGAGTATAATGAAAAATTCTTAAAAATGAAGGGCAATCTCATAGATAAGTACGAGAAACTAAAAAAATGGATAGCTACTACTTTGAGCTGGGTTAGCGGGTAAGTTGTTTTGAACAAGCGATGAAAGAGGCCAAAGTAAAGGCAAGCTCATTAGGGGACCAAATAAGCTTATTGTCGAACCTAGTTGGGGCACTAAATGTATAGAGTACCAAATCTTATAGGATTAGGATGGTTTTGTGGTAAGTAGTCTCAAGACCCAGGACGAAAAGTTCGAATTGATTGTTCCCTACTTCAGCTTGATGCATGCATTTCAAAATAGCAGAACCAAAGCCCCCCCAATGAGCACACCACTACCTTTAGCGAGCACACCACTACCTTTGCCTCGTAGTGATGAGGCTATGTTGGAAGTTTGGTCTGAAAGTGTGGTCAAATAGGCCATTCCATAACTCCTAGTCGATGTTTTTGTTAACCATCTTTAGAGCAACCTTCTACTTATGTGATATTATTGTTAATATCAGAACAATTGTTAGGCTTTAATCTTTAGGACACAAAAATATTATTTTTGATGTAATAGAATGTATCTATCATTTGAATGGCCATAATTTTTTGAAATGTACAATCACATGTTAGGACTATATTTGAACTAATTATAAATGTATGATATTCATCACTTCATATTTTTCATCTAGTAATTAAATGATCTAAATGAAATCCATTGGGCTTCTGTATTAACTGCTACTTCATTTGTGTTTGTCTTTTGAAATAGTTGTTAATCTTTTCGTGAAAATTTTAAGCTACTACTTAGAATTATAAGTTTTGTTCTTCGATTCCAGGTTGTTCCAAAGCAACACATTAATTTTCCATCTTTTGAATTCTCTATATTTAGGTTGTAGTTCAGATGGACTACACTTAAGTTGACCTGGATGATATGATCAAAATGAGATCATGTTTTCTTATACCCTAAACACCCTTCTATAGGTTACCAAGAAACACTGAGTTTCCCTTACTATAAGTGACGAGGTGAATTAAGTATGCCCTGATGATACTCATCTAGGGAAGAAAATTAAGAAATTTAGGGTGTGTCGTGCCTCAATCATGGACGCAAATGAGGAGATTGACCTTGGGCATGTACATGTTGCTTTGTCTACAAGAGAGGGCATTAAAAGCAACCTTCTTCGTTTTCTCTTGAGTAGAGAGCTCACATAACCTACCCTTAAGGTAGGTAGTGATATGTCCACATGGTATGTTCCCATATAGAACTGTCCCTATTAGGGTAAGACATTAGTCCATTGATAAGTATTTTTCCTGTTAAACTCAAACAGTGTGAAGGTAGTAGTCTGAGAAACCTTTTCAAATACGGGATGTTTGATAACCCTAGTACTCAAAATTAGTTATATCATCACTTTGGGGTGACCACATATCAATCCATAATTTATGTAGCTCGTAAGTGTGAGGATGAGACAATTTGACATCTAATGGTCAAACGTGTGGTTGATATGAGTGACCTTTCGATGCATTTGGTAGTGTGTAATTTTAGTAATGTGTAATTAACTTCCCATTTTTACTTGTTGCGGGCAATATCCATCGCCTTGGATTCAGAGAAAGAAGTGGATACTTGTCAAGAAACCTCCAAGTTTGTGGACCAAACAACTGTGCAGCTTAAAGGCTTGCTTGGAAGCCATATAACAAGAGTTAGAAGACACGTATGCTAAATTGGTCCCTTCACTTAATCAATAGGATACGTACAAGGAGAAAAGAGATAAACTGCACAAATTAATTGGATATTGGAAGTAGATGACGCTAGAAAGGAATACTTACAAGACTTTTGTATTTGAAAGTACCAGGTTACATCTCTACTAATAAATATAGACCTCTTTATCTATGAGTTTGTTTAACTTTGTAAAGTTCGTTATTAGAATGTACCTTGAACTAAACAATAAAGCAAGATGTTCATGAATTTTTTTTAGGAAAGGCTCCCATTTTTGGTAGGCTCAATACCCTTTTCTTCGAACGGGTGACACGCCTCTTATCCTGCATCCCAAGTGGAGGGGTTCATTTGACCTTCTCACCGCATACCTAGAAATTATCACATTAATTTTTCGCAAGATAAGAGACACGTAAGGGTGAAATTGAATCTAACCCTTACATGTGATTTCCAAATAAGGGGTTCATTTTGGAAAACTCAAGACCCTTTCTTAGTCGCCTCTTATCCCACATCCCAAGTAAGAGGGGTCCATTTGGCCACTTCACTCTGTACTTGGGGGTAATCGCATTAATTTTTCATGAGACATGATACATGTATGGGTGAAATTGAATCATACCCTTACATGTGTTTCCCAGAGAGTAGGTTTACTTTAATGAACTTAAGACACTTTCTTAGGATGGACAACACAACTCTTATCTCTCTTCCTAAGTAGTGGTGTCCATTTTGCTACCTCACTTTGTACTTAGGGGTTATTACGTTAATTTTTTGCAAAATAAGAGACATGTTAGGGTGAAATTGAATTCTACCCCTACATATGCTTCCCAAAAAGGGGATTCACTTAGGTAAGTTCAAGACCGCACGATGGGGTTCCAATTTTTTGGAGAGATTCGAGTATTGTAGGGTTTATAGAGAAAAGTGTAAAATGTGAATAATAATCATATCCTTTATTTATCTAACCGATGAGGTATATATAGCACTTAAAAAAAAGTGTCAAGATTACATTGGTAGGCGCTCTATTTTGAGTTGTTAAAGTACATGTATATAATAGTTCCACACAGAATTAAGTCGTTGTTATTAGGTCGTATAGTACACCTTTCATTGAGAAGTAGACCTTTTTGGGATGGCTTCCAAAGGGCCGTCCAATCTTGATATTCGGATAACCAATTCTGGTTGTTATATACAAGCTATTTAAGGTCTTGTATATTAAGGTGATTTAGGTCTTTAAGATTGTGTACATGTTACATGTAGAATACGAAACAATATTAATTTACGTAAATAACATTATATTAACAAAATTGTTATAATATGCGCATAATTTTGTCCATAAATTAATAAAGTATAATTAAATTTTTATATATAATATAAATAAAGATTTATAATTGTGTTGTTAATTCATTTATATACAAACATTATAGAAAAATTTATATGATATGTAAACACACTTAATTGCTATTTAAGTAATAATAATAACGATAACGTGAGTTGTCTATTTTACTGGAAAGAGTTTAATTAATTGTTTCACCTATTAATTTAAAAATAGTTTTTAAATTTTTCTAAATCATTATTAAAAATTAATGTCTAATATTTTAAAAAATAACGAGTTATTTGGCATTATTTTAAAAAATTATTCTAATGAAAAAAAAAACATAAAAACATATTTTTTATTGTGTTTGATAAAATTATTCTTAGAAATTATTTTTAGTGTCAAATATTTTTATTTAAAATCTTACATTATACTATTTTTTTATGATTTTTTACCAAAATTTTAATATTTAACAATAAATTAAAAAAATTAAATAATATTAAAAATTAATAAATTATCAAAGTGATACAAATTAATATAACATATGATGATATATATTTAGTTTTCATATATAACATACATGAAATATACTATTTAAAATTATATATATATATATATATTGGTTATATATTTTTCATTAATATTCGGTTTTTTATTGTGAGCTAAAAACATTTAGCAAATTTATTAAATGGATAATACATGATACCTTATAATAATTTAAATTGTTAAATTAATATTTTAATAATAATATGTGAGTCAAAATCCTATCATTGTATATGAATGAGAGTACATAGTTATTAAAAAAATAATTAATTAATAAAAGTTAGGATAAGAATGAATAACTTTAAAGCAATGTTAAATTAAAATAGATAATAATATTATTACAATAATTTTATTATTATTATAATTATTTATTATTATTACTAATTATACTTAAATGTCATTTGTATTGAATAAACTTTTTAGTATAATATAATAATTTACATTGTAGTAATATAATGTGGTTAATATCATATTATTATTAAAATAAATGTTTAAATGGTACCAATTTAGTATAATCTAGATGTTATTTACACAATAAAAATATGTTTGTTATATAATATTAAAGATCATGGCTGTATAATTTTTATATAATCAAATGTTTGTTTTTGAAATCAAATTATATTATATAGTATAAAAATAATATAATTATGTAAAAATGTAATATTAGCAAGTGGTGTATGTCTAAACCTTACATGATATATAACTTAATTAGTCTGAATTTTTAATATAAAATTATGTATCTTGATTTTTATTTTATCTCAAATTAAAAATAAATATTTTTTATTTAAAATATAAAAATAAATTAAATATTAATTAAAATAAATTTTATAATAAAAAATTATTTTATTGAAATATCTATAATTAATTTTATCTCACTATCTTATATAGATTGTTATCATGTAAATATTAAATATATTATAATTCAATACAATTTAATACAAAAAATTATATTTAACATATTTAATTTAATATGGTGTATATAGATTTTTATCAAACATTGTAAATATTAAATATATTATAATTCAATACAATTTAATACAAAAAAAATTATATTTAACATATTTAATTTAATATGGTGTATAAAATATGGTATAAATACTTGACTTTAAAGTCAGGGAATCAAACTCTATCAAAAATATTTACTTATCCATTTCTTAAGCAAAATTAAAAAATATTCATAATGTAACTTTCTTAAATCACAATATCGAACTTTATTAAAAATATATGTAAGTATATTTTTTAAGTTAATTATCTTTTTCAAAAGATACCTAAACTAAAGCAACATAATATAACATTAATATATAAGCTAACCTTTTCCTTTTCAAAATAATTATTTTTGGTGTTTTTAAAAGAAATGAAAAAATGTATTATATGCTTTTAATTTTTTATTTTTAAGTTCATATAATTTTTAAAATTTATAAACTTACAAATTGTAGCTAAATTTATAATTATTTTAAAATTAGTTTTTTTTTGTTTTTGTTTTTAAACACAAAATAGTTTTTGAATTACTTGATCAAAAAAGCTCAAAATATCAGTAATTTTTTATAAATTTTAAATAATATCGTAGAATTTAATTAGATATTGTAATTAGAATCATATATCAACATCAAATAAAATTATACCAAAATAATAATTATTTTTATATTTTTATAATATATATTATGTTTTTATGTTTAATGACAATTACGCCACTCCTTTCTTATTGCGTAAATATCGAGTGGACAACTGAACATATTGAAAATTGCGAAAAAAAAACTAAACATATTGAAAATTATTTATTTATACTTATTTGCTAAAATAGACGTGTATACATTAATTTTCTTTTGATTAATTTATTTTTCTCTTATGATTTCATCACTATGCCATATGGATTATGTCAATTGGTACAAATAACCTGTACCACGCAAATTAATTCATTAATTTGCTTTATTTATTTATTTTGATATAACAGTTAGATAGAATGCGAATTATTATTTTTATATAAATTAAATATTAATTATTTCATTTTTAATTAATATATTTTATTTATATAATTATTATATTTATAGATTTTTTATTTATTCTATCGATAAATTTATCATTTTTTTATTAATAAGGTTAATTTTTTTAAAAGATTATTAAAATTTATTAAAATTATCAAAAAATAACTAAAATATTTAAAAATATAATAATAAAATAAATAAATTACCTCAAATTTTAAAAAATAATTAATATACATAATTTATAGAAATAAAATATCCACAATATTATCTAACCGAACGGCAATTTTTGTTTGATATACATTTGATGCAGAACATAGAACCTTTAGTTTCTTAAGGCCTTTTCCTTTCAATATTTTTTCACGTGTTAAATTTTCTATCAACATGTGGTGTCAGAAGAACGAGTCCTGTTAATACTGTCAAACCAAAACCATTTAATTTTTACGAAAAAACCAAAAACCATTTAACTAATTGTGGTGTAGCCATGCCTTTTTACGAAAAAAAACCAAAAACCATTTAACTAATTGTTGTGTAGCCATGCCTTTTATATATATATATATATATTTATTTATTTATTATTAATAAAATAAATTACATATTATATACATAATAAGAAATATCAACCACATTAAAACTTACTTCCATGAATATCTTGTTTAATAACTGGTAAAAATACAACAGGTTTTGTTATCCACGTTGTCAGTTTATTTTTATTCAATAAAATTTTAATAATAAATACGATTTTAGATAAAAATTAAATATAAAATAATGTATACGATTTAAATAAGTTTATATTGATAATTGTAAATTAATTATATTTTTAAATTTATATATTTATTAAATTAAATTATATATTAATTAATAATTAAAATTTATTGATTTTTTAGTAAATATGTAATTCTATCAATTTTTTTAATAATTTTTATTTATGGGTAAAAAGTTATCTAAAATTTTTTATATAATTTCAATTACATATTTTATAATTCAATTTAATAACAATTATTTCGATATAAGTATGCATATGTACCCGTGTCATCTCTAAACTTATTTACTTGCAAAAAGATTTTTTTTTTTAATTCTAAAGAAAAAACAAAGGTACAGTGACCACTCGTTTAGCTTTCAAGTTGTGCATATATAGGACAGGGTGTGTGATATAATAACTTTATTGATCACGTAAAAATAATAGTTTAATTTTTATTTTTACTTTTTTTGATTATTTTTTAATAATTTAATCCTTTTATTTTAAAAAAATGACAATCAAATGATTAATTTTTTATTTTCTTCAATATTTTTTAATTATTATTAAAATATTACTTTTATATATTATATTAACAATAGAAAAAAATAATTATAAAATTTAATTATTTATTATTATAATTTCAAGACAAATTAACTACTACAAATTATACAAAACACTTTTATAAGTTAACAAATAACAATCATTTGAATAATTTTAATTTATTGATTAATTCTACTATTCAAATTTACAACACACTATATATAACACTAATTATAATACCAAGTTAATAATAGCACACACCTTTTGTGGAGGAATAAGGTCAACTTGTTCTCAGTCTTAACACCATCAAGCTCATGTAACTTCTAATCTCAATGGTTTAAATATATATAAAAGTTAATGTTTTTTTTTCGTTTTTTAACACATTTTTCACAAAAATAAAGATTTAAAAACACATTATCTAAATAAATGAACTAAATAACTACTAAGGTCTAAATAAAAGGATCTCTATGATCATTTTTTCAATTTTTTTACTATTAAAAATATAAAAAAAAAATTTAATATTATTTTTTTATTATAAATATCTAAATTCTATATTTAAATTATTTATATAGATAATATAGTTATCTATTGCATCATTATTTATAGTGACATTAGATCTATTACATCATTGTTTACACTGACATTAGTATACTAAAACTAAAAAAAAAAAGATAGAAACAAAAAAAAAGATAGAAACCATTTATTTCCCAAAAATAAAAAAAATAAAAATTATATCATAAGCTAATACATTTACAAAAATATCAACCACATTATAAAAAGCTAGCAAACTAGCACTACCGTACCAATCTATATATCTTCTTTTTATTAGCAAAAGCTTTATGTCTATAAGGTCCTTTTGCCAACATAATTAACTTTAAACTTTATCTCTTTTCAAGTGGCAATACATTGTCTTTCCCGAGATTAATCTTAAATCTCCTCTCTTGACCCGAACATCTCTCCTTCTCTTAAATAATTTGAATTCATCATTGTCATAGTACTCCAAATATACATGTTTCACAATTATTGATATAATAAAAAATCAATAATTAACTATACTATTAAAAAGCAAGTTTATATTTTTTTATTATTATTAATAATAAATAATTATTATATTATGTTACTTAAATATATACCTTCTAAATTTAGAACAAATTTAAATTTAATAAAAAATAAGAATAAATTAACGCTATTATGGAAAACATTAGATATCAATTTTCTTAAAAGATGGAAGCATTATATATCAATTTTCTTAAAAGATTGAGTTTATAAGAAATAAGTCTAACAATTTACTTATGTTTTTTAAAATTCTTCTTTTAAATGTTAGTTATTTTATCTTTATAATGTTTCATTGCTTAAATTTTTCTTAATAATGAAATTTTTTATCTTTTAAATAAATATATTAAATTTGAAAATTTCAATTGATATTGATATTATCATAAAGATTCGATCTCAAAACTCTATTATTCTAATACCACGTAGATGTATTAAATATAATTTTTTTTTCAAAATCTCAAACTTATAAGAGATTATACTAACAATTTATTTATATTTACTTGAAATTATATTATTTACTTTAATTTTAAACTTGAAAAAAAATGATATAATTGATTCCAAACTACTAATATCATTATTCTATAATACACAGTTTCAAATCTCAACTCTAATTTCTCTCCATTTTATTTTTAATTATTTTAAATAATTGTAAAATTAACCTTATATGAATTTTATTATTTTCACAAAAATTAATCATATATTTAATATTTGGGATATTAAAAAAAATTATTTATATCTATTTTATATATAAAAAAAATGGTGATAGTTTCCGCATTTATAATAGTCGGTGGAAAATGGACCTCATAAAAATCGGCGTTGGGCTCATCTACTTAAAAAAAAACGCATCAAGCTTGTCACGAAAGCCTCCTCCATTACTTTACTCACCAGAGTTGTATCAAGATAAATTAATTAAAGTACACTGCACTAATTTAGCGAGAGGAAAGTTAGATGGAAAATAGTTATTGTCATGTTAGTTTGATTTTCAACTTAAATTCAAACTGAATTAATAATGTTTATTTATTTTTATATAAAAAAATTGACTTCACCCGATAAAACTTATAAAACAATTCAACTCAAATCCTTCGAATTACGTTGAATTGGATTAAACAGATGGCATTTTACATTTTAGTATTTTTTTTATTTTTATTTTTATTTTTACAATTGGTTATTTTTAAAAATATTTTTTAGTAATTAAATAATTATTGTAATAAATTTTATTTTTTAATAATCGATTAAAATTTAGACCTAAAAGGAGTTTAATTTTTTTTAAATAATAAATAAACAACAATCATATACTTAATTTTTATATTTCAAATAGTACATAAACTAACACAAATATTTACTAATTAATTTTATATAAATTTAAACGGAAATTATATATATAAATAAATGTTTAATTTAAACAATACAAATATAAAAATTGGAGTACCAATAACATGATTAAAGTTTTAATAATTGATGAAAATTTGTATTGGTGAAGAGTTATTTTCTTAATATTTTGTGAGAAATGTGACGAATATTAAATTTTATATATTTTTAGATTTTATTTTATTTTTAATTATATATATGGATAAAAAAATCATAAAATAGTATAAATAAAACATTTTTTTTAATTTGATGGTAAAAATAAGATATAATTTATTTTAAATATATAAATATAATAATTTAATCATATATTTGTAGATTTATAATTGATTTATTAAATGTGTGTTTTTAGTTTTGTATTTTAGATAATAATAAAATGAAAAGCTTCATTAGATATAACAACGACCGTGTTTCTTTTAAGTCAATGTTATTGACATTCTTGATTTATGTATTAGTGGGTAAAAAATCATTTTGAAGTATAAATTTTTACTTAATATATTTTAATTGAATTAATTAAATCTTAATTTTTAATTATATTAATTTTATTAAAAATTAAAATAGATAAAAATATATTTTAAATAAAATAAAAAATATTAATTTATCAATAATATATCTTTATTAATTTACCTAAATCTTAAATCATAAATTAATTAGATTTGTGATTATTTTAATATATATATATATATATATATATATATATATATCTAATTAGTTTATTATTTAAGATTTAAGATTTATTATTTAAATTTTTGTAATAAATAAAAGGCTATTATTGATAAATCAATAATGTTTTCTTGTTTAAAATGTGTCTTTTGATTACTAACATCCTATTTTTATCTATCTTATTTTTAACAATAAATAATATTTATATTTGTTTTATATTCTACGTGTATACTAACCATTTGGATTACCTTATTGTATATAAGACTTCAAACATATTGGATACGATGACCTCACATGATTATCGAGATACATATTCCAAACTAACAATCTTTATAGTTTGTTATCATGATTTAAAATGAACATCACCTAATCAATTACATACATCAAAATTTATCCATACGATTAGTAGGTAGTCCTCGTACGAACTTTATATCCCAATAAAGAATGTAATATGGCATATGAGGATAACTACTATAAAACTATTATATATAAATACTCTTATATTTAAAAAAAAACTTAATAATGTAAACTCAATACTTATTTTTTAAATTTTATATATACTTTTTTTGTGAATGAAACGAGTATTATTACGATGATTATCTAAATTTTAATTTATCTCTATAAATCTTATAATATTAAAATATTTTCTAACAATATCAATTTCAATTTTAAACTCAGTTCTAATTATTTAAAATAAAAATAAAAATTTAATAAATATTAAAATAATATAATTTATTAAAAAAAAAACTAAAAATACTGATTAATCACCGTAAATTATTTCATGACAATTGTAATAAAAATATTGTGTTTAGTACAATATATATTGACAGAATAGAAAGCGACGACTTTTCTTATACTTCGTCTAACTTATCCCGAAAGAAGAAAATAAAATTATGTTAGAAAAAACTTTGGGGAAGTTCTTGTCATTACTTTATTACACAAATAACGCATTGTTTTTAATTTACATAAAATATTACTTCCAAAGTTCATTATGTTTTAAAACTCATAAAAAATAATATTTTAATAAATATAATTAATTAAAATTTAATATTAAACATGTTTCATTAATTATATTACTTGAATAGTATATAATTAAAGGGTGTTAAATTTAAAATTTGTAAGCTTTGTGATGTTTAATAAAAAATTATTAGTTTTTATTATTTTTATGATTATAAATTTTAAAAAAATATTATAAATATTATTTTTGAATTTTTTTTTAATACGAAAGCATAAAGTTATAGTATACTTTTAATCGATCTTTCCCACTAAAAAAAAAAGAGAGTAAGTTATCATAAACTAGAAAGAAAGTGATGCGCGGCATCAAAATTCATCCGTTAATTCACGACTGTAATTCTTATATAGTGTATGATTGTAAAAGAGTCTCCGTCAAAATCTACGCAATTTTCTCTCCCTATTATGTATTAAGTAATTGACTCTAATTTTTCGTTATTATTTTTAAGGTAAAATTGTATCTATTATTAGTACATTACAAACAAATAAACAAAAAATAAATTTTATAATATAAAATGTAAATATTGTACATAAATAATCACGACGTATTATATATTCACTTCTAGACGTCCATCCATCAGCAGATACCATTATATATGGCCAACATGTGCGAGCACTAAAATATTTATAACATAAATTAACGTAACATCATCTCATTAAATATAATATTTAAAGCAATTATAATATTATTTACAAATAAAATTTTATTTTTTACTCTCATTTATATAGTGTATATTTTTTACATGTTTAAAAATACAATATTCTTATTTATATGGTGTATATTTTTTTATAATTTAAAAATATATATTTTGGTATAACACAAAATATGTGTTTATAGATGAGGTTAAAAGTAAACAATATATAAAAATTAAAGTATAAAATATTCAACTACACCGTATCTTTTTTAAATGTGACAAAATTTATAATATTTAGGTTTTATGTTCTTTATATCATCAATGACAACAATCCAAAGCTTGCTCATATTAAAAAAAATATTATTTAGCAAAACTAATATTCAAAGTGATTAATTGATCGCTTTAAAAGATTTAACAATTTAATTAATTCTTACTTTAAATAACTCAACAAACCAAGTTATCCCAGCTAGATAGAGCAGAGAAAACTTTATTTATTTTTTATTTTTTCTTTAATCAAATTGTGATTAAAGAATGGAAAGGATAATCGAGAAAAAAATTCTCTTTAATTTGTATAAAATTTGTGCTGTAGACAACCAGAATCGTCTTTTATATGATATTAAAATGAACTAGTATATAGATTGATAAGTTAATTCAACAGCATGAAATTGAATTGTTCTTCAGATGGTAATGAAAAAAAAGACTTTATTGCCCTTAAAAAAAGTTAATTCATAGCATTTACATAAAGATGACATTTAATTAAGTAAATAATTAAAACACAACACACCATTATACTAAAAGGATCAGGGAGGCATAAATGGAGTATAAACCAAGTTTATAAGCATAAATGGAGTATACCAACCACACAACAAAGACGTTAAAGGCATGCCATGAATGATTGTACGGATGGTGCCTCAGAACAACCTTCCAGCTGAAAATGAGAAGCAATAGCTTCACTGGCAAATGACGTCGTCAAATACCCACAAGAAGTAGTACTAGTATTCCAATAACAAGTACCATTAGTAGTACTAATAAGCTCCGGTAATTCAATCTCACCCCAGAAATCATCATCTAATTCGCCTCCAGTACTAGAAGCCTCTACAATATCGTCGTTATTAATATTAGACTTGATCATCATATGGGCAGCCTTGGCAGCAGCGGCTTGAATATCTCTAGGCATACAACTTGAAGGTCTCGGCAAATTTTCGACGTCATTGGGGAAGTTAAGCTGCGCTTTTAGACCCTTTAAGCAATAAGCAGCTACATCATATGCCTTGGCTGCCATTTCGGGCACTGCAAATGAGCCTAACCATATGCGCGATTTCTTGCGTGGTTCCCTTATTTCTGATACCCATTTACCCCATCGCCTTTTCCTCACGCCCCGGTAGGTCGGATGCCGTGTCCCAACACGTTCCGTTCCTTCAGTTTTGTGGTAGGTTTTTGGAAATGTGCCGGTGGTGGTGGTGGTGGTTGGAGTAGAGGAAGCAGTGGCAGAACTTGGGTCATCTTCCGAGTAAGGCGTTTGCTTCATTTTACATACGGGAACGAGTTGTTGGACTGCTTGGACATGACATTTATATTTGTACTTCATTTTACAACTGTACATAAGTTAAATGACTCGTATACCCTCGAGTGAAAATTCTCATTGGGTGCTGAAACTTGTGTGTAAAATATCTCTAAATTTGCAAGAAAATGACCCAATTGCACGTTTTTTAATTAATTATTTTAGTTTTGTGTTTTTAAGTTAAATAGCCACGTAGTTTATTAGATATGTAAATCAGATTATCTCATTTAATTTTATAAATTATTTAATATTTTTAATGGATTCAAGTAAAATATAATTTTATTTTATATAAATATTATTTAGATTATAAGTTTAATGAGTCTAATTTTAAACATATTATATGTTCTATTATTAGTTTTTATTAATCTATCATATTTTTTATTATTTTTATATTTTTATTAGTATCATCATAACAAATAATATATTTTAATTATTATTTTATCTCATTAAAAATTAAATAAAAAAACATAAAATAAATTATAAAAATTAATAAATTATAGCACGAATCTTATTAACATTTTATATCAATTTATAACTTTATCGTAGGTAAGTAATTCACTTATCTTATTTTTAGTATACTATTTTGTGTGCATAAGTGGTGGTCTGTAAATACGTGAATAAAAAATTTATATTATATATCATAAAAATATATATTTTTAATTAATTTTTTTTTACATATTTATAGCATATTAATTATAAGTAAATATAAATTTATATAAAAAATAATGCAAAATATTCTTAACTCTAATTGTACACACGAATTTTGCAAACTAAAGAAAATAGTGAAATTAATTAATTATGTTTTTTTAATCTAAGGATAAGGTTTTTTGAGTCAATATATAGGCATTTGTTTTGTTCCCCCCCCCCCAAAAAAAAATTATTCAAATTCTTCTATTCTTTCTAAATATTTTTTTAATTAAAACCATAAGTATTAATTTTAAGTACGAAAAATCAGCGTGAACATTTAACAAAAACATCATAGTTAATATAAGATTTAAATTAAATCAGAGGACATACTAAGAAAAATATTTTTAAATATGGTTGGGTGAAAAAAATGTATATAAGTAAAATTAATCAAGTTTACCTGCGCTTTAGAAGTACAATTTAAAATTTGCAAATCTTTAACTAATTGAGTAATCTAAGAAGTAAGATCTCCCATCATTATAATATATTTCTTTTCAAAATACATCATTATAATTGAAGAGACATGTTTAGTGACAAAATAAAAATAAAGAAGATTAAATTGCTATTTTATTTACTTCCTTCTTTTTGGCACCTTTTTGTTATCTACAATAGGGTTAGCTAGGGTGATAAAGACATGTTTGGCCGTGATACTCACAACCACCATCTCAATTAAGCAGTTGTATGTATGTGCCTGCTAGGAAGAAGTGATAAGAAGATTTGACATCTAAAATTGACGTCCAAGCACTAACTTGTAAAGCTAGGATATATAACTACTTTCTATACATATATTTTTTTTTCTTTCCTATAAATAAAAAAGGGAAAAAAAATTATGTTAGATTTTATTAATTGCAAATGTGTTGGTAAGTCACCCAAATTGATTGTGCCCTCAGTATCATGAACTAATATGCACATTGAATTAGATTGTGAGTTGCCATATTATTTTTACGGGTATGGGCTATAAAGTAGTCTTATTATTATTTTTTTTAGAATAATTAATTTAGTTTTATTATTTTTGATTCAGTTAAGTTGAATTTCATTTTTTTTAAATCAAATAAATACAAATTATAATTTTTTTAAATTAAATAAAAAAATACATGAATTTTTTATTAAGAGATATTTGATAGATTTTATCCATTTTAACATACAATAAAATTAAATTTTATCATTTTTAAATCAAAGTTTTTTTTCTTCTTTTTATAGTGTGAAAATAGATTTTAAGTTTTTTTTTGTTAAATATAAATATTTTATTCTAATTTTTTAATTAATAAGTTAGTCTTAATTAATTAATTATAGTTTAATAAATACATTTTTTTGTTATATATAATGTTGAAATTTCGTGATGTTATATTAATTGAAACCGTTATATTACTTTTGTTAAATTACGAAACAAAATCAACATAATACAATAATTACAAAAACAAAATTCATATTAATTAATAATTATAATAATAAATCAACATCTCCCTTGTTTTTGTCTATATGCACGTATCTTGATATATTATTAAATATTTTTTATCTAGTTTATAACACCTAAGAATTGTATTTATTGTATTTATATTATTTCATTAATATACAATATCACATATTATATAATTAATTGATTGGTTTTTAATAATTCAAATAATTAAGCCAAATAATTAAGTTATATATATCAAACATATTATTTTTCAAATATATATTTTTACTATCTAAATTATTTTAAATATATTATTTAATTATTTAAATTATATATATATATATATAGCAGGCAGCTATTAGCCTTTTTTTTTTTGGTCTTTGTGGTGTTCTGTCCAGTGTTCACAATTTCACATGCCTGCATCACGGGATTATTGTCACTTATTTTTCTTTTTCATTTTTTTTTTCTAAATGAAAAAAGATAAAGGCAGAGCAAGTGGTTTTTTGTTATTTTCGGCTCTTAATTAATTAAAATTAGTTCGGGAATTTTCGAGGAGGTTCTTCCTAGACATGGCGAAGTTAAAGATAAAATACAATGGTGATAAAGTTAAAATTGAAAAATTTATAGGGGCCGAATAAATTTTAAATTATAATCTAATAAATTATATAAAAAGAAAAAAAAAATAATACTCTTAAGAAAATTTCTCATACATAGAGGACATGACTCCGCCCCTGTTCAATTTTAATTGGTGTGAAAAAATGTGTCCCACGAGAGAGATAATTTGTGTAAAAACTTCCATTTTAGTTGGTGTGAAAACAGTTTTATTTTGGTTTGTTAAATTAAAAATACAAACCAATTAATAAAATTTTGTTTAAGAATATTTTGACAACTTATTTAAGTTAGTTTGATTGATTCGGTTTGCAAGACTTACTTATTATTTAAATACATTTAAATGATTTTATATTATATTAATAATTTAATTAAAAAATTATATATTAACATTTAATTTGTAAATCAATTTTCGAATGAATAATATCTTTTAAAAATGAATAATAATGTCTAAAATAATAAATTTTATTATAACAATTATTTTAATTTTAAAATTTTAATTATATTTAATTACATAATAAATAAATAAATATATATATATAATTTAGATTTTTTTTTGTTGATTTAAGATATTAAATATAAAATTGGCACCACGTGCCTTTCAATTTTATCATTTAATTGTAACAAAAAAAAAGGAATTTGTAAACAATTGGCACCACGTGCCTTAAATTCAATTTTATCACAATTCTTTTTCACTTGAATACTTGTTTATTATATAATTCTCAATATGGATGGAAACTATTTTTTTTTCTTTAAAATAAATTGTAATGGATGTAAGTTAAATTTATGGCTAATGAATGATAATTTTATAGAATTTTCAAATAATGGAAAAAACCTCAAAACATTTGTTACTTAGAACGTCACTCTCACACTTTTGGTTTCCTCTACTAACCACTGTGGAGTTAGTGATTTTGCTCCAATTTTGTATTCTATTTCAAAGATTTTATTGATTTATAATTTGTCTCGAGGAAAGCACCATAAAACTTCGACAATAATTTACTCATGATTTAGAGGTTATTATCTAGTATTTCTCCATCTTATTTGTCTTTTAATTCAACTTCGATTTGGGTTTAGATTCATGACTTGGCTATGGATTAGATGATTGAATCTTATAGCAAGGAGAATAGTTGAGAAGGTAGGGCCTGTTCTAGAGCTTGATAGATTTTCTTTTATCAAGTGGTGTGATGTGTGTTGTTAGTGTTTGAGTAAATTTTGAGTTACTTAAAGCGTTGATTCCATGAGTATGAATTTCCTATTTGTTGTCCAATATATGAGTTGAGCTCAAGTACGAGCCTTTGTTGGATTTTGCTACTAGTGTAGATTGATCATACACTAATCATATTTTTTGTAAAAAATTTAGCTCTATTAATATATGATTCACTGATTGATTGATGTATAAAAATTTGATTGTCAAATTTTATATTTATAAGAGTTTCCTAAGTGCAAGAATAATTTGTGATAAATAAAAACTATAATCTCGAGATTGGTCTATCAAGAAATTACTGTGGTTTTAAAAATTAAAATTAATTTTCTAATTTGGTTAAGGTAAACAAATCATGAACACTCTAACAAGTTTTTGATTAGTGAAACATAATTGTAAATTTCAAATTAAATTACTTATAAAGAAAGATTAAAACAGATAAACGAAATCAATAAATTAAAGAGATAAATAAAAATGAATAAATTAAACTACATATTCAATTAATCAATTCTTTCTTGACTAAGATTGAAAATGATTAATCAGTAAACTAAAAGAATATATACATAAACCAAAATCTTCAATAAATTAATAACTTCGTTTATCATACTTTTGAAATTAATAAATTGATAAACATAAAGTAGATCTATTCTTTAATTATAAATTAACATTTGATCCATTATTAATTTATAACTAAAATTAATTTTCAACTATTTAAATTAATATAAATCAATTAAATTAAAATACTTTTGTTAATTTTACACAACTAAATACAGATGATGTGCTTAATATTTAATTCTAAAATATATTTTTAATCTTAAATTAAGACTTAATTCATCATGAATCTATGATTAAAGATTTGAAGATCATGAACAAGAAATAAATCTAAAAACATTTATTTATTTAAATCATGGAATTATTCTTTCAATCATTAAAAGCATATACTAAAGTCACATTTACATATTTAACTAATCATAATTAAATTAACAAAAATATTTGAGTCATAAACTTATTTAAATCTTTAGATCATCTTTGTAATTAAATGATTTTTTTCTTTGTATTTATATACGGGGATGAAACGATTGAATTAAATTTTACACCTAAATTAACAAGTGCGAACCACTACTCTAAAAATTATCAAATGAAAAGTTAAAAAAACCTAATACATTATGTTTTTGTAAGGTAAGTCGTTGAAATGGGGTCAAAGTTTCAAAATAACAATATGCACTATCACACGGTCTTTCCACTGTCATGACATGAGATACGTTGAATTAGACCAAATGTCATATCAAACAGATCACGCCACGACAAATAATACTCTATATGCCTAATGAATTTCTATTGAGTAGTGTATGTTGCGACACATTGTTATCACACTTTTCTTTCTTTCAATTGTGCCTTGTATACTTTGCAAATTGATTGATTTTCATGTAAGACTTGGTAAATAATACTCTACATGCCTAATGAATTTCTATTGAGTAGTGTGTGTTGTGTCACATTATTATCATACTTTTTTTTTCTTTCAATTGTGTCTTGTATACCTTATAAATTGATTGGTTTTCATGTAAGACTTGAATACCTCAATCTTTTAAACTTATAGTGTGTAAATTGAGTGTTTTAAGTGTTAATATTTAGTTGAAGTTAAAATAAAAAAATATTCATAATTTAGAACATATAGATATTTGTAAATAACAATATAAACATATATAATATAATCTATTTACTCATATTAAGTATAATAAAATCATAAAATAATAATGTTTTTTTAGAAAGAAAAAAAAAAGAATTTACTTGTTTAAATTATTAATTTGTTAAAAGAATATACAATTTGTAAATTTATTAGTATCTTTTGCTTGTTTTAATTATTTTTAAATAGTAATTATCTATTTTATATTTTTGAAGTAATTAATAAAAAATAATATTTTTTAAAATTAAAATTATATAATTTAAATTTATTAAATAAAAAATAATTATATTCTTACACGTCCCAGGACATTTCGAAATAATAATAGTAACTTGATAAGATATACATGTCACGATGCGGAAGCAATTGGATGTGTATAAGTGTATTTTACACTAGTGCTAAGAATTGACTGATGCTTCCACTTGGTTTTCTCTCGTCTTGTTTTTTCTCTTCTTTTTCCAGTGTGAATCCATGGTTTAGGTAATTCTCAGGTCCAACCATGTACAATTTTTTAAACATTATAATAATGTAAAAGTCTTATAAATTATAAAATTAGTTTCATTAATCTATGTATTTTAAATTATATTTTTTAGTCATCAACTTTGAAAAAATACATCAAATATAAATAATATTATTTTAATGATTTTATAATTAAAATATTATTTTTTACATTTAATTAATTATAACCCAATAAAACATTAACTATTAATTAAAAAAATTAGTACGAAATTATTTAAAAAAATTAACAATAATAAATATTATAACAAAAAATTATTTAATTATATATTTTTAATTTTTTAAAAAATAAAAAATATTGATAATAATCAAATATTAAAACGATTTGTTTTTGAATTTTTTTCATATTAACTTTCCATATAATATTGATAAAAGATCACATTTTTTCTAGTATTTTAATTTCTTGATAAAAAATATTAATATTTCAATAGAAAAATTATTAAAATGATATTATTTATCATCAATTAACCTATTTTCTTAAAACAAAAGTACTAAAATATATGTTTTTAAATTTAATATACTAACTATATATTTAGGTTTAATACGAGAAACTTGAAAGAAATTCTCTATGTGACATTATATTAAATAAAATAATATGTATCAATTATTAACTAAAAATAAAATTAAAGATATAAAATAATAAAGTATCAAATATATTGTATCACTAGATTGATATATACTTATATTTCATTATTCAATAGTACCTCTCGAGAATGTTTGCTCTTAAAATTCATCTGCAAAAATCAAGAATTAAAATGAATTATAAAACCAAATGGCTTAGTTTAGCTCTCATTTTTCACGTTTCATTCCAAATTTTGAGGTTGAAATAACTTGTTGCATATTCTCTCCTCTATTATAATGAATAAGTATCTCCATGTTGTGGAGTATGGTTTGATACGCAATACACTTTTTGTTCTCGTGGGATAATACATACCAAAATCACCCATCACTTTTCAATATAGGATCCCGTATTATATAAGGGTGAATTAGCCTATTTCTTTTTTTTTAAATACACTAATTCTTATTGTCACTAATAATTTTATTAATATAAAGAGTTAGGAAGTTTGATCTCATATTAATTTAAATGAAAATATGAAGAATTTACTGCCATATACTCATAAGCTTTAAGTAAATAGTTTCGTAAAATTGTTTTAAAAATTGTTAAGAAATTAACTCTAAAAATATCAATTATATTTTTAACATATATATCATTCATATTAGTGTTATTTCTATGCACCATTAAGAAAAAAACATTTTAACTATGTATAACAAGAATTGTGGTTATTTGTAAAAATTTGATCATTTTTTTTTCTAAAAAAATCATAATCGATAAGTTGTGACATAGAGATGATTATTATAATATCGAAATTGTGGTTAATTGAAATTGAATATATACTAACATTATTTTTTATATACATATAATTATATAAAAATAATAATTTTAATAATAAAACACACGACACTTGAAATAATTAGATTGATTTTATTTATTCTTTTGTTTATATTTTTATTTTACTTAGAAACAATTTACTAAATAGTTAAAAAAATAACAATTAATGTTAATATTTTAAATAATATAGTATACTAAGAATTATGTTAAAATTTAATTCTTTTAAATTAAATATATTTTTGAATAAATGTTAAAAAATAAGAAACGTTGTTAAACCGTGGGAAAACTATTACTTGTTCATAACTAATAGTTATTACGTAAATGTATTCAAAATTAGCGCATGTGGTTATAGTTATTAGTATATCTGTCTCCGTCCATCCTTATGTCCATTCAGTCATTCTTATGTATTATACAGGTTAAATACTTACAATTTAATATAATTAATGTTATTGTAGTTCAAATATTGAACTTCCAACTCTAATATTATGTTAAAAGTTATTAAAATATCAAATCTTTTAAAAACTTAAGTTATTAAGAGAATGACCAACTATATTTTTATACATATATCAAATTGGTGATTTACATATTATTTGTATTGTGCCAAAAAAATTCAAATGTTGTATTCGTAGGAAAGAACAAGTGTAGTATATCCTTATCAATCATGTACATTAGAGTAGTTTGAAGTTTGGACTTGCATGTATATCAATTAGAACCTAACCTTTTTTAAGTACTTATACAATTGTAATTGTAACTCAAAATTAAGATATTTTATATGTTCAAATGAGTAAGATATCATTGAACTATAAAATTGTTATAACCTAACCTGTTAATGAGTAGGTTTGAGTGGTAGAAAAATGCCCCCAATTTATTCTTTAGTACTCACACATGTAAATATCATTAAGGTGTCGTTTGATTCACAAAATAGAATTGGAATGAGAATGAAATAGAAAGAAAATAGTATTGTTTGGTTTGACCATTTGAATCAAAGAAAAAATCAGTATTATAATGTTTGATTTGTAATTGGAATGAAATGAAAAATACTATATATTATCTTAATACCCCTACATTTAATAACATTTAATTGTTATTTTTTCATCAGACAAAATATATTATTAAAATCATTATTTTTCTAAATAATTATTACTTAAAAATAAAATATATTGTTAAAATTATATTTTTTCTAAATAAGGTTTTGAGGTTTAGGGTTTAGGATTTAAGGTTTGGGATTTTGGGGTTTTAGGTTAAGATTTAGGGTTTAAGGTTATATTTGTGGGTTTAATGTTTAATTTTTTTAAATATGGTTTAAGGTTTAGGATTTTGAGATTTAGGGTTTAGTGTTTAGGGTATATGGTATAGAGTATAGGATATAATGTTTAGGATTTAGGGTTTGAAGTATAGTGTTATATTTGTGGGTTAAGTTTTAGGGTTAAAAACATTATTTTTCTAAATAGTGTTATATTTTGGGTTAAAGTTTAGGGTTTTATTTGTGGGTTTCAGGTTAAAATTATTATTATTTTAAACAAAGTTTTGGGATTTAGGGTTTAGAGTTTAGGTTATAGGGTATAGAGTATAGTGTTTAGGACTTAAGGTTATATAGTATAGTGTTTAGGACTTAGAGTTATATTTGTTAGTTAAATTTTAGAGTTAAAAATATTATTTTTCTAAATAGGATTTAGGGTATAGGGTATGGGGTATAGGGTATAAGTCATAGGATATAGGATTTAGGGTATAGGGTTTAGGATTTAAGGTTTATAGTTAAATTTGTGGGTTAATGTTTAAGGTTAATTTTTTTAAAAATAAGATTTAAGGTTTATGATAATATTTAAAGTTGAAATAAAATTAGAATAAAAAATTAAGATGAAAATTGAATCATGATTTTTAAGGGAGGGAGAAAGAATTCTATCTTTTTTTCTTTTAGAAATTGATTTTATTTCGTTCTCTTATTTTATCACAATCAAATATACAATTCGAATCAATTAATTTTAATTACATTCAATTTCAATGAATAGAAGACGGAGTAAGGTTTTAGACGTGCAGATCTGGGTTTATTGAGCAGATTTGGGTTCTTTGTAGCGCTACTTAAGGAAAAGAGAACCCATTTAACCTTGGACTATATTTGGAAAAGTGACTACGGTCTATTGTAAGAGGTCCTACCCTAGTTATCAATCTGCAGTATAGTGTTTGTCATAAATCTGCCGACTGATGTCCAAAGGCACATTTGATGTTTAGTACATTTTTAGGAAAATGCATTCTTCCCACTATGTATTTAATATTTTTTTAGTTTAAGGCTTTTTTTCTTGGGCATATTTTTTATTGTCAATTAAAATTACTTTTGAGAGTGTTTTTTCTTAATTTAAAAAATTGACATTAAATCTACCATGAAAACAACAAAAATATGTGTGACAATAATTAATTTTAACCTATATTTAAGTGAAATATAAAAGGAGCCATGACAATAAATTTCTCTTTGTATGAATTTCAATAACTTGGATTCGTACCATTTTTGTATGTTATTCAGTTATTGTTTGTATAGCAGGATGGATTTCATTTAAAATAAGAGAATAGTAAAAACATAATTAATATACATCTGTATATATACATTACACGTTCAATTAAGAATTAATACTTTGAAATATTTTTATTTTTATTTTGATATCATTTTTTACTAATATTTTCAACAGAGATACATATAATATTTTTTTTAAATTATTAGTATATTTTTTTTTATCCAAATTCAAGAACAATCTCAATAGGTTTGTATAACTCAAATATATCAATTATTATTTAAATTAATCAAAATGTACATTAATAACATAAATAAGTTTATTTTGTATGTTTTAGTTAAAAATAAAAATAAAAAGGTATCAAAAATAAAATAAAGATAATTCAAAGATAAGAACCATTCCATTAAGTAAAAAAAGCTATAATATCATATTTTAGAGTGTGACACGATGATTAGCTACATATTGTTGAAAATCAACACCAAAATAATAATTAAAGAGGTAGAGAAATAAATGAAGTGGTTGAAGAGGTAGAGAAATAAATGAAATGTTTTAAGGTTGTAGAAATAAATGAAGTAGTTGAAGGTTGTAGAAATAAATGAAGTAGTTGAAGGTTGTAGAAATAAATGAAGTGGTTGAAGGTTGTAGAAAAGAAAAGTGTGTAGATAAGATTTGTATGGCTAGGATTATTTCTTAGTTTTATATTTGTGTGGTGTAGATTGCATGGTGAGGACTATAAATAGCCTACCTTGCATTTGGTTTAATCATTCCATCAAAAACAAATAAGTCTTTGTATTCTTAGTTTGAGTGTGAGTTGAGCTTTCTCTTTCAGTGTTTGTATTTCTCTTCAATTTGTGAGTTGCACTTTGAAAGGTGTTATAGTGAGTATAATACAAATAGTTTGTTTACTTGTTTGGATCTAATATTAGTAAATTTAGAGTTGTTCATTCTAAATTTTACTCAATTGATTGGTATCGAGCCGGGACGGTCGGGGATCGTTCTTAGTGGAGTTATCTTGAGTCGTGAGGAGTTTGGTACTCTGCACAGTTTATTAGTCGAGCTTGTTCGGTATAGTCGAAGTCTTCTTGAGCACGATGGGTGATCTTAGTAGTTGGAGGAATCAAGAAGCTCGGCACAACAAAACTATAACACACGTAGGCAACGTGTATGGAGTTTTATCTACAAGGTCGAGACTTGTGGGAGGTTGTTGGTGGTGATGAAGTTACCGACCAATGCGGTGAAAGATGCAAACGGCATCTTGCGGAAGTGGAGAAAATTAAAGCGAGGCAAAGCGATGTTTGCTTTGAAGACCACATTGAAGAAGAAATGTTAGAAACGTATTCGGGATGCAAAAACACCAAAAGCGAAGCATGGGAAACTCTTGTTACGCTCTTTTCGAAGAAGAATAATACAAGATTGCAACTTCGGAGAATGAGTTACTATCGATGGCGCGACGCGGCATGACATGGCGATTTCAATACTTTCACAAGGTAAAGTCATTATGTAGCAAAATTTTAGAGTTAGATCCAAAAGCTCCTATTGGGGAAACAAGGATAAAGAGAATAATTATTCATGGTTTGAGACTCGAATATCGAGGGTTTGTTAACGCTATACAAGGATGGCCGACGCAACCATCTCTTATTGAGTTTGAGAATACGGTAGCGGTCGAAGAACATGGTAAGCAAATGGGAGAGTCCAATCAAGGGTGAATAAAGTCTACCTACACTAGCAAAAGCAAAGGCACTTTCAGCGGTACAATGGAAATGGATATAAAAATGATGGCGATAAAGAAAAAATTCCTCGAGGAAAGGGAGGCTTTCGTCAGGGGGAGCTTGGAAGAACCCACCTATAAATAGAAAATTTGACGGTGAATGTTACAAGTATGGAAAGATGGGTCACGTAGCGAAAAGATTGTTGGAGTAAGAAAAATCCTATTGAAAGCAATACGGCTACTTCCGGTTCTAAGGAGCGTAAGCGAAGATGGTTGGGATCTTAGAAGCATTATTCCATTCTGAGAGGAAGAAAGAATTGGCTCTTTACGGTAACATGACAAAAGCAGTTATTGACTACAAGAATGAGCGGATCGTAGATTCGGCTGCTTTCAAATCATATGACAGGTGATAAACAAAAGTTGGAGAGCATGGTAATTGTACGAGGGAGGTCGTGTAGTGGTGACAATTAATGACTCGTTACCGATAGCCCACATCGGTAAGACGATAGTTACGCCTCGATATAGTACTAACCAAATACAACTTCAAGATGTTTATCATGTCCCAAGAATGAAGAAAAAATTTCTATATGTGGCTCAGTTAACATCATCAGGCCATTATGTCTTATTCGGTACCCAAGATGTGAAGGTGTATCGTGATCTCAAAATCTCAAAAACACCGAAAATGGAGGGACAACGATTGGAATCAGTCTACGTAATGTCAACAGAATCTGCATATGTAGACAAGATAAGAAGAAATGAGACGGTAGATTTATGGCATATGCGGTTAGGTCACGTTAGCTATTCCAAGCTAAGTGTGATGGTGAAGTGTTGATGCTTAAAGGGCTTCCTTAACTAGACGTACGTACAGACACGGTCTGTGTAGGGTGCCAATAAATAAAGCTCACCAATTGCCATATGAGGAATCAAAGTTTAAAGCAAAAGAACCATTGGAGTTAGTTCACTCTGATGTATTCGGTCCTGTTAAGCAACCATCGGTTAGCGGTATACGATATATGGTGACATTCGTTGTGACTTACCGAGGTATGTGTGGGTTTTATTTATGAAAGAAAAATGCGGCGTATTATCAAAGTTTAAAGAGTTTAAAGAGTCGGCGAAGGAGAAGTTGGAAAGAAGATTCGTTGTTTGCACACGAACGGCGGAGAATATAGCTCGGGTGAATTTCTCAATACCTAAGGGAATGTCGAATACTTCATGATGCAACGTACTGCCCAACACGCCCGCAACAAAATGGTGTAGCGAGAAAGAAAGAACCCAGCGTCTTGTAGAAATTTGTCGGGTATGCTACATGAAAAGAATGTACCTGGGAGGTTTTGGGCTAAATCGATGAGAAGCGCCAAGATTTGTCATCAACGGACTTCCTCGACCAAGGTTAGAATTTGTTTCACCGCTTTGAGAAACTATGGAACATAGAAACCTACGAGTTAGCTACTTTCAGTATTTGGTGTGTATGTTATGTATTTGTTCACTGATCATTTACGAGCAAATTTGACAAGAAAGCTATTAGATGTATCTTTGTGGGATCGACACGACCAAAGAAAAGGGTGGAAATGTTGTGATCCAATGAGTGGAAGATGCTACACTTCACGAGATGTGGTGTTTGATGAACCATCTTCTTGGTGGTCCTCGAGAGAAGGAAGCATTGCGGACTGAGAGAATTTGGAGATAATACTGCAATAAAAGATGGAGGAGCGTAATATTCAATTCCAAGCCAAGTTTAGATGAATCCGAGAGATCTAGACGATGATGGTGCCGAACAAAGAGTAGCTCGAAATTCTTGGCAAGTAAACATATATCAACAACTAAATGAAGAAGATGGGCCTAGTGAAATAGAAGAATCAACTCCATAATCTCGAAGTTCGTAGGTCAGCAAGAACACGAAGGCAAATCCCAAATATGCCAATGCGGCCACAATTGAAGAAGCAATAGAACCTGAGACGTTTGAAGAAGCATCGCAAAGATACGAGTGGATGACGGTATGAGAGAAAGAGATTGATGCACTTCGAAGAAAATCAAACTTGGTTTACGGTGCGAAAGCCAAGAGATGTGAAACCCGTATCACACGCAAATGGGTTTACAAGATAAAGCGTAGACCGGATGGGTCGATCGAGATACGAGGCACGATTGGTGGCTCGTGGTTTCTCACAAACGGTATGGACTAGACTATGATGAAACGTTTAGTCCGGTGGCGAAACACAACTCGTTGTTCGAGTCCTACTTGCACTCACGAACAAAGATTGGAAGCTGTGGCAGATGGATGTCAAGAATGCTTTTCTTCATGGAGAGTTGGATCGGGAGATCTACATGATCCAACCAATGGGTTTTCATAGCCAAGATCATCCTGAATATGTGTGTAAGTTGTGGAAAGCACTTTACGGATTAAAACAAGCACCCAAGGTATGGTATGGTAAGATTGCTAAATTTCTAACACAAAGTGGTTATTCAGTAACACCTGCAGATTTCAGCTTGTTTGTTAAAGCCAATGAAGGAAAGCTAGCTATTGTGCTAGTATATGTGGATGACTTAATCATAGTCATAATGAGGCGAGAAATTCTTCGAATAAAGGAGAATTTGTCGTCCATTTCCGGATGAAAGAACTTGGCCGCCTCAAACCTTTCAAGCTTGGTTTAGAGGTTAATCGCACGAAGGAATATTTCTTTGTCGGCGAAAATATTCTAAAGATTTGATAAAATGGTTCGAATGCTTGAATGCAAACCAATTTCGGCCGAGGTGGAATCAAATGCCAACATGTGTGCCATGAAGGAAAAGATTTGGAAGATGTGACAATGTATCGAAAATTGGTAAATGATCTGATCTATTTAACATAACTTTCCGACATTTCTTATGCAGTTAGTGTAATGAGTCGGTACATGCAAAATCCAAAGAAACCACATTTGAAAATAGTTAACAATATTGTATCTTTGTTATTACTTATTTTAAATGTCAAGCACATCCACTCTAATAGGTAATACTAATTATGTGTGAAAACATCATTATTCTATTTATATTATTCATTTCATTATCTAATTTTACACTCTATATTCTATTTTTTATTTATATATTATACTATTTAAACATTCAAATTAAAACTCTAATCCTAAATGCCATACATAAATAAATTAGATACCAATAAACCAGAGACTCATTAACTATATATTTAAATTGTATAATATTTCATCTTTTAAGTTAAAAGAACCTCATTAGATACGAAAGTAGTTGAAATTTTTTGCTCTTAAACATTATATTTTTAAGCCACACACAAATTAATCTTGCTTTATTTTTGTAACTTTTTAACCTAAATAATATTATTTTTAATAAATTGTTAAATTCTTTTAGACTATTGAATAAAAATATTAAACAATCATCTGAAATCAATAAAATGAAATTAAGATCTCTTTAAAATTGTCCACTATCAAATTACATACAATATGTTACCTATACATATAAATATAACATTATAAATAACCAATCAACTAACTATATGAACTCCTTGTTAACAAAATAAAATAGCACGACATAGTTCTTCCAAAGCATTCAGACAAAAGAAATCATAAACACCTACTGCATTTCAATCTGTTATGGGGAACAAGTCATGGATGTCGAGACAACAAAGTTGTTGTTAATGAATGCAATGAGGGAAAAATAGCTTATAGAAAAGTTTGTTGAGTAACCCTCACACCATTTTCTCTCAAAAAAAATTAAACAAAACCCTAGAAGTCATATAAAAAAAGAGAGAGTGAAATTAAAATACAGAGGAGAGAGAGAGAGAGATAGCTAGCGAGATAAGCTGGGATACATCTCCTATATATTATGTGTTGCTGGCAAACTTGATTTACACCACTGGCAACATGCATATCGAAATCTCGCCAGTCATCTCTCACTATATAGAAGATCTGGCCGGAAATCATCAGCCATGCTTTGCCGACAGTGGAGTCGATGGTATCACCGATACTTAATGGTGGAATCAAATATTGGTATCCATTCAAAAATAGGCACATCATCTTCATAAAATATTTGGGATACTAGCTACTTGACATTTAACCACACAAACCCGATCATTGTCAGGAGTGATAAGCTTAAAGGTTTTGGATTTGAGAAATAGAGGTGAAACAAATATGGAGAGAAGCATAATAACAATGATATAAAAATTTGATAAATATGTGATATTATTCTAAACAATAAAAATTTAAAATGAATAAAAAATATATGATAAATCTTGTTAAAAACTATCTAAAATGAGACAAGAAAAAAATGTTAAAAAAGAGATAAAACCATTTAAGCCAAATGATCAAAGTAATTAGAATTAACCTATAATTACAAATAGTAAAAGTTCATTCATTGATCGTAAATAGTCAATTAATAAAGAAGGAGAGAGGGGGGAAGCAAGCAATAGGAAGCTTTAAAATTACATATTTATGTCTTTAATTATATTTTCACTATTTTATCCTTCGTGCGTTAATTGAACTTGACTCTAAAAACTTGTATTATACACCACTTGACAGAGTTTGAAGAAGAAAATGATTTTTTTGGAAATATACCTGCCCCATATTATACTTTATTAGGGATCTTAACGGATTGGGAGGCTATTTGAATAACTGTGGGAACGGTATGGAGATTTTCATTAGAATTTTCAATTTATTTCAAAGATTTGATTTTTTACAAAGGAAAAAAACTTAAACATCAATTATATATCAAATAATCGAAATTAACATAAAATATCAATTATATGTTTTTATTATACAATTAAATATTAATAAATTTAAATTTTTTAATACAAAATAATAGTTATACTTATATTAATTAATTTATTATTTTAACAATTATTAATTAATAATTATTAGAATTTTTATTTTTATATCAATTAATTAATAAATTATTATTATTTAAAACATCGATAATTACCTTAAAAAATATTTAATATATTATTGGTTTATATTTTTAGATAATATAATAACAATATTATCATTTTAATTAAAATAAATTATAATAATTATTGTATATTTTAAAATAAATTTAGATAAATTTAATCCTATAATAACTCAAACAAAAATGTACATATATATTTAAGTATTCTATTTTTTATTGATGTTTTGGACTTCTAATCTATTTTTTTAATAATTAATGAATCCATTATATACCATCTAAAAGTTAATAATCTTTTATATACTTTAATCATAATTAATCAATTATTATTATTTATAAATATAATAAAATTGTATATGTGAAATATATATGTTTTTATTTTTTAATATATATATATATATTTAATTAAATAATTTTTAATGAAATCTTTTGATAAATTTAAATTAAATTTTTATTGACTAGTATGTTATTTTGGATAAAATTTATTAAAAATTTAATTTAATTTTAAAAGAAAATTTTTAAAAAAATTGAGTAATTTTTTACCCATATATATGTATCTAAAAATATAAACATATATATAACATGTATATTATTTTGTTATATTTAACGAAAAATATGATTAAAATTTTAGTTTCTTTTTGCCTAGTATATTTTTCATGGGCAAAAAATTTATATTGATATTTTTTTTACGGATTTAAAAATATATATTTTCAAATAAAATGATAAAATAACATATTTAATTTTAATAAAGTGAGCATTTTATCACTTTATACCTAAAAATAAATATAAGCCGACGAGAAAATGAGTTATTCTCTTCACATTGACGAGTAACGTAATAATTCACAATAAAAATCATTTCTCATTAGAGCACTTCATTCGTACGGAGAAAACGAAAACCAAAATCTCCTAAACCTTTATCAGCACATTTGTTTTATGGAACTTTTCAGGAGCACATTAGAAATTTAAATTTCTTTTAAATCTGAGAGGCAAAAATAAAGACATAATATAATTTTATTTCATAAATATAATTTTATGGTTACCTCAACACAAGCATAGAAAATTTTATAAAAAAAAAGTGTATATTCTTCCAAATATTAAATATATGTTTTTTCTATAATGTAATCAATATTTTAATAATTTTATTTTTTAATTGTTAAAAATATAAAAACCGACATAAAAAATGTAATAAAATAAGTCACAGGCTGTGCACGTGCTTTGCAACTTATTGCGTGCTCTTATTTGACGCGAGAATCATAAAAGCTTAGTGTCTGCATATGTCCAACTCTTTTCCTCTCTATTATCATAAATATTAAAATTATCCATAATTATTTTATGTCTTTTTTTTGTTTTTGTTTTAAACAGTCCTTTGTCGTCTTTATAAAAAATTAGTTTTTTTTTTCCTTAGTGTCTTGTTGCATAAATCACCGATAACCAAATTACACGTGACTAAATTTTACAATATATTTCTATTAAATATAATTATATACATATCAATAAAATAATCTTATTATTTGAAATAGATATTCAAATGTGAAAATAATTAATTACTCGTAAATAAGTCATGATGTGAGAAGTATATTAAAATAATAATGAATAAAAACTTCTTGTAATATATATATCATATTTAATTGATAATAATATTAATAAAAATAAAAATAATTATGAATGTTACCATATTTGATTTAATTATTAATATAAAATAAAATATAAACGATTCTAATAATAGGAAAAATACATTTCAATAATATATTAAAATATTTTGTTTCTCTACTATGATTTATTTATTTATTATATTTAAAAAAAATTATTTTATTTTTAATTTTATAAATTTTATCTTTATATTTTATTATTTTAATTTCAACTATTTAAAAAATATGACAACATTAATATTATTTATATTAAATTCAATCAATATTATTATTTCATTTTTTTTAACCTTTCAACAAATATGATTATGCCTAAAGTTACATCATATAAATTCGTATTCATTAATAATTAAATAATTTTAATAATGTAAAATTTATTTTTTAAAAAACTATAATTATATATATCACGTTATAATTGATATAAATACAAATAAAATTTATTTGATTATAATATTAATCATATCGCCATAAAGTTTTTAAACAAATACGGATAGTCATTCCGGTGGTGCGGACAAACAAGCAAAACACACGCACAAAATCTTCGCCGACTACCATTTTTACAACTTCCAAATTGCCGATCAATCTTACACGTTGTATTTGTCAACCATGGTTGATGTTTAACCCAGAGGGTTGGTTCAGTCAACCAAGGTCCCCTTTGCTTTAGTTTATGTTTTTAGAGAACTCCACAGAAAAACTGGATAAGATAATTTTAATCTTATCATCTTTTTTATAAGAATACTTTATTCTTATATATTTTTTTTTTAAAATTTAGTAGTTTTTAGTTAGAGTTAATTTAATCTAATTTTATAAAAAATGATCATTTTAATATTATAATTAGATTTCTCTTAAAAATAAAAACTTATTCTCTCTCTTAAAAATTTACAATTTTTTATGTGTCTCATCTCAATCAATTTCTTTCTCCCGTCCTAGTTTATCTGTTTTCTTAATCTCTTTATATCTTTTTAATTTCTTTCCTCTCATTATTGTTGAGTATCACTACTTTATTTATATAAAAATTATAAATTTTATTTTTAATCATAAAATTGTTTGAATTTATAAATCAAAAACAACAAAATAGTATTTTTTTTTAATAAATAGATTGAGAAACTTATAGGAGAGATTAAAAAAAATTCAAATAAGAGACTATTTTTATTTGAAAACAAAAATAAAAGGAATTTTTTTTATTTTTAATGTTGTTTTTAAGACTATAATAAAAGAATAAAGAGTAAATAAATTTTTACATCATTAAATTATATGAATTTTTATAAATATATTATCAAATTTTTATTTGTTATTTTTATATTATTAAACTTTTAATTTATTACATCTATACTATTAGTATTTAAATATAATAAGAGTTAATGTTTGAGATACTTAAAAATCCTAAATTCTTCGTATCTTTTCTCATATACACTCTTCATCTCACGTACTCGAATTGGCTAATCTCATTTTTAGCTCTTAACTTCACTGGACCTACGACTCTTATAATTCTTCCATTTACATAGCCTTCATCGTTCCTTCAATTTAAATCTGATGGTTGAATTTCATGGACTATTAACCCGATTGACACTGTCACTAATATAATATTAGCTTTTATTCATATATCATGTCATCCAAGCTTTCATTTGAGGTTTTGAACACTAGTGTCGAGTACTTCCATGATGTAATTAAGATTTAGGTTTACTTTATCAACATCATTAATGATTAAATCAAGAATCGGGTGATCATATAATATTGAAAGAGAAATACCTAATTGGCGAGTTTGTTCTTGAATTCGTTTTGAAGTTGGGATTCCAACAATGTCAGTTAATTGATTGAACTTAAGCAGTTCACTAAGCTTATCGACCACAAAGGTGATGATTGAGCCAATATCGAGATTGAGGACCATACCACTCTTGACATACTTGATAGCTTTACTAACGGTAAACTTTTTAAGGATGTCTTGTATAAGATAACGACTGAGATAACTTTAAAGAATAAAGATTGACGTAGGTAAGAGATTTAGGTGAGTGTAAGATAAGACGAGTGAAAAAGGAAGATTTTTGATCAGATTTGGTTAAGGGTGGTGGCTAGCGAAAGCATGGTCTCGTAAAGGTAAAAAAGGCACGAGAATGAGTTTTGTTGGTTTGTTAAGGGTGTAAAAGGAAAGGTGAGAGATATTTAAGGTTTTTTACGATATCAAACGTTAATTCTCATTAGATTTAACTGTAAAATGGTATATATGTAATAAGTTAAAAGTTTGATGGTATATAAACAACGAATGAAATTTCGATGGTATATTTATAACAATTCCTATCATTCGATAATATAAAAATTTATTTATCTTTAAAACAATATATTAATTTTTAGAAAATTTATTTTACTCATTAAAAATTATTATTTAAAAAATTAAACTAAATTAATTTTATCTAAAATTCTAATTTTAAAAAGGAAAATTATAATATAAGTGTTCTATATTTATTTTCAAAGTGACATTAATTTTATGTTTATATTTTATAATATTTTTGTATTATTATTACGAAAAATTGTTTGTCCAAAAATAAATAATTATTTTTTATATTTATATTTATGTTTTTTCTTTAATTATTTTATTTATAGTTTATTTAAATTATATTATCTTTATCTAATATAATTAAAAAAAATTAAATTAAATAAATAAAAATTACTTTTTTTCTTGCCTATTTACTTTTTCTTAAATTATTATAAAAAATATATATAATTTAATTATTATTTTTACGATAAATAAAAAATCTTAAAATATTCTTCTCTTTAATAAGAGATACTAAATAATCCTTATTAAAGAATTGCAGAATTTGGGTGACTCTAGTCCCACGAAAACCCATTTCACTTTTTCCTTCCTCGTTGGCTCCTTCACTTTTTTTTTTAAACAAGAGAAGTAAGGGCGTTTGCGGTGCTGGTTCTTGTTGTTGTATCTGAAATACAGTGATTGTTTGTTTTCTGGGAAACAAAGATCTCCACCACTTCTTCGGTTAATTGAATTGTTACCATCCCTGGAAGGTTTACAGTGTCCAACATTCTTCCATTGCTGCCTTATCCAACCGTTTGCTGTTGATCTCATTTTGGTTTCCAAAACTGGTGTGTATATTATCTCAGCCCTTGTGATTTTTTTTATTTGGGTTTTCTTTGTTACTTAAAGATGAAATCTCTGAGATCTATAATTGTTGTTATGGCGGAGGTTCATTGTTAAGTCTAAGTATAGGATTTCGTTTTGAGGTGCAACATAGCCGGACTTCTCATAGATTGCAGGTGTTTTCGGTATATATTTGATCTGGGTATTGAAGTCCTAGGATTTGATTTTGGTGAGTGTTCGTGATTTTTCGAATTTAGTTATGAAGATTGAGGCGGGTTTGGGAGGTGGAGGTTGGAACGACGAAGACAGGGGCATGGTTGCGGCTGTGTTGGGCAATCGAGCTTTCGATTACTTGATATCAAGCTCGGTTTCTAACGAGAACTTATTGATGTCTATGGGGAGCGACGAGAATCTGCAGAACAAGCTCTCGGATCTTGTGGAGCGTCCTCAAGGATCGAATTTTTGCTGGAACTATGCGATTTTCTGGCAAATTACAAGGTCTAAATTGGGTGATTGGGTTTTGGTATGGGGAGACGGATCTTGCAGAGATTCTAGGGAAGGAGAAGAGTCTGAAGCCACGAGAATTCTCAATCGTTGCCTTGAAGATGAGACAAAGCAAACTATGAGGAAGAAGGTTCTTCAGAAGTTGCATAAGCTGTTTGGGGGCTTGGACGAGGATAATTATGCTATTGGCTTGGACAGAGTTACTGATACTGAGTTGTTATTTCTTGCATCCATGTATTTTTCATTTCCTCATGGGAAAGGTGGCCCAGGCAAGAGTTATTCTTCTGGGAAGCACTTATGGATTTCTAATGCATTGAAATCACCTACTGATTATTGTGTTAGATCATTTCTAGCCAAATCTGCTGGGATTCAGACTATTGTATTGGTTCCAACTGATGTTGGAGTTGTTGAATTAGGTTCAGTTAGAATTGTGGGTGAGACTTTAGAATTGGTGCAGTGTATAAGATCATTGTTTTCTGCTCAAGCTTCGATTATGAACGTTGAGTCAATTGCAGCCTTGCCGATAGTCGGGGAGCAGAGAGATGACAACATTCATCTACCGAATTCAAGGGTTGTTGAAAGGGGGGAAGGAGTTCCTGCCAAGATTTTTGGGCAGGATTTGAACTCGGAGAACTCTGTTCGGCCTCCTTATAGGGAGAAACTTGCTGTTAGAAAGATTGATGAGAGGCCATGGGATGCCTATTCAAATAGGAATAGGATTTCCTTTTCAAGTCCTCGAAATGGTATTCATGGTTCGAGTTGGGGACAAATTCATGGTGTGAAACAGGGGAGTTCAACCGAAATTTTTGTTGCTCAAAGCGCCGGAAATGGTCTACAGGATCTTGTTAATGGGGTTAGGGAAGATTTTCTGCTTAACCATTTCCAGCCACAGAATCAGGTGCAAATGCAGATTGATTTTTCAGGAACTAGTTCAAGGCCTTCTGTAATTTCCAGACCAGGTAGTGCAGAATCTGAGAATTCAGATGCTGAAGCTTCATGCAAGGATGAACTAGCTAGCACCAACGATGAAAGGAGGCCGAGAAAACGGGGTAGGAAGCCTGCAAATGGAAGAGAAGAACCCCTCAATCATGTGGAAGCAGAGAGGCAGCGACGCGAGAAGCTTAACCAAAGGTTTTATGCTTTACGAGCTGTCGTGCCAAATATATCCAAGATGGACAAGGCCTCCTTGTTAGGAGATGCTATTGCATACATAAATGAGCTCCAGGTTAAGCTTAAGGTCATGGAAGCTGAGAGGGAGAAACTTGGGAATACTTCCACAGATGCAGAAGCTAACATAAGTTCAAAAAATGGGAGCAAAGCTCCTGATATCCATATCGAAGCCGCCCATGACGAGGTCATTGTTAGGGTAAGCTGTCCTTTAGATTCACATCCAGCATCAAAAGTCATCCAAACATTAAAGGAGGTACAAATAACTGTAGTTGAGTCAAAACTTGCAGCTGCTAGTGATATCGTAATTCATACATTTGTAATCAAGTCTCAAGGATCCAAGCAGCTGATTAAGGAAAAGTTGATTGCTGCATTCTGTAAGAATTCAAATTCCTTACAAACATTGCCATCAGTTGGATAGCACAGGGATTGCAATTAACATAGTTCACAGGTATATTCTGAAGAACTGATTTAAAGTTTCTTCAGAGGTTTTCACACACATCTTGGAATCCTACAAGGAATAGCAGAGCCAGCTAGAAATAGAAAAAAATAAGAATTTTGATCAGCAAGTAGGCCAGCAAGATTTCTGTGATTGTCTATAGCATACATATTTATTTACCCATAGGTGTTCTTGCAAGGAAGATTAAGTTAGCAAGTTTAACCAGGTATACCTTCAATGGTTATCAAGAAGCTCTTAGTTTCTTTTCAGTTTTTGTTCTTTAACTAGTTTCTGTGCAAAATTAGCATTGTATTGTTATTAATAATACCATATTCTTTCTATTGGCTAGCAGCATTAGAGCGATAAGTTACTGATTGTACTGTCTAAAGATAAGGAAACTGTTATATGGATATGAAGAATGAAATTGATGATTATTCTTATATATGCTTGTCCCAGTTAATATGTATATAGTTCTTGAATTTTGTTTTCTTTTGTAAATTACACGTAAATGGCTAGTTTTCTCCAGATTCCATAGTACAGTTGTCATGGGGATCATATAAGTCAGCTCTGTGTATTGGACTATTTGTTTGGTGACATAATCATATTTTTCTTACCATAAGCAAACTAAAGATTCGCATTTTTGTTATGTTTCCCTCAACTGCTGCAAGTTCATGAGTAGTAGCAGCATTCTTTTCATGTATTGTGGGCAGCTATTATTTGGTCTATTGACGTTGACAACCAAGTTTGATTTTTCTCCTGGTTGGTTAAATGTGTGTTAATTTTTGTTTGGTTGCTGGGAAAGCAGTGAACCTCATCAATTTCTTATTGGGTTCCTAGGACTTAACTCTTATTATATACCAGCTACGACAAAACAAAAGAAGACCTCAAGGTGTGTGTTGATCTATGTCACTCTTTCACTGGAAATTATGCTTGAATTTAGTTTCTTTATCTCTTGCTTCTTCTCATCAATAGAACAAGGGATATTGTTCTCACAATTCTAGGCCTTCCCTTTTAATATTTTATACTTTAAATAAAGAGATTTGAGGTATCTCCTCTCCTATCTACACATGGCAGATAATATATTAAAAAGGAGGGAGGAAAAAAAAAAGGCTCAAGGAGTGATTTTGTTACCAATGATCCTAGTAAAAAAATGAAGTTACCATGCTACAGTAAACACGCAATGTTGTGGTCCATTGATGTCAACGTTACAACTTTGTGAGAATTTTCATGTTTAAAACCTTCTCTCTCTAAATGTGATTTAAACCATTCAAGCCAATATTTATGCATCCGAACAAATCATGTGATTAGGGGTGTTTATAAACCGGTTCGGATCGGACCATATCATAAAATCAGATCAAATTAGATTGGATCAAACGATTTTACAAATCAACGGTTCGATCCGATCCAGTTTGTATTTATTAAAATCATTTTTAAACGGTTTGATACAGTTTAAACCGGACTAATTTTAAAAATATATTAAAATTTTCACATTATTTTTCATTAAAAATGTCCAAAATTAAACCAAATCGAAAAATAAATCGATGTAATTTGGAAAAAGAGACAATTTAGAGAAGTGAGAAATAAAAGAAAAAGTAATTATCTACTGCACCATTAGTTAGATAGTATGATGCATGTGTTACTTTGGAAAAAGAGACAATTTAGAGAAGTGAGAAAGAAAAGAAAAAGAAATTATCTACGACACCACTAGTTAGATAGGTTGTTTGTTATTAAAAAACATTCATTAAAATACAAATAATCAAATAATCCTTAAATTTGTGACACGATGTATTTGTAAGAATTATGGAAAAACATATTCTAAAAAATTATCTTAAATAAAGTCTTTCAAGAAAATTAGGTTTATTATAGTTTGAGAATGTTAGGATTTTGACAAATTATATTCAAAGTTTCTGAGCAGTGAGCCAATGAGCAAGAAGTCCAAGATGTTCTTTTACTTGATTTGCTAGTCAACTTTCCTAAAAGGACCATCCCACGAAACAGGGGTACAAATTGGCCGTCTTCCCATATATTCCAACTCAATACTATAGATGTGAGAATTATTTATTTAGGCCGAATCCGCCTATTCTTAACAGTTAACACAACCAATTCAACCAATAATTTAATAGGCCTATTTGTCGGTTCAATTACGTTGTATTGAAAATTTATTTATATCATTTGATGTATTGAAGAAGAAAAAAAAAGATGCAAAGTTATAAATGCAATTTTAATTTATCATTTATTTAAACATTTCCTCTAATTTAAAAAATATATTAAAAAATAAGAATGATAACAATAATTGAAATTTGTACCAAATAAATTCAGTAGTAATAGCATTCTATAGCTACTGTATTTTTTTAGTTATGTGGTATACTTAGCTAGATTGGACTTAATTTGGTTGCAAACTAATTCACCAAAGATTGGTCTAGCTAGTAAATTCAAGTTTGTCAAATATATGTAAATAAGTTAAAGATTTGAAGCTTGAATGCAAATGTATTATATTCAAAAATAAAAAAAAATTATACTATTAAAATTTTAAATATTATGTAATTAACATGTTGCATGTGACCAAGGAGGAAGCTACGTAGTGGGCTACATGAAGCTGTAGTCTCGGTTGAATTTTCGGTAAAAAATTAGTTGAATGTACTTTTTTTTATGTGTGTTATTGAATGTAACAACAATAAAACTTTAATATATTTAAAATTTAAGTTAATTTATATATCATTTTATTTAATTTTTTTAAGTTCTTATGTACACATTTTCGTAGATTATTAGTTACACGTAATGATAAATAAAAATGAAACAAAAAATTTGATTCAAAATAAATTATATATTTTAATAAAAAATCTTTCATAAAACACAATATATATATGTAATACATAGTAGTAACGTTTATTTTAATCATTCATATTTATAATAAAAGAAATGTGTAATATGTGATATGTTTACTGTATGGATATATAATATGTGACATATAATATTTTTATTATTTTTAGTTTTAATTTTATTTTTAAATACATATATTTTATTCATAAAAATATATTATATCATAATATTATTTGACATCTTATTTTAATAATTTTTTAAACTTTAATGCTTAAAATATATTAATGTTCTATTTTTAATTTTAAATTATTATTAATTAATTAATTTAATATTTTATGTATGAATTTTATTATATTAATATATTTATGTAAGAATTTTATTGTATTTTATTTTAGATATTTTGTATAAAAAATTTCAATAAAATGTTAACATAAAATTCTAAGTTTTATTTTACAATAAAATAGTAAAAAATTAATCCTCAATTCACCTTTTTTTTTTTTTTGGAATCCGCTTATGTACGTGACTTCATTATCATGGCACTATTTTCGTAAATATTAGTTTGGCTGATAGCCATCCGGATTAGTATCTGTGACTTTGCATTTCTCATTGCAAGTCTCATAAATTGAGAGGACTGGTCAATCTCTGTTCGCAAAAGGCAAGTTTGACTTAAATTGAGAGGACTTGTGTAAATGATATTCGAAAAATTATAAATTATAAACGATATAATATAATATTATTTAAAAATATAATTAATTTTTATTTAATAAAAAAATTATCATATTAATTATAGAGTTTGAATATGTAAAATTATTCATAATAAATATATTTGAAGAATTAAAATGATATTTTGCAATGGAAATAGAATAGTACGTTCCTTTTTTAATTAAAAAAGAAAAAGAAAATAATAGGATTAATACTCTTCAATCATCTAATAAGATTATAGGCCAATCCAAAATGACAGTATTAAGTACAATATTGATTTGCGTTCATTATTGTAATTCAAACATGTTCTTCCGTTTCTTTATTGGTGAAGGTGATGAAAATGTTCACAAGGTTTTTACCCCTTTTCTACCATTATCCTCTTATCAAAAACTAGAGTTCATGCTAATTGTATTTCTTTCTTAGAAAAAGTGAACCAACTAATATCTTACGTATATGTTTATTAGAAGAAAAAAAAAACCCATTAATTAGCTAAATTCTTTGAATAAAGAGTGAGGAACCTAAGCTAACCAAACACATACCGGATATATATCTATCATATACAAGTAATACATGTAAAGTGCATTGTTATAATATAAAATAATTTTCCTTTCCTTTTTTATTAAAATAACCTAAAAAAAATTCTTATAAAAGAAATTTAGAATAGTAAATGTAATGAACATAATGATATTATTTTGATGGATTTATCAAGTTTGGTTATACCTATTGTTTTTGCCTCTCTCCTTTACGCAATCATATACCATGGGACTGCTCGTAGGGCCTTTCCTAAATCCAAAAGGCTTCCTCCAGGTCCACCAAGATTGCCCATAGTAGGCAACCTCTTTCAATTGGGCAATCTTCCTCATAGAGACCTAGCTTCTTTATGTGATAAATATGGACCTTTAGTTTACCTTCGACTTGGCAACATTGATGCCATAACCACCAATGATCCTGAAATCATACGTGAAATACTCCTCCGACAAGACGAAGTTTTCGCTTCCCGACCGCGCACTCTGGCTGCCGTGCATTTAGCCTATGGTTGCAATGATGTTGCATTGGCTCCATTAAGTCCACAATGGAAAAGAATGAGAAGAATTTGCATGGAGCACCTCTTGACAACAAGGAGGCTTGACTCATTTGCCAAACAACGAACCGAAGAAGCCCAACATCTTGTGAGAGACGTTTGGGATCAGGCCCAAACTGAAAATCCTATTAACTTAAGGGAAGTATTAGGTGGGTTTTCTATGAACAATGTGACTAGAATGTTGCTTGGGAAACAATATTTTGGAACAGAAACAGCTGGTCCAGATGAAGCTATGGAGTTCATGCACATAACACACGAGTTATTTTGGCTATTGGGGATTATATATTTAGGTGATTATTTACCCTTATGGAGGTGGGTGGACCCTTATGGATGTGAGAAAAAAATGAGACAAGTTGAGAAAAGAGTAGATGATTTTCACACAAATATTATCGAAGAACATAAAAAGGCAAGACATGCAAAGCTTAAATTAATTGGAAAAGATGAAGATGTGGAAGGAATTGACTTTGTTGATGTCCTATTATCTCTGCCAGGTGAACATGGGAAAGAACACTTGAATGACGTTGAAATAAAAGCTCTAATTCAGGTTCAAGTATTTTAAATTATATATAATTATACGAAGAAAAAAATAGCCAATTAAATTAAATCGCTTTAAAAAATTTATATTTTCAAATATATTATATTTATAAAAACTATTACACAGATTTATTTTCAAAAAGCATGTTATTCATGCATTTGATAAGCATCAGTGTTTTTCAAAAAATTGAATTCTACGATTATTATTTTTTTTGTAAATTTAATAAACTTATACTAACTCATTTAATAAATATTTCATAAATATGTTTTTATTAAAGACAATAATATTTTACGTATTTAATTGATAGTAGTTTAAAATTAAACAATTTTAATAGAGTTGAAGTTTAATTTACCTATAATGTAAAATGTGAAAATTTGTTACTTAAATTTTATTAAAATATATAAGCTAAAATAAATTACTGGAAATATTCTTTTCCCCTTGCTTTCCTATAGCTTCTGCATTATTAAAGTTACACTGAGCTTTCTAATGAATGTTTCTCAGAGTACCTAATTCAAATTCCACTTGTTTGATACGAAATAAAGTCTTTTTTTATTATTTTAACAAATGAAAGTATAAAAAAAAAGAGTCCTTTTTGAAATTCTTTTAATAAATAAATTTGCAAGTAAAGTTCTTCTTTGTATATTTAATTTTTTAGATTTTAAAATGTATTTTTAATCTCTTAGTTTAAAATAAATAAATAATAGTATTTTATTACTTTTTATATTAAAGTTTTATACTTTTACCTCAAATGATTAAAATTGTATCATTTAAAAATAATAAAATTACACTTAATAACAAAAAGTATATTTTTTGTTTTAATCTAGATTATTGTCGTTATTTTATTATTATTTTTACTTATTTTATTACATTATAAAAATTTATTATTAAAATAATATTATTTATTCTTAATAATTTGATATTCAAAAAGCAATTTTTAAAAATTAAAAAACGACTTTAAAAACCATGTATTCTCTCTCGCCTTTTAATATCATATTAGGATATGATAATTGGTGCAACAGACACTTTAACAATAACCAACGAGTGGGCGATGATAGACGTGATCAAACATCCACATGTCCTTTGTATATACAAAAAATCTTATACAGAAGTGGGCCCAAATTGGATGACCAATATACAAGAAGATCTTGATACAATAGTGGGCCCAAATTGGATATCAATGATATAAGAAGATCTTAATATAGTGGGCTTAAATTCATGAAAATAATATTTTAAAATACAAAAATAATAATCAACCAACATTAAACATATTTGATTAATTAAAATTTAAAATTAAATATAATTAATTAATTAGAATTTAAATAAAATAAAATATAATTAGATGATATTTGATGTAAAAAATTTAAACATAAATTTTAATTTTAATAAAAATATATAAATTGAATATAAAATTAATGAAAATGTTATTCTTTTTTCTTATAAAGCTTATGTATCATTGATGTTGGACTAAGCTTTCAAATAAATGATTTTTAGAATACCTAATTCAAATTCCACATCTGATTATGTTTGATATAAAAAAGTATTTTTTTGAAATTTTGTAATAAAGAAAAGTGTTAGTAGAGTTTTTCAAATTAGGTTTGATATAAGTTTAAATCATTAAATTTTAAAATTTATTTTTAGTTTTTAATTTTGAAAATAGTGAATAATATTCTTTAAAAAAATATTAATTTTATTTTAAATTAATGATTAAAATTTGATTATTTAATAATGATAAAACGATAATTAATATAAAATATTTAAAATATTTTTTATTTTTATTTTAATTATTATCATTTTTTTATTTTACGTTAGAACATAATTATTATTGATTTTTTTAAATAATTTTATAATAAATTTTACTTTTATTTTTATTATTTTATTGTATTTTAATAACTTATTAATAAAAAATTGTTAAAATAATATTATTTATTTTTAAATAATTAATTTATTAATTAAAATGTAAATTTTAAATTCAAGAGTTAAAATCGGGGTACATATTATTATTATAAAGAAAATAAAATTACAAAATTAACTTTCGGGATGCTACTTGCTATTTAGGATATGATAGCTGCTGCAACAGACACTTCAGCTGTAACCAACGAGTGGGCAATGACAGAGGTGATCAAACATCCACGTGTCCTTTATAAGATACAAGAAGAGCTTGATACAATAGTGGGCCCAAATCGAATGGTCACTGAATCTGACTTGGTGCATCTTAACTATTTGCGTTGCGTCGTACGAGAAACTTTTCGCATGCACCCAGCTGGACCATTTCTTATTCCTCATGAATCATTACGTGCAACGACAATTAATGGTTACTACATTCCTGCAAAGACACGTGTCTTTATCAACACTCATGGGTTGGGTCGAAACACCAGTATATGGGACAATGTCGAAGAGTTTAGGCCCGAAAGGCATTGGCTGGCTGATGGAAGCCGAGTTGAGATTAGCCATGGAGCTGACTTCAAAATATTACCATTTAGCGCTGGAAAAAGAAAATGTCCTGGCGCACCGCTTGGTGTGACTCTGGTTTTAATGGCTCTGGCTCGACTCTTTCACTGTTTTGATTGGCTTCCTCCGAATGGGCTAACCCCAGAAGATATCGACACTACTGAAGTTTATGGAATGACTATGCCCAAGGCCCAACCTTTGTTGGCTATTGCTAGACCACGTTTGGCGAGCCATTTGTATTGTTGATTGGTTACCTCCACCGTGAATAGAATTGAAACAAAGAAAATTAATTAAAACTTTCTAATCTTTTGCAATACTATTTAGTGGCATGGCAACTCCCACATATATTTTTTTTTCCAATTGTATATAAATAATTTGGTTTTATTTTTAATCTCATAAATAAATAAATAAAAATATTTGTTCATTTTATTACAACATTATAAAATATATTTTTATTTATATTATAATAAAAATAAATCTATATTTTTTTTCCTTAAAAGTGGTTAAAAATAAACTTCATATATATAAAAGAGATTTACATGTAATTAAGCTTATTTTTTATATTATCCTCGTTTATATTATCCTCGTTAATAACTAAAATCAGAGTCGGTTTTTTGCTAACTTTGCTCTGGTAAGTAACTTTAACTTCAAGTCAGATTGCTCCGTTAAAATAACTAGATTGTAAAATTTCACTGATGGTATAGTTCTCTATATAATTCATATGTAATTTTCCCAGCAATTTCTGGCATTCTTTTCCCTTTATTTCTTCCTTGATACTCAACTGTTCGTTAAAATGTCTTAATAAGAAATGAGTTCCTTTTCTTTGCGTTTATTTCAAAAAGAGGGAAGAAAAAAAATTAAGAAATGTTCTTCCATGTATGAACTTCACTAGTTAATTAAGAGTTTAACTAAACTTGAAAAAGGAAATAATAAAGTGATTATTATTATTATTTATTTCATAGTAAAGGATTTTGAAATTAAAAGATGCTTTTTATTTAATTCCTCGTTTTGAAAATATTATATTTAATCACTTTATTTATAAAAATAACTAAAAAAATATTTAATAATTTTAAATTCATTTTAAAAAATTAAAAATTATCAAAATTATTATAATCATTTTAGAAAATATTCCTATATTTACGGTTTATTTGGTTTGATAATACGAGGATATATGACGAAAATATCCTCATCAATACCTAATTAAAATTTATATTTTTATAAATAAAATAATTAATTAATATTTTTTTTATAAATAAAATAATTAATTATCATTTTTTTATAAATAAAATAACTAATTATCATTTTTTTTATAAATAAAATAATTAATAAATATGTTTTTAAAAGTAAAGAAATAAACGAAACCTTTACTTGAAAAAATGAATATTGATGACATTTTTTTCCAATTTAATAATCAATATATGTTTTATATAGTTTCCAATTCCCTCAGAGAGTCCATTTTAAATGATCGCTGGTGTCATGTGTCAAATGTTATCTTGTTTTTCTTTTTAATTAAAACACTAAATTCTCTTTCCTTTTTTCCTCTTTTATTAAATAAAAAAATATATTATATTTAAGATAAAATTTAAACTTAAATTCATGATAATAAAATGACAACTAATATTATTTTAAACACCACATTAAACACGAAATAATCCCAAAACATTAAATTTATTAATAATGAATTTAAAGTGTAAAATATTAGATAACCTCTGGACAAGATTAATAATATAAATAGTTTATATTATTAAATTAAAATATGCAATATAAATACAATACTATTAATTTTTTTTATTATGTCTCATATAAAATTTTATTTAATTTTTTTTTATATATTATAAGAGTTACGAACTTTATGGATTACTCTAAAAATCTTTAAACTATATATAGTTGAGCCCTTTATTATATAAATATCTTAGAAAAGAATTAATTTATAAATATTAAAGAAGTTCTCTTCTTTTTTTCTTTCTCTCATTTCTAATAATTTAAGAGTCCTCATCCATCCATAAAATATAAGAATATTTTTAAGCTAATCTTATTTTAGAATTGATAGAGTACTTATCAAAAGAAATATAATATAATTAAGTTACTTATATTTTAGATTTTTTAGAGTGTTTTCCTATATATTACTTTTCTGTATTTGTTTCATAACATAAATATGAGAGTGATTTTAGTTAGTATAAACTTTACTTATTTATTTTTTATTTTTTAAGTGATTTCATATTATTGATGTACTTATCAAGTGGAGGAAAATCTTTAAGCTGATCTTACTTTAGAGTTGTTAGAGTATTCGTCTAAAGATAGGTTCTAGATGATAGTTTTTTTATGTTTGTTTTATAACACAAACAAAAGAACATCTTGTTTTAGAGTGATTTTAATTAGTCTTAAATTTTCTATCTATTTCTTATTTTTTGAGTGCTTTCATATTATTTATGTACTTTTGCTTCCATCTTGCATCAGTTTGTATCAGAGTGAGGTTCATATGGGTATAATGGAATATAATAGATGTATTCCACACAAAAAGTTTTAAGAATTTCGTCAAGAGATGGATCAAACTTTTGATAAAATGATTGTACTACTATCATTATTAAACACAAGTATGAATTAATCTCTTGTTCAAAAAGATTATGGACTAGTAAGATCTTTCTTAAATGAAAAAAAATGATCCAACACAACAAAAAGTATAAGTAGTCAAAAAAGGAAGACTCAACTAAAGCTTTAAAAATAGAGGAACAATCTATTAAAAGCAAGGTTCTTGAGTTGTTTTTGATTGAAAATAAATGTGATGAGAGTATTGAGGCTAACTAACATATATTAGAGATCATGTAAATTCAAAAGGAAGATCTTGTACTACTACAATATATGCTTTGGTATCGGGATTTTAGCCTCGGTTATTTTAAAAATCGAGACCATAGGATTTTAGCTACGGTTTGATAAAAACCGAAGCTATAGTGTATACATATAGCCTCGATTTTATCAGTAAATGTGGCTATAAGTTAAATTATAAAAACTATTTAAATATATATAAAACATTTATATAACAATAATTATTAAATAACTATGATTATAATTAAAATAACAGAGTTTTCAATATTGAAATACTATATGTCATTCATTTAAAAAAATACAAAAATTATTTTACAATTTTTTTTTTATTTTTCTCTATTATTAATCTTTTTTTCTCTTTTATAATATATATATATATATATATATATCAAATTTTTCCATCAAAATTGTTTTCACCCTTTTTTTTTACTTTTTTTTCTAATTTTCTAATTAATTTCGTTTGGCGCTAATCTCACGCACGTAAATTAAATATATATATATATATATATATATATTATATAATATTGTCAGGCGTTAAGTTATAATATATATATAATATTAGTTACTCACTCAATTACCCTAACCTTAATCTCCAAAATTGTTTTCGGCGACCATCGGATCCAGGAGATCCAAGAGCTCGCGTAACTCGATTTCTCACCAAGTAGTACCACATTGCGTCGTGCCTCAAGATATTGTCGACGAACTCCTCCAATAGCTCTTCCTTTCCAGCACCTCGTTCGACATTTACAGGAACTATTTTCCCTAACCTCTCTTCTTCTTTTCTCTCTGTTTTGTTTCTATTCATATTCTCCTCTTCGCAACTCGACGCTCGACCGTTTCTACTGTCGTTGCTAGCGACTCAACTTTGGATAAGTGTAATACCCTCTTTTTTACTATATAAAATCATATATGTGATCAAGTTATAAATGGTGAGGATATATGTAACAAAATTAAAACTCAAAAGTATTTCTGATAATTTAAATATAATTATTAACAAAGTTAATAATTTAAGGATATCAATTACAATGTATAAAAGGTTATGAGTTTTCTTGTTAAGTTATAAATTTGGGAATATATTTGATGAAAGATAAAACTTAGAGATTTGTGATAATATCCTGAGTACCTCATTACCTAACTATTTCTCTATTGCATTATGCTATCACAATCTATATTTTCTGTTTCTTTGCTAGTTTTATGTTGAGCTTTTCAAAACTTTTTTTAGGTTTTTTCCTTTTTTTTTAAATGAAAAATCTTTGTTTAGGTTTGAGCTACTTGATATATGCTTTCTTTGTTTTCGTGTTTCTTTGAGTGAGGAAACAAAACAAAAAAAATGGAAAAAGAAAAAAGTTATGAAACACTCAAGCACCACAAGACCAATATCAGAATTAGTTTAATAGATTCCATCATACACCTCCTATAATATAGATCTAACACTTATCAACCATTAGATTTTTTAAAGCAATCTCATCCACATAATTGATTTTAAAAATAATATATACACACACACATATAAGATATATTATAAAACTTTCCAGGTTACTATCATATTGCTTTTAAAAATTGAATAGTCTTCTAGTCGGCTTGTATTAAAATCTATTTTAATCAATTAGTTTTCATCTTTTTTTATCCAATAGACAGTACTCCATGAATCACCTAGTAACTTGGTATCTTAATTGGTTGAGTTTGCATCTCTCAAAACAAAGGGACCTTAATTGGTTATCAATTGATATTAAAAAAAATAATACTTTCAATTTCATGTCGAAAGTTTCAACCAATATTGTTTGATTTTAAAAATAAATGAAAAGAAAGGTAATCGATAGCTAAAAATTAGCGACTATTATTAGGTAGTCGCTTCAGTCGAGAAACCAAGAAATAAATATTGTTGTTAATTGGTGAGAGAAAACTTCGTATTAACAAAACTTCTTGGGCCGGATCTTAGATCTTTGATTCTTGGTGCTTTCGTACGCCTTGGTATTGGTGCTTTCTGCCCCGGTCTTTGGTCTTAGCGTCGATCTTGGTGCTCTACCCTAGTGTTGGTGCTTATTGCTTCTTGTCGTCTACTGCTAATTGTACTCATGTATTTTATTGTTTATAACAAAGGATTGTGCTTTTCTTCTTGCTAGGTTTCAGCTTCTGTTATATATTTTCCTATTTTAGTCTTCATTTGAGGTTTTCATTATACCCGCATTTGTGGATCAACAAACCACTTATTTTGACTTATTTCTACCTATTGATCTACATTATACTTTCATCCCGAGTAATATTGTACAATAAGGTATGTTCTTTGGGATTATGAAATGCTTATACACTGTTATTCAATTTTTGAATGATCTGTGTATGGATAACTTTGTTAGTGATCAATTGTTCAATATTGGATTATGTATTATTGGTGTGACCCTCCCTTGGCTTTTATGTTTGTTTTTAGTTTTTTCCTTGATGTGTAGTGGGTTCTCTCTCCCAAATACTTCAACTTTTCCTAACCCTCCCCTAGTTATTTATTGGTAAGCATTAAAACACTTGATTGTTGTTGGAAATATTGTTGTTAAATTGATTTAAATCTCCCTGTTACTGGTGCTACATTTGTTGGTTCTCTTGGTCTTTGGCGTTGGCTCTGTACAACGCTTGGTGTTATTATTCTTTGGTGCTATTGTGAGTTGGTGTTGGTGATGGGGATGTGCTGGTGTTGTTGGTGCGTTGTGCTGCTGGTGTTGCTGATGGCACTATGCTAGTGCATTGGCGCTACTAGTGTTGGTAATTAATATTAAGTTTGTTTTCATGTTTGTAATTAATACTAAAAAGTTAGTTTGTAATACTAAGTTTTTTTGTGTATAACATTATAATTTATATTGTTTTTTAATATTGTAATTTATATTGATTTTTAATATTGTAATTACTAATTGTATTTTTTTTGTAATTTATGTATACCCTATGACCTCGGTTATTAAAGAACTAAGGCCATAGGGTATTTTTTAAATTTATGTATACCTTATGGCCTCGGTTATTAGAAAACCGAGGCTATAGGTACACCATATGACTTCGGTTATATGCTAACCGAGGCTATAGATACATCCTATAGTCTCAGTTATTTAATAACCGAGACCATAGGTACAACTTATGGCTTCGGTTATCTAATAACTGAGACCATAGGTACACCCTATAGTCTCGGTTATATGCCTTAAGTCGTAGGTTATTACTTATGTATGGTCTACCATGGAACCTCGGTTCTTATCTTAGTAGCCGTAGACTTCTATGACCTTCATTAAAAATCGAGGTTGTATGTATGTTTTGTAGTAGTGTTGAAGTGGAAATCTCTTCACAACATGAGTAAGTCTCATGTCTCAAAATCATTTCCATAAAAGAAGATTAACATGTGATGACACTTGTAGACAGCTAAAGAGTCAAATGTTTTAATTATTTTCAAATGCGATCAATTAATTGATATTACAACAAATTATTTTCCAAAGCAACAAAAATTGTCAAATCATCTTAAAGATATTGATTCCAAAATTAGTTGAAAATATTAATTTTAAAGGTGAGGATATAAACAATATTTGACTAATATTATTTCTCAAATTCAAGAAAATTGAACAACAAAAAGGACCAATTTTAAAGATCTATGAATACTACAGTTTTTATAATACTCATTTAAAGAAAACTCAAGAATGATTTTTAAATAAGTGAAAGAGAATAATGCAAAATAAATAGTTTTTAATACTAAGCTTAAATACACAATAGAATTATAATATTCTTAGTTTTGTTTCTTATGGCCCAAAGAGAATTTTATTTAGAGTTCTTTTTTTTTTAGTATTATTAGAATACTACATAAAAAAAATTATAAACTACTCTAGGAATTTTTGAACTATATCTATTTTCTTGTTTAATGGATCATATAAAAGAATCAATTTATATATATTAAAAAAGTTCTCTTCTTTATTTTTTTCTCTTATTTATAATATTTTAGGAGTAATTTTTTTTTCTTTCATTTGAAAATTAAAGTTCTCATCTATAAGGTATAAGATTATCTTTAGTCTAATCTTACTTTAAATTTGTTAAAGTATTTATCTAAAGATATATAATATAACTAGGCTAGTATTATTATAGATTTGTTAGAGTATTTTCCTAAACGATAGTTTTCTTGTTGTGTGAACCGTTAGTCCAGATGGTACCAACTCGCTCCCTATTAAGATTTTAAGTGTTTAAAATTGGGTTTGAAAGTGGAGAGAACGGAAAAAAATGTGTTATCTTTCTTAAGATTAATCAACTGTGTATTTCAATGATATAGAACCATAATATCTCGTATTAGGTAACTACGTCTATATTTATAAATATGTGAAACTAAGTTCAAACACTTATGTTTGTTACGAGCCACTCTTGATTAGGAAAGAATGATTATGAATAATTTAAACTTTTATTATCTATTTTTTTATTTATTTTTATATTATTGATTTACTTGTGTTTTGTGTGACATGATAAACATATTATATTTATTACTGTTTTTGAGTTAGCAGCACATAAAATCTTAAGATAGAGTAGGTAACTCTATCTGCAACCTACACTAGGGATCAAGTTAGGCGGAAGCCAAAATTTACGAACTGGATAATCAAACTTTGTAATAAATTATTTAATGTTAAATAAAGTTTATATTTTATATGATAGATAAACGTAAAGTGTTTTAAAAAAATATAAAATATTATTATTATTTTTATTTAATTATATTTAATAATAACAATATTATCGACATCTATCGTATACTTACTAGGGTTATTGGAAGTATTAGTAGATAATGCCAAATTGAGTTCAGAACACGCTTTCTGCTGTTTCCAGTGATTGATTTCTTCTTTATAATAGCTAAGGTCTTCTTGATTGGTTTTGCTTTTTGAAAGTGCTTGCCCCACTCGGTTTATAAAAGAAGCTTCAATCATGAACTCAGGTCAACTACACACCAATATGCTCTGTACAACAATGAAGCAGATATTTTTTTTCCACACCCCCTCCCTAACTCTTTAATCATTAGCCATTAGGTGCATGTGAACTCGTTTTTAGTGAAAGCTTTTTATGTATATATATGTTCTTTCTTTCTTCTTTCACTCGTTTCTATAAAATCTTACTGCTTTTCACTTTTAGGCTTCGGCACCAGTTGGTGTTTTAATCACTCAAATGACGATGAGCAAAATCGTCTAAATCATATATTCTCACTCCTCTTTTAATATGTATGGTGAAAATAAATATATTTAGTTAGTAGCTTTTCATGTTTATCTTTAAAAACTTTAATCTTTAATCTTTAATCTTTAATCTTTAATCTTTAATCTTTAACAACAACCATATATATATATATCTCTATGCCTTTTCTTTTCTTTTTTTCTTTTTTTAGATGTTAAGTGAACGTGTTTGTATGTTAAGGGGGCAATTAAAGGCATAAATATCGCTTTCAGTATGACAAGAGGAGGGTCATTAATGGGTTTGCTCTACAGTTTTAATCGGCTTTTTTAATTAAACCATGGTTTAACTGTTGACTGTTGATTTAAAGATTTAGATATTACCTCGGAGAAGTATTGATCAGAACTTGGTGTCGTGATCATATGAGTGGCTTGATTTACATAATGAGAAGAAGCCTATATTTTCGTGTGCCTCTGAAATAGTAAGTAATCCTAAAAATATATATATATATATATATATATATTTAAATATTGAATTAGAATTATTTAAATATTTTTAATATTAAATTTTATCTAATAAATCTAATTTAATATTATTTAATTTTAAATGTATTATTTTATATAATTTCTCAACTAATTATTATATTATTTTACTGAATACCAGGGAAAAAAATCGCACATTATTTTCGTGAAGAAGTAAAAGGAGAGAAAGAGAAAAGAAAAAAACAGTTGTAACGTTGTTACATCTCATGAATTTCATGTGCATAGTTTACAATTTTAACATAGGAATCGTAAATCTTACTATTTATTTATTTATTTATTTATGTTAAAGTCTGGTCGACATAGAAGAACAGGATGGTAGAATTTGTGCGGTTCTTTAACGAATAAAAGTAGAATGGAGATACACGAAAGTCACGAGAAAACCACCAATACCACTTGAAAAAGGAGGAGAGTACAGTTAAAAAAAACATGAAGGTGGGAGGGAAGGACTTTGGATTTCTTTTTTTAGTATTGTTTTTGTACGTTATGTTTACTTTCACTTTTAGCCTTTCACTAATATTAAAAACACATTTTTTTATTACATGAGAAATTATAAATGTGTGTTTTTTTCCTATTCGTTTCAAAAACATATTTTTTTTTAATTTTTTTTGGAAATCTTACAAGCAAAAATGGAGTTTTTTTTTCTTTCTTTCATTTTTTTAGCAATGGAGTGTTGAGATCAAGTCTCGCCGAGATCGTAGGAAATTGCTCAAAGTCTGCGACAAAGCTCCAAAAACATATTATAAAATGACTTTGTAACGTGACGACTCAAATAAAATTTCTTTTCACTTTTTCTTAATTTTCTTTCATTTAATATTAAATATTCCTCTCATCTGAATGTTGTTAGAGAACAATAATATTAAACTATTAAAACTAAAACAAAATAAGTTGATAATAACTATGAATTATAAAATAAATTTTAAAATTTATTATATTTAATTCTATAATAAACACTTATAACATGAATCAAAAGAGCAATATGTGTGAAATAATGTTCTAATGTAAAAGTTAATTCATATACCATATAATCACATAAATTAGATTAACTTATTAAGCAACTTCGATGCACATAAGAGAAACTAAAAAAAGAACTACATATATAGTTATGTTATTTAACACAGTATTGTCAAACCTAATCACATGGGACCTAATAATTTAATTTGTAAAGCTATAAATTATAATGATGGATGGAAATTAAAATTTGGGATCCAAAACTTAACAAACACAGCAATAATACACCCAATTACTTTTCTACCAAACCATTAATCTTTAGGACTTATTGGCCATTATTACTAGTCAATCCAAATTACTCGATCCCATAAATACAATAAATTTTTTTTTTCTTCTTCTTCTAATTTTTTCTATGCATATAGGCATTCATTGACAACAATCAATATAATCCCAACTTTCACCAGCAAAGTTTAATATTTTTTCTTTTTCTTTCTTTCCAATTACATACAGTGATACTCTTGTCATCTTCTAACCACTTTAAGACCATTGTCTTTAAAAAAAATTCATCATTTATCAAAATTAAAATAAAATAATACTTCGAAAATACAATAAAGTAGTATCCTAAGAAACAGATTTTTATTTTTTATTTTTTATTTGTAAGAAACTGTAACTAAAACCATTAAATCACTAAAAACAACTACATTGAAAGGGGGAAAAAAAAAACCCAGGCAAAAACCAAAAGATAGAAGAGTGAGATAATACTTGATAACCGCTATTTCCCCACCAGCTCAATTTGATAACAACACCACCTCTCAGAACTGCCTTTACAAGTACTTACTTATACTCTTCATCAACCCTTACATTTTTATCATTCTCACTTTTATCTCTCTAAAATGGAACAAAGGAAAATAACACTTGTCTCCTTTCTTCTTTCCCTCACTGCTATTTTCATCTCTCTCTCAACTTCTCTTACAGACCCACTGGAATACCAGACCCTTCTCGTAAACGCTCTTCCCCACGCGCCTAAACTTTCATGGCCCGAATCAGAAGCCATGTCCGTACCCGACCCTGAAGCAACCGCTGCCACTACCACTCTCACCGCTCAGTTACATCACATCGACGCTCTATCTTTGAACAAAACCCCACAGCAACTTTTCAACCTTAGGCTCCAACGCGACTCTCTACGCGTCAAAACTCTCGCTTCCCTGGCCGTTGCTGCCCGCAATAGAACCGGGTTCAGTAGCTCCGTGATCTCTGGTCTGGTCCAAGGTAGTGGCGAATACTTCACGCGCCTGGGCGTGGGTACACCTCCGAGGTACGTTTACATGGTATTGGACACCGGAAGCGACGTTGTTTGGCTCCAGTGTGCCCCGTGTAAAAAATGCTACACTCAAACCGACCCGTATTATAACCCGTCCAAATCTCGATCCTTCGCCAGTGTAGCCTGTGGGTCTCCCTTGTGCCGGAAGCTCGATTCCCCAGGATGTAATCAACAGCGGCGCAGATGTCTCTACCAGGTATCTTATGGGGACGGTTCTTTTACTACTGGTGAATTCTCAACAGAAACGCTGACGTTTCGCCGCAGGAGGGTGGCACGTGTGGCCCTTGGATGTGGCCACGATAATGAGGGTTTGTTTATCGGTGCGGCGGGGCTTTTAGGGCTTGGCAGAGGGAAGTTGTCATTCCCTACCCAAACCGGATATCGGTTCAACAGGAAATTCTCTTACTGCTTGGTGGACCGATCTGCTTCTTCCAAACCGTCCTCGATGGTTTTCGGTGACGCGGCCGTTTCTCGGACCGCCCGGTTCACTCCTTTGCTCACGAATCCAAAGCTTGACACATTTTACTACGTGGAGCTACTTGGGATAAGTGTGGGTGGGACACGTGTTCCTCGAATCACCGCCTCACTATTCAAGTTAGACCAGACGGGTAACGGAGGGGTTATAATTGACTCTGGTACGTCGGTGACTCGCTTAACCCGACCGGCTTATATTGCACTCCGTGATGCTTTTAGGGCAGCAACCAATTTGAAACCGGCACACGAATTCTCCTTGTTTGATACATGCTACGATTTATCGGGTAAAACGGAGGTCAAAGTGCCAACAGTGGTGATGCATTTTCGAGGAGCTGATGTGCCATTGCCGGCGACGAATTATCTGATTCCTGTGGATAGCAGTGGGAGTTTCTGCTTTGCTTTTGCGGGTACGATGAGCGGGTTGTCCATAGTTGGTAATATCCAGCAACAAGGCTTTCGAGTTGTTTACGACTTGGCGGGTTCTCGAGTCGGGTTTGCTCCACGAGGGTGCGCTTGATTTTATCCCTTCCCTTTTATTTAGTCCCCTCTGCTAGTCGGGGGAATCGGAAAGCTTTTTCCCAACCTGTCTTTTTCTTTTATTTATTTATTTTTGTAACTTTTGTTTGTTTTGTTTTGATTTGTTTTGTTTTTTTTTAATGGAAAATTTATAAGATATTTGTTGGATTGCAATATGAGCGAGAGGGGATCGAAAGTATTTAGGAGTTGAGAATGTTGCTAGAAGTTCACGTGTTGTTTATGGTAATTAATACCTTCTTGGCAAAATTGAGATTTCTGAAAATGAATCCCCACATCCAATTATAACATATATATTCATCTTTTTTTTATGTATTTCACCTATTATTCAGATGATGAAATTATGTGTAACGTGTCTTCATCTATTCAGATGAGTAAATTACGTGTAACTATAATTAGTTGGCATTTCAAAAAAAATCTTATGGGCTGGGCTCATCAATGAGAGCCCATTACAATCATACGTGATTCTATTTACATGTAATCATGTTAATATATGTGGAAAAACTCGATCATATAGCGTGACATTTCCGTTAAATATAACCACTTGCTTTATGGCAGAAACATGTACGCAATCTTGCTCCCTCCCTCTTATTGAGTAATGTGTGTAATGTATAGTGTTTTTTTCTTAGATGAATGTAGCTTCATTAATTGATTATTGAAATCGAGTAGTATATCTAACTTTTCATCGATATTTAAGATATCTTATACCATTTATCAATTATGTAATGATATATATTTTATATGTATCATATTATAAATAAATAGGAGATTCAAATGTGTTATTCTATATGTCTTATTCTATATGTCTTGTCTTATTTAATGCAGTAATTATTTTATCTTATCTTGTTTAAATTTTTTTTATCTTATTTAATTTTATAACGTAATAAATAGATTTTATTTTGTTGATATTTTGAAAAGAATCCCGACAATAGAAAAGTAAAAGGCGACATTTGTTACTTACTCGGTGATATGGCCAGACACTATTAACTAACGGCTGTTGTAATATACTGAGATTCTTTCTCTCCGTGTATGAAAACGAAAACCTGCTTGTGAGCCTTGTTTTGATGTATCCATTTTTTTTCATTTTATTATGGTAGTATCCATGACCGTGTCATAAATTCAATTGTCGTCCCTATTCAACAGTTGACAGCTCATTAAGAAAAGAAGGAAGGCTTGCTTTGTGAAACCAAGATGTCGTCCCTATTCAACAGTTGACAGCTCATTAAGAAAAGAAGGAAGGCTTGCTTTGTTGTGAAACCAAGATGGTGCAGCAGATGCCAGGAGCAGTGATTCTGATATTATCTCAAAATAAAGGATGACGAAAACCTTTTTTTTTTTTATAAAATAATATTTCTTCTTTACATACCAAAGTACGTATTTTACGAACCCATCAGTTTATGCAATTTCTGTTATGAAGTGATTTCTAAAATGATTGTTAATAGGCCCAAACCTCTTTTGAAAAAACTTATATCACCCATGCAAGGGTTTGTAGAGGGGCATTGGATTGCAAATAGTGGTATAACGGGTAAACAAAATTTATATAACATATTTTAATATATTAAATATTAAATATAAAATATATAAACTAGAGATAACAAATATTAATTCAATATCATGAAACAAGTTTAAACATATTTAAGTTTTATAATTCAAATCTTATGTGTTTAAGTTTTTTTTTTGAAAAAAATTATAATTATTTCGTTCGAACAAATAATTAAAAAATAATTAAATCAATAAAATCATTCTATACTAAAAAAATTGATTTTATTGTAAAATAAGAGTAACCACTTTCTAATTCTCAAATATTATAAAAAATAAGTTGTAGTTATTTCTTATATAATGAATGAATAACATGATATTTTAATGATTTTATTTTCATATATTTGATACATTAGTCATATCTATTAAAATTACTAAATTATTATATTTTAGTTATATTACTGTTGTATTTTATATACTTTAATTATTTTTTGATTTAATTATCTTTTGTCAAATTTTTATGATATTTTTTTTTGTTAAAAAAAATTTAACGAGAAAGTATATTAGTTGCACCTATTTGTTAACGGAAATAGTTGCAGTTAATTCCAAAACGATGGAACGTTGGCAGTGAATGAGGAAATTAATGTAAACGCAATTTTTGCTTTATATCGTGTTTGGATATAATGCAATCCAGAATTTCAATAATAGCTCAATGGAAAATTGTTGGTTATTTCATGAAATTTGAGTGGGGCAAATCTTTGGTCCCAAACAGGTAAGGTAATTTTGCTTAAAATCCCAATTTATCTATCTAATGATATTGATCCCATAACGAGGAAGTATTGGTGGAATGTAAATCTAGATTCTTCGCGTTATCTGGCTTTGAAAGCATGAGATTCTAGTTGTCAGCCCAAGTATACTTATGGTGGTTTAGGCTTTAGAATAAAAGGAGATTTTAACATGGCTTTATTAACAAATCTTGGGTGGAAAATGTCTATGGAATTGTAGGTTGTAGATTGCTATAAAGCTTCTTAATTTAAGTAATAATTTATGGAATAAAATAACGAGCATAATTCAATGAGTAATCTAAGTAACCATTAATTTAAGTAGTGGATTTTCTTATAAATAGATGTGTAATTGTAATGAATTAATCATTCAAAGTGTTCATTTCAATTGAGAGAAAAGCTTAGAGAGAAAAACTTTTGTGAGAGAAAATTGAGAGTAATTTTCTTGGGTGTAATTGGGTTGTGAGTTTTGAGTGTTGTAAATACTTTGTGTAATTTCTCCCCTTTCAGTAAAAAGATTTACAGTAGGTCCGGAGAAGTAAACAAGATTGGCCAAACTCTGTTATCAAATTTGTGTGTTATTTTTCTATTCTTGCTTTCTCATAAATCTAGCTTATCGAGAATTTGCGTAATTTCTCAACAATTAGTATCAGAGTTTTTAGTGGTGATTTTTGTCAATTTCCTACAAGGTAATTCATATGAATAGTGAATTACGTGAATAGTGAAATTTTATCGACGATGTTTGTTCGTTGATGGAGATATTCTAATATATTATGGTTTGCAGAAATAGTCAGAAATGATCAGGAGGAAGTCAGATTTGAGTGAGAGCAATGACCGTAGATGAAAGAAGGGTGAAACTCGAGAAATTTGATGATACAAATTTTGGATTTTGGAAAATGCAGATAGAGGATTATATGTTTGTAAGAAATCTATATCAACCTCTCTCAGGGAAGAAGCTAGAGGCTATGAAGGAAGAATATTTGAATCTTTTTGACAGACAAGCCCTCGGAGTTATTCAATTGATGTTATCTCGTAATGTTGCTTTCAACATAGCAAAGGAAAAGACCACGACGGGTCTTATGGCAGCTCTCTCCAATATGTATAAGAAGTCATCAGCCTCAAACAACGTGTACTTGATGAGGCATTTGTTCAATTTGCGGATGAATGAAGACGCATCGGTAGCTCAACATCTCAATGAACTCAATACAGTCACAACCCAATTGAGTTCAGTGGAAATTGAATTTGATGAAGAAGTACGAGCATTAATACTTTTGTATTCTTTACTAGAAAGCTAGAATGTTATTATCACGGCTGTGAGTAGCTCGTCAGGAAGCAATAAGTTGAAATTTGACGATGTTCGTGATCTAGTTCTCAGTGAAGAGATCCGATTTAGAGAGTCAGGTGAATCGTCAACTTCTTTAGTTTTGCATACAAAGTCAAAAGGAAGAAATTCAACCAAAGGGATGAATGAAGACGCATTTGTTCAATTTGTGGATGAATGAAGACGCATTGGTAGCTCAACATCTCAATGAACTCAATACAGTCACAAGCCAATTGAGTTCAGTGGAAATTGAATTCGATAAAGAAGCACGAGCATTAATACTATTGTATTCTTTACTAGAAAGCTAGAATGTTACTATCACGGATGTGAGTAGCTCGTCAGGAAGCAATAAGTTGAAATTTGACGATGTTCATGATCTAGTTCTCAGTGAAGAGATCCGATGTAAAGAGTGAGGTGAATCGTTAACTTCTTTAGTTTTGCATACAAAGTCAAGAGGAAGAAATTCAACCAAAGGGAATGGACGTGGTAGAGCAGACTACCGAGGTAGATCAAAGGACAGGAGGTCCAAATCCAGAAATCCTAATTATTCCCATAGCTCGAAGACTATCGAGTGTTGGAATTGTGGAAGAACCGGGCACTACAAAAATTAGTACAAGAGTGCACCGAAGGACAAACAAGTGAAGACAGAGGTAAATGTTACTTCCACCTCAGGAGGAGATGATGCATTGATATGCTCTTTGGAGAGCATGGAAGAATCTTGGGTGTTAGACTCTAGAGCATCGTTCCTTGCCCACTTCACAAAAAGAATTCTTCGAGAAATATGTCCCAGGAAAACTTGGAAAGGTATATCTTGGTGATGATCAACCATATGCTATTATTGGCAAATGTGTAGTGAAGATTAAGTTGAACGGGTCTGTTTGGGAGCTGAAGGATGTCAGGCATATTCCCGATCTCAGAAGGAACTTAATATCAGTAGGGTAGTTGGCTAGTGAAGGCTACACTATGATCTTCCATGATGATGATTGGAAGATTTCAAAGGGTGCAATGACAATTGCTCGAGGCAAGAAAAATGACACTCTTGATGATAGCAAAGGCACATTGTTCAATCACAGTTACAGCAGGCAATGGAACACCAAATTTGTGGCACTAGAGACTAAACCACATGAGTGAGAAGGGGATGGAGATTATGCACTCAAAGGGAAAACTTCCAAGTCTATAGTCTACGGAGATAAACATGTGCGAAGATTGCATACTTGGAAAGCAAAAGAGAGTCAGCTTTTAGACAAGTTGCAGAACCCCAAAGAAGGAAAGACTAGAGCTTATTCACTCTGATGTTTGGGGACCAACGACCGTTTCATCTATTGGTGGGAAACACTACTTCGTGACTTTTATCGATGATCACTCTCGGAAGGTATGACTTTACTTTCTAAAGCATAAGTCTAAAGTATTTGAGGCTTTCAGAAGATGGAAAGCTATGGTGAAAAATGAGACGGGTTTAAAGATCAAAAAGCTCAAAACCGATAATGGTGGCGAATATGAAGACACCAGATTCAAAAATTTATGCTATAAGTATGGGATCAGAATGGAAAGAACTATGCCAGGCATACCTCAACACAATGGTGTAGCTAAGCGTATGAACCAGACGTTGACAGAAAGAGCCATAAGCATTCGTATACAGTCAGGTCTATCGAAGCAGTTCTGGGCAAAAGTAGTCAACATGACAACTTACTTGATCAACCGAGGCCTATTTGTTCCATTGGAGCATAGAATACCAGTGGATGTATGGAGTGGAAAAGAGGTGAAACTATTACATCTAAAAGTTTTCGGTTATGTAGCATTTGTGCATAACACTGATCAAGGCAGGAATAAGCTTGATCCTAAATCCAAGAAATGCACATTCATCGGCTATGGTGAGGATGAGTTTGGCTACCGCATTTGGGATAACAAAAACAAGAAAGTTATCCATAATAGAGATCTGATTTTCAACGAAATGGTGATGTATAAGGACATGCATGAAATAAACGCCAATGACTCAGAGTAGAATGAATCAGTATTTGTAGATGCAGATAATGTCCCAAATAGTTCCGCAACATAACCAATTGTAACGAGTCCTCAGCTAGAGGAACTTGTTGGATAGAGCAGTACACAACATTCTAACATACCACAACCTCTTACTCCAGCTCCTATATTGAAAAGGTCTTCTCGACCTCATGTGCCTAACAGGAGATACATGAACTATATGTTGCTGATTGATGGAGGGGAGTATAAATGCTATGATGAAGCTTATCAGACTCGAGATTCTAGCAAGTATGAGCTTGCCATGAAAGAAGAAATGAAATCTCTCATCTCTAACCAGACATGGGAACTAGCTGAGTTACCTATGGGAAAAAAGCATTTCACAACAAATGGGTGTACCGGGTGAAAGAAGAGCATGATGGTTCCAAAAGATACAAAGACCACCTAGTTATCAAAGGGTTTCAACAGAAGGAAGGAGTTGACTACATTGACATTTTTGCTCCTATTGTGAAGCTTAATACTATCAGATCAGTGTTGGGTATTGTAACAATTGAAGATCTTCATCTTGAATAGTTGGATGTGAAGATTGCATTCCTTCACAGAGGTTTAGATGAAGAGATTTACACGTATCAACCAGAAGGTTTCTTAGAAAGAGGGAAGAAGAACATGGTGTGCAAACTTAAGAAGAATTTGTATGGCTTGAAACAAGCCCCAAGGCAATGGTACAAAAATTTTGACAGCTTCATGTACAAGGAATATTTCCAGAAGTGCAATGTCGACCACTGTTGCTACTTTAAGAGATATAGATCCAATTATATCATTTTACTACTTTATGTTAATGATATGTTAGTAGCATATTCATATATGGATGATATGAGAAGGTTGAAGCATCAATTGTCAAAGGAGTTTGACATGAAATATTTGGGTCTACTAAAGAAGATTTTTGGAATGCAAATCACAAGAAATAAGAAGAAAGGATCCCTGCAGTTACCTCAGGCAGAGTACATCAATCATGTTTTACAGAGATTCAACATGGGTGACGCCAAACCAGTTAGAACACCCTTGGTCAGTCACTTTCGCATATCCAAGAATCAATCCCCTTAGACAAAGGAAGAAAAATAATTAATGGCTAAGGTTCCTTATGCCTTAGCCATTGGAAGTTTTATGTACGCAATGGTCTGTACAAGACCCGACATTTGCCATGTAGTGGGAGTTGTTAGCAGATTTATATCAAATACAGAGAAAACTCATTGGGAAGCAATCAAGTGGATTTTGAGGTATCTGCGAGGCACCACAGAAAAGTGCTTGTACTTTAGTAAAGGAGAATTAAAAGTACAAGGGTACGTAGACGCAGACTTTGAATGTGAAGTTGATCACCGAAGAAGCACTACCGATTATATATTTACTGTTGGAACTACAGCTGTTAGTTGGATGTCACAAATATAAAAAATTGTCAATCTATCCACTACAGAGGCTGAGTATGTAGCAGTGACTGAAGCCAGTAAAGAGATGATATGGCTTCAAGGTTTGTTAACTGAGCTGGGATTCAAACAGGAGAAGAATGTTCTGCACAATGATAATCAAAGTGCAATACACTTGGCGAAGAATTCAGCATTTAATTCTAGAACTAAGCATATTGGACTTCGTTATCACTTCATCAGATCCCTATTGGAAGATAATGTTTTAATACTGGAGAAGATTCAAGGAAGCAAAAATCCAGTGGATATGTTAACAAAGGCGGTGACAATTAACAAACTGAAGTTGTGCTCAACTTCAGTTGGTCTGCTAGAGTAACAAGATTAGAAAAGTTGATGCATTGATCGAGGTCTGAAGACAGATTGAAATTAGTCTTCAAGTGGAAGATTGTTAGAGATTGCTATAAAATTCCTTAATTTAAGGAGCAAAACAATGAGCTTAATTCAAAGAGCAATTTAATGAATCGTTAATTTAAAAAGTAATCCAAGTAGTGAATTTTCGTATAAATAGATGTGTAATTGTAATGAATTAATCATCCAAAACGTTCATTCTAATTGAGAGAAAAGCTTAGAGAGAAAAGCTTTTGTGAGAGAAAATTGAGAGTAATTTTCTTGGATGTAATTGGGTTGTGAGTTGTGAGTGTTGTAAACACCTTTTGTAATTTCTCCCCTTTCAGTAAAAAGATCTACAGCAGGTCCGAAGACGTAAGTAAGATTGACCAAACTATGTTATCAAATTTGTGTGTTATTTTTCTATTTTTGCTTTCTTATAAATCTAACTTATCGAAAATTTGCGTAATTTATCAACAAAAATACTTCTTGGGGTCAAGTTGTTCAAAACTAAATGTTGTTCTTCAAGGAATTTTTTCATTGTGAACCATGACCTCAAGATTCTATGATTTGGAATTAAAGGAACCCTTGCTACAAAGAAACTGTTTTCGAAGGAGCCATGCATGTGTTAGGAGGATGGATAAAAAAAATTAAAATATGAATGGAGCCATGAGTACGTATATAACATTGTTGACAAAAAAACGAAGCATTCAAATCATGTTACATTAATGCTACCATTATTAACAAAAGCTTTTGATTTGAAAGATCCCTTATCTAAATGGTTAGAATTTGGTATTTTTGGACAATTTATTTTCTAACGATTACATCCAAAGGATTCGAAATATCAGATGGCCATCTTTTAATCGAGATGACAAGATAGTTAGGGCCCCTAATGTCTGAGGTTCGTACTTTTTCTGTAGCTCCACATTTTAATACATCTCATATATCTTTTTGGAATGGTTTTTATAATTCAAAAATTCATGATCCATTTCAAATTAAGTGTTTCTAAGGAAAGTTCTATCAAATTGCTTACCAACTATAGATTTCCTTCAAAGGCGTTTTCCAATTCCTAATAACAAATTAATGTCCTATATGTAATGTGGCGGTTGAGAGTAGCTTGCATTTGGAAGACAAGGAACAAAGTTTTGTTTGAAGAACAACAATCTAATTAAAGATCCATTTTCTACTCTTTATATGCTTCAAAATGTACGAAGGGAACAGAATAGTGCCAACTATAATTATAAACCAATAGAGGTTTCATCTTTAGTAGCTTCTTGATGGAAACCATCCCAAGGGAGGACACTAAAGTTAAATGCTGATGCTGCTATCTCTGAAAATGGAGTTGGATTGGGCTTGGTGGTTAGAGACTTTGTGATGAACCAGTTTATATTGCAACTACAAAACTTGGAGCTATGGATCCAATGGTAGCTGAAGCATATGGTGTTCATTGGGAGGTTAATGTAACAAAAGAGTACGTTGGACTGGAAAGACATAATTATGGAAGCTCTCTCACAAATTCTCCTTGAAAAATAGACTCGATTCTTATGGATACCAAGCAAGCTGCAAATTATTTTCAAAAGTGCACTTTCATGTAGAATTATATGACAATAAATCTTGTGGCCCATACACTTGCAAAGTGAGGTTGACTACTAACAGAGAAGGAGTTTCTAAAGTTCATAGTTTACATTCTAATATTTTAAATTTAATAGTCGAGACTTGAGTGAGGTTATACCGTGTTAACATCTTTCGTTAAATAAAAACGACACATTTATAATCATAATATAATATTTATTTTTCAATTCATAAAATAATGTATTAATAATAATTTTTTTTTAAAGAAGGTAAAAAATAACAAAATAATGATACTAATTTTTTTTTTTGTTTAAATGTGCTATCCTTCCAAAATTAAATTCATGTATCCACCATTTATCACATATCTCATGTTAATTTATTTATTTCCTTTTTGTGATGAATACTGGTATTACTACTATATAAATATAAATGTTTTCTCAATTTAAAAGGGCAAAAGGCAGCACATGGGTGGAAGCAGAGAAGTCAAAAGATGTGGCCACCAGCTCACTCATCTGACCCCATGCCACTCCGGCGCCAACTTAGAAAAGAGCAAAGTAACTTTCTCCATTCCCCACACATTGATGGCACTTTTTCTTTTCTTTTCTCCATTACCTCTGTTTGTAAGGGCATATAAAACGCAAGCTCTATGCAAGGTAATGCATTTCTCTACATCAAGTGTCAACCAAATTTTTTTTTTTGTTCTAAGAGGATGCTGTGGATTGTGTATGCAAATTATGGGTCCGGTATTAGAGATAGACTTGTTAATGAATTAAAAAAGCATTAAAATCTACGTTTAATGACTCAAAAGTAACAAAAAATTGTTTTATTATACGGGTGAGAATATAAAAAATATAAAAAATATCGTTCATTAAAATCAAATGCATTAATCATATGAAATATTACAATAAATTAAAACATTTTTAAATATATGTAACAAATATAGAATTAGTATACTAATAAGTTAACAAAAACCGAATTAAGTATTATTAATTTTTTAGTTATTTTGAATAATATTTTTTCCTTTTTTTGTCTATAGATAAATTGGATAAGGATATTTATGATAATTTAAGAAAAAAATAGATAAAATTATATTTTTAGTGAGATAAAAGAATTAATAGTATATTTTTTTTATTTTAAATTTTTATGTTAATTTATTAAATTTTTAAATTCGAATTATTAATGATAATAATAATGTATTAATGTAAAAAATATAAACAATAAATTTAAATTATTATATTTATTGTTATATGACATTTAATACCCTAGTTAATATATTAGTTTTTACCTATCTTATATTATTAAAATATTTTTTTAATATCATCAATCTAATTATTTACACCTCTTTTCAGATTAACTTATTAACTTTGCTATTGATGATTTTTTATTTTTATTAAATTTCTACAAATTTCCTTATCTAATTTGACAAAAAAGTTATAAATATTTAAATTATGATATTAAATAAAAAAAATTAATAAAATAAGAATAAATGATAACAATACTTAAATCGATATATTAAAACAATAAAACTTAATTTTTAATAAAGTAATACATAAAACATACTAATATTTAAATTTACGTAATAAAATAATTTTTTTAATAATATAGTATATAAATGATACTAAACCCCGTAGTGTGATTTAAAAAAGTCAGGCCAAGGATCGTTGGCTTCGTAGACATAGAGTTTACGTTTTCAGATTAGTTTTACATGATTTAATTATGTCATATATGCACAAATGTGCATGATATTGTCCAAATTGGAGTTGCTAATATCAGAGTGTGTCGAAGATAATTAGTTTCATTAAATCCAGTGCAATGGTTATCACATTTTATCTTATAATTTATTTAATATCTTAATATATTTATGAGTTAGTATTATCTATTTTATTTAAAATTATTCTTATAATTATTATAAATATTCGTAACTATTATAGATAAATATGTTTTATTTTTTATTATCTTTATAATTTTATTATTATTTAAAACAAATAGAATATTTAACTATAGTATGATCCCAACATATTACGAAATAAATAAAACAAGATAAAATAAACTCATAAACTCATAAAATATGTCATAAATTAATGAAATATTCTAGCTAAACAAACACCTCCAATTATGTGCCCGCACTGAACAAAGCAAATCTACATATTTAGTAAAAATATATGGTTATATTAAAAGATAATTGAAAATTCTATTGAGAGATATTAATCATTGCATTAAACTTCTTGTTTCCTTTGATATATATATAACGCGGTGGCTCATGTGGAAGGGAAAAAGGATATTATTGTAAAAAGTTGATATTTTAGTCTTAAATTTTTTAAGTAGAATATATTAATTCTTATAATTTATAAAATTAGTTATTTGAGCTAATTTATACTAATTTTTTTAAATTTAATAGATTTATTTAAGCGTGTATAATCTAATACATGCAATAAATATACGTGATTTATAAAAATTAGTCAAAATATTTACACATTTTTAACAAAAAAAAATTACACAATCTTTTTTTTCCTGAGGTTACCTTAAGCCATCATCTACACCAAAATTATTTATTTTTCATGGAATAATTAATGATGTAGTGTTTCATATAAATAAAATGTAGGATTAATATAATTATTTTATTAAAAAATATAAATATTTAATACTTTATAAAAATATTTTTTATAAAATAATGTGATTGACAAGAATAAAATATTCTTAAATTAATAAATAATTAATTATTAAGAAGTTAGAGTGAGTAACTCTTAAAATGCATACGTTATAAGTGTAATTTTCTTAATAAGTGGTTCATTTAGTATTTAGGTGTATAAAGAATCTCTTTTGTTTTAAATTATATAATTAAATTATATTAAATATTATTTTATTTAAAAAATAATTAAATAATAAATTAAAAGATAATAATAATTGTTTACACATTATAAGTAAGTATAACTTAGTTTGTATTTTGCATGTTATATATTATATAAATTATAAATAAGATTGATTGTATTTTTTAGATGTATCCTTTGAATTTTTGTTATAATGACACGTTTATTCTTAATGCCTTTTTTTATTAGTCCATAAGATTTTCACTAGGGTTTTTGTCTATAATATACATATTCTATTCAAAAGTTTAAAAAGAGTCTATTTATTAATTTAGTTTAAAAAAAGGTTCTTTTTAACCTCTTAATCAAAAAGCAATTCATTTTTTTCTCTTTCTTCTTCCAATTATATCTCAATTTTTTTCCTTTTTTTTTCTCTCTACTCCTTCAATTCCCAGCCCATTTTTTTCTTTCTTATTTTAAAAACAAGATAAAAAATATTTTAATTACCTTTTTCAACTTTAAAATGCCGAATATAAAAATTATAAATTTTTAATAAATAAATTTTTGAGTGAATAAAAAATAATTTATATTTATAAAATACAAAAATATATTTAATAATAAATATATAATTTGTTATAACAAATAACTTATCAAAATTTTATTATAAATTAACTTAAAATAATAATAATAAATTATAAAATAATTACAAAATTAATAATAATTATTATTATAAAATAAATTATAAAAAATGGACTAATAATTATAATAATATTATATTAGATAATATTTTCATACAAATTTTACGATATAATGTGTTATGTTTGTATTGTATATTGTAAAAAATTAGATAGAGAGGTTTCACAATTTTTTTTAATAATTTAATTATTTTTATAAATATTATTTTTTATATCATAATTATAATTAAATATTATAATTATTTATTAAATATAATTATAATTAATAAATTAATAAAATAATAATATATTATATTATTTATGAATTATCAAAATATTTAGCATATGATTTTCAATATATGTATAAATTTATATTTATTTTATTGTAAAATAAATTATTTTTTATTTTTTAAAATAAATTTTTTAATATATAATATGATAAAAAATATTTATATATTTAAAATTAATTATAAATTTATAAGATGTTAATATTTTTTTTATGTTTATAATAATTATTTTTTGTAAAATAGAGCTAATATATCTTTTTTAAAAATAAAATTGATTAAAAATTTTGCTTTCAAGTTTAAGGTAAGATTTTGACTATTTTTAAAAAATATTCAACTTGTGTCTATTTTTAAATTATTGTCCAAAAATTGACTCTTATGGACAAAATCCTTTTTTACTACTATGAGTAGTTCTGTGAATAAGATTTTATGACTCCCTGACATGAAGGTAGAATCAAAATTTTAAACCTTGTCAAGATAAGTTAAATCATATTATGAAATTTATACTTGGTAGTATGTTAGTTCAATCCTATTTCTCTTCAAATGTTTTCAATTTTTCTTCTAACATTATTTTTTTTTAAATCTCAAATTTTAAAATATAAAGACACAATAGTTTGTTGATTATAAGATAACATGTAAAATGCATCAATAAGTTTAACAGAATAAAGAGAAAAATTTAAAATTTAAAATTTAAAATTTAAAATAAAATAAAATTTGCACAGGTTAAAATGATAATTTTTTATATAAAGTAATTTTCTTATCCGATACATAAATAAATAAATAAATAAATTTTATTTTTATTTAAAAAATATATATTTATTATATATATATATATATATATATATATATATATATATTAATTAGCATGTTTTTAAAATTTAAAATTTAGTGATAAGGATAGTTTTCTATATAAAATAATTTTATCTTTCTATACATGAATAATTAATTTATTTTATTTTTAATCTTATTCAGTAAAAAAATATATATTCATTTTTTATAATGTTAAAAATATATATTTATTTACATAATAAAATAATAAATATATATGATATTTTTAAGAGGTGTTAAAAATAAAATTTTACTTATAAAATAAATTATATCATATAATTAAATAAATATTTTCATATTTTTTCGTTTATCGAGACTATAAATAAAAATAAAATACGAAAATAAATAATATAAAAAAATAATAACATTTATATTAATAAAAGAACCACGTCTATCGTTGTGCGAAGACAATACTTTAAAAAAAAAAGAAGTTAATTAAAATACTCATTTTTATACATGACATTGCATACTAAAAAAATAAAAAAGTGAAAAAAAAAATCAAAGTACCACGATAAAATTAAGCAATTCATGGTATGATAAATGAAAAAGATAAAAAAAGCTAAATATATATCCAAAACATGTACGGTTCTTAAGGGAGAGACATGATTACATCTTATAACAAACAATAATTTAATGCCACTGATTAATAATAGTTAATTGAATTATTATATTATTATATCAATTAAATTAAATTGATGTATGTTTTAAGTTTTGATAAAAAAATATTATTACATAAATATTAAAATATTTATTAAATAATATTATATTTATCAAATTATTATATAGATGATAAAAAGATATTTTAGTATTAGATTTGATATTAAATTAAAAATATAAAATGTTAAATTAATTATATAATTATTTATTAATAAATATAAATTGTGTTATTACATATGAATTAATACATGATAAAATTTTAAAGAAAAAAAATATTTTTTAATAAAAATGTGTCCACGTGTCACAGTTTATCATAGAAAATGAATCATTCACACGTTCCTCACTTTTTAATATTGGCGATGTCCTCCAATCAACCACACGTATATATATATTATTCAAAATTGACTATTTTATCATAAGATCTCTCTTTTATACCATGCAGACGTATATATATATTATTCAAAATTGACTATTTTATCATAAGATCTCTCTTTTATACCATGCAGACGTATATATATATTATTCAAAATTGACTATTTTATCATAAGATCTCTATTTTATACCATGCATTTCATTTGTGGAATATTGGCATTTTATTATTAACTTGTGATTATAAATATACTTTTAATTCATTAGAATATAATGATGAAAAAGAAAATTACTTTTTAAGAAAAGAAGTCTTTGAGAAAATAGACTTGCATTAAAATATGAAAGGATGAGATTATAATAATGTAATAAGAGCTTTAAAAAAAATGAATCTTTAGCATTGAATTTTTTACTAAATTTTTTCATTTGATTCGAGTTTTATTTTTGCTTTCCAAACACATAAGTCTTTAAACACGAAAAAAAGAAAATAGAAGGAAAATATTATATTATAATAGCTATCAAATATGCAAGTAATAATATCAGATAATTCTTTTTTTACACTATTATTTATTTATTTTATTTTTAATCCATTATTTTAAATATAAATAAAAAATTAAATTTATCTATCATGGTGTATTTAGGTTATTTAAGTCTTCTTTAAAAAAAAATAACAATAAATAAGACTCTTATAATTTTATCTTTATAATAAAATTGATTATAATGGAAATTTTCTAAAAAAACAAAAAATTAGAAAGAAAAAAATATAAAATATAAAATACACAATAACACAATATATATATATATATATATATATAATAATAATAATAATAATAATAATAATAATAATAATAATAAGATTATTTTAGTAGTGAATGACATGGAAACAAGAGGTCGATATTTTATTGGCTGTAAACAAGTCTTATCCTACGGACCTAATTTTGATGCGTTTGGGCCTGGGTCGAGCTGTATGATTTGGGTTAGAAGAAAAGATATCTACCAGCTGAAACCGCCATTATCAACATCGTCCAACCAAATCTGTTGACTCAGCGCCAAAACACCAGAACAACAACGAACCTGGGTAATGGGAACGAACTCTAAATTATTACCAGATAAGAAAGATTCTTGATCAAAATCTTTAAACCGCGATCGTTCTCAGCGGATGTATTGGGAATGAAAGAAGAGACGGAGGATTGTGGAGGGAAAGTTAGGGCTCTGATAGAGAAGGCCACGAACTCAACTCAACCTGAGGTTGATCCACGCCTTCTCAATGCTATCAAATCGGTTGTCCGGCACTCGGATTCGGAGCTTCGAATCGCTTGTCAATTCCTTATGGATCTAATGAAGCGCGACCACTCTCAAGTTTGTTATTTTCTAAACCCCTTTTATTCATTCGACTTTGTTTTCTTGTATTTTTGTTATTGTCAACTTTGCTGTAATGTAATTTGATTTGGGGTTTTTTTTTTCTTATATCTTGCATATGGTTGTTCAATTTCTGTGAAAATATGGAAAAGTTGAAAATCTCGATTCAGGATTTGTATAATTGCACCAATGATTAAGGAATTATGATGAAAATTTGCATAGGTATGGGTTGATCAAATGAACATTGATTGGGTGCAATCAACAGTTGTGATTTTTTTTCCCTGTTTCCGTTTCTGTTTTATGCTAGGGGAATGGAATCTCGTTCTTATAGAAATTTTTTGTGATGCAACAGATTCGTTATCTAACGCTGTTGATAATTGATCAACTTTTCATGAGGTCCAAGCTGTTCAGGACCCTCCTTGTTGAGAAATTAGATATGTTGTTGAGTTTAAGTGTTGGGTTTAGGAGGAATCAGCCTCTCCCAGCTCCAGCTGCTGTTGCGAATGTTCTGCGATCAAAGGCAATTGAGTTTCTGGAGAAGTGGAATAACTCATTTGGGTTTCACTATAGGCATCTCAGATTAGGGTTTGACTACCTTAAGAATACTCTCAAGTTTCAGTTCCCTAATTTACAGGCAAATGTGGCTCGGCTTCAGCAGGAGAGAAGGGAAAGAGAAAGGAGGTCTAAAGAGATCTTACTTAATAAGTTTGAGACTTTAAAAGAAAACTTCACCTCTATAAAAGAAGAAATACAGTTGACAGTTGATGAGATTGAAGAGTGTTTGGACATTTTTCTTTGTAGCAGAGAGGAAAATGTGGTGTTAGGTCCCCTAAATGATGAAGATGTAGAAGAGTTTAGATCTTCAGAGTTGCGCCAGATTCGTCTTAATACTTTGGCAGAAGGGGAAAAGGTTCATGAGAACTGTGAGAATAAAGTAGTTTTTGATGCGTTAAGGGAGTTACATAAGCTTCTAGCTACAAGGCATTTGGTTTCAGTTCAAGAATGGATATCTGTTCTTGTGAGAGTTGATTTGGAAGACAACAGATTCAGAGATTCTGCTTTGAAGGAGTTTATTGACATTCGCAATCATCTCCAATTCGTGAAGAAGAAGTGTGAAGAATCAGGTTGTGATCTTCAGAACACTGTAAACAATGAAGAAGAAGATTTTTGGGAAGAGGGGAAAATTGAATCAATTGATCTTGGGAGGAGCAATGCTTCGAGTATGCAAAATCAAGACATTGCCATTTCATCAGCATCCAACAAGTTAAAAAACAGAGTTTCTGAATGCAGTCATAAAGATCCTCATGGCAAGAAAATGATTGCATCTGTAGGTGATGGATCTGGGATTATCACTATGAGAAGTAAACTTCTTGCTGAGGCTCCAGAAGTGACGTGGAGTTCTCACTTGGACAATTGGGGATCGAACAGGGATGTATTGGCTAACCAACGAGGATTGGAGCTTGAAAATCACTGGGGTAGGGTGGATTACGATGCAGTTATTCCAGCAGAGAAAATTGCTGAATTAAATGTCCAGGCCACTGTATACAAAGAAGAACTTGCTGAAATTCCACCATGTTACACACCTTTGAGTAATGGTGGACTTTGTCAGAGAAGAGATCTGAGAGTTTGCCCATTTCATGGACCTATAATACCTCGAGATGATGAAGGAAAGCCACTTGATCAGAATCCCCCAAAAGATGAGAAGGGTTCTGATATAGTGGAAAAATTAGCAAGACAGGCTGTGGAGAATGTTCGTGAAAGAGATAAGGAGATAGTAAGGAGGAGAGAAATTGATAAGCAGACACTCAAGCGTGCAAAGCTTGCAAAAATACGGGAGCACAATGAAGCGGTTTTGCGGGATGCTGCAGTGGCATCAACTTCAAGATCAGCAGCTATTGGAGAAGATATGGAGGTAACTAATGGTGAGTGCCGATCAGCTAGGAGCAAGAAGCAAACACTTGCATCCATGCTACGGAAGAAAGTGACACCTAAAGATAGGATATCCCAGAAGTTGCTGAATACTCGAGCAAGGGATTTTACAACAAGACAACTTACACTGGGTGAAGATGCAAACTACAGAGAAGCCTTCCCAAATCAGTGGTAATGTTATCTTTTTGCACTTGTTGGCAATAACTAATAAGCAAATGGATTTATATCCAATAACCGGGCTGCAAAAATTTTCTTGTGAGTTTGCTGAGGAGTATTGTTATTTGATTTAGTAAGTTCTTGTTTAACTGGAAATTAGGCTCGTTCTTGCTTAATATTAATAATGTTCATTTTATAATTTATTTTTGGCATTCTTGACAGAGATTTGTATATAAATATAAGGATAGTTGGATTTTACTTTGGTCCTGGAAACTCTGTGTTTTTAACCTACCATGATCGGTAAATAAGAGTCTTTTGCAGTCATTCCACTAATGATATCCGTTTCAAGCAAATTTGGGTATCCTACAAATTATCTTTTAGACCAAAAACCAAGAGTTGGGGTCTTGCAAGAAGATCAGTTCTTCTCAATGGCAACCCTCTAGAATTTGTCAACCACATCATGGCTTACCCATTACAATTGCTCTCTCTCTCTCTCTGGGACATGTCTCATGTTGTTAACTTTAGGAAATCAGACTTTGCCTTAATGAAGAAATCTTCTAAAGCATTGAATATAGGGAAATGTCCCTTCCTTCAAAAGCTAAAGGGGTGAAACAAAAATGTCCCGGTACCCTTAAATATACTTATTGGAATAGAAAAAGATAATGATATTTATAATTCATAAAAGAAGGGACACTTGAGGCAAAAGTTAAGCATGCTAAAGCATTATAATGACACACACTAGGTTTTCCCCATCTAAAGTCTCCTAAAGGCAAACAATTCTCTAATTTTATTTGGATTGGGCCATTAGGAATAAAATGAGATGAAGTGATACTTATAATAAACAATATTATAAAACTAGACACTTTATAAATAAAGAATATAGAAAGAGAAAATTTTCCTCAAAAGTATTTAACCATCTCTTTGGTTTTTAGTATTTTTCCTAGGCGTAATTACTCAACTCTTTGATTTTTTTCCCAAAAAATTATGGAAGATTATAAAAATAAAGTCTTAAAATTTATAACAGTAAAAATAAAAATAAATCACAAAATTAATACTTTTAAAATTTAAAATAATAAAAATAGTAACTAATACTAATTCATATACATACACATTTCAATTTAAGATAATTGTGTTATTTTTATTATTATGAGTTTTAGATATGTTATTTTAAGTAATTTTTTTAACAAAATTAATACATTTAATTAAATTAAATGAAAGTTAATATTAATTTTTTTAATAAAAATAAATATGTTATTTTTATTTTACAAATTGGAAGATATATCTCGGTTTTCTCAACAATTTGTCGTTGCTAGTTAGTTGATTTTTTTTCCTCTTTTCAAAATTGATACTTGAGAATCTTCCGAAACTAATTAAAAGTTACTGTTACAATTGCTGACCAGTGACGATGATTAGGTGACCCGTTCGTCTCTGTCGAACAACCAAAGAGGGAATATACTCCTTTAGATGGGTTAGTTGCTTTTCATTATTTCCCTTATTGTACCACTTGAAAAGTGTCTTCTTTTTAAAAAAAAAAAAAAACGAGTCTACCAAATCTGGGTTCTCTCATTATTGCATAGCTACACATAAAAGAATCATATCCATCAACTGAAAATCTGTGAATTTGATAATCTCCCTCCGTTTTCTTTGTCTCAATCTTTACCTCTTTCGGATTTTCCCCTATGAATTCATGTGCGATCACGATCAAAATTGGCTACCGATTTTGGGCTGTTCCATAGCTGGAACTAGGATGTTGCCCACCTCGTAAGCATAGCCACCTACAAATTGATTTATATTTGCAATTCGTACTTACGTACATATATACCTGTATAGATTCTCATATTATCTACAGGACTTGAGAGTCTTAGACCCATCAAAGAATAAATTGTTGGTTCTTTTCTTCTTGAAATTTTCGCATTGTTGTCTGGTATTGTATGAATGGAAACCGATTGCATTATGAATCTTCCATCCTCGGATATGATGGTTGAAGATGAGACCCATGACCGTAATCTTCAGTTCAGTTCAGTGGCAAAGCCTCATAACAGCCATAACAATCACAGCACCACCAGTGTCCATGAGCTTCTTGAATGCCCAGTTTGCACCAATTTAATGTACCCTCCAATCCTTCAGGTCTGTACTACTTAGTCGCACTTTCCTCGCAGTTTTTAATTATTTTTTTCTTGTTCAATTTGTCAAAAAATAAAATTAAAAAAATCGGGTGGATTATACCAACTTAGGTTCACTAACTAGGCAATTATTCTATTTGCTTGTGCCTTATTTTATACATACGAAATTTAAAATTTTCGTGCTACGTTGAAGTTTTGTGTTATGATTGAATTTGAATTCTTGAATATAAGGCCAGGAATGGGTGGGAGATAGTGTGATACTAAGTGATGATAGGGTTGGTGGGATGCGTGCTTAGTTTCTTTGTTTAGAACATGGAGAATTTGTCCCCTGGATGGATTTGAATTTTGTTCTGTCAAAATTTGTTTCTGTTTAAATCTCGGTGCAACTCGGTTTGTTGATCATCTCTGCATTATTCATCGAGCAAAACATGAAAGGTTTGCTTTTGGAATGATTTATGGTTCTTAAAGGATCATTATATATTTATATGGATCTGTCACTGTCAAGTAGTTTTGATGTCATATTTTGTATTTAATTGGTTAACGTTCTTTGTGCTTCATTTGATGGTATGACATTAATATGAATTTTGTTGCCAGATTATTGAGGTTAGCTATACCCATGATTACCTTGTTTATTGTGACCAACAACATTTTGGTTGAGAAAGTTTTTTTCTTTCTTGCATGCATTTTTTATCTCTGTCAATTTTGAGAACGTTGGTTTCAGTCGTATTGAACATAAGTTGTTAAAGCTTATGGAATCACTATCCTTATATTATATACATTTGAACTATGGCCTTTTCTTCCCGTAAAGGAGCATATATTTTGGCTAATTTAAGTCTACCTGTATCTATTTGTTGGACATTGTAGCTGATATTTCTGGCAATCCTTTTGTCGCTGCAGTGTCACAATGGTCATACACTTTGTTCTGCCTGTAAAACAAGGGTACATAACAGGTGCCCCACTTGTCGATTGGAGCTTGGTGACATAAGGTGTCTAGCATTAGAAAAGGTGGCTGAATCACTTGAACTTCCTTGCAAGTTCTGCCCTCTTGGATGCCTAGAGATATTCCCTTACTATAGTAAACTCAAACATGAGTCCTTGTGTAACTTCAGACCTTACAATTGCCCCTATGCTGGATCAGATTGCTCTATTGAGGGGAATATATCTTTCCTTGTTGCTCATCTTCGTGATGACCATAAGGTGGATATGCATTCTGGATCCACTTTTAACCATCGTTATGTCAAGTCCAATCCTCGTGAAGTAGAAAATGCTACATGGATGTTAACTGTAAGTGAAAAATGTAAATATTCTCCATCTAGCCTATTGTTTAGTCATCTTAATTTTGAAATGCAAGTCTTGATAATTTATTATAAATAGAAATCCTTTTTGCTTGATTCTAATTAAGACTAATACAGAGCTGTCCAGTTCTATGGTAGGGATCGCCTCTCTTAGGGGATGACTAATAAGCCTATAGCTTTGGTTACATTATTCTATTTTAATTGATAAGATGGTCTCGATGAAGATAATCGCCTTAATACAAATAACTGAGCCTAAAAGAAGTATGATCTTCCGGCCAATGCAATACTTGCGTCGATTGTCTTCGAATATTTTCCCTGTACTCAAAAGCATGCAGCCTCTTTATCTGACTTGAAGTTGCAGTTTTTTTTTGTTTATGATATTTCTGATATTAAAGTAACTGTCTATCTGTTTATCTTCACTAGGTGTTCAATTGTTTTGGCCGATACTTTTGTCTACATTTTGAAGCTTTCCAGCTTGGAATGGCTCCTGCATATATGGCATTTATTCGTTTCATGGGGGACGAGACAGAAGCTCGGAACTACAGCTACAGCCTTGAAGTTGGAGGATATGGAAGAAAGCTTATATGGGAAGGCCATCCTCGTAGTATAAGGGATAGCCACAAGAAAGTCAGGGACAGCCACGATGGCCTAATAATACAGCGTAACATTGCCCTTTTCTTCTCTGGAGGTGATAAGAAAGAGCTGAAGTTGCGAGTTACCGGACGAATATGGAAAGAACAACATAACCCTGAAGGTGGTAGTACCTGCATAACCCTATGTAGTTTGAATGGCTGAACCCTGTGTTAATTTTATCAATTAGTAGTGCTGAATATTATGTATACAGCATTTCACGTTGGAGGCTTTAGGTCTATCAAGCTTACACAGGCTTCCCATGTAGCTGGAATACAGAATTAAACTTTCAGATAAGTGCCTCAGTTACATTTACCGAACTTAATTTCCACCAACCATTGACATTTTGCCATTTTGCCATTTTGCCATTTTTGCCACTTTGACAACGACTTAATAATAGCCTATTTTGAGTTTTTTTTTTTGGTAATAAATCAGACGTATTGAGATTTTGTAGGGAAAATCCTTTTTTTCTTTTTTGTTACTACGATTAATTTATCCTATTTTTGGAATTTAAGAATTAAGAATTTCAAATCTTTTACATAGTATGGATGTATAGTGGATTCGACTAGAAAAACTGTGGGATCCATTGAACTCAACCCAAATTATGGTCGAATATGGTTCATAGTTTTGGACCAATTTCAGCTCAAAACTTAACTTCTCCGTCTCTTAAAGAACAAGAATAAGGACTTAAACGTTAAATGAAAATAACATATTATTGTTTTCAACGTTTAATATCAGTAACCAAATTAAGGTTAAATATGAACGGAGATTTAAATATCGAAATTTAAATGTTATAAAAATAACGAAGGTAGTATTGTTGTTGATTGAAATTTTGAAATTTTCAAAAGATTCACGAAAACTTTATCAAAATCATAAAATTTGTTCATAAAATTTTATAAAATATCAAAACAATTAATTAATTATATTTTAAAATTAGTTTCTTATTTAATACATACATTTATAAAAGTTATGGTGTTCAATTTTATCAATAAATTAACTAATTAATTAGAATATCAAATAATGATTAGTTAAAATTCAAAATAATTATTCAAAATACAATTTTAATATTATTATATATTGATAAACGTTAATGGTATATAATAGAATTAATTATTAAAAAAAAGAAATATATAGGTAAATTAGTAAATAAAATTTAAAAATGAGATATATATATATGAAAATAATTATAAAATATTGTATTAAATAAATAATATTTGTATCGAAGATAAAAACTATAAATAGATAAATTTAAAGATAAATTATTTAGAAAATAAAAAATGAAAATAAATCGACATTTATTGATATTTTATCGATAATTTTACAACAATATCCATACTATCCATTATACTTTGACCAAAAAATAATTTTATTTTCAATATTTTCTCGACAATGTTGTTACACTCGCCATTTAATACAAATATTATGTTTCGATCTTAGAATATGTAAAAAAATAACATTATCACGATAATATAAAAAATATCATCTACATTTTTAATCTTAGTTTATAATCACTATATATAACAATTTTTGGTATATATTTATTTTTTATAATAATTTAATAAAAAGTAATCGTATAAAAATATTTTTTATTATTTTATATTCATTTTTTTGTAATAATAAAATTAATTTATTATAAAATATAAATATTATTTTTAAAATAGATATATAATTTTACTAGCTATTCACATCAATTAAACGATTTGAATAAAAATATAAAAACAAAAATTCATCGTGGTGATGTTAAAATAATATTTCTTAATAATAATTTTATTTAAAAGTAACGATATTAACACGTAATTAATATTAGGCATAGCATCAACATACATTTTTACGTCCATATCGTTATCCAAACAAAACTCAAAAACAACCGGAACTAGTCAAGCCGCCGTGGCCGGCATTCTCCCCGCTATTGATGCTGTGGTACGCGCGTGGGCCGTCAAATTGTGCACTTTTCTTTTATGGATGTGGTTCTGACTTCAAAGAAGAAATAAAGGCTTATGAGTGATAGAAATCTGAGGGTGTTAGTTTTCTTCTTAGGCCAGTGAGTTTGAGGTTTTGTTAATGCTATACAAAAACCCTAGTAAAACCTTCGGGAAGCTCCCAAATGCTCTGTTCATCCATGGAACTTCTGAATACTTTAGCCATAACGAACCACAGAATCTTGTCTCTGACTTCACCTCTCACTACCAGATTCCCCACCAGAACTCGTCACGAGAAAAACCCTCTGAGATACTATGCACATGACTCCATACTCTACAAAAACTTACCATTTTCCATCTGTTTATCTCATGGCAGAAAGTTTTTAGTTTTAACCCACATTAGCCGAACGACAAGCCGCCGAAATTCGTTGAGAAAGAAGTTCATTGATGAGAAACAGGTGCGTTTTCCCTTAAACCCAAATTATGATATGCAATATATAGATCGTAATTTTCGCGATAACGAGAGCTTCAGAGAGAAAACGAATCGTGATACTGAAAAAGAGAGTAACTTTAGAACTGGGTTTGCCGATGATAATGCAGTTGAGGAGAGTGGTGGAAAGGAGCCAAAAAGAAAACCTTTAGGTGAATCTGTTATGCTTACCAAATTGGAAAATTGGGTTCAGCAGTATAAGAAAGATACAGAATGTTGGGGAATTGGGTCAGCGTCAATTTTCACAGTTTTTCAGAATTCGAATGGAAATGTCAAACGGGTCTCTGTGAATGAGGAAGAAATATTGAGAAGAGCCAGATTAGAGCAACAGGAAGCAGAGGACTTCAAAGAGTTGAATTTGAAAATTTTACATGCAAAGAGATTAGCTAGAGAGATGGAGAGTGGGAAAAATGTGATTCCTAGGAATAGTTCGGTGGCTAATTTTGTGATTCAAAGCGATGAGTCTGGCTTCTTAAAGGCAATTCAAGGTTTTCAACTACAGCCTGAGATGTTACGAGAGCTTCCTAAAGTTGGAAGCATGATATTGTGTGGTTTCATTGCATTGTGGGCGTTGAAGAAAATATTTGCTAATGCAAACAAAGAGAAGCACTGCACCGAACCTGGAAAGGAAATGATGAGAAGGAAGATCAAATCCAGAAATGATAAAGAGAGGGAAGAAAATGGTGTGGTGGAAGTTGTTCAAGATCCTATAGAATCACCTATGGTTTCTGCTATGAAGCCTAAGCTAGATAGGAAAGAGCTTATGAACCGTATTAAGAGAGCAAATGCAGTGACTGCTATGCTGACTTTACCAGATTCTTCTACTAGTACAGCTTCAAAATCAACAGAACTTGATGAGAAGATTCAGGAAATTAGAGAAATGGCCAGACAAGATCGGGAAATTGAATGTAGAGAACATCGCACAGAGAAAAGGAATGGTCTGGATGGAGGAGAAAATCAGACTAGAAGGGAGGAAGAGGGAGAAGAGCAAAGAAAAGAGGAACCCATGTTTTTGACCGATCTTGCACGTAATGAGGATGCTCAAGCCTTGAGTATTACAAATATGGAAATTTCAGCTTTTAGGGAAACTCCTATGGTGGATCTAAAAGCTAAGGATGGTGTTGTATGCTGCGCAGATGATGCTCCTTTAGGTGAATCATCGGACTGTAGAGAAAATTATGTTCAAGTAGCACCTAGTATCATACGTTCTGTCAAAGAAGCTAGAGAGTATCTCTCTGAAAAACGTTACAAGCAAGAGTCACGCATAACGCCCCAAGTTAAAGTGGTGCCAGAAGCTGATCTTTTGTTTGATCTACAAAGTGTTAATCAAAATGACAACAGAAGCCATGAGCTGAACTTTGAAACTTCTGGTGTTTTAAATAGAAAATCAGAACCTCCACCCTTAATAAATGGTTTTGGAGATTCAATTATAATTGATGAGGAATTTATTGCAAACAAGAATCATGAACTGAAAGGTTGTCAGGGAAAACAGAATGACGTTAAAGAGCAACAAATTTTTTCAGACCAGGAAATCAGTGGAAATGAAGCAGAGAAAGGACAGTTACATGCACAAAAGAACTGGATGGAGAAAATTTTTGGTGAATTTGAACCAATTATTAAGAAGATTGGATCTGGATTTAAAGACAATTACATGGTTGCAAGAGAAAAGGAAAGTGGACCACGAAGCCTTAATTCTAACATGACAGAGCTTGGATCTATTGGAGATGACAGTGAGCTTGATTGGATGGAAGATGATAATCTTAGAGAGATTGTACTTCAAGTCCGAGAGAACGAGTTGGCAGGGCGCGAACCATTTTTTATGATGGATGAAGAAGACAAGATTGCATTTTTTAAGGGTCTTGAAAAGAAAGTTGAAAGAGAGAATGAACAGCTGTTAGAACTGCATGAGTTTCTCCATTCAAACATTGAAAATCTTGACTATGGGACAGGTACTTGTTCTTTTCTGGATTATTTGATATTTCTCCTGATTCTCACCATACATAGCAGCTTTGCATGTCCACACCTTTTATGAATATAACAGGTTTAATTTGATTCTGCAGGTTTACCCCTGCCCTATATGTTTAGTTTCTTCTAGTGCTGATCTAGTAACACCTTGGTTTATTCTTCTGATAGCGTTCTTTGTAAATTTGAAATAGTCCAATTCCCACATTTCTTTACTCAACCACTGCATGTTTTGCCAAATACAAGTTGGAATTGGATGAGATGAATTGAGATTGGGTTGTAACTTGTAACAAAACATGGACTACAATGCCGAAGAAATAGTATGAACTTACACCATAAATGTAGGGCTTCTAAAATCACTAATGCTGATAGAGACTGTTTCTTTTTCGTAGATGGTATCAGCATATATGATCCACCTGAAAAAATTATACCACGGTGGAAGGGTCCCCTCTTGGAGAAAAGTCCTGAGTTTCTCGATGATTTTCTACAGCAGCGGAAGGCAATTTTCGGTGGGGATGTTGAGATTTCACTTGCAGAGAAGAACGGGCATAAATTTCTTCAAGACTCAATGCAATCCTCAACAAATGAGAATGTTGCCACTTCTTCTGCAGCAAATGGTCCAGTGAAGAAACTTCAAGGTGATCCAAAAAAATCAAAGACAGTTATTGAGGGCAGTGATGGTTCTATTCGAGCTGGCAAGAAATCAGGCAAGGAGTTTTGGCAACACACAAAAAAATGGTCCCGGGAATTTCTGGAATGCTATAATGCTGAGACAGACCCAGAAGTTAAATCTGACATGAAAGACATTGGTAAAGATTTGGATCGGTGGATAACTGAAAAAGAAATAAAGGAAGCTGCTGATTTTATGGAAAAAATGCCTGAGAGGAATAAGGAATTCATGGAAAAGAAACTCAAAAAGCTTAAAAGAGAGATGGAACTATTTGGACCACAGGCTGTTGTGAGCAAATATCGAGAGTATTCGGAACAGAAAAAAGAAGACTATCTATGGTGGTTAGATCTTCCCCATGTACTGGTACTAAATATTAATTTCCACTTTTCCTGTGACTTGATCTAAACCTGCCAATCTTTTGACTAAGTAAATGTTAAAATTATGCCCTTCATATACATAAAGCTCAACATTATATTGCTTTTCTTTCAGAACTGTTAATATTGAGTTTGTATTTAGTCATATTCCTTCTCATTTTTGTCTTTGTGGTTCCAAGGATTATACAATTATTACTTCATAATTTATTCAAGCTATCCCCATTTCCAGTGCATTGAAATGTACACGTGCAATGATGAGCAACAAAGGATAGGATTTTATTCACTGGAGATGGCAGGAGATCTTGAAGTGGAACCAAAACCAGTTCATGTGATTGCTTTCGAGAATTCTAATGATTGCAAAAATCTTTGTTACATCATCCAAGCTCATCTGGAAATGCTAGGGAGTGGCCATGCTTTTGTTGTTCCCAGACCACCCAAGGTAAAGGCTCAAACATCTCGACGTTGATTTTACAGTTTTTTCTTGTTTAGCATGCTAGAAATCAGCTGTGGACTTTGTTAACCAGCTGAAAGATAGAACAATACTTATGTGCCTCTTATTCCATTCTTAATGACTTTATCTGCTTCATCAGAGGTTTACATTTGCAAAGCCAACCTGATATTTGTTTCCAATTTGCATGGAAAAGTTTTGCTTGTATTCATTCTGTTGAAGCTAAGGCCATTTTTTTCTCTATGACATGAGCGTTTTCTGTCGTTATGCAAATCAGTTTTCCTGTTGCTGATGGTATAATATGGCTATTCCTTTTAGTGCTTTGTTAAACTTGATATAATCACTTATAAGATGGGTAACCTTGTTGTACATCCTCTTATATTTTAAATTTTGTAACAACCTTGTTATACATCTCAACTGTCATTTAATTCTGCCCAGGATGCTTTCCGTGAAGCCAAAGCAAATGGTTTTAGCGTAACTGTCATCAGGAAAGGGGAACTTCAGCTCAATGTAGACCAAACATTGGAAGAAGTGGAGGAACAAATTATTGAAATCGGAAGTAAAATGTACCATGATATGATCATGCACGAGCAATCTGTGGATGCTAGCTCCATCATGAAGGGTGTATTTGGTTTCGACAGAAAAACTTTGAGGAGGTATTTTATTTTTATTGAAATTGAGGAGTTAATTTATTGGTTATGGTGACATTTGTTTCATAACATTGTTAATCGGGTATCAAACAAGAGTTCTTTGGTTGTTATTAGAACATTAGTCATCAATGTGCTATGTTTTGATGTAATCTTTCGGTTGGTATCTTTTTCAGGAAAAGATCGAAGCAGATGCGAAAAAAGACTAGTAAGAAATTGAGGTGATGCTTTAGCTAGATGTAGCAATCACTGCCCACGCAAAGACCCTCAGGGAATAAAGGCCATTGATGTAATATTATCTGCTTCTGCCCTCGCTTAACAAATGCCCAAATATAGCAGTCTCAACCAGTGGCAAATTTTATGATTTATATTCAAAAGGGACACTATGTATAGTTAAATATAGTAATGTTTACTTATTATTTGTTTTTAATTAAAATATATGCTATATTTTTTTAATTCTAGTGATTATATGTTCAAATTATTGAGTTTTTAGTGAGATGAAATATTAAAAGTCTAAAATTTATAATTCTAATGTGACATTTAATTCTAGTGATTATATGTTCAAATTATTGAGTTTTTAGTGAGATGAAATATTAAAAGTCTAAAATTTATAATTCTAATGGGTCACAATTATATTTTATGCATGTAATATTTATTTATAATTTCATAATATTACACTTACTTTTATTTGTTGAGAGTTGAGGTTTTACCCGTGTTCCTCCATATCCACCCCAAGTCTCAAACCAGCATGTTTTTAGCTTGAATCTTCAGCTGGGTTTCCTTTATGCAAGATAATTGGCTGGCAGCGGCAAAGTTATGATAGATATGTCGATTTGTTGGTGGCAAAGTTTAAAGAAAAACTCATGATACATCCTCATCCAATAATTGGTTTTTATTTTTAATTTTTAAATGACCATTGAATGCCATATAACGGATGCATTTCCAACGTATTTATGGGAATCTAAAGTAACTGCTTTCTTTGCTTAATGTAATCTTATCGTCCTGTGAAGACGAAAATATTTTCAGCACTATTGTAGTATGTACTACCCTAGTGAGAAATAGACACAATTTAAACTCAACGATAGCGAAAAATAGGGACCATGCAGCAATACAAGTTATTCATGGAGCATTTTAAGTCTCTATCTTCTAAAGATGTACTCACCCTTCAAAAGTACAGTAGTATTGAAAAAAAAATCTACATTGCTCTTGGCACTTGATTTTTCAATCTCTTGTATGGCTGTTCTGGAATCCAGGTTTTTTATGAAACTCCCCAAATTGCTTGACATGAAACTCTCAACTTGCTTGTACTTCACCTCTGCATAATGGCTAGGCGCTCCTCCTCTGCTTACGGCAGAGTCAGCCAAGGCAGGCTATTCAAGATTTCCACACTACTCTTATAACTGGCCACGTATCAATTGTGTTCTTTCCACGAATTTATCCAAATACTTGTATATTATTCAACATCGACTATAACAAAAAAATAAACATGTCATTACAAATTTTAAAATATTTATGGACATATGATAGGGCTAGTTGATTGACCTTTAATTCAAGTCAGTCAAAGAAAGGCACTAGTAGAGCAATCATTCTAAAACAAAGAAAACAAAAACTTCTTAAAATTTGAAGGCGTACGGACTAAAAGGTTTGGTCATCCAGCCCCAAACATGCACATCAATCACATGCACGTATGTACTTGCATCTTCGCTATTCCGTGTTCCAAATTCCAATCAAGAAGGTGATGGAGCAATCCTATCAAGATGGTGATCCATGATTTGGGAAACAGCTTCAAGGAAAGCAGCCTCACTTGTTCCAGGGAGCACACAACCCTGTGCTTCTTGGACGATCTCCTCGATAATTGATTCCTTCTTCATTGTTTTTCTGCACATTATGCTTCCAATTGCAAAGGGAGCCAGCCCTCTCACTACACCCTTCTTCAAAAGCATGGTTGAGATGCGAAGTATGCGAGCACATTCGAGTGGAAGGTCCCATCCATGAAACTTCAGAAGTGCAATGTCTTCTTCAGCATCAAGAGATTTTATGTACTCAACTGTCTCATTCGAGTATGGTTGACGAGCTTGTGGCCAATAAAGCCACTCAAATGCACAATCTTCAAACTGCATTAGCAGCAAATATATCAGATGATAAAATACTGATCTTAAACAAGTGAACACAAATTCAGCAGTTTAGAAAACAAAATAACACCATGTCACTTTCATTAGGTTGGAGTGGATAATAAATACCAGAATGTTTACATCCTTTTAGCATCACTTACAACATCAACTAATCACTTTTTGGAGCAAAAGAATGATGCCATTTATTCATATCACATGACGTAAATTTTATCTGGCTCCATGTTTACATAGGGATGGAAGATGGAGGAATCTAAGAAGAAACATGGGAACCACCAAATGAGCATAAAATGCAATAAACACATCGGTTAAACTAGGAAGAGAGAAAAAGAATCGGACAACCACCAATTACACACAAAATCTATTTTCTTCATCAAAACTAAAGAGAACTAAAATAATTGTTGTTCTTCAACAGGGTTGCGTAAGTTATAGAATAATTGTTGCTCAATAAGCAAACGGAAAGTACAAAACTCAAATACCAAATAAACAAGCTGGAGCTATCAAAACATGTATAAGTGAATCAAATAAATGGTGACCCCATATGATCATGACACACATCATATTGCAGCCAATTAAGAAAAAAGTAAGAGTCCTTACACTTTCGGGCAAGCAGTATCCATGATCAATTGGAATCAGCACAATCTGGCCATCTTTTCCCTCTTTGCTTAGTAAAATATTTCCTGCGTGCCTATCTGCATTTGCCAATCTTATGTCCAACACAGAGATTTTATGAACCTCCTCAACTGGGAAAGCTCCAGGGCCCATATCCTCACAGCTTCCGTTATTCTCAACAAACTTCTGCAAAGACCCGGCCTTGACAGTCACATCCCCAGGATGATTGAAACCTCTATGAAGGCACTTCACCATAAATGTGGGTGGAACACCAGCAAAACCCATTCTATTGCCACAGAAAGAGTGGTGGCCATCTTTGGGATGATCCAAAATAAACGCTGCAACTTCCCTTAATGCTCCTTCCCCAACTCTTGTTCCTTTCTTCAACCCTTCCCAGTCAAGTGACAATGGAAGCCCCCTTGGATTGTTAACAGCCATGGGCTCCTCATCAATTGGCTTAAATACAGAGATATACTTTTGCCCAGAAGAACCAAGCATAAAATATGCTCCTCCAGTGCCCTCAAGAGACCTCATCGGATAATGCCCACTATCTAGTCCATCAAAAGTAGCATTCACCATATCCCATATCACCAAAGGCAATTTAATTTTAGGGTTAACAATAAGAGGCTCCAACAAAAAATCCCCACTTGTTGGCTTTCTTGTCATGAATTTTCCATCAAAAGCATGAAAACTTTTCTCAACATCACACTGTCTATTAATGGTTTCTCCATCAACCCCACAACATCTGGTCTCATTCGACTGTGGTACCACAACTGACAATTCAAAATTCTTTTCAACAGGTTTGGCTCCAATTTTAGCCGACTTACAAACCAATAAATGCAATACAGCATCATTATACTCACAGATATCATCAATAAGTCTCTGATCCTCAAGTCGCTCCCCATTATACTCAACTTCTTGCTCCTCAAGATCAACAAACTCTTTTCCCTTCTTTGCAATCTTTTGTTTCACATACCAAATATCCTTCCCACGTTCCACATGGAAAGTGAATTCTTTCCCACAAGTAGTTTTAACATTAATGACCTGAAGATCAGAAAGTCTAAGAACCAAATGCAGCACATTTCCATCAGCTACACCGTAGTCTCGCAGTAGTGAACTGCTCCTGGCTAGCTCTCTGCCTCCACAAACCAACTTCTGCTTCTTCATCACAAACCCTTGGCACGTTTGGATCCGCAGCTTCACTGACTCGATAGAATCAGAGTCCAAAACACTCATCGGAATCATAGAGCCCGCAACAGAGAGATAAATCATAATAGATTCGTTGGAGCCCAGAGCCCATGGAGCATCGAAATTGCTGAGTGAAATTACATGCTCATCACGAATTGGACTGATCGCAGTTATACCAGCCGACGACATTTTCTTTTCGAGTAGGAAAATTCAAGAAATTCCACAGATTTTTTAAAACATCCCAAACTTCAAAGTTCAAATCCCCATAAAGTTTCACAAATATCACGAGAAGGAAGCCATGTTTGAATTGTAAAATCGACCACCTTAAGGTTACCCAGATGTTCAAATAGAACCTAATAGCTATTCACAAGCCCACAACGCAAAAAGGGCACAACCATTAACCCAAAGAAAAAGGTTAAAAAACACGGAAATGCCAACATTAGAGGTTTATCATGTCCACTGAACAATCCCAAGAAACCAAGCCTTCGGAGAAATGAAATTAATAGAGTCCAGAAACAACAGATCGGACTCAGAATCGAAGCTACCAACGCCAAAATGTAAAGAATATATTATTGATAAAAAATGAAAAATCAATCGCAATCCACAAACAAAGAAGATTCTTACCTACGAGAACACAAAAAGCTGAGAAATTGGAGCAAATATTACGAATTGATGGTTCAAAGAGTATGAGATTAGAAGAAGTCTTTCAGAGAAAATCATAGAGAAAGGAACTGTAGATTAAGAGCTGGAAGAAGAAAAACAAACACCTGTCGCCGACAGAGATAAATACGGAAATTCGTGGGAGCGTACCCTTTGATGAAGAGCTTCTTTGCTTTTTATTTATTTATTATTTTAAAAACAAATCTTTTTATTACAAATAATATAATCATAATTAATTATAAATTAAAAAATTAAAAAATTAATTAAAATTATAGTTGTAATTGTATCAGCTGACATACAAAAATGTTCTTTAAGAAAACCACTGTTGTATCTTTCTCTTGTAAATTAAAATCAAATCTTTTTTTATAATAAAATTAAAATAAGATTCATTTTTCTGTTTTACGAAAATACTCGTTATTTTAAATGAATATATTTTTTAATAATTATATTACTTAAAATTTAAATTCTAAATATTTTAAATGTTCAAGAAATTGCATGAGTTAGTCACGAACTCGTTGATTATTTTAAATGAATATTGTATTTTACAATTTAATTAATTTTTATTATTAATAAATATTTTATAATTATTATTTTATATTTAATAGATACTAAGTTTTTATTTATTAAATTAGTCTCCAAGTCACCCGAGAAACATACGAGTCATTGCATGGCGTGTCTTTCCCAATCACTATTCTCCACGTTTCACTTATTTGACTACAAATATAATAGAAATTTATAATTATTATATTATTTTATATTTAATGCATACAAAGTTTTTATCTATTAAATTAGTCTCCAAGTCACCTGAGAAACATACGAGTCATTGCATGCGTGTCTTTCCCAATAACAATTCTCCACGTTTGACTGACTAGAAATATAATAAAACTTTCTAATGAAATGAAAAAAAAAAATCGTTAAGGAAAATGACGCAAAAATTTATATATATTTATAGACATATTATTTATATAGTATAATGTGTAAAATTATTTAAAAAAATTACTTTTTTTTATTTTTCAAAATATTTCTACCACATATTGATATGATATTTGTATTGTTATCATTCTACAAAATGCAAATATCATGATTTTTTTTCCCTCTTTTGCTACACAAATAAGGAAAAAATAATGTCCTTTAATATTTCTATATTATATTTAATTTCTCTGGTTTTTACCTAAAAAAATATATATTTCTATCTTATATTTAATGTCATTATGTAATTTTTTTTTTTAAACCATGCAACTGTATTTAAAATTGAATCTTATCTTCTTAATTAATCTAGTTAGAAATAATTCATAATTGTAACAAAAATTAGCTTGCTTGATTTGTTTTTAATGAGTATAAATCAAAAATTCTAATCGTTTTTATCATTTTTCTACTTTTTTTTTTTTTTTTGTTCTCCGGATATGTGATAACCAGGGAGAGACCTTATTCGTATAGAAGTTTGTTTTCTTTGTCTCCATGTAAGTTTATTTTAGTTTTTCTCCTTCACTTTAATAAAAATCATACTAATTTGTGGTATATTTTTACTTAAATCTTAACTTAGGTGAATTTATTTATTGTATAGACTTTTTTTAGTACATTTCTTTACAAATTTTTGATTAATTTTTGACATTTTTTATTCTACATCTAAATCAATATTTTTTATTTTTTATTTTTTTAGTCGTTATCGTGGAGTTTAAAAATATGCATTCAATTGGATTAATTGAATACATGAAATCATTTTAAATACAATCTAGAAAAATAAACGAAAGTTCATAAAAGAGAGAAGTATTATCAATGCTATTATCACAATGATGAAGATAGATGATTGTTTATTAATATGCTTATTAATTTTTAATTATTTATAACTTGTAATTAAATCCTCTCATATACATCAATTTTAATGAATTAATAAAAATTTTACTTTCTCGAATATATCTTTTGTTGTTGAACTTTTGTATTATATTTAAAACACGAGTTAGCAAAACAAGATTACGAGTAAAACATTATTTTTAGAATTGAAGTTGAAGGCTCTATTTTCTTGAAGATTATAAATTAATTTGGAAGGTTATACTTATATTATTTATCTTAAATTAATTTGGAAGGTTATACTTCTACTATTTATCTTTAATTCTTTCGTGTTAATAAGATATAAAGAAAAATAGGTTGTATCAGCGAGGTGAGCTCATCTTTAAGCAATTACCATTATTTTTACTACTTGGTAAATGCAAATAATCAAAATTGTTCTAATACCTTGTAAAAAAGATAAATTATATATATATGTGTGTGTTTTTTTAACTAATTTTAAAAAAAAATTATTTGATATTTTTATTTCTATCAATTTTACATCTACATTAAATTACATATAAGTTATTAATTAAATATAAAATTAGAGTGTAATAAGATGAAATAGAAGTGAGATTACTTAACATAAACAAACGGATCCTATAATTAATTTTTTTAAGAGATTAAGATAGTTTGAGAATGATATAAATGTTATATAATTTAAGAGTAAAATTGATAAAAATATGATATCGTTAATTAAAGTACATATTTTAAACAAAAATAAAAATATTGACTTATAAATAATACTTATTTATTAGTTATAAAATATTAAACCGATTAGATTTAAGATTATTTTATTCTTTTTAATATATATATATATATTAAAATTATAAATTTTAATTAATAGCAATCAAAGTTTTTGTACTTTTTGGTGTTAAATAGAAATAGTTACTATATTAGACTTTTATTCGGGCTGAGATTCTTCATAGTTATTATATAATGTTTGAAGTAAATAATAACAATGAAATATTGTTTTAACAACATTAGCCATTTTATTACAAAATTTTAATTTTGTAAACTTAATTCAAAGGTTTAAAATTATTTCTAAATTTAATCTAAATAATCAAAATTATAATATTATTAACCTAACTTACTTAAAATTTCTCATCTCATTCATGCTTTTATAACATCATAATCATGTTTATTGTATTTAGCAGTTTAATATTAAATTTAACAAATAAAACCATCTTTTTTTTATCAAAATAACTAAGTTTGCAAGGATAAGAAACTCATATACTCTTATAATTGTACAATTTAAAATTTATTTATAGTTATCATTGTTAGATATTATTGTTATAAAGCTCCTTAATTTAAGGAGCAAATTAAGGAGCAAAACATGGAACAAAACAAGGAGTAAAACATGGAGCAAAACATGGAATAAAACAAGGAGTAAAACATGGAGCTTAATTCTAGGAGCAATTCAAGGAACCATTAATTTAAGGAGTAATTTAAGGAGTAATTCAAGGAGTGAATTTTCCTATAAATAGATGTGTAATTGTAATGAATTAACCATCCAAAGTGTTCATTCCAATTGAGAGAAAAGCTTAGAGAGAAAAGCTTTTGTGAGAGAAAATTGAGAGTAATTTTCTTGGGTGTAATTGGGTTGTGAGTTGTGAGTGTTGTAAACACCTTGTGTAATTTCTCCCCTTTCAGTAAAAAGATCTGCGGCAGTCAGGCGTAAGCAAGATTGGCCGAACTCCGTTATCCAAATTTTGTGTTATTTTTCTATCCTTGCTTTATCATAATCGGCTTATCGAGAATTTGCGTTATTTCCCACAACCAATGGTATCGAGCTATTGGTAGTGATTTACGTCAATTTTACGCAGAAATAGTCGAAGCTTGATCCGGAAGGAAGTCGATTTTAGTGGGAGCTTGATGACCGCAGATGAAGGAAGGGTGAAACTTCGAGAAATTTGATGGCCGCAGTTGGGTTTTGGAAAATGCGGATAGAGGATTATACGTATCGAAAATCTATATCAACTCTCTCGAGGAAGAAGCCGAGGAGGCTATGAAAGAAGAAGATTGGAATCTTACAGGCAGACAAGCCCGAGGTTATTCGATTGACGTTATCCGTAATGTTGCTTTCAACGTAGCAAAGGGAAAAGACCACGGCAGTCTTATGGCAGCTCTCTCCAATATGTATGAGAAGCCGTCGGACTAAACAAAGTGCACTGGATGAGGCGCTTGTTCATTTCATGGGATGACGGAAGCGCATCGGTAGCTCGACATCTCAATGAACTCAATACGGTTACAACCCGGTTGAGTTCGGTGGAAATTGAATTCGAAGAAGTACGAGCATTGATACTTTTGTCTTCTACCGAAATTTGGAATGCCTCTTTGTCACGTTTGTGAGTAGCTCATCGAGGCAATAAGTTGAAATTTGACGATGTTCGTGATTTGGTTCTCGGTGAAGAGATCCAGAGCGTAGAGAGACGGTGAATCGTCGGCCCTCTTCGGTTTTGCATACGAGTCGAGAGGAAGAAATTCAACCAAAGGAAATGGACGTGGTAGAGTACGACCTAGAGGTAGATCAAGGGCGACGAGAGTCCAAATCTGGGAATCCTAATAATTCCCCATGGCTCGAAGACTATCGAGTGTTGGGGTAATGGAAGAAGCAGAACCTACAAAAATCCGGTACAAGAATGCGAAGACAACAAGTGAAGGCGAGAGACAAATGTTACTTCCACCTCAGGGAGGAGATGATGCATTGATATGCTCTTTGGAGAGCAAGGAAGAATCTTGGGTGCTGGAGACTGCGGAGCATCGTTCCGTACTTCACGTAGAAAGAATTCTTCGAGAAATATGTCCCTAGGAAACCTTGGAAAGGTATATCTTGGTGATGATCAACCATGTGCTATTATTGGCAAAGGTGTAGTGAAGATTAAGTTAAACGGATCTGTTTGGGAGCGAAGGATGTCGCATATTCCCGACCTCGAGAAGGAACTTAATCTCGGTGGGGCGGTTGGCTAGTGAAAGGCTACACCACGATCTTCCATGGTGATGATTGGAAGATTTCAAAGGGTGCGATAGCCGGTTGCTCGAGGCAAGAAAAAGTGGCACTCTTTACATGACAGTAAGCACGTTGTTCAATCACAATTGTAGCAGGCCGATGAAACACACACCTGTGGCACCGAGAGATTAGGCCACGTGAGTGAGAAGGGGATGAAGATTATGCCTTTGAGAAAGGAAAACTTCCAGGTCTACAAGTCTGTAGAGATGGACATGTGCGGGTGTATACTTGGAAAGCAAAGAGAGTCGGCTTTCGGACAAGTGGTAGAACCCCAAAGAAGGAAAAGCTAGAGCTTATTCACTCGGATGTTTGGGGACAGCAACCGTCTCATCCATTGGTGGAAAGCAATGCTTCGTGACTTTCATCGATGATCGTTCTCGGAAGGTATGGGTTTACTTTCTAAAGCGTAAGTCGAAGTATTTGAGGCTTTCGGAAGATGGAAAGCTATGGTGGAAAATGAGACGGGTTTGAAGATCAAAAGCTCGGATCCGATAATGGTGGTGAATATGAAGACACGGATTCAAAAATTTTTGCTATGAGTACGTGGGATCGAGAATGGAAAGAACTGCTGCAAGCCACGCCTCAACACTGATGGTGTAGGCGGGCGTATGAACCGAACGTTGACGAAAGAGCCGAGATTCGTATACGGTCAGTCTACCGATGCGGTTACGGCGAAGCGATCAACACGGCGGCTACTTGATCAGCCCGAGGCATCTGTTCCATTGGAGCGTAGAATACCGGAGAGGAGGTATGGAGCGAAAAAGAGGTGAAACTATCACATCTAAAAGTTTTTAATTTGTGTAGCATTTGTGCATATCGTTGATCAAGGTAGGAATAAGCTTGATCCCAAATCCAAGAAATGCACATTCATGGTATGGTGAGGATGAGTTTGGCTACCGCATTTGGGATGACGAAAAGAAGAAAGTTATCGTGGCAGGAGATGTGATTTTTTCAACGAAAGGGTGATGTATAAGGACATGCATAAAATAGACGCCAATGCCTCGGAGGCGGGGAATGAGTCGGTATTTGCGGATGTATGATGTCCCGAGATACTTCCCCAGCAGACCAATTGTAATAAGTCCTCGCCCGGAGAGAACTTGCTGGACAAAGCGTACACAACATTCCGACACACCACTGACCTCTTACTCCGGTTCCTCGTATTGAGAAGGTCTTCTCGACCTCATGTGCCTAACGGGAGATCACATGAACTATATGTTCGTGATGGAGGGGAGCACGAGATGCTATGATGAAGCTTGTCGGACTCGAGATTCCAACAAGTGGGAGCTTGCTATGAAAGAAGAAATGAAATCTCTCATCTCCGACGGACATGGGAACTAGCCTGAGTTACCTATGGGAAAGAAGGCCTTCCTGACAAATGGGTGTACCGGGTGAAAGAGGAGCGTGATGGTTCCAAGAGATACAAAGCCCGCCTAGTTGTCGAGAGGCTTTCAACGGAAGGAAGGAGTTGACTACTGCCGACATTTTTGCTCCGTTGTGAAGCTTAATACTATCGGATCGGTATTGAGCATTGTAGCCATCGAAGATCTTCATCTTGAACAGGTTGGATGTGAAGACTCATTCGCTTAAGTGGAGATTTAGATGAAGAGATATACATGTACCGACGGAAGGTTTCTCGAAAGAGGGAAGAAGAACATGGTGTGCGGACTTAAGAAAGAGTTTGTATGGCACGAAACAAGCTCGAGACAATGGTACAGAAAGTTTGATAGCGCTACTTCAAGAGATATAGGTCCGGTTATATCATTTTACTACTTTATGTTGATGATATGTTAGTAGCGAGGTTCGGATATGGATGATATCGAAGATTGAAGCATCGGTGTCAAAGGAGTTTGACATGAAAGACTTGGGTCCGGTAAAAAAGATTCTTGGAATGCAAATCACAAGAAATAAGAAAGGATCTCTTGCGGTTATCTCGGGCAGGTACATCAATCGTGTTTTGCATAGATTGACATGAGCGATGCCAAGCCGGTTAACCATGCCAGCTGAGTCATTTTCGACTATCGAGGATCGATCCCCTCGAGACGAGAGGAAGAGAGAATTCATGGCTAAGGTTCCTTATGCCTCGGCCATTGGAAGTTTGATGTACGCAATGGTACGTACAAGACTGGACATTGGCCGTACGTGAGTTGTTAGTAGATTTATGTCAAATCCGTGGGAAAACTCGTTGGGAAAGCGATCAGAGTGGATTTTGAGGTATCTGCGAGGCACTGCAAGAAAAGTGTTTGTACTTTGGTAAAGGAGAGTTAAAAGTACAAGGATACGTAGATGCGGACTTTGGAGGTGAAGTTGATCACCGAAGAAGCACCCGGTATATATGTTCTTGTTGGAACTACAATTTGGTTAGTTGGATGTCACAAATCTACGAGAAAATTGTCACTCATCCACTACTGGTGAGTATGTAGCGATGTGAAGCTAGTAAAGAGATGATATGGCTTCAAGGTTTGTTAAGCGAGTTGGGATTCAAACAAAGAAGAATGTTACTGCGTAGTGATAGTCAAAGTGCAATACAACAGCAAAGAATTGACATTTCATTCTAGAACCAAACATATTGGACTTCGTTATCACTTCATCAGATCTCTATTAGAAGATGATGTGTTAATACTGGAGAAGATTCAAGGGAGCAAAAATCCAACAGATATGTTAACAAAGGTGGTGATTATTGACAAACTAAAGTTGTGCTCCAACTTCGGTTGTCTGCTATTTAGAATAACAAAGACTAGAAAAGCTATTTGCATTGATCGAGGTGTGAAGGATTGAAATCGGTCTTCAAGTGGGAAGATTGTTAGATATTATTGTTATAAAGCTCCTTAATTTAAGGAGCAAATTAAGAAACAAAACATGGAACAAAACAAGGAGTAAAACATGGAGCAAAACATGGAACAAAACAAGGTAAAACATGGAGCTTAATTCTAGGAGCAATTCAAGAACCATTAATTTAAGGAGTAATTCAAGGAGTGAATTTTCCTATAAATAGATGTGTAATTGTAATGAATTAACCATCCAAAGTGTTCATACCAATTGAGAGAAAAGCTTAGAGACAAAAGCTTTTGTGAGAGAAAATTGAGAGTAATTTTCTTGGGTGTAATTGGGTTGCGAGTTGTGTGTGCTGTAAACACCCTGTGTAATTTCTCCCCTTTCAAGAAAAGATCTGTGGTCCTGGAAGACGTAAGCAAGATTGGCCGAACTCCGTTATCAAATTTTGTGTTATTTTTCTATCCTTGCTTTATCATAAATCTGGCTTATCGAGAATTTGCGTTATTTCCCAACAATCATAGTTACATATTACATGTATCATCTTATTCTTACTTAAACATAAAAATATAAAATTTTAAACATCTTTTATTAATTTAAAGAATAGTTTTAATCAAATTTAATCAATATACATGCTTTTTAGGATGTAGAATTTTAATACAAATTGATCAAATTAAAGTATTAGATTGATGACTTAGTCCGAAGTATTATTTCATAAATAGTTAAATTTAAATTAATATTCATTTTTTTGTAAAATTTCTATGGGTTACATATTCCACTAGCCTCTGTATGTCATGTGAAATTATGTATATGAGTTAGTACAAAGCATACATTTTATATCAATTGATTTTTTTTTCTTTCTAAATCATATTCTCATTTGATTTAGAGAGATTTTAGTTTGTATTTATAAAATACATTTTATCTTTATTTTCTTTGAATTTTACGAGCAAAAAACAAGTTATATTTTACTATTATAATTTATATAATTCTTTATGTTTTAAATTCTTTATTTTTGTATGAATTACATCAATGAAGTCATGTCTATTAACTTGAAAAAAAAAATTTTGAGCGGTGGAATGCGAAATGAGTAGGCGCAATATGAAATAACTATCTTCTATTTCATTCCCTTCTTAGAAGTCCCAAATTATTATTATTATTATTATTATTATTATTATTATTATTATTATTATTATTATTATTATTATTATTATTATTATTATTATTATTATTATTATTATTATATATATGAAACTGTATAAGTTTTTATAATGTTCGATAACTTTAGGTCAATGACACACCTTTTTTTGTTGTTTGTATTCAATGTTCAAGTTGTAGAGTGTTTGTTTAATTAATATTATGTGTAATAACTTTATTTTGTTACACGAAAGGTTTATGCTACATGCTTGAGAACTTTTTTGGCTAAGTATTTTGTGGATCTTATTTATTTATGAAAATTTATTCATGAAATGATAAATGTGTGTATTGTGTATAATATAGTAACACTATGTTGGCCAATATTTTGTAACTATGTACACTGATAAAAATTGTGACCTTATGTTACTTTATATCCATGCTTTCTTGTAAAAACTGTGGCATTAGGCAATCCTATCGTTAAGAATTTTATTTTTTGATAAAAATTGTCAATATAGGTTATTCTATTAGTACGATTTTTAACCATAATTATATAGAGGTATCTTTTAGTATATTTTTGTCATAGTTTTTATAATCGTAGTTATAAATCTAGGACTACAATTAAAACTATAATTAAATGTCTTTTTTATTATGATGTTGATAAGTAAAAAAAGAATTATTTTAAACAAATTTTATAATGAAATAATTTTTTTTATATAAAATCATCTTATTTTTTTTTAAATAGGTTAACGATGATCATTAGTTAAGAAACTCTTCGTTTTTAATAATACACACATTTAAAGTATTTGGAGAGTTTATTCTTAATTTCTTATTCATATATTATATAAATGATTAAATTATTTAATATGTTTTCACTTTTAATTTATAATAAAAATGTGTAAAATTGTGTGTTTATTTTCGTACAATATTAAAAAATATTTATTTATTTTCGTATAACATTAGAAAATATATGTTCATTTATATTATAAAAAAAATGAATATATGTTTTTCTTAAAAGATTAAAAATGAAAATACATATATAAAAATGTTATGCGTGCAATTAAACTATTTATTTTACTTATAATTTTGGCGTTTTAATTGTACAAATAAAAGATAAAAGTGGATATTCGTGTATAAGTATATACACAAACGATAAATAATAATACTAGGTATTGACATAAGTAGATTGATCTCTTAGCGCCTTAATGTTTATTATAAAATTATAATTGAAGAAATAAAAGATGTAATATTTATTTCACAGCGATAAGTAAATTTGTAAAATGAAAAAAAAAATGGTTTACTAAGTACTCTAACAATAAATTCTCATTTTTTACTTACAAACACAGATTTAAACATTACTAAGTATTGTTTGATAAAAAAAGTTATATTTATTATGTTTTTTGTTTATATTCATTATAATTTTGTATAAAAAAAACCCTATACTAATAATTTTTTAAAATTAAATTACATATGTTTTTGTCTTAATTATACCATATTAATCACAATACTTTGTTTCTAACTAGAGTTTCCGATTGAATTCTTCGTTCATTTTCTCTGATGATTATGTTCACAATTTATTGAAAATTATTTTAATATTTTTCTATAACTAATTGTTTTATTGGTACATGAATAAGTATATTATTTTGAAAAACAATAAGTACGTGGATATTAAATATTTAAGATTTAAAATTAATTAATATTTTTATTTTTTATTTTTATATTGGATTTTTTTTTACTACTTTCGTGAAAACTATGATTTAAAATAACTTTGTACTAATTTATTCAAAGTTTAAATAATGCAAGTGTATTTTTTTAAATTTTATTTTCTAAATTTTAAAAGAGGAGAAGAAACAAACTAATTTGATATAAGTTATTTAATTATTTTTCACAAGCATGAGATAACTTTGAATCTCATAATGTTTAACAAAAATGTTACTACTAGCTATGAATACAATCAGGAACATAACTAAGAACTAAATTTTAGAAGTACCAAATAATTAAATAAAAAATTATTGTTGAATTATATTAATCATTTACAATATTTTCAAAAATGAAGTTTGTAAAGTTTAATTTTCTTAACTTTAATCTAGTAATAAATTTTTTAATTTTATTAGGTGAAAACATCTCAAAGTTAATTGTTTAACAAAAAATACTTTTTTATATATATTTTCACAGTTTTCATTGAAGATCAGTTTTTTTAATTTATATTTTCTCTTTTTTGGCTTTCAAATTCAAATTGATTATTAATTTATTCTAAGATGTATTATCTAATAATTTAAATTAGAGTCGCCATCGTCCGTCCAGAGTCCATGCAGTAGTTTCGTCCCTATGTATAACTTTAATAAGATGTGACTTAATGATACGTACAAAACTTAGATAAATAAGCTGAAGGTTTGGGGTTTTAATTCAGATTACATGTTGCACTAATCCGTGTCTTGCCTTGCACAGGTCTAAAAAATAGTAATTATTAAATATGTTAATAAATTTTAAAAAAAATTTGTTCGTTAATTAAATACATCTTAATTATGTAATAATTGTATAGGTTGGCAATTTTTTTTTTTTTTTTGATAATTCAACTTTGCAATTAGTAATTGAATTTTGTATTATTTATTAAAAGGTATCAAACTTACATAAGAATATTAAAAATATTCAGTTCCAATCTCAATTACGAATGCGTATGTTTAAGTTGTTGAAAACTTGATTATTGGTTAAATGAGGGTGTTAGTTTTTTTTTTTTACTATTTATCAAACTAACTTATTTTTTATTAATTATATCGTTGAAAATTGATTAAATTAAATTATTGAAAACTTGTACACTTAAACTTAAAAACTTCGAACACAATATTTAAAGATATATTAGTGGGTGTGGCAATGTTTAAAGATATGCTAGTGTACTTGGCAATGACAGACTTCATTTTTAAAGTGAAGTAGCTTAAATCCTTCTCTTTATAAAAATATTATGCTTTAAATTATTCTTAAATTATTATAGCTATTCGTCCAAACCTTAAGTTTATGGTTTATGGTATATGTAAAAAAAAATTATCATTTTAAAATCACCAATTTCTATGATAATTTTTGTTATTAACCATGAATATAAATGAAAAAAAAAAGAAATTTGTGCTCAAATAATTAGAACGAGCACTATTATGCATATGCACTTTTACTTTATTAATTTATCATTATAATTATTATATTTATTTAGTGATATAATATAATATTTTATAACTATTATTTTAAATTATTAAATAAAATATATTAAAATTTTAATATTCAAATGTTATTGTGTCTTGCCTTGGCCTTTTAGCCGGCCCAACAAGTTAACAACCACGAAAACGATTTAATCAAACCATTTTTTCCTTAAAAAAATGGATTTTGATATTTTTTTTTAATTTATGACACATAAACCCAACACGAACATAGCAAGAACATGATGAATCAACTAGAAATATACATTTTTTCTAAATAAATTTACAGAACATATCACATTTATTAAATGGATTGATACTATAAACACGAAACGATGCTCTTATGCACACATTACCCAAACACATGATTTCGCAAATTTCAATTGTAACTATCAAACTTTCATCAATTGGTCAGGCACAATAAACATGCATCTTATAGAAAATGTTTCTTAATAATGAGACTTTCTCAATGTGTATTGAGAGTGTGTGAACATCATCTAAACTATAGCTCATATTCTTTAGATCTATATTTCAACACGAAGTTAGAAAATGTTAGTAATATGTCCCTGAATCAAAGATAAAAACATATAAAAAAATGTAGATATGTAACATACATATAAACATCCCTCTAAAAAAATGGATACAAGATATCAAAGGTTCTTTTATTTTTTTTAAAGTGATTACTTTAATCCTATAATTTGTGGATTAAGCACCATTAGTCCTATTATTATGAAATACATAATATATTTAATCACCTTGTTATATATATAAATATGTAAGTATAATAACTTCATCATCTTGAGGTTGTTTATATGTATGTTACATATCTTCATTTTTTATATGCTTTTATCTTTGATTCAGGGACATATTATTAACATTTTCTATCTTCGTACGCTATAGTCTAGATAATACTTACACTCTCTCAATACACATTGAGAACATTGAGAAAGTTTCATTACGAAGAAACATTTTTTATAGGATGCATATTTGTTGTACCTAATAAATTGAAGAAAGTTTGTTAAAATTTGCAAAATCATGTGGTTGGGCAATGTGTGCATAGGGATATCGTTTCGTGTGTTTATGGTATCAACCAATTTAATAAACGTGGTGTGTCGTGTAAATTCATTTAGAAGAAGTGTATATTTGTAATTGATCCATCATGTTTTTGCTATGTTTGTGTTGGGTTCATGTTTCATCAATTAAAATAAAATAAAAAATACCAAAATACATTATTTTAAGGAAAAAAATTGTTTAATTGAATCCTTTTCATGGTTGTTAACTTTGTTGGGTCGGCTAAAAGGCCAGGGCAAGACACAATGACATTCAAGGGCATTTTTAAAAATTATATTATATATTTTTATTGAATATTAAAATTTTAATATATTTTATTTAATAATTTAAAATAATAGTTATAAATATTATATTATATCACTAAATAAATATAATAATAATAATGATAAATTAATAAAGTAAAAGTGCATATGCATAATAGTGCTAGTTCTAATTATTTGACCACGAATTTCTTTTTTTTCATTTATATTCATGGTTAATAACAAAAATTATCATAGAAATTGGTGATTTTAAAATGATAATTTTTTTTTACATAAACCATAAACTTAAGGTTTTGACCAATAGCTATAATAATTTAAAGAATTATATTTTTAAAAAGAGAAGGATTTAAGCTCCTTCACTTTAAAAAGGAAGTCTGTCATTGCCAAATACACTAGGCATATCTAACAAACATGCCCATAGTTCATTTAGCAAATTTATCAGTGGTTCGTAATTTAAAGTCTTTTCTCATCACTTGGATTGAGACAGCTGGTTGATTAGAGCACTTTGACAAATAGCGTCGCCGGAGAAAAACAGAACAGTCAATAAATATGAAGCAACAACTAGCTCAAATCCCATGACAATAATTTCATTACGTGTATTTGTTACAGAATACACCAGTAAAGAAGGAATAGAACTAGGTAAGAAACTCCATGCAATAGACGCTGATAACCATGGAAAGCTCTCTTGCGGCTCCACAGGCTCTTCACCCTTTTGAAACTTGGAATAGTTCCATCTTTAGTGTTCCCTATACTGTGGCATTCTGGTGGAGCTTTGAATTGGTTTGAGTTCTTCAAGGAGGCAATGCGATAGGAACCCTTTTCCCCTAAAGAAAGACAAATCTACCATCATTTGAATTGCTTGTGTCAACCTTCATCCTTGTATAACTTATAATGAAGAAAATAAATACAATGAATCTCATACATGATTGGCCAAAGTTGCCAGCAAAAGGCAGTTTAGGCTGCGAGCAAACTACCCTGACAGCAGAGAAAACCAACAAGAATGCCAAGAAGAGCTCCAGCAAGCACCTGAGATGGGGTATGGCCAAGGAGTTCTTTCAGCTTCCTTTCGCTGATAGGATGCCCTTGAAATAAGTCCTCAAGGATCAAATTTAGAACCTGTAAGATGCAATTTGCAAATGACACTGTAATATATAGCATAATTGATTCATTTAATAAAAACAGATTGAAAGCGTCAAAAGGACTAAAATACTAGTAATGCCATCCATGAGCTGTTCCTTGTTTAGTCTATTCCTTTTTTTCAGAAGACACATATGACAAGCATTTAACATTCTTTCCAGCTTTATATGAATCAAACATGTGAGCTCCTGCTACCTCATGCTTGGAATCCAAAATTTGATCTTCCAATCTCAATTGTAAGAAATAATAACCATGATCAAATTATCCAACATTTAGTAGTCATCTTATATACCATAGTAAACTTCAGATTTATAAGGACAGGTTAAATCCAAATTATACTTCACAGATTAAGAAGAATGAAAAGATTATTATTATTGTTAAATTATCAAACTGAGTAATAAACAATATATAATTCTAAGTGTCCTAACTTTATTAATAGTAATAAAGATAAAAGTGTCTCACATTGATTAAAAATGATAGTGTAACGTTTATAAGTAATCATTAACATTGTTATCATTGGAGGTTAAATTTGTAGGATTTGATGACTCAAGTTGTTTATAGACTCTATATAATATGTTATGAGAGCTTCCACATCAATGCGCTAGAAAGAAAGGGAAAATAAATAAATAATGGACCTCCCTCAAAAATAAAATATATGGGCTTTGCAAAAGAGAAAGTCTTGTGCATACATGGGTTGTATGCCACTATTTCTCATGACCGTTGATTCTCCCTTAAAAAAAGGATAATTGTTAATTTTGGATAAAATTAACATACATGATTGAGTAGAGGGCATAATACTGTTGTATTTATAAATTTCTCATCGTAAAAAGAAAAAAAAAGACATGTGACCCAATATAATTTGAATATAATAAGATAGGTCAAAATACAATCTTTAGCCAAATGATCCACACTTTTATGGTATATTATAGTAAAAATGAAAATGCCCCACTTCTCATATTTCTCATGTTATTGTATTCTGTAATGTTTTTACATAATTTACTACCTAAAAGAAAATGATCCGAAGTAGAAGCAACTCCAATGGGGATCCCAATTGCCAAACCAAACTGCAGACAAGAAACTATTAAAAGAATTCTCAACCAGATTAATCCAGCTGAAGTTAAAATAATCCAAGAAGCAGCAATGACACGCCTCCTTGTCAGTAACTAAGGCAAAAGCTTTAAGTGGCACTGATATGGCTCAAATTCTCCAAAAATTTGCATACTACATTTATTATAAAATAGGTCCATCAATTCTACCCCTTTCCACAATCATACTATTCAAACCTAAATCATACTTCCCATTCTAAATAAAAGAGTTGAATCAGATGCATATTAGATGAGCAACATAAATAGAAAAAGAAAAGCATAGCGAGTTCCTACCTCAGCTTGCATACCAGCATGGCGACGAACACCAATAGCATCATACATAACAATAAGACTAAATCCCAAGCAAACTGGAAAAAGAGAATCTGCAACACCGTGGCAGAGCGCCACTGAGGTAGTCAAAGCTGTGCACAAGGCAGAGTGTGACGAGGGCATCCCACCCGAAGAAAACAATATTCTCAAATCCCATTTCCTTTCCACAAAGAAATTCAATAATATCTTTATTGTTTGAGCCAAAAACCAAGCGACCAATCCAGAAACGAAAGTGGGATTCGCTGCTAATTGTGCCACAAATGGACTAATCTTCACCTTGGCATTCGAAGTCACGCTCAACAAAGCTATCCCGAGCCCATTGCTCTGCAAGTATGTACCATTACTATCATCAAACACTTTCTCTGCATCTCTATATGCTTGTAGAAATGGAACCCACTTTGAGGTTCGAGAAAAAATCAAACCTTTGATGCTTCGGATGACTGAGACCCAAACCGATAATGGGTTTAAGGGAACACCGGAACTAACCCAATTTCGTTTTGGGTCATTGGAATGAAAAGGAGTTCTGTAAGAGAGAGAAATGGAAGAGGTCCTCAGTTTCTTGAAGCTAGTTAACCTGAAGCAGCTGAAGTACGAGGCGTAAAGCGGCTTGGCCCGAAAGCTGATACAATTAAAGGAACCGAACGTGGGTTTTAGCATCACAGACTCCATAAGAAGAGGGGCTTCTTCAACAGAATGTCAGTCAGCATTTCAAAGGGATAAGCATAGATAGAGTCGAAATGGAACAGAACGAGAGACTTCGAGAAATAGCTTTATCGAAATCAGAGAGGGCGACCAACAGTTTGATTGTAATATGGGTTTAAATTTATAAACGTGTGGTTGGGACTTGAGATATAATAGGGCTACATACGTATCATAATCACTATGAGTACCACTTGAGTTTTGAAGTTAAGCAAAGAATATGCCAAGGCTCAGTCATCTGCTATTATTTATTCTAATTTTTTTATGAATTTTGAGAAAAGGCATATACCATGGTATAATTTTGACAAAAATTATATACTATAGTGTTAATGGTACCTCCTTATTTCTAAGTCCTGATGTTTCATGTACCAGATGGCCATGATGCTTATATTATAATTTATAGGTGATGTGTAGTAAAAATTATTTATATTAAAATATTTGTGTTAATTAATTTTTTATATTATAAAATATCATAACAAAAAAATTATTTGTATATTTTTTTTATCAATAAAATAAAATATTAAAAAAATAATTTTATTTTATTTAAAATATTAATAAAAAATAATTTTATTTTTCTATAATCTTTTTATACAATTATAATATCAAATGATACTAAGTAAATTATTTTAACTTAAAATAATATACATTTGCCTCATTTTTCTCTATATTTGTATGGTATCGGCTAAAAGATTGACACTAGTAGTAAGATTGTCGCCCGGGGATACTGGTGCTTAGATTTCGTCCTATGCCTCTTGTGTTAGTGGAAAGTATACCTGAAATCATATGCCACACTGATTTTGATATTAACGTGATATTTTAAAGCAAATCTCATTTACTATTAATAATAAAGTGACAATTTTGGCATATTAAACAGTAAAAAATGAAACTAACACAAATGCAATATAATATAATATAATCAAAATAGGATTCATATTATTAATTACTTTATTATTCATGGAGGATGTGTGAGAATGTGTAAAAAATATTTGTTGATTCAAACAATCCAAAAAATTTATCAGTATTTGAAAAATTGTTAACGATTTTTATTTAATGATGGCATTTAATTAGATATTAATTTTCAGAATTTACAAGAGGTGAATAGTGCAACTAATATTTTTAAATCTAAGTAAATATAATATAAATATAACATAATACGATATTAAAATATAAATTTTTTTATAACTAACCTAGATTTTATAAGTATCTTTTTAATAATTTTATTACTCATTTAAAGTTTATATTTTACTATACACAATAATAAAATATATTTATTATTTTCAATTTTTTAACAACTATTCAATAGATATTTTTGTTTTTATTTATTTTTTTTTCGAAATTATTAGTTATTTTTTAAAGTTAATTAATAATTTTTATAATTTTTAATTGAGTTATATGGATTTGTAGTTATCATAATTTTATATTAAAAAGAATACGTGATCATAAAAAATATCATTTAATAGATTTTTAGAATTGTTATCGATCAATTTGAATATTTAATGAATTAGATTAGATGTAATATACTAATAGATTATGAATTATAAAATTTAGGTAGATGGAATAAAATTATGTAAATTTGATATGTTGTACATCCCTTCAAACATTTAAAAATTTTCAATGTATTCAATTTTGATAATTATGCACACAAAAAAAGAAAAAAAAAACTATTCTATTGTATCAATATTTATAATTTAATATGAGTTAGTTTTATTTTATAATATGTTTTAATTATTATTTTTTTTTAATTTTCACTTACACAATATCCACGTAGCTCTGTGAAAATGCCATACATACTTATAACATGCTACTTATCTTTGTAAAATTTTCATACATATATATGAAAATTTATATTAAAAAATTCAATTAAGTATTACATTTGTCAAATAAATTAAAATTGGAGCCTAAATAGTGTGATTAAAGAAATATGTGTTGGTAATTGAGTTTTATAAAATGATTTAATGTAACAAAAAGAGAATTGGGTACACTAAATACGTTATTTTTAGATTAATTTGATAATTTGAAAGTAAAATTTATTTATTTTTAACTTGAAGGATAAACTTAAATTATATAAAGTATTATTTAATTTAAAAAATTATAGTTATTTTTAATATTGAAATTACATGCTCAATTGTATATTTTGAATTTTTTTTAAAAAGATTATTTAAGTGGAAAATTTTAACTTAAAAAATAGAAAAAATAGTAGTAGAATGATACCAATTATGATAAAAATATATAAAAAATTATTAATTTTTGAATGTTGTATTATAAATTTACTAATTATAAAAAAATATATTAGAATTCTAAAAATAAAAAATGTTAGGTAAGGTGAAAACAAATGTACATTTTTTAAAATTATTATGTGTTCAAACATATATAATTTCATATTTTATAAATTATAATTAATTTATAGAATATATAACAACTAAAAAATACTTTATGTATTCTATTTCTAATATTTTTTATTTTTATAATTTTAATATACTTTTTCATAATTAATAAATTTATACTATCTTATAAAAAAAATTATAACTTCGTTCCGGTTAAAAAAAAATTTGTTAAATAAAAATTAATCGATGAGATTAGTATTAAGAAATTTAAAAAATATATCTCTAAACTATAAACTTAGAAGGATAGTTAAGGTACAAACTGTATTAAAATAATAATTTTTTCCAAAATATCACAAAAAATTTAAAATAATTATTTTATCCAAAATATCATATTCTTTACTTACACTTTATTGCAATGAAAGTCGCTATATGATATTAACGAATTTCATTTCATATATATTTAACAATATAAAATCGATATTTTTAATGAATTTATGATTTAAAGTTATATCATTTCATTTAAATCTTATTTCAAATACAAAAATAAAAACTATTTTACTTTTGTGACACATATTTAGTGACACAATAATTTAAGTTATAAATTTATATAATTATTTATAAATAATATTATTTTAAATTTTATCATTTTTTAATATTTTCACAAATATAATTTTCTTAAAAACTTATTAATATTACCAATATATTTAAAATAAATTTATTAATTAACATATTAGTAATATATCTATATTTCTATTAATAAATATTAGTAGAGGTTTTCTTTAGATATTTGTGGTAAAATTTGAATTTTTTTAATGTAAGGTGATATTAATTTTTAAAATTAATAAATTATATCATTATTAATAAGATATATATATATATATATATATGATAATTTATTAAAAATATTTTAACTCAAATAAACTCAAATGAGTTCATGAATGGATTCTTTAAAGAGATAAAGAAAGACATATGTCTCTTTATTTTTTTACAAAGAAAAATTAAATGTAATATTTATATAATTATAAATAAATTTATGTATAAAATAAAATTGTGTCCCCAAGTTTTAAATATTAAACTTTTTAATACTTAAAACTCATTATAAATTTAATAATTTAAATATATTAATATTTAAATAAAATAAAATATATTTATTTAATGAAAAACTAAAAAATAATTACAAAATATTTTTACTATTTTTATATATCACTCCTAATCTCTATTCCTACATCTATCTTGACATCATTTATATTTCCTTATATGAATATCACTTTATTGGCGTGCATAAACATGTCAAGGACCTGTAAATGATTTTCAAATATAAATTACTAATATTTATTATACCAAGTAACGGTATTATCATAATAATTTTTATTATTATTATAATAAAAATATATAAATTATTTATTAAATTTTAATATCATTATTATAATAAAAAAATATAAATTATTTATTAAATTTTAATATCATTATTATAATAAAAATATATACATTATTTATTAAATTTTAATATCATTATTATTATAAAAATATATAAATTATTTATTAAATTTTAATTCATTATTATTGTATAAAATTATCATTAATAAAAAATTATTATGGTAATAATAAATACAATATCATCATCATTTAACATTTATAGATAATTATTTAATACGATAGAAATTAAATTCATTACTTTAATGTAAAAATTTAAATTTTAAATTTTAAACGTGTTATTTAAAAAAATATTGTATATAATTTTAAGAAAGTTATTTTTTTATTTTTTTCTTTATTTTTTTAAAATATATTTTGGTATATTATTTGTTATTTAAATTAGGCAATAGAAAAAAATAAAAATTATAAAAATAATACTCCAAAATTTATAATAATAAAAATATCAATCAAATAACATTTAACGAGTTTCAATTAGATACTAATTAATATTGAATGGATTAAAATGATTTTAATTTAATTTAAACAATGTTAATAATATGATCATATTGATTTGTCGATCAATAAACCCAAATCCAAATATTCGAATTTTGGTAAAGATTATTGTAATAGTAAATAATATTCTTCTAAATAGTGTTATTTAATTTTAAAAATATAAATAAAAGAATTGGTACTTAATAAATAATAATAATAATAATTGAAGTAGATTCTTAAACATGATTAATTATTTATATTTATATAAAAAAATTCATGTTAAATAATAAATGAGTTAATTTAAATTATTATTTAACACAATTAATAATTTATTTATGCAGGTTAAATTAATATTATGTTATTCACTTATATTTGTCTTGTATAGTGTAATAACATACATTATTTAAAAAAAAATGATGTATATTAATTGACAACTTTTAATTGTTATGATGCATTTTCCACTGAAAATAATAAATTCAACAAAAATATTAATTGATTAATTTTTTTAATAATTATCCATATGGAAATGATAAGTTCAATAGTTAATAAATAACATGAAATAACATGAGTTATCACTCAATTAAATTGTAGCAATATTTATGTAAATAATGTAAATAAAAATACACAATAAAATTATCAAATATAACTATTTATAATAGGTGTGATATATTTAATATAAAAATATTTTAAAATTATAATTGTATTAAAAGAAACAACAAAAAATTTGAAAAAAAGAAGAAGCTAAAATTAAAGGATAATTTTATCATATATATAAAGATATAATAAATGTTTATTTATTCATATTTATAAAGTAACAAGTTTATTCTCTTTTAATTTGTACGTTTATTTCTGTTTTAGAGGTACATATGTTGGTTGCCTGGTATAAATCAAAAACTTAAATTCATATTTGATTGAATAATAAGATATAATATATTTATATTTAATCAATTAATATATATTTATATAAAATAAAAAGAATAAATTTTAAAATTTTTATATTATTTAATATTTACAAATAAAATATAGTATTATATATATATATTGTGAGTCAATAAGTTAACTTTTAAATTAATTTATATAATTTATTTTTACATAATTATTTAATAAAAATAATAAAATTAATATAAATACAAATTTAACATAACATTATAAATTTTATTTTAGTATATATATATTTGAATTATGTGTATAAAGTTTGTACATGTAAGTAAGTATTTAATTGTTTAGATAAATACCAAAATGCTTAAACTATTAATCTATAAAAAAACTATTGAAATAAATAATAATATTGTAAAAATAAATTTAAATATAATTTAATTCATACATAATTTAGACAAAAATATTAATTATAACTTCACAGCGAAGTGATAAATGTAAAGTGTGCCTTATTTAAAGCATAAATTTTTTAAATTTTAGTATTTTGATCATAAGCATTACATTTAACAATTTAATTTTTTAATTTCATATTATATATTTAAGAATTTTGATACGTATAAAAATGATAATTTGAAAATTTAATTTTCTTAATTTAATAACTTTTTTTAAAAAAGACTAAAGCAATAAAGTCAAACTATTATATTTAAAATTTTATTTTATTAAATTCATAGTATAAATTTAAGAGTATTGTGTTATCATTGTTTACAAATCTAATTTTAAAAAAGTGACTTCGATGACAATTTAAAAAAATATTTAAATACAACTTAATTCATATATAGATAAAATATATAATTTAAGTATAATTTGATTCATATATGAATAGACAAATAATATAGTTATAATTATATAATTTAATGATAAGTGTAAAGTGAAAAATGTCATTTACAAAAAAGAAAAAAATTAAGTATTGATATTATCACATTACATCATTGTGATATTATTATTGTATGTATTTTTATTATAAAGTGATGTTTTAAAAATTCATTTTTCACGTCATAATATAATTTGAATTAAAAATTCAGAAAAAATTCTTTGTATATAAGTAAACAAGTAATGTAGTAATAATTACATAATTTAATAGTATGTGTAAAGTGTCCTATAAAAAAATTAAATATTAATATTATCACAATATATAATTTTTGATAGTAATATTCATATATAAGTGAATAAATTACGTAATTACATAATCTAATAATAATTATCAAGTATCCTATAAAAAAACAAAAATTCAAATATTTATATTATTATAGTACATAATTTTAATATTATTATTATGTGTATTTTTATTAAAAAGTTGTGCTTTAAAAATCTATATTTAAATGACATGATAATAACTACTTGATCGTATGATAAGTGTAATGTATTTTATAAAAAAAAATTAAAAATTTATATTATTATGATAAATAATTTTTTTAACTTATCTTATCTCAAATATTTTTTTTTACGAATAGGATGAAATCAAAATAATACAAATCATATATCTTATTTGTTTAAGTAAAAGTATAAAAACAAAATATAATTGTTTATAATATAAAATTTTAATAAAAAACATGTGAAAAAAAATGATGAAACATCATATTTAAAATGAGGTTTATTACATCAACGATTTATACGTAGGTGGTAGAACCCAATATCTCTATTTTGATTTATGACAAATGCCCTCTTTTTTTCTTATGTCTATTTATTTTGCCTATTCAACGTTAATCCCTCAGCAGTTCTTATTTTAATTTTTCGGAGAATTTATGAGTTTATGTAGTAAATGGGAACAAAGGTGGTTATATGCAGACCACGTTTGAATTTTCAGCTCCAAAATTGTCTTTCGAGGCCAAATTAGTCACCCGCACCTTGCTTACTCAATTTATTGCCTAATTCTTTGCGTTAATTTGATTTTATCAATTAATTTGGATTAATTACTTAAATAGTATTATTATTTTATTTTTAGCATCTTTCATTCTTGAAGGTAACTTAATGGTAATGATAATTCAAAAAAGTATTAATTTGATATAATTTTTTATTTAATTATGATTTTTTTATATATACATAAATATAAATGCGATATTTAAAAATATTTTTGAATAAATAATTAATTGATTGTCTCAAAGTATTATCTAAATATCATTTAATAAATTTATTATTTAAATATTACACTTATATTATTATATATGTGAAAAATCATCACTTAAATGATAAATTATATTAAAAATAAAATAACGAACCAAATTAAATTAATATCAATTGTATAACTGAGAGCTATAAAATTATTTTGTAGTAAAATATAATTTTTTATATATAAAATAGAGAATTATATTTAGATATTTAAGTATAAAAAGTATATCATGATATAGAACTAATAAGAAATTGAGAGTTATAATAGATTTTTCTCGATTAAAGATAAAACTTTCATGTTATGTTATAAAAGAGATATAAAATTAGATTTGATTTATGATTTAAACTTAAGAGTATATTTAACAATACATATTGTTAAAAAATAAAACACTAACAAATACAAATACTTTTTTTCTATGTTTGTTGCATGCATATGTTTTCTTGAACAAAAAAAAATAAGTGGGATTTTTAGTAATAATAAAAATGAACGAAAAATATTAAAAATATATCAAAAAAATTATATTAAAAAATTGTTAAAATAAAATGTAAAATAATATAATATTAGAGAAAATGAAAATTTAGAAAACAAAATATTAGAAACTTTAAAAATATGAATAAAAAACCTTAAAAACTTTAGTTTTAAGTTTATCATAATGCTTTTTTTATTTTTATTTTTATAATATTTAATACTAATATTTTATTATTAATAATTAAAGTTAAATAAATAAAATATTTTTAAATTATATTATATTAATTCAAGAAATATTTTTATATAATATATTATTATAATTTTATATGTGCAATTAATTAATGTTTGCTAAATGCGTATATAAAAATACATATGTTTAATCATTATATCCTCAATTCATTTATATCATTTTTGTACGTATATTTGTTAAATATTATTGATACATATAATGATGTAACAAAATATGGACATATAAAATTAAATATGATCTATTATTAAAAATTAAATATTTATTTAATACTAAAAATATTCATGTAATTAATTATTTATAAATTTTTTGATTAGTGCTACAATCCCATCTAGTCCTCGTAAAGCTCCACCCATATATATTACATGTACTTATACGTAGATATTATTTAAAAAAAATCAATAATTTATTGTTTGTTTGGTTTAATTGGAATTTAAGTTTAAATTAAAGCAAGATTATTTCATAATTGTGAGAAAAAAAATCAAAATAGTAGTTTTGATTAAGTTTTTAATTGGTATATATTATTTAATTCTTTTGATTGTTAAAATAGTATTATTAAATAAGTGTCTATGAAGGATAAATTTTAATATTTTATTATTAAATTTGAGTTAAAGTTAATCTTATATAAAAAATGTGTATTTTTTAAAGGTTAAAAGTAAAAATTCATATTTAATTGAAAGAGCAACAAAAATAAAGATAGATTAGAGTTTGTTATGTTTGAAGGAAAATACATAAAATAATCAAAATATCTTTTTGATAAATAACAAATATGATGAAATGATAAAGATATTAAAATATTGGTATTTAAATAATATTTATTATGTTATGAACCATTTTTCATAATCAAATGAGCTCAAGACATATTTTACAAATAAAAGTAACACTTAATATGTCATCCCAAAACCATAAACGAAAGGAAAATCTAATCATAATTATTATCTTTTATATGATTTTGTTTCATGTTAGAGGATTATTTTAGATGATATTTAGGAGATAAATATCTCATTATTTATTAAGTTTTTAGTATTTAAAAATATTGATTATAAGAAAAAGAATGAAAATGAATATATTTTTGTAACATTAATGGGAATGGTATGATACCTTACAAAGAGTATAAAGTTTCGTTAAAAAGTCATAAATTTATCGATTTTTTATAATTTTTGTCATTTTATAAAATATACTGAGTGAGTTCATGTCAAATCTTCACATGCCTTATCAGGGGCGAGGCTGGGAAATTTTTACTGTGACCCATTGATGCCATCTGCTAACCCCAAAATTCCATCTAGACAGCGGTGGTGTCCGACCCCATGCAGCTACAAGTTCTGGAGCGAAATTTCGATGAAGGAAATGGAAATCCAAGCAAGCAAAAGATTAAAAAGATGACATCTGAAATGAGTTAGCATGGTGTTATGATTGATTAAAAATAATATTAAGTTTTTTAGTCAAAATAAGAGGTGCTTAATTTAGAAGAAAATTCATGGAAAGTGGCTTACCATATTGTCAAAGATGGAGTTGCCTAACCTTATTTGAATAAAGAAAAAGCAAATTAGGTAGCTTAATTTTATTGAATGAAGAAATGTTTGACATATGAAATGAGAACTTGAAGGCTATAAATATGGCTTTATTTCTTCATTTATAATCATCCCAAAAATAGAGAAAAGCTTTTATGAGAAGTTCTTAAGTGAGGGAATTTTGTGGGAAAATTCTCTTGGGCTTGTAATTGCTCTTGTCTTTTGGGTGTGTGAGAAAATTACTGAGAGTGTGGTTGTACCAATTTTTCACATAGTAAATTTTTCTCTAGTTATCTTTTGACAACGAAAATGATTTTTCTCTAATTTGGAGTTTTCACTATAATTCTTGTGTTATGTATTATCTATTTCTCTGTTATTTAATATTCTGTTAAGAAAGATCTTGGGAGGGAGAATTTGTGATTATACCATTTTATCCAAATTTCTTAACAACTGGTATCAGAGCCAATTTCAAAGAAAGAAGGAGAAATGTCAGGAGTCAAGATTGACATTGAGAAATTTGATGGGAGAATCAATTTTGGCTTGTGACAAGTACAAGTCAAAGATTTGTTGATCCAATATGGGTTACACAAGGCGTTAAAGGGGAAACCAGCCCTTGTTACTAGTATTGAGTCCAGTAAAACCAATATAAGTGATGAAGATTGGGAAGATCTTGATCTAAGAGCTGCAAGTGCAATTCGGCTTTGTTTAGCCAAAAATATTCTTACAAATGTACATGGAATATCTATGGCCAAAGAACTCTGGGAAAAGCTTGAAGAATTGTATCAGGCAAATGGCATTTCAAATCGGGTGTATTTGAAAGAGCAGTTTCATACTTTGCGTATGAATGAAGGAACTATTATGTCTGACCATCTAAGTGTTCTCAATGGTATTGTCTCTGAACTGGAAACCATTGGAGTTAAACTTGATGATGAAGATATAGCTTTAAGGCTCATCTAGTCTCTTCCATCTTCTTATGATCACATGAAACCTATCTTGATTCATGGAAAGGAGAAAATAATTTTTTCAGAAGTTACTAGCAAGTTGTTTTCTGAAGAAAAAAGGCTGAGTGGTGAAAGAAATGTTTCGCCTGAAAACTCAGCATTGGTAGCTGACAACCGAAAGAAAAACAATTTCATGAAAAAGAAGATAGTGTGCTGGGGGTGTGGACAATCTGGGCACCTCAAAAGAAATTGTCCAAAGGGTGGAGCTGATCCTACAAGAAGCTCAAATACCGACGGTGACGCTAATAGTATGTCTGTTTTCAAAGATTATAGTGATGCTCTTTGAAAAGAGCGTGTACATCCTCATGGCATGCCGCTAGTCTCTAAATATTGCCATGAAAGAGGGTGTGTTACTGGTAGCGGGTCCATAAGTTTGCACACGGGCATTGGCTTGGTATAGATGCAAGGTGTGTGGTGGAAAGAATGTCGATGGCTGATGAACTCTCGGGAAAACCAAGTATGAGAGTTGCACCATAAATTTCAGCAAGTTTTTTTTTCGACATGAGCCGATGTGAAATTCTTAGAATTGATGATTAATTCTAAGTGGGTGTACTCTTTATGGTGGAGTATGATAATTCTCGGTGTAGAGAATTATGACTGTTGGAATAGACAGTGTTGTAGTGGTAACCATGTTTATTTTTAATCAAGGTGGAGATTGTTATGATTGATTAAAAATAATATTAAGTTTGTTAGTCAAAATAGGAGGTGCCTAATTTAGAAGAAAATTCATGGAAGGTGGCTTACCATATTGTCAAAGATGGAGGTGCATAACCTTGTTTAAATAAAGAAAAAGAAAATTAGGTAGCCTAATTTTGTTGAATGAATAAATGTTTGGCATATGAAATGAGAACTTGAAGGCTATAAATATGGCTTCATTTCTTCATTGATAATCATCCCAAAAATAGAGAAAAGCTTGTATGAGAAGTTCTTAAGTGAGGGAATTTTGTGGGAAAATTTTATTGGGCTTGTAATTGCTATTGTCTTTTGGGTGTGTGAGAAAATTATTGAGAGTGTGGTTGTAACAATTTTACACATAGTGAATTTTTCTCTAGTTGTCTTTTGACAACGAAAGTGGTTTTTCTCTAATTTAGAGTTTCCACTATAATTCTTGTGTTGTGTATTATCTATTTCTATGTTATTTGATATTTTTCAAAGGAAGATATTGGGAGGAAGAATTTGTGATTATACCATTTTATCCAAATTTCCTAACACATGGTTCAATTTCTAAGACAAATATGTATAACGGGTTTCAGAACTGCCGCGCTAGATCAAAGAGGAAACAACAAATTGTTGCAGAGTCAGAAGTGGAAACACAAGTTGAGTCTCCTAAGGACAAGAAAACAAAGCCACAAGATTTTCAGTTCCAACAGAACTCAGATATTTGGCCTGAAGACATGTTATGAGAGCGGTGATATAGGTTATAGTGGTAAATTTTGGATACGTATCCAAGAATCGAACATGTTAATTTTTCTAATTTTTTTTTTATAAATTTACACTAAATTAAGAATTCCAAATACAAGTAACATAAGTATTTATTATAACCAAATTACATCCTACGATGATATGCTAACAAGCTCCTGTAAGCTCCTGTAAGCTCCCGTAAGTATTGCTTATGCTATTAAATTTGTTTTGCTACTCATCGGATATCTCAATCACTCTTTTTCAAATATATATAATATCTCTCAAACAAACTCTTTTCTTACACTCTTTTAACTGCAGTGCAAATGCCATACAAGTTCTGTTGATAGGAAATGATCTAATTGGGAGAAATATTGAAGGACTTGGGCAACAGTCTCCATGAATATAATAAATAATAGACAAGATTAGAACATGAATGGCTGAGGCTTTGTGTTTCACGGATATATTGAAGAAATTAATGTTTGAAGAAATAATCAGAGGAAGAAATAAACGTTTCATTAATCTAATTTCTTGATTTGTATCGGATATTTACATTGTTTATATAGACAAATATTAATTACTATTTCACCAACCCATTGATTGAATTGTATGATTCTGACTTGATTGGTAGGCGCGTGTATATTGGAAAAAATGTTTGGCGTCGGTGCGATGATTGTTGAATTGTGTTCTGCAGTGTTTGTTGAATTCAACACTCCTCATAGTTGGTGCATAGATGTCTTTCATGCCCAACTTGTCAAAACTTCTGTGAATACTCGATATGAAATTTGCTTTAGTGAGGATGTCGACCAATTGATCTTCGACTTGATTTTTGGCAATTCCAATGAATTTTCTTCTAACTTTTCTTTAATAAAAAATCATGTCAACCCTTGACATGTTTTTATGCGATCGTGTTGAAGCTGGATTATCGCGCAATATCACATCTTTGCTTTATTGTCACAAAATAACTTAATTGATTCTTTCGCATGGATATGTCAAATCTTTTAGAGATTGTAACCCTGAGGCCTCATGAAAGCTTGAGTGCCATTCCTCGTATTGACCTCTGTATTGAGCAGACCTGACATGTTGTTTCTTACTTCTCCATGTTACAAGATTTCCCCACCAAAGTGAAGTAGCACAGTGTAGATGATCGTCTATCATTTATTGATCCAATGATCAATGGGTATATACTTGATTCTAGAAAACTCGAGTTCTTAGTGAGCAATACTCCTTTTCAGGGGCTTGATTTTAAATATCTCAAAATACGAATAGCGCATTCATATGTTGTTCTCCGAGGATTATGCATAAATTGGTGACAATACTTAAAGCATGAAAGCGAGTACGGTCTTGTGTGTGCCAAATACATCAACCTTACAAGCCTTTGGTATCTTTCTTTGTTTGTTGGAACTTGATCAACCTTGATACATAACTTTAATCCTTCCTCTCTTGGTGTATTAGGCTGGTTGACATCTTGACATCTGAGGTTTCTTTTAATAAATCTAAGGCGTACTTTCTTTGAGATAAGAAGATTCATACATTGATCGAGAAACCTCGATCCCAGAAAATATTTTTAAGGAACCAAGGTCTTTCATTTGAATTCTTTGGATAAGTAAGTTTGTAGCGCTTTCCTTTCTTCAAGATCATTTCTATTACTATCATATCATCAACATATACAATAAGTCACAGTGATCTTACCATACCCTTTTTAGAAATAAAGTATAGTGCGAATTGCTTTGCTTGTAGCCAAATGCCTTCGTTGACCTTGTGAACTGCGAACCATGCTTCTTTGGGGATTGTTTCAATCCATCGTTGATTTTTAATTTGCACACCTTTTCTCCATGGATTGTGGATTTCTTGATTCCTGGTGGTAAATCTGTAGACTTCAATTAAATCTCCGTGTAGAAAGGCATTTTTACATCGAAAGTGATATAATGCGCCAATCTAAATTTGCGGTAGAGATACCGAGGACCCGAAACGCAGGTGTTAATTTTGGCTACGGTGCAAATGTTTTACTGTATAGTCGATCCCGTATGTTTGAGTGTATCCTTTTGCCACCAATCTTGCTTTATATCGTTCAATGCGTACCATCTGCTTGATATTTTCTTGAAAAAATCCATCGACATCCAACAATTTTCTTTGTTGGTGGAGCGATCGACAACTCAAAGTTCTATTTATTTCTAAAGATTTTAGTTCTTCATTCATAGCATCTTTCCATTTTTGGTCGGCTAAAGCTTCTGCCGCATGGTAGGAATAGATACGGCCAGATAATTGATTCACAAATGATACGTTTGATTTTGACAAACGATGTTTAGACATATAGTTACTGTGGGATATTTGACTTTACTAGAAATCTCGGGGTTACATGGCTTTAGGAATACCTACTGTTGGGGACGTGATGGAAGTATTTTTTCGTTGGTTCAATAGTTGGAACATCCTCTGCAAAGCGATTGGTTAGGTATATGCTCCGGCCGGTTTGTGGAGAAGGAATCTCGTACTCATTTAGTGGTAGTAAGGAACTTCCTTGATGATCTTGAAGTTGATGAGGACTTGATTCCATTTCCCTTGAGTCTTGTCTATATTGAGAGTTATTACCATCTGAATTCAAGTTATTTGTATTTTCCTGGCATATAATTTGTCTTTCTTCATAAGGAAGCAATTTATATGTAAGAAGTCTAATTCGGCATGGTTGTACTCATAGAAATTCGGGTGTGAAGGAGAAAATACATTGTATCTTCGCTTGAAAAATAACATCCATTAGTAGTAATCATTTGTTTTGTAGGAGGATGGTAACACCGGTACCATTTTTTTTGTATGGCATATCCCATAAAACACAACGTATTGCTCGTGGATCCAACTTGCTACGTTGTTGTTTATGTAGGTGTACAAATGCCACCGCGACCAAAGACACGAGGAGGTAGAATTGGGAACATTTGTGCAACAATTGCTTGATGATGGCTTGTAGTGGTGTTTGGAAGTTAATGGAATGGAAGGTACCCGATTGATTAAATATGCGGCGAAGTAATTGCTTCTCCCAATAAGATAATGACATATTAGCTTCGATCAATGAGGCACGGACAACTTCAACAAGTGTCGATTTTTCCTTTCTGCAGCTCCCATTTTGTTGAGGTGTATCAACACAGTAGTTTGATGAATAATGCCCGATTGAAGATATTCTTGAAGCTCGAGAACTTTTATATTCTCATCAATTATCACTTCTTAGAACTTGGATCGTGTTTTATATTGAGTACGAACCATTTTATGAAATTTTCTAAATAAGAAGTTTACCTCACTTTTAGATTTCATTAAACGGAACCCAGTCATTCTACTAAAATCATCAATAAATGTAACAAACCAACGTGATCCTCCCAACGTAGAGACTTTGGAAGGACCCATACATCGAGAATGTATAACCCATAAAGCGGAGATGGACTTTTATTTAAGGTTACGAGGAAATGAGGAGCGATGACTTTTTGCTAGTTCCAACGTCCATCGCACTTTAAAGTGAAAGATCTAAGCTCAAAAATAAACTTGGAAATAATTTTTCAAATATCCAAAGAAGCATGACCCAATCTCATGCCATAGCCATATATTTGATTCATCCTTGTTAGATCCGATTTACTACCAATGCATGTTTTGTTGAATCCAAGTCAAATAATACAGTTTCGCTTGCCTAACACCACGACGATCGTTTGCTTTGTTTGAATGTCCTTGAACACACAAAATCCGAGGCCAAAAATAACAAAACAAGATAAAGCGATGGTTATTTGAGAAAATAGATATAAGGTTATACTCTAAAGGGAACAACTAGTACTTGAGTCTAAATTCAAAGTACTAGTGAGACAAAGATCTTTCCCCAAATGGTGGGGTTGTGTTACCATTAGCGGTCTGGCTTGATTTTGTGTGAAGATGGTTTTGAGATTTGTCTAGAATCGAATGTCATATGATCAGATTCTGAATCAATTATCCATGTATTATTAAAAACGGGAGAAAAAACTTTAAAGCATCTTACCAACATGTCTTTGAGAGGTTGCAAGCATGATCCTTTGTTGTTTCAACAATGGTGACGATGAACATACATCGTGGATTTTTCTTAAGAAGTCACGGTTGTGATCCGCGGATCAGGATATCCCGCCCAATTCAAAACATCGTTCTTTTGTATGATACCCTTTTGATGACAATGGGTACATTTAAATGATGATTTATCGATCCACGCTTTCGTTCTTGATTGGAAAAAGAAACGATTTTTAGATATCATGGCGGAAGAATTCAACATCTCTAGATTTTTCCTTGATGAGATTCGACGTACTACCTCCCGCGTCGAATCGGGAATAACAACCTTCTAAATGCGGAATAGTTTCTTTTCGCAAAATTTGGCCACGAACACACTCAACTCATCATCTAATCCAGAAGGAAAATATGTATCCTTAGTGCTCACGAGACTCTTGATATGATATTAGATCATGAGGTCTTTCATGACCACCACATCCGCGATGGTCTAGCTCTTGGAAAAATTTGAGTTAACTCTCGCTAATACTACGAAAGTGATTTTCCATTTTGTCTAAGTAAAGGCTTTTTGGTTTAAGATAAATACAGCAATTCATCACTTCCCATCATAGAATGCTTTCGCCAAAGCACCCCAATTTCAAGAAGCGATGGGTATGCGTAAATATCGCTTCATGATTTACGGACTCATTGACATAAGTAGCCATCTCTTCACTTTTTGATTTTAATACCACTTGTTATAATTGTTTGATGTTTTTCGGGTTGCAAATTTTTTGTCATGAATATAAAAGAGAGTTTTTCTCTCTACGCAATATGCATTCTATTATTTGAGACCAAACATCATAATTAGTCTCATTAAGAATAATTCCGACATTAAACACACCTTTCAGGCCCAGCAGTTGTGACAACTGGATTTGATTACTCCATGTAGGTAATGAAATTATACCTACTGTCGTGATATTATGGTAACCGAACTAGAAAATGGTGTAATAATTTTAGGGCTAAAGAATATATATATATATATATATATATATATATATATATTTTGTGTTTTTAATATATATTTATACTAAACCGGATAAAAACCATAAAACCGATTCAAATTTGGTTTAAAAAACTTGAAAAATGAATCGGACCATGTTAGAAATCCGAGAACCGGAAAAAAAAACCGGGTTTGGACCTTTAAAATAGGCAGAGCAGGTCAATATGGAAGCCGTGAACAAAGAAATAGGGTTCAATAGAACAGTGGCCCAGGACCCGACTGGCCGAGCAGGGGTGACTGGCTGTAGAAACAAGGCGCGGCCAGCCTACGCCACCCAGAGCCGGACCGAGCCGCATGCCCAGCCGACAGAACCGAACAGTGAACCGACAAGCCCGGATGACACGTCGTCATCATCTTCGACCCTCAGGAGCCGAGGCGCGTGGGGCGCGTGTACAGCTCACCACTCGCTTCGGGCGGGCGTGAGCGCGTGGACGGTTTTACTATGTCTGTTTTTACCAAAATGTTAATTGTGTTTAGAGTAATCTGGTAAAATTAGGTGGGAGAAATCTTGCTTAAAAATTGATGTTTGTAATTAATATTTGTAAGTGTTTGAATGAAAATTTTTTGATGAAAAAAATATTTTCAGATAAATAAATCTCTGTTTTAGAGAACAATGGTTTCAAATTTGTATAAAACAACGACTTGGCTTTGATACCATGAAGAAATTAATGTTTGAAGAAATAATCAGAGGAAGAAATAAACGTTTCATTAATCTAATTTCTTGATTTTGTATCGGATATTTACATTGTTTATATAGACAAATACTAATTACTATTTCACCAACCACCATGATTGAATTGTATGATTTACAGCTTGATTGGTAGGCGCCGTGTATATTGGAAAAAATGTTTGGCGTCGGTGCAGTGATTGTTGAATTGTGTTTTCAGTGTTTGTTGAATTCAACATATATAAATTGTGAATTTAAGCCATTGGTGCTGATCCCATATGTGTAAAACGTTGATGAGCTATATATGTGACCCTGTTCTATATTTTTGTCTAACAGAGTACTTGATTTTTGTTTTGCTTTTTTTTTCACTTGATCAATGATATTTTATGCTTCGATGATAATTGGATCTTTTGATTGTTTCATTTTTAACCTTCTAAAATACAAATATGTTCACTTTTTTCTTACATTTTTAATACATGTTGAATACATATTTTCACTTTAATATTTTTTAATATAAATATGTTTTCAAAAATATAACTTAAAGTATATTAATATTATAAAATAAATATTAATAAGAATTTGCGATAAATATATGTTCAAAATGCTATAGAATTTGAACATAAATTTATGACATTTATAAATAATCATTAAAAAACATGAATATATATTCGGTGTTATTTTCAACCCATGGGTTTAAAAACGAAAATATATCTTAAAAGGGGTTATTTTGCACTTAAATTGAATTGTAGATGGTAATATGAATATTTTTGATGCATTATTAAGCCTAAACAATAAATTCAGAAATCGGAGGAACCAAGCAGATCATAAATAATGAAAAAAAAGGTTAGAAACTTGACTAGTTGAGGTTAATGAAATTCAAGAGTACTGTGCGGATTGTCGAATAGTTGTAGCTCCAAAGTAGTTGGAAGCCAATCCCATAACAGCAAACATGAGAGCCATGGTCATTAGTCCGACAACGCCTAGGATTATGGCTATAGAGCCCGAATAATCCAATGCTTGTTCTTCGACTGCTCCTTTTTTGCTACATACGGTTTCGCCGTCCATGGCTGCCGAGGATCGTTCCCACTCGACATTTTCCCATGCAACATCGATATATGTGACTGTCTATATCTCTTATTTTTTTTATGCTTACATGTTTGTCTATGATTTATTAGTTAATAATTTTTATTTTCCTAAAACTGAGATCTAGGTCTTTAGTCAAAAGACTAAGCCTTTATGTAACAAATTAAAACATTATTTATTTATCTCTCTCTTTTTATTCCTTACAACTTACAAGCAAGTTTTCCATCTTTTAATTCTGGTTTTGAGTTCGATCTGTATCACTTAAAACATTATTTGTAATTTTACTCCACTAATAGTATTTTCTTTAGAAATTCCCTATTCACCTTACACTAGATTTAGAAAATGGCAAGATCCAAGCAATTATGTAAAAAAAAGTAACGTGGATTAAGTAATATTTGTATTCACTAACATACATAGCCATTTTTGTGTTAAATACATTTTAAAATAATAATTTTACGTACTTTTTATGAAGTTTGCAAATAATACTTTTATTAATGCAAAACAATTTGAAAATAGTTTTTTTTAGTGCAAAAGTCACTTGTACCGACCATGGTATCAATTTAATTGTAAATTAACGCTAATAATTGTGTTTGGTTAAATAATATATTCTATTACATAAGATCTTGTTATTTGTGTCATTTAATTCATCAAATTACATGAATAATATCATTTAGTTATTTAAATTTAAAAAAATTATATTAAAATATTAATTTAAAAATAATATTTAATAAAAAATTATTAAAATAATAAATTTTATTTTTAATTGATTATTTTTCTAAAATAATTAGATTAAATGATACTATTTTTAATTTAAAAAATTAAACAATATAAATAATTTAACGTATACGGTGACCACACTTATATAGAGAAAAAAAAAACTTAGAGATGTTTTAATTGTTTGTAATTTATATCCCAATTATTTGGAGGAATAAAAAATGCTTTACCCTCATTGTCATTCTTTTTGGAATTTTGCGTAAATCACACTGATTTTTTCTTAAGAAAAAGTTCAAAAAAGTCGTTATTAAAAATAGATGTGGTTGGTAGGTGAAGTTTGCAAAGAAAGAATTGGCGGGAACTATGATTACCCGCCAACACCAACCGCTAACCGGCCCCGCCAACACCAACCATATTCCAAGCTTCATAACCAAGAAACGAAAACCACTCAACTATCTCCTCAATGATCCTTCTCTTTCACTTACCTATCTTCTTCCACCATTCATGATTTTCTTTGTGAACAACTAGTACTTTCAGCCTTAGATCCCATTTCAACTTTGTGGGTATTCTCAGAATGGAGAACATAGAATCTTTCTGGGTTTTGGTTATAAGATTTTTGGTATTGTTATGTGCTCTCAAACTTGTTAGTTTTGTAGAAGCTGAAAATGGAAGTTTTGGAGGAAGTGGTTATATTGGTGGAGGTAAAGAAACAGAACAGCTTTGTAATGCTGATCTGAGTAGTTTTTTACTACCTCCATATGGAAATCTGTCTAATATGATCTGTAGGCCTATTTGGAATACTTTTGTTCTGAGGGCAAGTCTCTTCTCTTCATAAATTTATTTCTAGTTGTTTTTTTTTTTGTTATGTTTTTACAGCTTAACACATGTTTCTTCTAAGGTTTGACATAATCAAGATTTGGATGAGTTTGAGTAAAAATTGATTCAAAATCGCGGAGTTGGTATTCCCTCAATTTTGGGACATTTTCAGTCTAAACTGCATAATCAAAATGTTTAGCAATAGGATTTTGCATATAGAGTTTAACTATATTGGCCTGTTTTAACTCAATAAAATGCTTATACTCTTTTTATATTTTATTGCAGTACTCACAGAATGAAGATCAGGTAATGAATATTATATTATCTGCTGTATACACTACTGGCTGGGTAGGAATGGGTTTTTCAAAAGATGGGTTGATGGTTGGGTCTAGTGCAATGGTAGGATGGGTGAATAAAAAAGGAGAAGCAAGATATAAGCAATACTATTTACAAGGTACCAAGAGATCATTAGTTATACCTAACCAAGGTGAATTGCCACTCAATGGTGTTCCTGCTTCTGTTGTGCTTCATGATGCTAGAATTTACTTAGCATTTCAACTCAAGTTCAATGCTCGTCTTGTTCATCAGCCTCTTATCTTTGCTTTTGGATTTTCATATCCAAAGCATTATCATTTATCTCTACATGACGACAAAACAACCATCAGATTTGATTTCTCTGCAGGTATTGATGTTTTTTGCAATATACAAGACTACTCAAGACTAAACTACACAATTAGTCGCTAGCATTTTCAACTTTTACCCTTTTCTCCATTAAATTATTTTTTATTTATATTATTAGCCTTTACTTTTAAATTTCGATACATTTAGTCCAAATTTAAAAATCAGGTTATGTTTAGGGAACCAAAATGTAAAATCGGCAAAAAATTAGGACAAATTTTAAGACTATGATAAACATTATTCCTTGACAGGTTCTGCAACAGTTGCACCCAGTAACATTGCTCAGATGAAGAGGAATCATGGGATATTGGGTTTAATTGGATGGGGTCTAGTTCTTCCCTTGGGGGCTATTATCCCCAGGTACTTCAAACACAAAGATCCATTATGGTATTATCTTCATTCAGTCATTCAATTTCTGGGATTTGTCATTGGACTTGCTGGTATAATACTGGGAAAGCAACTTTATGACAAAATAGGAGCCCATTTTCCAACACACAGAGGCATCGGTATCTTTGTTCTCGTTCTTAGCATCCTTCAGGTTAGTTTATAGATTATGTAACATAATGTTCATTTACTCTAATTATTTGGAAATCTTAATGAGTTGTCAACCTGATTAGGTACTGGCATTCTTTCTACGGCCGAGCAAGGAGGCTAAGATTCGGAGTTATTGGAACTGGTATCACCATTGGTTTGGAAGGATCGCCCTCTTCTTTGGAGCTTTGAATATAGTGTTGGGAATCCAAATTGGAGCTGCAGGAAATGACTGGAAGATAGGTTATGGGTTTCTTCTCGGTATAGTTCTTTTGTCTGTTATAGTTCTGGAAGTACTGGCATGGATGAAAAGATCAGAGAAAACTACTATGCCTTCAACCTTTCAAATGAATCCAGTTCAATGAACAGTTAAAAATATCAAGTGACTATTTCTTACCGTTTATGGTGCACATTTCTGCTACCCATTTAGCTCAAATGAGACTATTTTGGTCAAAACAGAAAGCGAGTGCATGCTCTACTTTGCATCGCAGACTAACTCAAGTGGAAACATCTAACTTTTGCATTGCCTTAGATTATGAAAAAGACCAAAGATCTTAGAAAATTTTGTTCTTATCCTTGTGCGTGGCTTGTTTGGTGTGGATGCTACAAGAATGATAATAAAGTTGGAATTTTTGTGGTTGTCGACTTGGGAAATTTTCATATCAGATTCTGTTAGAAAAGAGACATTTACTTTTGTAGAAATTGAGAGGACCTAGATAAATATGATACCATATGCACGCACGCACGTCGCTGTCGGCCGAGCTGAGTCCGAGTACGTGTGCATAGTAAGGTGACATTTTATTAGAAAATGGTTGTTATTCTTTTTTACTTAGAAAATGACCGTTAATTTTTTTTACTCAGAAAATGATTGTTACTTTTCTTTACTCAGACATTACAGTTATTGTCATAATGGTCATACGTTTTCTTAAACCTATAAATAAAGTGCATCGATTCTAAGTTTAATCACAACAATTTGTAAACATCTCTTACTAAGAAAAAACTCTCAGAAGAAAAAAAATCCTAAATTGTTGAGTTTTTCGAATAACGAAATTTTATTGGTTTAGCATTCTAATCTTCATTAGTGCAGTGAAATTTTGAGATAGACAACAAAAATTTTGGATTGTTTTATCTTGGAGATGACAAAGTTATATTTGTTTGCACAATTTTAGACAGAGTCGTCGTAAAAACATCTTAAAAAGAACGACTTAATCCGCAACTCAACTCAAACAGTTCATTTCAAATTATCAGTAGTATTATTCCTATATTATTTTCACGTAATTATTCCAACATATTCTACCAAAGCTAACAGAATACTTCCTTGGTAGTCTTTTCATGAATGAATTCAACTTGTTTATGAGAACATCAATCGATCATTTTTTCCTTCAACATTTGAGGGTGGTATTTAAATGTCTTACACCTTCGGCATTTATATAATACAATTATTCAAATGTTTTAACTTTTAATCACCTTTTAAAAAAAATGTTTGTTTTTTGCGTTGTTAAAAAAATGTGTACATTCATGGATATAAGAACATACTACATTGTACGAAAAACAACATGTTTAAAAATAAAACTCTATTTATTAATGAAAATTATGCTAAGTAATTACACTTTTTACCCTACGCATGCAACAGGTAATTATGACAATCTTACTACTGCATCTGTTTCTACGTTAACATGTCAAAAACAAGAATGAGATACTCCCTGAAAAATAAACTGAACGAGATTCACCGAATCAACAGTACAGTTATATATACCGGGCAAACGACTTCTAACCAAACACTTTCCCATGCAGAGAAGGGGCAAGGCTTGGCCAAGAAGGCTTCAAAGGAATCTAAAAACTTAAGAGACCATAATTTCAATAAGTTATTGCATTGTGAAATAAAAAACAAAATAAAATAGGCATTCAGTTAATTTACGAAGAAATGTTGATTCCCAGGAAAAACAATGGGAAGATATAACGGAAAATATTGAGGCAATGTACAATCGAACCAAATTATTAGAGCAAAATCACTGCTATAAACGATCAAAGATGTTGGTCTAAGTTTTAAATGCTGTGGTCCAAATAACAAAACTTTCCTAGAGTATGGTGAAACAAAATTGTCAACTCTGAGAACCTGCCAACAGAAGTTCTGAAAGATAATTTCCAGCCAAAACCTGCACGTCAGCTTTCAAAATTTTATCAGAAGAAGAATTTTTTCATTTTGAATTTTATCAGAAGAAGAATTTTTTCATTTTGAATTTTATCAAACATTTAAGAAATTTAGGATGTTAAATATGTCAACTTTCTCCAATCAAATTAATCACTGCCTCTCCCTCAAGGTTAACGTATAGGAAATACTAATTTAACATATGGCCAAGGGTTCAACTCCCACAGAGGGCAACATTTCTATATTATTGACTCATTTTTTCTTAACCAAAAAAAAATAATAATAAATAAATAATAATAAAAAAAATAAAAAAACTAATGGTTTCTAGAGTTAAACGTGCTAGCTCTGCAGAACACTTCTCCTACTCTTGAGTTAATTACTGATGGTAAGGTCCACAAGCCTTCATCTACTATAAGCCCGCTCCATATAATCAATTTCAAGCTTATAAAACCCAAATCTTCGTATTGATAAAATAATATTCAGATAGTTCTATTTGCTGACAGTAAACCTTAGATCCCATTGTGAATAAAGTATCAGGAGAAGAGAGACGAGGGGGACTCATTAAAGTGGTGCATCTGTAATGTTAGTAACAGCTGTAGTATTAGTGCTAGACTGCTACTAGGAGCAGCAGGACTAGTTGTAGTTAAACGTGCATGTTAACAATGACTTAATAGTTAATAATACCATGACTGATGCTAAAATAAACAAAAGGAATGATGGCAACAAGAAATGTCAGAACCATTGTTAAGACTGACCTGAATTCTCAGAATGGGTTATCACAGAAATGGCTTTAAATGTCAAAGCCAAAGAACATTCAATACTTTGCAATTCCTTTTGACTATCTTTATTTTCTTTCAGTAGTCCTACTACATTTGGATGATAAGAACACCAGCAATCCTGCAACCAGTGTTTAACAACAACAAGAACAACAACAGTGATGGCTGAGTTATATAGCACTGGCTGTGCAATCTCCACTGGAAGAAATAACGGTTTTGGAAGTAGCATCATTTCCCCTAATTACTCTGCTATATATGACTTTGAAGGACTGTGAACCATATGGTCGAGTGAGCAAACTCATAGGCATTCTCAGAGTCTGCTTTCTGTTTCTTCTTCCTCTTATCAAGATGCTAAATGTCTTCTCACTGTCAGTATTTCTTTCACTACTGCTTCCAGGGTTTGCATTTTGGCTGTTATTTGGCTCTTTTCCTACATTTTCAGCATTGGAAGAAACATTTTCTCTTCCATCATCTGATCCAACTTCAGCATCTTCATTTGCATTACCTAATGCATCAAGTACTGGAAGATTCACATCTTTCTTGACCTCGCCAACATTATTAATGTCCGTGGCCAGAATTGAAAAAGAATCATCACACTGAACTTTCGAATCTACAATTGGCTCAGGGATTGGAGCAACAACTGGTGCTGGGACAGAGAACTCCACCGGATGGCTTCCAGACCAAACTGTGGCAGGGACAAACTCTGACACAGCAGGGCTTATATTGCACTGCCATGTGAAATGATTGGGATGAAATGTACTGCTAGTTATAGGAAAGGTTCTGGGTGGAACTGGTTGGGGTTGAGTGTAATGAGGGTACATGAAAGGAATTGGCTGCATCATATTTGGTGTGGCAGGAGGAGATGGGTAAGGGTGATGAGGGGAGGAGCACATAGGATTAACTGCAGGTAAGACAGCAGCAGGGCCAGGGTGAAGATTCATATTTACTGGCCAAGGTGCTATAGTTGGGACAGCAAGATTAATGTTCATGGGAATCGGTGCAACACATGCAATCCCTGGTGTAGGGTTGAATGGTGCTGCAGATGCTGACAACTTCCTAATGGCTGTTCCTCGAGTATCACATGAATTTAGAACCAATGAATTGTCTTTTAATTCCTCAGCTCCTTGCAAGGAAGAGCCAGAATTAAATTTAATACCGCTAGATGAATCCTCTTCACATACTTCTTTTTCTGATTCTTTTTCAGAAGAATCAGAACAATTTTGCACCTTGTTGGTCAATATGTGGTCATCTACTACCTCACGATCCTCAGCAATACTCGATTCAGCTCCATCCATGCTCCCAAACACCATAAATGAATGGTTTTGCTCTGTCGCATTAACTTCAGAAGTCTCTTCTTTCTTCTCAATGACTACACTTTCATCTTTTGAGAGTTCCATATAATTTGATGTGGCATCTGTATTCTTCTTTTCAATGACATCTTTCTCCACCTTCATGAATGGTTTAGTGCCTTTTGCTTCATTTGTTTCATCGTGTTTTCCTACATTATTTTCCAGATTGTTTGAAGCATCATTTTGTGGCACCCCAACGTGTATTCTTGCAACAGTACCTGGTGGGGCCAATGCTACTTCCTTGTATGAAGGAGATTTTCCAAGACTGACTAAAGATTTTTTCAATGGAACAATTTCACTTGATGTATCATCCCGACCAGGTTCTAATGGAGAACTCGAAACCTGGCCACCATTTCTAGAGGCCCCCATTGAATCGGTTTTAGTAGATGATGGCATTGACTTTACCCTATAGGTAACAGCTTTAACAATTCTCCTTCCAAATTTAGAACCTTGAGAAAAATTGGTTGCGTGGTGATCTGCAGAACTTCCATGAGATACTGACCGTTTCTTTAAAAGGTAATACCGATTATTCTGATGATTAACCTGCCCTGAAGGATGGTCAACATCACTATCAACATATTTCTTCTGGTATGTATAGATCTTGCCAATAGTAGCTCGTCGCTGCTTTACACACCGCCCATAAGAGTTAGCTAATCTAGGCCTATGTACAGGTTGCCATCCATCTTCTACTTCAACCATTGCTTCAGAAATGGTCCCGTTGGAGATATTTGGCTTTTCATCTCTGATTCCTTCTACAGCAGTCTGCTGGGGAGGCTCAACTGGTGAAGAGTCAATCTCCTGGATGGCATCTGTGCTACTGTTAGGTTCAAGAATATGTGCATCTTCATCTGAAGCCTCTTTCGGGATTTCTTTTGGAGAATCTTCAGGACTTTCTAAGTTGATGCTTGGATAGGATTTTCCCTTCAACTGGTGAGGAAGAATAAGATAGTATGATATCGTAAGATGCTTTGGTCAGATATATACAAGAGATGAAAAAGTGAAAAAAAAAGTATTGGAATGAGAAGCATAACAAGAAAATAAACTAGGCAGATAAGCAAAAGAACTGTGTACTGTTGACCATGGAGTATGTTACTTCAAGTATTTCCACCAAATAGAACTGGTGTAATAATATATATAGAATGTTAGTTCAGAGGATGTTACTAAAGAGGCTTTGTATCCCCACTTTTACCAATGATTATGCATTAAAAATTAAAATCAGGTCAAAGGCAAATTTCTGCTCCAAGTAACAGTAGAATACTGATTTAAGTTAATTCCATATCCCATAGAACAAATGAATGAAAATCAAACTACAACATCAAAACTTTTAACAAAAAAAAAATCGATGAAAAAGAGTTCATAATACCTTTAAACTGTCAGTTTTCCTCTTCACTGCCACGTCTCTCCCTTTTGCACCTTGACTTGGATTAATATAGTCAAGCAAATCCGACACACTGCCAAATTTTGTTAAGAAAACAATGATATTAGTAAAAGAAAATCAGAAATCAGAAAGGAAGCATATAATTAGCTTTTAGCAGTCTTATAAACATCTCCTGAAGGTCTCATGACAGGAAGGGAGTAATCAATTCAAATTCATGGATCTTTGGAGATAGAAGGGTATGCAAGTCACAGAACATCAATTTCCTTTTCAAATCACTCAAATAGAGAAACGTAACAAGAAAATCAAGTAATTTTTTCAAAAAGAAAACCTCCCAAAAAAAGAATCAGTTTATTTAGTGTTAACAGAATGCAACTCAATAATGATTGCATAGAAGTCAAAAGCAATAAGAACAATGCTATGTCACCTTAGGTGGCCTTTGCTGGCAATAGAAGCATCAGGCTTTCGAGTACCATTTCGTGCAGCCTCCTGTTGTTCTAAAGCTTTCGACTCAAAGTACTCGAGCCAAGCAGCAGCATCCTGCAACATTTATTACAAAAGTTCATTTCCAAATTAAACCATATAATAGATATGCAGATTACCCTAGAAACAAGAATAGATGGAAGAAAGGTGTAATAGTGGTATAATGTGACAACAATTCATCTTATTAGATCATCCCAACACTAAGAACCATGATTCCAATTCCAATTGGTTGATACATTCTCCAAGAACCAAGGATTCAAACAGCAAGTATATATCACATTCTAAATGTGAGAAGCTTGTAAAGCTAAGTGACAACTTTGACTTAAATTCCTTGAGCATAAAGGACACAATCAATGCTGAGAAAGCAAAAGAGGATACCTGTGTACGAAGGTCATCAGAACCAAGCTTTGCTCGCAAAATTTTCAAGGTGGTCTGCTCATGCTGAACACTCAAAGGGTATGCCTCCATCAATGAGAGAGCAATTGCAATGGCATGGTAACTAGCAGCTGTCTGGAAGATTAACATAAAAATGGGTTAATGCTCTAAAATAAAAGTAAGTTTGCAGACCTTGCAAACTTGAATAAACTTCATGCTTCAGCCTAAAGAGCAAACAAAAATCATGGATTTACAGCAAAATACCTGAATGTGGTCTGGTCCAAGTAACTTTTGGTTACATTTTAAAGCTTTGTGAAGATATCTAAGGGCAACATGGACATTTCCCAGGCCCTCCTCCATCATAGCCACATTTATGTATGTTGCAGCAGTGTTAGGGTGAGATGGACCACATGTTAGATGCAAGAGATAAAGAGCACGCTTTACATACCTGATAACAATAGCAAAAAAAATCAGTGTATTAAATCAAGAACAGGTAAGCATTCATAAATGAACAGGTACTTGAACTCAAATTTTCATTTATATGTCAAGGACCAACTTAACAACTAAACCACCAGTTATGGGATAGGCCAGATGGTACCGTATCTCATCCTATATGCATTAGGTTGTGGGTTCGAGGTGGTGAAAAGATACATAATGATTACTACGACCCCTTGCTTTGATTTGTGCCTCCTACTAGCTCATGATTGGTACCCTCTATATAGCTAATGATCTGGGTGATGAAACCCTCCTACCCAATGAGTTCTTTTTTACCACAAAAAAAAAATCAACTAAACCAAGGAATAGAAAAGTAAGGAAGCCATGTAAAACAACTATGCTGTAATCCACTCAAATACAAATCATTTGACTTAGTTTAAAAGCCCAAAGTCCAAAAATGGAAAACCTAGCATTTCATGCACCGGAACGTAATCCAAATAGCCCAAAGTAGTGTGGCAACAAAAGCATAGTAAACCATGGTCAAAATGGCCACTAAGAACGTCAGTAGAGAAGAAGTTCAGACCATGAAAATCAGAAAGAAAGGTAAAAATAAGAGTAGATAAAATTTGAAGAAAGCTTACTTGAGAGCCAGTTCTGTGTGCTGAAGCCTGTAATAGAACACAGCAAGATCCCCATAACTCTTCATTGTATCTGGATGATCCAGTCCCAACTCTCTCTCGTTAATATCCAGGGCCTTTTGCTGATAAATTGTAGCCTGAAATTGGGGGAGGAACAATTTAGTGTAGAAACTTTACCCGCTTTTAAATGAAGACACTATTCATGATTGATTAAGGCAAGACAAAAAAAACTAGAAATGCATTCTTGTTGTTAATCTTGACTGACAGGGAACAAGGTCAGCTGCTGTCCAGATGCATAATCTGATAAAGTAGCCACAAATATAATTTTTATCTGCCCTTTCTTATAGGAAATTGTATATTGCTAAAATGTCCAAGCAACAAAGGAAAAAAGATGGAAAAAAATTAGACCTGATTGAAGTCACCAGTGTGATATAAAACTACTGCAAGGAGGCTGTAAGCTCCTGCTGTCATTCGATGGTATGGACCACAAACAGCTACAAGCTTTGCAAGAGCCTACAGGAACCAAAGAAGTAAAGCAACTGATAGACTAGAAAATAGATTATAAGCTATTGATCAACCATATACCTTTGTCCCACAGGCAACCGCATCTTCCAGCTTCCCCTTGTCTAAAGCTGTTTTAGAGGATTCTAACAGCTGCCGCCCATCTGCAGAGGAGCATGCAGCTTGCTGAAGAAGAACAGAAAATGCAACTAATTAAAAAGTATTGATATAAAAAATCAATATAGAGATGATTAAAAATATAAGATGTTTGTATCATGAGGTTAAGCACCTTATGCACTGGGACCAAGCTGACAATATCTGACTTCTGAAATGGATTTGAGGAATCCATGTCAAAGTCCCTTGGAACCATCTCAATACCAACCTAAAAATCCACAGAAGCAAAAAAACACTTCATCAGCTGCTGCAATAGATGACACTTAAACTTTTCGACACACACAAATTGCTGTATAAGCACCTAAACTTGCAATTTAACACTAAGCATATTATGTGTTACAATTGCATTTAGAGAAAAACTGGAGTAACAAGAATGAGTCAATGAGAATAAATGGACAAATTGAAGTAGTTGGTAGCAATAGGTTAAAAGAGTTTTAACAGGTATGAGTAATGACCGAGCAATACATTCCCAAGAGATTCAATAATGCCAAGCATAATTTAAAATATAAGTCAAATGGCTACCAAGCAATGACATTCAACATCATAAATCTATATCTCAAATCTAAAGGTTGACATAATGAATAAAAATTTCAAGCAGCTATCTGAAGAATAGCTACTCAGAAGATTCAGAACCATGGCCTAACTGGGTAAAAATGTTTGGTTACCCACAAAAAAAAAAAAAACCAACCTAGCAAAAATGTTTTTTTCACAAAACATAAAGTGCCATCATGCGTCAAAATTCTCAAACCTATGTAATCCTAAAGTCAGCTACAATATAGGAAGGGCAGAATAAATCAAAAATCGTGTCTCATATTTTGTTTAAAATACCTTTTGACAAAGTCCACGCAGGATTGCAAATTTCCTGACATCTTTGTAGTTGAAGCTGCTTAAATCCCATTCATATCGTTTTCTCAGAAAAACCTCCAGCCATCTCCAGACAAGAGAATGGACATTACGAGATTTGTCTAATTCAACATTTTCGGGAACCCCAAGCATTAGATTTAACGCATCAGCTATTGATACAGCCATTTTCTCAGGGTTTACAGCAGCAGAAATTACTGCTTGAAGAATGTGTTTAAAAGCCCGCGCTATCATCTCATGTATACAAAGTGACTGCACATGAGACAGCTTCTCCGAAAGTTTTACCTGGTAAAGAAATTTGAAAATAATCACCACTCAATATGGGAAAATCCATACTAGGAAACTTTTTACCTGTATTTAATAATATCCTAAATGTATCAAGGGTTGAAAATACTTTGCCAGTTTAGGAGAAAAGAATAACGAAAAAGGATGGAAAGGGTTGAAACAAGGTAAAATATAATAATTAAATGCAGAAGATTCTCATGACCGTTTATTATTGAAAAGAACTTAAAATAAAATCAACATGGGCTAACTTCTTCTTTTTTATTTCCCCCTCCCAAAAAGGCAACCAAAACGCAAGTTGACACCTGATCAAAAGAACCACTACAGGTTTGAAATGTTATATGACAAGAGGGTGAGGTGAAGGAGGAGGAGGGGGAGAAGAGGAAGAAGGGGGGGGGGGGGGTTGGATTCAAATGGTTGAATCTATGCATAAAAGGTAAAGGTCAACAAAAGATTTTTAGAAATTAGGATGAACAAAATATGCAAGGCATGAAATAGAAATATAAGTATCCAAACAGGTTACTAACAACATTGCCAAGAGAACGCATCCGAAGGCCTCTAGTATGCATGAAATCAGTCAGTGTCCGACCATCAACAGGTGAGAGCTCCAATGAACCAAAATCTGCTACCTATTTCAGTTCAAAAATACAATAAACATGACTCACCAACCATATTTACATGCTGAAACATTACAAGCAGAAATCAGTATTTACCAGTTTAGGAAGAGCAACTTCCAAGTAATACTTTTGAGATAGCTCAATCAGTTCTTTAAGAGTCTGCCAACCACAGAAAGTTAATAAAACCTAGAAGCAAAACAAGGTGTTACCTAGCCTTTAACAGTGGCTAAAAATATTACCTTGCAATGAAGTCCAGTTTCAGAATCCTTGAGTCGAGCAAAAGCTGCATCCGACAACAATCTTTTCAGCACAAGTTCATTTTCTTTCTCCCGAGTTTCAAAATGAGATTCTACAGTAGATGATAGAGGACTTTCTTCCCCATTAACAGTGGCTGTCAGAGAGTTGGGTTTTTCAGATTGTACTTTGACATTGCTTCCATCCGATTTCTTTTTATTCTTAAGGGACCTCAGGGGTGTCCCAAGTCCCTCAACTTCCATTTCTTTCTTAGTTTTCTCACTGGATAGTTTATTATCTTTTTCGGTATTTTTTTGATCTTGCAAGTGTTGTATCCAGCATGCTCCAAGTTCCCATCTTATAAAGTCATCTGATTTTATGTTCTCCTGCTCAAGTTTGGCAAGACTTTCTTCTAACAGTCTCTGAACAAAAGCACGTGAATCAGAAAGTTCCTTGCCGTCCAAAGTTTGCAAATATGGTCCAGGCTTACAGTGCTCAGAAGGTGGTATTTGATGGAGTAGAAGTCTCAAACTGTTAAAAAGAAGTCAAATGTGTTATAAAATGCTAACAATCCAAATGAACCATTCACAATGAGAACACACATCTCTGATCACTGATCACCATAGAAAAGAACATCACAGGATATCCAGAATTCTGAGACAAGAAACATAATCAGTGCCAAGTACTTGAGAAAGCCTTGTGTTTGGAGATCAGGTCCTTGCATCCCCCCTCAATAGCACAATGTATGCAAGTAAACATACAAGACAAGGAAATCAGAATCAACTCATATTGATTCTTCTAGGGGAAAAATAGATTTCAATCCCAGCTTAAAATTTGTTTAATGTGAATAAAGATTAGTAATCAGAAGTTGTTAAGCATGTTACAGTTTTTAAATAGTCAAGTATTATATATATATATATAACCATGGATAACATTCAGGATTCTTAACTATAAAACAAATGATCCACGCCATTCATGAATAAGTCATGCAATTTCCCAATAAAAGAAAAAATATTTCAAGCTTGAAACTTTGTACAGAGCCATGGAAGAATGATATGGCTTATGCATGACATTTATACATATTAAGCAATACCTGTTGATATTTAGTGTGTTGGCACCACCTTCCGGCTGATCAAGTAGTTCGAGTGTTTGAGATGGAGAATTGACATTCTTATTCTCTATATTCTCAACTTTCACAATAGCAATGTAACCGCAATATCTAACATTGACAACCCCAAGAGTGGAAATATCCTGCATCCATCACATAAATATACATCCAAGCATTTAACAAAAATAACATAAACTGACCAAAGTCATCTGAGAAAAGAAGTACACTTTAAAAATATCAACTTTTATCTATACCATCATTTAGGAAATTAACTTACATGAGCAACAGTATTTTCATCAGCGGTGATCCCTTTCAAAAGGTTTCTTTCTATTAGATTCTTTGGATCCACTCCAATTGCTTGAATTCCATCAATTTTAGTATCTATCTTAAAGCTTGCATTGGAAGCATCCTTCATTACAATAATGCTCAAGTCCCCTATCCTCTCATTATGCAGAACTATATTATGTGCATCAGAACACACTGAATCTGGTTTGTCCATTACATGCTGAATGGCTCTTATGGCTCTGAAAATTGAAACGTCAACAAATAAGCTATGAAGAAGGAATGCCTTTCTATCTCGAATTTGCCTTTCCTCAGCTGTCTTGCAAGGCATCAATGCAATAAAGGTAAACTCGTTAGCCCAAGGAATTAGATCGCTTTTTCCATCTCTTCCTAAACCACCTCCATTTCCTCCCCACGTTTCATCCTCCACGGGAGGAGGAGGGAAAAGTGATGGAAACTGAGCCGCAACAGGTGGGGCAAGCCATGTGTTTGCTCTGAAGCCATAAGGAAGATTACCAAACTGCAAAGAGGAAAACAAGTTTCATCATAGTAAAGGAAACAAATTGTGAGGTCTTTATAACTGTTGCAACAGCAAAACCTTGTCCAGAAAAAGAGAGTTAAATGAAAAATATATAACAGTTTCATACCTTGTTACGTTCTAAGAATGCTTTCATCAGATCATCATAAACCTAAAATAAAAGAACAAGCTTCTTACCCAAACCGTTGATAATAAAAACAATAATGACGCAAGAATAAGATCCATAAATATATATGCTAAAAACACGAGCCCAGACCCAGAAGACACCATGTAATAGACAATAAAAGCAAAAAAGCATCTAATCTTCAACTCGACATCTTTTAGCTAACCATGCATGAAAGCCACCAAATATAAACTTGAGAAACCAAATAAATCAATGAAAACGAATACAAGAGGGTGACACATCACTGACATACGATCAATAACAAAATATGAATTCTAAAATTTGCATTATGTCATATCAAGCATAATTTAAAACCCAAATGAAAACCTTACCACTATAAAAGAGGTGCAAATAATTGCAACCAAATGCCTCAATCAAAAATGACAGATGGTCGGACAAACATAACATTAACCAATCTATCTATTTCTATATCTATATCTATTTATAAAAGTTTAAATCAAGCCTTATAAACTTTTGGACAAAAGTGTCCATATATTTTAGAGTAATGATTAGTATTGTCCTTAATTATTGTATAATTTAATTAAAAAAAATTATTTTTTAATCAATTAAGTAATAAATTATTAGTAATTAAAATATTAATAATTATCTATACAACTATTTATCTTTTTTATACAAAATTATTTATCTAAAATAAAATAAAAAATTGTTATTTTTTCAGTTAATTATCTTAAATCTTAATTTTTATCAATTAACATAAATTAAATAATAAATTATTAATGGCTAAATTATTGATGATTTTCAAGATTACAATTATTTATATTTTTTAAAATAACATGTTCGAAGAACGTGAGCTTGACGAATTATATGAAAAAAATTGAAAATTGGCCAAAATCACCTTGGAATAAACTCGAAATAAGCGAGTAAGGAAAATTATTAAACTAACATTGTCAAAAGCTCTATTAAGCTGCCGCAAGAGATCGATCAGGTTGTGACAAAGAATTCTCTGCTTCCCAACGCTATAGAACCCTTTCCTGCAAGCTTCAACATGAACTACCTTTCCATTGCAAAGCTTCACCTATCATTGCAAAGAAGATAACAAAAAAATACTCCAAAAAAATTTACAACAGCCGAAACAGAAAAAATTCATCAACAAGCACGACATTTAAAGGGAAAAATGGAAACAAAAACTTACATCTAAAGAAAAAAGATGATTTTCAGCTGAAATCTCATCGACTTTCCGTATAGTTACTCTCTTTATAACTGTAAAATCATAGCAATTTCTACGTCAGTAATAGCTTTACAAATCCAAACACATATTCTGAAGACCATTTTATTTTAGATGTTTTTGTGTAGAGAAAGTACATTGAATAGGAGGAGTGAGGTGGGAGAGAGAGAAGAACTCGTAGAAGGAACCAAGCTTAGGGCAAGTATGGCTGGCATCAGTTTCAATGTCCACGATCACATCCTGCTTCTTGTTTTCCGAAGAGCCTTGGGACTTGATCATTGTCACGGCTTCCTTGGCGTTGTTATCCTGCGCGCTCGACGCATTTTTAACACCACCACTTGGTTGCAAAGCATCGGACTTAAGACTCTGATCTTTGTTCGCCGGCGACGGTCCGAAGCTTGTTGTGCATGCCACGAGGTCCAGCGCTCGTCTGACGTGCGCCGTGGCGCGCTCATCGTCGTAATCCTCTGATGAAATGGAGCAACAGTTAGAAATTTTATGTGAGAGGTGGAAGAAGTAAAAATACGGCGTCGTATTTAAGCTAAGATGATATAGCATAGAATTGAAGCTTGCAACTGCGTGGTATTTAAACCAAGATGTATACGACGCCGTTTTTAATTTAAACTTTTTTTCTTTCAAAACTTAAATGCTCAACTTTCACTTTCATTAAAAAAAAAAAAAACAACCAAAACAAACAAAACTTCCACATCCTGGTTTTTCTTCTCCTCAATACAAATTTGCACTTTCCGTCGACCATTAAAATATTAGTAACTACAAAATATCTAAAATTTAATTAGGTGAGTTCAGGAGATTTTATAAATTTTATACAAAAATGCTTAAGTTTCATTGTTTTTAATTGAATTTTTTATTTTATAATTTTAAAAAAATACGCTTTAATCCTAAAAAATTAAATATGTAAGATTTATGTGCACTATTTTTATGACTAATATACACTTTTAAGAATAAAAATAAAATACATATTTTTTAAAATTATAATATTAAAATATTTTAATTAAAAATTATGTAAGTAATACTTTACTTTACTTTACATAAAGTTACAAAATCAATAATTCTTTTCTCTTAATTTAATTTTATACAAATATCAAATATGCTAATTAAATACACATATATATGCACGTGTATTTGTTTTTTGAAGTGAGATATTTCATTAAAATTTAGATTCAAAAAATAAAATAAAAATATCATTTATCTAGATAAAATTTATTAATATATATTTAAAAACTAAAAGTATGCACGCACGTGAACATGCACGTATATTTGTTATATTAAAATTTTAATAATTTTTTCTTTTAATTATAAAAAAATTAAAATATAAAATTATATTTTAATGACGTTACCTTAATTTTAATGTGGTTATATTAGTACTTATAACATATATATACAATAAAAAATAAGAAAAAGATAACACATTTTGGAAAAATTTAAAAGCAATGGTATAAAATAAAATTTATTTTAAAAAGTAATAAACATCAAATCTTAAAAAAATTGTTTATTTGAATCGAACTTTACCAATAACAAAATGAATCTCATAAGTCAAATAGAATTTTATATATGAAAATATTTTTATATTTAAGTGTACTTAAATTTGACTAATACTTGTAACTTAATATAAATAAAATTCATATTCATGAAAATAAATAGAAATAAAGATGTACTTAATGTTATATTTAATATTAATGAAAATAAAATAATTATTTGAATTATATTAAGAGAAGTAAATACATTATAATGAAAATCTATGATAATTGCATACATAATGATAAGTTTGAAAGCATAAGGATACATTATTTTTTATGATAAACTTTTTATTCGTTTAATAAAGTTATGATAACCTTAAACATAAAGTTTAATAAACATTTTATAAACTCTATTTTAATAAAAATAATTTAAAAAATTCACCAAAAACAATAAATATTCACATTTTTCTTCCTTCTTTTTCATATATAGGTTTGAAAGCTTTAATCAATGAAAATTATAAAATCTCATTCAATTAAAATGATGACAATGATATGAATTATAAAAAAAGATTATTAGAAACTACAAAAATAAAATACCTAAAACTCATAACTATAAAAATAAGACTAACTCATGCTCCTTTAAATACAATATAAGGTTGTCTTTTTTGTTATTATGAGTCAAAGTGTTATTTTATGTAAATTTGTAAGATTATTTTCTTATCTTTTATTTTTATTATTTATTCGTTACTTGTTGTGTTAGTATAATAAAACTTTTAACTTTTAAACATAAATCATTTTTTATTAAAAAAAACACTTATTTTTAACCATAATAAATACCTACCTAGGAAAACACAAATCACACTTATAACATTTTTAATGAATTGAATTAGATTATTATAATATTTACATAAATTTGTAATAAAAAAACTAAGATTAAATATAATCATATAATTATTCATTAGTGATTTATATGTAATTGACTTATATACCCCTATCTAACAAAATATATTATTTTTTACATATTCATGTTATAGACAATAATAAAGTGCAAATGAAATATAAGTGCAATAAGTGAAAAGAATAATATTTTTTACTAAAAATAAGGTTATTGATTAATTTTCATATTATTTTATTTATGTAAATTAGAATCATAAATTAAAATGTTTATATAGTTAATTATTAACAAAATAGTGAATAAATTATAAAAATATAAAAATAAGTCATGTATAATACTAAAAATAATAAGAATATAATGTTTGTAAAAGTCTTCTTCAAACAAAATGTAACTAAAGACGAATAAAATAAAAACAAGAATAATAAAACAAAAAATGCAATGTATAAAATATAGAAGAAATTATAAGTGATATTTGCATTCTCATAATTAATAGAAATTTTTGGAGGTAAATTTTATTTACTAAAACAAAATTATTTATGTAAATATTTAAAGTAATATAAATTATACATTAGCTATAGTCAGTAGAAAATGATTCTTAAAAAAAATGAAATCTACTGTTTTTTTTTTCCTTTTGTAATTTTTTTATGATAATTATGCATTAAAAAAAACCTATGAACAAGAGAGAATAAAAAAAAAGCTTTGATATCTACAAATATAACATAATAAAAGTATTATTTATATGAGAAATCGTAGATAAGGCAAAATATATTATTTATTTATTTATTATATTTATTTTTTAAAATAATTTCAATTTGTGTAATTAAAGTAAAAAAGTTGAATAAAATTATGTAAAATAAAAATTGACATATAAGTAAATGTTTATAGTAATAAGATTAGCAATATAATTGAAACTTTTGTAAAATGTATAACGATAAAAATTATAAGCAAGAATTTCTTATATTGATACCCTTCTAAACGAGACAATACCCATGTGTTTTCAATAATACCTTCTACTAGCGTTAGGACGCAGGGTTTCAATGCGGAGAGATCCACGGTATCTTTTAAGCGTGGTCCTTTCACCTGTGCCAGAAAATAAGGAGTGAGGAAAAACCCTATATTGAATGGTTAATTATTATGTTGATTGTATAATTAACTTGATAATTTCAAAAATAATTGATTTTTTAATTACATATAATGGTCTTATGCATGCTTGTTATATACTTGTAATATTCAATTATATTAAATCATGCAAGCAAAAATAAATTAAATTACGAGTAATATAATATAGTTGTTTAAGAACCATTAAAATTAATTATGCATAATTAGTACGATAAATACTGTAATTATAGGTAATCAATCTATTTGTTTTTTCTTATCATTACAACACTAATTCGACCTATGACACCAAAAACTCTAATTAATTAATTCCATGTTATTAATTATCAGTAAAAATAATGGTTAGAATGAGAATTTATAACAAATTGAATACCTCGTGAGACAGTGAAAAATTGGTGATATTGCAAGTTTCAATGTTCACGGATAACAATCGGCGAACATCGATGATCCTGTCCGTTGATATTCCCTGCTTTTGATTTCAATATAGACATAAATTACTAAAATAGCACCACCAATATTGCAAGAGCTAGAATTTTTAATTTTTTTATAATGAACAGATTATGGTTTCATGTGGAAAGTTGAGTTGGAATTCTGTTTTATTTATAAGTGTTAATCGTAAAGACAAAATTATATATAGTTTCAATTAATCATCAAAGCCAAAAGAAGTTAATAAATAATCAATATATACTACTATCATTTGCAAAAAAAAATAAATAAATAAAAAAAAATCAATACTAGCTAGCATCAATTTTAGGAGCTTTTTTATAGATTCCAAATTAACCAAATGAACAAATACAAAATACTTGACATCATTCATCTGCATATCTCAATTGAGAACTCAACATTAATTGTAATTAAAAGTAGAAACAAGCTAACAGAGAGTAACAGAATAACAGAAAATTTTAACCATAAAATATGATAAAATAAATTAAAGGTCAAATAAATATATAAGAATTTTATTAGCATAGAACCTTTAAAATAAGTTGGGTTTCATCAGGAAGGTTCAGTGTGATGTCCATGACAACAGGAAGAACTGTGAATTCACAAAAAAAAAATATTACTCTATTTATTAATATAATAAACTCAAGTGCTCAAATTAAATTAAATTAAAACAAAATTTTCTGATAATATCAAAATTAATTATAATTTCTCTTACTCTTTTCTTCCTTCTTCTTCTTATCACCCTTGGCCTTTCCTCGGTTGTTCCTTGGCGCCATTTTCAACCTTGTGTTTGATTGAATAAGCTGAACATATAATTAGCAATAATAATTGAGTATCAAAACAATGACATATATACTATATATATATTTGTGCGTACACTGAGATAACACTACGTACGTACCACATATCTTATGACGAAAACAAGTATAGTCAAGTATATAACAAAACACTTACGCTTGGAGAAATAAAGACCAAAGAATATGAACCATAATTAATAACTTCAGAAATATTCCGATACAAAATAGCTACAGATTAAATAGAAAAATCACAAAGAGAAATACGAACAAACGTCAAAAAGGAGAGAATTGAAGAAGAAGATATATAATATTGTTGCATATTAATAAGCAGGGGAGCTTATTATTATTGTAAGAAAATATAGAGTTTCATCAGAACCAATTACCAGCTAGCTAGAGACTCGGTAATAAAGAAGGCAGGGAAAATTAAGAGTCTTTAATGCGATAACAAAGTTGTGTTAAGAAAGAGCAAAGATTCAGTTACTGAGCAACACCCACTTTGTGAAAACCCATAAGGTGAGATGAGAGAGGTCTTTCTGCTAGATGGGTAATTCAGAGATTGGATAAGAGAGCAAAACAATGAAGAAAGTATCGGAACTAAGAAAAATTGTGGGAAATAAACAATAACAGAGAATAGAGATATAGAGAGGTGGGTGTGATAAGGAAGGAAGGGACGAGATTTAACTAACACTCTTAATTATATATTTGTCATTTTATTGCAGTTTTCTGGTTTATACAACAGACTGATTAATTATCATCATATTGGGGTTTTTTTTTTAGTTCCATAAATCTAAAAAAGATAAAAAAAAAATTGATTTTTTTTTAATTATATAAACTAAAAGGGCTTGTTGCAACTTAGGAACCAAAAAGGGGACCCACCCCAAACCAGGACATCCTGTAATTCAAAAAAAGAAGATGCACAAAAATCCAACCGAACGGGCATTTGAAAGCTTTGTTTACTCATTTCTAATTAAGTATTATATATATATATATATCATGACATAAATTATTTTTTATATAATAAAAAATTTATTTAATAATAAATATAAAATAAATATTTTATATATTTTTGTTATTACAACAACAAAAATAATTATAATAATATTATTATGTTTCAGATGATAGTTACAAAAATAAATAAAGAGAATAGTTTAAGGGAGTAGAGATAATTTCAGGTTAATTTGCAGGTGTGTCATGGTGTGAAATAACACAAATTTTTGATAAGTCAAATTTATGAAAAAACTGTTAAGAAATTTGGATAAAATGGTATAATTATAAATTGCAAAACAAGATCTTCGCTTTGAAGAATATCGAATATGAGAGAAATAGATAATACATGTACAAAAATTATAATTAAACTCGAATTAAAGAAAACAATTTAGTTATCGAAAACCAATGAGAGAAAAATTATTATGTGGAAAATTATTCTGAGCCATTTCTCGATGGTAATTTTCATACACCCAAAAGACAAAAGCGATTCTGGTAAGAGATTTTCGGAAAATTCTCTCTCACCAAATATCTGAAACTTTACATTTTTGGGATGATTATCGATGAAGAAATGAAGTCGTATTTATAGCGTGATTAGAATTCTATATCTACGAAATATTCTTATTCGACAAAATTAGACTCTTTCTATTCTTTATTATTAAAGAAACAAGGTTAGCCTTTTCATCTTTAATATATGGTAAGCCGCACTTGAATTTTCTAAATTAATTAGGCACCTCTATTTGACTATAATACAATATTATTTTTAATCAATCATAACAAAAGCAAGAATAGAAAAATAACACACAAATTTGATAAGCAGGTTCGACGATCTTTAACGTCTCGGACTGTTATGAATCTTTTTACTAAAAGGGGAGAAATTACCGCAAGGTGTTTACAAATTTCAGCTCAACTGATTACGCCCAAGAAAATTACTCTCGATTTTCTCTCCAAAAGCTTTTCTCTAAGCTTTTCTCTCAATTGGAATGAACAACTTTGGATGATTAATTCATTACAATTACACATCATTTATAGGAAAATTCCTCGCTTGAATTACTCGTAAATTAATAGTTCGCTTAAATTGCTCCTTGAATTAAGCTCGTTGTTTTAGCTTACGAATTGCTCCCGTGTTTTGCTCCTTGTTTTGCTCCGTTGTGTTGAGTGATCTGATTTCCATTACGATCCAGGTGCTCCATGGTAGAAATTTTTGAATCTGGTGTCTTGTATTCATGCACCGTTATGGATTCTGAAGCTTTTTGATCTTTAAACCGTCATTTTCCACCATAGCTTTCCATCTTGAAAGCCTCAAATACTTCGACTTATGCTTTAGAAAGTAAACCCATACCTTAAGTGATCATCGATAGAAAGTGTGAAGTAGTGTTTCCCGATAGATGAGGCAGGTCGTTGGTCCGAACATCGAGTGAATAAGCTCGCTTTCCTTCTTTTGGATTAAGTGACTTGTCACGAAAGTTGACTCTCTTTGCTTTCCCAGTATGCAATCTTCGCACGTGTCTATCTCGTGGGCCTTGAACCTGAAGTTTTCCGCTTTGAGTCGCGTAATCTTCATCCCATTACCGACATGGCCTGGTCTGCAGTGTGCCACGATTTGGTGTTTCATTGCTTGCTTTACAAGCGTAATTGAACAACGTGCCTCCCATTGTCGTGTAAAGAGTGCCACTTTTCTTGCCTCGAGCAAGCTGTCGTTACCACTTTGAAATCTTCCAATCATCGCGTGGAAGATTGTAGTGTAACGCCTTCAACAGGCCAGCGCCCATTTGAGATTAAGTTCATTGCAATGAGATCGGGAATATGCGACATCCTTCGGTTCCCAAACGGTCCGTTGACTTAATCTTGACTACCACCTTTGCCAATAATAGCATATGGTTGATCATCGCAAGTATACCTTTCCAAGGTTTCTAAGGGGACGTATTTCTCGAAGAATTCTTTTTGTGAAGTAGCGTAGACGATCTTTCAGAGTCTAACACCAGATTCTTCCTTCTTTCTGCAAAGAGCGTATCAATCTGCATCGTCTCTCTGAGATGGAAGTAACATTTGCCTACTGCTTCGCTTTGTTTGTCCTTCGATGCACTCTTTGCACGCGATTTTTGTAGTGCAGGTTATTCCACTGATTCCAACACTCGATAGTCTTGAGCTATGGGAATTATTAGGATTCTGGATTTGGACCTCACCGCATCCTTTGATCTACCTCGGTAGTACGTTTCATCACGTCCGTTCCGCTTTGGTTGAATTTCTTCCTCTTGACTCGTATCTGCTTGAAGAAGTTGACGATTCACGACTCTACGTCGTCTCGGATCTGGCGAGAACAAATCACGAACATCGTCGAATTTTAACTTATTGCTTCCTGACAGTACTCGCGGCGTGTAACAGGTAGCATTCAACTTTACGGTAAAGAGACAAAAGTATTAATGCTCATACTTCTTACCGTAATTCAATTTCTCTTGAACTTAAGCTGGGTTGTGGCTTGTGTTGAGTTCATTTGAGATGTTGATTTCTGGAAATCGTCTTCGTTCATCATGAGATGAACAAACGCCTCATCCAAAGTGCACTTTGTTTGAGGCGATGTCTCAAATACGTATTGGAGAGAGGCTGCCTTAAGACCGCCGTGGTCTTTTCGCTTTGCTATGTTGAAGGCTGACATTACGGATAAGCGTCAATCGAATAACTTCAGGGGCTTGCTGCATGCAGAAGATTCCAATCTTCTTCTTTCGTAACCACGGTTTCTTTGAAGAGGTTGATATAGATTTCTTTGATCAGATAATCCTCTATCTGCGTTTCTAAAAACCTAAAATGCATTGCGTAATTTCTCGAGTTTCGTTCCTTCATCTGCCGTTGCTCATTAAAATCGACTTCCTACGGATCATTTTGACTATTTTACGTAAATCACCGTGTATTAGAACACCTCGCCGGCGAGCGAATATCGTTAATAAAAATTTCACTATTCACGTAATTCACTTATTCACGTAAATAGTAACCTTGTAGAAAAATTGTGAATCATAAATAGCTCTCTTATACCAGGTTGTTGAGAAATAACCACAAATTCCCGATAAGCGGTTATGAGAAAGCGAGAATAGAAAAATAACACCTGAGTTGATAGCGGAGTTCGGCAAATGCTTAACTGCGTCTCCGACCTTATGTTGTAGATCTTTTTCTTGAAATGGGAGAAATTACGCGAGGTGTTTACATGACCATGACTCGCGACTTCGATTACACGAGAAAATTACTCTCGATTTTATACTTTTCTCTCGATTGAATGAGCAACTTTGGATGATTAATTGATATTCTGATTCTGGCGTCTATTTATAGGAAAATTGACTTGAATTCTTTCGCTTAAATTAATGGAGTTCGCTTAAATTCTTCTTGAATTAAAATTTATTTGTTTCTTTCATAAATTCTTCCGTGTTTCTTTCCTTGTTTTGCTACATGTTTAAGGAGCAAATTAAGTAGCTTTATAACACGTTAGTTGTGTTAGTTGTGTTACTTGTGTTATGTAGTATATAATGTAGCAAATGTCCCAAAGGTCCCGTACGTATCAACTTCAGCCATTTAACCAATGAGAATATACTAGAAGTATGAAGATACGAAACATAGTGCTAGCTAGTTGTATTAATTATGTTAGAAATATTAATTATGGGAGACACGTGAGAATATTATTAATTTTTGACAATAACTAGCCTAAGAATCATATTAATTATATATGAGAATTTGAATTTAATTATTCTTCTTTTCTTTTTCTTTTTAGTTTACCACCAATAATCAACGTAATATATCCGTATAAAAATTCAGCTCAATCTTTTTATTAAATTTTTTAAAATAATAATAATATCGTAATAATTTTTATTGTTTAAGTAATAAAATTATTTAAAATATTCATTTTATATTTATTATTAATTATTTTTATAATAAAAAAAATACATTTTTCTTTTTTCTTTTTTTTTTAGTGGATGAAAAATGACAAATAAGTTTTGAATAACTATCTTTTTTTGTTTCAATGTCCATTTCGTGTAAAACTCATTTATATTAATTTTATATATAGTTGAGAGAAATTGAAGGTTTGAAAGGAAGTATCGTGGCATTCAAATCGTTTATCACATAAGAACAAAATTAAATTCAAAGAAAAATATAAAATGAAAAAAAAACAATTAATGAAAAATATTAGAGGAAATTTATAGATTTTTAAGTATTGTTGTCAAGCATGTGGGTGGATAACCCACCACCACCATTATATTCTCATACGTATGTATATATTTCTATGTGGACAATGTCTATTGGATAACTACTTATTGACAATTTGACACAGACTTTTCGTTTTTTGGCTCCGTAATAATACTGAATAAATCAGTCTATCTATTTTTTTTTTGAAGAATTAATTGTTAATAATAATATCTAATATAACGTAAATTCGGAAGTTGGAAACTTACCCACTTCAAAAATAAGCTGGGCAATGATAAACTCACCTTGATTGCATTTCTCTTTGGTTTGGTTATGTATGGTCATGATTAAACCCCGTATATATAAGAGAAGCAAAGTTTAACGTTATTTGAATTTGCGTGACAAGCTACTTCACTCACCTATTTTGGTTCTTTTCATTCACATGGTTCAAAATTTTCCAGCATTATTTGCAAATAAATATTATTATTACATAAGTTGTAACTTAGAATTAAATATTATTATTAGGGAAATCTTTTCAACATTCAACATTACTTACATAAATATAAGTAGTTTCAAAAAAAAAAATACTAATTTAGTATGACAAACCCCACTTCAAAGTTCTAATTTCTTGACTGATAGTTAAATTTCAATACTTGGTTCATGTTTATTTCTTATAATTTATATATATTTTAACGTTCAAAGAAAATTTCAACACGATAGCTTATGATTAATACATGTTATTTTTTATTAATTGAAAATTATACAATCATAACTCGATTAAACTCTACATTAAGTATATAAGTATGAATTTTAATGTAAAATTATATTCTTTTTATAAGATAATTATATAATAAATCAATTATATATCATAAAAATATATTGAAAGAATCTTATCTTTGTATAAGTTATAATTTCTATAATTCATACTTTCCATTAAATTTCTCTCATAATAATGATTTAAAAATCAAAGTGAATTTAACATTTTCTATGTGACTCCTGAAATATTTGTTCATTTATTTTAAAATTAATAGAGAAATTACTGATAATATAATCAACCCATAAATCGATCTCAACGTAAATATATACATTATGAGAAACTAATCAAATTTATAGAATTGGCCTAGCTATCAGTAATAAGGTCAAACGATGAAATTAATAATTATAGTTTACATTTTACTCAATTACTTAAAGTGAAAGATAAAAAGGGATTTAATAATACATGCATGGGTGAATCAAAACAAAACATTTTTAGGGTTACAAATCTGTATCCATGAATAGTTAAATAGATTATTACACTAAATTAAATATTGTTTATTTATATCTAATTAATATTAAACGATGTTAAATATTAATAAGATGTTATTTTTTATCGATAGATAAATTAGAGTAATAATTTTTATTGTTATAAATTTTAAAAATGATATTTTTTTTGATAATTTTTTAAGAAAAAAAAAACACTTGATTTGAGATATTATTTTCAAAATATTAACTAACCAAGTATGAGTAGACATGCAAGCGCTTGCATCAGAAGCATTAAAAGAAAAGTACTTAAATCTCTATTGTTGCTTTAGCAGTTTAATATAATTTTATCAATAAAGTTAAACAAAAATCTATAGTTTTAATTTCACTGTGGGAAAGGGTGTAAAGGACATACTGGTTGGTCCGTTGAAGAGAAACAAAAATAATTTGGTGATAGAAATAAAACCCACTCAAAATCTTAACATTAAAAAAATAATACTTTTATTTGTAAGAAATTACTATAGAACAATAATTAAATGTCAGTTATTTATTAATTAAATTAGTCAAGTTTTTTATAATATATCGTTATATATTATATAATTTGTTATTATACAACAAATACTATTTTTTTTCTTACGAAAAGATAGTGGACACTACGTACACAGAGGCTTCTAGGATCATTCGATCTATTCTAATCCACTTTACAAAAATCGTGGGGCGGTAAGAATGTGTTTAATTGTTTATAAACTAGAGAGGTACGACCTTTTAGATTTTAGCTTAAACAATTTGATCTTTTGGTGCTTTTGTAAACCCTTTAAATCGCAGCTTAGTTTTGTGCCAAATACTCGTTATAATATTTGAGCTTGGCAACGGAAGTTCAAGATTGGACGAGCTAAGCCAATGAAAGCACATTAATTTGGTTGAGAACCAATATGTATATATTTTATTAGATTTGAATAAAATAGTATAATTATAAATTCTCTCTCACAAGATCTTCCTTTGAAGAATATCAAATAAATTCTCTCTCACAAGATCTTCCTTTGAAAAATATCAAATAAATTCTCTCTCACAAGATCTTCTTTTGAAGAATATCAAATAACAGAGAAATAGATAATACACAACACAAGAATTATAGTGTAAACTTCAAATTAGAGAAAAACCACTTTCGTTGTCAAAAGACAACCAGAGAAAAATTCACTATATGGAAAATTGTTACAACCACACTCTTAATAATTTTTTCACACACCTAAAAGACAAGAGCAATTACAAACCCAAGAGAATTTTTCCACAAAATTCTCTCACTCAAGAACTTCTCATACAAGCTTTTCTCTATTTTTGGGATGATTATCAATGAAGAAATGAAAAAATGAAGCCATATTTATAGCCTTCAAGTTCTTATTTCATATGACAAATATTTCTTCATTCAACAAAATTAGGCTAACTAATTTTCCTATTCTTTATTCAAACAAGGTTAGTCACCTCCATCTTCGACAATATGGTAAGCTAACTTCCATAAATTTTCTTCTAAATTAGGCACCTCCTATTTTGACTAATAAACCTAATATTATTTTTAATCAATCATAACAATATATGTCTCAAAAGTTAATCCAATTCGTTATAATACAAGATATTTAAGATCATTTATCTTCTACTTAGTACTTATCTTAAAGTTTTCTGTTATAAATAAAATCTCTTCATTTTTTCCCCTATATCATTGTTACTATTATTTGACGCGGACAAGTTATACTATAATAAAAAATTGACATAATTTTTTATTTTTACGTTGTTTTCAAAGATAAAAAATGATAAATTAGATGACTGTTGTTTTGTATTATTTTGTTGATATTGATTGATCAAATCAATACAAATTTTATGTATTTTATTTATATGATCTTTATAACTATCAATTCTATTTATTCGAAGAAAATAAAACTTAATCAGTTTCGTTTTGTACTTAAGATCTAATATAATTGTCATAGCAAACTCTATGTATGTTATCCCAATATTTTTGAAACTTTGATGTCATGCTTGTTACTATAGTCTTAATTTTTTCTTACGGTGATGTAAGCCAATTATATAATGCCCTTTTCACTTAGCAAATCTATGGAAAAACGAATTTGTGATAGGATATTGAGTCCCATAAAATTTATGTGTACTTCGCCAGAATGTGTCACTCTTTGGCTCTCATACTTACAGTAATTGGCCTTGTGCAGTTTGATTTTGCTGTGGTTTTATTGCTTGTGTGCTTCGATTGATCATTGATCATTTTTTGCCTTTGCATATCGCAGTCCAATTTCATAGTTTGCTTGCTTGATTTGCTCTGGTGTTTATTGATATTTTTTGATTTGTGAAACGCTGAATGGGGATGAAGGTGGATCTCAAGTGCAACATAGTTTAACTTCAGTAAACCATATTGCTAGTATGATAAGTGTGGAGGTTTTAAATGTTACCATCGATCAACTTGTTCAAGCTAAAAGAAATGCTTTTCGTGGGGTTAATAATGATAAAGGTCTTGATGCTGTGCTTGTCAAGCAGCAGTCCATTTGTGATGGTAGAAAAGTATCCACAGAGCTTGAGCATGTTGCGAGCCTAAATATTTTCACTAATGCTTTAGTTTTTCTCAAGGCTCGAGTCATTGTGGCAATGTGTTGTCATAGCTATATGACTGAGAAGTTGTTTTGGTTCTAGCTTGTGGTTAGTTCAATTATTTATGTTCTTTTTATTTTTTTTTCTTTTGTTGAAGCTTATTCGTTGTGTTTGTCATGAAGTTGAATATTATTGGTTGTATTAGTGTGATTGTTGATTAGGAGATGTGTCTATTGATTTATTGTTTAAATTTTATATTAATATATTTTTTTTACTATTAAAAAAATGTTTATCGGATAATTAATATTTTAAATTGTAATTAACGTTATTTGATCGTGTTCTAATAATTATGTTATTTAAGATAAATGAGTATACGTGTCCTCGTCAATATGTATTAAAGTTATGTATTGATTTTTATTCATGAATAATTTTGATTTGATTTTATTTAAAAGAAAAGCTTATTAAAGTTTTTTGATTAACCCAGACGATGTTTCATCTTACAAGAGAAGGCAATGTCTCCTGATAAGGATATTTATAACTCTCTAAGCTGCTCCATGGAAAAGTAACGCACTAGTTGCTAGCCATGCTTTACTAGGATATATAATTGATAATATAATTTTGTTAAGGTGAAATTTATTTTATGATTTATTATGATTTTCTGTTTATATAATTGTTACTTAGATTTCTAGTTTTTATTTGTTTTATAGTGTATGCCTACTTCTTTTACAATATAATAATTTTAGACCTAATCAATTGAAGGTGTTTTGGTTTTCTTTGGAGTTAATTTTAGAGCTAATTCTAAGTTCAAGTACCTCATTGTTTCTTTTTTTTTTTTTGGTCCTGCTAGCTTGGTCTTTTGGAAACTTCATCGATTAAAAGTATATTTTAACCATCTCTCTCTTCCTCCAATTAGTTGGTAAAGAGAGTCTCATATTTAAGGATTATTATGTGTTTGTGAAGATTTATTATTTGCATGACTTTCCTTTATACAAGGCAGTATGAGTAGGGAAGTTACAAAATTTCCTTCTTCAAATTTTCATAAATTAACGGGATTGTGATTATTTAGTTGGTATCGCGACTGGTATTTTAAGTGAATTTCGTCGAAATTTGAGTACCAGATTAGCATATAAAAAATAAAAAAATAAAAAATAAAAATTGCAGAAAAAAATTCTGAAACAAATTTGGTGAGGTTGAAATAAATTTTGAGAGAGAATAAAATCTCGGGAGAAAAGAGAAAGAAGAAGCGCAAATTGTTGTATGATATCACAACGAAAAATCTAAGAAAATTATATTACGAGCTCTCTCTTAGAGACAAAGCGTATACGAATTATTAAGTTAGAAACAGGATATGGGTGAAAAGAGTCGGAGCTTTCCGGAGAATCCAAATTTGCCCAGATGGGTCTGCCAGAACTGCCGCCACTCCCTCTGTATCGTCGGCGTCGATTCTTACGCCGAAAAGTTCTTCAACGATCCCTCTCGCTCTGGTCAGTCTTTCTTTAGCCTCCTTCTCTTTCCCCTTTAATTGTAAAATATTTCTAGCATTCTATTTAAATTGAATTGAGTTATTCTTTGTGTGGGTTTGTTTTAATTAAGTAAATTTCTTGTTTCTATAAATCGCTTTGGTGTTGAATAACCTTACTTTATGTTTCCTTGGACTATCTTCTTATCATCTTTTCACGTTTGAGTTAGAAACTCCTAAGGACGCATTGCAGTTTGGATTTGGATTATTGAATACGTTATCTCCTTGTTATTAGTGTTTTTAAAGTACGCACTTGTTTGCAAGCCAATAATGCAGAGATATGGTTATATGATTGATATCTAATGCTGCTTCATGCTATGCTTATTGTCTAAGGAGAATGAAAGCTGCGTAATGCAGCATCAAGTTTGCGGTTGTATGTAAATTTAATGTTTCTGATGTCTCTGGAGCATGAGAATAGATTAACAGTATTTCAGTTGCTATGGATTTTCAATTTATTTTGTGGTATTATTAATTGCACATGCAGGCATGCAAGGCTCTTCAATGCATGGGGCAAACAGTGTGTTAGCTTCAATGCGAATGGATAATTCATTTGTGGTGTTACCAAAACAAAGGCCCCAGGCACAAGGAGCTCCTCTCCGTCCTCATGGTGGAGCCGTCCAGCCTGATGTGGGCCAGACAAGGGCAATGGATGAGTCCTTTGTGGTTGTTTACAAATCAGAGTCCTCATCAGATGGTGGTGGTACCCATTTGCCATCACCTGATGGTGGACCTAATGGTCCTTTGCAGCTGAACAATTCTGGCTTTCACTCTACTATAACTGTACTGAAATGTGCATTCGAACTTGCCACCACTCAGACACAGGTATGCATTACTGTATAAAGAAGCTTATCTAATGTTTTGGATGTCAAGCATTGTGACAGGGCTGTGTAATAATTTGTGCTTTCTGCTAAAATTTTCAGGTTGAGCAACCTTTGTGCCTTGAATGCATGAGGATATTGTCTGATAAACTTGATAAGGAGGTTGAAGATGTGAACGGGGACATTGAAGCTTATGAATCTTGTCTTAAACGCTTGGAGGGGGAGAGTCGGGATGTTCTTAGTGAGGCTGATTTTCTTAAGGAGAAGTTAAAGGTGTTTGCTTGGAAACTGTCACTGATGCATAAATACTACAATGAATCTTTCTTCTTTTTTTCCAGTATTGCAGCTCGGACAGTGAATATGATTGACCAGTAGCAAACTTTCCTTGTTATTATATAGAGAGGGCACAACCAGCTCAAATGTGCTTACTACTAAGTGTTGTACTTGACCATCTCAGTAGATGTGGTCTGTGAGCATTTTTTTTTTAATTTGATTTCCTTGACCTTTGGGGCTGTTCAAACTGGTGGTATCTAGGACAGAAAATTCATCTGATCTCCATCCTTCATATTCATATTTTCCTTCAGGTTAGAGCAAGTTGGTTTTATATTGCAAAGAAGTTAGTTTTCCTTGCAGAGCATGCTACTGTCGGAAAAGAGTAACGATTTTGGAGCCCCACATTTCTTATAAGTTTTTTCTGTGATGTGATGACTCACTTCTTTTTATATCCCTTATTAATTTTTTGTTGGTGTGAATCTCAGCAGGTTAATGAAGGATTTTTAGTTTATAAGTATAAGACTGGATTTGAGCAGGCATCCCATCTTGCTTAATTATTCATGATCATATCTTTAATTGATGTTAGAAAATGATTTTACTAAAAAATAAGTAGACATATTATGGATTATTTTTTTGAAGTTATGTCAAAATGCTGATTAGATTATTTCTGGATGTTGATTGAAGATTGAGGAAGAGGAACGAAAGCTTGAAGCAGAAATTGAAGAAATAGAGAAACAAAATGCAGAAGTAAATGCTGAATTCAAGGAACTTGAAATGAAAACTAACAGATTTAAGGAACTGGAGGAGCGGTAAATATTTTCTTTTATAAATCTATGATGTTATTAATTATTATAGTAGTATAGTGCACTTCCTGATAAAATAACAGCATCCCTAATTTTTTAGAGAGTTTGACAAAAAATCATTCTTTTCGAAAGGTACACTATTGCACATTTCATCTTTGATTTGAAATACGCATTGAGTAGTTATCTTTTAGAGATTTGCTCATTAACTTAGCTTGTAAAAAATATATGCAGGTACTGGCACGAGTTCAATAATTTTCAATTTCAATTAATTTCTCATCAGGTAAGTTGGCAATGGATTGTGATTCATTACCTATTGCGGTCAATTTTTTCTTATTGAGTTTGAAAGCTGCGATGCCTTTTGTGATCATGTTGTGTTGTTGTTTGGTGATGGTCAAAATAATAGGTTTCAGAACTTTTTTTGTAATTGTCATTTGAAATAAGCTTCCATTTTTCCCATGGATTTTGATTTTATTATTAGTTTCAAAATCCTTGGACGATCTGCTTTCTTCTTTTTTCTTGAGAGAAAAATTATAAATTTCATTCTTTCAAATCAAACCATACACATAAAACAATCAAATTACAGAATTGAAAACCCATCAAATTATCTTAGGAATTGTTAAAATCAATCTTCAACTAGGAATGAACTTTTTTCGATGTTTTTCTTCACTCCTTTGAGTTCTCCATCTATGTATAACTCTCCTAATTGATAAGTTTAAAATTTTTCAATATAACTTAATATAGATGAAATTTTTTCAAGATAACTTCTTTCATGCTTTGAGATTTTCAACATTTGAATTGTAGCAACATCTAAGCAAGAAACATCAAATCAAGCCAAAACAAAACAAAGCATAATTACACTTGGATACAAATCTAGGTAAAGAATAAGGTGCTAAATATAGGTGTAATACATAAATAAAACTGTATTGTCTGGAGTTATAATGTTTATTGCTAATTGATTGGAATTGAAGAAACTATACATATTAAATGTATTTTATTTTAGCGTTGTTTAGTCCAATAAGATAGACATTTGGAGTTAAAGTTCTAGGATTAATATTTGAATTTGAAAGTGAAATATGGAAATCAAATATTTAATCCAAAAACTTTAAAATCAAAGGTCTAACTATGCAGTTGGATTACTAAAATGAACTGCATTTAATATTTATACTTTTTATTTCCATCACTATGTATCTGTTGATGGTGAAGCATATATGTTGACTCTATGCAGTACTCCTAATTAGACAGAACCCTTTTCTTTTTCTAGTAACAAAGTTTAAGCAAGTTAGGAGATGATCTTTGTATTCCATTATTTTTAAGTATCTTATGTGTATTGTTCATAAAATTCCTCTGAATCTGGGCAAGATTTTGTGGTCAACAGGAGGAGAGAGATGCAATTTTGGCCAAGATAGAGGTTTCACAAGCGCATTTGGAGTTGTTGAAACGAATTAATATGCTTAATGACGCGTTTCCAATCTGGCATGATGGAGAATTTGGAACAATAAACAATTTCCGGCTAGGGCGACTTCCTAAAATCCCGGTCAGTGAGCTAAGCGTGTTATTTTAATTTTATAATGTTTTTTAGCAACATTTCAACATTTTCTTGCATGGAAATCCCAGTTTTTATCAATTGCTTGGGACTTTCTGGTATCTCTTTGATAGGGTGTGTGTTTGTGTTGCCATCCTTCCTTGCATGTCTCTAGCAGACAGATTTGATGATGATTTTAGAGAAACATGTAATAGATGCCTTTATGATATAGGGTGGCTCTCACCAAAGATCGTCAAGTATCTATGTAACAAACTCTCTCTTCCCCCTCCCCCTCTCCTTCTCTTACTTGGAAGTTAGGGTTCGTTACGTTAGTAGTACCTTAATTCTATTTATGGTACTTGTTTTTAACTTTATTATTAATTGGTACTTTAGTGATATCCACATTTAAAAAAAGTTTCAATTTGGTGCAATTTTTTTCATATGGCTAATACATACAATTTTAATGAAGGGTATTTTTGACATTTTTGTCACTTTCCAACCTTACAACAGAAATAGTTTTTTACGTTATTTTTGAGTCCTTAAATGTAGATTTTAATGATTTTTGACTCATTTTACCTCTTCTTTAACTCTCCTCTTCCTTTAAAGATTGTCCGTACAAATTATTGCCGACTTATCACAAATAAATTGAATTCTAAAAACAACAAACTTTTTTTACAATAGACGATGTAATTCAACACGTAAAAGTAACAACTGTTAAATAATGTCTATTCAAATTAAATAAACGAACTATAACTAATATAGAAGCAGAAAAAGCGTAACACCTATAAAAGTTGTTTGTATGAAAGAGAAATGGTTTTATCTTATATATAGGCTTGATCTTGAAATAGAGAGAGACAAGAGAGAACACTAAGTGAGAAGAAGTGAAGAGAGCCAAAAAGGAGATTTGAGAAAAATAAAGGATGAAGAAGAGAGGGGAGACAAGAGAGAAAAATATTAAAAGAAAAATTCTCCTTAAAAATATCACATGTCAAAATTTCTCATTTGAATTTCATTTTTGCATGAGATTGATAAGTTTTTTAAATGTGGGTATTATTAAGGTACCAATTAATAATAAGGGTAAAAAATAATAGTACCAAAAATTAAATTAGGATACTACTAAAGCAGCGAACGCTGAAAGTTATATCACAAGTTATAAGCATATAGATGAAATATGGTATTAAATTATAAATTGGAATGGACACTAATTTTGTTGTCTGAAAAATAAATTTTTTGTCGTTCACAAAAAAGAAGAAAAATCATAAGACTTTGATGTTATAAGGTGCTTCTTGTGGCATAAGTTTATTTCTTTATGCTAAACTTGTAATCTAGAAAGCAATGTTATTGTTGGGGTTCGTTACATTAGTAGTATCATTATTTCATTTTTGATACTCTTTTTTCCCTGTATTGTTTAGGTGGTGTCTTGATGATACCCACATTTAATAAACTGTACTAATTTAATACAATTTTTCATTTTACTAGGATTTTTCCACACATGTGCACCACATGCGTGCTTAGTAAAGAACATTTGTGATATTTTTTACTCTTCCCTCAATTAGAACATTTAGAGCTTCTTTTCTTGTCATTTTTGAGTTTTTAAATTGCTTAAGATGTCATAAATTAATATATAGTAAATAAGGGTCTTTCCTACGTAGGATTTTAGAAACTAATCCCTATTTACAAAAATTGGGGGTTTTGGTTTTGTAAATTGAAGCTTAAATCTTTCAATTAAAGATTAATAAGGTAAAAACAAGATCTGAATTTTCCAATGAAAATATGAATAAAATAATGATTGCAAGATCATTTTATACTACTAGCATGTATTGCAAATCAACAAAAAACATATCCTAATATTCTATTATTTGATTATACCAACTCAGAGAGCTCGAAAATCTCGACTTCTTTTTACGTATTTGTTGAATTAAATGAGCTCTTAATTCAAACTCTTTCTGATAGATAACCTAAAGTAAATTATCTAAATTTGATCTATTAAAAGCATTCAATTTCTAGAATAATATTGGATCAAAGTTAAACACACAAGGTCATTTTAATTATCTTGAGTATTAATTTTCATTGCAATTAATATAACACTATTTATTTAAATTGATCAAGTGATTACGTATCCAATCAACTAAATTGATTAATGATGAATTAATCTAATTATTCAATTATATACTTAAATAATTAAGAAAATCCATACGAATCTTGAATCAGAGAATTCATACATAATCAAGAAGAATAGAGAATTAAAATATGAAAGATTTTATTAAATATTGCTATCCATGTCTAAAGTTTTAAAATTACTCACAATCAATTATAAAATTAACTACTCATGAAAAATAATAAATTCAAAATAAAATTCATGAAAACAATAAAAGAAAGGAGAATAAATCTTAAGATTGATGTTTTAGAATATGATATTTAGTTCTTTTAATTGTCTCTTGAATCTTTTTCTTAGTTCTTATCTCTAGCTTGAATTATATGGATCCTAAATCCTAATTAAATTATTTATAATATTACGTTTAAAGGCAAAAAAGTGAGATAAAAATACTGAAAAAAATTGGGCATTACTGTTCATTTAGGACAGTGGGCCACTGCATGCAATGAACATTGTGCTCTCAATTAGACTTGAGAAGATTGTATCGTGGCACGCTTATAACCATACTATGACACGCTTATAACCATACCATGACACACTTTGTTTTTCCAAAATGCTCAGCTAACCTGAGTCCGAGAGGAGTGTGTCGCGACACATTATTTCTGTGCCCAACACACTTTCAATTCTTTATTATTGCATTTTGTGTAAATATTTACAAGTCCTTTAATTTATGACAATTATTTCTCTAAAGTTCAAATTCTTATTTTTGTCATTTGTATTTTTTAACAACCAAAATATTTGAAAAACATCAAAACGTATTCCATGATTCCAAAAACATATTTTATAATATAATTAAGTAAAATCGTAATATTAAAACTTAATTCTTTCAATTAATTCCGATAAATAGGTAAGCGTCCTTTTTAAGCACTTAACACATGTTTGGATGCTTTTTGACTCATTATATACTTTCTTCAACCTCTCTTCTTTTTCTATAACTTAGATGCTCAATAATTTCATTTATATTCTTTTTATCCTTATTGATCAGCTTAAATTAAGATTTTTTTCCTTTTTTCTTTTAAGCATATCTAATGATTCTAAGAATAATTAAAGATTGTGACTCATTTAAGTACCAAACAATAGTATTTATAATATTAATGTTGCTTGTAATAATGGGGTTACATGTTTGATATGAATTATTATATATTGAGTTGTGTATGCAAACTATTTTGTTTTACTAGTTCAATCTAATTTTTTCATACAAATTGCAAAAATGGCATATTGCATAATATTTTCTTATTCTTATGTATATAAAATTCAAAAAATACACATTGTATTTATTAAAACAAAGGTTGCATAACCTGTATAAAATTTGAATGAACGTCTATAAATAGTATGTAGTTATAAGTGAAGTTGTTGACCGCTCAAGTGATTAACGAAAAAGAGTGTACGATGAGTTAAAAACATTAAAACATATATTTAAAGACTAAAAAATGGCGAAAAAAGAAGTTTTATAGTGGAGTGTTTAGTAAAAAAAATACCACGTATGCATTTTCATTAAATGCAAATGTATGGAAAATCATTAATAAAATAAAAAATTGCATCAAATTAGTATCTTTTATTAAATATGAGTATCACTAAGGTCCCACGTGAACAATAAAGGTAAAAAAATGATACCTAAAATGAAATTATAGTACTACTAAGGTAACAAACACTTATTATTATTATTGCCCTTCGATGTCTTGCTGATATTTTTTCTGAATTTTTTTGGTACCTTTTATGAATATATGGAAAAAAAGATTCTGATACATGGCTAATATTGAGCAATATCAGGTTGAATGGGATGAGATCAATGCTGCCTGGGGCCAAGCTTGTCTTCTTCTCCATACATTGTGCCAATATTTTCGGCCAAAGTTTCAGTACGCCCTTTTGTAAATCATAGAATCTGTCTGATTGCCCAAAACGGACGGTGCCAAATTGATTTTATTTTCTTTTCGTTTTTCTGATCCAATGGTCTTAATTCATCTACTTTCAGGTATCGAATAAAGATACTTCCTATGGGCAGCTATCCTCGAATTATGGACAACAATAACAATACTTATGAGCTGTGAGCATAAATGTTACAATTTCCCTTGTTCCAAATTTGTACAATGAAACTTTTATTCTTGAAGCTTAGATTTCTGGAGAAAACCAACCTATTGCTCTTTCAGTTACCTGATTTTTAGTGGATGTTTTCCTGACTTGAGTATTCTTTGTTAGGTTTGGTCCGGTGAACTTGTTCTGGAGCACTCGCTACGACAAAGCAATGACATTGTTCTTGACATGCCTTAAGGAGATTGCTGAGTTTGCCAATTCTAAGGATCAAGAAAACAATATACCACCTGAGAAATGTTTTAGACTTCCCTATAAGTAATGTAGTCTGTTGTTGCTTCTTTATGCATGGCGACCTCCATGCTTTGTACCAAAACATAATTTTAAACCCTACGATGTAAAATAGTTTTTGACCCCATTCTGTGTCAGTCTAATTGTGGTGGCCTGATTTTGCAGGATTGAGAATGATAAGGTTGAAAACTACTCCATCACACAAAGCTTTAACAAGCAGGAGAACTGGACCAAAGCTCTCAAGTACACACTCTGCAATTTAAAGTGGGCTCTGTACTGGTTTGTTGGGAATACAAATTTCCAGCCACTTTCCTCTATGGTATCTTCACATGCTGAGGTTTCTGCTGTCGGCTCTATATACACAGCGAGGCACAGATTCGAAGTCAGAGTTTTGTAATTCATGAAAGCCATGATAAGGATTAGGTAGTATACCCAAAAGATCACCGTGTATATATTATGTACACTTGGTGCATTCCATACTAGAATATGACTGTTTTGCAGTGTAGAAACTACTGATTGAAAGCATTGATTGTTGCTAGTAATAATTGTTAATCTTATGCGTTTAAGGAGAAAGAGTGAGATTTATCAGTAAATACGCCCTACTAGTTTCAGTATATTTTTTTTGGTTCAGCTTGGGATTAGGCTGATGACCCATTTCTCATATTTTGTTTTTATTTAATTTGCTAACAGGGAAAATCCGAGATTGGAAATAATTTATTTACTCCTTTTTATCTGTTTGGACGTTGGCAGTAAGGAGGTGGTGACCTCATGGGCAGTTAAGACTCTGCCCCCATTAACCTGATTGCTTAGGAGGTTGGACCTTACCCTGTTGCTATCATGACCATGTGACTTGATGTGAACCTTTTGGACTACTTAAATCTTACTGCTCATTTTAGGTTCAATGCATGTAGTAATTTAAAACTATTAATAAAAAATAATATTTTTAAGAATGTATGACTAGATTTGACAAGTAAAAGTAAGAAGAATTAGAAGATCTTATTCCTTTACTTTATAGTCTAAGAGTACTCCTCCTCTAATCATGACATGTGTATCCCTTCTCTAATCCTATTTTACATTTACTCTTTAAAAAAAAAATTGGCACTTACCAATGGTTCCAAATTTCTTTTAGTCCAATTGAGAGCTTAAGTATTATAGTTTCACAACTATAGAATTAAACGTGTCTCAGTTTCACAAGTGAAGAACAGTTGAAGAAGAAACTGAAGCTTAGGTGAGAAAGATGAGAGAAAGGAAAGATAGCTGATATGATTTGTAAATTCATTCATTGATGTATTATAAACTATGTATTTTATTTATACTATGCTTATCAAAAATTCATAACGAACTTTGCACATGCGCACATGCCATTATAAATTTAATAACAACCATACAAAATATATAACTACGGCACTCAAGCACAAATGCTGAGCCGGCGGCCTAACTAACTTTAACCTATAATCTTCTAAAAGCAACCACATAGAATCTGATTTTATTGTTGAAACATTCCACTGGAAACTTTACTTCAGACTGGACCTTCTTTATAAGCCTTACTGGACAACCTGCATTGTTTCTTCATTGATTGCATCATTACCTGATGCATTAGAACCTTCATTATTGCTTCACAAAATTTTATATTTTTATCTTCTTCTTTTTTCCTTTCAAAATCCATCAATTTAGCAGTTATTTTTTTATACTGTCGATTTAGTTTTTATTTAAATAGTTTCTGAAGAAATTATTTTTATTTAATTTGTTAAGTCTCGAAGGTGTTGTTCTACTGTTTAAACATTTCACTTAAGCGGTTTTCAACCCTCAACCAGTCACCCTAATTCTATTGCTATGAAAAGTATATTTATTTTAAGTTCGTGACAATTAATTAGTGTATTATTTTTGGTTAATACAATTAAGTTATATTGAACGAAAAATTGCTATCAAAATTATATAATTGTGATATATTTAACTGTTTTATTTATATTTTTAAAATTATCTTTAACCTTTAATATTGTTTTACACTATTTTGTAACAAAAGTTTCATTAAATTTTTATTATACTAAAATTTATATTTTTTTTATAAAATATAATATAATATAATATTTCTTTTATTTTTCTTTTTAATTAATACTTTAACAATTATTATATTCTTTCTTTAAATCAATTAATTATATATTATTATTAATATCATTATTTAATTTATATTATATATTTCACTCATTATATTATTATTTGTTTATTAATTTTAAATTATATATTTAATTTTAATTTATTATATGTAATAAAAAATATTAAATTTAATATTTTTTTATTTTTTTTTTAAAATAGCGCATAAAAAATGTTTGGTGTCGCATCTTTTGGCTTGGTGTTGGAGACGCCATAACCGAGGCAGAAAATTCCCGCCATTCCTCATGCCTCTCGTCCAAAACCTTTAAAACGACGAATGTCTCCTTCACATTTTCCGTCTAGGAAGCATTTCTCTTAAGCTTCTAACACAACTGCGTCTCCTTAACCCTACCCTTCCAGTGACCCATTGACTCCAATGAAGTTCAGATCCGTCATTTCGTTCTCTTGGATTTTTTGCTTCAAGCTCAAATATCACGGTTTAGCGCCTTACCGTTTTCTGAAAACAGAGCAGCTCGGCTCACGACAATATTCGAATCGGCCGTTCGGGCAAAGAACCGGGTCAAGTGGTTCCTAATTCAGGCGAGGTGGTCCAAGGGGAGGGGCTCAAGCTGCGAAGAGTCTTATTGAGGATGAGGCTGAACTCAGTGACTGGGTGGGTGAATTGAGGAATGGCTCGTTCCGTGGTGGATAGTGAAAACGAATCGGATGAGGATAGGGGTCGTTGCATTAGGCATAGAGATAGGGGAAAAAAGATTGTATCGATGAAGAAGGGGGGGACGGACCTTGACTCGGACGATGTTAACGAGTCAGTCGGGAGGAGAGGAAGTAGACGTATGGAATTTGGCGTAACGGGAACAGAGTGGACAAGGAGTCGAGAAAATGAAGTCTTATGGTGGATGATGAAGATGAGGATGAGAATGAGGAAGGAACCACGTTCAGTCTTGAGGATTTGCTTAATGATAATGACGAAGAGAAGGCTGGTGAGGATGACCGTGATGAACTAGGAGAGGAAGTTAGTGTAAAAGTGATGCCAAAAAGTTCACCGAAGAAATCTGATTCTTTTTTGAGCGAGACCAGGTATAAAAGTTGCATCACCTGAAAATCATTTTTATTTTTGTAGTTTTTTGTGGTTGATACTTATTTTGGTCTCTGTTCATACCTCTATTTTCTAAAAATGTGTTAGTGTTTCCATTAATGAACTATCGGTGTGATTATTCCTTGTGGAAAATTAATGTTACATTTGTTTATTAACTTTGTTTTGCATAAGTATTTCATCTTCTTGTCGTTTAACATTTCTGGTCTCTGTCTAACTTGTTTGCTTTCCCACGATTTGACCAGGTTCCAATATCTCCTGCATCCTTAAAAGGAATCAAGGATGCTGGATATGGAAAGATGACTGCAGTACAAGAGGCAACTCTTCATTTGATACTTAATGGCTTGTTTCTTTTAAACTGAGTTAAGGGTCTGGTGATAATAAAAAAAGAACCTTGGTAGCAGCTTTAAACTTGTTCTCTACTTACCAGTTTTGATCGCAATAGCATACTGTCTTGTCCATGCTGATAGAATTCTACAGAAACCCTTCCAATCATAGTTTATTTTTGCAATCCTTAAATGAAAAGGGGTGCAACTAAAGTTCCTGTGTCTGTTTAGAGCATCTGTCTTTCACTCTGGTGATATTTCTTGGTTACTGTATTTCCAAGTAGCAAAAGCGGTAATTCAAAATATTCTTGTTTCATGTAATTATTGTTAGAAAATTTGGATAAAATATTATAATCATAAATTTTCTTTCTTAAGATCTTCCTTAGCAGAATATCAAATAACAGATAAATAGATAATAAATAATACAAGAATTATAATATAAACTCCAAATTAGAGAAAAACTACTTTCGTTGTCAAAAGACAGCCAAAGAAAAATTCACTATATGTAAAATTGTTACAAACACACTCTCATTAATTTTCTCACACATCCAAAAGACAAGAGCAATTACAAGTTTAAGAGAATTTTCACACAAAATTCTCTCACTTAATAACTCCTCATATAAGTTTTTCTCTATTTTTGGGATGATTATCAATGAAGAAATGAAGCCATATTTATAGCCTTCAAGTTCTCATTTCATATGCCAAACATTTCTTCATTCAACAAAATTAGGCTACCTAATTTTCATATTCTTTATTCAAATAAAGTTAGTCACCTTTATCTTTGACAATATGATAAGCCACATTCCATGAATTTTCTTCTAAATTTGTTACCTCTTATTTTGACTAACAAACCTAATATTATTTTTAATCGATCATAACAAGTATGTCCTAGAAGTCTAAAATAGGAACCGGAAAAACATTTGCATTTTTGGTAAGACACTTCTGTTATATATGATTACATGAATATGCAGTAAGTAATAAAGGGGAATCTAATGGAACATGAATTGAATTCCATACACTGTTGGAAGTTTAGGCTTATGCATCTATTTTGAAGCATTCTGCTGAGTTTTTGGCCATTTGTGATTCCTTGCTAATTTGATTAGCAAGTGTGTTTTTTGTCCTCTCCTTGATCTTATAGATTAATTCACTGTAGAAACTTGCCTTTTTTGATCTTTTCAATTCAACAGCCTCACTTTCTCTTTTCAATCTCATATGGGAGTGCTTTCTGATAAAGAACAATATATACATGGGCTTGTTAGGACAGAGCGTAAAGGCAAAGAAGGACACGGCATATTGTTATTGTTGAATATTGGCTCTAAAAGTAACAAATTAGTGGCATAATTTAGGGAAATTGGTGGCCTAATTTAAGGCTTAAATTATGGCACACTTTAGGGAAAGGGAGCCTTTCTTCATCTATAAATAGGGAAGAGTTCATGCATTGAAGAACAAGTCAAAAATCAGAAAAAATCAGAGAGAGTATAAGCAAACTCAAAGAGAGAAAATACTTGTGAGTTTTGGGAAACACTTGAGAGATATTATTAGTGAGGAAATCTGTATCTGTATTCTGTATATTTCCTACTCAGTTCAAATAATATCTGCTGCCTCCCGTGGACCTAGGCGAATTGCCGAACCACGTAAATTCTGTGTGTTCATTTTATCGCTTTGATATATTCATATACCGCTATTTATTGCTTCCGATCACAAAAAATTGGTATCAGAGCCAAATATATCAGTATTATATATCAAATCGAAGCTCTCGATGATACGAATGCAACGGTGAAAGAATCGCTCAAATCGGAAGTCAGAATCACCGCCAGAAGCTGCCGGAGTCCTGTTGCCAGCAATTGAGTCAACTCGCCGAGTTGGACCGAGTCAACTCAGTCACTAGTGATATTTGGACCGAGTCAACTCAGTCACTAGTGATATTTGGACCGAGTTGGTCTATTTTTCATCCGTTTTCAACTGAGTTGGATCTATTCCTAGCTAATTGGACCATTCCAAATTCAACTACGGACTCCGTTTTTCAAATAAGGTATAAAATTTGGAAAAACACTGTTTTAAGTTGTAAGTGCAAAATTTCTGTTATCAGTTTGTACTTATGGCTGATAAAGGAGAGATCGAAGAAGGTGAACAAGTTGACCATAGAATTTATGGCAAACCAAGTTCTACTCGAAGAACTATGTTGTCCAACGTAAAGTTTGAGGTGGAGAAATTCGACGGCACAAATAACTTTGGCATGTGGCAATGTGAAGTATTAGATCTATTGTTCCGAGAAGGATCTAATATAGCCTTGGAGACTAGGCTAGGAGATTATTCAAATGAAGATTGGAATTATGTCAACCGACAAACTTGTGGCACAATTCGACTGTGCTTAGGAAAAGATCAGAAGTACTTTGTCATGAAAGAGAATGTAGCCGCAGTTCTCTGGAAGAAACTAGAGGACAAATACATGATGAAAAGTATTGAGAACAGACTCTACTTGAAGAAGAAACTTTTCCGTTTCCAGTACAAGAAAGGTACCCCTATCATTGAGCACTTAGATAATTTCAATAAAATTTTGGCCGATCTGCAAAAATTTAGATGTTGAAATTATCGATGAAGATAAAACTTTGTTGTTGTTGAATTCATTACCTGAGAGCTATGAGCATTTAACCACAACCCTGTTATATGGAAAGGATGAGGTTAAGTTCGTAGATGTTTCAAATGCTTTGGTAAATAACGAGTACCGGAAGAAGGATCAACATGATCACAGAGACTCAATATCAGAAGCATTGACGGCAGCCAGAGGTAGGACTAACAACAAAAAATCTGGCGGATCAAATAATAGGGGGAAATCTAGATCAATGTCCAGAAGAGAGTCATCCAGAAGACGTCCTGCGAAGAACGAGTGTGCCTATTGTCACTAGAAAGGGCACTGGAAGAAAGATTGTCCAAACAAGGACAAGTCAAATGAAAATGTTGCACAAAAGGCCAATGAAGATGAAGAATCAGCCTTTTCAGTTTCATCATCAAAAACCTACTCAGATAAGTGGATCCTTGATTCTGGATGTTCTTATCATATGTGTCCAAACAGACATTGGTTTTCGAGTTTTGAAGAGCTCGATGGAGGAGTTGTGCTTATGGGCAACGACAATGCCTGTCAAACAAAAGGGATCGGAACAATACGACTAAAGATGCACGATGGTACAATCAAACGACTTACAAATGTAAGGTATATTCCTGACCTAAAGAAAAACCTTATTTCTTTAGGTGTTCTAGATTCTGATGGTTACAAGGTAACATTGGAAAATGGAGTCTTGAAAGTTGTACGAGGTGCATTTGTAGCAATGAAGGGTACTCGGAAGGCTAACTTGTATTTCCTAGATGGGTGTATATTTACAGGAAGGGCAGCTGTCTCAAGTAGTTCTGAAGAAAAGGAAAATGATTCTTCCCGCCTGTGGCACATGCGCTTAGGGCATGTCGGTGAAAAGGCTTTGCAAGGCTTAATGAAGCAAGGTCTTTTGAAAGGTGCCAAGACTGGAAAGTTTGATTTCTGTGAGCATTGTGTAATGGGAAAACAAATAAAAGTCAAGTTCGGCACTGCCATTCATCGTACTAAGGGATTTCTTGATTATATTCACACGGATGTTTGGGGACCTTCCAAGAATGCTTCACTTGGAGGTAAACGTTGGTTTGTGACTTTTATTGATGATTTCTCTAGATATGTCTGGATATACACTATGAGTCACAAAGATGAAGTTCTGGATATCTTTCTTAAATGGAAGAAAATGATCGAGACTCAGACAGGCAGGAAGATTAAAAGGCTCAGATCTGATAATGGTGGCGAGTATAAATCAGATCCTTTCTTTAAACTTTGTCAAGATGAAGGGATAATCATACATTTTTCAGTTCCTCGTACACCACAGCAGAATGGAGTTGCAGAACGAATGAATCGTACTTTGGTTGAGAAAGTTTGATGTATGCTATCTCATTCCAAATTGAGTAAGGCATTTTGGGCTGAGGCTTTGTCATATGCAACTCATATAGTCAACAGACTTCCTGCGACTGCATTAGATGGAAAACTCCTAAAGAGGTATGATCTGGACAACTTGCTACTGATTATGATTCATTGCGAATATTTGGATGTCCTGCATATTTTCATGTTAGTGAATCCAAACTGGACCCGAGATTAAAGAAAGCTGTTTTCTTAGGCTTTAAGGAAGGAGTTAAAGGATTTCGACTTTGGTGTGGTGAATCCAAGAATATCATCTTAAGCCGAGATGTTACATTCGACGAGTCTGTTATGCTGAAACAAACAAATTCAGAGAAAGAGAATGAAAGTCCAAATACTCTTTCTAAGGTGATGCTTGAGACTTTGGAAGATCCAGAAAAGATTGCACCAATTACCGATCGTGGTGAAGATGAAATTGATGATCAAGAAGAGATCTCAATTGAGGTGGAGGTTCTCTCACCATCACCACCGATTAATCAGCAGCCAGAATCTATTGCCACTACTCGACCGAGAAGGGAGATTAGGAAGCCTACCAGATACACAGACATGGTAGCATTCACACTTCCGATGGTGATGATGATGTCCCACGCACTTACAGAGAAGCCGTGCAAAGAGTTGATAGTATGAAGTGGAAAATGGCAATGGATGAAGAGATGAAGTCTCTACATCAGAATCAGACTTGGGAGTTGGTTCAACTTTCCAAAGGAAAGAAAACTATTGGTTGCAAATGGGTCTATGCCAAGAAGGAAAGTGCTCCTGGTAAAGACAACATCAGATACAAAGCCAGACTGGTAGCAAAAGGCTATGCTCAGAAAGAAGGAATAGACTACAATGAGGTATTCTCACCTGTTGTTAAGCATTCATCTATTCGGATACTATTGGCTTTGGTAGCACAGTTTGATCTCAAGTTAGCTCAACTCGATGTCAAAACAGCTTTTCTCCATGGTACTTTGAACGAAGAAATCTACATGTCTCAACCGGATGGCTTCAAAATTCCAGGACGAGAGAATTGGGCTTGCAAGCTGAGCAAGTCAATTTACGGTTTGAAGCAATCACCGCGACAATGGTACAAGCGCTTTGATAGCTTCATCAGAGAGCAAAAGTACACACGTAGTCAGTTTGATCATTGTGTATACTTTCAGAAACTCCAAGACGGTACCTTCATTTATTTGCTCTTATATGTTGATGATATGTTGATTGCATCTAAGAGCAAGGTGGAGATCGACAGATTGAAGGCTCTGTTGAGTTTAGAATTTGAAATGAAAGATCTTGGAGAAGCTAAGAAAATTCTTGGGATGGAAATCACAAGAGATAGAGTTGCAAGTACGATCTGTCGACACGGACTCGATTATCAAGAAAGTACTACAAAGGTTTGACATTGATGAAAAAACCAAACCGGTAAGTACACCGCTTGCTCCTCACTTTCGATTAAGTGCATTAATGTTACCTAGCACCACCGAGATGAGAAGAAGAAAATGGAACGTGTTCTATATGCAAATCTTGTTGGTGCCTTGATGTATGCAATGGTTTGCACCGGACACGATATTTCCCACGCCGTTAGTATGGTGAGTCGGTACGTGCATGTCCGGGTAAAGGACACCGGTGAAGTGGATTCTACGGTACATCTAGTCTTGTGGATATTGGTTTGAAGTTTGAGAGAGACAAGATTGAAGGTAAACACCTAGTTGGATATGTGGATTCGACTATGCTGGAGATCTGGATAAGCGTCGATCTACAAGTGGTTATGTGTTCACAATGGCAGGAGGACCAGTTTGTTGGAGATCAACATTGTAGTCAACTGTAGCTTTGTCTACTACAGAGGCAGAGTATATGGCTGTAATAGAAGCATTCAAAGAAGCTATATGGCTTCTCGGGTTGACTAAGGATTTGGGTATTGTTCAAAAGAACGTGGAGGTTTTCTGCGACAGCCATAGTGCCATTTGTTTGGCAAAGAACCAAGTTCATCGTGGTCACACCAAGCACATCAATGTTCGATTTCATTTTGTTCGGGAAATCGTCGATGAATGGAATGTTATACTCCAGAAAGTCGGAACTGTAGATAACCCTGCAGATATGCTTACAAAGGCGGTTACAGGGATCAAGTTTTAACACTGCTTGAACTTGATCAACATCTCTCGAGCTTAGGGCGCCTAGGGCGCATTTGGAGGCAGCGTTATGAACTTTTTCGCCAAGGTGGAGATTGTCGAATATTGGCTCTAAAAGTAACAAATTAGTGGCATAATTTAGGGAAATTGGTGGCCTAATTTAAGGCTTAAATTATGGCACACTTTAGGGAAAGGGAGCCTTTCTTCATCTATTAATAGGGAAGAGTTCATGCATTGAAGAACAAGGCAAAAATCAGAAAAAATCAGAGAGAGTATAAGCAAACTCAAAGAGAAAAAATACTTGTGAGTTTTGGGAAACACTTGAGAGATATTATTAATGAAGAAATCTGTATCTGTATTCTGTTTATTTCCTACACAGTTCAAATAATATCCCTCCCGTGGACCTAGGCGAATTGCCGAAACACGTAAATTCTGTGTGTTCATTTTATCGCTTTGATGTATTCATATACTGTTATTTATTGCTTCCGTCCACAACAGTTATCGGCTACTTGGGAAGCATTCTTTTTGTCCAATATCAAGAATCTGCAAATAACAAAAACTCCAGTTCCTTCAATTGACATAAAGAGAAAGGTAACATCGAGGTTTCCAAGTGTATTTGTGTTTTCTATAGTGTGAGTGAACCTTATTATGTTAGATTATAATGGTAGTTGGGTTATTTTTCAAGCAAATATTGGGAGAAAACTGTTACTTACAAGTCCTGTAACAGGTGGAACGAGCAATGTCTCATTTGGAGATGAAGGAAGCAGCCTATCATTCCTGGCTTGGGTATTACAATTCACAAAGTAAGGTTGGGCGTGATAAGTGTAAACTAGTAGAACTTGCTAATGAGTTTAGCCGAAGCATGGGTCTGGACAATCCTCCAGCCATTCCTAAACTTGTCCTTGGCAAGATGGACCTAAGAAATGTCCCTGGACTACGTTTTAAATGACCTCGGTGCAAATGCAGTATTTCCTTTTTCTGTTATTGATATATTTTCTTGCAAAATTTAGCCTTTTTCTACCTTTTGACTTTGATAAAGGCCCAACTATCCTAGGGTTTCAGAGAGGAGGATTTTTATTGGGGCAAATGTGTACAGTGATACTACCAAGACTGCCTCTAGACTATGGAGTAACGAGCTTGCAAAATTTGCGTTTTGAACTTAATATAGGAGATTTCCGTTTATTGATCTCCTTCGCAATTGTATCAAAATGTGGCTTCTTGTTAGTTACACGGAATCAATTATTTTATCTATTTGATTTATTAACTATTTTTTTTAATAAAAGAGAGATTTAAAATAAAATGGTTTAATTTAAAGGTGAATTTTTAGATAAGTATTTAATTGTTTGTGATGAAAATGTTAGGAGTGGTTTAGAATGTTATTTTGATAATTATTTTAAGATTAGAATAATTGTTCAAAATTATTTCTTTTAAAAGTATTGTTTCTCTTAAAAATATAAATAATATTTCTTAAATTTTTGAAAGCAAATTTTATAGAGATTTTCAAACAACTTTACATTTGAAAGTATTTTCAATCATGATTTCAAACATATCTAACTTTCCATGAAAAATAATACTTTCAACTGTGGTTGAATTGAGTCTCAGTAAGTTAACACAAAATCGAATATATTTATCTATTTTATATTTTTTTTTCACTAAGTGAGAGTTGGAGAGGCATCTTTCTGAAGGGATTTGAAAAGTAACTGTTAGATATATATTTACATGTTTGTGATAAAAGTGTAATTTTAGTGTTTATTGAAAAATAAATAAGATGTAATTTTATGCTAATAGAAGTGTGAGAAATGGAGGAGAGAGAAAGAAAAAAAAGGAAAAAAGATGAAAAAAATAATAAAAAATTAAAATAATTAAATTATATTTTATTTCTATGTACCTAAAATTTATTTTTGATTAAATGAATATTTTTTTTGAAAATATAAATACTTTAAAAATGTTATAATTTTTTGAGAAATTACTTAAAATAATATCTCTAAAACTCATAATAATAAAAATAATACATATATTTAAATTAAGAATAACATGAATTAATATTAATGATATTATAAAATTTAAAAATATTAATTTTATAATTTTATGTAACGCCTGCTAAAGGTAAAGTTTAGTCTCCCAATTCTAGTAGTCTACCACCTTAATCCCCTTAAATTTATTTATCGTTGTTGTTAACGACCTTACCTTTTTAAAAAAAAAATTATAGATCATAATTCTCTTTTACAGTGTTTAGCAAGTATATTTTTTTTAAAAAAGAATGGGGAATAGATTATTGCCTTATTTTGAAGAAAGATACGTAAAATGATTATATTTATTAAAAATATATAGAAGTCTTCTTTTAAAAATAAATTGGTACAATTTAGTTTAATATGATTTAAAAATAAATAAATTTGATTAATGTAAAATAATAATAAATAATTTTTAAAAATGATAAACTTATTATTTTTTTTTATTTTTTATTCTCATGTGTATTTTATTTCACTATTTTTAAAAATATTATTTTTTTATAATTATATATTTATAGAAATACCTTTGCTAAAAATTACTTTTACAAAAATACAATCAACTCTACTTAAATATTTTTGAAAACAATTGAATTAGTGTGATTAACCTTATAAATCTAAAATAAAAGGACAATGACAATCAAACTGCAACACAAGGTGAATTACGTCTAGATGTTTATATTTTCTTTTCTCTCAATTAAATATGTAATTTTTTTCATATATTTTTAACAAAAAAATAATTAATTTTTATCCTAGGAGCAGAAAAAGTTCAAAAATTTTATTTAAAAAAAATTATAATCATATAACTAATATTTTCATGTTTAATTTATATATTTTTATTATTTTATACATCAATATATACCGATATTTTTGTTAAAATAAGTTTTGGGAGCTATTATTATTATTTAACTTTTCAAAAGTAAATTGCGCTTATCCCTCCCAAAATTTCATCTAAGCAAACCCTGAAATGCAACACAAACTCATCTAAGTCAAAATAATCAAAAGCCCAATCACATATCTGACTCCATTTCCCTTTTTATCTTGCCCATGATAGAAAACCTAATTTGATCCAAAGCCCTCTTCTTGTTGTCTTAATCTGGCCACAATTTCTGATTACATATTTGCGATTTGGTCCTCCTTATACTATGCCACAACGCCCATAGTCCCTAAGACACGATTCGCCGACTCTTCCGTTTGGGACTACGTAGCCCTCTAGGGCTCTGATAATCTCATTCCTCGTTTAACCAGTTTTTGGGTTCCTTCTGTGGTCTCCATAATCTTTTTGTTTTTCTAGGGTTCAACCCCTAGATTTGATTTTTCTCAGGTTATTTTCGAACTGATATTTCATTTTTGTTTCGGGTTATTTTAAGAAAGTAGGGACAGTGGGCGTTCAGATATTGTTTAGCTTTTAATATCTCCGATTTCGTTTTTCCTCAAAACAACTAACAAATTCCTTTTTTTTTTCTACAAAGGGAGGAACAGGAAAACATAATCTATATTAGTTTGATAATGAAGTATTTCCATTAGAGAGTTGAAGATTTATCTTAAAGATAAATTAGGAAGAAACTGTTAATTAATTTTAGATTTTTTTTTTAAATTTCGAGTTCAATTACCCATTTCTTACGCATCCTCAATATAAACTTTTGCCTTTCATTTATTGGTCTTTTGTTTATTGTTATTTCCGCTTTTGATTGTAGTTGTTGTAGAGATAGATATAACCACTGGTGTATGCTGGTGTGGTTTAGGTGGGAAGGTGTATTAAGGAAGAATTAGCGGCAGTGGTTGGTTGGAAGAGAATTATCCGGCTTGCATGGGCGAACATGAGAGGTGGGTGCAGCCACCAAGTGGGCTATTGCCCAATGAATCTGCCTCAGTGATGCGAGTGCTCGACTCAGAGCGATGGTTGAAGGCTGAGGAGAGAACGGCAGAGCTTATTTCCTGCATACAACCCAACCAGCCTTCTGAAGAGCGCAGGAATGCAGTTGCTGATTATGTGCAGCGGCTTATTATGAAATGCTTCCCTTGCCAGGTGGAGGTGGGTCAATGTCAATTCTCATGCTTTTATTCCCCCCTTTCTTTTCTTGGTTTTCAATTATTGAAATTTGAAAGATGCAGTAGTGTTTTGAAGCAGCATTGCTTTTACTTAGCCTTGGACAATTACAAATTAGCATCCAATTTCAATTGCTTGACTTGGAATTTACTGTGCCTCATTGTGTGTAGGTGTTCACCTTTGGGTCAGTGCCCCTTAAAACATATTTGCCTGATGGGGATATTGATTTAACGGCCTTCAGCAACAATCAAGGCTTGAAAGAAACGTGGGCCCATGAAGTACGTGATATGCTGGAGACTGAGGAGAAGAATGAGAATGCTGAATTTCATGTGAAGGAGGTTCAGTACATTCAGGCAGAAGTAAGTCACTCTTGGTATGCATTAGGTTTTAAGCATCATTGAAGAATTTCTCACATTGAGATTCATTATTATGGTTGTTTTCAGTTTCTCTACACCAACTTGACTGATATAGTTTCTTTTGTATTCATGAAAGGTCCGGATAAATGTTCATTTTTGTGTGTATGATCTGCTGAAACTAATTCATAGGTGCCTTTTACCTTACCATGTCTTCTCTTAGTGTGAATCCGTTGAAAGCATTGGTTACTTGACTGATGACGGACCTGGTATGATGTATTTACATTAATCTAGTCTTTAAGAATGTGAAACATGATGATTTTTTTCGGTTTGAGTGGTAGTTGAGCTCTTGCCGTCTCCCTTTGTTTGAATTATTATGGCCTCATTTTTGGACATGACGTCCATATAATTTCTCATATTCCATTCTTATTCTGATTTTCATTGTCTATGGATTCCTAGCTCTTTAATCAGTCCCAGTGGTGGTTGTGAGGCCTTAGAAGTTTAACCTTTTCATGAAAGTTATATACCTCTATTATGTCTTCTTTGCTTTATGATGTTGTTTTTGTTTTCATTGTTATAATTACTTTTATTTTAATCATTATCACTGATGTTATCTTTTGCATTTTAGCTTAATTATGTGTTTGAACTCATATTTAGTATATTTTTTTGTTCTTTTAACCAAATCCATGTTAAAGTAAGTATTCCATTCAATATTGTGCAGGTGAAAATTATTAAGTGCCTTGTCGAAAATATTGTGGTGGACATATCATTCAATCAGCTTGGTGGATTGTGCACTCTTTGTTTCCTTGAGGAGGTCAGCGATGCATTTAAAATCTTTCTATGAATCTTCATCTTGGGAAGATTGATTAATTCATGGATGCTGTCTCTAAATTGAATTTTTTGCGGTGCAGGTTGACCATTTAATAAATCAAAATCATTTATTCAAGCGCAGCATTATATTAATAAAGGCATGGTGTTATTATGAGAGTCGTATACTGGGTGCTCACCATGGACTTATCTCAACATATGCTTTGGAGACCTTGGTTCTTTACATCTTCCATGTCTTCAACAATTCCTTTGCTGGTCCACTAGAGGTGTGACTATGGTTACTTATTTGTATTTGTATTGTTGATTTGTTGTTACTGTTTCTTGGTCATCTTAATGTATTTCTATTTTTGTTATGCAGGTCCTTTATCGCTTTCTGGAGTTTTTTAGCAAGTATGATTGGGATAATTTTTGTGTTAGTCTATGGGGTCCTGTACCCATTAATTCACTTCCAGATGTAACAGGTATATAAATTTGTTTGAAGATTTTCGTTGTAAAACACACTGATTGTTCTCCGAGTTAGCAAAGTATTAATATTGCCGGTTTTGATTTTTCTTTGCTGTACATGTTTCAGCTGAATCTCCTCGAAAAGATGGTGGGGAGTTACTACTCACCAAGTTGTTTCTTGATGCTTGTAGCTCAGTATATGCTGTTTTCCCTGGTGGTCAAGAAAAGCAGGGGCAGTCGTTTGTTTCCAAACACTTCAATGTCATTGATCCGTTACGTGTTAATAATAATCTTGGACGGAGTGTAAGTAAAGGTAAGTTCAAGAACGATGGACCAGTTTAACTTGTATGCTTCAACATTTGCCTGAGGGTTACAATTATTTTTTACTGTTTTATACCATTCTTTCATTCTTTTGGTATGACCATGATTAAATTGATGCTAGGAGATACCTGAAAACATTAAAATAAAAACTGATTTTTTTTTTAAATTTTAAAAATTTAATTATTGACTTTGGAGGTTGATTGAGTTAATTTCAACTGCAGCTTCTATTTGCCTAAGTATATTTTGCTTGCTTTCTTGTTTGGAAGTTAGAACTTTGTTTTCTGCGGTAAGGTGAAATCATTTTGCATTTTAGTCATTGGTATTGTCTTACATAACATTTATATATTTTCAGGTAACTTCTTTAGAATACGCAGTGCATTTGCATTTGGAGCTAAAAGGCTGGCAAGGTTGCTTGATTGCCCCAAAGAGGATCTATTTTTTGAAGTAAACCAGTTTTTTATGAATACTTGGGAGAGACATGGCAGTGGGCATCGTTCTGATGCTGCCAGGAATGATTTGTCGCATACAAGTTTGTCCAATCCGGAACCCTTACATGGGTCTGAAACTTTCAGGAACAACACGAGCAGCAAAAAGATTGACAATATCTCCAATCTTGATACTCAGGGTGATGGGACACTCCGTAACTTTTCAGTGGAAAGTGTATCCAGAATTGGCAATGTGTCAACTTCATCACATATTCAAAATGATATAAGTCATGGCAACCAAAATAACTCAAGGATCTCTGATCAGATCAGAAAGGAAATTAATTCCAACCAGGGTGCACTCATGGATAATGGTCAAAATTTTAAATCTGAGAGCTTGATGAACGATATTAAGGGAAGGTTTCTATTTGCCAGGACGCGCTCAAGCCCTGAGCTTACGGATACATATGGTGAAGCTCTTTTCCAAGGTAAACAGAGCAGAGCATTAGAGAGTGGGAAAAGCCACACTTCTAGAACAAGGTTGGATACAAGCTGGATGGAGAACCAGGAATATGAAACTTCGGCAAGCCATGTAATTAAATCAACTGATGATCCTTCATTTGTCGAACAAAGGCAAAGTCTTGATGCTGTTGTTGATTCTAAGAGTACTTCAAATAACTTCCAAGACATGTCAAGATTGGGAGGCATGGCTGATGATTTTGCATCTGTTTTGGGAACACAAGGGATGCAGCAAGAGGAACAAGATATTGTTAACATGATGGCTTCTACTACTGCTCATGGTTACAACGGACAGGTTCATGTTCCACTGACTTTGGCTTCAGGTCATCTACCACTAACAATCCCTCCTTCCATTCTAACTTCGATGGGATATGCTGAGAGAAATATGGGTGGAATGATTCCCCCAAACATTCCCCTGATTGAGACTCCATGGGGTGCTAACATTCAATTTCCACAAGGGGTTCTCCCGGCCTCTTTTAGTCATTATTTTCCTGGCATGGGATTGACCTCAAATGCTGAAGATGCTGTTGAACCTGTCAATGAAAACTTTGGTTCAGTAGAGATCAATTCGGGAGAGGCTGATAACGAGTTCTGGCATGAGCAGGACAGGGACTCTTCAGCTGGCTTTGACCTGGATAATGGAAGCTTTGAAATGCTTCGTTCAGATGATAAGCAACAATCAACTTCAGTGGGTTATAATTATCATCCTTCGTCCCGAGTAGGCATCTCTGGAAGTTCGCGAGTGCAGCAAAGGTTCAGCAAAGATGACCGAAGTTCAGTGAGGGAGGATGCAGATGATTTCCAGTATCAGAATAGCCGAGGAAATGAAATTTCCTTTGATGAAATGACTTCTGCATTGCCTCCTTCTCGTGCTAGTTCTCTTAGAAGTAAAACTTCCTCAGAGAGTTCATGGGAAGGATCTTCAGCAAAGGTCTCTAAATCAACAAGGGAAAAACGTGGTAGGATAAGTGCTCCATCTGGTGTTTATGGGAAAGGTAAAAGTGTATCTGAACATTCTTCAATTCAGGCAGATGATGATAACAGAGAATGGAATTCCTCTTCAACTATGGGCTCTGAAAATGTAGAAAGAAACACGGGACTTCAATCTGCTACATTATTGCATATCCCCAGGCATCATCAATTACCTGGATTTGAACCAGCTCAGACAAGTGGAACAGACTCTATGACACCTAAATCACCTGTGCTCTTTGGTCCTGGCTCTCGTCAGAGAGCTGTAGATAACTCGGGTGTTGTTCCCTTTGCATTTTATCCCACGGGTCCTCCAGTTCCATTTTTTACAATGCTTCCTGTGTACAATATCCCAACAGAGACAGGGAATTCAGATGCATCGACAAGCCATTTTGGAGTGGAGGAACTGGATAGTAGTGACTCTGGTCAGAATTTTGATTCGTGTGAGGGGCTTGATCAGCCAGAAACGCCAACTACTTTAAATTATACGAGAAGGGCTACCTTTGTTGAGACATTGGAGCATAAGCCTGACATCCTTCGTAGTGACTTTGCTAGCCATTGGCAAAATTTACAATATGGACGGCTTTGCCAAAATCCACGATTTCCTACACCTCTGATTTATCGTTCACCTGTCATGGTGCCCCCTGTCTATTTACAGGGTCATACTCCATGGGATGGTCCTGGACGACCTCTTTCAGCTAATATGAATCGTTTTACTCCGCATAGGAATCAGGGATCCCGTCTTATTCCTGTTGCTCCTCCTCTCCAGTCTTTACCTAATAGACCTACCGGTGTATATCATCGTTATGTTGATGAAATGCCGAGATATCGTAGTGGGACTGGGACCTACCTGCCGAATCCTGTAAGATAAATTTTGTTTAACCTTATACTTTGTCTCTCTGTTTTTCTTAGGGAGGAAGTAAGCTGATTGCATGTCCGGTACATTCTAGTCCATCAACTACTGAAATCCATCCTCAAATCTCACCATATTTAAAAGAAAGGAAACAACAACAAAAGAAATGGACTTAGGTGACAATTATAGTCTCCAAAAAGGTGTCTGGAAGTTGTTCCTACCCCTCTCCCCCACCCAATTTAAACTGTCTTCAATGTTTGTGCCGATCAAAGTATTGTTTAAATATTTTATCCCTATTATGTTTGTGATATGAAATGCAATTTATTCTTGGATTTTTTGCTCATCTGTGTAAAGCAAGTCAACTTTAGATCATCAGCTCCTTTTCTGGAATTCAGATCTGTAAATTTATAGTACTGTCCAATGAATTTAATGATGGGACTCTGCGACTATCTTTAGTAACTCTGTTCTTTATGCATTTAATTACTTCAGAAGGTTTCTGCTAGAGATCGTCAGTCTGCAAGTACAAGGCGGGGGAATTACAATTATGATAGAAATGACCACCATAGCGATAGAGAAGGGAACTGGAATGCCAGTTCAAAGTCACGAACTTTGGGTCGTAGCCATAATCACAGCCATGCTGAGAAACCAAATTCCAGGCTAGACCGCATGACCACTGAGAACCAAGCTGAAAGGTCATGGGGTTCTCATAGACACGATTTATCAACTTTGTACCAGTCTTACAATGGCTCCATTGGTTCCAATTCTGCTCAGAGTGCATCTCCTAATGTTGCTTATGGTATGCGTTCACTACCAGCCATGAACCCCTGTGGCATATCATCGAGTGGACCTACCCTTCCATCTGTTGTCATGTTGTATCCTTATGATCATAATGCTGGTTACGGCCCACCAGAACAGCAGCTTGAGTTTGGATCTCTTGGAACAGTGGGTTTTTCTGTTGTAAATGATGTATCACAACATAGTGAGGGAAACCGGACGAGTGGGGCATTCAGTGAACAAAGGTTTCATGTCAGCTCTACTCAACGGTCTTCACCCAATCAGCCATCTTCACCCCACATCCAGAAGTAGTTGGTGGGTTGCTTCTCCAATTGAGCTAGAGGTTTTGAATTTACATAAGAAAGGTATCAGGCCTTTAAGAGCTTTCTACATTTACAATTGTACGGCTGCCAGATTTTGGGTACAGTGGCAGTAACTTCTGGGCGAAACCTTTTGAGATTTATTTTGAAGCTGTTTTCCATGCGGGGAATGCTATCCAACCCTCTCTCCCTTCTTTCAATAGGGGTATACTTAACAAATTTTGAAGTTATTTAAAGTAAAGGAAAAGTTTATTTGTCACAAGTTTTTGATAAATTACAAGTGATGTGGTACAATATTATTAGTAAATACAGTTGAGCCTACATAACTGTATCCAATGAGAAACTGTCACTTCATTTGTGATTGTGATATGTAGAAATGCTCAAAAAAATATTATATCACTTGCTTGTAATATTGTTAGTATTAATTTCTTATAGTAGAGTCATCTTTTTATTTTCTTCTATGATTTCACTATTTTCTCCCTTACTGGGATTGTTCAGTGATGCTGTCATTTTAATTATCTTAACAGGGAAGTTCGATTATTTTGCAAGATCAGTGGTCCAGATGAATTATCAGCTGAAAGAAGATTTTTGCCCCTTGTTTTTTGAGACCACGAAGAGAATGCTGGAAGGAGGTAAAACCCTTGCATTTTCAGGTACTCTAGTTGCAGAATTCTCAAAAGGATGAATTTGGATTGCTTGATTTTATGGGTTTTAAATTTATAATTGAAAAGGTCACTTTTGTGCTGATTGGTCCTTGTATGTAAACAATAAAATATGTTATCTGGTGTCATTGTCATGGATGGAATGGCAGCTACGAAGGGAGATGCAGGACTGGGTAGCAAAGTATTGACGTAGATATCAAATTCTTAAGTTCTTCACAAACGTATTTTTTGTCATCTGACGATTGCTGCACGATCAATGTATAATTTTTCCTGTAGGGAATTCTTTCCAAACTGAAGGAGTTGGGTAAAATGGATAGTTAAACATATATAAAGTAGTTTACTCAAAACAGGGCAAGAAACTAAAGGCTGCCTTGTAAAAATACTATAATCATAAACGTAACTGTTGCAAATAGTGCATTTCAAGTCTGTTAATTCAGTTTTTCCACTCTAGTCCGATTTTTAGCAACAAGGAATTTTAGTTTCCATAGTTATGTAACGATTGAATAGATAAGAACAGGCTAAACACGACTAAATTGTGTATAAAATAAATTGACTAAGTTGAACTTTTTGCAACAAATAAATGACTCGAGACCGTTGAAAAAAACAATAGTACCAACCTTTAGTTTTTGAGTCAATTAGAAGATTTGTGCAGCCCTTTGTCCATTATTTATTCATAAATTAATCTCATTTAGAATATTTATAATCTGTCAGTGTCTTTACTAATATGTTTTTGTTTGTTAAGTAATTTGGATATAGTACATACATTCTAGGTCTATAAGCTTATCTTTTCAGAGAAATACTCTATTCTATATCACCGGTATATTTTGTCTTAATCCAGGTGGATATAGTCTGTTGTGCTTAATAGCTTTTGCTGAAATCAGGAAAATAGAAGTGTACAAAGAAAGTCGTATGGAGTATAACATCCTGCATTAGGAATACTGACATTCGTTTATTCACAATGTTAGTGGCTATTCTTTGAAAGAGTAGAGAGTAGCAATAGCTTTTTATGGTTCGTTTAGTTAGTTTATGAATATGGTTTATTTAATACAAGGATTTAAAAAATGTAATTAATTTCTGAGTATTTTTTTAATTGAAATTATCATATAGTTTATATATAAATTCACTAATAGGAGTTAAAGTTGTCATAATAATCATCATTTTTATAATTTGATAATCTTAATTTTTTAGTGTCATTCTAATTATCTTATTCATTTTTTTAAGTTTAAATTTTCATTTTATTCTTACTTAAATAATAATATTTTAATTATATATATCAAATAATAATATTTTATTATAGATTTTTTTTCAAGAAAATGCTCCTTTCGCAACAACAAAAAAAAACTTTTTTTTATTCTGAAGGATTAATGTTCATGAGCCTTTTTCCTCTTTAAAATGTGTATATACAGATATGAGTATGGTGTTTAGATTTACGGGAATAAAACAAGCCAAGGCTCATAATTATCCGATACAAAATGTTTTTCACATGCAATATCAGAACCAGTGTATATCAAACTCCTGTCATGATCGATACCTAATCTCCTAGTCTCTCCATGTTATTTTCATCGGTCAAAGATGTGGAGATTGTGCTTCCAAAAATGGCCAGAATTGATTCCTCTCTTTTATAGCTTTCCTTATAGCTATCTTCGTGTGTTGCCTTAAGACTCCATTTACAGCCTTGAGATAGTTTTGCTTCAGTCATGGTCTCTTAATATTGTACCTTCTGAACTATAAGCAGTTGGATCACTTAGGGTAAATTATAAATAATTTTACTTATAAAATTGAATCATGTTATCTTAAATTTTTAGTTTTTAGGTTTTGATAACTCAAAAACTCAGTATAATTTTAATAATTTGAATATATTTATACCTAAATAAAATATATAATATATTATTTTTATATAAAAAATAAATAATAATCGAAAAATAATTAATATAATTTATTTATTATTTATATGGTTTTCTTATTAACTTGAAATGATGGATCGATAATGACAATAAGCATTTCAATCACTTAGTGCTTGTTAGGTAACAAATTTTGTTTTCTTTATGTTTCAAATCAATTTTATGTTTTTTCATCGTTTAGAACCCAAAATAAAAAGATCTTTAAGTAAAAAGTTATATTTTTGTTTCATTGTCTCTCAAATTACAATAAAAAATAAGTATAGTTAATTAAATAAAAAAATTAGCTTAGAATATGATTTTTAATTTTGTTAATTTTTTAAGTTTCAAAAATAATAAAAAGTAGAAAAATGAAATAGATTTTCAGCCTGATTTTAATTTTAAAAATGAACTTAATTATCAAATAAAAACCATTTTAAAATTTTAGATCAAAAAACTAAAACTCGAAAAAAAATTGATTATAAAACATGCCTTAGAATTTTTTTGATAATTAGTATTCCTTTATGATCAGGTTTTTAGTTTCACGCCTGCAGAAAAAAAAAGATAAAGATAAAAAAGGAAGCACCAATAAGATTGTGGGATAAGTGAGAAAATATAGAGTTTGTCCCCTTACATACACAACAACGGTAAGTAGTATATATATATAATCTACCCTAACCTCTAAATAAAAATGAGTATATTATTTCTTAAGTTATATTTGATATTGTAATTCACTTGTAATACACTTCCACTATTTCATTTGTACTACACTTGTTACAACCATATAAATAGTATTCTCTATGTATATTCTAAACATATCAATACAACATTAAATCATTCTTTCTCCTTATCTCTCTATACTCTTCACATGTTATCAAAGCCTCTCATATACCTCTAAAATTTCTATCAAAATTCTGCCTCTCTTCATCACTCTAAACCCAACTCACCTCAAACCGGCTCACTCTAAACCCAACTCACCTCACTCCAAACCCGACTCACCTCAACTCGGCTCACTCCAACTCGGCTCACATCAACCCGGTTCCAAGCTTGTTTTCAACTCCTCTTTTCATTTTTAAGGATATCTTCTTTATACTGTTTCTATATATTTGTTTTATATTTCCTCCATTATTTCATTAAAATGGATCGAAATGATATCCCAAAACCAATCTCTACCACCATTGATGATACTAACTACCAAGCCTGGGCACAAGCAATGAAAAGTTTCTTGAAAGGACGCAAGCTATGGCATTTCATAACTGGTGATATCTCTATACCCATCCAAGAAACCACTGAAAACAACTCCTTATTTGCTAATCGCATTGAAGACTGGGAAAGTAAACATCATCAAATTATTACCTAGTTCCGTAACACCACTTTATCCTCCATTCATGGTGAATTTTGGCGTTTTGACACTGCCAAAGAAGTTTGGAAATTTCTTGAGGCTCGCTTCACTACAACAGATTTGGCTAACCAATATCAACTTTTAACAACTCTTCATACCAAACGCCAAAGGGCTAATCAAACCATTAACCAATTTCTCTCTAAAATGCTCACTATTTGGGATCAACTCGCTCTCTCTAAACCAACTTGGACGAACAAGATTGAGGCTGAGATGTTTGCAACTTATCGTAATCACCAGCGTCTTGTTATTTTTCTCATGGCTCTCCATGATCGATTTGAACTTGTTCGGGCTTCCTTACTCCATCGTAGTCCTTTTCCATCCCTAGATACTGTTATGACCGAGTTTTGCTTTGAAGAAACTCGGATGGGGGTTTTCAAAGTTCATCATGCAGATTCTGTTCTTACCATCCCCTTTTATCGCCCTAAAGGAGGTTCTAGAAAGGACTTCAAACATCAAGGGTGCACCTACTGTCACAACCCCAATCATGAGCTTCTTACATGTCCCATTCGGGTATGTATATATTGTCACAAGAAGGGTCCAGGACACTTTAATAGAGATTGCTTTCGGAATCCCTCTCAACATGCTTCAGGTAAAAATAGTAACTCATCTATCACCGCTGCTGCTTCTGAGGATAATCATGACAAATTTACTTTCTCTACTCAAGAACTTGAAGGTCTTCTTAAACATGTTCTTTCAGAATCTAGTAATGCTTCTCCTACTATCTTGTCTCTCACATTAGGTAAATATTTATGGTATTTTGATTCTGCTTGTTGTAACCATATGACTCATGATACTCACATCTTCTCTCCCACACAATCTTCCATCTCCAAACCTTTAATTCAAACTACCAATGGTTCACATATGCATGTTAATGCTGTAGGAAAAGTTTCCACATCTTCTATATCACTTTCTGACACCTTTCATATTCCCAACCTTACTCTAAATCTTATCTCTATTGTTCAATTATGTGAACTTGGTCTTACTATTACTTTTTCCTCTTCTGGTTGTCATGTGTAGGATCCACAGACAGGACAGATCCTTGGGATAGGCCGTAAGGTTGGACGATTATTTGAATTTATCAACCTTCATCTACCCAATTCTCCTCACACTTTCATTGCTACTTCTACTACTCCTATCAACCTATGGCATGCTCGTCTAGACCATATGTCTATAGGAAGTCTTTGTCCCTTAGCATCTTCTGGTAAATTAGGATTTGTTTCTATTTCTGATAATGTAAATTGTTTGCCTTGTCAATTGGGAAAACAACCTGCTTTATGTTTTAATAAAAGTGATTCTACTTCTGTCTCCCCTTTTGACTTAATTAATTTTGATGTTTGGGGTCCATCCCCACATCCTACTATGGGGGATGTGTTTATTTTGTCATTTTTATTGATGATTATTCAAGATTCACATGAATTTTTCTCATGAAACATAGATCTGAATTACCCAAAATTTATCATGATTTTGCCCAAATGGTTAAAACCCAATTTTCTCAAAATATCTAAGTACTTAGAGCTAATAATGCTATGGAATATAAAGAAACAAATTTTTTAAATTTTCTTCGACAAAATGGGACTTTTCTCAATATTCTTGTCCTGGCACATCTCAACAAAATGGAATAGCTGAGCGAAAACACAGACATATTCTTAATACTGTTCGTACTCTCCTCATTTCTAGTTCTTATCCTGAACGCTTTTGGGGTGAAGCAGCTCTTACGGCTGTTTATTCCATCAATCGTGTTCCCATGCCTATTATTCACAATCAATCCCCTTATGAGCGTCTCTATAGTACTTCTCCATCTTATGAACTACTCAAAGTGTTTGGTTGTGCCTGTTTTGTTCTTCTTCAACCTCATGAACACAATAAATTAGAGCCTCGTTCTCGTCTTTGTTGTTTCTTAGGGTATGGAATAGAACACAAAGGCTATCGTTGTTAGGACGCTATCTCTAAACGATTATGCATCTCTCGTCATGTCATCTTTTGGGAACATAAAATGTTTTCCTCTATTTCTTCATTTCATGTCTCATCTCCTACCTTACTCTCATTTTTTAATGACCCAACTATTGATTTATTTCCTCCTGACATTGCTCCATTACCCTCACCATCGTCTACTACGGCTTCTCCTGATATGTTTGCTCCTTCTGTTGATCCTACCATAACAACATCTTCTGAAGATCAACTACCTGATTGTCCAGAGTCATCACTTCGTCGTTCTACTCGTGTAAGTAGTCTTCCTTTTCATCTTCGTGATTACCAATGTTTCTCTACTATTTTGTCTCATCATAAACCCCAAAACTATAGAAAAGCTAGTTCTAACCCTCATTGGCAACAAGCTATGACAGATGAATTACAGGCATTAACAAAAACACATACATGTGATCTTGTTGATCTTCCTTCTAATAAATCTTTGATTGGTTGTAAGTGGATTTTCAAAATCAAAACTCATTCAGATGGGTATGTGGAACGATATAAAGCTCGTCTGGTTGCAAAAGGGTTTTACACAGGAATATGGAATCGACTATGAAGAAACTTTTGCACCTGTAGCTCGACTCACCTCTGTTCGAAGTATCATTGCTGTTACTGCTGCCCGAAATTGGAACATGTTTCAAATGGATGTCAAAAATGCTTTTCTCAATGGAGACATAACTGAGGAAGTTTATAGGACACCTCATCCTGGATACACTCATTCACCTCATCAAGTATGCATACTTCGTCGTGCTCTCTATGGCCTCAAACAAGCTCCTCGAGCTTGGTTTGCCAAATTCAGCTCTACACTTACTGACTTTGGTTTCACTTCCAGTTCTTATGACTCCGGTCTATTTATTCGGAAGACTCCCACTGGTGTAACACTTCTACTCCTTTATGTAGATGATATGATCATAATCGGGAATGACTCTAATGGAATTATTGATCTCAAGCAGTTTTTGAGCCATCAATTTGAAATGAAAGACCTTGGTCGTCTCCACTACTTCTTGGGCCTAGAAATCTCATCTGATTCTCAAGGATATTATCTCTCTCAAGCAAAGTACTCTTCCGATATTCTTAATCGGGCTGGCCTTACTGATTGCAAAACTGCATCAACACCTCTAGAAACCAATGTCAAACTTACTTCATTAGATGGTACTATTCTCTCAAATGCCACATTATATAGACAACTAGTAGGCAGCCTTGTTTATCTCACAGTCACTCGTCCTGACATTGCCTATGTTGTTCATCTAGTTAGTCAATTCATGTCTGCTCCACGGTCTACTCATTATAATGCGGTTTTTCGCATTCTCCGCTACATCAAAGGCACAATATTTCACAGTGACCCAACTGATCGTCGCTCTACCACTGGATATTATTTCTTTCTTGGAAACTCTCTTATATCTTGGCGAAGCAAGAAACAATCTCTCACTTTTCAATCCAGCACTAAAGCTGAATATCGTGCTCTTGCTGACACCACTCAAGAACTTCTTTGGCTCCGTTGGTTACTTGCTGATATAGGTGTTCTCCAATCAACTGCAACTATCCTATATTGTGACAATCAGAGTGCTATTCAGATTGCTCACAATAATGTATTTCATGAACGAACAAAACATATCGAGATTGATTGTCATTTTGTTCGTCAACATGTTCTTCAAGACATTGTTTGTCTCAAATCAATATCCTCCACAGATCAAACAGCTGACATCTTCACCAAATCTCATCTACCAGGTAGATTTCAAGAATTAGTTTCCAAACTCAAGTTGATTGTTTCTCTTCCTCCTTGAGCTTGAGGGGAGATGTTAAGTTATATTTGATATTGTAATTCACTTATACTTCACTTGTACTACACTTGTATTATTCCACTTGTACTACACTTTTACTATTTCACTTGTACTACACTTCCACTATTTCACTTGTACTACACTTCCACTATTTCACTTATCTATTTCACTTATACTACACTTGTACTACACTTCCACTATTTAACTTGTACTACACTTGTTACAATCCTATAAATAAGGTTCTCTATGTACATTCTAAACACATCAATACAATATTAAATCATTTTTTCTTCTTATCTCTCTATACTATTCACATTCTTAATTAGCAAGGGATAATGTTTAGTTAACGAAATATGTTTCAGTTTCATGGAAACACCAATTAGATTGGACTTTTCTAGTTGCTCCAAGTTGGGAAAATTTCAACTTATTGGTCAATTTTTAGAGTATGATTGAACTCATAAACCACTTATATATCAAGGATGAATTACCTTTTGGCATTCATACTTGTGTTCTTCCCAAGTTGCATGGGACGTTAATTTAGTATTTTTACTGTTTTTTTAATAGAAAATTGATATGTAATGTAACTTAATTTAAAGTAGTATATTATATTATTACTTTATAATATTAGCCATTATTTATAATTATTTTTTTTTACTTTCTCTCTTCTTTTTTTTAATGATTTGTACGAGTAATAATAATATTTACAAGCAGCATGACTTAAAATCATATTCCCTGTCATTATTCTTTCCAATTAGATTGTTAGACATTTGTGATTTGACGTAGTGGCCTCAAACAAACCTACGAGAAGATAATTCTGTCCCTTGTAAAGTTTTTGTATGCCCAATAGATTTGCAACATTTGCCCCATGACAAGAGAACTTGCTTATCTCCTTTTTTTTTTACTTATTACGTGAAGTTTTTGTTTTTATAGATTTAAATCAAACTAAAATATTATTTAAATTAAAAGAAATTCGTATATGTTGTAGAGAAACAATTCTATCGATAATTTTTTTGTTCTTCTTAAAATTATCATAATATCTTGAAAATATTAATTGATAATTTAAATTCTCTTTTTTCAATTGGTTGATCACTGATTTTGACTACTCTACTAGTTGGCTTTAATTGGGTTGTTTTATTTATAATAGAGTGTACCTGTAGCTGTTTTATTTATTTCAGATTCTTTTAAGAACTAAATCATGATCATGTTAAGTTACTAATTAATTTTATAAAATATATTATTTTTAGTCCGTTAGATAGTATTAATTGAAATGGCACTAAGTGCATGTTTGGCGTGGTAATAAAAAATGACAAGGTAAATAATTTGTCCTTTTATGTTATTTGCTTTGCTTTTAAAATAAATGGTAAAGGAATTTTTATTTTATTTTTATATTATCGGCCCATAAAAAAAGGGAAAAGAGCACTTATATTTTTCTATGCTTGCTTAAATTTTTTCTTACACGTGTATTAAATGAACCATTACGTATCTTTGTTTTGAGGAATTATTAATCTTTTTTTTTTTTGATCAATAATTCAAATTAATAGCACGTTATAAATAAAATGATTTAAAAATAACTTATACTTTTTTATCATACATATTTAAATTTATATTTGTAAATTATTATTAATCTAAATTAATGAATTAGTATTGATCCAGAATTAATGTATAAATTTTCCTACTCTCTCTCTCTCTTTTTCTTTTTTTTCTTTCTCTACATTATTCTTTCTGCCAATAAACAAAACTCCTCTAACTTTTATTTTTCCAATTTTATTTTAAAGAAATTATCTTTTACTTTTCTAATTAAAGTTTTTCTTCTTGCTTTATTTATCTCCACCAAGCAATATGCTTTGATTTTCATGAACTAATATATTATTTAATTTAACTTTTTAAGAAATTTATTCTATAATATAATAATGAATAAAAGTAGAAGATTTTTTTTCATTATCAAATACTGTAATAAAAGTGCAAGATTTATTATTATTATTATTATTATTATTATTATTATTATTATTATACTTTTTTTATCGTGTGAAACAGACGTGCCAATAAATTCAATCATATTTCATATGTTTGTCTACTTTTAAAAATAATATAAATTTAAAAAGAGTATATATTATATCATTTTATCTTTATAAATCAAATATAATAGTTATTTTATTTTAAAATAATATACATTCTTGTTAGATTTATGAATATTTTATTCATTAAGTAAATTTTGATAATTTTAATATTTTTTTAATTTTTAAAACATTTAACTTTCCAAATATTGAATATCCCTCCTAATAAATTTCAATTCAAACTTAAAAAAAATTTAATAAAAAATTAAAATTAATAAAAAATAATTAAATTATTTAAAAATATACTAATAAAATAATTAAAATATTTTAAAAAATGTAATTAAATTATAAAAAAGTGAGTGAAATATCATGATGCATTAAAGGTAACCGATTACACTTGTCTTATTTGAAAAGTTCTGAATAATGCAAAGTTTTCTTTTTTATAAGTTGCAGACCTCTTAATAGTTAATATACATTATGAATACTGATCTTACACAAAAGATTGATACCAATCTAATTAATATAAAAGGTTTTTTTATTGAAAAAAAAATATATCTAGTGACTAGAATTTTGTTCGCTTTTGATTGGTTAATGATCTCAAGTTTCTAGGTAAACGAAGATTTTATATCCATTCCTGCACACTTTTTCTTTCTATTTGAAGAGCTCTATTGGTTTAGATTCTCAATTGCTTTCCAGTTGGATGCACGGAATCAAAATCATTGCTCTCACTCATAATACGTTTAAGAAAATAAACACGATTTGATAATGGGATTTTTTTTTAAAATATCATTCAAAATTCTAAGAAAATAAAAATTATATTTAAATAAATTTAAATAATCATAATTCAATTTATAATTTAACGATATTAAATTAAATAATATTTAATATATCAAATTTTATTTTAATAAAAAATAAATAATCTAAAAATATTATTTTTATCGAAGTTCTTCTTTAGATGATCGATAGCTTCTTAAGAGGAAACATGCAATTACATAATTTTTTTAATAGAAATATACTCGAAATAGTGAGCGAATAATCAATCTAATTAAATTAAAAAAATTGACCTAATTTAGATTAAAAAATATATTATTTATTCGAATTCATATAAGATTTTATAATCTATAGTATCCAAGTTGAACCGAATTACAATAAAATTATAAATAAATATATATTTTATTTTATAATGTATTATTTAAATATTGTACATACTATAATTACATTAATTTATTATTTTACTTTAAAATAAATATAAATATGTAGAATAATTTAATTGCTAGCATATTGCTTATATTTTTTTATTTTCTTAGTTGTGATTATAAATAATAAATTTTACTACAAATATAGTAATCTAAAATTTAAATATTGTATATATTGTGTTTTATATATGATAATATTTATAAATAAATTTTAATATCAATTTGATCTTATCTTATCAAAAAAAGGTTCAATCTATTTAGATTTAAATTAATTTAGATTGATTAGATTATCGGATCAAATTCGAATTAAAAATATCAAAAATAAGTAATCTTTTAACTCCAAAAACAAAATAGAGGATAATTTTTCTTATTCTTTAACCGTAGTAGTTGTTTTCTATATTTTCATGTAGAAACATAAACTTTTTTTAATGTCTTCTTAGATTTCACTCAGTAAAGAAATTACAAGGAATGCTCGGAGGCAATTTCCATAAAATTTCTTAATTTTAGCATATTTTTACATATATATTTAGTTTTTATAAAATATTTGTAATGTAATTGAGGTTTATACTCAAGATTAATGATCTCATTTTCTAATTAATGGTATTATATTTCCATCCATTTATGTATTTTTTCTTATGACTCTAATACTAAATTGTGATTAATTGTTTTAAAACGATAGTTGTTATTTCGTATAGATTATTATTTAAAGACAAATATTGAAAGAACTTATTAAAATAATGACTTTTTATAATTTTCTTACATTTATTTTATACAAGTTTAAATCTATTTTCTTATTTATTAGTTTTATAAATATTACAAACAAATATTTAATCATTCAAGATTATTAATTAACTCAAAATTATAATTATTATCTCTGAATTTAATGGGTTCACATTGTTTGTGTTTTTTTGTTACAACTGATACGATTCAACTTGTTTTAATCTTCATATTCTTCTGATAATGATAAACATCTTTCATCCGTATATAATATGATATTTAAATAAAATAATATAATATAAGTTCACACAATTCATAAATTATGTTAATAAAATATCTCATTATAATTGACATTGTATGCCCTAACATAAACCATGTATCATGAAAACTAATTGTAATTTGGTTCATAAGTAATAACTTAAAATTAACGTGGACGTATGTGTTAAAATTTTGTAACATATAAACATGCAATCGAACATATTTTTAAAAAATATTATATGAATATATATTAAAAAATTTAAGTTAAATATATGATCATATAGTAAATTAAATCAAGAAATCATCCATAAAAGAAAACATACATATAAAATGTAAACTATATAAATATATACATATTAAATATATTTATAAAAAACATATATTTTTAATATTATAAATTTTAACATATGTTTATACTTGTATTATAAATTTTAACATATGTTTACACTTTTTATGATAATAACGCATCCATCCTCCTATCCTAACTCCTAAGCTCCTTTGTAACACATCAAAATATTATTTGAAATAATTAAACTTTGATTCATTTTATATAAAATCATTTGAATTTTTTCTCTATAAAAAATACACAAACTATTATTTTATTTACATATGAGTATATTTTGTGATTATATACGTTGGTTAATTAAGTGATATGATAATTATTAAGTTTTGATACATCTGTTAAGTCACACGTCGACTAGAAGTAAAGATCTTAGGTATTTTATAAGTTTATACAATCTTTAATTCAATGAAATCTTACTAAGATGAGTTAGTCATTCTCATTGGCGCTCAAGAGTTTAACAGTGCGCTCACCCACAGGTTTCGCTCATCTAGTACCAATCAGGACCACCGGTCTACGTGAAAAGGGGTTATTAAGTCCCACATCGGTTAGGAATAAAAATCATGGACAATTTATAAGTGTACACAACCCTTAACGCAATGAGACTTTATTGGATTGGGTTAAAAACGAGTTTCTAATTACATCATTTAATTAATTAACATATCAATTAATTAAAATTAATTAACTAGTGTAAATAAAATAATAATACGAGTATCTTTATGTACATAAAAAATTCAAGTATAACTTTGCTTAAAATAAATAATAATTTAAATATCTAAGAAGTTATTTATCATAATACTAATTAATAATATGAAAAATATTAATATCATAAAAATTTATATGTATTTTTTATACTAATATATGATAACGAGTTATAATTATTTCAAAAAACAAACAAATAATTTATTTTTCATATTTACATGTTTCATGACATAAAAGTATGTTTACAACAATTGGTATAAATTTATATCCATTTAACACTCCTCTCGGTAATAATTGCTACCCATTATTGATTATTGGATATACCGAATCCCAAACACCAAACTCAAATAATGCCAAATATATTTGTGAAATTTGAATTGTCTTTTTGCATATATATGACTTCTCTCGTGTTTGAGTTTATAATAAGATAGATGCTTTTCAAGTGGATCCAATAAGATAATCATGTTGTAATAAAAAAATTGGTTATTTTATTATGAAATTGCTTTTCATTTCAAAGGTTAAACTAACACAAAAGTTAGTAGTAGCAATTAAATATTAGGTTAAATTATATCATTAAGTTTCTAAATTTTAAGTAAAAATATATATTTTAAAAAATTATGTATGAAAAATTTGAAATAAATTGTGTAGTTTATAACCTAATAAAAATTTGAAATAAATTGTGTAGTTTATAACCTAAATATTATTTTATATTATTATAAATAATTTATAAAATAAAATATTAAATATTTTTTTAATAACCAAAACACAAACATGGCTGGCACCATAACAAAAAAAAAAATAAAATAAAAAATGAAAGAAAATCGGGTTATAATTAATAGGAAAATTTACTATTCAAGCATCTATAAGGATTTGTACAGTAACAAGTACAATTAGGTTTGAATAGCTCGTAAAGCTATGCTATTATTTTTTATTTATCAAAGTACTATATTAATGATGTATTTTCTTTGTGTTGTATTATCGTTTATACGTAATAATATGTTAATAATTATAATTAACATAATTATTTTTATTTAATATAATGGTATAAATTAAATTATATTTACTAACAAAAATAAATTAGTGGAGGGTTAGACATAATTATAACATATTTTTTAAAATTAAATTTAACAAATTCCAAGATATTAATAATAGGTATAATACTCATCTAAATCGAACTATTAAATAACTTAACAAAAGATATTAATTAAGTGGTGTCTTGTTCAAAAAGTACACAGTACTGAGCGTGTGACTCTTGCAATAACTTTGCCAAGACATCATCCACCTGTTGAATTCTACCTCTTTACTTTATAGATAGATGCCTGTGAATTCTTGTTTCTATATTTGGCCGGTGATTAATTATAACAAATAAAATAATGTTTAAATAATTATTAATCTTATTTAATTAAGTTAAAGTTTGGTTATTAATTAAAAGGGAACGAAAAAGATTTTAGCCTTTCACCAGAATAACCACTATAAACTCAACGCGTGGTTTTCTAGTTTTCTTGGATTTTAAAGAAAGAGAGAAAACGGAAAACGATAGAAGAAGATGAATCAAAGCCAATAAAATTGATGCTTGTGAGACTTTCTTATTAGTTTATATATTAAATTTAATAAAATCTATTAATATCCATAAATTATATAATTTAATGAGGATATAATTATAGTAAATATATAAACCTTTTTTTTTTCTTTTTAGTGCTAATATCAGTGTAAACAAAAGAAATCCTAATATGATTTAACAAAATTTATTAATATCAATTAATTTTACAGTTATTTTTTATACCAATAATTTTAATATTTTATTATAGGTCATAATTATTTTAAAATTTATAAAAATAATTTTAATATATGATAAAATTTAAATGATATAAAAATTAAAGTATATATAAATTTATATGTACTCTAACTTCATTAAAACAAAATTAATAATTGGAAGTCTTATTGCCATCAGTTTTAATAAATATTTTATTTTTAAAAAGTTAGGTTAGAGTATTAAATTATTTGTTAAATTGTTTAATTATTTTGATATTAATATTTTTTTAAATAACAATTTCTTTAAAATCACTTTTTTCTTTCTTTCTTTCTTTTGGCACCGTTTGAACGTGGTAAGTGTTGGGTAAATAAATTTATAAAGAAAAGTGGTTTTTCCCTTCTATATCTTCTTCGTGTATGTATTTCAATATTATTAATTATTTATTTTATTTTTCATAGTTTTGTAATAAACCGCAATCAAATGTTGCAAAAATTTTAATGTGTGAGTAGTTGAACTTATTAAATATACAAATTGTGTTAAAGTTTATCTGAAAAACAAAAATAATATTTCTTAGATTCACACTGCGCCGAGCCAAAAAAATATTTTAAAGGAAATTAAAGTATAGTTTTTTTATATAAATAAAGAATTACATTTAAATATTTAAAATTAAAAAAATATATCATGTTAAATTTATGATAAATTATTCTTAATTAAAGAATTTTTTTTTAATGTTACATTGTAAGACTTACATACAATTAACACAATATATTAAATTATAACAAAAATTATCTAATATAAATGAAAATATAATAATATAAATATTAATATCAATTTTAAATATAATATTTAATTTTATATTTTAAACTTTAAAATATATATAGTTAAAAAATAAAAGACTAATAAATACAAATATCTTTTATCTATGTTTTTTACATTTGTTTTTCTTTAAATGAGTTAATTTTATATTAGTGATAAAAAGGTAGGAAAAAATATTTAATTTTTTGTATAAAAAATATTAAATAATATAATATTATGGTTAAAAAAAATAAGAATTTTTTTTTGAAAGTATGAATAAAAAATCTTTTAATTTTAAACTTACCACGCTTAAATAATATTTATGTTTTAGCCTAAATAATATAAAGATAAGATTTATGATAACTAAACTAAAAATATTAACGGAAATAAAATATTTATTTGAAAAAAAAAAAAAAAGTTTACCAAAAATTTCTCAAAAACCCAGATACCCATGAAACCACCACTCTTCCTTTTTTTCTCCCTCCATAAAACAAGCACGTCCACATAATCCACTAGCAACACCATCATCAGTACCAACTATCTGATGCCAACACAACCCAGCAATCATCTCCCTGAAATAATTCTACGAGAACCACCATAGTCTTATCATTCGGCAGAGTATGGGTAGCCTAGCTGTAACGAAGACCTTCACTAGAGTCGATGTTGTCCTATACTGATTGCTTGGTTATCTGTTCCTCATTTTAGGGTTTAGGGTTTAGTAACGATAAATTTTTTTGCTTTCTTCTAAACATTTAGGGTTTAGTAACGATAAAAAAGAAGATATTTGTAATATTTTCATATTTATTATAATTTTGCAACACTGAAAATACAATTTTATACTTCAAAATCAATGTTCTACTGACTCTAATAAACTAAGAAGATATTTGTGATATTTTAAGTAAATTGAAAGGCATTTTCGAAGAAAGACAAAATTTCATGGATATCATTGATAATTTTTTCTTTCATTTTAAACATATATTAATAAATAAAATTATGATTAATCCCCAAATTAAAAGATATAAAATATTTCATAGCTATTAAGATACTTGTTAATTGTTTATAGTAAGAGGAAGTTAAAATATTTATTTTTGTCAAATTTGCAACAATTTGAAAAATAAATAACAAACAAATCGTACCCATTCTTAATTTCACCTTTGTACTATCTCATTATTTGACTTTAACAAGGATATGTTACTTTTTTATAATATATTTTTTAAATAAACTTATAGCATAAAATAATAAATGAATGAAAAGTAATTATTTATAGAAATAAAAATGATTCTATATGATTTTCTGTTTAAAAGATTTAATTTAATTTTAATTTATTATTGATTTGTAAATCAAGAAAATTTTTTCTTTAGTTTTTAGTTTTTTCTTAAAAGTAAAATATTATCTTATATATTTTAGATTAATAAATTAAAAAATATATATAATATTCAATATTGTTATAATCATATAACAGTACATAATGTTACAATTATACACTTGTTTATAATAAATATATTTTAATTTTTTTTATTAATATTATAATCATATAAATTCTAAAAAGAAAAAAAAACTTTAAAAATTAATTAATAATATTTTATATTATTAACTCAATCACATTCAAAATTTTAAATTAAATATAATTTATATATTAATTTAATAAAAACAATGAGATTTTTTTATTTACAAATAAAAAAAAGTAAAAATTGAGTTAATTATTTAAAATTTAAAAAATAATATCATTTATAATAAATATAAAAAAAATAATCATGATTACGATAAGATTTGAATATTGATTTAATAAATTTTAAAATATAATAAATAGATTTATAAAAATTGTAAGAAAAAAAATAAGATTTATAAAAATATAAAAGAGATAAGTTTTAAAAATAATTATAACATATGTTCCGTTCTCGCTTAATACTCTGTTAATCCCAAAGTTATATATATATATATATATATTCAGATATGAAAACAATTATATCAAATCGTCTCCACTCGTGGCCGTTACTAATACCACTAGCCAGTGGATTGTTTTAAACTTTTGGACGGGGGAGTGCGCTTAAAACTTATCTGCATTTAGAAAACATATGTCACAGTGACGTAACAAAATAACTAAATCTTCTTGTTTGCCGCCTCACCCAAGTGGGAAAAGAAAATTAAGATTTTCAATTTTTTTTTTTGGATATTTTAACTATTCATTTTTTTTCTTCGTGTCTAAACAAATTTAACGTTATTAAGTTATAATTTATTTATAATTAATATTTGAATATATTTATTTTTCATATTTAAGTTACTAAACTACAATTTATTATAAATTCTCATTCAAGTTTTAAACAATAAGGTCCAAATCTTATGATTTTTTCAAGAAATTTTTGAAAATTCTTTGTTTATTTTACCGAATATATTCTTAATTTTATATATTCAAACGAATTTTAACTTACGTATCCTATAAAACGAAACTCATTTTTGACTTTGAGTCATGGAAAAAAAAATATCTTTATATTATTTAGATTAAAACACAAATTTGATCATTAATCTTTTTTTTATTGGATTAAAATTTACTTAATTACACTAATTTAAATTTAATAAATTTAATTTTCAACCAATATACCATTATTTAACTTTAAATATACGAAAGTATCTGATATTTAATATTTGTTGTTTCTAAACACAAAAATTATACTATTTGTTAGAAAGAAATATAATGATCCAATTATTTATTGATATTTTTACAGATATTGTTATTTTAAAGTTTGAATATTAAAAATATTTTTATAAACTCAAAGATATCTTCGAAGAAAGAGAAAAAAAACTAATGGACATAATTGATAATTTTTCAAAATAAAGAGTGAATAAATTTTGTTAAGACATGAATATGTATTGAAAATATGGTGCCTGAAACTAAAATTACATCCATAATTTTAAACATAGAGTAATTGTTAAGAATAAAAATAAATAAATAAACTTATTTTTAAACCTTTTGATGCATAAATAACATATTTATTAAATTAGTTTTATTTTTAATCTTTTAGTAAAAAAATATGTTTTTATTTTCTTATAATATTAAAAATATAAATTTATTTATGTTATAATAATAAATAAATTTTTTTTAAAAATAAATTAAAATGAAATTTGATGAAGGAATGAAATTATACAATAATTATAAATTAATATTGATATATTAGTTTGGATCAATAATTAAAATGGTAAAAAAAAAATGCAATAAAGACATGCTGTGATAATTAATCTAATAACAATAAATACCTAGATTTTCTAATTATTATTATTATTATTATTATTTAGCATTTTAACCCATTTATCTTAAAAAGTGATAGTACATGAAAAAGCAGTGAAATAATTATTTGACAGACTACCTATACGGAGGCTACTAGCCACTAACGAAAAAGCAGCGTTAGCCATTTAGGATATAGTATTTAGAATGTAATATGATTAAAAAAGTTAATTAAAAAAAAAAGAATACGCCAAGTCTGTGACAAGATACCATCACCATCAAGTGATCTTAAATAAAAGTGCATTTATCCTCATCTATAAAATTATTTTAAAAATGAGGAAGGAAGCTTATTGGTTTAAAAAAGTCCAATAATGGACGAGAAGCGAGAAAGCCCAAAAATTAATATAAATTAAAAAATGTAATTATCATCGTCGGTGGACTTATAAAGTTTAGGCCGTCAAGGTTTAGCAAAAACTAATCTGAAGTTGAACCTTTTCTGCGCCAGTAAGAAGACGCTTTATCTTTCTGGAAGGCTCTGCTCTATTACTCCAATCTTTGTTAAAGAAACTGTATTTGGGGAGAGATATCGCCAAATATTAAGCAAAAATGAATGGTTCCGATGCATGCAGTGCAATGGAGATTCAGTACATATGTAGGCATCATAGGCATGAGACCAGAGAGAACCAGTGCACTTCGTCTTTGGTCAAGCACATCAGAGCGCCTGTTCACCTCGTAGGTTTTCTTTATCTGTAGGACGTAGCGTTTCCTTATTTTCCTTTTTGTTTTATGGGTTTTCTTGTTCTGGGGTGGAGGTCTAATGAAAACTGGTTTTTTACGTGTTGTTTTTTTCTCGAGATCCGGAAAATTTAGCTTGGTTTATGTACTTTTGACTTTATTTTTGGTGAATTTATGTTGGGTTGTTATTATATTGACTTGATTCCTATTGATTTGGTTAAATGATGGCTAACAGTCGCCTGCTAACTTATGGGCTTGGTCAGTGATGGAGTCATGGAGTTTTGGGCTTTCAATATCTGTAAAAGGGTTCTGATGCGTTTGGAATAAATTCAGTTTAGCATAATGAGAGGTTTAGAGTAACAAGATATGGCGATTACGTTCTTGCATCTTTTAACTAATCAGGGCTATAACTGTAAAGTCTAGTAACATAGATCCTGTGGAAGTGCACTGATTGTGTCTATCAATCTGTTGATCTTTTTTTTTTCTTTCTCTTTTTTATTTTTATTTTTTGGAAATAATTTTTTTTCCCTAATTTGAAATCTCTGACCAAATTTTCATATTTCTTCCCCTCAAGGTATGGTCGTTGGTGAGGAGATTTGACCAGCCCCAGAAATACAAGCCCTTTATTAGCAGGTGTGTTGTGAAGGGTGATCTTAGCATTGGGACTGTGAGAGAAGTTAATGTTAAATCTGGTCTTCCTGCCACGACCAGCACTGAGAGATTGGAGCTTCTTGATGATCAAGAGCATATTCTTGGTATCAGGATTGTTGGTGGTGATCACAGGCTAAGGGTATTTAGATTTCTTTTTATTTACTTCTCACTGTTTTCTATCTTTATTCATTTCAGTGTGCAAATGGAATCATGATAGATGGAGTATGCTTGGCACGTGACACATGTCAGAATTTGTCATAAATGTTCTGTCAATTCAATACGAACTATTTCATACATCCCCTATTTTAAAATCTTGCATCTTGTAAATTTTTGATATAATTGGTATTGTTTCTGTCAACTCGACTCATATTGCTACTTGGAAGTAGGTTAATTAGATAATCTCCCAATGAGAAAGACCTACTGGTGTTTTTGTAGAAGCAACTTGGAATTACATTATTTCTTATATTTTCGTTTGCTTAGTTGCACTTCTTTTTTCTTCTCTGTCATGTTAAACACGAAAGAATCTGACATGCCCTCCTCTTCATGAACTTGAATTTCACAGTAACAAGCTTTTGCAACTTGAGTTTGATAGTGACTCACGAGTCATGACTAGTTTCAGTACTTCAAGATTGAAGTTTTAATTCGAATGATCTTATGAAAGTGTTTATAATGATATTATGATGCCTACATTTATCATGAGTATCTTCCACGTCTAGTAGTCTCTGCAACACTTGCATATAGTTGTCGAAGATGGTGACTTCTGTTGGGTTGAGCTATTATGTTTCTTCTTTGTAGTTTGGTATGTCTGGTTTTGCTGGTCCATGATGCCATCGAATTATTTCTGTAGTGCTGAATCACATTAACTATGGTGCTAGGTGCTAGGTGCTTCTTTATCAGCATTAAAGTATCCTACCCAATGGATCTCTTTTTTTTTTCTTTTTTGTCGGGTTGTTTGTTTTGGACACACTTGGAAAGAGCACATGTCATTAGTTTCTCCCCAGTCAGCAAACATGCTCAGTGTGGGTGGCCACTCGTAGCATGTGCCTTATGATTAGTACTTGTAGTGTTGTTTTCTACTGACTCACCTTAGCATTTGCAGAATATAGCTGGGAAAAAAAATAAAAATAATGAATCTACTTGTATTGAAATATAGCTTAACTGGTGAACTTTTGCCCAATGAAAAGCTTGTCTGAATTTTCTTTCTTTGGAATATCAAATTTGCTGCTACCTTTCCTTCAAATATTTGAAAGGCATGTATAAAGGTTCTAGTTCTTTTATTTATAGCTGAAAGGATTCTAATTGTGTATTTTATGCCTCCTAAATTTGCAGAATTATTCTTCAGTCATAACTGTACATCCGGAAGTAATTGATGGAAGACTAGGAACACTGGTTATTGAATCCTTTGTGGTGGACATACCGGATGGGAATACCAAGGATGAGACATGCTACTTTGTGGAGGCCCTTATCAGGTGCAATCTCAAGTCCCTTTGTGATGTATCTGAGAGGATGGCAGTACAGGATCTAACAGAACCTATCAACCATTAAGGGGTTTGGGCGAGGAGTTTCATGACTACAGTTATATCAATCCTGGCCTTTTGATCTCATATGCAGTATACATAAGGTAGAATGTGCTTTCACTTCCCAAAAGGTTCCGGCAAGATTGCTGGCTTTTGTATTTATGTCTTAAAGGAGACCCTCCAACTCTCTTTTTAAGTTGTTGCTGTCGTTTTTTTGTTTACTATGAAAGTTGTGCTGGTGCTTCACATCTTTTGGCGTGTGAAGTGTGAACGATCAGTTTTTCAAGTTTATATTGATTTCTTTACATCATTGATTTTTTTTTTATTTAATGGTGGAACCAACGATGCTATAACTATTGTGTAAAATAGTTACGTTGGAATAGATGACATGTTTGGTCCATGGGCCTTCCTCTAGGTGCCCGCAGGTAGAATTTAGTACTTGGGAGAACCAGTCCAACACTGTTTTGATATGTATATACTACGTAATAAAATATTGTAATTGCTTAGTTATGTTCCTTTATTGTGTTGTGTTGGGTTATACTTTCTAGCCTCCAACAAGATGCACATGCTCTCCTTAGTTTTGTCTACAGCTGATGAAATCAACAAAGCCTCATGGGATCCTTTTCACTTACGACTAACTGAATTATTGTCAAGTTTAACAAACTACGACTTGAAAATTTCTTCATTTTTGAGTGAATCTAATGGAATTCAGTTAATGCATGGGTTTCTGTTGATTCCAAAGAATTCAGCATTTTCTTGTAAATAAATACAATATAATAAACTAGAAGCAACAAGTATTAGTTAACTAAATTTGATTCCACTTTGATTCAAGCTTTATTGTTGTAAGTTGCTTTTTATTGCAGTTGGTAAATGCTTGATATTGTTTTAATTGAGATTTGTGATTCAAATACCCTATATGCTGAAATAAAACTAAACTTGGTTATTAGCTAATGCTAACCAAAAATTGGTAAGCATCCAATCTGAACTTACACATTTATTTGGCCGAGGACCTAAGGTGAGGAAGAAAGAACGTTGCCTTCCGTCTCACTTAGGAACATAAGAACACTGCATCACTAAGAGTCCATCATAATATGTTGTACTAGAAGTGTTCATGAAAACAGTGTCGTTAATTTCTTCTATAAAAAGTTGTCAATTCCAAAAGGAGCAAGCTTCGAAGAATTATTCACCCTCTTTCCACTACCTCTATTTAGCTCTTCTTTTCATTCTTTTTACCATTCCAGTATTTTACTACATGCATCCCCTGTACTACTTGCTGGGGCAAAATTTGAGCTTAATTGAAACCTCTTCAAGTGTGTATATATAAACTAATTCTTATTTATATCAAGTATGTTATAGAAATGAATCCTTAGATATTACAAATATTTAACGATACTAATCATAATAGAAATATCCAAGCTCACACTCAATGAAAATACCCATCCATCAACGATACAACCAAACAAAGAAAATAGCTATCAAAAGCAATGGGAAAAGGGCAATAACGAAGGAAAGAACATATATATCAACCCAATTATTATGGTTAGTATATTTTACTTCTTCGGCACATTAACGTAGATGAATTCCACTAGTTTCAATGTTAGATATTATTAACACAACGTGAAAAAAAACTTGAAAAGAGATACTTATTCTAGAGAATAGTATTCAAAGAGACCTCACAGATTCCCTCTTCTCCTTTCTTGTTTCTCTTTCAAAAGTTCAAATACTTTCTTAGAAATTTTAATACAAACAATGCGTACTTATACTTGCCAAATTGAACATTTACAAGAATGCCCACTCAAAACCGAGCCTAATCGTGTAAACCTATAATCCTTTTGATCATTTTGTGAGAAAAATAAGTGCTTATATGGAATGCTTGATTCATTGAGCCAGTAGGTAAATTGATTGAGCTAGTAAATCCTCTACTTTAGTTTTGTGTAGAAATTCTTCGTAAAAAGTTTGATTAAATAATTTGCATAGTTAGAGAACAATGGTCCTTGGACTTTATTTACAATGCGAAGTGGTGTAACCAATCCAAGTCTAACGAAACACACGTTAGAAACATATAGAGATGAAATTGGATGTTAGTTAGAATCTGTTATTATTCTTAATACATTAACATTTTGGTAACTCTAAGTCTAACAAGTAGTATCAAAGTAAGGTTCTAATTTGTATTGTTTGAAGGCACATTAGATGGATCTCTAATGTGCAAGTAGATTAATATAGACGATAAATATTGTCCAAGTTTGAACAAATAATAAGCCCTATGTTAGATCACAAAAGAAATTTTATAATATTATTCTAGACTCATTGAACTCTCAAGACGTGATTAAATTAACATGAGTTCTTTGATAAATTCTTATTACATTAGTGCACTTGAGTAAGTATAGAAGCTCAATTAAAGGGATATGATGCACATAAATAGGTTGTCTTTGTATTGGTGTATGGTTTGAATCGAGAGAGATAATGTGTTTTTTTCGAACGAGATTATTGAGTGTGTAAACCATTAATACTTTAAAAAAAATATAGATAACAAACTAATTAAATAATTTAGATGAGACGTAAAAATTAAAACTTTTGGTGTGAACTCATGCCTAATATATATTATAAACTTATAATCTTTTATATATATATATATATGAACCACTACCACAATTTATTACCTAAGATTATGAACTTATGGTTCAAACCAAAAAGTTTTAACCTCTCACGTTATATATATAAACCGAGAGGTTTTCGTTTGCATATAATAAAATATGTCTTAATGCAAGCTTGCAAGACGACAGAGACAGAATATAGACTATTTCGGTGGGTTCTAAAAGGTAAATGCATGAAGCTTTAATATCAGTGGTTATACGAGCAGAAAGAAGAAAAAAAATCCATATTGTTTTGATATTTACGTACAAAATTAAAATTGATTTATTTGCACTTAAGACCTTTTTGTTGGTGAATAATTAAAAATTGTGTAAAGTTATTTTGATTTTGAGATTTGTTTATGGTTTAGATTGTATTACTTATTTTCTTATTACCATGAGATTAAATTTTGAATCCCACTTTATTTAATAAAAAAGCCCCAATTAAAAAAAAAGTATTTGTTCAGGCATAAACGTACTGATGATCAATATTGATGTTCACATGACATGTCCGATAAATATCATTATGTTTTAGTTTCTTTTTCTATTATTTTGTTATTGAGTTTTTAATTTCAAAACTTTTTCTAAAAAAAAAGAAAGAAGTTATTTGATATAGAACAGTCAATTTTTTAGTTTTAATTTTGTTAATAAATTCAAAATTAGATAAATTATTTTATAAATTTATTGAATTTTAACTCTTTAATTATTTTTAGTTACATTGAGTAAGATTAATTTATTACTTTTTAGTAACAAGAAATTAAAATAATAAAATTTTTATTTTAAAATTAAATTTTATAAAAATTTCAAACTAAAAATTAAAAATAAATTATCAAACAGATAACACATACATAACTTTAAATGAGAAAAATTTATATATATATATATATATATATATATATGCCTGTCACATTTCTCTTTCTTTCTTTTTTTCTTTTTTTTAATGCCTCTTTTTCCACTTATTAATAATTTTAGTGTATGTGGTGTAAAGATGAGTCGATAGAGCATATGCCTTGATTTCTCCCTCAAAAGTCGATGAACTAACCAGGGGAGACCACGTATGAATTGTATCAAACATTTTTAGTAATAATACTACCTAATGATATTTTCATAAGGATTTTTATTATTTTTACAATAAAAATATATAAAAAATTTATTTTATCTTTAATATTAATTATATATTAATGTAATTATTTTCAAATAAAATTATTACGAATAAAGAAAGTGCTTATAACTATATAAGCTTTATGCAATTTATTTCAATTAATATATATTTGACAAACGCACTCTACTAATTTGTAATATAATGGCTAAGACTTCGCCTCCTCTTTACTTCAAATCAAAAAATTTAACCACAATAAGTTATTGTTTTGATTAAAAATAATAGTAAAGATTTGATATTTCGCAACGAAATAATCTAGTCCGAAATCCTCCATCTCGTCATTTGGTAAAACAAGATTAATTAATTAATTAGCTTTATTAATTATGTTAGACATATAGACTAAATATATGTATATGATGATCGTTTATTTCAGGGGAGATTGTTAACGTCATGTATTTGTATTTAAAAATTAATTATGTTTTAATTATATGATATAATTTTTTTATATTTATAATTTTATTTTTAATCATCATTTGAAAAAAAAATATTTACATAAATAAACATATATTTTAAATAATTGAGTTATAAAAATTACTTCTTTATGTGAGATAAAAAAGGTGTTAAAAAAACCCACGATCTAACGGTTACAAGAACATGTATGTATCCTAGTACCTGGAAGACTTATCTGCAAAATGCATATGAATTATCATAACAATACCATCATGAGCTACCCCTCGACAAATTGTGATCATTTTCGATGAAATTAAACAATGAGACAATACCTATTACCTTCTTTCAACCACAACCTGTGCAGATCAACTTGTCTTAGGCAAAACATATTATCATGCTTTGAAAATAGAAGTATATGTAAATAATGTGACTTAATTCATACCTTATTTGGATCATGATGATGTTGTTATTAACAATGTTAACCTTTTTCGTATCTTTAACACGAGTTTTTCTCATCTCATTATTATTAATCAATTATTTCTCTTAAAATAAATATTGTACACACATGATGTCATCATTAATTTCTTTATGTTCGATAGTTAGATTAAAATAATAATGTTTTCATTAAATTTTATCCTCATTTTTTCATTGTTAAGGATCGGAAATCAAAAAAGATGTTTTTTCAAGGTTCTAATGAAGGAGATTCGTTCAAAATCAAGGGAACTACTTATCTTTTAATCTCAACTTCTCTTTCTTCTACTAAATAAGTTTTTATTGTTACTACACTTGATCTTTTCAAGATTCGGCATGTTTAGGCCTTCTTTTTGTTGATATTATCAATATTATTCCTAATAGTTATAGTCTTACTTCTCTTTATGTAAATCATGATTTGTTTTTCTATGACCATTGTGCTCATTTTTTATGATATTATGCATGTATAAGATATATCATAACAAATTAAAAAAAAAATTGTAAAAGACACGAAAGAATTTGATTAGTGAGATTTACTTGTAAATATGTTAGGTCCAACAATATTAATGTAAACATGAATCTAAATGTATGTACGTTAACATTTTTCCAACTCATTATGTCAAGCTATGATATCCTCCGTACTAAGTATATGTATTTTTTCTTTTTGATTATGATTTTTTTGGAAATTACTTTCTTAGTTTTGTTTCCATTTAGATTGAATTTTAGTTATTATTAAAGAATTGATTACGACTGATTTAGATTTAACTTATTTTTTAAAAAAAATTTATATAAATTACTCAAATCTTCTTTTAAATGGAATGATGTTTAGATATAATTTAAATATGTGATTTGAAATAAAAAAAATAATAAATTTTATTGCCAGATTATTAGATAAATCATTTTAAATGAATTATGCAAAACAAATTGTGGATTAAAGAATAAAGAAATTGTTAGTATAAATATTATATTTTGATTATATTTTTATAAAATAAAAAAAAGTAAAAATATTATTATTTAAATGAGTATTTTACAATAATATTATCTTAATTATAAAAATATAATCATTTAATAAAAATATTTTATTAAATAAACTCGTAAGTTGATAATAAACTGATTGAATTAACTATTTTGAGATCGAGTTAAGTAACATGATATTTTTAACTCATTAATTAATTAAATTAATATTAAATAAATTATTGAACATCTTATTTGACAATTTACACAAATATATAATTATTACAAAATGTTTAAAAATATTAAAATAATCCTAAACATGTTTAATGCTTAATTAGCACTCAATATTCGAATTAGTCTTGTATTATTTTTATTTTTTCACTACTTTTCACTTTTCTTTTGTGCGTTATAAGGATATTTTTGATATAAATTACGTTGATTTTTGAAACTCAATCCAGATTTTTAAATATTAGCAAATTAAAGGCTAATTTGTGAGTTCTGGTTTTTAAAAGGCGTGTAGAAGGGATTTGAGATTTGGGTTGGTGTTTAGACCTAGCACCACCCACTTTTTTTTGACATGTTTATCAAAAACTCAATCTAAATATTAAGATGTAACACAATTTTATAACAAATATTATTATATATTATAATTGTTACTGATATCATATTCTTTTATTAATTATATTATATAAATTTAAATATATTTATAAATAATATTGTGTATTATTATTTAAAATTTATATTAAATTTAAAATATATAAAAAAATTAATAATAAATAGGAAGGTGTAATTATGAGGTTGATTAACTTTTTGAAAGATATTAAATGGTCTCCTCTAAGCAGGAGAGATGCATGCATGTATTTAAGGTAACAACAGGAGTCTGATGAATCTAGAAGTTTTTTTATTATTTTATTATTTTTATCAACGATGAATATAAAATTAATGATGGGGTAGTCCTATGACTTTACTAGGATCATCTCCTATTCCCATGTTTTGACTCAGAGAAAAATGAAGATTTTTCTTGGATATATTATAACATTAATTTATTATTGCAATAATATAATATTATATTTTAAGAAATTAAACGTTAATAATATTTTATTTCCAAAAAAAAAAAAGCCTTCAGTAATATTTTTGGTAGTAGTTTGACAAACTTACTCTCTCCTTTTTCATTCCATTTTTATTTTAAATCATAAATGTTAACTAAATAATTTTTTTTTTAAAACTAACTATATTTTTTGGTTGGCAATAGATTTCAAATTATTTTTAGTACTTTTGTAGTCACTTTATATAGTATCAATATTGTTCAGTATTAGCAAACATATGAATAAAAGATTCATTTTTATGCAATTTTGTTTACTAATTTTTCATTAATTGGTTAAGTCACCCTACTAAGATTGATTATATTAATCTAAAGTTTATGTAAGTTATAAAACAAGTTGTTTTTAAATGAGTTCCGTTAAATAGTTTAAGAGTTTACTCATTTATACTTTTAAAAATTTTAAAAATTATATATAATTTTATTAAAGATAAAATATTATTTTTTATCATATTTTCATAAAATCATTAAAAAAAATCTTTTAATTATATTATTTGATGATAATTATTTTTTAATAAAAATATTTTATTAAATTAACTCCTGAATTATTCATTAAATTTGATGAGTTAAATGACTTAATTGAGTTGAGAATGAGTGTAGCTGGTTAAAAAACTAACTTATTATAAACTTAATAATATCTGATAATGTTTTATTTTTATTTTTAATATATCGAGCAGAAAATTATGAAATTTACACGTACAGTTTATTTGTACCTTTCTCAACTAACAAGCATCAATAATAAATTTATTTACCAACAAAAAAAAAAAGGCATCAATATAAATTTATCCATCTGTTGTCTTTGATTAATTAATTTGAGTGGAGAGAAGGCCAGGAGCGTCATGACCGTACTAAAGGGAGTAGCCCACAGGCCCCACACGGTTTGTTCGTTGGAATAGAAACAAATTAAGGTTATGTGTTATTTTTTATTTCCAATAAAATTATGGTTATGTTTATAATTATATTAAATTATAATTATTTATATTATATTTGTTGATAATTTATTTTTGGATATATTTTGTGTGGTTAGTTTATATTCTAAATGATATAATTTTTTACGTATTATTTTGATTATAAGGTTGAATTTTATTTGTGTAATTTGAACATATTTAATAAAAAAAACTTGAATGTTTTTTTTAAATAAAAAAATAATTTTATTCTAAATATTTATTTAAATTAATATTTATTTTATTTTATATTCTTTTACATTTTAAAAGTAAAAAAAAATTAATCTGAGATTAAACAAAAAAAATTAAAATACATAATTTTATAATTAAAATTTTAAATAAAGTGCTCACAATTTATTTTTACATTTATTTTTATAATTGTTATTTCCCTAGCAAGTACTAAACGTGCAACATAATATAATGCTTTTTTATGGAAGAGAATAATACTATTATTTAATTTTATATATATTCTTCATCTATATCTTTTATATTTTATTATATATTTTAAAAATTATGAATGTTATTTATTTTTATTTCATATATTCATATTTTAAGTGTATTTTTTTATAATTATAACGTATAAGATATATAATTATTTTTTTATAAAATATTTATTTAAATTCGATATAAATTTATGAAATTATCTTTTTATTAAATATAATAAACTTTGAATAACTAATTCTAAAAATAATTAACCATAATGTTACTAATATATTAATACAACCAATATATATAGTTTAGATCTATTCTGCAGTGAAACAAGTTGTGCAGCCGGAACACATAATATATATATATATATTAAAGTCGTGCTAACATGTAAGATTTAATAAAAGGAGGAAAGAAAATCTTAAAATTATGAAAGAGTATATAATAAAATGGTGTTAGCATGTACGCTTTAATAAGAGTAGGAAAGAGAATCTTAAAATTATGAAAGAGTATATTTGCTATGAGCAAGTGACATAAATTAATTCGGATCTATTTGATTTTTATTTTTTATTATGTTTAACTTATTTGTTTTATATTTTTTAAATCTATATAGTTTTTTCATGTTTAAATTAAATAATTTTACAAATAATTATGATTATTTAGATTTAATTATTAAATTTTAAATAAGTTATTTTTATTAAACTTATTATTAATATATTTGTTTTAAGATTTACTAGTACACACGTACAATTGTTTTACTTATAACCCTACTTGTAATTGTTCGATAAATATACCTAATTGAAGAATAATTTATTTACACTTTGGTTTAGATATTATTCACATTAATCTTAAAAATTATTAAAATAAAATAAAAGTTCACAAATAATGATGATTAATTACACAATGATGATTAATTTTGAAATATAAAATGAATGCAAAATTCACAATTATATTTTTATTTTAAATTTATAATTATTCAAATCATTTTATAATTATTTAAATGATAAATATTAAAAGAAATAAAATTTATACATATCACTTAAAGAATAATATAAATAAATATGAAATTATAATTAAGAGTATTATTATTATTATTATTTTTAAAAAAATTACAAAAATATAAAATTATAATAATTAAGAGTATTATTGTTATTATAGATTGAAATAAACCGCCTATTAATTAAATAATCACTTGGGTTATCTGTCGTATGCAAAGGATGCGCATTGCGACATCAATCTATGTCATTGTTTTATTTTTTTGGTCTAGTTTCTCTTCGATGGTTTAAGTATATTCTAATTTTCCTCCGCGTTGTTAAGCTAGAAAGATATCACGTGGGCACAAGTGGTTTGAATAGGTCAGAAAGTTAATTAGACTTTTCTCTTCTATTGTGTTTTGGCTTAATGGACATTTAATTAAAACAAATGGACATTTAATTAAAACAAATGGACATCCATCTACATGACAATGCTGTGCAAGTTGACTGGCCAAGAACTCTATTTAAATTAATTGATTAAAATAGGTTAGTTAATTACTACATTTATAAACTCACGAGTATTTTATTAATATGTGATTTATTTATTTTCACTTATTAACAATTATTTCATAAAAGAAAATCACTTAATTTTTTTAAATACATATTCTAACTCAAAAGATAATTCAAACTATCTTTTACGAATAGGTTATCAAATTTTGATTTTAAACTAATGTTAAAAGTTTTAACTTCCTTCAAAAACCTTAAATTTTAAAGTCTTTAAATTTTTTCTTTAATTTATCTTATTTATCATTATTATTATTAAAATACTTTAAGTTTAATCATTTTATTTATAAAATAGAACTCGTTATAACTAATCGAGGTATAAATATTTTTTACTTAAAATCAATTTTCACTATTATTGTCTCAAATAATTAACTCATTTAATGATATTTATTCATATTTTTATTAATGTAAAAATTATTTATTTTTGGTTATCTAAACATAATAGGGAAGCTGTTGTACCCTTATCCTTTGAACTTGATAATAATAATAATAAATCAACACGTCAAGCCCCCTTACCCTTTCCCTTTCCATTCTCTTTTTATTGCCTCCCTTATAAATCTTCCCACTTCCTCTCACCTTCTTCACTAAGAAAAGCCCTTCACTTTCTCTCTTCGCTAGTTTAAAAGTACTCCTTAATTTCCACAAACTTACTCATATCTACATTGCAATAATTACCCAGTTCAATCCTTTCAGCAAACAACTACCATTTTGTTCGGTCTTTCCCTTACCACTATATAGCTTGTTCCATAAAAAAAAAATTCTCCTAAATGAAAAAGGCTATAGATAATTCGGAACAAAAAACACTGAGGAATGAACTAACCCAAGGGCTAGAACTGGCGAAAGAGCTTTTTCATAATCTCCATTCCACTTCCTCTATAGAAAACAGAGACTTGTTGGTTGCAAAGTTACTCTCTTCTTATGACAGATCACTATCAATAGTCAAAAGGGTTGGTACTCCTGTTGAAAACAGCAAACTCAAGATCAAAAACAGTACATTGGCATCTCCAAGCTCAAGATGTGAGGTTGATATTTCTTTGAAAGATTTAAAGCAAAGAAATGCGACGGTCTTCAAAAAAAGGTAAAACATTTTTATACTTGGAACTAAAAAACTTAGTAATTTAGCTAAATTGAAGTAGTTGAGTTGGTCTGATTCAAATATTATGGGTTGCAGAAAAACATTGACCAGGTGCACAAAGCAAGTGAGGGTTTGCTCTGGAACAGATCAGAGGGGTCTAAATGATAGTTACAACTGGAGAAAGTATGGTCAGAAAGACATTCTTGGATCTAATTATCCAAGGTCAGTGAGTACCAAGGACTATATTGTTTATATATAAAAAAAGGATTGAACTGGGTTATAAGAGAAACTTTGTTCTTTCTACAAATTTAGTTGAACCAAGTTTTGATTTTTATTGCAGGGGATATTATAGATGCATACATCGAAAGACACAAGGATGTTTGGCTACAAAACAAGTACAAAGGTCAGATCAAGACACAGAAATATTTGAAGTGGCCTACAAAGGAAGGCATACTTGTGGGCAAGCCTCTAAAGTATTGATTGAATCAAAAGAAGCACAGAGAAGAGAAGAATGTGAAAAAATGAATCAATTTCAATTTCAAGTACACGAAGGAGAGCAGCCAAAACATTATGAACCAATATCAATAACACATCATGAAACAGAACATTTGAACATCGGAGAAAATGATATATTATTACCATCTTTTTCCTTCACCTCACCTATTGATATAAGTGAGAATCATAATACTTTTTCTGATCTAATGATTGAAAGCAATCTAATGGCTAGTTTTTCTCCACCATTCGTATCTCCAGCAACTTCAGAATACAATGACCTCGTGTCACTGTCACAGTTTGATCACATGAACAGCTTTGGAGTAGTACAAACTCCTGAATCTGATCTTACTCAAGAAATACCCTCCTCCTCCTCAAACCAAACTTCTGTCTCAAATTCGCCAATAGGGGGATGGGATCTCACCCTTGATAACCATGATTTTGAATTGCATTTTCTTTTGGACAACCCAGAATTTTCTCCTCATATTTAAACCTTTTTCTTGGATCTTTACATGAAGCTTTGTTAATTGTTTTGGTGTTTTTGATTCCATATTGGGATGATAAACTTGTTGCAATATTTGCATCGTTTTAGAAGTTTGTTGATCTCAACTCAAGCAAGCAATGTATTTTATTAAAATTTTTGTGATATAAACAAGTTTTATTTCTTAATCTTTTTTTCTTTCTTTTAGATATAAAAAAAAAAGCGGTTTCCAAATATTCAATTCAATGAGTCGATCTAATATGCAGAAAATAAAAGAAAGGTTGTGTCGAAAAAAGTGCTTTTAGAGAAAATAAATAGTTTGGAGCAGCGAAAAGCCGGAGGCATATGCAGGCAATGAAGCTCATATATATATATATATATATATATATATATATATATATATATATATATATATATGATGGAGTTTATTAATTCAAGTAACTGAGGAGAATCAAATATAAGGCAAGATTAAACTCCAGAGTTCAAGCACGGTCACCAGTTAATTATGTGTCTATAAATTAATCAAATGTCCCAATCGAAAGTGAAGGAAAAACAAGATACTAAGTCTGTTATCGACCAAAACAAGGTACTTGGTCCAACGGCCAGAAGGCTGCTAATAGCAACAGTCTATCTTCTATAAAATTTGTCTTTTTCTGCCTCCTCGAGCAAAAAGCAAATCCGGAAGAGTTGAATCCGGGACTAAGTTACTATTAGAGAGAACCCACAGCTGGATGCATTCATCTAAATGTAAGATTTTTTTTTACTAAAGAGTGAGAATATTTTTAAAAAATAAATAAATTTTATTATTTATATAAATAATAACTTAATTATATTAATTGTGATGGTAATATAATTTATTATATAAAAAATTTATTATTTTTCAGATTATTTTAATTCTTAATTCATTAATTTTTGACTTATAAAAGTTATATGTGCTTCACAATCAGTTATATTAGCGTTATTTAAACTTATGTTTTGATATGGAAAGGTAGGGCCGGACATAACTTATAAAATGGCTAGGAATTTTATAAGAAATAATAAATGTGTGTTTAGTATCATTTACATCTTTAATTCTCAAATATAAAATAAAAATCCCACAAAATTTAAAAATCATTTTTATTGATTATTTCTCATTAATTTTATTGATTGTTTTCTTTCTTAAATTTACAATATGTAATTACTAAAATATTTTTATTAATTTTAATGATATTTAAATAAATTAATATTTTTATTTTAATTACTTATTGTTATTAATAAACAAAAAAAATATGAAATGAAATTTATACTAACTTTTATCTCTTTTATGATTCATATTTATCCTTATTTCAATTATTACCTTTACCACTAATAAATAAATAAAGTTGTAGCAGAATCAAAGTAAATTGAGAGAAGGGTATATATATATATAATACCCTCTTGAGTAATGACACATAAATGTCCGATTAAATAAAGAAATATTTTTCAAAACAACTTCAAAGCAATCTCTTGATTTTTTTTTTCTCATACAAGCGGGTCTCGCAAGAAAATTGGATTTCATGTTGGGCCCCAAATATCCGCTGATATTTCAACCAAAAGAACTTGTTGATCAATTTATGTCTTTCTGCTTTTATGATTAGAAATTGTTTCCTGATTTCCATTTTGAATTGTTTTCTGGACTTTTTACCATTGTAAAGGTCATCGAAGTACGGTATATACGACTTGTGGTTCAAGCAATCTAATCTTCTTTGTGCAAGGCGGAAGCCCCCAAAAATGGTTTTCCTTAAATGGGTGATCAAAGGATCAAAGAGCTCTATGCATATCTCAGTGATTGTGCCTTCTCACTCAAGAGCCTTTGCTCCATCAAAAGCTCTTGTATAAGAAAATTTAAGGCTATATGAATGTGATACGGCCAATTAGTGCTTCATGAATTCTTCTTGGTAACATCGCATCATAGTTGATACTTGCGTCTTCATGAATTCTTCTTGGTAACATCGCATCATAGTTGATACTTGCGTCATGAATGACATACAAATTCCAAATGCCAGCAAAAAATTAACATAATCCATCAACACCATATAGACGCTTCTTTTTTTTTTTTTTTTGCGTTAGTGGGATGCATATTAGTTTTTTTTCTTGGTCCCAAGCTTTGATACCATATAAATTTTATATAGTATTTTTATCATCATTTTTATATATTAATAATGACTATTTTTATTATTAAAATATCTTTCAATTAATTATTTTAACCAAAAAAATTGACAAATTTGATTGAAAATTTTATATCGTGTGTACGTCTTTATAACTTCAATGTTGCATAGTTGAGTTAAATATTTTGATTAAATTAATAAAAATAGTTAATTTAAAGATATTTTAATAATAAAAGTAGTTTGTTTAAACTAAAAAAATTATTAAAAATAATAAATTTAAATTTTTTATATAACATTATTACATGATAATGTGCAGAATTTTATAAATCTTACAATATAAGCTTTACTAATGTCATCATTGTTCAAAGATTTCAACTATCCACTAAAGAACATACCAGTTTACATTTCCTTAAGCGTGTTTATTTCTTCTTTGTGGTCCGGTACGTATATGGTCTGAGGATGATCCAAGTTGGGAAAACTATTTGTTGAGGACCGTGAATGTACCTGTATATTTTGTCCAAACTAACAAGATAAACTATTCACGACTTGTTTACCATTTTGAATGAGCAACTGATTTGGAAAACATACACACAATATACTTTGTTCAGGCAAATTTAGCAAACAGTTAGAGCTAGCCAGCACAAAACTATGAGCTCCTAAGCTAAATTTCTTCTCCACCACCAAATCAAAGCTTTTATCATCAACATCTTATTATAGAGCTCACCACATGCAGCAAGTTTCTGCAAACGTGATTTAGTTGATAATGAGCTTTCTTACCAACTTGCCCAATGCATTAAATCCAGTATTCATACCCAATTAGTAAAGATCAGTACAAACCTCAATGCCCTATAAAATCATTCCTCAATTTTGCATCTATTCAGTTACCGGTTGTTCCATGTTGGAGTATGACGTTAGTAGAGAAAGATAAGAAGTGAATGGACAATATATTTACCAGGGCCATGTAGCTTGTAAACCTTTAATTCATTGCCAAGATCTGCATAGAAGTAATTCCTTAGCTGAATGGAATTCAACTGGCTATTGCTAACAACAGTCCTGAACAAATCAAGTGAAGCAGTTAATTGTGAGAAATATAATACTTACCTTGTGGAAAGAGAGCAGATTTCCCTAGGACCACCATGTTGGTGGTTTAATGCCAGGTCGTATAACCCTCGAAGCCCTACTCAGTATGTACATCTGTAAAGAATGAAAACCAATCTTGAATTATGAAGTCTGAAAAATACACTTAAGGATCGTAATATGAAAGACTAGCTAAGAGAAACAAAAAGAGCAGATTGCAACCAAAAGCTATGAAGAAATTAATTCCTATGCTATTCTAACTCCTGCCCTGTCTTCTTTTATAACCTCTGAGCAATAGGAGTAAAAAATATCAGAAGAATACTATGGTAGTATAGTTATAACACTGCTTTCTTCATGTAAATGTTATTGCAGTAATCTACTTGTTGATATTAGACTATTACATCTCAGACTGAATTCAACATATAACAAGAAATGAATCCCAGGGGTAATTATTTAAGATGATAAATGTGCCTAAAATGCTATATAAACGTGAATAATCCATTTACACTACTAATTTATCTGTCATAGTCAATTAGTTCATTTAGAAAGTTGATATTTCAGAATGTTACACGGACTCGTTATTTTAGCTGCCGTACCGGTGTTGACACGAATTTACACTGACATCGGTAAGGGATATGTGTAGGATATGGGCACTCGACAGAGTCACCTGGGAAGAGGAGGAGAAATAAAGAGAGGAAGACAACAACGAACATAAAGGAAGACTCATCGAAGATACCGTAAATGAAAAAAGAAAAGATGAACTGATGAAGAAGCAGGAGGTGGTTTTGATGGGGAAAAAAATGGGACTCGTACATTAATTTTAAAAAAAGATACATAAAAATACTATATTTTTCAAGGTTACACTATAAATCTTATTGACAAGTTTGATTAACTTTAAACAGTGTTATCCATTTTTAATTTTAACTTACTCCTTGCTTATTTTCCTGCCAAAAACATTTATATATGTATTATTTCACCCATCATTTTTTTATTTGGGATCATTTTTTTTTTAAATATTAAGTGGTAAGATTCGCTTTGGCTCAAGAACATTCGGAAGTTACTGGGATAAGAAGAAGACGAGTGTTGGTATCAGTTGGTGGACGGACATAGGCGGGGTTGTTCTAGACAGGAGAGAGTCTTATAAAGAGAGAGAATAATGCTATTTATTTGTAAATTTGTACTAGTATTTTAATAAATAAAAAATTAACCAAGTAACACATTATAATTAATACTAAAATAAATTTAAATACATAATAATTGAGAAATCATATACTATAATTTGAGAATAAGCTAGTGATATAATATTCTTCAATAAAATATATTAGAATTAACATTAATGTAAATTTAAAGATATGATAATTAAAAAATCATATATTAATTTAAGAATAGATAATGTAAGTTAGTTTTATTAATTATTGTTTTAAATAAATAATACATAATTATGTTTTTTTTTTTTAAAAACTTACATTTATATTTCATACTTGAATACCATCAATAATATATTAACAAATTAACAATAGCGTTGTTATTTTCAAATTAAATTTTTTTTAATAATAATATCATTTAAATATAATTAATATTAAAAATAAAATTAACATTTTAAATATATTTATTATTATAATATTAAAAATTCTTACATATTATCATTATATTTCATAATTTTACTCAATAATTTGCGTTAAAAAATCAGTCACAATGTGTAGTGACTGGTGATGTCATTTCAAACGTAAGGCTTACGTTATCATGGTTCATACCATGTTAACAACTCTTTATCTACAATTATTATTATTATTTTATTTTTTAGTTGGATGACGCCTTGGAGATCGGATTTGTAGTGGTCAATTTTCCGAAGCATTATTTTACAATGTTAACAACCCTTTTATCACTTTCATTCATCTAATAAATTTTCATTAGATTAATAATTTTTAAAACTTATAACCAACAATATTATCAAATTTTTAACCGATATAAAATTGAAAAAAACTTAACAAACACACTACACATAAACAATAAGAATTTCACAAATCTATGGTGAAATTGTTAGAATAAAATACAAATCACCAATAAAACAAAAACTAACTATGATACTACTTTAAAAACTCAGATTTAACTTAACTCAATAATATTTTATTAAATTAAAAGCTATTTAAATTTATAAGTAGCATTTAGATCATAAAATTTCTACAAAATATCAATTAAATATTTAATATGATAAATAATATATATTTAAATTCTTAATTGTTAAGATAAAACTCTAATATTTAAATATAAAATTATAAGATATAATCATTACTATTTATCATTAAAATATAACTTTTCAAGTTGAACTAACTTTAATTAATATGTTAGTAAATTTAAGTATACTTTTATTTTTCCTTTATATTATACATATTGTTTAGACAAGGTTATTGCTGTGTTTAAATTGCGAGCTTTTTTAATTATACAATATAATTCTCTTATATATATAATCTTTCAAAAAAAAAACATATATTATCTATTATATTTTTCTTTTCTTTTTTTATGCAAACAACATCAATATTTTTTAGTACGTTTTTCCTGATGAAAATAACGTAGACGTTTTTTTTCTTTTCCTGGACAAGTTAGAAGTTTTATTATTGATCTATGTTTGCAAAAATTACATCCTTTCAAAATAGGGAGAGAAAAAAAAAACAAGGGAAGTGCTTAATTGTTCTTTCAGGTTATTAGAAACTCACTTATGGTCAAAGTTAATTTTGTTTGACTATGAGCTCTATTGTTCATTTTTTATGACAACGTATGACTAATTTATTAGCACATGTAATTATTAAAGGAAAAAAAAACAGCACTAATTTATTTAGCAGATTATAATTAAGATGAAGAGTTATTAGGATAATAAAAATTTACATTCATATTAATTAAATATTTTAGAATGGTAAATTTTTATTTATTTTTCAAAAAATAATTAATTTAAATTTAAATTTAAAGATAAATTAGTATAAATATTAAAAGTATTAATAATGTTAGGGTCATATTTATATTAATTATGGTATGAAATATAATTTTAAAAATAAAAAATATATTTATTTTTATAAAATATTAATAACTCGTTATATCATAATTGATATAAGTAAATATTTAATTATAAATTTAAATGATTCAAACATTACTTTTAGCATCTACAGCTAATAATTACTTTAATATATCTATTTCTCTAATCTTAATATCTAAACAAATAACGATACGTCATTTGACATGGCTGATAAACGTATAACAATAATCTTTACTAAAATATGAAACACGTGTAAGTCCTAATTATCAAACAATCAACAACTAAGAAAATAGCAAGAAAATATAGTGACGTTTTGATGATGAAAAGATGAGGCTATTTATTTATTTATTTATTTATTTGTGCTTCCTTGATGATCGATGCTAATTAATTAACAATGAATTTCGATTAATAAGGACAAATTAAAGTGATATTTCAAGTCCTTTTCCATTTTGATGCTATGATCACGTGGAAGATTGTGGTAATTGTCAATAACGACGAGACTAATAATTAATTAACATCGTTAATTATGTGCTTTGTGGCATAATATGCATGTGTCATGCAACGATATTATCGATCTGAGACAAACATATATTGCAGCTTATAAAATGATTAAGTATGTTCTTTCTTATAATGGTTTTGAAACTTAGTTAGAAGAAGTTGATTTCACACGGTCATTCTAATGATTAAGGAATTAACACTTTTTTCAAAAAAAGAAAAGAAAAAGAAAATCGTTATATTCTTTGGTTTTTTATTAACCTTAATTTTATTTATCTTTAAAATAGATTTTCTTAAAATTAAAATAAAAAAGGGTTTACTTAACACTAATATAATAACTCTTTTAATTTTAATTTTTAAAATTTTAAAAAATTTAAAATTATATATTTTTTGATAACTCTTTATCAATTTTTACTTTCTAAATTTTTTTAGAAATTAAATATTTTAAATTTGAACAAATTCTTCGATTAAAAAAAATCAATTTCTATTTTTTTATTTCTTGACATTAAAAATTAATAAACCAATTATACTTAATCATACTCAATTTTAATCAAAATTTGATGAAAATGAATTTAAAATTGAATTTTAAAACTTTTATTTCACTGTAATAAAAGTATTACATTAGTATTCAAACAAAATAAATTTAAAAAGTAACGAAGATATATCAATCCTTAACAAGAAACTTAGATATGAGCAATTTAAATTGATAACATAATCAGCCTTATATCTTCGTACAATCCATGACAACCTTGCAAAACAAAATAAGGAAAACTCTTTTGACATAATATAAAATACACTAAACAACCAAAAAGAAATATATATATATATATATATATATTAACAACAATGAAACTAAACACTAAGTTTTGAGATATAAGAAAAAGCATCGGTTTAAATTTTTGGATGCTGTTTGTAGCCTACTGAAATCAATTTATTTATAATCTTTTAAGTACTCCGTAATGTCAAACAGCTCACACACTATTATTATACAACAATGGCACACAAGATAAAACAATCGAATTATGCAACACAAAACATACACCGCAAGGAAGTATGTAATTTATAGCACAAAGAAGTAATCAAATTGTCAATAAAAATACTAAAGAGAAATAAACAAAAGAAGAGAAGATATTAGGAAAAAGTATGTTCACTTGATATCGATAGAGATGTTGAACTTATGAAACACAAGTAGCAGAATGCATCACTCACCAATGTTGAAACAACTACACCAATTGAATATTTGATATTATATTAAATTTAGATCTAATTCCATCTCAAAACATATGTTATGAAACAGGGAACTGTCCTTGTTTACGATCACTAGTTGATGTGAGACTTTAACACATCTCTAGTAATAAAAATGAAAGATTTGATGTAAACGCGATCATTAGTTGATATAAGACTTTAACACATCTTTGGTAATAAAATGGAGAGATTTGGTGGTGGAGATAAAAAGAGATAAATAAAGATGTAAATTAGAAGAAATGGTACGGTGGCTTATGAAAAATAGAAAAAGTGTTGAACTTTTTTCTTTCACCTTCTTGTTTGTTTCTTTTTCGGTGCTGAAAAGTTTTGAGGGAGACTAGTGGGAACAGTCACACCCATTTGATTTCAAAAACTAAAAAATGTTTGAAATTAAATTTTATAAAAAATTGAAAATTATGTATTTGTTAACAAATAAAGAATATTTATTTTTTATTTTTTATTTTTTATTTTTAAAAATTAAAACTAAAAATTAATTATCAAATAACATTTATTTATTTAAAAAATGTTCAAATTGAAAATTCAATTCTCGAACTAAAAAAATTAAAATGATTATCAAATTATAATACTGATGTACATCTAGTTGTTAAGTTGTTTTATCTCCTAAAACTAACTATAAATTAGAGAAAAATATTTAAAAAATTATCTCAAAGATATTCTCAAAACTAATAACAATTAAAATAACATTATTTTTTGAATTAAATGATACATGGATTAATATTAAAGATGTTATTTTTATTGTTATATAATTTAAAGATGTTATATTTGTTATTTTTTTAATATATGTCTATATGAATTATAGAAAATTGGTTGATTTATACTTTCTTCCTTGCTACATACTTTTGAAAGCATGTTTATTTATAATGAGTTATTATTTATTATTTTTAAATTGTAACTTACATTTCCTTTTTTCTTCTATTAGATATTTATTTTTTAAAAAATAATTTTTTTATTAATATTAAATTTTATTGAAATAAAATATCATGTCATTAATTTAAGCATTGAATATAATTTGACAATTAGAATCATAAATTCTACCATAATCTTCTCTACTAGTATAAAGAAATAGTAGAAAATAGATTCAACATTTCTTGTTAAAAAAAAAGGGTCATATTTATTTTTAAAGAATTAATTTTTGACAATTAAGAGGGACTTCTCAAAACAAATACTAAAAGTGATACATAAATATGCTCAAAAAATGCTCTTTTTTATGTTTAATACAGAAATAAGTGTTTATATATATATATATATATATATATATATATATCTGAAAGTGTTTTTAAATCTATAATCTTGCCTCCACTTACGCTCTAAATCAAAATGAGAGCAATATAGACCGAATTAAGACCACTAGGCCCACAAACATGTTGGTCTGAAAAAGGAAAAGTAAATTCTAATTATATCCATCCTAATCTATAACTACATATCTTTCAATAATTTTAAATATAAGCGTGTGTAGTTATAGATTTTGGAGAATTTATTTAGAATTAATGAAAGAAAAAAATTGAGGCCCATTTGAGAAAGAAACTTGGGCCCAAAATTCGTTGAACTGTTAATAGAGTTTGGAACTTGTTAGATTTCTTAGGAAAACATTTTTAGAGAGAAGGCAGAGAGCAGAAAGCCACAGCGAGGAAGAGGAAGAAGAAGACGGAGATGATATACAAAAAATGGAGCTTGTTAACAGGTCCTGTAGCCATATTGGGCGGTATTGTGGGGACTGTTGTTGTCGCTCACTACCTCTTCGATGGTAACGTAAGTTTCTCAGTCAAATCAATTGTTAGTTTTCCGATCGTTATCTTAAAATCTCGGCTTTGGATTCTGTAATTTTTAATTGTTGTTCAATTAGTTCAAGTCTTTCAATTTCTGTGTTGGATCTGCTTACTTTTCGAAAATCTGAAAATGATTTCCAAATTTGTGAAATATTTTCTTATAAATAGACGAAAAACTTGATTATATTACATTTTTATTTTTATTTTTTACTTTGAATCCCTATTGAGTATATAAAATCTGCGAGGTATTGCTCTTCTTCTTTTTCCCTTGTATACGATTGTTGTATATTTTAATTCGCCAAGTTATTGTGAAAATGTCTGAATATTCTTCATGTGTAGCGTATTAAGTCGTGATGAGAGGTTACAGGGAATTGATAGTCAACGAAATTTCAGGGGTAAACTATGTATTATAGCTGTGATTTTTGTTCAATGAAGCTTGCTACTGTACTTTGTTATTGCTAAACTGTTACCTCATGTTCGGTGTTATTTGTTGATTATGGTGATATACTAACCGAGCATTATTGTCTTTAAGAAGTAAGAACTGAGGGACACTAGTGCTTTACCTTCTTGACTAGTTAAAAGCCATCAAAGGTTGTTTTTCCAAGCATTTTTCATTTTTAGAATTAACTGTGTGCCTCAATCAAGCAAATCCATAAATATTTAAAATCGTTATATTCTTTGCTTACTGCTTTCCACTTTTGATAATTGTATCTTGTGCTTTGCGTACTTTATAATGCTTGCTCAATTGAGTTTCACTTGGGGAATTGGGACATCGCGTACTATAGCATCTAATTTGCATCTATTTCTATGCAGGATCAATTTTTTAAAAGAAAGAAAAGTGAGTCAGATGCAAACTCATCGACCAAATGAAGGAAGGTGAAGAAAGCTTGTGTTTTTGGATGTGTTTGTTTATCAATGCTGTTATGTAATTTCATGTTAGTGCAGTGGTTTGAGACTTGATACAAATAGTTAATAATTTGGAATTGAAAATTTAAGTTCATACTTTAATTGTTCTCCTTGAGCTTTTACTTCCTTTTAGCAAGTTGCAAGCTTGATCCATTTTATGGTTCAAAAATTGTTGATCTTTTATATTATCACAGTTGGTGAATGTGTAGATTCTTCTGAATCGTAACTTGTTTGATTAATTTATATTCAAAGAAAAGTAGGGAATAGTACATCTGAACTAAAGCAGTGGTGCAACTTATTTTCCTATGGTGCTTTCATGTGTTCGAACATCAATGTTGGGGCTATCAGACATTGTAGAACGGGGTTGTATAGACCTGCTACATGAGATAAATATAGGTGGAGCTTTGATTCAGTGTAGTTATCCGTATAAGGTGGAAAATCTGTTCATTTTATGGAAAGAGAAAGTGGTATACGTCCATTGCCCTAGAATGTTTTCTCCCACCCAGGGTGAACAAAGACGTTTGCTAAATATACATGGAATAGTGCTCGGTGTTGGTACTGTGTAACCGAACTTCTCAAATGCTTGTATCGGAGTATATAATGATAATATTACATAGATTTAAATTTACATTAATTATGACGTGACAAGTGGTTAAATTTTTTTAAAAATTGAATAATTTTTTAAAATTTATTATTGGTGTATATATTTATTTTATCTATCCAATTCTAATAGAGTAGCTCATGATTGTGCTACTTTTTTAAATAACACAAGTTCAAATATTTATATTTTTTTTAATACAAAATTGCCTGTTTTGTGTGAACTAGGAAGACCTAATTAAGAGTTTCTTCACATTGTCCAAATGAAAACGCGTAGTCGTATCTTCATTTGGACTTGTCTTTTTTTATGAATCCATTTTTATTTAGCTGACGCCTACTACTTAATCCATTGTTCAACAACGGTTATGGACCATTCTTTTTATTTTTATTTTTTTAATTAAAGAAAGTATACACACGCTTTTGACGGTACTAGATCTTGCAATTTTAAAGCCACACATTTAGTGGGCAGATACAATGGCTATCCTTCAGTTGGTGGTCATGGACCATTCAATGTCACAACTCATAATATTATTTAGTGATTTAGTTATATACTTTGTAAATCAATATGTCAATTGAGGGAGAAAAAAAGTAAACATGTTCACTAACTTATTGTGTATGTGTGTGTGTGTTTTTTTTTTCTTTTTCTGTTTTTCCAATCAATTTTTTTAGATCAAACATACTTTAGAATGAGTCTTATTACCAGGAAGAATCAATTGTGTTATTTTGAAAGAGAAAATCACTGTCAAATATTTTTATTACAACTGATTTTTTTTCTTCTTATTTGTAAATAGAATGAAGCTAGGAGGGGGTGATCATATTGTGCACTTTGTATTAAGAATCTGCAAAGAAAGCCTACAAAATATACGACACTCTTACCTTGGGAATTTTTTTATAGACATTAACGACAAAGCAATTTACAAAGAAGTACATGTGGTAAATGTAGTACACATGACCGAGATGAATAACAGTCCAACTAAGCAAATGATTGTGTGTTTGTTTCAAGTCTCTTTCCTATACTTTTTTTTTGCTCAAACTAATAAATTTAATTCAAATCACGAACATCAAAAGCTCAATACGAAGTCGTCATCGATATTTATCACCATTTACCAGCAATTCCATTACCAAATCGTTCCACGAGTCTATAGGACCAGGCAAACACCAATGCAAACAATCATTCTGAACTCTAGCATTCAAGTCCTTAGCAAATGGCTGGAATTGCCTATATGGACCTGGATGCCCATCTGGTCTCAACAGAGAAAGTTGTGTCGTATCTAACAGTTTCAAATTCACTCCCTTTTCAAACCCTACTTCTTTAGCTTTCTCCAATTCTTCTAACTCTATACTTCTCATGACTGCATCTACATCTTTCATATCAAATTCACCTTCTTTAAAGGGTACTGTTCTATTGCAATACCCTCCACTGAACCATTCTCCATTTTCAAAGTGATCTGGTGTAGTAGTTCTAAGAAAAACCATTCCTTTATGCTCTGAGCCTATGGTGAAGTTAAGAACTAGCTGAAGTGCTTTGCGATAAGCGTAATCAAACCCCAATTCAGTTAAATTCTTTCCTGGGCAGTAATGACATCCTGTTACAGTGTTGTTCTCATGGTATATTGCAGTTTTAAGGAACCATTTCCCACCAGCAATGACTGCATAGTCAAGGCTATTATACTGATCGATCCATGTCTTATCGAGTTTGTCAAGATGAAGCTGGATTTCTGAGGAAGAAACACCGTTTATGTCTTCAAAAATCTCAGCTTTGATAAGGAAAGGAGTCCAAATTACAGAAAGGGTGAAATTGTGAGAAGGGAAATGCCATCTTTTGGACCTGTATTCTTCATCATGGTATACCTCTATAGCTTGTTCAACCTGTGATATATAATCACATAAATTTTATCAGTTATAACAATTGCAGGACCATATTAGAGCCAGAAAAAAACTCTGAACATTTAATAGACACCATTTTCCTAATCAAAATTATTACCCAAAAAGAACAAACAGTGGTAGGGCTCGTTTTGTTTTCTCGTGTTTAAAACTAGTTTTCTATTTTTTAAACTATTTTTTTAATTCATTTAAGTAAAAGAACAGAAACTTATTTGGTAAAAAAAGTTAATAAAAGAAAAGGTGAATTTGTAATGTGTTTTTCAGAACTTTTTTATAGTTTCAAAAACTATAAAAATTGTGTAAAAATGAAACTGAATCCCAACTTGATTTTGAATTTGAAAATGAAATTAATTGAAACTTGAAAACATAATACACAAAAAAAAAAGTCATTTTCCACCTTTTAGCATTCACAATTCTCTACTTTGAATTACCACTTGCTTTAGTTATTAAGATGTTTAAAAAATATTTCTAAAGCTTTCCATCCCACAATAGATTAAGAAGAAAAAGGTACATAAAAAATAACTTTTCAAGAAGTGGGATCCCTAGAATTCAGCTTAGACATTAATGGCGACATGCGACAACTTATCATATGCAAATAATAATATAAAAGTGTAATGCAATTATCACAAATAATCACGGATTTAAAGAGGAAAAAGAAACTTAAATGTCACTAATGATTGTTCAAATATAATAGGTAAACCTGCCAAGGAAAAGATACTATAACCAATAAGAAAGCAACATCCTTTCTAACCACAAGAATGACAACTTTATCTTTAAAGGATTGTTTTATAAAGAGTACCAAATTATGCTCTGTTTTCTAAAAAAAATAAAAACAAAATACAAAAAACATGTTTGGTAACAAGTTTTATTTCTGTTTTCTAAATGAAAACATAAACATACTTAAAAATGTAAATGAAATTGGAATTTGGTTTTCAAAACCTCTTTTAAAGTTTCAAAAACAATAAAAATAATATTTAAAAATAAAACTGAGTTACAACTTAATTTTAAATTTGAAAACAGAATGATTTACAAAAACAAACTCTAAATGATTTCAAAATTCATTATTGCAACATGCAGCAAGAATTACTAAGTATTAATTTTGAATAGATCTAGCAACACAAGAAACAACCATGATAACGACTTGAGAGACTTGCCTAAGAGGTTAATAGAGAACCCCATTTTCGCTTGATGCAATTACAAAGTATGAAAGTTTTGACAAAAATAAACTTATGAAGTAATAAAATAAGGGAAAAATAACTCTAGTGTTCATTACTTATTGTAAAAATGATAATTAGTTCGTAAATTTATTTTTTGTAATAATTTTATTTTATTATTATAAAAAAATGACTGCATAAAGACAAAGATAATTTTATTTTATTTTATTTTTTCAATTTTTCAATTACATTAAATACAAATTATTATAACTTAAATAAACTGTAATTAAAAGAAAAGAAGAAAACATAAAATAAAATTAAAAAAAATATGTGTCTCTGTGCAATCACTTTTTAAGAACAATAGAACTAAATTATTATAAAAAAATAAATACAGAACTTAAGTGTCACTTTTATAATAAATATAAGGAACTTTTACCTTTTATTCAATATTTATAAATAGAAAGAAGAATGAGAAAGTTTCACAAAATAGACATGAAATTGAAGAGAATATGTACATAAAGAAAGAAATAACATAATATAGCTTAAAAATAAGAACCATAAAAAATAAACTCAATATATGTACAAAGGTAACCTAGCATACTTAAGCTAAAAGGCTAAAATAATTGGGACCCTATGCCACTTTGATAATCAATTTTTAATTATTATTATTATTATTATTTTAATAGCACATATATTCCCAAAAGATAAACACAGTTTTTTTTCCTTTCATTATAGTCAATAAAGAACATAAAGTAATTATAAATATAAGCTCAACAGAAATTAAAAGATGAAAACAAATAGAAAAAAGATTAGATCTGATCTGTTCTGTTCTGTTCTGGTCTGAAGATTAGATATGTTACATAAACAAATTCTCAAAAAACGCCCCAATAATTAAAAAAAGAAGTTGCAAATGCTTTCCTAGTTCACCTGTAACTATTAAAATGACAGAATAGTTTTTAAGGTTAAACGGTAGATTCATTGAAGTGTTGAGAGATAAGAATATACCTGAGAGAGAATGCAAATCAAAGACTGGACATGGTTACGTGAAATGGAATCTCCAATGAAGGCCCAAGATTTGTTTCTCATAAGGTGTAGAAATTGGTGAGGATTGAAGCTAGGTAGTTGACAGTCTCTAGGATTCCACCTCCAGTGTAAGTAAGCAGTATCAGGACGCCCATTCTTCATACAATTTTGATGAGCTTCCAAAATTTGGCAGCTCTCATTTGTATATCTTGGTCCTCTTGGGTCTTCTATCCACTCTCCCTTGAATATATCACATTTTTCTTCATCTGCCATTTTGTAACAAAAATTAATATCAACAGTTGTGGTAACTATAATTATTTTACAAACTTGTCTAATGTTGGAACCTTTAGTTTTAGAGCAAAACATAAGTATTGCAATTCACAACTTTTAGAGCTTCACTTTGCTTCCTAACTTTACCAATTCCCATGAAACCCAACTGCTGAAGTGCTGATTCTTAACAAGCAAAAGAGTTTAGCAAATTAGCCTCAAATTGTAGATCAAGTTGGGTTATAAAACAGGCCAATTTACTGACACTGTTGATCGAGAGTGTTTGAATGAAAACAATAGTTCTAATTTTTTACTCGAATTTTTACCATTCTACATTTGAGATTTAAAGGAGCAATTTACTCTCCTAACTCTCTTGTAAATCTCACACTACTAAGATATGGAAGTGTAAAAAATTGTATAATAAATTGGGAATTACTCAAATCCACTCCCACCAAAAACAGATAACTTAATCATTAATAGACACAATTGATCAAATAAGAAATGAATTAGTTTGGCATAACCCAGAAAGGTCTGCCACTAAAAAAGAAATATAAATAAAAAAAGGGTTCTTTTTTTTTCCTTTCTATTTAGGAGGAGCAAACAAGAAGAACAACCAGGTCCTTATTGTTATCTTTTGAATGCGCTTTGATAATAATAAAAAAAACTAACAAAGAAAATTACTTGCTTACCGTGGTGATACGTTTTGTTTTCCTTCAAAGGAATATCAGAAATAACCACGGTTTCATTAGGAAAGGAAATCGCAGGGGACTCTGTTTTTAGCTCTGTAATGGGAGGGGGTGTCTGAATCTCTAACGTGGGAGACGAAACCAGAGGCGACTCTGTTTCTGGGTCTGCCCCTGCAAGAGGGATTGGCTCTAGCACAGCTGAAAATTTAAAGGAATCGGAAAAGTAGAAGCGAAAAGCGAGACCCATCAAGAGAAATGAGATTGCAAACTTCACAAACACATGGTTATGTTTGTGCAGTGTTGATGTGTTCGAATCAAATCTCATTTCCTTCCCCATTTACAAGAAAATTAAAATAAATTTGATTAATGAGAGATATAAAAGAAAAATTAAGCGTCACAACTAGCTAGGTTATCGCAAGTTGCAACAAACCAGAGGATGCTCCAGTATAATACAAAGACGTGTTAGTTGTCCGTACTCCGTTCAAGAAAAAAGGTGTGATCTGAGGTTAGGTGGTGATTTTTGACAGATTTAAATGGGGGCATTCAAATCTCATTTGTTAAACATAATCAATAAAAATAAAAGACATCAAAATAATATATAGAACAGGGATTTATTCATCGTTACCGAGCAATCAAAATAGCTATTTTATAATCAACTGAGTATTGTATTTTTCTAGAATCATATAGTGTTAATCTTGATTTACTTTTAAAATTAATGAATAAAAAATTATTATATATCTTAAAATTTAAGATAATTTTTAAATAATATATATTTATTATTAATAATTATAATTAAACTCGTATCATTATATAAATACACAACTCCCATGTCATGTTTCTTTAAAAAACAAAAACAAAAAAAAAAACTATGTTCTTCACATGTCTATCAACTTATACTTTATTGAAATATTGATATACCAAAAAAAAAAATTTATGTTTAGAGCCATGGTATGACCAAGAGGTATTATAGCCACTGATTTTTTTCCCCACCAAATACAATGTGAAATAATTACTTTTGTTAAAAGAGATGAGGGAAGTATTTATGTTATGGTAAGTTATATAATAAGCAAATAGTTACATTTTTACGACTATGCCTAAGTTATTTTTAAAAATAATAATATTAACATCTTGCCTAGCTATTTGTATTAGATATTCTCTCTATTTTTTTCAAATTTTTTCTTTTAATTAATGGTCCATTAAGTATGATTTATGGTTAAAACTTAGTAAAAATATAAATAAATTAAATTATATAAGAAGAAGTCAATTTTGTATGCAAATTAAAAAAAAGGCATATATTTTAACATAATAATTTAATAAATGTGTATTTGTGTAAACATTTTTATTTTAAAATAGAAATAAAAAGATATGTGGTAGGACAAAATCCATGATAGTTGGAGTTTTATTTAAATGGTTTGTACTAATTGTGGTTGGACCAATTGTTTTTTAATTGATTTACATTAATGATATTTTTGAGATATATTACATACAATTGGGACCATCATTTTCAAAAACTAATTATTTCCTGTAATATGAAAAATTATTTATTATATTTTAAGTATGTAACTATTATATTCCAAATAGTTTCACAGAGTGAGAAAAAAATGTATTTTTTTTAAAAATATTTTTAATTATCATGCACATGATTAGCATGGGAGTACAACATTAGCAAACTTTAAATTAATTAATAAGATAGAAAAAGATTTTCAAAAAAATAAAATTGAAAAAAATTCAACTAATTATTTTATATTAAATGTTATCTAATTATAAGTTAATTAAGTTGAATAATTATTATTTTATTATATTTATTTTTAAATTTTATCTTAATATTATTAATTTATTATTATTGTTATTATTGTTATTTTTAACTAGTCAGTACCACAGTATCTACATTTTCTTTTCTTCACTTTGATTGCTTTGCTATAATATTTTACTCTCAATACCTACCCAATCAAGAATTTGCTATAAATGAATAGTATATCCTCAATTGATTATAAAAACATGATTTCTTATATTTTATTTTATTTTTATTAAAACCAAGAATAAAATAAACTCTTTCAATTAGGTGTTCATATTTTTAATATATGCAAGATTATTTCCTCCATGCAACATGAACATCTTTTCATACAGGGGAGGGAACCACAAAAAGCATAAGGAATTAATTAATTAAGATCCTTAATTTGATTTATTGGAGATCCATTAAGAGACATTGGGTGTGATTTCTAATAATGAATTTGAAATTTTCAATTTATTAATTAAAGTAATATTTAAGTCAGATGGTGATAAGTCTGTTTACTAAACTATTATTATATTTATTAATCAGTCAAAATCTTGTATTACTTTACAAAGAAGTCAAATGATACTCCATGATCATAACGTACAAAATAGCTCAGTAGACGAAAAGAAAGATTTGAAAGAAATCAGTAGACGAAATAATAACAACAATAATATCTCATATTCTACGGAAAAACAAAAAACAAAAAACAAAATCACTAAAAGAGAAAGATTACAACCAATCTTTATCATCATTATACTCGAAAGTGTAAATTATACTCAAAGACCCAAATAGATTATATTCCAGATAGATATAAAGAAAAGAAAGCTTTTGTTTTAGAGACATCTCTTCTATTCTCTCTCTTTTTTTTTTTTTTTTTGAAGCAGAGACTCTTCTCTCCTTTAAAACCTTTAGTTGGAAATAATAAAAAAAAATTTAAAAAGAAGGTTTCGTTTCATATATATCTAATTCGCTTTTGATTATTAATTTTGTATATACAACAATGTTATATATGTTAACAAGTTATGGCTAAATCATATAAAAACCTTAAATATGTAGAATGTTTTGTGTTTGATATTCAATTAAAATATATGAATAATATATTTAAAAAAAAAAAGAAGCACTATGTTGTATTCCATGTTCTCACACCTATGAACTGTGAAGTATCAACATCAACACAGACCTCCTTGAAAAAGATTCTTTTGTAATTAATTATTCGGCAAAATCATAGCTGGCAACATAAAAGCTAAACGACATGCCGCTTTACAGTTTGATATCCCCTTTGGCAGTAGGTTTCATCTCTTTCAGTCAGACTTATGGTCTGAATATGAGGTTTAATATCGAAGAATTACTCATAAAACCTTCAAGACCAATCACTGAATCAGAATTTTGGGGAAAGGAAAGGAAAAGAAAAATGAACAGAAGTAGTTTCTAATAAAGCTGTTATAATGATGAACTTTAGGAAGTGACCCATTTATCAGTTAGTTGCCATATTTGTCGTGATAAGAGGGAGCCCACTAACTAGTAAAGCCCAGCTTGTTATCTCCACTTATAAATATTCGAGTGGGCCTTCAAACTTTTAGGTCCCTCCATAGAGGTGGCCAGTATGTCTTTTTTGCATTTCGTACCTCATAACATAACATAACATAACATAACATAACAATCATGGCGTTATCTAATCTTCATAGTTTTTCGTGCCTATTCTCTCTCCAACCAAATTGACAATGAAGTGGATAAATTTTATTTTTAAATATTTAAGAAATACGCCTGTAAAATATCAAAGCATTGAATCTAGCATTCAGCAAATATATGCATTTCTTCTTTGTTTCTGTTCTGCGCATTCTGTTAGGACAAATATGCTAAAAGAAGAAAGTCTACTGATTGGAAGGCTTTGAATGCTTTGCACCCTACTTTCCATACGTGAGTAAATTTGCTTTTATCTAAGGAACATGACACACTGGGTGTGCCCCAATGATAGAATTTTTATTGTTTCTTGTTCAAGTGTTATTTAAGAGAATTTAAGGGAAGAAAATATAATTACTTGAAAGTGCCCACACGTGAGCATTCTTATGCATGAGCTTGTACTATGTTGGCTAGCATTTTTTTTTTTTTGCTAAGGACATTCCATTTTAGTGTGACATATAAATACCTCATTAACGCTAATATTTTTCCCCTGGTCGGATGATTCATGACGTAGCAATCCATCCACCTCTATCAGGATTCAGAAACCTTAAAAGAACTGCTGACGATTTTTTACAATTCTATCATCATCATTCTCTCATTTCTTTTCTCTGTATTCTCTCCTAAATTTCTCTTTCAATCTCTCGATATCATTATTTGGGTTTTCTGATTTTTCTAATGAGTTGCCAATCTAATTTCTCTGTGGTTTTACAAAAAGAACACTGTTTTTACTCGTTGTTGTAACTTGTAATCAAAATAATTTTTCATAATGATGATTCTTTGGCCTTTCCTATATATATAAGAAACGAACCACATAAAAATCCTCTTTGTTGATTCTGTTCATCATTTCCTTGGTTTATGTTTCTGTATTTAAACGATTTTGCCAAAATTTGGGGTTTTAAGTAAATTTTCCCAACACTTGGAAAAATGGGAAAAGACTAATAGAATTTGGCTTAAACGTGACTCAAATGTCTCAAAAAGCCAAATTACAATACAATAAATAAAAATTATGGTGGGTGTTTAGCAAGAATTAAGCCATTCAAACAACCAAACAAAATAATTATACGATGAAAATTTGGAGTTTTTGCTAAGAAAAAAGGATAAGACTCGGAAAAAAATAATAACAATGCAACATGACCTTGGTCATCTTTAGATGGGCAACAAGCAACAAGACTAACTGAAAAAGGAGATACATCATGAATGAGTCAGAATAACGGCGGGTAGCTTTCTTCAAGAAGCGTAAAAAACATTCAACAGACTTTGCATGCAATAATTTGACATGTGATGCAGGTCTCCCAGAAACCATATGGTTTGACAGGGTGAGTATCTCAAACCTTTTTCATGTCACTCAAAAGTGCAAGTGTCAAGTTTGAACAATTCCTATAACTTGATCAAACGGCTGCTGCTCTCGGAGCTTTCATGCCAAATCCATGTTTCACTTTCTCAACTCTATTGAAGTCATCAAAACAAGGGATGGATTAGTACGATCTTGAGCACTACTTATAATATCAAGACACTGAAGAAATAATACCATGTTAATATAACTTCCCCTATATATGTACACTATTACTAGCTTCCACTATATCTGGAAGTGAGCTTGTGAGAGCACTAGAAAGTGGTTATAAATAACTCATCTACCTATGCTAAGAAAAAGAACCTCAAATATGGTCTAGAGTTCAATGCTTGATTTAAAGCATAATCACAAGAAATGGATTATAGCTAGCCATAGGATGAATTATGAATATAAAAATATGTTTTGGAAAAACTAATAGTGACATGTCAAGAAAAAAAAGAGAAAAGATATCCATTAGATATTTGTTACTTACGTTGGGGCAAGTTTACCAAGGCAATCTAGCTCCTCCCCGGTGTCCTCATCCAGGACTCTCCCAGAGATTTCAACTATGTAAGATCTATTCGTTTCCTTGGGAAGTCCTCTACCAGCCAACAAATCCAAATCTTTCTGGTGAAGCTCTCTTCCGTTCACAAAGACACCGGTGTTTCCAGCAGCACAGTTCTCTGGGATTGGATAATTAAATTCTTCAATGAATGGCTGCATGATAGATAGCATCATAAAATTACACTAATTATGAGAACATACGATCAATGGTTGATACTCTGATAAGAAAGAAATTTAATATATATATATATCTTACCGGGATTATTCCAAGACACGGCCCTCCAATAACACCCCAGAATCCAGCTCTGAAGTCATACCTGGTTTAAGCAATTGAAGAAATGCAAAATCATTAATACCATTACAGATTTAAATTTGAGTTCATAAGTTAATTAAAAAATCCTATCCCTGCTAAGCAACTAATTTTTTAACATCTTTGTTAGAGAACTTTTAATGTCTCAAGTACTATAATTTACCAAAATTCTTCTGCATGAATATAAACAACAAATTTTGGGGGAAGAAAAAAAGACCCTAATTGTTTCATTTACTTTGGTTACAATTTTTATTATATGAAAAGCTAACAGCCATTTTTAACAAATTTAGTGGCCTTTCCTTCTAACCTCCATGTATAATTATAGCTTCAAATAAATATCACCATAAAAAAAATCACTAGCATCATTTAGACTGCATAATTGAAAGTGCAAATATATTTGGCAACACTAACCAATATTCACCAGGTTGGATTGGTCCAGCCATTTTTTCAGCCTTCTTTAACGCCCGATCGTGTACGGGATGCCCATTTACAGAAACACTACTTTTACTACTTTCATCTGTTTGATTAGATTTTGAGAAGTCCTTAAAGCTCTTTTTGATGATATTTGCAAAGAAGGATTCACCCCCTTTATTGTTTTTTGGTCGATCTTCCTCTCTACTTGCATCCCCTGAATCTTGAAAAATCCCAGTGTTAGAGTACTCATTAAACGAAACTTCCATCTCAGTTGCCATTGATGCCTCTTTCAAAGAGTTTTGTCGTGAAGTAGCCTTATTTGGTTTCACCTTCTCTTGATCTGATCGACTACTTCGATTTCCGTTCCCAAATCTGTTCACCGCATGATTATTAGATGAGAACTCAAAATGTTTCTCAAGAGGTGAGCCAGGTGGTGGTGGAGACAAACTGGTTTTGATTGGTATTTGATGCACATTTGAGCTATCCCTTGCATCAACTGGAATTTCTGGGCTGTTCTCCTCCTCTGAGGTATAAGGAGATGATGAATGAAAGCTTTGCATCTCTTGAGCCTTGCTAGAGTTCAAAACTATGCCTGTGGGAATCAAAACTGGTTCTCTGTCCATTGACTGAAAATCATATCCAGAATTTTCATAATCATTGGAAGAGAACTCAGCATAAGTATGCTTTGCATGACCATCACTGCGTGCATTACTGTCTTTGACCACCACCTCATTAAAACTAGTACTAACAGGCATAGGCATAGGAGTTTGAATATTTTCTCCATTAGCAGAAAGAACAATTTTCTCATCCACCAAAACAAAATTGATTACAGTATAACATGCTCCGCATAGTATTTTCTGCTGATTCTTCACCTTATGCACTGCTTTCTTGGTTAGTTGAAGAATCTCAAAGCAATTACTACATGTTAAAAATGGAGCACCACCGCAAATGGGATGGCATTGGCGGCCACTTCTAACTAACTCCATCTTCTTAGGATGGGAACGAATGTAACCCATTTCAGAATTAAGGTCACTATGCAATCTCATGTGTGATGGTAAAACATTTTTAGAATGCATGGCAGCCCTAGATTTGTTAGGACCATGAGGATCAACAACTGGAGGCTCTTCATAGGGGTAACAAATGGGATGGCTTGGGACATCAGTGAACCTCTTATCATAAAACGCAGTGGGAAGAACAGGTGCTGAAACCCGCTGATGTTGGTGATAGCAATGAAAACAAGAACAAGAAGGTTGATGGAACATTGCATCTCGAGGATATGGTTCAAATGAATTGGAATCAACATCAGCATTATACTGTTGTGAAAAATATGGATGAGAAGTTCGCTGTTGGTAGTGCCTGGGAAAACCATGAGGACCTCCACTGCACATTTGCGATGCAAAAGACTCCTCATACCCTGGAATATGATTTGGATTAGGCATCGGGCGAAGAAAGTTGTAAGCAGGCCGTTCACGGCCATTGTTATAAGCTTGAGAGTCGGCATAATAATTGAAATTAGGGGGTCCAACATCATGTTTATCAGGTCTAAAGAATTCTGTAGTTGGAGCCCTGTTGGACCCTAAAGAACCATCTCGAGTCCAAGCATCAGAGCCACCACCATAAAGTTCTGGAGGGTTGAGCCTCCCATCAAGAGGAAGTTTCTCTTTTGATGGATTACCAGACACATCACATGACCGAGTAAGTTGATCTCTCAACTCATCCAGCTTCTTCAGAAGTTCAGCTCTATCCTCTTCCAGATGCTTAACTCTATTAGCCCCATCAGAATCATAGTACTTCTTCAATGACTCCCCAAAACTATATTTAGAACCCATTTGGAAATTAGATGAGCCTTCATCATGATTCAAAGTGGAAAATCTCATAACTTCGGCATCATTTCTTGGAATTCCACGGAACTCTTCCATTAGTCCTTTGCTTCCAATTCTCCAATCTGGCATTGTCTCTGAATGGTGATTTACACTTGTAGAATCAACTTGGGAATCCAAATCCCCATGTTCTCTTCCTATAAGATTAGCCTGTTCATCTCTACTATCAAGACCATTATCAACAATACATTTTTCAGCAATAACCTTAGTTTGATCCCTTTGTTCACGCTTCAAAGAGCCAGAGCCAGTGCTTGACTTAACATCCAAATCAGAAGTATCACACGAATCTATTGCTCTTTTATCCAATGAATTGTCCAATTTCACGGAAACTTCTCTATACCTTTCTTCATCTGACTTCTCTGACAAACAATCTCCTTCTTGTCGTTCTTCTTTAGCTGTTAATCAGATAAACAACAATTCTAACCTCAAAAGTTTTGAAAAATAGTTCATCAAAATTAAAATTAGAAAAGAAACAGAATCGGAAAAATATTCCCTTTGGCTGAAGAATGTCCAGTTTTGTTTTGCTTCGAAATATCAACCCAATTACCCAGAACAGGTCTATTGCACAAGAGGTTGTGCTTTTTCCAGATCTTATAAAATAAAATAAAAATCAAAGCTCATAAAATTAAGAAATAATCTCCAAACCAAGGTTTTAAAAGGTGAAAACTAGCATTGAGGTATTTTACTTCCACCGAGGCGAGGACGAAACCGAGAAGTAGTTTGGGGTTTAAGCCTCAAGGCAAAAAATTTCAAAAACATATACAACTAAAAAAACTTACAAGACATCAATAATAGTAAAATATCATAGTGAATCCATAACAAGTTAAAAATCAGCAACTAAAAGTCAAAAACCTTGCAAACAAGTAATAAATAATTTGGTAGTAGCTTAAAAAGTAAATAATTTTTCAATCTTATTGGGGAGAGAACAAACAAAAGAATTAAGAGATAGAGGCTGAACAATATTAATACTATCCTAATATGCAAAATAGGAAGAAAAATAAATAGACTTGGGAAGAAAAATAAATAAAAGAACCTATTTCTTAATTAATGGAACGATTGTCTGACTAATTTTTTTTAAATGGAGTTAGGAGATGGAAAATAAGAACAATTCAAAAGGGCCAAAAATGGCAAGACATGATTGATAAATTTGAAAACCCTAGACTGATTATGATTTATGCTATATTTCAACCTTTCTCATATCTATCAGCTTATTGAGGTCGAATTTGATAGGATCTATTCTTTAAAACCAAAATTGGATCCAATTTTGGGTTCAAGGTTAAATCACTTTTAACTCAACTTCAGCAACAACAAAAAAAAACTGAGGCGTAAGCTTCAACTGGTTGAGCCGTAAGGTGAGGCCTAAGCCTTAAAAAATAATGAAAATACTAGCCTTAATGTGTTTTGCATAGAAAAAAAAAAGCCTTAAGGCAAGCCTTAGATAGTTTTTTAAAACCATGCTCTAAACCAATGAAAATGAAAATCATTGTTTAAAAGCGAATGGGAAAAACTCCCAGGTCGTAATTGCAATTCAGATATGCGTTTAGAAGATTAATCATAGAATACAAATGTGAATAAAGTCTAGCCTTTTCAAACCATTTTTCGCACGAATCAAAGACAGCGTATATATACTACAAGAGCGAGAGGGGATAAAAAAGAGAAAGAAAAGGAAACAGACCTCCAAGAACAGCATCACAACCACCGCACTGGTATACAGAGTAATCAGCAAGCACAGGAAGAAGATTCTCACACTTGGGGCACCAAACCAAGCGTAGCTTAGTTGAGTCCGCCATTGCCCAAAACCATACAGAGCTAAACCAAACTAAAAACCAGCAAGGATAATAACAAGATGAGAAAAGATAAAAGAAGCACGAACACTGTGCACGGTCAAAGATTAGTAGCCAAGAAAATAAAAGCAAAAGAAAAAGAAGGAAAAGCCTTATAAATGATGAGTTACGAGGTTGTTTCTAAATACTCCAAGTAGCTAAAAACCAGAAGAAAAAACACAACTTTCTTCTTGTTTTGATTTCCTGTTGGCTTTTATGAGGAAGCCGAACAAGTGGCGTTAAAAAGCAAATTTTTTTTTTTAAAGAGATGATAGCTATTTTTTTCCGGGTTGGAACAATTTTCTCGGAAAACTATGAAAGGAACTTAATAATTTGTGGGATTAGTATAGAAATTCTATTCGAGAATGGTTTTTGAGTTCAGAGAAATCGGAGTTTCTGCTATGCTTTTTCTTTGTTTATGGTTTTTATGTTTTATTGAACATTCAAGGAGAGAGAGAGAGGGAGAGAGGGAGAGAGTTCAGGATCCGTTTTCCAATGATGTAGGGAAATGATACTCTCTTCAGAAACAACTAAAGCCAACACGGTGTATGGAATCGAAGTGACTAAACGATGTCGTTAAACCACGCTTTTCTCAAAGTTGTTTTGGGAATCGCTTTGTCTGAGTCTTCGGACAAATCAACAAAGTCATTCAGCAACATTTTGCGGGAAAGACTTTTTTTTTTTTTTTTTACTTCATAAGCTTGAGCAGCTTAAACTAAACTCTACTTTTATTTCGTTCACAAAAAAAAAAAAAAAAAAAAAAGTAGAGGAAAGAATTGTCATTAGCAAACAAACGTCTCTTTTAAGTTTCAGTTGTTTTACCTTTATTCGTTTCTCCTTTGCATTATTTAGTTTTCATAAATATTTTGGTTTTACCTTTTTCTTAAATAATATTTTTAATATATCGTAAATTTATTATATTTAAATAATGTGTGAGACCTCTACATTATTTTATCTCACAGTGTCATTTGTCTTCAAATTTTTAGTTATTTTATTTTATAACAATTTTAAGTATTAGTGGGATCAAATAGTAGATAATATTTTTTTTTATTATGATTATATTGTATTAGAATATAAAAAATTATTAAATTCATAAAATAGTGTATTATCATAATAATTATTACAATTATTTTATATTAATTATAACTTTATTTATTAATAGTACTACTAAAATATAATAATTATTTTATATATTTTTATTATGATAATATGATAATTATATTTTATAAATAATATTTAATAGTATGAGAAATAATTTATTAATTTTATTTTTATTAGTTTTAGATAATTTTAATGTGTTGTTTTAAATCAATAAATAAATTTTTATTTACATTTCAACGATAAAATAAAATTAAGAATACTTTTTAATTCACCATATTCTCTCCCTAGAATGACATAATTCCTGGAATAGCATTAAGGTGGTATTATGAGTTTCTTTATTCACTTAATTATTGACAAGTGAGAAAAGAAAAGGTAAGGATTTGGCTGAAAAGAAGTGAAGAGAGAGAAGCCACGAAAATCGAATTAGAGATCAGAGTCTGACAAAGTCTGAGAGGGGCACTGAGTTATGACTGGGTCCGTATATGATTGTGTGTCACACACACTCACCCACTCCGAAAAATTATTAAAACTTATAAAAATAATTAAATAAAAATAAATTTCAAAATTTCTAATCATAATATAACTCTATTTATATTTATTTTAAGATAAAAAATCGTTTAAATTTATTATTTTTAATAAATATATATATATATATATATATAATTTTTTACTATTAAAATTTAATATTAAATATCATTTAAATTTTTACTATTATAAATTTTTTAATTATTATTTTTCAATTTTCCTAAAATATATTAAATATAATAAATAATATTATATTATAAATGAATGAAAGATAAGATTGTTGTCGTTATTTTTAAAAAATATAAATATTTATTATTTAATAAAAAATAAAAAATATAATTGATAAAAAATAACTAATAATAATTCGTTTTAATTTTTTGATAATTACATTTTATTATTATATTATTATGATAAAAAAATTTATTAGAATAAAACTAATGTATTAATGATATTTTTTTAATAATATTTATATAAATATATAATTAATCATAAAAATAAAAATATTACTTAATAATAACAAAAATACTTGTAGTATTAAATGAATTTTTCATTTACAAGTGAAAACTGAAATTACTTATAAATAATGAAACTATAAAACTATATATATATAAACGTACAATGCATATGTATAATATTGAAAAATTATCACTTATGTCTTCTTGTTTAAGTAATTGGTATCGTATAATACACTTTTATAATATATATTATTGTGTCTATTTGTTATTAAAAAATAAGTTAATTTTTTTAATAATATTTTATTATTAAAATTATAAAAGACATATTACATGAGAAAATGTAAAATAAATTAAAAAATAACATTATAATATGTATTATTTATTTTTTAAAAAGAAAAATTGCATCAAAAAGAAAAAACTTATTTCACCATTTAGTGTCTTCCATTGGATTTTCTAATCAAAATCCAAAAAAAATTCTTAATTATTTATTTAAGCAAAGATTATCATTATCTTGTTATTAGTTATTCAAACTTGAAGTATCAACACTGCAACTATACGGGCCATATTAAGGACATATGTTCGATTCTACATCCAGAATTAAAACCTGATTTTATAAAGGATAAGGGTTTACAGAAAGTGAATCGTACTGCACACCATGCAAATCATGCTTCTGCCTCTACCTCTACCTCTAATGGGTCTGATCCATTCAAAAACTTCACAGCGAATCCAGCTAAACTTATGAATGAGTTTATGTTGTATCTTCAAAACAAGACAGGAGGAGTTAGAATTGACTGTGTGAATAGCATAGAAGAAGGAAACTCGATAGCATTGCTAGGCAAGTTTGCAGGTTTCTTGGCAGATACAAAACTCATACCACAAGAGGACATGCAAGGTATCATAAAAGCCTTTAAAACTGCTCTTAAAATAAATATGTTGCATGATTTTTGGGTTGTAGATTCAAAGCCACAGATCATATGACAAACCATGTGTCAAAGTCTCATAAGTTTGAAAAATTAGCAAATCCTTCTCAAGTTTCAATTGCAAATGGTGAGAATGTAAAAGTTTTAGGAAAGGAAAAAATAAAATTAATGTCAGATGAAATCGAGTCGGCGGTTTTATAAGTACCTTCATTTCCTTCCAACTTACGTAGGAAAAATCACAAATACCTTGAATTGCTTAGCCATTTTTTTCTCCTCGCGGTGTCATTTTTCATGATTGTGCCACCAAAAAAGACGATTGGTGAAGGGTTTTACTTAGATGGTCTCTATTACATATCGAGAGCAATCCCGGAGGGTTTCAAGCCAAGTTTAACCCTATCCAAGATAATCAATTATTGACATCAACGTTTAGCTACCTTTCTCCACCAATTTTGTCAACTTTATTTCCAAACTTAGGAAATGATGCAATTGCATGTGAAACTTGCCACTTGTCTAAAGCCACTAGATTGCCTTTTAATTCTTCCTTGTCTAGGGCTAGTAAATGTTTTGAACTAGTTCATTCAGATGTATGGGGACCAACTAATGAATCTTTTGATGATTATAAGTATTTTGTGATTTTTGTTGATGATTTTTCTCGAGTCACATGGTTATATATTTTAAAGTCTAAGAATGAAGTTATGAAAGTATTTAAGGACTTTCATAACCTTGTTAAAAATCATTTCTCCTCTAAAAATTCAAACGCTTAAGGTCACGACATGGCTGAATAAATGTCCCTAGTATCATGAAACAATATTTGAGCATTAATGGCATTATGCATCAAACAAGTTGTATTGGCACACCTCAACAAATGGTGTAGGCGAGCATAAAATCGGGACTTACTTGAAAAACTAGAGCATTAATGCTACAAATGAATGTACGAAAGAGATTACGGTCCCTAGGGATTATGGCCAATTTTACATCATCGATAGATTACCAGTAAGTCTTGGATTTCAAGTCTCCCCTAGAGGTTATGAAAGGAAGGAAAGTTAATCTCTCACACCTTAGAGTCTTTGGTTGTATCTGTTTTGTACATATTCAATCTCATCATCGAGATAAATTTGATCCTAGAGCTGTTAAATGTATTTTTCTTAGTTATTCATTTACACAAAAGGGATATAAGTGTTATGATCCCCAACTTAGGAGATTAATTGTGTCTAAAGATGTTCAATTTTATGAAACTAACCCTTTTTTCAGCAAGTCACATGAAATCACAAGTCAAAGGGATGACATCTTAGATGTGTTTCTATTACCAAGAATCGAACTTGAGGCTCTACAACAACAAGATCCCAGCCATGTCAACATTGATACATCTCTCACTGAAAGTAACAATGAAGGGTCTCTTCTTAATGGTACACTGCATGAAGATGATGATAATCAATATGATCCTTACAATATGGTACAAGATGTGAATGAGTGTGAGATAACTCCTCCTGCTCCACGACGTAATCCAATGCGTGTTAGGCAACCTCCCACAAGACTTCAAGACTTTGTCACTCTGAGCCAGCACATCCCCGTCTCAAATTATGTCGTCATATAAGAGAGTGACACCAACCACTGCCGCATTCTCATCACTATATCGAGGTTACGGTGGACCTCAAAACTTTCGTGAGCCCAATAGCCAAGAGGTGTGGAAGGAAGCCATGCAAGAAGAACTTAAAGCCCTAGATCAACACTGACACACGGAGCATCACTTCAAACTTCCAAAAGCAAGAAAGTCGTAGGTTGCAAATGGATTTAGAAGCTAAAATTCAAGTCGGATGGATCAATTGAGAGGTATAAAGCAAGATTGGTGGCTGGGATTCACTCAAACATTCGGTGGATTACAAAGAAACATTTGCACTTTGTGCAAAAATGAACACGATAAGAGTGCTACTTGTACTGTGGTCGTAAATAAGGGGTGGTCCATTGTACCAAATGAATGTGAAGAATGCATTCTTGCATGGTGATCTCAAAGAAGAAGTCTATATGAAATTGCCACCCGGGCATCCTCAAGCAATGAGCGGATTTAGTGTGCAAATTGCACAATCCATTTATGGTTTGAAATAGTCCCCAACGAGCTTGGTATGTGCCAAGCTAAGCTCGGTCTCACTAGTGTTGGTTTCAAAAGCAATCTTTGATTCTTCACTATTTGTTCGCATAGGAACTATGGGAAAATTAGTTATTATTTGATTTATGTAGATGATCGATAATTACGGGTGATAATGCGACAAGATTTTCAACCTCAAACAGTCCACTCGGACAAAGGTTTGCAATTAAAGACCTTGGGATATTGAAATACTTTCTTGGTATAGAAATGGCAACCTCGCCTGAGGGACTCTTTCTTAACCAAAGGAAATATGTCCTAGATTTGCTCGAGGAAGCTAACGTGAGTGATGCTAAACCATCCATTACCCTGCTTGACGGCAAGCTCAAAACTGGCTTGAAGGCACGCCACTTTCCACGAATATAAGTTATTACCGACCGGCTGGTAAGTTGATCTACGTAACAATCACGGACGACATCACATATTGCAGCAAGTATTGTGAGCCAATTCATGCACTCCCAACACTCTTGAGCATTTGACCCATTGTTAAAAGGATCTTACGCTATTTAAAAGGATCGGTGGGTCGTATCATGTGAAGAATAATGACAACACACAAATCATAGGGTATTGTGATGCGGTGGGCGAGAATGCAATCGATCGCAAGTCCACCAGCATTTCTTGTACATTTGTCGGTGGAAACTTGGTCACGTGGAAGAGTAGAAGCAAGCGCCACATCGCGATCAGTCTTAGAAGGCGAGTATCGTCTGGCAACTAGCTAAGTATGAGTTGATATGGCTTAAAGTGTCTTCATGTGATTTAGGTGTTCTGACTCTTCCTATGTCCTTATTTTGTGACAATCGAGCTGACCCGTGCATAATGGCATCAAAACCCAAGTGTTTCACGAGAGGACGAAACACATTGAAGTTGATTGTCGTTACATTCGTGAACAAGTTCAATCACAAGTGATTCAAACACACGTATAGCGTCAAACCCAGGTGTCATTACATCGCCGCCCAAGCCGCCAGCTTCTCATCAATTTCAACGACTTTTGTCCAAGCTTGGATCCATAAACCTTTTGGATCCAGAACGAAAGAAGTATTGGATATTAGCTTTTAATTCAAGGAATAAAACAAGAACGCTTAATTCAAGGAATAAAGCAAAACCTTAATTCAATGAGCTTAATTGAGGTAAAACAAGGAATCCTTAATTCGAGAGTAAAACAAGGAATCCTTAATTCAAGGAGTAAAACAATAAATCCTTAATTCAAGGAGTAAATCAAGGGATGCTTAATTCAAAGAGTAATTGAAGGAGTAAAATTTCCTTATAAATAGCTATACAATTGTAATGAAAACATGAAGAAAATAATAAGAGCTCTTTTGTGTAGAGTTATTTCTTGTTTTTTTAACAGTTTAAAAATAAAAATAAAACAAATCCATAATTGAAAAATTAGTGAAATAAAATACTTCAACACCTAATATTAAGGTAAGAACTAAAAATAATCCAAAATTAAAGAAAATTATGGTTATACAAATAAGACATAATAAAAAAGATATAAAAAGGATAAATACAACAAATATAATATGATTTGGTATTAAATTTAATCGAAGAATAAAATTATATCGTATTTTTTCGTTAATTTAATATTTAAAGATAGATTAATAAATAAAAAATATAAATATAATTGAATGAAATGAAATATACTTAAAAGTCTCTTTATAAATATATATATATATATATATATATATATATATTCTCACTGTTTTAAAGTAAATGGCTAATTTAATTATTTATTTTATAATATATTATAATTATAATTAATGTATTATTATCTAATCTCTCGTTGTTATTTTGAAGTTGTGTTTTTTCATCAAATTTAAATATAATATATATAAAAGAATTTAGAAAATAAATTTTTAAATGTCTGTTTATATTATTTTATTGAAAATTATATAAATATCAAAAACAAAAATTTATCTGTACAGAAACTCGACGCCATCCAAGGATGGCGTGGCAGTTGGCAGTTGGCAGTTGGCATTCACTTTTTGCATTTAGAGCTCCATCTTTTACTTTATTTACAGCTCAGTTTTGACTTTTGGATGAGAACATTATTTAATTTTATTTTTATTTTATGTTTCGGGAAGGAAAAAATAACTTTTTTTATAAATGAATCATTTTTATTATTTTTTAATAATTGAATTCAAATTATTTTATTTTTAAAAATAAATAACTTTATTTTAATTTATATTATTATATTTAAATTATAAATATAGTAAGAAATCAATTAATTAATTTCATTTTTTATATCTTTTAAACATTATTTTTAACACAATATTTTCATAATCATAAATATCTTATATTATATATAAGTTTTTAACAATAAAAATAAATTTCATAAAATTATATGATTTTGTATAAAAAATATTTTTTAAAAAATTTCATACTTTTTAAAAGAAAAATAACTTAAAAGTGAATTGTTAAAAAAATAATCGAAGTGATTTATCTATAAAAACAATGACCACCGGTATTAAAACATAATTTATGTTCCCAGCTGTTAATTAATGGCCGAACCAAAATTAGGAGTTCGATATAAATTGGAATTATGGGCAGCTTTTGCTTTGCATTGCATGCACGCTGTTTTCATTTGGATTAATTTATGAGACGGCCAGGTACAATTAATTTCTCTCTCTAAATATAATTACATTATTTATATATTTATTAAAATATAAAATACAAATTTTATAATTCTTATTATTACTTAAATAAAAATATATATCACTGAGCTACGTATATCGGTCACAATCCCTCCCATTTAATTTTCATTAGAAATAATGAGTATTTATTTCTTTATGGTATATAAAAAACGACTTTATTTTATTTCCATAGCAAAAAAGTTTATTTTTTTAAATTTCTTTTAATTATATAATTTACGTTGAGGATAAATGTTAAGATTCTTCTTTTTATTCGGACGAATAGTTGGATCGGATTCATGATCAATTCATATATTTAAATATCCGATCTTCTTCAAGTCTTTAACAGGAGTGAAAGAGTAACAACTGGACAACGGACTTAAAACATTTAACTCCTTTTAATAAATACATCTCAATTAAATGAAGAGAGAAATATGCACCTCTACTAAAGAGGAGTTTGAGCGTCTCTTCGTTTCATCGTTTCTTTTATATTAGACAAAAATTGAAAACAATATATTTTATCATCTTAGTTCAAGTGAAAACTTTATTTTAATATTTCAAATAAAAATAACATAAAGAAATAAAAAAAAATTCAATGAAAATAATTCATTCATTACACCTAACTAACTAAAAAAGCAATAGATATAGTAGATATTATTTAGATTTTTTCATTTATTTATTTTTAAAATAATATTATAAAACACATTATTTATTTTTTTTTATTTTTAAATTAAATATAATATGATTTTTTTTAATTTTTTTATATATTACATAATTAAATTATATCACTTATAATTTAAGGGATCAAATGACATAAAATTTAATTTTTTTTATAATATACTAATAAAATAGGAAATGAATAATGTCCAAATGCTTACAAAAACTAATTTAACCCAAAAATTCATAATGTATTAAATTACTTGTACTTATTGTTTGAACATGTGTATCGACATTGAATCTAATCCAACTAACAGTTTGAGCCATCAGACAAGTTAGTCTAGAAGCACTTACCTATGCACTGCGATGACACTTATAAGATGGGTCTGTCTACACATAGGAGCTTTAGTGTTGAAAGTAGATTTTCAAAATAAACCATGACGTGGTGAACCTTAAGTTTTAAATGTGTTTTCTTTTACTATTCTATCACTATGACATGCTGTGATGTGTACCACCTATATAATAGACATGTATATGTATAATATTCTATATATGCATGGATCTCATACGAGATTCATACATTCTACAAATTTTTTTTAAATTCTCTCTAATTTTTCTTTTTGCAAATCGGATAAATACTAACACTTGAGTTTATTCTCATTCTAATTAAACCAATTATTTAATTTTAAAAAATTACATAAAATATACCTTTAAATTTTATATTAATAAAAATAATATTAAACGATATTTAATTAGAAAATATTCAATATTGAACATGTATAAATAATTGTAGTTCATCTCAAACATCATTTAATGTAGAATAATATATATTTTATAACTTTCTTAATGGTAAAAATATATCATAAATTGTACATAAGAATTTTATTTTTTATTATAAATTTAAATAATTTTTTTTATTGTTTTTTTAACTTTATAGCTTGAAAATACATACGATATTATCCTCTAAAAGCAAAGGCTAAGAGTACTTTTGATACATTTTCTTATATATTATATATTTTTGAATAAAAGTAATTGTTTCTTTTTAAAAATACAAACCCAAATAAATAGATTTTGGAAAATGTACCGTTACATCTCACATGTCAAATACGTATTAGTATTAGTTTGTTATTTGAAAATGTTAAAAGTAGGTAAATAATTTGTAAACGTAGTCATCAAGGCACAAAGTAACAGACCGTTCTTTCTTTGTGGACTAACCCTTTTGGTTGTTGTTGTTGTTGTTGTTTTAGTATAACAATTTATTATAATTAAAAGGTTTAGTTTAACTCTAAGTTAAAGCCACACGATACAAGTTTATAATAGAAAACATTTCAAAAGCTAATATCAAAATGGTTTAGCGAAAATACAAATATAATCATGTTATACAAAAATAATTTCAATTTCAACGTATAATTAGTTAATCATTTTTATCAACTAATCAAGCAATCTTGAAACATTACGAAAAATAAATTCATTTTTGATCTTTTAAATTTTATACCAACGTATAATTAGTTTCTTCAAAGATTATATCTGTCATTTTTATTATCTTAAACTTATTAAAATTTAATCATCAAATTTAAATAAATAAATTAAAAATTAAAATAAACTCTCGTATAAATAGAAAGGAATAAATATTTGTACCATAAAATCACAATCAACCAATTAAGTATTTTACTATCTATATTCTTTTCATTAAATAAGGTACATTTAATAATTACACAAGTAGTGTAACAACAAGGGTTAGTATGTAGTCATATACATGTTCCATAAGATTCGAGAAGTGTAAAACTTTAGAGTGACATATGATAATTAAAGAGATAATCCACAATGATGAATTTCAAACCATGCACCACTATTTCATTAATTTAAGGTTTACTTATCTTACATTTTCCTACCTTTTTATAATGCACCAAACCAGAAGTCAATGAAGACTTTTAATCTGAAGTCGACATGTTTCATTCCCTTTGCTTGAATCCTTTGATATTAAGCCAAATCATAATCACAAATTTGGCATTTAGGATATTCATTACTTAGCACCAACTCCAAGTCCAAGGTGTCTAAAATTTTCATTTAATTCGTCAAAATCCCATTAATCTGACATAGTCAACTATAAAAATATTATTTGATTTCAATTCATATAGCATGAAAAATTGTGGAAGTAGAAAATTAAAAAAAAAATCGTTGTTACATAGGTACATAAATGCCTATGAGGCTAGCGTTTAGTGCCTAACGTAGATGAAATACATAATAATGTCTATAATAAAAGTTCATACATAGCTGATAGTATGATTTTTATTTATTTATTTATTTATTTTTGTCTAATTTTCTTGAACTTTGTATACTTTATTACATTTATTTTTAACAAGTACAGCACTATCATTTTTATTTTTTGTTTTTTGTTGTTATCATTTTTTTTTGGGAGAGAAAATCATGGATTTAATAAAATCAGACTAATTAGGGTTATAGAATGTTTGGCTACAAAAATGTTCCAAAAATAGAAAAGAAAATTTTAAAATTAAAGTAAAATGTACTAAAATTAACCAAAACCGTTAAAAATTGACCACATTCTCACCTCTTAAAGTTAAAGACACTATAATATACAAGTTCAAAATAAGATGATCAAAATGTTCAAAATGTAAAATAAAAGTGAAGTTCATTTTTTTCCAAAGCAGCAACTTCTTCTAAGCATCCATGGCTTTAGTAAAGTTTTTGGGCCAAAAGAATTTGTAGGTTTGGGATTTAAAGAGTTGCCAGATTTGTTGGGCCAGATAATTCTTTGAGCCCAACACCTTTTTATAAATATATAATGGGAATGGAAAGTAGCTCGGAATTGCAGTGAAGGATCTAAATAGTTTATATTTATACTTATTGTTTATTTTTCTTTAATAAATATTAATTTATCAAATTTCATACTTTTAATAAAACTATTTAATAAATAAAATAAAATATTATTATTTTATAATTTCAATAAAATAAGACAATATTATCATTTTTTTTTAACGATTATCAATAATAACCTAATTGAAACTCCTATAATTTATCGACGATTTCGTATAAAATTCGATGAGATTATTTACGATCTAAAATTGAGGTGATATAAGTTGTTAGATGCAATATGATAAATTGATATAAAATAGTAATAAATTATGTCTAAAAATTATATAAAAATATAACATGTTACGGTTTAATAAAAGATTCTACTTACTTGAAAACTTAATCAAAGAGTATAGAAAATAAAAACACTATTGTCCTGGATCTCACTGCCACACTATTTTGATACACCATTATTATATTATTTATACGTTGCATCTATCATAACCAGAAAACCAGGAAGAAGGCTTTGCAAGCTTAGATAACTCACCATCTTCACCATTGTAAAATGGTTCAAATTCTTCTCTCCATCTATTTAAGCTATAGGGCTCACATATTGAAAGGCTATCATTGAGGACACTCATCTAATTTTTCTGTTTTTTTTTTACTCAGTCAATTCATCTCTTTCACCATGGCACCTACACAAATGACTTCCAAGCTCTGACCCAAAACCCCCTAAATATCAGACCCACTCGAGACCGCTTCTTGGGAAAAACCACTACCACCTTCCACTGGCAGCTACAAGGTCAAATTAATGTGCAGATATGGTGGTAAAATCCATCCCAGGCCTCATGATAACAAGCTTGCTTATGTAGGCGGTGATACAAAAATCGTAGCCGTTGGTCATAACGTCAAGCTCTCTAGCTTCATCTCGAACTTGGGCGATGGTCTTTATTTCACCAAGATGAAATTCGGGGTCGTCTTGAGCTTTCCTAATAATCGACGGCGACGACGATTTATGGTAAAAATGTAACATGCTTTAATTAACCTCTACTATTAGCCATTTTCAATGAGATTCGTGTATTTATATTTAATAATAAAAAAAATCAAAAATAATATATTTAATAAATAAAAGAATACAGATATCATGGTTATTAATTAAAACGTAAAATTTTAAAAAATAAAATAAAAACATATATATAAATTAAAATAATCATAAATTTAATCGATTTAAAATATTTATGATTTAAGATTTAATGTTTCTTAGTTTGAATTTAAGATTTATTATTTAACGAATAAGAAAAATATATTATTAATAATTAAAATTTTTTTATATTTAAAATATATCTTATAATTAAAGAAACCCTATATTTATGAATTCTAGTTTTGGTTGAATAACATATATTTAGGATTTAACAAAACCTATATTTTAAATAAGGAAAAAAGTAATATCACTTTTATTTTTTTCAAAATGAAATTATAAATAAATGAAAATAACTTTTGAAATAAAGTAGGACTTTGAGAGGCATTGTGAGATTTATTTTATGAGTGTTTACGTTTTTGTTGTGATTTTGGGAATGACAAATATTTAATATTATAAAACAATAATTTTCCTTTATTTGATCACCTTTTTGTGTATTCCTCGGTAACATTTTCTTATTGCATTATTTTAGTTATTGATATGAAGTAAAAAGTTCAATAGTGGCGTTTTGTCTTGTCTGTTCACGAAATTAAACAATTTTGGTAACCATGGGACCTGTTTATATATCTATAACAATACGTAGATTTTACCATTTCCTTTTTATTTTAATTAATTTCTTATAAGGTTTCTTCGCTGTTGTGTTCACTCATCGTTTAAGAAAATAGGTGAAAGGAGGTGGAAGAATCATTATATTTTAATAATATGATATATATATATATATATATATATATATATATATATATTACTCTTTTTATTTTATTTTTACCCTTTTAGGTTTTTTATTTATAAAATGTGTTTTTCCGTATAACGTTTTGTGTTATAATAGAATTTTCATTGAAATCATCTTGATAATTTACTTTATATATATAATATAACGAATGATTACAAAATATTACTAAATTCTTTTTAAGCTTTCATATATGTTAAGATTTTAAAAAGTAATTTTTTATTCACCTTTTAATAAATCTCAATGTTAAGATATGTGAAAAAAAAATTAGGATTATTGATGGTATCCTTGTATTTTATAAGATAAATTCATCGATAAAACAAATATTTTTTTCTTAATTTTTCTTCCGGTTAATAAAAAAATACATATATTATATACAAATTTAATAAAATATAATATTTTAATACTTATATATATATGACACATTTGTATAAATTATTAAATATTTATTAGAAAATAATTTTGTCAAATTAAAAATATTACCTTCAGAGAAATTATTGATATTTGACAAAACTTATAGAATACTAATATTTAATAATATTTAAAAGTACTCTAAATTCAGATTGGACTAAACATAAGTGGGTTTTTCATGAATCATGACGTAGTATGTAAAATCGTGCTACACTTTGCCTAAAGTTTTTTGAAATGGGTTAAGATAAGAAGATATTATAAAATATTTATCAAAAGCATGAAAAAAATTATAAAACATTATAACAATCAAATATTTATATTTTAAATTAATTTTATTTAATATATATATTTTTAAATATTAATTATAAAATATTTATCAAAAGCATGAAAAAAATTATAAAACATTATAACAATCAAATATTTATATTTTAAATTAATTTTATTTAATATATATATTTTTAAATATTAATAATATTTTTATTAATCTTGACCAATTAATTAAAATATGGTAGAATAAGTAATTAAAAAATTTAAAATAATTAAATATACTCTCTAATTATATTAATTATTATAGTTTAATAAATTTTTATTGTATGAAAAAAAATTCATTGATATTTTTATCAATTTATGTCTATATTTTAACTATAATACCATAATATCTAAGGTATTTTAACAAAAAAATGATATTTAAATAACTATTATAATGATATTTAAAAGATAATTTTACAATAATTTAATCAAAATATATAAATGTCACGTTTAAATATTAATATGTATAAAATAAAAATATTATCATAATAACATCTATAATATAAGGGACATTATCCTCCTTAGTGACAATTAGTTCATAGTTTTTTTTTTTAATCCCAAAAGAAGGTCATCTCTTGTCGGTGGTCATAGCCTTAATTTTTGATATAGAAATCATACATTTGTGGATAGATTGGGACTCAATTTGCCATTAAAACATGCAGCTGCTATTCAAATTGTATGACTCTAGTTAAAAATAAACATAATTTAATTCATTTAAATATTATTAGATGAACTAAATTGAGTTATAACTTATTTAATTTAAACAAATTTAAAAAATTTATCATTTGAATCTCTATGAATTATTTAGAATGTAATCAACACCTCTATATTTACTTAACTTATGAACCCGTGTGCTTGTTTAGAGTAAAAATGATTGATGTATATTTTAGTTAAAGATATGAGATTGTTCAATTATCACATTAATTTTTTTAATTAAATTGTAATTGATGTTATTTAAATATGTGATTTAAAATGAGAGAGTGTATTATAAAAAGAACAAGTAAACAATAATCTTACATTATTTTCAAGTGTTTAAATTCTAATCACATATATCTTTTATGATTGATTAAAAATAATATTAGTTTTGTTAGTCAAAATAGGAGGTGCCTAATTTAGAAGAAAATTCATGAAAGTTGGCTTACCATATTGTCAAAGATGTAGGTGCCTAACTTTTTTTAAATAAAGAATAGGAAAATTAGTTAGACTAATTTTGTTGAATGAAGAAATGTTTGGCATATGAAATGAGAACTTGAAGGCTATAAATATGGTTTCATTTTTTCATTGATAATCATTCCAAAAATATAGAAAAGCTTGTATGAGGAGTTTTTAAGTGAGAGAATTTTGTGGGAAAATTCTCTTGGGCTTGTAATTATTCTTGTCTTTTGGGTGTGTGAGAAAATTAATGAGAGTGTGGTTGTAACAATTTTCCACATAGTGAATTCTTCTCTGGTTGTCTTTTGACAACGAAAATAGTTTTTCTCTAATTTGGAGTTTCCAATATAATTCTTTTGTTGTGTATTATCTATTTCTCTGTTATTTGATATTCTGCTAAGTAAGATCTTGGGAGTGAGAATTTGTGATTATACCATTTTATCCAAATTTCCTAACAATATCATCGTGTTAGTACATAATTACTTTCGAAGCTTAACGTAATTTCTATGTTCATTCTTTAAAATGGTTTGAGTACCTTGCTTACTTAAAGTTCACTGAAACTAACTCACTGTCATTTGTAGGTTATGTTTGAATTTTTGTACTAGTCCGTGGATGATAAGTTTAGCTATCGTTTAATCATCTTATAATATCTTTTAAATATAAAATTTTATTTTTAATTTTTTTAAAAGAATGTATGTTAATTTTTTTTAAACTTAAATTAATATATATTTTTAACGTTATAATTAAATGAATATTTTTTAATAAGGTATTTAAAGTAAAATTAATAACTAATCAGATGATGATATGGTTGGTGTCGAGTGGCCAGCTTGATTAGCAATTAAGATCAATGAATTTTGAGTGAATTAAATCTACAGATTATAGATATGGGATTTTATTTATTTTTGCATTCCTTAATTAATTCAAAAGCAATTAATACAAAAGGTAAATTCATGGATTTACTTGAAATAACGAAATATAATTATTTTATCCAAAAGATGAAACATATAACTTGGTATTAAAATTTACAACCATGATATTTAGATTTTGTTAGTACGTAGAAAATTAAATATTTTTTTAATTTCTAAAATAATTATAACACATTAAATATATAAATAATATTGGCGTAAAAATGTGTAAAAAATTAGATCATACTAGTTATTGTCACTTCCAAAAACCAAACTTATTACAAAAGCCATAAAGTCCATTAGTTATCACTTTCTTGGATTTGTCCTTCCTTTCACGAAACACCCTTCTCTTCCAAATCTTCCTTCCCATTAATAAATTGAAGCCGGTCACCATGGAAGACCCTCTAGCCACCTTTTTGGAGATGAAAACACTAGATATGGTTGGAGATGTCACTTTGGATGATGAAAGAGAGAAAGTGGTGAAGCGCTTTGATCCTCCAAGAGAAGGCAGAGCCATTAGATGCCGTTCGATGATATGACTAACTGAAACCAGCTCATATGAGTCATACAAGGGGCTCCCACAATCCCATACACACAAATTGCTTTCTTTTTCTTCCTTTGCATCTTCTTTTCCATTCCAAGTTTTTGTCATTTGGGTCATGAAATTTTTAGTTGGTGGTGCCTGAGATTGGTTCATGGGGAACTTTCTAGTATTGAAGCTGACAAGAACCCTGAATGTCTCTTTGTCCAACTCAGATATTTGTATTCTACATATGTAGAGATATGAATTTATAACATAAAAGTTATCTGAGTAATTTCAATTTAAACCTTTAATGGTGACAATCCATGTGACTACCGTTTCCTGCCAGCATTATTAACTTATTTGTAATTTTGTAATGACGTAGTTAATTGGTTTAGCCTTCTATCCAATAATTACACTTAATTATCTTAATATTATTAACTTAGTTAACCAAAGATAACTTTTCATTTTAATATAATAACTGTGAATTCAATTATATTTATTAATAACAAACCGATTTATAATATGATTCTCGTCAATTACCATTTATTTCCCTTTTTTCCTTTTCTCAATTCAATTAAATTTTGTATCACCAGTGAGTTTTTATTTCTCAACCATTTAAATAAATTAGTGTATATTATGTAGTCTAGAGGGGGTGTATTTGAAGGTGATGAGCTAACCGCCTCAATTTTAGATAAATAATTCTTTAAGTATAATATTTGTAAAATTATAAATAAATTAAATACATAAAATTTAACTGTGTTATATTTTAATTTTTAATATTAAATATCTAAAAATAATTTAATAATTTGAATATATTTTTATTAAAATGATTTAAAAATTACATAATATTTTTTAAATTAAAAATATATAATAATTAAAAAATAATTGATGTTATTTTTCATGTATATAGCATCATACTTGATATAAATCATAAATATCTCTTATATTTTGCTTCCAATTAATACATTTCCAAGTGATTTATAACCAAGAATATTATTGTTGAAATATTGGAACAAACACGTCTGTTTGTGATTGAGATTTACTAAAGCAGTAAATTAACATGTAGAGAGATACCATTACCGACAACTCAATTGTTCTTAATATGATTGCTTTGGAATCAAAGATTCAACTTTCAATACAATATATATATATATATATATGGAGACAAACTCTACCAAAATAAATATTATTTTTTTGCCCTTTTGGATTAATTGATACCTATGTAATAAACAAATGCGTATACATGAAGTCAATTTATCTTCCTTCACTTTTTTCTACTATCAGTCCTAAAACATGTGGTGCATGTTACTTGTGATTGAAAACCACAAGTTGCAGCTGAAGTCGTTATGATTATCTTATTTACGTGCACAGAATCAATTACAAAGAATAGAAAATTTATAATTAAAAAAAATACCATTTTTATTAAAATTCATATATTTTTAACTTTAAAAAAATATGTTATTATTTAAATTAAACTATATTCGTAATATTTTTTAATTAAATAATGTTTAATATTGTTAATAGTGGTCCAAAACAATATTAAGCACAAATCCATTTATTAAACCCTAGCCCACTTTTGTAATATGCATATATATATATGAAATTAGAGGGGATATTTTGTGGGTTTTATTTTGGATTTTGGTATAATTTGTGAAGCTATCTGGAATTGTTATTTGTATCTCCATTTTGATTATTAGTGGATTTTTCTCGGTGTGCCGTCGTCAGTGGAGTAGACTTTTCATATTGAAAAGTTAAACCACTTAAATCATTGTGCCATTTAATTTCTTACTGCTATTACTTTTCTTGCTACTCCATTATTATTAATTTGTCTGGCCAAAATTGAACCGATATTCGATTATAGTCTAATTCTTTAACAAATATTATTAAAATATTATTTTTTATAATTTCTCCTTCAATTATTTTGAATGGAAACTTCCAACTAAAACGGTCGTATAAATGTGAATTCAAAGTGAAATGAGTACTAACGATATACAAGATGTCTTGTACTGGGCAATGCAGGGTTCCTAAATCAAGGCAATGCCGTTGAACTTTCTGAAATACGCAATTCTAATGGACCAATGAAATTGATATTGCAAGAGTAGACATAGGCTGGATCAACAAACGATTGGTACAGGCAGGGGCGGAGCTAGGAGTGGAAGAAGGTTTTTTTGAAAATCAAGTAAGTAAGATAACTATAACATTGTTATTATTATATACAAATAAATAAAAATAAAATAATTAATATTATCTTTTACATTTTAAAAAATATCTTATATTTATCTATCATATAAAACATAACTTTTTTTACTATCAAATAGTTTATAACATAAAATCTAATTTATCTAATTTTCTTAGGAAATAAATTCTTTTTTTATTTGTTTATTCAAAATAATAAAAATTTCATTAGATAAAAGGGCCAAGCATATATACATACTCTGAACAAACCAAAGCGTAAAAACAAAATACAACCATAAATCCAACTCTACTTACTGTAACAAACAAGAATCGGAGTAAAGATAGAGATTACTCGATATAAGTATTAGGTAACAACTAAATAAGAAACAATCCAATAACCACGAGCGTTATTGATTATATTATTAAAAAATGGATTATATACTCAATTAGGAACATAAACAAACTAAAATCAAAATCGAAAACATAAAACCAAAGACACGTTAGGATAAACAAAAAGCATAAAACCAAAGCAGTTCACACACAAAGTATAAACCAAAATCAAATAAGACATTACGATACCAAACACGGAACAAAAGTAATTCCAAAACAAAGGAGGCAGCAAAGTCAGCCAAATAAATAGAGCAACCAGACTAATAATCCAACCAAGCCAATAATACTCAATCAGACTAGCCCTTGAATGCTCCAATCCATCCTTGGGGCTAACTGAGTTCTCATCCACATCAATAGCATAAGCAACTCTCTCCAAGAAGACATTCATTGAAGTAATGTCATCCAACCCTTTCCTTGGCCACTTTCCATACTTTACACCTCGTTCTTGAGAATTTTTACCACCTACTTTGCTCCCACCACCACCAAATACAACATTTTTCTTTCCTCTACCCGAGATTGGAAGGCCAGTTCTTCTCTTTTCCATTGAGTTGTTTTCTCCAAAGATAAAACCATTCTTCTTTTTCAATTTACTATCTTTAACATGCACATGCAATTTCATATTCATGTTAGACCTAAGTTATTCCCCATACAAAGCAAATTTTCCTCTAAAATTGATGAATAATTCTTCCACAGAAACAACAAAAATCAGGGAGATGCTCAAATATTAACAGAATTGAAAGGTATACAAGAACCAAGGATAAAAGCCTTAGAGATGTCAAAATTCACTCTAATTCTCACATAATGTATGTTGCCACAAGCAAGGAAAAACCTATCAATTTTAGACACTAGACCAACAGAAGATGCAATACCATTCACAATTGCTTCCTTACGCCAATTCATTGGCAGGTCATGAATTTGCAGGCAGATTAATGTAGTGTCAAAAGTAAGATTAGAAGGAAACATACCAGGTTGAAGGTGCTTCAAAATGAGAAATAATGGAGCTGATTAGGCAAGTCATATGAATGTCACACAAGTGGAGATGGTCAATCGTGCAACACCACATGTATCGAGTGATGCAGGCCTTATCACGTGCCAACATGGCGTTCACTCCGAGTTACATATCATGATCAATTGATATATCACATATCATTATCTCACTTGTCCATTCTTCTCACCAGAACGCCACACAATCCGTAACTGTAAATCATAACACGCCACATGGCACTAATTTAGTATGCGTTTATCAAGACTAGTCCCTTCTGTCAAGCATCGTGCGTTGATTCGCCCAATGAATCTCTTGTGTCACGTGTCATTACCATATTGGCCAATGTTGTTAATTTTTCTTTTTTTTTCATCTCAACCCTTGATCTGAAGCTTATTTAATAGTCTAAATTCTACTCGAGTATAATTTAATCTCTTAATTATCCCATAAACTTGAAAGAGTTTAAAATTACATTTTTTTTTATCTATTTTTGGAGCCAAGAAGAGAGAAAATATAGACAAATTCAAAATGAGATACAATTTAAATGAAAATTCAAGAGAAGATTGGTGCTATAATTCAAGAGATTGGATGTATTTCTTCTTTTCTTCTTTCTTTCTTTATCAATTTTTATGTTTTTTTATGAAAAATATGAGTTTTATGAACAAAATTATGTCTAATTAATTTATTAATCTAGAAGTCTTATGTACACAATTTTCAACATGTGTAATCTAATATTTTATCCAAATTATTATTTCATTTTAATTATATTATTTAATATGATTTTTATTCTATCAATTGTTTTGCTAACAATTGATCTATAAAGACAATTAAATAGATTTCAAAGAATTATTTAATTGTTTATATTGATTAAATAACATCCATAGTTTCTATGTCAGAAATGTATGATTCTTATGTATGTGATGCATAATTGATGAACTTAATGAGTAGTATGCAATTTAATTTATATGAGAGTTTGATTATATTAATTACTATATAATATATAGTTTATTTGAAAAAGAAATACATGTTAGGTTAGAATCAATTGATCGATTGATAATCATATCGAAGGGAATTTTAGTAATTTACATGTTTAGAAAATCAAGGGATTAATATTCCTAGATATTTTTCAATATATATTCTTAGCTGTCAAATTTAAGTTAATTAATTACTGTTATTTATTTTTAGTTATTTTCATTTTAATTTCTTAAAACATAGAAACAAAAATAAAATATAATTTTATTTTTTAGTTTTAAAAATTAATTTTTAATAACATAATCTAATTGTACAGTAACATCACAATTCACACGCAAGTACATCGTTTTTCATGATAATACTCATTATAACATATCGTTAATGTGTCTATTGATATTTATAAGAAGAGGGAGTGGTAGGACGTAACACTCATTGCTTGAAGGAGGCACAACATTTTAACATTACCTCTTCTTTCTTTTCTTTTACTGTCGTTAATTAAAAATTTATAAAAAAAATCTTTTTTATTTTAAAAAACTATAAACGCTGAAATTGAAGGAATGAATATTTATGACATGATAATTATATTTTATTTAGGCACAAATCTTTGTCCTATTTAATGAGGCTGATCTTCATTTGTCTCGTTCATCCTCACCAAATCCATTAAACAAAAATGGCAGAACAATGAACTGAAAATTTGCAACGATCTTAGCTTATATCTTACATGCCACCGATATGACATGTGAAATGAATATTAATTTCTCAAAACCAGCTCACCAAGCTTAGAAGAGAGTACAGACAACCAAATTTGAAATATAGTTGAATGAATGTACAAAGTCAAACTTGTTCCCCAAAACTTAGGAGGGCCTTTGACAAATTCCAACAGCGAAAGAAGAAAATGTTATTAAGGGATCCAAATCATTGATGAACAAGAAATCAATGCACAGATGATGGAATATGATCAACTGCTATAATTCACTTAAAAGCAGAGCTGAAGTAGCTCTTAACAACATTGTTGGACAAAATTTGCAAAACCATATTGTTCATTGGCCCTATACACCTAGGTGTTTTAAACTGGCTCACAGCAGCCCCTAATGCAAGGTAATGATCTAGAATTTTCTGGAAGGTTCCCCTACGAAGAATTCGAAGCTCAAGTGCACCTATGGAATTGACCTTACGAGAACTAACATAACCGGCATCTACAAAAGATTGATCCAAACAGTTGCAGCATTCATTAAGAATAACATCCTCGTTGGCATCACCACTCAATTCCCAGAAGATAACATAATGACCAGGGTCTGTGGATAGATCCCCATAACTTGTAAAATCAACGACTTCTAATTTTACACTCGATAGCAACTTCGAAGCAACTTCCACGGCTACCTGTAAATCTTTCTCAGTGTTCTTGTCAATGTTGATAGTAAGCAGAAGATTTCTTCGGCAGACGAATTTAAGCTCAGGGGTTGAGTTATGAAACCCCATAACCTTGACAACATCCCCTAGCTTATAACGGTACAAACCTGTAAAAGAGGGGGGAGGGGGGGGCATGAATATATGAAACTGATTTGCTTTTCCTTCTTTCATTTTAGAAAGGGGAAAAAATAGATCATTAAATATAATACATGTCTTCATTTTTTTCATGTGATATTTACTCTTATATTCTAATGTTATAGTTTAGTCTCAAGTCTCAACATGACAATTAAAAGCAGACAAGCACATGGTCATCCAATAATCCCTGAATCATGAGAGAGTGGTACATGTATATGGGATTTGGTTGATAGAATTCATTTGTATTAGAGTGCAATTCATCCATTTTATTTTCGATATTTCATAATAAGTATTACAAATATGCAATCATGTAATACATGAAAGTGGATATTTTTTATACTATATTATTCCATTTTCTTAGTCATTTTTGTGTATTGATAACATATATAATAAGATAATGATACGACATTAAATATCTAGTCTATATCATTATAAGATTAATAAAAAAAGAAGCGAAAATGTTAGTAGAGATGTGTTTTTAAGGGTTTTAAAAAAAATTGTATCAGATAAAATAAAATTAATTTTTTTAAAATATAATAGAATAATAAATATAAGTATTGTTTAATAAAGTAATTTTTAATTAAAAAAGTTATTCAAAAATGTATGACTTCATGAATTTTGATAATAATGAAAAATTTATTTAATTTTTAAAGAAAATATTTTTGAAAGAATTTTTTTTTTAAATTTGAGTAAATTTTTTTACGAATATACCGATCATAAATTAAAAAATATATAAATATATATTTGAAATATACTTTATTTCGTTATATTTAACGTAAAATTGGAATTAAAAATATATTTTTTATAAATAAATATATTAAATAATAATTTTAACTAAAATAAAGTTACCACTAGGCTTCACGCTAAAAAAATATATTGGACTCAGACGATTATGTCACTAATTAATGTTATCCAAACATATTTGTTCTTTGACAGCTGGTTCAGTCATGCTAACTACAGGAAAAAGAATCTTATCTTGAGAAACAACTGTAGAGAAACGTTAAGATAATAGTTAAAAACAATAATTTAAGAGTAAGATAGTCTGTGCAGGTTACTAAGAAGCTACTGCTTCTACTTCCAGAAATCACATGGTAAGAACTTATAACGAAATTCAAATAAAAATTACAAGCAAGAAAACACAACATATAGCAGGTGAAAACTCAATACAAAATTGTAAAATTTGAAGTACCTGCAAAATTGGTGACAATGATCTCATACTCCTCGCCAACCTTGACTTCAGTAAGTCCTAATGGTTTGGACTCCCCAAAGAGAAAAGTGGAGTCATTGTTATTCTGCTCTTGTTCCAATTTATTTTCTGTCAAGGGAAGAAACTCAAAATATCCAATGTTAGGAAGCACAACATAAGTGGCCAACTCTGGAGGCACTTTTGGATTCACATTAGCTCCAATCCAACCCTCAGAAGATCCATAATCAGCAGTCAATAGAGGTATGGGACCAGCATAATGCCTCAATTTTTTCAAATAAGGCTCCATTGAACCTGTCATTATCCCATAAATGTACTTCACATTAGGAAAAACTGCTGGTATTAAACCATACCAGTTACTCAATGATGAACATTTTTCATAAATAAGGTCTGCCAATTCAGGATTTGGCTTGAGCAACTTTGACATGGCTGCTCGGATACTTGGGACAGTAATCCGGTTGCTAATAACACCCTCTCGAATGTCATTACATAGTTGTTCCCAAACTTGTTCAAAAGTTCTGAAAGCATGAACTATGCTATGTACAAATGTGGATGACACTAACTGAATTTCATCTCTAAAGATAAGCCCACACAAGAGATGACAGTAAAGAGACTGATGGAAGTCAGGACCAAAGATAACTTCATCAGGGCTGCAACACTGAGATTGAATTGTCTTCATTGTATTTTTGAATTGCGAACTACGATATACGTTAGTTGTCGCAGTTCCAGCAGCCAATCCCCCTTTTGTTTTGTATTGCTTGCTGCTGTAAATAAACTGTAACGCCTTCCCATTCTTTATAGGAAATTCCCTGAACAAGACATAATACATTTCACATATGGAACAATGAACTGAATCACAGAAAACACATAAAAGTTACATACCTGTTCCTAAAGGCAAAAGAAGTCTTGTATATCTGCATGGTAGATTCCACCAATTCCTCATTGAATGGTACCAACTTAGGCTTTCCTTGAGTAGTTCCAGAACTGCATATTACCATATATATTTCATAATCTTAATATTTATTTTTAAAAAAGCTTTATTTTCATAAATTTAACACATTGATTAATTTACTTTGAAATTGTACACTTTAATCAAGTTATTATTACATTTTTTAAAAATTTAGTTATTTTAGTCATTTTAATACCTTTATTTTTCAGTTTTTTTTTTTTTTACTTTTTGAGAGATTTTCTCTTCAAACATCAATCAACATCAAAACAATTTAACTTAAGTTTTTCCAAGAAAGAATTGATCCAGAAAATATCAAAATTAGCAAGAAATTAATAAAGTATCAAAAATATAGCATAAAGACGATTAAAGCGCATAAATTTTAAGAAATGTAAATAATATGTCTAACTGTGAAAGTAAAGTAATAAAATAATTCACTGAATTCATTAAAAGATTAAGAAATACCTTAATGAGATGGTAGTGATTGGTTTTCCGGTGAGAATAGCACAGGCTTCCCCATCTGCAATTCTCTGTATATAAGTTTCCAATTCTTTGTGTGTGACAAGAGGAATACATATCTTGAAACTTTCTGGGTCACTTCTTCCACTGAGGCCTAAATTCTGCAAGTACTCTGCTGACCCATTTTCTTCCAAAATCTTCTTCAAGGTCTCTCTCTGAATACCCTCAGCATTCTTTGTCATCCCTTCAAATTCCTCTATGAATTTCTCCCAATTCAATTCTTGCATCTTCTCCAGCATCCTCACAAATTATAACTGCAACAGAATCAGAATGAGAACAGAGTAAGTACAAAGTTGATAATTTATCAAAATATCCCGTCAATAAATAACTCGATTATTTAAATGTTTTTTTTTATTCTGAAAAAAATATATATGTTCATTTTTTACTATATATTCACTCACTTTTTTTTTACGAGGGATTAAAAATAAAATTTATAGTTGCGATTATATGATCAATTTGGATGAACATAAAACTAAGCGTATACCAATTTTTCGCTATTACTCCTTTACCCAATTTTTCCTCACTATAAAATTGAAAAAAAAAATATATATATATATACACCTAAGGACTCAAACGCAAAGCAACGGTATAATGACACTTGTAATCAACTAAAAGGATAGAAGCGTAAATGAGAGCCTCAATGGAGAAAATTGGAGGAAAAGAACTAGACAAATCATGAAGTCAAACTTTTAAAAGCAAGTTAAAAAGCAACTTCACTGACTTGGATAACCAATCCTAGAGTATAATTTCTAAATCACAACTCATAATTGACGAATTCTTATCTTGTTAAAAAAATTATAATGTTTTTTAGCTCACTCATACATAAAAGAGGATAATTTTTTATATTATAATTTATTTTTTGAGATAGAGTTAAATATAAATTTAACGTAATATTAGAACACGTAAAATCATCCCGTAGTATGAAGCTATAAACATACCAACATGTTGAAAATCAACACCAAAATAATAATCAAGATATATAAATAAATTAAACGACAGTCATAGTAAATAAACAGATTAACGTCAGTAAATAAACGGGTTACGGCCAGGTACAGTTATATAGAGCAAGATTGTATTGGCCAGATTATTTATTGCTTTTATATTTCATACACAGAGATTGCATCGATTAAATAAATTTCACCAGATTTGGCTTAATCATTCCATCAAAAACAAATGTGTTTTCAGATTCTTACTTGAAATACAGCGAATAGCTTTCTCTTCGAAATAACCAGATTTCTCTTCAATTTACGAGTCATTTTGAAAGCTGTTATAATGGAGATAATACAAATAAGAGCCATTTGTTTTCGATCTAATATTAGTAAATTTAGAAATTGCTCATTCTAAATTTTACTCAACAATTGCACGAGATCGAAATATGACTGGCCGGATCATTCTTAGCTGAAATATTCGAAATGTGATGAGTTTGCATCAGTTTATTAGTCAAACTTGTTTGGTATACTGAAGTCTCACACACGACGGCGATCTTCAAGTAATGAGGAATCAAGAAGCTCAACAACAAAAATATAACACACGGGCAACATGTATGAGTCTTATCTACAAGGTCAAGATCATGCGAGGTCACGGTGGTGACGGTTACACAATAACCAATGGGAAGATGCAAACCAGATTCACAAGGGAAAATTAAAGTTGTGCAAAGCGATGCTCGCTTTGCCACACTACAATCAAGAAGAAATGTCGAGCATATTCTAGATGCAAAACACCAGGCGCGAAGTACGACACTCTGTTACGCTTTTTTTCAAAGAAGATTAATACAAGATTGCAACTTCCTGAGAAATGAGTTACTATCGACGCGTTAACGCGACATTACGACGACATTTCCCAATACTTTCACAAGGTAAAGTCATTACGCCGCTAAATTTCAGTAGTTAGATCCGTAAGCTCCTATCGGGGAAACGAGGATAAAGAGAATAATTATTCATGATTCACCAATATCGAGGGTTTGTTATCAATATACAAGGATGGCCGACACAACCATCTCTTTGTCGAGTTTGAGAATCAACCGTCAAGAAGTTATGGCTACAAACGGGGAGTCCAACTCGGGCGGTGAAGTTAAGCGCATACACTAGCAAAAGCAAAGGCACTTTCAAGCTGCATACAATGGAAATGGATATAAAAATGATGGCAATAAAGGAAAAATTCTCAAGGAAAGCGAGGCTGGCCCGTGGGAGCTTGGAAGAACCGCAATAACAATAGAAAATTGACGCGAATGTTACAACCTGCAGAAGAGACGGGTCACATGGCAAAAGATTGTCGAGTAAGAAAAAGCCTGGTTGAAAGCAATACACCATTTCCGCCTCTAAGGAGCATAGCGAAGATGTGTCAGACGCCAAGCATTTTTCGCTACGTAGGAGAAAAATTGGTTTCACGGTGAATAACATCAAAAACAGATTGACTACAAGAATGACCAGACTATGATTCTGGCCGCTTCAAATCATACGATGTGTGATAAACAAAAGTCGGAAAGTACGACCGAGTACAGCGGAGGTCGTAGAAATGTGACAAGCCATCAACTCAAGGTTACCGATAGCCCACACGGTAAGACGATAGTTACGCCGATATAGTACTAACCAAGTATCACTTCAAGATGTTTATCATGCCCCAGAATGAAGAAAAAATTGTTATCTCGTGGCTCAATTAACATCATCGACCACTATGTCTTGTTCGGTCCCCGAGATGCCAAGCGTGTATCGTGATCTCAAAATCTCGTAAACACCGACAAATGAGGCAACGATTGGAATCAATCTACGTGATGTCGCATAATCCCATACGTAGACAAGACAAGAAGAAATGAGACAAGTAGATCTACGGCATACGCGGTTAGGTCACGTTAGCTATTCCAAGCTGTGCGACGGCGAAGAAGTCGATGCAGCGGCTTCCTCAATCCAGACGGCGCATGACACGGTCCCAGGTGCGGTGCCAATACGGGTAAAGCCTCACCAATCGCCATACGAGGAATCGAAGTTTAAAGCAAAAGAATCCATCGAGTTAGTTCACTCGATGTATTCTGGTCCCCGTTAAGCAACCATCAATCATGTACGCGATATACGGTGACATTCATTGACGACTTCTCAAGGTACGCGGGTTTTCTTTATGAAAGAAAAATCCGACGTATTCTCAAAGTTTAAAGAGTTTAGTGGAGTCAACTCAAGGAGAAGTTGGAAATAAGATCTGGTTGTTTGCGCATGTACAACATGGCGAGAATATAGCTCATGCGTAGTTCTCTCAATACCTAAGGGAATGTCGAATACGTCATCGCACACTCAGGCTAACACGCCACAACAAAATGGTGTAGCAGAAAGAAAGAACCGTCATCTTGCAGTAAATTTGCCTGAGTATGCTACATGAAAAGAATGTACCCGGGAGGTTTTTGGGCCGAATCGATGCAGATGCAAAGAAATTTTTGTCATCAACTTCCTCAACCAAGGTTAGAATTTGTTTCACCTTTCGAGAAACTATGGAACATGAACCCTACGCTAGCTACTTTCGAGTATTCGTCATGGTATGTTATGTATTTGTTCCCGATCATTTACGAGCAAATTTGACAAGAAAGTCGTTAGATGTATCTGTGGACACGACCCAAAGAAAATGGTGGAAATGTCAGGATCCAACGAGTGAAGATGCTACACTTCACGAGACGCGTGTTCGTACGAAGCATCTTCTCGCGGTCCCTCGAGAAGGAAGATTGCCGTACTCAAGAGAATTCTGGGAGATAAGTCGCAACAAAAGATTATGAGCATACTATTCAATTCCAACCAAGTTTAGATGAATCCAGAGATCCGCATTTACGATGGCGCCGAACAAAGAAAGTAGCTTAGAATCCCTGGCAACCGGCATATATCAACAACTAAATGAAGAAGTGGACCTAGTGAAACAAGAATCAAATCCACAATCTCAACTACGTAGGTCAACAAGCACCACAAAGTGCCAAATCCCAAATACGCCTAATGCACCATAATTGGTAAGCAATAGAACTCCCGAGACGTTTGAAGCATCACAAAGATCCGAGTGACGACAACTACATGGTAGAAGAGACGATGCACTTCAGGAAAATCAAACTGGGATCCTGTGCCAAGAGACAGAAACCCATATCCCCAAACGGGTTTACAAGATAAAGTCATGGTAACTGACGGGTCAATCGAGAGATACAAGGCACGACAGGTACCGTGGTTTCTCTCAACAAGACGGGACTAGACCATGATGAAACGTTTAGTCCAAGCCGGCGAAACCTACAACCTGCTCGAGTCCTACTTCGCACTCGCAACAAACAAAGATTGAAGTCGTGGCAGATGGACGCGAAGAATGCTTTTCTTCACAGTAGCTGATCGGAGATCTTCATGATCCAACCAACGGGTTTTCATAGCAAAGATCATCCCGAATACGTGTGTAATCCGTAAAGCACTCTACGGATTAAAACAAGCACCCAGGGTAATGGTAAGATTGTCGAATTTCTAACACAAAGTGGTTATTCAAGAAACCTGGCAGATTCTAGCTTGTTTGTTAAAGCCAACGAAGGAAAGCTAGCTATCAGCGCGTACGTGGATGACTTAATCATAACCTATGATAACGAAAGTAAATTCTTCAACAAAGCGAGAATTTGTCACCGTTTCCGATGAAAGAACTTGGAAAACTCAAGCACTTCCTTGGTTTGTAGGTTCGATCGCACATAAGAAGGAATATTTCTTTGTCAAAGAAAATATTCTAAAGATGTGATAAAACGGTTCTAATGCTTGAATGCAAACCAATTTCACGCCGACGGAGCTAAATGCCAACACGCATACGAAGGAAAAGATTTGGAAGATGCGACAATGTATCGAAAATTGGTAGGCAATCGATCTACTTAACCTTAACTCCTACCGACATTTCTTACGCAGCTATAGTAATGAAATGGCATACGCAAAATCCAAAGTTAAGCCACATTCTGGGTGCCAGTCACTAATATTAAGATACGTGAAGAAAGTACAATTGACTATGGTCTTTGTACAAGAAAGGCAGAGACAACAAGTTACTGTTATCGCGATGCAGTACTACGCAGAGATCAACAACCTGGTAACGTGTTTAAGTCGGGCCTCGGAACAATTTCTCGAGCAAAAGACAACCAACAAGATCATTATCAACCACCTAAGTCGAGTATCGAGAAATGCAAGAATGGAAACTCAAGAGTGTACATTGATACATCTAATGAATAATCTACATCAATCAAGAGATTATGCAAGCATCGCTTGTATCGCGACAATCAATCAAAGAATTTGTTCGCAGAGAATCCACTCTTCATGCAAGAACTAAGTACGTTGAAATACACTATCACTTTATCGTAGAAAAGGTTCTACAAGAAGAAATTGAAACGAGGTAAATCAAGACAGATAATCAAGTTGCATACTTGTTCACAAAAAGCTTAAACAGCTGACAAGTTCGAAATGTTTCGCATCACTGACACAAGAAAATAATGGTAGAAATCAGGTTATGGTTGTTGAAAATCAACACCAAAATAATAATCAAGAGGTAGAGAAATAAATAAATGAAATGGTTAAAGGTTGTAGAATAAATGAAGTAGTCAAGGTTGTAGAAATAAATGCAGTTGGTCATTGTAGTAAATAAATGAAGTTTTCAATTGTAGAAATAAATGGTTGGTCAAGGTCAGAGAAGAGCAGGTATAGAGCAAGATTGATGGCCAGGATTATTTCTTAGTTTTATATTCATACAGTGTGTATTGTACTACAGTACTATAACAACTCTACTCATTTTGCTTAATCATTCCATCAAAAACAAATAAGTTTCCTTTATATTCTTAGCGCGAGCTGAAATTTTCAGCTTTGAAATAAGTTTGTGTTTCTCTTCAATTTGCGAGTTGCCTTTGAAAGGTGTTATAGTGAGTATAATACAAATAATTTGTTTACTTGTTTGGATCTAATATTAGTAAATTTAGAGTTGTTCATTCTAAATTTTACTCAACACACCATACATCGATAAACTATCGATGCGAGAGAGAATGTTAAAAACTCTTGTTGTGGGCGGAAATAATAAATAACAGTATATGAATATATCAAAATGATAAAATGAACACACAGAATTTACGTGGTTCGTCAATTCGCCTAGATACACGGGAGGAAGTAGATATTATTTGAACTGAGTAGGAAATACATAGAATACATATACACATTTCCTCATTAATAATATCTCTCAAGTGTTTCCCCAAACTTACAAGTAATTTCTCTCTTTGAGTTTGCTTATACTCTCTCTGATTTTTTCTGATTTTTGCCTTGTTATTCAATGCATGAACTCTTCCCTATTTATAGATGAAGCAAGGCTCACTTTTCCTAAATTGTGCTATAATTTAAGCCTTAAATTAGGCCACCAATTTCTTTAAATTATGACACTAATTTCCTTAAATCATGCCACAGATTAGGTCACTAATTTCCCTAAATTATGCCACTAATTTCCCTAAATTATGCCACTAATTTGTTACTTTTAGAGCCAATATTCAACAAAAATCTTGTTATGATTGATTAAAAATAATATTAGGTTTGTTAGTCAAAATATGAGGTGCCTAATTTAGAAGAAAATTCATGGAATGTGGCTTACCATATTGTCAAAGATGGAGGTGCCTAACCTTGTTTGAATAAAGAATAGGAAAATTAGGTAGCTTTAATTTTGTTGAATGAAGAAATGTTTAGCGTATGAAATGAGAACTTGAATCACGCTATAAATACGCTTCATTTCTTCATTGATAATCATCCTAAAAATAAAAAAAAACTTGTATGAGAAGTTCTTGAGTGGGGGAATTTTGTGGGAAAATTCTCTTGGGTTTGTGATTGCTTTTGTCTTTTGGGTATGTGAGAAAATTACTGAGAGTGTGGTTGTAACAATTTTCCACATAATGAATTTTTCTCTAGTTGTCTTTTGACAACGAAAGTGATTTTTCTCTAATTTAGAGTTTCCACTATAATTCTTGTGTTGTGTATTATCTATTTATCTGTTATTTGATATTCTGCTAAGTAAGATCTTGGGAGGGAGAATTTGTGATTATACCATTTTATCCAAATTTACTAACAAATCTTACATAGACTAAGCATGAAATATTTAACTTAGATATAAATGATTTCAATTTTTCATCTCTTAACTTAAATTTTTACATAGAATTAGGTTCAAATTTAATATAGAATAAAAAGAAATTACGAAAAAAGAAATTTTGAGTGTTTCATAATTTTTTTTTTATAATGGAAGTCAACTGGAGTCCATTTTTCGAAAAATAAAAATAAAAAATCACGAAAGATTGAAAAAACGTAACAAATTTTTGAGCTGAATTTAGAATCCGACTGCAATTTATCTGAAGTTTGCTCGAAGCTGAACTTTAAGCTCTTACCCACTTTAGATTTGAAATCAAAATAATCAAAAGGTTACTACAAACAAAAGCATGAGAAAATAAAATCAAATCCGTGTGAGAAAGTTAACAAAGGAAGATCGAACATAAAACATAAAAGAGGTCATTTCCAAACGAGAAAACAAACAAGTCAAATATGAAATAACTAGAGCAATATAGAGACCCATTTTGTAAGATTATAATTCAAGAGACGTAGAAAGCAGACTAATTTAACCCAGAAAAATTCAAAAGAAAATACAGGAAAATTCTTGAAAACAGAGCATAATTTTGTTGGTCAAAGGTTGTAGAAATTGTTCCCAACCAACACACCATTCACAACGAATATAATTCAGAGTTAAGAAGCTCAATTGCTTAAGTGAAAGAATTCAATTAAGCACCACCAAGCTATACGTATACCTGCAGTCAAGGTCAAAGTTTCGAACACAGTATGATGACACTAGCAAGCAGAGAAAAGCATGGAAGACCCAACAGATAAAAGATTAAGGGCACATATCACACCAGCGGAGAAGGCGTTACGAATTCGCCAACTTTATGTGTAACTTCCCACCTCTCTTCTACATAGAACTTAGGAAATCGTAGAGAAAGAGTTTCTATACTTGTTTTATATTTTTATTGGACCATTTTCTGCGGGTAAACTGGCAGAGAGCGTGAGCGAGCACACGAAGAATCTCGTAGGGGATTGAAACTATTTATATATACGACCGTCCTTTTTTTAAAACTCTGTTTTGTCCGTTTTGTTTGGCTTGTTTTAATGATGGGATATTTTAAGTTTATAAATAAAATTTAAGATTTATTTAAATTTTTTAAAAAGATAAATAATTATTAGTATTTAGTTGTTAGGCTCTAAAACTAAAGAATAACACTCCAAGTAATTATATATTTCTTCAAAATAATGATTACAATAATAAAATTGTATTATTATTGACGACAGAACAATAAAAAATATAAAAAAAAACTCTATTTTTTTCTTTTTACTATTACTAATTTCTTTGTTTTTTTATTTTATAAGGTTGATAATAGATATTTTAAATATAAATAATTGAATATTTGTAAAAATTTAACTATAATATTTTAAAAATAAACGTAATTGATGAGTTGTGTAACATAAAACATATATTAATAATATTTATATAATATATGTTTAACAATAAATATACATAATGTTTAGAATAATAGATTATATTTTATTTATTATTATTTTTATATTTTTAATTTTATATATTAAATAATTAAAAAATTAGTGTTAATATTTTAAATAATATAATAATTATATTATCACTAATTTTTTAAAATTAAATATATTTTTAAATAAATATTAAAAAAATTATATATATATATATAATTAAATCATAAAAAAATTAATATTAATTCATAAACTACATTTACTATATAAATATATATTTTATATTCGAAATTAGTTAAGAATGATATTTTATATTCGAAATTAGTTAAGAATGATATGATTATGAACGTAATCAGTTTTAATCGAATGATATGATTATTAACTTAATTAGTTTTGAGTGCGAGAGAACGATACTCAATTTACGATAACGTTGATAGTGACAATTGATGCAATTAATCCTTTTTTTCGAAATGTTAAAGGAAAATTCATATTAGAATAGTTATTATATGAAAATGAATTGCTAATTAGGTAATCATTTTTTAAAAATTAAATGTCTTTTAATACACAATTAAAAGTAAATACACTAAAGTGTTAAATTAAAGACAATAATAGACTTAAAAGTTTTTTTTTTCTTATTTTAAATCTTTGCTTTGTCTATAAACATAGCAAGAAATATAAGGGGTTAAAAATAAAAATGAAAAAATGAATGTTGAAGAAATTTCAACAAAAAATTTATAAACTTTTTTTTCTGAAGACAGTAATCAACTCATAAAAAACATATTGCATTATTTAATTATTTACCTTTCATATTTTCTTTTTTTTTTTGTTTTTTTTCCGTACAAATTTAAGATCAAAACATAATCTTAGTGTCAAATCTAAAAATATTAAAACTAATCATTTGAAAAGATAAAGGGATATTTAATGTTGCATAAAAAAATCTATATATTTATATATGTTAAATTTGAAATACATTAGTAGGTACGCCCAATTAGTATAGTAAAGAATGCAGATCAATCAAATAATATCTCTTATTGAATTATAAATAATAATAATAATAATAATAGCGATTTATAATAATTTTTGTGGTAGGAGTTATTATTTGATTAATCTGCATTATTCCTATTCTTTGACATTCAATTTGACTTGACCTAATTAAGGAAACATTGAAATTGTAAAACTCCAATTATACGCACTCCAAGTTAAAAAAAACAAAATAAATAAATTATAGGCACTCCAAAGAGAAACAAATAAATAAAAGTAATGAAACCAGGCAATTAATTATTTTCACTAAAGAGATGCTCATAATATATTATTACCTTTTATGATAAATGTGTAATGTATAAGTTCTCACTTAGCTTAAAGTTATTAAACAATAAGTTCAACTTATTTGTCGAGCATTAACTTTCTTTATGAATAACTTAAAATCATTAAGTAGTTAGTATTATATTATTAAAATTTATAAGATAATTAATTTTAAGTAGTTTCAAAAAAAAATATCATAATTAAATAGATAAATAGATTAGACATTAAAAACAAGATTTGAATGAAATATCTCATATTATTTTCTTAATTTAACGTTGCTTTGTCTCCTATTGATTAATTTTGTTGTATTTGATTATTACTTCGGCTTATTGAAAAAAAAAACGTGGACTAATTTGTAATGATTTTTACTTTTGATGTTATAGTCATAAATACTTGTGTTTTATACCGTTTATTAAAATATTATAAATAATTATTATTAAGTTCATTTTAAATAATTATCAAAATTTTAAATATTTGTCATTTATTACTCAATGGATACAAAAATAATAATCATAGCCAAGGATAATAATAATCAATCTTTGAAGTACGGTGGATAATTTTTTTTTTAAGTTTATAAAACATAACTAGGAATTTATATATAGTATAATATGTAGTATGCATATATATATATATATATATATATATATATATGGTCTACACAATCTACGGAAAATGTTAAAATTAACTTCAAACACTTTTGTCGGTAATTTATGCAATGATATGAAAAATAATTCAAAATTTTATATATAACGTAATAAGCTAAATAAAGAAAGTGTCTGTGCCACCGAGAAATATATATTTTGGCAATGTTTGAAAAGATTAATATATATTTCCAGCCACGTTTTATACTTTGTATTTTTTGCAAACAATATTTATTATAGCATATACTTGGTATTTTTTGAAAACTCTTAAAAATCCAGGCATAACTCTGAACCCAAAAGCCAACTTATGAGTTAGAAGATTGTCCAGACTTATAAAGAGCACTGCTGTTTTACTCTTAACCAATGTGTAATCCCCCTCCACATCGATTGAAATTCAATTTACAAGATTGTCAGATTTACGGTAGATGGGGTCTGAGGAAGCGAATCTTAGGATCTTACGTCTGATTTTAAACCTGCGCTAATCAACCTGCTCAACTTATAAGTTAGAAGATTGTCCAAACTTATAAGTAGCACTATTGCTTTACTCTTAGACAATATGGGATTTAACAAAAACAATTTTATTATAGCATGTATACTTGTTACTTTTTTGCAAACAATATTATTTATAGCATATACTTGGTATATTTTGCAAAAAATATTAATTATAGCATATACTATGTATTTTTTTTTCACACAATATTTATACTCCTAACGTGCACTGGTGATCATTTTATGAAGAGCACCATAGGAAAAACAAAAATCTCTTATAAATTTCAAAATTATTGTACATTTAAGAATTTGATTTTAAAAGTTATGATTTTTTTTATTATACGATGTAATCAATTTTTTATTTTTATGTTCATTATTTAATATTTACATAATAAAGTTTCTGTCTCATAAAGCTTATATTATAAAAATTACAAAATACTTAATATAATATAGTTAAATTAATAAAATTATCGTCAAATTTTTATAATTAATGAAATTTTATTACTTAAATTTTGTATGTGATAAATATTAGGGGTGTGCAAAAAATCCGATCATTCGATCCGATCCGTTGATTTTTCATCCGATCCGATCCAATCCGATGGTCGGATCGGATGTAAATTTTTTCCATCCGTTAAGTGCGGATCGGATGGCGGATTTCACTACGATTCATCCGATCCGATTCGACCAAAATTAATTATATATATAATATATTATTTAAAAATATATATATAATAATTAATAAACCTAATTATTATTATAACCTAACCTAATCTTACCCGTATATCTATTCTTAACCTAATTATTTTCTCAGCTGCTCCTTGCCTCTATCTCAGGATTCTCAGTTCTTAACCTAAGTATTTTCCCAACTACTCCCTGCCTCTATCTCATGATTCTCTCTATTTCTCTACTCTGCTTGGCTGCTGTTCCTCCTTCTCTCTTTCTCTACCGCTGGCCTTGTTCCTCATTCTCTTTGTCGCACTCTTGCTCCTCCTCTGCTTCTATGTTATCGCTGCGCTCCTTCTCATTTCGGCCGTGGCAAGGTATGAATGGATTGATGAGCTTGCGTTAAGTAACTCTAAGCTCTTGGAAAATATCAAAATAATGGAGACTATATATACTAGCATAACTAAAAGCCAATAGAAACTATGAAAGAGAGAATGCAGAACTACTCTTCATACCCTCACTATTCTCCCAACAGTAAATATAATAATAATATCCTTAATAATAATAGTAACAATAGTAGTAGTATTAATAATAAATAAATAAGGACAAATGTATTTAACACTAAAAACTTACTTTAGAACTTTTAGTCCAATTTCTATCCAATTCGGCACTATATTATCTGTAAATTTCTTATAATGACAATTGGGATGTTCAAAGCTATATTTTCCTAAAAACTAGAAACTATGTACGATGAATCATCTAAGTGGTGTTATATAACACTATTTTATAAGTAACATAACTTATTCGGTTTTAAAAGTTTTAACTTTATAATAAGTTAAATTTCATACCATTTATAACTAATCCAACATTATTTATATATTTTTTTAACTAATCTAAAACTATTTTTTATACATTAACATCATTATCAAAGTGAATGTACACTTAATATTTTTAATTTTATTTTATTATGTTCTAATTGTATTTTAATCATTTGTTTTTCTTTCTTTTTACAAGATCTATGTATTTTTTTTTTGCAGGAGAACCATTAATTCTTTTTTTTTTCTTTTTAGGTTTATTGGTTGATTACAGCTTTAATATCATGTAAATTTTATATAATGTTTAAGTAACATAAGACACTTAATTTTAAAATGTTAGTATAAGAATAATGTAAGTTTCATATTACTTATATATATAACAGTGTACATTAATTTCTCTGTAAATCTATATGCTTTTATCTAAGCTATATATTTTTTTATTAGAGGGTTCACATTTTGATAATTTAATTTGATGAGGTCTGTAAAATTTGTTTTGTTTACTATGTTATATCAATATGAAGTTTGCTGCTAAAATTGAGATTGACATTAGTCTACTCTTGTTTATCTATAGGAGGAACATGAGAAATTGTATTACTTTGGTTGTAAATCTGCTTCTTTACATCATAACAACTATTTTCTACACAATGTGTTTATTGTATTAAGTTGATTGTGTCTCACTTATCTTAGATGAAAAAAAATACTCTACTATGGATAGTCCACTTGCAACCACCTGGGAAGCTGACCAATGATGTTGAAAATCAATATAAAAATCCTGACAAATGCTCCTTTAGAAACTAAAGATCTAGCATTGAATAATGACAAAACCCGAACCTTCTATAGATAGCTATGATGGAAAACATAAGCGAAAGTTTTCTAAACCTCACTCTTACCCGGAAACATTTTGATATAGTGGGTGAAGGCTTAGATCGCAAGGCGAGATATAAATATTGTTCAAGCGGAGTATGTGTATGTATCCAGACAAGTTAGGTACATCAAACTTAAACGCTCATGTATTGCTATGCAATGTAAATTATTTCCTGGTAGATATGAGAAGCAAAACTTTAGCTTTTGAAAATGTCACAAAGCACAAAGAAGGTGTACTTGTTGCACACACATTTAGTATTGAGGCTTGTAGGCTTGCACTTACGAAATGATTATAGTTGATGAATTGCCATTTAGTCGTATTTGAGAATGAAGGATTTAAGAAGTATAGTAGAGTTTTAGAACCCAGGTTCCAAGTTCACTTCTCGTACCTTTATTGCACGAGATTGCTTGAGTCTTTTCTTAAAGGGAAAGGATAAATTAAAAGAATTTTCTCTAAATCATTTCAAAGAGTTTGTTTAACCAACGACACATGGACTTACGCTCAAAATTTGAATTATATGTGTCTCTTTCACTCGCATCGATGATAATTGGAAACTCAAAAAGAATCTTAAATTTTGTGTAGTTCTAGTCATAAAGGTGATATCCTTGGGAAAGCAATTGAAGCAATGCTTGTTAGATTGGGGAATTGATAAGATATTTACTATTACCTTGTGGATAATGCTAGCTCGAATAATACATTAGTTTTTTATTTGCGTAAAAAGTGAACAATTGGGGTGGTGCAATACTAGATGGTCAACATATGCATATGAGGTGTGCGGTCGTATTCTAAATTTGGTTGTCGAGAGGGCTTGAAAGAACATGATTCAAGCATAAGTAAGATAAGAGAAGTTGTGAAATATGTCAAAGGATCACCTTGAGGTTGTTAAAATTTAAGGATTGGCAGAGCAAGAGAAGATTGATACTAATAAACTTTTATGTTTAGATGTAGTAACAAGGTGGAATTCCACCTATTTAATGTTAGAAGCTGCGATAAGATTTCGCTGAAACGCTTTTGAGCGTTTAGAAGAAGATGATGTGATATTTAAACAAGAGTTCAACATTGGAAATGATAGTTGCAAAACTCCTGATATGTTTGATTAGCCTAATGCTCACATATTTGTGAGGTTTTTGAAAATATTTTATGATGCAACATTGAGATTTTCTGGTTTTGTATATGTTACTTCAAATTTATTTTTGGATCAAATTTGTTTCATACATAACCAATTGAGTTTTTGGTGTGAAAATACAGATTTTTTGTTAAGCAAAATGGCAAAAGAAATGATAATAAAGTTCAATAAATATTAGGGAGGTGTAGATAAGATGAATGATTTTTTTATTTATTGCAACTTTGCTTGATCCAAGACGTAAGGAACAAGGTTTGAAAATTTGCTTGGATCTTTTGTGTGACGAAGATGATATTATGGTTGGTCATATGATGAAAAAATTTAGACAAACTTTGAATAATATGTTTGATCGGTAGTTAGTTTTGTGATTACGCAAATGTCGAGCTACGTACTCACAACCTTTAGACACGTAAGAAGTGGATAGTTGTAGCATTTATTCATTTTCACTGCGGATGGATCGTTCTAAAACGTGTCAAAGATGCAAAAAGATAGGCAACCAAACCTGAAGTAGATAAATATTTTGGGTGAGACATGTGAGGATGTGGATGATGAGTCTTTTAATCTTTTAAGTTGGTGGAAGGTGAACTAAATCTAGATACAAGGTTCTTTCCAAGATTGCCAAAGATGTTTTAGCTACGACTATATCCATTCGTAGCTTAAATCGCATTTTTCGATGGGGAGGAGTTATTGATTCTTTTTAGAAGCTCATTGTCCCCAAAAACTATCCAAGCAACTTATTTGTACTTTCAGGCTCGGATTCGATCATCACCAATAATTAACATTCGTGATTCCTTGATGATATTGAAGCAATTGAAATAGATAATATTATTTTAATTTTCATTAGTAATTGATATCATTCTCTTTATGATTTAATATTCTCATCACTTTCTATTTATCTTATTTTGTAGATATGTTGAGAGACATTAAGGATATAACCCTTGATTGAGTACGATATATTATTATTTTATTTCATATGTATTTCATATATTATTTTATATACATTTAGTTATCAATTTACTAATATTTTTTAAATTATGGCTAATAGGTGATGACGATGACACATCGAAGTTTTTTGCTATTGTTCTCAAGATTCAAGACAAGATTATTTTTAAGATGGTCAATAGATGTTAAAGATTGAAATGATCAAATTAATTTAGGTTTAAATTATTGTGAACTATCTTTTTGTTTATTGTTTAAATGAATTGTTAAATTTATTAAAATAACTATTGTAATCGACACCGTTATTTACTTAATTGTGTTATTTTTGTTTTATATAAGTTTGAATATTTTAGTCTTATTTTAATCTTTTTATTTGATTTTTTTAAGGTTTCTTTTAATTAAAATGAGTTTATGTTATGATTTATGTAAAAAATTAATTTTTTAATTCAAAAATATTATTAATTAAGTTTATTAATCGGATTGGTTGGATTGATCGGATTGATCGAATGCTATCCGAATATTTTACGGATCGGATTGATCGGATATAAAATTTGATCGGATCGATTGCGGATTAGGATGCTTCAATCCGATCGGATGTTCGTATCGGTTGTGGATTAGGATGCTTCAATCCGATCGGATGTTCGGATCGGATCGGATCGGATGAACATAAACATAACGGTTTCGATCCGATGAACACTTGATGAGTGCTCAAAAAGCACTAAATTAACCATGATTTTATGCACATTAATTGATTAAAAATATATATATTTATATGTTTTATCATATATTTATATAAATTTGTCTTTTTCGGAATCACGAGTATTTTTATTGTTTTTCAGGTATTTTGGCTTAAAACGCAATTTAAAGACTCAAAGAAAAATACTTGAATCAATACATCACAAATATATTAATAAATAAGTGGGAAAAGGTCAACAAACATGAAAAAATTGGACAAAATGGGTCGAAAAGGTCAAAAATGTCAAAAGACGAGAAAAGTAGGGCACTGAACCTTCACGTTTGGCCGGCGTCTTGGGCTGTGTGGGCCTTGACGACGCCTTAGCGCCCAGCGCTGCCAATGCGTTTTCACCCCATTTTTCACGTCTGTAGCAGCCTGACGTCGTATGGTGGCGTCATTGATGACCTCAAACATTTCCATTGCACGTTTTTAATTTTTTAATATTTTTTTACTCATTTTTCTTCTCTCCATCCTCACCTATAAATACCCCTTCCATTCAACGAAATCACACCTCAAACCACACTTCTCTCTTCTTTCTTTCTCTCATTTCTTAGTTTTTGAGTTTTTCTTAGTTTAACTTTCTTAGTTTCTAAGCTTTTCTTAGTTTTTCTCTTAGTTTTTAGTTCAATTCTCTTAGGTTTAGAGTTCTTATCTTTTGAGAGGAACTTGTAATGTTTTGTAATAATTTAGATTTTTAATTCAATAAATGGAAGTGCAAATTCGCTTGGAGGTTTTCTAGCGGGAATAGCGTCGAAGTTAAAGGATTTTATTTTCTTTCTGATTATTTTTATGCTTTTATTCTTACATGTTATATTTAATTTATGCGTGATTAAATTTAAGCGTCTTGCTTATAATGTGATATAATAATAACGTTGTTATCTTTGCGAAATATTAAATAGGTGAAAATTTCTAAAATGAATTGAGTTTATTTTTATTCAAGATTTTATATTAAGGATGTTAGAGAAATATATTATTTTTCATTACAAACTTAAATGTTGAAAATTAGATTTTAAGGTTTAGTTATCAGGTCAATTTAGAGTAGTGCTTTTTATTTGTTAGTCTGATAATCGCTCTGTAGTTAGAGTGAAACTCTATTTCAAAAGTTTTTATAAGAATTATTATGTGAAAATGTATTGACAACGTATTTTCAATAATGGTTTTAAACTCGAAAGTTAGTATTCGGATAACTAAATTCTTAGGTTTAATTTGACACTGGCTTGAATAAAGTTTAAACTGTAACCTCACCAGGTGTCGTTTAAATGGTTCATTTTCAATATCTTAGAAAAATGAATTAATTTAATTAACCAAATTAGTTATAAACCCAGCGTAGGTGTTAATTAATTCTTTAGTTAACAAAGAATATCTAACCTTGCACCAAAGTTGGTATTAAATACAAAAAAGATATAATCAATAAAATATCAATTTATATCTTTAATAACCTAGATAATATGAGCAAGCATAATTAATTTAGTTATTATATCCATAAATACTCCACTAATATAAATGATAAAATTTGCATGAATATTTATTGAATGCGTATTTATATTTATTTTTAGATAAATATTTATTGAATTTGTATACATGTTTATTTTTATTTTTTAGATTATATTTAATTAATGTATACATGTTTATTTTATGTTATTAGATTAGTAACACAAAAACCAAACCATCGTCGTGATAGGATGTTTAGGATTTAATTTCGTTTAAAAGTTTAAATAATAAATTAAAAACCACATACATTCATCCAGATCGGCGCTTGTGGTATCTTATCATTTTACGAAATGATTCGACTGTTGACTGCGAGTTTCTGAAATATTAAAACCAAAGTATTTGCGAGAATCACGATCTTGATTTTATTCTATCAATTTTAGTAGTTGTTGAGAAGGAATAGCGTTTTTAATTTATTTATCAAAATTTTAAAAATATTTTTGTGTTTTAAATAATTGTGATTTTTTTTTGTAAAAAAATAAAAAAAATAAATAAAACGTTTAATCAAATTTCAAATTTCATAAGAAAATTAAAAAAAAAATTAAAAAAAAAAACTAAAAAAAATTAAAAAAAAAATTAAAAAAATTTAAAAAAATTTAAAAAACTAAAAAAAAACAAAAATAATTAAAAAAAATTAAAAATTAAAAAAATAATAATAAAAAATTGTAACGTAAAAAGAACAATAATTTAGGAATTAGAAATTTGAAGTAAAAAGTTTTTACCGTAAATGAATAGTAAAAATAAAAAAAAAAAAGTTTGTAGCGTGAATAATAAAATAATTTAGAAATTTAAAATTTTAATTAAAAAAAAGAGTTTTACCGTTCATAAATAGTAAAAAAAAGTTAAAAAATAAAAATTAAAAAATTAAAAAATTAAAAAATTTAAAAAAATTTAAAAAAAATAAAAAAAAATAAAAAAAATAAAAAAAAAACCAAAATTTTAATTTTTTAAGTTTAATTTTTTTTTATCATAATTTTAATTTTTCTTTTTTTTAAATTATTTTATTTTCTTTTATCTTTTACCTTTTTCAATTTTATTTTATTTTATTATTTTTTAATATTCTTTCTTTAGCTATATTTTTTTCTTGATTTTTATTTAACTTACTTAACTTAGTTTTTTTTTAAGATTGTTTTTAACATTAAATTAGGTTTTTACTTAAATTTTCATTAACTTAATTAATTTTTTTTTTTACTTTACTTAACTTAATTAACTTAGATTTTTTACTTCACTTAACTTAATTAACTTTTTTTTTTACTTAACTTAATTAACTTAGATTTTTTTTTAACTTAACTTAATTAACTTAGATTTTTTTTAACTTAACTTAAATAAATTAGATTTGCTTTACTTCACTTAACTTAATTAACTTAATTAAGTTTTTTTAACTTAGATTTTCATTAACTTAGATTTTTACTTAACTTAATTTAATTAACTTAATAGCATGAAAAGTAAAGATCTAAGGGAATTCTGTCTAGGAGACTAGTTCTTGGAAGCCTTTTAATGCTGTTAAGTCTTTCGCGGGAACGTTGTTAAATGCAGGAGGATGGTTTTTAAAGGCTTGCTTGCACCACCATTCTTTCGAGAACTCTTGGTTATCGATTATGTTATTTTTTTTTCTTAAAACAAAAAAAAAAACAAAAAAAAAACATAAATTCTGAAACTACCTCCAAAATTTTAAAGTTTTAATTATAATCTAAGGAGTTAGTTGCTTTATTTAATCTAGGTACAATTGTGTTTTTATGCCTTAATTATTTGATTTGTACCTAGTTGTGGGTTATCTAAAACTCAAAGTATGCCTCTAAGTTTTAAGTACAAAAAGAAATTTGAAAATCAATAGGGCATGACTAAAAAAGTATAGGTAGACAACCTTGTCTTACCTGAAGGTTTGATTGACTCAATGATGATGGGACATTGAGTTTACTTAAAATGCAATCCCCAAGTTACGTCTTGCTAAGACGTTAAACTAAGCTATTTGGATAGGAAGTAACCCATCATTTTAGGTAATTTTCTTTTATTTCTTTTATTTACTTAATTATTTCATTTTAATTACATGTGAATAATTTTTAAATTGTTAAAAACTAAAAATATTTGTTGAGATGTTAGAAGTTCACAATGATCTGCGTATACACTTTAATGATGAATATGATGGATGCACCTGCATTTTCCATTACTACTTGCACATTCTCAGGAAATAGGTAATCTTTCTTCTCTTCTCTCTTTATCTTTAATTTACAGTTTTTACATTGAGGACAATGTAAGTTCTAGGTTGGGGGTGGTGAAAAGTTACCATACTTAACTAAAAAAAAATTAAAAATAAAAAAATATACTTTTTCATTTTTTGTGTGTTTGGTTTTATTTCTATTTTTTGTGATTTAGTAATTTTTGGAATAAAAAAAAAAATTCACAAAAAATTATCTTTTCTTTAAATCAAATTTAAGTAAATAGTTAAGTCTTTTGTACTGTTAGATTAATTTTTGAAAACATATCATGAAATATTTTGTAATTATTTTTTGATAATTAGTTAATTTTTGTCATAACTAGTATTTCTTGATAAGATGTAGAAATTATATTAAACCCAAAATCGGTGTTTATGAATTTTTTTAGTGGAGACTACCTTTGTGAGATATAATTTGGGCCTAATTTCCTTTATTCAGAGTGAAATATATATTTTTTCTACTCCAAACACATTTCTTATTTCTTCAAATTTTTAGATGATCTCTATAGGTATTAGCATTGAATGTATGAATTTTTTTCTCATCTTAATAGAGTATCATATATATTTTTTTTATTATTTTTGCTTAGATTAAATGATTTGAGTGTAAATTGATAGTATATCTTATATCTCATTTATGCATGACTACTACAAAAACAAAAAGACATATCCTGGGATTACCTAAACCAAGATCAAAACAGAAAAGCCACAAAATTAACCACTCACCAAAATCCAAAAAATGTACAATGCATGCACGGGTCGACTCTCTACAAAAAATACACATATTGAAAAATATCTACGAGGAAAAAAATAGAGATAAAAAATAGTATCATCTATATACTATGACCCACGTTGCCTACAAAGTTGTGAGTATAGTCTATTTACAAAAAGAAAGATATAGGAAGTAATTCCACTAAAAGTCATTGCAATTTCTTCATTTGTAAAAAGCATATATCTTGAAATTCTTTCTTAATGAGTTTGATTTATGCATGAAAATAATTTTTATATATGATATTTTTATAATTTATACATTTGATTTCTTTCATGAGATCAATGTTAAAATAACACTTTGAGCCTTTATTCTTTATACATATGCGAACATATTAGTTCATTTCTATACATCAACTCTTTCGCATATAAAATAGTATGAGTGTTTAAACCCATAGGATTCAGTGTTTCGAGAGTATTGACTTATGAGGAATAGAGTCGGCGAATTGATTCATGACAACCGAAATTGGGTGAAATTAAATTGATACATTTTTGACATGAAATATGAAAATGATTTTCGACTAATTATTATAATAAATCATGATTGTTTGAAGAGATTAAAATAACTTATGCTTGAGATTTTAATTATGATCTTAAAGGAGATTAAAAAGTATGAGACATTTTTGTGATATGTTGTTTTCTCTTATTCAAAAAAAAAATAATAATAATAATAATTTTTGATTTTGTTGTAATTTTAGTTTTTGATTTCATTGTTTTTATTTTTATTGTTTCTTTTGATTTTTACATTTAGTTCAATGTTTGTGGATATCATTACTGAAAACCCTCACGAGACTCAAACTCGTCCACTAGGGCAACCTAGGGGTTTAACGGCCACTTGTTGATGCAGGCTAAATGCAACCGTTTCAATCCACGAAAGTGATTTAGGATAGTTTAATTTTTAGTTTTTATCGCTCTTCGCTAGGTATGAGAAGGCAGTTAGAGTTGTGATGAGTGCTCACAACTTAAAATAACCATGATTTTATGCCATTAATTGATTAAAAATATATATATTTATATGTTTTATCATATATTTATATAAATTTGTCTTTTTCGAATCACGAGTATTTTTATTATTTTTCGGTATTTTGGCTTAAAAACGCGAATTGAAAGACTCAAAGAAGAATACTTGAAGCAATACATCACAAATATATTAATAAATAAGTGGGAAAATGTCAACAAACATGGAAAAATTGGACAAAATGGGTCGAAAAGGTCAAAAATGTCAAAATCTGGAAAATCGCGCCTTGACCAGTAGCGTCTTATTGGTCTAAATGCTGCATACTGTACGGGCTGACTGTTCACGCTATGTGAAGCCTTCAGCGCCAACCACCTACTGTAATGCGTTTTGATCCATTTTTCACGTAAAGACTGGACGTCATGTTGACGTCATTGATGACCTCAGCATTTCCATTACACATTTTTTAATTTTTTAATATTTTTTTTAACATTTTTTTACTCATTTTTTCTCTCCATCCTCACCTATAAATACCCCACTTCCATTCACTTCAAATCACACCTCAAAACCACACTTCTCTCTTCTTTCTTTCTTTCTTAGTTTCTAAGCTTTTCTTAGTTTTTCTCTTAGTTTTTAGTTCAATTCTCTTAGGTTTAGAGTTCTTCTCTTTTTGAGAGGAACTTGTAATGTTTTTGTAATAATTTAGATTTTTGATTCAATAAATGGAAGTGCAAATTCGGCAGGTTTTTCTAACAGCGGGAATAGCGTCGAGGATTACGTAAGGATTTTATTTTCTTTACAGCTTATTTTTATGCTTTATTCTTACATGTTATATTTAATTTATACGTGATTAAATTTAACTTGTCAGCAATTTATAATCATGATATAATAATAACGCTGTTATGCTTACAAATATTAAATAGGTGAAAATTCTAAAATGAATTGAGTTTATTTTTATTCAAGATTTTATATTAAGGATGTTAGAGAGAAATATATTATTTTTCATTACAAACTTAAATCTGAAAATTAGATTTTAAGGTTTAGTTATCCTATCAATTTAGAGTAGTGCTCTTTTATTTGTTGATACAATCGCCTAGTTAGAGTGGAAACTCTATTTCAAAAGTTTTTATAAGAATTATTATGTGAAAATGTATTACAACATGTTTTATTAGTGGTTTTTAAACTTGAAAGTTAGTATTCTGATAACTAAATTCTTAGGTTTAATTTGACACGCTTGAATAAAGTTTAAAGCTTCTAACCTCAATTAAAGGTGTCATTTAAATGGTTCATTTTCAATATCTTAGAAAAATGAATTAATTTAATTAACCAAATTAGTTATAAACCCATAAAGGTGTTAATTGATTTGTTTAGTTAATGAAAGAATATCTAACCCCACCAAAGTTGGTATTCATACAAAAAGAGAGAATCAATAAAATATCAATTTATATCTTTAATAACCTAGATAATATGAGCAAGCGTAATTAATTTAGTTATTATATCCATAAATACTCCTTAATATAAATGATAAAATTTGCATGAATATTTATTGAATCTGTATTTATATTTATTTTTAGATAAATATTTATTGAATTTGTATCTATGTTTATTTTTATTTTTTTAGATTATATTTAATTAATCTGTATACATGTTTATTTTATGTTATTAGATTAGTAACACAAAAACCAAACTATCGTGATAGGATGTTTAGGATTTAATTTCGTTTTTAAAAGTTTAAATAATAAATTAAAAGCATACATTCCTTCCTTAGATCGGCCGAAAGAGTATCTTTATCATTTTACTTTAAATGATTCGCGAGAGTTTTACAAATATTAAAACCAAAGTATTTGTGAGAATCGGCGATGCCGGTTTTCGCTCATCAACACTCCTAATAAATATACAATCAATTTACTAAATATTGGTATAAAGTGTTAAAAATTCAAAAACGAAGTTATATATTTTAAGAATTTATAATCACGTCTAAAGTTAGTTTAAGTTTAAAACTAATCAAATACTTAATAAGCCTGGTGTCTGTTGTGTTTCTTATTTGAATGGACAGAAAGGGTCTTAGAAGTATAAAAACGGCATGATTTGAGTAAATAGCTAAATTTGGTGCCCTCTATTTAAAATAAATAAATAAAAACTAAGTTTGGTGGTGCACTACCGTGCACACGTGTCCACCTATCACGGCGAGTCCAGATTTTTCATTTAACTGTTAAGACATTGCAATCCCTCTTTTCTCATAAATTTCACACCAGATTCAACAGACGGCGTCTAGCAGTTGAGCCCTCGATTTTCATTGAGCCTCAACCTCTAGAGCCGTCACCAAACCTATCTTTTCATTGCAATCACTCTGTTTGCGTAGGAATGGAACAGAGGCTCTTTTTCTTGTAGGCGTCGGAAATATCCGAGACCACAGATCGTTCGCCGGCTGTCTCAGATTGAATTCTCTGTCGACATATAGTTCCGGCGAGTGTATAGCCTGCATTAAAATGGCCTCGGAGGATGTCAAACCAAGCGAATCTGCTGTCTCCACCATCGTCAATTTAGCCGAGGAAGCTAAGCTAGCTAGAGCTAGAGAAGGGGTCGCGAAGGCTCCTAGCTATGCCGTTCTTAGTATTTGCAAGTCTCTAGTTGCTGGTGGAGTCGCTGGAGGAGTGTGAGTCTTAATTTCTCTCTTTTTTTTTGTCCAATGAATGATATATAATTGCAAGCTTTTTTTAACTGATTTTTAGCTATTATTTTTCTCCATTTTTATTTAGCTTTTGATATTTACTTGACATTTATTTGTGAACGACGAATGATGTTGTATTAAACGAAGCAATATGAAATTAAAAAAATTTCTTCTCTATTTTTTTGTTGAGTGGTTGGGTATCAAAATAGCCAATTGAAGCAAATGTTTATGGACATTGTGTTGTTTTGGAACTTTGAATTGCATTTTTAATATTCGATTTCATAACTCTTTGGCATTCAGCTTCAACTTGTTTCGGGTGTGGTCATAGCACTGGATCTCATCTGAATTCCGCAGTTAAGTATGCTTGGATGAGAGTAGTACCAGGATGGGTGACCTCCTGGGAAGTCCCGGTGTTGCACCCTTTTTTCCCTTCTTTTCTCAGTCTCTCCCCCACCCCCCCAAAAAAAAAATAAACTTTAACGTGTTTCGCTTTTCTGGATGGTAATTTCTTGTAAAGTTTTCATCTTCCATGTTCATTGGGCTGTAAGAAGCTGTAGGATAATATTTGCAGAGCTAAATCTTTTACCTTTGTCATTTAGTAAAGTACAATATGAGCTTGGCTTGATTATTAGAAAAGAAAGATCTTGCTTGGGTGATATAAATAGAAATATCAACTAAATAAATGAGTTATTTATAATGTACGGGATATTTTTTTTTTGTTAAATGGATGACTTTTCTGGATATATTTATAACATGCACCCATTTTGGGTGGGTGGGGAAGGGGATGATTAACTTTAGTTCTATCGTTTTTGGTTGTCTTGTGTCCAATTTAAACATTTTAGTGTAAGTTATTTTCTTTACATTTTGCTCGTTAATGTGGTTGTTGCTACTTACCAATGTCAATTTAATATATTATGTGCTTTTTTTCTTTCTAATTTAAGCATGCTTCCCTAGGTGATTCAAGGTAACTATTGAATTTATTTCTTGAGCATTTTTACCAATGGTTATGCAGATCACGCACGGCTGTTGCTCCTTTGGAACGGTTGAAAATATTACTACAGGTTTGTTCTTTAATTATTTGTTGTATATTCTTTAATTGAAAGTGCTACTAAAATCTTTTGGTGAATTTGTTTTGGGCATAAGCACGTTCAAAATAAATTTTTTAAGGCATTCATGTCACATTCTCATAGTATTTGCTTATTCATTGCCCTCCAGGTCCAGAATCCCCATAATATAAAATATAATGGAACTATTCAAGGTTTGAAATTCATTTGGAAAACTGAGGGATTTCGTGGGTTATTTAAAGGAAATGGCGCTAATTGTGCTCGTATTGTCCCAAATTCAGCCGTCAAGTTCTTCAGCTATGAACAAGCTTCTAAGTATGTCTCTTCAAAACTAAAGTTTTGTATTTGTTAATTAAGTTGTCAAGAAAAATTCCCTAGGAAGTGGTATATATTATATTTTTCATTAACTGAAGTAGCTGGTTTGTGAAACTGTATCACCCAGCAGGATTTTGGCATTGGTTTCAGCATGTTTTTGTCATGTATGGCAACTGAAATCAATTTTCTATGTAGAACTGGATTCACATTGGCTTATAAAGTGTGCGAATGATTCTTTTTAATAGTACTAGATCTAATAGATGCTTTTGTCAACCAAATAGTCTTTTTCCATGTTTGTCATTCATATAAAACAGTATTTTTTTCAGTTCATCCATGTTTTGTGGAGTTGTGTTAGGCAGTAGTTGATGTTGCCACCAGTGTAGTTGTGCTAGGCTTTGGTGCAAAATATAAAGTCGATAGTCATCATCTTTTTTTCATCCATATCCCAAGATTGCTCTATCTCTAAATTTATAATGGCTTATAAATGTAGCCTATTTTTCATTTCATTTTCCCATTTGGTTAAGATGTCTTATTATCTTTATAACAGGGGAATACTTTATCTGTATCAACAACAAACTGGCAATGGTATGTCTAGATTTACTGTCTTTTGCTCTCTTCATGTTTTATTTTCCTTTTCTATTAAGAAGATTGAAAACACTTCTTTAAATTTTTTTGTTTATATCTCACCTTTGAGGTTTATTAAATATTTATTGTAACGTTCCCTTGTATATGCTCCTAACAAATGTTTAATTTGCAGGCTGTCTATTCAAATAGAATTGAATGACTCTGTTTATGTGTTAGTATGAGAGGATTTAGCACGTAAGATCTTACTTGCTTGCTAACTTCCCTCATATTTTAGCAGTTGTTTTGATGGCGCTCCAGGACTATTTTAGCTTAGTATCATAATCATGGAAACTCGCTATTTCTTAAAGTTGACTACTATGAAGGTTAAAGGAAATGAAATAATATTTGACTCTTTCATTGATTACCAACACTGACATTCTGAATCTCTTTTACAACTATTGAATGATATAGGCAATTTTCATAATCTTCTTGTAACCTAGAGGTGAGGAAATGAACTTGAATTCCTTTTGCATGATCATGTCTTTGTGTTATGTAAATAATCTGTTAGGACAGGTTGCCCCTGCTTCTTTTGCTCTTATAAATTCAGAAATGAAGGACAAAATCCTTCTTTTATTTTTTTATTTTTATGCAAATGAAGGAAAAATCTGTTGTATAATGTGGGAGGGTTCTTAGTCTCCTCTCGTACTTACTGCAGAGGATGCCCAACTTACTCCTGTGTTACGCCTTGGAGCTGGAGCATGTGCTGGAATTATTGCCATGTCTGCCACGTACCCAATGGATATGGTACGAGGTAGGTTAACTGTACAGGTACTTTATATGGTTTCCTCAATCTTTTGTTCCAAATAAACTATTTCTTTAAGAAATATGTATTCTGCCCAACAAATTTTTGATGATTGAATTTACTGGGAAACTATACTTTTCTTGGATGTGCCATACAATTTTATTGGCAGTTATACAATTTTTTCATAGGAGGTGTTTTCTGTTAGGTTCTTGTATGACAAGAATTCAAATTTATTTTCACCGATAGTCCCCTGATTATTTCACTTTTTTTGTGTATGTTTGCAGACAGAAAAGTCTCCATATCAGTACAGGGGAATGTTTCATGCTCTATCAACTGTTCTGAGAGAAGAAGGCCCAAGGGCTTTATACAAGGGTTGGCTTCCTTCTGTCATAGGAGTGGTAAGAACTTTATACTTCTTTTTTCGTAAACATGCTTTTGATCCCAGAGGACAGAGGTGGGAGAAAAATAAAAAAGATGTTTTATTTTAAAGTTAATTATCAGCATTCTTGTAGAGCCGGGGTTGTATTATGATTGTGTACACCTGCTACATCTAAAGATTTTCTCCTGTAGGGAACTTATGTAAATATTTTCCTTTTTCATGTGGGATCTTTGTGGTGTGATCTTTATATTGTTCTTTTGACTCTTTATCATGGAATCACTGCACTTTGGAATGAACCTGTGAACTTGGCTGTTTTAGACTTTTACCATGGACATGAAATAATCGTCCCTGCAAAGAGAACTCTTTGTGGAGGGTTATTAATCAATTCATTCTCATGTAAATATATGTTTCCATGTTTTATCTCTACTTTTTAATTCTCAAAATTCTCAAAGAGCAAAACTAATTTGGTTGAGCTCATATTCTTTATTTTTCACTGCATGCAAAATGATCTAGTTATTTTATTTTAATTTTATTCAATAAAATGTAACCTTGCAAAGGTGTACTTTTCTGTCTGCCTGTGGTCAACTTATCATTGCCTTCGTTTGTTGTAGATTCCATATGTTGGTCTCAACTTTGCTGTGTATGAATCTCTGAAAGATTGGTTAGTAAAAAATAAACAATACGGGCTTGTCAATGATTATAATGAGTTGGGTGTGACAACACGGCTTGCTTGTGGTGCTGCTGCTGGAACTGTTGGGCAAACTGTTGCTTACCCTCTTGATGTTGTCCGTCGAAGAATGCAGATGGTGGGATGGAACAATGCTGCTTCTGTTGTCACTGGTGATGGTAGGGGTAAAGCTCCACTCGAATATACTGGCATGATTGATGCCTTTAGGAAAACTGTTCGATACGAGGGCTTTGGAGCATTGTACAAGGGTTTGGTTCCCAATTCTGTTAAGGTTGGTTATGTCCTCTTTTTTCCTTTGTTTTCATTATTTTTTATAGATACGCTAGTATAACATTACATCTATGACTTGTGTTGGCACTTTCCAAGATGAAATATGTTGTGGGCTTGACGAAAGAGCATCCAACTAGGTGCTTGTTAGCTACATTTGCAAATTGTTTATAATCCTGAGAGTCATCAATAAATGATTAACAAATGGTGATTAGCTTGTTTTAAAATAAATGTATTCAGCTGAGCAGTCGAAATGACCTTGCTTGTATAAACTTTTATTGTGATCTTTGCTGAAAATGATGACATTGAATGATTTTGCTTTTATCTTTCAGGTAGTCCCATCAATTTCAATCGCATTTGTGACGTATGAGATGGTGAAAGACATTTTAGGAGTTGAGATCAGAATATCAGACTAAAAAACTGGGACGACCTCAATGATATGATTGAAAACACATGCTATTTTTGTAGGTAAGGAGATAGATGGTAAACTAGGGTTAATTCTTCCAGTTTAGATGTGCGAATGGGCCTCTGTATTTATAGTTTGCTTTCCCTTGTTTCCTGTCTGCGTTTCCTTGGGAACATGATTTAGCTTTCAGTTCCTCATTCATATGCTGTGCCAATAAGTGTTCTGGCTATGCAAAATAATAATTTTCTTACCTATCCATAAAAGTTTAGGAATGGATTTTCTTATTAATTTGATGTCAAATGTTGCTTACTGAATGTCCTCTCTCTGAGTCAAGGTGGAAAAACTTCGATGTGTAATTCAAGATAAGGTATCATCACCTACTACTTTTTACATTTTCTTATATGTGTTCGTCTTACAAAAGATGGCAATGAAATAAGTTTAGTAACATGCATTGATAAAGTAATTAATGGAAAGAACAATACCAGTAGACTAAACTTTGCCATAGGAAATGAATGATAGTGCATCTTCTCGTTCTTTCTTCCACATCTTCCTTAAAATTGTTTCTATTTACAGGTTTTATACAAAAATACGGTAAAAATCATAGGATGGATGCAGTTTAGGGGAATAAATGAAAGCCTTAAACAAGCCCTTTAGCTGTAAATATAAACTTTTTAATAACTTTTGCTTAGATATATATATATATTAATTCTCTCTTTTCGTTACTGTGATGTTCAACTGGTGCTAGTTAGTAATTGCCCACTTCCAAATAATTATGAACCAAACTTCATGAATTTCAAAAACAATCTAATTAGTTTTCAATTCAACAACTACAAAAGTTAAGGATGCTTCTAACTATAGCAAGGGGAAAAACAAAAGAATGGAATAATGAATTTGTGATTTAGAACAATTAAAAAAAAAAGGATCATTTTTGGTGGGAATTTGTTTATTGGATATAATTATATAAATATAATAATACTATGTTATATAATATATTTTGTAACTTAATACGTGAGGTATTCAAAGCGGACAGCAGTTTCGTTTGACTTTTATTTCGTTTTTTAAGAATCATTGCAACTAAACAAGTTGGTAACAACTCATGGATTGGTGGATGAAATATCATTGACGTTCTTAATTGTGAAAGAGAAGAAACTGACAACTATAATAAATCCGGTTCTTAACTCCGTAATTTGCTCACTATCCTCTACAGTGAGCCGATTGTGTACGTTGGCTCGTTGAGCAACAACCAAACTTCTTTACTCGATAAGGTTTAATTTATAATATCTCTCCAAGTTTTTTTAAAATAGTAAAAATACTTTATTGTTTTTTAAAATAACAATTATATTATTTGTTGTTTTTACTTTTTAATTTTTTAATGATATAATTTGTAATAAAATTTATAGAATTTAAGGTAGAAACAGTAATAAAAGGAATGTAATTGTCTATTTTTTAAATTTAAAATACGTTCCTGTAGTTTTAAAAAACCTCAAAAAGGTTCTATGATAACTTTCCCTTCAAAATAATTTGTAAAATGAAAGTTATTTATTTTAAAATATTAACTTATGTGATATTATAATTTGTGTGAGTTTAATATTTATACAAATGTGTATTTAACATTTTTATTGCTTGTATTTGTAATGAGTGAACTCTTTCTCTTATATACCGCAATGAATTCACCATTTATATTCGGAAGTAATACTATATATATAATAAAAAGTATTATTACTTGCTTTCAATTATTATTTATTTTTATTGAAAAAATATTTTGTATACATAACATTTAAATATAAATATGATCAAATTATTATTGAGTTTGTAATAAGTATTTTAATGATAAAATCTAAAATCTAAAATCTAAAAGATCATAATTTCATTAATCATATATATATATAATTTGTCTATAATTTAATAAATATTATGTCTTAATTTTAGGGGTATGTAACCTCTAAATTCCATGTAAATCCACCTTTATCCATAAGAATTGACTCTCTATTTTATTAAGTATTTTTTATTTTAAACCAATATTTTGTAATATTTTACATTTAAACATTTCTTGTTATATACTTCGTCTAAGTCTAATAAAATTTGTAGGCATTCTTTTGTTAGTATTTATGTATTTTTTTTCTTCTTCTTTGAATATAACCTTAGTTGTAGATATGATATTTTATCTTTGGAGATAGATCATTTGGAGGCAAGATTACAGAGTTGGTTAAAAATATTAATATACTTATTATAGCAATTTAATTAAATAAAAAAATCAAAGTAAATATTAAAAATGATTCTTATATTATTGGTTTATTATAATTTGATTATCTTTGTTCTTTACTTTCAATAAATAAAACTTTTTATTTTCTAAAATGGATTGTTTTTGTATATTGATTAATACACAACATATCATTTAAGTTATTTATAATAATAAATAATAAATAATAAATATTTATGTTTATAAAATAGTTAGTGTTTTACATTTTAGTTTATATATAGGTTAATTATTAACGTGGTTTTACTTTTAATCATTTAAAAAAATAATTAAAAATAAAATTTAATGTACATATTATTAAATATAAATTAAAACTATTTTTTGTATTATTATAATAGTGTATATGTTCATATAAAATTAAATTAGGGGTTGAAATAGGGCTATAACCACGTATTAAAATACTCATAATATCTTCTATATATTCACCATTTTTTTTGTCAATAACTTTAATATCATTTTAAATTATTGTAAATTTTTCAAAAAGTTATACCAATATGGATAATTTTTTTTATATTTACGTTAAAAAATAAATAAATAAAAAATTGCTAAATAAGAGAGAAATAGATTTTATTATAATATTGTGCTTAATCAATATAAATTGTTATTTTTAATATAAATTACCAACATAAATTAAAACTATTCCACATTAATATAAGTAAGTTTAATAAAAAAACATAGAAAAATATTATAGAATTTTTTTAGATTATATTATTTGTACATTTTAGTCCCTTATATTAGAAACAATATCATTTAATCTATTAATTTTTTAAAAAATAAAGAATTAAAGAAAATTTATATTTTTTCATATTTTTCTATTAAAATATTATTTATTCTATATCAAGTGATTAAATACTATTAAAACAAGCCTTTAACGACGATAAAATCACAATTAATATTAAAAAATTCATAAATTTTTTAATTTTTATTAATTTTCATTATTTTATTTTAATATTTTATTGATTTTTTAATTTTTATTAAAAATTAAAATATATATTAAAATAACTTTTTATTTGAATTTTATTATTTTTTTATCAATCTTTTTCATATTAAATTTTACTTTTATCTTCATTAAATATTCATATTTTAATTAATTAATATAAAATAATAATATTTTAAATAAAAAATCATTAAAATAATATAATTTATCTTTAATTAACATTTTTTACAAAATTAATAAAATAAATGATATCGTTAAATTCATTTCAAATTTCATTAAAAAATAATAAATGTAACTTTAATTCAATCTATGAGCACCTTTTGAGTGCGAGGGAATGGATAAAATTAGTGGATTCGATAAATTAAAAATCCGGAGATCACTCAATAAATTAAAACTATTAAATATTTGACTCAAGTTAGACAATTTATGTTTTTCATAATTAATTAATATATCAACTTTAACTATGAAATTACATGAATTAATGTATTACGTTTTCTCACCAAACCTATTTAGCTTTTAAAATATCATTAGCTACTTAGAATGTTTGGTTATGATATATCACTCTTTATTGCATGGCGATATTGTATTCAGTAGTTTTTTTTTTTTCCTTCTTCCTCCCTTTCCCTTCCCGAAAAGTACTTAGTAGATTATTTTGAAAAAATCTATGTATAACTATAGCAGGACAAGCTATATTTATACACACACATAGAATAAAAGTGTTGCAAAAAGATTACCTAAACATACACGATTACAAGTCATGATTCACACTAATAAAAGCGAAGCATGACTTCTTGCTGCACAAGGTAGGTTTGCAAAAATATCACCTAAATATACGATTACAAGTCATTGTTAAGTTATATTTGATATTGTAATTTACTTTACTTGTACTACACTTGTACTACACTTCCACTATTTCACTTGTACTACACTTGTACTACACTTCCACTATTTCACTTGTACTACACTTCCACTATTTCACTTGTACTACACTTCAGACACACTTGTTACAATCCTATAAATAGGGTTCTACATATGTACATTCTAAACACACCAATACAACATTAAATCATTCTTTATTCTTATCTCTATACTCTTTCTCACAGATCGTAGCCTCATATACCTCTAAAATTTCTATCAAAATTTTGCCTCTCTTCCTCGCTCCAAACCCTACCACCTCAACTCCACCTCATTCCAAACCCGGCCTCCTCAACTCGGCTCTCCTCAACCCGCTCACCTCAACCCTTCAGGTTGTTTTCAACTCCTCTTTTCATTTTTAAGGATATCTCCTTTATACCGTCTCTATATATTTGCTTTATATCTCCTCCATTATTTCGTTAAAATTGGCCAATGATATCCTAAAACCAATGTCTACCACCTCGATGATACTAACTACCTAGCCTGGCACAAGCAATGAAAGTTTCTTGAAAGACGCCTTAATGGCGTTTCATAACCGGTGATATCTCTATACCCATCCAAGAAACCACCGAAAACAACTCCATGACTCGATCGCCTTGAAGACCGGGAGAGTAAACATCATCAAATTATTACCCTGTTCCGTAACACCACTTTACCCTCCATTCACGGTGAATTCGGGCGTTTTGACACCGCTGTTAAGTTTGGGAATTTCTCGAGGCTCGCTTACTACAAAGCATTTAGCCAACCAATATCAACTTTTAACAACTCTTCATACCAAACGCCTTGGTCGATCAAACCATTAATTCTCTCTCGAAATGCATATTATTTGGGATCAACTCTTCTTCGAACCAACTTGAATGAACAAGAGATGGCCGAGATGTTTGCAACTTACCGTAATCACCAACGTCTTGTTATTTTTCTCATGGCTCTCCATGATCGATTTGAACCTCGTTCGGGCTTCCTTACTCCATCGAGTCCTTTTCCATCCTTAGATACTTTGCGCCGTGGATCGAGCTTCGCCTCCGAAGAAACTCGGATGGGGGTTTTCAAAGTTCATCATACAGATTCTGTTCTTGCCACCCCTTTATCGCCCTAAAGCGAGGTTCTAAAGAGGACTTCAAACATCAAGGTCGCACCTAACGTCACAACCCCAATCACAGCTTCTTCTTACATGTCCCATCTCGGTATGTATATATTGTCACAAGAAGCGGTCCAGGGACACTTTATCAGAGATTGCTTTCGGAATCCTCTCACATTCCTCACGGAATCCTCTCAAGATTCCTCTCGAATCCCTCTCGCATTCCTCTAATCCCTCTCAACATGCTTCGTAAAAATAGTAACTCATCTATCACCACCGCTACTTCGAGGATAATCATGACAAATTTACTTTTCTACTCAAGAACTCGAAGGTCTTCTTAAACATGTTCTCTCATAATCTAAGAATGCTTATCCCACTGCCTTGTCTCTCACATCGAGGTAAATCTTTATGGTATTTTGATTCTCGCTTGTTGTAACCATATGACTCATGATATTCACATCTTCTCTCCCACACAATCTTCCATCTCCAAACCTTTAATTCAAACTCCGCCAATGGTTCACATATGCATGTTAATGCTTTATGGGACAAGTTTCACATCTTCTATATCACTTTCTCGACACCTTTCATATTCCCAACCTTACTCTAAATCTTATCTCGTTGGTCAATTATGTGAACTTGGTCTTACTATTACTTTTTCCTCTTTCCGTTGTCACGTGTAGGATCCACAGACAGACGGCATCCTCGGGATAAGCCGTAAGGTCGACGATTATTCGAACTTATCAACCTTCATCTACCCAATTCTCTCACACTTCCGCTTCCGTTTCTACCACTCCTATCAACCTATGGCATGCCTGCCAGGCGTACGCCCATGGACGTCTTCGTCCCTTAGCATCTTCTCGGTAAATTAGGATCCTGCTTTCTATTTCGATAATGTAAATTGTTTGCCTTGTCAATTGGGAAAACAACCTCGCTTTATGTTTTAATAAAAGTGATTCTACTTGCCTCCTTTTGACTTAATTCATTCCGATGTTTGGGTCCATCCCCACATCCTACTACATGGGGGATGTGTTTATTTTGTCATTTTTATCAATGATTATTCAAGATTCACGTGGATTTTTCTCATGAAACATAGATACGAATTACCCAAAAATTTATTATGATTTTGCCCAAATGGTTAAAACCCAATTTTCTCAAAATATCAAAGTTGCTTAGAGCCGATAATGCTATGGAATATAAAGAAACAAATTTTTTAAATTTTCTTCGACAAAATGTGACTCTTTCTCAATATTCTCTGTCTCCGGCACATCTCAACAAAATGGAAGAGAGCGAAAACACGTACATATTCTTAATACTTGTTCGTACTCTCTCATTTCTAGTTCTCGTCTCCGAACGCTTTTGGGGTGAAGCAGCCTACTTCGTTTATACCATCAATCGTGTTCCCATGCCTATTATTCACAATCAATCCCTCTTAAGGAACGTCTCTATATTACTTCTCCATCTTATGAACTACTCAAAGTGTTCGTCAGGCTCGTTTTGCTCTTCTTCACCCTCAGCGAACACAATAAATTAGAACCTTGTTCTCGTCTTTGTTGTTTCTTAGGGTATGGAATAGAACACAAAGGCTATCGTTGTTGGACCCTATCTCTAAACGATTGCACATCTCTCGTCATGTCATATTTTAGAACATAAAATGTTTTCCTCATTTCTTCATTTCATGTCTCATCTCCTACCTCACTCTCATTTTTTAATGACCAACTATTGATTTATTTCCTCCCGACATTGCTCCATTACCCTCACCATCGTCTACTACGCTTCTCCCGACGTGTCCGTTCTTCGCCGATCCTACCATAACAACATCTTCCGGCAAGACTAACCTCGATTGTCTGAGTCATCACTCACGTTTGGCTGCTCTCGTGTAAGTAGTCTTCTTTTTCATCTTCGGTGATTACCAATGTTTCTCTACTATTTTGTCTCATCATGAACCCCAAAACTATGTAGAAGCTAGTTCTAACCCTTATTGGCAAGCCAGTATGAAAGATGAATTACGTGCATTAACAAAAGCACATACACATGGGATCGCTGATCTTCCATCTAATAAATCTTTGATTGGTTGTAAATGGATCTTCAAAATCAAAACTCATTCGGGGATGTTCCATGGAACGATATAAAGCTCGTCCGGGTGTCAAAAGGGTTTTACACAGAATATGGAATCGACTACGAAGAAACTTTTGCACACTCGTAGCTCGACTCACTCGTTCGAAGTATCATTCTTTGTTGCTGCTCGAAATTGGAACATGTTCCAAACGGATGTCAAAAATGATTTTCTCAATGGAGACATAACCAGGAAGTTTATATGAAACCTCCTCCCGGATACACTCATTCACCTCATCAAGTACGCAGACTTCGTCGTGTTTCTCTGGCTGTAAAACAAGCTCCTCGAGCTTGGTTTGCCAACTCACCACACTTACCGACTTTGGTTTCACTTCCGGCTCTTATGACTCCTTGCCTCTTTATTCTAAGACTCCACCGGTGTAACACTTCTACTCCTTTACGTAGATGATATGATCATAACCTGGAATGACTCTAATGGAATTATTGATCTCGCGCTTCGAGTCATCAATTTGAAATGAAAGACCTCGGGTCGCCTCCACTACTTTCGCCTAGAAATCTCATTCCGATTCTCAAGGATATTATCTCTCCGAAGCAAAGTACTCTTCTCGATATTCTTAATCTGGGCCGGCCTTCGATTGTAAACCGCATCAACACCTCTAGAAACCAATGTCAAACTTACTCCATTAGATGCCACATTATACGTACAACTAAGAGGCAGTTCTTGTTTATCTCATGCGCTCACTGCCCCGACATTCACATCTTTGTTCATCCGGTTAGTCAATTCATGTCTCCGCTCCACGGCTCACCCATTATACCGTTCTTCGCATTCTTCGCTACATCAAAGGCACATGTTTCACCGTCTCCATTTCTCCAACAAGTCTAATCTTCTTCTTTCCGCCTCTTCGACGCCGATTGCGGTGGCCCAACCGATCGTCGCTCTACCACCGGATATTGTTTCTTTCTTGAAACTCTCATATCTCGCGAAGCAAGAAACAATCTCTCACTTCTCGATCCAAAGACTGGCCGAATATCGTCTTCATTGACACCACCAAGAACTTCTTTGGCTCATGGTTACTGGCCGAGCATGGGCGTTTCTCCAATCAATCAGTAACTATCCTATATCAGACAATCGAGTGCTATTCGTATTGCTCACAATAATGTATTTCATGAACGAACAAAACATATCGAGATTGATTGTCATTTTGTTCGTCAACACGTCTTCAAGACACTGTCATGTCTCAAATCAATATCCTCCACAGATCAAACAACCGACATCTTCACTCAAATCTCATCTACCAGGTAGATTTCAAGAATTAGTTTCCAAACTCAAGTTGATTCGTTTCTCTTCCTCCTCGAGTTTGAGGGGGATGTTAAGTTATATTTGATATCAGAATTTACTTCATCTGTACTTCACTCAGATTATTTCACTTGTACTACACTTCCACTATTTCACTTTGTACTACACTGTAATTACACTTCCAATATTTCACTTTGCACATTTGTACTACACTTCCACTATTTCACTTGTACTACACTTGTACTACACTTGTTACAATCCTATAAATAGGGTTCTCTATGTACATTCTAAACACACCAATACAACATTAAATCATTCTTTCTTCTTATATCTCTATACTCTTCTCAGTCATGATTCACACTAAAAAAAACACTAATAAAAGCGAAGCATGCTGCCCAAGCTAGGTAGGTTTTTTCTTCAATTAAAAAAAAAATTGATTTTTTGCTGGAAACAGTGTCTGCTAAAATTGGTTGCAGTGTAAGCAACCATGATATTAAAGTAGTCATGTAGGTAAAGTTAGTGGTTTGATCTCATAAATTAATAGTTGTGAAATATTATTTTTTAAAAATAATATTGACTTTGTTTGTGATACATGGAATTTTTCGTATTTATTCATTCCTGATGAAAATTATACGTATATTCGACTGTTTTGCAATAGAAATATTTTAAAAAATATTTTTAACAAATGATATTAACTTTTAAATAAACACAATATAATAATATATATATTTTTAATTATAATTAAGTATTTTTACTAATTTTTAAAATCATATGTTAATTTAAGTTTTTATATTTATTAATATATATATTTTTAATTATTTCTATTTATTTATTCATTTATAATCGAAAAACTCCGGATATATATAAGTTAAGTTTTCGTTAGTTATACCATTTATGTTTAGTGGATTAATGCATCAAAATTAAAAACATTGAAAGTATTCCAAAGTGTTTTTAATACAGAATTGCAATGCTAGTATTTTATGGAAGTGAGCCTAGGGATTATTGCATATTTGTAGAGCACGTTATACTATTTTTCATTTTTTCTTGTTTTAGAATAAATTATAGAAGATGGTTATTAAATTTTAATTACATTTATAAATACATAAATTTTTAAAACTTAAAGTTTAGTTTTAAAAATGTTAAAACTTTATACTCTTAAATTTTTGTATTAAATAATTTAGTTTTTAAATTTTTAAAACTTTACGTATGAGTCCAAAAATTATAATTTATAAACATATGTATTTTAATAACTAAATTAAGACTTATGTGATAATTTTTAAAAGTTTTGAAATTAAATTATAGGATTTAAAAAATTAAAAATAAATGTATGTTTTAAAAATTTTAACTCTTATATTTTAAAATTTTAAAAAATTACATATAAATTAAATTAAAATTTAAGGATTAATAAAATAATTAAGCCGGATGTGTATTACCTAATAAATATATTAATAAAAGGAAAGAAAAAGGAGCAGCGAGAACCAACAGGCAACAGCAAACTTCATGGCGTTATTGTCACTACCTCTATAATAACATTCAAATGTTCAAAGTTTTTTTTTTTTTTTTTTTACTTTCAGAATAATTATAAGCACTTCACATCACCATGTCACCAAGCGTTTGTAAATGGACTAAAAAATGCATGGGATATATACTTGACTACTTGTGCTCTTCCACTAGTTTTCCTCCTCCTCCTCCTCCTCTTCTTCTTCTTCTTCTTCTTCTTCTTCTTCTTCTTCTTCTTCTAATCAAACTCTTCCTTTCCTTTCCTTTTAATGTTTATATATGTTGACTTCTTCTAATCAAACTCTTCCTTTCCTTTCCTTTTAATGTTTATCTATGTTGACTATTTTTTTTAAAGGATGATTAATTCATAGGCAACTCACCTAAGCCACTTAAGCTTTAGGTAATATCATCTCTCATAGCAATCTTATTCTCATAGATTTTGAAGTTCTTAACCATAAGTTTTATATATAGTAGTATTGGGCTAATAATTTTTTCTAATACCTACAATTTTATTTCATTTTTTACATTATTAATATCATTTATGTTCCCTAAATATTTTGCTAATAAAAAAATAATTTTATTAGTGACTTACAAAACTTTAAAATAAACATAAATCTTTTAGAGAAAATGATAAGACGGCAATCATTTATAGGTTTAATTAAATAGTATAATCTTTTTTTATAAATAGATTTATATTTTTAATTTTTTTTTATAAAAAAAATTTTTTTTAGAGACAAATAAAAATAAAAATATGTGTGATATAAAAACAGGAAGTAAATCTATATTATCTATCACCGACGTGCAATCGAGAGAAAAAGTTACAATAATAATTTTATAATAAAATTATGATATTTTTAATTTATAATAGACTCACCACATTTAGTTAGGTAAAGAAGCCCCATGGTGCAAGAAAGCATACAAAAAGGCCCCTACACCCAGCACTTTCACTGTTTTAAAGCAAGTTTAATAAGAATAGACAAATAGTGCGTACATATAAATTTGTCATAGGCCCGAGTTTATTAATTTAATTTAGTTTGTTTAAAATTAATTAATTAATCTTATAAATTTAAAATATCTAATTTACTTAACTCACCGACTTAAATGAAAGAATTAAGTAAGCCCATGAACAACTTATCAAGTTATTTCACAAATTTTTTTGATTTATTAACTAAATAATTATTATTTTTTACTAAGAAGCTAAACATATTTTTTAACACTTTTTAAGTTGATTTTTTTTAACTTTATTTTACACCAAAAACAACAAACTTCTTTTCTTTCTAAACAATCAAATTTTTTGAGTCATAAACAAACTTAAACAATTATTTTCTTTATTTAATTAATTATAATATAATCATTATTTAATTATCTAATATTTAAAAAATTAATATCATAAATATGTCAAAACAAGCTCATTAAAAAAAATTAAGTTCATCTATTTAAAATATCATAAAGTTAAAAAAAATAAGTCCATCTATTTAAAAAAAAATTAATAAAAAAATAAATATGATTGAAAAAAATAAAATTAAACGAGTTGTTCATAAACAAGTTAGCTCATTTTGTTCACTTTATTTAAAAATTATGAGTTGAGTTGAATTAAAACTCAATTAAAATGAGTTAGATTTAAACGAAATGAAATAGATCAACTCATTTAAGAACTTTAAATACATTTATCAAAATCAATAAATATATACCATTTGTATTTAAAATTATTAAAAAATTATATTAAAGGATATGTTGTTAGAAGTTTAGATGAATGTAAGAAGTAACCAAAAATAATAAAACAGAATTAGATTATTTTGGATAACCTTGTAACGGCGGCTAAAGTATATACCAGATTCCAAAAAGAATAGAGCTCCAAATAAATAAATAAAAGAGGGGAAAGAAGAAAAAGTGATTGGAAATTAGAATAAAATTATTTGTTATAATTAAATTTCTTACAATCACAAATTATACGTTAATATTTATGAATTTAAATTCCTGGGAGTAAATATTAAATTTACTTACAAGTTACAGCACACGTATAAAAGTATTTTATTTCTATATTATTTGTGATTTTTAACAAAATTTTGATGATTTTCGTAGTCTTTACATTCTTTTTTATTTATAATAAACTTAATGATCAATTGGTTTCATTTTTAATTTTTTTTTAAATATAGGTTTATTATATTATAAAAATATATATTTAGTATATTTCTGAAGATACATTAAATATATATTCAATGACTTTATTAAAAAAAAATACGTGTTTAATGCTCGGAAGGGGTTAAAACTAAACCTATATGCCTGAAAAGAACTCAGTGCAATTAAATCTAGTTTTTAACGTTCATTAAATTTGTTTTGGAGATTTTAACAATTTTGTAACAGTGAGGATAAACAGTTAAAAATATGAGGAACAAAATTGGGACTAGGGTGCTGAATCTTTTTAACTTGGGTTGATTTAATCCAATAATTTTTTATGGAGTCAAATTAATTTAATTTTTTAAAGGATAAATTTGATTTTTTTAAAGTAATTGTTTTTATAAAGTGATATTTAGTTTGTAAGAATGGGACTATAAACGTAATTATTTTCAAGTATTTTTATATTTGTGATTATATTATAAATTATAAATGAAATATAACAGGATTAATTCACGAGAAGAGATAGAATTATTATTCTATCATCCTTTTAAATTATTATTTTATTTTCATATCAATTGTATAAAAAAAATATTTCACTTTTATCTCGAATCCTAAACCCTATTTCAAAATTTAAAATATCTAAATCCTAAATTCTAAAAATCTTAAAATTTAAATATTTTTTTAATACTTGTTGATACGGTGGATAAACAATAAGACTTTATTACCATATATTAATACTTGAGTACTATTTTGTAAATAATTTGAAAGATATTAAAGTAAAATATATTATTTTTCATTCTATTTAAATTATAAGTAAATATTATAATACTAATTCCTTATTTCATTCTAATGAAAATTAAAATATTATAATAGTAACGCTGAGTGACTCTCGGTCTTTCTTATATGGAGTGCTTGACATCAATAAATATGTATTTATTTAATTTTAATAGTTTAATTCCATAATTATTATGGTTAAATAAAAGAGTTCCCATGATTTTTCAAAATTAATACTTTGGTTTTATAATTTTTAAATTAAGTATCTATAATCCTATTATTTATAAAAGTTATGCATTATAAGTCCTCATTTTTTATAAGTTTAATAGAGTAAAAATGTTCATTTTAATAAATTATGCTACTAAAATATTTACTTTTCATAATTATATGATTAATATTATCTAACTTATAAATTACAAGATTAAAGTGTTCTTTTTAAAAAAATTATATAACCTCTAATACCTAACTTAATAATTATACAAATTTGGTAATAATTATAAGACACATTATTCTCTTCCTATAAGTCTCTATTTCTTTTCATTAAAAATATTATTTTTTCATCTATCATAATTTACAAATTCAAACAATTTTAAAGTTTTATTTTTTTTGGAAATACTTTTATATTTAAATTAGATGTAGGGCTAAAAAGAAAAAACTAATAATCGAATTAAATTAAAAAATTGGATTACATCGAACAATCAAATTCAATATAATATATGATTCATTGCGATCTAATTTGTAGAAAAAAAAATTATTGAAGTTAAACTTAGACAGTTTACGCTTTTATATAAACAATTTTATAATTTAAAAATATTATAGAATATAATTTAGTTGATAAACTTAACTATAATGTTATTTAAATTTTCTCTTCAAAACTTGAAAGATATTTTATTTTATTTTATTGAAATAAATAAATAATAAAATTAATATTAAAAATAAATAATTTTATAATTTTAAAAGATAAGGGTATATGATTTAGTGATTAAACTTAAATATATAATGGTATTGAGTTTTTCTTTTCTAACTTCAAAACTTGAAAGATAATTTTTTTTATTGTTTTAATGGAATAAACAAATAATAAAAAAACATGAAGGAAGTAAAAACTCAAACTCAAATAAAAAAATTAATAATAAACAATTAAACCAACAAATTACGTAATTAATTTATATTAATAGAAATTATTTAATTATATATTTAAATAATTTTAACCATATTAAATTAGACTAAACCAAGTTTAATTAACTTTAATACCTATAAAACAACTCAGTTCAATTTATTTAAAATATACAAAATTTAAATCGTGTAATCTTCACCTCTAATTAGAGATAAATAAATAAAATTTGATGAGATAAATTAAAAGTTGGGAGAGATTAAGAAAATAGAGAGATTAAGAGATTAAAATAAGAGAGAAGAATTGTATTGTTTTGTACAGAGAAAAAGTTTTTGGTTTTTATTTTTATTTTAAAGAGAAATTTAATGTTATACTTAAAAAAAATTAGACTATATTGAGTGAGTATAAAAATTATTTTACTAAACATATTCAAATTAAAGAAATCATAGCGAGGGGGAAAAAAACACGAAATAAAATACCCTCGTCCCAACAAAATTCATAAAAGCCAGAAATAGGAGGGTAGTGAGTAAGACGGTATTTGCAACTAGTTTTGTGTGTTTCTGCCCAAAACCTAAAAGGTATTATATTTCTGTAATTGAAAAAAAATCCATATTATCACAAAAAAAATTTTATAATAAAAATATTAAAATGTAATTAACTTTCGAAATTAAATAAACCATTTATACTATTTTTATTATATTAATAAAATATATACATCCTTCAAGGGAAAAATAAATAAATAAATAGAATTACTTATTTGCTCGAAAGACAACTCAAAATCACCAAACGGTCAAATCCTCTTCCTCTATTTCTATGTCCGTGTCCCATTCACAATAAAGCAAACTCGCGCACTTCTACGCCTCTCTACGTTACTAAACGCACTGTTTTTCTCTCTCAGTCTCTCAATATCACTGAACAATACGGCCCACAGAAAATCCGACTTCCCACTTCATTCATTGCCTGTCGTTTATTTTTTCACTCGAAAAAGAAACCGAAAGAAAAGAACAGCAAACCCCTCCCACCTCTCTCTCTAAATGGGTTGCTGGGGAATGGATATGGACCAAATCTAGAGCAGCCCTTTTCGTCCTTGTCTGCCTGATAATGTAAGAATTTATGATTATTCCATTTCGTTTTGTCCATCTTGTTTAAAGCTTTGTTGGAAAGAGGTGGCTTTAAAGGTTTTTGTATGTGATTTTTCTTGCTTGTTTTAAGTTTTTGCCTATTTATTCTTCACTGGGGTTAGTCTGGTGACTCTGGACAAATCTGGGAATACCCATTTGGTCAGTGACTATGGAGAAGCGTTAAAGCAAGGTATTTTCTTAATGGGTTTCGTCGTGAAACCACTCTTCTATTTTAGATTTCTGACAAGATTGTCATCTGTGTTTTTCGTTGATCTGTTTTCTTTTCAGTATTTGGTAATGGTTTAACTATTTAATGTTATTCTTTTAGAGTTTTTGTGAGTTGATGTTTGATTGACAGCCATTCGCTGACTAATAGCTCTCTGCCTAACATTATTACGTTGTTTTTAGTCATAAATCATTTTTTAGGTATAATATTTAGTTAGAGTAATAGCATTTTCTCTTGCATTAACAGTCTTATTTGAGCCAGACTTGGTTAAAAAATTTCCACTTTGTATAATTTGGTTATAGACATCAAATTGGTTTCACTCTTTAGTAAATAAATCGGTGCTTTGCATTTGCCTTTTTTTTCATTGTTGCTTGGATGCGGCTTATCAGAAATTCAGAATTCAGAAATGTTTTTATGTCCTTGAATTGTATTCTTTATTTGGACTTCTCATTTCTGTGCGTGTTTTATCTCTTACGGCTGGTAGTTATTTAGATTTTTACATAATTTCATTGAGTATTAATTTCTTAGATTTTGAAAAAGAGAAGAAAATTGCTAATTTCCTTAGCTGAGTTCTTTTTCTTTGCTTGGAAATTAGAGATGTAGGGCGTCTCTTTGTTCCATAATCTGGAGATTTGAACACTGGCACTGTTTCTCATTCTCTGTACAATATGTCATGCTTTTTATTATGTAGCAAAGTTTGAGATTTCAATTTTAAGTGGAATCTGCAATTTTCTGTGTATTTTAGTGATAGATGAGAAGCCATTAATCTGAAGTTTTTTTTTTAATAATAACATTAAGTTATATGACTTTTATGTGTGTATTTTTTTAAGCTCAGCTTTCTGATTCTGGCTCGTGCTCATGGAGGGAGAAAGTTCATGGATTAGTCATTGCCTAGATGACATGTCAAGAGAAATTTACGAGTTTGATTCATTCTCGGAGCTTAATAACGAAGGCAACAAAGAAGCTACAACAGTTTCTGTGGACTTGATCCTGCCTGATGACTTGTTGGAACGGATATTAACCTACCTCCCCATAGCTAGCATTTTCAAAGCAGGTTGTGTGTGCAAGAGATGGAATGAGATTGTCAGTTCGAGAAGGTTTTTATGGAACTTTTCTCACATTCTATCACAAAAACCTTGGTATTACATGTTTACAAACTCTAATGAAGTAGCTGGATATGCCTATGATCCTATACTGCGAAAGTGGTATGGAATTGAACTTCCCTTTATTCAGGCACCAAATTGGTTCATCACTTCATCTTGTGGCTTGGTTTGTTTCATGGACAAAGACAATAGAAGTGAATTATGTATTTGCAACCCAATAACTAAACATTGGAAGAAGCTGGAGGAGCCCCCTGGTTTGAGATTTTCTGATTACAGTGCATTGGCAATTGCCACTAACAGGATATCACACAATTATACTATCTCAATTGTGAAATCTAAGCAAGTCCCTGGTGATTTTTTCCATTGGGATATTACAATACATATATATGATTCAGAAAGAAAGTTGTGGGTAACTTCTTTGTCAGAAGTTTTGACTGGCTGGAGAGCTGGAGAGGAGAGTGTTATCTGTGATGGGGTCTTGTACTTGTTGATTTACTCAACGGGAGGCAGAACACCTGAAAATCGTCATGGTCTAATTACTTATAATCTTTTTACCAGATCTTCCCACGGGCTGTTGTTAAGGAGTTTTATTCCAGTGCCTTGCCCTCTGACATGTGGTCGTTTGATGAACTTGAAGGAGAAGCTGGTAATGGTGGGAGGTATTGGCAAGCATGACTGTCCCGACATAATTAAAGGAATTGGAATCTGGGTTCTGAATGGAAAAGAGTGGCAGGATGTAGGGCGTATGCCTCACAAGTTTTTCCAAGGATTTGGTGAATTTGATGATGTTTTCGCCAGTTGTGGGACACATGATCTGATATACATTCAAAGCTTTGGCGCACCAGCTCTGCTTACTTTTGACATGAACCTGAAACAGTGGAAATGGTCACAGAAGTGCCCAGTGACGAAGAGGTTCCCCCTTCAGCTCTTTACTGGTTTTTGTTTTGAACCTAGACTTGAAATTGCACCCTAAAACGTTTCTGAAATCAGAATGAATTTGAAGTGGAAGAAGTAGTATTAAACAAATGATTTTGTGATTGCTGTTTTTTTTCCCCCCTTCAGTTGTTTCTATTCTCTTGAGTTTCAGCTGTAATGGAACTTGTGTTTCTAAAATTCAACACAAAATGTATCTGCACACAGAGATGATGATGATTCATGATTTTCGGATCTACTAATCTTTGCATATGAGAATACCATAGAAATAGACTCGAGTTTGAATTTTTTCTAACTTGTATGTAACATTATTATGCATTTGACCTTCCCCAAGATCCATAATATATTACCAGTGTACCTCTCTCTTCCTATATCTGGTAGGATGTTGAGTGATTTTTTTTTATATATATATTTCCCACGGGAGTCATTGTGTAAAACCCGGTATTTAATGATATGATATTTCAAATCAATGAAATTTTGAAAAATAAATATCTAATGGGAAGGGTATTATTGATATATTCTAGAAGAAATAAATAACATATCTTGTTGTTGCAGTTAACCTAATATTTTAGAGATCGGCTCTTAGGCTACACATATTTTCTTAACCCCTACCTTTATTTCTCCTTATAAGTTATAAATATCCATAATAGTGGCGATTGGGGAAAAAGGTCTAATGTTACAAGTTGGGCAATATCAATGGCTGGTCTTATAGTATTTCCTATTCTAAATTTGTGGTCGACCCCTCCATGTTATAAAAAGAGGAGAAAAGAAAGAAAAAAAAAGGCGACAAAAATGTCACTCTTAGTTTGGTTGCAGTTGTTGAGTTGTGTTATTTGTTTTAATGTTTTTTTTCTTCTTTATTTTATTAATAGTGAATGAACGGGAAAATGTCAAATAAGCCCTTAAATTATGATTAAAAATGCAATTAAAAGTCGTGTTATTATTATTATTATTATTATTAAAAATGAATATTTTGATTTTAAAATTAATTTTTTTTTTGGAATAGATTTTTCCATTTTTTAATAATTAAATGACTAAAAATATTTATATTTATATAATTAGAATATTAATAGTGTTTATTTTTAATAATAATACGATTATTAATATGAATACGAGATTATTATTTCTCTCTCGTGAGTCATCCACGTTAATATTTCTATATTTCTAAATTTATTTTTTTAATAAAAAAAAAGGGAGAAAAAGTAAGGGTCAGTTGCCTCTTGTGGGTTGGTGGAGAAGTGATTTGAGACCCCATTTGATTTATAGAAGGAGGATTCTGCTTGGTGCGGATGTGATTATGGATGCTTGTGAAACTGTTTCTAGTGGAGTGGCCATAATAATTATATCAAGGGAAGTCAACTAATACTAAGAAGAAAAACTGGTACTCGTACCCCCACCCACCACCACAACTTTGTGATCTCCAAAGTAGTGAGTATTTGTTTTCCCTTTCTATAGTTCTCTCTAGAAATTATAATATTACTTAAATTTATACATTTTTATAATATCCATATATCTTGACGGTGATAAGATTGTTTTAAAAAATCGAGAAATAATTTATTTATTCTTTAAAAAAATAATATTAATACGTAATACAATATAAATAATGTGATATAAAAATACTTATAAATTTATACTATACTTGAACACTACTTTACATCTAAATTAATCTTTTTGTTTTAGATATTTATCCACCAAATTATTTAAATTATCTTAAATTATGAAAATATTGATTAAAGGTGAATATTGTTATTACTCATTAATAAAAATTAAATAAATATATCTTCTGCAAACCGATTAAATAAAATTTAATAGTTATTAATTATCAAATATTTGAATTTAAATTTATCTTTTATTTATTTAAATTATCATACGATACAAACGTTAAGATAAAATATTAAAGAAAATTAACTCATTAAACCAAAAGGCAAAAAAAAGATAGCAAACCACATTAATCATTTCAATAAGTTATAATGAGAGCTTCCCCATTCTGCTGGAAATAATCTTAAAGCTTTATATTATAATGTGGTTAACATAAAAAAAACATATAAATACCTTGATTTTCATAAATGTCACCAAATAAAAAACAACCTTTCTAAACTCATAATGAACTTCAATATCTAATTTTCTAAAATCATTATTGACATTTATCCCCACCATTTAGTTCGGTATTAATTAACTTTTAAGTTAAACAGTATATTAAAGAGCAGCATAATGAAGAGGTGGAATAACACAAATTACGAGTATGTAAAAAAATATATATATATATAATCAATTTTTAATTTTATTAAATTATAAATAATTTTATATACTTTCGCGTATAAATATACATTTAAATTTTGTCTATCATTTTCAATAAATATATCCATAAATATACAATCAATTATCTCTAATTTTTTTTTATAATATTTTCCAATTTTCAAAAAACTAATGTTTTCTAACTTTTAAAAACCTCCTCTCGTTATTTTAATCTTAAAAACTAACTTTTTGATTTTAATATCCCAAACAAAATTTTTTATTATTAAAAAAATTATTTTTATTCAATTTATTGATTTTTTTTACTGATTACAAATTAGTATAGAATTTTGCATACAATTTACATTTAAAATATAATCTTTTTAAGAATGTACACAAAATTCATTGATTCCAGCAATTTACAGAATCCGTCTGCATTATGAACTGTTTAAATCGGATTAATTTGAATAAAGAATTTCAAAATCAATAATATATGTATCATTAATATTTTTAAATTTAAATAAATTTAATATATTTTTATATTATAATAAAAGAGATTTAAGTACTAGTTTAAAATTTCAATTTTAATAAAAAATAAACTTCAAATTTGTAAATTTTTTTATTACTGTGGCCCTGCTGATACCTAAATACCTAATTGGATTTTGTTCGTAACTGCAGGATTCATCATCGCATCTTTCTTCTTGGCTTCAAGCCTTCAACATCTCTCTGTATCGTTCCTTTAATTGGGGCGATTGCAGTGATTGATATGGTATGGGTGAGTAATCAGATCAATTCATCAATGTTATAATAAATTAAACTGGCCATTGGGTTCAGAAATTTCTCTCTCCTTTTAATTAACAATACCTATCGGTTTCTGTCTGTAATTGCATGTACCAAGTGATTTGTATAAAAAATACATATATGTTATAATAGTTTTAAAAAGTCTTAAGATTTGTTTTATTTAAAAAAAAATATAAATTAAAACTTATTGAACAATTTAAAAATAACACTTTTATAAATAAAACTGATTAAAAAACACACCTGTATCCTTTTTCAAACTATTATAAAAAATATTCATTTTTTAGACAAAATCTCAAGTTTATATAATATTATTTTGGATACTGATCCATTTTAGTAATTAATTTTTTTTGCAGGAAAGTTCATGGATAAACAAGACGAGCTTTCAACGGCTGACTTTAAAGCTATTAAAAGCAACCAACATAAAATATCCTAAAACAGATTCAGATGATCCTAATCAAACCACATATGACGTTGAGTGGATTGATTATTGTCTGGCAGTGTGAAAACTTATACGAGGATTTGTACTTTGTATGAATTTAGATTAACAAAAACCAACAACTTGGGAAAGTATAAGATTTGTAAATATTCAATGTGTTGTGGTAACTATAACGTTAGAACAATGCTAATAATAATACATATTGTTTACAGTTGTTGTATTCTACACCTTTCAAATGTTGATCTGAAGACTTTAACAGTTCAATATGTGGACGTCAAACAATAACTGCGGTTAATTCTTCGGAAAAATCTGGCAATAACAAACTCATATTCTTACCCCATGCATTTGATACAGCTCGAGCTAAGCCCGTATTTGACTAAAACAGCCTGAGTCAAGCTCATTTGACACAGCCCAAGCCAAGCCCATATTAGATCAAGAACCCTAATCCAACCCATTTGACACAGATTAAGCCCATATTGGGTCAAGACAACCCTAATACAACCCATTTTCACAATAAGGTTACGTCTACAAGTTCTTTTAAATTTGATCAAAGGGCTTATCAACTAGACCAACTGATAGAATTATGACTGCACTACATTAGTAATGCGTTACTGTTTTTTTTTTTTTTATAGGCAACTCAAGTATGACTGTGAATTTTTGGAAGCTGAGGGACTCATGGATTACAGTCTAGTGCTTGCCGTTCACTGGAGAGATTCGGATGAAGGTACCCTTCCCAATTTTCTTGTTTTTCGTCGGTTATTGTTTCGGTTTTCATAAGCTTAAGTGAACAACCATCTTTTCCTAATTTGCCTGTTTGGATAGATTTTACTGAAACTACAACTTCTTTCTCGTAGAGGGTTCAATTGATGGAAGAAGTTCTTCAGGGGAGAGTATCAGTGATGCTATGGAAGGAGCAGCAGATACAGAGTCAGCCAATGAGTTTACTCTTGCAGATATTTGCAGCCATTTACAGCCATCTTGAGATGTAAGATAGTGATTCAATTTTTGCCATTGAAGTACTTTGTATAAAGTTGAGCATGCTACTAAGATATCTTTCTATCATAAAAAATACTTATAAGAGTAACTCTTTTTGGAGTTGGCTCTACATAATATTATTTTTTGAAAGGTGAACCTTGAATTGTATGGCATCTAACTGACACAAACCATTTTCGTTGTTTTTGGTTTGAGTGTTTCGGTAAAATATGGTTGGAAATCATGTCTTCTGAAGCTTTGTAGATAACATAAGATATTTATATTGTGGACGAAAACAATAAATAATTATATATGAATATATTAAAGCGGTTAAATAACACTTAGAATTTACGTGTTTTAATAATTCTTTTAAGTCTACAAAAGTTAACAGATATTATTGAACTAATTAAAAAATATAGATAATACATATGCAGATTTTCTCACTAATAATATCTATAACAACATTTTTCACAAACTCATAGATATTAGAATGATTAACAATATTTTTATACACTTAAAACTTATCTGATTTGAACACGATTAAACAATACAAAAATCAAAAGAGATTTAAAACCAAAATAATAGTCTCTAATTGCACTTCAATTACTCTAATAACATACTATTTGAGCAAACAAAAATCCCTCTTTTCATTTGCCAATGTTTTAGGAATTTTATGAAGAATATCTTTAAGGAAAAGAGAAAAGTCCTACCACAGTACCACATCAGTCATCGTCAGCAATTAAGGTTGCAAAAATATGCTTCATCCCACTAGTACTAGAAGCAATCTAAAAAACGTTATTTGTTTTTGGATACATCCATACATGCATGTGTACGTAATAATATGTGTAAACATGTAAAGAATGTTTGTTGGGTTTTTAGGAGGCTAATTAAGAGTTCAAATGGAACACTTTTTACTCCAACTCTGTGTGGATCTAATTCATGAATATACTCCTGGATATGTATACAGATTGTAGAGATGTGTATGAGCTTAGCTAGCAAGCGCATATGCACGCTTAGGGCTTGCATGAGTTAGAGACGAGTTACTTTCATCCTTTGGGCTAATTACTAATTAGAACTTCTTTATGGCCAGTTTAGCTTCGTTAGATCCGCTAAGTATTAAAGTTATCCAAACTTAATATTTACTGATTTTTTTAACTGAAAGTCACACTGAATATTTTATTTATTTTGAAATTAAAAAGATAGAGGCCAATGCCATAAGTAAACTGGTGATAAACTGTTCAAATTCTGATTGAGATATAAAAATCCTCTTTAGCTAAAAGAGAGAGAGAGAGAGAGAGAGATGTAAAATGTGGTCTTATTTTTGTAGTTAATGTGATTTTTTTTTCTCTCTCTCTTTTTGGGTAAAAGGTTTAAAACATAATAAAAATAAAAACATATGGGATCTGAACGCCCATGCTCTAATCCATGTTTTTTGGGATAATTAGTCGGGTTATTATAATTTTTTACTTATATTTTTAAAGTATTATTTTAGTTATATTTTATTTTTAAAAAAAATATCATTTTTATACGATTTGAGATTTTTCACGTATAATAATAATACATGTCTTATATTTAAAAAATATTTTTGTATAAACAATTAATTAAACTAAATTAATATAATAATTTAAAATAATTAATTAATTAATTAAACTATATCTAAACAAAATATCCTAATATAAATTTATATTGAATTGAGTCCGGACATTAAGTCCGTTAATACACAATATGTTATCAGTGACATAATACAACTGTTAATTGATTAATAAAAAATATACAATTAAATCAATTTTAAATCAATTTATATATAAGTTCTTTAATTTTTAAAACATATAATTTTTTTTAAAAATTTTACACATAATTTCATTAAATTTTTGAATCATATAATTTAATCTCAAATTTTTAAATTTTATTAATAAATCTTAAATATTTTATTCACTAGAAACAAAGTTACTATCTGTGTTTAAAATATTCTAAAGATTTGTAGAATAAATAGCCTGATTTAAAAGTTTAAAGATACAAGAGAATAATGCAGAGAACAGCTGCATTTTTTTAATCAAGAAATGGATCAAAGATTCAAGAAGAGTCGGTAGAAAAATAAATGAATAAACGAAGACAGTGGTAACTAGTTTGACTTTATCCATGTATTCATTGAGCATTTGAGCCATTGAACAACCTCTGTGTCTCTGTTAATTTTCTTGAAAACTAAAAAAAAAAAAATTAATTAAATATTTTATCTAATAAATTAATAAAAATTATTTCAAATGAAAAGGAAATACATCTCCGTTAATTTTGAGTGTGTTAATAATAAAAAGGAAAAATGATAATGAATATTCCTTTGTTTAGAATTTAAGTATTGCTTGATTTTTTTTTTGTCTAAAATATGTATTTTTAAATTCATTTATTTGTAAAAAATTGTGTAAAATAAAATAAAATTTCTATTTAATTTTTTGTTGAATATAACGAAATAATATATATGACACATAGATATTTTTATTTTTTTAATAGATATATATTTAATAAATTAATTTTTAATTAAAAAATTAATCAAATTTTTTAACAAATCTTAGATTAAATTTAAATTATATTTTGATTGTCTAATATGTGAATTTAGATAATAAAAAATTTGTTTAATTTTGAAAGAAAAACTTTCTTAAATATTAATTTTTTACACACACGTATATATATATATGTATGTATATATATATATGTGTATGTATGTATAAAAAATATAAATATAAATGTAAAGTAAGTTTTTCATTATATTTTTTTTTACAAATAAACGTATTTTTTCATAAAAAAAATGTAAAAACACTTTTTTAAATAGAGGATTATTTAACAGAGACCGAATGGTGACTTTGGCTAGTCGGACTTCATTTGGGAATTTATGATCATTTTTGGACATTTCTGGCTCATGTGATTCGGAATTGAAATTCTGCTTCACAACTTTCATGATCGATGAACAACCTATTTCAATATTTGAATTTATTTTTATTTCATATTTACCAATATCAGTGACCTTTACTAATATATTTGGATGCATTTTAAAAAAAAAATTTAAAATTCACTTTTGGAACTCTAAATGTGTAATTGTTATCCCACGGGGATTCATCAAATTCATAACTCTTGGTTTTCAGTTTTGATTTTAGTGTAGTTAGCATAAGATTCTAGTTTCAGTAAAAGGTGATATGCCATCGGTACTATTTTATACTGTAATATTCTTATTTTCATGTCATTGATGTACACGCTATCAAGGATGAAAATGTATTTGACATTTTCAATAATGTTTCGACAATATTAATATTTAAAAATTGTTTACGATATAAGTAGAATATAAGTATTTTTAAAAGAAAGTTTATAGATAACATAAGAAGATGCATAAGAATATTTCAATTAGGTTGATATATACGTAACACTTACATCTTTTATCTATTAACCATAAATATTATTAAATAAATAAATAAATTTAAATATCAATAAAATATATAATTAAATTTTAAGATTAACATATATGAATAAATAAAAGAACTGGAGAATAAAATACAGCTGACAAAATTGACAATGTTGTTATATTGTCATTAAAATGTTAGATAATATTGATATTTAATTATTTATTTTTTTAAAATAATTTAAATTTAATGTTATGTAATTTATGTGGAATTAGAATCAGTTTTTTTATTTTATATTTTTTATGTCAGTAAAGTTTATTATACCGTACATATTTACGCAATATGATTTTTTAATAATTAGTTGAAATAATAATTTTAAATATTTTAAATGCATATATTAGTGAAAATAAATTGTCTTAAGTGTACTATTTTCTTAAAAATATAAATAATTAATTATTTAAAAAAATTTAAATGTTTATTAAAAATAGTTAATTTTGTTAATGCATAATTTTTTTTTTCAAAATTTTTATATAATATTTTTAATATTTTATAGAATTTAAACATTAATATTTATATTTTAAATATTGCATGTAACATGTAACACTTGTTCTATTTTAAATTTATATAGATATTTTTTTATAAAGTTAAATTTATACATTTTTTTTAAAAAAGTGGCTCTTTGATGTTTATATTTTAAATTGTATTTGTTTAGTAGGAATTATTCCTTCCATAAAGTCTTGTTTTATAATATGTTAAGTCACGTAAGGTTTAGTTAGTGCAAGCAATGTTTTTGAAATAAGTAATAACCTAAGGTATTATTAATTACTGAAAAGAGTAATTTACAAGTATACCCTACCTAATATTGTTAACTAGTAGTTTGACTTATAATATATTATATTTTGGTGAATAGGATAGATCAACGTTAAATTTATAAAAATTACATATATTTAGACGAAATTAATTATCGTCTTGCATGTGCACGAAACTTCTTAAAAAAAATATTTTTTTAACTTTTTAAATTATTTTATTATTAAAATTATTTTTATTATTGTTAGATATAAAATTTATAATTTTAAAAATACAATTATGAGTATAAATTTTAAATTATTTTGACATTTTTTTAAAAATATCTATCATATAAAGTGAAATTATATTTTTACAACTATTCTTATTATTTTTAAAATAAAAGTATATTTTTTAAATTTAAAATAACAAATAATTAAATATTTTCAAAATAATAAATAATTTTTATTTAATAATAATGTAAATATGTCTGAAAAACTGAGCATTACTAATAACACTTTAATTTTTTTAAACAACTTATATAAACTTTATTTTTTCTATACATTAACTTAAAAATATATATAAAAATGGTATAAAATTAATGAAGTATATAAAGTATTAATTAAAAAATAATATAATTAAAAATGATAATGTAACTAATAATGTTAATGTGTTAATTTGTTCATTCCCCATTTTAGAAAAGTTTGATAAAGCGAGGCAGATAGACCTAATTAGTAATTGCAAAGTCCATCAAACACATCTTACGATATCATATGGATATGTGAAGATGAAGATCTAGAGGTGAATAAAGATGCTTTGGGGTCCGCTATAATGACTCAGTGTTTCATTGTCAGGTTTGATTAAACACACCATCACCACCCCACTCCAGAAAATCTAAACCCTAGATTTCCTATACAGTCCCCAATTAATATCCATATTTATTTTCAACTCCATTTCTATGGACCATCCTCACCTACTACTACTATTACTAGGGTTTCTTACCCCTTTCTCTATTTTCTATATAAACTTACTCCTTCCCCTCTACCCATCGTCCCAAACGAGTCTAGTGTGCTGTTTTCAACGACTAACTTCGCCTTGAACTCTAATTACAGTAGTTTCAGTTTTCATAGACAAAAAGGGTTAGCTTAACTTTTCTTCTTGTATCGTTTAAGTGTGGTATTATTAATTCAACAAATAAAAAAGTGGAGCTTCCTTCAATTCAAAATCAGGTGTGAGAAAGAGGGTATAAACGGCTGCTGGTTCATGGATACCTATACGCTGCTAATATGTATGAAGCAGCTTAAGGGTTTGCATGACTCAGGAGATGTTATTGCCTTCTTAATTCCTTATTTGGATTGAAGGGAGCTCCCTTATTCAATTACCTTCCTCTCTCACCAACATGCTCCTATATTCTTCCAATGGCTCCATTTTCAATAGATCTGAGTCTCAGTTTTCTTACGTATTTTTATTTCATATGTGAGATTTATATATAGATCCAGATCTCTATTTTTCTAGTTTGAATGTTCGATAACGCAAGTAGTAGTAAATGTCCGAGCTACTTATACATTTAAAAAGTTAAATTTTTAACATAGATAAGAATGGATTGTTGTAGTTTCTTTGCTGCTGTAAATATGTTGAAACAAATTTAACATGTATTTTAAAAGTATTAGATATTAGGAAGAGGGATTATTTTGTACTAATCATATTTGGCAAACGTATTTTAACTAAGTGGTTTTTTTTTGTTTCTTATTGAACTTGATAATTAATTATGGATCTGTATCTTTAATCATTTAGAAATTAGGTTTTCTTTTGCTCAATTCGGGATGTACTTATTCAAAGACTTGGATCCTCTCGCAAGGACCAATGAACAAATATGTCAGTTGTTAAAGGATTATTAACCCGGTTGCCCAAAATTTGTACGGTGATTCCTTGTCTGAATTATCTTTTATAATCCTTCATTGTCTGATTTATATTTGTAATGGCTAGCTTATTGGAAAAAAATGTGAGAATGCTTAAATGATCTATATGAGCTATGAAATAGATCATGAGAATATGGGACACCAAAGAAATTCGAGTAAAATTTTAAAAGTACATAAGACCTAACCTCAGAATCTGATAAGTATTATGTAATTTGGACCGTATCGTATTATTTTTTGTAGTTAAAACAGCTTTTTTAAAGCTTATGAAGACCGGTTGTATGTCGAAGGAAGAAAAAAAAAGAGATTGTTACAATGTTAGGGATGGATTGTAGTTCATTTTATAGGTAAATGAGTTAAAAATTGTAGCTCTATAGCAAAAGGGATGGTGAAGGACTAGATGATTTGGGTCATGGGTTTGTTTTTATTTTATAAAATTAAATTATATAGGTAAAATTTGTTGTTTTGAAAAGTTTTAAAGATGGTGTAATAATTTTTTCAAGTTTTTATATAAAATATAAATTTGAGTAAAATTATAATTAATTTTTATGCCACAGTGTATTTTGTTTATAAAAAAATGAAATGATATTATTTATGATAATGTTCTAATTATAATTTTGGGTCGATAGCGGATGAAAGCTTTCTCAAAGTGACTATTCTTTTAGTAGAATGTTATGTAGAAGTGGCTGTGGCGAAACCTTGTTCTAAAAGTAATTAAACGTAATTATTAAGCCCCATCCGAAGTCTCTTTTGTTTTTGACCTTCCACCGTAACTTGGGACACGAAAAGCTCTTTTTCCCTTCAGACAGGCTCAAGGTGGCACAATCCCGTCATATTTGATTTGGATCAGTTTTCGTTAAGTCACTATTCACTATTCATGCAATATAGAATATGGGATACAGGAGATAGTGATGTTTGGTGAGGTTCTTTATTTTGTATATCTTATTTTACTCCTATCAATGATAACAATGAATTGTAGTAAAGAAATGTGTTTTTTTTCATGAAATTTAACTGCATAGTTGGTTAATTTTAATCGTCATTTGAAGTTTGGCCAACGAAGTGTCTTTGAAAGAGATGTACGAAAGGGAGGTTGGCCATGGATGGTTCGTAGGCTTACTTCCAAACGAATGAACTTGGAAACCGATGCTTTGTAAACTTTTTATGGCGAATTCCATGTATATCGATGATATGTGTTTACAGTAGTGAATAACACTAAGATTCTTTTATAGGTTTTTAAGTAGAAGAGGATTGACTTTATAATGTTATTTCATTTATTTATACATATGTATATATTTTTAGTTTTCGCTACTGGCTTGTTTATTTTCTAAATTTTACATAATTATTTTATTTTCGTTGTTATTAGTTGCCTATTGCAATTCGGTTTTGAAGATTGTGCCAATTTGAGGCATTGAAAATGTCGTTTAGAAATGCACATTGAAAAACCGGTAATCCTGAAAAGACTTGTGATTTATAACCAATTTTTTTTTTCAATTTTTCCGACCAAATTTGGAAAGAACTAATTAATACGATTAAAAAGCGATAATTAATTTAACATCTATTTCCTATTTAACAAATTGCTGATTATTTTTTAATTTAATTTAATGAATGCATTTACAATCATTAATAATAATAATACGTAATTTAAAAATTATTCATTTTTTCTTATAAAAAAATTGAGTATTAAGTTAAAAAATTTGTGAATCTAATTAGTTGAAGAGGTGTTGTCCATAATTGGAAGAGAAGAAGATAAATGGAAAAAAAATTATTAACCAATGACTAAAATTCGTTATTATAGTGTTGAGTCTATTTTTTTAATTCTTTTGAGGGTGAATTACACATGACGAGTATATTTTCTTTCTACCTTTATTATTTTTATTTTTATTTGGTTATTTTGTTTTTAATTTTCATGTTTTAAGATTATTATGTTTATATTTTATTTGTTGTTTTCTTTATTTTTTAATTTTTATAGATTTATTATAAAATATAAGATAAATTTAAAATTAAATTTTAGAAGTGTAGACAAATAATATATGATTAAAGTATTAAAATTAAAAAAAATAATAGAAGCATTGTTTTTGAGGATTCCCTGCTTTATACTATAAGAATATATATCATATAACGACATCATGTAAAGGCGTAAAACATGTTAGGTGGAAGTCGTCCATAAACAAAGAACGTACAATTAATTAATTAATTAATTATTAAAGTCGAAACTAATATTAAGTGATTTATGTTTCCGGCAGCTGAACGATATGATCTCCAACTAATTAATTAACAAAGTTCAATTTTCATTTAATTAATTATTAAAGTCGAAACTAATATTAAGTGATTTATGTTTCCGGCAGCTGAACGATATGATCTCCAACTAATTAATTAACAAAGTTCAATTTTCATTCAAAGTTGTCAACTAATAATATTATCATCATCCCTAATTCCCTATCCCTTCCTTCCTAATTAAAATCCTAAACGCTTTGTTGCGCAAACCGCGTTTTGGGTTACGGCCTACCATTCAATTCAATTTCAGTTTATATGCGAAAATATTTATAAAAATATATTAAATAGTTTGGCATTTAGCAAATATAATAATATTTTTTATTTTTCTATATTGTACCGACTACCGATCGAAAGGAACGAGTTCCATATGTAGATTTGGCACCACTTTTATTCTTCTATTGGTTAGGTTCTTGTACGAGTACGAGTACGAGAAAAGTCTTCCTTTTTTTTTTTAGAGAAAGGCAAGAATCAGATATATTTGACCTTCAATACGATACGCGGTCAAAAGTTAAATAGTTTTTTTTTTCTTTTCTTAAATGAATCATAGCTTCATAGTCTACACTATTAACTTCATAGTAAAATTTGAAGTATTAAATTTATATCACCGTATCATGTATGTTAAACCATAATTTCATTAACATAATTTAAACTATTCAATCTATATATATTTATAAAAATTTAGATAACTTAATATTACCCACGTATTTAGAGTAATAATTAATATTATCTTTATTTTTTTAATTAATTATGATTTATATTATTTTATCAATTAAATAATAAATTATAAATAATTACAATATTAATAATTATCTATATTATTTTTTATTAATTATCATTAACTTATTTTTATCAACTTATTAATATAAATCAAATAATATATTATTAGTAATAAAACATTGATAATTATCTAAATGATAATTAATTATTTTTTTTTATACAAAGTTAGCTATTTTAAATAATACAATCACTTATCATATTTTAGTTAATTAACATTAACAATTATCGATTAATTATCTTAAATTTTTATTTTTTATTAATTAAATAATATAAATTAAGTAATAAATTATTAATAGTTAAAATATTGAAAAAAAACTTATTTTACAATTACGTATTTTTCATACAATATTTTTTTTTATCTTAAGTAATATAAATAATTATTTAATTATATTAATATTTATTTCTTTATTAATCAAAATAATATAAATTAAATAATAAATTATTTTTACCCTAAGTAGAAGTAGGCACTCCAGCCATATAAATTCTTCTTTACGCTAGTTAGGTACCCCTCTACTTTTTTTGTTTTTGAAGTTTAAATTTTCAAACTAATAATATGCATAAAATTTATGTTAACTAAATATGTATATATAAATTAAAATATATTTTTTAAATAAAAATAATAATTTTAATAGAAAATTTTAATTGCAACCTAATATAATTTATATATTCATAAATGAAAATATGAAAATATGAAAAACATAATAAATCACCTTTAAAACCTTACACATCTTTACAAGAAATAATAAAAATGAGTAAATAATGTTACAATCACTTTTCAATCTAAAAAATATATCTTAATGATATCATATTATATCATAATTTAAACATTATTATTTAAAATAATTTAATCACACGTAAAATAAATATGTTTATTTTTATTGTTTAGACTTTTAAAAAGAATTTATAATGTTATTTAAAAAAATTATAACTTTTTCTAAAATAAATACCTGAATTTTATTTTTTTAATCCAAGGATAAATATACTTTGATAATTATCACCAATTAACCAATTTGTACAGTCAATTGGTTTATAGAGTATAAACTCTAAATTCTTCATTGAACTACCAATAAAAAAGGATTTTTTTTGTTAGAAAACACAAAAATACAAAAACAACTCAAAAAACCTACTTAGATATAACAATATCAAAAACTAAAAAGAAGAGAAAAAAAAAACAAGCACAAAACCCCAGCAGACTAGTCGGCTCATTTTAGTTAAAGATCTCACCAGTTTTCTTTTATATTTATTATTACTATGACCGCTCTTTCCTCTTTCAATCAACACCTTCTCAGCAACTCTTCTCTTCATCTTTCATCTTCTTCTGAGTTGTTCGAGTTTATTTGAATTTTACAAACAACAAAAAGGTAATGAAGGATTTGCATTCCGATCTATTCGACCCGAGAAAGATGGAGTCATCGGACTTATCTCTTGAGGTTTCATCGTCCGAAGCCGATTTTGGGTTCGCTTTCAACGACAGTAACTTCTCGGACCGATTGCTTCAGATCGAAATTATGGGTGATACACCGGATATCATACCCGATTCTCACGCCTGTACAAGTATTTCCGATTGGGCTCGTGAACGTAAGCGGCGGAGAGAGGATATCAAGAAGGATAATGATGGTAATTTGTTTTTTTCACTTCTTTTATTTTGGGTTTTCCCAATTTTGAATTTTATCAACTTTCTTCAAAGTTGTTTGCTGAATTAATCTTTTTAGGTAAAGTTGCTAGGATTGCTGATATTGCTCCCACTATTGGGAGCTATTTTAAACTGGTATTCAGCGTTTGATAGAGGAAGAGGAATGTTAAAGACGATATTTTGGGACTTTTTTGTGTTTAATTAAGCCAAGGCATGGTTGTAAAGTTGCCCTTGGCTTGGATTTTTGCATATTTAGCTAACCCATTTGAGGGACATTTATGTCTTTAGATAGTAACCAATCCCATATGATATTCAAATTTAATTTTGGTTGGTTTCTGTTTGGTTTATAGGGAAGCTATGCTGGTGGAAAAGATATGACTGATATTTTTATCATGGATGATATGTTTATAGCTCATTGTGCTCTAAAATCTAAATAATGAGAAATTAACAGAACATATTATATCTTTTCTTTCCATTTTTTTGGAGGATAGATTCGTATGTTTCTCGGATGTCAAAACTGTGTACAGGAGTCTAGGGATGGTGTGGGGGCAGGTGGGTGAGGATTTGGTAATAACTATAATTGTCCTGTAGATTTTCGGGTAGATTTGTTAAGTAGATTTAATAACTATCCGTCGTGGACGGATAACATTTTTCTAATGATTTAACCGCATTTTTTTATTTCTTAAAATTTATTTAAAAATATATTTATTTTAAAAAAATTAAAATATTAACATAATATTTTACTATATTATTTAAATTATTGACATTATTTTTCATCTTTTAACTATTTAACTTATGTTTTTAAGTAAAATAAAAACTATAAATATAACATCAATGAAATTAAATCTAATTATACAAAATGTTGTTGTGTGCTTTGATATTAAAAATGATTTTTTTTATATAATTACGTGTATATAAAAAATAATATTAGTATGTGTTCAGGTTTTGATTAAACTTAATTTTTGTATTGCAATAATCTTCCATATTCCACGTTTAATCAGTTATTGTTATTTTTGAATCTTCGGATTTTTTGTGGATAATCACAGTTTTTAAAAAGTTCATCCATATATAGGACAAAGATTGTTTCTGTTTCTGAACTGCCTTTAGTATTCAGACAATATGGTTGAGTTGATATCATGCTGTTCTTCTTTTTTTAATTATTATTTATTTTTATTTTTTTCCCTAAAACATGGATTCTTCTTCAGTCTGTCATGTAATCTCGTTTGTTTTGTAAGGTGTACCCCTTTTATTATATTCGGGAGTCATTTTTTTTTCTTTGATTTCAGTCGTTGATTTAAAAGGCTGCCCTGAGGAACAAATATTGAATGACAGCCAGCCTGACATGGATGACTGTGAGGGCTGCGCAAACCAAGATGAGGAAACCGTTCCTATGGCTGAAGAATTTCCTTCTGGTATTTCACTTCAATCAAGTTGGCTCATTAAAATTTTGACAAGAATCATGTAAAATACTTCGCAAGACAACCTTTTCTTATGTAAATCCTCTGCTTGCATTGTGTTCTTTTAGGCGATGAAGCTTTAAACAGCAACGACTCGGACTGGAGTATGGACCTTTCAACAGTTCTGAGAGTTAAAACCATACATATAAGCTCTCCTATTTTGGCAGCCAAAAGCCCATTTTTCTATAAGGTACATACCAGTGATATTTATCCAGCTCTTTGCTTCTTTCATCACAGGTTGCTTTTTCTCATTCTTGTATTATTCCAGCTTTTTTCTAATGGGATGAGGGAGTCGGAGCAGAGACATGTAACTCTTCGCATCAATGCACCTGGTATGAACATTCCTATGCCTCTGGTTTCCTCTACTATGTGAATCTTTTTCCTTTGCTTGGTTAAATGGAATTGTGAGTTAACTTTCTTTCCCTGGTGCAGAGGAAGCCGCACTCATGGAGCTTCTGAATTTTATGTACAGCAATACATTATCTGTTACTACAGCTCCTGCTTTGCTGGATGTGCTCATGGCTGCTGACAAATTTGAGGTTGCTTCATGCATGAGATATTGCAGCTGTCTATTGCGGAATTTACCTATGACTCCTGATTCTGCACTGCTTTATCTCGAGCTTCCTTCCAGTGTTTTGATGGCTGAAGCAGTCCAACCATTGACTGATGCAGCAAAGCATTATCTTGCTGACCGATACAGAGACATGACTAAGTAAGTTTCTCGTTTATATACTATGTCTTGATATTCATGACATTTTTCAATAGTTTTCGTCTTTATATAGTGAACATTGCATAAAGGAAGTTTCTGTTCATGTGTTCTGTGATTTTAGATCATGATGATATTTATAAATGAGCACGAACTTCCTGAAATATATTTTTTCTTCTTATTGTTGATAAGTAAATGAAATTTGCATTTAGGAGACTTATTCAGTACATTCAACCAGGTTTCAAGAAGAGGTGATGGCCCTACCCCTTGCTGGCATAGAAGCAATACTGTCCAGTGATGATCTACAAGTTGCATCCGAGGATGCCGTGTATGACTTTGTCTTGAAGTGGGCCAGGGTTCAGTACCCAGATATGGAGGAACGCAGAGAAGTCTTGGGTACCCAACTTGTACGCTACATTCGTTTTCCTTACATGACATGCCGAAAGTTAAAGAAGGTTTTAACCTGTCATGATTTTGACCATGAAATTTCATCCAAACTTGTGCTTGAGGCCTTATTTTTCAAGGCTGAAGCTCCACACCGGCAGCGATCTTTGGCTGCAGATGAGTCTGCTGCCATAAACCGCCATTTCACTGAGCGAAGTTACAAATATCGTCCTGTGAAGATGGTGGAATTTGAATTTCCTCGGCAGCAGTGTGTTGTTTACTTAGACTTGAAGCGAGATGAGTGTGCAAACCTATTCCCATCCGGCCGTGTGTATTCGCAGGCATTCCACTTGGGTGGACAAGGGTTCTTCTTATCAGCACATTGCAACATGGATCAGCTGAGTTCTTTCCACTGTTTTGGCCTATTCTTGGGAATGCAGGAGAAGGGATCGGTGAGTTTTGGAGTAGATTATGAATTTGCATCGAGGTTGAAGCCATCTGAAGAGTTTGACAGCAAATACAAAGGCAATTACACATTTACTGGGGGCAAGGCTGTTGGTTACCGGAACTTATTCGCCATACCATGGACATCTTTCATTGCTGATGATAGTCCTTTCTTTATAAATGGCATACTCCATCTTAGAGCGGAGCTCACTATCAGGCACTGAATCCTCTACGGTTCTGTTAGCCAATCTTTACATTGAATGGCAGCACTAGTAGGTAGCCCTAACCAATTTGTTCTTATTTTTAGTTATTTTAGTGTTCTCTCACCATAAGAAAGAAAAATGTAATGGCATATACCCTAAATTAAGTACTCGTACGTCTTGGAGGCTGATTATAACTATTCATACCGTAATGAATGCCACTTATTTATGGAGGAGATTAATATGACCGGTTCATTCGGCAATTTATAAGATCTAATTAGCTTGGCTGTGCTTTTTCAATTAGAGAATTTTTTGACACTTGAAAATATGAGAATTTAGTCAATCCCTTCTCAAATACAAAATCACAAAATCATTGCTTGTTTGCCTGAAACAATAAAGAGGTGGAATCAAATCAACGGGAAAAACAAAATTGACTCGAGAATTTCAGTAATAGATCCTTTTGTCTGAACACCAGCAAAATTAAAGAAAACGGTTTAAAAGATCTGAGCCCATACATAGATTTGTCAAATCTTATTCAAGGATGAAGTGAGAAAATACAAGAATTACAGAGATTGATACAAAATCTACATTCTAGATGACAAGATACAAATTATCTCTTAATGCAGATAAAATTAGGACAAAATGACTCTAAATAAGCTTGGTTTATGCCATCATTCAAATGCAGTATACACCTATTCAGTACCGGCAATCTTCTTCTTCAAATCTTCAATGTCTGTGGCTAGTTCTTTTCTACTTGACTGCAGAAATCAGCATTGATGTTACTTGTATGATAAGTTTATATGCGTTTTAGGCAGACTTTCTTCAATAGGTTATCCAATATTGTTAATATAGTTGTAGGTTTTAAACCAATGACAACAGTTAAAAGATGTGTTACTGAAAACAAAACTGGATTCTCAGTTTTACCTTGAAGAGTAGGTAACGATAGACAAACCATCCAGTGTATCCTAGGCCTACTAACTCCATGATCTTTGGAAGCTGGTGAAGAGGGGGTGGGGAATAAAGCTCAAATCAGAGAGGTTCAAGTAATTTCTACTATAGCGTAATGTTGAAAAAAAATTTTGAAACATGAGGAAGGCCACACAGTTAAATAGTAAGAATTGTGATAATCAATCTCAAAACTAAGCCAATAGCAGTCAATTTCTTGAATGCTATTTAGTTTTCTTACCAGAGGCACTGAGTTGATGGCACCAACTACAATTGAAGATAGCCAGACTGAGACGATTGCCCCACCTCCATAAAGAAGTACAGTGGATTTGTTCTCAACTGCATCCCACTGATAAGGAAACCATGAAAGATACTATTTTAATACAAAAACCATTTGACTTGGTTACAATTGGTATTTCTAAGTTGCAGATCATAAATAGGTTCTCCACGATGTATATATTGGGCAAGGTAAATTATAACAAGCTTTTCTTATAGTAGTATAATATCTATCAGTTGTACATGCCTTTTCCTTCAAGTCTGAAAGAAATTCACCGGCATCAACAGAAGTAGACTCTTCTGAAGAAGATGCTCTGATCTGAAGCCTTGTCAGCCTTCGGGACTCTACTTGACAAAAATATATATTTAGTCAAATTTTCAAGTTGGTCGTGAATGCAAAAGCAGCTTCAAACAACTAAAAAAACAAATTTTATTCCACAATAATACTTAGGAAGATGGGAAAAAAATGAGCATGTAGATCAAGAAAAAAACAAATTACACATACAATGAATGTATGGTACTGCCAAAAGTTAACTTTTCATATAAAGACATCTACAATTAATATAGTCCTTGAATTCAGACAATAGTAGTGACCTCCTTGACAAAGTTTTTTCTTCTATAAATCAAATTACACATCCTACATCAGTACACTCCTTCTGACAAACCCCACAGTTAACAGTTTGGTTATCAGAGGACTACCCAATGCAAACTTGATAGACTTTAGAAGGTTCTGATATTATGTTAGAATTTAAAAAGGTTCTTATATAATGTTAGAATTTAAGAAAACTTGGATAGTATGATGGTATTTGATAAAATTTGTGTATGAAATGGCACAACTCAAGTGGTATTGGATAGTTGGGTACAAGGTCACTTGAGACTTGGAGGAGATATTAGAAAATGTAACATTGTTTTGCTATTGATTGAAGCTCCAAGCTATAGATTATTCTAGATATTTACTATGTGATATTCTAAAATATCCTTCAACATATGTTTATTTACAATCAAGATTTTTTATTTATTTAATATAGTTAGATATTATCTATAAAAAATCTAGATTCTACTTCAGACGCTTTTTTTTAAGACATTTCTTCAATATTTCTTCTATTATCTTTATTGTTCTAGTATGTGCCTCGATTTCTAATAAAACTCGGCCACGCTACTTCATCTAAAAGTAAACAAATAGATTTAACTTTCAAGGTCAAAGCTCATGCTTGAAGAAAACATAATATAGGATTCTTCATCTTCAAATTTCCCACCTAAGGCTTCTCAGCTAGATAAAAGAAAATATAAATAACAGATAGAAGAATAAACTATAACAATCACCACTAAAGTTGAGCTAGCTCGCAACTTTATTCATAACCCAAGACCGCTTAATTTCTTTCTAAAGCATTTGCCAAGCAGTTCTATTAAAACAATAAAATCCTCGACTTATTCCTATGGGCCATAACTGTTCGATAATTGCCTCAGAGAAATAACAAAGAAAATACCTGAGTATTGTTGAATGGGGAAACAAGAGTGAGGAGAAAAACGAGTAGGGAGACGAGGTAAGGTTGAGCAACGAGTGGGTTTGGTCGGGAGACGAGGAATTAAGACGGTGGTGGCCGCCGAATACGCCGCCGTTGCTGCCATTATCGTGTATGTGGCCGCTATGCGATTCTTATCCTTTTAATATATTATAGGGTTCTTGAATTTTTCACTCTCTCGGACTGAGAGCTCTGTCTTTGATTCCGAGACTTGGATTTAATTTTTTCCTTTCTTTATCGGCTTCCATATATTTTTCAGTGTTTGATATTAGATTAATGTCTCTATTATCCACGATAGTATGTTACCTGGTGATGCTCATTCCAGCGTCAGACACGTGTACAAGTGATGTATTCTTATTGGATAGTTCTCTATCTGCAATCTATGTCTCGAGAAAGCTTTTGTATAAAACAGATGAAATGTAAAAGCTTTTTAATTAAGATTTGACATTTTTTATATAAAATATTTATTTTAATTGAATTTATATATGTATTTTTCTTGTATAAAATTTTTTAAAAATTAAAAATAATAATATTTTTAAAATTTATAATAATAAAAATGATGTCTAAAATAAAATAATAAGTTAAATCTTTTTAATAATAAAAGTATATAATTTGATATAATTGATATTAAAAAAAAAACCATGTACGCAGTCTCTTTTAGCCTCTTTAAGAGAAGGTAAAGAAAAAAATAAAATAAATAATAAAAGTCTCTTGTGGCTCTTATTTTCATATCTATCTTCTTTTTCTTTCTTTAATTTTTTGCTTATGTTTTATTACGTAGCTAATTTTAGAATTTATTCTAAATAGATTATTTTTAATTTAACGACTAGTTAAAATTAAAATTATTTTAAAAAATCACATAAAATAATATTTATAAAATTTATAACAATAAAAATAATATTTAATTAATATTAAAATATATTTAATTAAATTAAATTTAACATATAAATTATTAGAGTTCGATCGGTATAAAATATTTAAGTTAAATTTTTTTATAATAATAAAAAGATATTATAGATGTTTCTTTTTCTATATATTTTTTTATACTTTACTACGTAATATAAATGTGGTTGAGCATGAATTCAGCTATATCTCCTACAAGAGGTAATACAATAAAAATAATTTCCATCTAATCTTTAGTTCATTTGTAATTTTAATTTAATATAAAATATTTAAGTTAAATTTTTTGCAATAATAAAAATATATGGAGTAAATAAAAAAATGTTATTTTTTTAAAAAGATATTATAAATGTTGCTTTTTCTATATATATTTTTATACTTTACTACATAATATAAATGTGGTTGAGAAAATTACTCCACCTTTATTAATGTAGTAAAGTACAAATAAATGCTTACGAAAAGCTAAAATTCTCAACCATAATGTTACGGTGCACAATATTTACAACCAAATGGGATAATACAAAAATGTCGACTATCAATAAATCCCAGCTAGATTACAACCTAATAATTTTATAATAAAAAAACAATTCAATAGTATTAACAAAAAAGAAAAAAGACAACTACATAGTCATGATAATAAATCTGAAAATGATTAGCCAACAGAAATAATTAGAAATTATATTATTAAAATGAAATTATTATTTTATATTGGTGTGGAACTCCATCAAATATAAAATAATAGTTTTTTTTTTCTCCTACATTTACAAAGTTTTGGACCTGTAATTTCCAATTATCTCCCTTCAAAAAAACTTTGTTTTGGACCTGTACATCTTATGATAGTTCTATACAAAGAAAAAAAAAATAAAAATAAAGCTCAATTCCCTTTATTTATATTATGATTAAGAAAGGGAAAATTATATGCTACAAACTTTGTATCTTAGCCAATATGCATATTACAAAAGAATTAATATTGAAATAAAAATAACACAATTTAAAATTTATAAAAATAAAAATAAAAATAAAAATAATAAATATTATATTTAATTTATATATTTTTACAATAAAAAATATAACATATCATTTTATATTAAATGTAATCTGCACATTAAAGTTACAATTATTTAAATTTATTCAATGTTAATTTCTATCTAATTTAACATGTTTAACATTATTATAGTATTATTTTTATTATTATAAATTTTAAAATTTTATTCGTATAAATTATAAAGAACTTAACATCAAAAACATTTTAAATATTAGAGTTGAATTTATAATAAAAAAAATATACGAATTCTATACTAGAGAAGTTACTTTATGATAGTAAATTTTAATAGGTATTATAAATATTATTTTCAAATTTTTTATATATTTAGTTAACGAAATGGCATGTTAATAAGTAATATTGGGAAGGAAGTTTGAAAATTTAAATTACTTTGGCTTAAAATGGCTATTAATAGTTGAATATGCACAACTTTCTTCCTTGTTTGTGGGACTAACCACCTCTACTAATGTTTTGTTTCCTTTTCTGTTTTTTGATGATCTCTCCAAATGGTTCGTTGGTACCCACTGTCATGACTCTGATACAATTCACCCCCTTTTTTTTATCCCACCAACCCATGCCCCACTTACTAGGAACAAAATAATTTATAGGTCTACGTAATAAGCATCAAACAAAATAAAGATAGAGGAAAAAAAAAATATTAATCGCTTCGTACTGACTTTATTTAAGTTTTTTATTATTATATTAAAAAGATGCCTATTTGATAAAAGTAGTGTAAGTAGAAGTTTTTAGTCTTTTTATTCTCTTATTTTTTTTTCGAATTTAAATTTTAGTGCTTAAAGTTTATAATTTAATTTTTATTCAATATTTAAGGGAAAAAGAGGTGATAAAATTTCATATAAATAAATAAATAAAGATATGAGATAAAGATGAAAGAGAATAAGAGAAAAAAATAAATTAATAAAAAAATTAAATTACCTTCTATTTATTTATTATTATTATTTACATAAATCATTTTTGAAAATACAAGTAGTTTTAAAATATCATTTAATGAACTTTTAAAATAATAAATACCAAAATAAAAACCTGGTTATCAAAACTAAAAGTACCTTCTTTTTTTGTGATTGTCTTTACACGGCTTACCATATTCATAAAATACAAGTTATGCATATCTCTCTTGCTCCACTCTTCATTTTCCACATTTTCAAATGCTTATTTCTAATCCCTTGAAGACTCCAATAAATTATGCTCCTACCTATTTGATTTGAACAATACAGAGTATATTAATTGAAGCATGATTCATTTTACATGGTGATGTGGTTCACCTTCTGCTTTGGTTGCAGAAGGATTGATATTGGTTTTGGTTGATTTCTATCAATTTTTTATTTTTATTTTTTTTTATATAGATTGTGGAATATTGGTCCCATTTTTCCATTTTAATAGGGAAAAAAAAAAACCAACCTTTGCATTTATATGGGGACAATTTTCCTCTGAAGAATATTGGAAAGGTTGCCTATAAGGAGCTTTTTAATTGGAATGAAGTTCAAGAGTTCAACAAGAAAGATCACAGAAGAAAGATTTTTGGGTGATCATATTCATGGGTTTCTTCAGAAATTGGCACACAATCTCTGTGGTGATTTCCTTGTTCTTATCATCAATTTTCCAAACTTGTTATGGCTATGATCCAAAGTCCTTGGAGGGTTTTGTATATGATTATACAAATAGAAGCCTTGAAATGCCTAATGCAGGCACCTTGTACAATGTCAATCTTCCTGATAACTTCACCGGCATGAAGGTTTCTTTTATTAGACTACGCAATGGAAGATTTCGGAAAAAAGGAGTAAACTTGAGTTTTTTTTATATCCCACCAATGGTTATTACAGAGCCTAATGTGAAAAGGATAGCCATAATATATGAGAATTTAGGCAATTTGTCTTCTTTTTATTACAAAGTTCCTAATTATACATTGGTTGCTCCTGTTGTTGGCTTTATGGCCTATGATTCTCCCAATGCAAGTGCATTAGGCAATAGAAAGCTTATTCTCAGAGTAAAAGAGAAATCCATTTCAATCAGATTCTCAGACTTAATAAAAGGGACAAATTTGACACCAAAATGTGTCGAATTTGATGAATATGGGAGACATGAGATAATGAACATGAGTGAGTCTAATTATGTGTGTTTTGCAAGAGGACACGGCCATTTCTCACTTGTTATTCCATCAATAACAGCATCAAAATTGCCAAAGAAGAAAGAGAAGTATTGGAAATTGTGGCTGATTGGACTTTTTGGAGGATTTAGTGGGTTGATTTTGTTGGGTTTGGTAGTGTTGGTCATAATCAAACTAGTGAAGAAATACCAACTTAGAACAATGGAGAATCAATCTGAAAAAGATGTATCTTTTGATACGTTTTGGGTTGGAAGAAGTAAAATGCCCTCTGCTTCCATGGTTAGAACCCAGCCCTCTCTGGAACTTGAATATGTTCCTTGACTACTTTTTTGCCATAGGTATCTCTAGTGAAAATATGTTAGACGTTCTTGAATTTTAGTACAAACAACATTTCCAATCTGTGCTATTCGTCTCATTGCCATGGAATCTCACATGAAATGTAAATTTAATGATTTTAATTTATAATTTATAATTAAATAATTTATTTTGTGATTTTTAATTCTTTAATATAAATGATCACAAATATGTTTGATAATAAAATTTTACTTAATATTTAAGAAAAAACACTTACAAGTCACTTAATAAAATTTCATGTTCTATGAGTTTTTGAAAGAAAAAAAAAATCAAAGATGATATAAGTTATTTATGACATGTATTTTGACACCCTCTAATTGATCCACATTTTTTTATAAACTCAAAAAACTAATAAATTTTTGGTTATTAATTAAAGAAATTAAAATTTTAATCATCTTCTTTCATATTAATACATAAATAGCTAGCTACGTAAACACAAAATCATTATATATATATTTAAATTTAAACATAAAATATGTATAAAATACCTTACCTTTATAAGATAAATATTTAATAAATAAATTAGATATTATTAAATATTAAAATATTTGATATATCTTTTATGAGTTTATACATATTAATTTAACTCTTATAAATAACATTATAATATATATATATATATAGTTACATATTTTCTAATCATTTTTACTATTTTATATTGTAAATCTTTTTGAGTGATGGTTGATATTTTTCGTGATTGAGTTAGCAAATTTGTGATAAATTTGGTGGACACAGAAATCGATTTAAACAATACGTATAAAATTCATAAGATTTCATTTACTTTCTAAAAAATTAGTTGATGAATAAAAAAATCAATAATTAAAAATCTGAATAAAAAAATCATTTTTTAAACATTTATTAATTTTCCAATATTTTGTTAATAATTACTTAAAATCATAAAAATAAAAATAAAAAATCATTAACGAACGCACCCTTAATTAAATGCTTTGTTTTTATTTATTTATTTATAGAAAATTCGCTTCATTAAGGATTAAAATTAAATTAGATACTTAATTCCTCTTTTTGTTTCAACAATACCAAGTCTAAGTCTGTTATGAAATAAACATGTCTCGTACTATATTAATTGTAAATACGTAACAACCTCAATCATATATTATGAGTTTGGTCATTAAGTATACTTTTGATTCTAGAACTCTACGTAACATGTTTGATTTAGGCGTTTTAAAAATCAATTTTTTTTTTTTTAATGTTTGGGTTTGAGAGATTAAGGAAATGTACTTGGCTCTTATGCTTTCACACAATCATATACATAACAGAATATTTATAAAATATGAAGAATAAGAATCTGAGGACGGTAGAACAGAGCTTTAGTTGCATCTTAATTTCATACTAAGCACCTTCATATTGAACTTAATTAATACTATTATAAATATAGTTTAGAAAAAATAAAATAAAAAATCATTTATATAAATAAATATAAGACAAACCAAACCTATACGGAAAATCCTTATCTATTACACATAGAAAGAAAGGACAAGCAAGGAATAAATAGAAAATATTAATACAATTTACTACCACCAATGATGATTATTAATTCTTTTTTGGCTAGCTAGTAAACATGTAATGGACGGCGTAAGCCAATAAATATTTAAACATATATAGAGGCAATATAAAATACATGTTTTAAGGCTCTTTCTACATGTGTGCAGGCCAGTCAACCCACGAAAACCTTATATAATTGATGAAGACTTGGTGATAATTCTCATTTATGTGCTTTATTTATCTCCCAAAAGTCAAGTAATTCTAAAATTGTTTTAACTTAAAGACATACTATAAGACAACTAGTACTGCTACAATAATCTATCTCCATTTGCAGTTAATATAAGCTACGATTCGATTTATTAAGCTAGAAACACTCAAATGAGAGTTTTATATGCATATAAATTAGTATATGTTTTTTTTTATATATATATAATTATATAAATTAGTATTTATTTGCTCAAGTGAAAAGGATGATAAAAAATAAAAATAAAAAAATTGCCTTCATTTTCTATTGCTAAGTTTACCATATATGAGATTTCACAATCTTGAAGAATATAATGGATATATGAGGAAAACATTTATGAGATTGTCTGGTTTGAATTAGAGAGTCGTACATATAATATCGGTTAAAAATATGTGTTTTGCATATGAATTATTTTTTTTTTATTTTTTTTTATTTTCCTACCACATATTTGAAATGAAAAAAAAATTAAGTATCTGATTAATTGCAAAATTTAAGGATTTATTATTGTAAAAGTTATCTAACAAAAAATATATTTGCATATATAAAATGAATATCATAAACATTGATGATAATTAAATTCTCAGAGTTTGAAACTCTAGTTGAGGAAGGATAAATTTTATGAATATAAATAGATGGTATTTTTTTTAGATTAGATAAGTTTAAATTAATATTAAAATTTATTTATAAATTATTATCATATATATATATATATAAAATACGACATACATAAATTAATATTTTTATAACAAATATTATTATTTATAATAACAACTAAAAAGATACTAGCACAATTAGTATTGATTGTTTCGATAAATAAATGATCAAATTATTTAACTAATTTTATTTTTAACATCTTTTAATAAAAAAATTATTTTCATTTTTTTACATCGTTAAAAAATGAACATATATATATATTTTCTTAAATAAATTAAAAATAAAATTAAGTCATATAATTAAACCGATTAAATTTATAGGAAAATCAAGACTAACAAGGTGTGATATATTTAGATTAAACTTCAAACAATACCAAATATTATTACATATATTTTAAGTACGTGTTACACAATTATTGCTTATTATTAATCATCTTAATATTTGACTATGGTAGCTAATTAAAATTTGTTAATCTTTTAGTTTAAAATTATAGATTCAACAAATTAAATTAGAGTTAGAATTCAATTTGTATTTTACAGTGGCACATACAAGGTGAATTTTTAAGTAAAAAACTTTGATTTTTTTTCCAAACATTGATAATTACCATAAAAAACCTATCAAAGCTCCGATAATTTCCACCGACTGACTCCGTAGATGCATGTATTAAGGTTTATATTTATTTTTAAAATATTTAGAAAATTTACGTATATATTTTAAAAATAACTTGTAAGGCTTATATAAGTTTTTGGAATGTTTATAAAATTATGTAAAATTTATATATAGCTTAATGGATAACCATAAAACCTAAAAAAATTCATGTTCATTATTTATATATTACAAAATTAATTTATAGTTTAATGTAATTTTTTTTATAATTTTAATATAAAATTTATGTAGAATTTATATACATATGATAGAATAGCATTGAAACATGAATTGCTCTGATGTTTAAATTCAAACTCATGTACTCCAAAATTTATTTTAAGTTTAATTTAATAGTTTATAATTTTTCCTATTAATCTAACATGAAAGTAGTATAAAATTTATGTAAATGTTATACAATTATGTTTAATTTTTATATAATTTATAAAATAAATCTAAAATACCAAAAATAAATTATGTTGAATAATATTTTTAAAATTAAAATTATCCATTACAAAATTTATTTCAAATTTAGTTTAATAGTTTGTATTCTTTTCTATTATTCTATTTATTTTGCATTTTTGTACAACTTATATAATGATGTATAATTTATATATAACTTACGTAACAATCTTATAACATACAAATATTCACGTTAAATAATATTTTTAAAACAAAAATATCAATCTAGTCCCTGGTTTTAATCCCTCAAATTTTAAAAAAATATTTTAATAATTTATATATTAAATTATTAGCACACATTTATAGTAACTCATCCTTGAAAAAAAATATACAATTAAATCAAATTTAGTGCATAGAAATGAAGAAAAATGAAAAAAAACAAGGATAGAAAGTAATGTGCAAAACATAGAATGCGTTCTATACCAATTTCACACCATGCCTTCAACTAAAGTCACCTGATCAACATGCGTAACATTTTTACTAAAAAAGGCATTACTCTTATGAAAGTTTTGTTGGGGAATTATGCAAATTTTCGATAAGTTAGATCTATGAAAAAACAAAAATAGAAAAATAACACTCAAATTTGATAACATAATTCGGTCAATCTTGCTTACGTCTCCGGACCTACTGCATATCTTTTTACTGAAAGGAGAGAAATTACACAAGGTGTTTACAACACTCACAACTTACAACCCACAACCCAATTACACAAAAGAAAATTGAGAGATATTTTCTCTAACAAAAGATTTTCTCTCTAAACTTTTCTCTCAATTGGAATGAACACTTTAGATGATTAATTCATTACAATTACACATCTATTTATAGGAAAATTCACTCCTTCAATTACTCCTTAAATTAATGATTCCTTGAATTACTCCTTGAATTAAACTCTTTGTTTTGCTCTTTAATTTTCTCCTTAAATTAATGAGCTTTATAACAATCTCCAACAATCTTCCACTTGAAGACTGATTTCAATATGTCTTCACACCTTGATCAATGCAGCAGTTTTTCTAGTCTTTGTTACTCTAGCAAACCAACTGAAATTGAGCACACCTTCAGTTTGTCAATAGTCACCACCTTTGTTAACATATCCGTTGGATTTTTGCTTCCTTGAATCTTCTCCAGTATTAACACATCATCTTCCAATAGGAATCTGATGAAGTGGTAACGAAGCCCACTATGCTTGGTTCTAGAATGAAATGTTGAATTCTTCGCCAAGTGTATTGCACTTTGACTATCATTGTGTAGAACATTCTTCTCATGTTTGAATCACAACTCAGTTAACAAACCTTGAAGCCATATCATCTCTTTACTTGCTTCATTCACTGCTACATACTCGGCCTCTGTAGTGGATAGAGTAACAATTTTCTGTATTTGTGACATCCAACTAACGGCTGTAATTCCAATAGTAAATATATAATCAGTGGTGCTTCTTCGGTGATCAACTTCACCTCCAAAGTCTGCATCTACGTATCCTTGTACTTTTAATTCTCCTTTACTAAAGTACAAGCACTTTTCTGTGCTGTCTCGCAGATACATCAAAATCCATTTGACTGTTTCTTAGTGTGTTTTCCCTGGGTTTGACATAAATCTGCTAACAACTCCTACTGCATGGCCAATGGCTGGTCTCGTACACACCATTGCGTACATCAAAGTTTCAATGGCTGAGGCATAAGGAATCTTAGACATGAATTCTCTCTCTTCCTCTATCTGAAGGGACTGATCATTGGATAGGCAAAAGTGACTGGCCAAGGGTGTGCTAACTGGTTTGGCGTCACCCATGTTGAATCTCTGTAAAACACGATTGATGTACTCTGCCTGAGATAACTGCAAGGATCTTTTCTTCTTATTTCTTGTGATTTGCATTCCAAGAATCTTCTTTGTTGGACCCAAGTCTTTCATGTCAAACTTCTTTGACAATTGATGCTTCAACCTTCTGATATCATCCATATCTGAATCTGTTACTAACATATCATCAACATAAAGTAGTAAAATGATATAACTGGACCTATATCTCTTAAAGTAGCAACAGTGGTCGGCATTGCACTTATGGAAATCTTCCTTGTGCATGAAGCTGTCAAAATTTTTGTACCATTCTCTTGGGGCTTGTTTCAGGCCATGCAAACTCTTCTTAAGTTTGCACACCATGTTCTTCTTCCCTCTTTCTAAGAAACATTCTGGTTGGTACATGTGAATCTCTTCATCTAAATCTCTGTGAAGGAATGCAATCTTCACATCCAACTATTCAAGATGAAGATCTTCAATGGCTACAATACTCAACACTAATCTGATAGTATTGAGCTTCATATCAGGAGCGAAAATGTCAGTGTAGTCAACTCCTTCCTTTTGTTGAAACCCCTTGACAACTAGGCGGGCTTTGTATCTTTTGGAACCATCATGCTCCTCTTTCACCTGGTACACCCATTTGTTGTGAAGTGCTTTCTTTCCCATAGGTAACTCAGCTAGTTCCCATGTCTGGTTGGAGATGAGAGATTTAATTTCTTCTTTCATGGCAAGCTCTCACTTGCTAGAATCTCGAGTCTGACAAACTTCATCATAGTATTCAGGCTCTCCTTCATTAGTCAACAACATATAGTTCATGTATATCTTGTTAGACACATGAGGTCGATAAGACCTTCTCAATACAGGAGTTGTAATAAGAGGTTGTGATGTGTTAGACTGCTGCGCACTACTATGTCCAACGAGTTTCTCCAGCTGAAGACTTGCTACAATTAGTTCCTTCACGGAACTATCTGGGACATCATCTGCATCTACTAATACTGACTCATTCTGCTTTGAGTCGTTGGTGTCTGTTTTATGCATGTCCTTATACATCACTCTTTCATTAAAAATCACATCTCTGCTACATATCATTTTCTTGTTTTCGTCATCCCAAATGCGGTAGCCAAACCCATCCTCACCATAGCCGATGAAAGTGCATTTCTTATATTTGGGATCAAGTTTATTCCTACCTTGATCACTAATATGCACAAATGCTACACAGCCAAAAACTTTTATATGTGATAGTTTTACCTCTTTTCTACTCCATATCTCCTCTGGTATTATGTGCTCCAATGGAACAGATGGACCTCGATTGATTAAATAAGTTGTCGTGTTGACTGCTTCTGCCCAGAATTGCTTCGGTAGACCTGACTATATACGAATGCTTCTGGCTCTTTCTGTCAACATTCGGTTCATATCCTCAGCTATACCATTGTGTTAAGGCGTACCTGGCACAGTTCTTTCCATTCTGATCCCATGCTTATAGCAAAAAATTTTGAATCTGGTGTTTTCATATTCATGACCATTATCGGTTCTAAGCTTTTTGATCTTCAAACCTCTCATTTTCCAACATAGCTTTCCATCTTCTAAAAACCTCAAATACTTCATACTTATGCTTTAGAAAGTAAACTCATACCTTCTGAGAGTGATCATCAATGAAAGTCACGAAGTAGTGTTTCCTACCAATGGATGAGACAACCGTTGGTCCCCAAATATCAGAGTGGATAAGCTCTAACCTTTCCTTCTTTGGGGTTCTGCCACTTGTCTGAAAGCTAACTCTCTTTTGCTTTCCAAGTATGCAATCTTCGCACATGTCTATCTCTAAAGACTGTAGACATGAAAGTTTTCCCTTTGAGTGCATAATCTTCATCCTCTTCTCACTCATGTGGCCTAGTCTTTGGTGCCACAGATTTGGTGTTTCATTGCCTATTGCAACTGTGATTGAACAACATGCCCATGTTGTCATGTAAAGAGTGGCACTCTTCTTACCTCGAGCAACCGTCATTGCACCCTTTGAAATCTTCCAATCATCACCATGGAAGATCGTAGTGTAGCCTTCACTAGCCAACTACCCTACTGAGATTAAGTTCTTTCTTAGGTCGAGAATATGCCTGACATCTTTCAGTTCCTAAACAGACTCGTTCAACTTAATCTTCACTACATCTTTGCCAATAATAGCACATGGTTGGTCATCATCAAGATATACCTTTCCAAGGTTTCCGGGGACATATTTCTCGAAGAATTCTTTCTGTGAAGTAACATGGAACGATGCTCCAAAGTCTAACACCCAAGATTCTTCGTTGCTCTCCAAAGAGCATATCAATGCATCATCTCCTCCATCTCCTCTTGAGGTGGAAGTAACATTTGCCTCTGCCTTCACTTGTTTGTCCTTCGATGCACTCTTGCACTAATTTTTGTAGTGCTCGATTCTCCCACAATTCCAACACTCGATAGTCTTTGAGCTATGGGAATTATTAGGATTCATGGATTTGGACCTCCTATCCTTTGATCTACCTTGGTAGTCTGTTATGCCACATACATTCCCTTTGGTTGAATATTTTCCTCTTGACTTTGTATGCAAAACTAAAGAGGTTGACGATTCACCCGACTCTCTAGGTCAGATCTCTTCACTGAGAACCAAATCACAAACATCGTCAAATTTCAACTTATTACTTCCTGATGAGCTACTCACAGTCGTGACAGTATCATTCCAGCTTTTTGGTAAAGAAGACAAAAGTATCGATGCTCGTACTTCTTCATCGAATTCAATTTCCACTGAACTCAACTGGGTTGTGACTGTGTTGAGTTCATTGAGATATTGAGCTACCGATGCGCCTTCATTCATCCGCAAATTGAACAAACGCCTCATCAAGTGCACTTTGTTTGAGGCTGATGGCTTCTCATACATATTGGAGAGAGCTGTCATAAGACCCGTCGTGGTCTTTTCCTTTGCTATGTTGAAAGCAATATTAAGGGATAGCGTCAATCGAATAACTCCGAGGACTTGTCTATCTAGAAGATTCCAATCTTCTTCCTTCATAGTCTTTGGCTTCTTCCCTGAGAGAGGTTGATATAGATTTCTTTGATACAGATAATCCTCTATCTGCATTTTTCAAAACCCGAAATCTGTGCCATCAAATTTCTCGAGTTTCACCCTTCCTTCATCTGCGGTCATTGCTCCCACTCAAATCTGACTTCTTTCGGATCATTTCTAACTATTTTTGCAAACCACCATGTATTAAAACACCTCCGTCAACGCTAAAAGCTTTGATACCAGTTGTTGGGAAATTACATAAATTCCTGATAAGCCAGATTTATGAGAAAGCACGAATAGAAAAATAACACTCAAATTTGATAACGGAGTTCGGTCAATCTTGCTTACGTCTCCGGACCTACTGCAGATCTTTTCACCGAAATGAGAGAAATTACACAAGGTGTTTACAACACTCACAACTTACAACCCACAACCTAATTACACCAAAGAAAATTAATCTCAATTTTTTCTAACAAAAGCTTTTCTCTCAATTGAAATGAACACTTTAGATTATTAATTCATTACAATTACATATTTATTTATAATAAAATTCACTCATTGAATTACTCTTTAAATTAATAGTTCCTTAAATTAAGCTCTTTATTTTGCTCCATATTTCGGTCCTTATTTTCCTCTTTAAATTAAGTAGCTTTATAACAATCTCCAATTTATCAATTGTACATGCTTTAGAATAATTCCCCGTGCAATCCATAAGTCTATTACAGTTGCTCCCACTAACCTCCCCAAAAAAACATGCCATCATAAATAAAAAATAGGCTAGATAAGATTGGACACCGTCTTTTTAACCTCAAACTCTTTAAAACTGCATAATATTCCATAGCTTCCTTAGTCTTTAAAACCAAAACATTAGCCAAAAGAAGGGGAAAATATATATACATATATATATATGGGGAGAGAGGGTTTCCTTACCTCAATCCCCTCTGAGGTACAAAAATGGACTGGGGAACACGTACCATTCACAATTATTCTATAAGACACAATTCTCACACACCACATTATTCTTTGAATCCACGTGTTGTCAAAGCCTATCTTACACATAAAAGCCTCCAAAAAATCTCATTCTACGCGATCATAGCCTTTAGCCATGTCAGTTTTCACAACAACAACAACAAAAAAAACCTTTTGATTCCTTTTTAAGAAATCGAACACCTTTTGTGCTATCAACATATTTTCTTGAATAACTCTATTACTAACAAAAGTCCTCTGGTTTTCCATAATAAATTTGGCATAAACTGTTTAATCTATTAACCAGAACCTTGGCTACAACTTTATATACAAAATTACAAAGGGATATTGGTCGAAAATATATTGGAGATTCAGTTTGTTGTACTTTGGGGATAAGAGCTATGTTTGTCTCATTCGTTGAAAGAGGCAGAGAGCCAGAGGAACCACATCATCTTGAATTAGGGTCATACACTAGTATTGATAGCTTGATGATGAAACCATCAAGGGAAATGCTACACTAATGCTAAACACACATTAATTACAATACAACCTAAAAAATGTATAAGTAAATATAGCATTACACTCTTTGTACACTACTAACATCTATTCTTAATTTCTTTTTTCTTTCTCGTTTCTCCTTAATTTTATTTCTTCGATTCCATTGCAACTGCATCTCTAGTAAACGGAAGCATCTAAAATGGAAACAAGAAAAAGCACTACCAATATCCCACATAATCTACATAAACAATTTAAAATGAGAAAAACTCTTAGCTAAGTGAAGGTTATTGAAAAGCAACCTTTTAGTGATTCGCCTCATCATTTTTATTCTCTCCTCTCTCGCTCCTCTCCAAGCAAACTCGTCTTAATATCTTACCCATCATCATTACTCTGACGAGATTCACCAAAGATCTAGTAAATTAGCGCTGAAAAAAAGCAAAAATGGTGTAAAGTATGTGGAAATAAATAAATGAAGATTTAATATATGAGAAGTAGGTGTAAATTTTCTCTGCCATTGCAAATCTTAACACAGGTATATAAAAAAGAAATATTTTGTAAAATCAGTACAGATGAAAAAAATCAAGCAAAATAAATAACAAATAAATAAGATGGGTAACTCCACTTTTCATAAAGAATATGGACTTTGTGGCCAGTCAAAATCAGTTCCATTATTTTCTCCCTTTATGCCCAAAAAGCAATTTCAGTTCACTTACATTGTTTCGAATAGTTAAATTTGGGCCTAACTCCATCTCAAAACACATATTGTGAGATGTAGGATTGCCTTTATTTATATGTGCAATGTGTGCGCGATCACTAGTCGATGTGGGACTTTAACACTCCCTCTCACATCGGTAAGGATCTATCCTGAGGCAGAACGGGGATGTTGAGAACATGGGCCGAGTGGCGGAATCACTCACCAGGGAAACAATGCAAGACCGCATAACTCACGATATCGTATTAAATTTGGGCCTAACTCCATCTCAAAACCCAGGTTATGAGATGGAGGACTGTCCTTGTTTATATGCGCAGCGTGGGCGCGATCCCCAGTCGATGTGGGACTTTAACACGAAGTTCTCATGTAAATTTTCTTTTTCTTATTGTTAGGTAAAAATAAATGGTTGCCTTTTCCTGTGATGTTATTGGATATGAATATGATTTTATTTTATTTTTTTCAAAGATATGGATACGATTGGCGGTTTAAAAATGTTTCTTATCAATTGTTTGGAATCCATAATAAAAATACTCATAATATTTTAATATTTATATTATTTTCATCATTTTTATTAACAGTGTTTGTTTTTTTAATACATGTCACCTAGTATTTTTTCATCGTTTAGTACAATATGAAGCGTCGAACCGACGTTACGTCCACGTAGCGTAGCGTCAGTTGATACCTTAAATCGACGTTACATACGTATATAAATTTTTTTCTCTTTTTTCTTCCTCAAACATAAACTATTTTAAATGTTGCATAACTCTCAAAAACTCAAAACCTCTTCCACTTCTCCTCCACTCTTTCTCATTTTTCGGTCACCTACAACCATAAATTCGAGTGTCGTAGTGGATTTTCTTTCTCTCTAACTATTTTTTTGAACAAAATACTCAAATTTCACCTACAACTATTTTTTTGAACAAAATACTCAAATTTTTTATACTTATTTTTCACATACAAAATACAATTTTTTATTTATTTCTTTCATTTTGTTATTTCATTTACTCTTATAAGTAGTTCTATTAATCTTACGCATTTATTATTCATATTTTTTCTGTTATTATGTGTTATTATTTATGTGTATAAATTTTTGTATTATATACCTAGGTTTATATTATAATATCAGGAGAAGAATATGATGATCTTGAATAACATAGAACAAAACCATGATAATTTTTCTGTTATTAATTAATATTTTATTTTTTAATTATTTATATTATTTAAACTATTTATTAAACTGATTTTATTTTTTTCTGCTATTATTTAATGATCGAATACAGGTTTTAATTTAAGTATAATAAAAAATGAGTACATTTTGTAAGAAAAAATTAAAAATTTAAAGTCAATTTTTAACCAACTTTAATACATCTTTTTATAATAGTGAATATTTTATTATAAATAAAAATTTTATGTTTTGTGTAAATTAAATATAAACTTAATAATTAAAAAATAGTGTTACATGTATTAAGTTATTATACTTATTATATGTATTGTATTAATATTTAATTATATATTAAGTTAAACAGTAAGATGTTATAATAACTATAATACAATTTATTAACCAGAGTCAATTATATTATTATATGTAAGTTGATATGTATATTTTTTGATAAAAAATATTTTTCTTAAAAATAAATATAATTATTATTTTTAGAGTATAAATATTAATATTAAAGTAATTTAAAATTGAAAAAATAATAACTTATAATTATAAAAATAAGAGTACATATAATATATTTTTATTATTAAAAATTTATTTTATAATTTTATATTAAATATTAATTAATTATATATCATTTAACTTAAATTATAATTATTTAATATTAAATTTTAATTAATTCAATAATATTTAATGTTGAGATAAAATGAATTTAAATTTTTGCATAATAATTTATTATCGAAGTATTTTTAAATAACTGTTTACCTAATAATTTAAATGATTAATCATTAATATAATTTTAAAATCGTAAGATTCTTTTCTTAAATAAAAATATTATTTTAAATATTTGAAAAATGCTCTATATTACCAAAATAAAAAAAAATCCGAAGACAAGATATGCTTAAAGTCCACGTCAACTGAGACCGACATGGTTGCGTAGTAATCCATGGGCCTTCTAGCCAAGTCACCTTGTCGGTAGTAATAAACCCCACCATACTGGAAATTCGAAAAATAAGGCTACCACGTCAGAACCCCCCACCCCACACTCACATGTCCTTTTCTGTGACCACCGTAATTCGCGTTTACTGTCCACGTTACCCAACAATCGATGGTACATCTTTCTCACTAACGTGGCTCCTTCTAATGCTTTCATCACACCCTCATTATAAACTGTCACGCGCATGTGCCTTTAATTACCTTGACTAACACCTTGATTATATATAATAATTAATTATAAATGAAAAAAAATATTATTTTAATTAATAATTTATTAACATCATAAAATAATAAAACTTATATATATATATATTTAAATACGCGTAGCAATTTGATTCATCTCATAATTCTTTTAATATAATAAAATTATTACAATTTAATTTTTTATTATCATAAAAATATCTTTTAATGTCAATCATATCTAACAATAATCAAATTTAAATGTAAATAATTATAAAAATATAATGAAAATTATATATATATTTATTATGTCAATAATAAAATAATTATATCATATCATTACCCTTATTTAATTATTTTACATTCAATTTTAATTTCAAATAATAATTAGTATGTAATTAATAAATATAATTATAGATTACTCTTCCATCGATTGGGATTATATTATATAAGATTATGTCTTATCCTTTTAATTTGAATTCATCCTAATAAACTAAAAATCCTAATAATATATTTGATAATCTCGCAGATAAATTTTTCAAAAATTCTAAGAAACATTATTATTGTATAAAAAATACTCAATTTTAGAAGAAATATTTTTTTTTTTGTATACAATGTTACAATCTTTAAATACTTATTAAAACGTTAATTTGTTCAATTTTTGAGACAACACGAAACTAAGACTCTTAAATGAGTTTGAGTTTAATGTTATTGAATTTGATTCAAAATATATAAAACCCAATATTCTTATTTAATAAAAGATATCAGATAGGTTAACTTGCGTTAACATATGAACCATTTAATAAAAAAATACAATCTTGATCTTTCTTGATTGCATACATATTACATATTATGCGTTTATATTTTATAATTTAATTATATTTATATATTATAATATAACATAATTTATAAAAATTAAAATTAAATATTTTATTATTATTACATAATATATAAAAAAATTATATATTAACATTTAATTTGAGCTTATATAAACAAGATCCAATAATATAATCTATTTATTATACGGGTCAATAAATAAATTATGTATAAATATAAATAATTATTCTAATTAATAATTGAATCGTGACTTAGTTTAAACTTATCATATTAAATTAATTTTAGTTCAATTTAAATACGATACACTTAACTTACTTGACAATCATATTTAAAACCACTTTAATAACTTCATACAAAATACTTATGAGTTTGTTTGAGTGTATTTTTTTATAAGTAATTTAAAGATAATTTATTTAAAATGAAGTTATTTGATTAAGAATGATTTTAAGATTAGCATTTAGATGATCGGGTATAAAAAATTATAAATAACTTTAAGTGTTATTTTAATAATTATTTTAAGAATATAATATGTATTAAAATTACTTGTTTTAATAATAAATATTACTTATTTTTTAAAAAATGTCAAAAAAAAATTCTTAAAATTTTATAATCATTTATCTTGAATATTGTCAAATATTTTTTAAAAAAATTTAATCATTAAAAACTAATTTTAACCAAAAATAACAAGAGACCTTTTTTATTTTAACTAGATGAAATGTTTGCTTTAGATCCCAACAATAGGCCCAATTTTGTTTTTGTCAAATATTATATATATATATTTAAAAATATAATATTACAATAAAAAATTTTAAAATATCAAAATTAAAAGAATATTAAGTATTTAATTCAATATTATTTTACATATAATTAACTTACTAAAAATTAATCAATATTGTATGCTATTTGGATTCTTATTTTTCTCATACAAGTTAAAATAAAAACGATACATTGAACAAAATTTTTAAGTAATAAATTTTTTTGAATTGTTTTTTCGTTATTTTATAATATTTTCTTCTTTTTTTTTGGATTGTTGAAAATTAGTTCTTAATAACATTTACGTTAATTTTTAATTTCTCTCTCGTACATCTTTATTTAATTTATTTAAAAACAAATATGAAAATGATTTTAAATTTTAATTTTACTTCAAAGCTATTCCACACATTAATTATCAATATGTTGTCAAATTTTATGTATGAACCATTTAAACTACGTTTTATCACTTTTTTTATATAATTTTCTCTTCATCTTACCTTATAACAAAGTTAAATGAAATATTCTTATTATACTTATTTTTCATTTTATTTGCATTTTTAATTTATTATTAACACATGAACAAAATTCTAATTATTTGTTCAATTTTTTATTTTTTTCCTAATAATGGACAAAAACAGTAACATCAATTCTTATTTAATGATGTAAATTTATATCTTTTAATATTTATCTAATTTTATATATTAAGTGTATAAAAACTTTTTTTATGCTTGATTAAAAACATATATATTTGTTATTTGTATCATTTAAGGAAAAATAATAATTAGTAATGATAAAGTCAAATATATAGTAGTTATTTATTTGGTATATATTATATATGTATAAATAAATTCTTAAAAACAAAGTAAAATTTTTTATTTTAATTTTAATTTAAAAAATATTTAAGACCACAATTTTATACTTTACCTTAGACCACCTTGAGCCTCCGTTGGAAGAATAAGCAATTTTAAGGGCAACTCTAATCTTATATCAATCTATCAAATTTGATTTAAAATTATTTTAATTTAATACCAAATTTTACGCTAAAAATAATTTAATAAATATTGTTATGCAAATTTAGCGAAATACTACTCAAACATCATTTTTTACTTATAATTATTTTTAAATTTTTTATTAAATTTGTTATTACATATAATAAATTAAAATTACTAAATACAATATAAAATTAAAAATATAATATAAATTAAAATAACGATTTAATAATCCGATAAATAATTTTTAAATCTTTCAAAATTATTAATTTAACTTAAAAAATCAATGATAAAGGGTTTCACATAAATATATTAATTAAATAATTGTCCAATAAATATATTAATTTAGTATGAATATATATTTTATTTTTAATTAAATGTATTGTTTAATTCGTATAATAAATATAATAATTTTTTTAATATATTTTAAATTTTTTCTTAATAATATAATTTTTAAGTTTATTATTTTTAATAAATTTCTTAAATATAATAATTTAAAAAAAATCATTAAAAATAAAAATAAAATAAAAATTATATTTATAAAAAAAAATATTTTTAATATAATATTTAATATTATAGGTTGAAAATAAATAAAAATATGATGTAACTTTTTAATATAAAATGGGAGATTTGTCTATAAAGGGCAAATGTAGTATTATAGTTTAAAAATAGGTGTAAGTAAATTTTAATTTAAAAATAGGTATATTATAACTTTTTTAACAATTTGTCGGTCAAATTTTTTCTTCTTCTCTCTACTTTTCTAATTTGTTTTTATTTTCTACTTGATGGCAAATTCTTTCTTCTTCTCTCTCCTACCCTAATTTTACTTCTCTACTTACTAGTCACTTCTTCCACAACTTTACACAAACTTTTAATAAATAATAATTTATTTTTATTATAAAAAAATAAAAATAATTTATATTTATATTTATATAATAAAAAATATATAATTTTTTATAACAAATAACTTATCAAAATTTTATTATAAAATAATAATAATAAATAATTACAATAATTTTATGCAATTTTTTGACATTTTAAAAAAATAAATTATTTAAGATTAAAAAAATAAAAAAAAAAGATTACATTTTAACATATATCTGTAATATTATTATAATTTTAATTATTACTAAGATAACAAATATTTATTAATAATAATTTTATTTAAGTATTAAAATATAATTAATTAGATATAATTTATATATTTTATTATATTAATAATAAAAATAATTATTATATTATTATATTAAATAGTCCGTATTTTTACACAATTTACTAAGTTATTTTCTTTTAATTATTGAAATTTATAAAAAGTTGGATAGAGAGGCTTCACATTTTTTTAATAATTTAATTATTTTTATATCATATTTATAATTAATATTATATTATTTATAAATCGTATCAAAATATTTATGATATCATTTTCTATAAATTTATATTTATTTTATTGTAAAATTAATTTCACTTTTATATGAGTTAAATTAAGGAGGAATTTTAATATATAATATGGTAAAAGAGATTTGTGTAATTAAAATTAATTATAAATTTATAAGGTGTTAATATTTTTTTATATTTATAATAATTATGTTTTGTAAAATAAAATTGATATATTTTTTTTAAATAAAATTGATTAAAATATAGGTTTTCAAGTTTAAGGTTAAAATATGACTATTTTTAAACTAAAACTCACTTAATCATATTTTTAAACTATAATAAAGAAGGATTCACTTTACAGACAAAAACCCTATAAAATGATGTAAAATAGTACTAAAGATTTAAGATGGTATAAACGAGATTTAAATTCTTTTCATAAAAACGATATTAACCAGATAATTTTATTTTGAAATTATTTAAAGTTTTATATATTAGTAAGTATATAAATTAAAATTTTATTTTTAAATTCAATGATAATATTTAATTATAATTAAATATATATATTTCGTTAGATTATATTTATTTAAAAATTGATAACATTTTGATAATTTATGTAAACAATATATATTAGATATATATATATATCTTGATAATTTCGTATAAATTTAGTAAGTATATATTATATTTATTTTTTCATGCACTAACAACAGCAGAGACTAGGAAAAAGAAAAAAACTATCAACAACAATGAATTTACTTTTTTTCATTAATAATTTATATCATTAATATAGTTTTAAATTTTTTAGGATCATGTTAACTTTTTTTCGAATTAAAAAAACTGCAACCAAGTAGGAAACCTCACGTGGAAGTACGGTGATGACACCTGGGCCATCTTTAAGATCTCTTAAAATTCTCGGGGCCTGACCTGATATATGAGCTGGCTACATAAACTTATTATCTTGGGACCCACTTAAGTCAATGCCACTTTCGCGGGAAACGTCGTTAATCGAACCAACTGCACGGACATGTGTCAAGGCGGGTGGGACCACCATCTCCAAGTACGCGTTTTATTGGTTTTTTTTCATCTATTAAAGTATAATTAATAATTTATATTTTTATTATAATTATGATATTATTATTATTTAAAAAATAAATAAATACTTAATAATATAATATAATTTAAAAATAAATAAATAATAACTCTTAAAAGATTATTTGAATTTTTAAGCCTACGTTTTGTAACTGAATGTTGGGATTTGGGAAGAAAAAAATACAAAATGTTTACAATGGAAATAGAAACAGACACGTAACATTATTAATATAATTATTTTTAAATTAAATAATAAAATATATATTTAAAATTATCTAAAAATTGTTAGGATTTGAAAATATTTTTTTATTTATTGATAAAAGTTTAAAATAATTATTAAAAAATTAAATAAAATTATTTTTTCAAATTTTAAAAAAATTTCTCAATAAATCTTAATTATTAATTAATATATAATTTAATTTAATAAATATATAAATTAATTAAATAAATATAATTAATTTCAAGTAATTAAAGTAATTATAACCGTATCCATTATTTTATTTTTTATTTTTAAAAAAAATCGTATCCATTTTTAAAATTTTTTAGCCAAAAATGGAACTAATTGTATATATAGTCAAATACATAGTTTTTTTGTCAATTTTTACTTCAAAAGATGTTTGGAACCTCACTCAAAATATTATTTATTATTTTTAAAATATATTAATTATTAGTTTTATTTTTTTACCTTCATTTTAATATTTATTTTTTAAAAACATTTACACTAATTTAAAATATTATATCATTATATATTTTAATAATAATAAATAATTTCTTCACTCTTCGGTAGTGTGGCTACTCTGGGTCCGTTAAATATGATTTATCAAAACCTTGGCAATATACGTAAGACGCGTGTCCCACTGAGAGATTTAATTTTGGATTTGTTACACAATAATACAAGTCTGATGGCTTATTGGCTGATTGGCTGATTGGCTGGTGACCTGGAGAGATTCTTAAGGCTACGACGTGGAGAGAAATTATTTATTATTTATAAAATATATGATAATGTAATATTTTAATCTATAAAATTTAAAATTATTATAATTTTTTTAAAAAATAAATATATAATAATAAAAAAAACAATCTAACTAATTGTGAATATACTAAAAAAAATCGGAGGATTAGTAATCACGAGCATTTGCAATTACTTTTATATATACAAATTTTATTTTATATTACTAAATTAATATTTAACTAGAGTTAATTAAATTTTTTTAATAATTATTATTTAATTTAAAAAGTATTTAATTAAATGATATATAAAATAAAATAATATATCAATTTTTTTAAATAATAAAAATATATGAAATAAATCTAAGATATATTTAGATATAAAAAATATAAATTTATATGATATTTATATTTTTTAAATAATAATAATATTATTATTATAATATTTATTAATGAATATTTTATTTAATAATAATAACATTATTATATAATTAATAAAAAATAAAATAAATATTTTTATATTTTGTTATACCAATAACAAAATTAGTCTTATATTATTATACTAAAAGTTTTATAGTTATTATTTTACGAAGTTTATAATATTTTAAGGGTTTTTGTCCATAAAAATCTAATAATATACCATAGTTTAGAAATAGAATTAATTAAGATTTATTTTAAAAATATTCAAAATTAAACTTGATAAACAATTTACGTGTCATTTGTTTTTTCTGACTCACACACATTCTCTCTCTTTCTTCGTTTATTTTTTCTAACTTCAATAACATTCTCTCGCTCCTTTTTTTAATTAAAAGCCCATTAATCACGTTTTTTTAAAACATAAATATTTTTATCTTTTATTTCTCTCTCTTTCACTAATTTCGATAACCTTATTTTTTTAAAATATACTCATTCATCAATTTTTAATAAATAACAATTTATTTTTATTATAAATAAAAAAATATATTTTTATAATAAATAACTTATCAAAATTTTATTATAAAATATTTAAATAATAATAATAATTATAATAATAAATTATAAAATTTTAAATTATCAAAAAATTTACTAAATAGTTACAATAATTTTTATGAAAAATTATTGAAATTTTAAAAAATTAAATTATTTAAGATTAAAGAAATTAAAAAATAAATTACATTATAAAAAATATCTCTAATATTATTATAATTTTAATTATTACTAAGATAACAAATATCTATTAACAATAATTATATTTAAGTATTAAAATATAATTAATTCAATATAATTTATATATTTTATTATATAATATTTTTTTCACAAAATTTGTGATATAATGTTCTATATTTGTATTATATCTAGTAAAAAATTGGATATAGAGGCTTTATAATTTTTTTTAATAATTTAATTATTTTATGAATATTATTTTTTATATCATAATTATAATTAATATTATAATTATTTATTAAATATAATTATAATTATATTTAATAATAATAATAATAATGTATTATATTATTTATGAATTATCAAAATATTTAGCATATCATTTTTAATATATGTATAAATTTATATTTATTTTATTGTAAAATAAATTATTTTCTATTTTTGAAAATAATTTTTTTAATATATAATATGATAAAAAAGATTTATGTATTTAAAATGAATTATAAATTTATAAGATGTTAATATTTTTTATGTTTATAATAATTATGTTTTGTAAAATAGAATTTTTAAATAAAATTGATTAAAAATTTTATTTTTAAGTTTAACTTAAGATTTTGCCTATTATTTCTAAAAAAATTATTTATACCCATTTTTAAATTATTGTATAAAAATTGGATTTTATAGACAAAATCCATGTAATTACTGACCTCTTCTTGCACATGGGCCGTTAATAGCATGACTTGGTAAAGTGTATCAGATTCAGCATCGAGGATGGGGAATGGACGGTTGGGATTTAAGATGTCAGAGATGGAGTATTGGAGTACACTCCGAGTCGGAAGGTGAGTTGTTAGTTCACGGATGCCAATCCAAATCCACTGATAGGTTTTAGGATAGTTTGTTTGTTTGTTTTTTTACTTATTTATATTTATTTTACTTTATATAGAATTAAAATTATGAATAAAATGAAATATTCTATCATTAAATTACCAATATATATTTTAAATCTAATAAGTAAAATTAAAAACAATCAAATGATTCTATTCCTAATAAATAGAGTCGCAATATTAACTCATTATTGTTAAATAATAATTTATTATTAATAATTTTCTTTGTATATTAAAACATAATTAAGATAAAAATAAATTAATGTTTAATATATTTTTATTAATAATAATAATACAAATAATTATCCCTACATTTTTACCAATTCCATGAATATTTTATACTCCTTCTAAAGAAAACGAGCTCCGATAGCTTTATGACATTCAACTATGGAATGATTTTGATTTGGATAGCATATAATTTATTTAAATATATAAAAAAATTAAATTTAAAATTTAAATTATTTTAAAAAATCCTTATATTTATATCATCTCGTTTCCTAAGATATGTAAAGTTAATTGGAATCGCTACAAAGTGAGATAAATCATAATCCTAAATTCAAAACCCATTAATGAACAATAAACCAGATTTTCCTTGAACTACAAAACCGAACAGAAAGGAGACAAAGTATTTTAAAAATTAGAAGGTAATTATAAAAAAATTATATTCATTTTTTATAATAAATCTAGATTTTATAATTATTATTTATAATAGTTTATTAAAAAAATTATTATACAATGATAAATAATTATTTTTTATATATTTTTTTCTTTAATTTTATAAATTAAAATTTATTTAGATTATAATAGTTTTTATATGATATAATTTAAAAAAAAAATATATTTTTTATACGGTTATTTTTTGTAACAATAGAATTAAACTGTCAGAAAAATAAATATAAAATATTTTATAATTTATAATTTTTTTAAAAATTAAAATATATGTTTAAATTTTATTATTATTCATTTTTTTAAATATTTCTTATTAAATTTTACTTTTAATTTTGTTAAATACTCTTATTTTAATATTGTTTTAATTATTTAAAAGAATATAATAATATTTTAAATGAAAATTATTAAAATAATATATTTTTTTATAAATTAATTATTTTTATAAAATTAAGAGATTAAATGTGATATTTTTAATTTAAAGAATAAAATGATATAAATGATATAATCTAAAAGCTTATATTAGATTTCATTAAATTTAAATAGATGTGCATTATTTGTTCAAACAATGAGTTCGGACAAATGCTACTTCTTTAATAATAATAATTCTTTTTTTTATCTATTTATTTATTAAAAATTACCACTTACACTTATATGTTAGTTTCTTACGCTTTGAAAATTTAATTTGTTAATAATAATTTAAAACAGTATAATGTAAATAAATTTTAAATAATATAATTATATCGAAATAATTTAATATAATTTATTAAAAATAACTTGTGTATTTTTATACCTCTATTGAATTTTAAAATTTTCTAATTAAATAAATACATAAAATATCAATAAATTATGTTTTAATTATATAAAATTTATTTAAATAAATAAAAAAATTAATTATAGATATGTAAATTGTATAATTATTTTAAAAATAAATAAATGCATAAAGATAATTAGTTTTTGATTGAAAAAATTTATGCAAATATTATCGATGGAGCACAGTTACGACATATGCTTCCAGATATGGATATTAATTTCCCCTTATGGACAAAAATACGTGGAGAAATTTTGAATTTTAACACCACTGGATAATGCTAATGGAGTAAGGTTGGAAATTATTCTCCCCAAACGGACTATTCCTCTATTCATATTTTGTTATGATTTATTTAGAGAAGTTATAAATTTGTAAAATTAGATAGTTAAAATTAATTGAATTTTATTTAAAAATACATAATATTATTATGATAATTATTAAATTGATACAAATAATAATTTAATTATAGTTATAATACTTTTAATTTAAAGTTAATTATATAATAAAGAATATACTTTGATTATAAAAAAATGTATAATAAATTAAGAGAAAAAATTATTTTTATATATTTAAACCGTATATAATAATATAAATTTTGTATAATAAATTGATTCATACTCCAATTCATTTACTCTTCGCATTGGATCGAAAAAATGGCAAACTTTTAATTAAGTATTGATGTTATTTGAGAATTTTAATTTATTATTTTTAATATTTTGTTTCATTTGAAGATTTTTATTATTAAAATGTTTTGCAGTTAAGAAATAATTAACTTAATTAAAATATTTAAGTTATATATAATATGTAAAGTTATAAGAAAGTAACTTGATAACATAATAAAAATATAATTTAATTTTTAAGAAAATAAGTTTTTTTAATTTTTAATTTTTAATTATATATTATTTTATTTTAAATATGTTTAAATTAGATTTAATTTAATTAAATTTTATTTTATTTAATTTATATATTATTTTTATTATTTTAAATTTTAAGATGTTATTTCTAGTAATTTTTTAAATAGAAATTATAATAATACAAGTATTAAATTTTATGCAAAGCCCTCGTATATACGACGTAACGTATGGATCCGTTTTGACATACGACACGTGTGTGGTGACGTGGATATTTACCTTGTTCCTCTTCTTCTCCCCTTCTCAATCCTCAACCTGCTAGTCTCTTTCTTCCTTTCCTCCATGAAAAGCCTTAGGCACTTTGCTTCGGTTCTACAAATAAAACGTATGGAGAGAAAATGCTGACTTCAGGAAGCTGTCTTCTTTCCTAATTCGTATTCAAATTGCGAGGAATATCTTTTCACTATATATTGTTATTTTCTTTTCTCTCTGTAAATTTTTGTTTTTGGACGTCTGGAGTAGAAATTTTGGTTGTTTGAGTGAAAAGGTATGTTCAATTAAGTTTTTTGCTTTTCATTTTCTATTTATTTCATAGTACTTATCGTTCTAGAAGAGACTTTCCTCATTTTTATTAATGTTTGGTTTAAGGTTTAGCTCGGTTTGGTTGATGAAAAGAAAGATTAATGGACTGTAAGGAAAGAGCTTGATTGAGTTTTTTTCAAACAACTAGGGAAACCGTAGGATTTTCATCGTAAAGGGAACTCAAAGAAAGAACTATGACGGTTACATATTAAAAATTCTACGTTCCTTTCCTTTTCTTTTCTTTTCCGAGCAACCAAACAGAGTATTAGAGTTGAAAACGAATCGGATCTATATGATATCTTTAGGTCCGTGCTGATAACTTTCAGTTTGATAAGCTGTTTAGCTGTTCTAGACTTACAGTGGTTTTTCTTATCTTTTACGCATGTTAATTTGTTCTTACATGATATTAATCTTCAACTAATCAATCCGATCGGCATATATAAGAGGGAGATAGTGAGGAAATTACAGAGAACTTGAATTTTTTTTTGGCTAATACAGAGAAATTAAATTTAATCAGTGGATTTAAAAAAAAAGTTATCAGTAATTTTATCAGAGTGGATTGAAGTACATAAATAAATTTTTCACTTTTCTTCTTTTATTAATTAATAAAACTATTATGTTTTCGTTCTATTCTGTTTGGAAGGTATTTTTGTAATTTATTAATATCTTGGAGTCATATGGCAGAAGCTCAGTTTGAACTGTAGATTTTGGTGCTTTAATATGTAACTGGAATAGTGTTCTCTCTCTCTCTCGCGATGTCTGTGATTAAAAACTTGGGCATGTTTCCTTCTGATGCAGGGCAGGAGTTGGGACTTTAGTATATTATTTCAACTGAGTGATTCTGATTCAAGCAGTTGCTTGACAATGGGAAATGAAGATGAGGCAAAGTCTTCTAAATCTGAGAAATCATCTTCACCTGTGATGCAGGTAATCAGCGGTCTATTGTTACAAAAATCACTAACTGGATTATATGAGTTCCAATATTTCATTTCTTTAACTGGATTATTGTACCATTAAACCAGAATTAACTGGTGTAATTTTTGGTTGGTAGGATCAGGCAAATCATGCTGGTCAGACTAATTTTCATGTTTATCCTGATTGGGCAGCCATGCAAGTAATCTATTTATTGACCAAATAGATGTTTCCTTGGCTTTCTTCTTATATACATTTTGCCTAATATGTTGATTCATACTATGTATTACATTTCCAGGCATATTATGGTGCTAGAGTTCCTTTGCCACCATATTACACTTCTCCTGTCACCTCTGGCCACGCTTCTCATCCTTATATATGGGGACCACCACAGGTATTTACCAAAGCATGTAGGTGCTTTTGACTTTAGATTTTGTAATTAACTTAAGCAGTTATATATTTCAGCTTGTATGCTGAGAAATAACTTAAGTATGTTGATTGTCCTTACAGCCAATGATGCCACCTTATGGGGTGCCTTATGCATCAATTTATTCAAATGGCAGCGTTTATGCTCATCCTGGGGTTCCCCTTGTAAGTCTCTTCTAACAATTTTTTTTTTAATCCTCTGCACCCTTTATGAAGTCTAGTGGTGTTGGTAGTTGTTTACTTTTCCTTCAGACAGCGTAGACCATTTTTAAGGCTACCCACTTTTTGTTAATTGCCAGTATCTTTTTTTCCTGTCAAGAAGGCTAGGGTGTGAATGCATAATATTGTTGTTTAGTTTCTTTGATGAATGAAATTTCTTTTTACTTGCGCATGGTGCACTCATCTCAGTTTGTTTAGACCAATGCAAGTTTAGGGGACCCAAGTTCAGCTGATATCGATTTTGTTTATTGACTCGACTTCAATTTCCCTCCCCAGGGATGGTTTCATCCTTTTATTGGGCTTTTCTATTTTTATTAATATCATTCAATCTTTACACACTCAATTTCTTGCATTCTAAAGGACCTTCGTTTTTGATTTAGGCATCACACGGTCAAGGAGTTCCATCACCACCTGCTGTAAGTTGACCTTTTGCTTCTTAATATTATTTATCTTCAATTCGTGTGAGCATCCACTAAGTGATCTAAATATCTATGCTGGTGCAATGCAGGCTGTATCTCATATGAATGTGGAAACACCTACCAAGTCATCTGGAAATACAGACAAAGGGTTAATGAAAAAGTTGAAAGAGTTTGATGGACTTGCAATGTCGTTAGGGAATGGTAATATTGAGAATGCTGAACGGGCCGGGCAGATGTCACAAAGGTTGGTTAAACAATTTTCTTTTTCTGTCTATTTCTCCCAGTTTTAAAACCTATTGTATTTCTTACTGTGCCAGTGTGCCTGCTACTACCAGTACTTCCTAGAGTATATTTTCTGGTTAAATCAATTTGGAACTTCATAATTACCTCTAGTTTTTTGGTCATGTCAACAGTACAGAGACTGAAGGTTCAAGTGATGGAAGTGATGAAAACACTGATCAGGTAAAAAGTCTATATAGTTGCTTCACTTGCTGCTTTTTGTTTGATTTAAACCTATATAATTGGTGGTTTCAAATTTAATTATAATCTCTGTGCATTTTTGTGAGCAGGCAAAGGGAACTCGAATAAAAAGGAGCCGTGAAGGAACACCTGGTAATGTTTTGTTTTTTATAAAGTAGTTCATCTTGCCTAAATAGCAGTGTCATCTGACAATTACTGCTTTTCCCATATCTAATCTTTAGGCCAACATGCCATTCAAATCATTATAGTGCTACTGTTGCAGAGTGCACTAAAGTTGTATAATCTTATAAATGTTGACGTGATTTTGTTCCCAAATTTCGTATCATCTTGCAGCTGTGATTATTAAAAGTTAATTTGATAATCTAAAATGATATTCTATGAGTTTAATGCACTCACAGGAACAGATGATATTCCCAAAGACGTCATCCAAAAAATAATAGCTGTCAGTGATAAATTTTCATTTTGGATTTGACAAGCTTTCATGTAGTAAAAAAATATGGACATTATGTTTCCTTCCCCTTTAGAAGTAGTTTAATATTTTTTAGTACCCACAGTGGCAGACGAGAAGACTGAGGAGCTGAATCCAATCTCTAAAGAGCCAGTGGGAGCAACTGTTTCTTCTGCAGGCATTCCTGGAAAATTAGCTGGGTGTATAGTTTCTCCTGGCATGACAACAGCACTGGAATTGAAAAACCCTACCAACTTGAATTCTAAGACTAGTCCTAGTAGTCTCCCTTCGGTTCTTCCCCCTGAAGCCTGGTTGCAGGTATGATCTATAGATGCACCTATGTAATTCTTCAAATATCTTTGTTATTTGGTTAAAAGTTCCCATAGGTACATAGGTACTTTAATTATGAAAAAGAAAATCAATTTACCGGTTTTTATTTTTTGGTCAATTTAGTATCAACTGGTTAGTTTTTCGTAAAATTGAAAAAATTGAGAATTTTTTCACACATGCTTTACATATGATATTTTCATCAGTTCAGCGTATCTCAATTTTTTTTTTAAATTTATCTGGAAAAACTAATACAAAAAGTTGATGCAAAACAGATTTTACAATTAAAGGTACCAAATTGATATAAATAATTTAAAAGTAGCTAATTGTGAAAATTTTGATTGAAGTCCTTTACCCTTTTTTTTTTGTGTCTGATTCGAATATCTTGTTAATGTGTTATATTTAAAGGTATATTGTATGTACTAAATAAAATATCTGGTGGGGTTTATCATTTTTCTCAGAGCGATCGGGAGCTGAAACGGGAGAGAAGGAAACAGTCTAATCGAGAATCTGCTAGAAGGTCAAGGTTGAGGAAGCAGGTATGAGAAAAACTGTGAAGTGCCTTCAACATGTTATTAGTCTGAATTGATTTTTGAAATTTGAAGCTAATGCTCCATACATATTCTCTAGGCCGAGGCTGAAGAACTTGCACACAAGGTTGAATCTTTCACTGCTGAAAATATGACTCTCAAGTCTGAACTGAGCCGACTAACTGAAAATTCAGAGAAACTGAGGCTAGAAAATGCTAAATTAATGGTACATCATAAACCATTCCTTTCTTTAACTTCACAGGGTTGATTCGATATTTCCTGCTAACTTTAATATGGTTTATACAGGAAAAACTGAGAAATGCTCAACTTGGACATAAAGAAGACATTGTTATGAGCAACATCGATGACAAGAGAATCCGACCTATCAGTACAGAGAATCTACTATCAAGAGTCAACGACTCTGGTTCCAAGGATAGAAATGCTGAGGAAGAGAAGGATATGTTTGATAAAAAAAGCTCAGAGACCAAGTTGCGTCAACTTCTCGACACGAGTAGGAGGGCTGATGCTGTGGCAGCTGGCTGAAGGAGAGACCCGTGTTTTGATGCAGTCTCTTTAATCATGTAGTTTTGGCATATTACAAGCCCAAAATTACTGCTAACAATGAACAATATAAATTACACCTGAATACGGTTGGTATCCTTGAAAACTGATTCTCTAATTTTTACTCGTTAAGTTAACTACACCAAGGGGACGTATGTATTTCTAAATTCGAATTAGATTAAGAGAGTGTCCATGTGGCCACTATATAGGTAGTGTACATTGGAGTGATTTGAGTGTAGGTAAACTTATATCATGTCTGGTTGTGTTGTAATTTTATTCACTGGGATGTGGAGACTGGTATATGTGAATAACTAAACGCGTCTTCTACAGTGTGTCTTGCCTTCAATTATTTGGCAGGCTTCTTCGTTAAGAAGCCGGTTTTTCCAGCCAAGCTGTATTGAATCATGTAACAACTATTTTGGGTAGAACTCACTTTTACAATCATTATATTTCTCTTTCAAAACTGACGTTCACGGCGGCCCTTATAGGTTAGGTGATTTCTTGGACCTAACGTTAGCAGTCCTCCTACATTTTGGATGACTTTATGGATCAGTTGGTAACAGCCCTCTTTAGTATCTTCTCTGTATGCGACTAGGGTTATTCTGAAGGGTAATCACTTTGAACAGTGTGAGTTTCATTTATATTTGAACAATGTTTGTATCATTACAAATTCATAGACCATATACGGTGAATTCTCTAGTGCGCCCAGTCCACAGAATCTGGTGCTATAGCTTTAGAGCAACGTTGGCCCATAAAAGTCACTGGGCTGCCCACACGATTTTGAAAAAATAAAATGAAAAAAAAAACCTAAGTTGCCTTTCTTCTACACGTGAAATCCCACTCCATCTTCTCTATTCGAGTTGGGAAGAAGAAAGTCATCCATATGTGCTATTTAATAGCTAAAAAATAACCATACTATATATGATATAGCATTTTTTTTTTCAGTGAATAGTAAAGGTCGAGTGAGTCTATCACTGTAGTTACTGAAGTCCCGTATGTATAAATGAATCCATTGGTAGATCTTGAAGTTGAAACCGATGTTCCTCCCTTTATCCATTGATTGATATATAATGTCAGCTTCGTATTCCGTTCATTGCATTACATCAATGCAACGTTTAACAATAAACAAAATTGAGGCCAAACGTTGTAGGCGATTTGTGTTAATAACTGAGATTTGCATCTGCAGATTCACGGAAAAAGAGGGTTTTATAGAACAGAATATCAGAGCCAGGTTTCGATCCTGGGACCTGTGGGTTATGGGCCCACCACGCTTCCGCTGCGCCACTCTGATAATTTAGAGACCTGTTGTTGAAGTTCTATATATATAATAGAAGAGTCTCCTGTATATACCAAAAGTTATAATTTTGTTTGTCTGTATCATTCTATCAAACATTTAAATCAATGTTCTGCTATCCACGTATGTACTGGAATGAATAGAGACACTTAACATTATGTTGTGTCTCTAATGTACATATTATTTTAAGTGTCATAGTGTAAGTAATTTTTAGTACTCGTTATTAAATTGGATAGATTTAAATAATATTTAATATTAAATTAATTAAAATAATTATATTTAAATTTAAATATGTAAAAATAAATTATAAATTTATTTAATATTAAACTCAGTTCAATTCAATCTCATTTATCATTATTAAAAGTCTTAAATATTACTAGTGTTAGACACTTAAAATAACATGTACATAAGAAACAATACATATTATGACGGATAAATTTAAGTAAATTTTTAATAGAAAAAATTAATAAGTTTAATATAAATAATATTATTATTTTTTATTTACATGTTCTAAGTGGTGTAATTTTTTTCTTTTTTCAATTGATAAAATTTATTTTGGGATACAAAATCACAAACTATTCTAAAATACAGAAGGGTGATTAGAACCTACCTCACTAACAAGATATGAGAAACTAATTTTATAATAAACTACTGTGTGGGTGGGCATGCTAGGAGAGTATTATCAGTAATTTAACAAATGCTACTTACAATTCCAAATCGACTCAAGTTCAATTTCAGTTAAAATAAATAAATAATGAGAAAACGCAATTGAAAAAAAAAGGATTTTTTTTTTAGTTAAAATACTCCTTCTACTCCTTATTTTTGTTTTTTGCTTTTTTTTATCGTCATGTGTTTTATTTAGATAGCTTATATGATAAAAAAAAGACATCTGGATAATACATACTATAATTAATGACTCAAAATTGTCTTAGTTTTTTTTTTATCTAGGATATAAAATGACAAAACTATCCTTAGAAGTTATGTGAAAAATAGAATGGAAAAATCTCAAATAAAACATATTTATTGTTCATTTTTATAAATTTTAAAATCATTTACAAAATATATTTACCAAACCCTTAATAGCATGTCATAACTTTCTTAATTTACTTTAATTTAATTTTTAATTTTTTAATTTAAAAAAAATTATATACTCATTTTGTTACTTAAATTTTTGAATGTATGTATATAATAATAAAAAAATATTTTTTAAAAATATTATCGAGTATTCTTCTAATAAAATATTTTTAAATACATGTTGATTCAATATATACTTGTTTAATGTAAGATGTTTTAAAAATTATTTTCATGCAAATTTTTTTTTTTTAAAACTTATGCTATTTAAACATGTATTTTCGAGTGAAAGTATGATTATTATTAAATCAAATGAATAAATGAATCTGTCTTACTAAAGCAACTATTCGTGATGTAACGGACTAACGGTTGAGCAATATATATAGATGGATTGCATTTTAAGTAATATATACAAAAATTTGTATATATAATATGATATATTTATTATCATGAGATAGTTTTGTTGAAAATAATACTTAAAAAAAAAGGATAGAAAATGAAAATAATTGATTGATTTTCAATAATGTTTATTGTTATATAGATATTTTCCTCTAATTTAAATATAAAAATCTAAATTATAGTGAAATTTTTTATTTTTAAAAAGAAATTAACTTAAAGTGAGGCTTAAAAAAAAGGAAACTAAAGGTATATTTATAAAAAAAAATTGACTCGGGTATATTTCATGCCATTATATACTCTATTTTTTTTTTAATAATGCATTATATACTCTATTGAGCTGTGTAAATGTATCTTCGGAAAGGAAAATTCTTTTTGCATCCATTACTTTTTCTTCCTCGTTATTTTCCACTTAAAATTAAATCAAATGATTTATTAAGTACAAATAGACCAATTTGGTTTGTTAGTGAGTGCTATATATAACAACCAATAATAAATAGATATTATTATTCAAATAAATAAATAATGATGTATACTTGTTTACTTATAAAAGTATAATTATTTATTTAAAACATGTGATTAATATACATAAAGTATAAATTTTAATAATATATATTCAATAATTATTTAATACATAAGTTATAGTAAATTCATTACATTATTTAATGATATTATATATAATTTTCCTTTAGAAAAAAAGTGAGTGTCTTATGTTATCATTTGCATTATAAATGTCAAGAAGAGGGTATAAATTCGAACATATTGTACTAATCTAAACTCAAAATTTTGGGTCGGATATTGTTGGGCAATTTATATTTTTGAATGGAGTTGGATAAAAAAAAATTAAATTAAAAGTCCAAAACTCACCGATAAAACATTCAAAGAAGTTCTGGATTTTTGAATGTGCAATACCAGATATTCATACCTAAGCTCTGAATTTGTTGCTAATTAAATTAATGACTTTTTTTATTTATTTAATAAAAATAAAAGAATATATAAAAAGGCAACGTAGATGGACATTAGAGGGGTTGTCATTTATAAATCAAGTTCTAAAGTACGTGTGTCCATGTTTTGAGTTTTGGAGCTTTTTGGTGTTTGGTGGATTAGTGATTTTAAAAATGAGATTGGATTTATCTACTTGATTTGTAAATTATTACTATTTTTTAAATCTAAAATAACTCAAGCTTGTTCAAGTATTTTGACTTGAATAGAAGATAAAACTAAATTTGTTGCCATTTCTGAAAGAAGTTGAAGCAATTAGTTTAATAATTATTTTTAATAACATTTTATTCGGTTTGAACATTTAAAAAATCAAAAAGTAAAATAAAATTAGAAACATAATTCAAGTTTAGACGTCACTCGCACGTGGTGAACATCTAATCACTCATTCAAATTGAAGTTTAATTTCATAATTAAAAATTAAATATATAAATATTATAAAATAAATAGACTACACCAAAAATAAAAGAATCAAATATCTATAGTTCAACCAAGCTTAATTACTAAAGCGAAGTTTAATAATTGACCAAAAAAGTACGACTTAAAATAGGTTTCTATTATTAAAAAATATATATATTCCAGGGGATTCCCCCCATTCCTTCCTTTATAAATTTACCTAAAAAAGTGCATGAATAATCGTTAATGTCTAATTTTAAGTGTTACTCCTCCCTTCTAATAAAAAAATAAAAAAAATCCCACAATTCTAACTGGGCAACTAACAAAATATAGCTAGCAGTTGCTCTCATGCATAGTACATATTTAGTACTTTGATCATAAAGGTGACTTTTTGAAATATACTCAAAATATTATTATTTTTAGTTTTTATTGAATAATAGTGTGTTATTAATTCCTAAATTATGAAGATTAAAAGATAGAAAAGAATGAAAGATAATTTTGTTAATATTGAAAGATTATATTACAAGAAAGAGTATATTACAAGAAAGAGTGCACACTTATTTTACAAAATAAATTAAAAATATTTTTTTAAATTTTTTTGATGATGATTGAGCATCTTAAACTTATATAAAACACAACAAATTTATCACAAAACAAACTAAAATAATTTAAATATTCATTAAAATTACTTTTAAAAAAATAAAAGATGCTTTAAGCATGTGATAGATAGTCAATATGTTGTGATAGATAGTAAATATGTTTGTAAATGTGTCTTATATGAGATTATTTTTAAAAAATTGTAGTCGATTTATCTAAAATAAGTCTTTATTTACTTTAAGCATTAGTCTTTTTCTTTTTTCAACTTTAAATTGATTTAATTTGATAAATTCATTTAGATATTACTTTGAGGAGACTCTAGGTCTACTTTTTCATCTCTATTAATAGATTTGATTGAATGTTTCTTCTCTTCTACGTGTCTTTATAAAAATTTTCTTGTTAAAAAATTAAGAATAGCGTTAGATTCTTTCCAAATAAATTCGATGTCGAAATCAAACACAAAAAATATTGTTTAATTCTTCTCTAAAAGATGACTAAGATAATTTTTATCTTTAATGTGTATGAAAAACAATTAAAATAAATTGGTCCAATATTTAAAGAGACTTTAACTTACCCTAATAACGAGTATGTAAATCTTTTATGTTTGTTAGTACACATAAAAGAACTAAATTATTTAATTCTTCTCCGGTAAGAGGATTCATTGCTATCTTGATGAATCACACTTAAAAGTTGTTGAATTTTTCTTTATATGAATCTATAAGATTTTAAGATAATAAATTTACATCTAGTTATTCTATGTAAGAGAAAGAGTCTTTATTATATAATCATACTTAAAACAAAAATTACATTTATTATAAATTTGAGAATTTTATTACTAATCCTGCCAAAGAGAAATATCAGAAAATGCTTACTGATATTAAGGAGGATTGTCAAAATCTTACATCTTTGCTGCTTGATCTATTGAATCTTAATTGCGACTGCTCGGCAAAGCCTCAGAGTACTTTAAAATCTTTATTAATGTTAAGTATCCTTGTAACATATATACTACGAACAAGTCACCAAAGTTGCTTATAAACTTGAAAAACCTTTAACTTAATGAGATCTTATTGGGTTAACTAAGTTTCTAACATGGTATCAGAGCCACTGATATTATCTTTCTAGCAGTCTTATCTTTTTTGGTGCTACTTAACCCTTATAGCTTCCGCTGTCACAATAGCCGCTGCAACTACTCACCGTTGAACCTCCGACGTCTTTCAGCTGTTGTCTTTAGGTTCCGGGCCTACAATCGCCGTTGTTAAGGAGTTACGTACCACAAAGATCACTCCAACTACCGTCGCCGCCGTGCATCTTGCTCCGATAATTTTTATGCAGATACCATTGTGATCGGATTGACCAGATCTAAACAACCGTGCAAGTATCGCAACCATCGAACACCGCACGCTCCCTCACGCGCCATCCAAACAATTTGCACGTCTTTTCACGCACCACCACTGAAACCAAACGCGCCATGAAATCTTACTCCAACGACATTTCTATAAATACCATTATGATCGCCACGACCATATCTACAAAACCGTGGGCAAATTGCAACCTAATTCTGCGTCACGTGCCCGCACGCGCCACCAACAGAATAGAATACAATCATTCAGTATTTCTAATTCTGATACCAGTATCACCGTTGTGCTAATGTCCACCTTTGTTCGCCGTGTGGAGGGGACTGTTAAATTTCTAACACTTAAATTTGTAGGATTGAGCACAATCTTTTATATATTTCTATTATTTAACCTTCTAGTTGACTTTGATACCAAAACGTATTAGGATCTATTAGAAAATTACGATGATAAAATGATAAAATGATAAAAATAATTAAAAAATAATTTTATTAAAATTGACAGAGTGGACTTATACAGTGTTATTTTTTACCAATTTGTAAGAAACATTAAATGGATAATTTTACCCTTAAAAATGAAATGTACTTTATACATATAAAAAAAATCCTATTAATTTTAAAACATGGTTCAAAAAATTTAAATTATGTACCAATTAATGTAAATAAATGTAAAAAAGTATCAAAACAATAATACAAGAATTTCAAATTTCACAAATACTATGCATATTTCCTAAAATCAAGATGGAGTTTCCAAAAACTTTAACATTATTAGCTTCCAAATGTTACAGTGTGCTGGCCGGTGTAAAACTCTTTTTGGTACTAAGAATCCTAATTCTACAATTTTTATACACATTTTGTTGAGAAATTAAATTATACCGTAAAGTATAAAAATAATACAGTTATTGAGAAATTTAGTAAGATTAGTGAAGGTGGATTTAAACTGTAATTAATACTTAATTTGTTTTGTCTGAATTCTTAATTATAAAATTATATGTCTTATTTTTTTTTATTTCAAACTAAAAATAATATTTTTTTAGTTTTAAATGTAATAAAAATATAAAAAATAAACTAAATATTTAATTAAAATATTTTTAATTAATTTTTTCTAATTATATTATATAACTTATTATTAAAAAATATACTGATTAATTATAATATAATTTAATAAAATATTATTATATTTAATTTATTTAATACATTATATCAAACATATCCTAAGTATTATGTCAATGCATCTTGAGAAGATAAGCATAATTCTATAAAAGAAATAACGGCAAAGTTTATAAAATCAATGTTGCTAATGAATTGAATAATTAAAATAAAGTTAAGTTAAAATTTTAAAATTTGTAAATAATTTCTAAAATCAAGGAATACGAAATCTCATATTCATGGTTGGATGGAAAAATTCAAAGATCGTATATGAATCATTAAATTTATTGACTTGAATCATTGCCCTGCGGATACCAGCTAACACAAGAAATAATATCCAAATTAATTATGAAAATTGATTCAGTCTAATGACACCACGCCGAAGAAGTCATAATGAATTTGAAAAATTGTATTTTATGAACTGGTGCTCCACTGTTTCACTCTCTGAAATATGAATAAAACATGGTGGCATGGGCATAGATCACCTATTTATTGATTAAAACGAAGCAAATTGTGTTTCACAGCAAAAGAGCATTAGACTTTAGAAGCTCTAGCTTCCATCCAAAAACTTTATGCCTTTTTGTGTAGTTTTGCAGAGCAGAGTAATTACCAAATTCTATGCTGGCCAATATCGAAACTCTCTTTTACTAATAAATTGGAAGTTAATTTCACAGAAAAAAAAGTGTTCCGACTTTATAGTACTCCAAATGAATTTATTTTTCAATAAGGATTCCATGGGTATACTATCTCTTTGTTCATAAAGTTTGGTGTATTTAAGTTAATGATAATTAATATAACATCACTTTTATATATATTATTAGAAATTTAGTTATAATTCAAACTGATAAGATATTGTTAAGTTAATAGTTGTCTAAATTTATAATCAGTTTTACTGACTTGTTACTAATCGATATGAAACAAAGATACTTAATATATATATATATATATATATACGATAATTATAAATTTAATTATATATAATTACTTAAATTCTATTATAATTATTATTATAAATATGAAAAATTTAACACAAACTTGTATTAAATAATTTTTTTTATTCAAATAATGATTACAGTGTTTTTTTCCTATTTACTTAATTTTAATTTTAAATGTAATAATAAGGTATCAAAATATTTAAATAACAACAACTAAAACAATCAATTATTGGAGCAAAAAATTGTAACAAAGTCGCGGAGAAAATGAAAGGAAATTCACCTCAAGTTAACGAAAACAGTCATAGCAACGAATGAAAAGCAATTCTATATAATACAAGTGAGTTTTTTTATTCTTCCAATTTTTGTTATCAGATTGACCAAGTGAAGTCTTTTTTTTTCTTTTTTTTTTAATGAAAATATTATTTTAGTTTCTTTTGCTCTATTAAGAATGTGTTAGATTTTTTATTCTATTAAGTGTGAATTTTAGTTGAATTAAAAAAGATAATTATTATGAATAGTTTATGATATATTTATATGTAGGTGATTTTAAGTTCAACTAAAAAAGTATTTATATGTTGCAAGTCATATAATGTTTTACCTACGTAAGAGGTGTACGAAATTATTAGGGATTTTTTTTTAAGTTTAAAACAACAAGTATTTATTTTATGTGTGTGATGTAAGAAGTGAGATTAATAAAAATTAATTCATGTAAGTCATGGTGTGGGGATAAGATTATTTTTTTAAGTTTACATAAGTAATATTTGATTCCTAGAGTTTTCAGTTTGATTACGAGCTGATAAAATAATATGATAAAATTATTATAAATATTTTAATAAAATAATTTATATTTAGATAATTATTTAATATAATTTTTTTTAATTTTTATTATATTTAAAAATAAAATATATTATTTTTAATTTAAGATTAAAGAAAAAATTAAGATATATAATTTTATAATTATAAATTTAGATAAATTTAAACCTATAACTCCTACTAATAATAATTTTTACATAATTATATTATTATTATATTATATGATACGGTATTATTTTATAATAAAAATTACAAGATAATTAACCTTCCTTAATTATATTAACGACAAGTACTTACTTTAATAAATCATTTATTATGACTGCAAAGGTAGACCAAAAATTAGCAGTAAATAAATTTACAAAAATATCATTGTGTTTGTTTTATGTATACTAATAAATTATTTATCCTTTTTTTTATATTATTAAATCTATAAAAAATTAATTATGTAATTTTTATTAGGGTTATGTTTAAAGATATTATAAATTATAATATAAATTAGTATCTTAATATATCACATAATTATACGATAATTTTCAAAAACTAACGTATTAATATATGAAATATTTTATATGTTAAGTGGTAGAAATTTGATGAAGAATAAATTCATAAAAAAAACTAAACAAATGTAATAATTTAATAATATTTTATATATTTATTTTTAATTTAAATAATATTTAATATTAAATGATATATTAAAAAAAATTAATAATAAAATTATATAAAATAAATTATTTTTTTCTACTATGATATAATTTTTGTTATTTTCTTCAAAAAAAAATTGTAAAGGAATATATATGGTAAACTTATCACTTTACTTAGGTTTTTAATGAGCTAATCAGAAATTTGTTCGATGTACGCACTGACCCATTGACCTGTTCAGAAAAATCGAAATTCCAATAATTAATGAGTGTTGTGTAATTAGACTTTTCAAGCCGAAAGAGCATTCTGCTCTCAGTTACCCCAATTGATGGACCATTGATAGTGGAAGACTGGAGCGCAAGTAGGCTTCGCATATTTTTCTACAGTATGCCATTTGCATCACAAGTTCGTATAATAAACAGAAAAGTATCATAAGACTCATTAAATCTAAATAATAATAATAAAAATCGATATTCCAGTACTTCAAAAGTTAAAAAGAAAGCCATAAAAAAATATATATATATATATGTCAGAGTTTTAAGTGACTATTAAAGATAACTTCATGTTTTACACAACAGCCGAACAAGCTGGCTGCTATATCTCATGCCTCTCGACTAGAGCAACGGTGGCTAGCCGCTTCCATCGAGACATGTCAAGGTAAGAGAGCCAGTTTTTTAATAATATTTTAGAATTATTTAAAAATAAATAAAAAATCCATTAAATCCAGCTTAATTATCCAAGTGGATGACAATTTCAGAAAATTGATCGATAATTGTTTCTGTTAATGTATTTCTTACCATGACAAAACGAAAAAAAAATTATGTAAATATTTTTATGTGTTATAAGACAACACTAATTGGTTCTGAAACAAAACTAAGATATGGTTAACCGGGTAAAATTGCATCCTAGTTGTTACTTGAAATAGCTGAGATAGCTTTTAAAAACAGAAGGTTAACCAAAAATGTAGGCGTGTGCATTTTCACAATTATAACGACAACTTAAATTTAAGAAAGAAAAATACAAACACTGTGTATCAAAACTCCACTAGGAATATACTATCCGGTCCAAAACTAAGTTTAAGAAGATTTATTTACAGATTAAACACTTGGCTCTTCTTCTTCTTCTTTTTATGATATCTCCGCTACAGACTTTAATCAATAAATAAATAGATACTTAATATATCAAAGAATAAAACGAACACACGAATTTACGTATTTCCGCCCAGTCCACCTTGAGTAGATATTATTCGAATCGAAAGAGAAATATACGTAATACGATACAGATTTCTCACTAATAATATATCTCAAGTGTTTCCCAAAACTCACAAAGATTTTCTCTTTGAGTTTGCTTATACTCTCTCCGATTTTTTCTCGATTTTTGCCTTTTTCTTCAATGCATGAACTCTTTCTTATTTATGAAGAAGAAAGGCTCCATTTCTAAAGGTGCCATAATTTAAGCCTTAAATTAGGCCACCAATTTCTTAAATTATGCCACTAATTTTCTTAAATCACGCTAATAAATCATGCCACAAATTAGGCCACTAATTTCCCTAAATTATGCCACTAATTTGTTACTTTTTAGAGCCAATATTCAACAATCTCCACCTTGGCGAAAAGTTCATAACGCCAAGCCCAAATGCGCCCTGGCGCCCTAAGCTCGAGAGATGTTGATCAAGTTCAAGCAAGTGTTGAAACTTCGATCCTCAGAACCACCTTTGTAGCATATCTGCAGTGGTTATCTCAGCTCCGACTTTCTCGAGTATAACATTCCCTTCATCAACGATTTCCCGAACAAAATGAAATCGAACATCGAGCGTGTTTGGCGCGACCAACATGAACTTGATTCTTTGCCAAACAAATGACACTGGCCGTCGCATAGAAAACCTCCACGTTCTTTCCGAACAATACCCAAATCCTTAGTCAACCCGAGAAGCCATATAGCTTCTTTGAATGCTTCACATGCCCATATACTCGTCAGATAGACAAAGCTAAGGCCGATCGCAATGCGTTGATCTCCAACAAACCGGGTCCTCCCCGCTATCGTGAACACATAACCGGGCCAAATAGATCGACGCTATCCAGTATCTCCAAAGATAGTCGAATCCACATATCCAACTAGGTGTTTACCTTCGCTCTTGTCTCTCTCAAACTTCAAACCAATATCCACAAGCATCTACGTATGTACCGTAGAATCCACTTCACCTCACAGTTGTCCTTACCCTGGACATGCATGCATTCCACTCACCATACTACCGCGTGGGAAATATCGTGTGTCCGTGCAAAACCATTGCATACATCAAGGCACCAACATTTGCATATGGAACACGTTCCATTTGCTTCTTCTCATCGGTGGTGCTAGGTGACATTAATGCACCCTAATCGAAAGCCGAGGAGGCAATGCTGTACTTACTGGTTTGGTTTTTTCATCAATGTCAAACCTTTGTAGTACTTTCTTCAGATAATCGTAGTCCGTGTCGACAGATCGTACTTGCAACTCTATCTCTTATGATTTCCATCCCAAGAATTTTCTTAGCTTCTCCAAGATCTTTCATTTCAAATTCTCGAACTCAATGCAGCTCTCAACTGTCGATCTCCACCTCGCTTTTTAGATGCAATCAACATATCATCAACATATAAGAGCAAATAAACGAAGGTACCGTCTTCGAGTTTCCGAAAGTATACACAATGATCAAACCGACTACGTGTGTACTTCAGCTTCTCCGATGAAGCTATCAAAGCGCTGTACCATTGTCGCGGTGATTGCCTTCAAACCGTAAATTGACTTGCTTCATCTCTGCAAGCCCAATTCTCTCTGCCCCGGAATTTTAAAGCCATCCTGGGTTGAGACATGTAGATTTCTTCGTTCAAAGTACCACGGAGAAAAGTCGTTTTTGACATCGAGTCGAGCTAACTCGAGATCAAATCGTGCTACCAAAGCCAATAGTATCCGAATAGATGAATGCTTAACAACAAAGTGAGAATACCTCATCAGTAGTCTATTCCTTCTTTCTCGAGCATAGCTCGCTACAAATACCGGTTTTGTATCCGATGTTGTCTTTACCAGAAAGACCTTCCTTCGCATGTACCCATTTGCAACCAATAGTTTTCTTTCCTTTCGGGGAAGTCGGGAACCAACTCCCAAGTCTCCGATTCTCTCGTGCAGACTTCATCTCTTCATCCATTGTCATTTTCCACTTCATACTATCAACTCTTGCACGGCTTCTCCGTGTTGCACGTGGGACATCATCATCACTCACCGGAAGTGCGAATGCTACCACGTTCCGTGGTATCCGGTAGGCTTCCTAATCTCCCTTCTCGCCGAGTGAAGGGCACAGATTCTCACCGCCGATTAACTCCAGACGATGGGCGAGAGAACCTCTACCTCAACCGAGATCTCTTCTTGATCATCAATTTCATCTTCACCACGATCGGTAATTGGTGCAATCTTTCTGGATCTTACGAAGTCTCAAGCATCACCTTAGAAAGAGTATTTGGACTTTCATTCTCTTTCTCTCGAATTTTTTGTCTCAAAGACAATGTATTCGTCGAATGTAACATCTCGCTTAAGACGATCTTCTCGATTCACCACACCAAAGTCGAAATCCTTTAACTCCTTCCCTTAAAGCCCAAGAAAACCGCTTTCTTCCTGATCCGCTTGATTCACTAACATGAAAAATACGCAGTGACATCCAAATATTCGCAATGAATCATAACAGGTTGTCTGCACCATACCTCTCAGAGTTTTTCCATCTAATGCACGCAGAAGTCTCCGTGACTATATGAGTTGCATAAGACAAAGCCTCAAAATTTCAAAATGCTTCTCGCTCAATTTGGAACGAGATAGCATACATCGAACTTTCTCAACCAAAGTACGATTCATTCGTTCGCAACTCCATTCCGCCGTGTACGAGGAACCGAAAAATGTCCGATTATCCCTTCATCTTGACAAACTTTAAAGAAAGGATCCGATTTATACTCGCCACCATTATCGTGATCTCGAGCCTTTAATCTTCCCTCGCTCGTCTCGAGTCTCGATCATTTTCTTCCATTTAAGAAAGATATCCAGAACTTCATCTTCGTGACTCATAAAGGTATATCCGCATATATCTAGAGAAATCATCAATAAAAGTCACAAACCAACGTTTACCTCCAAGTTGAAGCATTCTTGGAAGGTCCCCAAACATCCGTGTGAATATAATCAAGAGATCCCTTAGTACGATGAACGGTAGGCCGAATCCCGACTCTTGTTTGTTTTCCCATTACACAATGCTCGCAGTAAATCAAACTTTCCGCCTTGCACCTTTCAAAAGACCTTGCTTCATTAAGCCTTGTGCCTTTTCACCGATACGCTCCTAAGCCGCATATGCCACAGTGCGGGAAGAATCATTTGCCTATTCTTCGAACTACTCGAGATGTACCGTCCTTCCCCGTAATCGTACACCCATCTGTGAAATACAAGTTCGCCTTCCGAGTACCTCTTCATTGCTACAAATGCACCTCGTACAACTTTCAAGACTCCATTTTCCAATGTTACTCAGAACCATCGTAATCTAGAACACCTAAAGAAATAAGGTTTTTTTTAGGTCGAATATACCTTACATTTGTAAGTCGTTCGATTGTACCATCGTGCATCTTTAGTCGTATTGTTCCGATCCCTTTGTCTGGACAATTGTCGTCGCCCATAAGCACAACTCCTCCATCGAGCTCTTCAAAACTCGAAAACCAATGTCTGCTTGGACACATATGATAAGAACATCCGGTAATCAAGGATCCACTTATCTCGAGTAGGTTTTTGATGATGAAACCGAAAAAGGCCGATTCTTCATCTTCATCGGCCTTCTCGTGCAACATTTGCATTCGACTTGTCCTTGTTTGGACAATCTTTCTTCCAAAGCGTTCTTTCCGGTGACAATAGGCACACCGCCCTTCGCAGGACGCCTTCTCGGATGACTCTCCTCCTGACTTTGATCTAGATTTCCCTATTATTTCGATCCGCCGCATTTTTTGTTGCTAGTTCTACCTCCGCTGGCGTCAATGCTTCCGATATCGAGTCTCTCGTGATCACGTTGATCCTTCTTCCTACCAAGTATTTACCAAAGCATTTGAAACATCTACGAACTTAACCTCATCCTTTCCATATAACAGGTTGTGATTAAATGTTCATAGCCTCGTGCAATGAATTCAACAACAACAAAGCTTTATCTTCATCGATAATTTCAACATCTAAATTTTGGTGATCGCCAAAATTTTATTGAAATTATCTAAGTTGCTCAATCATAGGGGTACCTTTTCAGACCGGAAACTGAAAAGTTTCTTCTTCAAGTAGTAGTCTCGTTCTCAATACTTTTCGTCATGTATTTGTCTTCTAGTTTCTTCCCGTAGAATCAAGGCTACATTCTCTTCACGACAAAGATTTCTTTTGATCTTTTCCTAAGCACCGAATAATCGTGCCACAAGCTTTATCTGCTGACATAATTCCAATCTTCATTTGAATAATCTCCGGCCTAGTCTCCAATGCTATATTAGATCATTCTCGAACAATAGATCTAATACTCACATCACACATGCCAAAGTTATTTTGTGCTGTCAATTTCTCCACCTCAAACTTTCGTTGACAACATAGTTCTTCGAGTAGAACTTGGTTTGCCATAAATTCTATTGTCAACTTGTTCACCTTCTTCGATCTCTCTCTTTATCCCCATAAGTACAAACCGATAACATAAATTTTGCACTTACAACTTAAAACGGTGTTTTTCCAAATTTTATACCTTATTTGAAAAAACGGACCGTAGTTGAATTTGGAATGGTCCAATTAGCTAAGAATAGATCAAACTCAAATGAAAACGGATGAAAATGCATCAACTCGGTCCAAATATCACTAGTGACTCGCTTGACTCCTATCAACTCTACGAGTTGACTACTAGCCAGCCAGGATTCCGTGCCTTTCCGGCGGTGATTCCGATCGAATTGAGCCGATTCTTTCACCGCTATGCTTCGTATTGTCAAGAGCTTCGATTTGATATATAATACCGCTATATTTGGCTCATACCAATTTGTCGTGGGCGGAAGAATAAATACAGATACTAATATATCAAAGAATAAAATGAACACACGTAATTTGCGCTGCTCTACACTCCGCCAGCCCGACGGGGAAATGGGCCAGATATTATTCAACCGAGAGAAATATACAGCACGCATACGTGCATTTCCTCACTAATAATATCTCTTGCTTCCCAAAACTCACGATTTTCTCTCTTTCGAGCCGCTTTTATATTCTCCTGATTTTTCTCGATTTTTGCCTTGCTCTTCAACGCACGAACTCTTTCCTATTTATGTACGAAGCGCCCCTTTCCCTAAAGCTGCGCTAATTTAAGCCTTTAAATTAAAGAACCACTTCCTTAAATTATGCCACTAATTTCCCTAAATTATGCCACTAATTTCCTTAAATCATGCCACAAATCATGCCATTAATTTCCCTAAATTATGCCACTAATTTGTTACTTTTAGAGCCAATATTCAAAAATCTCTTATTGAGAAATACACTTGAATTCTTTTGAGACTGAAAATCACTGTATAACAATAGAATCTCCAGCTTCATCTCTAAAGTAGTTCTCCACATCCCATTTTAAATAACGAAAGTCTCCATTAAAATAAGCCCAAATATCATCAAAATCATCCTTTATTACATTTCCTGGCACGCTCATTTCATCAAAGAAAATCGGAGGTGGAGGAATTTCAGAATCAGAACCCATAAAATCAGTAATAAACTCTGAATCCCATAACAAAGAATCATCATCATCATGTAAATTCCCCTCTTCTTTAATCTCTTCCCCTGTTTCTGGTTTCCACTCATCCTCTGTTTTAGGCTCCACAGGTTGAAACATGAGAACAGAGATGGGTGATGCCAAACTCTTAGACTCTTTCCCAGATTCATAATCACATATTTCCAAGTCCAATTTCACATCATCAACTGAGGCACAAATAGACTCAGAATCATACCCACAAGGATCTAAGAAATTAGTAAGAGCCTCAGATCCTCTAATGTCGATAGCAGCTCTGTCATAAACCAAAGCAGCCTCCTCTGCTGTGTCAAAAGTCCCAAGCCAACGCCTTTTTCGTAGAAAGGGGTCTCTAATTTCAGCTGCCCATTTTCCCCATGGCCTTTGTCTAACACCTCTGAATTTCTTGCCCTTTGGAAAATAATCTTCAATTGATCTTACTTTCTTTATATTCCTCTCTTTTTTCTGGTGCTTTGATGTTGTTTTTGGCTTGTTTTGTCTTCCTCTGGAACGATCTTCGATTCTAACTTCGTTGATCAGTCTCTTCACTCGATAATTGGAACCGACTTCTTCTTCATCACTAGACGAGTCTGTAGCGTCTTTGTCCTTCACATAAATCCGAACCACCTTTGGTGTTACGCAGTTTGAAGAGTTTTCTTTACCCACCATTTTGCAAATAATTGTTTTGTTCTCTTTATAATGGACTAGATTTTCATCCATTAACTCCATAGCTGTTCAATTCCGATGTTTTGAAAGGAAAAATGTGAGCTTTAGGAGAAAATAATCATTTATTTATAAGAACGGTAATGAAGGAAGAGAATTAAGATGGAGCAAAAACAGAGGGAGTTACAAAAAGGTCAGGAGTTGTAGACAATACAGTCGATAGAGCGGTCATAATTGCTATAGGAGTATATATATAAATGTATTCTGGTATCCTCCGATTTTTTTTCCTTTTAATATTTTGTTAACCGGTAAGTAATTTTTAATTACATTAATATTATCATGATAAATTTTAAATGGAAATTGATTTTTTTAAAAAAATAATAATATTAATATAAAAATAATTATATATTTTATTTCATAATTTAATAATTTAAAATTTTTAAAAATAAAAATATTAGTCTTATATTAATAAATTTTGTTAAATATTGTACTTATAAATTTATCAATAATTAATATAAAAAATTAATATTTTATAACAAAAATCACTAATATCAAAATAATTATATATTTTATTTAAAATTTAATGATTTTTAATAATTGAAATATTATCATGATATTAGTAAAAAAAATCTGATAATAAGATAATTCTTAATATATTAGTTAATAATTATTTTAATAGTTTTTTTAATTCTAAAAAATTTCCAATCTTTTCGTGTTTATTAGCGATTGAATATTTAATTAGTTATCAGAGCCCGTAAATTGTTTAATTAATTGATTACATCCGGGAAATTGATTGACAGAAGAGAGGAATCGCCGCGTCCCATTCGTAAGTATTATTTAGAATGTGTATACGGTTGCTTTGTGATTGGCTGCTATATGAAGTGAAGTCACAGCTTGTGAGACTAATTTTACTTAATGAAGTTTAAGACACGTGACAACATAAAACAGAACTTTTCTGGTCTGTGTCTCCGTTTGTAACACTCATTGTAATAATTGCATTTAAAATTAAACGATATCGGTATACCAAACCCTTAATACTTCTTTATATTAAATTTTATAACATTTTATATTAAAAATTATATCATAAATATTTTTTAACTTATAACATAAATTATTATAAAGTTATATATTACTTTATAAAAAAATAGTATTCATTTTATTTTACTCATTTTTATGTTATATTTATTAATTTTATATCATATATTTAATTTTAATTAATTATATATAATAAAAATGTAATAATATTTTTAAAAAATTCTTAAATTAAAAGTATTTTGTATTACATTTAATGTTTTAATATTTGAGTTGTCTTTCTAAGAAGAATTTCTTTGTTTATAAAGTGATTAGTAAAAAAACAAAAAAATATAATTAAAATTTGTAATATAAAAATATTATTTTTTTAATTTATATCTATTTTATATATTTTATGATTAAAAATATTTATACATTATTTTATTTTATATAATATTTAAATTAAATTACTATCTTTTAGATTCTTTTTATTTTGAATAATATATAATTAAATTTTGTTTAATATTATTAATATATTATTTTTATCATTATAAATTTTAAATATACTTTTATAATTTCCCAAAAAATATTTATAAATGAAAAAAAAATTGAAAAGCACTTTATTTTGTGTTAATTTGTGAAAAACATTTAATGAATTGAAAATCATAATGTATATACTGTGTTTATCTTCGTCATCCTATATAAAGTCAAAATAATAATATTATTATTTCTTATATTTTGATATTAAAACATCATATTTATATATTTTAATTAAATTATTTCTTAAATATTATTATTATTAAATTATAATTTAAATATTTTTTTATTAAAATATCTTAGATATTATCGTTAGAATATGTATAAAAATCGAAAAATATCAATGAAATTTATTTTCATAACCTCTAGATTTATCTATGTATAATAATTTATAGTCTATTTAATTATTTCATATCTTTTAATAATTTACTCTATAATATTCCATACAAAAATATTTTATTATATAATATTTTAAATAATTAATAAATTTATTAATCAATATAAATATTTAAAAATATAAATATTAAATAAAAATTAGTTTAAAATATAAATAATTAATTATTTTAATGTTTTATAAACTCTTATATAAAAAATTAATTTTCTTAGTTTTTTTGTTTTTTAAGTTTTCGTTGAAACCGATAATTAATATTTGATATATTTATAAAAATTATATTTCTATATCTTAATAAATATGAGCATTTAAAAAATTATGCTTTATTTGCTTGTCAATGAAGCAAATGAGAGTCTGCGCTAGGAGAATGAAGTCACGGTAACCTGATATCTTAACCATTTGAACATACTCTTAAAAAAACTTTTTTTTTTTTTTGGTAAATTCTTAAAAAACCAATTTGAAACTATAAAAAGAAGAACAAATTATAAAGAATCACCTTTATTTTTGTACAATTATTTTTTATAATAATAAAATTAAATTATTATAAAAAAATAAATATAAATTTAAATATTATTTTTATAATAAATAAAAGATAAAAAATATGAAAACAATAGAGGTCAACGATTTTAAAATTAAAAAAATCAAATGAGAAAAATAAGCGTGAATTCACCCGAGATGAGTCAAAATGGCATGATTTGCATTGGAAGTTGCAACTGGTGGGTATGTTGTGTAATAATTAAATAATATAATCGAGTTTATTTTTTAATTAATTATTACGTGACATATTAATTTTTATTAAATAACACTTGATGCGAATAAACTTATTGATATATAGTATCTTGTTTATTCTTTGATTTGAAATTAATTTTTAATAAATTATATCAAATTAAGAATATTAGGCGGATATTTATATAATTTTATTTTTACTTAAATAAAAAATATATATTCATTTTTATTATAACTTAATCAAATATATATTTTTAAATATCATAAAAAATAAACATATATTTTATAATAGATTATATATGCATAATATAGTTTAAATATTATGGATCACATAGTAAGATTTTTCTATAAAAGATTTAGATTTTGTACTAATATATATAGAATATGTTTTGCTAATAAATAAGTTATTATAAATTGTATTATATATAAAATAAATATATTTATTTATTATGTAATTAAATTTAATAAATTTATATTATTAATTTAAGAATCATTATAGAAATTTATTTTTTATATATCATAATATTAAATTTATTTATATATAAATATAATTTCCAACCTGACCTCATTATTAGAGGGTATTCTCTATATTGAAAATAAAATTTCTTCAATTATTTAGATTTTTATAAAATAAATTGACATTCTAACGTCAAATAATACTCCAAAATTCACAATAATAAAAAGCAATATCTTCCTTTATTTGAGAAGAGTATAAATTAGTATTAAAAAAATTATTTTTATTGTTATAAATTTAAAAGATGTTAAATTTATTATTTTTGTTTAATTTTTATAGTAGAATCATTAATACATTTTTTTGCTTAATATTTATACGTTTAATTTAATAAGTAATACTTTTGAAATTAAAAATATTTTAATATAATTTTATAGTGAAAAGAGATAAAAATATAATTAATTTTTTTTTGAAAGCAAAACAGAACACATTGACACAACGCAAATAAGGGAGTCAATCGAAGTGCGCCATGTGTACAACCAAACAATCATCACTACGTGAATGCTACCCAAGTAAATGGGAGCCAATCGCAATGCGCTACATGTTTCAAGTGACGTAGGCTTTGGCATGTGTCAACAAGGCGTCCATTTTGAGTTTAACTACATAATTAACGATATTTATATGTGATGTCACAGGATTTTTTCGTTCTTTCCATTGGGTTACCACGCAATTCATACCAACAAATCACAATGTTCCACATGGTGTGCCCTGCCATAATAAATTTATATTATTGCGCCATGTTGTGATCCTTTTGACAGTGTTGTTTAATTTTTCATTTTTTTATCTTATTTCTTGATCTAAAGTAGATTTGATTATTTAGATTCTATCTAAGCTTAATTTACCCTTTTAATTGCATAAAAAACCTGATGTCAAAATTATAAAAAAAAATTATCAATTTTTCGTGTCATAAAGAGAGAAAAATGCATTAAAAGTTCAAAAGAATACACAATTTGATAGAGATTCAAGAAAAGATTGGTGCTATAATTTAAGATATTGATTATATCTATTTTTCTCTCATTTCTTTAACAATTTTTATGTCTTTATTTATGAATGATCTTAACTTTATAAACAAAATCTTGTTTAGTTAGTTTATTAATCTATGAGTCTCATGAACTCAATTTTTTTATATTTGATGATATAATATTTTTATCTTAATTATGATTTTAATTTAATATATTTTGATGTTATTAATTGTTTAGCCAACAACTTATATATAGAGGCAATTATATAAATTTTGAAGAATTATGTAATTATTTGTTTTAATTAAATAATATACATAGTTTTTAGGTAGAGATTTATTATTTTTATATATATGAACCATAATTGATAAACTTAATAATTAGTATACAACTTAATTGACATGAAAGTGTAATTAAGTTAATTACTATATGTTGTAGATTTTACTTTATCAGCTAGGCTTAATTGATTGATAATTATATTGGGTGATTTTAGTAATTCACGTATTTAAAAAATTAGTGATTAAATATTTTCTCATGCAAATTTTGAGTTAATTAATTACTGTTATTTATTTTTAATTCTTTTAATTTTACTTTTTTAAAACATAAAAAAATTAATATTTATTTTTTTAATTTCTTAATAAATATATTATACGTAAAAACAATATTTTTTTATTATTATATTATTTGTTTGTAATATGTATATTTGTATATCTATTATACATAATTTGTATCTATATTTAAATATAATATAATTAATTAATTTGATGTACCAAAAACACTATATTTATAAATAAATAAAAAAACAAAAGAGAGTATGAAACTTGTTGCTGTTTATAATAAAGATGAGTGTCCAATTTGCTTTAAGTCATGCACGTACATGTTGAAACCGTGTGAAAATATACTCTTTCAGACCAAAATTTACAGATTAAATTACTATGCAGCCAGATAATTTAATTTTTAAGAGTTTATAATTCACAGCTTAATTCTCACTCTCTCTTCGTTCCCTAAACTACCGAACCATATAATTTTGGTTAGTCAAAAGTCCTGCTAATTATTTTCCAAAAGATTGGAAATTATACTTCAATTATTGAGCTCTTAGTTTATTAGACGGTATTAAAGATAATTATTGTATAAATTTTTAAATTAAAATAATATATTATTATATATAATAAAAATTATGTAATTATATAAAAATTTAATATTAACAGTAAATATAAATTTAACTTATATTTGATATTTTATTTAATATATCTAAAAATTTTATTATAAAATTATGTGCACTCAAATTAAAAAAAATTAATTTTTAAAATATAAAAAATAAACAATTAATTAAATATTTATTTAAATAAATTTTAATAATTAAATTAGTTTGATATATAATATAACTACATAAATAATTTAAATATTATTTTATTAAAATATGTATCATCAATTTTATCCTACTATATAATACAAGTGATTATAAAAAATGTATAAAATAATTATAATATAATTATATTTAGTATATCTAAATATGATAACCAAATAAATCTTTAAGTGACGCATAAATAATAGAATTTGAAGAGTTTAAAATAATTAAAAAAATATTAAAATATGTATTTTAAAAATAAAATATAATTTGTTTATTTTGGAGAGGTGTGAATGCTAAAAAAAATATCAAATATATTTTTTTAAAAAAATATATGCATAAAAGTTTTTTAATAAAATAAAAAAATTATATTAAATTAATATATTTATTAAATATGTGTATCGATATCTATAAAATTAAGATAAAAATAATATCAAATATAAAATTAAGATAATATTAAAGATAACAAATTTGTTAAGATTATTTCCCAATTAATTTGCATCACAATGTCATCACGAGTCTTTATGTCTCGCTCGGAAACAAACAAATAACTTTTTATTACTTTAATAATACATAATTACTTAAAGTGAAAAAAATTGAATGCAAAATATAAATAGAAATAGGGATCAACACAATCTATTTGAACAAATTATTTAAGATTATTAAATTGAATCGAAACTGTATGAGATCATTAAAATAGCCTATTATAGTAACCGTTTATTATATATATATATAATTTAATTTTTTAATAATTTCAATACATTTAGGTGTGGCTGATTGGTTGGTTTGGTGCATTGCATATAAATTAATAAGTTTCTTGTTCATGCAATTACAATTTTGTTTTTATATAAATATATATTGTTTAGTTGGAACGTAAAAACAGAACTTAAGCATGACCTACGAGTCAAACCTGTGATCATTAGAAAGTACCATTATCATATCAATCCACAGACTTAAACATAAGATTTACGTAAGTTAAAAGTTTTTTTTTATTAGAGTCAAAATTATAATTAAATTTATATATAAATTTTTAAATTTTTATTAATTATAATTTTATTTTTAAATATTTAAAATATTATATACATATATTTTAAAATATTTAAATCTTATAATTTAATTTTATTTCATAAATAAATATATATTTTAGTAACTAAACTAAAACTTCATTTAAAAATTTTAAAAATTTTCAAAAATCTTAAATATTTATATATAAATTTAATTAAAATTTAAATATTAATGATATATTTTTAAATTTTTAAGTAAAACAATTATGTATAATTTATATAATTCTGATTTACCCATGGATATAATTTTCAATTCGTTTCGATTTATTAATTTTTTATCTACCCCTGAATAAAAACCAGATAATTGTGTAATTGGTAATATATCACTGTATGAAATTATAAATTCATCTCATGATATTAAAAAAAAAAATTCACGAGGCAACTTCTCCCTCTTCCCACAAGAGAAATTAAGTTAAAAGCATAATTAAAATTTAAAAAATAATCATACAATTTACCGAATTTTTTAAAAGCAAAAGCCAACACTTAATGCCAAAATTATTTTACCTAAAAATATAAAAATTGAAAATACATAATCCTATTTCACAACTGCGAACTAAACGACTCATGCACTTTTAGCCCTATATGGTCTGAAAAATGGATGGAACAGAAGACTCTGAACGAGGTTTTTAGAAACAGATGAATATGGTGGGCACGAAGCAGAACATACCTTCTTGGATAAGCGCGGCAGCTACCAGGGTTGATTTTGAAGGAAACCCAACATCGGCTACGCCAGAGATGGTTTCCAAAGAAAGGAAAGAGGATTCTTTGGTAGAGCAACAACACCACCACCACCATCCTAAACCCATATCGGATGCCAATTTGAATTTTGTAGAGAGGGTTCTCTCTGCTGCTGGTGCTGCTGTTCTCTCTGCTATCCTCGTTAACCCTCTTGATATTGCCAAGGTCATGTGACTTCCAGGTGTCTTCGATTCTCATCGCAGTTTCTGAAATTACCCATTTTTTAAATTCTTCATATTTTTGAAGTTCTGATGTGTTGTGAATTGTGATAGTTCCTTTTCGAAGCTCTCATTTTTATATTACTTTCTTTATAACCTTTGTTGTTACGAAAAGGCTCCTCATATCATTTTATTTTTTTGTCTATTTGAGTCCTCACGTAATGGTCTAACGTGGAAGTTTTTCTTCTGCAATGTTGATGGTTGATTAAGAATTCCTTCTATCCAACGAACTTAGTTTATTATTATCATTATTTTTATTTTGTATGTGGCTCCTTTTAGCCATATTTCATTCCTGCAATAACCGGTAGAATGAGCTCCACATTAACTTGATTTTCTTTCATGTTGAGTATTTTTTTTTTTTTGGATGGTGAGACTCGAGTGATTAACGTACTTTATTAGATTCTATTTTTTATTTTTTATTAAAATCGTGTAATAGGATATTATGTATTAAACCTTAACACAATATTGATTTTCGGTGGTAAGCCTGAGTCAATGTGTTTTGATACTATATCAATGCATTATTATGAATTGTTTTGTCATAACTAGCCTTCCCACAACACTAGATATGTTACTGGTAAGTCTTCCCATATTAAATAAATATCATCCCACATCAAGTCAATACTTTATCAAAAATTTCATTTTTTTATCAAAATCATTTCAAAGTAAAGCCTACCACATAGTAGCAAGTTTTTACTTCGAGTGATGATTTGGGAAAAAATGAAATATTACTCCTTTTGAATATTCTTTTTCGGTTCGAACCCATTCCCTTGTGAGTAATAACACCCAATTAGTCACCTCTCCTAGACTACTGTTGTGGCGTGTTCCACGTTGAGTACTTGAATGTAAAGTAAATTTATCATTTATCTCAATATATTATATCCAAGACACTTCAAAATTTAGGAAAGCATTGATATTTTGTTGAAACTGAGTTTTTTTTTTAAATTTACCTTGCAATTTCATCCATTACTCAGAATCAGATGTTTAGAATCATGATTGCTTTAACTACAGACACGGTTGCAAGCGCAAGCAGCGGGAGTTCCTTATCAGGGGTTATGCTGCAATGCACCTTTCGAGACAAACACAGTACGTAAAGAAATATTATCCTATTAAGTGTTGCTGTTAAAATCATTGTTTACTCTGCATGAATGCTGCTTTAGAACCCTATCCAGATTATGACAGAGCCACCACTAATTTTGTATTTTGACCTGTTTTCAGATGCTTCTAGATATTAAATCTTCTACATCACGCATGCATTCAATTGTTGGCCCTGAACCTCCATGCCAACCGGGCTGTAATCAGTATAAAGGAACACTGGATGTGTTATACAAAGTTATACGTCAGGTTGGAGCAATTTTTTAACTCCTTCTCATTAAGGCATGCTAGACTTTAGTGGATTCTTTGACTTCCTTACGCTATACCTAAAAATATAATGGTGGTGCATCTGTTTGTATGCATGAAGTGTAAAGCTTGCAACCATCCTTACAGCATAATGCTGTTAAGATTCTGACATTAATATTGTTATAAAGCTCCTTAATTTAAGGAGCAAACATGGAGCAAAACATGGAGCAAAACATGGAGCAAAACAAGGAGTAAAACATGGAGCAATTCATGGAGCAAAACAAGGAGCAAAACATGGAGCAATTCATGGAGCAAAACAAGGAGCTTAATTCAAGGAGCAATTTAAGAAACCATTAATTTAAGGAGTAATTCAAGGAGTGAATTTTCCTATAAATAGATGTGTAATTGTAATGAATTAATCATCCAAAGTGTTCATTCCAATTGAGAGAAAAGCTTAGAGAGAAAAGCTTTTGTGAGAGAAAATTGAGAGTAATTTTCTTGGGTGTAATTGGGTTGTGAGTTGTGAGTGTTGTAAACACCTTGTGTAATTTCTCCCACTTTCGCAAAAAGATCTGCAGGTGTTGTCAGGAGGCCGTAAGCAAGATTCGCCGAACTCCTATCAAATTTTGTGTGTTATTTTTCTATTCTTGCTTTCCTAAATCGCTTATCGAATTTACGTTATTTCCCAACAACCGGTATCGGTATTGGTAGTGATTTTAATTTTTCGCAAGAAATAATCGGAGAAACGATCCGGAGGAAGTCGACGAATGTGGGAGCGATGGCCGCAGATGAAGGAAGGGTGAAACTCGAGAAATTTGATGGCAATGCATTTCGGGTTTTGGAAAATGCGGATAGAGGATTATCCGATCAAAGAAATCTATATCAACCTCTCTCGGGGAAGAAGCCGGAGGCTATGAAGGAAGTTAAGATTGGAATCTTCGCATGCGGAAGACCACCGGAGTTATTCGATTGACGTTATCCGTAATGTTGCTTTAACATAGCAGCGAAAGACCACTACGTCTTACGTTGGCGGTTTCTCCAATATGTATGAAGCCATCACTCAAACAAAGTGCAGCTTGATGCAGCATTGTTCAATTCGCGGATGAGTGAAGGTGCAGACGGTAGCTCGACATCTCATACGAACTCAACACGCAGTTACAACCCAGTTGAGTTCAAAGGGAAATTGAATTCGATGAAGAAATACGAGCAGTTGATACTTTTGTCTTCTACCAGTAGGTCGAATGCTACCGTCGCGGTAGAGTAGCTACGTCGGGAAAATAAGTTGAAATTGACGATGTTCGTGATTTGGTTCTCGGTGAAGAGATCCGACGTAGAGACGGTGAATCGTCTCTTCGGTTTGGCATACGAGTCAAGAGGAAGAAATTCAACCAAAGGAAATGGACATGGTGTAACCGACTCAAGGGTAGATCAAAAGACAGTGAGGTCCAATCCAGGAATCCTAATAATTCCCTATAGCCAAGACTATCGAGTGTTGGAATTGTGGAAGAACCTGCACTACAAAAATGCAAGAATGCACCGAAGGACAAGCAGTGAAGGCAGAGGACAAATGTTACTTCCACCTCGTGAGAAGATGATGCATTGATACGCTCTTTGGGGAAAGCAAGGAAGAATCTTGGGTGTTAGACTTGGAGCATCGTTCACGCTACTTCACAAAAGAATTCTTCGAGAAATACGTCCCCTAAACCTTGGAAAGGTATATCTTGGTGATGATCAACCATGTCTATTATTGGCAAGGTATAAATAAGATTAAGTTGAACGGATTTTGTTTGGGAACCCGGGATGTCGTGCATATTCCGATCTCGGAAGGAACTTAATCTCGGTGGGGCCGGTTGACTGAAAGGCTACACTACGATCTTCCATGGTGATGATTGGAAGATTTCAAAGGGGTAATGATTGCTCGAGGCAAGAAAAGTGGCACTCTTTTTTACATGGCCGTGAGCCTGTTGTTCAATTACTGGCAGCCAAGCAATGAAACACCAAATCTGTGGGCAGAGACTAGGCCATATGAGTGAGAAGGGGATGAAGATTATGCACTCAGGGAAAACTTCAGTCTACGGTGCGGAGATAGACACGTACTGAAGATCGCATACTGGAAAGCAAAAGAGAGTCACCAGACAAGTTCTGAATCCCAAAGAAGGAAAGTGAGCTTATTCACTACGATGTTTGGGGACCAATCGACGCCGTCATCTATCAGGTGGGAAACTACTTCGTGACTTTCATCGATGATCACTCTCGGAAGGTATGGGTTTACTTTCAAAGCATAAGTCCGAAGTATTGAGGCTTTCGTAAGATGGAAAGCTATGGTGGAAAATGAGACGGGTTTAAAGATCAAAAGCTCGAACCCGATAATGGTGGTGAATATGAAGACACCGTATTCAAAAATTTACGCTATGAGCACGGGATTAGAATGGAAAGAGCATGCCGGCTGCACGCCTCGACACAATGGGCGTAAATGCGTATGAACCGAACGTTCGAAAGAGCCGGAAGCATTCGTATACGGTCGGGTCTACCGAAGCAGTGCAGGCGAAGCTCAACACGGCAGCCTACTTGATCAACCGAGGCCCATCCGTTCCATTGGGCCATGAATACTGCGGAGGAGGTATGGAAATGGCGGAAAAGAGGTGAAACCTATCACATCTAAAAGTTTTCGGTTGTGTAGCATTTGTGCATGCTCCGGTGATCAAGGCGCAGAATAAGCTTGATCCCAAATCCAAGAAATGCACGTTCGTTCAAGCATGGTGAGGATAAGTTTGGCTACCGCATTTGGGATGACGAAAAGAAGAAAGTTATCCAGTAGCGAGAGATGTGATTTTCAACGAAAAGGGTGATGTATAAGTGACATACGCATAAAATAGACGCCAATGACTCGAGGCAGAATGAGTCGGTGTTGCGGTGCGGATGATGTCCCGGATACTTCCGCAACGAGACCGATGTAATGCTCCCCGACGGAGGAACTTGTTGGACAAAGCAAGACACATCATTTCGACACACCACAACCTCTTACTCCACTCTCCGTATCGGTAAGGTCTTCGACCTCGTACGTGCCTAACAGGGAATACATGGAACTATATGTCATTGACCGATGGAGGGAGCCCGAATGCTATGATGAAGCTTGTCGGACTCGAGATTCCAACAAGTCGGAGCTTGCTATGAAAGAAGAAATGAAATCTCATCTCCAACTGCATACGGGAACTAGTGAAGTTACATGGGAAAGAAGGCACTTCACAACAAATGGGTGTACCGGTGAAAGAGGAGTACGTGATGGTTCCAAGAGATACAAAGCCCGCCTAGTTGTCAAAGGGTTTCAATGAAGGAAGGAGTTGACTACACCGACATTTTTGCTCGTTGTGGCTTCAATACTATCGGATCGATTATTGAAAGCATTGTAGCCATCGAAGATCTTCATCTTGAATGTGACGCTTGGATGTGATCGCATTCCTTCATGGAGATTTAGATGAAGAGATTTACATGTACCAGCCAGAAGGTTTCTCAGAAAGGGGGAAGAAGAACATGGTGTGCAGACTTAAGAAGAGTTTGTATGGCCTGAAACAAGCCCCGAGACAATGGTACAAAAAATTTGATGCCTTCCGTACCTGAGAAGGTTTCGGAAGTGCAATGCGTCGTTGTTGCATACTTCAAGAGATATAAGTCCCGGTTATATCATTTTACTACTTTATGTTGATGATATGTTAGTGTAGCGAGGTTCGAGATATGGATGATATTAAAAGGTAGAAGCGGAAATTGTCAAAGGAATTTGACATGAAAGGCTTGGGTCCAGCAAAGAAGATTCTTGGAATGCAAATCACAAGAAATAAGAATAAAGGCTCCTTGCAGGTTATCTCAGTGAGTACATTAATCGTGTTATGCAAAGATTCAACATGGGCGATGCCAAACGATTCAAGACACCCTTGGCGGTCATTTTCGCCTATCCAAGGATCGGTCCTCGAGACGTAAGAAGAGGGAGAATTCATGGCTAAGGTTCCTTATGCCTCGGCCTATTGGAAGTTTAATGTACGCACCTGGTATGCGAGACCAGACATTGGCCGTACGGTGGGAGTTGTTAGCAGATTTATGTCAAATCCAGGAAAAACTCATTGGGAAGCGGTCGAGTGGATTTTGAGGTATCTGCGAGCACCACGAAAAAAGTGCTTGCAGATTTTAGTAAAGGAGAGTTAAAAGTACAAGTGGTATGTAGACGCGGACTTTGGAGGTGAAGTTGATCACCGAAGAAGCACCATTTGCTATATATTCTTTGTTGGAACTACAATTAGTTGGATGTCACAAATACGAGAAAATTGTCACTCTATCCACCACAAGAGGTGAGTATGTAGAAGAATCAAGCTAGTAAAGAGATGATATGGCTTGAGGTTTGTTAATCGAGTGGGATTCAAACAAGAGAAGAATGTTCTGCGTAGTGATAGTCAAAGCGATACACTTGGCGAAGAATTGACAAAGATTTCATTCTAGAACAAAGCATATTGAACTTCATATCACTTCATCGATTCTACATTGGAAGATGATGTGTTAATACCTGGAGAAGATTCACAAGCAAAATCCAGATATGTTAACAAAGGCTGGACTATTGACAAAGTTGTGCTCGACTTCGGTTGGTCCGCTAGAGTAACAAAGACTAGAAAAAGTCATTGACGATCAAGGTGTGAAGACAGTTGAAATCGATCTTAGTGGGAGATTGTTATAAAGCTCCTTAATTTAAGAGAAAACATGGAAAGCAAAACATGGAGCAAAACATGGAGCAGAAACAAGGAAAGTAAAACATGGAGCAATTCATGGAGCAAAACAAGGAAAGCAAACATGGAGCAATTCATGGAGCAATACAAGGAGCTTAATTCAAGGACCATTTTAAGGAGTAATTCAAGGAGTGAATTTTCCTATAAATAGATGTGTAATTGTAATGAATTAATCATCCAAAGTGTTCATTCCAATTGAGAGAAAAGCTTAGAGAGAAAAGCTTTTGTGAGAGAAAATTGAGAGTAATTTTCTTGGGTGTAATTGGGTTATGAGTTGTGAGTGTTGTAAACACCTTGTGTAATTTCTCCTTTCAAGAAAAGATCTGCAGCAGGTCCGGAGACGTAAGCAAGATTGGCCGAACTCCGTTATCAAATTTTGTGTGTTATTTTTCTATTCTTGCTTTCTCATAAATCTGGCTTATCGGGAATTTACGTTATTTCCCAACAAATATAACTATTATGCGCTTGAATTACTGCCCCCCATCCCACTGGTTTGATCACATTACTATTCAGTAGAGTAGGCAATTCAATCACATTTTATCAAGGTTGTGAAGAAGTGAGTTTGTGCAGGAAGGCTTTTCAAGACTTTGGAGAGGCACAAATGCCAGCTTAGTGTTGGCTGTACCAACTGTAAGTCCTCTATTAGCTAAAACATTCATTGTTGTTTGCTCCTTCATGGTTCAAATTCCATGCACATGCATATTATATGTACATTTCATAATTGCTATGTTGCTAAAAGATGCTGCTTTATGTTTACAATTAGGTGGGAATTTACTTGCCTTGTTATGACATTTTTCGTGATTTGATGGAAGATATTGCAGCAAATAAGGCACCAGCTTTCACTCCATATGTCCCACTACTAGCAGGGTCACTTGCACGTTCATTAGCTTGTGTTACTTGCTACCCCGTTGAACTAGCAAGGACCCGTATGCAGGTAACTGATATTGGCTTAGCAAATTCCTTGTTTCATCTAAAATCATACTAGTACAATAATTGCTAAAATATCCCGACTCATGAATTATTTTTCTTTTGTCTAAGTATAATAACCATGGTGATGTACTCTCGTACAATAAGAATAGGGAAATCAGGGTTCATTTTGTGTTTATGTTGATTATGGGATTGTCACCCTCTATAGACTACGTCTGTTATCTTATATTGATGAATTTTTCTTTTATTATCAGTCTGGGGTTTAGATTTTATCATATTTTCTTCAAGATATCTATCAATAGAAACTTTCTTTTTTATGTCAACACCTTGATCAGTGTGGTGGAATGCAGCAGATTATACTATTACTCTCCCCTGCATAGTGTATTAAATAGTTAGAGTTGAGTGTTGATCATGAGATTATTCCTTGCTTCTTCCCCAGTAATTTTCTTCGGTCACTTCCCTGTTCTCGTTGTGCATCAGATCTTCTTTTGCTATGCATAGGATAGGTTTAATGTATGTTGTCTTTATTAGACAATGACTTTTAAGTCTACTTAATGTCACGACTTTAAATTTCAAATAGCGATCGTGCGGTATTTAGCACGATCCGTTACACTAAGTCTGTCTTTCAACCCGAACGAAATACTCCAAAGAGACTAGAAAAAGACTTAGAGATTTAGAGTATTCAAGAGCAAAACAAGAACTATAGAGAGAGTTTGTAAAGAATGCCTTGTTTTGCTCTAGAGAGAGATTATCTTACAATTTCTCAAGATGATTACAAATAAAGACCAATAGGTCTATTTATAGTGTGGCACCAAGCTTAAGACTATGTCACAACTTTCTAGATCCTTCTATGTCTAGAATGTACAAGATTGTTCTAGTTTTATCTTCAATATGTCACAAGGTTCATGGACCTTCTAGCCAACTCTAGAGTCTTTTAGGATTGTCTAGTTTTTTCATGCAAGTTCTAGGATGTTCCGTAATCTTCTAGAGACTTCTACATCCTTCATGAACCATCTAGCACGTTCTAGAATATTCCAACCCCTTCTAGCGCCTTTCAGCACATGCTAGTATACTCTGGAACATTCTAGAGTCTTCAAGGCTTGAGTTGAGTCTATCCAACTCTATCTTCTTCTAGACATCTCTAGACCACTCTAGAACTTTTCCATGTAGAAAAGTCTAGGTCCTTTAGGCAAACACCATTTCTTTGGATTTTAAGGGACAATTTGAGCGGGACGTAACACCTTCCCCCACTCAAGTTCGTGACGCCCTCGTCGCGCCTTTAAGCTTGAACCTTTCTATGTAATCTTTGAATTGCCACAAAGAGTCTTCAGGTTCCCAACTTGCCTCTATGTCCGGGGCATTCTTCTACTTTACCAAGTATGTCCGAGGCATGCTTTCTAAGCTAGAAAGCATATCTTTCGACTTGGCTCGAGACTCCTTTGGTGGTTTCTGAACTTTCTCATGCCCACGTTCCATTGGTGGAACATCCACGCTTGGTGTAGATGGGGCACTGTTCTTCATTATACCAAAGATAATAATGCTTCAACCTAAAGCTTTGATACCAACTGTCACGACCTTAAATTTCAAATAGTTATTGTGCGTCACTTAGCACAGTCAGTTGCACTAAGTATGCCTTTCAACCCGAACGAAATACTCCAAAGAGACTAGAAAAAGACTTAGAGATTTAGAGGATTCAAGAGCAAAACAAAAACTAGAGAGAGAATTTGTAAAGAATGCCTTGTATTGCTCTAGAGAGAGATTATCTTACAATTTTCCAAGATGATTACGAATGAAGACCAATAGGTCTATTTATAGTGTGACACCAAGCTTAAGACTATGTTACAACTTTCTAGATCCTTCTATGTCTAGAATGTACAAGATTGTTCTAGTTTTATCTTCAACATGCCAAAAGATTCTAGGACCTTCTAACCAACTCTAGAGTCTTCTAGGATTGTCTAGTTCCTTCATGCAAGTTCTAAGATGTTCCGTAATGTTCTGTAATGTCCTAGAGACTTTTACATCCTTCACAAACCATCTAGCACGTTTCAGTTAGTAAGAGGGATCTTGAACTAAGAAATAGATTCTAGAAGCTAAAAAAGGGTATCCTGAGCAATTTCAATAATCGGGTTCATTGATATTCCTACCTTCTAGGCATGCTAGTATACTATGGAACAGTCTAGAGTTTTCAAGGTTTGAGTTGAGTCCATCCAACTCTAGCTTCTTCTAGACATCTCTAGACCACTCCTAGAACTTTCTCATGTAGAAAAGTCTAGATTCTTTAAGCAAGCACCATTTCTTTGGATTTTAAGGGACAATTTGAACGGGACGTAACATTAAGCTATCATGTGTACTTTCCATGTAATACTAGTTTTTTATTACAATGCTCATATTGCTTCACTTCTGTACGTAGGCATTTTCTGAAGCCAAAACTGGTGCAAAGCCTCCAGGAGTTTGCAAAACACTACTTGGGGTCATCAACCCTATGACGAGCACAAACCACGTTCAAAATTGTAAGTTTATGACAAACTTTATACTTTAATCCCACAAATTCTTTATTTTCTACCACTCATTTTCCTTTGCAACATTTACCAACGTAGGACTAGATAATGTAGTCCTCACATAATCTATTGTAAATGCAGTTTGGCATACAGATTGATCTTCGTTGGCTTTGCTTTATTGGTTATTTTAGTTAATATGTTGTTTGCATGATTATTTAGCATTGCAAAGATACCGTGTCTTATGGACTGGCCTTGGGGCTCAACTTGCTCGTGATGTCCCATTTTCTGCAATCTGCTGGTCAACCCTTGAGCCAGTGAGACAATGCTCATTTTGTGCCAGCTTTATTTTCAATTTCTTTCCACTTATTATTTTGGTCCCTATTAATGCAGATAAGGAGAAGTATTATTGGCCTGGTTGGTAGCGAAGCAAGTGCAGCCAATATATTGGGGGCAAATTTTTCCGCTGGCTTTATTGCAGGTAGCCTTGCAGCTGCTACAACATGTCCCTTTGATGTGGCACGAACACGACGGCAAATAGAAGTTATTACTCTGCATGATTTTCTTCATTGAAATATTTTAAGGTTTACTTTGTGGCATCTTTTGTTGAATGATCCTTCTGTATAGCTACCTGCTTGTCACATCATCATTGCTATATAGTGGAGCCTAGAGTACCTATAAACAGAAAACATAGCAAATGGTTTGAAAACTCCATAGAAGATTTCAAATCCTTAAATCATGAACTTGTAATTTTTCCTCGTGTTGTACAAGGGTGCCATTGTTGACATGCTTATTATCTTGGGACTTTGAGTTTTGTATCCTCATTTATATTGTTACTATTTTAATACCTATAATTTTGAAAGAGGTTTGGTTTGTGTGAATTTGTGGCTTGGAAGAGGATAGGTTCCCACTTTTAGCAATTCCTAATAAATCCAATGATGGATAGTAAGACTCTAGTAGACCTTGTCTTGTGTCCCTTTGATGAGAGCGGTAATTCTGTAATTAGACAGCTATTATTACACTATTACTTATTTGCTTGGCTGATGAGGGTGTTGTTGGTAATTTCAGAAGGATCCTGCAAGAGCATTGAGCATGACAACTAGAACGACTTTAGCAGAAATATGGAGGTAAGTATGTGGTACATTTTACTAGAAGACAGATATATGTGGGCAGAGACTTATTTTATTGATTCTTATAGCCTTGAATGATCGAATTTAGAGAAATATTTGTCATTCAGTTGGGATTAAATCATCAGTGTGTAGAAAAGATGAAAACAATTTGATGAGTGGTTCATATGCTCGGAACAGGGATGGAGGAATAAGAGGTCTCTTTACAGGAATCGGTCCTCGAGTTGCTCGTACAGGTCCTTCTGTCGGAATAGTAGTCTCCTCCTATGAAGTTGTCAAATATGCTTTTGCATCGTGATGCCTACTCCCTCAGTAATTCGCAGGCAGAAGTTAATATCTTTGTTGACTGGTGCCTAATGATGAGATGCTGAGTTGCTGACTTACACAAAAGCTTTAACCATACTTTACAATTTATATCAAATAGATCTTGCTCAAGATTATGAATGGAGATCAGTCAGTATCACTTCAAGTTCTCTCTCTTTCAATGAAGATGCCTCTTTGATTTCTCTGTAAATCTCAATCCTGCAACGTGAAAATGTGGAATACGGTGTATAATCTTTTTTGGCTTTTCCATGCACTTTAAATTTCAAGAAAGATATTAGTTTCCTATACTTTCAAGAAAAGTTAAAACATTTTTGTTTTGCTCCTCTCTCAAAAATTCTCATTAGTGTGAAGATTACAAATTTTTTTTTTAAATTATGTTGTAATACCTTATTTAAATACTTAAATAGAAAAATCATCAATCTCTTCTGTTTCCTAAAATTCCATCTCTTTCATCAAACCTTACTAGTCCACTGTTTCCATATTGGAATTCCAACTTGGTTTCAAATACTTCTGGATATCATGATCATTGCGGAGTAAAGTTGAGAACGATATTGGGGATATAGAGATCCGTTAGAATTTACCCGAAGGTTGTGTGGCCTTGAAACAGTAATAATACTATGCATGCCTCCAAGGCGTATCCTTTTCTTCTACTCTCTTTCTACTATTTTTATAATTTCACTATGTTTTCTTTGTGATATTATGAAAGGTACTCGTTAGATTATTCCAATGTTAGCCAAGTGAATCTTTATATTTTTCCTTCATTATTTTACACATAAATGATAGCCTTTTACCACTTATACATATCTTCTTACAACGGATATATACATTATTATCTCATACGTTTCATTCAAAAATAAACTATTTTTTTTTTTATTAATTATTGCGTATCTTAACTGATTTAGTATTAGAACTACTTACGTTGGAGAATATGGGGAAAAGGCCATACGTGTTACAAGCAAAAAAAAAAAAAAAACCAATGATACTCCTTTATTTCCGAGCAAACCAGAGGCTTAAACTAAATAGAAACGAATAAAAACCAATAATGATAATAAAATCTCTGAACGACATTCCAATGCCTATTTACAAGAATAATCAAAGAAAATCAAAACAAGACAACCAAAATGAAAAGAAGATATACTTGCTGCATGCAGCATTTATAAAGAAATTAACATTATTTTCTCTCATAATTTGCTTGGAAGAAATTGTAGGAAAATGCCTCGAGTGGGTGAATTAGGTAGGTAAGCACCAAAGCTACCAGCATCAATACGTATGCAATCCCTTGGTCAATAGATGTCCCTGAAAAATCATTAACGACAACAATAACAACAACAAATCAGAAAAAAATGTAAGAAATAAATAAAATAATAAAATACTGATCTTCTTCTAACTTGTACACATATTTGAATCGAAATATTGAAAATATTAACAAATGGTTGAATTATAAATGACGTGCGTAATGCGAAGGAGATCGAAAACAAATCAAAAATTGAGCCTAGAGAAAGCGAAGAAATCAAAAGCAAATAAAATACGAATTTGAATGAGAGAAATCAGATCTAAAGCGCACAAAAACATGAAGGCAAAAAAAGAAGAGATAATTCACAAGAGAAAGTGAATGTAGATATATACCATCACTTGTGGGAGCCGGAGCCGGAGAAGATGTTTGGGCATCAACGACAGCGAAAGAGAGGACAAAGATAACGAAAACACCAGCTAATGCCTTTGTACAAAAGAAACCACCTGCCATTACTTATAATTTCTTTTTCTAAGAAGCTTGAAAAGCTTAAAGAAATTGTAAGAGATAGGCTCAATAAAACTGAGCAAAACTAAGGACAGAGAGAGAGAAAGAGAGAAAGAGAGAAAGAGAGAGAGAGAGAGAGAGAGAGATTGTATCGTAAGACGAGGAGAGTTTTTCAGCTCGTATCGTATTTATATACGAAGATAACGAGAGAAAGGCTTGATCATGATTGGTCAGGAAGGAGAAGCAAAGAGAGCAATTAACGGCAGGCCATTTTCGGAATTTCACATCGGATATTGCATTCCTTATTAGACTATGATTTTCAAGCCATGTGGATGATGGGTACTCATTTTGGCTCTTCTTTTTTTTTCCATTCACAGTCCATCATTTAAAGTTGTCTTCTTCTTTTTTTCTTTTTAAATACAAACAATAAACACTCATTAAGTATGACTCGTTGGGTTACTAATTAAATCCTAAATTTTGATTTGTGTTATTGTTAGAATAAATTTTATTAGTGTTATAGTAATATTTTTATTTTAAAAAAATTTAGAGCATTAAATTTAAAAAATAAAATATTTAATTATTCTAATATTAATAATTTTTGCTTTGAATGGTAAGTATACTTATCCCACATCGACTAGGAACAAGGCAGTAAAGCTGCTTATAAGTTTAGGTAACCCTTAACTTAATCAAATCTTATTAGGTTGAGTTAGACATGAGTTTTTAACATGGTATCGGTAGGCTCTACATATGTTTGGATCTAATTACCTCTGGATCTGTTAATTAATGTCGCTTTGCGCACGATCTTATGTTAAAGCTCTGCTTCAAACCAATAAGATCTCATTGGGTTAAAGTTTGACCAAGCTTATAAGCATTTTTGATGTCTTGTTTCTATTCGATGTGGGATAAGAATACTTAACATTAAAAATATGAGTTTTTTAAGTTCTCTCAATCATATCATACCATCTATAACTCTGAATTAAAACATTAAATTTGATTGAATGAATATTATTGTATCAAATTTAACTAAACAATATTTACGTATGAATTAAAAAATTCAATTTTTAATATAATATTTAATGTTGTGGTTGAAAAAAATAACAGCTTAATTTAATTTTTAATATAAAATAATATAAAATTTGAAATAGATTAGTGTTAAGTGTTCCCGATTATCTTACAACCTTACTACCTAAAACAGTCATTTAAAGTTGTCGCTCGCTCGTATTTCTTTTGACTTCTATTATTGTTTTTAAGTTTCCGTCATCTGTGATTCTATTACCTAAAGTGGGCCATACTTAATCTTTTTAACGGAATCAACGGCTACATTTTGGATACGTTAGTTTTGAAAGAAAAAAAATATTTTTATTTAGTACTTTTATCTACAATAATTTGATAATTCATAGTAATTTGTATGTTAGTCGTTTATTGATAGGAAGAATTATGTTTAAGGTCAATTAAATTGACCATTATCAAAACAAAGTTTATATTTTTAAAAATATTTAGTCATTAAATTATGAATGAAACATTGACCAACCCTCGTACAATCCAGGGGAGATCCTCAGTAATGGTAATCCTTTCGCTCTTCCACGGACTTATATATGTACCAAATGCTAAAAAAAAAGGGTCTAAGGTCTGATGCGAATAGGGATGGGCAAAAAAACTGTAGATTCGGTTATCCGAACCGACGGTTCGGTTTTTAACCGATAAATTTTAGAGGCGGGGACGATTTCGGATAAAAACCGAATATGAAACAATGGTTACGGTTTGGTTACAATTATACTAAAACCCATACATAAAATTAATTATATTAAATTAATTAAATTATAAATAAAAAATTAATTATATATATTTAATAAATTAAATTATATATATTTTTTGGTTTTTTTCCCGAGATTTTTTTCATAACCGTCCCGAACCGTTACCCGCGGATAAAAAACCATCCCCAAACCATAACGATTTTCGAGCAATTTCGGTTATATGTTTTATAATTCGATTCGGGAACGATTATATCAAAAACCGTCCCGCCCTCCCCGTGCCCATTCCTAGATGCGAACCTATGAACTTAATCATGGGCCAGTAATTTCAACATTACACGATGTTGGAAAACAGGCCTATCACGTGGGTAGAGAACGTAAAATTTTCTTAACAGCTGTGTACAACATATGAAATAAGTTTGCGATAGGGCTTACCTTTTTGTAATCTATGAAAGTTATTGGAAAAACTAATAGCTCAATTAATTGAGTCCATCTCCTCGGAAACATGATCAATTCAACAAATCTCATTCCTTCCCCTTGCTTATTGATTTAACTAAAAAATATTACTTCTAATTTAGCCAAACGGAATGGGAGATGGTTTCTAAAGCCAACACAAATTACAAATAATGTAATGCTCAAAACCAAGGTTATAGGACGCCATCATTATTAGGGAAAGGGCTTCCCTAACCCCAAGACATGCAGACCAGCAATTTGATCATCCGATCATCTCCCATATTAATGGCGTGGATTTGTTAATTCAAGTAATACCGAGAGATAAAAAGGAGAGAACCTGATATGGTGAGATTCTAGTCTTAAGTTAAATGAAAGGCTCATAATTAAAAACACACACAACAAACACACCACTATATATAATGGAAATTACACAACCAACAAAAAAAAAAACAACAGACAACGATGTCAATACTTTAACAAATCCTCTATGTCTTGCACATTGGAACCAATTCTTTAACCTGCAACCAATGAAATTTAAACTACTTTATTCGAAATTTATAATTGATTAAAAAAAGAAAAAAAACTACTCTCATATAAAGGAATCCCACATGACTTAATTTAAAATCAATATGAATGCTCCAAGTTGCATCACAAACTTATTATTGAAAGCATTTTCACCCAGAAACATATACTCCAGATTTTAAAAGACAATTAGATAAGTATAATGATAATGAGAGCTGAAAGCAAAACCCATGACAGATGGCATTACACTGCACTAGCATGTTCTATGTTGCTGAGGTATTTGCACCACCAAATTCAAAAAGGGAAAAATTAAATAAAATAAATAATTACGGGATATGGTGTCCTTGATTCTACTCATGAGGATAAAAAAATGGAAGATAAACTTACATTTATTCACACTGATAATTTGGGGTCCACTGTTCCGGAAGCATTACCTTCCCCTGTTAAAAGACCGTCTGGATCCTGCAAAAGAACACCTTCACTAGTTAACTTTAGAATTGACAAAAGCAAATAGAACTGCATAAGTTGGGTAATCACCTCCATTCCCCATTTGATGTAATCTGGTGACTCACAGGCTTTATATTCATCAACCAAACTCTCAATTATGTCCCTTGATTCATCAAATTCGGACAGGTCATTGTCCTGTCCATGATTTCTATTGGGTTGAGATAAGTTCCAAAAATAAGACAATCCATTTGTTCAGCTGCTACAGCCTAATAACTAATAAGGTATAAAGAGGTCGACTCTATTAAATAACTTCTAATCACACACGATAGCTTTAGGATCGAGAAAAATAAATCATACTAGCAAGATCCAGGAATATACAAATAAGTTTTGCAATGACACTCTCCATACTATTTTAAGGGCTAACAACTTACGGCAAACATTGGAAACTTCCGGTAGTTGTCAAGAAAGGCTTGCTTCTTTCTCAATTTCTCATATTGGCTCAAACACTTGCTGAAAAGGTGCCGGATGCTTGTATGGCTCGCTAGCATGAGACCACTAACCTAAAAGATGCAACACACAAAGCGGCTTTTGCTATCAATTTTATAAAATATCCTTGCAATAAGCAGCAAACTAAATTATAGAAAACTAGTCTTTACTCAAATATGCCATACCAATAAATCTCAATCTCACAGCATCAAAACAAAAATCTAGACAATAGAATCTACTAAAAGGAATTAGATCCCTACCCTGTGAGCAGTTTGAACATAGGGAGACTTTCTAGACAGAGCAACCTACAAAAAGCAGAGAAATATTACACAACTGTGTATAAGTGAAATGATAAAAAAAATAAAAACCTGAATGTTACAATTGTTTGCTTCACTGTTACAAATAATTAATTAAATGGAAAGAAAACCTGAATGCTAGCAGGGCCCCACTCAATAAAGTTGACAAGCTTTCTTTCACGTATTCTTTGCAAACTCTCATGAACCTGATTTATGAAATAAAAAAATGGTCACATGCAAAAAATTAAGGCTAGTAGTAAAGCGACTAGCATATCACAAACTTGAAATGTGAACTCCGAGGTGGCTTAGACTTGTCAAATCAGAAAAGGATGAGTGCAAAATTTTCAGTTGGAAAATATAAGATCTTGATAGAACTAATAAGAAAATCAAGATCAGAGAAACCAACCCTTTATAGCATATCATAATCAACAGCGAGTTCTTTGAGCGACCAGAAAATATAAAGTAAGAACTCAAGATTCTATTCATACGAAGCACTACTTGCCATTACCTCCTTATAGTTAACCAGGAAGTTAAAGGACTTTAGGTGCCAATCTAATATCCTCTCAGCAATATTAAACCCACAGCTATGAATGGAACAAAGAAAATCCAATAATCTACATTGAAATATGGAAGCATATTATTTTCAGTATAAGAGGTACCCCAGATAGGAATCATGATAAGTTTCATTACGAACCCCCTTCTTGTACAAAATCGTACATATCTCGATTTTGGATTTCTATCCACCTTTTGTTGATTGGGTTAATCAAGAACTTAAAAATCAAATGAACTTGTGCTCATCTTTCAAAAAAAATTCCACCTTTGTTTATGCAAGTGTACATCACATTTATTTCATATGTACATGTGTACATTTTTCAAATTCCCCCTCCCCCCTAAATTTATGATTAACACATGTTCAACATAAGGCAGGAAAATTCTGAAATCAGAAATATGCTTGATATTTTTATTTATTTTTATTATTATTACGAGAAAGAACTAGCTAATAGTTATACTCTAACTACTGGCAATGAAGCAGCATCAACAGAGTATAAATCGAGGTGCTGCTTTACATGGCCAAAATCAAGACCTAATGCATTTTAACAAAGAAAATTTACAATTTTAATACAAGCATTACTTCTTTGTGTGATGTCGAAAGCAAGAACCATAGAAACATTATAATATGAAAGATGGATGATAAACATGATCCATCAAATATTTTGTTATTACCTGAGTGGGGTCTACTTCTCCTTGAATGATGTTCAATATTGATATGTACTTGGCTTGACTAGCTTCTTTGGTTCGAGCATAAGATGAAACCATGATATTTTTTGTCTGCAAAACATGATATGGATGTCATATGGGTAAACTAACTATACTTTAAAATTTATAATAAAAATTCCTTACCTGTAGAAGTCTTCTCATAACATCCAGCACAGTGGTTTTACGAATCACATTGGCCTGCAATGAAGAGATATTTGAATAGGGAATCCAAGATCAACTATCCATCTCAATATCCCCCACCTAAATATATACATTCAAGTATGTAGACATGTACGTGCATATCTAATTCTTACCTGGCGCTCCACTGTGAGAGGTGTATATCCTGTCATTAGAAAATGACATCTCGGTGTTGGAATTAAGGATGCAAGAAGACCAACCAAATCATTGTTCATGTATCCTGGGTACCTCAAAGTGGTTGTACTGGCAGACATTACAGTAGAAACCAATGAATTTGTTTGAGCAAAGGTGGGGTTTGATAGATGAAGGCGCTCAACGGCAATTCTATTTAATGCAGTGTTATCAAGAACAACAACACAATCAGCATTAAGTGTTAGTCGCTTAAGTGTCAAGAGTGAGTTGTAAGGCTGAACCACTACATCACTTGTTTCCATCTGATTGGGGAACACACTGTATGTCTGAACCAATTTTTTGCTGTAGCGGTCATTCAGAGTCTCCAACAGATATGAACCCATACCTGCATTACATTAGAAAGAAGTCTCAAACAGTGCACATGCAGATTAGAATTTAACAATCATGAAGAGATTATGCTTGCAAAGCATAACAGAGAATTAATGTTATTAAGATCAGAACAGCATGGGAATGCTTAGGGTAGCAATCAATGACAAGTTTATCAGGTTTATATTTAGTTCACATAATATGTACATGCTCTTCTATATAAGTCTAGCAGGGAATGATTTCACTTAGCCATAAAGCCAAGACATTTGGAAAATAGAAAGTACAAAGAACCAATACATTTGCAGTTCTGGAGCTAACAATTTACTGACATTATATATAATCCAGAAAATATTCAGTTGCAAACCATCTAAGATGTAAAGATAATAAGGGTTGAAGACAAGCCAACTAACCTGAGCCTGTTCCACCAGCAATAGAGTGGCACAAAACAAACCCCTCCAGACTATCACTTCCATCTGCTTCTCTATCAATCATGTCCATTATATCCTCTTCGACACCCTTTCCCTATTGAAAAACTAAAAACTTCATATTGAAGAAACGCAGAGAAATGATCCTGGAGAATACGAGCATGTGTATCCCTCATATTCAACACCATAATTCTCCTTGCAAACTATTTACATAAAAGCAGCAATATGCATAGCCCATGTGAACCAAAACTTACTACTAATGGGAAAATTCAGCTTGCCGACACATTCTAAGTGTTGCATTCATTGTAGTAATAGGGTGTTAAAATATCCTGTATGCAACTGACTCATCTGCATCACTGCCACTTATTTCTGGTGTAAATCAAATATTGTTTCATTCAACATGATATGCAACCATCTCAATTGTGATAATGGTAACTTAAATTTCATCTTCAGCATACTTATGAATATTTCTGCAGATATTTGTCCACGAATGACAACCCAAACTAGCATTACAAACATGCAAAACTTAAACTATAGAAGAGAAGAAATAGAGAGCATAAATGGTTACTAACAGGTAATACTAGCATGATACATAAGAACATACAGAAAATACTTCCACATAATAGTCTGAGCAGCAAACCTGATGGTATCCGCTTGCCCAATTATTTCCAGCACCACCTCCATGATCCGAAACAAAGATGTTCTCGTGATTATAGAGATTCCGATATTCACTGTTTTGAATTCCATTAATCACTCGAGGCTCCAAGTCAATCAATAAAGCTCGTGGTATGTAGTGCTGATCATCAGCTTGATAGAAAAATACATCCTTACGATCACCCCCCTGAAAATTTCTATTTCAGCTGCAGATCAAAGAGATAAATATTTGTACACAACATGACTGAAAGAGTCCATGGGTCACATTTTTTCAGTTGACATTATAATGTTGTATGAGTACCTAGTACCTACCTCCTAATAACCCTCTCTATTTTTGTAGGGGAAAAAATGAGTGCAGAATATAAACCATGACCACTTCCAATCCTAAAAGCATATTTCATATTTGAACCATAACTCAACAGTGAGACATAAAATGCTCGACGGTCTGATCATCCTTCAATTTTTCATTAGCTCATAGCCACTACCACGGGAGGTCCAGGTAATTCAGCCAGAAACTTTAAGTTTGCTTTCCACTCTCTAATTAAAGGCCAAATTAGAAACTTTCAACTCCAAATTAATCAGGAAAAACAGAAAAGGGAACTACAAAATAGTGTTCCAAAAAATAATAGTTAATCTGAAAGTTTTAAAAAGCATAAATTTAGGAAGGGAATGACTATGATCTACTATTTGCAAGCAAACATCTCATAGACTCGTAGTTCACCATACACAACTGAGTTAAAGTAAACCAAAGAAACTTAAATGAATATTTGACCCCTAAGAACATAAAAGTCCCACTCCATTGACACTCAGACATCTACAGAACGTTTCAAAGATTTCAGAATTCATCCGCTTTCCTAATCAGGAACTAAATCTTTAACCACCAAACCCTACTTAAAACAATAAATATATTAACAAAATTAACACTATTGAATTTAAAGTTTCGCAAATTCGACGAGATGAAACCAATCAGGACTTACTCGAATGCACCTAGTTTGATTATTTCCGTTAAAGTGAGTTAAAGCTCCACTTCGTTTCAAACTCGCAAATTCAATAGAAATCAAATAGACAGACATAGAATAGAAGTAACGGGAACCTGAGTAGCAAAATCTTCGAGAATGCCTTCTTTGCTGATCCCATGTTCGAGGCAAAGTTGCTTCCAGAACTCCATTCCGATTTGATTGCCGCATTGTCCGACTTGCAGAGTGATGATCTCCCTCGGCATTTTCTATCACTCTCTAGGAAAAATCTAGGGTTCGTGAATGACAATACTAAAAAAATGAAATGCAAGGAATTATTCTCTCTATTGTCAATCCTTGCAGCGCGCAGGTTTCTTTTTTTGAAAAAGAGAAAATGCGAGCGAGGGAAACAATTATAAAAGTCTGAAATAAAACACGAATTTTGTGGGATCGAGAACGGCTGTCAACTATCAACTTCGAGTACGAATTCGAGAGTGTGTGGCTCTGTGGTGACTGGTGAGATTGAGTGTTTGTGCCGCCTAATCCTCATCATTTTTTTTGGTTCGGTAAATCTCATTAACAACCTCAAGATTTGTGATTATATCAAACACATCCATCAAGTTTTAATTTATATCACCAATTTATTTCAATTTTTTTTATATTTTCATTGGCTTTTACAATTTTGTTAACTATTATTACCTTTTAAAAATATTCTACTACTAAATTTTATTTTAATTAAAATTATAGTATTGTTAATATAATCTCGAAAAAGTTAACATTGAATTGCACGTGATTTAATAAAAGATTAAAATTAATTTTTTATTAAATTTTATAGTTATTATTATTTTAAAATTTAAATATAGCTTATCTTTTAGATAGTAATAAAAGTTAATAGTTAATGTTTAAAATATCAATAACTTTATACAATAATTAAAAAAATAGTAGTTAAATATTAAAAATATATGGATAATTTTGTTCATTTATAAAACATGATTTATATTTTTATAGATAATATAAATTATGAATTAATTAACTTGATGTAAATATCAATAATTTTAACTAATAAATATTGACTAATATTTTTAATTTTAAATCAATATTGTAATATTTTATAGTTATTTTAAATTTAGAAAGAAAAAATCAAATAATATAAATATACATTTATCATTGAATAGAGTAATTTAATGATCAAAAACAGATTCATTAGAATCCATATCAAAATTTTAATTTTTTTACAAAACACTTGAAAATGTTAAATTTTAATAACTTTACGTAAAAATATAATATAATTTAGACTTAACAAATAAGTAAAATAAATTACAAAACACAATAAAAAAATTTTGAGTATCCAATTTGTAAACAAAAAATATGATAAATACGAATTGGTTATAAACATTGAATAAGTTATCGATTCTTGGTAAGAATCTAAAATTTTAATTTGTTTTGATTTTAAAGGTCTTTAAGAATTAAAAAAAATGGAAGATAAATGTTGTTTTTAATTTTTTACCATAAAAGTGTAATTTGAGTACAAATTCGAGACAATTACATATATATATTTTTGTAGTGTATTATTTTCTATTTTTAAATAATAAGAATAATAAAATAAAAAAAGTATGAATTTACTATTATGTCACTTATTTCAAACATGTATTCTTCGGTAGGAATCTAAATTGGTCAGGTTATGTTAAGCTCAAAATTTGGAGGTCAGGTCAGATTTAGTATGAGTATTGTAAGATCATGTATTTTTTAGAGTCATAATAGATCAAATTTTATAAATTAAATGCAATCTTAAAACCCAATACTAAAACATTTTGTTAGCATTTTTTATAATTTTAAATTATAAAATAATGATATCATATTCAAATACACGTATATTTTATAAAATTTAAAATTAATCTATATTTTGAATCATATTTCATAATATAAAATATTTAATCATGGATTTTATCTTTAAATTATTTGAACAGGATCAGATAAATCATGTTAAATCACATTGAATCATTCAAGTTAACTAAATTTACATCATAATTTTAGCCGCAAATTTAGTTTAGCATGAGATAAGTACGAAACTTTATATTTTTGTGTGGTCGTATACCCATTATCAAGAATTATTTTCTTAATAATTCACATATTCTTAAACAATTGTGTTATTTTAATAGGTGTCTTTTGTAGCGTAATTCTAAAAGAAATAAAAAAAAGCATGGGAATTGATTTAATTTTTTCACCCCATATTTTTAGATTTAATTTAACATTTCATGAAAAAAATTATAATATCAAAATTAACCATATCGTTCAAGTTATCAGGGCATGAATAACAAATGCAAATTTTTCATAAATGAAATTGCGACATGTTTGATAAATAACTACCTAATCTTCAATGATTCAATTCGGTAGAAGCAGGACTCGTTTTTAAAATTTGGTAGATTTTACTGAATTTCCATGAAAAAGTTCTATAGAATTTACCATACTAGTGGTTAAAAGATAGATGTAAAAATAGTTTATAAATGTTGATAATATAAACAAAATATTTAATTATAAATTAATTTTTTAGTGTATTTTAATGACTATGAGTTTCAATTTGAATGATTCAGGTATACACAATTTATTTAATATCTTAACTTATAAAAATATGGTGTATAATATATATAAGAAACAAATGAAATGGGAATAGGGCGAGAACAAAAAAAAGCGACACCTGGTACGAAAGGGAAAAAAAGAAACAAGATGCGGCCACGAACATGGAACAAAAAAGGAGATAAATACAAGAGAAAAACGAAAACATATTAGAATGAGACAAATTAACGTGAAAACAAATTCTATTTTCCATTCACTTTTCTTTCAATTATTCTAGGTTATTTACATTAAATTTAATTTTTAACATGATCTAATTTTTATTTATTATAAAAAAACGATGTAATCTAATTTTAAATAATGTTTGATTTTCTATGTTAATTGAATTATTTTTCTTCATGTTTATCTGATTTATTCTAAGTTTCTTGTTTCTAATTAAGTGATCATTAATTATAATATTTTAATCTTGTGATTTAATATTAAAAGAGAAAATTATAAGATAAATTTAAAATATTTTGACCTAGGTTAATATAGAGATTGAAAGATTTGTATAAACTTGTATAATTTTAAAATCATTTATCTTAATATTTTTTTACTTTATTAAATTACATATTTTTATGTAAATTATTGAATACAAATATATCCAATTGACTATCGAAAGATAATATTTTTTTGGAGATTGCTAATGAATAGAGATAATTAAATTCAACTAGTTAGATGAGTAAAGTATAATGAAGGATTAAGTGAAATTGATTTCTTAAAATTTTTATTTTTATTAATTTGATTTTTGAATAACATCTTTAATTTCTTGGCATATTTTATTTAAATTAATTTTATTCTAAATTTCAATTATAACAACCTTATTAACTTCTCTATATAAAATTGAAATTAGTATAATTTTGATATTTGTCAAAAAAAAGTTACCAATACTATGAGGACGATACTCTTCTTATCAATTTACTATAAAATTATGATATTATGTACTTATAGTTTTGCATCGATAAGCAACTAAAAAAGTATATGAGAAAATATATAAAAATAATTAATCCTTTAATTTTATAAACACGTGAATAACTAAAATCATCACAATATAATTATTCATCAATCACATGATCAACTGAGTATAACTTATCATGTATTATTCTCTTAAGTAAAACACATATCATATAGTAATTAATTTAATCACATTCTTATTTTAATTAAATTGCATACCACTCATTAAATTCATCAATTATAGATCACATACATAAAAATCATATCTCTATACCCATAACTATATATGTTATTTAATCAAGAAAAATAATTAAATAATTATCTTAAATCTATTTAATTACTATTATAAATCAATTGTAATATAAAAATTAAATTAAATAATATAATTAAATTAAAATCATAATTGAGTTAAAATATTAGATCATGTAAAAAATTATGTTTATAAGAACCTTATATTAATAAATTAATTTGAAATAATTTTATTCATGAATATCACATTTTTCATAAAGAAAAACATAAAAATTGATAAAAAAGAAAAAGAAGAATAAATACAATTAATCGCTTGAATTATAACACTAATATCATTTTCAATCTCCATCAAAATTTTATATTTTATATTTTTTCTGTAATTGTTTTTGCTATAAAATTGATAAAAATATATTAATTTTGACTTATTAGGATTTTTGAAAAAATTAGGAGATTAAATTAGGGTTAGATAGATTCCAAATCTTCAAATCGGTTGGAATGAAAAAAGAAAAATAAAAAATGCTAGCCAATAAGAATGCAACACATGCCATGTGGAAATCATTGGGTAAATCAAAGTGTGATGCGTGGTGGGTGGATTGGTCGTCGTTAATGCATAATGAGTTAGTACTATATGACGCGTTGTGATTCATGGATACAGATTGTATAATCCTTCAATAAAAAAGATAGACGAATCATGTGACGATGTATGACATGCCCTTTAATCGCACGACAAAACACATAATGAACATTGTGTTGTTATGTGGCAAGGTTTGCATTACCTAGTACATGCGACGCTATTTCATTGATCATTTTTACTTGCATAGTGTTTAAGTGGTGTATTTTTATTAGTCGTGTATTAAAAAATCTACAAAAATTTTTAAAAAAAATTAAAAATTATCAAAAAATATATTTTTATTTTTTTTCGTTATAAATTTCATATTTAAATATTTCTAACTTAAAAGTATTACTTATTGAATAAATATTAAACATAAAAAGTGCACTCCTTACTCTATTTTGGAGTCATAGTTAATTTAAAAAATTATATAATTATTTTTTATTAATTACATTCGTAAATTTAATTTTGAGATTAAAATATAAATTTAAAATTTAAAAAACGGATATGAAATTTCGAATAATGAATGTTTTAGAAGGAAAAAAAAAGTTCGAATAACGAATGCGTTTAGAATTTTGTAATCATTAATCTTTAAAAGCCCACTACTAATACTAGCATGGACCCAGTCACGAGGCCCATTGTCTGAGTATCAAAATGCCGTCGTTTTATAGATAGAGGAGAGAAGGGAATTAGGTACAGACAGTCTCCATGTTAAAGGTCTCTCAGCGCCTCCGTCTTCCTATTGTTCTCTGTTCAAGCTCTCAGTCGTTGAACTTCTCTTTCCCTCTCTTTGTCCGAGACTCTGAGCTATTTACTTTTCGTCGTTTTCGGGAGCATCCCTGTATTCATTAAAAGGAACCTCATACCCTTTTTGGGCGGTTAGGGTTCTAAACACACCGTTACTATTTGAGCTTGTTTCTTTCAATAGTAGCGATGGGGAGGGCAAAGAAAGGCCCTAAGTTTGCAGTCATGAAGAAGGTTATCACTTCCAAAGCAATTAAAAAGTAAGGGTTTCGTATTTTAATTCCAAGTACTCCATGCTTCTATCTTGCGTTCTAATATTTGCTTGTATAATTTCTTATTCGCATATATAAATTGCAATCTGTTTGATGAATATAGCTACAAGGAGGATGTTCTAAACCCAAATAGAAAAGATCTTCGGAAGGAGAATCTTCCTCGGAATGTGTAAGCAGCTAACTTTTGTGATTTTCACATCTTTATGTACCGATATGCTTTTCTGTCTGCCTTATTGAATTAATCGATTGGTGTGCTTGTTTTCTTTAATGTAATTTAGGCCCAATGTTTCTTCGGCGCTTTTCTTCAAACATAACACCGCCCTTGGACCGCCTTACCGAGTTTTGATTGATACCAACTTTATTAATTTCTCCATCCAGAATAAAGTAAGTGTGTAACCAATTGAATTTTCCATTATTTAACTGATTGTTCACTTCCAAGCTCTAGCTTCTTATTCTTTATATATTGGGTTCTTTCCAAGCAACCTTTTGATTTTCTTGTTTGGTAATAATAAAATATGTACCTCATTTATACTCTAGCTCAACCATTGTTTTTAAATTAAGCACCTAGCTATAATTATTGTCAGATATGTATTTGTGATTGTTTCGTGTACAAATGACTATTTGTCGTATATCTCTTCCTCTTTTTTCCTCTTCTTGACGATAACTCATTCAATTGCCCCCTCATCTGCTGCAGTTGGATCTGGAGAAGGGAATGATGGACTGCTTATATGCAAAATGTGAGTTTAGCGATTGTTGCTTCTTTGCTTGTGGTTTTGGTAGCTTGTTGCTGTTATAATTTTAAGTATCTCTCATAATCCGTGTAATGAGACTACTGGTAATTTTTTCAATGGTTGGTCTAGATTACATATTTTTGAGTATATAATTAGTTTCATGTAACTTTCATAATTTTAGGTACTCCCTGCATCACGGATTGTGTAATGGCAGAACTTGAGAAGTTGGGTCAAAAGTACCGTGTAGCTCTGAGGTAATCTCCAATTGTTTCATTCATGTATTTATCTCTATCTTGTATGGTTAGAAAAATATCGAGGTCTCTTTTACTTGCAACTATACCTTGTTAATTTCTTTACCGTTAAACAAATTTGTCGCATCATTGACATTGTGTTAGTCTTAAATGTATATAAAACGTCAGTCCATATCAGCTTCAGTCCATATCAGCTTCACATGTTGGCGCATGAATTTTCTTAAAGCAATCAACTTTTGTTTAACTAAAAATAATATATAGTTTGATTGTTCATTTTGTATGCTAACAGGATTGCTAAGGATCCTCGTTTTGAGAGATTGCCCTGTACTCATAAAGGAAGTTATGCAGATGATTGCCTTGTTGAGAGAGTTACTCAGGTATATCTGTGCCTAGTGGTTACTATTCGTTTTTGCTTGGGCTTTCTAGTTTCTAAGATATATTGGAGTTTGCACCTTTCAAGTCCTTAATTTATTTGTCAAATTGCCTCAATAGGTTATTTGCTTCAAGTTTGTCTACTTTTTATTACAGTTTTCTTAATGTTTTAACTGTAATTTTAGAGAAGTAATTCTAATTTCTAAACACCGATGCTTGATGTGTATCAGATGTATGCTTCTCTTTTCACTTAAAGTGGATGATTTTGAAATCACTTAAACTAGATTCATATGGAGCTTTAACTGAATCAAAATTAAAATTGAAATAATAAGTCCTACGAAGGTCAATGGCAGAATCTTTAGACCATAGGAGTTTCTTCTTTCCCCACACTCTTAACTTGCTACACGAGTTCAATTGAGACCAAGAATGGAAGAGTAAGGAAGAATTCCATATTTATGTTCTTGCTGCATATGTAAAGAGATCTTAGGGTCCATGTCCATCATCAGAGTTCAAGGTTTGGTTGTAGCAAATTTAGGGTGATTCATTAGTAGGTGCAAAGGATTTTGTGCTAATCTTTATGTGTAGTAAGACCTTTCATTTGCAGGTTGGATTGTTTTTTGAATATCGTGCTAATTTGTTCAGTAATTATTCTCTGCAGTAGTTAGTTTTCATATTTTCATTCTTTTCAATTATGTTGGAAAAATTGCAATATGAAACCTTACTATTAAGGAAATTAAGATGGCTTTTGAAAAGCAAATGAGTAGGTTAGTCTTGATTGTGCTTACCTTGTCTCTGGGACATAAATTGACAATTTCTTACTTGATTCTATCTGGTTAATTCATGTGGCTGTCTTTCAAGTGTCAACATCTTTTGGATTTTATGGTAATTCAATTTTGAGTTATACTGACCTTTTCTTTTGTTTGGAACAGCACAAGTGCTTCCTTGTTGCTACATGCGATCGGGATTTGAAGCGTAGAATCCGCAAGGTTCTATAATCAATCTTTGTAGTCAGTAATAACTTGCATTGTTTTTTATGTTACGTTATGAGTATAATGCACAAACATTATCTTATGGCAGATCCCTGGTGTGCCAATCATGTACATAACTAAACACAAGTATTCAATCGAGAGATTACCAGAAGCAACAATTGGAGGAGGTAGACTAGACGTCTGAATATTTTTTATTATCGAAAATGATATCTTTTATTATCGAAAATGATATCATACTGGTTTCCCAAGTTATATAATTGTCTCTGACGTCTTTGCTATATGGTTTTATTTTGTGCAGCTCCAAGAATTTGATAGTAGGGGTGTGATGCAGCCAATGCCAGGAAGAGGATCTAGCCGGGTGCTAGATGAAACTTGACAGAAAGGTCACTATTGATTTACTTGTTCTTTTAGTTTTCCTTACGTTCATCACATGGGGAATTATATAATATGAATAACTCGCATGAGTAAAGAATTCATAGTAGTTTTGGCGTGGTATGTATCCTTGGTAATCGTCTGGGGGTAAGAGTTGTCTAATTAACTTTGACTAAGCGAGAGTAGCCCAATTCGATGTAGTTATTGATTTTCATCGCTGTTATTTCCATTTTGCTTAGAATTTTTGTTGAACTGTTTATTGCCTCCACAAAGAACTTGAATTGATGTCAAATTAAAGGGCGGGTGATGTTTTAGTACTTTTGTTTTTTAGGGTAGAGTGGTCTTTTTGCTTGTAAAGTGATTTAGTTTTTTGGGTTATGAAAAAAGGGGGGCCATAGAAGGATAAATTTCACTTTAGCATGTTTATTTTAATATTTTGCACACTAGTAGTTGGTGGAATTGTAGGGATAGTCTGGTCATTTAATGTCTTTTCTTTTAAATACAACCAGTTTAATATTTTACTTATTTTTTTCGTCATTTTTGAAGCTCGGAAAGGCATATAAATGACCTATTATTATTTTCTTATATTTGTTATTGATTTAAATCATTAAATAATATAAAATATTAAATTTGTTCTTAATTAGTACCTTTTTTAACGATCAAATGACAGGTTTTTTAACAATTAAAATAATTAAATTTAATTTTTAATAATAAAATGGACTATTTTAGCTCTTAACCCTTTTATACTTCTGCTAGGACTTTCGGATATTCCTTTATAAAATTAAGATTTTGAATTTTGTATAAACAAAGACGATATTTTAAATTCAGTTAAGACGTTTTAGTAAAAAAAAAAATCGATTAAATATTTGAGAATGTGTTTGCCTTTGACTTTTGGGTAGAGATGTAGTACGAAAAAAATAAATTCACTAGGGTTGCTGGTTGCATCCATGATCCATGCAATTTGCAGGACACAAAAATGTGATTGTTTTATATTAAAAAAATAATAATGCACGCGTGTTCCACGTTAAAAGCTTATTCGAGATTCGAATGTTGTCAATTTTTTTTCCTTTATTTGTGAATAATGGTAGTACAGTAGATTTTATCCTTTCATATCTTATTTAATATTTTTAATAAATTTATGATATAATTTTTTTTTAATTTATTTAAATATTATTTGATTTTATTTAGATAATGAAATTAATTTTAAAATATATTATATTATTTTTTATATTAAATTTATATTATAAATTATTATTTATTATTTTTTTATTCTTACTCGTATTATTGAAGTCTATTAAATTAATTACAAATGATACATCTCAATTAGTATTATTTTATTATCATTTTATCTCATTAAAAAATAATTCTGATGACTTAAAATAAAATTTAAAAATTAATATATTATTTTATAAATATTAAATATATTATTTTAATTTATCCCTTCGTTTGTGAGCTAGGACGTATTTAGTCATTCTTTTAAGAATTTAGGTTAAAATAATTTGGAAAACATCAAAATATATCACACTTTTTAAGGCTCGTAAGTTGTATTCACGAAAACATTATTTTTATGTCAAGTTTATATATTTTTATTATTAAAAAATTTTAAATTATCATTTTAAGTTGAATATTATTTAAATTGAAATACGATTATTTAATGTTAAATTTTATTTAATTTAATATGTTTAATATTATTGAATGTTTTTTTTTATTATAAATTTTAGTGTTATTATTTGTGTAAATTTTCAGTGTTATATAAATTTATTAACCAGTAAGTTGATAATCTTTTGGACACCCATAAAAAATAAAAAAAGTAGCCATGAGCTAAAAATAGAATTTTATTCCTTATAGATAATAGAATATATAAAGTAATAACTTCATTAGTAATTATAATTTGGACTTTAGGAGTAACCACGGATGAGTTGGCCCTTATTCTATAATTGTTATAATGGATCCCTTCGTCTATTGGATTTTCCAGCCCTGAGCATGTTATGGGCTAGTGTTCAGTCTTTTTAAATTTTTTTTTATATAAATAAGATATTATAATTTTATTTTTTTAAAAGAATAAAATACCTAATAAATTCATTCCTTCTCTGTTCCTTTTTCTTCTCTCTTTTCTTATTCCTCAGTGCGAGTCCATTTTACAGCCCCCTTCTCCATTGTCAAAACCCCATCTTCTTTTAATCTAATTTTTCTGTCATTTTTCTAACCTTTTCTCCTCACTTTTCCTTGGCTCATTAAGACATCACTTATTCATTTATTAAGTTTGTGTTTTTAACATCAGTTTCCATTTTGTTATTTTCCTTCTCTGTTCCTAAATTTGTTATTACTCAAAAAATGTAGTTGTTTTGTTGAAATCCTGCTATTAAGCCTTACTATTTATCTATTCTGTGTTAATCAAACTGTATACTAACTTTAAATAAGCATCTAGATAAATAAAAAATTAAATTTTATTAATTTATTTATGATAAATCTCAAACATAGGACAAAGAATTAATTATTTGTTGAATTAAAGCTATTCATTTTTTTAAGAAAATGTAAGAGAATTAAAAGAAAAAAAAAACAAATATGTATATTGGCACTTTAATTCTTGAAGAAATTTATTGTTCTAAATCTCAAAAATGAATTTGAAAAAAAAAATTGATATTAATTCTCTTGATTGACAAATTAATTTGTTTAGTATCGATTCTTTTTATATTTATTGCAACGATAAAACATGTATTTTCAATTACGAAATTTATATAAAAAAAACTCTTAGAAATAAAATAAAGAAATAATTTTTAATAGATTGTATTATTGTTTACATTGAAAGAAATTTTGTTAAAAATATTGATTCAAATTTAATTATAGGTAAATTCTATACTTTAAAGTTTTAAAAAACTTCACTTAAAATGTTTTTTTTTTAAATTATCAAGTGCTAAGTATTCCTAAACGTAACATCATTTTTAAGTAAAATTTAAATAATATGTAGTTAATTTTATGCTATTGTTATTATTATTATTATTTATTATTAATAAATTATGATACTTATGATTTTTTTTTTTGTAAATGTAGTTAATTTTTTATTTACGTTAGTATGTTATGAAAAATTTAGAATTTAACCCATAGAAAAAATTATTTCCTCTGGCCTGAGCCTAACAAAGTTAAGGTCGGATAATTTATTGCCAAACGGGAGTAATTAAATGTAACATTCTTTGAATGCAATCAACAAATAGCAACGCGTGTTCCCCAAGAGAAAATAAAAGTTAATAAGCCTGCCTCTGGCATCCCTTGCAAGCAAATGATGCAATCCTCCAATTACAGTTTTCATATGACTGTCCAATTTGGTTAATGTTTTTCCAAGTGCCTCAAGAGAAAATTCTATATTTTGTCATTTTTCAATGCTGCCGGCATTTATTTTTCTATTCTATATTAACAATGGGTGTAGCCTTCAATCAGGCGTTTGTAGTCCAACGGTTAGGATAATTGCCTTCCAAGCAATAGACCCGGGTTCGACTCCCGGCAGACGCAAATTAATTTTTCGTTATTATCTCAACTATTTTTGGAGTATTTATTGGGTTACAATTACATGGATTATCTGGATTATAAAAATAATGATTCAAAATTTCAAATATAAAAAACTCTACAAGATCCTGTCACTTCAATTCATGGTTGATTTCATTTCGTGAAGATAAACAAGAAGCGATCGGTACAGTGTAGTCTGATGAAGCCAGGGTTTAACTTAAATACCAGCAAAATAGGAAGGTCAAGCAACTCAATGGAACATTAGCAAAAAAACAAAAAAAAGCAAATTAATGTAACATGGGTGCAAGAGATTGCCTAATAGAGTTAAATTTATAAGCATATTTGATGGGTTTGAGATTAGATATATAAATTAAATTATCTTATTTCATTTAAATATTATCTAATACTATTTTATTTCATTTAGATTTTAATTATAATAAAATTAACTTTAAATATATGTTATTTATAAATTATATTTAGCGTATTTTTTTCATCTCAATTTGATGCATCACGTGACCACATCATCACTTATTGACTTCGTTGAGAGTTACATAGTCCCTCAACGATCACAAGCAATTTGTTATAATGTATTAAATTTGGACCTAACTATATCTCAAAATAAAGGTTATGAGATGGAAGATTGTCCTCATTTATATATGTGTTTGATACTTCATGCCCAATTGATGTGGGACATTTTAATACTCTCCCTCACATCGATAATTCATTGATGGACGGTGTTGGGCTTACAGCTGCGTGCCACGGGGTGAGTTTTTCCTGCTATGATACCATATTAAATTTGGACTTAACTCAATCTCAAAAAACAGGTTGTGAGATTGAGGATTGCCCTTATTTATATGCGCAACGTGGGCGCAATCCTTAATCGACGTGAGATTTTAACATAATGTTTTTGTCTAGCTATAAGCTATGCAAGTAATATCAACTATTCGTTCAAAAATGAAATATACGACTAACAGTACAAACTATCTATCCCTTTATACCACTAAAAACGTTGCTTCAGTTGGTGTATAGGCACACCATTTTAAAATTGGTGGTGGCTTGGTGACTGAGAATAAACCTTCAGATATGTCACATGCACATGCACATCCAAGGGAAAAGGAACCTAAGAACCACCCTTGTAGATAACAACACTAAAAGCGTCCTGAGAGTGAACAAGAGATTGATATCTTGGACATTGATGAAGAGCGGGGGTATGTTGGGGATGAATCTAAAAGTGAGCTGTGAGTAAATTTTGGTGCAAGAAAGATGACATTAAATAGGATTCGATGAAACAAAACCTATGTTATAGACTCCATAACATCTATAATTTGGAATAGAAAATAAAGCTACTCCTATTTTCAAAGCATTAATCACTATTGTTATAGTAAAGTTTTCATTTTAAAAAATAAATATTTCTAAAAATAGATAGTTTATTCTGAAAATAATTTTTATTTCTATAAAAATATCAATTTATTAAAATAATATGGGCTAATTTAATAGTGTGTTCAAACAAAAAACAAAACTTGATAAGCCCGGGCTAGGCTTTGATTCTCGAAACACTTTATTGGTGTTTTCCTTAAATAATTGTAAGGTTTGACAGACAACACCAATGAACATTAAAAACTTATATATCGAGAATATATTACATAAAATAAGTTACAGACACATAGTACAACGGAATCATCTTTACTTTTCATTTTTATAAAATGAAAAAGGCATTAGAATTGTATACAAGAACGATGAATGATAATGATAAAAAACATACGTGGTATTTAAGATGTTCTCTTAAGACATTGATCATTCAGAAGACTTGTCAGCGTAGGGATCATATAACCTACAATCTTACTACAGAGCTCAACTGTTCAGAGCTATAAAAAATAAAATAAAATCCTGACCATCTTCATTATGGACTTCTATACACATTTTCTCATTATTAAACAGCCAAATAAAAGAAGGCTGGGAGTAGAAAAACAACATCGATCTCAAGATTTTGATGCACTAATAGCCAGAAAAAAAACTCAGAAAGGAAAAGGCACTAAGAGGCATTTACGAGTAGCAAGGGGTCATCTCTAGCTCGCCATTCTAAGCTATGTCACGAAGCAGGCCCGGCTTTCAGCTTTGACATTTTTGGTTTAACAAAAAATGTAGATAGCACGCTTTTGCTACGTGTTGGGACACATACAATTTCACATCTATTAGCATTATCAAACGACCGGAAAGCTTTCATATTCTTCAATCCCTCCACCCTATCCTGCAAACAAGAAAAAAAGGACTTTCATGTTAGCCCTCCTAACCTGCTCTGTCGAGGAAGGGATTGAGAAATCAGGACAAGGTAACAAAAATATATACATGTCAAGTTTATAAAAGAGTAGCAAATTTATCTCTATCTATTAATGTATTCATCAATTATGAGGGCAACACCATGGAGCAACATGCCAGTGCTAAGGCCATGATACTGCCTTTTCGGTAAAAGGAAAAGAGAGAGCTAGAAAATATTAATTGATCATGAAAGAGAGAGATTTTATGCCTTGTACTTGTCACCTGGGCACATTATCACAAGCCAATCTTTCAGATTCAGACCACTCTTTGTCACCTTATGACCAGAGCATCTATATTAACGGATAGAACTAGAAATATGCATTATAAATTCTGACATTAATCTCTCACAAAGTTTTAATGTCATGAGAGTTTCTTAATAAATATTTTTCCTATTGAAAGGAAGGCTGGGTCAAAAAGAATGTTTAAAGTAAGCAGAGCTAAATAATTTTGTTCACTTTGACAATTACCCTTCGTGCAGCACCAACTGATTGCACGACTGCATTAGAAGCAGGAACTCCACTTGTTAGCTGAATGCATGTAGCTGAGGATCTTGTTGCTTCATTATCTACACAGATATAAAAGTGTCCACCAGATAGAATCCTTTCTATAAAATCTATCAATAGCCTGTTTAGACTTGAACAATATAGTTCATATTTACATACCAACAAGATGGAAAACCCCGGAAGTTCTACCATAAATCTTTGAGCCATCTTTGCTGCACCTAGAAAAGGATCAAATTTTCCTCCCAATAAAAGATAGAGATGGTTGGGTAAACACACACAAAAAAAAAAAAAGAAAAAAAGAAGAAGAAAAAAGAAAAAAGAAGAATTTTTGGAGACCTCTTCATTTCTGAATTTCTTTTCCCCACTCACCTGTTTGGAGCATGTGCACGTGCATGTGCATCCCCTTTAAATGCAGGCTTTGTTTCTGACCCTAAATGCCAGGAAAGAGATTTTGATGCAGGGGAACCTAATATAACATTACCAGGAAAAAAAGATTCACTTTGCTGATGTATGCAGAGAAGATATGAGACTAAATATGAATGATCAGATAAATATTAAATAATTATGTCCCAACTAAAACTGGAATGAAAAGGAATGCCACAAAGTGAATAAACACATACTTGAAGGCTGAAGACGAGCTCTAGCCTGAATGTACTGTTGTCTGGTGTCAGTTTGTATGAGGGGACCAAAATGTACCTTTTTACTCACCGATCCTTGTTCAAATAAAACACACAAAAAAGAGAAGAAAAATAGTAAGTTTAAGGAAAACAAAAACAAAGTTACAGACAGTTCTTTGTTTACCAAGAGGTAAGTTCTACTAAAACGTAGTGCTTACTAGGTAAAATGTAGTGCTTGTGATGTTTTGGAATAACTGCCAACAATTGTTGCTGCCGGAGACCTTCTTTCTCAATGTATGTTTGGCATGTAAAGAGTTGCTATATCCCAAGAGAAAGACCTTGTCAACCTTTATTTGCTTCAAAAGAAACATTGAAAAATTTCAAGAACTCACCTGATTAATGCAAGTAACTTTAAATTCCATGGTTGAGACATCTGATGTTTGCTGCTCAAGAAGGTCATTTAGCTTGTAAGCCACAGTGCCAAGGTGATCGACTGCATTCACAAGGGCCCGTACAGCATAGTCTTTTAGGTTGTCCAGCACCCTTGTACATAAAATTCATGTAACTTTGGTTCGATAAATTAAATTTGAAAAAATGCTATGGGATCAAGTAAACCAAGTCGACATATATCTGAGCAAGTGATGATTGTTATGAATATGCACGATCACAGGACATACCCTAGTAATACTGAATGCTAATCAGAATATATTAGGATTTCAAAAAAACTTGCTAATAAAACTATATATGATCCAACAGTAATGCATGAATAATAAGCACAGGCTGGAAAACAAAATCTTACATTTGTTTCTCCTCATTATGTAGATAAGATTTCTCACAATATTCAGCAGCAGAATAAAGTTGAGGCCTTAAGTTCTTGAGCTCCTGAAACAAAGATAACATGTGGATCAAACCATTGTGAAAGCGCATTCCTTCAAATAGCACAAGAAGATGGATTGAAAATTCATAGTAAATTACTCAAATGAAAAAGAACAAAAGAATTCCAACCAACGTAGGAAAGATTGCTTCTGATCTTAATTCATTCCCATTTCCCACAATACCGAGAATCTGTTGTTTAATCAATTAATTGCAAACCTTTAGGAGTCAAATTGAAATTAAACTGGCAAAGCTACCAGGAGCTAAATGTCCATCTATAACACCACAGTATTATCACTCCAACCACCATAAAAGAACCTTAAATTCCTCATCACAGCTTCACTAGCACGGAAATTAATTCCAACAATTCAATGCTGGGGAAGATTTACTATCAAAATTAAATGAGCCATGGGCAAATTTTAAGACACTTTCACAAAATTTATTATACATAAATTCGAAAGTCCTCTTACGTACATTATGAGACACACTATCCAAATGTCTTTGCGCAATTACCTCTAAACAGAACCATACATAATGAAATATAGTCCAACAAAGCCTATAACTAATAACTAGAGTAAACAAAATGGTTCAGACAAACCCTGAAACCGAAGAAAAAGCAAGAAATGAGAAATAGAAAATCAAATAATTGAAAGATTTTACGATGAACAGATCTGACCCCAAAATCAAACAGAAAGAGGAAGGGGAAAGCGTGAGAAAAAGTGAACCTGTAAAGCCTTGACGAAGCTTTTGCTACGCTCCATGGAGACCTCATCGAATGTCATGGCCGAATTAACAGACCTCGGCTGTGCAACTTCCATGTCGCCAATCTCAACACACCCAATAGGGCGATGTAATTACAAGTTATAATTAATGATTTATTAGATACAAATGAATACAGCTTGTTATTTGTTATGGATTTGGGGAGTTAGATTTTGGTGAGAATGGGAGTAAAATTGAAGTAATTCCTGTTTATTTATTTTTCCTTTAATTAGATGCAAGCGAAAATGCCATTATTTAATTCTAGAGACGGTCATCGGTCTGTGAATCAGTACATGGGGTAGTTGGAAATTGGAATAGACGGTGGTTTTTAATGCGTACAAAATTGTGTAAAACATAATTTGAGTCAATTTTCTTAAAAAAGAAAGTAAATTTAGTCCTTTTTTTTCTTCTTTTCTCTTTTTTTATTTATTTAAGAATACTTGAATTTCATTTTTATAAAAAAATTAACACTTTGATACACTTTTTAATAAAATTAGTTAATATTGAATAAAATTAATTTATGATTTTCACATAATAACTTAAATAATAAATAATTTATATAAATTTTACAAAAAAGCTTTCCATTTTCATGATTCGATAAATTGGCACAAAAAAACACACTTTAAAGGTAAATTTTAAGTAAAAAAATTACAATAACCACATGTTTTGCAAGTGATAAAATTCTTCGATATTATAGAGATGATGTGTAGAAGATACATAAACTTTTAGACTTGTGGTTTGCAACTAACAAACTTCTTCAACGTGATAGAGGTGATGTATAGAAGATACATAAGCTTTTAGACTTGTAAAGGTGAGGGTTTTGCACCCAAACCATGAAAAATGGTGTTATTTGTGCGAACATGAGTTGATCTAAAATAATAGAGATAGAGAAAACTTATACCAATATTAAGGGTGGATATTTTTTTTCAAAAATCGACTAATTAATTTGAGTCTAAATTTAAAATGAATCTATGTTTTTTTTTAAATTTGTTAATTTAAATAAGTTCAAAAAATATCGAAATTGACCTTATTAAATTGAATGGAGATCCAAAAATTAAAAAAAAATTACAAAATCGAATCAAGCCTTTGCTTTCAATACATATTAATTTTTTAAATATATTTTTTAATTATTTCTATATATAAAATATTTTTTTCCTAAACCTAGGTCTCATTTTCATCTCTCGGATTCAGTTCGATTCTCACTCTCACAGCCAACGTTAACGTGTCTAGCTTCTCCTCCAACAAGTTATTTCACTGTTGACTTCTTCTTAAACCAACAATATCATCATCAAGGCATAGACTATGCCTTCAACGATGTATTTTCCTCCAACGTTATCTTCTCCTTCAATGCTATTATCGATCAATTATTATAAATTTATTTGATTTTTTTAATTTTTGTACGATTATTTGAATATTAATTCATGTCTAGAATAAGATCATTCTTTCTATGTGTTCTTTTAATTGAGTTTATAGGGGATTTTCTATACTTTTTATTAGTTTTTATAAGAATTTTGACAATTCTCTTGTTTTATTTGTTTCTTGGGTGAGAATGCAAAGATAAAATGATAAAGCCCAAAAATACCAACGACTTCATTAAAGCTAAGCTTTTACCTTATGTTTGTTTTATAATTAGTGAATATATTAAACGAGATATTAACTTTGACAAAATAAAGCAAATTTCACCATTAATCATTACATTCGAGTCATGTTAAATTGGGTTTTATTTTATGATCATAGGTCTAAAATAACAAAGTCAACCTCCCTCAAATCGAATTTATAAATTAACTTAAAAGTTTATTTTTTTTGGATAATAAGTTAGTTAATGTTTTAGACTTTTTAAAACTGTTAAGATAAAATTGACTTATAAAATAATTCAAAAATTAATCAACTAACCTATGCCCCACACTATCAATGCTTATGGGTTGGAAAAATAGAAGCTTTGACGTTATGTTAGATTTGAACTAAAAGAGTTTATAGAAGAAAAAAAAAAGAAAAAATAATTGAGATGTCATTTAAGGTAAATTTACACTAATAATTTATTACTTAAATTATTATATGTAAATTATATATTATTTTTGTTTAATATTAAACATCTTGTCAATAGGGTTGTTAATTTTTTCTAACAGAATAAATCTTTATAGAATTATTCGATTGAAGATAAATATGAAGATAATAAAATATGAATGAAAATTTGTATCGTATAACGTACGACTAGGTAAAGATAGAGATACTATTTCCCATCATATTATGTAATATATTTTAATAAATATAAAATTTAATTTTTTTTAATTTTTTTAAATTTAATTAAATTTGATATATTATATATTTTATATTTCATCTTTACTTTTTATTCTATTAAAAAATCAATAATTTTTCTTCTATAAAAAGTACTCAAATTATTTATTTAAATTCTAAAAATTTAAAATCTTATAATTATTTTATAATTTATTTTTATTATGTCAAATTAATTTGCAATAAGATATTATCAATGCTGTTTAATATAAAGTATTATGTATTTCTTATTACATATATTTTTATTTTTTACCTTTCACATAAATATTTTTTATTTTTTATTTTTTATTGATTCAAAATTTTAGTTTTTTAATTTAAAATATTTATTAATAGTTTATTGTTTTTATAAATTTTTATTTATGATAAAAATATAAAAAATATTTAAAATATTACTTGGAGCCTCATTCTTTATTTCATTATATTTCTCTCCGATAATTTAATGTTTTGGAAAATATGTCTCTTAAAATAATTAAAACATTATTTATTAATAAATAATAAATTTAATTATCCTATACCAATTAACGTAAATAATTATTCAATAACCATGAAACATGTAAATAAATTAATAAAAAAATTAGATATCACGTGTGATGATATTAATGTTGAAAGTTCAGTCGGGCAGAGTTTTCGTGGTTTGATATGAATTTGTTTTAGTTTTGAGTTGGATTTTGTTGATTATTTTAAGATTGTTGTACGAGTTCAAAATATTTTTTAAATAGTTAAATTTTTAAGAGTTTGATTTAATTATTAAATTTTTAAGATATATAATTTTTTCTTCAAATTTTTAAAATTTTATACAAATTTAAAATTTTGATTCATAAATATATATTTTAATAAATAAATTAAGACCTACGTGTTTAAATTCTAAAATTTGAAATAAATTATAATATTTAAAAATTTAATAATTTATAAGTGAGTTTTAAAATTTGAAATCAATTTTAAAAATTTAAAATTAAACTTTATTAGTATATTTGATTTTTTTAATTCATAAGTTTTTTTAGATTAATAAAAATATTACTTGTGTTATCTACCTATAATGATTTTTTTTGTTTTAATTATTTGTCATATTCCGTTCATATACGGAGTTTCATTCTTAACCGATTGTAATATGCTATTAGTAGTTAATAAACATGTTAATAAAAAATTTACATTTTATGCGATAAATATTAAAAAAAAAAATTATTCATGTATATTAATAAGATATATAATGTCATGTTGAAAATAATACATAAAAAATTTTGTATGAAAATAAATATATATTTTTTATTAAAAAAATTAAAAATAAAATTATATTAAATAATAAGGTATTTATATATAGGAGTTTTTATTTATTTATAAATAGTCCACGGTGGTACATGATCTTGCACTTGCAAGCTTAGCAATGGGCTATATGCCTATATCTCAGCCACAACATAATAGGAATACGAACAAGGTTAATAATATGCCACGCGTTCTTCAAATACCCAAAAATAAAATTACGGTTTTTCCTTCAGAAACTGTGTTCATATTATTGATATGCTCTTCCGTTTCCAAGCAAACAAAAAGAAAATCCCGCAAAAATAATCCTCAAACTCACTTTCTCGAGGAAATGGCTCTCCCTCGCCCTTTCTAGTTTGCACTATTCTCAACTCCACTCCTATTTAATTATTGAACTTTTCCATGGCCCTTTTCATCCCTTTGTCGGAAGTTTTTAGAGCATGCTGTAACCCTAACTATATCACTAGAAAGCTTAGGAACGTTAAGATAGTGGCAAACAATCGGAAGTTAAGGTCAAATGCCAGGATTGGGGTTTTGTCCGAATTAGATGACTGTAGGATTAGGGTTTCTGATTGGGATCAGAATCTACGGCTTTATGGACAGTTTTCTGCTCCAGTGAAGCCAGGTTCGAAGCTGAGCAAAGAAGAAGAAGAGAAACAGAATTACTATGTTAATATGGGCCACGCGATTCGGACTCTGAGAGAAGAGTTCCCGGAGCTCTTTCGTAGAGAGCTAAGCTTCGACATTTACAGGCATGTTCTCTGCCTGTTTAGTAAAAGAATAGCGAATTGATAGCGAATTTTTTGGAATCCTATGTGTGTTGTTGCTGTAGTTCTCCTCTTACTGAACAAACTTAGTCAATTAAGTAAATCAGAAACTTTCAGTTTTATATTTCTTGCAAACTAGAGGCGCGAGCTAGAATTTAGTATCATAAAATTTATGTTCCCTGATTTCTTCGTTACTAGATATTTGCCTAAGTCTGATTGTCAAAATAACAGTATTAGCTGCTCGAAATTATCACTTTCATTGAGCTCTCTTAGAAGTTGATGGAAACTGACTCTTTAAAATATAATAATACATTCTATCATTCACTTAGCGTTGGATTTATTGTTGATGGTTAAACACTTACAATTAAATAATTAAGTTATTGGATTTAAATATAGTACCTCAACTTTGATTTCATGTTAGAAGTTATTGGAGAACCAACACTCCCCAAAACTTAAGCTCTTAAGGAAAGAGTCTACAATATTTTTATACATTCTATTGTTTTTTAATCTTTAAGATACTTTTCTTTTTCCATGTCATGGAGTTGCTACGTTTTAGTTCATGCCCTAACCAACCTTTGGTTTAGAGATGTAAAGTAGAGTGTTTCATTTCATGTATTTGATGGGTTCATAATACAATATTGTGTCATTTTATTTAAGTATTATTTCATCTCATTTAGATTATAACTTTGATGGGCATAACTTTAAATATATGTTGTATTATTTTTCTTATTAAACTTATATTATAAATAATCATATATAATATTTTTTATTGTTTTTTATTCTTACTTGTTTCATTTAGCTTTATTAGGGACGAATGATATATCTCAATTAGTACTATTTTATTGTCATCTCATCTCATTAAAAAATAAGTGAGATAATATAAGATGTGTTTTGAAAATTAATAGATTGTATAATGAATGTCATTAACATCTCATTTCAATTTACACCTTTATTATGGCTTAATAACTTATAGTACAAATATTCCTAACTGGAATTTTTTTTATAAGAACAGCAAAATATTTGATAAAGTAGCTATCTTCGTGATAACTTAACATCACTAATGTTCTTCAAGAGGATACAACTTCTTGTACACATGTCAAAGTTGGAGCGCTGCACCTTCATTGTCAAAGTCTGGCTTTGCTCGTGATGCACATACAATTAGCTTATTGATGATTAAAGAGTGAAGGTCCATTGTCTTTAAAGTTAACTGCTGCATACTTTAAGATCTATATCTAAATTCCAAACAGTATTTCTTCCACTTTTGAGCTTTTTCTTTCCATAGAGTTTTTCTCATTCTAGAAGGAACATTTTTGTCACCAAGTGATTTAGCTAATGCAAATTGCTATTGCTAAATAGGAAGGAGAAGTAGATAACGTTAAATGGGTTTATATTAGTCCCATGCCCACCTTAAGGTTCAGCTGCAAGTTGTTCTGTTGTTTTCAAAGACGCAGCTAATCTAGTAGTTGGTGAAGATTGATGGTAGGATTATTATACTTGTACCATGGATGCAAATATAAGAAGAAGCTGACAATTTATGCTGTCATCTGAAAATAGCAAGTCTATGTCTGGTAGAAATCATGTGGCGATACCTTGGGCCAACTCATTTAAAATAGCTCTCTCACGCATTATTGATTTTGCTGTACAAGTGCTCTCATTTTTTATCTGCGTTCTTTGTAGGGATGATATTGTGTTGAAAGATCCTTTAAACACTTTTACGGGCGTTGAGAATTATAAGTCTGTCTTTTGGGCGCTGCGATTCCATGGTCAGATATTTTTCAGGGCATTATGGGTTGACATCATTAGTGTGTGGCAGCCTGTGGAGAATGTTGTAATGGTTCGCTGGACAGTACATGGCATCCCAAGAGTCCCATGGGAGAGTCGCGGTAGATTTGATGGCATTTCTGTATACAAATTTGACAAGAAAGGGAAGATCTTTGAGCATCGAGTTGATAATATTGCTATCAATTCACCTCCAAAGTTCAGAGTTCTGCGCATAGAGGATATAATCCTATCTCTTGGGTGCCCCTCAACGCCAAGGCCAACATATTTTAATGTTTCTATTTCATCTTCTTCAAAGGGAATTTGGTGACGCTAAGTTGACGTGAAAATTTTGATACGTTTGTGCTATGGTTGAGTGTTTGTTGAACCAGAGAATTGGGACCACATTCGGCAGGTAAATCGTGGTTCAGCTACCTAATGGGACAAAGGTGGTTTTGGGCTTAACTGCAATATTTAGTGCTCAGAGATTGTATTATGACGTAGAATCACTTGTTTCCTAGTTTACAACTTATATGCATATTGTACATCTTGTATAGTTTGAGGAAGTGAATTCAAGTTCTATGTTCCCATATCATTCTCTATTTGTTTATCTCCAATGAATTATCAGCCGTACTGGCGGTCTGGAACTCCAGTTACTATCATCTTAAAGTCACAACTCCGCAGTATTAAACTAAGTACATTTGATTATATATATATATATTTGCCATGCTCATCTGGGAAATAAGCTGCTTTGAGAAAGGATGTTCTGGGATCTTAAGGGTACTTTGGAACTGCTTTATTTTTTTTAATTGAAAATGATTTTGTGTCCAACACACTTCTCAAGGTGAAGTGTTGCCAAAATTTTAAGTAGTAGTAGTAATGCTTTTAAGAGAAGGAAGAAATACTTATTTTTAGGGGAGGGAATTTTGGATGCATATTTTATTTCTAAAATAATTATTAAAATATCACTTAAAACTATTTTGAACATTTTATCTTGTCTTAAAATAATTTTTAATTAAATCATTGCATTTGAAAATAAGCACATCCAAACGGTACTAAATGTTCATTTCTGGGATGTTTTCTTAAAATTACCAAGAATTCTTCAAAAGAGTGTTGGGAATATTCTCAGGAAACATAATCGAATGTATATTAGTGACGAGATTCTACAAGCTTGCTGATAAGGAAGTGTCATCTTTTGCAACATGTGGTTCGGAAAAATCTTCAAAGATCTGATCTTATTGATCAGTCTTGCACTAGAAAATTACAACAATTAGCAGCTGCTGACAACCAAAAATTTAGACTAAATTCGGAATCGGAAAACAAAAAATTCAGGGAAGATCGAAGAAGAAAAATCAGTGAAGGACAAGTAACTATTAATTCTTAAATATCGAACTAATTCTTTTAATAGTGGATATAGAAAACCACGAATAGAATGGACCTCACATGGACTTTAAGGCGAAAAATTGAAATGCCCAAAAGGTTGTCAGGGTATATCTCAAGTTAGACTCTTGGGGAATACTGTTAGACATTACAAAATACTTATAATTTTTATACAGTTAAACATGTAAAATAATATGGTATTATACACAATAAAGATAATATAATTATACAAAAAATTAATAATTATAATAGTTGTAAGTTTAAATGTAATTAGAGTTATTAACGGGACGAGATTGAGAACAATTTCATGTTTTTTGTTCACTATTTAAAATTTATCTATTATTTCTATTTAAAATACTTACAAAGACATCGGGGATCCTCGTAGAGTAATTGAAACCCTAAATAGAAAATATGGATCTATATAATATTTTAAATATTATTTTTTATTTTAAAATTTTTATTATTATAAATAAAAAATTATAAAAGTAGCAAAACCAATAATAAATATTTTGTAACGAGAAAATAAATTTTTAAATCAATAAAAAATAAATAATATTTATATGAAATAGAGAAAAATAAAATATATGTAACAATAAATAAATAATCCCTTATATTAAACAATATCTATAAAAAATTGTTATAAAAGAAAATTTATTGATGTTTTAATAGAATAAAAATATAACTCAAAAATAAAATGTAAAATATATAATGCATTACTTATAATTAGTTTGGATTTAAATGTAATAAAATATATAAATAGAATTTTAAAATATGAAATTTTTATATATTTATAAAAAATAGGGTATATAATTTTAGAAAACAGGACATAAAATACAATCTATGTCATTGCCTTACTCATTTGATCGTGTTAACTTTGACTAATTTTTTTATATATAAATTAAAATTTAAATATTTGCATGCTTATATATCTTTTAAGATAAATTAATTGAAACGACATGTTGTCAAAGTAATATTTTTTTAAAAAAATTAATTTATTTTAGAATATACATAGTTATGTGCATATAACTTATATGAATATGAACCGGCACAAAGGAAGATTGATATTTGATGAAATTGTATGTACACCTGTGATAATATAATACGTGTTGATTATTCAATCTTTACATATGAATAATAATTTGGCCTAAAGAAATATTTATTTTTTGATATGTTCGTATTGTTAGTATTTGATTACTACACTAATATATCACTTATATGTTAGTATTGTTGTCTAAAAATAAAATATTAATTAATAAAGTGTCCAATAACTTTAGATGGAAATTATCTTTATTTTAATTTATTATTTAGGTTTTTAGATTTATATGAGTTTGTTTTGTTTGCTTATTGTTTTTTAGATTTAATTATTAATAATCCCGGTAATATTTCTACCAACATCAATTCTATTTTTATACTAAATGGTACTAACTTTAAGTAATGATAAGAGAATCTCTTGTAGTTGATTTTGACCTTACAATAAAGCTTATTCTCTTACACTACTTATAAATGATAGTACTCTTGATGAAAAAAAAGTAAAAAAAGAGGTGAACAAGATCAAATCGTATGTATATGATAATTACGAAGAAGATCATTTTGGATGCATTCATGGGTACAATGTCTGAAAAGATAATTGCTATTATGGATTTTCTTGAGAATATTGAAAAGAGGTTTATCAAGAATGAAAAAGTTGAAATAAGTATGCTTTTGACAAGTTTAATTTCAAAGAATTATAGGAGAAAAGGTAATAACATGGAGTATATTATTGAGATGTCTCATCTTTCTTACAAATAGAAAGCATTTAAGGTATAACTTTTTGAGGATTTGTTGATGCATTTTATTTTAATATTTATTTCGACACAATTTAACTAATTTAAGGTAAATTATAACTGTTAAAAAAACTTGATCTCTAAATGAACTCATCTTATAATATACTTAAGAAGAGGAAAAAACGACGTAAGAGAAGACAAAGAATATTTACTTGGTCTCATCTCGGCTGAGTAGAAAGATAAGACAAACAAACTAAAGGAAGATAAAGAATTTCAATTAAGTAAAAAGTATAAAAGTAAAATTAACTAGTGAAAATTTAGTTACATTATGAAAATAGAATTGCAATTTAAGTTTTACTATCTTTTAATTAAATTTTGATTAATGTTATTAATATATTATTTTTATTTAAAGTTATTATTTGTTCCTACTGTTTGTAATTGATACGGTACCTTGTTACGTATTATATTCTCGTGTCTGGTGAAATGTGGTGCGAATGTGGTGCGAATCTGAAGAAGAATCTAAAAGGACAAAACCCTTTTTTTCTTTTAAAGTGTAAAACAAAGTGGGGTCGGTCATGTCTGTGAAATTTATTATCATCTTGTTTAGAAGTATTTTTTTTTTATTAAAACCGAAGTGATAGTTATAGTGATAGTGATAGTGATATTATCGTTTTTATTTGTATTATTTTTCAAATAATAATTGTAAATTTTACTTCTTCTTTTTTTATGTAAATTTAACCTTGCGATTTAAGCCGTCTAAAAAACCCTGTCAGGTATATGTTTCCTCTGGTAATGGCTCATCCATTTGTCAGGAACATTAATATAATTTTCCATCTGATATCATTGTATTTTTCAAATAAAATTATCATATATCATGATTAAAACTAATTAATTAGTTTTCTATTAATTTATATACTTTCGGAGATTATGCATTTAGGTAAAAGTCTACCATGTGTTAGTTGTTCCTCTTAATTTATGGGTCACTTCATTTTAATTTTAATAAAACTTATCTTATATACCTAATATATATATATATATATATAGCATTTTTACCTTAACTGTTGTTTATCTGAATTTAATATCGATTATTTTGTTAATTAATTTTTGTCTAAAAGTTAAAAGTAATAATTTTGATGAATTATAAATTTTTTATTTTTATATTTGTAATAAATAATTGGATTTCATATATTTTTGCATAGTTTGATAACAGCTATATTGATTAACTAAGCGACATATTTTTTCAATAGGATACAAAATATAACAGCAACATATGCATAGATGAAACTCACTATATTTATACTTATAATTTTTGTTTTACCTTGAGTTTTTAATTTCCTCAAAAGAAACCTAATAAATTTTGTAGTTGAACTATCACATGTGAAATACTAATACGTTTATCTATATATTATATGTATATGCCTTACACGTGAAATCAAAATTAGTAATTAGTTTATATAAAAATGATTTTTCAGGTAACCGTAATTCAAATGGCTTTGGTTATATTAGTAACTTGATTGGTAAATTATTCATACATTTTCGTTTTAAATTATATATTTATATATTTACATCGTATAAATATTATTTGGTTAGGAAAGTTGATAACTTATAAAATATTATTTCCTATATTTTGGTAAAAACTTAAGGTATGTTTGTCGTATGATATTAAAGATTATAACTATATAATTTTTATATATTTATACATTTTATCATTAAGTAAGATCGTTCTACCTATCTAAGACAAAAATTGCATAATTATGTAAAAAAATTATATTTGATGTGAATAATATTTTAATTAGTTTGTACGTCTAAATTTTTAATTATAAAATTATTTATTTTAAAATTTTATTTTATTTTAAATTTAATATAATATTTTAAATTTTAAAATATAAAAAATATAAAAATAAATTAAATATTAATTTAAATAAATTATTTTTAGTTTATTACATAACACAACCTTTTATTCACAAATAGAGTTTTATGTTTAATTTTCTTGGTGCACGAATAATTTTTGTACAACAGAAAAAACATATTTTTTACATATTAAAAAATACTTTACACATATATTTTTTATTTTAACATAAACAAATTATATTTTTGTTCAAGTGAAGATTAAAATTGAAACATCATAAATAATTTTGTCATATAAAAATGAGAGGATAAAATTTTACAATAAAATTATTTAGATATATAAGAAAACTACATATAATAAATTATATATTGTTTTAAATATAAATTATTCTATTTAAATATTTATCATAATTTTAACTAATTATATTTATAGATTAATTACGATATAATTAATAAAATTCTATTCAATACACTTATATAACTATACTTAATCAATAGAGTATAAGGTTCTTTGATGGGAACATTCGAGCTTTGAAACATAAATGTTTATATCTTAATATTACAATAAAATTATTTCCTAATTATTTTGGCAAAAAATAAAAATAAGTTTTTTAACTATTAAAAAAGCCTTAAAATCACCCAAATTTCATAGGTCACATTTTTCTTTTCTTTTTGAGGTCATAAAATAACAAATTTTCAAAATATAAGTAAAATTTGTTCCAAAATAACATGTAACACCCATGTAATGTAGATGCAATTACATGTTATTTAGGTACCAATTATATCATATTCAATGTATAGTATACATGATATTTAATATTTGGTATGTAATTTTTGCCTACAATTCTCTCCTATTTGGCTATTACAAGAGTACGTAGTTTAAAATCGAGTTACTAGTATACAAACATTAATTAATTCTTTTTTTTAAAAGAGTTCAAATTTTATAAATAAAGAAAAAAATCACTTTTTTCAAAACTAATACAGCTTGTAGATTAAGTACACTTCATTTTATTTTTGTATATTTTATTCACAGATGTTCTTCATTTGGACGAAGTCATTTTTTAAAAGAAAAATAAATCTGATATCATCAGATGAATCATGAAGTCCAACGGTCAATAGCTGATTAATTGTTTTACACACAATATCAACAATCAAAAGTTGGATAAAGAAATTAGGGGAAGGTATGCTAAAAATTTGAAAACTTTATCAATCATTTTGTGTAATTTTGAAAATTTATTTATTTTGAAAAAACTAATAAATTTGTTAAATTTAGTTGTCCTTCAGAAAAAAAATATTTGTACCAATAAGGATCATATTCAACAATACCAATATATTTTGTATCATTAAAAAAATAATGCAAAAATAATGTATAAATTACATACAATAGTATATTTGACAATAAGTTATCTTTTTCAAATTTAATGATGGAATTACTTCACAACTTAGAGAATGAGATTTATAACTATAATTAGGATTATTTATCGAATCGAAATCGTTAATTTTATACTTATATGATCCAATTCAATTATCCGTTTGGATTGAAACATCCTAATTTGCAACCGATTCGATCACCTTTCACATCCGTTCAATCCGATCTGTAAATTATTCATATGACATCCGATCAATCCGACCAATAAACTTAATTAACTCTATTTTTTATATTTTTAAATAATTTTTTTAAATTTTCACATAAATCATAACATAAAATTATTTGACTTAAAAAAACATTAAAAAATCAAATAAATATATGTTAATTAAATATATATATAATTAATTTCGGTTGAATCGGATGAATCATACTGAAATTCGTCGTCCGATCCGTACTTAACGGATGAAAAAAATTTATATTCGATCCGACTATCGGATAGATCGGATTATCGAATTTTTTAAATACCTTTAACTATAATAACCTAGTGGGGAAGGTCTTAAATATGTTTCACATTCTAACCGTTTATTGTTGTCATTAATTGTGCAATTAGGCATAGCCAGACAATAACGAATTGTTATTAACAGATAATACAAAACTGTCCGTTAAGTACTTTAGGACATGAAAGGAAAAGATAAAAAAAATAAAATTACTAGTAGTTGTTCTATTTTAATTAACGACAGAAAACGAATAATACCTAAATATGAAACCAAGTAAGGGAAATTAAGGTATTTATCGTTTAGCTAATATAATCTAATTTAATTATTTAATCAAATTGTAAGATTTTCATCTTACTTGATCCGACTATATATTTTTATCCATTCCAATAATTAATTGATAATTGAATTAATTTAGATTAATATAATCTATAATATATTTTATATATGTGTCATTTTTGAGCATTCTTCAGTAACTTTTTTTATTAATAAATAATAAATAAGCATTTGATTTAAAATAAAATAACAAATATTATAATAACAATACAAACAATATAATAAATAGTAAACTGCACAATGCACGATCCATCATTTGTTTAAAACATAATGGATTCAATCTAATCATCTATTTAAAATTATTTAAAATTTAACGAATTATTTAAAAAATTTGAATTCAATATTTTATAAAATTTGAAACTTATAATAATAAATTAACAACTAATAACATTAAATTGAATTTATTTCATATAGTTTAACATTTAATGAAATTAATTAAACATATTTTAATTTTAACGATTTTCATTTAAAAGATATTTAGTGTGAAATCATTAAATTTTTTTTAGTAAAAATATTTAAATTAAACATAAATTTAATATTATAAATTTTATAAAGTATTATAAATATTAGTTTCTCAGTTAATTCACACTAGCATCCTACAAATTTCCTTAACATTTGAACCACGAAAGCAAATAAATAAATACTGACAAACTTACAACCTATGCCTTTTTCATGATAAATTATTTTAATTGTATACTATAATATTTTTTAATTTTACTCCATTCATATATATATATATATATATTATAAGATTTTAAAAACGAAACAATATAAAAATGATATATTTATGTGTTAAAATATTTAAGTACATAAATACTTAAAATTTAAAATTAATTGATATGATCTTATCAATTACTTTTAAAATGTTTAAAGAGTTATATTTTTCAAAAAAATATCACACTAAGCTAATGACTCGTAACAAAGATTATTTTAGTTTTATAATTTTTAGTTAAAGTATTTTATTATATAATTTTTTTTAAAATATATTTTAATTTTAAGAAGGTTATAATTTAGTTTGATAAGATGTACATAATTGTTATAACTTTAAAAATTTATTTTTTTTTAAAAGAATTTACATTATTAAAATGATTCGATTAAAACAACGAAGCTAAAGTATTCCTTTGGAAAAACTATAACCTCACGTAGGAATGGACAAAAAAACCGCGGGTTTGGTTATCCGCGGTTAACCGAACCGGCGGTTCAGATTTTAACCGAGTAATTTCGGGGACGGGTTCGGTTTTGGGTAAAAACCGAACATAAAGGAGCGGGTACGGTTCGGTTACGGTTATACTTTGTACACTTGGTACCAGAAATTAATTAAAATTTATTTATTTAAATAAATTATATATTAATTAAAATTTATTTATTTTAAACCTAATATATAAACCTATTTACGCCCAAACCCTAATTCTCCACTCGGTGCCTCTCATTTTTTCTTAATCTCCGTTCTCAGAGGCTTAGAGACTCTCAGTCGGAGCGAGAATTTTGTGGAGAGTGGAAAGTGTTTGTTGAGAATGAATGACGAGGTCAGATTTTTGAAATACTTTCATTTTTTGGTGTTGATTTTCTACATCATGGTGATCTTGGATTTGGTATATTAAAGAGGCAATGAGTGAGTACGGTGCCTTTTGAGGATGCCTTAGTAGGCCCAAGCCTTGTTTAGTCCTTCGTTGTCCCAAGTCCGAGAATTCCTTGAGAATAGGCCTCCGAGGTATGAAGATTTGTTTTTAAATAATGTTACTCAATATTTGCTTATTGTTTACTTAATAAGGAGAAGTTGTTTTTAATTATTACCAACGGATGCGAACCTTCTTGGGTTATGAATTATAGTTTGAGCCACCACTATTGCAAAGGAGAAACGTAATAAAGCCATTATTTTTGGCTAGACATTAGAAAGGCATATTATTTTGTACTTGATACTACATATTTATACCAATCAATTCTTTGATTTAAATTCCTATAATACCTTATCTGTTCTAATTAAACCAATGCTATGAATTTTGGGAGTTACATTCATACGCAAAGTGGTAAAAAAAGAAATGAATGGGTGATCATTGATGTTATAAGGAATTCAATCCATTTTACCATGTTCTTGTTTTCTGGCATTATATATAGTCATTTGCTGTATTTTTGTTTCCGCTATTTACCTTTCTTTGCCCTTTTTCTTGCATACCTATTACAACAAGCATTTTATAGTCATAATATGAGTGCGTTCTCACTTTTCTTGTAGGCTTTCTCCTGAAATATGGTTAACTTATATCTGATTGCAGAAATAATTATTGATATTTCAACATGTAGTGGAAAGCTTTTTGAGAACCTTGAGAAGCTATGTTTTTTCATTTCGGTATTGTTTAAAACTTGAATATATGTTTGGAATCTTTGAAATATGGTTAACTACTTAACTTATCATGTCTTGTAGAGTTAGAGATTTGTGAAGAAAGGCATAGACTTTAAATATCATGACAATGAATATGTTGAAAAGGTAATGTGAGATAATAGAAAGTATATGTATATATTTTTTATACGTAGATTTAAATTTTGAAAATTATTTTTTCGAATGTTTCACCACAATCATCTCGAGGAGTAAATGACATTGAACTTAATGTGGAGGTAACAAGTGGTGGAACTTCAAGTGCCAATCAACATACAAATTTTCCTCTCCTTGCATCAAGCACTTCCCGAAAATACACAAAGCCAACCATCAAATGAATGTAGTGAGGAAAGAAGATGGAAAGCTAAATTAAAGTCCTGAAGAATGGGTTCATTTTGATAGGAAGAGAATTAATGGGATATGGAAGGCAATATGTAATTATTGCGGAAAAGCAGGTTAGGAGGAGGTGATACAAGGAATGTGACATCTCATTTGAAAGCACGTACAAAAGGTTGTCCATTCAAACGTCCAAAAGAGGTATCGGATTCAATCATTATTAAATCCTAACAAGAAAAGGAATAGAATGGAATTAGGACATTGGAATTTTGATTCTCAAGTTTCTCGTGATAAATGTGCAAAGATGATAATTCTACACGAGTATCCTCTTAGTATTGTTGAGCATCATGGATTTAGGGAGTATTCACATTCATTACAACCAATATGGAAGCCTATTTCTCGGGCAACAATTAAGAGAGACATTATAAAGATTTATGATGTTGAGAAAAAAAATGATGGATATGTTGGAGAACAACAAAAGTCGTGTTGCAATCACGAGTGATATGTGAAAGTTTGGAAATCAGAACAAGGGTTCATGGCTGTAACTTGTCATTTCATCGATGACAATTGGTATTTGCATAGTAAAATAGTAAGGTAATTTTTAAGTTTATTGTTGAAATTTATACATTTATTAAATATTTTTTTAGAGATTTGATATATTAAATGATTGTATATAACAATTTTATTGTTATTAAATAATTTTTTGTAGGTTTATATATGTTACTGCTCCACACAATGCTGCAGTTATTGGTCAAGAATTAATGAGTTGCTTTTTGGATTGGAACATCGATCGTAAGATTTCAACCTTAACTTTAGATAATTGTTCTACTAATGATTCAATACACGATCTGTTAGATTAATTAGATAGAACTTCAATGTTATTGTATGGAGATATTTTTCATATGCGTTGTGTTGCTCACATATTAAATTTGGTAGTGAAAGATGGATTAAATCTAATTTTTCAATGCATTGTCAAAGTTAGAGATAGTGTTGCATATTGGAATGACAACACAAAGAGAAGGAAAAATTTAAAAGATTCCATCTCGAGAGATGAAGTCTTCTTGTAAATTTATCTCTTGATTGTCAAACTTCGTTAGAACTCTACTTTTTAATGCTTAAAATGCATTGTTTTATGAGAAAGTGTTTTCTCGTTTAAAAAACAATTGGATAAGAATTATAATAGTCTTCGATGCATTGGATTGGAAAATGGCAAGTACAATTTGTGATAAGTTAGAAGTATTTTACAAGGTTCTTGAATTGATTTACGGTTCCAACTATCCCACTTCTAAATATATTATTTTCTCATATTTGTGACATCAAATTGTTATTATATAATTGGATTAATGATGATGATGATTTGGTGAAGGGAATGGCGTCAAACATGCTTGTAAAATTTGATAAGTATTGGCAGGAAGTTAATATTGTAATGGCTATAGGAGTTGTTTTGGATCCTAGATTTAAGATGAATTATCTTGAATTCTATTTTCCAAGAATATATGGAGAGAATGCCATTTTTGAAATTGAAAAGGTGAGAACAAAATGTTATGATTTGATAAATATGTATCGAACTAAACGAATTTTAGAAGAGAGTCGACATATGGAATTTTCAACACGTTCCATTACATCTCAAAGTTCAAAAGGTACTAGTGTTCTTAATCCTAGTGGTATAGATGAGTATAAACAATGGAAATTAATGCAAAATAAAGCTGGATCTTTGAAATCTGAGTTAGACTCTTATTTAGAGGAGGCTGATGTAGAAATTTCAGATGAAGAGTTTGATATATTGTCTTGGTGGAAGTGTAATAAACACAAGTATCCAATAATGCATGATATGTCTAGAGATATCTTGGCTATTCCGGTCACCACAGTTGCTTTAGAATCTGCATTTAGTACAAGTGGTAGAATAGTGAGCAAACATCGTAGTAGACTCAAAGAAAACACATTGGAAGCTTTGATGTGTATTCAAGATTGGTTATGGGCTAATATTCATAAACAAGGTATAAGTTTATATTTTTAATACTTGTACATATTATATTTTATTAACACTTGTTTTATGTATTTTATATTAATTATTTAATTATGTATTCAAATGTTTTATAATTTATTCAGATATGTTATCTTCTGGTTCATCCGTTTACACTATTAATATTGCAGAAGATGATGTCGAGGTAAAATTACATTATTTATTAACCAATTTATTCTTTTGGTTTATAAAAGTGATTTTATATGTTTGATTTTTTCAGGAAACGTGTCCATTTGATGAATAATTAGAAGAAAGAAGTTTTGATTTATTGTAATCGAAATTTTCTTAAATTTATTTAATTAGATTTCAATATTTGTATTAATTTATAATATTTTATTTATATCTTGTATTTCTTGTTTATATGTATTTAATCTTATCTAAATTCATAGAAATATATATTATTAAATGTTGATTTTTTTATTATAAACTCAAAATAACACATTTTAATTCAGATAATAAATTTAATATCAACAATTTGTTTTATTTGGATTGTATTGCTAAAAAGAGTAATAGGATTTTAAAAAACGGCTTTTTTTCTGTGTTTTTATAATAAGCGTAAAGCTGATTAGCTGGGTAAATAAATGTTCTACATTGACGGTTTTGGTTCGGGAAGATTTTATAATTTGATTCGGAAATGGTTATATACAAATCCGTCCCGTGCACATCCCTAACCTAATGCATTCCTATCAAATTGATTTGGAGCGATTATTAATAAATTAATGAATAATTTGTCTAGTTTTGTACATCAGTGCAATTAAATTAATTATTTATAGTGGTTGGTTCACTTAGAAAAATAACCAAGTTAGCAATGGAAGTAGATGCAGGCGAGCGAATGACAGTTTGGCGGTGAGATTGACTTGAAATCAACGAACAAACACGTCGGCCACTTGGTCCTTTATCTTTGACACACCAGCAAGTCTTTACACCACTAAATGCGCAAAGTGTCCCACAAAGCACGTGAGTCCTAAGGCCTTTCCCTAAAATATCTCCCTATATTTTATTTTATTAAATCAAAATCAAACCCAAAAAAAGAATTATAAACTCTAGGCTTAGAATTTCTTGTATATTAACGCACTAATACGGTTAGGAATTGAAAAAAAATAAAAAATACACGTTCGGTTATATATACAATTAATTTAATTTTTATCTGATAAATTTTAAAAATATGTATTTAAATATAATTATATTGATATTTATATCTATACGTACCTAAAATTAATTATATTTATTTAATTAATTTATATATTAATTAATAATTAAGATTTATTAATTTTTTTGAGTAAATATATAAATTTTCTTTTAAAAATTTTAAAAAATGATTTTTTTAAGATAATTTTTAATAACTGTTTTGAATAGTTATAAATGATTAAAAAATCATTCTAACATCATAATAATTTTACACCATAAATTTTAAAATTTAATTTAAAAATAATTATATAGTTTTAATAATCTCTAAAGCATATGTAAATCACGCGCTATCTAATGATGCGATTAGGATCTTAAAACTTAACTTGTGGCTATCCCTATTTCTATTTACTAACGTGTCCTTGTCCTTTCAGAAATAAAAAAAACGAATAAAAAAAATTTCAAATTAAAAAATAAAATAAACATAAATAAAAAGGGGACCTACTACTTGAACGGCTTAACCGCGTGAATCGCTGTATTCATAAAAATCTCTCTTTTCTTTATAAACTCTTCAATCGACACACAAAATTTGAGAGATTCAGAAACAATTCCTGAGTATCAGAATATCCCCCGATCTAATAGGGCTATTTTAGTAATTAAAAACTTTTATAGGATCACAGAGGCAGATCTAAAGGGACTTTTGGGTTTTGATTTTGATTACTTTTTCTATAACAATTTCTGTGAATTTTTTTTTTCATCTTGTTTTTCCTGTCATTGAATCAAACTCTTTTACTGGGTTTGTTTCAAAATGGAGGTTGGGAAAAAGTATATCTCTGTTGAGGAGCTTAAAAAGCATAACAAGCGGGAAGATCTCTGGATCTCTATTCAAGGGAAGGTCTACGATGTCTCGAATTGGCTCAAGGATCACCCAGGTGGTGATACGCTTCTACTGAATCTGGCTGGCCAAGATGTCACCGATGCATTCATAGCCTACCATCCACGCACTGCTTGGCAATATCTTGACAAGTTCTTTACTGGTTACCATGTTAATGATTTTAAGATCTCCGAGGTTTCTAAGGATTATAGGAGACTTGCATCTGAGTTTTCCAAGCTTGGTTTATTTGAGAAGAAAGGACACGGGGTTTTATATACTATAGCAAGTGTTGTATTAATGATGTTGATTATTGTCTATGGTGTTTTGAAATCTGATAGCATCTGGGTACATGCCATATGTGCTATGCTTTTGGGTATGGTTTGGATTCAGAGTGCTTATATTGGTCATGATTCTGGGCATTACCAGATAATGTCAAGTCGACGTTGTAACAAAATAACTCAACTTTTGGCTGGGAATTGCCTTACTGGAATCAGCATTGCTTGGTGGAAATGGACTCATAATGCCCACCACATTGCATGTAATAGTCTTGATTACGATCCAGATCTTCAACACATTCCTGTTTTTGCAGTCTCCACCAAATTCTTCAATTCCCTCACTTCAGTTTTCTATGAAAGGGAGTTGAGCTTTGATTTCATTGCCAGGTTTCTTGTTAGTTATCAACATTTTACTTATTATCCGGTTATGATCTTTGGAAGGTTTAATTTGTATGTTCAGACATTCTTGTTGTTGTCTTCAAAGAGAAATATTCCAGATAGAGCATTGAACATAGTGGGAATTCTTGTGTTCTGGACTTGGTTCCCTCTACTTGTTTCATTTCTCCCCAGTTGGACTGAGAGAGGGTTGTTTGTTTTTTTGAGCTTTGCTGTGACATCATTACAGCATATTCAATTCACTTTGAACCATTTCTCTGCTGATGTATATATTGGCCCTCCTACTGGGAATGACTGGTTTGAGAAGCAAGCAGGTGGGACTTTGGACATCTCATGCTCAGTTTGGATGGATTGGTTCTTTGGTGGGCTGCAGTTTCAGCTTGAGCACCATCTGTTTCCCCGCATGCCTCGTTGCCAATTGAGATGGGTTTCTCCTTTTATTCAGGAGTTATGCAAGAAGCACAATTTGCCTTACAGAAGTTTGTCTTTCTGGGATGCAAATGTATCCACCATTAGAACTCTCAGGACTGCTGCGCTGCAGGCTCGAGACTTGACCAACCCTGTCCCTAAGAATTTGGTGTGGGAAGCTCTTAATACCCATGGCTGAGTTTCAATCAGGCTTGTCAAGATCTTGTCCACACATTTACTTTCTTTTTTATTTCATAAGGTGGACTTAGGTTGCTTTTTTTCTGAGAGGCTTTTTTTTTCTCGGTTGCATTTTGATACTGTATTTCTCATCCTCTTTTATGATATATCTATGGACTACATTTGCAATATTTAGCTTCTGACAGCATAGGATTCTGATTTATTGGTTGACATTTACTGCCTAAAGTTTTTGAAGCATGTTTCCTCACCAATTGAGATGTAATCTCTGTGTACTGTGTTATGTTTTTTTTCCTTCTCTATTTGGTGCGATTCATGTAAATGTCAGATAGATAAAAACCTATTCAACGACATTATTTTTCACCATTTATTGGGCATATATTTCTTTCTTTCTTCAGGTGCTTATAATTGTTAGTGTATTTGTTTCAGCCAAGCTTGATAAAAAGCATATATGGTTATGGAGTTGATCTCTATGGCATGAATATTTGAACTCATATGTCTCTACATTAAGGAGATGCTTATATTGGTAGAGGCAATTTGTTACTCAAAATATCAGCACACAATTAAGCGCATATAAATATTATCATACTGATAAAAATACATAGTTATGAAACAATGGTTACTACTTTTACACATCCTTCTTGATAGAAGCACTGTATTTAGTTTGATCATCATAATACTTAAGACCATAGCATAACTCCTCCATACTTAGGAGAACCCTTGATTGCAGGAAGAACTTCATTATCATACTTATAAAGATACATAGTTGTGAAAAAGTGGTTACTACTTTTACACATCCTTCTTGATAGAAGCACTGTATTTAGTTTGATCATCATAATACTTAGACCATAGCATAACCCCTCCATACTTAGGAGAACCCTTGATTGCAGGAAGAACTTTAGAGATAAGGTCAGCCACGGGGATGAAGCCACTTCCAGCAGCTGCCGGTGCTGCAGGAAGTCCTAAGAAAATTTTTGTAGCAGGGATATCTGAAGTCCACTGTATCCATGCATTTTTAAGGTTTTCTATGGTACCGGATGAGTATTGGCAAGGAGGGTTATTGTAAAATTGGACCCAAACGAAGTCAAAAATTCCTGTTTTAAGAGCATTTCCAATCCAAGCATCAGGAAATGGACATTGAGGAGCTGCAGTTAAGTAAACCTTCTTCCCTGTGTTACTGTATCCAGAGAGGTACTTTGCAAGATCACCCCAATGTTGGTTCGTTCCTCCTTCAATGTCGAAGTCGATTCCATCCAAAACAGCGTCTCCTAGTGGGCGAGATGAGGAAGTTCCGCCAAGAAAATTGTTCCAAAGATAAGTTGCAACTTGTCTAGCATCTTCAGAAGAAGTAAGGTAGTAACTTCCTGCCCCTCCTCCAATAGACAGAAAAACCTTAATCCCTTTTGCTTGACATGATTTTACATCAGAGCTTAAGCCAACACAACCATTACTATATGGATCACAATGGCCAGCTAGATTAATAATTGGTGTTTGACCATTGCCAAATGTTGCAAGAAAAGCTATGTTAACAAAGTCATAGTCACCAGTGGCACAAGTTTCTGCCAAAGTGCCCTCATTTCCGTTCTGACCCCAATAAACAGCTATTTTGTCAGCTTCAAGTCTAATGACTAGAGCCAGAAACACTGAAACGAGGAATACTAGTGAAACTGCTGATTTTGATTCCATTATGCAGTAGAATTTTACTGTTATACTTCAAAGTACTGTATTCTCTTTCACTTGATGTTGGTTTACACAGAGAGACTAAATTTATAGGAGAAATGAAGGACCTTATCTTGATGCCCATTTGTGCCTATTATGGAATTGTGAAGAGAGTGCGTAGTTGAGAAGTCACTCACCTTTAAGTTTTTGTTTCTTTCTTTTACTCATTTTTAAACGTTGATGGAGGTTTCTTAGGGAACAAAACACGTTTCCGCATTTTCAAAATCTTCTTGGCGTCACTTATAATTTTGATGTTTCAATGTACTTCGTTAATTTACCAATAAAATAAATCCTGATTTGTTTAAATGTTTATTTGTGAGTTAAGGTATACATCATCTAAGAATATAAAGTTGATATTTAGCATCTTCACTTTGTCTGATATCTTTAGATAATTATGTATTCCTTGCTTGTTTTGATGCTTTTGGAATTTTATGGGCACGATGTGAACAAGTGGTGGAAAATGACAAGCACTACTAGCCATGAATGAATGAATGAATGAATGAATGAATGAATGAGAACCCAAAGCGGACTTTTGGTATACGATTCGTTGTCCATGACTTGCTTTTTGTGCTATGATGATGGGAAACTTCTTGCTTGCCAAGCTGGCTTATGTCAGAATAATGGTCTTCATTGGTTCACCTTGTATTTGGTTGTTCGGAGCTGTTAATAATATAATATGAATCAACAAAGAATAAACAAATGGAAGACACATAATAGTTGATTTGTGGATGGAGGTCATTAAGGCTCCTGTGCAGGTTATTTTAGCAAACAATTATTTATCAATTAATTAAATGGATTTGCTAAAATTTAGGTGTAAATATCGGACAAATCATGCCCATTTTCCATGAATTTTCACGCTTTTTTTCTTCTTATTAAATTAGATATTAAAATATTAATCTTTGGCAGAACTTCGTGATTCTCTTATCTTGCACATGAATTATATGCCCCTTCTTTTCATTACGAAAAAGTCCTCACATCTCACCTTGAAATGATTTTCGAATTATGTGTCATATTTTCACAAATTAAAAATACTGTTCACCTTTTTTTAAATCATAATAATCAATTACTTTATTATTATATTTGATTATTTATAAATATTTTAATAATTTAAGGTTAATTTTAATGATTTTAATAACTTATTTTTTTCTAATTTTTTTTTAAAATATTTTCATCTTCGTAACATCTATTAAACAGATAATAACATTCAGCTAGATAAAATTTAGGTTTTTTCACCCAAAAATTATTTAAAAAAATAAAAATAAAAAATTAAATTTTTTTGAAATATTTTCATCTTCATAGTATCTATTAAACTGATAATAATATTTAATTCGATAAAATTTAGGGTTTTTTAATAATAAAAATCATCTAAAAAACTAAAAATCGAAAACAAATAATTATAATGTTTTAAAATATAATATTATTTTTTAAAAATATAACTAATATATTTAATTTACGAAAATAAATTTTATTTTATTTTAGTTAAATGAAATTGTTAAACCTACTTTTTTTTTCATCGAATTAAATTTTACTATTTAAGTTGTTAACTCAAGAACTACCGGTGAATTATATACTCCTGTGAAAAGTCAAAAAATTTCATTGAAAATTTCCCAGGCTGAGATGATATTTTTGGTCAAACGAGAGAGAGCTCAAGATATTTTTTGGGTCAAATCAGAGAGACGGACTATGTCTGAGATTTGTTGGTCAAACAAGAGTAAAAGGCCTTTGACATTTTTTTTTCTTTTTCTCGCGTGGAAATTAAATGAAAAACTTATCAGTATGGGTTATTAGTTAGATAATTATTATATATCATAAATTTATAATAATTATAAATAATGTATTTAAATTGAATTGATTCTTATACAGAGAAACTTACCTAATTTTACATTTATCATTATTGTTAAATAATTAAATAAACAAGGGGATAGCTTATAAAGGAGGCACTTAGACTCTAACCTGGTTAGCCAAAAAAAATAATAATATGAAATTTAGTATATCAAGTTTCAAGTTTGAACCTTTTGTTGTCATGAAAAATTCTTCATCACGAATGCAAAATTGCAAATAGGTCAAGTCGTTTCTATCAAAAAGCAGATGTTCTAGATAATAAACTTTGTTGCTTCCAATGTTGATGCTGTTTCCTTAACATAATGCAGAAACCATTTAAGTCTAACAAGTAGGTGATTAAAGATGGTCCACATTTTTTACTATAAACATTGCTTAAATATATTAGAACATATAAAAAAATACCCCAAATCCTTAAGTTGTTATAAAAATATTCCTAATTATTATCGTGTTATATTTATTTAATTTTAATATTTTTTATTAACTTTATTTATTTAACATATTTAATTATTTAATATCAAACCCAAATGACTAAGAATCGTATTATTTAAAAAAAATTAAGAATCATTTAACATGAATATTTTCGATATAGTCAAAAAATTAAGAAAATTTATATTTATAATAACTTAATATATAACAACAATTTATGTGATACATAATGACATGTTATTAAAGAAATGGATCTAACTACTTTAACAAATAAATAGTTACTATATTAGTTGTTCTATAAAAACTTTTTACAAATAAAAATGTTCTAATTAAGAATAAATTTTTTACTAAGATATTATATGTTTTTTTTCTTCATAAAAATAGGATGTTAGGTGGAGTTAGTGATGAAATACTAGACCAATCTCTATGATTTTAAATAATAATCGAACACTAACTAATGATTTGTGTTTAGTAAAATTAGGAGAAAAATCTAAATCTTGAACACAACATCTTTCATTTAAAAGTCAACAATTTCAATAGTGTGTACTCAAATTCAAAACAATATTTCACTAGATCTAGACTTGCATGCTTCATTTGCATCTTGATTGTCATGGTTATAACCTAAACTATTTCAATATCTAAAATCAAGATAATTTAAATTTTTTATTGAATTTTTAAAGTTTTTGAGTTTATTATTATTGAAAGACTAAACAATTAAACTTAGATATTTTAAGATGATTTCAAATTTCTTAAACACCAATAATATTTGTCCATGTACAGTTAAGAATATACCTATCGGCATGTCTTTTTTTTTATAATGAGTATCATTCATCAAACTTATCTTGAAATCTCCGAAGAGAGTACATCCTTAGAAATAGTATCTAAAAGAAAGTTTAGAATAACAGAGGTTCACAATATCTCATCATCTAACTTCACATTATAGGCTGCTACTGTATGTGCAACTTGATTCGTAACTCTTGGCTTATACTGAAAAGAAAACTCATTTCCTTATCTTAATCTTCTAATCTCATTAATTACTACTCAACAACCGCAACATAGTCACTTTTTTTATTTATAAAAGTAATAGCCTATAAGGAGTCTGATTCAAAACATACCTTAGCCCATCTATACTCCACTGCCATATTACAAGCAACCAAGATAGCTTGTAGTTCAATACACAAAACTGATAACAAGCCTCTCCTAGGAACTGCAAGGCTCCATCCATTTCACCATCCTAGTCCCTCGCAATCACCCCCAAACCCACTTTACTACAATCCCTTCTCAACGCTGCATCCGTGTTTAGTTTGAAAACTCCTTCATTTGGTCTTTCCCAAACCCTCTTACAAATTTGGATTTTCTGTACATTGGTAAGTACTACCCCCTTCTTTGTTTTGAAACTTGAAATTTTTTCCAATGAGCATGTTTATCCAATCAAGAGAAGTAGCAACTCCTCTTCCCTTTTTTTCTTCCATAGATAGCTTGATCTCTACTGTTCCAAAGGTCTAGGTAAGATACCTTAAATGGCAAGCCTCTTCATTGGAATTAGTCATTCTCGTATGATTCCAGATATCAGCAAAACACATACCTTTTGTTCTCTTAATCAGGTTGTGAAAAAAAGATAGCTTTCAAACACTTTTTGCCTTAGAGCAAGTTAACAAAGCATGTGATACATTGTCACCCGTACCATTACTAACTGGGTACTAATCATACTAAATAAGCTATTTTTTTACACAAGTTAGTATATACAGTTAGAATGTCATTACAAGCTTTTCATAAGAAAAGCTTAACTTTGCTAGCCACATTCAAGCTCCAAATATTTCTCCACTAACACTGATCAATAGGATTACTACAACATATCCCCAAATCACCCTTTGCGACCAACCATTTTGTTGGTGTGTGTTGTGGTGCATGCTGCAACAGTGACAGATACCAATGTTTAGTGCAGCAAAACATGAAACATACAATAATATTAGTGGAGCCATAAAACATGGATGTGCAACAGCTAGGGTAATCTTTAGTTTTTGTTTTTTCTTGTATACATATACCTAAACTCTTGTACAGAAACATAACAAAAATGATATGAAATATACATGATAATTATTAGAGAAACACAATATTTGTCATGGTATCAGAGCAAGTTATTGTTGACTAATGGAATTACCCACTATGTTGATTTTTGTTCTACTACCATTTTGATTTTTGATTTCTAGTATGGTTGCTCATTTTTGATTTTTGGTTTACATTTTTCTTCGAAGCTGATTTTTGTTTTACTCGTTGAAATCGATCAGTTACAATACTGGAAAAAAAATATCATCAAGTAAAACAACAACATCAGTGTGCTCTAGAAGGGAATAAGTACAAAGAACATTATTGTAAGGCTTAACCACAGAGGTTGAAACCTGAGGGGATGGGTAGAAAATGAAGCCTCACCAGTGCTGCGACCATCTAGTATCCAGAGTCTCCATTTCTACTCAGCGTCAGTTCCGTCGTCGCAACCTCAATAGAACCCTTTAGGGATCCATACTAATCTAGCTGCTCGTTGGAGCCATTACAGCTTACCTGTGTTTCAGGTCTATCTGCTCGTTGGAGCCGTCACAGTTGCCCAAGTTTTCTTACTCGTTGGGGTTGGTGCAGTCTCTCTACGTACCAATCTAGCTGTCGTCGTGAAGAAACTTGGAACGAAGCAGAAGAAGAGCGTCGCTTCATAAAGACGGAGACGGAGGACCAGGCAGAGGGCTGACTCTAGTTGGATGTGGTAGTCGGCTAGGGTTCGATCATCCTTATCTTCCATCAGAAGAATAAAGGCGCCGCTCTGCGCGCGCAGTGGGCTACGCGAAGAAAAGTGTCGCAGAGGGCAGCATGAAGAAAGCGTGCAGAGGGCTGCGTAAATGGAAAAGAAAATGAATTAGGGTTACAAAATGTTCTATATATAGCTAGTGTACGAAGTGTATAAAAAAAGGAAGGAAAAAAAATTTAGATTTCATGGTAGAATCTAGAGATTTAACCACCAATTTCATATTGGAAGGTTTGACTACAAAAATGACATAAGTTCTAACTAGAGCTCAGATCACCTCACAACCTCCGCTAATTGGAGCGTCGACTACTCCCATTAGTATCAAGTTGGGAGGATCCAACTATGCCTTGTGGTCCCAGGTGGTGGAGATGTATATCCCTGGCAAAGACAAACTGGGATATATTAATGGGGATTTTCCTCAACTTGTTGAAATTGACCGCTCATTCAAGAGATGGTGCACTGAAAATGCCATTGTTAAAGGATGGTTGATCAATTCGATGGACCCCTCCTTGATTGCAAATTTTACTCGATTCCCAATTGTGAAACAGGTTTGAGATTATGCTGCTACCACCTACTATGATGGGAAAAACACGTCTCAAGTGTATGATCTTCGCCGTCAAGTTACTTGTATGAAGCAGGCGAGTGGATCCATTGAAAAATACTACAATGACCTTCAAGGGTTGTGGCGAGAAATTGATTTCCGTCGTCCTAATCCAATGAAGTGTGCGACTGACATACAAAAATACAACTCCATCGTACAAGAAGATCTAGTGTATACCTTCCTTGATGGACTTGATGACAGACTAGATAAAACTCAAAGTGATGTGTTTTAAATCAAACCATTCCTTACGGTGGAACAAGCCTATGAATTCATCCGTAGGGAAGAGGTCCGGCAGACCGTGATGATCACGGGTACAGATACGACACCCAGAGCAGTTATGGCTTTCAAAGGGATCAAGGGACACCATAATCCATTGCCACCCAAACCAGGAACTTTTTTGGGTAGCAAGAAATCCACGAGAAATCCACCATCTATTGACATGAAATGTGGCCATTGTGGAAACTCCAAACACACCCGTGAAAACTGCTTCAAACTACATGGGTATGTAGAATGGTGGAATGATCTTAAAGCACGAAAGAAACAGGAAAGCACTGGGCGCACCGCTGTGGCTACTAATAATGCATCACTATCCCTTATTCCTTAGGCCGAATCTTCCTAAGATCCAGGTATTTCAAGTAAAGCATTTCACATCTCTACTTATAGTGATAATGAGGATTGAATTCTATACTCTGGAGCTACAAATCATATGACATTTGATGCAAAAGATCTCTCCAATACAACCCAACCGAGATAGAGCTGTGTTACCAATACCAATGGGGTCACTTATCTAGTTACAAGGGCTGGAACATTGATTTTATCTCCTTCATTATCATTATCTAATACATTACTTGTACCCTCTCTTTCAAACAGACTAATGTCTGTAAGTCAGGTCATTTCAGATCTTAACTGTGTAGTATTGATGTATTCTACCTTTTGTCTTCTACATGATATTCTCACCAAGGAGATCATTGGGCGTGGTACTAAGAGATGGGGTTATATTATGTTGATGACCTCAGTTCAGGAAGGGCCAATCACATGCAACACACTGTTGGTAACAAGGAACGCGAGATTTGGTTATGTTATCGTCGGTTTGGGCATCTATCATTTGGGTATTTAAAGTACCTATTCCCTAGTTTATTTTCAAATATCACACACTCAGATTTCAAATGTGATACTTGTATCTTAGCAAAAAGTCATAGGAAGTCTTATCCTATAAGCATGAATAAAAGTATGACTCTTTTTGCTTTAGTACATTTTGAGGTTTGGGGACCTTCCTCGGTGACTATGTCATCGGGTCATCGTTGATTTGTAATTTTTGTTGATGATTGTACACGAATGATATGGCTTTACCTTCTCTTAATAAAGATGAAGTATTTTCTACATTTCACTTGTTTCACACCATGGTTCAGACATAATTTCCTGAAAAAATTAAGATTCTTTGGTCTGATAATGGAGGGGAGTATGTTAATCAACAATTTCGGACATAATTGAACAACCATGGTATTCTCCATAAAACCTCACGTTCACAAACCCCACAACAGAATGAGACTTTAGAGAGGAAGAATAGACATATTTTAGAAATTGCTCGGGCCTTACTAATTGGTGCACATATGCCTAGTAGATACTGGAGTGATGTTGTTACTACAGTTGTGTATCTACTAAACCATATGCCCATAAACACCTTACAATTTTAGACTCCATTAAAGGTGCTATCTGATCATGTTCCATTGCCTACTATTTTGATGCTTCCTTCCCAAATTTTTGGATGTGTTGCTTTTGTCCACCTCTATAAAAATAAACGAACTAAGTTGGATCCATGTGCTGTCTGATGTGTTTTCTTGGGGTATGGCGTACAAAAAAATGGGATACTAATGCTACGATCGTATTACTAAAAGAACCTACATTATCATGGATGTCACTTTCCTAGAATCTGAATGGTTTTTTCCATCATCAGTATCCAATTACCCTCTTCAGGGGGAAAGTTATGGTGAAGAATAAAATTGGCTTGATGTTGAAGTATTAGACATTAGTAACAATCTGACATACTTAGATAATGCAAACAATATGGATGAACCAGTACCTAGACCCGAACTTGAACTTCTAAGAACTAAATCTAAACTAGTGATTGAATCTCTAGAAGATGCAGTGGTTAATGCACCCCTCCACTCTCTAGTACCCAATGATCCTCCTCTTGAGAATACTCCTGAGGTAAGTTATCCTATCACACATTTACAAACTAATGCTATAGATATATATGTTGGTTATGTTCTACCTTTCAGACACAATCGAGGCAAACCTCTGAATCGATACTCTCCAGACAAAGAGGAACGACAACCCAAGTATCCAATAACCAATTATGTATCTACTCAAGGGTTATCAGAACCTATCAGGGCTTTTGCACAAACACTCTCCTCGTGTCAAATTCCAAGCAGCATTGCAGAAGCCTTATCTGATCCAAATTGGGCTCAAGTTATAAAAGAAGAATTTGAGGCACTGTAGAAGAATAACACATGGGTGTTAAGCAAGTTGTCTCAAGGGAGGAAGATGGTAGGATGCAAGTTGATATTCTCCATTAAGAATAAAACAGATGGGTTAGTTGATCGATACAAGACGAGGCTAGTAGCAAAAGTGTATACATAGAAACATGGTATAGATTATCAAGAAACCTTATCACCTGTGGCTAAACTAAAAACTGTGAGAGTTTTGTTATCTCTTGCAGTAAATAAAGATTGGCCATTACACCAACTTGACGTGAAGAATTCCTTCCTTCATGGTGACCTTAAATAAGAGATTTACATGGATATTCCCTCAGGATATATTGTTACATCAAGAAAAGAAACTGCATGTTGATTACAACGAGCATTGTATGGACTAAAACAATCACCTCGAGCATGGTTTGGCATATTGAGTTCAACAATGAGAAGATATGGGTTTCAATAAAACAACTCTGACCACACTCATTTCCTAAAACATTGAATAGATAAATAACAGCCCTTATAGTTTATGTAGACAACATGATCATTATAGGGGATGATAAAGAAGAAATCTCTAGGCTTCAAGAACAACTGTCAAATGATTTTGAAACGAAGGACTTGGGAGGGCTCAAATATTTCTTAGGCATTGAGGTAACAATATCAAAACAAGGTACATGTCTTTCCCAAAGGAAATATACTATAGACTTACTGGCAGAGACATGATTATAGATTGTAAACCTGTCGATATTCTGATAGTCCAAAATCATAAACTTGGAAAATATGTGGATCAAGTACCAGCAGATAAACATAGATATCAATAGTTAGTAGGTAAATTCATATACTTATCTCATACTCGACCTAATATTGCTTATGCTGTGAGTGTTGTGAGTCAGTTTATGCACTGCCCAAGTGAAGACCATATGGATGCCGTCATGCGAATACTCCATTATTTAAAATACTCCGTTATTTAAAATCCTCCCCTAGAAAAGACTTATGTTTTCAAAGAATGGTCAATTGGAAGTCGTTAGATATACCGATTCAAACTGGGCAGGGAATATGAAGGATAAGAAATCTACTGCTGGGTATTTTACTTTTGTAGGGGGTAATCTTGTTACATGGAGGAGAAAGAAGCAAAAGGTAGTTGCCTTATCTAGTGGTGAAGCTGAATTTCGAGGAATGGTCAAGGGAATATGTGAGCTCCTTTGGTTGAAAAAACTTCTAACTGAGATTGGTGTTACTCCTAACTCTGAAATGAACTTATTTTGTGATAACAAAGCAGCCATTATCATCTCTCATAATCCAGTTCAACATAATCGCACGAAGCACGTTGAAGTGGATCGAAACTTCAACAAACATAATCTTGAAGAAAAGATTATTCAGCTTCCATTTGTTAAATCAAAAGATCAACTAGCTGATATACTCACAAAATCTATGTCTGCAAAGAATTTATAAAACTCACTTGACAAGTTGGACATAAGAGACATATATGCACCAACTTGAGGAGGAGTGTTGGTGTGTGTTGTGGTGCATGCTGCAACAGTGGCAGACACCAATTTTTAGTGGAGCAAAACATTGAGCAGACAATAATATTAATGGAGCCATAAAACATAGATGTGCAATAGATAGGGTTATTGTTTAGTTTTCGTTTTTCCTTGCATACATATACCTAAATTCTTGTACAGAAAGAGAACATAAGTGATATGAAATATACATGATAATTATTAGAGAAACACAATATTTGTCACTTTTCAATTTTTTGACCAACCATAAAGCACTCTTAATAGAAAAGATGTTATTTTTACATTTATCTCAAACCAACCTCTTTTTTATTTTCGCCCATCAAATGAATTTTCAAGATAGCCTCAAATTTTTAGCTTAAAAATTGCTCATTGATCAAGCTAACATTCCATTGTACAGCCCAATTAATAAGTTTAGACACAAAGAAGTTTGTACGTAAAGTGTGAGGTTAATAAGAACGAAAAGGCCTAGCATAAGAAAGCTAGGGTCCTTAAAGACTTGAATAAACTTTCCATTTAAGACCAGCTTTGCATAAGTCCATTCCCCCTTAAAACACTTAAGCACAGAAAAGAAGAGAAAAAATGTCATTATAGTCAAGATGTCCCCATTATGAAAATATTTACCTATAGTACTTCAGAAACCAAACACTCACTGTTTTGTAAAATTCTCCAACAATGTTTAGAAAGTAAACCTTGATTGAATGATGATAAATTCTTAAAGTCAAATCCCCCTAAAGTTTTTGGTTTACAAAATTGTTTCCATACCATCTAGTGTAGGGATCTTTTATCCAAGTTATATTCCTACCAAAATTTTACCATTAAGCTTTTTAATCATTACAAAAACTTATAGGCAATTTGAAACAACTCATAATATAGGTGGGGATAGCTTGTACAATGTACTTAAGCAAAACTTTCCTACTAGCCATAGATAAACATTTCTTCTTTTAGCTCTTTAGTTTGCTACATATTATATCTTTAATCTGACCAAACAACTTTTTTCTTATTCTTGCCTGTCATTGCAGATAACCCCAAGTAACTCTCATGACAGATGATACTAGGGATGCCAAGAACATCCAAAGCTACCTTTTTATCTTTAGCATTATTGTTAGGGCTAAAACACATAGCAAACTTTTGAATGTTGACTTTTTGCCCAGAAGCACTTTTATAAATGAATAGGATTTGCTTTAGCTTCCTACAAGATCCTCCGGTAGCTTCCAAGAAAACAAAACTAACATTTGTAAAGAAAAGATGGAAAGTTTTGGGGCTTGCTCTTGCCACTGAGTTCAATCACCCTTTGTCTTCTTAAACAAGCCTGAGAGCCCTTTTACATATAAAATAAATAGATATATATGGTGATAGGAGGTCCCATTGTCTCAACCACTTACTTGGAAGAAAGCTATTCAAAATTACTCCATTCATAGATAGAAAATAATTAGCAGATGTCACATAGATTATTAATAAGTACACCAATCTTCTTGCAAAACCTAATTTAGTGAGAATAAACTTCAAGATCTATCATTTAATTATGTCATAAGCCTTCATCATATCCATTTTGATTGCTGCCTTGGCTTCTTTTCCCTTTCAAGATCTTCTTAATAGAGTGAAAATTTCAAAAGCAATCATAGATCTAAGATCAACCTTCCAAGAATGAAGGCACTTTCACTCTTCGAGATGATATCCAGTAACATGCCCTTCATTTTGTTAGTTAAGGACTTTGCAATGATTTTGTACAAAATATTGTATAGACTAATAGGCCTGAATTCAGTAACCTTGTTAGGTTCTTTCATCTTCGGAATCAAAGAGATGATTGTATTGTTTGAGCCCTTCAAAGACTCATTGTTGTTTAAAACCTCAAGGAAAAACTTGGTAACATCATCTTTTAATATGTTCCAATACTTCTGATAAAATAAAGCAGGCATTTTAATATGTTCCAATACTTCTGATAAAATAAAGCAGGCATCCCATTAGGATTAGGTGCCTTAATAGGGTGCATTTTTTCAATAGTCTCTTCCATATCTAGTTTAGTAAACAGAATCGTCAACACATTATTCATGTCATTAGTAACTTTAACTTTAATAAAATCATAAAAGTTTTCCGGTTTATAAGTTCCTTCACTGAAATAAAGCTTTTGAAAAATACAATGTTAGGAAGAAACCCATTCAGTAAAGTATGGCTCATTATCAAATTGGAAATAGTAACAGGATGAGCAAAACGTGTGTTGAGAATAAGCATGGGCTTAAGAGCTTGAGTTTGAGAATTCCCAGAGCACGCAGCCGAGGGAAATAAAATCCCATCTCATTTAAAATCCATTGGGCCTTTTTAAAGAAGGAGCACAAGACCCAACTGGCCCATATAAAGTTTTCAAGGGTTCTTAAACCACAAAGCCCAAATCCCATTTTTCGCACACCAAAGTGGGCCACAGCACTACCACACTATCAACTTTGGAGAAGTTCCTTCGTTGGTGTTGCAATGTTCCAGTGAACAGCGGTGTATTCACCACCTCTGGTTGATTAATCTCAACCAAGTTACCAATAGCTTCTTCTGGTATTTTATTCCCAGATATTTAGTAGTTAATTCCCTAAACTTTCCTGGATAGGGTTCGATTAATTATTGATCGAAAACCTTGGAACCTAGCTACTTATAATTATCGTTCGATATTTTCCGGCAAATTCGGCAAACAAAGTTATATTTTTTGTCGGTAATTTGAATCGTATGGGGCAACAAATATCTAAGGAAGAAGAGCTCTATCAGCAGGTCAGTTATGGTAACACCGAAGGAATCAAAAGGCTCTGCAGCGAAGGTGCACGACTTGAGGAAAAATTACATGATTGAGTTGGAATTAAAAATGGGAAAATAAGTATTTTCGTTACCTTCAATCAACTCTGTTGTTATCAGTAGTGATAGTTGTGGAAATTCCGTTACAGCAAGATTTAGGGATTTCCATTTTCAGCAATAAGCTGTGATATAGAATATACTGTTAGGATTTATTGAGTACTGTATTATCACACCTCTCAACACCCTTCCTTTTAGATTCCACCGGCTCTTTCAAGAATTTTTTAAACCAAATCTTCACTTCCTCTGGAGTCTTCATTCGTTCTTCAACTTTCATCCACAGACCATAAAGCTTCAAATCCCCTAAATCATGGAGCTTGGCTTTTCTACAGTTTCTGGCGTCATGTGATGCCACACCACATTTAAAACACATCACAGGTAGTCTTTCATATCTGAAATCTAACCAAACAGGAGGAAGGTCTTTACTTGCTGTCTTGGGGATACTGTTTCGGTAAGCTTGTGGATATTTATCAAACATTTTATTTGATTTATGCTTCAAATGAGTTACGGGTAATTTTGTGTCTTGACAGCGTTCTCTATGGCTATGTATTATTATGGTTAATGTATGCATATTTTATGTTTGATGAAATGCCCCAACGGGTTCTTCAACGGGTTCTTCTGCGTTTAGATGTGTATGTACTAGTAATGCCTCTCCATCTTACCCTTTCCAAAGGGGAAAATAGCTCCATGGGTCTTTATTTTTTAAAAAGTATACTTTAGTCCTTAATTTTTTAAAAGTTGCACTGCAAAAATGACAGCTTTGGAGAGGTATAAAGTAAGTTCATGGATTAAGAAGTGCAGGAAAAGTTAGTCAGAACTTATGGACTCTCTGTCATTTTAAACTCTAACACTCTCCCATACTTTGCCATTGTAAAGACCTATGCTTGTATTTTTTGAATGGCCATCATCTTAGATTCTTTTTACCCTCATCTGTGGGTCATTTGTTGACAAATGAATAATGTATAGTTAGCTCTTCTTCTAATAGTTTAAGCCTGGTTTAAAAAAACTATTTAAGGTTAACCTCAAGGCTCGCCTTGAGGCTTTTTTTCCATGAAAAACGCATCATGGTTAGTATTTTCATTATTTTTAAGGCTTACGCTTTAACCAGCCTTAAGGCTTAAGTTTCAAGGCTTTTGCCTCGATAGTTTTGCTGAAATTGAATTAAAAGGGATGAACTTGAAACCCAAAATTGGGTCCAATTTTGGTTTTAAAGGAAAGCTCCTATCAAATTTGAACTCAATAAGATGATAAACTTGAGAAAGATTGAAATATAGCATAAATCATTATCGGTTTAGGGTTTTCAAATTTATCGATATTGTCTTACCATTTTTGGCTTTTTTGAGTTGTTTTTACTCTCCATCTCCTAAATCCATTTAAAACTAACTCCATTTAAAAAAATTAGTTAGGCAACCGTTCCATTAATTGAGAAATCATTTCTTTTATCTATTTTTCCTCCTAAGTCTCTCTCTCTTTTTTTCTTCCTATTTTGCATATTGGTATAGTGTTAATATTGTTCATTGTCTATCTCCTCATTCTTTTGTTTGTTCTTTCTTCAATAAGATCGAAAAATTATTTACATTTTAAGCTACTACCAATTCTTTATTGTTTACTTGCAAGGTTTTTGACTTTTAATTACTGATTTTTAACTTGTTATGGATTCACTATGATATTTTGTGATAACTAATGTCTTGTAATTTTTTTTATTTTATATGTTTTTTAAAAATTTCACCTTGAGGCTTAAGCCCCAAACCACTTTAAGGCTTATGTCTCGCCTCATTGGAAATAAAACGCTTCAAGGCTAGTTTCTGCCTTTTAAAACCTTGGCTTAAGCTTTTGTGAGAGTTGATTCATAACAACTTTTAATATATTATCAAAACTGTAGGTCCTATCTTTAACCCTTGTAGCTTGGGCCCCACAACTTCAATAATATGAATCATGCGTGCTTTGATATCATATTGAATTTTGTAGAGTTTATAAGCACCATGGCCTATGAATACACTCCATACTGATAGCCAATGGATGGTGTAACCATGACTTATATAGTCTACTTTAGAGTCATCCACAGTCATTTTTTACTCTAACTAGGTTGTCATTAAATGGAAATGCAAATATTGGATCTAATCTAATATTTAGGAATCTGTTTTGCTTGTTTTTCCTTTGTAGCCATGAATCAAGTTCCATTCCAACCTATGGCAGCACCGCCCTGGTTCCCAATGCTACCACCTAACCCACCAATGTCAGATGCTTTGTGGGAAACCATGCACGTCTGTGATCGGGTGAAAGATTTACAAGAAAGTCTAAGTCTTGCGAAATCAATGTAAGAATTTAAGTTAGATTATATTTCTATGGAGTTTAATGAAATTGGGAACGACCATTTGGTAGCATCTCACAATAGTTTGCTTTGTTAGTTACATATATCATGTTGTATGAAAAAAAATTGTTTTTCTGGAAATTATATATGTTATGTATGATAGAGTTTTTGTTCTTAACAGGCAGAAAGAGCTTGAGATGTTGATGTTGATTGAAGACAGTAAAGAATCTTCAGTAGATGCCAATACCGGATCTAATAACGTTTCTTCTGCTGGGTTTTCCAAACTTTTGGAAGAGAGGAGGAGCAACTTTGAATTACAAGTGCCACTCTCGGTTGAGGCTGCAAACTCTTTGATGTCCAAACTAAGATTTCAGCTTGAACAATTTAGGGTGGTTACAGATGAAACTTCTCCCTGGGAGGAAAAATCTATGGCAGTTAAGTTATCTAATAAACTACTGAAGTCGAGGAGAAATAAGCTGTGGAGGAAACGAAAGAGGAAGTGCATTGCCGAACTGATGGCAAAGGTGATTATCTTTGGCATCTGCTTGCGTAGCAAGCTTTCTTTTGACATTTTTCTTATGAATCTCTCTTCAAAAATTCATAATCTCGTTTCCATGCTCTGGTTATGGTGACATTTAGGAGTGTGAAAGGTTTGACCAAGCCGATCAAGAAGCTGACGAGTGGAGGGCTAGGGAGATTGCTAAAGATATTGCAAAACGCAAGGTACTGGAATTTTGACATAATAACCTGCTACATTTTGACCATATCGATTCTGGTATTCGTGTATGAGCACCAATAGAGCAATAACTTCAAATTTTCAAATGGCTTCTTATGTTATGTCAGATGCTCTCTCTCCCTCTCTCTTGCTAAGAGTCAGATGTTCTTCTCTTCATTGTCTATATTTATTTGTGTTGTTGAGTTTAGCTACTGATTTACGAATAAGGTGCTCTGCATATCCGTTGTGTTAGCTGCAGTTGGATGAATTTGTATTTCTATTTTTTTCCCTTGTAACTTGCCATGTTGGTTTTTAGGTGGAAAAGATGAAGGAAATTGCACAGCTGAAAGAAAAAGAGGAGAGAAAGAAACTAGAATCTGAGGTGAGAAGTCCATATTTTGGACCAGAAATTGAGGATGACTATATTAAGTTTTTTGTTGTGTAACTCTTTATGTGTAAATATGATGAATTTGTGTTTCAGCTTGAGCTGGTTTTAATTGTGGAGAAATTGCAAGAACTACGCTCCATCAGGGTCCAGAAACTGAAAAAGCAAGGTCTACTGTCTTCTTCTCATTCACTCTTTATATGCTTTCCTTTATGTATTCTTCTGTGGAATTGGATATCTTTTTATGTAGTTCAGTTGGCAGCATGGAAACTGCCATAGATGGGTTGAATCTTTAGCTGGTTTTGAACGCAGTTTTATCGTCTGTTTGATGAATGGAATTTGATTTGTTATCAGCACATAAGGCCATTTTTTTACTTTTTTTTTTGCTAGTCAATGAAACATAAATAACTTTGCTATGGGTCTTGCCTCTTTAATTTTTTTTAAATTTATTTTTTAATATAGGATAAACTAACAAATATACCACTAAACTATCACGAAAGTTGTAAATATATTATCTAATTTTATCGAATGATAAAAATAACGCTCAAGTATAACTAGTATTACAAATATACGATTACGTTATATTTTTAGTAATAGATTTGTATAATTAATAATGAGTTTGGTGATAAATTTGTACCATTAATAAGAAATTTGATGGTAGATTTGTATCAATAATAAGAAATTCGGTGGTAGATTTGTAACAATAATTATTCTTAAATGTTATTTTTATCACTCGATAAAGTTAGATGGTATGTTTATAATTTTTAAGATAATTTGATTGTATATTTATTAATTTACTCTAAAACATATAGATGAACAGGCTATGATTTAATTTTCCCCCCTTCTTATTAGAGGAGAATATATTTATTCTCACTCTATACTTCTATTATGTGCATGCATGTGCCAAAATATGTGGAATTTGAGTACAAGGTATTTCACATAATGTATCATTTTATCATTCTAAAATGCGTAAAAATGCAGGTCATTTTCTTCCGGAGGAAGATGACAAGTTTCTTGAGAGAGTTCAGGCTGCGGTTGAGGAAGAGGAGCGTCAAGCAATTGCAGCAGCTGGCACAGATGCTGCCATAGAGGCCATTGCAACTGCTGAAGAATCTAGGAAAACAACCCAAAATGTTGGGCCTGACTCAAACGATCTCAGCAGTGACAAAGAGAAGGAAACATCAAACGAAAGAAAAGAGGGCTGTAGTGCACTCATTGATAAGGCATCTGAGAAACAAGTATCAAATTCACAAGGATCTTTTGGGGCTTATGACACTGTGGCAAACCTACCAGTTGAATTTTATCACTACTACCATGGTAGTAACACTGACATGGGCACCCTCATTGAGGTGATTTGAGCTACCAAAATTACCTGAACCTTTGTAGCTTACTGCATCTATGTTAATATTTAACTCTGACTCACTGCTTCTGCCTATAAATTGATAGTGTTAGTGTGGGTTTACCTTTCTGGATAACAATGAGTCAATGATCTCCATATTTCTTGCAGGTGAGAAGAGCATGGGATGCCTACATTCGACCCGGAGGAAGGTAAGAATGTCAATTCTTTGTGATGACACGTTAACAACCGGCACCTCACTTGATAAATATAACATTACTCTGGAAATTATACCTTTGGAAGTCAGCTGACAAAAAATTTCTTTATTTTGTTTATGTATGAATGTTGCTACAGCAGTTCTCAAATGCCATCACTCACTGACAATCACTCCAATAATCATAGTGACTTAACTGCTAACTGTCATTAACCGCTCAACCATTCCATTTTTCTTGTCTTCAACTACCTACTAAGTACCGACTCTTGCTTTCTTTGTTGACTCTTTTTTCATCTGTCAATAGTGTGCCTTAAAAAAAATTAAGTGTGCTCTCTGAACAGACTACCAACTGTTTTGTGCTCCAAATCAGTCGAACAAAAAGTAGTTTTTGGTGATCTTCTATTTGTTATTTGTCAGAGCTAGCTGATTGTGTGAAATTTTTTGGTGCAGTCGGATACCTGGGCATTGGATTCAGCCTCCACCTCCTGCTGATGACGTGTGGGCATCGTATCTGGTGAGACCTAAGTAATTCCTTTTCAAATGTATATATATTCAGTAGCAGAAATTTTTCTACAAGGTGGTAGTTCATGGCCTATTCTGCTATTGATTGTTAAGCAACAACTTTTGTTATTATGGTAAACTATTTCTAAGTATATATGAAATAGACATGTAATGTTTATCTTCTTTATGGTAATGTATGCTGATACGACAATTTTGAGATTCAACCACTTGTTATTTGCCCCGCTCAAATTTCATGAAATAACCAACAATTTTCCATTGAGCTATTATTGAAATTCTGGATTGCATTATATCCAAACACGATATAAAGCAAAAATTGCGTTGACATTAATTTCCTCATTCACTATCAACATTCCTTCGTTTTGGAACTAACTGCAACTATTTCCGTTAACAAATAGCTGCAACTAATATTTGCAAATGACTATTTTACAAAGGCGAACATCATTTTGTTGCAAACTCGAGCTTAATTTCTAGAAGAACCAAAACACAAGTCAAAAATTGTTCCGATTCCATAATTTCCCATCGCAAGTTCAAAACATAATAAACAAAGGAACATTCCACTGCGTAGTGTCCATCGCAAGTTCAAAACAGAACAACAAAGAACATTCCATTGCTTCAAAACACTACACTAGGGTAACAGCAAATATACAAGGCACGGCTAAGATATCTAATACATAAAGTTGTGGCAATACAGTTATACAGTGAGGGTCAAGTTGTTCTCACTAAAAGTTGCTCACATATAAAATATAGGAAAAATGGTATTAAAGTTAATTAATTTTAACGAAATTATATTTTAATTTAATACATATTAAACGAGGTAACATAAGACTTTTAACTTTATAAAAAAACATAGTAAAAGTTCATTTTATAAAGGTAATAGATTAGTATTTTTTCATTTTCATAAAAAAATATATGAAATAATACAAATCCATTATCATTATAAAATGTATTTTTGTATTATTTTTGTAAAGTTAGTTGACTTATACTACCATACTTAATAGTTACATATCTAAAGTTTATTTTCCTTAAAAGTAACATAAATAACGAGTTATATGTTTTGTTTTTGTTTTTTTTTTTAATTTTTGTTCGTGCATTATTGATGTAATCTTACATATAACCTTTTTAGTAAAGTTTGCACTGTGAAGAAGATTTTGTGAATTTTGAAAGAATGTGAAACAGTGCAAGTGATGAGGGCCCCCAGGTCACAATTAGCCCGGAAAAGGCTACACCAGAATGATATCAACCTTTAATTCTCTCTTCTTCTTTTTTTTGCCAACAAAATATTACATGGTTTATGTGGTATGAAATATGAATCAAAGGTAGTGTTACATTGTTTAAGAGATTGGAAACTTAATTAAATGATAAGCCTAAACCTAAAAGTGATTGGTGATTTTCAGAATGGTCTAGGGGGCTTCTCTAAGACAGCTGAAAAGAATACCTCTTGATCATCTTTATCAATTTTTGGAACAACAACCCATTTATGCTTCTTGTATCTTAACATCTTAAAAGCTTCCATATAATCACTCAAATCCTCCTTTGCACAAAAGAAACTATCAATCCAAAGCAAACCTCCAGGCCTCAAAACTCTGTCCCAATCATACAAAATAAAGTCCAGCAGCACCAAATCAATCCATCCATCAAGAAATCTTGTGGTGTGGATTAAATCAAGTGTGTTATCAAAAAATGGGAGCCGTTGATTAATTGTCAAGTAAAGAGGGACAAGTCCTCTAAGAGCTATCATCTCATTGAAAGGTGCTCCAAGGTTAAGAGTTGCTGAGACTATAGTTACATTAAACTCCTTCATTCTTGCTGCAAAACTCCCAGTTCCTACACTAAAATCCAACCCAATTCTAATCTCACCAGGCTTCAAATTAAGCACTTCTGGTATTAGAAAATCAGCAGTAAGATTTGAATTGGGTTGTAATAAACTCACTTGTTTGATCCATCTGGGAAATTCATGATGTGAAAGATTGAAACAATCTGCACATTTGAAGAATCCTTTAGGACTAGACTTACTGGCGAGACAAGTGAAGTTCTTACACCGGTATTGACTCCAGCGGACATTTCTATCATCAGGAAGCTTCCACAAAGACTCATTAATGGGGAATGGCTTACTATATAGCTTTGGAGCTTTAGAAAAGCACCTTCTTCTTGGAAGTGGATCACAACCATGAACCATAAGCCTTTGAGCTAGTTTCCAATCATCATTACAAATATCACCAACATCATAGTCCATGTATCCTTCAAGTTCATTCCTCATAGCAAAACAAGCATGTCCAATACTAGTAAAAGTTCCATTAGCACCCATAAAATTCTGTTTCTTTAATCTATTGGGCTTGATCTTCACATATTTTCGTATTTCTTCTATTAGAAAATAGTCTGCAGGCTCATCAGAATTTATCTTTGGTTTTAACAAAGGATGAGTGACGACTTTAATAGTACTAATCTCTGAAAAAGATGATTGAACTGACTCAATAAGACCCAATATATCTGATAGAAAAGACGTGTATTTCATCAAAGATTCGGATTCAGATGATGAATGGTCTGAAGGTGGTGAATTGTCTCTAATTTTATCAAGCTCCTGTTGGATTTTCTTAACTACTGTTTCAATAGTTAATCTTAACTGGTTCTGTTTTATGTTTTGGGTTTCAGTGTTTTCTGGATTGAAGAAAGCATGATCAGTAGCAAGAAGTGGTCTAAGAGAATAAAAATTCGATAAGGTAGCAATCAAGATGAGAATTACAAGTGTGCCCAGTACTAACATTGACCTGTGAACTCCTCTCCATGTTCCTAACTTCATAATAACACCCTGTTTGCACCAAATCCTCACGATTTGATAGAACCCACAAGGCAGAAATGACCTGAAATCCAATATTCGGATGTTAGGCTTCAAGATACTATATTGCCAAAAAACAAAAATCAATATTCCATATCTAAATCTGATGTGAATTACCGTGAGAGTAACAGTGAAAACATTCATTTTTAAAACCTTTTTTCTTCGATACAACACAACTCACACAACCGTGATTGGAATTCGAAACCCAGAACTTCAACATGACTAAATGAGCTACATGCCTTTGAGCTAAGTAGTTTGGATAAATTCTCCCTTTAAATCGTATCTCTTGAAGGTGGTTATGAAAATAAGCACATGTCGAAACAGATTTGTAGTCTAAATTTAGAACAATAATGATCCAATACAAGTGACATGCATTCTTGTTGAATCAACAAGCTTTATAGCTCTTTAAAGCAATATTAAGATTGAAGAAGCACCATTAAAGCCAAAGGGCAGATAGAACTTTTAACAAAATATTGGATCAAGAATAATAATACTTACTATCAGGAACTTTGTAAACTGAAAACAAATTATATTCTGATAAATCATTTTGGACCAATGCATACCGGCCAATAAAAGGCAAAACAAATTACAAAAGAAAAAATAAACTTAAAGTGACTGAGGTAAGGATCAGTACACAACAATAAGAGAGAGAGAGAGAGGTGTCCATACGTTTTAATCCACAAGCGAGAACGTGGTGAACCGGCTTGTCTCCAAATCTTGGCCTTCACAGACGAAGGGTGTCGAAGTTTTTCCGTATTTGGAATCGGAATCCAAAGAAGAAGACCAAGGATACAGTGATTTTCAATAACTTGAAACTTTAATTTCCCTAAGATTAGTTACAGTAATAGCTTTATGATCCTAACATGTTTGAGAAACTATTCCTAATAGCCTAAACAGTGATATAGAGAAAATATAGTAATAAAAAAAAAAGATAAACAAATTATTTAAAGTTTTTCGTTACAATCAATTTATATATTTTTATTATTAAAAAAATATTATTTAATATTAAATAATATTTAATTAAATCTATTTAATATCATAATAAATATGATTTTTATTGTTATAAATTTTATTAGCTTAAAATAAAAAAATCAAAAGGTTTGATGAAGTTACGAGACTTACTGTAAAGGAATAGGATGAGGTTAAATCGAGGCAAGTAGGCAAAACCTATTTCTATCGGAAAACTTTGAGATCACATACTATTGACTATTGGGGATTATAGTTTAATTGTGAACTTCTTGGGAGAAGTAAGTTCTCAAGGCTTTTCTTACAGAGACAGTAGAAGTTAGCTGTTTTTATTTGTTTTTCAAGCAAAGTCCCTTGTTACTTTTAACAAGTACGTTTATTTATGTATTTGTTTTTCAACTCACCCTTATAAGTTTTAAGATTAAATAGTATTTAATTGTAATTTGAATATCTAACGTGTGATTCAGAATAAAAAAAAATATCAATATTACTGTTAGATTAATAGGAGAATAATTTTATTCATTATAAATTAATTGTTATGACTTTAAGCATTTTTTGCATGATACAGATGGAGTAATATACAAGCAGCTTGTTTAGTGCTTCCAAGGCAATATTCTTATTATTGGGGTGAATTGCAATAAACGTTAAGATTTATATCAATAAGTTTTTTATATTATAAAAAAGGTTTTATTTATCCTATCGTATTTTATAAGCAAATTTTGTTATTCAATTAATATTTTAATAAATTTATAATAAAAATTTTACTATTCATTTAATATTTTAATATTTTAATATTTTTTATTATAAAATATCATAACAAAAAAGTTTTATTTATTATTTCTTTATTTAGCGATAAAAAAAATAAAGTAGTGAAAAAATAATATTATTTTATTTAGGATGCTAATAAAAAAATAGTTTGTCTTTATTTAATTCTTTTTTTATAAAATTAGAAACCAAGTTACTAAATTGTCCCTTTGATTTAACTTAAGAAACCTGTTAAATATTTTTCTCTTCTTTATAATATCGTTACTTTTTTTTTATTTTTTAACGTAATTATAAGCTTGAATGTACTTGTTTGAGATAATTATTGTTCATAAGATTGTGTTATTATAACATGTGAGAGTTTCAATCAAAAAGAGTCTAGCTAATTCTATTATTATTATTATGAGAAAATTCCAACAACCTTAGACCATAGATATAATACTCTCTTCATTTGGAATTATGAAAGAGATAACGGCTGTTAAAGTCTCCCATCCATAACGGATTGCATTTACGTTGTGCGTATAAATAAGGGTAATCTTTCGTCTCATAACCTAGGTTTTGAGATGAAATTAGGCTCAAATTTAACGTGGTGTTAAAACAGATTATCCAATCGGTACAGTTGTTTCGCCACTGGTGAGTGATGCATTCCGTCACTTGAGTTACATAAGCTCAACATACACGTTGGTCTCAAGGTGACATACCATTGTCGATGTGAGTGAGAGTGTTAAAGTCTCGTATCGACTGAAGATCGTGCCCACGCTGCGCATATAAACAAGGATAATCTTTCATCTCATAACCTGGATTTTGAGATAAAGTTAAGCCTAAATTTAACAATGATTTTTGTTACTCTTCTCAAACGTTTATAAAAAAATCCACCTATTTTCTGTTTCAAACATCATAAATAAAATAACCAGAGTTTGAAATTTGATGTTTAGGATCATTTTGCACTTATACTTCCAAAAACTTGCATCTTCCTGAAGAAAATGTCAAACTATATATGCAGAGTAGTGTGTCAAGTCAGTCTCTCTACTGTTTGTTTGTTTGTTTTATTCCTTCTTTTGGAAAATCTACCAAATTCACATCATATTATTGAAACAACTAACGAATATGGTGGTTCAATTCTGCTGCAAATGTTTTCGACCGATTCCACAAATTTCAGGTATTGAATTCCACTCGGCACACATGCATGAAAACCACATCACAAATACATCTTCTTAATTAGATGACACATATACAACTACATTTATAAATTTAATATTAATATATGTGTGCGTATAATATTGCTATTGATCTTTCTACAACATAGTGAGTTGTCATCATGAAGAAGACTTACGAAAACAGAAATATATACAACCTCATGAGAGATTTACGGTGAAGTTTTTTATTTTTTATTTTTTAATTTATTCATCATCACCGAAAATCGCTTCATGACATATTGATTTTGACAGATTCATGAACTTAAAAAACGCTCCATTCAAGCCGCTCTTATAATAACCCTACCCCTTTTTTCAGCCTCCATTTACTGAAGCAATCCAGACAAGATAAAATAATTAATGAAGATGAATACTGCAAATATTAACACTTGAACGATATACTTATGTAAATTGATTATGAAACAAACAAGGGAATTACAAAAAAAAAAATGAAATAAATAAATAAATAAATCCTCCGGGGCCGATTTTATGCTCAAACTGTGAAGAGCTAAAACAGAGGCAAAAATTACAAGGGACAACGAAATCAAGGAAGGAATTACAGATAATACCAATAGATCCTCTAAACCACAACAAAATATCTCCCATTCACATTACTTTTCCTTTTGTTTTCATACTCTTTTAACGTTAACAGTAACTGAACTCACAACAAAAGACCCATAACTTTTTGGTTTAATCTCCCTAATCCTCTAGATCATGGTATCTAATTGTTCTCTAAAAACCTTCAACATATCAGAAAATGTGACAATGCCCACTAAGCTACAATCATCTTCAACAACCCACACATAATTGACACGGTGAGCTATTGCCTGAATCATCACAGCCATCAAAGAGCTTTTTGGGTGACAAACTATAGCTTCAGCTCTTCTCACCATTCTTGCAGAGTAACTAGCAGATCTACTATGCCTTCCTAAACTTGACATTGATGCTTTTGGGGAAAAACAAGACTCCTCATCAGATGAAGAAGACGTAGTGCTATTTGTAATTAGTGATGAATCTGAAGATTTGATACTAAACTCCTCCAACATGCCTTCCAAATTCCTTTCTTTCAATCTCCGCTTCACAACCCTGACCAAGTCCTCTGGAGGTCCTCCACAGTCAATGTAAGCCATAAGATCCCCAGAGGACAAAGTGGTAATTGCAGCTGCCACAGTTTCATCACAAGAAGACAAAGTAAAGTGCGAGATTTCACCTATTAAAATTCCATCTTCATCAACAATAGCAACTGAAGTTCCATCAGTGAGAGAGTGGGAGATTAGTTGTAAAGCAGAGTGAGCTGAGGAGTGGTAGTTTGTGGCTAACACATTGGTGTTTATGATACCTAGAGCGTCTATGGACAATGCAGGGATGGGAGAGAAGAGGCCTATGGAGCTCAGTAAGAATCTAACCACGTCTTCTTGGGTTAACCAGCAAAATTCACGACCGTTGTGAATAGTAGTAATGTTGGCTAATGAGTCCTTTGGGTGCTGTTTTCTTCTTGAATTGTTGCTTAGTCTTCTTTGGATTGGAACCACCAGGTTCTGTGCTCCTTGCAGAATCAGATCAATGGCATCCAATAAGCTGAGATTGGACAAACAGAAAGGGACTTGAATTGGTATTTTTCCATTGACTATTAAATTATACCCTTTGAATTAAAATAAAAAAAATCAACGAAAACCCTAATTGTTAAAAAAAAGTACCTCGAAGACGGTTCTACATGCATAAGGAGGCCAGGAATTTTAGGCAAAATATCAGAAACAGGTGCCTTGAGAGCATCAGAAGGAGATAACAAGTTCTCCTCTTTACAGAGATAACAAATCACATCGACCTTGCAAATTTTACCGATACAATGGCACTCACCGGCAGTAGAGTCCGAGTTGGTGGGATTAAAATGGTCGCAATCCCATACACTAATGAAGGAATCGTCGGAGTTCTTGAGGGCTTCCAAAGCGTCGGTAATGGTGGCAGAGAAAGAGAGGGAGCTCAGAGCCGGCTTGGCTAGACAGAGGTCAGATACCTCATATACCAGAAAGTTCACTGCCATACAAAAGCTGAAAAGAGTTTTCAGAAATCACGGAGAACTTATAGTAATGATGAGAAGACGAGAAGACGAGAAGAGATCAACGAGGGTTCTGAGGATGAATGTGGTGAAGGAGAACCACAAAAGGGTTGTACTTATATTATAAGAATCCGTTACAATAGAGTGATGTGGACACCCTTTTGTTTCGAAAAGGAAGTTTTTTTATTTAGTTATGGGATTTAAAGATTGTAATTTTAATATTAGATAAATGGAAGTACGTTTATTCGTAAAAATCTGATTTTTTTTAATAATCATGATCGAAAGTATGACGATGGTTATTAATAATATCTAAATTTTATTTAATATTATTATTATATATATATATATATACATGTAATTAGGTATAAAAAATATAATTTTAATAATAAAATATATAATATTTTATATGATTAAATTAAATTTTTTATTTTATTTAAAAACTTAACTTAGATAGTTAAAAAAATTAATTTTAATATTTAATATAATATGATAAACTAATAATTAAATTAATATTTAATTTTAATATTTAGCTTTTATCCTTTCGATTAGTACATGAATATCGGATACCTGTGATCCATATTCTGGGACAATACAATCTTGTTACATGAAATGCACCTAAACCAAAATAAGTCGCTCACAAGAAAAATAAATGAATTTTGAAGATCTTGAACAAATTTAAAGAAGGTTTTTTTGTATTTAAATCACTAAATATTTTTAGATCTTGATACACCAAATGTCATAGTTCTCAAAAAGCATAAGCCAGAAAGCATACTATGTACACCGACTATACCTTCGTAACTCAAATACTCGTATTCGTTATAAATACTCTTGTGATACTCTAATTGCCCCATGAATTGATTATTCTTAAATGTGTCATGAAGTATTTAATGAACATAACTTGTCTCCACATTAGATCAAGAATAGGATCATAGGGATCAAAAACATTTTATTCGTATAAAGCCATCGAATCAACCCAATCATCACCCAAAAATGTATGCATTATATGGAAAACAAGCAAATAGATTCTATTGTTATTAAAAAAATGAGTATATTTAATTTAAAAAATAATTACTTTAATTTCATAATTATTTAAAATCATACAATTTAGTTCAATGATTAAAATATATTTTTTACATTAAAATATCTTAATTTTATAAATTAAAATACTAAATTCACATCTCCATAAATTATACTATATATCACTAATATTTGATATATAAGTGAGCAAAATGAATACATATATTCATAATACATATTTAACAATAATTTTAAATGTTAAATATATATAATATTTATTTTTATATTAATTATGATACGTATTAATTTTATTTTAAAAATTAAAATTTTTTATTATATAATATTTTATGATTGATGTAAATATAAAACCATATAAATTTATAAATTATTATCATGTATCCGGCAATAAAAATGACATACTAGAACGAACCCTTAGAACTGAAGTCATATATTGGGCTCCACTTGTAGACTTGTAGTGTTATCAATTTAACTTTTCCTTTGTTTTATTTTCTTTGATAACGCCTTATTTTTTTATGGTACTTTTTTCACGCGTTTTTTTTATCTTTGATGGTACTTTTTTAAAGCGTTTTTTTTTTTGATAAATGTGTAAATTCGAATCAGATAAATTAATTTATCCCCAATATTTTGACCTTGCAGATTATTTTCAAAATAAGTATAATTTTAATTATTACGCAGTACAGTTTTTTTTCCTCCCTTTTTTTTTTTTGCTAAATTATTACCCATTTTACGGCTTGTTAGGCTAGAGCGTGATTTAGTGATTTCATGTCTATATCTATATACAAAGAAACAATTTATTTATATTAAATTTTAATATTATCATAATTAATATATTATTTAATTATAAATTAAAAAATAAATTTTATTATTTCAATTAATAATTATCTATTTATATAGAAAATGATGCGATTTGTAATAATATTTATGAAAATGGTTAAACAGAAAAAATACCATCCAAAGATATTTATCACATAAAAATTATTTATGAGTGTGGGTAATTTACTTATTAAAAAAAATAGCGAAGCTTTCATAAAATTTACCGCACTTCTTACGTACAGTTATATATATATATATTTTTTTTTTGCTTTTCAATTAACACTTTTTTAAATACCACCTATTTAATGACAAAAAGTATAAATTAATATCGAAGAATACGGTGTAATTAATAGACTTGAATAGGTTGGCAAAAAATGATTACACAAAATGTTTTTGAATTTATAATTGATAAAAAAAATTATTTTTATTATTATAAATTGTTAATTAAAACATGTAAAATATGTTATTTTTTCTAGCCTAAAAAATCACAAGTATAAATATACAATTTAATATTTGATAAGAAATCATATAAATTAATTAACGAAAATCATAACCAATACTCCAAATGAGTATAAAAGACTAAGTCGTCCCACCTTTTTAGTGATTGTTGTTTAGCAAAGGGAAAAAAGAAAATTGATTATGATTTTGAAGTCTTGTATTGGAGTTCATAAGTAATTTATATGGTTTAATTTTGACTAACGAAAAAAAAATGAACAATGAAACTTTAATAGTTACAAAACAAAATTGACAACGCACAAGCTGTTGTCATGGTGACCGATTGATTTATCTCCATTTACATAATTATTTATAGATTAATGAAATGGAAGTTTAATTATGCCTTTCAAACTTGCTTGTATGACTAATGATATAAAAATTATATAATAATGTCTTTAGAGTTTTATTCAAAGGATGAGTTGCATGTAGGATCATATAAAATTTACAAATTAATATAATTTTTATTTTAATGAAGAAAACGTACATGTGGAAACCTTATAAGTTTTAAAAAAATAAAATAAAAATAATAATAACATGTGAAAACCATTGTAATTATTAAAAAAAGATCAATAGAGAGCATTATGAGAACCAAGTGGGTATTTTTTTTTAATTTCAATCACTTTCACAACTTCAACAATTCACCAAGTTTGAATATATAGCCAACTAAAAAGGAACATATATAACCAACAAGATATATACACAAGATTAGGAAACTCTAATTTAAGTATCAATTAATTAATTAATTAATTAAGACCATTTCCATTTTTCTAAAGATAATTAAACTTAACGTGAAATTTTTTTCACCTGTGAAAGTCTTTTGATAAATAACATTTGAAAAATCATCTACCGACATACAAACTTGTAACTTCATGCATATCCGTTAAACTAGAGAGACGACTCTGATTCAAAGTCCTTAATTTTGATATTTATAAATTTGTAATTAAGATTTTTTTAATACTTATTTTCAAAAAAATGGCACACTATTCTTTATAGTCTTTCACAAAGACCAGATCTAAAAGCTAGCATCGACTTTCTTACTTTTTTCTTTTTCCTTAATTAATTAGAGGTGGCCTGTACGTTGTATGTTATGGGATGCACATATCGTATATTGCATCAAACTATTAAATTTGATATAAAATTATTTTAATTCATCATTAAATTTTATATTACTATAAATAATATTGTATTAAATTTCACAAAATATTATTCATTTGATATAAAATACTGTTTACGAACTAATTTTTAGTTAAAGAATGTTTAATTAAAGAGAAAAATAAAAAAATATATTTTATTTTATAAAAAATATATTTTTTAATATACCAAATTATACCGAAAATGTTGTAGCTGATGTTGAAAGATAATATATATATATATATATATATAGGAAGAGCAAAATTGGATGATCACGTTTTTCAAAACCATGGATGCATGTCTAGCTAGAGAAGAAGAAGACGATGGACTTGGTTTTGAAATCATTGAATAGATTGATTAAATGGATAGTCTATATTTACCCGTACATCATTTCTAATGGCCCACAAAGGTCTACTACGTTCCATCAAATCAAAATCCCAAGTTTATTAAATATATATATATATATATATATATATCAAAATCCTAAACTTTTGGATTGATGAACGAGAATGGAAAAATTAGGCATTTTATATTTGATTACATATATTTATAATCTCATCATAAATATTTTCAATATATTATTTACTATAAAAACAATACTTAAATTATATATTTATTTTTTTATAAAGATAATAAATTTATATTATTGAAGTTAATTATAATTTTACTTTATCATTTTTATTTTTAAAAAATAAAATAATAACAACTTTCTCTCTCTTTATCTTTGTGCTTAGTAAACAGACACTTAAAAGTTAAAACCTCGTTTCAGAGCAATTTTATAGGACCCATTCATAATTCAGTGGTTCTTGTTTACTGATGCATACACCGAGCACCCAAGTTTCTCTCTAAAACTCAGATTATTTGAAATTTAGTGTTTTGGGTGCATGTCAATATCATATGGATCTGTAATATATTATAATTATTTCGTTTTCTCAGTTTTTTTTATTTTATTTTCAATTTCGTGTTCTCAGGGATCTCTAATTGTTTTTGTGCACTTAATTTTGCCGTGAGAAGAAATCTATATGACGCTTTGTGATTTCATTTATTGTTATGTAGTGCCCTAGTGTCTAAAAGATAAATTAACCCAAACATTATTGTCTTTAATCATTAATTACTTTAGATGAGATATCAATTTAAGAGTGTTTATCAATTCAATACTCTATTAATATTCCGTATTGCATTAAAAATATAGAGTTACTTTGTCAGAAACATCACTAATTATTTAGGCGTGGTTTAGCTGGGTGACTATTTTTTCATAAGTTTGAATTATTAAAATTTGATCTTCTTTTTTTCCCATAGGTATCATAAGTCACTTAAACCCCAAAAAGAAAAAAAAAATTAACCATAAAAAAGTTAAAACACTTACAATTTTAAGAGTGTGTATAGTTTAATCCAAAATTTTATATTTTAAATCTATTTTATTATATTTTAATTTTATTGAATCCCTTATATTTTCATTATTCTTGCAAGTCATATATGTATTATATTCCCCTTTTGTTTTGTTGAATCACTTGTATATATTTGCAAGTTCACGTATTTTATTTCAATTATTTATTATTGTATAATATTTTTCAGCAATCCCATTAGATTTTTTATTTGCATATTTATCAAATTAAAAGTAAATTATTTTATATTTTTAATCTATTTTATAATATTATTTAATCACTTATCTTTATAAGTTTAACAAAAGATAAAAATTTAATACTTTAAAATAACATGAGATGTAATGTTTATATTAATAAAAGATAATATTATAGTTAACTATATAACAACTATAAGTCTCTCCACGCATTAGTTGAATTTTTTGATATTGGTGGCTCATGTTATTCATGAACTCTATACCAAACTTATTTGGTACTATAAGCCTATCCACTCATTAATTGAATTGTTTGATATTGGTAGCTAATATTCTTGTGAACTCTGTACCAAACTTACATGTTACTATAAGCATATCCATTTATTAATTGATTTTTTTGATATTTGTGGCCAAATACGGGATCAAATATGAGCGAATACGTTTATTAATATAACTGTTATTAAATTGAATTATAAAATTTGTACTTAAAATCCTCTAAAATTGTTTACAGTTCGAGGACAATTTTTTATCTACGGGTAACGATTTAGAACAGTTATTAAAAAATATCCGATTTAATTTAATAAATATAATTAATTTTGAGTACATATGGGTACAATTATTGGTATGATCGTATTCAAATCGTACATGTTATTTCATGTTCAATTTTTATCTGAAATCGTACTTATTTTTAAAATCTATCGAATAAAAACCGAACCGATGATACAAATAACTGAACCCGTAATTTTTTTTCTCATTCTTATTTGTGGCTTATGTTATGGTGAACTCTATACCAAATTTACATGATATTATAGTTTCAGTTAATTAATCAATCAATAAAAATATAAAAATATTTTTAAAAATGGACATTATAAAAATTAAAAATACAAATGATTCAAATGAAATTAAAATATAATAAAATAGTAAGCTTTAGATAAAACGGTCAACACTTTGATGATACAGATGATATATAAAACCGTACTCACAAGAATTAAGAATTAAACTTAAATTAATTACGATATATCACTTTATTCTTCATCAGCCATGCCCTCACCTCATCATTTGAGGCCAAAGCTTTCGCTTTCCCCCATTTGCTTTTATTATATTTACAAGACGAAAGCCACGATCGTGATTTCATCATGATCATGATTTAGTACAAACCTCGATCCCCCTCTTGCAAAAATTATATATGAAATGACGAATTCATACATTTTCATGCCTACATGTGACAGAGCTTTCTAACTATTTTAAACTACTATAGTCCAATAAAGAAAAACTCTTCACGTTTCAATTTAAAATGGTTCCAAACTACATGCTCACTTTTTCATATATTACACATATTTTCATTTTAATAAATTTGATATAAAAATATAAATAATATAATCATAATTAATATAAAATAAGTGTTTAGAACCTAAAATAAATATATGTTCAAATTTTTATAGTAATTGAACACATATATTTATGAATACACGTTAAACATATATTTATCATGTTGTAAAAATTGAATATTCGTTGGATAAGTAAGAAATGATTAAAATTGAAGCTATACCTATAAAAAGTTTATGATATAAGCTTACATCATGTATAAATAACAAATATAAATGTTAAAATTAATAAGTTGTAATCTCGTTACAACATAATTTATAACTTATTTAAAAAAAATGTATTTAGACACTACATGAATAGGATTAGGTATTATAAAAATGGATAAATGAAATTATGATTATTTATAAAATTTTAACAATTTTTTTGTCCTAAAAATAATAATGAATGATTAGGTATGGGTTAAAGATAGTTCTTATAATATCGAAAATGTGATTAATTAAAATTGTGATTAATTAAAATTGAACATATATTAATATTATTTATTTATATACGTATAATTATATAAAAAATATACTTTTAATATTAAAATATATAATATTTGAAATAATGTAGTAAAGTAAGAAATATATTTTAACATTTATTTTTTATAACTAAATATATTTTTAAATAAATATTAAAGAATAATAAGTGTGGTTAAATCATAGATAAATTATTATCGATTTATAAACGATAGTTATTAATCGAATATATCTAAAATTGTTACGAAATAATCATGGTTATTAACATAACTATTTTTGACCATGATATGCAAATTCCTCCTATATACATGATTGATTGGTATATTATTTTCTTATCTAACTTTTCTCTTCGGTTCTTTTAATTAATTAAAATTGTCAAGAAGCTTGTAATATTCTGATTATTATTATTATTATTTATACAAAGAATATTGATTGATAAAAATAAGTATTATTTGGTTAGACATATGAATTCTGGCCAATAAAGCAAGTTCAAAAGCTACTTTTAATCTTTGCTGAATATGACTGTTGCTATCTCCCTTTTTTGACACACATGATGCAACATTGCAACATATTCCAAGATAAAGAAGTGAGTTCCAGAAATAACTATTTACTTTTATTAAAAAATAAAATAAAATGAATGGTTGTAAAATATCAACAAGAAAATGCCTGGTTAGTAGAATTGATATTTCGGGTACGCACTTCAGAAGTTATTATAACTTGAATTACGCCACGTTGTATAGACTATTTGAGTGAAACGGATCCGGAACTCGTTATCGACTCCATCAATTTTATATTGCAGTTTTAGGGTTCGTTACTTAATATAATCATTTATCATTTTTTTCTATTTTAATGATATTTACATTTACTAAAATATATTAAATTGATATAATTTTTTATTTTATTAAACATTTTTTACATATATGCATCATGTGTGTATTTAACGAAGAATATTTGTGATATTTTTTTTATCATTTTTACATATTTTACACTCTTTTTGACATTGCCTTTTTCCTTTATCAAATAGAAACTAAATAATTTCATTGATTCTGTATATTGCTTGTTGACATTCATATAAATTTTATGCAAGATTGATACAATACGAAGTTTTTGAATTTTGTTTAAAAAAATTAAAAAAATAATATGTAATATGAAGTTTGTAAAAAAAAATAGATTGAACCGGTATAAAAAATGATTTGTATTACAATTTAATATATTTTCATACGTATAAAATATGTAGCTATTATAAAAAAATATTAATATGATAAAGGCCATTGATCGAGTGCTTTATTTGGAATTTGAATGAGTCTCAATATTTTATCATTCTTAAAATAATAAAAAATACAGAGAATGAAAAGAAAAATAGGAGATAAAATCTCAATTTAAGTTTATTATTATAGAAAAAAATAAAATATAGATGAATTTGTTGAGCTCTTAAGTGATAAGGAAAAAGAGATGTTAAAGATAATGTAAAATGAGTAAAAATTTTAAAACATGTATTTAATGAATATAAAATGATAAAAAAATAAGTTATTACCGCACGTTTGGTTGGAGGGAATGGAATAGAATCAGAATCGATTCCTTTCATTTTGTGTGTTTGGTTGGACGGAATGGAGGGTGGAATGGAATCTGTTTACTAAAAGAGAAGAAATCACAATTCCTTCTCCCACCTTTGGTAATCATTATTCAATTCCCATCTAAACATTTTTTTTTCTAATTTTATCCTCACCTAAAATATAACCTTAAATTCAAATCCCAAATTCTCAAACCCAAAATTCCAAAACCCTAAACCCTAAACCTAAAATTTCAAAATCCTAAATCCAAATCCTAAAATCCTAAAACCCTAAACCTCAAATCCCTAAACTCTAAACCCTAAAACCCTAAACTTTAAAACATAAATCCTAAAACCCTACACATAAATCCCAAATCCCTAAACCCTAAATCCCAAATTCCAAATCCTAAAACCCTAAATCCTAAACCCCAAATCCCCAAATCCCTAAACCCCAAATCCCTAAACCATGAACCCCAAATCTCAAATCCCTAAACCCTAAACCCTAAACCTTAAAACATAAACCCAAAACCCTAAAACATAAATCCCAAAACCCTAAACCCTAAATCCCAAATTTCAAATCCTAAAACCCTAAACCCCAAACGTTAAACCCTAAACCCCAATTCTCCAAATCTCTAAACCCTAAACCCTAAACCTTAAAACATAAATCCCAAAACCCAAAACCCTAAACCCCAAATTCCAAATCCTAAAACCATAAACCCTAAACCTTAAACCTTAAAACCCTAAAACCCTAAACCCTAAATCCAAAATTCTAAAACCCTAAACTATTTTTAGAAAAATAATAATTTTAACCTTAAACCTTAACTTACAAATATAACCCCAAATCCTAAATCCCTAAACCCTAAATCATACATCCCAAACCTCAAAACCTTAAACCCTATTTAGAAAAATAATAATTTTAATAATATATTTCTTTTTAATTAAGTAATACTTATTTAGAAAAATAATGATTTCAATAATGTATTTTGTCTGACGAAAAAATAGTAATTAAATGACATTATTTGAACTTTACAGCATGTAGGGGTATTAAGGTCATTTACAGTTTTTTTCATTCCATTCCAGTGGTAAACCAAACACTATAATCCTGATTCTGAGCTTGATTCCAGTTGTCAAACTAAACAAAATTGTTTCCTTTCCATTCCATTCAATTCCGATTCTGATTCCGATTCCGATTCCATTCCACGAACCAAACGCCACCTTAACGTTTCATTAGAGAAAATGGTAGAAAATATTATAAATACTCTTCATTAAACACACATATATTGCACAAGCGTAAAAAACCTATAATGAAACAAAAAGCATCAAATTAACACATTTTATTAAATGTGTATATCACTAAGATATCACATGAAAAATAAGTGTAAAAAATGACACATAAAATAAAAATTATGATATCACTAAAGTAGCAACTTATCATTGTATTTATCACTAATAATAATAAAAATATTAAAAAATATATATTTTTCATATAATAAAAATTCACATTTTCAATTGTTAAAGCTAAGTCAATTAAAGTAATTTATTTACTTTATTATTTTTTGTAATAATATAATCATTTTTGTTATAAAAAAATAATAACACAATTATAAATAAACAATTTTTTATTTTATTTTATTTTTTTAATTCTTATTAACATATAAATTATATAGTAGTCTTAAATATAAATAAAAATAACTATAAAAATAAAAAACTTCGTTATTTATTGTTTGATGTATCTTTTTTCTTAATAAATTAATAATTAAATTGTTAAAAAAACAATGAACCGACTAATTAAATTACATGTTGTAATTTTTCTCTAATTTACATACGATGTTTATAAGAATGTACATTGAATTAAAACCGTTAATTTTATATTTATTCGATCATAATCGACCATTTGATCGAATTGGAACCAAATTGATGGCAGCTAACGAAGTTAAAAATAAAATACATATTTTTTTCTTTTTCTTTTTAAATAAAATACATAAGTCAATGTTAAAAAATTTAAAATTTGGAGGGTATAAATTAATTTTTTTAATTTACTAATTTGTAAATTTTAAAATTGTATCTTTCTGATAATTTTTTTAAACTCTGGGTCATGGTCATCTTTGGCCATAACATGGCTCCACCCTTGCTCGTGACTCGTGTAATTAATAATAACATTTCAAAATTAAAAAAAAAATTGTATGATTTATAATTTCTAAAAGACAATACATTTAATAAGGAACGAAATATTCCTTTATTCCTTAAATAAATGTTTTATATATGATATTTTTAAATTTGATATTTCTAATCTCATTATTTATGGTCCTTAAACATTACTGTATAAATATGGTCCTATTTTTATGGAGTAGAAGTAGTTATTTTTCCTATTAAACTAACGGTAATTATTTTTCTTAACTTAATATTAAAAGTGTATAATTTGAAAATATTATGGACAAAATGTTTATATTCACGTAATATCAAAAATAGTACGACCAAATTGTTGGGCACAGCGGGTAAAGATAAAACGAATTCAACACAGTAGAATAATGACATCAAAAATTTAACGTGGTTCACCCTTTAATTTGGACTAAGTCCACGGGACAAACTCCGAAAATATTTCTTCCACTAATAAAATTAATGTGTACAAAGTGAGAGGCAATATAACAAATTGAGATAAACCCAAAATAGTGTCACACAAGTGTTTCTCAAACTCACTATTTTGTCACTCCCCTTTTAGAAAAATATCACAATATTTTTCTAAGATATTCTCTCACACTTTCTCACACAACACTATTTTTCTTAAAAGTAAATTGTTCCTTTGGCTTTGCTTAACTTCTCTTCTTGTTTTGGTGTGTTGATATTTCTCTAAGGCAAAGACATTGTCTATTTATAGACAAAATTGCATATCAATGTTAGATGCACCTAGCATTTGTGGTTGCACCTACCATCTATGTTTTCTTCCTCTTAAATGTAGAAGGGACTTACACAAATATCCCATTTAATAATATAAAAAATTTATTTTCTCAAAAATATTAATATTTGTTTTGATGAAGTTGAATGGTAATTGATTAATGATTTAGATTTCTACTAAATTAGAACATTTTTTTTGTTAGGTTAGTCCACATTTTTCATGTTTTACTTGTTGCATGCAGTTGGGCTAATTTATAAAGTATTAGCTAGAAATACTTTAACCTGGTTTTAGTTAGGCGTTAAGGTATATATATATATATATATATATTGATTGCTTCTCTTGCCTATCAGATAAAAAAGAATAAGGAAAAACTATTAATATTTCCATGGTCACCATGCTTATGTATTTGTATTACTTGTTTATAGTCAATGCACTAGAAGCATCTGGTGATGCAACTCATGACATAAATGTATATAATTGTATTTTTGTCCCAAATGAAATTAATATTGTAATATTTATGATATATTTCCTTGTTCGTTGTAACAAATGCTAAGATCTAAAGCTAATTAATATATGAACTTAGTTGCTATTTGATAATTAATTTTTGTTTCTTGATCAATAAGTTATAGCTAGTAGTGGTAGATCTTTTACACACTGCCAATTTTATTTATGAAACCACACATGGAACATGAAGCCATGAAAATGTTTTTTTAAATAACTTGAAGAATAATTCTTTAAATATAATTTTTTTTACCATAATTAAAGTTAAAAATTAAAAGAAAGTGGACTCGTCCGTTTAAAAGTTTCATGTTTTGAGAATCCAAATTTAATTACGTATGAAATGGTATTTAGATCAATCAATTTAGTACATGATATGAATATCAAAAAATCAAAACTAAAAAATTCATTAAGTGATTCAACAATGTAAAATTTATTTGATCATATTGAATGTTTTGAATACAAATGGTAATTATGATTTTATTATTAAAATAGATAGAAAAAGAAGGCGCAACTAAATGACATACATTATTTTTGTATATAATATAATAGAGAAATAATTTAAATTATTATAAAAATGTAACAAATAAATATCAAAACAATCCTCGCATAAAAAGTCTTCAAATGGGTATAAAGGTATAACTATAGAAATAATAATAAAATAAACTTTGTTATTTTAGAGTATTAAGAAAGTTAATATATATATATATATATATATATATATATATATATATATATATATATATTATGTCTTACGAAATAGTTGAATATGTACAAGTGTTTTATCCGTTATGTAAGGATAAGATTAGAAGAAAATATAAAAGATGATGAATTATTGAAAATTTTATAAGCTTAATTTTGTAAAAAATAATTAAATGTTTAACATATATATATAAAAAAAGAGCTTAATTTTTTAATAAATTAAAAAAAATCAAGTAAATAGTTACACAAAAAATATGTTATTTATTTGGGAACAACTACATCCTTTATATAATAATAATAACAATAATAGATGTGAAAGGTAGGAGACACAGCTCATGAATGTCAGCATAACTATTTGTATTACTTTATCAAATACCAAAATCTGCTTGACAAAACCAAGCGTCCCTTCACTTATTAGTCATTAGTAAATCTAAGCCTCATTTATGACATTTTATATATTTTACTGAAAATTATAACAATTATCTTTTCAGTCTTTTTTATCAATATATATATATATATATATATATATATATATATATACTCTCATAATATTTTTAAACATATATATTTAATACTAATATGATTACGTTAATTAATATGATATATTGTTAAAACTATCATAAATATTAATGAATTTTTATCTTTTATCACATATATTTCTAATATTTTTTAAAAATATCATAAATATCATTAATACTAATATTATTACACTTGGCATGATATTTAAAGATAAAGTTTATACTTAGATATATGAAAAGTTATCAAAACTCATTTCTTCCCTCAGATAAAATCCACTAGATTATGCAAATTTTTTATTGAAAATTAAAATTTTAAATTTTTTTAAGTCATAAAAATCAACACAATATCAAGAATAAAAATGTGTTATCTTTGTATTTTTTCTAAGAACACAAATAGCGTTAACATAAGGACAATACGATGATGTTGTCAATAACTCGTGTATAATCATTGCATTTGAAATAACGTTGCCTTTTATCTATGTATTAACAAAATATTAAATTTCGATCAAAATATTAATTTTTCATTTATGGTTTTATTTTAGGTTCAGATTATCTATCTAATGAATTTTTTTATCTAATAATTCATATTAAATTCTTAATTTGAAACATCTAAGATAATTAGTTTTATCTAAGATATCCATATTAACCGTTAATGAAATTCTTAAATAAAATTGTTTATTTTTTAATTTTATTTATGCCTAACCTAACTTTTTTTTATCAAACTCTATTTGCGATGCGGTGATTTTTTTTTTACATTTTTCTTTGTTCAATAACATCAAAAATGCAATAATCTTTTATATTAGAATAATTAAAATTCAAATATTTTTTGGCAAAAAATTAAACTAAATCAACCAATTAAACTTAAAAAAAATAAATCAATAGAGACCATAATTTAACTTTGTAATATAAGTGTTAATTCTTTAATTGTATATTACCAAATTTTTTATAAGAGTATATAAAAAATTTACAAAGTAATTATAAGTATTAATATTGTTAATAATTGAAAGATATCAGTAATAATATATAAAATAGGACGATGTGTCATAAAAATATCATAGATTAGGTTATTTGTGTCGTTTAGTTACTCGAATTAGAAACAATGTCATTTAGTCTCTTAGTTTTGTAAAAATTGTCAATTAATGATAAATTATATTATTTTAATGATTTTTATTTAAAATATTATTATTTTTTATAAAGTAATTAAAATGTAATTAAAATACGAGTTTTTAATCACGATAAGAGTAAAATTTAATATGAAAATATTTTAAGAAAAATAAACAATAATAAAATTCAAACAAAAAATTATTTAAATATATCTGATATTTTTTCATGTAAAATATTAAAGATATTTTTAATCAAGTTTTAATCATTAAATATTAGTATTGGTAACTTTAAAAATACCTCAGACTATTTTTAAAAAAATTAATATTCACTTAAATTAGATTAAGAGTAAAGTTGATAGAACTTAGCACACTAAAAAGGTCCACTAGAAAGAGAATCATGCATTATCAATCAACCACAAGTCCAATTTTCTTGCCAAAAAAAAAACCGTAAGTCAAATTTTTCATCCGACATAAGTTGATTTTTTTTTAAATATTTTTTTATACATCAAATTAATATTTCATAATAATTAATATGATATATAATTATTTTTTAAAATAATAAAATTTATTTTTTTAACCAATAATTATATATAAATACTTTTTGTATCTTAAAAAGTTAATTAGAGAAAATGTGTCAACGTTTTAAATTAATAATGTTAATTCCTTCCTTTTTAATTGTGCTTATAATTTGAAATAAAAAGAAATAGAGAAAGTTTTTATAAAGCAATCAATTCATGTTAAAAATGAAGGTTTTATTAAAATAAAAAGAGGGGAGTTGATGGTTTTGTAAGATAAATTTAGAGTTTTTATCTCAATTCAATACCTAATAAATTTATAATAATTTTATTGTTTTTAAAAATGATTAATTGAAGATTGAGAAGTGATTTATTAATAAAAATTTATTTTAAAGAATAATTTGTCGTTTATTTTTCCTCAATATATATGACACATATTAAAATTAAATATATGTATTATTAATATAATATTATTAACATATGGATACATATTTATAATTATATCGTTACATATAATTAATATTATTAGAATACTGAGTTTCTTCTAATAATAATTCATAACATGAGAGCTATTATAACATATGAAATTTGTCTTTCTCACAATCGTATTTGTCTCAAGTTTCAACCGTTGAGTAGTAATACTTGGCTTCTTCTTGTTTTTTTTTTTTGTTCAATTTGAAAGTAAAAGTTCATTAAACCATAGAAGATCCGTTATAGGACTACTAAAACATCAAACTATATATTTACCAAACCAAAGAAAAATAGTAAGAAACCCTAGACTGCTTTACCAACAATATTGACTCCAACTTTAATAGCACAACTGCAATCCAAGGAACCAACAACTACAAATATATATACAGCTTCAAGCTAGTAGATATTGTTCAAGAATGATCAAACGTTTATCAGTATTATCCAGCTAGGCAAGAGCAGTAAAGGCACTTTCAAAAACACAATAACCAGACACAAACAAGACCAAAACAAAACCAAAAAACCAGAAAAATTCCACATACAACCATAATCCTAACAAAAGTAGCAAAATGTTTATCAAACCAACAACAATTGAGAAAAGAAAAAAACATAGAAAACTGAAGCTGGAAACAGCAAGAATATTCAGCTCACGAGCAAGGGATGTGCTACACCAGCACTAACACTTCACACAAACAAATTTGCAAAGTAATGCTTGAATTTTGATCCTCATGATCTATTGGATATTAGCTCTTAATTCAAGGAATAAAACAAGGACCTTAATTCAAGGAACAAAATAAGGAGCTTAATTCAAGGAGTAAAACAAGGAATCCTTAATTCAAGGAGTAAAATAAGGAATCCTTAATTCAAGGAGTAAATCAAGGGATGCTTAATTCAAAGAATAATTGAAGGAGTAAAATTTCCTTATAAATAGCTATACAATTGTAATGAAAACATGAAGAAAATAATAAGAGCTCTTTTGTTTAGAGTTATTTCTTGTTTTTTTAACATGGTATCAGAGCAGGAAAATTAACTTGCTTCTGTTTTATTATTATCTTAGCATATTCAATCTTTCAAATGACGGAAGGCAATGGTAGGATCGGAAAGGCGAAAGTTCATCGGTCTTTCCTTCGTGAATATGCGTGAGGTGGATGTCAGCCCCCAAATCAAAGATTAAGCTCGGTCTTGTTGAATGAGTTTAATTACTTGCCTTAGTCGAAAGCGGTGTCTCTGACTACAGGTGGAAGGTCGAGTTGGGGTTCGTAAATGGAAGCATCGAAGTACCTTATGTTTCCTCTTAACTTTATAAATCTTGGTTTAGTAAGGATCGGTGGTTATGTCGTGGCTCTAAATTCCATGGAACGTAAATTAGGCGAAATATTCGGTTACTACGAATCTGCGTACCAGTATGGGAGGCGATTCGAGGAAATGTATGGCGGTCGAAACAATCTTTGCCACGAGTTTTCAATTAAAGAAGGACATCTCAATCTGTGACAAGATGGTAAGTCTTTTGTACAACTCTTAGGAAGGCATGAAAAGCATATGGAATGAGTTAGAAATATATATCATCCTCATCTGGCCAGTGTAGGCTACGCCCTTTCGAAAAGAGCGGAAGAAGATAAGATATTTCAGCACACGTACGATCTCGATTCAACATATGAAGATATACGATGCCACGTACTCGTGAATGCGAACTTCCTTCGTTCGCTGTGTATGTGCGACAATTCAACGTGAAGAAGTAAGGAGGAAAGTCATGAACAAGGATACAATGGTTAGTGCACTGTGGCGAGAGCCTATCTAACCAACGAGAGAAAGTACAAGGAAGCATCAAACTTGAAGTGTCGGCACTTTATACGGGCCGTAGTAAGGACACGTGTTGGATTCTACATCCAAAATTAAAACACGATTTTATAAAGGATAAGGGTTTACGAAAGTGAATCGTGCGCACGTCGTGCAAATCGTATACCCTTTGCCTGCAATGGGTCTGATCCATTCAAAAACTTCCACCGGCAAATTCAATTTGAACTTATGAATGAGTTTATGTTGTATCTTCAAAACAAGACATGAGGAGTTAGAATTGACTATGTGGATAGCATAGAAGAAGGAAACTTAATGACATTGCTAGGAAAGTTTCTGCGAGGTTTTCTTGGCAAATACAAAACTCGCTACCACGAGAGGACATGCAAGGTATCATAAAAGCCTTTAAAACTACTCTTAAAATAAATATGTTGCATGATTTTTGGGTTGTAGATTCGGGTGCCACGGATCATGCATGACAAACCGTGTGTCAAAAGTCTCGTAAGTTTGAAAAATTAGCAAATCCTTCTCAAGTTTCAATTGCAAATGGTGAGAATGTAAAGGTTTTAGGAAAGGAAAAAATAAAATTAATGTCGGATGAAATCAGTGGCGGTTTTATATGTACCTTCCTTTCCGCTTCCAACTTTTGTCTGTAGGAAAAATCCTGAAATACCTTGGAATTGCTTAGCTATTTTTTCTCCTACGCAATGTCATTTTTCGGGATTGTGCCACCAAAAAAGCGATTGGTGAAGGATTTTACTTAGATGGTCTCTATTACATATCAAGGAAGCAATCCCAGAGGGTTTCAAGCCAAGTTTAACCCTATCGAAGATAATCAATTGTGGCATCAACGTTTAGCTACCTTACTCCACCAATTTTGTCAACTTTATTTCCAAACTTAGGAAATGATGCAATTGCATGTGAAACTTGCCACTTGTCTAAAGCCCTTTAGATTGCCTTTTAATTCTTTCTTGTCTAGGGCTAGTAAATGTTTTGAACTAGTTCATTCGGATGTATAGGGACCAAGCTAATGAATCTTTTGATGGTTATAAGTATTTTGTGATTTTTGTTGATGATTTTTCTCAAAGTCACGTGGTTATATCTTTTTAAAGTCTAAGAATGAAGTTATGGAAGTATTTAAGGACTTTCATAACCTTGTTAAAAAATCATTTCTCCTCTAAAATTCAAACCTTAAGGTCGACAATGCAGAATACATGTCGTATCATGAAACAATATTTGAGCATTCATGGCATTATGCATGGAAACAAGTTGTGTTTGGTACACCTCAACAAAATGGTGTAGTGAGCAGCATAAAACAGGGACTTGAAAAAACTAGAGCATTAATGCTACAAATGAATGTACGAAAAAGATTACGGTCCCCGAGGGGTTATAGCAATTTAACTTGCGTCATTAATAGATTACCAGTAGGAGTCTTGGATTTCAAGTCTCCTAGAGGTCGCATGAAAGTAAGGAAAATTAATCTCTCACCTTAGAGTCTTTGGTTGTATACATTTTGTACATATTCAATCTCATCATCGAGATAAATTGGATCTAAATTTGTTAAATGTATTTTCTTGGTTATTCATCTACCTGAAAAGGGATATAAGTATTATGATCCCCAACTTAGGAGATTAATTGTGTCTAAAGATGTTCGATTTTATGAAACTAACCACTTTTTTGACAAGTCACATGAAATCACAAGTCAAAGGGATGACATCTTGGATGTGTTTCCATTACCAAGAATCGAACTTGAGACTCTACGACAACAAGATCCCGGCCGTGTCAACATTGATACATCTCTCCGAAAGTAACAATGAAGAGTGCTCTTCTTAATGGTACAACTGCGTGAAGATGGTGATAATCAAGATGATCCTCGCAATATGGTACAAGATGTGAACGGGTATGAGATAACTCCTCACTGCTCCACGATGTAATCCAATGCGTGTTAGGCAACCTCGTAAGACTTCAAGACTTTGTCACTTTCTGAGCCAGCATCCCATCTCCAGGTAATTATGTGTCATATAAAGTGACACACCCGTACCAGCGTTCACTCGGCCTTATATCGAGTTACGGTGAGCCTCAGAAAACTTTCGTAGGGCCCGATAGCCAGAGGTGTGGAAAGAAGCCATGCGAGAAGAACTTAAAGCCCTAGATCAACCTGACACGTGGAGCATCGCCAGAAACTTCCAAAAGGCAAGAAAGTCGTAGGTTGCAAATGGATTTATAAGCTAAAATTCAAGTCGGATGGATCAATTGAGAGGTATAAAGCAAGATTGGTGGCTCGGGGATTCACTCGAACATTCGAGGTGGATTACAAGAAACATTTGCACACATTTGCAAAAATGAACAGTAAGAGTGATATGCGTACGGTTTGTAAACAAGGGGTGGTCCATTGTACCAAATGGATGTGAAGAATTCATTCTTGCATGGTGATCTCAAAAGAAGAAGCCTATATGAAATTGCCACCTAGGGCATCGCCAGCGATATTTGGATTTAGTGTGCAAATTGCACAAATCCATTTATGGTTTGAAAGCAGGTCCCAACGAAAGCTTGGTATGCAGAGCTAAGCTCGGTCTCGCTAGTGTTGGTTTCAAAAGTAGCAATCGATTCTTCACTATTTGTTCGCAGAACTATGGGAAAATTGGTTGTCTTTGATTTATGTAGATGATCGATAATTACGGTGATAATCTTGTGAGATTTTCAACCTCAGCTTGATCCACTCGGACAAAGGTTTGCAATTAAAGACCTTGGAATATTGAAGTACTTTCTTGGTATAGAAATGGCAACCTCGCACGAGGACTCTTTCTTAACCAAAGGAAATATGTCCTAGATTTGCTCGAGGAAGCTAACATGAGTGATGCTAAACCCGGCCGTTACCACTGCTTGGACGGCAAGCTGAGCTAGCTTGAAGGGCACGCCAACTCACGGATATAAGTTATTACCGTAGCGGCGGTTGGTAAGTTGATCTACCTATGATCACCCGGACGACATCACGTATACGTAAGTATTGTGAGCCAATTCATGCATTCCCGACACGAGAATTTGACCCTTGTTAAAGGATCTTCTGTTATTTAAAAGGATCGGTGGGTCGTGGTATCATCATGAAGAAGAATGACAACACACAAATCATAGGGTATTGTGATCTTGATTGGGCGAGGGAATACAATCGATCGCAAGTCGCACCAGCTCTCTTGTACATTTGTCGGTGGAAACTTGGTCACGTGGAAGAGTAAGAAATAGCTGGCCGTTCGCTAGATCAAGTCTTTGAAGGCGAGTATCGTCTGTGCTTCAGCTGCGTGTGAGTTGATATGGCTTAAGGTCTTATGTGATTTAGGTGTTCTCTGACTCTTCCTATGTCCTTATTTTGTGATAATCGAGCGGCCGTGCATATAGCATCAAACCCAGGTGTTTCACGAGAGGGACGAAACACATTGAAGTTGATTGTCGTTACATTCGTGAACAAGTTCAATCACATAGTGATTCGGACACGTTATACGAGAAGCTTCGACCCAACTAGTGACATCTTACTTGAGCCTTGGCCTGCGTGATTTCAACGACTTTTGTCCAAGCTTGGATCCATAAATCTTTTGGATCCAGCTTGAGGGGGAGTATTGGATATTAGCTCTTAATTCAAGGAATAAAATAAGGACCTTAATTCAAGGAACAAAACAAAGAGCTTAATTCAAGGAGTAAAACAAGGAATCCTTAATTCAAGGAGTAAATCAAGGGATGCTTAATTCAAAGAATAATTGAATGAGTAAAATTTCCTTATAAATAGCTATACAATTGTAATGAAAACATGAAGAAAATAATAAGAGCTCTTTTGTGTAGAGTTATTTCTTGTTTTTTCAACATGATCCTTCAATTTCCAGTAGTCCCAACAAAGTTAGTTGACGGTATGACCATGGGTGGCAAAAAAAACTATGGATAGTAGCTCTATTTATAATTGTTCTGTGTGATCCAGAGGAATAAAAATAGATCATTTTTAGATTAGATCTACATACAAAATTAATAAATCGGATCGTATCAGATCAGATCATTTCATAAATTTACTTTAAAACTATAATTTTAGAACTAAAAAATTGACATATCTTTAACATATTTTCCTATTTTTACAACAATTTATTTAAAAAAAATTACATTATGATAATCATTTTTAAAATTTATCTTCATTATATTTTTATAAATCTAACTTTTCTTTTCTTAAAATTTTCATAAATTTATTTATTTTTATTTAAAATTTGTTAAAATAAACGTTAATTCTCATCATATTCATAACTATTTATTATAAGTAATATTTTTTTTATAACTTTTGAGTAATTAACTTCTTTTTTTTTACTTTTAAACAAAAGTATGATTGATTTTATTGAATAAATATATAAATTATGCTCAAGTTAAGATTTTAATATGATATCAAGTTAATATTGTAAAAAATATTTATCATAAAAGTAATAAAGTTTTTTTAAATTTATATAATTGTAACATCAATTAAAAAAATAAATAAAAGTTGAAGTATATAAATAAGTAATAAAATTTCTAAAAAGAAAAAAAAGAAGAAGTAAAAAAGTGTTTTTGCAATGTATAAAATGTTCTCTTATTTTTTTTTAATTTATTAATCTAAAATATATAATGTACCAAATCAAGTAATATTTTAGTTTAAAAAAAAATGAAAAAATTAGAATAATTTGGATAGGATCATGGATATTTCATTGATCCAATCTATCTAATTCACATATCAAAATATATTAAATCAAACTAGATTATTTGTATAACAGATCGGATTCGATCCATTGCATTCTCTTGGTACGACATGTTAGGAAATTTGGATAAAATGGTATAATCACAAATTCTCCCTCCCAAGATCTTCCTTAGCAGAATATCAAATAATAGAGAAATATATAATACACAACACAATAATTATAGTGAAAACTCCAAATTAGAGAAAAACCACTTTCGTTGTCAAAAGACAACCAGAGAAAAATTCAATATGTGGAAAATTGTTACAACCACACTCTCATTAATTTTCTCGCATACCCAAAAGACAAGAGCAATTACAAGCCCAAGAGAATTTTCCCACAAAATTCTCTCACTTAAGAACTTCTCATACAAGCTTTTCTCTATTTTTGGGATGATTATCAATGAAAAAATGAAGCCATATTTATAGCCTTCAAGTTCTCATTTCATAAGCCAAACATTTCTTCATTCAACAAAATTAGGCTACCTAATTTTCCTATTCTTTATTCAAACAAGGTTAGGCACCTTCATTTTTGACAATATGGTAAGCCACCTTCCATGAATTTTCTTCTAAATTAGGCACCTCCTATTTTGACTAACAAACATAATAATTATTTTTAATCAATCATAACAATCTCCACCTTGATTAAAAATAAACATGGTTACCATTACAACACTGTCTATTCTGACAATCATAATTCTCTACACCGAGAATTATCATACTCCACCATAAAGAGTACACCCATTTAGAATTAATCACCAATTCTAAGAATTTCACATCGGCTCATGTCGAAAAAAAAAACTTGCTGAAATTTATGGTGCAACTCTCACACTTGGTTTTCCCGAGAGTTCATCAGCCATCGACATCCTTTCTACCACACACCTTGCATCTATACCAAGCCAATGCCCGTGTACAAACTTTTGGACCCGCTACCAGTAACATACCTTCTTTCATGGCAATATTTAGAGACTAGCGGCATGCCATGAGGATGTACACGCTCTTTTCAAAGAGCATCACTATAGTCTTTGAAAACAGACATACTATTAGTATCACCGTCGGTATTTGAGCTTCTTGTAGGATCAGCTCCACCCTTTGAACAATTTCTTTTGAGGTGCCTAGATTGTCCACACCTCCAGCTCACTATCTTCTTTTTCATGAAATTGTTTTTCTTTCGGTTGTCAGCTACCAATGCTGAGTTTTCAGGCGAAACATTTCTTTCACCACTCAGCCTTTTTTCTTCAGAAAACAACTTGCTAGTAACTTTTGAAAAAATTATTTTCTCCTTTCCATGAATCAAGATAGGTTTCATGTGATCATAAGAAGATGGAAGAGACCAGATGAGCCTTAAAGCTATATCTTCATCATCAAGTTTAACTCCAATGGTTTCCAATTCAGAGACAATACCATTGAGAACACTTAGATGGTCAGACATAATAGTTCCTTCATTTATATGCAAAGTATGAAACTGCTCTTTCAAATACACTCGATTTGAAACGTCTTTTGCCTGATACAATTCTTCAGGATTTTCCCAGAGTTCTTTGGCCATAGATATTCCATGCACATTTGCAAGAATATTTTTGGCCAAACAAAGCCGAATTGCACTTGCAGCTCTTAGATCAAGATCTTACCAATCTTCATCACTTATATTTGTTTTACTGGACTCAATACCAGTAACAAGGGCTGGTTTCCCCTTTAACGCCTTATGTAACCCATATTGGATCAACAAATCTTTGACTTGTACTTGCCACAAGCCAAAATTGATTATCCCATCAAATTTCTCAATGCCAATCTTGACTCGTGACATTTCTCCTTCTTTCTTTGAAATTGGCTTTGATACCAGTTGTTAGGAAATTTGGATAAAATGGTATAATCACAAATTCTCCCTCCCAAGATCTTTCTTAGCAGAATATCAAATAACAAAGAAATAGATAATACACAACACAAAAATTATAGTGAAAACTCCAAATTAGAGAAAAATCACTTTCGTTGTCAAAAGACAACCAGAGAAAAATTCACTATGTGGAAAATTGTTACAACCACACTCTCAGTAATTTTCTCACACACCCAAAAGACAAGAGCAATTACAAGCCCAAGAGAATTTTCCCACAAAATTCTCTCACTTAAGAACTTCTCATACAAGCTTTTCTCTATTTTTGGGATGATTATCAATGAAAAAATGAAGCCATATTTATAGCCTTCAAGTTCTCATTTCATAAGCCAAACATTTCTTCATTCAACAAAATTAGGCTACCTAATTTTCCTATTCTTTATTTAAACAAGGTTAGACACCTTCATCTTTGACAATATAGTAAACCACTTTCCATGAATTTTTTTCTAAATTAGACACTTCCTATTTTGACTAACAAACCTAATAATTATTTTTAATCAATCATAACATGAAAATTATCTCATATACTTATTGTTTGTTTTTTTTTTTTTTTTTTTTGACATAGTTCATAATTTGTCCAGAGACATACTCAACAAGTTTTGTAAGCAATCTAATAACTCTCTCTTACCAATCTCCTATGACATTAGTAATTTTGGATGGATGTACACTATAAAAATAATTGTGATTAATTTTATTAAACTGTAAAATTATGCCTTAATTGATTCTATAAACTCTAAATATAAGGCAGCAGTGGCGGAGCCACGTGAGAGATTAGGCTGGATTCCTTGTAAATATTATTAGCTTCTAGTATACATATAAATTATATTTTTTCTTTATAAAAAAATTACACTTATTATTTTAGTTTCACAAATTGGATACATTAATAACTTTATTTTAAATTAGTAATACTTTAATTATATTATTTTTACATTTGTTAACACTTTATTCATTTTAGATAAATTTTGATAATTTTAATTTATTTTATTTTCTACAATCTCTCACTCTATCTTTAACTTTTTGATATATTTTTATCTTCAAACATATACTTGTTGAACCCCTACTAGTAATATTTATTTTAATTTTACTTAAATTTTAGTAACAAAGGATTAAATCGTTTAAAATGTTACAATAATGTGACTAAAATGTACTAATTTTAAGAAATATGACTAATGTATCAAATTTATGAAAGTAAAATTATCACAGTATTATGCTACCAATTCATTATGAAAGAAATAATTATAATTTATTTTTGGTAATGTTTGAGAATTAAAAAGTGATTACCCTTTTTTTACAATAAAATTAATTTTTTATTGTAAAATAATTTGATGTATTTTTATTTTATTGATTTAATTATTTTTATATTCTTTGTTGAATAAATGAAATATTTTTTTCTAGAAAAACTTATACATTCGTAAATAAGATTTGAACTCTAAAACTTCAACATATTTAAATGAACTCGATGTTGATGAGTTATAATTTGTTATTTCTAATTTTTTAATTTTATATTTAATATACTAAAATATTGATGATTTATTCCCCTATAAATTATTTTTCTCCTTAGTACATTATTTCTCAATTAAAATATTTAACTTTATTATTTTTCTCTCTACACAATATTTCTTTTCCTATTTTAACAAATTCAAAACAGAATAGTAGGGTTATATATAAGTTTTGTAATTCCTTGCACAAACCATATTTTTAATTGACACATAAGAATTTGAAACGATTTTTTATTTAATCTAAAAGGTAATATTATAGGACCCTTTTTCTTGGTAGATTATATGGGATATTTAATTAATACTGCCTTTTCATATTCTCTTATGATTACTATTTAAGCATGTTATCTTTAATTAATTTTCACCTATTAGCATACAAATTAATTCATGTTAATGTATGTGATATCCCAAACGACATATTCGAACGTTGGAACTTCTAAATTTTTAAACGAATACAATCACCATGAGCCACTTTTCTTAAGGGTAATATATTAATACAATTAGAATTGCTATTATCACAATTATGTTTCATTAATGATAATTTTATTCATTAATAATGAAATTATAATATAATGATATTTCATACATTTTTATTACAATAACAAAATTATTTGTGTCAATACCATTACCTTTTATTTAATAGTATTAGTTAACCATAAGCCACTTATATCGTGAATTTTTGGTTATTTCTATTTAATGTATTTAATTAAAGTAACATTTATCAGCTTAATTTTCCTTTCACATTTATAAATATTTAATATATATATATATATATATATATATATATATATGAAACGAATGAAATAATTAACAAAAAAAACTATTCAAACTTTTTTTTTTTGCATAAAAGGGACTTATTTTAATAATGTTAGCACATGATTTTTTATTGAAAATATCAAGATATACCATCTATATATGCATGCAACTGCCTCATATAAAAAAAAATTATAAGGTATTTTTTTTTAAGAATACATTAATTCATTCATATCCCTGATTAGCACTATATAAACCCAACACTAATTACTTTACCAACATATAAATGCACATTAATCAAGAGAAAAATTAAACACGTACGCATTTCTAGCTTGTCATATGGTAGCTAAAATGGCATACAAAGTAGTAATAATGAGTTTATACCTCTTATGTATTAGCATTTTTGGTGGATTTAAAGTGTGTGAAGCCCAGAAACATAACCAAAACCAGAAGATACCGGCAGGCTTATACATATTTGGAGACTCACTAGTAGACGTGGGTAACAATAACCACCTACCCTCTGCCTTCCTCAAAGCTAATTTCCCTTATGGTGTCGATTATACCCCTGGAAAACCAACTGGAAGGTTTAGCAATGGCAAAGTTACTTCTGATTTTCTAGGTATTTATTTTTATAAACCTAAATTTATTGTAGTATCTATACAAATATAGTCCAATTAGTTCTTTACTAGAAAAAATAAGAAAAGAAATTACATAAAATAATACTTCTAATAATTATAATAACAACAACAATAATAATATTAAGAGATGTTTAATTAATCAGATTTTAATATTTAATTAATTTAACTCGAATTATTGAATAAAGTTAATTTTAAAATTTAAATTTTTATTATTTTTTTTTGACAAAAATATGGGTTAAATTTTTTAATTTTCTTATGATACATTGGAATATAATTAGTACCATTCTTTCTTAATTTGAATATATTTATGTTAAATTAAGTATTTCTAGGCTAACGTAATGTTGTATATATGGCATGAAACAGCGGAGAAACTTAAAATTCATAATGCAGAACCATATTTGTCAGTTATGGTTGAGCCCACAACGCTAGCTTTCTTACATGGTTTTAACTTTGCTTCGGCCGGAGCTGGAGTCATCTTTAATGATACGACTCTTGATGGTGTAAGTTACTCTTTTAAAATTAGAGGAATTCACCTTCTTAGATCCTCCACCTACCAATAGAATAGCTTAGAATGTTTTTTATTTAGAATAAACAAAATTACATTTTAATCTATTAGTTATTTGATATGATACTATGAAATTATCTATTAGTCATTTAATCTGATACTACTGGTATAAATTAATTTTTAAGTATAATATTTATCAAATTATAAATAAATTAATATATAAAGTATAATTTTATCATATTTAAATTTTAAATTTTAAATTTTAAACTTTTATCGCTCAATATATTATTAAAATTCAATAATTTGATCATATTTTTTACTAAAATAAAAAATATATAATATTTTTAATTCCGTCAATAATACATTATAAGTTTTTTATATCTTTTAAAATGATTATTGAAATCCATCTTTGAAATTTATACCAAATTTTTAAGAATAAAATTAAAAATTTTGTAAAAAAATTATTTTATTTTATCAAAATTAAATATATTAAAAAATATTTTTATTTACGACTCATCTTATAAAGAACAGTTTAAATGATATCTTTTATTATTAAATTTTTATTTATTTATTATTTTAAAATAGAAATAATTTATTAGTAATTTTTAAATATTTATTTTTATTCATTATGATAAAAAAAATAATTTTTTTACAAAATGAAAATTTTACAGCTGAAATTTTTATCTAAACTTTTCGGTTAGATTTTGACGACTCTTTCAAAAGAAATAATTAAATATCTCATCTAATAAGTACTCAATTAAATTGATAAAATAAATTGTAATTTTATCAAATATGTCAGAATTCAATTACCATTATCCTTTTATTTTTATTTATACACGTTATTTGTATTTTCTCCCATGCTTTTCATTTGAAACATAATAACTTCTATTTTTTTCCCTTTTACCCTCTTTTTGACATTTGTAATAAAACTCTCATTTTTCCCCTTATTCAAATTAAATATTCTGATAATATTATTATTTCCGTTAGATATAATATAATATTTTTTCTATTAAACTTTTTTTTTGTTAAAGTCTCGTATCGATTAGGGATCACAGTCTCGTATCGATTGGGGATCACGTCTACGCTGTGTTTATAAAAAAGGGCAATCTTCCATCTTATAACCTGGATTTTGAGATGGAATTATGTCCAAATTTAACATGGTATCAAAGTAGGTTATCCGGTTGGTGCAGTTGTTTCACCACTGGTGAGTGATGCATTCCGCCACTTGGGTTTCATAAGCTCAACATCCTTATCGGTCTCAAAGGGACAGACCCTTGCCGATGTGAGGGAAGTGTTAAAGTCTCACATCGACCGGGAATCGCGTCCACGCTATGCATATAAACAAGAACAATCTTCTATTTTATAATCAGGATTTTGAGATGATGTTAGGTCTAAATTTAACATTTTTCATTGTTAACTAACAAATGCTTAAATTAATAATAACAGAATATACCATCTGTATCCATGACAAGGCAAGTAAACTATTTCTCCCATATTAAAGCAAGCCTGATGAAAAACAGAGGAAAGAGTTATGCTAAAAGGCACCTCCAAGACTCCATCTTCACCATTGCAATTGGAAGCGATGACATTTATTCTTATTTTCAGTCCCCTCTACTCCGCAACCATGTTACCCCTGAAAAGCACGTGAATTTGATGGCTCGAAATTTCATTCAACAACTCAACGTATGTAATTACTAATAACCCTATTTTTGTTTTTTTAAATAATATTTACAATCACATGTTTATACATCTATTTTCGTAGCATCTATAATGAACATATTGTTGGGAAATAACGCAAATTCCCGATAAGCCAAACTTATGAGAAAGCAAGAATATAAAATAACACACAAATTTGATAATCTTAGGTTCGCTTAATCTTGCTTACGTCTCCGGGTCCTGCTGCAGATCTTTTTACTGAAAGAGTAGAAATTACCCAAGGTGTTTACAACACTCACAACCCACAACCCAATTACACTCAAGAAAATTACTCTCAATTTTCTCTCACAAAAGCTTTGCTCTCTAAGCTTTTCTCTCAATTGGAATGAAAACTTTGGATGGTTAATTCATTACAATTACACATCTATTTATAGGAAAATTCACTCCTTAAATTAATGGTTCCTTAAATTGCTCCTTGAATTAAGCTCTTTGTTTTGCTCCATGAATTGCTCCAATGCTTTGCCTCCTTGTTTTGCTCCATGTTTTGCTCCACAATGTTTTGCTCACATGTTTTGCTCCACGTTTGCTCCTTAAATTAAGAGCTTTATAACAATCTCCCACTTGAAGACCTGATTTCAACTGCCTCTCACACCTCGATCAACATCGCCTTTTCTAGTCTTTGTTACTTCTAGCAGACCAAACCGAAGTCGAGCACAACCGCCTTGTCAATAGTCACCACCTTTGTTAACATATTCGCCGGATTTTTGCTTCCTTGAATCTTCTCCGATTAACACATCATCTTCCAATAGAGATCCTCACGAAGTGATAACGAAGTCCAATATGCTTTGTTCTAGAATGAAATCTTTGTCAATTCTTCACGTTGTATTGCACTTTCACTATCACTACGGCACATTCTTCTCTTGTTTGAATCCCAAATTAATTAACAAACCTCAAGCCATATCATCTCTTTACTAGCTTCGCCATACGTACTCACCAGAAGTGGATAGAGTGACAATTCTTCGTATTTGTGACATCCAACTAACAAATTAGTTCCAACAAGAATATATAACCTAAGGTGCTTCTTCTGATCAACTTCACCTCCAAAGTCCGCGTCTCACGCACTTTTGTACTTTTAACTCTCCTTTACTAAAGTACAAGCACTTTTCTCGCGTGGTGCCTCGCATACCTCAAAATCCACTTGATCGCTTCCCAATGAGTTTTTCCCGGATTTGACATAAACCGCTAACAACTCCCACCGTACGGCCAATGTCCGGTCTCGTACGCACTACATTGCGTACATTAAACTTCCAATGGCCGGTAGGCATAAGGAACCCAGCCATGAATTCTCTCTCTTCTTCCGTCCGAGTGGACCGATCCTCGGATAGGCGAAAATGACCGCCAAGGTGTGCCGTTAAGCTCGGCACGCCTACATGTTGAATCTTTGCAAAACACGATTGATGTACTCAGCTCGAGATAACTGCAAGGATCCTTTCTTCTTATTTCTTGTGATTTGCATTCCAAGAATCTTCTTTGTCGACCTAAGTCTTTCATGTCAAATTCCTTTGACAATTGTCGCTTCAACCTTTTAATATCATCCATATCTCAACTCGGCTACTAACATATCATCAACATAAAGTAGTAAAATGATATAACTGACCTATATCTCTTCAAGTAGCAACAATGATCAGCATTGCACTTACGGAAACCTTCCTCAGGTAATGGCGTCAAATTTTTTGTACCATTGTCTCGGCTTGTTTCGTGCCATACAAACTCTTCTTAAGTCCGCACACCATGTTCTTCTTCCCCCTTTTCGAGAAACCTTCCGTACGGTACATGTAAATCTCTTCTTCTAAATCTCCATGAAGGAATGCGCTTCACATCCAACCTGCTCAAGATGAAGATCTTCAGGTACAATACTCAATACCGATCTCGATAGTATTGAGCTTCACAACGTGAGCAAAAATGTCGGTGTCAACTCCTTCCTTCGTTGAAACCCTTGACAACTAGGCGGGCTTTGTATCTCTTGGAACCATCACGCTCTCTTTCACCCGTACACCCATTTGTTACGGTAGTGCCTTCTTTCCCATAGGTAACTCACTAGTTCCCTACGTCCTGGTCGAGATGAGAGATTTCATTTCTTCTTTCATAAAGAAGCCCCACTTGTTGGAATCTCGAGTCCGACAAGCTTCATCATAGCATCTGTGCTCCCCTCCATCACCAAGAACATATAGTTCCATGTATCTCCGTTAGGCACATGAGGTCGAGAAGACCTTCTCAACACAAGAGCCCGAGTAAAGAGGTCGTGTGTCGGAATGCGTGTACCGTTTGTCCAACAAGTTCCTCCGTCGAGGACTTGTTACAATTGGTTCTATTGCGGAAGTATTCAGACATCATCTCGCATCTGCAAATACCGACTCATTCGCTCCGAGTCATCGGGCGTCTCATTTTACGCATGTCCTTATACATCACCCTTTGGGTTGAAAATCACATCTGCCACGCGATAACTTTCTTCTTTTCGTCATCCCAAATGCGGTAGCCAAACTCATCCTCACCATAGCCAATGAACGTGCATTTCTTGGATTTGGGATCAAGCTTATTCTGCCTTGATCACCGATATATGCACAAATGCTACACAACCGAAAACTTTTAGATGTGATAGTTTCACCTCTTTTCCGCTCCATACCTCCTTCCGTATTCTATGCTCCAATGGAACACGTACGGGCCTCTTGATCAAGTAAGCCGCCGCGTTGACCGCTTCGCCTGCACTGTTTCTAGACCGACCGTATCACGAATGCTTCGCTCTTTTCTCAACGTTCGGTTCATACGCCGCCCACAATTATCAGAGTTGAGGCGTGCCCGGCATGGGGCTTCTTTCCATTCTCGATCCCGTGCTTTCATGCCAGAATTCTTGAATCTGGTGTCTTCATATTCACCACCATTATCGAGGCTCGAGCTTTTTGATCTTTAAACCCGTCTCATTTTCCACCATAGCTTTCCATCTTACGAAAGCCTCAAATACTTCGTACTTACGCTTTAGAAAGTAAACCCATACCTTCCGAGAGTGATCATCAATAAAAGTCACGGCAGTGTTTCCCACCAATAGATGAGACGGCCGTTGGTCCCCAAACATCGTAGTGAATAAGCTCTAGCCTTTCCTTCTTTGGGATTCTCGCAACTTGTCGAAAGCCGACTCTGCTTTTGCTTTCCAAGTACGTGCACTCGCACGTGTCTATCTCCTAGACCGTACACGAAGCTTTCCCTTTGAGCCAATCTTCATCCTTCTCACTCATATGGCCAGTCCAGCTGGTGCCACAGATTGGTGTTTCATTGCTTCCGCAATCGTAATTGAACAACGTGCCTCCTGTCATGTAAAGTGCCAGGCCACTTTTCTTGCCTCGAGCAATCATTCGCACCCTTTGAAATCTTCCAATCATCACCATGGAAGATCGAACAGTGTAGCCCACCGGCCAATCGCCCCACCGAGATTAAGTTCCTTCGAGATCGGGAATATGCTCGACATCCTTCGCTCCCAAACAAACCCGTTCAACTTAATCTTCACTACACCTTTGCCGATAATAGCACATGGTTGATCATCACCAAGATATACCTTTCCAAGGTTTCCTGGGACATATTTCTCGAAGAATTCTTTTTGTGAAGTAGCACGGAACGATGCTCCAGAGTTCTAACACCCAAGATTCTTCCTTGCTCTCCAAAGAAAGCATATCAATGCATCATCTCCTCCCGAGGTGGAAGTAACATTTGCCTCCGCCTTCACTTGTCTTGTCCTTGATTCTCTGCACCGATTTTTGAAGTCTTGCCCGTTCTTCCACAATTCCAACACTCGATAGTCTCTAGCTACGGGAATTATTAGGATTCCCGGATTCGACCTCCCGTCTTTTGATCTACCTCGGTAGTCGGGCCTACCACGTCCATTTCCTTTGGTTGAATTTCTTCCTCTTGACTCTGTATGCAAACCGAAGAGGTTGACGATTCAATTGTCTCTACGTCTGATCTCTTCACCGAGAACCAAATCACGAACATCGACAAATTTCAACTTATCATCTTCCCGATGAAGCTACTCACAAATGTGTTAGCATTCCAAACCTTTCGGTAGAAGACAAAAGTATCAATGCCGTACTTCTTCATCGAATTCAATTTCCACCGAACTTCAACTCGGGTTGTAATCCGTGTCATCGAGATGTCGAGCTACCGACGCGCGCCTTCGCTATCCGCAAATTGAACAAGCGCCTTTCATCAAGTGCGCACTTTGTTCGAGGTGACGGCTTCTCATACATATCGGGAGTAGAGTCAGCCATAAGACCACTACGTGTCTTTTCCTTTACATGTTGAAAGCAACATTACGGGATAACGTCAATCGAATAACTCCGAGGGCTGTCTGTAAGATTCCAATCTTCTTCCTTCATACCTCCCGGCTTCTTCCCCGAGAGAGGTTGATATAGATTTCTTTGATACGTATAATCCTCTATCTCGCATTTTCCAAAACCGAAATCAGGCCATCAAATTTCTCGAGTTTCACCCTTCCTTCATCTCGCGGCCATTATACATTAAAATCCGACTTCCTCCTGGATCGTTTCGATTATTTCTTGCGAAAAATTGACAAATCACTACCAATAGCTCTGATACCAGTTGTTGGGAAATAACGCAAATTCCCGATAAGCCAAACTTATGAGAAAACAAGAATATAAAATAACACACAAATTTGATATAACTAGGTTCTACTAATCTTGCTTACGTCTCCTACTTCAGCAGATCTTTTACCGAAAGAGAGAAATTACACAAGGTGTTTACAACACTCACAACCCACAACCCAATTACACTCAAGAAAATTACTCTCAATTTTCTCTCACAAAAGCTTTGCTCTCTAAGCTTTTCTCTCAATTGGAATGAAAACTTTGGATGGTTAATTCATTACAATTACACATCTATTTATAGGAAAATTCACTCCTTAAATTAATGGTTCCTTAAATTGCTCCTTGAATTAAGCTCTTTGTTTTGCTCCATGAATTGCTCCATGTTTTGCTCCTTGTTTTGCTCCATGTTTTGCTCCATGTTTTGCTCCATGTTTTGCTCCATGTTTGCTCCTTAAATTAAGGAGCTTTATAACACATATATCATTACATTATAATCCAATCGATAGTTAATATTTAATCTCGTAGTGATTTATTGATTTGCTTAATTACACAGATATACTTTAATCTGATTTTATTAATATTTGTAGCGTTTATACGATGAAGGGGCAAGGAAGTTTGTGGTATTAGGGGTTGGTGCAATTGGATGCACCCCATGGGAACGAATAAAGAGCCAAAATCAAGTATGCAATGAAGAATTAAATAGTTGGGCAACCATTTACAATCGTGATTTAAGATCAATCTTAGTGAAATCTAAATCAGCTTTCGAGGACATGCAGTATTCCTACTTTGACACTTTCACTGTCACACAAAACTTCATAAACAATCCCACCGCTTATGGTATGTACTTACTACTTCCTTTTTTTAAATTTCTTTATTTCAAAGAGTAAGCTCTCATTTTTGCATATTTTTAATCCATTATTTTTTTAATGCAGTTAATTTAATTGAAAATCAACAAATTTCTAGGGTTATTTATTTATTATTATTATTTTAGGCCAAACTAACTAAGTTGCAAAGTAAGAGACAAAAGTATTTGTGACATGTATTTAATAATCATTTTAGTTTTGTAATTTTGAAAATATTATTGTTGTGGTAATCCCAGGATTTGTAGAGGTTAATACAGCTTGTTGTGGTAATGGAGTGCTCAATGCTGAAATTGCTTGCTCAGCAAAGACATACTATTGTACAAGAAGAAAAGATCACCTTTTTTGGGACGGTCATCATTTTTCAGAGACAGCTCATCGCATCCTAGTGGATCATATGTATTTTGGGACTTCCAAATACACTTACCCTATAAACGTTATGAAGTTGGCCAATATTTAAGATCTTTATTTTCAAGTGTACGTGTGTTCGACTCATCTATAATGACTCATCATGTAATTTATTTCACTATGTGTCTGTCTTATTACGTAATATCTCTCATGTTATGTTGTTCCAAGTAATAAGGTACATAGGGAAGCTCCTTCGACTCTTTTTCGGTGTTATAATATGTAATTTTCATGTTTTATGAATTTCATTAGAGCATGTTTATCAAAGGGAAAGGGAATGATGGATTTTTTTCTCTCTCTCTCTCTCCCTCAAATAAGCTTGTTTACATCATTTTGTGTGTCAGAAAAAAAGAAGAGAATATTCACAAATCCAAACTCCATTCCACGTTAAAGGCTACTTATGATTCCCTTTTTTATGCTAATTTTTTTCCTTCTAATTTCACATTATTAGGACCAAAACTACTCTCCATAGACTTAAAAAGTCTCCAAAATGTCCATAATTAAAAAATAAGTGGAGTTTGTAGGTGTATAACCAAGTCACATGTCACTCTATATTATAATTATTAACATTATTATAATTTTATTAATTAAATATCTGTTAATCTTAATCATACTTTTAATTAACGTTTTTAGTTGTCAGGGTTCAACCGGTTTAAAAAAAATAAGAGAGAAGTTAAGATAATTAATTAAATGTGTATATCACGTAAGAGATTCATCTATTTATAAAATATTATAAATACAAGTGTAATTTACACATATGTACACATTATAATTGATATAAAGTATAATATATTATGGGTCAAGGTCGATCCTAGTTCGGTTTGGTGGTCAACCATATAAATGATTCAACTCTTTAAAATTGACATTTTACTTGTTGATGCATTCTGAGTTATTCTGTTTTATAGTCCGATCTATTTATAAGTTTGATGTGATTAATAAACTCAGGTTCAACTATAAGCAAAACATTTGAGATGTTTCACCTTTCAGTTCATGTTGATGACTTTATTTGAACAGTTTGAATGAGTTGGACACTAAATCGTTACATATGTACAAATAAATATCATTTTAAATGTTTAAGTATTTTTAAAATTTATTATTAAAAATTTTAATACAAAGATAGTTAAGTAAAATTACTACTTTTATTCTTTTTTATTTTGATTCAAGATATATATATACTTCACATATGGAGAGAACAAATGCCTATATTATGATTACATAAAAATATGAATAAACAATATAAAAAATAATCAATCCAAGTATTTTAATTCCTTGTCATTCTTATCCAACATTCTGACTTATTTTGCATAACTTGATATAGTTTCAAAATCATTTTGTTTGTTTTCTCTCGCATGGCCCGATATTTTATAAAAAAAAAATCTAATTATCACATTAAAAAATTATTTATCAAATAATAAATAGGTAAAAAAAAAAAACGGACATAACTTTCTTAATTAATAAAAGTGCTCGTACTTTATAACTAATGAGTAGGAGACACCCCCAAGGTGATGAGGAGGACTAATAACGGAAGTGTATTCTTGGTCGGAGTTATGAGCAAAAAATAAAATGATGAATTTAGAATTAGAGTCGTTGAACCGACTTAATTTAAATTAGATTGATACAGTTAACTAGCAATGATATAATAGCTTTGAACATTTCCAAACAAGGCAATAATGGGAGATAATAAAACAGGGATATATAAAATATATGTCGATATATATAAGCAATCTGTAAAATTTATTCACTATCTTAAGAATTATGGATAATTTCAATCGGATGCACAGATCGGATTTGATAAAATTTCAATGTTTAGACAAAAATCCATTTAATTTCACAGTTTTAAATATTATTATTTTAATGTTATATAAAATTATTCACTTCAATATTATTAAAAATTCATTATTTTAACAGTTAAAGTGAGTATTTTTTACACTAAAAAATAGACTAAAATTTAAAGCATATATTTAATGAATACATAAGATTAAAATTATGTGATTAAATTATTATTTTATTCAAAACTATTGATTGTTTTTTTTATCTCAACATATATAATGTATCTAATAAATTTATGATTATTAATATATTATATTTTTAAAATATTATTCAAATTACATAATATTAAAAGATTGTATATATAACAAGGAGATGATCAAGTATGGACACCACGTGAGGAAAAACGAAATAGGAGATGACGAAGAGTTATACAAGAATGTGAAATTTTTATTCAACTTTTCCTCACGTTATTGGCACGTGGTAGCTAGGTTAAAATTATTCATGAAATGATAAAAGTGCCCCTACCTTAAATATTCCTGAAAGTTCACTCGGTCAAAAACGATAAAATTTAATTGAAATATTAATGAAATTAGCTTATTGAAATAAAGTTAGAATATTAAATATGCAATTGATATGAAAAATACAAAGTGTAATAATAAATTGAAATTGACCTAATATTAAATATATATTTTTTAATTTAACTTAGAAAATCTTTAGATAAGGGCAAATATTGTCTGATCTTAATAAAATTAATGCAGTGCTAGTATGTTATCTTTAATTTTCACCAAGAGACGTATTCACAGTTAAAATATATAGTTCTAAATCCTTGGTTGAATACCATCTCAATGAGCCAATTTTTTTTTTCTTTTTTAATATATAATTAACCACAAGCAATACATGCATATATAATGGCTGTTTTTCATCCCATAAAGCCGCTTAATTTATCAGTTTTCTCCTATTGTTTTGTACCTTATTATTATTATTATTATTATTATTATTATTATTATTATTATTATTAGGCTCTCCATTTAATATTTGTAGTTAAAAGTACGTTGCTCAAACGATATGAAATTCACTCGAATACTTAGACCCAATAATATAATTAGGCTCTCTAATTAACAGTACTATATAAACCCAATAACAGTAATTAATTTACCACCATACTAATAAGGAGAAAAAAATAAATAAAACTAGTTATATCAGATTAATATGGTATCTAAAATGGCATACAAAGTATTAGTAGGGAATTTGTTAAGCCTCCTATGTATTGTCGTTTTAGGTGGATTCAGAGTGTGTGAAGCCCAGAAGCAGAATCAGAAGATACCAGCAGCCTTGTACATATTTGGAGACTCATTAGTAGACGTGGGTAACAACAACCACCTACCCTCTGCCTTTCTCAAAGCTAACTTTCCCTATGGGGTCGATTTTACTCCCGGAGAACCAACTGGACGATTTAGCAATGGCAAAATTACTTCTGATTTTTTAGGTATTATTTTTTAATTATGAACTTAACATTCATTAATTGTGAATATAGCAATTTTTTTTTAATGAATTACGACGCTTTAGTACTTATGTTCTTAAGTAAGTACTGGAGCAGGTTAAGTTCACTGATTTTATTTTGGGATCAATGGTATTTCATGAAGTGAAGATCCGAACTAATGGTATTTTTATCTATGTTGTATTTAGTAATTTATTTTTTTACTAATTTTGAATCGTATATCTAATTTTAATTTAATATACGTAATAAAAAATAAACAATATTATTAAATATTAAAATATAAAATTATAACAAATTTTAGTCAAAGATATATAATTAGAGTGAAATATAAATTAAAATATATTTTTTAAATTTTTTCTTTTATTAAAAAATAAAACGTGAATAATATTAAGACAAATGAACAATATCACGTTAAATTTGACACGAAATTGTTCATAGTATTATATTTGATGCAATAATTGGTGTTAGATTCAAGCAATTTTTAGTACAAAAAATACACTTTTTTTTATGTCTAAGTGTATTATTTCAAAAATTATTGAACTAGTGCTTAACTAATAAAAATTAAGTTATTAAAGCACAATTTTTCAAAAATTTAAAGACTATTTATGATTTTTATCTTTAATGATACGTAACATATGTACAAATACATAGTTATTATTAAAGAAAAAATTGTGTAATTTTGGATATGCCAAGTGATTTGTGAGATTACATGAGGCATGGCACCAAGAGAGACTTTTACTTGCAATGTAAGTGTTAAGTTTTCTTCAGTCCCACATCGGCCAGGAGTTTGGCAACAATACTGTTTATAAGCTTGAACAATCCTTAACTCAATGAAATCTTTTTGGTTTGAGTTAGACCTGGATTTCTAACATGATATTAGAGTTGGGCCTAACTTGATTGGTGACTTGAGCTTTGTCCTTAACAATCGCACTATGGCTTTGTGAGACCACCTCTGTCCGTGTGGAGTGGGGCTGTTAAGTTTCCTTTAGTCCCACATCGGTCAGGAGTTTAGCAACAATACTGTTTATAAGCATGGGTAACTCTCAACTCAATGAGATCTTATTAGGTTGAGTAAAGCTTGGGTTTTTAACATGGTATCAGAGCCATTACTCTCACATTTCTTTTAACAGTCTTGTCTCTTCTAGTATTACTCCACTCTTATCGCTTTCGCCTTCACAATAGCTGTTGTAAGCACTCACCGTTGAACCTTGACGTCTCTCAATCGTTGTCTTTGAGTTTTGGGCTTGTAGCCGCCAACATTGAGGAGTCTCGCACCACATAGACCACTGCAATTATCGTCTCAGTTATGCATCTTACTCCGATAACTTTTTTACAGGTACCATTATGATCAGCTCGACTTGTTATAAACAATCGTGGAAGTCTCGCAAGCATTAGAGCCATCACATGCCAAACTTAGGTCATGTGGCATCATCAATGACACGTCACCTAGGGCTGACATCATCATCCCCCTCTACTGACATCACCGGCCATTATACTGGTACAATTACCATTTTTGTCAAAATAGCAAGTGAAGAAGATACAGCCTTACTTTATAGCATGATTGAATGGGATAGTCACAACTATATGATTTTCACATGGATTCGGAATACTTACATTCCTTCCGTATCTAATCTATTGGGCAACTTTGATGATGCAAAATTAGCATGAGATATGTTGGCCAAAAGGTACTCCACTACTCATGGATCCGTGAAATATCAATTAGGAGTTGAATTGCATCAACTTCGACAAGAACAAGGGTAATCCATCAATGATTACTATGATCAGCTTCGCTTTCTTTGGGACCAAATTGATCTTTGTGATCCTATTTGGACATGCTTAAAAGATGCTGAGCAATAAGTTACAGTTATAGATGAATTTCGTCTCTATGAGTTCCTGATGTCACTTCACAAGGACTTTGAGCCCATCTGAGGTCAACTTCTTAATTGTAGTCCCCATCCCTCTCTTGATACTGATGTAAATGAGTTGGTTAGAGAAGAAACTCGGCTTGCAACCCTTCAAGCCCAGAATAACTTTCCTTTAGTTCTACATCGGCTAAACTTTCGGCAGCAGTACTGCTTATAAGCTGGGGCAACTCTTGATTTAATGAGATCTTATTGAGTTAAGTTAGTGCTGAGTTTATAACTTGGTATCAAAGTTGAGTCTTACTTGATCGGTGACTTGGGTTTTGTCCTTAATAGTTTTACCGTTGTTTTGTAAGATCACATCTGTCTGTGTGGAGAGGGGTTGTTAAGTTTCCTTCGGTCTCAAATCGGTCAGGAGTTCGGCAGCAGTATAGCCTATAAGCTTGGTAAACTCTTAACTCAATGAGATCTTATTGGGTTGAGTTAATTGCGAGTTTATAACCGTAGATATTGATATTTAATGAAAAATGTTCATTTTAATACTTCAATTTTTTTCTTTAAAATAAAAGTACAAGAAATGTGTATGGAATTGATCTATATTAAAATTAATTCAGACGATTTATGCTTGGCATGAAACAGCGGAAAAACTCGAAGTTCATAACGCAGAACCATATCTTTCGGTGTTGGCTGAACCCACGGCGTTGTCTTATTTACATGGTTTGAACTTTGCCTCAGCTGGGGCTCGAAATATCCCTAATGACACAAGTCTTAATGGTGTAAGTACCCATTAATAATATTATTGTTGGTTCATTGGTATTGGAAATAATGAAGTATTATATTTTTTTACATTTACGTCAAATTTTAAGCACATCCTATATATATCTTGTTTTTTTTTCATTATTTATTGATATGTCAATTAACACATTTCTCAATTGTGGTAAGTAATTTATTCATTTGAATTTAATTACAAGTATTGTGCGTCTTTCTATCTTGGAAAGAAGAAAAAAAATTAATAATACAATATATTTTTTAAACATAAAATATATATAAAAAAGCAATCTATCTATGTTTTTTTTTTCATATAATGTAAAAAAGTTAAAGTAAAATCATTTAAATAATTTTATCATATAAAAAATTATAAGAAAAAAATATATATTATGTATAACATGCAGGCTATAATATATGAAAAATCATTTGTTTCATTTTTGGCATAGCATTCCATTTACCACGACAGTTACATTTAGATTGGACATAATATGTTTTGGTGAATTAATTTTCTTTTTATATACTAATATTTTTTTTTTACAATTATTACAATTCACGCATTTATAATTTAATTTTAATCATAATTTTTGTATATGTTTAAATAAATTATCATTGAATAGCTATATTAATAATTTCGATATTTGACTGCATGTTTAAATAATTAATAAAAACAGAATGCTATGTCAATATCAATGATATGGCAAGTAGAGTACTTTTCCCAGACTCAAGAAATGTTAATTAGACACAGAGGAAAGAGTTATGTTCAAAGGCACCTCAAAGATTCCATCTTTACCATTGCCATTGGAAGCGATGACATTTATGCTTATTTTCAATCCTCCATACTCACCAACAAGGTTACTCCAGAACAACACGTGAGTTTGATGACTCAGAATTTTAGACAACAATTTCAGGTACGTAGTTACTACTATCTTACGCTCCAGTACTCTATTTCTTTTTCAAAGGAACTTGAGTTTACTTACTTTTAAGTTGTACATTAAAAGTTATTTAACTTTCCAGAAACAATTTACTTATCTTACTTTTGAAGGATGCCTTAAGTATGATTTTTTAGAGATATAAACAAGTTAGATATAATAACTATTATAAATTATGTATAATTTAATACAATATATACGATGAATATGTGTTGATTATACATGTATATACATTAGTATGTGTCAAAAGAGTTAAACAAATAAATACAATAGTAGCTAGGACATGACCTGATGTATAGATCTAGGCTTCAGCTCACGCATAGAAACACTGACATATAGATTGTGATACAGAGAATAGTTAAGGCTCAAACAATATATGACATTAAATAATAGTTCGTACTTTATGCTCAAACGTAAAATTTTTCTACTCTTTTAACTCGGATCCTCAGACGAGATGTGAGAATAAAGAATATTTATCAAAAAAATCCACAATAAATTACCTTTTCTCTTGAAATAATTCTCGCTTTTATTTCAAAATTTCAAAAATGATTTCAATGATGACCACATTCATCACTTGATTAGAAAAAAAATTGTGTTGCCATATAATAAGGGAGTTTTTAGATGTTCATCTATTTTTTAGGCAAAATATTCTTCCAACTCTCTTTATTTCTCTCTATCATTTTCTTTGGTGTTTCTAACTTAAGAGATGTATTACGATCTCGAGTTGGACAATAATGGCACGACTTTAGAATTATTTCCAAGCACAGACCTTATCATAGTAGTCAACCAACTTAGTTATTGTATGACTCAATATGACAAGATACCACAAATCGTGTATGTTGTGAAAGATCATATGCACATTTATCTAAGTAATGCGATCCTAATGTGTGAGCACGATTTGTACGAGGAAAAACATGCATCGTCAATTTTGAGTTACTGTTTTACCTATTTAATTATTTCTCATTATTTCTCAAGTCAAACTACTCGTTGGAAATGACTAGATGAGCATAACTAATTGTTAAGCTGTTGTTTTATTCATCAACCCCTAATCCTATAAGAAAAGTATTTCATTATGCAGAAAAAGCATAAGCTACGGGTTTAATTCTAATTTATTATATGTATATTGGTTGTTTTGTAGTTCTATTGCATGTATTTTGTAATTAGTTGTACCATCTTCCCAAGACAAAAGTAATAAAAAATTTGTAATTCATAATTTATGTGCAAATCCTTTTTGATTATTATGATATCATTGAGCTCAAAGTTTATACATACTCAAATAGATCAAATGTATTTAAGATTTTTCTAAACCATCAAGGTGATCAACTTATGTTTTATTTCTTTTAGACTACCCTTTTAGCATGGAGAGTTGGACATACCATCTTCTCGAGGCAAAAAGTGCTAGTCTAAGCATTTTACCTTATTCTTGATCAAAGTGATCAGTTAGTATTTTACATCTTTTAAAATTGCCAATGGTAAGTTGTAAAGCTCTTGGTATGTACTTTCACGTATATGCCAATATAGTTGGTCGATTCTTAATTGCTCTAAGTCGTACTTAATGTTAAGTTATATCTAATGTTCAAACATCATCACGTCGATGTGAAAAATTAATTATTACTTGCAAATGTTAGTATTTTTAACAACTTTCTCATTAATTATTATACAACTATTCAACTTTTTATTTTTAAATCGCACATGAAGGGGTGTACTATCACTCACTTTCTAAATCATACAGCATTCAAAGCTCGTAGTTTAGTACAAGTACTCTAACCGGTATGTGATCAAAGTTATAAATTCATACTTTAGCTCAAGCACTCTACTTGATACGTGATCAAGATGATTAGCTTGTACTTTAGCTAGAGTGATATACCTTGTACGTGAGTGAGATGATTAGCTTATACTTTAGCACAAATGATCTGCCTAGTTCCTAACGAAGGTGACCAATTCGTGTTTTAGCACAAGAATTCCACTTGATACGTAATCGTGGTGATTAACTTGTACTTTAGCTCAATTGTTCTACTTCATATGTAATTGAAGTGACTAGCTCGTACTTTAGTGCTAGGACTCTACCTAGTTTTTGACCAAGATGATCAGCTCGTGTTTTAATGCCTTTACTTGATATGCGATTGAGGTGATCAACTCATGTTTTAGCGAAAGTGCTTTATCTAGTATGTGACCTAGGTGATTAGCTCGTACTTTAACACGAGCCATCTACTTGGTTCCTAACCAAGGTAATTAGTTGATGTTTTAACACTAGTGCTCCAACCAGTATGTGGCTGAGGTGATAAGCTCATGCTTTAACTCGAGTGCTCTCTTAATATGTGACCAAGGTGATCAACTCATACTTTATCGCGAGCGTTCTACCTATTCATAACTGAGGTAATCTGCTCGTGTTTTAGCACGAGCTCTCTACTTGATTTTTGATCGAGGTGATCAACTCATACTTCAGCTCTCTTAATGCCTTGGTACTTGGCAAAAGTTTATATTTTATCAAGCCTTTCATTGTTATGTCTATTCTGTTTCATTTTCAATTCTCCGTTCTCCTTTCTCATGTCTTTTGGCTCTTTCTTTACTTCGAGCAATTATTGTACGACATCGGATTTGACCTTAAGCTTTACCTGAGCATTATTGTTATTTGTATTCATTCTTAACTAACTTAATTTTTTCTCTAAACACGGGGTAAATCCCTTTAATAAGAGACATCAGAATTTAATGTCATGAGTCTTTAATATTGAGCCCCACGATGGATACCAAAATATTGAGAATGATCCAATTTTAGAGAGATAAATAAGTGAGATACAATAAATGTTATGAATTGTGTGTGATTTAAGACTATCATTATCATATATATATAAGAAATTTACTTAGATACATATCAATATATTATATAGAAAATACACATCATCATTAAACTAGTAAATACAATAAATACTAAGACATGACTTAATAAATAAATCAGTGCTTCAACTCGCGCATAAGACATTTGCATGGAGACTATAATACTTAGAATGGTTAAAGCTTGAACAATATATGACATCGTGTAATAGATTGTATTTTATGCTCATATACAATATACTAGAAGTCATTTAATTTTTAATAAAGGAACACTCTAATTTTTTACTTTTAAATAGAATATTAGAAGTTATTTTAAGAATGGACTAAAATGATTATTATTGAAAAATTAAGTAACTTTTCATACTTTCTTTTTTAAGAGTTAGTTGTCTTTTAAAAAAAGGAATTTTTTTAATGCATTATTTAAAAGCAAGTAAACTTAAATGCTATTTTGCAAAAATAAATGCATTGTGGGTAATGATATGGTATAATTATTATTTTTAATTCTATATTGATATAATAATAATTTATTTTATTTTTATAATTATTTATATTATAATGATATTATTATTAAATAAAGTTTTTATCAATGAACAATGATTATTTCCGGTAAGAATATCCCACTAGATTAACCACAATAAAATATAAATCTTCCCGCAAGCCACGAGTGAACCACGTTAAAATTATTTTTAAACTTGAAAATAGACTTTATCATTAATTTTTTATATTAAATCCTAATGACTTTTCTAATGTGAGTCTGTGACTACTTTAAAATATTTTTTTTGTAGCGTATATACGATAGAGGTGCAAGAAAGTTTGTGGTCTTAGGGGTTGGTGCAATCGGATGTACCCCATGGGAAAGGATTAAGAGCCCAACACGTGAATGCAATGAAGTATTAAACAGATGGACAAACTTATACAACCGTAATTTAAGATCAATCTTAGGGCAATTTAAGTCATTGTTCAAGGACATGCACTACTCCTACTTTGACACCTTCAGACTCACTCGGAGCTACATAACCAGCCCTATCGTTTTTGGTATACCACTTTTTAATTTCTTTCTTTAATAAGATTAAATGCTCCATCTAAACTTATTTGGGTGTTTATTTCTAAAAAAAAATTATTTTGGTGTCTGTCATTTAAGTTAAATTAACTGAAAATTTTGATTATTATGAAAAAAATTACCCTTTATAACCTGAATCTTTAATAACTTTACTTTATAAATTAGGTGGGTATATTAGTTACCTTTGTATTTTTGATATTTTAGTTTTTTTGTAAATTTTTATTTTTTTTATCATTTTTTTGTGAAAAAATTTAATTTCGATCGAATTGAATCTTACTAGAAGATGTTCGTAAATATTTAAAAAAAAATATCTCAAAAAGTTAAAAAATAAAATAATTAAGATGGTTGAAATTTATCTAAAATAACATAAGTGTTCATAAATATAATGTTAAGTTAATTAAATTACATCAGTTTAAAACAAAATTATCAATTTGTATAATTTATGAAATTAAAGTAGTTACAATTCCACTTCTTTCTTTGTAATTTAAGTTGTTTATTTGATAATTTCTTACTAAATCGAATAACAATTTTAAATTTTTAAATCAAATCCATTAAATTCGAAGGTTAGAGATGAAAGTTACTAATTAATGTCATTTTTTGGGAACTCATTTCATGTATAAACATAACTAAGATACTTTCCCTAATTCTTTAATAAATTTGAGCAATATTTGTTTAATGAGAAATAAAATTAGTTTAAAACTCAAACATGTCTATTTATAAATCTCAGGATTTGTAGAGGTTATGTCAGCCTGTTGTGGTAGTGGGGAGCTTAATGCTGCAGCGACTTGCTCAGCAAAGACGCATTTTTGCACTAACAGAAAAGGCCATCTTTACTGGGATGGTCATCATCTTTCAGAGGCAGCTCATCGTATTCTGGTCGATCATATGTACCTTGATAATTCCCCTTACACTTACCCCATAAACGTTCAGAAGTTAGCCAATATTTAAACTCCTATATATGTGGGTTCTTACTTGGAGGTTCTGTGTCCATATTATCATGTCATCTAGATTTTACTGTGTCCATGTTATCATGTCCTGTACTGTTATCTTATTGTGCCAAATAATAAAGCATATAAACTAGCTCTAAGACTGTTTGCATGTTGAATTTTATTTTGTATAATACTGATAAAATGATATTTAATGTACTTTAAAAAGTACGTCTTACTACCAGACTAAACACTAGGTGAATCATAAATGTTGCCCAATTAAGTTGAAGAACAATCAACAATTGTGGTTAATTTTTCCTATTTTTGTGGAGAATTTTATATGAATGATTACGTAAGAAATGGATTTATTGATGATTTATAAACGAATGTTTACAATCTATTTATACAAAAGAAAAGCAAAATTATAATAATTACAAATGAACATAATTATAATAGGCATGTTCTTGACAACCTATCCTTCGCTTGTTGGTAAGTGCCTGTTGGTGTGTTGGTTGTCACTGCATTGCATTCAAGTTCTTTAACATTCCCGCTCGAGTTAGAATATATGTTAATTATTCCTAACTTGTTAAGTAACTCAGAATTGTGTAAAACTCGAGAATTTGGTAAATATATCTCTATTTGGTTGCTCAATATAAAAATATGATAAGTTTTGATCATTCCAGGTTTGAATCTTTTCTCTTACTAGATGGCAATCGATCTCTATGTGTTTGGTTCGCTCATGCGAACACCTGGATTTGATGCAATGTGAAGAGTCATTGATTGTCTACAATATAACTTGGTTGGTTGAGAGAAGCGATACCCAAATCATCCAAATATATCGTAACCAGGTTACTTGCACGTCACTTTCTTGCCGTAGAAGCGGTGATTACATACACTTGATCGTGAGATCAGTATTTTGTTTCTTAGTCTTTCAAGAAATTAGCAAGTTTCCAAGAAACATATAATATCCTGTGGTTGATCGTCGTGTATACATGCATTTTGCCCAATCGTATCACAGAAAGCATTTAGTTGTAATGAACTAGTTGTTGAGAAAAAGACCCTGCCCTGGTGTGTTCTCGGCGTATCATATGCACTTCGTTGAGCTAACTTCCAAATGTGGTTGTCGTGGTTTATCCATATATTGGTGAGAATATGCATTACATACACTAAGTTTCGACCTTGTGATGGTTAAGTATATTAATCTTACAACAAGTCTTCGATAGGATGTGGGATTCTTGATGAATTCCCTTCAACCTTCTTTGAGGGATAAATTTTGTTCCATAGGTGAATTAGCAGATTTGGCACCAAGATAACCCGTATCCTCCAATATTTGAAGTGCGTCTACTTGCGTTGTGAAACAATTCCACGCATTGAAACTTTATGCCCCAAAAATACTTTAATTCACCGAGATCTTTAAGCTTGAATTGTCTGTAGGATGATTCTTAGTTTCTTCAATGTCTTGTATATTGTTTCCTGTTATGATTATATCATCTACATAGACAAGAAGAAGCGAGAGAAGGAATTACCACGAGTTCGGACGAACAATGAGTGATCATACTTGGATTGGTTAAAACCAAATAGCTTAAGTGTTGTTGATAGCTTGATGAACCAACTGTCGTGAGCTTGTTTGAGTCCGTACAAAGATTTATGTAGCTTTCATACTCGTGTTTCCCGTTTAGTCCGAATCCGGTGGAAGGAACATGTAGACATCTTAAGATCACCGTAGAGAAAAGCATTGTTGACATCAAGTTGTTGAAGATGCCAATTTTGAATAGCAGGACGGCAAGAGCCAAGTTTAACAATGACAAGTTTGGCTACTGGTGCAAAAGTTTCTTGGTAGTCAAAACCTTCAATCGGCCTCAGATCCTTTGTCACTAAGCAGAGCTTTGTATCGTTCACGAGCCATTAGGATTATACTTGATTTTGTAGACCCATTTACAACCAAGTGGTTTCTTGTTTGGAGGAAGGCCGAAGAGTCCAAGTGCCTTGTTAGTTTCAAGAGCATCTAGTTTCTTGTTTAATGGCAAGCATTTGGATCATTGAAAGCTTCGGCAAAGGTGGTTGGTTCCGAGAATGGAAATAGAAGTAGCAAAGGCACGATGTGCGAGGTGATAATTGAATCACAGGTAAGTACGTCAGAGATAAAGAATGAGAAGTACCTTTGTCTTTGGACGATCTTGAGTGAGACGAAGGGAAGGGCCAGAAGGTAAGGAAGCCTACGTGATATTTTTTGAAGGTAGCTAGGAACATTGGTGGATCAATAAACCTATGTGTGGTATGGTGTTGGGGGAGTTATGTGTGGTGGAGAAGTTGATGATGATGTTTCGGAGATGAATTTTGAAGATGAAGAGTGTCCAGTTGATTGTTGGAAGGACGGATGGTGTATAATCAGTGATATATTTGGATAGATTGATTGACGAATGTTGGGTATGTCATCGCCATAAATAGTATCTTCGATGGAGGAAATAGAGTTGGAGTGTTGACAACGGAAGTGAAATAAGGAAATACATGTTCATGAAAGATAACATCACGAGACATAAAGTCTTGCTTGTTTCCAGTTGTAGACACGATAACCTTTGATCCCAGATGGATACCTAGTGAATGTGCATTTACATGTGACCTAGCATCGGAAACTTGGTGAGTCGATCATGATGTGCGGAACCACAAAACAAAGGGAACCAAAAACACGAAGATGTTCATACACAGGAGTTTTGTGAAAAAGGATTTCAAATGGTGTTTTTCCGCCGAGAACGGTGTTGGAGTACGATTTATGAGGTATGCGGGTCGTAAGAATGGCATCTCCCCGGAATTGTTTAGTGAGGTTGGCTTGGAAAAGTAATGCACGATCCACATTGAGAAAGGTGACGATGTTTGCGTTCGTGACACCATTTTATTGAGGGGTAGAGACACGACTAGTGTGATGCGGGATTCCTTTTCTGAAAACAACTCGATCATAAAGAATTAGGGTCCATTATCACTACGAATGATTTTAACTTCCTGGATGCAAATGTGTTTCAACAAGATTAATGAAGGTGGTGAGAAATGTGCGTGTATCCGGTTGGTGTTTAAGAGATAGACCCAGTATGCGTCTTGAGTAGTCATCAACAATAGTGAGGAAATAACGTTGCTCGTTAAGTCTTTGGAATGTGATAACCACCAAAATATCAACGTGAATTAAGTTCAAAATGTGCTTTTGTTTTGATGGAACTTAAAGGAAATGGATTACGAGTTTGCTTAGCTAGTGGGCAAATGGAACGATCACTAATAAGAACAAAAGGTATGTTAATGGAAAGAGAAAGCTCACATGTTGTTATTAGATATAGATGACCAAGTCGTTGATGCTAGATGAGGGTTGGTTGGAGTAGTATTTGAAATAGAGAAACATTCATCCTTCTTTGAAATAGTCGGGTAGTATAGTCCTTCTTTCTCATTTCCCGTCCCAATCGTCTTCCTCGAGCATTTGTCCCTGAACAAGGCACGTATTATTGTGAAGGTGACGCATGACAAAGTGTAGTTTGAGTTAGTTTGGCTATTGAAACCAAGTTTAATTTGAAGGAGGGAACCACATAAGACATTATGGAGTATGAAATTATTGGAAAAATGTCTGATTTAATATGTGTGACATGAGTGAATGGTCGTGTAAATGTACATGCGATTAGTGGCCGGAATCTTTAGAGCTGTGGGTTTTGAGAATAGACCGTGTGATCAGTTGCTCTGTATCAAAAAATCCAGCGAGTTTGAATGGAAAACATTCGCACATGATATATTACCTGAAGAAGTAGTCATTTGTCTTATCATGCTACGATTTGGCTTGATTGAGAAGTGTAAAGTTATCGTGATATTGGCGTATGTAAGGTTGTGTTGGATTTGCTTTCCTGAAGACTAGTATGGTGAGCTTTGGAGGAGAAACCATAAGTTGCATCTTTCTTATCTTAAATTGATCTTTTCTTCCGACACATGTTGATGTAATGTCCATTCAAACCGCAGAAATCACATTTGAGGCGTTTTCGGCGATTTTTCATAATTGTGTCCATTTGAGACCACAAATCACATTTAAGGTGACTTGATAATTTTTAAATTGTGACCGATATTATTATGCTCGATTGTGGTGAAATGAATCTGCCCGGTAGGCTATGACGGTGAAGGAACCGGATGAAGAGCAGGACGGCCGATCGGATGGAGACCGAAGCCGGGTGAGCGAACGACGTCGTTGCGTCAATGACGGAGGCGCGTGGAACGCCGGTGAACACAGGGAAGGCGCGTGAGGGCGCGTTGTTTGGTATTTTGGCTTGATTTTAATTTCAGATTGCTCGGATGAATCTGAATAATTTGATGGGATGAAATTGAATTTATTGTTTGAATCGAAATTGATTTTGGAAAAAAAAATAGATTGAGGATAAAATGAAAAATTTCTGTGAGCTAAATTTTCTTAGAATTATTTCCTAAGCTCTGATACCATGTAAGAAATGGATTTATTGATGATTTATAAACGAATGTTTACAATCTATTTATACAAAAGAAAAGCAAAATTATAATAATTACAAATAAACATAATTATAAGAGGCATGTTCTTAATCATCCTTCACCAAGTTGTTGGTGGGCTACGGTGTGTATTTGGTTATCACCAGCTGCATCTCAAGTTCTTTAACAGCTTATATAGATGTTCTCCAAAATCATTTCTCAATTGTGAAACTTACTAAAGTTTCTATATTTCTCAATCTTAAAACACAAGAAAAGGATCCAAAAGATACCAGTTATAATAACACTATAATACCAAAACTGCATTTTGGCAAAAATGAAGTGAGTAGTAAAAGGTGGTGTTTAATCCTCTAATAAGTTAAAAAGAGTATCATTTATTTAATTCAAAATAAACCAAATGTTTTTCCTTGACACTTTTTTAATAAGAAAAATGACTAAAAATCATCTTTTATAACCCAAAGAATTAAATGATACTTATTATCTAAATAAGGCACCTAAAATATTACTCTGCTGCAAAATTTCAAATTCAAATTTCAAGTATTGCTGAGCATTTTTTTTATTTCAACTCTGCCATCTAACCTAGAATGGCGTCAGAAATACCATTCCTCCCACATATCAGCAAACTCATAAGGCTTCAATGGATTTGATAGTTCAAGCATCTTCCTCCTCGTCTTTGCATTCACTTTATTAAGCATATTTCCCAGACTTTTTCCGTTTCTCCAATGCTCTAATCTGAAATCATAAGCACACTGCATCAGTATATTATGATACGTCTCCAATGCGCAATCGTTTAGAGATAAGGTCCCAACAACGATAGCCTTTGTGTTCTATTCCATACCCTAAGAAACAACAAAGACGAGAACGAGGTTCTAATTTATTGTGTCTGCTTAGGGTGAAGAAGAACAAAACAGCACAACCAAACACTTTCGAAAGTAGTTCATAAGATGGAGAAGTACTATAGAGACGCTTCATAAGGGGATTGATCAGAATAATAGGTACGGGAACACGATTGATGGTATAAATAGTCAGAAGAAAGTGCTTCACCCAAAAGCGTTCAGACAAGAACTAGAAATGAGGAGAAAGTACTAACAAGATAAGAATATGTCCGTGTTTTCGTCATTTCCTTCCATTTCATGTCTCATCTCCTACCTCACTCTCATTTTTTAATGACCCAACTATTGATCTATTTCCTCCTGACATTGCTCCATTACCCTCACCATCGTCTACTACGGCTTCTCCTGATGTGTCTGCTCCTTCTGCTGATCCTACCATAACAACATCTTCTGAAGACCAATTAGTCTTCCTTTTCATCTTCGTGATTACCGATGTTTCTCTACTATTTTGTCTCATCATGAACCCTAAAACTATAGAGAAGCTAGTTCTAACCCTCATTGGCAGCAAGCTACGACAGATGAATTACGGTGCATTAACAAAAGCACATACACGGATTCGTGATCTTCCATCTAATAAATCTTTGATTGGTCAGTGATCTTCAAAATCAAAACTCATTCAGTACGGGTCTGTGGAACGATATAAAAGCCTGCCCCAATGCAGCGGTTTTACACGGGAATATGGAATCGACTGCTAAGAAACTTTTTGCACCCGTAGCTACGACTCACCTCCGTTCGAAGTATCATTGTCACGGTCGCCGCCCGAAATTGGAACATGTTTCAAAATGGATGTCAAAAATGCTTTTTCTCAACGGAGACACATAACCGAGGAAGTTTATATGAAACCTCCTCCTCGATACACTCATTCACCTCTCATCATAGACGTTGGACTGTCGTCATGTTTCTACGGGCTCCCTCAAACAAGCTCCTCGAGCTTGGTTTGCCAAATTCAAATTTCTACACTTACCGACTTTGGTTTCACTTCCGCTCTTATGACTCCTGCCTCTTTATTCGTAAGACTCCCCACCGGTGTAAACACTTCTACTCCTTTATTACGAGATGATATGATCATAACCGGAATGACTTAATGGAATTATCGATCTCAGCGGCTCGAGTCATCAATTTGAAATGAAAGACCTCGTCGCCTCCACTACTGGCCTAGAAATCGCACCGATTCTCAAGGATATTATCTCTCTCAAGCAAAGTACTCTTCCGATATTCTTAATCGGGATGGCCTTACCGATTGCAACCGCATCAACACTTCTAGAAACCAATGTCAAACTTACTCCATTGGGATGGTACTATTCTCTCGTATGCCACATTATACGTGTACAACAACCAAGAGGGCAATTGCTTATCTCACAATCACTCTTCCCCGACATTGCCTATGTTGTTCATCTCGGTTAGTCAATTCATGTCCTGCCTCCACGATCTACCCATTATACTCACGGCTTCTTCACATTCTTCGCCGCATCAAAGTGCACCATATTTCACCATTTCCACTTCTCTAACAAGTCTAATCTTCTTCTTTCCGCCTCACTCGATTGACAAGTGACCAACCGATCGTCGCTCTACCACCTGATATTGTTTCTTTGGAAACTCTCTTATATCTTGGCAAAGCAAGAAACAATCTCTCACTTCTCGATCCAAAGATCGAAGCCGAATATCGTGCTCTTCGCTAACACCACTCAAGAACTTCTTTGGCTCTGTTGGTTACTGGCCATACGATACGTGTTCTCCAATCAACTAACTATCCATATCAGGACAATCGTAGTGCCATTCAGATTGCTCACAATAATGTATTTCATGAACGAACAAAACATATCTAGATTGATTGTCATTTTGTTCGTCAACACGTTTCTTCAGACACCGTTTGTCTCAAATCAATATCCTCCACAGATCAAATACCGACATCTTCACCAAATCTCATCTATCAAGCATTTCAAGAATTAGTTTCCAAACTCAAGTTGATTGTTTCTCTTCCTCCCCGAGTTTGCAAGCGGATGTTAAGTTATATTTGATATCAGAATTCACTTCACTAACTACACTCAGTATTATTTCACTTGTACTACACTTCCATTATTTCACTTGTATTATACTTGTACTACACTTCCACTATTTCACTTGTACTACACTTGTACTACACTTATTGTACTACACTTATTACAATCCTATAAATATTGTTATCTATGTACATTCTAAACACACCAATACAACATTAAATCATTCTTTATTCTTATCTCCCTATACTATTCACACCTTGGAAGAACTTAGGAGTTAGGTGATTATGTTTTTGGATATTTCAAGTGCCTTGGCAAGATCACTCATAAAACCTCTTGGCTGTATAAACAAATTGCCCATTAGATCGAGGAAAAAAGCAATTATTTAAAATTTAAACAACTTTGGACAATGTTCCCCAACTTATCTACAAGTTAATGCATACGAACAAAAGAGAGCTTCACACCAAAAAGTTTGTAAGCTCTCACAAATAAATTGTCCGAACAATTAAGTTCTTATCATCTATCTATGACTCCTAAATATCTAATGAAAACTGATGATAAAACCACATAACTTGTACCAATTAATATAATTCATAAAATCACTGACCTGATAATTCTGGAACCATATATCGTCATCAACAATGGTGAAAACGAAGACATGATCATGGTAAGGCTTGGATTTTCTATGCTTCTTTGGGATTCCAAATATCTGACAAGTACTTATATCAAATGAAAAAGAGAGTAAAACACACTAGAAGCAAAAATCGGAAAGAATAAAATTCAGCAGGAACAATCAATAGTTTACTAGAATAGGGTGACATGTTTGTTCAAACTACAAGGTCTTACTAGTCTAAAAAAAAAAACAGTTTATTCAGACCACCTCGCATTAAGTGCTGAAAGTTACAAGATATATCGTCTGTCAAAATTGAAAAAAAAGTACTCAAAGATGCAACAGTAGGAGATACCCACAATCATGCACAGAAAAGAAGCAGAAGAAGTGAAACTAGGCAACCGTAGTACAAAGTGAACTAATGATTTCAACGATACGTGGATGAGGAAAAGATAAGATAAAATGTGAAGTGCGCATAATGATATACCTGTGTAATCATTTCATTGAGTAGCTTCCAGTGAGCATCTTTATCAAAATTAGATGAAAACGTCAAGAGAGGAAGTGAACCTTTTAGATGATTCCCAGTAAGCTTCAATTCCTCCATAGTGTGCACTGAAAAGAAGGAAAAACTATTTGAACTAGGCGCTTTCAGGGAAATGCTAAAATATCACAAATAACATAACAGAAATTTACCAGCATCTATTAAAACTTGCACAGATGGGCCAACGGGGGATTTCGCCATCCACATATATGGGTCTATACCTTTCCTACACTGAAAATTGTGGGATAGGAACGTACAAATCAGTTAATCAGAATATCTAAGATAGTTAAAAAAAAAAACATTTTCAGATAGTACAGCCCAGGAGACACTGACTCATGACCTCATTATCAAAAGCTTCAACCCAGAAACATATTTCAATTTCCCAAACTTATTAAATTTGAAAATATCCAATAAAAATAATATAAAATTTAAAAATTTAAAACAAAATTATGAAAATTTGTTTATAAAATTTTATAAAATAATTAATTTTTTATATTTTTAAATTAATTTTTATTTATATATTTATAAAAATTATGGTATTGAATTTTATCAATAATTCAATTAATTAATCAAAATATTATAAAATAATTAGTTAAAATCTAAAATAATTATTTAAATTATAATTTTTAATATTATTATCAATAGATAAATTAAAATTACGAAAAAAATATAAAACTAAAAAATTAAATATATAAATAATATATATATATGATAAGAAGTATAAAATTTTATCTACAATAAATAATATTTTAATTGAATATTAAAAACAATTTATAAATAGATAAATTTAAAGGTAAGTTATTTAGATAATAAAAAATTAATATAAAAAATACATTTATCAATTATAGTTTCGCAACAATATTCATAATGTTCACAATATATTGATAAGAAATAAAAAAATTTTGATATTTTTTCAACAACATTATTTTATCGATAATGTTACGACATTCTCAATATTTTTTAAATATTTTAACTAAAAAAAATAAATATCATATTTTAATATTAGGATATGCAAAAATATAATAATATTGCGATAATTTCAACGATATTATCTACATTTTAATCTTTATTTATGGGTAAAATATCATACAATGGGACACACACATGTAATAAAATGTAATTATTTTTATTCTTCATTTTTATAAAAAAAAAGCTACAAAAAATTATAACGATATCAACAAATGATATTAGCATCATATTCACCTAAGATTTTTTTCCTAAAATAGGGTTTATAACGAAGTCATTTTATTTTTAGTTTATCTTTATTTGATTTTTTTCTCCTATGATTTATTTCATAAATATTCTCACCAATATCTTGATGTTTTGTTGCTTTTTTTTACTCTATAATAATTACATTATTTATGTATTTTAATTAAAATTTAAATATTTTATATATTCAATTAAATTATATATTATTTAACTACAAATTCTTCATTGTGGTTGTAATTTTCATCACAAATATTTCTTATTTCCTTGTACTATTTATAAATAAATAAAAAACTAAGAGTAAAGGAAAAAGTTGATATTACTAAAAATTAATAAAAATAATTTTTTGGGTTTATATTAACAAAAATGATAATAAGAATGATTTAAATTATTTATATATTTAATTTATTTATTAATTTAAAATTAAATACAAAGTATTTCAATAATGACATAAATGTTTATTTTTCTGTAGTCTAAGATATAAATAATTTTTTTGGGTTTATATTAACAAAAATGATTTAAATTATTTATATATTTAATTTATTTATTAATTTAAAATTAAATATAAAGTATTTCAATAATGGCATAAATGTTTATTTCTCTTTAGTCTAAGATATGCTTAAATTTTTTATTTCAATCACATATTTTATGATCATTTATTATTATTATTTTATTTTTTTATCTAAAAATATAAATTTAATTTTTATTCATTTATAATTTTATAAATATATTTAATATTTATTATTATTTAAATTATACTACTAAAATAATCATAATAATAATGTTATTTTTATTGAATTTATTTTCCATTACCGTACCATTTATCAATATATTTTTATTATATAAATTAAACGCGATTTGAATATACATGACAATAGTATTAAGTATTAAGTATAAAGCTTAATATTTTAAATCATATATTTAAATTATATTAAATATTATTTGATTAAAAAATATTACTTACTTATGCTCGATTATATCTCCTTCCATAATTATTATTATCTATTTATTTATTCTATTTTTAATTATTATTATCTATTTATTTATTCTATTTTGTGTTCTTTTGTTGTTTTCCTCTAAGCATGATTAATGAAAATTTGAAAAAAATACTTTTGTATTATATAAACAATTCTAATACGATATATATATACTTAAAGAATTATTATACTATCAATTATATCATTTTGAGATTAATTAAAGTTATTAACTTTTTGGATAGAAAAATATTGAGGAAATAAGTCTCACATCGACCAGGAGTAAGACACTAATGTTATTTATAAGACCGAGTTACTCCTTAATCTACAAGCTGGTTTTTGGGTTAAGAGAAATGCATGGTCGAATAAGATTGGTATTAGAGTAGGAACCCTGGCGGTGGAGGATCCACCCGGCATCTTATTCGATTTTATAAGCAGCATTGATGCCTTCCTCCTGATCGATGTGAGACTTATTTCCTTAACACTTCCTCTCACATCGACTGTGTCGACGGATGGTGGTGGTCTTACTTTACTACCACGGGTGGTAGTAACGGGTGACTCCTCTACCGTCAGGGTTCCTGCTCTGATACCAATCTTATTCGACCGGACCCTTTTCTTAACCCAAAAGTCAGCTTGTATGTTAAGAGGTGTCTCGGTCTTATAAGCAACACTACTGTCTTCCTCATGGTCGATGTGGAACTTATTTTCTCAACACTACCCCTCACATCGACTGTGTTGACGGATGGTAATGGTTTTACTTTGTTGCCATGGGTGGTAATGCCGGGTAGCTCCTCCACTGCCAGGGTTCCTACTTGTTATGATTGATTAAAAATAATATTATGTTTGTTAGTCAAAATAGGAGGTGCCTAATTTAGAAGAAAATTCATGGAAGGTGGCTTACCATATTGTCAAAGATGTAGGTGCCTAACCTTGTTTGAATAAAGAATAGGAAAATTAGGTAGCATAATTTTGTTGAATGAAGAAATGTTTGGCATATGAAATGAGAACTTGAAGGCTATAAATATGGCTTCATTTCTTCATTGATAATCATCCCAAAAATAGAGAAAAGCTTGTATGAGAAGTTCTTGAGTGAGAGAATTTTGTGGGAAAATTCTCTTGAGCTTGTAATTGCTCTTGTCTTTTGGGTGTGTGAGAAAATTACTAAGAGTTGTTGTAACAATTTTCCACATAGTGAATTTTTCTCTAGTTGTCTTTTGACAACGAAAGTGATTTTTTCTCTAATTTGGAGTTTCCACTATAATTCTTGTGTTGTGTATTATCTATTTCTCTGTTATTTGATATTCTTCAAAGAAAGATCTTGGGAGGGAGAATTTGTGATTATATCATTTTATCAAAATTTCCTAACAACTGGTATCAAAACCAATTTCAAAGAAAGAAGGAGAAATGTCAGGAGTCAAGATTGACATTGAGAAATTTGATAGGAGAATCAATTTTGGCTTGTGGCAAGTACAAGTCAAAGATTTGTTGATCCAATACGGGTTACACAAGGCGTTAAAGGGGAAAACCAAATTGTTACATCGGGTATCGAGTCTAGTAAAACCAATATAAGTGACGAAGATCGGGAAGATCTTGATCTAAGAGTCAAAGGTGCAATTCGGCTTTATTTGACCAAAAATATTCTCGCAAATGTGCATGGAATATCTATGGCCAAAGAACTTTGGGAAAAGCTCGAAGAATTGTATCGTGCAAAAGGCGCTTCAAATCGGGTGTATTTGAAAGAAAGCGCTTTATACTTTGCGTATTTGAATGAAGGAACTATTATGTCTCACCATCTAAGTGTTCTCAATGGTATTGCTTCTCGAATCGAAACCATCGAGTTAAACTGGCGATGATTTAAGATATAGCTTTAAGCTCATCCGTCTCTTCCATCTTCTTATGATCACATGAAACCTATCTTGATCTCATGAAAGGAGAAAATAATATTTTCGGGTTACTAGCAAGTTGTTTTCTGAAGAAAAAAATGAGCTGGTGAAAGAAATATTTCGCCTCAAAACTCAAGACCGTACGATTGACAACCCAAAGAAAAACAATTTCATGAAAAAGAAGATAATACGTTTAGAGGTGTAGACAACTGCACCTCAAAAGAAATTGTCTAAAGTGGAGCCTGATCCTGCGTTAAGCTCAAATACGATGGCGACGCTAATAGTATGTCTGTTTTCAAAGACTATAGCGACGCTTTTGAAAAGAAATAAGTGTACATCATCACGGCATGCCGTTAGTCTCTAAATATTGCCATGAAGAAGGCGTGTGTTACTCGTAATGTCCACAAGTTTCGCACACCCGCATTGATCGTATGATGCAAAGGTGTCCTGCGGAAAGAATGTCGACGGGTCATGAACTCTCGAAAACCAGTGAGAGTTCTTGCACCATAAATTTTAGCAAGTTTTTTTTTTCGACATGAAGCGATGTGAAATTCTTAGAATCGTGATTAATTCTAAGCCGAAGGTACTTTATGGTGAAATACGATAATTCTGGTGAGAATTATGATTATTGAATGTATGTTGTCATTGTAGGGTAACCATGTTTATTTTTAATCAAGGCAGTAGATTGTTATGATTGATTAAAAATAATATTATGTTTGTTAGTCAAAATAGAGGTGCTCAATTTAGAAGAAAATTCACAAGGTGGTATTACCATATTGTTAAAGATGTAGTGTCTAACCTGCTTGAATAAAGAATAGGAAAATTAGGTAGCATAATTTTGTTGAACGAAGAAATGTTTGGCATATGAAATGAGAACTTGAAGGCTATAAATACGCTTCATTTCTTCATTGATAATCATCCCAAAAATAGAGAAAAGCTCAGTACGAGTAGTTTCGAGCGAGAGAATTTTGTGGGAAAATTCTCGAGCTAGAATTCGCCTTTGTTTTGTCTGGTGAGAGAAAATTACCGAGAGTGTGGTTGTAACAATTTTCCACATAGTGAATTTTTCTCTGGTTGTCTTTTGACAACGAAAGTGGTTTTTTCTCTCATTTGGAGTTTTCACTATAATTCTTGTGTTGTGTATTATCTATTTCTTTTTTATTTGATATTCTTTAAAAAAAAGATCTTGAGAGGGAAAATTTGTGATTATATCATTGTATCCAAATTTTCTAACACTAGTGTGATAGCAATCTTAATTAATCGAACACTTCTTTTAACCCAAAAACAAACTTATAGGTTAAGAGGTGTCTCGGTCTTATAAGCAACACTACTGTCTTCCTCTGTCTTCCTCCTAGTCGATATGAGACTTATTTTCTCAACAAAATTCAGGATCTGTATACATAAGTATAACTCGTACTAAGTACGAGTTTTATTTAGTAAGCTTTTCAATTTTTCAAAATAATGGAAGTTGTAATTGTACGTATTTCTTTATTCCGGTACTACAACATGGAGCCAAATAAAATGTGATCGTTTAATAGTTTTTAAAGTTTTATTTAGATAACATAATGCTATTTCATGCATAAAGTTTTATTTTTAAATTTTAAAAAAATATATATGTTCAATATTTTAATAATATAAATATATATATATATATATATATATATATATCTTTAGAAGTAAAACTATTTGAGTAATTAACTCATTTATGTACTAAAATGTATTTAACTCGGTAATTACTGATTATCATTTTTGGGAGAACTATTGGTGAGAGAAGTTATGTATCATTCCAGAACACTTTTGTTTGGGTTAAAGGTGATTGATTTTATTGACAATTATACCGAAGACCTACTCTCACTACAAGCAAATTTGTTTACAACAAAACATCTGATCTGAAAACCCAGCACTCGCACAATCATTACTTCTTTCAAGGGAAAATTACTTATTTAGCCTTTATCACTAAGCCAAGCCCACAAGTTTCTCACTTATCTCCCAAACCTTGCGAGCTTTCTCTGTGTCACTAGCTTCTTGTGACAATTGGTTTTCAAATGAAGCTGAATCCTTGTTCCAGCTCCAGTATACACCTGACTTTGTCAAACTTGGGTCACTCACCACCTGAGTTATAAGTTAACAATCAATTTAATTCATGCACAACATCAAATAACAAACTGACGAAGATTAATTGCCACCCATCTCCTTTATTTCAAGTTAAAAAAATAAAATCCACCATCAATTTATCATAGTAACATATTTTGCCTTCAGTAGTTCATACCTGAGCAAGCCTTTTTCCTGCATCAGCTTCAGACACGAAGCCTTTTGTAATGTACTTTTGGAATGGAGGGAATAGAAACCTAAACAATGGAATGTGCTCTCTAAACAAACCAGTTGTAGCAATGCAACCAGGGTAAAGGGATGCAAAGGTAATCCCGGTTTCTTCGTGGTAACGCCTGTGGAATTCTTGCATCGTTAGCATGTTGCACACTTTGCTGTCTTTATAGGCTTTAGCGCCATCAAAGTTTCCACCATCAATCATAGCTGAGCTGTTTAACCCATTTATGCCTCCTGCCAGTCCTCTCATGTCTCCAAGGTTTGCCTTTGGAGGCACATTTCCAGCCAAAGTGTTTGTGTTTCCTGAAATAGTTATTGATCAGCATGTGCGTAACAAAAATCAAGGATCATTACTTGTTCAATGTCATAGTCGAACATTAAGGCGACAAGTAATATAGAGCTTTTGTGAAATGCTTAAATATATTCTCTTGTAGATATGACAGATTTACATCAGATTGGTAGTATTCACATAGCAATTGAATATGTGGAGTATTTTAATGGAATGAATATTGTACTTGTTTAATCCTTTCATGCTAGTTTTTTTTTTTTTTAAAAGAAGAAGAAAGAAAGTTGTGTTGGTGGTATGGAATTTATAACTAGCTGCAATACAAGCATACAACATATTGAAAAGAACAAAAGGCGAAAATTCATCAGAATCCATAAGTGATTAAAAATATCATTAAGTCCTATAATTCAATCATACCTGTTATTGAGCCAACGATTATAAGTCTTTTTGATGGATAATCAGATTTGTTCAAGTCATCCAGCAACAACCGCGAAAGGAGGAAGTGTCCAAGATGGTTAGTCCCAACACTAAGTTCAAACCCTTCAGCAGTGAATGATGGATCTTTAGCAGTTGGTTGATACACTGCTGCATTACATACCAGCACATCAAGTGGTCTCTCAGATCGTCGAAAGTTATCAACGAATTGGCGAACACTGTCAAGGGAAGCAAGGTCTAAATGCATAATGGTGTAGTTTTCTTTGGGCATTCCAGTTGACTTAGCTGCTCTTTCAGCTTTGAGGAAATCCCTACAGGCCATAATGACATGCCATTTACCAGTTTCAGCCAAAGCCTTAGCTGTTGCTAGACCCAATCCAGAGGAAACACCAGTGACAATGACACTGCCCTTTCTTAGAGTCTTCTTCCCCTCTGGTGCTACTCTGTTAACTGTTGGAGTCGTGGTCATTATTTGGCTTGTGATAGGCCCAGATTTTAAGATTAATTCTCTCTGCAAACATAAACCCTTTGTGTTACACAAAACCCAGAAACTTCCCTATCCAATTTTGAAAATGAAATAGAAATATCTCACAAATATTGGTCAGATATGTCTAATCTAAAATTGTCAATATATATATATATATATAAAAAGAAGCTAAGCATTACCAATGTATCTAAAATCATCAATAGAAAATGCACCTTTTCTGTAGCAAAATTTAAAGGGGGAAAAAAGGAATGTGAAATGTTTACTAGCCTTGCATCTTAGTGCAACGGAGCTCAATTCCGATTTAAATTGGTCTGAGAATGAAATTCCAAAGAAAGTTGAATCCTTTAGAGATGAACCAAACTTGCACTGCAGACAAATTAAGAAACATATCTGACAAAATTAATTACCCATCTAATAATGGTGAAAATTATTCAGAAAAACAAATTAATTGGTGACCAACCTCCTTAGTAGCAGAGAAAGTAGAGGGAACTAAAGCAGCAGCTTGGAGAGCCATTAACACATGCAAAGCAATTCAAATTCCTTAGGGTTTGATTAGCTCAGAGAAAGGGACTGGTCTTAGAATTGAAGGCAACCAAAGAGAAGGAGGGACTAAGTATTTGAAAAGAGAAAGTTGGGTCGTATTTATAGATATATTTGCAGATTTTTGACAAAATCATTTATGTTTAGTATATATATTTTTATTAAAATAAAATATATCATATATATATATCATCTTTAATTTTAATTTAAACATTATACAACTAAACAACAATGGTAAAATTGAATTTAAAAAATTCTAAGATTGTATTTTTCATAATTTTCAAATAAAAAGCGAAGTCTTGGAATTGAAAGACAAATGTGTGGATAAGATAAATGGTATTATTGTGTCTGCCACGTAGATTTCAATGCAACCAATCAGGCTTAAGAGTTTTGGATTTCCGTATAGATATTTCATGCATTCTTCTATAAAGCTTAGTTCAAGGATTGGGGGGCCTCGGGATATTATGGTGAGATCCCCAAAAAATGTTCCACTCCTCTTAGTTATGGGCACTGCATGAAAATGCTGGAAGGATTGGGGGAAGTAACGTGGTAACAGAAGCACATCAAGATTATTTAGGGTTACAGAATTTACAGTTGATTGAGCCAAATAAAAATGGGGATAAGAACAGCACTTGCACTACTTGGAAATTTACGAAAAGTCGGATTAGGCCCATTTTTGTGGACCCACCTGTTGGAGGCACCAAGAACTATCTAGCAGTTTTGTATTAAAGAGGGAGGGAAAAGGGCAAAAATAAAATAAAATAAAATCTTATTAGATCGTACGTATTACTTTTCGTGTGTAGTAGTAATACATGTGGATGGAATATTTGAATGATATTGTTTAGGTTTAGATTTCTTAATCTTTTAAAATTACACTCTAATATTCTCAATGTGAACTAAATTTTCATAAATGTCTCTTAGTAGTAAAGGATGTTACAATAAACACACTAATAACATAGTTTTTTTTAAAGAAAATTATCAAAAAATATTCTTGAGATTTATCTTTCTTTCTTTAAGAATGTTCTTAATATTTGAAAAAAAAAATCTCTAATAATACTAAAACTAGAGTATTGTCAAATATAATCCCAATTAATAATAACATTAATTTTTTCATCAACATAATTTTTTTAAATTATTAAAATATTTTTTAAAAGTTACAATGTAAAATATATTTATTTATCGTACTCAAAATGTCCAACTTTTTTGCAATATAGATCTGCCTTTTCATACACATTTGTCTATGTGGTTGTTTTCTATTTTAGTGCACTCACGTAGTGGCTCTCCAAAGATGGAGACTTTTGTATGTATATATATATATATATATATATATTCTAAAATTACATGCTCCGTGTTCCTTAAAGAGATATGAACAAAACAAAAATTTAAGTATGGATTAGAAGAGGATATGGACAATAATATGGATAGATACGTAATTATAATTATAAGCATATATCTCTCTTTAATAGTGCTCAATATTCATTACTCCAACATATTTTAAAAACAAAATTAAAAAATGACACAGAAGTCCTTAAAAATAATCATATGAAAATCATGTCCTCACTTATCCCCCTAACAATCTCCTAATGAAAAGTGAAAACCATTAAAAACACATCCTATCCGCCTTAAAATTGGCTAAGAAAAAATCTGTAGTATAGCTATAAGTTATAGGTCACATAATAATAATAAGTTTAAAAAACATATCCGACTACTTTGACTAATAAATATCACATCAATTATTTCTCTACTATATATAAATAAAAAATACAATATTTCTTCTAATATTGGAAAGAAAAAAAAATGAGAGATATATAGTTGAATTTGTCGGAAAGAGAGAACATTTCAGATCCCAAAAAACACATTTTTTATGGCTAATATTTCGCTTGCTCGGCATTATTAGGTCTAGTGCAAAAGCATTTTGCGAAAGAAATTCAAATTTTAATTAAATGGCTCCTATCTCTACTCGTGCAATTATAGAAATCCATTGGTTTCTAAACTTCATGGTGTAGTTTTCTACTTCTTTTTTTCTTCTTTTTTAACGAATAAATCTATTTTTCTTTCTTGATGCTCGGTCGGATTGGAATCCAACTCTACATCCAACAAGCAACAAGCAAAGAATAAAACAAATGGAATACTGTTACTATTACAAATCCCACCCGATGCCTCTGTACACAAATGAACCGTGACAAAAGATATCCTAACATAACTTCGTCAACTCCCACCTTTCATGCTCTAGGTCCCCAATTATCTTTGAGCTATTAAATCCGAATTGGGAACCCAAAATTCTGATAAGTTCTAATTTCCCCTCGAAGGCCAGCGGTTACAATCACCATGCCCCACGCCGACATGTTCTGGCTAAACCCATTGCTATAGTCAAAACTGATACGGGGACTCCGATTCCTAGATGCTACAAGCCTTTCCTCTGGCCATGTTGCTGCAATTCTATCAAAGTAATTGTTGGTTGCACTAGCTATGGTTCCATGAAGGGGGCTGTTAATGTAACCAGATGCTGAGAGCGAACCATAGTTATCGAATGCCTCCTCCACAGGGGTAGGAGGATGATTGACAGTGGAGACTTCATCAAGATTGTTCTCAAGCCCATTTTGTTCTTCACCTTGTAGTCCACAGGCATCACCCATCCCAGGCCAAGGAATAGCCACAGACACATCTTGACAGTGAAAATGCTCATATGAATTTGTGACAGTGACGCCTTTGCTTCTGCTAGGTTGAGAATGAGCTTCATGTTTCCATATATACACATGGGAATCCTCACTAGCAGAAACTACATATTTACCATTTGCCGTTAGGGAAGCTGATATTTGGCTATTCGCATTACGAAACCCTGTCAAAAATCAGCAATAACACACCATTATAAACAATGGAATTTGACAGGATCTAAGCAAAATGTTGGTGGAGCCAGAGGTAGTACAATAGTAAAATATTACTGCTTAACGAACAAATCCTCCCCCGTGTCATTTATTTGTTGAGTAAGGTAGAAAATAAGGTGTCACATTATAGTCAAATTTAAAAGAATCCCGAAGGAATTTGGTTTACCGCAATTCATGTCTGCATAGTGCCAAGACTTTTTTTCCCTTTGAACATCACCATCAAAGTTCAAATCCAATGACATGAAATGATTTGTATCACACATAATGGCCTTGCTAGGCACATCTTTTTTGCCTTACGTTCAACAATTTACAAAATGGCATGCTGATAATAAGCATGAAAACTTATGCATGGGTAGCAGTGCAAATGTACAAAAGTTCCCAACAATCAGCATTAACAAAAATGAACCTGCCTTCCTAAAATCCAGAGCTAATTGAACCCCAAAGGCAAAGCAAAGATCACCAACTTATTGAACAGGGCAAACAAAACCATGCATTATGCCTCTTCTTATTGCTAAAATAACAAGCTACTAATCCTTTATTACATTTTATTCTTACCTTTGAACTTGTGCACCAGCTCTACACTGTCAACAACCCTGATTCTTGAATCTGCAGATGTAATAAGTACTTCCGATGAACTCCCTGGTGCAAACTGTTCATTGAAACTGATCAGTAGCTGAAAACAATTGAGCAAAATTGCAACTTAAAGTTAACATAGAATAAACCGTGCAAGGGGGGTAGGGGGAAAATTGCAGTAGTTATGCAACGACCAGAGGGAGGAACTCTTGCTAAATGTTCACTCAAATTGAAGAAGATAAGTAAGGTAAAAGTACCTGGAAACCAGTTATTTTCTTTTGGCGAGCTTTCTTTTTCTTTTTCTGCAAATTAATTTGGCTCTTCTGTTGCAACTTATTCTCTGAAAAAAAATGTGAAAACGTTATTATCAGTTCATATTTCAGGGTTACAAGCACGCAGGAGTATGGGGAACAGATGTAACACACATACGCGCAGATATGTTAATGCATACCAGATGTATTGTACAAACGGCAGCTCCCTTTGTATGATCCAACCAGTGCACCCTTCATATTAAAACAAATACCTTTGAGCTACAAATTTAATACTAGCATGCTATTACTCTATAATGATGAGTAGTTTTTTTACCCAACCTGCCCATCTGGAGTGTAACAAGCAGCAGTGACCATCTCATGCAGATCATTCCAATCAACCACTTGATGCTCAGGGATGCTCCATATGCGAACCTTAGCATCAAGCGATCCACTGATGAAATATCTATCATCAACAGGATTAAACTGGATGCAGGTTACTGTATCAAGGTATTCGAAAATGAATGATCATTAGAAACAAGTGTTGTAAGAGGGGAAAAAAGAACACTACAGACAGTGGAAGAAGACAAGGATATGGGCCATCCTCTTCAACATAGAGGATCACCATCATAATATAAATGGTAAATATCACTAATATCCTAAAGGTATTTCCTGAATACCCTCATTTCAAAAATACAGTCAACCCCCCTCCTTTAAAGTTCGACATATTGACATACTTTTTGAAGCATAAATTATTATGTCAATACAAATCCAAAAATTTAAATTTCTAAATTTAGTTAAAAGAACTAAAAATCCGTACTTAAAAAAGAATATGAAAAACACAGCTCCTTGTCCCTTCCTAGCCATCTTACTTTTGGCTCTTCTATATATATATTCTAATTTCATATGTTTGTATGCATTTAAACATGTAAACTTGTATTAAAGAATATCAAAAGGGAAATTTAGTCTTTCAAGCATTTTTTAGGTATGAAATTATTTAGAGTAACAATTATTCAAATCTCAAGGGTGGCAAGTGATATATATCCTAAACTAAAATGCTAGAAGAAATTCAGAACACATAACAATTCATAATTCAACTGAACTCAGTCCCTACTAGGAGTTCAGAAATAAGTCACCTACAACACAAAAATGCATTGATAATGAATCTTAATTTTCACATACTCATGTAAAAAACATATAAGCTCCCAAAAAATACCCATATCAATGACCTTTTTACAAGAATCATGAATGTCAACAGAAAAACAGAGAGAGTAAATGCATAAAAGAATATCTGTATTTACCATAGTCACTGTGCGAAAAAATCTTCAAACAAGACTTGTTGGATAAATGCCACAGCCGTACTGTTTTGTCCATTGAAGAGGAGAGCAGGTGCTGAAGAAACAGAAAACAGAAATCAGACCTAAAAATGATATTAGGAGTATATTTTTAGCATGTAATGTAACCTAAAACTAATAAACTCTACTTATATTACGGTCAGCATCACAGAAAGATAATTCAGTTTAAAGTGCATCTATTGGGATTATTTAAAGAAAGCATAAAACATTTTGGGAAGCTATACCACACATGCAATTATCCCATTTCCTAATCTAAATATGTCAACAAACTACTTTTCTCCACAAAGAACCTTGCTTCCGTGAGCACAAAAAATAAAATATATGATACTTCCAACATAGAAGTATTGAATAAATCGCAGTTGCATAGAGAATTAAAGCTCAACTTTCTTCAGGAACAAACATAAAAGGAAAAATAAAAGAATACTGAGAGAAGAATTAGGACAGTAACTAACCTGAGACTTGGACCATGAAAGGTCAAGCACATCATCCAGATGTCCTTGAAATGAACAAGAGGGTTTATCTGATAGTGCAAACACAGTTTCCGGCACTACAACATGGTCCAAGCTTACAGACTTCCGACTTATAGAAGATCTCCCTCTTCTCTTCTTTTCTGCATGGCTGTCCATACTTGGTGACAATGAAATTGATTCTGGCGACCCATTGGTGAGAAAGAACAGATTCAAACTACTATCTTCTGTTTTTTCCATCAACAAATCCCCCTTCCTCTCAGACTCCACAACCTGCCAAACATGAATAACACAGTCTTCACCCGCACTTGCCATATATTTTCCATCCAAACTAAACTTTATAGTCCATATGGACCCATTATGAGCCTGAATCTCTTGACTCTTGTAAAGTGCAGTGAGCTCCTTTGAGGATTTCCCATAATGTCGAACCCTGACTCTCTCTGGCCCATGAAAAGAAATGTCCTGACTATCATCTGTTGCTGAGCTTGACCTACGCCCTCCCTTCTCTGATGAGGTGTCCCTCTCATCACTGCTCCGCTTCTCTTTATGACCACCAGTCATGGTGTTTGCAACACTCTTAATACTCTTCAACCAATTCGCTTTCTTCTTCAGCTTCCAATTGCCCCTACCTCCCCCATTGGCATTACAATCCAAACTGTCTTTGCTAACCTCTTCCACATTCTGCCGTCGCATTAATTCTTGAACAATGGGCGAATGTCCTACACACATCTGAAATTCCTCCATGGTCAACTGCCTATCAGTTCCTACTTCCTTGAGCTTTTGCCAAGTGCCATCTTCCCTAATCTCATTCACAACAAACTCTTTCCCGTTATCCAAGTTTTTAATAGTACAAACTTGGGGGTCACTAACCTCATCAATCTCAATACGATATATTTCCTCCTTAACCCCACCTTCGCCATCACCACTACACACAATCTCCGAATTCCGACCAGAATTCATAGAATTGCTTCTAATAGCATCAACCCTATTGCAATTCTTACCAGAGGGTGGCTTATTTGGCGAAGTGGCGCTAGCAACAGGGGATCCAATGCTTTTACCACTTTGAGATTTACAGACGCGGTTCGGATTCTTAGAGCTATTTACAAGTGAAGTCTCGCCCAAAACCGAAGGAATAGAAAGAATCGAAGAACAAACAGCAGAAGTAGACAGAGAAGAAGAACGACAATTACAGTGATCAACAATATCCGATTTTGACTGAGATATGGCAGCAAGGCCTCCACCACTCTGTTCCTCGCCGGTCAAGCCATCCGACGACAACGATTGCCCGAACTCCCCACCACCCTTGAACCACATATCGTCGTCAGGTCTGGTCCGAGAAAGAGTTGGGTCGGAGCTAAGACCCATATGACGGAGAAGTAGGGAACGGCGTTCAGAGACAGAGGAGGGCTCGGAGATCCAAATATCATAGTTTGAAACGCCCATTGGGAATTTGGGTATTGGGAAAATATGGTCGGAAGCATAATTGGGGGAAGTGGAAATGGAGTTCGGGTTAGGGTCGTAGTCTTCGGAGTCGGAGTTGGAAGTAGAGCAAGAGCACGACGAGGAGACAATGCGATCAAGGGACTCGTAGAAGCACTCGTCTTCGTCTTCGTCTTCTTGGTCCCTTGTTCTGCTCATCGTTTATTGGGCATTCCCATTTCAGAATGAAAATGCCCCCAACTAATTCATCAATCCGAACGGAGAAGTCAAACAAACAAACTGGGTTTGCTCGTTTCAAAATAACAAAAAAAATGACGTTTTGGAGTTCGATCTGGGTGGGGAAGCGGTTTAGTGGTGGAACTGGTTTTGCATCAGCGAGAGATTGTCGTTGCAATCGAAGGGATCGGACAAGGAAGGACAGAGGAACTTCGTGGGTTTCGGTTAGTGAATCAGATCCGATAATGGGCACATTCAGAGAGAATAAGGGTGAGAGAGAAGGGGGCGGAACCAAGCCCTATGCTGCTGAGTTTGTGCGTGTTCGGGTTAAGGTTTGAGCAACATTGTTTGCTTGGAGACAAGAGGAATAGAGAGATCGAGAAAATTTCAACTTTCTACTAGTGTTTTTCTTTGAAAAATGATGAAGAAAATGGTAAGAAACTTTATTTATTTTATGAATTTTTTACTAAAAATATTTGGTGTGAAAATACAAAATTACACATGAATTGTAATATTTATTAAAAAAATGCAGACAAGCCATTTATATCTATTGGTCATTTAGTAACTTAATGCCGGGTGTCATTTAATGCATATGTTTATAAATAAAAAGTTCAATATATAAATAAAAAAATAATAAAAATAACATATTTAATATTTATAATTATAAAAATAATATTATTTTATATTTATTATATATTTTTACTATTAATAAAATACATAGTATATTAATTTATAAACGTTTTTAAATTAAATTATAATTAAATTATGATTATTTAAAAATATTAATGTTAAACATTATTTAATTAAACATTATTTAATATTATTAATTTTTTTATAGTTTATTCGTGTTATTTTTTATAATTTTATTTTAAAAATATACTTAATACCATTATATTATTTTATCATGTTAGTAGATATATGTGTTATTTTATCACATTTTATGTCATGATTAAAGTTTTTAATACTTTTATAATTTAAAATTATTTTATTTCATCTTATCTAATCTTATTTAAATTTTAAAGTTATTTTTAATAGATTAATGATTTTATAATTATTATAAATAATATTTTTTTATTTTTTATAATTTTTCTTATTTTATTTAAATTTATTTATAATAAATATAATATTTATGTGTTTTTATTAATATTCTCACCCACAAAAATAAATAAAATAAAATATCGTGTATTTATTAAATTTATAAATTATAGGGTAGGTTAATAAAAGATTTCACCTTAATTTATATTCGTAGTCACACACATTATAAGAATTGAAAAAAAAAGTAGAAAACCATGACTATCAAAGTAACGGCTTTCGTTAATCCATGTACACCCAAAATAATAATTAGAACTCTAGTATAAAATCCTTCACTACTAATCTATCCCAATTCAAAAATTGATTTGATTCAATTAGAAAGTTACCTATGGTTTTAAACATGGTTGAAAGTTAAATTTTTCTTCTAATTTTTATTTTTTATAATTTTACTTATTTGATTTAAATTTATTTATAATAAATATAATATTTGTGTCATTTTATTATTATTCTCACCCAAAAAAATAAAATAAAATAAAATATTATATATTTACAAAATTTATAAATTATAGGGTAGGTTAATAAAAGATTTCATCATAATTTATATACATAGCCACGCACATGATAAGGATTGAAAAAATAGTAGAAAACCATGACTATCAAAGTAACGTCTTTCGTTCGTCCAGATACACCAAAAATCATAATTAGAACCCTAGCTAGTATCAAATGCATTCCCTTTGGTAATAGTTTATTAAAAAAACAGTTGAGGGGTATTGAATTCGAACTAATCCTTGGGATTTTTCTAGCTTTCTTTAAAACATTAATCCACTTATTAAAGAATTTATTATAATTAAAATAAAGCAACATAAAAAAAAATTATCCACTTAATTTACATATCTAATGAACATACATAATTATAAACAAATAAAAATAAGTTATTAAAAGAATAAACATTTAATATTAAAAACTTCGATACATTAATAATTCTAAAACTTATATGATTACAGAACAAAACAAATTTAAATAATCAAATATTGTGATTAAAAACTATACAATTTTTGGAGATTTATTTTCTAAACCTTATGATTTTTCACTAATTATTTCAACTTTAGGTTGACATAAAAATAATCTTATACTTTTTAAGAAAATTACGAAAAATATTTTTTTAGAACTTATTAAGAAAAATTATACCTCAATAATATTAAATAGTATCTAATTATACAACATTTAATATTAAACGAATTTAAATAATTATAGTTTAATTTAAACAACGTTTAGTATGAAATAATATATCAAAAAAAATTAATAGTAAAAATATATGAATAAATCATAAAAAGTGTTATCTCGTAGTTATAAATTTTAATAGTAATATTTTTATTATTTTTCTTAAATTTTATCACAAATTTAATTATAGATATAATATGTGTTTAGATGTATGGTAAATAATCTTTGTTAAAAGGTAGAAAACGGTGAGAAAAAATAATCTTTTAATGAAATAAAATACAAATGAATGAAAAGAGATTATAAAATACAAATGAATGAATGAAAAGAGATTAAACTAATTTTAAAACAATAATTACTCTTGCCCACCCCACCCCTTTTGCATTTGTTTCTTTTTAAAATACATTTAAGGGGGCAAGAATTCCAACCTACACTTTTTGTTCAACTTTGTGTTGACATAAAAACAATCTTATAATTTATTTTATCACAAAAAGTATGTCATTTTTCAACTATTGCTTTGACATTGAGTAAGAAAAGTAATAACTATGTTTTCTTTTTATGCTAATAAAGTTAATAACAATGGTTAATGAGTTAATGACTACTTATGTCTTCTATCAAAAGATACTTCATGTACTATATTGTTGTTTCATTCGTTCGAGGAGTTGTTAGGAACATCTATAATGAGAATTTCAAGAGCCAATTATAACTACAAAAAAATTGTCATATAACATTTAACATTTGGTAGAAGCCTAGTTTTAAAAATTGATAAAATAAATAAATATATCATTTTCAACTTCTTTTTTATTTTTCTTTATTTCTTTCTATTCACTCGCTAGATGGATGATTAAGAAGTGAATTAAGATATACCAATAAAATTATAATTTTTGAGTGTTAATTAAAAATATGTAAATTCTGTATTTATTTAAAATAATTTTTTTTTCTTTTTTAAAAAGTAAACCACTCATAACAATTCATATTACTATTTAACAATATTACCATTCAAAACTGTTTAGACTACGTTATTTGGAGTTTGACAATGAAAAAGTCATCAGATCAATTTTTTTTTTTAAATTTATAAAATTATCAGGAAAATATAAAGCTTATATGGAACCTGAAATTCACTACTAATCCTCAAACAAGAAAAAAAATATGACATACACCACCATCAGTTATTTGTTCCAAATTCACAACTTTGCTTTTACTTTTATAAAAAAAATATACTATTCACGTATCCATTGAAATTCAAAACTCAATCTCACAACTCTTCAATAAAACACTTTGGTGAAAATATGATATTAACAAAATGTTGTAACCTCAAATGTCATCAAATAAGAAAATAAAAAAATGTTTGATAACCGCTAGGGTTTTCAAATAAATTAACCGATAAAAAGTATTTTCAAGAATTGATAATTTTTTAAAGAAATACGAGGTTGTCATAATAAAGTTTCTTCTAATTAAATACCGAAAAGTAGGAATAGTTGATAAGATAGAGAAATTTAAAAAAAAAATTATAATAATAAAAATATCATTCAAATAATATTAAATGGGGTTCAATTAGATAGCGTTTAATATTAAACAAGTTTAAAAAATTATATTTTGATTTAAAACAGTGTTTAATTACTCAACATTTAAAATAAAATGATATATTATTTTTATTTTAATAATAAAAATATATAAAGTAAACTGTGTACATAAAAAATATTATTTTTATGATTATAAGTTTTAAATTTTAAATTTTTGTTATTTTTAAAAGAAAAAGGATAATATTATTTGACTTTTAAGTGTTTCTTTATAACGTGATGTTTAAAACTAACAATTTTTGGCCGGAAATCTTCACCATTTCAATTAAGTAAACACTTAAAAAAACATACAATATCAAAATATAAATGTAATATTGGAATAATTTATTATTGTTAAAACAAATTACATATATTATTAAAACAAACTACTTATATTTAAGGGATATTAAGAGGTTGAGAAACAAACACCAAAAACGTTATCCAAATAAATTAAGAAAGTTTAAGAGATTTGAGATAAAAGTTTTTTTTAAGGTAAATAAATAATTGATGTGATTTAAAAATATAATTTTAAATAAGAAGAATATCTTATTATTAGATTATTGAGTTAACAAATTTGTAATGGTATTAGTTATAACTCATATAAATAAAATATTAAAAATAAGATATATGTTATTAGTTAGCAAAACAATCTACATAATTAATAATATATTATTTTAGAATTATAGGAAAGATTGTATTTGAAGTCATAGGACAAAGGATCTTATAAAAAGCACAAAACATGATGATTTAGAGACAAAAAGAAGGTGACAAACAAAATGAACCGGTATTGAAAGGGTCATATCTATGAGAAAATTTCGGGGACATATGATAAAATAACATAATTACGGTCGACTTTTTAACGTTAAAACTTATAATTAATAAAGGTGCTTATAAAGAAAATAATTAAAAAAAAGTAAAATGTATCATTACAAAATAACCTTTTAATCTAATAATTTTTAATTGAAATGATTTAATCACATGAGTTTTAATTTACATTTAATATAAAAAGATGCAGTTGGTTTACATATTTTAGGGACTTTTTAAAAAGTCATGGATTAAAAGTTAATTATGAAATTAAATTGATTCTTTTATCAAAGAAAGACTCTTTACCCTTAAAAAATATATATGGTTAATTCATTATCGTGCTATCATTGGTGGTAAATAATTTTTCTTTATAATATGAGTTAAATATGCTTTTTAAGTTTGAGTTGTATTAAGAAAAAAATTAGGTGGGTGATCATATAATTATCATTTCAAAAGTGGACACTCAAGTTTACTAGTTTTTTTTTTTATGATAATTTAATATATTAATTTTGAAAAAAGTTATTTAAAAAAATACATCAACAATTATTTATGTTAACCTTCATTTTCAATACTGTTCAAAAAAAATTAAGCTAATAGATTTATCGTATATTTTTTTAAAATTGGTAACTAGATTATGATAAATAAAAACTAATAGATATAAATGTTATAATTAAAATAGGTATAGCTATAGTGAATTATTATAGCATTTGTCTTAAAAAAGAAAAAAAAAATTAACCCTAGTAATGGGCTAAGTTAGATGGGTCTATAATTGTACAACTAGGCCCCAAAAAGTCAATGGTACAAGTAATACAGTACAGCCTGATATAGCTATGTAATTACTATTCACTCCACCTTCACATGCTATCCAGCCCATTACTGTTAGTTGTTGGTGACATCCCATTGCTGTCCAACTGCTTTTAGGACAAACTTTTTTTTTTTTGCTGCATTAATAATCTCTTCACCCTTTCCTTTTTATTATTTTATAGGACGAATTATTAAATTAAATTATTTATACTATTAAGTGTCTCAAAATTAAAAAATATATTATTTAGTCATCTGAAAAAATTTAATTAAAATAATTATATTATTTTTATATTTTTTATTTAAAAATATTATTATTTTATATTAAGTAATTAAAAATTGACTAAAATATAAATTTTTAATAATGATAAATTCAAATTTAATATGAAATAATTTAAAAAAAATAAACGATAATAAAATTCAAATAAATATTATTTAAATATATTTTTTATTTTTAATAAAATAAGAAAAATTAATAAATAGTTAAAAATGAATATTATGTGAAAACAATTAATGTTATTTGTTAATTTATTATTATTAAAGACTCATATTTTAATCACGTTTAATTACTTGATCAAAAAATAATAATATTTTAATAAAAAATAATGAAAATAATATAATTTATCATTAAATAATTTTTTTTACGAAGTTAAGGAATTAAATAACAATGTTTTTAATCTAAAAAACTAAATAAACAAATGATCTAATTTAATAAACATTTGTAATATTTTTCTCCGTTTTATATTTTTAAATTTAATTTGCTTTTGGACTTTTCTTCTCTCATCAAATTGTCTTTAGTCTTTAGATACCTTCGTAATAAAATGCACCCTAAGTTACTTCTTTTACAAAAGGGATCATTTTAGTCATTTTTCTTTTTGAGTTGCTAACTTAAAGTCACTTTATTTTTAAATTTAATTTAATTTATATTATTATATTTAAATTAAAAAAAATATTCATATGATAAGGGGTATTATTGAAAATCAACTAATTTATTTCCTTTTATGCAATTCTTTTAAATTTTTTTACATAGATTCATGTAGCTTTATGAAGTATATTTTTTGTTTAAAAAACTTGCAAATGATATAAGATATTTTGTGAGTATGAGATTGTGGTGTTAAAAATAATATTTTAAAAAACAACATAGAATAAAAGTGATTAATTGATTTTCAAAAATACCTCTTCTCATGTTTGTATTTTTTTTATAGTTTAAATATAATAACAAAATTAAAATTAATTTAATATTTTTTAAAAAATGGAGTGATTTAAGGTGAGTTACTTAAAAAAAAGTCATAAAGTAACTTGAATGTACTTTATCCCATAAACACATGTTAAAAAATTGTTAAAATAGGATAAAAATGATACATTTATAATATACATGCAATAACATATTAAAAATATCATAAATAACATAAAGTAGGTATTTTGGGACCAATTTATCAATAGGTGGTACTCACATTTTTAAAAATTTAAAATATAATTATTTATTTTGAACGTAAAGAAGACAAGTAATTAAACCTTAAATCTTTGATCGAGAGTATTATAATCTTATCAATTGGATTATAACATAAGTTTATAATAATATTCACATTTTTTTAAATAACAATTACAACGTTACATTAGCAACTAATCTTAAATATCTAGTGGGAAAAAAATGTTTATATAAAATTGTGTTTTCTTCTCATTTTCCATTTATGCCTCTAGAATAGAACTATAATAGATGCATGTGTCTTTGAAGATTATTTTGATTGTTAGAAGAGGAAGCCAAACGATATTAATTTTTATTATAATTATTTGATGCATATTTTCAATCAAAATGATTTATGCTAACTTTTCAAGGCTTACAAGGGATCAATAATTATAATAATAGTCTCACTATTCACAACTTCAACATTTTAAGCAATTTAAAATGTTAAAGCTCTTCCACACGCAGGAAAGGAAAAAAAAATAAAAGAATAAATGAGGAGGATTAGTGATTTATTTTGTTGGGTTAAGGTATTACTTAATCAATAATTAGTATCTTGATCAACAAATTTGTTTAAACGAATTTTTTAGGATATATAACCCTATTTTAAGGTTAAAAGGCTTTTCTTAGGACTTATAAAATTGTAATTAATTACAAATTTACTAATGTTTTTTAACATGCTATACACAGATAAAACCTTCTTAAATTAACCTTAATTAATAAGTTCTATTTGATATGAAAGTAAATAAGAATTAATTTTGATGTAGCATTTTGACTCTTAGCAAACAAAATCCATTATTAGATGTAGTGAGGCTTAATGCAGAGAGAGGAGCAAAAGGGAAAGAAATGTGAAGGAGAGAAAAGGTTGTAACAAAATAAGTTAGAATTAATGTAATTTTAGGTAGTAACTCGTTGGACTTAGGATCCCCAAATAAGTTAAAAAAAATCATACAAAATGCTGTATATAATATATCTTTTGTTAATGATATCATTTATATTTATTATTATACATTTTTTCACTTTTATAAAAAATAAATAATCAAATTTATTTCAAATTAGAATCCAAGTCAAAGACTTGGCTTATGTAACTTGGTGGCCAAGATTTTTTACTTTAAAAATACAAATATTACTATATGGTAGACTTGGCTTATGTAACTTGGTGGCCAAGATTTTTTACATTAAAAATACAAATATTATTATATGAATCGAGCTATGTATTAGTGTTAAATTATAAAAGTAAAATATTGAAATAATTTTGAAGTCATTACATATAAAGAATCAATTATATAGTGGCATATGTATTAGTTTACGCATAAATTTGTGATAAAATGCATTTATTTGCCTGCTGCTATCTTAAATCAAACTATATATATGGCAAAAAGTTACTTGTCTCGTTATTGTACAGCCCTGTTTCCAAAAGAAATTGCAAATACAACTCATTTTTCACATGAAGTTTGGGACTGTGTGGTGTTTATAAAATATATTTATGATTTTAACAAAGAAGAGAGAGAGAGAGAGAGAGAGAGAGAGAGAGAGAGAATTTCAAAGATGGAAGGTGGAGGCAAGCAGGCAGCTATGGCCGGCAAAGAAGCTAGTTAGCTTAAGCTTTGTGTCATTATTAGTTCTTTAATTAATTTATTGCAAAAAATAGTTTAATTAATAATTTATATAACATGTATCCCTGGCTAGCATGTGGAGTCAAATTAGATTGCAAAATTGAATGTATATATTCTTTTAATAATATAATATTTTTGTGATTCAATCGTTCGTATGAGGAAACGATATATATATATATAACATGTAATCACATATTCAAAATATATAAAATATTATTTAATTTAAAAAAATATTATATTATTAAAGGGGTAAAAAGATATAATTACTAGCTATATGGATGAAGAATATTTCATGAACATGCCAATTTAATTTATTGTTTAGAAACCTCAGTTTTTGTAGGGAGAATTATAGATCAATTGTGAAAAATGTGGATAAGCTAGCGTTAATTAAGCTTATTATTAAGTTGTTTTATCAATTTTGTATACTCATCGTTAGTCTCGAACCCAGAAAACAAAGGTTGTCAATTTTGCACAACCCTTACAAGTTCCACCCCCCGTCAACGTTAAAAAAACAAAATAATGTATATATTCCCATCTTTATACACGTTAATAAGTTACATAACGCTTTTTTGTTGTTTTATTATTTGTACCATAACTTATTATCTTTTTGAATATATGTTAAAAAGTTTTTTTTTTTTGTGTGTGTGTATGTGGCATTTAAAGTCAAATGTCATTGACAAGGACAGACCTAGAAAATATGCTTTAAAGGGGCCAGATTATACGATGATATTTTCATATGTACAATTATATGGTGAAAATTTTGGAATTATCTTACTCACATGCATTTATTTTCTTATGTTATTATGTGTTAAAAACAAATTTTATTCAAAAATGAAATATGAATATGCTCCGAACAATAAAATTATATTATTATCAAACGATGTTTATGTATGGTACGAAGATTGCCATTTTCTTGTTTTAATAAGTCAAATTTAAACCATATCAATTAAGTTTTATAAAAAAAAAATACGTTAAGATATGACTCATATGGTATGGTTATTAAAATTCAATACTTTAATAAGTGATTTTAAAAAATTAATGTTAACAATCTATTTAAAAATATATATTTTTAAATTAATAGATTAATATAAAGTAATTATTATCGGAAAATATCGTATAAGATGATCTCTTCAAGTATGTTTATATTTTTTTATCGTCTCGTTACTTTTGAATACGTGTTTAAAAATATTTTTACTTTGTAGTACATACAAAAATCATTGAAGCTCCAACCACTCCGAAGACAAACAACCAAGAAAACTATAAAAAAAAACATGTTATGTCTCTAACAAAAGTTTTGTCATGTGAATACTCTATGTATCTATCAACAAATCATGTTTAAATAAAATTTATTTTTAAATATGTATTCAATTTTGATTATATATTAACCTGAGTTAAAATTAAAATGTGATTTGCAAGAAGGTAAAAATGAAAACTAATATTATTATTAGGCCACTAGTACTACTAGTAAATAAAAAAATGTTGCAAAAAAGTGAAACAAGCTATATATCGATGTAGCTTATTCTAAGTTATTGAAACTCCATCAATTTTAAGGATAGATGGCCATTAGAGTGCCAAAAAAATATGCTATGTTTTTAAGAAATTTTTTAGACTGTAGATAATATTTTGTTCAAATAACACATGTTTAATTTTGAGTATAAATTAATTATGTTTCAAAATAAAATGTAATATGAAATAAAAAATCAAATATTTTTTAAAAATTGGGCACTAAAGGTCCTAGGATTTAACTGGTATGATTTCTTAATCATAAACTCAAGTTCAAAACTCACGGTATAATGGTTTTTTTTTATTTAATAAAAAATATGATTTTAATGCCTTTTATAAAGAAAAAAATAACACTAAATTTTATTTTTTTATTAAATAATAGATTATTATATGGGTAGAATCTAAATTTTGATCTGACAGAAGGAAGAGTAATATCACTTGCATTACAACTCAATAAAAAAATTCTTACTATTTTAACAGAAAGTTAAAAAAAAAATTTAATTACTGTATTACGTACGCTTTAATTGGATTTTGAAATCTAGACACCAATTTTTTTTTTTTTTTGGCTAAATAATCTAGAAATCAATTTAATATGGTTTGATTTATACCGGTTGAAAAAAGGGTGTGCTCAAATATAATTGAACTTGCTTTTAATTTCACTTTCAAATATATGGCTAATAGGCCATGAATCATGGTGTGTATATATATATATATATATATATTGCATGCATAATCTAATTGACACATTGGATGAACCATGGCACGGTAGTATTTATAAATAAATTATATACATAAATTGATATGTAATCTCAATTTTTTTTATAAATTTTTATTTTTCAAAAATATCGTATAAAATTAATAATTTAAATATATTTATATCTAAATTATATATATATATATATATATATATATCATTTTTTAATAAAAAAATATGTAGTAATTAAAAAATAAATAATATTATTTTTAAGAAAAAATATAAAAAATGAGTGGTTATTCTTTCTTTACAAATATCTCTAGCATTTGAAAAAAATGTCTCTAATAATACTAAGATTAAATATATTTTTAAAAATAATATCAGTTAATAATAAGTTAACTTATTTTTAATTTTTTTTTCTAAATTATTAAAATACCTTTAAAATTATAAAATAAAATTTATTTATTTATTTTCTTTATTATAGTTTAAAACAAAAATCTATTATAAGTGAAGAAATACATAGAAATTAAAAAATTATTTAAAATAAAATAACAATAAAAATTATCTTATATTATTTGTTTCTTTATTAAATCTGAAAATCATATCATTTACTATCTTTTTTATTTTAAAAAAAATTGTTTTAGTATTTATTAAATAATTTTTCTATTGTTACTGAAATTTATTGATTAAAAAAATAATTAATTAATTAAATTATTGAGAAAAAAAATATCTGACAAAAATTTATGAAAAATTGTAAGTTTACTTTGATTTACTTAACATTTATATAGTTAAAATTTTAATTTTCGTTCAATAAATAAATTAAATATTTATAATAATTAGATAAATTTTTATAAAATGAGATACGATTTATTTTCAATATTTTTCAAATTTTATAAATTAGTTTAATTTTAGATTTAAAGTTTTATTTTTTATCATTATATTTGGAGCTATTCGTGATTAATTTTATTTAAAATTTGTCTTTAATGTTTTTAGAAAATAAAAAATGAAAATAAAATAAAATAATATCTCTAAAATTTATCACAACCAAACAGTACCCTTATTGAATGAGATCCGATAAACGAATTAAAATTAAATAGATATAAATAATTATAGTTTTATTTGAACATAATCCAATTAGACGTAATTTAATGTAAAATGATGGACTAAATTTTTTTAATTGTAAAAATATATAAAATATAGCTATGTTTTGTGTAAGTTTTATGAAGAGTTATTTTTAATGTTTTCTTAAAAAATTAAAGATTGACAACTTCATTACATGTGATAATTTGAAATAAGTAATAAAAAAATTGATTTATTGTATGTATTTCAATAAAAATGATGGACAAAAACAATAAACATTTTAAAAAAATAACAAAGATAGTAAATGATATGATTTAATTTTTTGTATGGTTATTTTTAAAATTTTTATTTTTATATATATATATATATATATATATATTTTACGTATTATATTAAATAAATATGTTTTATTTTATAATTTTGAAAGGTTATTTTAATAATTTTAAAAAATTGAAAGAGTAAATGGATAGAAAATTTAATAACATTAATAACTATGATTATTTTTATTATTACGTTTAATTTTAATATCATTAAAGATATTTTTTTTAACGTTAGGGACATTTGTAAAGAAAAGATAAATTTTAAGGGGCACTCTTGATAATTTTTCTTTAAAAAACTGTGAAACTATTACTTATTGTAATATCTGTCAATGATAGATATTTTTGAAAATTCCATATCTTTCCGGATATTAAAACTTTTTTAGAAAAATTGAGTACATTAGTGAAAAACTAAAACCTGAAAGGCGTCATTCAAATTTTCTGGTTGTAAATGTGATACCATCTCAATCAACGCGTTAATATTTGATTAGAATTTTAGTAGAGATAAGATGAAGTTGACAGATTCTAGTGATAACGGGTTACTTGTTTGGTAACAAGGGGATTGAGATTGTTTCTACTTAATCGTAATAAATAATAATTTTAAACCATTAATTTGGATACGTTTGGTACATTTTATGTCATATGTTATTAAAAGTTATATTTTAATATTTTATTGATATCTATTTTAATAATATTTACTTCTCTTTTATTAAAGCTTGCCACATATATTCGCGAGCAAATTTTAAAAAAAATTTACTATTGTATTTCCTATAAAATAAAAGAAAAATTAACAAATAAAACAATACATATTTATAATCGATACAACAAAAATTTATGAATTAAAATTTTATCTTATAATTAATTATAATTTTGTTTCATTATTTTTGAATAAAATTTCTATTAATGAAAAAGTTATGATAATAATATTTAAAAAAAAGATTACCACGTAGGTTTTTTAAATCATGTTATTTATATCAATTAATTATTTAGATTATAAATAATATCATTTAGTTATTTAACGTTCGAAAAAAATGAATTAATTAATAAAAAATTATTAAAATAATATATTTTTTTATTAATTGATTTTTTTATGAAACAAAAAATTAAATAACATGACTTTTGATCTAAGAAATTAAAACATACTGAGAGTCTAATATAAGTAATCTTTCCAATCATGTTAAAAGATACCACTGCTTAAATGGAGGTATTAAATTATTTTTTTGAATAACATGAAAGATATCAATATATTATCATTATTACCTCTGAGTACCAAACCGATTAATTTGAATTATTATATCATACATGAACAAATATCCAACGGCCTTCATTAATTATAAATATCCAATGGCCTTCATTAATTAGCGAATTTGTCCGTCCTACGGTAGGATACTGTTGTAAGCGGGGGAGATGAATTACATATCATGAAATTGTTTATTATTTTTAGAATATATATAATATAAATATTATTTTAAAAATATAATAATATACTTTAATGATCATAATTAATATTAATGTAATTAATCAGAATGATAGAAAATGTTTATTTTGAGATAGACTGTGATAAAATTAACCAAATGATCAATCATTACCTTAATGATTGATAAAACAAACAAACAAATATAAAATTGATATATAAGATGATATATAAAATAATTACAAAATTATTTTTAATTAAAATGACCAATTAAATTTAACATGCCAATTATTGCATGTATAAAGTTACAAAAATGGATTTGATATCTTGGTATCAAAAGTTATTATCTTTTATAATATAATAATGATTTTCTTATTTACTTTAAGCTACAATAATAATCAAATTTTATATTTTAAATTAAAAAATTTATAATATGTTCGATACATGTTATATAAATTAACGATAATTATTTCATTAAGAGTATTTGATATTATAGTAGTATCTTTGTTTTATAAAAGGGATGCGTATATATATGCTCCCATATTTTATAACAATATATTAATATTCTTTGTATTTAATATTAGGTATAATAATGATTTAAATTTAAAATTTAATTAAGAATTTTAACCTACATCAACTGTACACATGAAAAAAAATTTAAGAACAAACTTATCTATAAAAGTGTTTCTCATCGATGAACCATTTCTCAAATCTTCTACCCACTATTTCTTCTTTAATTTTGTTAAAGTATAAGGATTTTTTACAATTATGTCATCCATATGATATTGTTAAAGTATAAGGATTTTTTACAATTATGTCATCCATATCATTTATCACATAAACTACGTATCCATTGATTTACTATGTTATCTAATATTTCTTTTGTTGTCTCTTAGTTTTTCTCATGCTCTTTCTTATATTTTACATTATATGACTTTACTAGAAAAGTGAGGTATGTTTTTTTTTTAAGTCTAAGAAGTGTTGTCTCTTTACTATGTACTTGTTTCTTATTTTGATTTAATATATGTATTTCTATGTCATACAAATTAACAACGTATCTTTAGAACTCTTGATTTACATGCATTGTTATAAGTAGATTAGTATATTTAATTATTCTTTTTATTGGTTTGTGTTGTTTACACTTTCTAAGTTTATGGTTTTACAAAAAGTTTAATTTTTTTTTATAAAATCACTAATCATTTATATAGTTTTTCTTATAAAATCATCATTTTCAACATAATTTGATTTCTTTTGGGTCTTTCAAGACTCTTTTTAACTTTTTATGATTTTGTTTAGTTTTGAGATTAAATTATTTTTTTGTTAATCATGTTTAATGAAAAAAATTGATTAATGTGAAATGAAATATGTCAATAAATATAAAATCTTATGATATGAGTATTACTCTTGATTATGAAAATATAAATCTATATTTTTCATTTAATTCCTCACTTATTCTAAGACTAAGAATTAAGCAGAGGAACGAGGTGGACGGTCTTGTCAAAATGGAGGGAAAAAGGTAGTTAAGTTTTGTGTTTTTGCATGCATTGACATATATAATGCCATGGAAACGAAAATAAAACCATATATGTATAAAAGACCAGAGCTTTGCCCCGAGAATTCATCAATTATTATTATTGTTATTATGATTATAACACACAATATATCATCATATAATATAAAATGAAATTATATGGATGAAAAAAATTAAATTTAATTAAATCATAATTTAAAGTTGTTTTTAACTTTTTTTCCAACTAAGTATATGTCGACGGCTACAATTCATCTGTACCAATGTACAGTGCCACCTATTACCACACCATGATACAATGAAAAACATGAAAATTTGACTTATATATAAAAAAATAAAAAATAAAAAATAATTTTAAATTGATGAACTTACCAATAATGGAAGTACCCTTTACTATCATTATTGCAAATTAACAACCAAATTCAATCAAACGAAAAACATCTTATTAAACAAAATTCCACAAATGTCTCCAACAAGAGAGGTTTTTTTTAATGATAATTAAAGAATGAGAAAATTTTGTGAAAATAAAATAAAATTGAGAGCATGTGGCTGCTATGAACGAACTCTATATATGACACCATGACAGGACATATATACATAAAGAACATTAAACAATAAAATGAATCTTTCTTTGAACTTATTAATTTAAACCTTTGCATGTGGCTTGTGAACTGTGATATTCACCATTAAACTAGCTACTATATAAAGTTTTTCTTTGTTTTAAAAGAACCAGCACCGAAGCATAGTTTGGAATCTTGCGAATGACTCTCTCTCCCTAATTCTCTCTCATTTTTTTTCTTCTTTTTAATCTAAAGAAAGTGCGTGTACTTGTTTGACATGAGTACAGCATCAAATCTTGTTTTACAACTTTTTTTTTTTCTAGTATAAAAGCAAAATTTGCATTACATATGGAATAATTTAATTTAATTTTCCAGAATTTCTTAACATGTTATCAAAGTATCAAAAGTGATGTTGAACATAAACCCCTCTAATTCTAGTCTACCCTCTTCCTAATAATCATGTCTTTTAATTTTTAAGTAAAAATAAAAAAAATGATTTGTTATTTTATTATTATCACGTTTCTACTTTAATATATTTTTAAGATGTTTATTCTATTTAAAAAATATATCAATTTGATATAATTTATTATTTAATCGAAGACTTTTCATGCATGAAGTAATATACACGTGTAATATTCAAAATACATTTTTTTTGATAATCAATTAATTAAATGATATTCAAAAAATATTTTCAAATAATCAATTAATTAATTGATATTTAAAATATATTTTTAAATAATTAATTAATTAATTATTCAAAAATATATTTTAAATATTGCACATGTATTAATACACATATAAAAATATTTAATTAATTTAAAATTAAATTAAATTAATACGTGTATCATCGAGTTACCGCTCCAAATGTATGGTTAAAAAAGGTATATAAAAAATAGAATCATGTTAAGGCTGCAATTCTATTTAAAGAATATATATCAACAATTCACCGTTACCGTCGTGTCAACATAGTTATTTATCCTTGCCATGACGTTATTGTCAAGTAGCACAATTATCTATCACTTAAAAATTTGATCACAAACCAAATATGTTGTTTTGAAGCATGCATGATTTATTTATTTTTTTGGCAAATTTCTCTACTTTCATTTGGTTCAAATTGGTATATTTATGTTCAAAATCTCTTATTGCCTGAGACTTACTTTTTGTTAATTTATATTAGTATTTTATGTTAGAGGAAATTAATTATTGGTTTTAATTGAAGTTTATTTTGTCACTTTTAATTTTATTTGTGCCCAAAAAAATATTAACTTCTTTGTTTATCTTTGAATTCTAAGTGAGTTTTGCTCTGTATGTCTTTCAACTCGTAAGAATTTTTTTAATGTCTTTATTGGGTCTCTAGTTTATCATTTGTTTCCACTGAGTTATGTATTCTTTATGACCATTACTCCAATTAATTAACAACGATCGTCTTCAACAAGAAAGTATTATTATAATTCTAAGACTAGTTTGAATTAGATATTACTTAAATGTTCACTACATTCAACTTCAACTACAAGATCGAGGATCAATCATATATGGTTGAATATTTATCATCTTACTATTTTTATAGTACTGTATTTATTATATTTAAGAACTTGTATATTTGTTCAAGCTGAACGTATAAATTATCTGTGTACTGCTTGAAGGAGAGTCTTAGAAATAATAAATATAAATTGTTGTGTTTTAGAAATAATAAATTAAAATATATTGTTTAGTTTTTTTTCGTTTTTCGCTCTTCCTATTTCAATTTATAAGAAAATGGGTCATTGATTTTAGAAGCTTTCTTAATAATTAATAAGAGGTGGGAAAGAAATAGACACAGAATATTACATATTTTAATAACATTGTTATAAAAAAAATGTATTTAAATCGACATGTAAACTCAATTTAAAAAAAAAAAATTTATAGTAAATTTAAAGACGATTTATTATAAAATAACGTTACATATAACGTCGATTGACGTGTTGAACTGACGTTTGTGAATAATTTTGGTTCAACACGTCAATCAACGTTACGTCTTGCGTGTAATATCGATTCGATTAACGGAATTTAAAGTCCAATTTTGTATTAGTGTAATATCAGCTCTACTCATATTGTTTGTATTCGTGACATAGTTCTCACAACTTTCCAATTGGGTATATATCAGTATATCATAAGCCGAGGCTGGTCCTGCTAATGTTCTGATGTAAACGATAACACATAAAAGGGTAAAATATTATACATCATAAGCAGGAGAATTAGGGGGACAGGGAAGGCTACGGGACTTCTCCATAAATTTTTCGTACTAATATATAATTTTTAATATTTTAAAAAACAAAATAAGATATTTCATCATTTTTATTGCAATAAAATTATTATTATTATTATATATAATAAGTAAACGAAATAAAAATAATAATATAATATTTATATTTTATAAAACATTCAGTTTTATCTATCATATAAAATATAACTTTATTGACTATTAAATAATATATAATACAACTTTTGATTTCGATCGACTTTAATCAGTGTATGAAATAAATTATGACTACGGATCATCTTAATACCTGAAAAATTTATCCTTAGTAGGCCATAAGGAATATATGAAAATTCAATAACAATTCAGATTCATAAATCTGATCCAACAATGTATTATTGGTGATACGGTTGATTTTCACTTAACCATCTAATTTTGAGCACTGTGTTTGTGGTAAGTGGGACTTCACTAAGTGGAATGAGATAGTGAGATTGGTTAATTAGCGAGTACGTAGGCCAATTATAACTCATATTTAGGAGAAAGTTAAGCCTCGTCTCATTTCAATGGGAATTTTCTTTAAACTAGATGAATAGTCCAAATCCTTGCAAATAAGTCCTTATACTCCTTGTTAATAACAATTCAGAAAGCTACATCCATAGTTCATCGGCACGACCAGAGCTACTTTGCATATAAACTCTATACTGGGTTGAAAGTTGACAATAGAAAGGAAGCTAGCTAGGGACATATTCTAGATGAGATAGATATACTAGTAAAGTAGTAGCTGGGCCTATAAACACAAAGATCTTCAAGCTTAACCCAAACTTTTTCCCAACCAGTCACCGAATTCCAACTCTGGATTCTGGAATCTAGAATTCTAGAGGTTAAAGTAGCATCCTACAAAATACCTACAAATTATTTTGGTTACATTAAACCTACAAAATACCTACAAATTATTTCATTTATTTTATTCTTTATCATTTAATTATTTTTTATTTTATTTATATTACTAAATTATTACATTAATTTATTTCATTTATATCATTTTCTTAGTCATCGTTTAACAGTATTACCCGTCAAATAGTTAAGTAATAAATATAGAACAACTCATATAATTAAAATATATATTTGAAAAAATTGTTATAAATATATCATTTAAGTATTTAAACAATTCTAAATATATCATCTAATTTTTTTGAATTTTTTCATTAATTGAGTGGTACTGTGACTATAAGCAACAACAATATTTTGGGTCTATTGCCATATTACTAAAAGCAAATTTTTTAAATGCTCCGATAATACCTAGAAATTGGTATTGCCAACAGCACCATTTTTTTTTCTTCACTTTTAACTCTATTTTTGCTTTATTTCCATCTCAGTAAAAAAATTATTACATATTCCTATCTTAACAATAATTTGTTAGGTGAGTTTAGAACATTATAAAACGTGTTTTTATCAATTTCAGTTTTTTTAAACCAAGTTATACTTGGTATGGATTGTGGTTCGAATAAGATAAAATCTTATCGGTCCGACCACTGAATGAACTACAATATTATTAATATGAATATGATCCGATGTATAACCTATCCTAATGGGTCGGGATGGTGTACTAATAAGATAAATGAACGGAAAAATCAGGCCATAAAGAAGAAAATACTACAATAATTACTCAGCATAGAGTTTAGTAACATACATATCTCAAACAATTATTTTAACGAAAAAAATACAATGGATATAGAAAAAGAAAAAAGGAAGAAGAAGTTCACTCTGAAATTCAACACAAATGCACAATCAGACAAAATTACCTGTTCAAATCTCTACTATTTGAAGAAATCCCCGTGTTTTTTTTAATGTTGATGTTGAAACCCAAGGCCTTATTTTGTACAATAGATAGATACCAACACTCCTGCATCTCTTGGAGATCAACAGCCAAGAATCACAAGCAGGAACTTTATGAGTTGAAAACAATAGTTACTGGCTACAAATTAAATACACATCATCAATTTGGCTCAGATGTTTAGGCTTTTTCTTCCAAACAAAAGAAGTTTTTTAATCCCTTTTGCAGCTTTGGGAGAATTCTCATCACTATTCCATTTCTTTCTGGAGGGGATTGATTCAGTTGTCATTCCATAACTGGAAGGTGGAGTAGAGATTTCAACCTCTGAAATTTCAGGTGAAGCTATCATTGACTTTTCAATTGGTGCACCATTCTCTTCAATATTAACCGTAGAAGCAACTAAATCTTTGTCAAGTGATTCTTCTATATGATGCAGACCCTTTTCAGAAATCTTCTTTATTTTGTTATCATGAAGAACTGGAGTTTCCTCAGGCGATTCCTCAGCGTCACCTAATAACTCATTCTTTTGCTCTGGATGATCATTACCAGGAAGTAATGAATCCGAGATGTGTAAGTTACCATTCGAGGAATTTCCTTCTGCAATCAATTTTTTTTCTTTCTTTTCTATTAAAGCAGCGGGATGGTACTCCTTATTGTCGTCAAGTTCCTCAGCAGCATGAGAAGGTTGCATAGGATGGTTGGCTGTAGACTCCATTGGTGGTGCATCTTTGACTTCATTGCAATCTTTTTCTTGGACTCCTGATTCAGTCAACAGTGCCTGTTTTATATCCTTTGGGTCACTTTCTGCAGGTTTAACCTTGCTTGGATTGGGTTTCTTGTTTAGAGTACCACTAGTCTTCTGTGGTAAAGTTACAACACCACCATTTGCTTTTGCAGAATGCTTTTTGGGTTGGCTTATATTTGATTCAGCTAACAACACCTTTGGAGTTGTCCTTGCAGTTGCAAGGCGCTCTATGGTGGAACTTCGAAGAACTTTTTTACTTGACTTTTTAGTCTCTTGGGATTTCTCACTCTTTGGGGAAGTTAAGTCAGTCTTGCTTTCTGCTGAGACTCTTTTAGATGTTGCTGTGTTAAACCCACTTGAAACACTCCTTTCAGCAATTCGCTTTTGTCGTTGGTTTAGTAGCTCTTCCTTTTTCTTTCTATTCTCTTCTTCCTGTTTGTTGCAAATAGAAAGAAGAGTCGACAATTTAGTAGAAAAAATGAAATGGTGATGAATAATTTAACACAAGGTTTTGGGGGTGGCAATGGTTTGTGAGAAAGAAAGCTTAAATATTGCTCAGGATCCCAGTATAAAATGAGGTTTAACAATTTTCTGCTTAAAAAAGGCATCTAGTGGTGCTCTACTTTTACAGATTCTGATTCTATTTGAAAATGAACAGAAGCTTAAATTTTAGTTAATTACCATGTCTAGTTTGCTCTTCGGAATTGTGCTTTTGATTACGGAAGCAGGCTTCTTACTTCTTGACATGACATCAGGTTTATTCTTCACTAGAGATCCATTTGTATTTTTAGGCCTTACATCTTTGCTGGAAACTTTCCTCCCAAGTGCTCCGCTAATTTTACCGTTCTTGCCTTTAAAATTTGAAGGCTGCATAGCATCACTGCCTTCAGTTTTATCAAGGTTGTTTTTATTGGCTGGAGCTGATAGAGTGTTGGTTTCATAATCCATCTCTGGAGTCCATGGTGTCACAGTTTGTTGCACAGCCGAATCACGTTCAAGCACTATGTAAAGGTCATCTGGCTCATACATACTAGTGGCCTCAGGTTTGTCGTGTGAAATTTCTGGTGTCCCCATGTCATGATAACCAGCCCCAGCAAGTTCATGTACAGTGTTTAGGTCAGTCCTCATTTGGGAATCATATTGTTCCACCGATCTACTTTGAACTATAAAAGAATCATCAACTAGAACATCTCTTTTAGCTTGAAAAGAATTGATATCTGGAGTAGCAGAATAAACACTGCCAAACAAATTTGGATCCTTGCTTTCATACAGAATAGCTGTTGTATCATGGTTGGCAGTGAACCAATCCCCTTCTTTTGGACACTTGAGTTTGTTAGAAGATTTGTTGGCACAATCAGATAAAGTATCATGGGAGTTCCCTGATTCTTCAATTCTTTGCGAAAATAATAATTCCTCATGGGCACTATCTTTTGTCCTAATGACTGAAACAGCATTGTCACTGCCTTCAAAGTATTCAACTTGAGTTCTACTCTCATTACCTCTATCTCTCCCAGTCACAACAAAAGAATCACTTGGAACTTTTTGTTGCTTTGTCACATTTACTGCCAATGACTTTCCCTCATCAGAATTCTTCATGGAAAAATATTCCTCCTGATCTTGTGCAGAGTTTGCTTGTGCCTCCAAAGCACTTGAATCTTTGTCTCTCATGAGAAGATTTTGGAAGGCATCCCAGTGTTCGTTTCCTTTTTCTCTTTTGGAATTATTTGCAACACCATTGTTCTTTTCCTGATCTGCAGAGTCATTTGAATCATCTAGATTGCTTAGAACCTTGCCCACACCTTGTTTCTTGTGGTGACGAGAGGATGGTTTATGTTTTCTGTCTATTGACCCAATAGCTTCCTCCACTTGCTGCTTGAGGGATTCTCCATCAACAAACCCATCCCCATCAGATGAATTTTCCTCAGAGATATTTCCTCTATCTCCATCTCTCTTGGAGGTTATATAATTGATATTGCGGATAACAACCTTTCTTGAAGACTTCCTGCCATGCTTTTTCCTACTCAACTGCTCTGTTGAAGAGTTCCTTTTTTCTTGGTGCATATCCTCATCCGTATCACTCTCATTACTGGAGTCATTCGGTTCGGATGATCCCTCTGTCTCTGAATTTTCTAGGACTTTTTCATGAGATACCTTCTTTTTACTCTTGTGAGATTTATGATTCCGATGATGATCTGATTCATGATCAAAAATAGAACCAGAGTCTTCCATATTTGGTGGCCATTTCATATTCCCTGGGAAATATGGTGGTTGAACCTGCATGCCAGGGAAAACATAACCCCGATACGGGTGCATATGAGGATATATAGGACCCTGAAAATTTGGCATGTACTGAGGATGATGATTTGGCCATGACATTGGCACTTGAGCTTTCCCATCAATCGATGACGTCTGAGGTGGTACCGGTAAGCTATTTTCTACAGATTTTCAATATTAAAATGGCTTAACAATCAATAGAAGTAAATTAAGTGAAAACTGTACCCATAATTACTTGGAGATAAGCTCCTCTTAAACTAGATTATAGGTAAATTTAAATACCTTGTGTTGCATCCAAACTTCCATTACTAATTGTTGATTCAGAAACTGTTGTATCTAAGTAACCATTAGTTTTTGCACCAGAAAGAGCACTTTGGTTAACATTTATCATCATATTCTGATTGGAATCATTATCTTCTCCAGCAAGTATGATTCCAGATGTTGCCAAGTATGGCAGTTCTGGTGGAGGGCAGGCTTGCATTGCTGCTACTTCATCCATCCAAAATCTATCTTCATTCTTTTGCTTACAGAGCTCCATGAAATTTAAGCAGGCCTCCCTAAATAGAACCATAAACTAATTTAACTCTAGCAAAGAAAGAAAAAGACTGAAAAAACTAAGATTGTGTATTATGGTAAAAATGAGAGAACTTATCCATACTCTGCGATAGTACCATCCGAAAAAGAATAAAGTAAATCTTACAAATTAACATGAGATTACTAGATGAATGGATAAATACATCTATAGCTGCTCAGCATGTTATCGACATATCTAGAACAGTTAGGCTATTCATTGATCATTTCTGAAGATTTAATTCTGCAATTCTAATAGCCATTAAAAGTTGTGCTATGTTTCTAAAATCTGTTACATGCAGTACTGTACAAACATAACTTCTTCCTAAGCTTAATTTTTTAGGTCTACCATGACAGTTCTGGTTGGCAGTACAGTCTAAACAGCAACATCCTTCCTCACCTTAAACGTGAAGCTCCAAAAGAATCAGCAAAATATATAAGATCATCAACATATTCTGGTTGGAATCCAACAACTAAAGCACGAGCATAAGCCATTGCTTGCTCTTTGCAGAGAACAGCCTTCCGATTTTCCAAAACACGTTGAAGACGAATCCTGTTCATCAAATGGAGCTGAGCAATCAATGTATGAGAAAACAAATTGTGCTGTAACCAAATGAGTATTGCATTCAACCATGACAAATTTAAAAACCAGATACTTTACTTGGAATTCTCTTCTGATACAGCATCAACATTCCCATTGCTTTCACAGTGTGACTATGAATTTATCAACAAAATAATAAAAAAGTTTAACAGTATGGCTTGAATTTCAAATGAGGTAATATCTTAAGATAGTATTTTCATATGAACTTTCTATAGGATGACATACCTTAGATGAGGCGGTTCTCTTATTGGAATTCCCATCAGTAGCTGCCAGAATGTTATTGAATTCAGAAGATAAGAAGGAAATTAATACCCATTCAGTGAAGTAATCCAAACAAATCCCATATTTCTTGGTTAAGTTTCACTTTAGCAAGATCAGTTTTAACATAAATAGATCAATTCAAAGATTTAATAAGCACTTGCATGATAATAAAATGATTTGTTTCACAGTGGAAATGCATATAATAAAACTGATATATTACAAGAGATCCAATGAATCGTAAAAGCATACCTTCAGCCTCTATTCCTTCATATGACTGAATTGAATTCTCAATCTGTATGATCTCTTTCTCTAAAGTCACAAATCTCTCAAGAACTTCAGGTGTGCTCACAAATCTCACAAACCTGAGATAACCAATCCAATTAAGCGATCATAATAAAGCAAATTTCCAAAGAGGATATTCAACGTCGCTCATACATGATCTCACAGTACTGAATCCACAAGAAGACAAGCTAAATAGCCCAACTTCAACTTCTTCGTGTGTGTGAGCGTGTGTATGTATATATTTATTTATTTATTTATTTGGGGAGCCAAGAAATTAAGAACACATACAGGGCATGGGGGGTTTTACCTTTGAAGAGTAGCTTTGGTGAACCAGGACGTGTCTAAGCCCGAAGGACGAAGAGTGATAGAGTACCCGCCTTTGGAAATCTGGTCCTTGGCGCATTTCAGGTGAGAAACAAACGGTTGCAGAAGTCCAGACGCCAACTTTTCGTTCCCGCCACCAGCAGCAAAGATCACAAGGTCGCATCTTTAACATTAATAAGACAAATTGAATGTCAAAAATCAAAGAACACTCACTCTCAGCGTAAACCCAGAAAATATTTCACTAAGAAATTAAGATTAACGAAAAGAATCATAAAATCTGAATAGATATACCTTGTTCTTGTTGGAGTAAGTTGGAAAAGGGCATAATCAAGAGGAGTCCTTGGATCCATTATGTGAGAGACAGGGTAGTTCACAGAGAGGTTCAAAGGTTCAGCTCAAAATATGAAATTTTGGAACTCTGGTTCACCATGTTTGATTATTCTCAAGGAACGTGTTAGAATGAATGGAATAAGGAGAGGGAAAGAGAAAGAGGGCTTTTCCAAGGCGAGAGAGTGGCCTGTTCGTGTTTACGCCAGCAGGTAGTGATAAAGCTGAAGCTGGGCACATGGGGGATGCTTTGAGATTGAGAAGGACATTTTCAGATGGTTTCTGAAGGTGGGTCCCAAGTTAAAATGCCGACAAATAATCACATTGTTCAGTTGATCTCTCAGGTTTCACAGAATCACAAGCTCTTCTTTGGGCGTTTCAAGAACTAGAGAAAACAAATATAAGTTGTAAATTCTAATGGGCTTTTGATCATTTGCTAAGTTGCTTTGTGACAGAGAGACGATGATGGTGAGCTTGAGATTAAATGGTGTGTGTGGTTGGGGAAGTGATTTCCTTTCCTTTTATCTAAAGCTTGTTGTTTAAGAAAACAGTGAGGCAGAGTAACCAAACAAGCAATGAGAGAAAAAGGGTTCTCTCGATTTTCTCTATCTGGTCACACAATCACTCACCTTATGTGCGTGAATGTGTGTGTAAAAAGATTTGTATTTTGCTTTCTTTTCAACGATATAAACAGTAGAGTGAATGAGAGGGTAAGAATATATAATAAAAGATATTGGGGAAAGTTTCTATAGCCACTAAATTGAAGAAAAATTATACCAGTCACGAGCATGCACATGTACCTGCGGTATATCTTAAAAAATTATAAGAAAATAAAACTATTAATTTCATTGCGGTGTAATTTTAAAATTTTCAAAAAAAAAAAAATTAATATTAATTTTATATATAAATAAATGCATCAATCCCTATAATAACAAATCTTAATATAAATTATTATTATTATTAAAAGAATATTTGATTAACTAAGATAACAATGAAACTAAAACATAATTAATGTTAAAAATAAATAAAATATTTCACTTACTTTTATTATTATAATAATTATTATCCTTTATATTGATTATATTAAAAAATATATGTTTTTTGTGATTGTTATCTCATACTCACCAGTCGGCACAGCGATTTTCTCATCTTCTTCTAACGTATCTTCAAAATTTACTTGAATTAGTTAAATGACATAAAACCCATAATTATAAAAACATTAGTTACATCATTCATTAGTTCTTACGTATGATTATACAAATAAGAGAATAATAGTTAGAAGTCATCGAATAACAAAGACAGCCACCATGATTGAGCTTGATTTATAACCTTTCCACTCATCAGTACTCTTCATTGATTAATTAATTAATTAATTGAAGATTTAATTAAGCTAATTAATTAGATTTCACATTTCAATCATGATGGGTCGGTTTGGATTGCTGTAGCCTTTTCCGTCAAGAATATATAATATCCAACAAAGGCCGTCTCTCTTATCTTTCCCTGAATCTTAAGAATCCTTTATTGTTATTCATCTTTTAGATTTTTTCTATAAATAAAAATTATTTTCATTAAGGAGTTAACTTTTTGAGAATAAAATTTATTTACATGCATTTTATCTAGAGTGGCGTTTAGTTACGTAGGTTTTATCTAATTATATGTCTTCATTAAACATGTATAATTAGCTTCTTCTTTTTTTCTTTTTCTTTTTTTTTTTAAATATTTTAATTTTAAATATAGATTTGTTACTTATTTGTTGTATATGATAACACTTTAAAAGTTATATTTATAAAATCAATAAAATTGATTAAAAATAATGCATTTCTTTTAGCAATTTAAATAAATAAAAAAGTTATTAAATAACGAATATTGTCATCATTAAAACGATTCAGAAGGTGCTTGCATGCGGTAAGATGTTGTCGATTATAATAATTATGTATTAGATTCTTTTTTAACTTTAATTTAATCTATCAAATTTTTATTAATATATAAACAATTCAATTATTTAATTAATTTTATTTTTAATATTTTTTAATAAAAAATATATTTATTTTTTGGTAACATAAAAAAATATATTTATTTATGTACAAAGAAAAATGAATATTTTTTGTCTAAGAAGTTAAAAATAAAACTATATATATATATATAATTATACACAATTAAACCATTTTTATTTTCTCTCGTGTATATATATACATATATATATGCTTAAAAAGATAAATAAATACAACAAATTTTATTAATAAATATATTAATTATATATATAATTTAAATTAATAACTTAGATATTATCATATTTTAAAATTTAAATTTAATAAAAAATTAAATCAAATGATAAAAAATTACAGTTAAATATATTCAAATTAATAATTAATAATTATTTATTAAAATTATTTGTGTAAGAATAATCACCATGTCCAACAAACAACTAAATAACCACTCACGACTTAAAAAAAAAATCTATATTCACGACTATTTTTCCGTAACAAAAGTATATAATTAATTATAATTTAATAATACTGTTTAATAAATTATTATTATCAAAATAATTTAAATAATAAATAATTGTTATAAAAATAATAATTTAAATTATGAAATTAACACCTTCCAAAATATCTATATATTCACGAATCACGATGAGATGGCCAGCTTTGTGAGACCTATATATCCACAGTTTCCCACGTGACATATCTCTTTATCTTTTCGATCCACTAATATCTATAACATTTTTTTTGCTAAACGATCCAATAATATTTATAATTTATTTTTTGTTTACTACTAATTTATAAAATTAATTTAATTTTCTTTCTAAAAACTTTTTAGCCCTAGTATTAGCAAGTAAATGCTGAGTTTTTCGCAAGTAAAAAAAAATTAAAAGTTAAGATTCTCCTACAATACACGCCAAGTCACATAATTTGCAACAAATCAAACTCATCTTTCTTTCACTTTCAATATAATAACGAGTTATCACAAAAAAATCTTTTAAATTAAACTATTTATATTAAAAATAATATTAATTAATATTATAAAAAATATCAAATGATAAATTATATTATATTAATAATTTTTTACTAAAATATTATTATTTGGTATCGATAACAAGTGATTGAATGTAATTTTTTTTTAATCTTTTTTTTTTCAAACAAGAAATACTCATTATTTTTGAGTGTAGAGTAGTGATTTTTACCGACAAATATTTGTATCATAGGTTCCGTTTCACAAGAAAAAAAAAAGTACATGTCTCTTTAGTTGTACTGGCTATCATATCAGCTCTTATAAAGTGATTAAAATACAGGCTACCAGATGAAGAAGGTTATATTAATAATACATTGTGTGCCGTTGGATATAGAAGAAAAAGGTCAACTAGATTATAAAACAATCTTCTACCTTACCATTATTAGCTGGATACATTATTATGACACTTTGTCCATGATGATAATGACCAAGTAACTGTGATCCAAGTAAGTAGGGACATTATTAATTGGGTCCATATCCATTAATTTATTCTTAAAATATTGTATAATTGTGAGCAAACTTTTGATTTGAAGTCCTAACCACCTGCACTTTCCAAGCAAGCATAAAAACATGCTCAAGTTAAAAATTTAAATAATAATATTTTTAATTATAAATATAATTTTTTTTAATATATTTTTCTTATTAAATAAGGTGGAGTTCATAGACGCCGAAAAATATTATCCAGATATTGTTATTGTTATATTATTTCAACACTTGTATTAATCATTCTAAGCATTCGAATCAATTGATTCATAAATGCTCGTTGCGTGATGTTTTTTTTTTTATTTTCAGTTGCACGTATACATCTTATCATCAGTTTAATCAAATATTACTTTCTTTTTGCAAATTAATAACTTTGATTTTTTCTTTTTATATCAAAAATATGTATTTTAATTTAAAAAATTGGAATTATTTATCGATAAATAATATCAATGATTGGATATAGGAAATAAAAATGAATTATAATTTATATTGATTTGTTTGATCCTTAATAGAGTAAATATAAAAATTATATTATTATGTTTAATATGTTACTTATATAAAAAAAAATATCGAGAAATTATAAAAAATAACACACCCTTGTAACTATAAAAATAACAATTTGATAACATTTAATGAAATCTAATTAAATAATATTTAATATTAAGTAGTTTCAAATAATTGTAATTTAATTAAACAAACTCAATTTAAAATAAAATATTAGATTTTTTTAATTGTAAAAATATATAAAATAGACATAAATAATACTATTTTTATGATTACAGATTTTAAATGTGTTATTTTTATTATTTTTTCGATAATATTTAATATATTATTGTACATAATGAAATATAGGTCATGTTTAATCGAAAATAGTAGGAATGATAATAAGAATGATTTTAGATATTTGTGTGTTTGATTTTCTCATATATCCATCAAGAATATACGAGAATATTTTATTTTCTTTGCACATTTATGTAATTATTTACAAAAAATTTATTTTATCTCATTTAGAAGTTAGTTAAAAAAATTATTTTTTAAATTTTTTTCATTTACAATTTTATAAATTTTATTTCAATAATATATTTATTTTGATTTCACTGTTCAAATAAACATAATACTAATAATATTATTTACATTGAATTTAATTTTTATTTCTACTACTATTACTATTCTTGTTAAATTTAGATTATGAAATAAAGTATTACGAGAATATAGATTTTATTAATTTTATAAAATACTCTCCTTGTGCAAAATAAAATGTAATTTTAAAACATTGAATAATTAACTCATAATTTGAAAGAATAAATATTTTTGTAATTTAGCGAAGAATATAAAAGTTATCAATTTCGAGTACATTCGGTTAATAACCATCGATTATAAACTGGTAGTAGTTTTCTCACAATTTAAATATGTTTCTTATTTTTTAAAATTTATTTAAAAATATATTTTTAAAAAAAAATTAAATATTAACTTAATTTTTAATTTACTATATTATTTAAAATATTGACATTAATTTTCATTTTTTTATTATTTCGTACATGTTTTAAGTAAAATAAAAAATAAATAAATAAGAATAAATAAAATAATAATATTATGTATGCTATTATTAAAATTATATTTTTCTATGTAAATATATATATATATAATAATAATAATAATAATAATAATATTAATATGTGTTCGATTTTGATTAACCATAAATTCGATATTATAATAACTATCTCCGGTTATTTTAAAAAAAAAACTTTCAAAGTTTTATAAATATTTATAATTTCAATTACCCACTTAAAAGCATTCATCCATAGAAGAATTACTATTCTTAAATAATTACAATTCACGCATTAAAAAATTCACACGAGCAAATGAAAAAATATAGCTACTCAAGTAAAACAATCTTCTATTTTAGAGGTGAAGACTTAGTAATATACAAATTTTATATTGACCATTGACCAAAAATAATAGTAAAAACTAGTGATGGGAGAGTCAAGTGATTTAATTTTAAGGGGCAAAATGATGTCAATATAACTCAATTAGTAGTTAGGGCTTAATATTAATCTCATTTTACCCTTTCAAATTGAGTCTGTGTCACACATGACTATTTTTTCTATTTTTTTGTCAACATAGAACTCATGTGCTCTATGTTGAGGAAGAAATTATGAATAGGCCACCTTAACCTATGTGTGAGAACTTTCTTACGAGTATGATACCTTGAACAAAAGCTAAATAAGGTCCAACACACGCCATTAGTTGTGCTGCAATGTTGTATACAACTTAACGAATTTCTCGAGGGTATAATTCATCATTGTCAAGGAATGTTTCACTTGTTTCTATAATGCAATTGCAAATGACTCTATTAAACTGAGTATGTTGGGTTAGTTTTCTAAACCCCTCTTAGATGTTGGATTAGTTTTCTAAACCCTTCACTGGTTCATCTCAATTTTGAAGATTGAGTTCACACATATTTTGGAGATTAAGATGAGTTTTTCTACTTGTATTTTCAGCTTCTTATTACATCAATTTATAGGAAACAAACTGCTAAAATTTTAACAGTTTTATAGAATTTCAAGAGTGGAAAACACCACTCCTTAAAACTAGAAACTCATGCTCACACCACTCATAAAAACATGGAATACTCTACTCATGAAAACATGGAATAATGAAAACATGGATTGCTTAAAACAATCCTAAAATTAAGGCAATAGTAGCTACTTTCAACACCCTCCCTTAAACTGATTTTTCTACTGAAAAAACAGTTTAGAGTTTTCTTGATTGATTTACAACTTTGAGCAATCCTCCCTTGTTTGAGACTGAGGACTGAGCACATTCCAAGCAACTTCCTAAGTTTCTCAAAACTTGGTTGCTTGAGAGGTTTGGTTAGAATATCTGCTACATGTTCTTAACTTTTGCAATACTTCAACTCAATAACCCCATCTTGACATAAGTCACGAAGAAAAAAAAATCTAACATCTATGTGTTTGCTCCTCCCGTGCATTATTGGATTTTTAGACAGTTTGATAGTAGACATGTTATCACAATAGATTATCATAGGGCTGTCTTTCTTCATTCTTAAGACTTCAAACATTTTCTTTATCCAGATCCCTTGGTAGTAGCTTGATGTTGCTGCCACATACTCAACTTCAGTAGTTGATAGAATGACTATAGGTTGCTTCTTTGAGGACCATGAGATAGCTCCTGAGCTTAACATATAAACATGTCTTGATGTGCTCTTTCTGTCATTTAGATCTCCTGCATAATCACTATCAGTGTAACCATAGAAATCTGAGTTATCACATTTCTTATAGATCACTACATAGTCTAGTGTCCCCTTCACGTATCTTAGAATTATTCTTATTGCATTGAGGTGCAACTATGTTGGTTTTTTCATATATCTACTTATCAGGCTTACACCATACATGATGTCTGGTCTAGTTGAAGTAAGATACATGAGACTTCCAACGATTTGTTTGGAGAAAGTATTATCAACCTCTCTTCCTCCTTCATCCTTGCTCGTTTTTAATCCAGGTTAAACTAGAGTCCTAATGGTTCGACAATCTTCCATCTGAAATCTTTCAAGCACCTCTTGTGCATATTTCTTTTGGTAAATGAAGTTACCAAAAGAGTTTTGAATTACTTATATCCTCAAGAAGTAGTGCAGCAGTCCTAGATCTGTCATCTCGAATTCTCTCATCATTGAGTTTTTGAACTCATTTAACATTTCTTGATTGTTTCCTGTATAGATTAGGTCATCAATATAGAGTGACACGATTAGAAGTTTACCTCCAGTTCCAACCTTAGTGTACAATGTATATTCTGAGGGACATTTCCCAAAACCTAACTTGGCAAAATAGGTATCAATTCTACTGTACCATGCTCATGGAGCTTGCTTCGGGCCATAGAGTGCTTTCTTCAACTTTAGCACTTTTTCTTCTTTTCCCTTTTGAACAAAACCAGGAGGTTGTTCAACATAAACCTCTTCCTGCAATTCTCTATGGAGAAAAGCAAACGTTACATCCATCTATAGAATCTTCTAAGATTTCTTTGCAGCCAAGGATATGAGCATTCTTATAGTTTATACCTTGCTACAGGTGCAAAGACTTCATTATAGTCTATGCCCTGCTTTTGTTTGTATCATTTAGCCACTAAACGAGCTTTATATTTATCAACGTATCCACTTTCATTCACTTTTGTTTTGAATACCTACTTTACCCACATCTGTTTTTGCCCTTTAGGTACATCAGTGAGCTTCCAAGTGTTATTCTTCTCAATTGACAATATCTCATTGTCCATTGCCTCCTTCCATTTATCTTCCTTCATAACTTCATCAAAGGTGATGGGATCACTGCCAACGAACAAGGCAAAGTTAGCAGTGTCTTCATCTGAACCACTGAAAGTTGTCTCATAGTCCATCATCCAGGGAGGCCTTGTCAGCGTTTGAGGGTTTCTCAGATTGTAAACCATCGTTTCTTTAGATTCCTCGTCACTTTGAGCTGATGTGTGAGTTTGAGGCTCCTGTGGCGATGTTAGTGGCTGAGGGATTTGAGTCTCAATCACTTGAGTTGTCCTTTCATCATCTACTTCACTTTCCACCGGCACATTCTTTGGTATTTCTGGTTGTTCTCCCTAATTCCACCTTTTGTCCTCATCAAACACCACGTCACGGTTTATCACTGTCTTTTCTGAAACTGGGTTAAATAATCTATAAGCTTTTGACAATTCACTTACCCCTAAGAACACGCATTTCTTAGTCTTATCATCCAGTTTTTTCCTTCTTTGATCAGGTATGTGTGCATATGCTATACAACCAAATACCTTGAAATGATCTACAGTTGGTTTCTTTCCATTCCATGCTTCTTGTGGAGTCATGTTCTTAACAGAAAATGTTGGACTTCTATTAAGAATGTGAACTGTCCAACAAACAGCTTCAGGCCAGAAAACTTTGGGAACTTGTCCTATTGCGTGTAAACTCCTTACCATATTGACTATGGTACGATTCTTCCTCTCACATACACCATTTTGTTGTGGTGTATAAGCTGTTGTCAACTGTCTCCTAATTCCCTTTTCATTGCAAAACTCAAAAAAATCCTTAAAATAGAATTCTCCTCATCGATCTGTTCTTAGACATTTGATCCTTTTTTTTCTGTCTGTGTCTCCACTAGAGAAGTGAAATTTTTGAAAGCTTCAAAAGCTTTTGTCTTTTCTTGCAAGAAATACACCCAAACTTTTCTGTTGTAATCATCTATGAAGGTTATGAAAAACCTTTTACCACCATTAGATGTAAGGGACATTAGACCACAAGGATCTGAGTGAATCAGCTCCAGAATCTTATGGGCTCTTGTTGATTTTCCTGTAGGAAACATATCACAGACATGTTTTCCTGTGATGCAGTTCTCACATGTTGTTGAGGAAGGCATTGTGATTTCAGGTAGTCCTTCCATCATATGCTTTTGTTTTAGAGTCCTGAGGCCGTTGAAATGAAGATGCCCATATCTCTCATGCCATCTCCATACTGAAACATTTTCTTTGGCCACCAAACATGTTTGCACTGATTTAATTTTGAGAGGGAAGAGTCAATTTCTTGTCATCTGCACCACTGCAATTGATCCACGTTTGGGATCATAAATCTCACACTCTCCCTTTTTAATTGTGATCATGTAACCTTTGTCTTGCAACTGGCTAGCACTTAGCAGATTTGTTTTTAAGTCAAGTATGTAAAATACATTAGATATTACCTCAATGCACTCATTCTTAGTTCTTATCTGAATATCACTCCTTCTTTCAACCTTCACAGTTGATCGATAACCAAAACTAACAAAAGTGGTGAAACTCTCATCTAGATTAGAGAAGGATGACTTACAATTGCTCATATGGTTATTACAACCTGTGTCCACGTACCAGGTGTCTTCATCTGTGTCTTCCATTGCATGGAAGGCCATCAACAAAGTCTCCTCTTTTTTCTCCTTTCCCTTTTCTACAAAGTTGGATCTTTCACCATTTTCTTTGGTCATTTTTATGTAACACTCATTTTAGCAATGACCTAAGTTCCCACATCTATAACATTCGACCTTAGATTTGTCAAAATGTCTCTTCTTGTTTTGATCATCATCCCTTCAAGTTTGAGAAAATGATTTAGTTCCTTATCTGCTCCACTCCCTTTCTTCATCTTTTTGTAGTTTCTGTTGTAAGAGTGTTGTCCTCGACCTCTTCCACGTCCACCACGACCCCTTCCTCTTATGTTTGAAGACTCATTAAAGGTGGAAACCTTCAGTGCCTACATTTCTTCAACTGCACTGGTCTTGTTAATTTTTTGCTCATGCATGAGCAAGGAACTCTGCAGTTCATCTATGGATATATCTTCAACTATATTAGACTCCTCAATTGAACAGATCACATAGTCGAACTTAGGAGTCAATGACCTTAGTATTTTCTCAACCACAATATCATATGTGGTTTTCTCACCGTGAAGATGCATCTTGTTTGCCACTGTCATCACTTTTCCAAAGTAGTATTTTATTGTTTCTCCTTTCTTCATTTGAAGAGTTTCAAAATATCTTCCGAGAGTTTGAAGTTATGCTCGCTTCACTCTGTTGGAGCCATGTTACTTCTTTTTCATAGAGTCCCAGATGTCCTTAGTCGTATCCTTGTTAAGGATTGTCTACAAAATAGACCTGTCAATTGCCTGAAATAGATAATTCTTTACCTTCAAATCCTTCAATTTCAGTGCATCATTTTTCTACTTCTATTGAGCAGAAACCTCTGAACTATCCAGTTTAATATCTCTAATCTCAGTTTCTATAAGATCCTAAAATTCCTTAGATCTTAGGAAATTTTCCATCAACATATTCCAGTAATCGTAGTGACCATTGAATCTGGGAATAAATGGTTGGACAAAACTTCCATTTGTTGCTACAAAGTATTGGCTGTTGTGATTTTTTTTTAGCTCCCTTCTTGGCTCTGATACCAGATGTTGGGTTAGTTTTCTAAACCCTTCACTTGTTCATCTCAATTTTAAAGATTGAGTTCACACACATTTTGAAGATTAAGATGAGTTTTTCTACTTGTATTTTAAGCTTCTTATTACATCAATTTATAGGAAATAAACTGCTGAAATTTTAATAATTTTACAGAATTTCACGAGTGAAAAACACCACTCTTTAAAACTAGGAACTCATGCTCACACCACTTATGAAAACATAGAATACTCTACTCATGAAAACATGGAATGCTGAAAACAATCCTAATATTAAGTCAGTAGCAGCAGCTACTTTCAACATATAAGTACTTTTTAAATATTCTAAAGTTCCATTCTAAGGTGAACTTCAAAAATAAATAAAAATGCTGTAACTGTTACAAGTTAATTGTACATCTTTTTACAGGTAATAACTCTACCGTTTTGTTAGAAGGAAAAACACATACATTGTTTTTGTGTTTTTATAACTAGAAGGTTGTGCCATAAAATGTAGATAAATTTGTTTTGTTACTGTTTCTTTTCTTGATAGAGCTCAAATTGCATGTGCGGGCATGGCCGCTCTGGTTCTCCTCTCTTCCAAAGAATTTTAAACTCACCTCTTTTCTTTCCCAAAGTCAAAAAGGTTCCTACAACATTCAGGATCGGATAAGTAAAAAGAAAGTTCGCAAACTGGTACTTAAGATGGCAATATACTATTCCTACTCATAGAACATGAGCTTATAGTTCATCCTTTCTTTCGCGTGTCACGTGAGTGCAGAGGCTCTGCAAGCATATAACTACTGCAACTTACCAAGCATGAAAGGAACTATGTACAGCAAAGCCGGTTGGCCATGTCCATCCATTAAGTTCAAAGCCACGTACGTGATGAGGAGACCTATAGCATGAAGCGTCAAAGTTTGGGTCATCAATTGGTCAACTGACGAGACAACCATCCTGTACTTAAAACAGGAAAAAAACAATTCTATCTGATGAATGGTTTGATATTTCATACCTAAACCATAGGCAGTCATTGCCCACACAAAATAACCAGATCTAAGCTTCTTTTTTGCTAACCAGTCATATCTGCAAAGTTGCCCATGGAATTATGACCAGAAAAACTACCAAGACACCCACAACTTTGGTATTGAAAATTGTTATCCTCATACATTGTTGCATTTTGGGATAAATATCAAACCTTAATGAGAATGCCACGACTAGTCCTGGCAAGATAATGTCACCAAATCCAATGATGCTATAGCCACCCCAAGGATCAAACATTCGGGGGATTTTTAGCAGCATCGGTATACCATCCTCTCCACTGTTATCACCACGAGCTACCTGCATAGAAGTTTAAGTTTACTAACATTTCAAATCTCTCACCTAGTATCGCAGTGTTAGTAAACGTAAACTTATTGAGGCATACATAAACTCACCACTATCATCACACTCTCATGGAACCACCACTTGGAAACAAATACCCAGAAGATATCGTACAAGAAAGCACAGCTAAGAAGAACTGTTCCAACCTGATTTCATTGATATAAAGGATTAGATTCAATATGCATCCAGAATGATTACTAGTACCCATTTCTGTTTTTCCCCTCCACAGAGTTTACGTTTCTGCTATCTTGCTCTTTTCTGCTAGTAATGTATCAATATTCATATCATGATGGAGGAAAAACCATGAGTCAATGGAGCATAACCATTATCGTAACCCAAAGAACATTGTATTATTGTGGCCAGGCATGTAAGCCTACAGAAGAAATTTCTAAAGATGGAAAAAGATCCATAGTTTGTTAAATCTATCATCTACTAAGAATTAATTAAACTTCACAACCCATGTAGAGTTTAAGAGCATTACCCAATTTAAGCCAGAAAAATTAAATGAGAAACAATGAGAGTATTTTCGTGCATAGATCATCCATTACAAGAGAAAAAAAGGAGAAGAAGAAAAAGAAGAAGATAGGCTCAGTGGTTCTCAGGCTTTAACCCTTGAATAGGAAAGTGTTCCTAAATAAAGAACCAGTAGACAAACTAATGATCACCTTGAGATTTGGTATGCGAACAATCTGAAGAACTGTGATAATCAATGCTATTCCCTGGGAAAACAAAAGTTCAAATACCATTAGTCGGTTCCTCCAATCATTGGAACCCTAATTAATGTCAACTTAAAAAAACTTAAAGCTCGCACGTTTGCATTTATGTTAACACCTGTTACTGTGTGACATAAAATCATGGGAAGAATAAAGTAGGCAGGCACATTTCAAATACAAGACCAATTTTTTAAATTCTAAATTGCTGTTATATATCAAAAATAAACATTTTTTTAATGACATATTCACTACTTTTTAAGGCAAAACTCTGATTAAATTCTGAGGCCATCCTAAGTCTTTGCCTCTTCGGTAAACAAGTTTAGAGTTTTGGCATTCTTTTCACGTCAACATATCAATGGGGTATCAACATGACAAAATATACATATATTCCACATGAATAGCAAGGTAAAAATGGGAAGAACAGGATGATGGAAAACACCACGGAATCATCCTTAATAAAAATCACACATTCAAACCACTGCACCAATGGAAGGGAGATGCAAAATAAATAAATAAATCACTTAGCTATGATTTACAACATCAGGTTGAAGATTTACAGAAACCGAAAAGATTCAAAAGGAAAGATAATAGAAGGTTTTCCTTACAAGGATATCTTGTCCTATCCAAGCAAAAGAGATGCGGCGGTAAACTGCCCAAAGTACAGCCAGTGCAAGGCAAAAGGGAGAAACAGCTAGTGTCAGGTATGAAATAGCTCCGAGAAAGGGCACTTTAACATATGATACTCCAGCACCTCTGGACAACCTGAAACTATATTTGCTAGGAATTCAGTTTCTTATTTATCATCAACGAGGAGAAATAACATGAAGAATATAAATCAATAAAACATTAGACCCTGGAGGCCAAAAAGCTCTTGTTTTATTCTTTAAAATGAAATGGTCTTAGAATGTTGCATTACCAGACAGACAAAATTCTCTAAAACAAAAGGTCCTGAGGAAAAGCCAGCTTGTGTTCTTTACATCCCTATCTCTATATAAATAATCTATGAAATCCTTCATTTTTTCTCCCTTCAATTCAATAGCCAAGGAAGAAATTGCTATGATCTCTTTCCTCTCACATCAAGAAGAATGAAAATTGGAAAGCAACGAGGAAAAGGGTCAAGAATATGAAGAAATGTACCATGATATCAAAGCTACCAAGCACGTTTGCAAGCCCTGAAAACATTGAAACCGTGATGCTCAGCATTCTTTTCAATTCAATGATACAGAGCAAAAGTTACTATGAATTTTACTGCTTAACATCCCCCCTTTTAATACAAGAACTTTTTTGCTAACATTTAAACGCTAATGGAGCGCTAAGTATTTGTACCTCAAAACCAAATTAGAAATATAACATTGAAATGCAAAAGCTCAATGAGTGCAAATCACATAACTAGCCATAGCAAGTGACTCATTCTAAAGAAGAAAGTGGTTTATCCTTGCACAAGAAAAATATTTATATTGTGTATGATGCAGATAAGTTGTCTGCAATTATTTCTAGCATGGAATGAGTGAATCCCACTTTGTTATCTTACCGAACAAAAATGGTGGTAATCAAGATATTTGATAATGATTTTTAGGAAGTATCTTGATCATCCAATACATCCAATAAGAAGGGTTTCGATTTTTTTAAATGAACGATTTGAAGACCTGTTAATTCTAACAACTAATTGTAGAGTTGAATATTTGGATTTTCAATCATAAAAGTAGATCTCGGACCTATGAATAGGGATATTCTCTATATTCATAAAGAAAAAAGTTTCTATAATGCACATAATCAAGTATTCTTTAACATAAAAATAGCCATACCTCCATTCCACCAATGCAAAACAGAATCACCAAAATCTCCACAAACCAGTATGACATAAGTTTATAAAGCATGAGCAGGAAGCATGAAGCAGCCACAACAAAGAGAACTGCCGCTGCGGTACTAATGTCCATATAACCTGAAGAACCTACACCTTCCATATCAGGAGTTTCTTTGGAAGCTTCAACAGAATCATCCTGCAAGATGCAAGCAACAGTATTTTTATATTTTTGGGAAAATTAGGTGAATCTCGTAGTAAGGATTCAAGTGCCATACATAAAATTAAATATATAATGAAAATAAAAATTATAGGAAGACCTAAGTAACCTTTAGTAGCTTCTCCTGCTCAAGAGCTACTTCTCTTGCAGTCCATGCAGACCAATATGAGCCACATAAGATGGTGCCAACAGCCATAAGCCATAAAAATACTTCTGCAATGTCAACCATTGGACGCAATGGAGAATATAGCTGCACGGACACTGAAAAAAAGGAATTAAATACTACAAGCAAAGGAGGTGAAAAGTGCAAACATGAAGATAATAATAATAAAAATTCTAAAATGCTATGCGGGAGAACAACTTTGAAATTGATATTTTACAAAACAATGAAGATGAAAGAATGAATTATAAGCTTGAGAAACATTATTAAAAATAGAAGAGGAAGACATACCCTTGGAGTTATTCTTTAAATCTTTTTCAAAAACTGCACCAACATCTTGAGGGAGCATGACAGCCGGAATGCCTATGTCTATATCAGTTTCATTTTCTTCACATACCATCTTGAAAAGTTCTGCCAAAAAGAAAACACTAGTTCTCAAATCATCAAACGAAATTTAACTTTAGCATTATTTTGACAAAGAGCAGCCATAACTAAGATACTATTTTTGGCCTCCGATTCTTTTAGTATTCCTCACAGGCTCACAACAGCATGCACTGGACATTCTTGTCCAGCTACAGAGCCATATTTCACTCAAGGTTATTTGTCCAAATAAATATGTATAAGCCTATAGGTATCTGATTAATTTGTCCAGAAAACATTTTGAACCTTTAAGAAATCTAACAAATGACCTAAATCTGTAACACTCACCTAGATTGTGTTGTTTTGATTGCATGAAGATTTAAGATCAATAAGACAACAAATGAAAAGGCAAGTACCTGTTTTATTGTTTATTATGAGGATAGCTGAAGCATTCTCAGATTCAGCGACATTCGCTTTGGTTGTGAAACTGCAGTTTCCTCGGTAAACCAAAATGATTTCCCCTGCAAGCTACCCAGAAGGGAAGTAATCCATATAAATACTGACCATATTTAGTAAATGCATGCTTATATATCCATATGAACTTTGTAAATGAAATCAAAGAATTTGGTAAATAAAACTTACAGAAAGAGTACCTTATTTTTGGGCTTACTGCAGCAGTCAGGAGGATCTGCCAAAACCACTCGAGTATGATTAGCATGTTTTTCCTTTGATTCTAAGGTAGGTCCAAAACGAGCACCAACTCCAACATACTCGCTACCTTTTATGCCATTAACCCATGTTGGAACTTTTACCTATCACATAAAATAAAATATGACATTTGATGCAAAAGACTTTGAAATTTAACGTTCTGGACCAATCGTTGGAAATACCAAAGCAGCACGTCTTCCTGAAAACCTCAGGCTCAGTTTGGATTCCATTGTGGACTACTCGAGGTATAAAAGAATTTTAAAAACTTAAGTCACATAGCATCGAATTAGTCAAACAAGTTCAACTTTGTTTTCACCATGAGGTACAATGATTGTTGCTTTTTTTCCCTAGCAGTTTTCTACGATAAAAAGAAGTCAAATAGAGCTTGAAATCTTCACTTTACAGAATATGCCCAGAGAAGCACTTGGCCTTAGGTAATGTCCATGATAAGTAAAACTAAACACATGGAACTAAAAAAGATTACAAGTATTTAAGTCTACCAATAAAGGAAAACGAATGTATACGCACCAAAAATGTAAACTCCAAATAACATCTCCTAATCTAAATTACAAAGACAAAAAGGATCAACCAAAGAAGCATAACTCATAATTATAGTCTGAGTCTCTGAAAATTTAAAACTTTATACGGTATGAGTAAAGCTAAAATCCAAGAAAACATATGAAACTCCAAATGCGACAAATTAAGGATAATATAAAGTTGGATCTTTAAAAAACTGACTGTTAAGACTCAATAAAGTCCATTTCAACCCCCAAAGAACCTTTCTAATTAAAAAAGAAAATATGAAAATATAACACAGATTTTCCTGTTCTGACACTCAGCAACCGCACAGGGAAATATGAAAGCACATCGAAAAAACAGTTGAATCAGAACTTGTCAGCTGAGTTTAAAGTGATTGGTTGAATAAGATGTGATTCACCCTCCTCATTTCAAGTCATAAATGTAAATCATACGTTTTAATCTTGAAAACATAAAAATAAAAAGATAGGATGAATAAAATGAAAAATCTTGGAGGAATTGGGAAAAAAATAAAAGAAATAATTTATAGGTTGGACTTCCATTATTTAGTGCGCACAAAATTTATTTATACGAACCACTTAATTAGCATGAGATTGTTAAAGTTTGTTGGGAATCAATTCTATCAAAAGTCTAAGTTATTGAAAAATGGACCAACATAATCTGGAGATTATGTATTCAAACATTAGTAACTCTAATTGTTAAAGAGAGAGATGATGATTCACCAACAACTTCCAAAATAAATGGAGGTGTAGTACTCTACTTTACCGAATCTAATTACTTCGAACTTTTACGCTAGAATAATCGAGAAACTTAAATGCTTATGTTTCCCTCGTATTTGCAACGACCAATCAGAAGTGAAAGAAAAGAAAAATTTGCACACGATGAAAGAAACTATTATCAGAAACAGAGTCAACTTTTCTAGCTTGTTATCATTTACTCCGTTTTCTCAGAAACCAAATGACTTAACATAGTTCGACACTTATTTATGGTTCCTAATCTGTTAGCTAAAAATCACAAATTACTAAGTTGAAAAAAATATATATTGAAAATATAAATGTCATCTAATTGTTCTTTACCTCTCTGCTATTTTCCTCATTTTTCTCTAACTACCAAATTCAAGTTCGTAGTCATGGATAAATAAAGTAAAAATAATAGGTAATAGGTAAGATATATATATATTTGAGGGGTTCTTACCAGAACGAAGTTGTTATCACAACCGGGCTTCTTAGGAACAATATTATCACTATGAACTATATCTCCAGCTGAACCCAAACTCAGGTTCAGCTCCAACACCAAGATTACTGTTACTATAGCTCTCTGTAAATCCATTACTCTCGTCAACAAAAAAAAATTTTGAAACCAAAAATTAAAAGGTGAAAATAAATAAAAGAAAAGTATTAAAGAAAGACAGTTAGGGCTTAGAAGGAAAAAAAAAGGGGGTTGTGTTCGGAGAAGTTGGTAAAAACTCTGTGAGAAAGTGATGAGGGACCAAAAGGAAATATTGGTCTTTGCGTTTTTACATTTACTGATTTCTCGTTTTATCCATGGAGAGAGTGGGAAACCGCTGATCTTGTTATGGCTCTTGGCTTTTCGGACAAAGGGGTTGAATTGAATTCACTTGCATACTGCCCGAAACATCTTTTGCTAAAATGGAGTTTTATGTGAGCATTCTTTTATATATTAAAAAAAAATTATTTATTATAATTATAAGTATTTATTTATATAAAAGTATATTCTTAAAATTATTAAGTTATATTATGTATTTATAAATATATAAAAAAAAAGTTATTAAAAGAATTTTATTTATTTATATTTATATTTAATATTAATATTAATTGTTTTAACATGATTAGGAAATTTTAGATATATGTATGGAGTTCAACTTTAATTTACACAGTTTCTTTTGTTCTCACCAATTCAAGAATCTGATAACTTAATCAGGAAGCAAATTGGTATGCTAAAAACATTAATCATTAATTCATTTTTTTTTCACGAAAATAAACTTCAATACCCAAATTGGACGTGTGTGGATCACGTTGTGAAAAAATATGAATTTGATACTGTTTCCTTTTCCGACTTAGGCCAAACTGCTTATTCATTTAAAGTGTACTTATTTTATTGGTGAACCGGTGGACAGTTTATGAATTTTAATTAAGTTTCTTATTAAATTATGATAATTGTTATAAAAATAATGCTAAATTTTATTTTATTTTTATTAAAAGCATCACTAAATTTTTTGAATTTTTTTTTACGTAAGATCGAAGCAGTGTTGTTAATAAAGTAAAAAGCACGTAGGATGAATTAGGGGCTACTGGTCATATCGGTATCAAGAGCCGTATAGACCGTACAGATAAGACGGCAGATGAAACACTTAGAGCTAAGATCAGGCGTTTTTTGCTGAAAAAATAATGTCAGTTTCGCGGTAGGAATCCGGATGGAAATTAGAAATACAAAGAATAAAAAAAAAAAAATCCCCCCTAACTCACAAAAGTTAAGAACTTATCACTACAATACACGTGTTATGTTACGGTGGTGCTTGTGACATAGAAGGAAAGAGAATAATTTCTTCTATGTCACAAAGTAGGGTTGAAAAAATTGGATAGTAATCATGCACGGTAATGTATGTACTTCTTATTTAACGTGTTAAGTGAAACATTTAAAATTATAATCATAAAATTAGTAATAAACATCGGTTAATTTTTAAATAATTAATATTTTATAACAATTTTAATTTTAAACAGTTAATTGAATAATCACATTCCATAATACAAATTATTTCGTAACACTTAATGTTGTATAAATATTTTTCTTCATAAACTTAAAATTTTTTAGTTATCATTTAAAAATTTAAAAATTTTTTCATTCAATATATATATATAGTAAGATTTTATCTACCCTCTAGAAAAATATTTTGTAATAACAAAATAATATAAATTTAAAATGTAATTATAAAATCTCTTTTTTTTAATTTTAAAATCATCTTATATTTTGATAATAATTTCTTAAAGATATAAAAATTAAAATCATAAATCATTTTCAAAACATAATTGATTAGAAAATAACTTGAAAAAAATCAAAAATTATAAATCAAAATCCTTATAAAAAACACACACACATATATATATATATATATTTTTTATAACAATATTAATTTATGATTTATAATTAAATAGTTAGTTTTATGATTTATGATTTTTTTAAATAATCACTAATGTATTTGGTAACGATTTTTATTTAGTAATTTAAAAAAAATAAAGAAAATTTTACTTATTATTTACAAATTTTATGTTTTTAATTATTTTTTTTAGAATACTTGTAAATAAAAAAGTTGTAAAACATGATTTATTCTTTAAAAATAAGTTAGGTGGACATAAAAAAATTAAAAATCTTGTTTTTAAAAATCTATGAATCATTCCGTATTTTAATAGTAATTCTTTAAAAATATAAAAATCAAAATCAAAATTATTACCAAACATATCTAATTGGGTCTTTGCATTAACTCAAAAGGAGAAAAAGCACATCAGAATAAGGACTTCTTACAAGAACACAGGAGAACAACCTATATCAAAGATGGACCCATCCACTTAACTCTAGCTTCTATCGATCCTTCCTCATATGCTTATTAAAAAGAACTCTTGTTATGAAGTTTTTGGAGAGAGTTCATTTTTTGAGATAGACAGAATATCTTGTTTTGATAAAATTAGTTAAAAATAAAAAGAATTCTTCATAAGTAGTTCTTGCTTAATTATCATATAATTTATCGCTATTAATTAGAAGAAGTTCTTGGGTTAAGAAGAGCTCACGAGTTAATATGAAACTTAAAATCAATCAATATATTAGAAAAATAACGTGTATTTTATTATCAACTTTTTTGTTGTTTGTTGTTTGACGTAAAAAAACATACAAATTTATTCTAAAAATTACCAATATTTTTATATTGATATATACAACACAAATTTTATAACATAGTTATTAATATAGTGGCATAATTATTGCATTGTTTTGTTTTAAAAAGTTAAAGCGATCACTTAGCAGCATTTTTGTTTTTTTATTATTTATTTTATTTTATATTTAAGACAATTTCAAATATAATATATATTTTTCAAGCACACTTGCTTTGTCTTTGTTTTATCTACAAAATAAAGGACTGTTACGAGATATGGTTAAATGTATATTTATTTATAAGGTTGCAGTCATATTTCTAACTAGGTTGCTCGGATGTTATATTTATCATTATAATATTAAGCTATGTCGTGGTTGAATTCGAAGAGTGCAGACAAAAATGGGTTTGAATATATTATTACGAAGGGAAAAATCATGCAAGAACAACTCACTGCGCTCATCCATAATTATATTTATTAATTTTTTTATAAAATAACAAAAATAATATTTTTAAAACTATAATTATAAAAATAATAATATCAACCCTATTTATGATTAATTTGATTGAATTTTTAATAAATCCCTATATGTTTATAGCCTTTAAAATTTTGATCCTTCTTTAAAACACCATACATTTACAACTATATCCTTACTTGTTGATCTAACTTGCACTCTAAATATCAAAAATACTATGTCATATGTATTACAACTTTCAGTTTTTAGGTTTTTCAATATTTTTTATTACATATTTTTACCTCTTAGATTTTTTATACAGATAAATATTAAAATATTTTTATAATAAATATATTCCTTATAAATAATTATTTTGATAATTTTGTTTTATATTTACTTTACATTATTACTATTCATTAATTATTTTAATTCTTAAATATAAGAAGCTTATGTTTAATCATTTAATTAACTAATAATGTATGATCATTTCATTTATGAGATGATCACATTTGTATTGAATTAATAATGTATTTTTGGGTAGAGATCATATCATGTTATATATCAATTAAAAAATATAGTCAATTAACATATATTACTCTTAATTTAAAAATACTTATTAATTAATTTTTATCTATTCGTGTCTTTAGTGTAAAAATTATTATTTTTATGTAATTATTATCTATCGTGTTAAATCATTTATGTTTAAATTGTATATTAATTCTAAATTATTATACCTATTATTAATGAAATAATAATTATTATATATTATTAACTAAAGTAATAAAATAATTATTTATTTATTTTAAGAATATTTCTTAAACACAATATTTGTATAAAATTTTAACATCATTTTTTATATTTATTATAATAAAAACAACCTAAAAAATTAATATTAAAGAAATTATTTTTGTAAATAAAGAATTTGTAAACAATAATAAGTATTGGTTAACAACTCACTAAGGTAATAATTTTTCTTTTTAATTTATCCAAGTATAGGTTTGCCACAAGGGCAAAACACCAACCAAAATCATTATATCTATCTTCGACCAAAAAAGAAAAAGGTCATTGTGACATATTTGACTTAACCCTACAAATGACGTTCTTAAAAACACACGCACAAAATAACGAGTACAAATATTAGATGATGATTTATTTATTTTTTCCTACGATATTACTAGATGAAATATTATTGTTTAAATTACATTATCTTTATCTCTTCATTTTGATTTTTGAGCTCTCTTGCAACAAATATTGGAATTGATATCTTTGGCATAGTTATATTTTTATTTTAATATTAATTAAGATATATTAAATATTTTTTATTTTATTAAATGATATTCAATTTAAAATTTTTGAACAATATTTTAAAATTAATTGGCTTTTTTTGACATGTGTCAAACACATGCTATTTTTTAAGGGTAAAATTGGTTAAACACTGTTCAATGGTAGAAAAAAATGAATATGTCCACTACATCTGATATTAAACATATTAACAGTGATTACATCATCGTCTTTAATTGTTCTCAGTAGAATAAAATGTCTCAATCGAACTATGTATACATCAAGATTCTTTCCTTCTTCTTTTTTCTTGTCTTTATAAAACCCAATCCCACTTCTTTATCATCTCTTAAGTATTAAGTAACACATTTGACTTGAGGACCTGATCGGTTCATTTTTCTTTTTCTTCTAGAGTAATGTTTAGATAATTTTGTCTTTAAAAAATGTCATGTATTTGGCATAGGTTAATAAAAGCTAACTAATTTTAAAACACTTTTTAAAATTTTCAAATTAGTTAACAGTTGGGTATTTCAAGTGTAACAATCCTAAGAATACCAAATGGTATATATATATATTAAAAAGATTTTTGGTTTAATTAGATGAAATATTTTTTTTTCTTAAATTTTTTTTGAAATGGTATATATTAAAAAGATTTTTGGTTTAATTAGATGAAATTTTTTTTTTCTTAAAAAATTTTTTTTTAAAGAAGCACAGGCACACAAGTGAGAGACAAATAGACTCAATCTCATCAAATGTTCCTTAGCACGGACATAAAAGTGAGAGACAAATAGATATGTAAAGTAGCTAGGGATTGAAAGAAAAGGCAGTAAATGTGAATTTCAAATAATTTAATTTTGTTTGTTATATTGTTTCCGTCGAATTACTTGTTTACTTTATTATATTTATAATTTATATTTTATAATTATAATAATGTATATAATTTGATGGTTAAATCTATTGTTATTTAACATATTATTCTCAAGATTGACACTTAATAATAATAATTTTTTTATTGTTTTAATTGAGATTAGATAAACAAAAATATTATTTTTGTTAGAATAATCATATTAAAATTAAATTAAAAAAATTAAATTAAAAAAGTTAATAATATGTTAAAAACTAACTAGCTATTATTACTTAGTAATATTGGCAATCCTACTGAAAGCTTCAATGACCTCAACAATACTTAACAACTACTGTGCCGACCTCATCATAAGTGTATATTACATATTACACGCATAGAGTTGGTTATATTATGTTGCATATGATATGAAAGTATAGGTAGATGTAATATGTTAAATATAAAAATACATCTTATAAATAAATATAACATGTTATATACAAAAAACCTAGGTAAATATAAAAAGTTACATTCGGTGGATTGATAACTATAGTTATCCAAATTATGGTAGATGTAAAAAGTTACTTATATATAAAAATATAGGTAGATATAACAAGTTATATTCGATGGATTAACGACGATGACTATCTATAAATCCAACGGGTTGTCAAAAATAGTCGTCAAAACTTTGCCAATTATGACTAATGGAGATCTTGTACTATTTATATTGATTTTTATTTTTATTTTATTGAATTTATGTTACTAAGAATATTTTGATATTTATGGATATAAAATTATAAATTTTTACATAAATTATTAATAATTTAAATAAATTGATAAAAAAATTATATTATGTCAATATTCTAAGTCTCATAACATTTATATTAAAATCTTAATATGTATCAATTTATACATAATCTCTCGTAATTTTTTATATAAATTTTTGACAGATAGATAATCATATTTCATTATTCTATTGTCATAATATTACTTATTTTGTTTAAGTTATTTTGAATATAAAATAATGAGAAACTTCATCCCAGTTTATATCTTCGGTGAAATATATTAGGATCCCATAATACGTAAAAATTTATCTTAATAGATACTTGTACACATTATGGACCCATATTGTAGATTAGATTTATATTTGAAAGTAATTGTATACTATAATAATTATCTAATATTTATATTTAACTTAAAAATAAGATTTAAGTATTTTATAATTACTCAAAGTCTAGTTTTATTAAGAATGTATGCCTATAAACAAGAGATATAGTCTCTTATTATACCACAAATTAATAATTGATTTATTTATATTTATAATCTTTCATTGTATAATTTGTATGTTTTTTAACGTGATAGCAGTGAAGGTTTTGATCTAGAACCAATATCACGTTATATTCTCCTTGTACGTGCCTTTTGCTAATCAATCATCTCTCCCCTTGTGTCTGGTTTTTTAATTTAGCAAAAAAAAAAAAAAAAAAATTGGGTCAACCCAAAAAAAATCAATTGATCATCTCCACTGTTTCTTGTTACCGGTAACCAGATGTGGCAGTTTTATCAACAATTGCATGTTACAAAACTTTTTGCTCAAAGTTCAAACTAATATAACTGATACAAGTGATATAGGAATGCTAGTTTCAAGAATTTAAATTATATCAACTAGAACAAATATACTTATTAGTGTACAAAATGACAGATAAACACCAAGTAGAATGCGCTAACTGTCTTCTATATACAAAGATCATTCGAACGTTGTACATGCAAGCTCTAACAGCCGACCGAGAAATGCATAGGGGAATAAACGGAACAGAAACTTCTGTCGAATTACATACAAATCTTTATCGGGGTAGAGTACGAGTAATATCTCTAAATAATCAGAACAAAACTATGAAACTAGCAATGCGGTTGCAGCCACTCCTGAATCGCTGAGCGAAGTGCATGGTTGGGAACAAGGTTTTGGTGTTCAAGCTTAAGATTTGTCACGGGTGATTTTTCATGCCCACTATCTAGCCATCCTCTAATAGCCTCAGCTTCATAAGTAAAACCATCCGCAGCCACATGTGGTTCTCGCATTACTTCCTGCAAATTTTTGAGTAACGGGACATTCATTTACTGACACTTAACTAGGGGAGGTATTATCTGTATATGAGTCCGCTGAAAGAAAACAATAGAAGAGGAATGTACCTGAAATATGGGACATATAAAATATGGAGGAGGTTGACAATGCTCTCCAGGACCCAATCGGAATGATGAAGATGAACCACCACATGAAGACCTCATGGGCTCAAGTACCCTCCAAACATCTGACACAAGGTCTGCTCGGTTCTTTCTATTCATTTCACAGCACCTTAATGCCACACAAGCTAATTGCTCAGCTTGCACAAATGGCCAGTCTCCAGCCAAAGGATCAAAAAGAGTAGTTAGTTTTCCACCATCCAAGGCATATTGAACTTCCTTTGTTATCCCCAAGGCTGACCTCCCAGTAAGTAGTCTCAAGAGTATAATTCCAAAAGAATAAACATCTGATTTCACTGTAAGCTCTCCTGTAGAGAGGAACTCAGGATCCATGTATGCAAAAGTTCCTTTTGGATCAGTTCTACAACACAATGTTGTATTATTGCTTGAACTTTCAACACGAGATAACAAACGACAGATCCCAAAATCACTTAGTTTGCTAACAAAGTTGGCATCAAGGAGAATATTAGCTGGCTTCAAATCACCATGTACTATGCTGTGAGGTCTATTGGAATGAAGAAAGATGAGGACGGAGCATAATTCTGTGACAATACGTATCCTCGTTTGCCATGACAATGGGGGACTGTTGTCCTTGCAGACGAGCCTATCTTCGAGGCTTCCATTTGGAAGATATTCATAGATGAGAGTCCAAGTGTCTGGGCAGGCTCCAATGAGCGTGACAAGGTTGGGATGCCTCAACTTGCTTAATACATCAACCTGATAAACAAATGAATGATGAATCTATTCAAGTTGGTTTTTTTCAATAATTATGACTAGCAAACTACTGGTAGAATATGTCAAATACTTGTTTCTTAAGAGGGGAGGTTTCATCACACGATCATGGAACTCTATCTATGTTATTCATACTTTCAAACACTATCTTCTGAACTATAAATTCTTCATACCATCATTTATCATAAATGAGGAATGCACAAAATATGAAATTAAGACATCATAACAGAATATTGTGCTAAAGTTAGTTTCCCCATATTCATTGTATTACATCGTGCTGAATTCAGTATTTACTTCATGAAATCAGTACACTACAGTTATGGTTTTAACAATTACAACTGCTGAGTGCTTGATAAATAGTTAATAACAGAGAATTTTTTTATTTTTTTTAATTCTGAGTGCCTTATTCACGCCAGCCACCCCGTGATAAAGGCTTGGTATTACGAGGAAAAACGTGGTTCCATTCCCCATTCCAACTATCTTTTGCTTAAAAAAAAGAATTATACCTTCACAACGATCTATCTATTCCTCTACCATTGTTCATGAGGTTATATTTTAGCAATATAACATACATACATTAACACATCACAATGTCACACTCTGATTCTAGTACTGGACAAAGAATAAACATAAAATAGCTATTCTTTTAATTATTACTATTATAACATCTTGCTTTGATTCAATACTAATTCTGTAATTTAATATGCACATAGTTTATATTCAATGATTTCTAAAAGACATTACCTCCTGCTGAAATTCTGAAGGGCCTTGCATACTGTAGGCATTTAGCATTTTTATAGCCACCTGAGTGTGGCGCAAAATACCTTTGTAAATGCTTCCATAGCCCCCTTCCCCAATCTTGAGAGAAAGATTGAAGTTTTGAGTTGCTTCTTCAATCTCTGTGAAAGAGAACTCGGAGAAAAACTGAGGCAGGTTTGTGGTTGTGGCCTCCCCTTGTTTCTTCCTCAGCTCCTCAGCTTCTTTAAGTGCATTGTCACGTTCCATTTGCAACTCATCCCTTTCTCTTTTACAATTTCTTAGTAGTTCTATAGCAGAGATAATCTTCTGCTCTAATTCCTGCACGATCTTATCAGATTCTTGAATTTGGCTATCCAGTACAGATTTTTGATTTTGTGCAGACTCCAGTTCTATCATCACTTTACTATGCTGGTTCTTCATCATATCAAGTTCTTGTTTCTCTCTTGCTAGTAATTCTTTAATTTCTGTCCTCTGTTTTAACTCCTCATTATATAAGCTCTCTACTGCTCTGGCCTGTGAAATGAGGTGATTTGGAAATAAGGTTGCTGTCCAGAGTTTTATTAATAGGCTTCACCCTTTTTCCCCTATTTTGGCATGCAAATGACCAATATGATAGTGACCTTCAGTGATAAACCCGCTTAAAATGGTCAAAGACAGCCAATACCATATTAAATATGCATTGATTCTAAGAGGAACTATGACATAGCATTAGGTCAATTACCGGAAGTTAACAGTAAGCATCAACAGTCACTTGGATCCTAGATACAAGGTGCCTGTAGTATGTGTGGATTTTAGAGTATAAATTTGTATATAGAATATCCAGACAATATTATGGAAAGGGAGAGGAAAAAACAAAATTCATTAAGAGTAGCATCTGAGAGTTCTAAAGTATTTTTGTTTAATTCATAGGAACTAAAGGAAATAAATTTTACCCGGCGTATAGCATCAACAGCATCCTTTTCAGCCCTCCTACGCCGCAAGGCCTCCTGAAATGCTTCTTGCTTGGCATTTTCAGCCTCAGACATCACTTGATCAAGACGACCATAAATAGTATCATCTATACTTCCGTTCTGCTAGAATAAAAAAAGTTTTAATGGGTTGGTCAATATATTGGATCAGACAATAGTGTCAAACAGAGATTTTAAAACAAATTGCTTTAAGGGCTTTTTGCACAAAATCCCTGAGACATTTACATGAATCCTATGAATGATTATTTTGTACCTACCACTACACTTGGAGGGAATGAAAGTTGAAGGTCTTTGTCTGAATGACAAAGTGCATTTATGCCTGACCCATTCTCGTTCCCCTCACTTCTCACGTATGGAATCAAAGCAAAATCAACAACTGAATTTGAAGAGTGTGCTGAGTAACCTGATGGACCCCTTAATAAGGAATACCATTCATCATAACTGCGTGTTGCATCCACTCTGCTCCTTGGACTTGAAAGGCCTTCAGTACCATCTAGTGGGGAAACCTCGGCCATGCTCCCTCTAAATTTCTCAATATTAGATGATCTTACCCTACGGAATAAATCAAGAGCTGGATTGGTGAGTTTTACATGACCATTTGGCCTGAGATTAACTGACTGCGATCTCAATTGGGTTGCTTGTCCACTTTCAGTGCTTGAACTTTGTTGCAGCCATGAAGATTTGACTTCAACATCAGCTCCATTCAAACTTCTGAGATATTTTCACTTTTTTTATTATTGAAGATAATATGACAATTAGAGTTGTAGTGTCTCCCTAGTCAGTCACTAGTAAAGCATTTGTAATCTCTCGATAATAAAAAACTGTAACATTATAATTAAAAACATTTACTCTCCTCGGCAGAAAAATTAACACAATGTTTCGAAGTTTTGATAAATCTCTCATCATCACTATTCTAGAGAAGTCAATGAAATTTCAACTAAACCTGGTATAAATCAGGTTCCTTTTGCAGATAAAGTTTATGTCACAAGAAACAGGTGCATTTTCTCGTACGTAGATGGCTTTCTTTGATTTGATGTCCATCATTTTCCTGCATTGACAGGCTAATATTAAGCAATCTTATCTAATTTAAGCAAAATTGAGTTGCTCTTAAAACTTACACCTTCAAAATGAATATCATTATAATTAGCAGATATCAGAGGAAAGGAATTCAATAATCAGAATATAAATAACATAGTAAAAAGATTGTATGGAAAATCAATAGAAAAGTCATTATGTTCATACTTTGAATAGAACTTGGCTGCTGCAGCTCCCATAACAAGCTTCCTGATCTTATGCTGGGAGATAAGTTGGACAATTCCCCTTTCAATGGAGTCCATTTCAGTATGGACTTCCTTTGCCCGCACCTAAATTTCCATAACATTAGATTAAATTAATATTACATCCCATAATAAATTGCAAATGAAAAAGACAATTCCCATAAAATTTAGAAAAAAAGTGTCACACAAGTTACTAGATTATGTTATTTGTGTCATTTGACACTTAAAATATAAATGATATCATTTAGTTCTTTAACTTTAGAAAAACGACAAATTTAGGAAAAACTATATTATTTTAATTTTTTATATTAAATGATTAAAACAAGAGTCTTTTACAGCATAAAGATGGCAATTTATAAGAAAAATTCACAAAATATTTGTTTTAATATTTAATAATTTTTACTATTTTATTGATGACTGATTTTATTAAAAAAATATATATATTTAATTATTGTTAATTTTTCTTCAATGTTTTCATAAAAATTTAACATTTATTTTTGTTAAAGACACATTTTTAATAGTATTTTAATTACTTAACAAAAAAAATATTTTAATAAATAATCATTAATTTATGTATTTTATCCTTAATTGATCACAATTTTTAAATTAATGGAACTAAACGACATTACTTCTAATCTATAGGAATAAACGATACCAATGACATAATATAAGGAACATATACAACCTTGCTCTCTAAAATTTATCTCAATATATAGTTGTCACTAGGGGCATAGCCAAGATTAATATTTAGAGGGACATCACATGAAAATTCGATAGTGAAAATTAACAATTTTGACACCACTTGAATGACTATGGTAAAATTTATGAATTTTTTAATCGAGTTATAGAAAAAAATATATGGAAAAAAATATCAAATTTTTAATGTTTTTTTTTGTGTTTTTATACAGTTAAAATTAAAACTCAAAACTATGTAAATTAAGTTGTAACAAGACTAAATAACATAGTTTATCTATGAAGATGAACAAAAAAAAATTATAAATAAATTATAATAAACATGTAAAAAAAATCAAGTGAAAAAAATTTAAATAACATCAATATTACATGGTATAAATAGTAATGAATATTTATATAATTATATGTGATGTAATACGGAATTGTTAAATTTTTTGCAAGATGAAATGCATTATTTCTTAAGAAAAATTTAGAAAAACAACAAAATTACACCTTTAAAACTTGTAACTATACAAAAACACCCCTTATATCCAGTTCATGTTTTTTTTACTATAAGTTTGATCCATCATTTCACATTGAACGTCATCCAATTGGATGTTATTCAAATTGAACTACAACTATTTAATATTATTTAATATTATGTATAAGTTTTAGATGTTATTTAAAGGAATTTTTCTAAAATTTATGAGAAGATATCAAATATTTCTCACTCTTCGATTAGTAAAAGTTGTATAATAGTAGAGTAAAAGCGAAAAATATACTAGGAATGTAAATGAATACGTAATACAACAAAAGAAAAGAAAAAATAATATTCAAATAAAAAACTTAGAAATACACTAACTTTGTACCTCTTTTGAAAAGTTTCATAAAGGCAAAGAAATGCAAGGAAGATGTAAAAAAGACATAAGAAGAAGGAACCTTACCCCCATCCGGCGAAAGAAAAGAAGGCAGTCATCCAGGAACGTGAGCATGGTTTGTCTTTCAATTTCTCGGAATGCACTTACTTCCTGTTCCTTCATTGAGCTTGCAGGAAACTTTGTACCCACTAAACAACAAATTAAATTGAATATAATGAGTATTCAACATTTTAAACTGTTCCTTACCAGATTGCAGGAATCTGAGTTTAAATTCCCTCAATAAAAACAATCGACATATTGGATTAAGTTGTTCCCCAGAATTCCTTTTATAGATTTAATAAACTTGGCCTCGTGGGTACCAGTTTTAGTTGATTTTCTTCATCCTACTTGCTACTTTAATTTATAGTGATCACATAGCTAATAGAAAAATCCAAACAACCCATCAGATATCAACAGTCAATCTCTAGAGGCAATTCACTCTTGAGTTTATCAATAGGAGTGGCAAAAATCAAGTCACCCCTTAATACAAGTCATAAAGCATAAATGATATCAATTAGCAGAAATCAAGATTACAAAATTAGCTTCATATTAGACAGATTTCATAAAACACATGAATAAACACATACACAGCTTTTGTGTCAGTGTGTGTCAATATACATGTCCACCTAATTTCTATAAATAAACAGATAGACAAACACATGACGCCGACTTACTTAGAGGTATCATTTGAGCAGGCACATGAACATGAAGTAAGCAAATATTCTTCCCTCCTGAGTTCTGTAAAGCCCATATCAAAGTTGATTTGCTCTCTTTCACATCTTTTCCCACTGCAACGTACAGCATATCTTCAGTCACTGGTGACACTGGCTCCTCTATAATCTCTCCTCCACTATCCATGATTCCTGAAATATCAGGATACCTTATGCGTTCTATAGGTTGCGCAATTGCAGGTACAGCACTCACCAAAGCCATGGTCGGAGAACTTGATCACCAAATTATTCAACACATCCAATCAATCAATTCTTCGTTTCACACACTTTTTTTCTACTTCGATCTAAAAGCCCCCTTTATTTACTCAATTCAATCGTCTCACTGAAATCCAAAACCTTCAACTAATCAAAGGATAACATTTTACTAACTTCAATTGAGGAAACTAATCAACAAAATCCCACACTCTTCCTACATACTCCATTGCACAATCAAGCTTTTACCTCCAAAAATCTAAACTATCACTTAAACCTAACAAAACCTAATTTGTCATTTTATTAGTCAACCTCAAATGCACTCTCTATTTTCCTCCAAGATGTCCTCGAGATGAACAGGCTTTATCAGAAACAAATGAAGACGATCAACGGCTTAAAAAGAAAGACGAAAAAAAAAAACAAGGTGCTGAGGTCTCGGTGAATATGATTGGGTCTAAAAGGGGTTACTTGTCTTGTGCTACTTTGAGCCTCCAATAGGATGAGAGTCTTACTTGCATAAACAAATTAGAAGAAAGCTCTAATCTCATCTACACAAAAATAAATTAATTTTATTATTATTGATTTTATCTGATCTAATAGCGACCCTATTTATAACAATGTATGAAAAATAAACACGGAATATAATCGCAATGCGTTATAAATATCAACACTGAGAAATTAATTACATAAACAATTTATTGGCCGGCTCCCTTTCATTCTTTTCTGTAATTGTCTCCCTGTTTGCTGGCTCAGCTACATCCCAGATTAAACTTTTAAGTGAATCGGAGGGCTCCACCACTATAGTGACATTTTGCAGGGTAAGAATTCGATGAGGCCTGAGGGATTCCTATTATCCTCGATCTCTTCTAATCAAGCACTGCCAAGTGTCGATAGACAGTAAACTGTAAAGAATAATTATTTTAAATAACAATTCTAATGATATTATAACACTAACGACAAAAATAATTTTTTATAGTACCAAAAAATTGTAAAATGGAGAGTGGTTATATACGATTGAAAAAAATAATAGTATGTAATTAATATTAATATCATTTGAAAATTTATTTAAATTTTCTAATATTAAATTTGAGAGTTAATTACATGATATAATTAATTTTATAAATAAAATTTTGTTTTTAAATTATATAACGTATATACGTTGTTTGTCATATAAAGTAAATTTTTTTTTTCAAATCTAATAAATATATGTTTTTTTAAAATGAAATTAAAAATAAAATACATGATTGAATAGGTTTTAGTCTAGTAATAGATTTATTATTCTCTTATTTTAAATCATATGTTTGTATTATATAAAATTCTTTTTAATTTTAAAAGTATTTATTATTTTACTAATGGTTATTATTTATAATATTTAAAAAAAAAATTAAAAAAATGCTACAAATGATTTTTACGATAATTTGATATATTTTTATTTTATTAAAATTAAATGTTCTTATATTTTTCATTTTGAATGAATGAAATATTAATTTCTTAAAAAAATATATAATTAAATTTATTATTAAGTAATTATATATATAGTGGCGTTAGAAATAAAAATTATATCGGCAATAAGGTACTGCCTATATTTATTTATAAATACAATAAAAAATATATTCAATACATGAATGTTACTGAACGCATGAATAGATGTTCATTGCATCTATATACATTGAATTTTTTAAGACATCTATATGCATTGATTGTTAATAGGTTCATATAACATCTTAGTAAAAAAAATTGTTACCAGCTGTATTGATAAATATTATCGATAAAACTCAAGGGTCATTTTAAAAAGAAAAAAAAATATTGGGTAATTATACTGGTTATTATAGCTAAAATATTATGATTTAATAATTTTTTCATCAATTTAATCGATTAATTTTAAAAAGTAATAATTTATTTTAAATTGACAAATTTTAAGTATTTTTATTTATTTGTTCAACTTCATCAAAGTAAGTTTTAATATAAATATTTGTTAAATATATTTTTAAAATAAAAATTTTAAATAATAGAAAAAATATATATATAATTGATCATTTGGATATATTTTATAGCTTTTTCAAAACACGTGTATTAAATTTTCATAAAAACCTACTAAATATAAGTGAATTATTTTAAAAAGTTAATAGAATTGCTCACTTATTCGTCCTTTTAAAAAAATAAATATAAATTTTTATTTATAATTATATTACTTGCAAATAAAAGGCTATTATCGACAAAAATCAAGTGTGATATAGTTAGCCTTGTTCTTAAAACTCGAGTCATCTTTATGGCACCATCAAATTGCGCTCTCTGTAGGAAACCTGAAAATCCCACAATGCAGAAAAGAAATAATATGCGACATATTTATCCATTTATTTGAATGTGGCAATTGACCTAAACATGCTCAAACAAATACACTTTTAACTACCTAAGTTAGCTAAAGGTCTTATTTTCTTATTAAAAAAAAAGAATAAGAACGTAATTAATTTATGATAATGATAATAATTAATTTATCATAAAGATGTTTATGATAATGATAATAATTAATTTATATCAATTTTAAAAATATTTAAATAATAATTATCGATTATAAATGTGTAAATTTTCACACGATTTAACCATATTTTTCATTTTTTAATATTTATTTAAAAATATATTTAATTATAAAAAATTATATTTTAACATAATTATATTTAATATATTATTTAAAATATTAAAATTAATTTTTATCTTTAAATTATTTATCACATGTTTTTAAATAAAAATCAATCTAATTATTCAAAATATTATATATTTTATTATTAAAAGTATAATTTTATATGATTATATATATATATATATATATATATTTGGTTTTGATAAACAACAATTTAAGTATTGTATTAAACATCATCTCCCCATATATTATTGGATACATTTATTTAAAAAAAAAAACTATCATATTTTTACCGATAATCACATTTTTAGTTATTTATAGTTAAAATATTCATTTTGAAGTACCTTTTAGACTCCCTAAAATGTATTAAATGAGAAATTATTATTAATAACTAAAATAATAATAAATTTGTGATACATAATAATGATGTTTGGAAATGGACCTCATAAAAATTTATTTTTATTCCTTATATATGTATTATTTACTATCAAGAATAAAAATGACAAAAATATAGAATAAGTAATTAAAAGATACATTTTTAATAAAAAGAAAAATATTGATTTATCAATAATATATCTTTGTAGATTGTTAAATTTTAATCCATAAATCTTATATCTTAATTTTTAAATTCTAAATCCTAAACTTATTTTAATATTTTTAATATATATATATATATATATATATATATCCATCGTACCGAAAAAAAATTTATAGTTATTTTTTTATAGAGATTTCATCTATAATCAATCCTCTCAATATCAAAACCTGTATGTCCCATATATATCTTAAAAGCATATTTTTACGATTGTAATTAACATGTACAGTGGGAGCCCTCGGTGCATTCATGGGAATGGTAGTATGGATGGACGGACAAGTTTATATCAATAATTAAAATTATTTTATATTAATTTTAAATATATTATATAATAACTATTAATTATAAGTTGATAATAATTTTTTTATTTAATATTTACTTTAAAATATATTTATTTTAAAAATACAGTTCTTAACATTTTTTTAAAAAAGTAATATTAAAGTCTATTTTTTATTAAATAAAATAAACATTATCCGAATATATTGAAATTTAAGTCAATAATAATGTAAAATTTAAGTCAATAATAGTGTAAATAGAGAGTCATACTAGTAAATCTCAAAAATTAAACCTTAATATAATTCTTACTAACCATTTAATACATGTTTTTAAGAAAGATAAAAAATATAAAAATAAAAATAAATAAAATTTAATCTAACTATTCTAACTATTATGTATTTTATTATTAAAAGTGTATTTTTTATGTAATTATATGTATATAAAAAATAATATTAATATATATTTGGTTAAAATAAATAACAGTTTCAATATTACAATAAATATTCTTGTATTATGTCTTATCGTTTATAATTATTTTAAAAAAAATTAAATTTTTATAATTATAATCGTTTATAATTATTTTAAAAAAAATTAGATTTTTTAGTTATTCTATTTTAAGTAATAGTTATCAATTTTATAAATAAAATTTAATATTTTATTTATTTATTATATTTAAAATATAATTAGTAATAGTTATCAATTTTATCTCTTTCTTTTATTTATTTATTTGATTATTCTTTTGTTTCATCTATCTGATCCTCCCTATTTCAAAAATTATCAAAAATGATTATAAAAAGATAAAATTAATTTTTTTAACTCAAAAAATATAAACTTGTATAAGTTTTAACACATAATAACTGATTTATAAATACATAGTAACTCAAAAAATACTAAAATTTGTGTTCACATGTTTTATTTCTAACATTTTTTTAAGTTTTAGATTTGTAATGTATTTTTCAATAATTAATGAACCTGTAGTGTCTCACCCAAAAGTTAATAAATTTTTTATATATTTTAATCATAATCATTAAATTATTGGTACCCTTCATAATATATATATATATATATATATATATATATATATATATATATATATATATATATATATATATATATATACGAAATACTATAAGTTATCATAATTTATTACACCATTATATCTTAATAAGTGTGATTAAAAATAATAATTTTCTCTCCCATGTTTCTTATAAATTTGAATGATAAATATACGATGGTGTAATAATTTATGGATATTAATCATGGTATGTGTATATATATAACAATACAAATTGATATAATAAATGATATTAACGAATCATCTTAATAATAAGTTAATCTAAATAAATGATATAAATATTATCACATTTTAAAATTTAAATTTATTGAATAACTACTAAAATAAAATAAAAAAACATATTTACCATTAAATTAAATGGACTCAAATAAATTATTGAAAATAATTTGTATAAAAAACGATCACCGTATATATAATTTGTATGTATATAATAATAATTTTTTATACATGTATATCACAAAGATTGAGATTTGAAAGAGAATGAATAGAAAAAATTAATTCTTTAAATCTTTAATAGTTAAGATATGAAAATATAATAAAATTGGGTAATATTTTGTAATAATTAATATATATATATATATTAAGATAATGTAAATAAAAATTGTATTGTTATACAAAATTAAAACTTGAATAAGGATAAAAACATTTTATTTTATAAGTAACATCATGATAAATGAACATGAGAATAAAAATAATTTAAAAATTAGAAACTATAAGATATGTCATATTATTAAATATAAGAGTATTTTTATTTAAAATTGATTTAGATGTTATGTAGAGTTATAAATAAATGGATAGAATTTAGGATTAGAAGTTAAAAGTGCATTATAAAATAATAAAAGAAGGTTTTTCAATTATTTCTTACATGTTTTTAAATAAATATCATATATATATATATATATATATATATATATTATTACATATTTTTAATTTATTAAATATGAATCTAAACTCATGCATCAATACTATCCAATCATCCTAATGTTTATATCTTTTTATTTTTCTATAAAATGTTTTTACCTCTCTCACAAGCTTAGATTCCTATATATTTTCCTATAAAATGTTTTTTACCTCTCTTACGAATTCCTCTCTCTCTCTATATATATATAATAGATTTTAAAGTTGTTATAGTATTTAATCTTTATACAAAAAAAAAAATACAATATATTAAACACAAATATGTTGTGAGCTAAAGAAAAACAAGAAGTGAACTTATAAGTTAATTTATATAATTTATTTTTGGATATTTATTTGACAAAATTAATTTATATTTTTTTATAATTATTTAATAAAAATGATGTAATTGTTATAAATATAAAATTAAAATAACATTATAAATTATTTTAAAAAAATAATATTATAATTTTTCTTGTAGTTTAATTTTTTTGAATTATATGTATAAAATGTGTGTATATATATGTAAGTGTTTAGTTGTTTAAATAAATACAAAAAAATAATAATAATTAAACACTGATATATAAAAAAGAACTATAAAATTAAATGATAATATTGTAAAAATAAACTTTAAGTGTAATTTAATTCATACATGAGTTAAATAAAAAAAATATAATCATAATTTCATAGTAATATTTAAATGTAGAGTACTTTGTATAAAATGTAAACTTAAGTATTGATATTGTTATTATAGACATCACATTTGAAAATTAAAATTTTTAAATTCATAGTTAAATTTAAGAGTTTTGATATTATTATTTTATATAAATGATTTTTTAAAATAATAAATTTTAAATTTATTATCTTAAAAAAAGAGACAATGACAACTAAACATTACATATAAAAGTATAATTTTTTAAATTTATAATATAAATTTAAGAATTTTTGTATTATTATTGTGTATAAATGATACTTTAAAAATCTATTTTTTAAAATTTATAATATAAATATATCTTTAAAAAAGACCATGATAAGGACAAAAAAACTTAATTAAATGTAATTTAATAATGCAAAAGTTAGATAAAAAGTAGTTATAAACTTATAGTAACATGATAAGCACGTAATATTTTATATATAGTATAAATTTAAGTTTTGATATTATCATTATATATATTTTATTCATTAAAGATATGTAAGTGAGAGTTAAAAAAAGACATTAACAAAGATAATGAAAATAAAACTTATTTAAGTTGTCAATAAATAAAAAAATTATTTATGTGTAATTTACAATCAAATGGTAAGTATAGAGATGTTATCGTATAAAAACATAAATTTAAGTATGGTTATTATCATTATATGTATTATGTTTAAAAATTTAATTTTATAAATTAATAATATAAATTTTAAAATCTTAATATTATCACCGTGTATAAATGATATACTAAAAATTCAATTTTTACATGTTGTTTTAAGAATTTAATAACTTAAAAATGATTCGGTCCTAATTTTATAGTTAATTGATAATTATAGAGTAACACGTTTTAAAATATAAACTCAAGATATTATTATTATATATATTATATTTAAAATTTTAATTTTTTAATTAATAATATTAATTTAAAAATATTGATATTATTGTTGTATATAAATAATGTTAAAAAACAAAACAAAGAAGTAGGAGAAAAAAAAGTACAACGAACAGCAACAACGTCAAAAACTACCTCTTTTCATATCAATTATATAGATATAAAAAAATATTTTTATTTTACTAACTCATATTTCCCAGCCACAGTAAATACTCAGCAGACAAATTGTAGTTGGAGAAATAGAAATAACACAAGTTGGGTATTATTATTTATTATTATTATTATTATTATTATTATTATTATTATTATTATTATTATTATTATTATTATTATTATGCTTAAGGACTAAGGTCCACCAGATTAATCAGTTATATATCTTTCAAATAAATATTCGCTACGTCATTGATGAGCATAATAATTTTCGAATAGCTAATTTATTATTTATTAATTATAAACGTCATGTATCTATGATGACATTGGTTTCGATAAATTGATTCTATCGTTGAATTACGAAGGAATATGGAATATATTAAAGAATATCCTATGTACATTTGCAGACTAAAGATATTTATAATGATCAATATAAATTATGCATTCTTGACCAAATATATATATATATATATATAAATTATGCATTAAATTAATAACGTTATAATTTATTAATTCGACAATTTGATAATGAAGCTGGCTTTCATTTAGGTTTCAATTTGTATACGTAAATACTACAATAGCCAATGAAAATCTACTTGTGCATGATCTTTTAAAAAAAATAAACTAAGCGTTTAAGTATGTGTTGAGTAATATTGTTTCATATTTGCACATCAATATTTCAAATCAAAATAAATTAAATAATTAGAAAATTATTTTATTAATATATATGTTTATACGTTATTTTTTATCTTAAATAATTTTATCTAAATTTTTATATTAATTATCCTATATTATTTTAAAAAAATAAAAATCTAATTATATAATTTGATAGTTATTATCGTTCTATTTTAATATTTTTTAATAATTTGATCATTATTTTATTAACCTATTAACTATATAAGTATCATAATTTGTTATTTTAATTTACATAAATAGAATGATGTTAAATTTAATCAATAAATTCATTTATAGTAAAATACAATATTTTGTTCCTCATATTAGACATGTAATTCTTTTGCACTTTATTATTGTATATAAAGTAAATATGTGAAAATAATATATTTTGTTAAATAATAATATACAAGTCAATTACATATAAATTATTGAAGAATAATTATATGATTTTATTTAATCTTAATTTCTTAATTGTAAATTTATACAAATATCATATACACTACAAGAAAATGGGTCTTAAGTGGCAAAACATTTTGTCACAAAAAAAAAAAATTAAAGTTAGCTAGAGGCAAAATATTCTCACCACTAATTTACCACTATAGTATCATTACAAAAGGTGAAAGTAACGGTAAATATAAGTTTATATGAAACACTATTAATTAAAGATAAATATTTTTGCTCTATTTATCCATACTGTTTATTTATCTTTACCATTAAATGTCTACATACAAGGTATAATATTTCATTACTAAAAAGTAGAGATTCATAGCTAATTATCTATACAAGAGTCAAAGTATTTTGTTAGTAATATCAGTAAAGATTTGCTACTAAATGTCTACGTAAAAAGACAAAATATTTTGTCATTAAAATAGTAAAAAATTACCACTAAATGTCTTTTATAAGAGACAAAATATTTTATTAATAAAGCAGTAAAAATTTACCATTAAATTTCACTGATTATAATTATTTTTTATTAATATAATATAAAATATAAAATTAAATATAATATAAGATCATGATATCATTTTTTATGGTTTTCATATTATTAATATAAAATATATCCTTAATGTATTTATAAATATAAAAAATATACTTAACAAATAGCATAAGTTAAATGCCCATAATAACTCAAAAATATTACAAAAAAAATAATAAACTGAGTCTTATTTTTTAAAAAAAAAAACCCATAACAATGACAAGGGTGAAAAATAATATAATTGACAACTTTATAAAAGTGGCCTGACATGTTTCATGACTGTATTTGAAGTTACAATTAAACAATTAACTCTTTTTGTGTTCCTATTTTCTCATATTTGTTTCCAGTTTAATATTGTTGAGGTTATAATAATTATTGTCTCTTTCAAATATATACAAAAAATGACCTAATGAATTTGTGATTTAAATCCAGACATAATCTAAGAAAATGAAACATCATCCATCCCATTGCAGACAGATATAAAGTTAAACTTCTATAGTAACTTCTTGATCATTCAACACTTTTACCATTAATTTATAATAAATACACCTAATGAATTCTTATTTAGGTTATCAACTATCAAAATAATTACAATTGAAATACAATTTGGTCTATTTCTAGACCATATTTGTCCATTTTAAGAATATTTCTCAGATGAATTATATACTCGCTTTCAATATTTAAACAATAAAATGATAAATATAACAAATTTATAAATTATATTCTCAAGGGAAACTAATACATTTTATGCAATTCTTAACATCTTATTTAGCATTTAATAACAAATACTAGAATTTTCAGAACACATACGACTCAAAAACAGTAAGAAGAATCATAAAATGTATTAACTTAGAAAAATATCTGTCATCCTTAAACAAAACATAGATATAAATTATTCTTTTATATCCATATGAATATGGATGTCTTCTTTAATCATCATGTATAGTCCTAAAAGCTAGTTCACCAAAATGTCTCCTTTTCAAGCCAACTGTGCCAAAATAGATGTTATTGTTATTCAGGATCACTTGCTTTAAGTATCCTGCAATGGAATATAGAAATAGTTTAAGGACTTCATTTCAGTATGATATCATAAAGATTAGGACCAAAAAAATAAGAAAATACCTCACCTAACATCGATAGCAGAAATATGAGTATCTCAATTAATATTAAGTACACAAGAAAACACACACACACAATAATATTGGAAGGAGACTAGCAGCTAATTGCAAAATAAAAAGAAGGCCAAACCTTTTTTATGCTCACCCATCATGGCTTCCTCTTCACTACCCACTTTGACAGCAACGAGTAGCAACAGAAGCACCATTACCAGCATCCTTATTATCAGGATATCTGACAACCACAACAGGACAAACACAGTGATGAACACAGTAATCAGTCTGCCATTGCTACCTCGTCTAATAGCCCCAATTCCTTGACTCCCCGTAATGACTGCACTGAGACCTAGTTTCCCAACCTCCAAGCAAAGCCTCTCAACACATTATGGATCTTATAAGGAATTTGAGCCTCCTTCAAGGGCTTAGCAAGATCATCGTAGGTGTTGATGGAGAGATCAATTGAACCCCAATCGGCGCTGAAGAGAACAGTGGTAGGACTGATATGGAGGACGATGATGGCATCACCGGGAGGATATAACCATCATCATGTGAGGCGATGGCGTGAGGAGCAACAAGTTTGTAGAACAACAACGCCCTTTGAGACAAACTCTAAGGTTAATTTCCAATCTAAATTCATCTACAAACAAAACTCAACAGAAATCAACCCTCTTCAGTTTCACACTCCCAAAAATATTTTTACAGTGTTTCTGGAATAATAAAAGGCAAAGATATGAAACTCACCTCAAAGCCGACGATGGGCCGTTGAAGAACGTCATGGAAGACGATGGGTTTGATGAGTAAATTGGGAGACGATGGATTTTATGGAACTCGGTGGGAGACGATGGCTAAATGAAAATCAGAGCGAGTAGATATCGGTCCGAGTGTAATTAATTTAAATTAAAAAATTTACATATATTATCAGTATGGCTCAGGTAGATTTTGCTCAAAAATTATAAGGTGACAGAATTTTTCTTAGATGGGCCGCAAGGCCCGCAACCGCAGCAGCAACAAAAATCGTTACGCTGTCACCCTTTTTTAACTCAAGCTTTCACCTTCGTGCACATACAATGTAAAAGTTAGCATGTTATTATTTTTAGAAAGAGAAATCAAAGAGAGGACATAGAATCGAAAGAAAATATGAATCTCTTATAAAATCTGTATATATATAAGACATTATACATATATGTGTCAATCATATAAGAATATACGTTCCAACGAGTTCAGAAAATACATATGTAAAAGTATAATATAATCTTAAGATCAACCAATTTATGACTCGGTCTAATAATCGGTCTTCTAATACCCAAAGCTACTATACATAGATACTGGTATCATATGAGTATCGTTGTGGACGCGGGTACAAACTAGACTTTCCTAGGTTAACATGTTTGATGGCTCGGGCTTTAGGTCAATTAATATGTTCAAACATTAAGTCCCTTACTCTTTTAGCTCGATTCTTCAATTGGGGTGGAAGAGTAGCAACTGTGCATCAAATTTGGAATGTTTGGTGCACTTAATAAATGTTTGCAGTTAATTGAAAAGAAAAAACTTGTGCCTTTATATAAGGAGGAGCCAAGAAATTATTCATTTCATCATTTCCAGGATATCAAATGGAAATTGGAACAAAAATGTTCTATCCTTTCAACTTAGGCCATATAACTTCTCTGCTTGGTTGGTAAGAAAAATACTTCGGTATGTACTTACTTTTGCTTGGGTTGTTAAGGATCACTCCTCGAGTTTAACAGTTTTTTATTCCTTTCAAGTCAATCTCTAAATGCACTCATCTTTTACTTTGAAAGCACGTCCTTAGGTAACTTTTATCTCCTCGTACCTTACCATTTTGTGTTCTATAATATTTTGTAGAGACCATACATAGAGAGTTATTGTCATGGGCTACTAGAAATGTAGTCATACCCTCGTGCTCCTTGGGCTCTTCCTTTTGGGAGAGTTCTTAATACCCCAACTACTCGGGTTAGATAGAAAGTGATACATCTAGGTCCTCTAGCAAAGCGAGCACCTCGAGCGAAAGGAAATATCTGAGCCCCCTAATTCTACGTTTACATCTCGACTATATATTACATCTACTATTAGGTTGAATATACCTCAGATCTAGATATCGATCTCCAGATTATGGAGAAAAAATATAGGAGGAAAGGCACCAGTGAACCCACAAGTCAAACCAAAGGTTAGGAAGCCAAGGTCAAATCTAATGGTTTATCTCTCTATGATGAGGAGAGGCTAAGAAAGATGTACGATATTTTCTCCTCAGTTCAAATAAAGATCCCTATATTGGGTGTTCTTGATAGCGATCCACCTCCAGTTGGATGAACAAATTTTCATGAAAAGGCCTTGTGTTTAAGGGTTAAATTCCCATTATACCATTTTATAAGGGAGTTCTTAGCCAGGATGTAGCTTGTGCCAGAACAATTGATGTCAAATGGGTGGAAGTACCTTCTCTGTTTTACCTTCATATGTTGAGAGCTCAAGGTCTAGCTGGAAATGCCTAAGTTTAATGAAGCATATGTATTAAAGAAATATCCCACACACACGAAGAGGGTTTATATATCATTCAAGTAAGACTTGGGCATAAATGTGATCCTTACCAAGAATGAGAATAACTTGAAGGATTACTTTTTTTATGTGTTTGGCCGATGAGAAATGTCCAATAGTGACGCGAGATTGATAAGGAGCACCTAGGATGACACTATACTTGTGATAAGGAATATGGGTTCCCTTATCATGACCTTGAGCCTAAACGCTAAACAAATATTAGTTGATATCCAAAACTATTTGCTTGAGAAAACACATTGGAGGAAATTGTTGAACATATTGCACTTTGTTGCCTATGGGTTAATGAGATGAGGCTTAGTGGAACAGCCTCACAAGATAATCCATAAACCTCGGGTACTGATGAGCAGAATCGGGATTGCCAAAAACTTTGATGCCATCCCCGGCAACGGCGCCAAAAACTTGATGAGCGAAAACTGACATCGCCGATTCTGCCAATACTTTGGTTTTATATTTATAAAACTCTTGCAAGTGCACGAATCATTTCGTAGAAAATGAAAAGTATACTCCCAAGGTCGATCTAAGGAAGGAATGTATGTGGTTTTTAATTTATTATTCAAACTTTTAAAAACGAAATTAAATCCTAAACATCCTGTCACGATATTTTGGGGTTTTTGTGTTTTTAATCTAATTATAGAAAATTAAACATAGATTCAATAAACATTCATGCAAATTTTATCTTTTATAAATAATGGAGTATTTATGGATATAATAACTAAGTTAATTATGCTTGCTCATATTATTTAGGTTATTAAAGATATGAATTGATATTTATTGATTCTCCCTTTTTTGTATGAATACCACATTTGGTGGGGTTAAATATTCTTTGTTAACTAAACAAATCAATTAACACCTATGGGTGGGGTTGATAACTAATTTGGTTAATTAAATTAATTTCTTTTTCTAAGAGATTGAAAATGAACCATTTAAATGCCACATTTGGTGGGGTTAGACAGTTTAAACTTTATTCAAGGTGTCCAAATTAAACCTAAGAATTTAGTTATTCGAGTACTAACTTTCAAGTTTTAAAACCACTACTGAAAACGTGTTGTTAATACATTTTCAGATAATAATTCTTATAAAAACTTTTGAAATAGAGCTTCACTCTAACTACTGGGCGATTGTACCAACAAATAAAAGAGCACTACTCTAAATTAGACCGGATAACTAAACCTTAAAATCTAATTTTCAGATTTAAGTTTGTAATGAAAAATAATATATTTCTTTCTAACATTCTTAATATAAAATCTTAAATAAAAATAAAATCAATTCATTTTAGAGATTTTTATCCATTTAATATTTCGCAAGCATAACAACGTTATTATTATATCATTTTTACAAACAGCCAGCACAGTTAAATTTAATCACAGACAAATTAAATATAACATGTAAGAAATAAGCATAAAAAATAACTGCAAAGAAAATAAAATCCTTACAGTACTTCGATGCTATTCCCGTAGCTGGAAAACCTCCAAACAGAATTTGCACTCCTATTTATTGAATCAAAAAGCTAATAAATTACAAAAACATAACTAGTTCTTCCCAAAGAGGGAAGAACTCTAAAACTAAGAGAAACTAGCTAAAACATAAGAAAAACTAAAAAACCTAAAAACTAAGAAATGGAGAGAAAGAAAGAAGAGAGAAGTGTATTTTGATGTGTGTTATGAAGTGAAGAGAAGGGGGTATTTATAGGTGAGGATGGAGAGAAAAAGTGGGTGAAATTTTTTTAAAAAATGGTGAAAACGCGTAGTGCAAATGGTGAGGTCATTGATGACGTCAGCATGACGTCGTAGGGCGGCCGCAAGTGAAAAATGGGCGAAATGGCGTCGGCGTGTGCACGGCGCGCGTGAACGATGACAGCTACGTTGCGCGTGGAACTGAGTAAAGCGCGCGCGCACGTGTCTTGCGTCAGCGCGGCCTCGGCTCTGGCGTTAGCGCGTGACGGGTCTTCCGGCGCGATTTTCTCCTTTTTGATATTTTTGACCTTTTCGACCCATTTTGTCCAATTTTTCCATATTTGTTGACCTTTCCCCATTTATTTATTAATATATTTGTGATGTATTGCTTCAAGTATTCCTTTTTAAGTCTTTAAGTGACGTTTTTAAGCGAAAATACCTGAAAAACAATAAAAATACCCGTGATTCCGAAAAGAAAAATTTATATAAATATATGATAAAACATATAAATATATATATTTTTAATCAATTAATGTGCATAAAATCATGGTAATTTTAGTGCTTTTTGAGCACTCATCAGGTACCCACAAAATCTAAGACCCCTCCCACGGACTTTGGGGGAAGGTTTAAAGTTGTCTCAAATGATGGTGAACTAGCTCCAATCTCACTTTTAATAGCCCATTCTTTGTTTAGACTGAGCCTTAAAAATCTAACACCCTATTCTTTTGTTTTTGTACATACTATAGAGTTTAACGTTGATACTTTATTGGTGTGGCTTCAAAGAAGGTTTCCAAATAAGGAGTGAGCTTTCAAAAAAGAATAGCTCCCTCCCAAGGAATGAGCTTCTTTAAAGGAAAGAAGAGATGCAAGTTCTCTGCGCAAAAATATCACTCCTACTCAATCCAAAAAGAAAATGCATGTAACCATCGAGAATCCAGTACTTGTGCCTACCCCTTGAAATTGTTGGGCCCTTGATAGCATCCCTAGGTCAACATATTCCCACATCGATTATCTCGAGCCAACAAATGCCTACCCTCTATGAGAGACTCAAGGAGGAGTAAAGGTATTAATGACGACCTCACTATAGAAGTTGAAAGAGTGGATTTGTACAAGGGCATGGCTCCAGAAAGGTTGGAAAACTATGTGGATAACCTCCTTTACATGGTACATAAGAAATAACTCGATACCATATGTAAGGATGCTGATTCTGGGGTCGTTCTCAACAGACTCTGCATCAAGTGAGTATCACCTCAAGCTTTTATTTGTTCCATCATGAGTTTTTATATTTTTCTCACCTCACGTTCCATTTCCATCATTTTTAGGCCTAACTCATTCATGAGCTTAGTAGAGTTCAAGATGTGGAGAAGTTGAAGTACAACCTCGTGGGAAAAAAGAGAGCAATGACTCTACTCAAGCCAATAATGTTGTGTTATTTGGAAAGGTAAATAATTGGAAGGGCGAGGCCATCGACAAAGAGGAAAAATTGGCTAAGGCTATACATGAGTTGAATGAGAACTTGAGGTTCTTTGAGATGCCCAATGAGGCCTAGAGAAAACTTGAGGCTAAGGTTAAAGCTTATAAGTGTGAGCTGAATGATGCCAAAAACACATTTTCTTGACGCTATGACCAAGTAGTTCTCTTTGAGTGTTAAGATTGGGTATAATTTGGCTATATACTCCCTCAAAAAAGAATCCAAAAGGAAAAGGCATTGGCCAAAACTATCTCAGATCCTCAACATCTCAGCTATGCCACCGTAGTCCTCACACAAACTCAAGATGTGGGTGATGAGCAGGGTAAAGACTTCGAGACAAATGATGGTGAACCTGGGGTAGGAGATGAACAAGTTAGAGATGGAGATAAGTATCCTTAGTTATTTAGCGGGCCCGAGTCCCTTTATTTTTTAAAAGGCTTAACACCTCATTTATTCTGTATAAATGAGAGTTATTCTTGTAACCCAGCACACTTTGTTGTTAATAAGATTTATTTTGAGAAGTTTCTATTGTATATATATTTGTTCATTTATTGTATTTATTTATAATGTTGACCCACCTTATTACTTGCTAGGACATTTGTCATAATGTTTGTTCCAATGTTATTCCTTATAAAAAAGGATCAGGGATACTAGTAATTCAAATATCCTCTTTTGTTTGAAGCAACTAAAATATTTACTCCATCTTTCTTATTTAAACCTTATGAATTTTGATCGGGAAAATAAATTCTCAAGTCGAGCTTTAAAACTAGATTACTGTAGGCTGAACAACAAGGTAGATAAATTAAAGGCCGAGTTGTACAACCATAAGGATAAGCTCTCTTTTTATGAAGAGACCAAGTGTGAGCTCGATTCCTATAAGGAGTAACTATCTCAAACTCAAATTCATGAAAGAAGAACTATGACTAAAATGGCAGCTCTAATTGATTGGGAATCCCATTGGGCGAAATTTTACATGAAACGACCTGAAGGAGTGTTCCTCAAGGTGTTGGGTGTTGTTGAGGAATTGGAAAATTGAATTGTTCACTTGAGCTTAGCCTCTACCAAAGTGTGAGGAAATATTTGCAAGAAAGTTTTCAAGATTCAGGTTGAGTTTTTATCCTTAGTAGAGAAGGCAAATGACCCAAAAACTGGTCATGCCTCCAAACACCTTAATAATTTTTAATAATTTTGGTAGATAGAGCTCCTTATTAATGAACTTTAAAAGCATTGTAAGTTCGATCAATAAAATTTATTTTTAATAGAATGAACTTGTGAAGCTCGATCAATGCAATAGACCTGTAGCCTAACTTGGGCAATTGTTGTAGTGATCTACTCAATCTATGACCAATGTGACCAACTTGTGACGTGAAATCTTAAGGGAAAGTGCTCTACCTAGTTTGTGACCAAGGTGATCGACTCTCTAATATCACCTTGTTAGAGCGCTCGACCTAATTCTTAGCCGAGGTGATCAACTTCTAATATAGATTCTTAAGGGAAAGTGCTCTACCTAGTTTGTGACTAAGGTGATCAAATCTCTAACATCATCTTGTCTAAATGATCTAATTGGTTTCTTAATAAGGTGATCAACTCATTAAATGGAGCCTCAAGAAAGAGTATTCTCCCTAGTCTATGATCAAGGTGATCAACTCTCTAACATCATCTTGTCAGAGTGCTCTACCTGGTTCCTAACCAAGGTGATCAACTTATGTTTTAATAGAGAATGCTCTACCTGGTCTATGACCAAGGTGATCAACTATCTAACATCATCTTGTTAGATAGCTTTATCTGGTTCCTAATCGATGTGATCAGCTTATGATGGAGTCTTAAAGGAGAATGCTCTACCTAGTATATGACCAAAGTGATCAACTTCCTAACATCATCTTATAAGAGCGCTCTACCTAGTTCCTGACCAAGGTGATCAACTTGTGATATGGAGTCTTAATGAAGAGTGCTCTACCAAGTCTATGACCAAGTTGATCAACTCTTTAACATCATCTTGTTAGAGCACTCTACCTGGTTCCTGACTGAGGTGATGAGCTCATGACATAGAGCTTTAAGGAAGAATGCTCTACTTGGTTTTTGACCAAGGTGATCAACTCGTAACATGGAATATCCATGTACAATAGCATATTTGCTCACCAAAAGTTATTACACACACATATATGGGGTGATACATGAAGATGATAAATCAAAGTACATTATAAGTGATACTTTTTCAAGTGTTGAGCATGCCAGCTCATGCTATATTCTGCTCCCTCCATTATTTTCAATAAATAGGACCCTTATGGTGTCACCACACTTATTTGGTATGAACCCTCCCAATTGCGCCCAACTTTCCAGCCATTCACTCTTCCTTGTTAGGGAAGACCCTTATAAGGACCTAATTACCGAGGGCGAAGGATTTAAAGCATATGTCTTTGTTGTAATAATCTATCACCCTCCCTTTCTATTCAACCATTTTCCTTAAGGCTTCATCCTTTTTTTTCCTTTGCTAGAATTAATTTAATTGCTCTACTTGTGGTGTTTTGATTTTCAGTTAGGGTTGATCTTATAGTGAGCACTGTTGTCACGTCCCGCCCCAAACTGCCCCTAAAAATCCAAATGATGGCTGCCTAAAGGATCTAGACACATGGAAAGTTATAGAGTTGCCTAGAGAAGTCTAGAAAGGGCTGGAGTTGGATGGACTCAACTCAAGCTTGAAGACCCTAGAATGTTCTAGAGCACACTGGAGGGTGCTAGAATGGGTTGGAATATTCTAGAACGCGTTGGATGGTTCGGGAAGATTGTAGAAGCTGCTGGAAGCTTGCGGAACATCGCGGAAGGTGCATGAAGGAGCTAGACAAACCTAGAAGGCTCTAGAGTTGGATAGAAGGTCCTAGAACCTCAGCGGTGTATCACATAGAACTCTCTTGTATATTCTAGAGCTGTAAGGATCTAGAGAAATGTGGCGTACTCTGAAATTTGTTGACACCGTAAATAGACACTTAATCTTCATTTGTAATCATCGGGAATTCTTAGCAATTGTATCATAAACTCTCTCAGAAGCAATACAAAGCATTCTTTTCAAACTCTTTCAATTCTCTTTTGGAGTTACATTTCGGATTCAAAGGCGGGGCTTAGTGCAGCAACGGACCAGCTAAGTCTTGCACGATCGCTACTTGAGAAATTAAGGTCGTGACAGTTGGTATCAGAGCATTAGGTTGAAGCAATCTTACTCTTGGCATTATGAAGAACGTTGGTCCATCTACTCCAAGTGTTGATGTTCCACCTATGGAACGTGGACGTGAGGAAGTCCAGAAACCATCGAAGGAATCTCGAGCCAAGTCGAAAGACATACTTTCTAGCTTGGAGGCACGAGTTGGAAGTGCGCAGGACAGCTTGGGGGAGCTGTTTGACCGAGTGGACAACTTAGGGGAGCGTTGCAATGGCGGGGAGGCCGAGGATGTGGAGATCCATGTAGCGGTTAAGATGTCACTCAACGAGCTAGATGGTGGGCTAAGGCAAGAGATTGATGGGTTGAAAGTTGAACTTGCCAAGGTAAGAGATCTCGTCCAAAGAGAACTCGCAAATGTCTTGCTTAGAGTTGACGATATGGGTGGTGATCTAGCTCTTTGTAAGCGGGCTATGAGGGTGGATGTTCCCAAGCCTAAGACCTTCAATAGTGTTAGGAATGCTAGGGAAGTGGAGAACTTCCTATGGGGGCTAGAACAATACTTCGAGGCCTCTTGGCATAACGGACCGTACCATGCAGAAGATCCGAAATCTTTTGCCGTACTTGACCGACCGCCTGTGTTATGGTGGAGAAGGAGGCGTGGAGATGTGCAACGAGGGTTTGTACAATTGACACCTTTGAAGACTTCAAAGGGGAGTTCAAGATCTGCAGTTCTTCCTGTAAATGCGAGGGAGGAGGCAAGGGGCCGGCTGCGACGGCTAAAAGCCGGAGACGGGTAGCATAAGGGATTATGTGAAGGATTTCACAACCTTGCTGCTTGAAGTCCCGACACAACCGAAGGATGCCCTATTCTTATTCATGGGCGGTCTCCAATCGTGGGCTAACCTTGAGTGAAGCGATGTGGTACAAGACTTATCTTCGGCCATTGCGACCACTGAAAGCTTTATTGACTACTCCATGAAGCAAGGAGGGCTCCAAAAGCCACGAGATAAAAGTTTGGTGGAGAGAAGAGTAATGGAGGCCATGCCAAAAGTCAGGGATCCAAAAATCATAAAGGCAACTCCTCATTCAAGCCACGGGACAAAGGGAAGGAGAAGGAGGATCAGAATGCCTCAAAGCCCCGTGTAACATGCTTCATTTGCGACGGACCGCATTGGGCATGTGAATGTCCGAAGAGGAAGGCCTTGAGTGCCTTAGTTGCCTCCACACATGATCAAGATGGAGGTGAATCGGACGAAGGTGCGAAGATGGGTTCATGCGCTTGGTGCAATGCGAGAGCGCCAGACCACCAGGCTTAATGTACATGGATGCCACCATCAGCGGGAAGGTCGCCAAAGCATTGGTCGACGTTGGAGCATCTCACAACTTTGTTTCGATTGGAAGAAGCAAAGAGACTTGGCCTAAAGGTTGTTAATGGAGGGTTCTCGAGCGGTTAACTCGGACTACCATTACCGTTACGGAGTCGCTCGCGGAGTTAAGGTCGATCTTGGTGCTTGGGTGGCCAAGTGGACTTATCGGTGGCGCATGGATGACTTCACGGTTGTATTCGGCGTGGAGTTCTTGGACCCGGGTAAGAGCTTTCTTGGTGCCGTCTCAAAGGCTTCCATGTGTATCATGGATGAGTACGAAGGTGTGTGTGGTGCCGACGGAAAGGACCCGGCAACCTACTATCGAGCTCTCTCAATACTTCCAATTCAGAAGGGATTGAAGAGGGACGAAAGTTACTTGGCCATTCTAAAAGAATACGACGATGAGGAGACGTCATCAAAGCTTTGCCAACGGAAGTGCAAGTTGTCTTAGATAAGTTCCAAGATGTAACGCCTTGGGAAGCATTACCCAAATGTTTACCTCGAGGAGGGAGGTAGACCAAATAGAGATGGAACCCGGTACCGGACCAAAGAATGAGCCCCATATCGGATGGCAACTCGAGTTGGTAGAATTGCGAAAGCAACTCGACGGAGTGTGGGATCTTGGCTTCGTAAGGCCTCTAAAGCCCCATTTGGTACCCCGATGCTATTTCAAAGAAGAAGGATGGCGTGAATGTGCATTGACTATAGAGCCTCCAAATAAGATCACGGTCAAGAACAAGTATCCTATCCCTCTTATTCTTGATTTGTTTGATCAATTGGGGAGTCACAGATACTTCACTGGAAATTGGACCTACGATCGGGATACTACTGCAGGTGCGCGTAGCGAGGAGATGAGCCCAAGACTACTTGTGTAACCAAGGATGGTGCCTAGGAGTTTCTTGTTATGTCGTTTGGCCTCACAAATGCACCAGCCACCTTCTGCACGTTGATGAACAAGATTTTCCATCCCTACCTCGACCAGTTCGTGGTAGTATATCTTGATGACATTGTGATCTATAGCCGGACTATGGAAGAACATCTAGAGCATTTGAAGAAGGTGTTCGAGGTCCTAAGGGAAAATGATCTATATGTCAAGAGGGAGAAGTGTTCCTTTTCCCAAGATGAGGTGATGTTCCTAGGGCATAGGATAAAGGATGGGAAATTGATGATGGATGGAGCAAAGGTGAAAGCCATCCAAGAATGGGAACCTCTTACCAAAGTTCCCGAGTTAAGATCTTTTCTCGGACTTGTGAACTACTATAGAAGGTTCATCAAGTCCTACTCAACGAGAGCAGCCTCACTCACTAACTTGCTAAAAAAGAACAAGGCTTGGGAATGGACAAGTGAATGCCAAGCCTCGTTTGAAGACTTGAAGAAGGCCGTTAGTGAAGAATTGGTGCTTTGCCTACCAGACCCTTCCAAGAGCTACGAGTACGTACGGATGCATCACATTTTGCCATTGGTGGAGTATTGATGCGGGAAGGATGTCCAGATAGCCTATGAGGCCGCAGCTCAACGACACCGAACGCCGCCATTACCGTACAAGAGAAGAAATGACCGTCATTCATTGTCTAAGGGTGTGACACTACTTATTGGGCTCTCATTTCGTTATCACGACGGACAATGTTGCAACAAGCTACTTCGACTCAAAGAAGGCGGAGTCTAAGCAAGCTCGATGTGGATTTCTTGGCGGAGTTTGACTACGGAGTTGGAGTACAAGCCTGCAAAGCTAATGTGGTGGGCCGATCGTTGAGCGAAGAAGACGAAACTACTTGGCTTTGAGCGAGCAGTAGTCCTTTTGTTAGAAAGGATCGAAGGGTTAGAGCATGATGCCCCTTTCAAAACCTTCTTGCCTCATCAGGAAGGAAGACGAGACGATTTTGGGTAGTGACGGACTACTATGCCATGAGTCGTATCTTCGTGCCGAAATGAAGGAAGCTTAAGGAAGGAGCTTATCAAGGAATGCATGATTCCTTATGGTGAGACACCCAGGAATGAGGCGCACCCTTGCTGATCAAGTCCATCTACTTCATCAGCCAACTCTAGGACGATGTTGAAACTTATGTGAAGACTTGTCTTGTATGCCAACGGGACAAGATTGAGCGGCAATGCAGGAGGGTTGTTAGAAGCGTTACTATTCCCGGAGAGGCCAGTGGGAGAGTGTCTCTGGACTTCATCACCTTGCCAAAATCTCGGGGATTTGGCGGCGTTATTGTCATCATTGACCGTTTCAAACCGTCTTGACATTCATACCGCTCGGACGGACTGCGCACGGCGGATGAGACGGCGTGGTTGTTCCTCAAGAATGTTGTGAAGCATTGGGGAATTCCTTCCGATATCGTGAGTGGCCGAGACCACCGATTCATGGGGGGGAAATTTTGGGCGGAACTATTCAAACTGTTGGGATCGACTTGAATTTCTCCACTTTCATCCCCAAAGTGACAGAACAAACGGAGCGCCAACGCGTTGTGGAATCATCTTAGGCACTTTGTTAGTGCCAATCAAGCTGGATCGGGCGAATTTGTTGGATGTAGCCCAATTCTCGTATAATCTGCCAAAGAAGTGAGTCCACCGCTAAGAGTCCCTTCGAAATTGTCATGGGGCAACCCGCGACTCCCCCGTGACTTGGCCACGAGTTATGAAGGAAGAGCCTCTTGCTTTCAAGTTTGCCAAGGCTTGGCATGAACAAGCGGAGTTGGCCAGAAGCCTATTTGCATAAGGCGTCTAAGAAGATGAAGAAATGGGCGACAAGAAGAGAAGGATGGTAGAGTTTCGGGAAGGTGATTTGGTCTGGTGAAACTATTGCCCAACAATTCAAGACCTTGCGGAAGGTTCATGCGGGGTTGGTGCGTAAATACGAGGGACCGTTTCCGTCCTCGAGAAAGTTGGTAAGGTGTCGTACAATACAACTCCCTCCAAAGCTTAAAATCTATCCGGTCTTTCATGTAAGTATCTTGAAACCGCTTTCATGGAGACAAGGAAGACATGAGTCGGGAGAATCCAAGAGGGCACCCTCTTGTAGTGGTAACCTCCTTGACAAGGAAGTGGACTCGATTTTGGCGGACCGGCTGATCGACGAAGGGGCGTACCAAGTTATAAGGAATACTTGGTCAAATGGAAAAACGCCCCAGAAGAAGAGACAAGTTGGGAACCTGATGATTCCTTGTGGCAATTCAGAGATGCTATAGAGAGGTTTCAACTTGAAGGCGCGACGAGGGCGTCACGAACTTGAGTGGGGGAGGGTGTCACGTCCCGCCCCAAACTGCCCCTAAAAATCCAAATGATGGCTGCCTAAAGGATCTAGACACATGGAAAGTTCTAGAGTTGCCTAGAGAAGTATAGAAAGGGCTAGCGTTGGATGGACTCAACTCAAGCTTGAAGACCCTAGAATGTTCTAGAGCACACTGGAGGGTGCTAGAATGGGTTGGAATATTCTAGAACGCGCCGGATGGTTCGGGAAGATTGTAGAAGCTGCTGGAAGCTTGTGGAACATCCCGGAAGGTGCATGAAGGAGCTAGACAAACCTAGAAGGCTCTAGAGTTGGATAGAAGGTCCTAGAACCTTGTGGCAGATTGTACATAGAACTCTCTTGTATATTCTAGAGCTAGAAGGATCTAGAGAAATGTGGCATACTCCTAGGCTTGTTGCCACACTATAAATAGACCACTTGGTCTTCATTTGTAATCATCCTTGGGAATTCTTAGCAATTGTATCATAAACTCTCTCTAGAGCAATACAAAGCATTCTTTTCAAACTCTTTCAATTCTCTTTGGAGTTACATTTCGGATTCAAAGGCAGGCTTAGTGCAACGGACCGAGCTAAGTGACGCACGATCGCTACTTGAGAAATTAAGGCCGTGATAGTGATCTCAATGGGTATCACATCCTCAATCTCGTATACTAGCAAGAAAGGTGTCTCATTAGTGTTGCCTCTATAACTTGTCCTAATGGCCTATAATGCCTCATATAGCTCCTCAACCCATCTTTCTTTAACACCCTGCAACTATTTTCTTTAATAGGTTGATTACTATTTTATTAGAAGACTCTGACTAACTGTTAGCTTGTGGGTAATATGGCGTTGAATGACACATTTTTATATTATACTTGGTAGTAAATTCTTTGATGTTATGGTTTGTAAACTACCTTTCATTATCGATAAAGAGCTCATTGGGAAAGTTGAAGTGACAAACTATGGACTTCAAAATAAATCAAATTACCTCCTCTTCCATTATTCTTCCTACAGGCTCTACTTCTATCCATTTAGAGAAATAATATGTGGTAACTAATAAGAACCTCTTTTGGCCTACCTCTAATGGTAAGGGTCTTACTATATCTAGCCCTTATTTGTAGAAGGGCCATAGACTAACTATCCCTGTTATTATGGTTTGTGACATATGTGATAATAGGACGAAGCTCTTACATTTATCATATGTCTGGGTATACCTCGTGCAATCTACGAGCATAATAGATCAGTAGTAACCTTGTCTCATAATTCGTTGGGATAACCTTCTTCCACCTAAATAGGAGCCGCACTCTCCCGTGTGGGCTTCAAAAATGATTTTTGTAGACCAATCCCTAGCTATACACAAGAGCCTAGGCTCAAAGGTCATTTTTATGTACAATTTGTTATTTTGGATCATGTATTGACCTACCATACACTTGATTTCTTTTGTCAGCTTTCAATCTTGAGGTATTTCTCTCTTTTTAGGAAGTTAAGGATAGGTGTAAACCATGGGCTAGTGGCCTCATCTACGCTTCCAACTACTTTTTTAGCCTCTTTCGAATTGGCCTCTGTTAGGATTGTCATAGAAATTAACCGATTACAGTTGGCCTCACATACAATAGCTAGTATGGTCAAAGCGACTGCATGACTAATATCATTTTTAGATATTTGCTTGATCTCGAAGTAGGAAAATTTTAAGCATTCCTTTCTTAGTCTCTCCAAATATCTCCTCATATAATTGTCTTTAGCCTTAAATGTGACCAAGTATTGATTGACCACCAATCATGAATCATTATGCAAGGTAATGCTATTAGCTTTGAGTTTCTTTGTAGCCATGTGTCACGTCCCGCCCAAACTGTCCCTAAAAATCCAAACAAATAGTGGTTGCCTAAAGGATCTAGGCTTTTCTACATGGAAAGTTCTAGAGTTGCCTAGAGAAGTCTAGAAAGGGCTAGAGTTGGACGGACTCAACTCAAGCTTGAAGACCACAGGAATGTTAGAGCACACCTGGAGGAGTCTTAGAACGGGCTGGAACGTTCTAGAATGCGCCGGATGGTTCGGGAAGGATGTGGAAGCTCTTGGAAGCTTGCGGAGCGTCCCGGAAGGATGTAGTGAAATTCTGGAAGCTTGCGGAATATCCCGGAAGGTGCGTGAAGGAGCTAGACAAACCTGAAGACTCACAGAGTTGGTAGAAGATCCTGTACAACGTTGCTTACGTGTACATAAACCTAGAACCTTCTTGTATATTCTAGGCATAGAATTATCTAGAATGTGGTGGCATATTCTTAGGCTTAGAAGCCACCCTATAAATAGACCACTTGGTCTTCATTTGCATTCATCCTTGAAAATCTTGGGAAATCCTTGGGAATTCTTAGCAATTGTATCATAAACTCTCTCTAGAGCAATACAAAGCATTCTTTGCAAACTCTCTTTCTATTCTCTTTGGAGTTCCATTTTCGGATTGAAAGGCAGGCTTAGTGCGACGGACCGAGCTAAGTGCCGCACGATCGATACTTGAAACATTAAGGTCGTGACAGTTGGTATCAGAGCCTTAGGTTGAAGCAATCTTACTCTTGGCATAATGAAGAACGTTGGTCCATCTACTCCAAGCGTTGATGTTCCACCTATGGAACGTGGACGTGAGGAAACCCGGAAACCATCAAAAGAAGCCCGAGCCAAGTCAAAAGACATACTTTCTAGCTTAGAAGCACGTGTTGGGAGTGCGCGGGACGACAAAGGGAGCTGTTTGACCGAGTAGACAACAGAGGAGCGTTGCAATGGCTTGGAGGCCGAGGATGTGGAGATCCATGCAATGCAGTAAAGATGTCACTCAACGAGGCTAGACGGTGGGCTAAGGCAAGAAATTGATGGGTTGAAAGCCAAGACTTGTCAAGGTAAGAGATCTCGTCAGAGAACTCACCAATGTATTGCATAGAATGGAGGATATGGGTGGTGATCTAGCCACATGCAAGCGGGCTATGGCCGCGGAGACTATTACCAGCGCCGTCAGTAAGGGCTAAGAGGGTGGACGTTCCCACGAGCCAGAGACCTTTAATGGCGTTAGGAACGCCGGGAAGTGACAACTTCCTATGGGGGCTAGAGCACACTTTGAGGCTACGCGCCAACGGACCATGCGGCAGATCCGAGCTATGACCGTGTACTTATCCGACACCTGCGATGTTGTGGTGGAGACGGAGAACTGGGAGATGTGCGAACGAGGGGTTTGCACAATTGACACACTGAAGACTTCAAAAGGGAGTTCAAGATGCGGATTCTTCCACATGGCCGAAGAGAGGCAAGGGGCCGCTGCGACTCCATGAGTTAAAGCAGGGCGGTGGCATGGGGATTATGTGAAGGAGTTCACAACCTTGTTGCTTGAAGTCCCCACACAACCGACAAGGATGCCTATTCTTGTTCGTGGGACGGTCTCCAATCGTGGTGGCACCGCAGCTCACGACGTGGTGTCCAAGATTTATCTTCGGCCATCAAGACGTGAAAGCTTTCATTACTCCACATGAAACAAAAGGCTCCAAAGCCACGGACAAGAAGTTTGGTGGAGAGAAGAGTAATGGAGGCCATGCCAAAAGTCGTGGGATCCAAAATCATAAAGCGGCTCCTCATTCAAGCCACGGGATAAGGGGAAGGAGAAGGAGGATCGGAATGCCTCAAAGCCCGTGTAACGTGCTTCATTTGCGACGACCGCATTGGGCACGTGAATGTTCGAAGAAGGCATTGATGCCTTAGTTGCCTCACACGGTCGAAGATGGAGGTGAGTCGGACGATGGTGCAAAGATGGGTTCTTTGCGCCCGCCCTGGGCCTTGCGTGTGCCAAAGACCGACGATGTATGTAGATGCAACCATCAACGGGAAGGTCGCCAAAAGCCTTGGGTCGACACTGCGTCTGCCTCATAACTTTGTTTCGGTGGAAGAAGCAAAGAGACTCGGCCTAAAGGTTGTCAATGGAGGGGTCTCTCAGCAATAACGGTCAGCACTCGACGGCAACACCGGCTACGTGGGTCATTTCCGCGTAAGGTCGTCTTGGTGCTTGGAGCGGCCGGGTGGACTTATCAGTGGCGCACATAGATGACTACTCGATGGTATTCGGCATGGAGTTCTTGGACAGTAAGAGCTTTCTTGGTGCCGTACTCAAACTACGTGCATCACATGGATGGTTCGAAGGGCTTGCGTGAGTAAGACGGGACGGGACCACCCAATGACAACTCTCAGCTCTCTCGCACTTCAAATCAGGGGATTGAAGAAGGACGGAGAGAGTTATCCCACCATCTCAAAAGAGTACAACGGGAGGAGTCGCCAAAGCCAAGCTTGCCGACGGACGTCTGGTCTCCCGATAGAAGTCCCACAATGGTGATGTTTGAGGCGTCACCAAAACCAAGCTTCTTCGACGGACGTGCGGATTGTCCCGAGATAAGTCCCACAAGGTGATGTTTGAGGCGTCACCAAAGCCAAGCTTGCCAACGGAAGTGCAAGCTACCACGAATAAATCCCGTAGGGTGATCATGGGGCCTCACCAACCAAGTTACCTCCCGGAGGAGGTGAACCATGAAGTCGAGTTGGAGCTCGACACGAGGCCACCATTAATGAGCCGTGGGGCCAGTGGAAAAATCGAGTTGCGCATGGAAGCATGATGGTGACTGATGCGGCCGAGTCGAAAAGGGGAAGACAAAGCGTGTACACCCGGGAGGTCTGCTAAGCCGTCCGCCCATTCCGAGAGACCCGTGGAGAGCGTGTCTATGGATTTCATCACTTACTGCACACTTAAAATCGAGAGGGCTTGGCGCATTATTGTGGTGATCGGCCGCTTCGACAAATATGCAACATTCATGCACCGCCTCAACGGACTGCATGGCGTATGAGATGGCACGCTTGCTCTCAAAGAATGTTGTGAAACGTTAGGGGATCTGTGTCAATATTGTGAGCAGAGATCCACGATTCATAGGAAATTTTGACCGAACTATTCTGAAGCTATGTGGGATCGGACTTGAATTTCTCTCAGTTCCACCCACCCCAGCGACGGGCAAACGAAACGTGCCAATGCATTCTTTGAGTTGTATCTTGAGGCACTTTGTCGGTGCGATCGGCATGATTGGGCTAGAGTTCTTTGGATATAGCCCAATTTTCCTACAATTTGCAAAGGAGCGAGTCTATCGCGAGTCTCTTCGAGATTGTCATGGGGCGACAACCCGCGACTCACTCGTGCCTTGGCACCGAGTTATGAAGGAAAGAGCCCAGCCCTGAGTTTGCCAAGGCCAGCTATGAGCAAGTGGAGTTGGCCCAGAGCTTATTTGCGTATGGCATCTAGAAGATGAAAAAGTGGGCTAATAAGAAGAAAGAAGGATGGTCGACTTTCGGGAAGGAGATCTAGTCCTTATCAAACTATTGCCCAACAATTCAAGACCTTTCGGAAGGTTCATAAAGGGTTGGTGCGGAAGTATGAAGGACCATTTCTGTCGCTAAGAAAGTCGGTAAGGTGTCATATAAGTTGCAACTCCTCCGAAGCTTAAAATCTATCCCTGTTTTTCATGTAAGCATGCTAAAATCCCTTCGTGGAGATAAGGAAGACATAAGTAGGGGAGAATCCAAGAGAAGGGCGCTACTGCAAACCTCCATGAAGAAGTGGACTCGATTTGGGCGGACCGCTTGATCCGACGAAAGGCGCGTGCAAGTTATAGGGAATACTTGGTCAAATGGAAGAACGCCTCGGATGAAGAAACGATAGGGGAACCCGAGGAATCTTTGTGGCGGTTCAAAGATGACATCGAGAGGTTGAAGCTTGAAGACGCGACGAGGCGTCGCGAGGACTTGGAGTGCAGGGAGGGGTGTCACGTCCTTGCCCAAACCGTCCCTAAAAATCCAAACAAATAGTGGTTGCCTAAAGGATCTAGGCTTTTCTACATGGAAAGTTCTAGAGTTGCCTAGAGAAGTCTAGAAAGTGGCTAGAGTTGGACGGACTCGACTCGAGCTTGAAGACCTTCTAGAATGTTCTAGAGCGCCTTTGGAGGTCTTAGAATGGCTGGAACGTTCTAGAATGCGGATGGTTCGGGAAGGATGTGGAAGGCTGTAGAAGCTTACGGAACGTCCCGAAGGATGTAGAAGGCTCTGGAAGCTTGGGAATATCCCGGAAGGTGCATGAAGGAGCTAGACAAACCTGGGAAGACTTCAGAGTTGGCTAGAAGATCCTGTAGCCTTGTGGCACATTACATAAACCTAGAACCTTCTTGTATATTCTAGGCATAGAATTATCTAGAATGTGGTGGCATATTCTTAGGCTTAGAAGTCACCCTATAAATAGACCAGCTTGATTTCATTTGCATTCATCCTTGAAAATCTTGGGAAATCCTTGGGAATTCTTAGCAATTGTATCATAAACTCTCTCTAGAGCAATACAAAGCATTCTTTGCAAACTCTCTTTCTATTCTCTTTGGAGTTCCATTTTCGGATTGAAAGGCAGGCTTAGTGCGACGGACCGAGCTAAGTGCCGCACGATCGATACTTGAAACATTAAGGTCGTGACACATGGTACCAAATATTGGTTACTTGAAAGTCCATCCTAACAACGTATTCAAAGTAGTTTTCATCATGATCTATTATGACTATCCTTAGCCTGACACCACTAAAGTTGTGTGCGCCATTGACAAATACTTGCCATGTTGATATTTCTTTCTGATCCATACTACATACTTCACATTTTACTTCATCATTGGTAACCTACGGTGACTCGCTAAACTCAACAACAAAATTTTCTGGTGCTTATTCTTTAATAGAAGTTCTAGACATATACTTGATATCATATTATATCAATTCTATTGAAATATGCGCCAGTCTTCCTGTAATCTTTGGTTTTGTCAATATGCTCTTAAGCCATTTTGAGGTGAGTATTGCAGTTGTATATGAGCCAAAGTAATGTCATAGTTTTCATGTCATCACTTTTAGAGCAAAGGTCAACTTATCAATTGTTGGATATCTATTTTGGACGTCTGTCAAGATTTGGCTGATATAGTAGACATGGTGTTAAACCATGTTTTTTCAGCAAGAGGTACGGTACTATAAGTTTAGGAAGTAATAACCAAATACAAATAAAGCTTTTCAATTAGGAAGGGACTAATTAAGACTAGAGGCTTACTCAGGTACTGTTTAATTCCTTGGAAAGCTCTATCACATTCTTCATTCTAGAAAACCGACATGCTCTTTCTCAAAATTTTGAAGAATGATAATCTGTGCATTTGGAAATGAATCTGTTGAGTGTCATTATTCTTTTGTTCAATTATTGAATCCTTTTCAAGCTGGTAAGAGGTTTCAGGTTGACTAAGGTTTGTATCTTGTCTGGATTGGCCTCAATTCCTCGAGCAAATATGAGATATCCTAGAAATTTTCTTGAGGCCACATCAAAATCACATTTTTTAGGGTTTAATCTCATACCATACCTTCAGATTACATGAAATACTTCTTCCAAGTCTTTGACATTGTTTACATGTTGTGTTGAATTTATCACCATGTCATCCACATATGCTTCCAAATTTCTCCCCAACTGATCAATAAATATCTTATTGACAAGGCATTGATACCTAGCTCTCGCATTTTTTAAACCAAATGGAATTTAGGTGTAATAAAAGGTCTCTTTCTCGGTAATAAAAAGATGTTTTCTTCTCATCCTCTAGGTGTATTCTAATTTGATGATTACTAGAATATGCATCTAGAAAACTCATTAAACCAAACCCGACAGTAGAATCAATTAGCTGATCAATACTTGGTAGGGGAAAACAATCCTTTGAGCATGCATCATTCAAGTCTATGAAGGCAATATACATGCGGGGTGATTCATAAGTTTTTTTTACCAACACCACATTTGACAACCATGTTGAGTAGTCTACCTCTCTAATAATATTTGTCTTCTTAAGCGTGGTGACCTAACTTTTAACCATTTCATTCTTTTCTCTTATTTTTATCTATAGGTCTAGCTTTTGGATAAACATTCAACTTGTGGGTTATAATCTCTAGGTCAATCCCAAGCATATCGACATGCCTCCATGCAAAGATATTTGAATTGGCTCTTAGGAATTGAAATAGCTACTCTCTAACCTCTATTGTTAAGTCGGAGCTCAATTTTAAAGAATGGTCTTTTCTTTTATTTTTGATTGGTAAATCTCAAACTTCATTTGAATTGACTAACTCCACTAGGCATCCACCCTCTCACCTTTTTTGACAAGGCCCATGTTGTAATTGCTACTTGGGAACCACCTCCCTTATTGTAGCATTATAAGAACCTCTAGCATTTTCTTAGTCCCCCATTATCTCTTTTATGCCTTCCTTTGTTTGGTATTTGATGACTTGGTGGAAAGTAGATAAATTACTTGCATTTTATGTATCTATGGTTTACCCAAAATGGCATTGTAATTGGTTAGGAAATCAATTACCATAAAGTTGGTCATGACTATGGATCCTATTACCGTGCTCTGTAACATCATAGTTCCAACTTTATGGGTAGTGTTATTGTTGAATCCCACTAGGGGTAGCTCTCTTCTCATGATGTCACATTCTTTTATACCTAGAGCCTTCATTGTTGATAGAAAAAGAAGGTTGATGAAGCTTATAGTATCAATTATGATTCAACAGACATCGCAAGATCCTATTCGTAGGGTGATTACCAAAGGGTCTTCATGGGAGACGAGGCCTCATCCTTCCCAAAGAAGGTGATTGCTACAGAAAACATCCCTTTATCTGAATTATAAACATGTGGTAAATTGCACAAGTCTCTAGCGTATCTTTTGGGAAAATTTATTGGAGATCCCATTAAGACTAGGTCATCGTTGAAAAATATGGATGGTCCTCATATTAGCCTCATTGTGTGGGACTACCCATTACCTGGTAGAGCAGGTAGCCTTATAGTTTCGCATTCAAGTTGTTGCTCAACTCTTCTACTATTGTTTCCCACGAGGTCACCCAAATACCCCCTGGATAAAAAATCTTATATTTCTTTCTTTAGATGTCTGCAATCTCATGTGAAAGGCACACCACTTAGATGTGTCCCTAAGAGGCACCCTTATTTTTTATGGCCACTTGACATTTTGCTCATTCTTTATCATTATTGTAGCTTGAGCTAGACTCACTTTCAAAGGTGGACCTCTAAAAGGGGATAATGGCCTATCCCAAGGCCCCATATTCCTAAGCCATTCACCATTCACCTTGTGATTTGGAGCAAAATGTTTGTTTCTATTAATCATTTTGTTTTTGTTTGATTTGTCTAGGCTTATTTTCCTCTTTTCCTTTTTTAGTACAGATTTTATAGTAGCCTTACTATTGTTGTGCAATCCTAACTCCCTTTCTAAATTAACAAACTTTCTCATCTCTCCATAAGCTTTTTCCATTGCATGGGAAACTATTTTGGTTAATTCTAATAAATCAGAATTCCTTAATAGACCTTATCTGAAAGCTTCTATTACGATATAGTTAGGCCAGTTTATTATTTCTAGCTTTTCTTCTATGAATCTCCTTATTTATTCTTTAATAGACTCTCCACTTCCCTAGTTTATCGAGAAAAGGTGGTGAGATTCTTTCTTCAAAGGCTTGTTTTAGGTATAGTTGGTGATGAACAACCTAGCAAATTAACATAATGAGATTATGATATAGGGTACCAAGTTATTAAACCACTTTTGTGCACCATCGGATAGAGTGGCAATAAACAATTTGCACATCATGACATCTCTCTTGTCTCGAGCGAGGCTCACACACAGAAGCCATAGTTGTCTTGAAATGTTGGATGTGAGTTATTGGATCCTTCATTCCTTGGTAGTTTAGACACTTAGGAATACTAAACTTGGTTGGAGGCTCATTGTTCTCAATTTCGTCAAAGAAGGAGGAGATGCACAATGACATTGTAATATGCCTTGCTCTTGTCCTACCTTTTGTTAGGTTCTTTGAAAGTCTGGTCTTCTATTTGTTTCCTCTAATGCCAAGAAGCGTGCCTCCTAGCTCTTTTGCTCGTACAAAAATTGTTCATTGTTGAGCCATATCGCATTGGGAACAAAGTTTCCCTCTGTTGCGTTCTCAACCTGGACGAGCTCATTTACTACAAGAACTAGCCCAAATTCACCAACCAGATTGGTTGCTCGACCCATCAAAACGCATGGGCCTAATTACGAGCACAATGCTATGTTTTCTTGTTAGGTCTCATCGTGCTCTCTTCTTAACTCGAGAAGTTGGCATGTCAAATCTTGATGAGGATCAATCTTAGCTCAAGCCTCCTCATGGTTTGGCAAGATATGGTCATATGATGAAGATGTTATTTTGTTCGCTAGTCTCAATCTTTCCTCAACTCCCGTTCCTATTATGACGAACGTGAATCCTAGATAACACAATGTAGGGATTTTTATTATGAGATTTCTCTCTCAAAAATTGGGATGAATCCTTAAAAATAAGGGGTCATAAACTAAGGCTTGACCTTCAAATCCTGAATCCCACGATAGGTATCAAAATGTTAAGATGGTCCGATTTTTAAATAGAGAAACTAGAGAATTGAAAGAAAGTGTGGATCTCTTATGAGGTCTATATATATATATGACATTACACGTACACGTGTTAATCATATAAATGTACACATTGCAACGTGTTAGGAGGATACATATGTAAAAACACAATATAATCTTAAGATCGATTACTTTATTGCTCGATCTGGTAGTCAAACTTCCAATACCCAAAGTTACTATACATAGACAGGAGTATCCTATGAGTATTGCTGTGGACCCGAGCACAAACTAAGTCTTCTTAGATTAATACATATGATGGTTTAGACTGTTAGTAGGTCGGGATCTAAGCCTAATCATATGTTCAAATAGTACCTAAATAAATACATATTGAATTTAAGTAAATTATAAAAATAATAAATATTAAAATGTTAGAAAAAATGAAAGATTTGAACTTCTATGAGAACCCATATGTATTTTTTGTTCAAATTCTAAGGGTTAATATTTATCGTACATTACAAAAAATGTGTATTATAAATAAATATTCGACACATATTATGTATATATTATAAAAATTTAAATTTATATTAAATTAATGCACAAGATAAACATTTATCATTGTAATGATTAAGTTAAAATACATGTATACTTGTATTTGTAATCGACTTTATAATGGCAAATAAAAAAAATGAACAACTTGCATACAAAAATGGGAGCACTGTAAATCATATAGAACTAGCGATCATGAACTCCAGAGGATGCTAGGGAGTAATAGGTACATATGATATTGTGATGCCCATCAAGTAAGTATGATGACAATTTGTGAGTTTCTAATGGTTGATCAACCCCGTAACATTTAGGCACACTAACATTTACGAATACCCACAAACAAATACAATAGCATGCTTTGAACTTATGTCTTTTTAATATTCACAATAAATATATATTATTACGTCAAATTATAATTTTACTTTATTGATAAGATTTATATTTTACATTTCAAATTAGATATTTTAATCTCATTAAATATTATTTTAAATGAGTATACACATTTTTACAATTAAAACCTATAATTATATGATACTGTCAATATTATCTTGAAAAAATAAAAAATTATGTCATTAGTATTCCTCTTGAAGTCTTGTGTATTTAACCTTTCTCATTATTTAATGTAATAGTACATTTATTTTTAATTAAAAAAAAAAGAGCATTTTGGGCAATTTGACAAAGTAGCCTGAAGATTTGCACTAATCACTATCCTTATAATTGATTACAAGTTACAAGTGATATTATGAGTAACTTTAGAAGTCAAGACATGAACCACGTTATAATTACCTTAATTGGGCAATAAACATAAGAAAATGTATTAGATTTCAAATTAATTTACTTGAACAATATTTTCTTCGATCATAGGATATAACTTTTAATAGAAATAATGAAATGAACTTCTTGTAAAGAATTAGACTAGAATAGCTGAAGTTCAACCACCATTATTTCAAAGGTGGTGTGCTCACGTCAACCACTGAGCCAAGAGATAACCCAAACTTTATTTGCTCAAAGGAAACGCTAGTGTGCAATTTTAAATTATTGCTCAAATTTTTATCAGAGAAAACATGTTCATTACTTAAAAATAAATAAGGGACTTACATATTATGCATCAAAGATAAAATTTTGATGATAAAGTCTTTTTCATTTTCTTTCTCGAAGAACAGAATGTAAGCGTGTTCTTGGGCCCTTGAAAAGAAAGAAATAATTCGTATGGGCTCATTTGAAAAGTATGCGGCCCATTATGTGGTCCATCAATATACATAAACCGACTCTTTTTCCCGCCATTGCCATATGTAGCATACATACAGTGCTTGGTTGCTTCCTTCCTTCAATTTCCACATAGTTCAAATTTTCAGATAGGACTCGTTGCTAATTCTCCTGGGATTCAACTGTGCATCAAGTTAATTGACACCTGAAATTCATCAACTAAACCAATGAAATTGAAGATCAATAAGGCCTGTGACCTCAGTTCCATCTCTGTTCTTCCTCCTCAAGCGAGGTTCCATTTTTTTTTCTTTTTCTATTTTGTTTCCTCATCATTGCGTGCCTTTTCTTTTCTGAGAAAGTGTTTTCAAAACAAACGTTATATTCAAAATCAAAATCAAATGCTCATTGTTTCGGAAAATTCCTCCGCTTAATCGACCTACATATAACACCTTTCTCTCTTATTTTCTTTTCTTTATCATGTAGTGAGAACGAATCGTACTTATCATATAGAGAAACGAATACGATTATTAGAAAAATGTAATTTGAAATTTAAGGCGGGCTGTTTAATTCAGGGATATTCAGTTGATCTTGATGGTTTTTGCTCTCGTTGTTTCATTCATCGGTGGATCTCATTTTGTCTTAGAAAATAAAATTTCGTACGCCAATTTCATTACATCGACAAGTCTTGATTAGTCACATGCTGTATTGGACTGTTGCTCTTATTTAAGAGTTTTTTGCATTTTGCTTCAGTTAATTTTGGAATCTTCATTTGTCATTGACTCAGCAATCTTATCAGTATGCGTGTCTGTAAAAGGAAAAATCCATATCAATTTTTAAAAATTTGGCTATCGTGAAAAATTTCGGCACGTTGCAATATTAGAGGGAAATAGGAACATATTCTAACATTTATATTCATTATCTAGTGCCATGAAGAATCCGGTTTTCAAATTGTTAGTTCTGTTCGCTCTATTCTTATTTTGTTAGCAAGACTGATTGTTTCGAATCATGAAGGCGACCAAATGCAATATCTAACGGAACACAATTATCACAAAATCGATCCCAACCATCACAGCAATCATTTTCTCAAAGCATGTTTTCTCAGCTCTCGCAGAACTCTGTGGATGAGAATTTGACAAATGAGCAGGTGAGTTTTGATGCTTCTTTGACATAACAGCTGTTAATCCTTTCTATGGTTGGAACAGCATGTGGAAGTTAAGAACGAGGAAGCAAAATCCCATGTCTTACATATTTTAGGGGTTTTTGTTCTCAAATAAACCAGCTCTTTGAGCCTCTTTATGTTAGTTGGCTTTGTCATTTATTTTCCTAGTATCTGGATGGAGGAAATAAGCATTTCTGAATTATATTTTAAATGAAGGAACTTTTCTTAATTTGCAGCATTTATGTCAGATGTTGATTTTATCGGGTGATAGGGGTGTCATTTTTATTACAACTTTTGTTTGTAGAAACTCAATAGCCGTTAACTATCATATAATTGGCTCTTCTTCTATTGCTTCTGTAACCTATTTTCTGTATTTAGCACTGTCATTATTACAATGTGAAGGATTTTAGAGTAGTGGCTCAAATTTATTGTACAGAACTGATTTGAAATTGTTTCTGGAAAGATTAATTTCTCAAGATCAGCTATGATCATTTATATCTAAAACTCGTGATTATATCCACCTTGATTTAAATTGATTTTATATTAGCAAGCCCTAGATGTTGCTGTCATAATTGATTCACAGAAAAACGTGTTAGATCTTTTTAATATCTACAAATTGAAGGGTGCAAGTTATTTTTACTATTCCTTCAAATTTCTCTTGCTGTAGTAAATGTATAAAAATTATGTTCTGAATCCTGATTAAAAATTCTTCTAATATGCAACTTCCCTTATATTGTGGTTACAATAAGCTTCATGATAATAATGTCTAAATAAGTTTCTAAATCTAAATGGAAAAGAATTTTAGCTAGCTTTTTTATACCAGCATCACTTGTTACATGCATTTATTTTTGTAAGGGCAATCAGTTATAGCTGAAAATTTAGAGTCCTTGTGTTTGCATTTTGTAGTTTCTTGATAGTAGTCTGTCATATTAGTCATAACTTCCTTCAGACTTTACAAACTTGAAAGTTTATTTCAATCCAAAATCAAACTTGAGATTCCTTTTTTTATGTTGTACACTGTATTCTAAAATTTCTACCATGATTAGTCATATTTTATTGTGTGCTGCGGACCTACAGAAGATATATTTATTTGGGAATTTAGAAAATGGAAAGTTGAAACTATTTCCCTATCTAGTTTCCATTAGAAACTTTTGCCTGGGATAGATCATTTTGCCTCAGCAAGCTCATACATAAAACTCATTTTCTAATATATTACTACTGCTCGTTGTTGCATGAATATGGTCACAAGTGAAATAGATGTTTATTTAGTTATATTGCTTTAATAGATTTCTTTTTTAATATAGAAATAAACTGCAGTTACGAGGTCTACTTGTGCTTTTCTATGTCTCTTTCTGTATCTTTCTAGAGATTTTGTTCTCAAGAACGGGAGAACTCTATGAAAAGACTTTGTTTTCCTCCAAATAATCATTCACGGGAAGAAAGGCAAATGCTGATGTCAAGATCGTCCACCAACCTAATGCGCAAATGGAATTCTGCTTCTCTTCCAGATCATAGATGTAAGTGTACTTAAGTTAGATCGTATATAACAATTTTAACTTTTCAAGTCATATTAAAAGCAACGAGAAGCTTTCAATTTTGTTTAGATCAATCAATATTTTTGACACACTTTGTAGTTAAGTTGTTAATGTTGTGGTGCTTTTGGTCAAAAATTCAGAGGTTCAAATCGTATCCCAAAATTTTACACATAAAACGAGTGTTTATCATTTGATCTAAAAAATGAATTTAAAGTTGCAAATTTTGGGATTGGTTCGTGGTCCAAGTGGTATGATTCCCCACCCCACCACCATGAAACTAAATTCGAATCTCATCCGTGTAATGTTTCCTTTATTTATTAAAAAGAGGATTCTAGTGTTTTTTTTTTTAAAGAGTTAGATCAGAGAGAACCAATTTACCAAAAATAAGGATTTCAACTGAATTTTATTTGGAAACATCCATTTGCCAGGCCAGATTAGTGAAGAACTCGATCGCAGAATTGGAACAATGGAAACTTCATTAAATAAGTTCGGAATGTTCATGGATTCTATTCAGAGTGATATTATGCAAGTAAACAGAGCAACTAAGGAAGTTTCACTTGAAAGTAAGCAGCATGCTTCCTAGAAACATAAAAAGTAGGAGACAAAGCAAAATATGTGATCATTACAACTTGTGATACTGCATTCATCTGAACGAGATTCGTGTATTCTTGTGATAATGTCCAATGAAAAATCTAAAGGAGCATTCACAGTTTCATTGCTAGTATTTGTTTTATGCAACTGATATGTCGTTATCATATTGTATTATACGGAACACAAAAGCGTGAATCATGCTTCATCTTCGATAAATAATAGGAACTAGTAGAATGAAGCATAATCAAGCTTTAATGGTGCTGATGGCTTGGTTTCAGTTTCAGCTGTGAATCATTTGAAGTATATGATCACCTTGGTCATGAAAACAATCTCATGCTGTTAAAAGGACATACAGATATATTTTGATTACCTTAGTAAAAGTAGAATAATTTGATAAAGCATGAAATCAATTCATTTCTGTAGCAAATGCAATTATTGTAGAATTAATTAATATTAAGAAAAAAACCTCTATCAATTCAAACCCAGCGGAAGGAATACGTCAGAAGCTCCTGGTTCAAGATGACATGCTACAGCTAACGGTAATAACTCCATAGTTTGCCCTCAGTTATTTTTCAAGGTATCTGCTTATTTCTTCAAGCTTTCGTAAAACATCCTTTCTAACGTTGTTGAGTTTCATATGCTAGAACAAGGAACAAGATGGTATTAAAGCTAGCCTTGATGAGGGCTTCAGATCTATAGCAGAGCAAGTGAACCAGGATATACATCAACACAAGTTGAAGGAGATTTTCTTGGTGCTTTCAACTTTACCAGAGAAGATAGAAGCATCCATATTAAAATCACAAAGTGAACTGTATAACTCTAGCATGAAGCAAATGCAGGTCTATGTTAAGATCCAAGTGACAGATTAGGAGCACATAAAAAGCATTCATACAAATAAATTTTCTGATCACGATTTTTGTCTGATTCCTTTTCTTATCATTTGACTACTTACAGACGATGGCCCACCCTGCGATCAACAGCCCAAAGGATCAACCCTCTATTCTTTCACCAAAGGTGCTTCATTTCTCGAATGGTCTCTATTTAATTTCCTTCAAGCATTAATTATGGAACAGATTACTTCCTGGCAAAGCAAAGGATAAGTGTAGTTCTTACAAAACAATTTTACTCCTGGAGATGCAGGATACAAGCTGTGGTGTCTTTCAACAAGGAAAACCCCATCCTAGTCAGAAGTATGTAAAATCTTACATTTGTTATTCTTCTGCTTAACAAAACAAGCTACATTTCTTTCATACCCTAATCACGATCTTTCTTTATTTTGCATGATGGACTTATTTTCTAACAAAGTTTTTGCTTTCTGTGCTCTGGATTCTGTTACGAGAGGAGTATGAGAGATTAAAATAGGCTTTTTCTTTGTTTTAGTTCATCTGATCTTCCAAAGGTGTGTGCTCAAGCAACTATTGCTCCAAAGATTGAAACAGGAGGCTGGAAGGCTGTAAAAAAGGAAAAAGCTACTTTCACAAAGACAGTATCTGACAAAGTGCACAAACAAAAACGAGTTTCTTCCACTAAACAGGTAGCATTCATTCCTTTTCACCGTTTCCTTATATTCCCCTTGTCCGTTAGGGGACAGTATGCTTTTCAGCTTGAGAAATAGTTCTAGTATCAAGGCAAATAGCTTGGCATTATAATTAGTGCGTACAAAGCTACATCCTTTTAAATGCACTTTAAGAATAGTTTACGTTTTATCCTGGATTTTGCATGAAGAGATTTGTGGCTGTTCATTCTTGTTAACGACTATTTTTGTGTGACATTCCTTGATGCAGGAAAGAGAATGCAGAATTATTATTGAGTCAGACGAGGATAGTGATGGAGGTTTCTCCTGCTTGCTGGAAGAGACTGCAGGTACTTTTAAGTATGATTAAAGTTTTAATTACCTTGGCCTTGGAAATTTATGAGGGAAATATTACTCTTATATAAAAACACAGCATTTAGCAAAAAAAGAAAAAGATAAGTCGTAGCTTTCATGAGATTCTTTAAATGACTATAGTTGAGTATTCCCTGCTAGCTTGCAATATGGAGAGATGAATTGGACACTGCAGAACGTAGATTTGCTTGGGAAAATATTTTAGCATAAGATAATTGCAACAACTAAACGGCATTGTAGATTCTTTTTTTCTTTTCATGAGTTGGGATTGGGCTCAAAAATGTGTTTAGCTTCAAAACATGATTGTGCCTGGGATGCGGATTTTAACAGCGGATAAATGAAACTATGATTATCCTCAATAATCCGACGATTTTTCTTTGAAAATAACCGTAATCAATAAAGTATTGATGAATAATTGAAAATTGTTATTACAGTACCGAAAATATGGTTAATCGAAATCGAATATATATTAATGTTATTTTTTATATACATATAATTACATTATAAATATATTTTTAATAATAAAACACACAATATTTCGAATAATTAGATTAAATTTTATTTATTTTTATATTTTTATATTTTACTTAAAAATATAAATTAAATAGTTAAAATATGAAAATTAATATCAATATAGTAAATAATATAGTAGAATAAGAATTATATTAATATTTAATTTTTTAAAATCAAATATATATTTGAATAAATGTTAAAAAATAAAAATCATTCTTAAAATATAGTAAAACTATTATTTATTTATATTCGATAATTATTATCTAAATAGAACTGAAATTAATATAAAATAGTTATCATTATTAACATAATCATCTCATTACCTCACATTCTTGGAAGATTACTAATTACATTAAAAAGTCATTATCAACTATTAATTGCATACCACATAATCCATTAAACTAAACAAATGAAAAACTACTAAAAGTGTTTGTATTTCTAGAATGTTTTGACCTATCTGAATACTACCATAGAAAGAGTCCAATTCGCTCTAATTTCTTTTACTTTGCCTTGATCAGCCAAAGCACATTAAAGCGCATCTTCACGTAGTTTACCTTCTTTTTTTCCTTTTTCCTTTCTAAGCATGTAGTTTCGTTTAATTTCTCACCTTGGTCAAATAGCTTATAATGAGAAGTAGCACAAGTCTAGTTATAGGTTATAACTTCGTTATATTAGCCAAAAAAAAAATTATAACTTTGTTAGCTTTGATTTTAACTTTTCTTTCTAGGAGAAGTCCCGAGGAACTATTTCTCTGAAGATGTAAAGGAAGAGATAGATAGGATTCTGAGGAAAGCAAGAAAGCGAAAGAGAAGATGTTGTAAAGCTATAAAGCCTATAATCATAAGTTGAAGGTACACTTCGTGGTCCTACTCATCCCATTTTTTTTTTGGGAACCGAAAGTTTTGTGATGTCCAAGTAATTATATTTCCAGTGTCTGGTTATTCTGTTAGAGTCAGAGGGATAGAATTGCTTTCTTGTTTCTTTTGATTGCATATAAATATGTTCTTTACCTCATAAAAAAACATTCTCGAGCCAAAAAAGAAAACCTCGTATGTATAAATCAGTTCGACCGAATCCCCAACAACAAAAGTAGATCAGGAAAGGGAGTCCTTGCGACTAATGATCACACAATTATAGATCCCAACAACTCATAAAATATTATAGAGATACCAATGGTCACAATTTACGTTAAGTTTAGTTTTATTTTACAATATTCTTCGATCCTATTCATGTCATTGTTCACAATTTTCTTTTTCTTTTTAAATTTTTTTTTCCAATCTCCTCTTTCATATCAGACAACTTACAAATACTCACGTACACTTATAACCATGGGCGGAACTATTCATGGGTTGACCTATGCTAAAGCGCAGTCAAGAATTTAGTTAAAAAATATTAATAAGCCCTTAGCACAGGAGAAGAAAATTTAATAGACAATCTATTTTAAAAGGAAAATACCTAAAAAAAATTCTTTTAAAGCTTTTACCTTACACATTTTGTTTAAATTAGATCAAATTTACAATATAATTTACCACTTACTCTAAAAAATTGTCTAAACGGCCTTAACACTTGCTTTTTCTTTCTTCTCCAACTTCTATTACTTTTATTTTCTTTTTTCTTCATCCCTCATTGTATTTTATATTCTCTCTTTTTATTTTATATTTTAATTTTTCTTCAAACTCTTTGGGTTTTTTTCTTATTCTTTTCTTTTTCATGTTAATATTTCTTTTTTTCCCTCGTTTTTGTTTAATTTTTTGTTTTTAAAATTTTCAAAGTGTTTACTCTTATTTATTCTAATCAATTTATTTTTTATACTTAGTACTTAAAATTACACACTAGTTTTGCATCTAATTATATTATTTAGTGAAAAAATGAGAAAATATAGAAATAACATCCTAAAATTGATAACAATAAAGATAACATCAACTTTAAATGGGGTATAATTTGACAACCATTTAACGGAGTTTAATTGAATATCATTCCATGGGTATAAATAATAGTATTTTAATTTAAACGTTGTTCAATATGAAATAATGTAGTAGATTTAATAATAAAAGTGAATGAAGTTGACATAAGATACTGATATTTTTATATTTGATGTTAAGTTATTGGGAAATCAATTTTACCAAAAACTTAACCTAATTGGAGAAAATTTAATTATACTTTTATATATTTATTATTCTCTCATAAATATTAGTTTTATGTATCATACATGTCAAATACTTATAATTCAATAATTGAGTTTGTCGTGCTTTGAAAACATTAAGTTTTAATATTATGTTAAAAATTGTTGAAAAATAAACTCTATAAAAACTTAAAACCATGGGAAATGATCTATTCTAATTTTATACATTTATCAATCACAAAAATACTATTTTTATTATATTCAAAAAATAATGATATTTATAATTTTGGTAAAAGTTATGATTTCGTGCCATTTTATTAATAAAAATCATCAATGATTTCTTAACTTAGAATAAGAGTAGTATATTAGCCCACCCAGTTTGAACTTGCTGGCTCCGCCCCTTCATGTAACCCGTTACAAATTTATGAATTTCTATACATGCCTTAGAATTTCTCCGCATCTGTGCGACAAGTTCGCTTTTCGCTTTTTCACCAGCATTAAGTACCCACGTTATAAAGCTATTGGAGATAAAATTGAGTAATTTAAGGAGTGAATCAAGAACCTTAATTTAAGGAGTAAATCAAGAACCTTAATTCAATGAGTTAATCAAGGAATTGTGATTCTTAATTTAAGGATTAATTCAAGGCCAAAGGTCTTGCCAAAATAAAACAAGCTCTCTCAAAGTTGTATTATTTCTTTCATATTTTCATTACAATTCTATAGCTATATATAAGGAGATTTACTCCTTGAATTACTCTTTGAATTAAACATTCCTTGATTTACTCCTTGAAACAATGATTCCTTGATTTACTCCTTGAAACAATGATTCCTTGATTTACTCCTTGAATTAAGGATTCCTTGATTTACTCATTGAATTAAGGATTACTTGTTTTACTCCTTGAATTAAGGATTCCTTGTTTTACTCATTGAATTAAGGATTACTTGTTTTACTCCTTGAATTAAAGATTCCTTGTTTTACTCCTTGAATTAAGGATTTCTTGTTTTACTCCTTGAATTAATCCTTGAATTAATACTTAAATTAAGGATCACAACTCCTTGATTTACTCCTTGAATTAAGGTTCTTGATTTATTCCTTGAATTAAGGTTCTTGATTTACTCCTTAAATTAAGTAGTTGACACTCCTTAATTTACTCCTTAATTTTATCTCCAATACTCCCTCTCAAGCTGGATCCATAAGGTTTATGGATCTAAGCTTGCACAGAAGTCGTTGAAACTGATGAGAAGCTAAGGCAACAAAGGTAAAACTAATAAAAATGCCGATTACGATAGCAAAAAAAAAACTATTGTTGTCGATGTGGGACCTTTCCTTTTACCACAATACTTCCCCTCCACATCGGGCAGGTAGGAGCTGCATGAGAGATTTAATACATCATCGCCAAGAGCTTGGTTTCGATGTGGGACCTTTCCTTTTACCACAATACTCCTCCTCCACATCAGGTAGGTAGAAGCTACATGAGAGATTTAATCCATCATCGCCAAGAGCTTAGTTTCAATGTGGGACCTTTCCTTTTACCATAATACTCTTCCTCCACATCAAGTCGGTAGAAGCTATATGAGAGATTTAATCCATCATCGCCAAGAGCTTGGTTTCAATGTGGGACCTTTCCTTTTACCATAATACTTCCCCTCCATATCGGTAGGTAGAAGCTGCAGGAGAGATTTAATCCATCATCGCCAAGAGCTTGGTTTCAATGTGTGACCTTTCCTTTTACCATAATACTCCTCCTCCACATCAAGTCGGTAGAAGCTATAGGAGAGATTTAATCCATCATCGCCAAGAGCTTGGTTTCAATGTGGAACCTTTCCTTTTACCATAATACTCTCCCTCCATATCGGGCAGGTAGGAGCTACAGGAAAGATTCAATCCATCATTGTCAAGAAATTTGGTTTGAAAAAAATAAATAGAATAAGAAATTGCTTTGATAGAGTGTCAAACGCACTTTGAGCAAAAGAATAACAATTTTTTTTTCAAGAAGATCGACTTGCTCTAATATCATGTTGAAAATTGGAATTGAAAACGCCAAGGCCAAAGGCCTTGCCAAAATAAAACAAGCTCTCTTAAAGTCGTATTCTTTCTTTCATATTTTCATTATAATTCTATAGCTATATATAAGGAGATTTACTCCTTGAATTACTCTTTGAATTAAACATTCCTTGATTTACTCCTTGATTTAAAGATTCCTTGTTTTACTCCTTGAGTTAAGGATTGCTTGTTTTACTCATTGAATTAATCCTTAAATTAAGGATTACAACTCCTTGATTTACTTCTTGAATTAAGGTTCTTGATAGGAGTTGACATTACTTAATTTACTCATTAAATTACTCCTTAATTTTATCTCCAATAAAAGCCCTATGTCTACATCCTGAAACTTGCATAATTCGTATACATTTGTGAAATTCAACCCATCTTGAACGGGTGATTTCCGTTGATTAATTGCCTAAGCTAAGAAGGCGAGTGCGTAATGTTGTATCGTATTTCAGTGTGTTCAACAAGCGACTTTAATAGTTAATTACTCAATTGTTCGCTCATAAAGCTATAGATGCACACGCTGCATCTGCAACTACTCTGTCGTCACGTTTATCACAAAATGAGGAAACGTGTATATGCCAATACTTTAGATTTGATTGTATGTATAAATTAATTCATATATAGGATTTTATTTATAATTTGCCTTTGTACTAAAATATATTTTTATTTTTCACGAAAATAAACATATATAATGAAATAATTTATCACAAACAAGTCAACTTTAATTTTGTCTTAATTTCGGTTCAAATTCATAAATTAATGTTTGTGCCTTCTGATTTTCTTACAGGTACAACATATCTTTTTCATTGCTCAAGATGCTCCATAACTGCAATATCTTCGGCAAGAATACTTTGGTATGTTTTTTTTTTCCAATACCAAAGGTGAAAAACTGTTTATATGCCTAATTTTTCGCTCAAATGATATTTTTTCTCATTTACTTTTTTATGCTACTTTTCCTTTTTTTTTCTCTCAATTTTTCAAACTATAATGTATATTCGAAAACCATCATATATGTTATTGAATTACTAATCAATCTTTTATAATTAATGTTATTGAATTACTAATAGATATTTTAACAACAATCCTAACAAAATTCACAATTTTATATTAAATTATTTAATAAAAACATAAAAATTATCACATTTTTTAACTTTAATGAAATAAGATTAAAGATCTATCATAATCACCCTCTTATTGAATCTTAATCAAAGATCCTACCTTAATTCACTTTTTTAAAATTATTTATAATATATTACATATAAAGTTAATAATATTTTATATATAAAAATATACGTAAATATAACATGTTATATTCGATAGATTGTTGACGATGATTCTCGAAACTATAGTAAATATAATAGGTCGCATACAAAGATACATGAATTGGATTGTTAGAGATGATCGACGAAATATCGATATGTCAATGATGACAGTTACCATAATTTTGTTGGTGGTGGTGACGATATCGTAAAATAATTTTATTTTTATTTTATTGAATTATATTGTAAAAATATTTTAATATTTATAGATATAAAACTATGAATTTGAGGTTAAGTTTAGTAGTTTAAAAATTTTGATTTAGAAAGAAAAAAAGAGAAAAGCAAAACAAATTTTGAAGGAGCACTTTCTTATACATCAACTTATGATATAATAAATGATGTAATAATCATAATATAAATTATTTTTTTAATATATAATTATATGTTATATTAATTATTATAAAATAACAACTTATTAAACAATTTTTTTTTTGAATTTTTATATTTTGTAAATATTCTTATATATAAGGCATATTTGACCCCTAAAGAGAAATATTAGTTTCATAAATATTTTTATTGGCTTTTACATTCATATTTTTTATATATTGTTATATATTATTATTATTATAAAAATAAAAAAAAATAATTTTTTTTTAAAATATTGATATATGATAAGATGTAAAAAATATGAATGTAAAAGTAAATAAAAATTTGTATATATATATATATATCAATGTCTTCCCAATTCGCACAAAATGGAAAGCTCAGTCTCGATCTCCTGGAGAAGCTTTTCTATTGCATTTATGTTTCGTTCCAAACCACCTCCAAAATTAGATAAATTGCAGAAACGGGATCGTGTTGTTTGTTGGTAGGTGGCCCCCATTGGAGAGTTTTTCTAGAGAAAACAGCTTTTTAAAGCCATTTAAATGTATAATTCTTATTTTTGGTTTCGCAATTCCTCTAACAATAAAACTACTTTATTAATACAAAAGTTCTTTTTGTTTTTTTGTTGTTCACACGTGCTAATCAGATCACAATTTCACTTAAAATTCGTACTTTTCTCGTGAAACTCGTTTTACTTTCATTTTTATATCAAAATATATTTTTAATAATTTTACCATATCATTTAAATAAAATAAATAAATCTTACTTGATATAATTTAAATAAAAGGAATGAATCTTACTTTTAAATTATTAAAAAAACTACCACTCATTTTAGTGAAAAAAAAATGAAATCTCAAAAGCTTGATAAATAAAATAGGGGGACAAAAATGATAATTAAAGTATGAATTTATGCTATATTTGGTCGAATATAATTGAATATAATCATAATTGTTTCTTTTTATTTTTATATTTGATTGTGCTTAAAAATAATAAGAGAATTAAATATAATCGATTCTTAAAGGAGAAGAAATTATAATTCATTATCTTCCTTAACGAATCATGATTTCATTCTTATTTTAATTTTTTTTCTTATAATTTTACCACAATCTCAAATATAACTCAAAACTTAAAACCAAAATCATAAATCCTATATCCCAAATCCCAAAAACCTAAATTCTCAAACCCAAAATCTCAAATCCCAAATCCTAAAAAATTAAACTCTAATGAAAGAAATAATAATTTTAACCGTAAATCTTAACCTACAAATATACTCCTAAATCTTAATCTACAAATATAACCGTAAACACTAAACACTAAATCTTAAATCTCAAATCTTAAAACCCTAAACCCTATTTAAAAAATAATAATTTTAACCCTAAACCTTAACCCACATATATGACCCTAAACACTAAACCCTAAATCCCTAAACTCTAAATCCATAAATATTAAATCTTAAACCTCAAAACCCTATTTAGAAAAATAATAATTTTAATAATGTATTTTATCTAACGAAGAAATAATAATTAAATATTATTATTTAAACTTTACTGAATATATGAGTATTAAGATAATATACAATATTTTTTATTCTATTCCAATTGTAAACTAAATACTATAATATTGATTTTTTCTTTGATTTCAATAATCAAACCAAACAATATTGTTTCATTTCCATTTCTATTTCAATTTCATTGCATGAACCAAATACTACCTTAGTAGTATATTAAAGAAAATGAGAGAACGTCTAATAATACTTGAGAAATACATAACATTGATTTCAAAACAATCAAAAATTATACCTCAATTTTTTGCCCAAGTTCATTTATACTCTACTTTAATTTTAAGGATAATATAGCACTTTGGTATTTTATTTTTATAAATGATATATATTAGTCAATTTTTTAAAATTAATGCATTATAATCATTTTATTATTAAACTTTTAGATAATTTAATCTTTTTTGGATGATATTAATTTTTTTGATTAATGTTTTAGCAAAAAAAAAACTTAGTTTTATCAAATTGAAGCTGATTAATGATTTTAAGGATTTTGAATTTAAGGGAACAGAGTCATCAAAAATTCTATAATTATTTAATTTAAATAATTAAATTTCGTAATTATTGTATTGTGTATTATAGGTCTCATAATATTTGAAAAAAATATCATTATATTTACATTATTATGTACAAATAAATATTTTAATCCCGTAATTTTTAAGTTTGGTATTTATAGTCATTTTATTTATAAAAGCTAAACATTACAATATAAAAATTATGGGATTATAAGTGTTTAGTTTTAATACTTTTATGAACTATAGTAATTATTTTAATAATTATAAGATTAAAAATATTTATTTTTTATAATAATAGGATCAATACTACCTAACTCATAAATCATAAAATTAAAATATTTATTTTAAAAAATTAAAAAATTTAATATATTTAATTCAATAATTATAAAATTCATTTGCACACTTTATTAAAATTACATGAAATCTAGAATTGTTTTTATATAAGTTGGGTTTAGGACACGTAACATAATTCCACTTCGTAACGTAACAAAATAAATCGAAATCACAACAAATATAATTTATTCAAAAAAAAAAAATTTTGTTAATATGGTTGTGTCAAGCTAGCTAACTTTTATTTGATGCTATATATTACTTATTAAATAAATATAAAATCAGTGTAATTATTTATTTTAAAAAATATAAGTAATCATTATTTAATAAATTTTTTTAATAATTTGACTAATAAAGTATATATTCAAAAAATAATGAATAATATCTCTACTTTTAGGTCATGTTTATTTCATATAATGAAAAAGAATGAAAATAATAATGTTAATGGAATTGAATGTAAAGAAAATAATATTACTATTATAATTTTTTGTTTAATCATTAGAATTAAATAAAAAATCATTAATACAGTATTTGGTTTATAACTGAAATAAAATGAAAAATAAAATATATTATCTTAATACATATATATTTAACGAAGTTTAAATAATATCATTTAATTATTATTTTCTTCGTCAATATATTATTAAAAATTATTTTTAAAATAATTATTACTTAAATATATTATTTAATCTAAAAAATTTAAAAGCAAAAAAAATATTTTTTTGATATTTTTTTCCACTTTTTTGAAAAATAACATCAAAATATTAATATATAGTAGTAAAATTCTATAGTTGATTTACCATATCAATACCAAATATTAAATAATTAAAATTAAAAAATGATTTGTGTTTTGGGTTTGAGATTTAAGAGTTTAGAATTTATAATTTAAGGTTATAGGATTTAAGATTTGAGGGTAAAATTATAATAATATATTTTTATACAACATGAATAAAATGGAATAACAATTCCTAAAGATTACGGTGAAATAACAATTACATATTTTTTAAGAATTTTTTTTATTTCATTTCATGTCTAAGATACAACAAAACTTAAGAAGATGGAAAAATAATTTCATTTTCATTTTCATCCATTTCAATTAAATGTCTTCTTAGATACAACGTTTATGATTTAATATTTAAGGTTTAAAATTTAAAGACTAATAAAAAGATATTATTAGTAAGTTAATATTTTTTTATTATTTAAAAATATATTTTAATTATTAATGTTCTATTTTTATCTATTTTAAGCTTAATTTTAAATACACAATTCTCTCTGTCTATATATATATATATATATCCAATTCGAACTCACCAGCAAGTATGGTACAATCAACTAAAAAAATATACGTAGCAATATGTATTCAAGAAATACAAATAAATGAAAATTAAGGATAAGCTCAGCATGAGAAGAATAGAAAATTAAGTATAAGATTAACTAAATAATTAGTATGGAATTAATAATAAATGTATGGATAAAATTATAAATTTATATATCTTATCAATAATATCGATATTTGTGAATTATTTAATTTTTTTTCTTTCGTATATATATATATACATGTATGTCTCTTTCTATTGAAATGCACTTCCCACGCATCTTTAACCGTCCAAAAGGACCCTACTGTAAGAGGGAGACTTAGCAAAGTGTTCGACATTGGCACAAGAAGTTGACAATTTACAAGGCTGTTGAAAATTTAGGCAGTGATTTATCATTTGTGTCATTTTTTTTGCTTTTGGTCGGCTAGGTGATATCATTTGGTGAGACTCGAACCAAAGTATTTAATGAATATTTTATCGTAATGATGACGAACTCCATTAATGAATTTTTCAATTTTATTATAATGAAATTAAAATTTTCAAAATATGCATATTTGTATTCGAATAATTATCAAAATAGATTTGAAAATGCACATCATTTTCGGAAGAAAAAAAATTAGGATGCACTAACAATCCAAATTATATTAATTTAAGGTACAAAGATGTCGGTCAAGGAAACAAAAAAAAAAAAAAAAAGGTCGGGGAGCCTTACTGTGCGATTTCTTGAGGTGGCTTTACTTTTACGTGTTCGGATTGAATTGAAATTGCTTTGGATTTTTTGTTTATATTTTTTCTTGACATCTATGTTATTAACATGAAATTGATAAGTTATTTAAAAAATTTATATTAAAATGATATTTTAAATAAAATATTACAATTTTATTAATAAAACATAATTTAAGATAGATAATTGATAGTTGTTAACTATGCACAAAGAAAAGGATGAATGGGCTGCTAAAATGTCAACACCCATCAAAATTGTATATAAAATAAATGTATTATAAAATCCACAACAGCAAAGAAATAAAATGTTTAAAGCAAAAACTAATAATAATAATAAATTATTTGATAATGAGGAATTGGTATTGCTTGTGGTCCTAGAACTTGTCATGCCGTGTCCTCCTCCTCTATTATAATTACATAATTATGTTGAAATATTGAATTTCTTTTTGAATAATAAGAAATAAAAACCTCCAATTCTTGTTCTTTTTTAACCTAGAAATTTGGCTTCTTCTATTTTCATGTGTATGTTTAAAAGTACCAATAGTTAGAATCTTATGTATTATATCTATCATATCTTTCTGTCCTCATCCAGCTCATAAAATTTCACTACTATATGTTGTTTTTTTTAGTAGTTAACAATAAATACCTAGCGATTAATTCTTTATTCTTCAGTGATAATTTTTAATTTGGAAGTACTAAAAACAAAACAAAACAAATCAATGTTGACAACTTCAAGAGATAACAAAACTTTGATATGACCCCCAATAGCTACTTTGCAACTAAAGTATAGTATAAACAATCCCACGCGCATTGTTCTGTTGCCATTGTTACTACATATATAATTTTACGATCACTTGAAGCCAAGGTCTTCTTGTTGAAGCTTAAAGGTCACTATCCATCTCAATATAAATGTAATTGAAAATTTACAATTTGGTAATTTTTTTTATTGATTATTTATCCTACTTTTTTTTAATATTGAATAAATAATCGTATAATAATTGTGATAAAAATATATTATAATAAGTATAAAATTTTAAAAAATATAGTAAATAAATCACGTGAATACGTATGTATGTATTTTTTTTAAATGCTATATATTTTTTAAATCAATTATAACTTAAAAATATAAACTTATATATGTTTGAATACATAACGATTAGATTAAGAATATGTAATAATTTAAAAAAATATGTATATATGTATTCACATATTTTATTTTTGTAATTTTTTTTATTTTTAGACTTGGTATATTTTTTTTATAATAATGTTAAATTAAAACATTAAAAAATTAAAAATTTTATATTTTTTATTATGTTTAATGTACTCATACTACCCATCATCCATTAATAATTGTCTTTCTTAAATTGTTGTCAATTATATCATAATTATCCAACATATCAACAACCATGTGTTAGAGAGAAGGTAGAACTCAAAAAGTAAGCTTAAGATAGATATATTCGGTATATAAAAAGAGACACCTTAAAATACACCGATACTAGCAAAATAATTTAAGTTATTTAATATCTCGTTCTAAAATGCGTGTGTTAGTAAATATTTACCGTATATGTAAAGTGCATGTGTGCAAAATATCTGTAAACTTATGTAGTTATTTTATTGGTTCTACTTTTTCTAACTAGTGGAACTTACATGTCAAATTTAAAATATGCGGTACAAATTCCCGTTAAACCCCGATTTTTCGATGCCAAATATCAAGCACATTTTGAGTTATTTCTTTAGATTTAATTATTACTATATATATATATATATATATATATATACATGAAAAATTCCATACTAATTAAGAAGGGAAAAAAAATAATCAAGGAGTTAAAAAATTAAAAATAGATAAAAATAATATTTGATATATTTTGAATATATAATTTAAAATATGAGAAAATAATTTTATTATCAAACTATTAATGTAATATTAAAAATTAAAATATTACTGATATATTTGAATTGATAGAAACATATCCATAATGTTTATAAAGTTTTATTTATAATCATAACTTATATAAAATGTTAAAATTATTGACATACTTAATTTTCATTTCCCTTAATGAAACATTCTAGTTGTTATCGGTCTCATTTTTTGGGAGGTACTATGGAGAAATCATACCTTTTGAGTGAGGAGATATTTTTTTTTTACACCATGAAATATGAAATGCTTAATATATACAAAGAAAAAGAAGAGAAATTACAAAGAACAGAGTAATATAGAGATGGAGAAAAACCATTTCAATGAAAATCGTTTATTGTCGTTGTGGGAGACGAACCTGAGAACATCCCAAAGCGAAAGAAAAAAACAAAGGTTGAATATGGAGATTACGGAGACAAACCCCATACATCCTCTAAAAACAATGGCACTAATAAAATAAGAATAGTTTCGTGTGGACGAAAAATTATATATATATATATATATATAATTACTAATATATTTATGATAATTTAATATATTGAGTGCATAAAATTTAATTAATACAAGTTGATAGTGATTTATTAAAACTTTAGGGAAAAGTATAGCTGCAACACTCATTTCATAAGACAAAAATTGTTTGCATGCAGGATAGATAAGTAATATATTTGTATACTATTAATATGAAATTAGAATGGAATATATTAAAATTATTGAGTAAAAAAAACACCTATTGTAAAATATTTATTTTAAAAAGAAATATTGTAGAAAATTTATGCGTGTCTCAATTCCGAGATAAGATATCTTCTTTTTCATTTATATAATATATAAAAATATATAATTTTTTAAAGATTAAAAATAAAACATGTAAAAATTAAAAATAATAACAATAATCCGTTTTAAAAGTCTTCCCTTTTCCTATCAGAGCGAAGGGCAAAATGTTAAAGTGAAATTCATCCAGAAGACCACTTGTTATAGTTTTACTATCCTTCTGTCAGAACGTGTCTTCTATTCCATTATACATTTTATACTCCCATGGTTTCGTTTCTCCACGCTAAATTTCTCTCTCTAGAAAGCATACACATCTCCTTTTCCTATATTACCTGTTGGTGTATACAGTGAAAGTGGAAGACAACAAAATTAATGAAGTTAGAAAATGACAGACAATGTTATTGGTGAACCATAAATTAGGGAAGTAGAACAACTCTTAGGGTTAGAATTATATTATGTTTTCTTAGTATACATAGGAGTAGTTATTTATACAGGAGAACAGAGAAATACAGAAATATAAAAACTATTAACATTAACACCAATAAATTGACATGGTATCAAAGCAGAGTTATTGGTTGTCCTAATAAAAGAATAAGTTACCTGCTAAGTTGATTTGTCTTATGCTCAACAGATTGTGTTAATCGCATATTTACCGATTATTTGGCCAGGATTTCGGGGTAGCCGTTCAAGCCGCTGCCTGGAGTCATCATGGGCCTTCTACATTCCATTCGGCCATCGTATTCATATCGTTCTTCACTACAACAGAACAAAAAAAAAACAAAAAAGACAATTTTTGCAGTGATCAGATTGATGATAAAGAAGGTTTCAAGTATTGATGCAAAACTGAAAGTGATAGGAGGAAAAATCGCACGCATTAGTTCCAGTAAACAAAAAAACAATTTTCCGCTTCCTTTTCTTCGCGGAACTTTTTGGTTCAGATTGAGAAATCACAAGCTGTTAGTTGATCCTCCATCAAAAGAAGGAAGGCGCTGCTCTTCCAAGAGGTTGCTATTGAGAAACGCAGTCGAAGAAACTGCTGAGGAACTCAGAGGAAGATCCTGAGCAACGCAGTCGAAGAAGCTGCTGCAGAACTCAGAGGACGTTGCAAAGAAACGCAGAGGAAGTTGCTGAGGAAATCAGAGGAAATTGCGTGAAGTGGGAAGAGGAAAAAATTAGGGTTACGCGAAGCTGCGCGATTTGAAAAAAAAATGTTAGGGTTACGGAATGTTGTATATATAGTGGTGTGTGAAGTGTTAAAAAAAAGGAAAAACGGAAGGAAAAAAATTTTAGATTTCATGACGGAATCAAGAGATTTAACCACAAATTTCATTTTGGAAGATTTGACAAAAAATGCAGTGTTCTAACTTGCTCGGATCGCTACAACCTCCGCTAATCAATCGTCAATCAAGCTCCTATTAGTATCAAGTCGAGGATCCAACTATGCCTTACGTCCCAAAGGTGGTGGAGATGTATATCTCTGGCAAAGACAAACTGGGATATATTAATGGAGATTTTCTCAACCTACCGAAATTTTCGTTTAGGAGATGGCGACCGAAAATGCCATTGTCAAAGGATGGTTAATCAATTCAACGGACCCCTCCTTGATTGCAAATTTTATCCCATTCCCAACTCATAAACAGCCAGTTTGGGATTCACGCTACCACTTACTATGATGGGACGTATTACACGCCTAAAGTATATGATCTTCACCGCAGGGTTACTCGTCGCACGTAAGTGTGGATCAATTGAAAAATACTATAATGACCTTCAAGCGGTTATGGCGTGAAATTGATTTCATTGGCCCCAATCCAATGGAGCGTGCGAATGGTATACAAAATACAACTCCATCCTGCTGCGAAGATCGAGTGTATACCTTCCTCATTGGAGCACTTGATAGATCGATAAAACTCGCGACGTGATGCTTCAGATCAAACCATTCTCACGCGGGACAACGCCTATGGATTCATCCGTAGAATAAGTCGCAAACCGTAATGATCACAGTGCGTATATACACACCGGGCGCTTATGGCTTCTGAAAGCGGATCGAGGACACCATAATCCGATGCTACCAAAACCAGGAACCTTTTTGGGTAGCAAGAAATCCACGGGAAATCCATCGCCTGGTTGACATGAAACGTCAGTCATTGTGGAAAATCTAAACACACCCGTGAAAACCGCTTCAAACTACAGGGTATCCGTAATGGTGGAATGATCTTCAAACAAAGAAAAAGAGGGAAGCCACCGAAAGTCAGCTGTGGCTACCAATACTACATCATTATCCCTTATTCCTGGATCGGAATCTTCCAAGATCCAGGTATTTCAAGTAAAGCATTTCATACTGTAGAAGTGATAATGATTGATTTTAGACTCCTTTGGAAGCTACGAGATCATATGACATTTGACCCAAACGATCTCTCCAGAAACAACCCAACCAAGACGGAATCGTGTTGCCAATGCAAACGGGTCACTTACCCGGTTACCGGCCGGGAACAACACCTTATCTCCTTCATTATCATTATCTAATACTTTACGTGTACTCTCTCTCACAAACCGACTAAAGTCCGTAAGTCGTCACTGCAGATCTTAACTGTGTGGTAAGATCGATGTATTCTACTTTTTCCTTCTACATGATATTCTCACCAAGAGATCATGGGCGTGGTACTAAAGGGAGGGTTATATTACGTGGATGACCTCGCCTCTGTAAGAGCCAATCATATGCAAAACATTGTTGGTAACAAGGAACGACAGATTTGGCTATGTCATCGTAGGATTGGGCATCCATCATTCTAGTATTTAAAGCACCTACTCCTCAGGCTTATTTTTCAAATATCACACATTCAGTTTCAAATGTGATACTTGTATCCTAGCAAAAAGTCATGTAGGCGTCTTATCCTATGAGCATGAATAAAAGTGTGACTCGCTTTTGCTTTAGTACATTCTCGATGTTTGGGGACCTTCCCGATCATTACGCCATCGGGTCATCGTTGGTTTGTTATTTTTGTTGATGATTGTACACGAATGACACGGCTTTACCTTCTCAAACATAAAGATGAAGTATTTGCTACATTTCACTTGTTTCACATAATGGTTCGTACCACAATTTTCTCAAAAATTAAGATACTTCGGTCGATAACGAGGGAGTATGTTAATCAACAATTTCTACATACTTGGACAACTACGGTATTCTCCATGAAACCTCATGTTCACAAACCCCACAATGAACGGGATCATGGAGAGGAAGAATTCCGTGATATTTTAGAAACGACTGCCTTACTAATCAAGCGCATATGCCTAATAAATACCGGAGTGATGCCATTACTACATGGCGGTGTATCTACCGAATCGCATGCCCACAAAACCTTACAATTTCAGACTCCATTAAAGGTGTTATCCGATCATCTTCCTCGTTTACTATTTTGATGCTTCCGCCTACAATTTTTGGATGTGTTGCTTTTGTCTACCTCCATAAAAATCAACGAACTAAGTTGGATCCACGTACGTCCGCTATGTGTTCTTGGGGTATGGTGTACAAAGGGTTATCGATGCTATGATCCAATTACTAAAAGAACCTATATTACCGTACGATGTCACTTTCCTCGAATCGAATGTTTTTTCCCATCACCGTCTCCAATTCCACTCTTCGTATATAGTTACGGTGAAGAACGAAATTGGCTTCGATGTTGAAATATTAGATACTAGTCCAACATACTCTGATCGTACAATAATACGAGAAGATAAGTATCTAGACTCGAGCTTGAACTTCCAAGAACTGCTAAAGTAATGATTGAACCTTCGTAAGATGAAGTTGTTGATGTACCCATCCACTCTCTAGTATCCAAATGATCCTCCCCGCCGAGAATACTCCCGAGGTAAGTCATCCTATCACACCTTTACACACTAATGCTATAGATACATCCGTTGGTTATGTTTTACCTTTCGTACACAATCGAGGCAAACCTCCAAATCGATACTCCCTGCAGAAGAGAAGAACGACGATCCAAGTATCCAATAGCAAATTATGTATCTACTCAAAGGTTATCGAACTCATCGGGCATTTACACAAACACTCTCCTCATGTCAAATTCCAAGTAGCATTGAAGAAGCCTTATCTCGATCCAAAATGGGCTCACGCTTATAAAAGAGGAATTCCGAGGCATTGCGAACAACACATGTTGTTGCCGAGTTACTCGAGGAGGAAAGCTGGTAGACGTGCAAGTGGATTTTCTCCATTAAGTATAAAGCAGATGGGTTAGTTGATCGATACAAGGCGAGACTTGTAGCAAAGGATATACATAAAAACACGGGATGATTATCAAGAAACCTTTCTCACCGTGGCTAAACTAAAAACCGTTGAAGTCTTGCTATTCTTCGGCAAATTTAGATTGGCCATTGCACCAACTTGACGTAAAAATGCCTTCCTTCAAGGTGATCTTGAAGAAGAGATTTATATGGATATCCCACCAGGATATCTGTTACATCGGGAAAAGAAACCGCATGTAGATTACAACGAAAGTATGTATGGGCTAAAACAATCACCTAGAGTACTGTTTGGTAGGTTGGTTCAAGAATGAAGAAATACGGGTTCCAACAAAGAAACTCCAATCATACTCTTTCCTAAAACATCGATTGGAAGATAACAACCCTTATAGTCTATGTGGACGCATACATGATCATTGCAGGGGATGATAAAGAAGAAATCTCTAAGCTTCAAGAAAAACTATCAAAGGAGTTTGAAACGAAGCGATTTGTGGCTCAAGTACTTCTTAGGTATTGAGATAACAAGATCAAAACAAGGCATATGCCTTTCCCAAAGGAAATACACTGACCTACCGGCAGAAAAGTGACTACTAGATTGTAAACACCGTCGATATTCCAATGGTTCAAAATCATAAACTCTGGGAATACGTGACCAAGTACCACAGATAAACAGAGATATCAACCCGGTTAGTAGGTAAACTCATATATTTATCTCATACTCGACCAGTATCGCTTATGCGAAGTGTCGTGAAGTCGCTTCACGACCTTTGCCGTGAACCATATGGATGCGGCTACGCGAATACTTCGTTACTTAAAATCCTCTCCTGGGAAAGGACTTATGTTTTCAAAGAATGGTCAATCTGGAAGTCCTCGACATACGATTCGACCGGGCGAGGGAATACGAAGGATAGGAAATCTACTATCAGTACTTTACTTTTGTAAGGGAAATTTACATGGAGTAGCAAGCCAAAGGTAGTTGCGCTTTATCCAATGGTCGGAATTTCGAGGAATGGTCAATGGAATACGCGAGCCTGGTTAAAAAACTTAACCGAGATTGGTGTAGCCCTCTACCTTTGAAATGAACTTATTTTGTGATAACAAAAGCGGCCTATCGCATCTCATAATCCAGGTTCAACATGATCGCACATCGACGTTGAAGTGGATCGAAACTTTATCAAATGACCTTGAAGAAAAGATTATTAAGCTTCCATTTGTTAAATCAAGATCAATTGGTTGATATACTCACAAAATCTGCTGTCTGAGCTTAACTTATACAACACACCTGACAAGTTTAGGCATAAGAGACATATACGCACCAACTGGCGAGCAGTGCTAGCGTGTGAAAGTGAAGTGGACAACAAAGTTAGTGCGAAAGTAAAATAACAGACAATATTGTTGGTGAACCATAAATTAAGGAAGTAGAACAGCTGTTAGGGTTAGAATTATATTCTGTTTTTTTAGTATACATAAGAAAAGTTATTTGTACAAGAGAATAGAAAAATACAGAAATACAGAAACTATTAACATTAACACCAATGAATTTACATTACTATACTCAACTTTTAAAGTCAGAGAGATAGAAAGTGTGGGGTTAGGGTGGTCGCGACTTTGATTATGTTTGAATGTGGAACTGCAGAGGAGCTGAAAATGAAGATTGATCTTTCAATGGACCCCATCAATCTTACTACCCAACTGACGTATTCTTCCACTATCAGCCAACAACTAGAACATAGTAAAGCTCTCCTTTTTTACTTTCTCACCATTATAGCCTTCTCTCCCCTTCAAAATCCACTTTTCCTAGTCTTTAATGGCTGCCCATTTGAAAAAATCTGGTATAAAAATTAGTTGGTGCCTGGATGGTCGGTGCTAGATAAGCATTTGCGTCTCTTTTTAGTTGTCAAAATTAGATATCCACTTGGAAAAAGTCTTTGTTTTTGTTCAGCTGTTCATAGAATTTGTTTAATTTTTTTTCCCTGGGTTTTGTAAGAAGTAAAGTATTTTGCCCTCTTTTTGGAGAAATTTGGTGTATAAGCTGTGTGTTAATGGATGAGAAATTTGCATAATTTTGCGTCTTGAGAATAAGATTGAATTTGGGTTGAACCACTTGCGTCCTTTTCAAGGGCATTTTGATGCTGCATTGTTGAGAATTACTGATCGAATTTCACCTGCATGCTTTTGTTGTTTCAATCATGGACCTCAAAACTTGATCTTGAATAACGAGTGATTCCATGAATCATCGTAAGTGTCGTCTCAAGTGTTAATGATCATAATTACCTATTTAACTTGTGTTGGTCCTACTTTGAGGGAAAGAGAACATTACAAAAAAGTAAAAGAAGGCTTTTTGATACCTTGTCATCCAAAGAAAGCTTCGTTTCCTTGAATTTCACTCTTCTGGTTAAAAGCTCGAGGGATTGGAATTGGATTTGGATTTACAAGATTTATCAAGCTGCATAGTCTCTCTTACTTACCCCTGTTTATCAATTCAGTGTTGTCAAAAGTGAAGGGTGTAAATTTTAGGTACTTTCAGAGTTTCTTGCAATAAGTTTATTATCAGTACCATTTGCCTATTTCAATTATTCTAGAATACTACTAAAGAAGCATGTGCTTGTTGTGTATACTACTAGACTGTAAGATTCACATGTTCTCTTGAATCCTCAAGATTTTTATTAACAGATATTCCCAATTACTGACCAGCATGGTGTTTTCTTTAAAATTTAATCTTTCTGTTATAGAAGAAGATGGATATATGTTGTGTAATATCTTTCGACTTTTTTTATTAATTTCTCTTTTCTTCAGGTTCAATTTTTTGTTTTAGAAGAAGAGGGCTATATATAAGAAGTAATAAAATCAAAATCAACCAGTTCACACTTCGAAATGGGGAAAAGATCCAAGAGACAGAGACGTGCTGTGCGGTATGAGAAAGATCAGCCAAGCTGCATGTGGAGCTTAATTAGTATCTTTGACTTCCGCCATGGTCGCTCTGCTCGGAAGTTGCTTCCAGATAGGAGGCATGGAAGCAAGCACTTGGGTAAGAGATATGTTTTGGTTCATTGTTAACATGCTCATACTCGGACTAGAGAGGTGACACTGTTAGGCAAACTTTGCTGTTATCTATTGACAAATCTCTTTGGTTTGAAAATGAATTTGGGACATGGTAGTATTTTTCAGTTCAGATATACGTTGTCTAGCTATTGCAGCAAATGTTTCAGTTAAAGTTTTTGTCAGAAATAGTTTCATTCTAAAGTTTATAGCGGATTTGCATTTAAATCATCTAGATTTTGTTGAAAATTATTTAGATACTTTTTCGTCTATGCAGGTTCTGGACTGTCCAAAAATAAGTTTGAGGTTTTGAGCAATTTGGATGAGAATGGTCAAGTCACCGCCCTTGTAAGTGCTTATGGAAATTATATACATGTGAACTGCAGTTTAGAATTTTCAAGTTGTACTTTCTATGGCGATTTGTGGAGGAAAAAGAATTATAACATTGCCAAGATTTACTAATTTGCTGGCAGTATGAGTATGTAAATTAGATATATACTAAATTAGTCAAAGTTTCAGGATGTAGAAGAAACCATAAGGGCAGAAGTGACTGTTGAAACTCGTAAGCCAAGTGTGAAGAAGCTTATAGAAGAAGAGATGATGAATGAGCATGGCAAAAAGAATGATGCAAGAAGTTTTGAAGTAAGAAATCAATCTGGATCAGCACATAGCAACCAGATAAGGAGAGATCACAAAGGAACAAAGAAGGCTCGCAAGAAAAGCCGTGATATGGTTACCTTTGATTCGAATGTCGCTGAAAAATTGCAATCTGAGTGTTCCTGTGATCAGAATTCAGCCCAACAATCTGTAAAAAATATTGGTTTAGACGAGATAATACGTGAGCTTTCTCACCAGATCCATTTGGAAAGTAATCACTGTGTGAATCATGAACTAAATGGAAAAGCTCCTGTCCCACTGGATCTCAAACATCATGATATTCAAGAGAAATTGAGTAAGGCGATGAGGGACTTCATAAATGAGAAGCTTATTAATGGGAAAGATCTCACAGAAGAAAGGAGGCTCCAGGACCCTAGAGAACTAAAGGAATTACTCGAGCTTATAAGTTCTGATAAGAAACTGTTTCTGGAACTTTTACAAGATCCGAACTCTTTGCTAGTTGAATATGTTCAAAACTTGCAGGAAACTCATGAAGTGAAAGGTGAAAAGCCCAAGTTGGGAGCTGACCTTTCAGAACAGAAACTTGTTAAGCTGAGAAGGTCCAAGGATGTTGTCAATGATAAACACCGTCACTTTCTCAGTAGAAAGATAAAGTCTCAGGAAGTAGACTCATTTGCTGCAAACGAGTTTTCTGACGCTTCAAATAGAATTGTTATCTTGAAACCTGCGCCCACAGACTTACAAGATTCTGATAGTAAAAGTAACTTTGCCTCATCTGCATCATCTCATGGTAGTGTCGGAAGTAAAGGATCAAATGATAGAGTTGGCTCTCACTTTTTTCTTTCTGAAATCAAAAGAAAGTTGAAGTATGCTATAGGAAAGCAACAATGTGAAGTATCAACTTCTAATATTTTTGATGGAGTTGGAAAGGATAGTGCCGGAAAGAAGTCTCCTAGTAAAGAACATTTCTTTATTGAAAGAATTGCAAGACCTTCTGTTGTTTCTAAGAGAGCAGATAAGAAAGGTAGAACAAAAGGCTCGGAGTTAAGTATGAAACATGACATTGATAATGTCTCTAATCAAAAGATATCTAATATCTACATTGAGGCCAAGAAACATCTCTCCGAGATGCTAAGCAGTGGAAATGATGGTTCAGAACCATCCAGTGGACAAGTTCCTAAAACCTTAGGGAGAATCCTCTCTCTTTCTGAGTTCAATCCTTCACCCATTGGCAGTCCTGGAAGGAGCTGGGAGAATAGTTTTATGACTGCAAAGGTGAGAATTTCAACAATTGACAAACTTAAACCGGTTGATGAGAACACGTGGTCTCCCAAACATGAAGGGAGTGTCAGTCTTCTAGGTCAGGAAGTACAAAACTCAAAGAGTGAGTCACCTGTTTCTAATAATAGCCCCGATTATAAAGCACAAGCTCCTAACATGAACCCTGGTTTACAAGAGAACACTATCCATGATATTGAAGTAGCAGAAACTGTGTGTCCCAGTAAGGATGAGATGAATCCTGCAGGTAGTGTCTTTTTGCTTCCAATTTTAATTAGAAGCAGGTTAGACTTCCTTTTGCTTAGTTTTCAAATGCATTGTTTGTCTGATCTAAAATTTATGTAGGTGGTTTGGGATTTGTAAAAGAAGAGGCCGTTATCACACATGCTCTGAGTGAACCACCTGCCTGTTCCAGTGCGAGGAATGAACAAAACTGTAACACGTCTATACTCCTTGAAGATGTTAAATATTTAGAACCCCTGGAACAAGAGGTGAAAATATACATTGCTGTTTTTCTGTACTTGTATTTTTGAGTCATGCATATTTATTTACTATAAAAGTAGAAAAAATTCTTTCATAAAATAGCCCAAGAATGATTACATATGCTGCTACTTGACTCCTTTTTAAGTTCTTTCTGCTGCCCTCCAAAGAGAACGGCAAGGATATCTCTCCTGCAGTGCAAATGCACTGTATTCTTAACTGTTGCTGAGCTATTGTCTCATAATTAATGCATCTCTTTACATGAATTTGTCCCATCCATCAAGTACATTATATCTAGTGACATCTTTGGACGTTTTCTAGGACTCAAATGATGAGAATGAACTGCTGTCTTCTCTGTTAGCATCTCCATGCTCTGTGACTCCCAAGAAAGTTGCAGATCTAGGAAGTTTGATTGACATCCCAGAGAGGCCAAGTCCTGTCTCAGTTCTTGTGCCACTATTCACAGAGGATGACACGAGCCCTGAAAGAACCATATCTCAACCTGGCAAGTATTAGTATAAAAAAATTGATTTACTTCACATCTATTCCTCTTCTTTTCTCCCGTATGATTTTGCTCCCAAATTGCTTCTAAGCTGATATGGATTACTTCACAAAACTGTAGATGTGACGATTCAACCATTATGGAATCAATTTGAACCTGAAACTTCAGCCTCAGATCGAACAAAGTGTGCAAAGTCACTTACAGAAGAGAAGGAATCAGTTTTTGAAAGTGTTAAATTAGTGATACAAGCTTCTGGCTGTAACTGGGATGAATTCTACTCGAGGTTGCTTTTTTCCAATCAATTACTTGACCCATCGTTGGTTGATGAGATAGAATTTTACTCTGACCAACTTTGCCGTGACCTTCTCTTTGATTGCATTAATGAAGTTCTAGTAGAGGTTTGTGAAAACTATTTTGGTCGCTCCCCCTTGGTATCATTTGTAAAACCTGGTATAAGGCCACTTCCAAATATGAGAAGTACTATTCTTGAGATTTCAGAAGGAGTTTATGTTGGTGTGTGCTAAAACAGTGGCAGACACAAATGCTCAATGGAGTAAAACATGGAGCAGACAACAATATTAGTGGAACCATAAAACCTGGATGTGCAGGTTTTATGGTTATTGTTTAATTTTCGTTTTCCTTATATACATATATCTTGAACTCTTGTAAAAATACAGAACATAAATAACATGAAATATACATGATAATTATCAGAGAAATACAATATTTTGACATGGTATCAGAGCAAGTTATTGCTGACTAATGGAACTACTGCGATTGTAGGCTGGCGATTTCGGTTTTTACACATTGCGGTTACGTTTTTCTGTTCGATTTCGATTCGATTTACGTCTGTTTTCATTCTTGATTCACGTTTACTGGCGATTTTGATTTACTGCAGATTTACGTTTTCTGCTGTGATTTACGATTCTGGCGATTTCGTAACCAACAACCGCATCTCTTGACATGAAATGTGGCCGTTGGAAACTCCGAAACACACCGTGAAAAGCGTTTCAAACTACGTGGGTATCGAGAATGGTGGAATGATCTTCAACACGAAAGAAACGGGACACCATGGGCGGCGGCGGTGGCTACCAATGTCTACCATTATCCACCTACCAGTAGAATCTTCCGGGATCCGGGTATTTCAAGTAAAGTATTTCACATCTCTACGTAATGAGAAAGATGAGTGGATTACGGACTTCTGGAGCTACGGATCACGTGACATTTGACCCAAACGATCTCTCGATAAACCCGGCCAAGGCGGAGCCGTGTTGCCAATGCGAAATGGGGTCACTTATCCAGTTACGGGGCTGGAGCAGTGACATATCTCGCTTCATTATCATTATCTAATACTTTGCTTGTACCTACGTGGCCAGGCCCCAATGTACGTAAGTCGAGTCAACTTGGACCTTAAGCGTGTAGTATTGATGTATTCTACTTTTTGCCTTCTACGGGATATTCTCGCCAAGGAGATCATTGGGCGTGGTACTAGGAGAGGAGGGTTATATTATGTGGATGACCTCGGTTCGGGAAGAGCCAATCACGTACAGCATCTTGGTTGTGACAAAGGAACGATGATTTGGCTATGTCATCGTAGATTTGGGCATCGAAATCGTTCGGGTATTTAAAGCACCCTCTCCCGGTTTATTTTCAAATATCACACATTCGGATTTCAAATGTGATACTTGTATCCTAGCAAAAAGTCATAGGGCGTCTTATCACATGAGTATGAATAAAAGTGTAGCTCCTTTTGCTTTGGTACATTCGATGTTTGGGGACCTTCCCCGATCATTACGTCGTCGGGTCATCGTTGGTTTGTTATTTTTGTTGATGATTGTACACGAATGACATGGCTTTACCTTCTCGAAACATAAAGATGAAGTATTTGCTACATTTCACGTGTTTCACGCGTGGTTCGACACGATTTTTCGAAAAAAATTAAGATACTTAGGTCGATAATGGAGGAGTATGTTAATCGACAATTAGGACATACTTTGACAACCGTGGTATTCTCGAAACCTCGTGTTCGAAACCCCGACAAAATGGGGAAGCGGAGAGAAAAAATCGGCATATTTTAGAAACGGCTCGGGCACTTACTAATCGGTGCCGCATGCCTAATAAATACGGAGTGATCTTTGTTCACTACGAAATTTGTGTATCTCTTGAATCGAATGCCACATGAAGACCTTACAATTTCGGACTCCTAAAGGTTTTATCGATCATCTTCCTTTGCCCTCTTATTTTGATGCTTAGCCCGAATTTTTGGATGTGTTGCTTTTGTCCACCTCCAAAATCAACGAACTAAGTTGGATCCATGTCTTGTCCGATGTGTATTCTTGGGGTATGGTGTACAAAAAAAGAGTCACGATGTTATGATCCAATTACTAAAAGAAACTATACTACCGTGGATGTCACTTTCCTCGAATCGGAAATTTTTTCCCGTCACGGTATCCAATTACACTCTTCGGGAGGAGAGTTATGGTGAAGAACGAGAAATTGGCTTGAGGTTGAAATATTAGACACGAGTCCATACTGGGATCGTGCCAATAATATGGAGGAGCCCGTATCTGAACCCAGAGCTTGAACTTCAAGAACTAGTGAGTAGTAATTGAATCTCCGAGAAGATGAAGTGGTTGATGTACCACTCCATTCTACTAGTACCCGATGATCCTCACTGTGAGAACAACTCTCACGAGGTAAGCTATCCTATCACACCTGTAATGCTATAGATACATCTTGTTGGTTATGTTTTACCTTTTGGACATAATCGAGGTAAACCTCAATCGATACTCCCAGGAGAAGAAACGCTTGACGAGTATCCAATAGCAAATTATGTATCTCTTCGAGTTATCGAACCTATCAGGGCATTTGCAACAAAACTCCATCGTGTCAAATTCCAAGTAACATTGAAGAAGCCTTATCGATCCAAAATGGGCTCTTAAGCTATAAAGAGGAATTTGAGGCCTTGTGAGAAGAATAACACGTAGGTGTTAAGCGAGTTGCCTCGAGGAGGAAGATGGTAGGATGCAAGTGGATTTTCTCCGTTAAGTATAAAGCGGATGGGTTAGTTGATCGTTACAAAGCGAGGCTTGTGGCAAAAGGATATACAGAAACATGGGATAGATTATCAAGAAACCTTCGCACACGTGGCTAAACTAAAAAGCGTGAGAGTTTTGTTATCTCTTTACAAACAAATTTAGATTGGCCATTGCACCAACTTGACGTGAAGAATGCCTTTCTTCGTGGTGACCTTGAAGAAGAGATTTGCATGGATATCCCGCGGGATATCTTGTTACATCGAGGAAAAGAAAGCTGCGTAGATTACAACGGCATTGTATGGCCTAAAACAATCACCCTCGGCGTGGTTTGGTAGGTTGAGTTCGACATGATGAAGAAATATGGGTTCCAACAAAGCAACTACGATCGTACTCTTTTCCTAAAACATCGATTAGGGAAGATAACGCCACTTTATAGTCTATGTAGATGACATGATCATTACGAGGGGATGATAAAGAAGAAATCTCTCTAAGCTACGAACAAGCTGTCAAAGGAGTTTGAAATGAAGAACTTAGGAGGGCTCAAATACTTCTTGGGTATTGAGGTAACAAGATCAAAACAAGGCATATGTCTTTCCCAAAGGAAATATACTCTGGACACATTAAGCGGTGACTACTAGATTGTAAACACTGTCGATATTCCAATGGTTCAAAATCATAAACTCGGAGAATATGTGGACCAAGTACCGGCGGATAAACAAAGATATCAACGGTTAGTAGGTAAACTCGTATATTTATCTCATACTCGACTGATATTGCTTATGCTGTGAGTGTCGTAAGTCGATTCGTACCTTGCCCAGTGAAGACCATATGGATGCGGTCGTACGAATACTTAGATTACTTAAAATCCTCCCACTGGGAAAGGACTTATGTTTTCAAAGAATGGTCGATTGGAAGTCCTTGGATATCTGATTCGGTGGGCGGGGAATATGAAGGATAGGAAATCTCTTCTGCTTTACTTTCGTGGGAGGCAATCTTGTCACGCATTGGAGAAACGAAGCAAAATGTAGTTGCCTTATCCGGTCTTTGAAGGTGAATTTCGAGGAATGGTCAAGGGAATATGTGAGCTCGCTTTGGTTGAAAAAACTTCCGAGATTGGTGTTGCTCACAACTACGAAATGAACTTATTTTGTGATAACAAGCGGCCGTTGCCATATCTCACAATCCGGTTCAACATGATCGCACGAAGCACGTTGAAGTGGATCGGAACTTCATCAACGAATCTTGAAGAAAAGATTATTAAGCTTCCATTTGTTAAGTCGGGAAGATCAATTGGGTGATATCTTTCCTGAAAATACGTGTATGCGAGGAACTTCTACAACACGACAAGTTGGGCATAAGAGACATATATGCACCAACTTGAGGAGGGAGTGTTGGTGTGTGCTAAAACGAGTGGCGGAACCAACAGATGGAGTAAAACGTGGAGCGAACAATGATATTAGTGGAACCGCTAAAACCTGGATGTGCAGGTTTTATGGTTATTGTTTAATTTTCGTTTTCCTTATATACATATATCTTGAACTCTTGTAAAAATACAGAACATAAATAACATGAAATATACATGATAATTATCAGAGAAATACAATATTTTGACAGTTTATTGGCATCTCCTTCAACTGCCACTTCCTCGTACTCTGGAACAGATTGTTGGAAAAGATATGGCAAGAACCAGAACATGGTTGGACCTCCAGTTTGATACCGATCATATTGGATTTGATTTAGGTGAAGCCATTCTTGTAGACTTGCTGGAAGACACCATATTAAGCTATGCAAGTGAAGACACCATATTGCTGGAGTGAGACTTTGCTACTTCAGTTGAACGGGAATGAGTGTTATTAACTTTTGAAAGAGTGCTTTTTCAAATCATGAAATGACGACCATGTGTCAAATGGCAAAGCCAGCCAACTTAGGTGTAGCGAGAGCAACGTAGCCAAAATAAATAAATGAAGAGGATACTCTTTGTAGTGTAACTATCCTGAAGCCACCTGATAATGGTTAAGGTTTTATCTAATTTTAACCATTGAAGCCATGCTGATAAAATTTGGCTTATTACAGAACCATGGCTCGGTGTCCAAGAGGGTGTTTCATAAACTGATCACAGACCGTTGTGCATAGATCAGAAAATTAAATATACATGATCTCCTTGCAGGACTCCATAAAATCATTTATTTTTTCAATACTGATGTCATATAGCTAACGAGTATCCTTTTGGTATCAATATGCATGTCAATAATGGAGGCAGTTGCCTGATCCTTTCAGATTTTGTAGTTTTGAGTGTTCTGTGCGATGATGCTTTTTGTTCTTCATTTTATTCACGATGTCAGGGTGTGTGAAAATAACTGAGTGTTCCTTATTAAGTTATTTGTGGGTCTGTTTTGCTCTTGTATTTTTATAGTTTGAAATATTCTGACAAGTGACTGAGCTCCATCTGGGTAGATGCAAAATTAGGAAGGAAATAATGGATTTGAGTGTCCAAGTGTACTGACAAAGATGCAAAATTTGTGCTGTATAGTGAAGTGTACATCAATAATACGTTTTTTTATTTTTTTGCCCCCCTCCCCTTTCTTTCCCCTCTCGTTCTTTTCTGCTTATGGAAGTATCTCCCTCTCTTTTGAATGTCAAATGACGTATTTATGGTTTTCCTGAATAACTCATATTTTTTGGTTGAAATAGACAGAAATGCACAAATTTGCACACTTTTACACCAAAATTATTTATATTGTTATAATAGAATAATTTTTTTGGAAAAAATTTCTTATGATTTAGGTATAAATTTGTATAATCTTAACATTCTTCGTAGACAAATGATGCAAAACATTTTCTTATTTTATACTTTGATCCTTTTTAAGTTTTTTTTGGAATGATTTGGTCCACTTTTTTCTTTTCTTTTCTTATATTTAATTACTTTAGTCACTTTTTCTTACATTTAATTCAAAATCTGAGACAACTTAGAATTGAACTTCAAGGGTGTAAAAAAATGAAATAAGTACAATGTGAAAAATTTCAGGGACCATTTATATACTTCAATCTAATTTTTTTCCCTGAAATTCCTTTATGTATCCTTTCACACACTTCCTGTTGTGGTATAAATTATATAATCACAATCGTATACAACCCAGAAATAAAGAAACCATGAACTAATAAAATATCAGAATTGTTAGCCAGGTAACATAAATCAGCTTAGTCGAATTTGAGGTAAGGGAAAAAAAATAATTAATGGACTGGTTAAAATTAAGGTACCACGAGGATAGATGCCTTTTAAGGACAGTCACTTCTTTTTCTTTGCCTGCATAGATGGTGTCAATTGTGGCACTGCTCTTTTTTTGGCAAATGCGTTGGATCTGCTGTCTAAATGCTCATCATCATCACCACCACATGCAACTCTAGCAGCTGGGGTAGACTCCTCAACACTTTTAGCTTTAGATCTAGCATGAGAATCCAACTTGGCGTATAGTTTTCTATCGAGAGGATCATTTGATGGCACATACCTGGATTGTCGTGGAACTTTGGCACCTAGGCCAAGCCTAAAGAGACATACAAAAAGCTCAGACAGCTACAGCAGACCTTATTTACAATTTATGACAAATTCATACTCACCTATTAGGTCGACTTTCTTCTTCTTCAGTTGGATCATCCTCTGCAGGTTTTGTCATGTGATTAACCCATTTTTCAGCCTGCACATCATGATGATTTCAAGCACAAAACAGGTCATATTCTGAGTAAAATATGTTCCTTCACAATGAATTGCAACAGAAGGCATGTTTTGGATGAAGACTGGTCTGCGCTGCCTAATAGTCCCTAAGGTGTATAAATCACAGTGCTGCAGTCAAACAGTATTTATTTTGAATATAAGAGCCAAATTATTAAAGTCCCAAGTAAACATTATGATTATTGACTTATCAATAATAAGCTACAGCCTTTAACTTGATCTTCCATTCTTACTAATTCCATTACCACTTTACATCGTTTCAGTGATGGCAATAACATATAATCAATAAGGCGGTAATGTTTTGAATTGTCTATAATGAGTACAACCCTGAGGACAAGCAGTTTCACACGTTCTTAAATTCTTTAAAGAAACTTTTGCTCTTTCAAACAATGAAATCATGGCCGTGAGTCAAGTGGGAACCCAAAGAACCAAAATAACACAATAAAAAAATAATGGGAAAAAAACAAAGGCTTACCAATTTTAATGCATCATCCAACTTAACAATGTTATAAGCAGAATGCTTTTTTGGCGCCTCAGTGGTGCTCATTCTAACTGTCAAAGCCAAACCTACCAAAAAAAAAAAAAAACTCGTAATCAAAACAACTTAAGCAGCAAAGTCATTCTAAAACAGTTTGGGTATCAGTACAATGAAACGCTCCCTTCTCTTTTCATATGCTAACATACCATTTCTATCAACAAACCACAGATTTTTAAATCAATGATTAAAATTAGGAATAAATGTTTTTAGGCAATATATTCAAGCACAATGCCAGTCAGATCGCCCACATTATTCTGACTCAGTGTCACCAAAGCCTCACAATAAGGCTTAATGTTATTTATAACACAACGCAGTGGCACCGAAGCCTTATTCACAATGAGGCTTAATGTTACTTCGAAAAAAAAAATCCAATAACAAGTGAAAGATATAACAAACAGTGCATTTATGCAAAAAAAAAAAATTGAACAGTAGCACATTAATCGCAAATAGATTAAAAATAAATTATACCAGCAGTAAGCTACTCATGAATCACAAGCAAATTACTGTGTACGGATGAGAAGAAACAATTTTTTATACATAATTAGAGAGTATATACCTATACTCTATATCATATTGATTCGCCCATTGATGTTACTTTATTGCGAAGATCTTCCCTCAAAAAGACGGGAAACCACCTCTCTGTTTCGTTGTACTGCCTCAAGCTCGGAGTATAAAAATTTCCCAAAATTTTACCCGAGTATAAATTTTGAACTGGCTGAACTATAATTACTCGTATTCGGATAGTTTAAGCTAATTATTTTTCTTCGAATTAGGCGGAGATTATTCAAGGTACGAATTAGGGCTTGAAGCCACCTTTTTCTTCTTTTACGTTTTTCTTTCTATTTTCCGGTTTAAGGAACGGTAAAAGAATGTTAGTATTTCTATAAAACTGGGTGAACATGTAAAATAATAAACGTAGCCCCATTCAAAAAGCTGAATAATATAGAAGTAGGTATCTCAAAATTTTTGTGCAAATTGTATAGCATTTTGGTAAGAAAATACCAAACATTTATGAAAGATTCAGTTACCAAAAACTGAATCTATTAATGATGATTAGTATAACTTATCGAACTCAGTAATAATATACAAGACTAGTTTGGTAGGACTTATTAAACAATCATGGTATACTGACTAGATATTATGGAACCTACTCAATATATTTGATAATTTTTATAGAATTTCTATATTTTTTATTTTTATTTTTTTTTAACGATGCAACATACGAGTTATAAGATGGATAAAATATCAACTGTATCAATTTATTCGAGATATATAGAGTGAGATATTTTATAAGTTTATAATAAATAGTATGTATTATCTTATTAGAATGTATTAATTTATGCTATTTGAATATAAATATTTAATTGAAAAAACTATTTGATGGCACGGACGAAATCTATTGAGACAAATAATAGAATGTTGATCGTGATGAAAATGTTTAAAATAGATTTGAATTGCAAGAGACCTAGGATTGATTTTGCATATGAAATAAGTAATGTTTATTGTTTTAAAACAAAAATAAAACTCTAAGGATAAAAAAGAAGATGAGAAGGAAATGTGTATCGAAAAATGAAAATACAATTGTCCATTTTCTTTTGAAATAATGAATGATAAAAAATAGTTTTCACTATAAATTGAGGTTAGTTGTGGTACATATAATCATCGATTGACACGATATCTTGAGAATCATCTATATGCAAGGAAACTCGCTAATGAAAATATGAATTTCTTAGTTGATATGACAAAAAAGTGCAACCTTAAGTTCAAACATATTTTGTATATGATAAAGCAATATAATGAGCAAAAGTGTAGTACAATGAAACATGTTTACAATACTTTCGAAAGCATCGATTCAAAAAATAAGATGAAAGGTCAATTTTTCAACAATTGATGCATTTGTTGGTTGTTTACAATTATATAGAGTGACAGATGAGCCATGATGTTGATAAGGTTATTACATATGTATATTTTTTCTTATCTAGTATTCAATGATTTGTTAAGAGCTTTTTCTCATGTGATTATCATAGATTTCACCTACAACCTAACAAGTACAAATTGTCGCTTCTTAAGACGGTTGTAGTTACTTATATAAATATGAAATTTTATATTGCGTGTACATATCTAGAATTTGAAGAGAATGTTAATTATCATTGGGTATTTGAGAGATTGAAATCTTTTATGGATGAAGATATTACGCTTAGTGTCTTCATAACAAATAGAAAGAAAGCTTTTATGAATGTAATCAGAGTAGTGTTTCTCACATCTACTCCACATCTTTGTAGTTGACATATTTTCAAAAATATATTAACAAATATGAATAAATTATTCAAAGATAAGAAAAGATGAAAACTCTTAACAATTTGTAGTGTACTATTATGTTATCCAAGTCTACTACTAAATATAATTTGAAAATAGATTATCTTGGAAGCAACTTTTTTGAAAAATTGAAAATCCGTAAATAATTATTAGAACCGTAAATTACATTTTGATAAGATAATCTAATTATTCTTATGACTTAATAATCATTAAAATACATTTATTGCATCAGTACTAATATATCCTTGTAATATTTGTTTCACCTTTTTCATTATCTTACACAATTTTTTTGATGGCTGTTATTTTTCGCCTTTTAATCCCATCTTAAGAGTTGTTAATTCTTCTAACACATAGTGTCAAATTAAATATTTCATTTAAATTTGTTCGAATATCATAATTAAATTATAGTACATTAAAATGATATGATTTCATACTGAATCATGTTATTATCGACGTTGGGGTGCATTATGTGGATCCTGAGTTCTCATATACGAATTAGTATGATACCAATTCATATATTTCAAAATACACTCATATCGATATGACAAAGTTAAACCTCTTACTTGTTCAGATAGCAAATGACTATCCAAACTAATCCAATAATGATCCGCAAAATAGAACTTTAACTTGTATATTTTGAGGTTATATCAGCTATTAAATTTAGAGGGCTTCATCGAACTAGGTTGAATAGTTTAGATATATCGAAATTGGTTCAAAACTTGATGAAAAATTGAAATGTTAGATACAAGGACAATAAACATATATCAAAAATTATAATATCATCTATTACTTCACGTAACTTCGATAAGGCCTTATGATCTACTCTAGGATATATGCACAACCCCTAACGCTGCACTAATGGAAGTTGACTTGTGTAGTTTGGGTTATGAGATGGGACACATGTAATAAAATGCTCATAAATTCATGCTTGTAACGATGTTAGATATCCAGAAACTTGTATCGCATCATATCAACTAGCCATTCTTAATTGTCGATACAAATAAACAAATGATATCGCACTTAAGTATATTGGTGTACCCTATTTAAATCCAATAAGAATGTCCAGTATAAAATTAATACATATTTATCAATTTTATCAACAAATAATGTACACTTTAATAAGTGTAACAAAAATACCTTACCAATATGATATATGTGTCTCTATCCTACATCCCATAATAAAAAATTTAGCCAACTTAATTTCACATAAAAACCTTTTAAACTTAGCTAGTTTGTTGTTATGTTTATACTAACATCCAAGCTATCCATTATGAGTGAAATGACATCACTTCTATTCAGTACAACTCTAGTACAAGCATAACCAATAAATTGGAGTCCAATAATTCTTGTACATCATGCAAGGTAATTGTAATCTCATTAAAGAATATATGAAAAGTGTTAGTCTTCAGATGCTATATATCAACAAATGCTGACACCAAAATCATGTCTACATGTTTGTAAGTGACATAATATAATGATACAAGGCCATACTTATATATACGGTGGAAAAACTATTGAATTTAAGATTGACTAAGATTCCACTCATTTTGTCTTTTAGAATAAGTTATATGTCTTAATACATCTTAATAATCCTAATATATAAATAATAACGATTAAATATGATAATAAACATCTTCTTTATGTTTTATCTCCACATGAGTATCAAATTGTGCACATGAAATTTGATAAGGCTCAATTGTGCTTTCTATTGAAGGTAATGTCATATCCATAGAAACATTTGAAGGCTCTACTATTTTATCTTGTTTTTCCCTCATACGAACAAATCCTTCATATTAATACATTTTTTTTTCATTTTCTTACTTATAGTAATAATAACTCAAATTAATAATAAAGTTAAAAACAACATTCAAAGAATCCTAGAAAAAAAACCAAGGGTATGTTCGGTACCTTCAATCGAATATAACAGGTCTATTTATACCCCAAATTGAACCTAAAAGTTGGTTCGCTACCTCCAATTAATCTTATAGAGATGATTGGATCCCCAATCAAACATAAAAAAGATGTTAGGTACCCTTAATTGAACCTATATAGTGTCATCTTTTTTCTCTCCTTACAATTTTTACATATTAAAAAACACCTAAAATCTCTATAATATTCTTCTTTTGTATCCACAATCCATTTTAATAATCTACATCTAACAAATAATTAAATTTCCAATTATATCATAATCAATTAGTCTTAAATTTTAAATCACAATCAACAAATTATTCAAAATATACTTAAATTTTAAATGATGAAATGTTGAACTGGTAGATGGTGTAATTAAAACTAATAGTTGGTTAAGTTAAAAATGGTGGTTGGTGTTCGATAGCTCTAATTTTATTGTCAATGTATCGAGAATTTCTCTACATGGTGGTTATTGTAGCATTGCTTAGGATGTTTTAAAGAAAGTAATGGCTAAAGGGAGAAAAGTAAGATGAAGATAATTTTTAATTTTAAATATTTTTAATGATATATAAATTTTAATGTATTTATCAAGATACTTGTAATAAGATTCAGAATTTTTCTATAGTTTCTCTTCTATAAACATATCTTAAAACACTTATATTTCAAAAGTTTTGTAATTTAATTTAAATGTATATAACTCAATATAATTCAAATATTATGTTTATTTGAAATTATTATTTAATATACATCTAAATTTGCTAACTTAAATAAATATGGTTAAATTGTGCAAATAGTTTGTAAAATACTAATGTTGCTTGATAAACAATAACATATCTAAGCTAAGTTAAAAGGAAATAAAAGTACAGAGAAATATAACGATAATAGACTCGTGATTGAGAGTTGAGATTTGTCGGTTGAGATTTTAAGCATGTAATATTATAATGGCAATTAATGTTAATACTTTAAAATACAAGGGTAAATTTAGAGTTTAAGAAAAAGTATAAAGTGATAAGCTTCTATATATTATATACTATAATATATATATATAGTAACATTTGTTAGCAAAAAATAAATAATTAACATTTTGAAAATTCACAATACTTTATAAATTAATATAAAGATTATGCACAACTATACTTATATCGTACTGCTTCGTAGTTAAAAGATAATTGAGTAAATTAAAATCAAAAGATTGTGATTTATTAGCTAATTATATAATATTATTTGCTATGTGACTATCAACTGACAGAGAAGAACCTTGATAAAATAAATAATACTAAAATTAATTTATTTTTATCTAATAGTTGAAATGAGTTAAAATGAGTTAAAATGACTTGAAGTATTTGCAAAAAAAAAAAAAAATATCACGTATAATAATTTTAACTTTTCAATTCATATCAAAACAACTACAAGTTTTTCAATATTTTTTAATAAATAGATATTTTTAAATTTATTTGAAGATTGTGCATCTTTTGTGTAATTTATGAATTTAAAGTTCACTTATTTATTTGAGATATGAAAGTTATATATGAAACTAGTTGAGTTTTTGTATCATTATTAAATTGGAGACGTGATATAACCTTACACTTCATCATTATAAAATTATGTTATATATACTCCCTTGTTAACTTTATATGTATGATTAAATCAAATCTAAAAAAATAATTTTTAAATTTTTACTTATTGTTATATATAAATTGTTAATTCATTGATATACATACTACTATTCTTAGTTATACCGAACAAATTTCATGTATTATATTTTGATATTCTATTGCATATATCACTGAATATATAATATATTAATATAATAATATATGGTATCTTAATTAGATAAGAGAAATATATAATGTATGATATAATAATGTATGATATCTTAATTAGATAAGAGAGATTAAGAAAAATAAATATAATGGAGAGTTCTAGATGATTTTAATACTATTTAGAATTAAACATTAATTGGATCACATGATTAATATTAAAATGAAATAGTTGAGCAAACTATATATAATAAACTTAATTGAATATGATTTTCGTATTTAAACATTTGAAATTGATTCTACAAAAATAACTCATCACATATATAATTGAGAGACGCGACCTCTTTCAAACTCTTTTTTTATTTTTTTTTCTTTTTTACTGCTTATAAGTTTGGATAATTCTTAACTCAACGAGATATTATTGGATTGAGTTAATGGTTATACAAACTTATAAGCAACTTTGTTTGTTTGTTCCTAGTCGATGTAGGATAAAAATATTTAACATTAATTATTAAAATTATATATTAAAACTATATCTTCACTGTATTGAAAAAGTAAACGTAATACTTTTTATTTTATTTTAGAATTTTAACATGCATGTCTCCTTTTCATTGTTAATCTCTTTATGGTTGTACCCTCTCCTTAGGATTTTATGCACTACGTACTTATACGTGAAGACTTGTGTGAATAGAACTTATTTTGTTAGGTTCACGTCACAACTTCTTCGTGAAAGCTTCAATGCATCCCAAAGCTAAAGAGCAGGTGCTTTTCAAGTTCAATGAAGTCCAAGTTCGATAAAAAATTAAGTTAAATTTGATAAAAAATTGAATTTTATCGAAGTATAAAATTAAAATATAATAAATTAATAAATTAGTTTTGTTTATTGTTTTTAAATGCACATTCCGAACATGTATTTTTATAAAAAAAATTAAATTAAATTAATCAACTATAGCTGCTTTTTTAAAAAATTATAGAATCCGAACATGTATTTTCTGAATTTAAATATTAGATGTTTTGATTTTGGTGAAACTATTAAAGTCTTTGGTTATCTGTCTTAAAATTATGAAAGAAAGATTAAGAGTAACTTCGTTTGGAAGAAAAACTCGTAGCATAATTAAAATATATTTTTTTGTTTAATTTTCACTCATAATATTTTTTATGGTTAAACATTTATAGAAAACAATTTACCTTATTTTGTCTAAACTTCTCAACAATATTATTAATTAATGGTATTTATACCTAAATTTGAAAAACGACAAAGCATACAATAAATCATAAACTTTTGAAATTAAATATATAACTTAAACTAAAAATTAATTAAAACACACACTTTAAATTTAAAAAAAATCAAATTTTACCGAGAATGTATATATATCGAGGCAAATTATACATTTTGTTAAGATATCTTAATTTTATAAAAGAAAGAAAATAAATTACCGTCTAAAGATTTTAAACTTTCTCAACTTGGGAAAAAAAATTAAATTATTTATATTTAATATTATTTAAATTTATGATTTAAAATAAAAGATAAATTTTACCACCGTTACTAAATTAACAACGTACTTTTAGTTTTGATAAAAGGATAATTTATATATATTTTATTAAAATTAGTGGATTAAAATATGAATGTTACCTATTTTTAACAAGAGGAACGAGATTAAGAGTACAAGATAGGAGTTCTCTACGTATTTATTTCTTCAGTCCTTTGAGGCTGATTGAATTTTGTCTTGTGATTGGACGGTTATCTGGTAAGTTTTAATAAAATGTTTTATATTTGTAAGAAAAACAGAGATTTTCTTCCAAAACAACTAAAATAGGAAAATCAACTTGAGTGGGTTATGCGTATTAGAATGTAATTTCATTAATAAAAGTTAATTAATTCATAGTTTTAATGAGAGATAACTACATTACAATGAAGGAAACATCTTACGTTAATAACGTTTGTTCAGGGAAAAAGGCGGCAGCTAATCACCTTTATTCTTGTAGCACAGGAAACAACATAGAGAAATAGAAGAGGACACCTTCGTTGTCACCATCAGCTCAAAGCTTCAAGAGTCAAATCCCCAGACCTCGAGACACTTATTGGCTTGTTCTCTTCCTACAAATTCCTTCTTTCTCTTCCCCAAATCATCAAAATTCTATTGTTTTTTTTATCTGTTTTATATTTATTGATCTCTCTCTTTCAATCCAAAATATCCTCTCAATCTCAGTCCTTGTTCATATTATTATTTTCTAAAAAAGTTGTTTCTTTTTAATTTATTAATTAGTAAATAATCTTTCTTTCAAAAAATTTGTTTGTATTAAATTGTTGTCTAAACCCTAGCGTAACTCCCACGCTGGTAAATCCAATCTGAAGCTTGACGGTAACTCGTGGGTCGTTTCCGAACTTTGGAATCGGAATTGGTCTCAAAACCCTAGCTTTGGTTGGTGTTCCAATTTATACTATATTTCTCCTTAGATTCGAAAATTTGTTGTTGGGATTTCTTGTTGATATGGCTCTGGATGTAGCATTCAATGTTAATGCGTTTTGAAATTTGGTCAATGTTTTATGATTAGCTTGGTTTATATTTTTTGATTTTCTAATGGTTTCGGACTAGTTTATGAAATTTTGGTTATTTTTATGGATATTGAAATAATTTGAACTGCTTTTTGCTGCTGGCTTTGGTGGAAAAGATCGAATTCTTTGGGTTTCTGACACGTTTTTGATTAAGTATCGCAGATCAATTTTATTTGGTTAGTTTGTGCCAAATTTTGGATGTAGATTACAACTTAGGACGTATGTTAGAACTTATAGAGGATGTTGGCAATTTATTACTGGACGTGCATATGATTTCCAATTTCAATTTTTTTGTAATTTGTATCATGAGTTAATTCTTGAATTTTCATATTCACCCCATCATCGTGGTTGGTTGGAGGGGGTAATGAATTGCGCCTTATTTCAAGTGTTTCATAAATTTTCACTATATTTGTTTATCATTTTGTTCGGAAAAGAGTACAAATAGGATTTTATATTTGCAAATATTTTTTTCACAAGTAGGTCTTGCATAAAACTCTGGACAGCAGTCAGCTCCTGCTATACGATTCAAGTTTACATTCATTGGATCAATTTACATGCAAGCATGTTTCCACACACTGCAGCTCATATTATCTTCTAGTTTCTATGATCTGTGCTTAAAACTTGTGTTTACTTTATAACGGTCACGATTGTTTTTGGCAATTTGGTTAAGCTTTTTTTTTCAACTTACATAATAGAGCTTCACAGTTTTCCTGCATCCGGCATGATAAAAGAAAAGTCTTCCTCAATCCGGGCAGATGATAATGACATGTTATCAGAAAGTTCCTGCATTCAAATTTGCAGCTTTGGGTCCTCTTTAATTGTTGATATGACTATTAGCCTTTCCTTATTTACTTCTCCATTTATCCCATTGTTTCCTGAAGTATTATATTAAATAATTGTCTGTTTATACAATGCATTTTTCTTAGTTTTCATCATATGCAACAATTCTTACATATCACCTTTTTTTTCAGCGTAAGGGTTTAGCCTCCCAAAATAGAGCAGTGTCATGCTATTCATAAGCTTGTACCTTATCTCTTATATTAATATAAAATTTGAACAGATTTTTCATGGAAACTGCTCTTCTTCCATGCAGTTTAGCTTGTGCAGCTTCCTGTTGCAGTTCAATGCTTGGTGCAGTATGCCGATGATTTTTAGGAGAAATGCAAAGGTATCATGGTGCTGGCTGCTCTAGTTCTGTTAATAACAGTGCAATAGGAGGAGTATCAGCTAGGGATAGTGCCCGAGCTGATTGCACTTCACTGCCAACTAATTACTCTGTGAATCCCAGGTAAAGGGGTTCTTGAAGCTGTTTTTATTTTACAGAAAAATTACTTCATTTATTTCTTAATATCAGATCCCTTTATATATACATTTGTTATGCCTAATATACTGCTGGAAGTCATTAATATACAGCTGCAAATCACCCTAAAAATCAGGAAACTAACATCCAGAAAACAGGGGTTGGTTCCACCCTGAAAATCAGGAAACTAGACTCCTAAAATCAGGGGTTGGTTCCACCCTGGAAATAAGGAAATTGACCATACTCTTAGGTTGATTTCCTACACTCCCCCTCAAGCTAGGCGATATATGTTTTCTAAACCAAGTGCTACATTTAACTCTGTGAAATTAGGTCGAAACAATGCTTTGGTTAAGATATCTGCTACTTGTTGCCTAGATGGAACATAGTTGGGGGAGATCATCTTGCCTTCCATTTTCTCACTAATGAAGTGTCTATCAATTTCCACATGTTTAGTTCGATCATGGTGGACTGGATTTTTGGCAATTGCAATTGCTGACTGGTTGTCACACATGATTCTAATAGATTCTGAATGTTCAACCTTGAGTTCGTATAGTAGTCGTTTTAGCCAAATTCCTTCACAGATGCCCAAAGCCAATGCACGAAAATTAGCCTCGGCACTGCTACGTGCTACCACTGCTTGCTTTTTGCTACGCCATGTCACCAAATTTTCCCAAATAAATGAGCAATATCCAGATGTGGATTTTCGGTCACTAGGAGATCCAGCCCAATCAGCGTCAGTATAAATTTCCAATCTTCTATTAATTGTTTTCTTAAACATGAGCCCCTTTCCAGGATCTTTCTTCAAGTATCTTAGAATACGGTTTATTGCCTCCAAGTGATCTACTGATGGGTTGCCAAGAAACTGATTAACAACACTGACTGAAAAACTTATATCTGGACGTGTATGGGTCAAATAAATTAACTTACCTACCGAACGTTGATATTGCCCCTTGTCAGTTGCCAATTCATCAGTTCGAGGCATTAGTTTGGTGTTAGGGTCCATGGGTGTTTCAACAGGTTTACACCCACTCATGCCAGTCTCACGCAAGAGATCTAGAACATATTTGCGTTGAGAAACTGAGATTCCTTTGGTACTACGTGCCATCTCCATCCCTAAGAAATATTTCAAATATCCCAAGTTTTTAATCTCGAATTCCTTGGATAATAGCATCTTAAGTCTCTTTATTTCTCCTACATGATTTCCTGTAAGAACTATATCGTCAACATATACAATCAAAGTTGTGATTCTCCCATCTGCGAAGTGTTTGACAAATAAAGTGTGGTCTGCATGTGTCTGAGAGTATTCATCATGTTTGAGGACCTTGGTGAATTTTTCGAACCATGCTCTAGGTGACTGTTTAAGTCCATATAGTGCCTTTCTCAACTTGCATACCTTTCCTTGTGTATCTTTAGTCTCAAAGCTAGGAGGTACATCCATGTAAACTTCTTCGATCAAATCTCCATTTAAGAATGCGTTCTTGACATCGAGTTGAAGTAGTGGCCAATCCTATTAACTGCGATAGACAGCAAGACACGAACTGTGTTAAGTTTTGCTACAGGAGCAAAAGTCTCTTGATAATCAATTCCATATGATTGGGTGAACCCTTTAGCCACTAGTCGAGCTTTATATTTATCGATATTTCCATCTGCCTTCTGTTTTATAGAGAATATCCATTTACAGCCTATTGTCTTCTTTCCAAGTGGTAGCTCTGTTAACATCCATGTACCATTCTTTTCAAGTGCATTATATTCTTCTAAGGTTGCCTTGTGTCATTCAGGAACTTTTAGAGCTTCATTGACAGAATTAGGAATCTTGATGTTGTCTAGGGATGTGACAAATGTCTGAAATTTTGGGGACAAATTTGCGTAAGAAATGTAACTTTAAAGAGGATGTTGAGTGCATGATCGAATGCCTTTTCTTTGTGCAATAGGAAGATCTAACTCAGGGTCAGAACCAAATTTTGGACTAGATTCTGCTTCATCTTGTAATCTTTCAGATTCAGCCTGGCTCAGGAGAGTTTCTTGGCTTTGCTGATTTCGTGTGGGCAAGTCAGGATTTCTCTTTCTTTCATACACTTTTATGGCATCATTAGGAAGGAGAAGATGTCTAGGATAAACAAAGGGAGATTGATCAGGTTTGGTTTTTGAAGGAGAATCTGGAATGGGTATCAGGTTGGAAGAGGACAAGGTTGTGGAGGATAAATGAGATGATACATTCGGTTCAATGAGTGATGACCAATCCCAATTCTGCAATTCATTAGTGTGATTCTCCCCTTGAATTGTAGAATTAGAATATAATGGAGTTTCTTCGAAGAAAGAAACGTCCATGGAATGGTAAAACTTATGAGTGATGGGAGAGAAACATTTGTAGCCTTTTTGATTGGCTGAGTAACCAACAAAGATGCATTTAATGGCACGGGCATCAAGTTTGTCACGATATTGTGAATGAATATGGACAAAAACAGTGCAACCAAAAACCTTGAAAGGAATTGGTGACACAAGTTGTGAGGTAGAATATTGACTCTGAAGCACTTGTAAAGGTGAATGAAAGTTGAGAACTCGAGAAGGCATTCGGTTGATCAAATGTGTTGCAGTAAGAATGGCTTCACCCCAAATTTTTTTAAGAACATTGGTTTGAAAAAGTAAAGTTTGGGCAACCTCAAGTATATGATGGTTTTTGCGTTCGACTACACTGTTTTGTTGTGGTGTGTCAACGCAGGAGTTTTGTTGGACAATACCATGTGATTTGAGATATCCACTAAGATCGGAATTAAAGAAATCCCTAGCATTATCAGTTTTTAGGATTTGAATATTGGCATTGAACTGAGTTTGGATCATGGCATGAAAAAGTGAAAATATGTGCTTGGTTTTAGATTTGTCTTTCATAAGAAATGTCCAACATAATCGAGTATGATCATCAACTAACAGTAAGAACCATCGAGCACCGCACATCCTGGGAACGCGACATGGTCCCCAAATGTCACCGTGAATGAGGGAAAAAGTGTGACTTGGTTTGTGCGTGCGTGGTGAAAAAGTGTTTTGAGTATGTTTTGCCAACTGACAAACTTCACAATGAAATAAATTGGGATTTTTATTGATGAATAAGGATGGAAACAAACGTTTCAAATACAAAAAATTTGGATGACCTAGACGAAAATGCCACATCATGATTTCACTTTCCTTATTAGTATGACTATGAGACTTAAGATTATGACTCAATTGACATTGATGACTAACAGAATGGTTTGAAGGAGTGTTGATATCAAGAACATAGAGGCCCGCACGTAAATCAACACCGCCAATCATTTTCCCCGAGCTCAGGTCCTGAAAAACACAAGATTTAGCCAAGAATTTAGTTTCACAGTTAAGGTCATGATTTAATTTACTAACTGATATGAGATTGCAGCAAAATCCAGGCACAAATAACACAGATTTGAGAATGAGGTTGTTTGAGAGGCAAATGGTCCCTGTTCCGACTACTGTGGTGCGAGTACCATTGGCGGCACACACTGTTTGGAGTCTGTTGCAAGGTGAATAGGTTGTGAAAAGTGATTGATCACTTGTCATGTGATTAGAGGCACCTGAGTCTACTATCAAAGATGAGGAGGGAAATTTTTCAGCATGCTTTGTTGAATTACTGGAAATATGTGTGGAGTTATTCCTGCTGCTACTAAATGTGGTGTTGATATTTGCCTTTTGTATAAGTTGTTGGAGAAGTTCTAACTGTTCTTTAGTGAATGTGATAGGATTATCAGAAAATGCACTTGAATTTGAAGGCTGAGTTTGTACTGATGGTTGGAGAGATTGGAACTGAAAAGATGCAGGCCGAAATAGTTCTCCTTGAGGACTGGTACTGTTAAAAGGAGAAGTAGAAACATTAATAGCTGTACTGTTAAATAGACCACCAAAAGGATTATGTTTAGGAGCAGGATCAACAATGGATCCAAGCCCAAAGTTGCCTGAATTTCCCATATTGAATTCAGTTCTGTTACTTGTCTCTGGAACCTCTTCATCCATGTCATCTTCCAGTGTACTAAGAACATTTAAACTTTCAGTTTTTTCATAGCTCTCATGCCCAAAAGCTGAAACTTGAGTTGAAAACTGAAAAGGTGCATTCCTTGCTTGAGTATTTGACATCATACTAGGTGAACTTACAGAACTAGTTGAACAAGAGGCTAAGAGCAGCAGTTTATGAGCCTAAGGCTCTGATACCATGAAGCTGTTTTTATTTTACAGAAAAATTACTTCATTTATTTCTTAATATCAGATCCCTTTATATATACATTTGTTATGCCTAATATACTGCTGGAAGTCATTAATATACAGCTGCAAATCACCCTAAAAATTAGGAAACTAACATCCAAAAAACAGGGGTTGGTTCCACCTTGAAAATCAAGAAACTAGACTCCTAAAATCAGGGGTTGGTTCCACCCTGGAAATCAGGAAACTGACCATACTCCTAGGTTGATTTCCTACAGTTCTTATTGTTGTCTTATCTTCACCCCATCCAAAAAAAAAGAAGAAAGAAAAGAAAAGAAGGGAGTAGGGAATAAGAAACAAATGCGGCCATGTAATTAGCATTTTCACTACAGCTTTTCTATAATTTTTTTGTTGACATTTTACTAGATAAAATTTCTTCTTTGCTCTGTAAAACTCAATTCATATTTGCTACTTGATTGTGCAGGCATCCATCTCCCGTAACACCTTACAAGCTGAAGAGTGATAAAGAACCTTTAAATTCGCGGTAATTTTGAAATGGAAGTTTTTTGTTCATAATAGACTAATGTTGAAGTTTGAATTTTAGAATGAGCTGTACACAATTGAATTCCACATGCCATTTTTGTTTGTTTATTCTTTTTATCTTACTTTAACTTGTAATCTGGAGGGTGTTGGCTTTCCTGATGTTTGCATCTTAATAGTAGATTTATGTTGCTAAGTATGGATGCTTTTGCCACATTATAGTTTCTCATATTTTAACTGCAGACTTGGGCCACCTGACTTTAATCTGCAAACTCCAAATTGCCCTGAGGAGACTCTAACAAAAGAATATGTGCAATCAGGATACAGGGAGACTGTGGAAGGGCTTGAGGTGCATTTCTATAGTAAACTAAATTTTCTCGGGGCAATAGTAAATAGTAATAGGCCTGTTAGATATGGCATCAATCTGAACCAGTTTAACTCTTGTGATGCATGATGTGGTATGTTTTTAATAAGGCTTTGAGACCGATTAAGTTTTAGAGGGTGTAAGTAGTGGTCTTTTTTTATCAGGGCTCTTTTTTAGTTCCCTATCTTTTCTTGATGGTTCAAGCCTTTAGATGTTTGTCCCGTCTGTTTTGCTGCATGAAGTTTGCTGATTATCTTAATTATCTTGCTTACTGTAAGTTTATGAGTAATTTTAACTTGGTTTTGCTTGGTGAATATGATAGGAAGCTAGAGAGACAGCGTTGACTCAAGTCCAATCATTTAGCAAACCAGTTGTCTTCAAGTGCAAAGAGGTAAATTACTTAAGGGAATCCTATTTTTGATATGATGAAGTCTATCTGACCTTGTTCTCTTGCAATGTGCTAATAAATGCTTATATTTTTTAGAAAACATCGTTTTAAGGTTTTCTTTTATTTGCAGGCTCTCAGAAAGTGTCTTAGGGCTATAAATGAATCTCGTGCTCAGAAGCGAAAGGTGACACATCTGTTCTCCTTTAATTAATTTCGTTGCTTAACTTTTGCGTCAAAACATTTGCATGAAAACTTTTATGTTTTTCCTTTGAAGGCTGGTCAAGTTTATGGTGTACCCCTTGCTGATTTACTACTTACCAAGCCAGGTGTCTTTCCGGAACAAAGACCTTGTGGTGAAGACTTCCGTAAGAAATGGATTGAGGTAAACCCATTCCTTTGTTAAATGTTTTGACATAAAAACTACCCTAAAACTATACATAATATAGAACACACATATGCATTATGAAAAGACAGGTGTAAAGTTCAACAAGCAGATGGATATTATATACTCTTTTAGAAGGGAAATTATTGAATTAAGAATGGTGGCTCAAGGTGTCTTGCAGAGTTGGCCTGGAATGAAAACTTAACCCAAACACAACAGACCCCTAGCTTCTCATTCTTCTTCCTCTACTATTTGATATTTCTTTCTATTTTCTTTTAATAATTTTAAATTATGAGTCAGATTATTAATCGGTAACTCAAAATCTATAAAGTCACTGCTACCAATTGAGGCTTAAGCCTCATTAGCTCAAGGCGAGAAAAGTACTGAGCTGTAGGCCCCACACATATTATACTGCAGTGGCATTTACCTCAGAACTATTTTTCACCGTCTTGCTTAAGGGAAGCCTCCAGGCACAAGCATTGAGTGCTTTTTGAATCTAAAAGGTCTCTTATTGAAGTTCAGTACTGTATGCCTTTCAGTATGAAATTGTCTAGAGGAAAGCATATATAGACAATGAATAGAATAGTGTATATCTAGGTTCCCAATATCCTGATCATGAGTTTAAGGATGCTGGACTAGAGTACTATGAATGAGCTATTTAAATTTTTTAGAGTTCTCTTTCTGGATATGTTACAAGTTTTGGTAAAATTTCTGAAGTAAATAACTTGAATCTTATGGGTTGCTTGTGCTGCTTTCATCAAAACTTTTTACCTGGTAAAGCTGTTTCTTTCTTCACAAATTGCAGGGTTTGTCACAACAACACAAAAGATTACGATCCTTGGCTGATCATGTTCCCCATGGTTTTAGGAGGAAGTCTCTTTTTGACGTTCTTACTAGGAACAATGTACCATTGTTGAGAGCAACCTGGTTTATCAAAGTTACATATCTTAATCAGGTATAACCTTTGGACTTGTACTGTTACTGGGTTCTTGTTCAAACATGTTGGTTATTATTTATTTATTTATTTTCCCGGAAAGAAAGTGACTAAACTTGCATTTTGCAGGTTCGCCCTGGTTCTGCAAGTATAGCTGCTGGGACTCCTGATAAAACTCAGTTGTCACGCACTGAGCTCTGGACAAAAGATGTTATTGATTACTTGCAGTACCTACTGGATGAATTTTTTTCAATAAATAATTCTCATTATCGATCCTCACAAACACTCTATGCTGGGTCTTCACAGCAAAGGGGTGATGTAAGATCGGCAGGACTTGACAGGGGGGAGCCTTCTTTACATTTTAAGTGGTGGTATGTCGTGCGGCTCTTGCAATGGCATCATGCTGAAGGATTGCTTCTTCCTTCTCTTCTAATTGATTGGCTTTTAAGCCAACTGCAGGTATTAATTTTACAACTTTAGCTAGTTCTTTAAGTTTTAAAATTTAATGTGCTTTAAATAATCTTTTGGATATTGACAACGTGTATTTGTGCTTCTGTTTTTACAGGAAAAAGAGTTACTTGGGGTTGTGCAGTTGTTATTACCTATCATATATGGTGTTTTAGAAACTCTTATTCTATCCCAAACAAATGTCCGGACTCTTGTTAGAATAGCTCTTCGTTTTATTTGTGAACCTTCTCCGGGTGGATCAGATCTTGTAGATAACTCCCGTAGAGCATATACAACGTCTGCTGTGGTTGAGATGCTTCGGTATTTAATACTTTCTGTACCTGATACATTTGTAGCTCTCGATTGCTTTCCTTTACCTTCGTGTGTAGTCTCTCATTTAGTAAGTGATGGGAGTTTGTCAAAGCTGTTTGATGATGTGAAAAAGATTAAAAGTGGTTCAGTTGAAGTTGCATCTCTGCTCAGGACTAGAGGTTTTGATGGTCAGTATCAGTCCTTGGCCCTTGATCATTTGATTTCATCCATTCAGAAACATGCTGATAATCTAGCGAGGGCAGCACGCCCTGGATATCCAGGTCATGGTGTAGCTAAAGCTATACAAACCTTGGATAGATCTCTTGTCGAGGGGGATATCAGAGAGGCTTATAAATTTATGTTTGAAGATCTCTATGAAGGAGCTGTAAATGAACGTTGGATTGCAGAAGTGAGCCCATGCTTAAGATCATCATTGAAGTGGATTAGGACTGTCAGTGCATCACTTATTTGCTCAGTTTTTTTCCTTTGTGAGTGGGCAACATGTGACTTCAGGGACTTAAGCACTGCCCTGCCTCATGGTCTAAATTTCACGGGCCAAAAAGATTTTTCTCAGGTATATGTTACAATTCGGCTTTTAAAGTTGAAGAGAAGGGATTTGCAAAGTGCATATCACGATAGCGAGAACCCTTTTGGGGTTAATAAAGCAGCGAAAGGTTCAAGTCAGCAGGATGGTTATCTTGCCAGTGCATCAAAAAAGTTCTATGCCTTCAGAAGTAACTTAAAGAATGTGGATCATCAAAGTTTTAAGTCAACGATTATTTTTGAGAGCCCAGGTCCTTTACATGATATGATAGTATGTTGGATTGACCAGCATGAATCAGGCAAAGGGGAGGGTTTTAAGCGGCTTCAGCTACTCATCCTGGAAATGGTACGTGCTGGAATGTTTTACCCACAGGTTTATGTGAGGCAGCTAATAGTGAGTGGAATAGTAGAAATGAGTGGACCGGTGGCCGAGGCAGAGAGACGAAAAAGGCATTACCGGCTATTGAAGCAGTTGCCTGGGTTCTTAATCCATGATGCATTGGAAGAAGCAGGGATTGCTGAAGGGCCAGAGCTATTGGAGGCTATGCATGTCTACTCAAATGAACGTCGGCTGGTACTTCATGGGCTTTGTGACGTGAACAATAACTTAAATAATGTGAAGGCAGCAGGTAAGAAGCAAAAGACGTCTCCAACTTGTAGAATGGACCTAGTTTCACTGGGTCAGTTGAGAGTCACTTGGTCATCATCTAATCTATTTTCTAGGAGAAATGTCAAGAAAAGTGATACTGATATTGGAGAACTGAAGGAAGCAATTTCAGTATTCTTGCAGCTTCCGTACAGTTCTCCGATATCTACAGATTCTGGGACTGATGAATCCCAAGGAAGTGCTAAGTCTCCAGGGTCACTCTCTGGTAAGATGGATGTGGGTGAGGGCACTCCTGGATGTGAAGAATGCAGAAGAGTAAAGAGACAAAAGTTAAATGAGGAAAAAACCTTAGGCATACAAGGATATTCTCGTACTTTATCAGTTGATGAAGATATGTGGTGGGTGAGGAAAGGGCCCAAATCCTTGGAGCCCTTGAAAGTTGATGCACCAATTAAGTCAACAAAGCAGGTTTCCAGGAATAGGCAAAAGGTAGTGCGTAAAAGTCTTGCTCAATTAGCATCTGCTAGAATTGAAGGTAGCCAGGGAGCATCAACAAGTCATGTTTGTGATAATAAAGCAAGCTGCACTCTTCATGGAAATGGAATGGAAGGGGAAACTTCCAAGTTCACAGAGGGGAACAAAGCAAGGAACTGTATAGATATTATTGCTATTGGAAAATCCTTGAAGCAGCTGCGTTTTGTGGAGAGGAGAGCTGTTATAGTATGGTTGATTAGTGTCATTAGGCGGCATATTGAAGAGATGGAGAAAAATATTGTTATGGTTGGCCAATATGGTAGGTCCTTAATGCCTGTTGGTAAAAGTGCTGTAAGGCGGAAACTTGGTGAGGATGAACTATCAGCTATACTGTATTTGATGGATGTTTCAAACGATTTAGTTTTAGCTGTTAGATTTCTTCTATGGTTGCTGCTGAAGGTGCTATGTGTCACCAATTCCACTGTTCATAGTGGCAGGAACATTATCCCGCAACCAAGAAACGTGGAAAGCCGTGTGTGTGAAGTGGGGGAGGCATTTCTTATATCATCCTTACGAAGGTGTATGCCTTTCCTTGCTCTTGAACGTTTATCAGAAAATAAAAGAAAAAGGGTTTGTATCTGATGATGAATTTTATTTGTAGCCTGCTTGTATCCACTATTTATTATCCTTATTTGGCTAGTTTATAGGAGACGAGCAGGGTGAACTAAAGAAAAAGGATAAGCATTTTTGGTTTTATTATTATTATTATTATATCTATTACTTCTTGTGCATTATTATTATTTTTTTGAGTATGCAGGAATACTTGATATAATTGTAGAATGTTTTTTTTTTTTTGACGAAGTCATACATTTTAACAATGAATGAATTTGATTTAGGTATGAGAGAATACTTATCACAACGGATCTAATTCCAGAAGTTTTGTCAGCTGCCATGCAACGTGCTGCTGTAGTTCTGGCCTCTAATGGACGAGTGACAGGTTCAGCAGCCTTGGTATATGCTCGATATTTATTAAGAAGATACAGCAATGTTGCCAGTGTCATTGAATGGGAGAAGAATTTTAAGGCAACATGTGACAAGAGACTTTTTGCTGAGCTTGAATGTGGGCGATCTGTGGATGGGGAGCTAGCTTTTCCTCTTGGTGTTCCAGCAGGAGTTGTAGATATTGATGATTTTTTCCGTCAAAAGATTAGCAGTGGCCGATTATCCAGAGTGGGTATGAATATGAGAGAGACAGTACAACGAAATATAAATCTTGAGGATGTGGCTCATCATTTCTTTGGCAAAGAGAGAAAACTCTTTGCTGCTGGGACAGCTAAGGTACCTGCTGCAGATAAATGGGATGATGGATATCAGATGTCTCATAAAATAATTTCAGATTTGATGGACTGTATTCGGCAAACTGGTGGTGCTGCTCAAGAAGGAGATCCATCTTTGGTCTCTTATGCTGTTTCTGCCATCGTTGGTAATATTGGGCCAACTATAGCGAAAGTAGCTGATTTTAAAATGGGTAGCAGCATTTCTAGTGTATCGTCTTCTGCAGATTCTTTAAGCTTTGCCAGGCGTATATTGCGAATCCATATAAATTGCTTATGCTTACTTAAGGAAGCTCTTGGAGAGCGCCAAGGCCGTGTTTTTGAGGTAGCACTAGCTACAGAAGCTTTTTCAGCTCTGGCTGGGGTCTTAACACCTGGAAAGACATCCAAAATTCAGTTTCAGTTATCTCCGGAATCCCATGATTCCAGTGTTGAAATCATGAGCAATTCTGTGAAGGCAGTACTCGGAAAGGCAACAAAAGTTTCAGCTTCCATTTCTGCTCTCGTAGTTGGTGCAGTGGTTCATGGGGTTATCAGCCTGGAGAGAATGGTCACTTTGTTCAGATTAAAGGAAGGTTTGAATGTCGTTCAATTTATAAGGGGTACAAGATCCAACTCTAATGGTAGCACCCGTTCAGTTGGGGCTTATAGGCTGGATACCTCAACTGAAGCATATGTTCATTGGTTTAGGCTGCTTGTTGGGAACTGCAGAACTATTTCAGATGGATTAGTTGTGGAACTCGTGGGAGAATCATCAATAGTAGCTCTTTCAAGGATGCAGGGAATGCTTCCACCAACTTTGGTATTCCCACCTGCATACTCTATATTTGGTTTTGTTATATGGCGGCCTTTTATTCTAAACTCTAGCCTTTCAATCCGTGAAGATATTAATAAATTATATCAATCTCTAACGATGGCTATTGTTGATGCCATAAGGCATTTCCCCTTTCGTGATGTATGTTTGAGAGACACTCAGGTTCTGTATGATCTCCTAACTGCAGATAGCAGTGATGCTGAGTTTGCTTCGATGCTGGAGTTGAATGATTCAGACTTGCATTTTAAATCCAAGGCTTTTGTTCCTTTACGTGCCAGGCTTTTCCTAAAGGCCATTGTCGATTGTAAGTTGCCACCTTCTTTGCTTAAACAGGATGATGGCAATACGGTCTCTGGACTTGGTGAATCTGAACCTCAATACACAGATGGTAAAACAAAGCTTTTGGGCAAGCTTGTACAAGTGTTGGATACCCTCCAACCAGCAAAGCTCCATTGGCAGTGGGTGGAGCTTAGGCTTTTGTTAAATGAACAAGCCCTTGTTGAAAAGCTTGAGGCACATGATATGTCTCTAGCAGATGCAATACGCACTTCCTCACCTAGCACTGAAAGGGCTGCTGCATCTGAGAATGAGAATAATTTTATTCAAATTATCCTCACAAGGTTACTGGTTAGACCTGATGCTGCTTCACTTTTTGCAGACGTGGTTCATCTTTTTGGGAGGTCATTAGAGGATTCCATGTTATTGCAGGCTAAATGGCTCCTAAAAGGCCATGACGTTCTCTTCGGTCGAAAGACCATAAGGCAACGTCTCATTCATCTTGCTGAGAGTAAAGGTCTTTCGACAAAGCCCCAATTTTGGAAGCCATGGGGATGGTGTAGTTCTGACATCGACCCTGTGATAATTGTCAGGGGAGATAAAAAGAAATTTGATGCTACCTCCCTTGAAGAGGGAGAAGTTGTTCAAGAGGTAACAGAGTCAAAAAGTTCTGGGAAGGGCCCCAGTCAAACTTCTGACTCTGAAAGTTTCAATGTTTCCAAGCAGCGTCTGACAGAGAGGGCTCTCATTGAATTACTCCTTGCTTGCATAGATCAGAGCTGTGATGCCTCACGGAACACCTTTTCAAGTGACTTGATCAAACAGTTGGATGATATTGAGCAACAACTGAATGCAGTAACTTTTGGGATTAGTAATAATGCAGGAACAGCTCCTGCAGGAGTTGATAGTCCTGCAAACAAAGGAAATAATAGCAAAGGTATGAAGAGTGCGAGTCTTGGATCAGCTAGACGTCCAGCAGCACCACTAGATATTGGTCCACCTTCTCCTACAGCTTTGCAAGCTTCTATATTGTTGCGATTGCAGTTGCTTCTGAGATTGCTTCCTATGATTTGTGCTGATGGGTAATTACACAACTTTCAGTCTTAGTGTATTATTTATTTTCTCTGCTGTGGCTATGGCTGTTTTCATTTGATTGCCTTCATTCTTTTTTGCATGGCCCTTCTATATTGTTGCAATTGCATGTGCTTGTTTTACTACTTGAATTGATCTCCCATCTCTTTCTGATTACTAAATTACAAATACTTATTTTGAAAGGTCGGTTGTAGTGGCCAAAACCAATTGATTTGCATACCTGATGTTTCATTGTGATGGCATATGCAGATCATGTCACATGACACGGCTTGCATGTTGTTATTAACTTTTTATGATGTACGTGGTGTGTTTTTACGGAGATATTTTCTGCAGTTGATCATTTGCTTAAAGCAAATGTATTTCCTTGTTGAACTTTTGCATTGATTGGACCTTTTAGGGAGCCATCAGGAAGGAACATGAGGCACACACTTGCCTCTGTGATACTACGTCTTTTAGGAAATAGAGTTGTGCATGAGGATGTAGGCATGCTATTTGGCACAATACAAGGTTCTCTGTCCAAAACGGAGGCTGAGTCAGCAGAAGCTGTTGCTGATTTGTCAGGGGGAAGTCTCTTTGATCGTTTACTGCTGGTTCTGCATGGCTTGTTAAGCAGTTGCCAAGCAAGTTGGCTGAAGTCAACGCCCCCTTCCAAATCAACCAATGACTATGCAAAGGATTGCTCTCCATTTGACCGTGAAGTAGTAGAAAATTTGCAGGTTTGATTACTGTTGGTTCTACTTAAATTTAATTCTAAGTTTTTGTGAAGGGAAATTGGAGCTTTTACTTTAAACACCAATTTCCCACCCCCAATCTAATGATGGGAAGTTATATTGTATGCTTAAAAGGTGGATTCCTGTTCAACTGACATCATAATTTATTTTAATCCTATGGAAGATTGAAACTGTGGAAGCTCATCTCAGGTACCCCAAAAAAATGATGGATGAGTGGAACAACAATTAATAAAAGATTTTAAAAAGTAGGAAGAGATTGTAGAGCTTATTTGTATGGTCCTTGCGTCCAATTCTAACCGGTAACCACAGTGGAGTTGATATAATGAGACGTGAGACGAGTTTACTTTGGCTAATCCATTAACCTGCATTTTGCTATTTGCTACCTTTTGTTTCTGTCATGATTTATTGTCGATGAGTGTTTGTTTATGTCATAAATCAAACTCCATAAACATGTGCAGGATGCTCTTTTTATTTGCAGTGACCAAAAGTGTTCCATCGGCACATACTAGTTCCTTTATCCCATTACAATCTACTGCATCATAGCCTCATAGGTTATCCACAAAATGGCTATTTCACTAAAGTCTCGCAACTATAATGCAAGGAAGGAAGATTGAGCTTTTGTCTTAATTTTCTCAATATTTATGCATTGTTCTTGGTCTTCTTTAAATACAGCTTTAATTTTGTATTTAATCTTCAACTATTAAGTTGCACTGTTAATTTTGAGTAGAAGTGGAAAACAAAATAGGATTTAACTTAATTTTGACCAGTATATATTCTTGTCTAATATCAACTTTTTCTCAAGCGCAGAATAACTTAGACCGCATGCACCTTTCTGACACAATTCGCTGGCGTATCCAAGCTGCAATGCCAGTGCTTTTTGCTTCTGTCCAGTGCTTCATCACTTGCCAGCCAGCACTTCTGCCTAATGCTGCTGTTGCATCTCTTCAACCCAGCATCTGTAATGCTGGGTCTTTTTCTGGAACCCCATCTCAAAGGAATCAGTTTCCTTCATTGCAAACCGTGTCTGCCATACCTGGGAAACCCAAGCCATTGCCATCACAGGATTATCAAATGGAAATTGACCCATGGTTACTCCTGGACGATGGTGCAGGATCAGGCCCATCTACTAATACTGCCTTGATAAGCAGTGGTGACTATGCCAATCTTAGAGCATCCTGCTTGCTTAAAGGGGCTGTAAGGATGAGGCGTAGAGACCTCACATACATTGGTGCAGTTGATGATGATGGCTGAAATTCAGTTGTTCATTCTTGATATTGTCTGGTGCAAGCAAACCCCTCTGCAGATGCTTGTTATTTTTATTTATTGCACGTAAATGGCACAAAGATGCCACAATTTTGGCATCTTTGTAAACAGTGGAGCTGTTCAGGGAATTCTTTTGAGGGGCAGGAATGACTTTGGAGAATCGTGATGATGTTTTCATGCTGTGCCTCCACCTCCATATGTGGCCGTCTTGACTACTAACCCGTTGATTACCCATCTAATTCTACACTGCATCTAGCTGTGCAGTTTGGGGAGGTTTGTTGTATATGTAGAGATAATTGTTTCATTTACCCATTGGTCGTAGTAAAATATATTAAGATTGATAATAGCTGATTCTTTTGTCATTTCTGTTTGTGTGGTTGCTGTATCTCTTGCTGCGTCTATGAATTTGCATACACACGTTAACATGTAGTTATCCACATATTTGTTTAGTTGCCATATTATGTCCTTTTCATCAGGGAAGGTGTGTTTGCCTTTATGTAGGTTCGGTCCACTCCACCCTGCACTTTCATGTAGAAGAAACAATTTTGTTTCAATATTTGGGTAATTTATATTACACTGAATGAATGCATGTCTTCAGGAGGTGGCTCTTGACCTCACATAAATTTCTTTAATAATTCACTCACTGCTGGTTTTTGCACACAGAAGGACGATTCTGCACTATGCTGTACATGTATTGGTTAGACATGATTGGTGTTTGTTTAGATTGGGAGTTTCCAATTCGCTCTATCCATGACTCTCAGGATCTTTAGATCCTGGAGTTGTTTGGGATGATTGTTTTTATGTAAGCTGTCTATTTATATATATATTTGGCCTTTTGAAACTTTGTTGTAAGTTCTGCATTTATGAATTCAAACTATACATTACATCCACTTTGATGGCCATGTACTTGGTAGTGGATGAATATGGTAGGCTATGCCAAAAGATGGAATGACACTTGAATTCAAATTGAACTATTCAGTGGATCTGGTTAAAGCAGACGGTGATATATGTACTCTTAGTGTTTAGTATATGGCTTTTCAAGTCAGAAGAATGAAACTACTTTTTGGGTTTCCTTCAATTTTATTAATAGAATTGTGGGGAGTCTCCATATATGCGTTTGACTTGTGTTGATTAAGTTTTCTTTTCTTCGTTAAAAGCATTAAAATTCTTCATTTGATTCAATTGCAATGAAATTAGAAGTGCTCCGCTCTAGGTGGCAGTAAATTAGAAGCAGCTACTCTGAAATTTGGATACTCTGTGACTGGGGAAAGAGGTAGCTAGTTTTGATGAAAAGATCTAGTAGAGCAAAACAAAAAAAAAAAACCTTTGGAACGACACCCTTTTTTTGACGTCTCAATGAAGAAATTAAACTAACAATTTTGTTAAAATCATCAAATGTGGAGAAACGGACTTGTACATAAAAGGAATTTAAAATATAATAATAATTCACAAATTGAAAGATGGGAAAGATAATATGTAACCTCTGCAGAGTACTAGTATTGACTAATTAGTATCCTAATTTTGCTCTGAATAAAGCGGTAATTAGCCAATTGTCGTTAAAAGATGGCTGGAGAAGTGTGTTGGGATTAAGATAATCCCTCTTAGAACATTCTATAATTTCTAGTTCTTTTGATTTCTCACAGTTGTATCTACATAAACTACGTCTTCAATCCACGCAACGATGTTAAATGCTAAACCTTCCAGTACTCTTGAGTAACTCTCTAGTACTGCTTGTCCAACATCCTGCAAAACAAAGAAGGAAAAAATGGTTTTTTTTGGTCTAGTTGCTTCTTTATATGTATGTAGATGATTTATATACATGTATACTTGCTTACCCTGTTGTATTGAATCTTGCATGTGTCCAAGGATGTCTGAGCAAGTTCAGGGTACTTTTGTTTCAAACACAACAACAAACTTTCAGCCCTCTCGGCCAAAAGGTGATTTTTGTCACTCCTATTAGTATCCGACATGAGATCCTTAACCATTTCCCATGAAGATTTTGAATTACTCACGCAAGCTTTCCTTCTCCATGTATACATTGAAGCTTCAACTCTGTCAGCAAGCTCAAGTGCTTCGTGTTCCGATGCTATGTTTAGACAGTCTAGTAGATGTTCTGGTGAGTACTTTTCTGCTGAGTTCATACACCTGTGTACTGTATCTCCTAGACAGGCTCTCCCACTCTGGTAGTAAATAAAAACCTTGTTTTGTCAAACTTGGTAATATGACTTGCATTTAACCTTAAAAATGTTGAAATAGTACTTATCTAGTTATTTCATTGTATTTGAAAGTTCATTTGCTTAATTTTATTCACATTGTGAGATTAATAGTACTGGTTACCTTTGGAAGGGTTGCAATGTATGCGTCAGGAATTTCAATTTCAGCCAAAATAGAACTATTGATAGCCATGGCTGCTTTATGAATTTGATTGGCGCAGTTGCGTTTGTGTCCTAAATGCTTTCTAGATTTCTCAGAGAGACCACCAGGAGGAACACATGGAACTGGAAGCCACCATTTCTTTTCTTTTCGTTGAACAATAATCCTCCGAAACGATCCTGAAGTTGAATTTGATGACATGCTACCTTCTTCTGCATACCAGAACTCTGTATCTTCAAAACTATCCAGTATTTCCTGAAATGTCATCATCTACTTAGCATTGAAATAATTTGCTATTGTTAAAGAAAACCACATGAATTTATTGGCAGATAGTGAGTCTTACAATAAGCATAGCATCAAGTTTTCTCAAGGCAGGAAGATTTATATAAATATCAGATCTTGGCCTGCTTGTCATCACCTAAATGACCAAATCAATCATATTATTAGTAAAGAAAGTAAAAATGGAAAAAACCCAATTGAATTTTCCTTGCGATTGTTTGAATACACACCTCCATGGAAGTTCCATCCTGCAAATTCTGTGATATAGTAGGGGTGAATTCTACTATGTAATCGCATACTGATAAAAGACACTCCATTTCTCTCTTCCACATAGCTTTTTTCTCAGGTTTCAGAGGCTCTAGTTTTAAATTTTGGCCAAATACAGTGGCTGCATAAATTCCCCAAAAGAAGACATGTCAAATCAAAACAAAAGGCAGCAGAATCAGATGATCTCTTCAAATTTTCATTATTTGCAATAAAAGAGTAACTACTTACCATAGAGGTTGGTTATAGAATTTGAGATTGTAACAGCCGTACAAACACCTTTACCACTTCCAGACATGTCTTCACCTAGCAAAAGCTTTGCAAATCTTTCCTTCATTATCTCTAACTCTGCCATTATTATTGCAATGAAGTTATCAGTATGATTTTTTTTACCAAACAATACAATGGGGGTGGGGAATCGAAAAGGGTTTGCCCTGAGTAATATCAAGCATGTTCTAAGATATGAGAACGGTTGGTTCATCTTTTAACTGCTTAAGCTTCGGGAAAGATTAGTAACAAACTCATCTTTACTAATTCTAAGAGGGCAACTGATATGTCTAGTTGAATAGCATGAAGGAGAGGAATTTTACAATTTTACAATTTAACAGTAGCTATGAAAACTAACCTAAATTTGCAGCTTCAGAATCATCAAGTTCACCAGAAGAAACTTTCTTGTGTAGCTTCATTCCTAGTCTGGTAAATATAGGTTGATTATGAGCTCCAGATTTCAAGATTGGGCAGCAAGAAGGGGTAGGAGAGGGTTCACCAAAAGAACTGTTATCATCGGTAGGCTCAGAGAAGGCTGAGGTTTCTGAATAAGTCCTGGAATATGGAAAGGATTCACCACTTATTGTTGAACACACGGGGGTTTCTGTGACTGATTGATCATTTTGCTCAATAGAAGAAACTGAAGGTTGATAACCCACATCATAATTTTCATCAGAATTTGATGAGTTCTCCATTTGAGTAAAATTTTATATTCAAAATTGCTGAAAACCTGCAGATAATCAAGTAAATCTTGGAAAATTGGTTAGTGGGGTCTTGAAAATGACCAATTCATGATCACTATATTAAACATAGTAATGTGTTGGTATGCCATCAAGGGGCCAGACCAGTTAAAACTTGAAACTTGTAATCTAGAAATAGAAATTAAAGAAAGGGGAAAAAAAGCAGAATTGATCTTTTTCCTTTTTGGAGATAAAAGATAAAGATAGTTCTTCATGAGCAATTGTCTTAATCAGAAACCAGTAATAATAATTCACTGAGAACATGAACTAAAGTATTAAAAAGAAATAAGAAAAAAAAAAGGAGTCTTAGAGAACTTTTTTGGAATCAATCGGACTGAAATTTAAAAATTAAAAGGCAACGATCCAACAATTTTTTTTACCTTTAATGGTTGGATTCAAATTCGAACAAGTACAAGACGGAGTTCCCTCTTAAGCATGTCTTTGGAACCTTTGGTCCTCCCTAAAAAGAAAAGAAACACTTTCTTTCAATGTTCTCTTTTCATTATATTATTATAGAAAACTAGTCATATATATTGATCGGCTGATCTTTCAGCTATAGTACTTTTAACCACAGGAACTAGCCAGAAACAGTTTCGGCCGATTTCAAGAATAAATTCAGAGATTCAAATACTTTGGTGCTTAAAATTAAAATATAGATCAATTCATTCGTTGGACATGAACATGTTATCTTATAATGTTAATAATACGTGGAGGAAAATGATAAAGAAATCAATATTATAAAATTTTCTTTTTTTATATTCGACAAATACAAATTCCAGAGTTATATTTAAGTACCTACCAGATATTTTATATTATATAACAAGAAAATAATGCGTTTTTTCTTCCCTTTCTCCTTCTCCTTCTCCTTCTCCTTCTCCTTCTCCTTCTCCTTCTCCCTGGGAATAAATAGCTTTGTATCATGTCGGTCGTCGTATTAGTAGTTTTTTATTTAACAAATTAAATTCGGATATTCGAGCGACAAAGTAAACTTTTAAAGGTAGTAGCAGTATGTTCAAAATTCTGTAAAAAGTTTTTCTCTACTCGTAATATTGAGTTTACTCTCTCTCTCTCCCTCTCATAAAATGATTTGAAATCATAAATCAAATATGTAATTGGTGTCTATTAAATTTAATATTTAACCATCAAAACACAAGATAATAATAATAAGTGTAAAAAATTATCCACTATCATTATTAGCTTTGAACATCAAATTTTCTTATAATTACAGTTTTAATAATTGTATAGAATAGTACTATATGCATCAATTAATATATTGTATAATTTTTAATAAAAATAATGGAAAAAAACATTTAGTTACAAAACAATAATTAATTGATGCTGATAAATCATACAAAGGAACAACCAAAAATACAAATAAATTTATAAAGAAATTAGAACATGGGAAATGCGAGTTGTGTGCGTGGGAAATTTAATAAGAATTTGCAGTTAGCACGGTCGGAAGTTAGCTTAGAAATCATGTGGAAACCTGGCTGACTTATTAATTATTAATTTTTGGGGTCATATATAGAATATCATAATGAGCTAGTAAAAGCCATTAGTTTGAATGATTTTAATAGGATTTGAATTAAGGGTCAATCGTTTTAGTTCGGTCCGATTTGGAGGAAAAAAAATTAAATCGAGTGAACCGTTTATATTACTCGGATCAAATCGAACTGTTTATATTATTCGTATCGGATCAGATCATTTGAAACGGTTTTAATTAATACAAATCAGATTGAACCGTTTGATTTATAAAATCGTTCAGTCCGGTTCAGTTTTCGATTTGGATCGGTTTTAGACACCTTGAAAAATAATATAAAATTTTAATATATTATTAAATTGGTCTGATCTGATTCGATCGGTTTAAAAATTAATACAAACTAGACCGAATCGTTTGAAAAACTGTTTTAATTAATACAAACTGAAACATGGCCGTTTGATTTATAAAATCATTCAATCCAATCTGATTCGATCTGATTTAATTCAATCCGAACCGTTTTATGAACAACCTTAATTCAAACTCGTAAATGAATGCATATAGCAACAATCACACTAACAAATGAACTATTCAAACTAGTTAATGAAAAAAATAGGAAAGAAACCCGATACATGTCGGTCAGCTTCTAATAACATACATAGACGTGCCTGCCATTTTAACTCATTATTTAGGCTTTTTTGAATTTATGAATAGGAGGAGATATGGTTCACGGAAAATTTTAATTAAAAGTCAAAAGGTTTCTTTCTAATCAAAAGCATGAACCTAATTCCAACGCATTGCACAGACTCATTCTTGTTTTTCATGAAGTTACTAATTATTGGTTTGAGTTATGCGTGTTTATTTTTATATTTTTCTATCAAAATTAACATGTTTTTTAATATTATTATTAAAAAAATTAAATTATTTTATTTATTTATAACGTCATTAATAGTTATGGTTGGAAAAAAGAGTTTAGGATGTTTTTGTTGTTTAAAGTCGATTTCAAATTAATTGTAATTGGAGTAATTTTACAGCATACATTAATTTCATTCTTATTTTTATTCTTTAAAAAAATCAATTTATTACCTGAAAATATTTATAAATATTAAATAGGATAATAATTTTGGTGTTTATGTTGCTAAATTTAATTTGTATAAATCAGACATCTTGTTTAATATTTTTTAAATAATATCCGGATATCATTTGATAAAAAAAAAATCAATTTATTATTATGTCATTTTGGAGGGTTTTGTTTGAATATGATTGTTGTTGATGATCTAGAAATCAATTTGTTGTTTTTGATCTAGACAACTTAATGATCAAGTTGGTCATAAGACTAATCCATTCCTTACACTGCAGTACAAAAACATCTCAAAGAATTCAATAGAAACAATCATCAAAATTAGAATTCTAAAAATTATTCATAACAGATAAAACAAATACCAAACAAGAACAGTAAGTATATATCCAAGTTTCATAATGTAATTAAGATCTATGTGACACCTCTAAGAATACTTCTTCTTATGTTTAGAATCTGTTTGCTTATTTGTAAAAAATAATTTCGACCATAAAATTCTCCATAAGTTTGTAATGCTGCTGCATATTGATTGTCTTGGTTTTTTCACCACTTCCTTTTGTTGTAATTCCCTTGTCTCTAGTACATCATCATGCACATCCTCATTCTGAAAGATACAATATTAATTTATCATTTTATTTTAAAATTTTCTTCTATTGAACATTATTAAACGTTATTAAAATATTATATTTGTTGATATAAGTTTTAAAAAATCGTTATTTTTGTTATTTCTATATGAGTTAAATTATTTAAACAATAGAAAATTTAGAGTTAAAATAATAATCAAAATCTAATTTGAGTTAATTTTATTTAGTACATTTATTTTAATATCCATTTGTTTTATTGTTTACTTTCACAATTTTTATTTCCATCCAAATGAAAAATTATGTCTAGCTAGTACTCAATTAAACTTACATTAGCTATGAATTTCAATCCAATAAGTATTTGTCCTTTATAACTATCATCTTCAAGTACAACGCTGTAAGGAGCTGGTGTTATTTCTATGAATCCCCTGTCATATGCCTCGAAGATTATGCCGCCCAGATAAATTCTACATATAAAGCTAGCATGCGTTAGATAAATTTTCTGAAATAGAAAGAAAGGTAATGGGAAAAATAACAATTAAATTCCTTGTCACTGTTTATTGCTTGTTGAAGTAAGATATTTGCAATAAAATAAAAATAAAAAATTGTGGTGGATATTATAATAAAACTATAATGGAAATGATGTAATTATTTATTTTTCAAACTTGAGGATTATTTTTATACTTTTTAAAAAAAAAAAAAAACTCTGTATTGATTTTCCATTAGGATAATTTACTAAATTATTAAAAAGAATGGTGAAGACAAGTGGGGTAGAAAAGTCAAAACTTTTAGCTATAGAAAGAAAGAGAAAGGCATTACATGGTTTCACCAACAAATCCACCATCAGTAAAGAGTTCCTTGTCCATAATTTTGAATTTGAGATGGGTATAATTTTTCCAATCAGATAATGAGAATTCAAAAGTGAATTTTTCGTTCCACCAAGCCTTCTCATCTTTAACTGGAATAGACATTAAATATAATTAATATTTCAAACATATTCATAAACAAATAAAAATTATTGATAAATGTATAAAATTAATTTTAATTATTCTCTAAATAGTTGTATTCTAATAACTTCTAACATAACGTTAAAATTGGAGTTTATTCTTTGAGTTTTAATAATCTCCGTTATTAAATCATAATTATTTAACTTGTATAATACACACACTTAAAAAAACTTACTTACAGAGGAATGATAAATATACCTTAAGCTTGATTCTGAGAGAATCAATATCCCAAAAAATTATGCAACAAAACACTATTATTACCTGTTGAAATTTTGCTTCTGTATACATCACTTCCACATTCCACTAAAACATGGTAGGCCGGGGTACCTAAAAAAAATAATATATATATTCAACTTAATATATCTTCATACCAAAAAATAAAAAAATAAGAATAATTCTTCGTACCAAAAAGAAAAGAAAGAAAGGAAGAAAAAAATCTCATAATAATTCTAAAAGAGTACGTAAAGAAAAGTAACTATTTAAGATACAATTAGAAGTAGGCTTACCAACAATATTTGTATGCCTAATCCCTTCGGCATTAACAAGAAGTACTTCAAGGATACCATCTTTCATTTGTGTGTCTTTGTAAAAGTTCATGAGAATTTCAAATGTGGTATAGAAAATATTGATGCTTTATTAAGAAACAAGAAGCAGAGGCAATTTCTTGTTACTCATGCCAAATACAATTAATATATGCACTAAGTAGACATTAAGGTGTACGTTCTCAGTTAATTTTTATTTATTTATTGTTTAACGTTTCAGTTATAAAACCCTCTTTATTATCAATTCCTTTAAAAGACAAGTAATTAATTGTTCACTCAATATATTGATTTTTTTAATTTTAATTTTTACTACAAACTTAATGGATATAGTTTACTTAATTTATTTATGGTAAGAAGATTCCGTTTTTTTTTATGAAAAACAGTAAATATATCAGTTAAAGAAACTAGACAGTCATTTAATGGAAATTTTTAATAAAAGCTCATTTTTTTCTTTAGAGTCTTAAAAAAGAAAATTTAATTATGGTTTAACGATTTTGGGTATTAATGTATTTAAATTGATGATTTTTCATCTAAATTATACATTTTAATTATTAATTAATGAATTTTATTTTCTAATAAAAAACTTTATTAGGAAAATTACTACAGAGCCAACGAGGTTTTCAAAAATATAAAAAACATTCCCTACGTTTGATTAAATAAAGCGATTAAATTATATTAGTATTGTTTTATTTCAACATTCTCTCATAAATTTCTTGATTTTCTTGCAAACCTAGCGGTTCTTTTTGCCATTTCAGAAAATATGAAAGGATGTATTTATAATTTAACCATTATGAAATAATGGCTTTATTATGTATATATCCTCACTTCTACCACGTTTACTTAATTCTTCTGGTATCTGACTCCAACAAATTGGACTCTTGGAGTGTATTCTATATATAGAAGAACAGAGCCAATCTTACAACACCCAAATGAAATTTATTTTCATTTTATATCAATCAAATTCAAATTTTATTATACATAAGTACGATGATAATAAAATAATAATAATAGCAATTTATTGAATTCTATAGAACAATAAGAAACATTATTCTATGATGATATACTAACCAAAATAATTATCTCTTAATTAATTAATTAAATATGAATCATGTTAAATACATCAAGTTATTAAAATTATAAAAATAACTAATTGATTTGTATTCAATGGTATACGTTATTATAAGTAATAAAAAGATATGGTTTATAACAATTCATTGTATATTTGTGTTTGAATGTTTGAATATTATTTTTAAAAAAAGTATTAATTAATCAAAATCTCTCTATTTTCCCATGATATTATATGTTTAAACCTTTATTGTAACATCAGAATGTTGCAACGCAACGGTAAATCGTGATAATGAATTGGTTTTATCATAACCTTATGTCGATTGCAAGATCGAACAAGGTTATTGATTAGAGAATTTTTATAAAACATAGGATTCTCTTATTATCTATTGATTAATTCAAATACATCATCAAAATACAAAAAAATAAATGTGAGAAAACGGTAAAAACATTGAATCGAAAATTCATTAGAATTTTCGTGTAAATACTAAAATTTGATCGATGATAGAAAATATGTTTTCAAATTATTTTGTTTTCGATGTATTTAAATTTTATTTTTATATAATTTTTGAATATTTATGGATTGAATTATGATACATGTAATTTTCATATAACCTTGTCCTCGTTAGTGGTTACAAAATAATGAAAGTTGAGAATTGCTTTGAACTTTTGAAGGGTGGTACTTGATTTATATTATTTATTATTATTTTGTTGTTTATAATATGACAACAAAGCCGACAACTTTGTGCCCATGTGGCCTACTAGATGATTAGTTCTTATGAAATGGTGTTGTAAAAGTTTAGATAAGTCTTTGACAAAGAATTGGAATAATTACAAGAGATTTCTGGTTTGATTTGATGGTAAAACTGATTATACTCTCGCTTTAATTCATAAGTTCTCATTTCATAATAAGAACGAAAAAAGGACCAAATTTTGCAATTTTCATTCTTTTTTTTTTCTCTTTTGGAAAGGAGGGAGGTATGAACCTAAGCACTAGACTTTTGGGTCTACATAGAATACTCATGATATAATTTTTTTATAAGCATGGTGGACAATGTGTAGTTTTTAATTCCTAAATTTCCACAAGTTCGTTATAGTTTAACAGAAGGAACTGAGTTCTGAAGAAATTTGTTTTGATCAATTTTCAAGCATTTTGTTCAATGGTTTTGTTCTTTAAGCTATTCCTTTGCTTCATTTCTTTTTTACAACATATATATATATATGTTACTTTATACAGCAGAAATTTTTTCCAGCTAACAAATCAAAGAGACCACTTGTCCTTAATGGATTCAATAAACATTACCATTTGTAATATTGTATCTTCTTCATCAGTTACAGGACTTATAGTATCAAGGGATACATTTCATTGAAGAATATTGATCATTCTTTTCTTTTTCTTTTTCTTTTTTTGGTTTTTTAAAAGAGCACTTAAGTCTCTTTTTTAAACATTACATAAGTAGAACTCAAATTTAAGTTAATGGTGGTGATAAGATGGGGAATCATATCTGGACTACAAGTCAATCCCCAACAAATACGAATGGAGATGGAGATGCAGATGCAGGGGAAGATTGATCATTCTTTCTAAGGCTAATTATTGATGAAGCTAATCCATGACTTCCATGACTATTAATTAGTAAAATCAGATCTAATCATCAGAATATAATGTATCAAGGCATTGCCGTAACTTGTATATAATTTAATTATATATTTTTCTTAAAGTCAAGAGACTTCAATACCTTCATGCGTGATTCAGAATTGTTAGGGCCAGTCAAAGTTTTATCTTGAAGAATTAAAATTGTATAACCCATATGCCTGAAAATAATATAATTTTATTCATGTAATGTCTACCCAGGCTGTATTGCTTAATTTGTTCTATACAACTGAAACGCATAACTTGTAATATATAACATAATTACATAGTGTCTTCTGTTTATTTTATAGTTATAGGGAATAATTCCTTCTAGATGCTTTCGTTAAAAACATAAATATAATATGTGATAACTTAATTTTAAATTACAAATGATATATAACAAATTTATTGACAAATATAATAAAATTCACATCGAATGAAAAATAATCACGTTAGTTGTGATCGTGATAAATTTTTGACATATTATAATACTCTTTTTTTTATAAATTTTTGAAATATTATAATATTCTTATTTTTAGAGAAATATTAGGAAATCATTTGTATCGTAATCATGTGATAGAATTATTTTGAGAAATTAAAAAGTTTTTTTTAGATAATTTTAACATGTATCACTATATAAATAACGAAGATAGAAAAGTTTGTACAAATTTACGTTACCGTATCATTACTCTTTCTTTAATACTATGATATCCTCAAAGTTTTGGTGATAAGACACCGAACACATTCTAGGTTAGTAGCCATAGCTAGGCACCTACATATTCCTTTTTTGGTCAGAAACTATATATTCGTTTACTCTGATAAAAATATTGTGTTACTGCTTTGCTTCATTCTGTTATGCTATTTATTTTCACTTAAGTATAGACTGTAGTGCCTTAGTGGAATTCATCATCTTCTTTTTCACCATCAAACACCAACCATCCATTTACTAGCCCAACCTAGCTAAGTTGACAAAGAAAAACTTTCTACAACATTCTAGGCAATATGTCAGAATCTCAAGCTTCTGTTAAACTTCACATCTTAGATATGTCTCAGCCATTGCAATCATCTTCTCTATCTTCTCTAGCTGAAGCCTGCAAAACATGGGGTTTTTTCCATATCACCAATCATGGGATTTCTAGTGATCTTTACAGCAAGTTGTATTCCCTCTCAAAAGACCTCTTTAGCCTTCCTTCTGATACCAAACTCAAACTTGGTCCTTTTTCTAACTCTCCCAAAACTTATACTCCTCCATTCATAGCCTCTCCTTTTTTTGAAAGCCTTAGAGTTTCTGGTCCAAACTTCTTTACATCTGCTCAAACTTCTGCTGAAGTTCTCTATGACCATCAAAATCCTTTATTCAGGTATTTTTAATATAATTTGCAGTACGCAAAAGCGAGGTTTGAACCCAGTAAAGCTTTTTGATATGTCTTTCTCTTCCTATTGTACTAGTTGCTAAAAAAAAGTGGTTTAACATATTTAACATTCTATATTTATGGTTATTCGTGTTTCTTTCTTTTAATTGGTTGATCAATTATACACATACACAGTGAGATACTACAAGAATATGGAAGCAAAATGGCAGAACTGTCAAAGAAAGTCCTAGAGATTGTACTGATGAGCTTAGGGGATAGTTTTGAGAGAAAATATGAATCTGAATTCAAGAAATGTCATGGTTATTTGAGGATCAATAACTATTTACCTCCAAAAAGTAAAGAAAATCAAGAGGTTGAAGGGCTTGGTATGCACACTGATATGAGCTGCATAACAATTGTATATCAAGATCAAAAGGGTGGGCTTCAAGTGAGATCAAAACAAGGAAAATGGATGGAAATAAGCCCGTGTGAAGGAACCCTAGTGGTGAACATAGGTGATATGTTACAAGCTTGGAGTAATGATAAGTTAAGGTCATCAGAACATAGAGTTGCATTAAAGCAACCAACTGCAAACAGGTTTTCTTTAGCTTTCTTTTGGTGTTTTGAAGATGATAAGGCTATAATTGCACCCAATGATGTGGTAGGAGAAGCAAATATGAGATTATATAAACCATTTGTTTGCTTGGATTATTTGAAATTTAGAGAGAGCAATGAAAAGGGTAAGTATGAAAAGGTCGGGTTCACTGTCAAAGACTTTGCTGGGATCAAAAGTATCCAAATACAAAATGATGCAGAAACTAATTTTACTTAAGTTAGTGTTAATGTACTTGCATGCTTTAGATTGTTGTTGATATTGAATTTATTGCCTTGTGATTAAACAAATCGAAGATTAGTCCATTTTATATTTTTTTGATTCTTCTCGTTAATTTTGAATATGAATTGTTAGTTGCTATAGTATATGCACCAGTGTTCTCAAGCTAATGAGAAAGAATTACCAGCCACACTCTGGAAAAATCTGATTCCATTCTCCACCACCAATTTCTTCTTCTTGTTTGATAAAAATAAGGGTGAAGATCTTCACGTATCCATAGTTTAGAAAAAAAAATGATTATTTTATACTCTAATGACATTATGTCAAATCTATATTTTAATACCGATTAAATTGTATTTTTTAACAAAATATACTAAGAGAATAAAACACAAAACCTAAAACTTCAAAATTACAATATTAGAGTAAAAATAAGGTTATGAATATAAATTTTTTTTTTAAAAGTCAACACAATAAGCCCTGTTCATAGTCATCCCTTAAGTGCAGGCCGAAATAGATATTACTTAGAGATTAATTATTTAATCAGTTGATAGAAAATTTGTTTTGACCATACAAGAGAGGGAAATAGAAAAGCCCCAATAAACTATTGCAATATGCTTTATATCATGTCTAGAATTATCTTTGGAAATTATTGTGATTGTCATCATTGTTACCTCCACCATAGGTGTTATTGTTATTACTGCTAAAACAAATTATATATGTTATCGTTGTTATTATTTTCTGGTATTATTTATTTGAATGTTTGTAAAGTCTCTTTCATTGATAAAGAGAAACTTGAAAAGTTTGGATTTGCTTTTAGTTCTTTTGGATTTTGTAGATTAGATTCTAATTAATACTTTTTTACAGAATAGCTCTCAATTGCTTTTGACAAACGCACAATTTAGGTTCTTTTTAAATAAATATATAAACAATGTACTTGGCATAATGAGTATTAAATTAAAGTTTTGTTATGTAACTATGTGTTGTGGGTTAAACGGTATAAATATAAAAAATTTGAGTTTTGAATCTCAACTACGATTGCGCCATGAGTAAAAAACTAGCTTTATAAAATGCAAAAAATATATTATTATTTTTTTTTTAGAAAAAAGTAACTATATCATAATAACTTTTATTATTGTTACAATAAAGGACACAAAATGTTTATTTTAATCATAATATTAATTATATTTTAATGTTATTATTATTAAATAAAATTAACATTAATTAATTAATCTTATTACAATAATAAAATGCTTCGTAAAAATATTGTTACAAGCAAAAAAATGTATTGCATAAAGAAGGAAAAAGTTACATAAAAAAAAGTAAAAAAAAAAAGAAGAAGATAAAGTAATAATTAAATTCAACCAATTTTTTTTATATTTGTTAAGTAATATTTGTAGATTTTAATTGTATAATTTTTATATAATTATATATTTTATTATAAAGTTAAATCATAATGTATAAAATAAAAATTGTATATTTATATAAAAACTTATTATCAATATCTAAATAGATATTTTATTTAACTTATTTAAAATTTTCATTCTTAAATTATTTATCTTAATTTAAATTTTTATTTTGAAGATTAAAAAATATAAGAATAAATTTAATATTGTTTAAATTAATTTTTATAATAAAATTATTTTAATAGTTAAAGAAATTACATAAAATAAAATAAATATTGTTTTAAACATAAATTATTTATTAAAATAATTATCATCAATTTATCATTGTTATTAAAAATTATATAAAATAATTATAATATAATTTAGTGTAATACAATTCAATTTAATATAATTATATTTAATTTATTTAATATGATATATCAAAATATATCTTTAATCTTAAACTTTTTAGTTAAATTAATTTAACTTTTTTTAGTCTAATAATTTTTTTCTTTAGTCATGGTCTAAGTTGTAGTATTGGCCCACTAATAAAAATTCAAAATAATGGTTTAAGAGGGAGAAAAGACAATAAAAAAATTGTACTTTTTACTACATTAATTATGTATATTTTATATACAAATTAACATATAAATTAATCATGTATATTTTATATACAAATTAACATATTATTTTAAAATTAACTTAATTTTTATACAATAATATATATTATTATAAGTTTCAAATTGTGTTTATAGAAATGTCCTTCATGAAACTTGTGATTTCTCGTCTTAGTAGATAGTGAATGTTAGGAAATAACGTAAATCCTCGATAAACTAGATTTATGATAAAGTAAGAATAGAAAAATAACACACAAATTTGATAACGGAGTTCGGCCAATCTTGCTTACGTCTCCGGACCTGCTGCAGATCGTTTTACTGAAAGGGGAGAAATTACACAAGGTGTTTACAACACTCACAACTCACAACTCACAACCCAATTACACCCAAGAAAATTACTCTTAATTTTCTCTCACAAAAGCTTTCCTCTCTAAGCTTTTTCTCTCAATTGGAATGAACACTTTGGATGATTAATTCATTACAATTACACATCTATTTATGGGAAAATTCACTCCTTGAATTACTCCTTAAATTAATGGTTCCTTAAATTGCTCCTTGAATTAAGCTCATTGTTTTGCTCCATGAATTGCTCCATGTTTTGCTCCTTAATTTGCTCCTTAAATTAAGGAGCTTTATAACAATCTCCCACTTGAAGACTGATTTCAATCTGTCTTCACACCTTGATCAATGCAGCAGCTTTTCTAGTCTTTGTTACTCTAGCAGACCAAACAGCACAATGATTCGGTTGTCAATAGTCACCACACTTTGTTAACATATCTGCTGGATTTTGCTTCCTTGAATCTTCTCAGTATTAACACATCATCTTCCAATAGAGATCGATGAAGTGATAACTTGAAGTCGATATCTTTGTTCTATAATGAAATCTTTGAATTCTTCGCTAAGTGTATTGCGCTTTGACTATCCTTATGCAGAACATTCTTTTCTTGTTTTGAATCCCACTCAATTAACAAACCTTGAGCCATATCATCTATTTACTAGCTTGATTCGCTACATACTCACCTGTAGTGGATAGAGTGACAATTTTTCTGTATTTGTGACATCCAACCTAACATCGTAGTTCCAACAAGAAATATATAACCCGTGGTGCTTCTTCAGTGATCAACTTCACCTTCAAAGTCTGCGTCGTACCCTTGTACTTTTAACTCTCCTTTACTAAAGTACAAAGCACTTTTCTGTGGTGCCTCGCAGATACCTGAAAATCCATGGCTGGCTTCAATAATGAGTTTTCCCTAGATTTGACATAAATCTGCTAACAACTCCCATTCGTAGCCCGATGTCTGGTCTCGTCTGGCACCATTGCGTACATCAAACTCCCACCCGATGGGGCATAGGAACCTTAGCCATGTCTCTCTCTTCTCCGTCTGAAGTGATCCTTGGATAGCGAAAAATGGTAGGCCATGTTGAATCTTTGCAAAATATGATTGATGTACTCTGCCTGAGATAACTGCAAAAATCCTTTCTTCTTATTTCTTGTGATTTGCATTCCAAGAATCTTCTTTTGAGACCAAGTCTTTCATGTCAAATTCCTTTAACAATTGCTTTAACCTTTTAATATCATCCATATCTGAACCTCGCTACTAACATATCATCAACATAAAGTAGTAAAATGATATAACGGACCTATATCTCTTGAAAGTAGCAACAATGATCAGCATTGCACTTCTTCGGGAAACCTTCCTATGCATGAAATGTCGGCCAAACTTTCTGTACCATTGTCTCGGGGCTTGTTTCGGGCCATACAAACTCTTCTTAAGTACACCACGTTTCTTCTTCCCTGCTCGAGAAACCTTCCGTACATGTATATCTATTCATCTAAATCTCCAGGAATGCAGTCTTCACATCCAACTGTTCAAGATGAAGATCTTCGATGGCTACAACGCTCAATACCGGATCGATAGTATTAAGCTTCACAACGGGAGCAAAAATGTCAGTGTAGTCAACTCCTTCCTTCTGTTGAAACCCTTTGACAACTAGGCGGGCTTTGTATCTCTTGGAACCATCATGCTCCTCTTTCACCCGGGACACCCATTTGTTGTGAAGTGCCTTCTTTCCCATAGGTAACTCATAGTTCTAGTATGCAGTTGGAGATGAGAAATTTCATTTCTTCTTTCATAACAAGCTCCCACTTGTTGAAATCTCGAGTCGACAAAGCTTCATCATAGCATTCGGGCTCCCTCCATCCACCAACCAACATATAGTTCATGTATCTCTGTTAGGCACATGAGTCGAGAAGACCTTCTCAATACAGGAGCTGGAGTAAGAGGTTCTTGTGTGTCGAATGCCGTATGCTACTTTTGTCCAACAAGTTCCTCTGGCCGAGGACTTGTTACAATTGGTTCTGTTGCGGAGTATCTGGGACATCATCTGCATCTACAAATACCTTGACTCATTACGCTTCCGAGTCGTTAGGCGTCTATTTATGCATGTCCTTATACATCACCCTTTCGTTGAAAATCACATCTCTACTACCGATAACTTTCTTCTCTTCGTCATCCCAAATGCGCTAACCAGACTCATCCTCTCCACAGCCACTGAATGTGCAATTCTTGGATTTGGGATCAAACTTATTCTGCCTTGATCACCGATATGCACAAATGCTACACAACCGAAACTTTAGATGTGATAGTTTCACCTCTTTTCATTCCATACCTCACTATGGTATTCTATCAACCAATGGAACAGATGGGCCTTGGTTGATCAAGTAAGTTGCCGTGTTGATGCTTCGCCCTGCAGCTTCTAGACGACTATATACGAATGCTTCTGGCTCTTTCTGTCAACATTCGGTTCATACGCTCAGCTACACCATTGTGTTGAGGCGTGCCTGGCACAGTTCTTTCCATTCTGATCCCGTGCTCATAGCAGAAATTTTTGAATCTGGTGTCTTCATATTCACCACCATTATCGGTTCCGAGCTTTTTGATCTTTAAACCCGTCTCATTTTCCACCATAGCTTTCCATCTTCTAAAAGCCTCAAATACTTGAGACTTATGCTTTAGAAAGTAAACCCATATCTTCGAGAGTGATCATCGATGAAAGTCACTTGAAGTAGTGTTTCCCACCAATAGATGAGACGGTCGTTGGTCCCCAAACATCGGAGTGAATAAGCTCTAGCCTTTCCTTCTTTTGGGATTCGCAACTTGTGCGAAAGTTCGACTCTCTTTTGCTTTCAAGTATGCAATCTTCGCATGACACGTCTATCTCCGTAGGCGTAGACCTGGAGGAGTTTTCCCTTTGAATGCATAATCTTCATCCCCTTCTCATATGGCCTAGTCTACTGGTGCCACAGATTTGGTGTTTCATTGCTTGCTGCAACGTAATTGAACAACGTGCCTCTGTTGTCGTGTAAAAGTGCCACTTTTCTTGCCTCGAGCAACTATCATTGCTGAAATCTTCCAATCATCACGTGGAAGATCGTACAGTGTAGCCTTCACCGCCAATCGCCCATTTGAGATTAAGTTCCTTCTTAGATCAGGAATATGCCCGACATCCTTCACTCCCAAACAGATCCATTCAACTTAATCTTCACTACACCTTTTTGCCAATAATAGCACATGGTTGATCATCGCAAGATATACCTTTCCAAGGTTTCCGGGGACATATTTCTCGAAGAATTCTTTTGTGAAGTAGCGTAGAACGATGCTCCAGTCTAACACCCAAAGATTCTTCTTTACTTCCAAAGCATGCTCAATGCATCGTCTCCTCCCGAGGTGGAAGTAACATTCGCCTTTGCCTTCACTTGTTTGTCCTTGAGTTGCACTCTTGCACTTGATTTTGTAGTGCTCGGTTCTTCCCACAATTCCAACACTCGATGGTCTTCGAGCTATGGGAATTATTAGGATTCCCTGGATTTGGACCTCCTGTCTCTTTGATCTACCTCGGTAGTCCGTTACCCTTACGTCCATTCCCTTTGGTTGAATTTCTTCCTCTTGACTCTGTATGCAAAACTGAAGAAGTTAACGATTCACCTGACTCTCTACGTCGGATCTCTTCACTGAGAACCAGATCACGAACATCGTCAAATTTCAACTTATTGCTTCCTGACGAGCTACTGGTAGTGACAGTAGCATTCCAACTTTCCTGGTAAAGAAGATAAAAGTATTAATGTCGTACTTCATCGATTCAATTTCCACTGAACTCAACCGGGTTGTATTTGTGTTAGTCATTGAGATAATGAGCTACCGATTGCCTTACGTTCATTCCATCCGCATGAACAGACGCCTCATCGAGTGAACTTTGTTTAAGGCCAATGACTTCTCATACATATTGGGAGAGCTACCATAAGACCTACTGTGGTTTTTTCCTTTACTATGTTGAAGGCAACATTACAGGATAGTGTCAATCGAATAACTCTGAAGGCTTTTCTATCTAAAAGATTCCAATCTTATTCCTTCATAGCCTATGGCTTCTTCCCTGAGAGAGGTTAATAAAGACATCTTTGATATAGATAATCCTCTATATGTATTTTTCAAAACCTAAATTCGTGCCATCGAATTTCTCGAGTTTCACATTTCCTTCATCTACGGCCATTGCTCCCACTAAAATCTGACTTCCTCTGGATCGTTTCTGACTATTTTCTGTAAATCACCGTGTATTAGAACACCTCCGTCAACGAACAAATATCGTCAACAAAATTTTTACTATTCACGTAATTCACTATTCACATAAATAGTAACCTTGTAGAAAATTGACAGAAATCACCACCAATAGCTTTGATACCAGTTGTTGGGAAATAACGTAAATTCCCGATAAACCAAATTTATGAGAAACACAAGAATATAAAAATAACACACAAATTTGATAACGGAGTTCGGCCAATCTTGCTTACGTCTCCGGACCTACTGCAGATCTTTTTACTGAAATGGGAGAAATTACACAAGGTGTTTACAACACTCACAACTCACGATTACTACACACAAGAAAATTACTCTCAATTTTCTCTCACAAAAGTTTTTCTCTCAATTGGAATGAACACTTTGGATGATTAATTCATTACAATTACACATCTATTTATAGGAAAATTCACTCCTTGAATTACTCCTTAAATTAATGGTTCATTAAGTTGCTCATTGAATTAAGCTACATGAATTTATACATAAATTGCTCCATATTTTGTTCCATAAATTGCTACTTAATTTCTTCATTAAATTAAGTAGCTTTACAATAGTAAATCCTTTATCGAATTAAAAAATATAATTCAACCATAAAGTCAAACAACTCACCTATTAGGGAATTGTGATTCATGACTTCAAATTATTACATAAATTTTATCACAGTTGATTTTATTTGTTAAGTCCTTAAATCTCGAGCGTTTAGATATTAAAAAGTTGCATAAAAAATAGGATTATATAAAATATATTTTTAATATTAAATACATAATATTTTAAAAATTATATAAAATTAATATTATTTTAACTTTTAATTTTTTTAAATAAATATTAAAAATAATAATAATAATTAAATATTAATAAAAATGCTATCAACTTATGACTTACCTGAAATTATTGCCGGACGATTATACTCATCACTCATTAGCATAACAAAACGTACCGTACAGCCTATCCAAGCCATTTTTCGCTCGGCTATACACGCACGCCTCGTTCGTGCCAAAACCCTCAGTTGCACACAGTCGCACGAGTGCAAACCTTAAGGCTCGTCTCACATGCTTCGTCGTCTTACGTCGGTCCGACCCGACCCGTTGTCGACGGCGAATCTGCGATTCAATCTGGTTTTCTTCTCCGTAATCTGGCCGTCATTCATTGTAGTGAGGACTGACTGAAGCACCTTCCGACGGAAAAATCTCCGCTGTGGGGTGTCGCGAAACTCTAGGGCTTGGTGATGTAGAGAAATGGAGGAGAGAATTGAAATTGGATTAGAAAATGGAGAATGTTAGGCTTTCAAAGAGGATGCTTAGTAACAAAGCTGTGAATTTAAAGTTGACAACTTTGCGCTAGAAATTGATCCAAACTAGTGAAAAAGAAGGTAATTTGCGGCTTGAGACTGTTTTTTCTTTGGGATTTTTTGTTTAGGAAGCAAAATTGTTCCATAAAATTTGACGCTTGCTCTTTGAGGATTGATGTTTTTAATTGATTGAGCCCTTTAGTTGGTTGCTTAGTAGAACTGTGTCAACTGTTTATTGAAACCGAGAAAAAGAACGCGAGAGTTTAAGTTCTGTTATAAACTTTGCTTTGGTTCTTCTAACAATTGAATGGGCCCACATTATTGTTATACAGTTATTTGAGTAAAAATATTTTTGTTTTGGTTCTTTTTATAAATAAAAAAATTATGTTCATACAATATTCTGTAGAGTATTTTATTTTTTTAGGCAATTAGAGTGTAAAAAGAATTCAAAAGGAAAAGTTTCACATATATAAGCATTGATGTTGTAGGAGGTTACTAATGTGAAATTCAAATTATTGTGAGTTAAATGTACTAAACAATCATGGTATGTTGCTGAATTGCTTGTTAATTTAAGCTGTTATTTAATTAAGTGTAGAAGTAAGTTCCAGCTATCTCTTTCATGCGGTAGAGCCAAATAATGAAGATTATCTGAGCTTCAAAGTTGAGGTTTAGGGAGAGAAGGTGATTATGGAAACTGATATGCAGAAGTTAATTGGAACAAGTGAAGAGGATGAGGGAGATATGGAGATGGATGTAAAAGAAGAGGACGATGACGAAGAAAATGGAGTGAAGCATGTTGATGGAATGCCACGGATGGTTGGGATGGATGGAGGAATGCAAACAAGTAGTAATACTACTAATAGTAGATTTCAGCAGCACCAGCAAATCCAAGAGCAAGTTGGGAGTCCAGTTGGGGGAGGAGCTAGGAGGTGTAGACCGTTAGAAGAGAAGGAGAGAACAAAGTTAAGGGAGCGGCACAGACGAGCTATAACGGCAAGAATTCTTGCTGGGCTACGAAGGTATGGAAACTATAATCTTAGAGTTAGAGCTGATATCAATGATGTGATTGGAGCTCTGGCTAGAGAAGCTGGTTGGGTTGTTCTCCCAGATGGGACCACTTTTCCTTCAAGATCTCAGGTAATTATGTGTATCTCAAAGGAAAAAGATTTCTTTCTCTGAACTGAGAAATTGTTATTAAATTGAGTATGCTATGACAGCAGAGAAAGAGAGAATATAAATGCTTTGGCGTGAGCATTTTCTGTCGTATAAGCAATGTGTTAGACTTAAGACCTTATAATGATTTTATCCTAAACATACTATTGCATTTGGTACACCATTAAATTCTTTACTCTTGATTTTCTTCACTTATTTTTTATTTGGCATATATATTCTACTTATATTCTTGGTCTACAAGATTTATGAAGATATCTTCTTTAAATATTAACAAGTTTTGTGGAAAAATTACAAACTGCATCATTTCTCTTTAATTTGGAAGGGGCCAAGATCCGCTGGCATCAATTCTCCAACTCTTACATCATCATCTTCACCTATGTTACCACAACAAACTTCACCTGTTTCACTGAGAGTCAGCTCTGGCTTTCAAAGTTCTATGGAGTATGATGCATGTAACATAAAAGGTCTTTATGTGCCGAGTACGTTGTCTTATGATCTTTCTGCAAGTGCTCGATCTCAAGCTTCATCTGTAGTGGGGGATGTTATTGAACATACAGAGTCTCATCCTCTTGTTGGCACCTCTATGGATATTGTTGATCGCAAGCAGGTGGTATGACTAATAACTTTACAATCCATGTCTTTTGGCAGGCCTTTTGCTGATTTTTTGATTCTCTTGGTATACATTATCATTTATTTTTTGGCCCTTATTCTCACAAGTTTTGTATCAGACGCATTTCCCAAACTTGATATAACAAATATTACTCATCTTACATGACCAAAAAAGATAATACTTCTCTTTGTTGGAAAATAATGTAGAGCATCTTGTGTGGGCACGTCATACCCATATGCTCATTATTTATATTTAGTTTGATGGTTTCAGTCTTGCCAGTTACTCATATGGGATGCTAGTTCATTTATCTTAATTTAATATTTGTTTTTTCCTTCACACACATTTTTTGCTACAAGTCTTTTGCTTCATACTGTTCCCTTCTTCTTTTGTAGATTGTTGATGTAACTCCAAAGTTATCAGAACGTGATTTTGCTGGCACCCCTTATATTCCCGTTTATATGATGCTACCGGTGAGTATCCTTTTCCCCCCTTTAAGTTTACCATTGCTCTGTTACACTTTAAGACATTCTATCATTCATTCCTCACACGTTTCACTTTTTATATTTTTTGGGGTTGTTTACTCAATGAAAATGTATCATATCACTCCAAAATGTCACATAATACTTTTAACTTATAAATTTGAGTGCCAGTTGCTTTTTGAAATTCTAGATGGAGTTCATCTCTCTCTCTCTCTCTGGTTTATTTCTTCGGTTCTGTTAATGTATCAAGCCTTGCTTCTTGGTGCAGCGTGGTGTTATTAATATGAAGTGTGAACTGGTTGATCCTGATGGTTTACTAAAGCAGTTGAGGGTATTGAAATCAGTTAATGTGGATGGTATCATGGTCGATTGCTGGTGGGGAATAGTAGAAGCACATGCTCCGCAAGAGTACAATTGGAGTGGTTACAAGAGGCTCTTTCAGATGGTGCGGGAGGTCAAGCTTAAATTACAGGTACACTTACTAAAGCTTGTTGGAAACTGTCATGGTAGGAACAAAATGTCAATTTTAAATATCAGTGTATGCATCCTAATTGATGTGAATTCTGGAAGGGATAACCTTGAAAACCCATGAGGAACTAAGCAACATGAACCCAAAAGAAACCCAACAACAAATTGAGTAAAATCACCCCAAAAAGCTAGAATGCTAATTGCGGGATAAGAAGCGCCACAAGATTTCCTAAGCCTTGATAAGTTCTAGAAATGTTCAGTTAAGAACCAAGAGAGGACAAACCTCAATATAATTTCATTAAGAAATATCTATAAAAAGCCTTTATACAATATTTGTCCTAATAAGTATACATGTGAACTAAAATCCCTATCTAATAAAGTAAATATAAAATCATAAATATAATTGCTAGAAAATTAATCAAATACTAAAAACTAATAGCTTACACCCCCTTAATAGAAAAGGAATAAAAATCCCTAACAAAAAATGAAAACTAAATTTTTCCAAATTTTTGGTTGCAATTTATGAGTCTCATTTTGACCTAGTAATATTTCGAATTTGAAAATTCTTATTTTTGTAATTAATGTGCTCCATTAAGTCAGTTTTCCAACGCAACTTGAATCACGCCCCTCAAATATTGGATGCCAAAGATATTACTATAAATATGACGTATGTTTAATGACACTTTTTAAATTGGGATTTTACTTTTGCCATTTCTTGAACTCTACGTCTAAACAACCCAACACTTATAGCATACGTCCAAAAAACTTGTAAATGAGTCCATTAAGTGACTCTTTTAATAAGACCCAATTGGAATATGATCCTTTAGTGATGCTCCTTGATTCTTATCATTCTCTTAACTCTCCTTTTGCATTGATTCCTCTCTATTCTTAACTCAATCTTGGTTTATGGTTTAAGTGTCTTAGCTAAATTTTTTTAATTATTTTTGTTTGTCTTAGCATTTAATGCCCTTTTTTTAATTATTTTGAAGACTCATTCATGCCTGATAGTATCTAATTTCAGGTTTTGATGTCATTCCATGAATGTGGAGGCAATGTTGGCGATGATGTTTGTATTCCACTACCACATTGGGTGGCAGAAATTGGTCGAAGCAATCCTGACATATTTTTCACTGACAAAGAAGGAAGACACAATCCTGAATGTCTTTCATGGGGAATAGACAAGGAACGAGTTCTAAGGGGCCGAACAGCTGTCGAGGTATTGCATTCAGCCATTATTAAAAGTGCTTATTTGTTATTAGTAGTAAAGTTTCTTTTCCATAGTACTCTTAACATGACAAATTTATATCGATATGAATAGCTTCATATGCTTGCATCCATGATATTGATATTTTCCTTCCATCATACTGTGGCTCAAACGCCATTCTCCTCCCTCTAAGGAACTCCTAAGTTTGATCCGACACTGTTTAGTTGTAGAATTGTATGTAATATCTTCTTCTACAACAAAATTACTTCTGTTTGTAATGGACTATGTTTTTGAGGATATACATCCATGCATCTATGGTTCAGTTGGATAAAATTGTATAAAATCTGCTTTTTTTCATAATTGACATGTTTATATTGAGAAGTTTTTGAACTGGAATATGTTTCCCATGAAGGTGGCCCTCGTTTGCTTTCCATTAAAGAGCAATTTTACCTACCATGTGGTCCTTCGCTTTAGCTTTTCATTGGTCTTTTAAAACTAGTTTGCTGCATAAGTTTATATTCTGACGCATACAAATTTGATTTTGTTTGTTATTCGTGTGGGCCGTCTTTGGTTCCCTGAGCATTTCTCTCTTTATTTACATTCTCTCTTTATTTACATTGTACCAAGGATATAGTCATTTGATAATTGTAGGTATACTTTGACTACATGAGAAGTTTCCGTATAGAATTTGATGAGTTCTTTGAAGATGGTATCATCTCCACGATTCAAGTGGGGTTAGGTCCTTGTGGGGAGTTGCGGTATCCATCTTGTCCAATAAAGCATGGTTGGAGATATCCTGGTATTGGTGAATTTCAGGTGATTTTCTTTCCTATTGTAAAATGTTGTAAATGCTCAATGTTCTGGGAGTGTGTGTCCATCTCTATATTTATTTTGTTACCTTTTTGGCTTACATGTATAATTAATTATTATTAACTCCATTGGTGCCTACTAGAATTAGGCAATTACTTGAGAAGTGATTGCCATTTTCTTTGATTTGATTTTCCTTGGAGCAAGGCTCGTCCTTCAAACCACCTCCTCCTCCCCCCCCCCCCCCCCCCAAAAAAAAAAAGGAGAAAAAGAAAAGTTTAAGTAAATAAATACATAAAGAACCACTACCAAAAAAGGAAAAAACAAAAGACCGAGATGTCATTCCTGTATTGCTTCCTTAAAAATAGTAGTCTGAGTTGCAAAGTATTACTGAAACATGAGTGGTGCACTATATATATAATGCAATTTAACTTTATACAACATGCTGATATCCAAATCTTTCTGTTGTTTAATAAGAAATATAAGTTCATCCAATGGGGAAGAGCAATCGTTCAACTAAAAACAGTGGAAAATATTTAGCTAAAATGAAATCAGAAAGGTGAAAATACAACAATAAAAAACAATCTATTCACCACTCTTCAACTGCAAGTAAAATGATCTTCTTGCTTTTCCTTCAAGCAATGAAGAGTTAGAAGACCACTATGTGGCTTTCCAAATTTTCAGTAAAAGTTGAAATGATAATATAAAATGATATTCAAGTCTTCATTGCCGGAGGATGAGAACAATATGAACCAAACCACACTGTTGGTGCATAATTTTGAGATCTTTATTGAAGTCTATTGTCTGTCATTTTTTTTATTACCAATTTCTGCCTCAATTGTCTTGAGTTTTCCCTTTAGTATAATCTGAATGTCAGATAATCTCTTTTCTATATAATATGAAGTGTTATGATCAATATCTATTGAGAAGTCTGAGGAAGGCAGCAGAGCTTAGAGGTCACTCCTTTTGGGCTAGAGGACCAGACAACACAGGTTCTTATAACTCCAGGCCACATGATACTGGTTTCTTTTGCGATGGTGGTGATTATGATGGCTATTATGGTAGGTTCTTCCTCAAATGGTACTGTCAGGTTCTGGTAGATCATGCTGATCGGGTACTTTCTCTAGCAAAGTTAGCTTTTGAAGGCATTTGCATTGCTGCCAAGGTGAATAATCTTCTATTGGTGCGAGTTAGATTCCTCCGTTGACCTCCTTCAAGGGCAATGATTAATTATTTTCTTATGACATCTTACATTAAATCACAAGTATACATCTTCCCAGAATTTTCTTTTGATTCAATTTCTTTTTCATATCTTGATTGTTGAGCAGCTATCAGGTATTTGCTGGTGGTATAAAATGGCCAGCCATGCTGCTGAGTTGACAGCTGGATTCTATAATCCATGCAATCGAGATGGATATGCTGCCATTATGACAATGCTAAAGAAGCATGGAGCTTCTGTAAGTTTCACGTGTGCTTTACAGATGCTAGACCATCATGAGGAGGCACAGGCAGATCCTGAGGGGTTAGTCTGGCAAGTAAGTCCCAACTCACGTGGCCTACTCATCAGCTACAAATTCTTCTTTTGTGAAGCAGACTTCAAAAGTTTTGTTAGTTTTAATTGATCTTTTATAATATGAAAAATTCCTAGGTTGTACTCCTTCCCTTTCCCCTGATCATCTGAGCTAAAATCCTGATCCCTGGCTTTTTCCTTTTAAAACAAAGCTCTTTCAATGGCATGCTTACCCATTATCAAGAACTGAAAATTAAAATCTGTGTTGTCATTTTTTCTAGTTTACTTGTAAACAATATTAAAAGTCATTAGGCTCCCACAAAATTCAGTTATCAAGTTACGGATTTATTTCTCACTTAGTTAGCAAGGGGAGAGTGTGGAATTAAATTCCTAGAAAGAGTCTTATCTCCCAAAATTACCCTTATTACATAGACATTTTATTAATATAACCATTTGGACTCAGATTCTCAATAATTTAAGTAAACATGATAAACTGTCATTTTAATTTGAATTTAATTTATGATTCATTCTTTCTTCCTTTCCATTAAAACTCAATCGAATCAATCCTTGGAAGTCTTTGTTGTGGCAACTAAAAATCTTCTGAAAAGGCATTACTTGAGGTTGATTAGTTTTCTATTTCAGATGCTTAATGCTGCATGGGATGTTGGCATACCTCTAGCTAGTGAGAATGCGCTTTCCTGTCATGATCGAGTAGGCTACAACAAAATTTTGGATAATGCTAAGCCGGCAACTGATCCAGATGGGAGGCATCTTTCATCTTTTACTTACCTTAGGCTGAGTCCACATCTCATGGAAAGTGACAGCTTCATGGAGTTTGAACGATTTGTGAAGAGAATGCATGGTAAAACACTCTGATCATTTTATTTATCTATTACTGAGAGAGGCTTTTATTGTCTAATGACTTTACTTTACACACTTAATTGTGTATATTTTCGATGTCTTCATTTTATGTTTATATGTCAGCAGTTTAATTTCTTTTTTTCTTTATAGATATAAAAGAATCAGAGTATGTGATTTGTCATCTATTGCTACCAATTTGGTGGTAAATATTGTGATGTTTTTTCTTTTAACTGCAGGGGAAGCTGTTCTTGATCTCCAAGTATAGCAAGCAGGAAATCTTATGTGTGCTATCATTTTTTTTCCTCCATGGAAATTTAGGGTATTTAAATGTTCTATACTGATTAATAGGCTAGTGACTTCACCTATGAAATTGAACATTTTTTGTAATTAATGAAACAAACAGGAGCAATCTATTTGATATCTTTATCTCAACATTTGGACATGGAAAACATGTAGTGGAAATTGCTATAGCTTATCAAAGCACAAAATGTAGAATCAATAGATGCAGGGATTACCATAGGCAATGATTTCCTCTCCTTTTGTTTTCAGCAGATTTATTAGGTCTTTTGATGGAGGTCATTTGCCACAGGTGAGGTTGTTTGCTAATTTACATGTTTTCTTTTTATTGGTCTTTAGTGACCTAGGTATGAAAGTTGCATGGTTTGGTGATAAATGTATTCACTAATTTACTAATTCACCTAGCTTGTCCAATTTCTTAATTTAAAAAAAAAAAACAGAACTTTTACCCACTCTAGGCGGAGAAACTTGCACCGTATAAGTACCCAGAATGAGCAAATGTCATTGTACTGATAACTGCATTAAGGAAAAATGTAAGGGCAAATATCTATTTAATGAAGATTAATTGAAGCTTAGGTGTTAAGAACTTGCAGTGCCAGAGAGTTTTAGGAAATGTTTTATGCGTAATTTTCACGTTGGAGCTTCATAAATCATAATTGGTCAAATGCGCACCTCAAAGAGAAAACACAAGCGATTGAACTCTGCCTCTTTCCTTCCTAATACCCTCCCGGCCAAGGTTTATGGCATTACCACAATTTCTGTGACGTAAGGTCATTATCATTTCAATACTGTCCATCCAAACCCAAAGCTTAAGTTGAGTAGCAAGCATTTTGCATTGAAAAGTGGTAGTTCAATTAATTAAGCTTCATAAGTACCTACAACTTGAGTCATCATTAAAGAAAAAGGGAAAAACTAGTGTTTTGTGTCTATGCTTCTATAGCATATATTGAACTTCTGTACAATTGATAGCTGCTAAGACTTTATTTACAAATCATATCCCTTCCATTTATGGATGATCCGTAGCAAAATTGTGAAGAACAAATCAAGAACAAATTTTATTGGCCAAGTTACAACATAAAATTGGGTGGTTATGACTTTTTGAACACCATCTCACCATATTCATCTACATCAAAAAGTCTCTCTACAAGTCCATCCCAGCTTTCCCTCCTTTTCTTGAATGATAATGACGAAGATTCCCCACTCAATCTTTCATTATCCCCTTCTTCCATTTCACAAAATGTCCCATAAGGCGATGAAGGGTAAGCATGAGGAATATCCAAAGCTACAGCCCTTTGAATTGCTGCCTTGTATTCCTCACTGTGCTCTCGAGCAAGAGACTCTTGCCTCTCCATCTTCTGCTTTGCTGGAATTTCCATGTTGCGGTCTTTTTCAAGCATCAACTGAACCCATTTGAAATAATTTGAAATAAGAATTAATACATCCAACTTGAAATTTTTATATGACAATAGAATTCAAGTAATATCTTATGCCACTAATTTTACGTGGCATTAGACAAGGTTTTGGCATAACTATCACTGAAACTTGGTCTTGGAACAATGACTATGAAACATATTTCATTTAACAAGCAAATTCCATCTTTAGTTCAGAAAGGATATAAAACTTACATCAAGAGCCATTTGGGATTCTCTTTCTATCCAAATGATAGCATGGTCAGAAAGTGCATTGCAAGAAAGAACCATGTGCTCGAACCTCCCATCCACAGGCACAGCTGTCCTTACTACAGGCGGAAATCGTCCTAACCTGCAATTACCAATCATTTTAATTTCTTGTTTGTTTTCAATTTCGTTTTTACCTCAAAGCATTAATTTGATAAGGTCTGTACAAAAAGTGATTCAATAGTGTAGAAAACAGACACGCATAATTTTCCAGCTAATACTAATACTTTAGATAAAATGTACTTTCCCTCCTTTTTTCTTTGTATTTTCTCTCCCTCCAAATCAAACATTTCAATCTCTTGTTAATGAAGATATTACTCAGTTATTTTAAGAACCAAGACTAGATGTCTCTATGTGCTTGCAACATGTAAATATCATGTGTTGCCTCTTGTAGCTATGCTTCCTGCTTCTACACCATAAGAGATTCAATAGATATACCTCAATACGATCATGTTGGCCAATAAATTTCAGTTAAAATCCTTTCACGTGAAGCCACAGCTATGAATTCAGCATATAAATTATAAAGGCATGTGCAGATTGCAGATTGCAGATTTCATACTCCTTCAGAGGAAGCATGCCAATCGAACTCCCCATCCCCAAAAAATTTATGTTCTGAAAGCACCATAATTCTCAAAAGGAAAAACCCATGTGGAATCCAAAGAGGTTCCTTGTTTCACAAGCCATGTCATATGGCTACAGTGGCATAGTGGATATGCATGCCATTCAAAAAAAATTGTCTGATTTGATACCTCCTTCCCTAAGCCCAATTCACTTTTGACCCTTCCCAAATAAGTAAGTCTAAAAACACAACCCATGCCCACTAATAATGGCATGGCATCAACTCAAGAGTGGGTCATCGGTCAGAAAGTGGTTAGGGTCAAAGGTACGGGGCTGGACATTAGTGTTGGTGTATTCAAGGCCTTGTTTTATAAAGATGTCAAAAATGAGAAGTGCCTGATTATATTATGTTGGAAGTCCCACATCGCCCAGATAAACCAGCAAAGTGCGGGTTATAAGTTTACGACAGCCCCTTCTTGATAAGCGCGTTTTGAGGAAAAAATCATGGTTGTGCAGACTTTAACATGATATCAGAGCAAGTACCCGGGGGTCACGATGTGCCCAACCAGTCAGCCCCCAATCATTCACACGGTCACCCCGGTAAAAGGTACTCCGGCCGATGTGAGGGAGAGTGTTGGAAGTCCCATATCGCCCAGGTAAACCAGCAAAGTGCTGGTTATAAGTCTACGACAACCCCTTCCTGATAAGCGCATTTTGAGGGAAAAATCATGACTGTGCAGACTTTAACATATTATGACCAGAATTTTCACTAAAAGTTCTTTTACAATATTCCTCTCAATCTTACCTATTTAAGCTATTTCCTATGTAGGCCTTCACCTCTACCAGCAAAGGAGCATTCAACCACACAAACAAAAAAAAAGAGTCTGACTAATAGAGTAAATAAGATATCAAACTATATCTTCACCTGAAGGGCTTTCGCTCAACAATGTGATAGAGACGACCGGGTGCATAGAGCCGCCTAGGATCTTTAAGCATCTTCTCTTCCATAGTGCATGTATCTTTCAAGCACATCAGGCACAATAAACATGGCAAACTGTGCAAGTGAACAAAAACCAGATTGAAGAGTGATTTTACAATAAAAATGGTCCACAACAATGCTTACATATAGTCGAAAAGCTGATTTTCCTCTTAAAACCGTTCGACTTATATCAGCAAGACCAATCATTACACTGGAACTCAATAGCATATAACTTTAAGGGGTCTTTTTGGGATGGTTGGAAACTGACTTTCACATGCAGACATAACATAGTTCAAATTTTAGAAAATTTCACCCATAAAAGGTGTTTTTTATATGATGAACCCTTACAAGGTAAAGTAACAATAAAACAAGAAGCCTTAGGTCTATTATTTCTGCTGATGTTAGTGAATAAAACAATATAAGAGGTCTTGTGTCCACTTTTAGAATAAAGCCTTTAGTTTGCATACTTCCTAAGGCCCCAACTATATATCATCTCCAGTGTTTCATAAATGATACATCTAAGCTGTAACAAAATGTTCTATCAAATTGAAGTTCTTCACCACCATGATACAATATTTTTAGCTTCATATATATAGGAGAAAACTTTGAAATCACAATCACTAAATGCAGAAAAGGTGATTAAGACATACTATCTTTACCAGAAAAGTGACCTGAACACATCTTCCAGAGCAGTTGTGGTCCGGGCCAAGAAATCATCCTGGTCCATTAAGTTAGCTCATATTAACACTAAAGTATGTGCATTTGACCATTGTATGCAAATGACTAGCACATTAATCCTGAGCCATTTTAGTCTCAACAAATCCACGCCAATATAAACTTGATTCTCAGATTTTATGGTAATGTAAGTAAATCTTATGAACCACGGTTCACATTTTGGTAAATCCTACGAGAAGTGATATCTTCTTTTTTCCTAAAATTGTTTTTAATAAAAACACGGAGAATGGAAAATGTCTATGACTGAAGTTGATGACCATACCTGAAGTACAACTGAATTGATAACATCTGCATATCTCACAGCCAAATTTAGAGACATGCATCGAGCTGGAGCTATTGCATAGCATCTGATCTTCTTTCTGTCAATTATTCCCAGCTTTTCTCTTTTTTGAAGTGCCACCATCGTTAACAATGCAACCACCCCAGCTCCTAGGGAATGCCCAGTAAATGTCAGGGTATAATTTGGATTTTTTTCAACTATTTCCCTCAAAATTTCCCACTCTGCATCAAATATACACTCTGCTGACTTCAATAGCCCGTTATGGACATATCCACCATCAAACTTAGTCTGCCCTAGTTTGTTATCAAGTAAAACTGCATAATCACTTTCCTTTGCTAAGTTCAGTCCTCTAATTGCCAGAATTATATCAGCATTATCATGATCCAGATACACCATATAAGGAGAAACACGGCCAAGGGTTTGCTCATAGTCTTTTCGTAAGATTACCCAATCCGGGTTGATGCCATAACCTCCAGGGGGAGCCCAAAGTGGATTACGAAGATCATCTTCATAGACAGCCAGGATTAAACGACAGAGATGGGGAACTGGCTTGAATTCTTCTGCACTAGCTTGACCCCAGTTTTCACTTTCATATCCTGCAGTATAGAGGCATTTTAACCACACCCAACGTGCGCAGCCCAGACAGTATACGCACTCAAGGATAGGAATCCCACAAGCAATTGACATCGAAACCTATTCAGATTCAAATAAGTCAACCAAGCAACAAATGAGAATCTAGTCAATACGAAAAATAAATAGAAATTGATAATTGGATTCACAACTTGCATGAAAGTCAGCTGGGGAGTCAATTAAGATGAAAATTACTACAGTGTAGATTAACAACTTCAATAAACAACAGAACCAACAAAATCTTCAAACTATTGAAACATATGGTTCAAAATCCTTTAATGGGTTCGACTGAAAAACTTGCTTAATATCCTAAAGGAGACAATTAAGGCTTATTCAATTCAAAACTAGCACAAATTGGAAATCCTATATGAAGTCCAGTTTGGGAAAATTTCCATAACTCTCAGTATATAAAGCTTAAAAAAAAATACAACAGTCTAGAAACCAATAAGGGAAGGGACCCATATGTAGAGAAGTCGATAATGAACAAAACCCAGCGAAATTTTGAAAGAGAAACATCAAACTCTTCGGTTAGCATTTCTATTGGTTTTGGAGATAAAGCACATAATGATCCATCATTAGAAGCCTATCCATAAACGAATATGAAATAGAAACTGAAAAAGAAGCACTATATTTCACTTTAGGGGGGAGGGTCAAAATCCTATAGACAAATCATGCACTTGGTGGGGTCTAAGACTTTGAGAATAGCCTCAGATTGTGTTACAAATACGTTGAAGTGTACAGAAAAGGTCGCAACATAAGTACACATATACAAGCACATCACTCAAAAAAAAAAAGAGATGTGTGTGTGAGAGAGAGAGAGAGAAGAGGAGGAGGAGGAGGAAGAAAAAGAAGATTGAGTTTACCTGCAAGTCAGAACCATTTCTTTTGGGTCAGCTTCAGGAGTCTACCCCGATAATGCTTTGATTCCATGTGAACTTCTTTAAGAACATCGAGTCAAAAGCACGTGACTTTGATAAATGGTAGATACGAACTTGGGCCAAACGGGTCCATTTAAAATGGGCTGGACCAGGCTTCTAGTAGAGACGAAGAGGTCAATTCTACTTACATTCTTCTAAATCTCTAATCATATTCTACGTATCTTTTAATACATATCTTTCCATAATTATTTATAGATTTTTGTATTTAAAACTTGACGGATAAAAATTAAAATGGCCCATTTTAATTGCATCCAGAAAATCTCCAAGCATGTTATAACTTATAAAGGATATGTCAAATTTGATACGAAATAGCCCTTATTTGAGCCAAAGTTTAAAAATGGATTGGATTAGTGATTTAAATTTAATAAATATGTAATAATATTAACTATAAAACAATTATTATTATTATTTTAAATTTTTAAATTTAAATTTTTAATTATTATAATTGAATAAAACTATAAATATTAATATATTTGAAAATACTAGGAGAATGAAACTTATATGTTATGAAAAAACATCTGATAACAAGAAGAAAAAATAATGTAATAAAAAAATAATGCATTAAGGTTTACTTTTATAGATCATGAATTTAAATGATAATTTTCTAACAAGCAGAGAGTAATAACAGACATAAAATAAGAAATTAAAATAATCAAAATAATAGTCCATACCATAATATTAAGAAAAAAAATATTATTATCCCAATAATGTTCAAAAACAAACTACATTATATATAATTATATCTTAATATAAGCTTAACATACATATAAAAAAACAAAATAACAATAATAAAAACTTTAATTATCTTTGTAGAAAAAATTGATATAATACAAAAATCAAAAATTAAGTCATTACAAGATATAAATGAAATAAAAAAAACTTTTAAAAGAAATAAAAGAATATGATTATAATAAAAAATTATACTAATACATACATAAGAAATTTACGATGTAAATAATATAACTAGAAACATTAAAATTATAAGTTATAATTTTTATCTATTTGTAAGGTTAAAGAAAAAACCATCTATGAGATTAAATACATTGATATTTATGAATAAGGAAAAACTTAAAGATAAAGAAGAAGTTATAATCTCATTTGAATGGAATATATAAAAGAATTAGAATAACTATTTATATACACTTAAAATAAGGAAATAAAAAAATAATTAGTTTGTTAACCTTGAAGAACTAAAAAAATATTATAATGAAAAAAATTGTATAAACAAAAAAAAAATGATATGACAATAATCGATAAATTTTATTTTAAATCAGAAAATATAATTTCAAAAAATCATATCATATTATCATCTTAATCCACTAGAAAAATAAATAAAACAAAATATAATTGAGTCATAAAATTAATAAATTATATTATGAATTAATGAAATATTTTATCTTAATTGATACCTCAAATTTAAAATATATATTTTAATTAATTATTTTTGAGTTGTAACTTCGTGAAACTAGTATTACTATGATTAGTTAAATAAAATATCATGATATTAATTACAAATAAATTGACACCATACAACCAATTTACCTACTTGACTTAAATGAATTAAACACTATTTTTTAAATTAAAATGTAAAACAAATAAATTGATACCATTAAATATTATATGTAATAAATAAACGTACACAACATCATAAATATATTATCGGATGATTCGAGACAACCTAAGCAAATTACCACCCATATATTATAACCAGTTGCTCCTCTCTTGTGGTGCCACAGGTACTGGTTTTATTTAAAACGGTAGTTGACCATTTTGGTTAGTACGATAGATTAGTAATTTTATTTTCAAAAAGGAAGAATAAAATATATATGTTATCTTTTTAAATATTCATACACTTTATTTGTTATTTTTGTCAAGACACTTTAGTCACTTCTAACAAGTTTGATTTTTTAGATATTTTTTTTTATTTTAAATTTAACTTGTATAAGATATTTAGAGATAAAAATATCTTAAAATTGACATAAAATGATTAAAATATTTAAAAATATAAAATTAAAATATATTAATTTAAAATAAGATGATTAATATATTTAATTTATAAAAATAAATTTATTATATATATACTATTTTCTTAAAAAAATAGTTAAATAAATTTAAAATTATTATATTTTATAAATTTTGAAAAAAAAAATCTATTAAAATTGGCAACGTTTTATTGAATATATTTTTTGAAATAATTATTATATCTATACATTTATAACTAAAATTTGAATTATAAATCTTCTAAGTGATTAAATGAGTTTAATATTATTGGATTATAGTTTCTTAGAAAAAATTATTAAAATTGATGGAATTTTAAAAATATTAAGTATGTTGAACAATTGGCAATGTGCAAATTTTTTATAATAAAAAAATTAAAATAAAGTTTTTTCGACGTCACAAGTTTAAAATTTTATGTATAGTATATTGTATGTCTTTTGTTAGAACCGGTTATATCACGTATAAATGCTTTCAAGATTATAGGAATCCCCTATTATTGATCCCTTGGCGCTAACTATTTATCTCTTATAATAATTTTGAAATTTACTGAGAATACCACGTCATGATACTAAGCGAATAATTTTTCTACAAAACCCCTTGCGTCCTTTTCTTATTCTTCTCAAAGTTGTGGACGGGATACATTTCCTGAGACGACCTCATTTCGTTTGTCATGGACTTCGAATCAGGTAATTTGGTGTATGTTAATCCCTCTATTATATAACTTCTTCCTTTGGTCGGTTAAATTATAGATAACAAAATTACTGATAACTTCTGCCGTGAGGTATTCTCTGTAGCGCGAATACTTTTTTTTTAGTCAGTCATTATCGTTTGTAAAATTCATACCATAATCTACAATTTGGGTTTTCATTTTACAGTGATTGAGTTTTTGGGCTGTGTTCCGTTGCTCCAGAGATTGCCCAGCACCTCACTCAAGAAAATCGCTGAATTGGTTATTGTCAAACGCTACGGTATTCTTTTATTTCATGTTTTTTTTAATGGTGAATTGAATCGTAATGGATGGGATATTTTTGAGATTTACCATTAATTGTCTTAATTATCTGCTTATTTTTACTTAAAGTTTTGTAAAAAAAAAATGTTATAAAAAAACTCACCTTTGAATATATTTTGCATAGAGCGTGGAGAGTATGTTGTTCGTGAGGGTGAAACTGGGGATGGTGTGTACTTCATATGGGACGGGGAGGTAAGTGTTATGACCCAGTTATTAACCGGTCTCACTTTTAATACCTTTTTAAATAATAAAACATATGTTTTTTATATAATTTTTTTAGTTATAAAAAAAATATACCCAGCATTTTTGAATATGCAAAAACATAGAGCTTTTACGTTTTGAGAAAACTAACATATGTGCATCGCACCGCGTGAAGGACGTTAAAAATAAAAATTCATTTATGTATGGATTATGTTATGCAATTAAACCTTCTAAATATTCTTGTCTTAAAACTTATGTATAATTTCTATGGTTTATAGGCCGAAGTTACTGGTTCTGTTGACACTAATGAAGAAAATCATCTGGAGTTCCATTTGGGACGTTATGATTATTTTGGTTATGGTGAGAGGTTCCCTATTAACTGTTCAATTTTATACTTTGTATACAGAAAGTTGGCACTTCATGTTTAATTTTTCCCGTGTCTTCACAATGATTTTGGGAAGTATGCCAACCAGACTATTTGTGGTTGAACTTTTTGGTTGTAGGGTGTTTTAGAATTTATGAAATTTTTGGGGAGAATATGTGAAATTACTACAATGGCTCACGAACACTACGTTGTTCCAATTCTGTATTACATGAAACTTCGGAATTGATGCTGGTTAATAAATAGCCTTCAACTCATTTGTGATTTTGCTTTCTTCTGTGTGATTATTTTTAGTTGTATTTTCTCTTGATCAAATACATAATATTAATTTTCCCATTTCATATTAGAATATAGTTAGAGTTAACTATCAGTAACCCCAATAAATAAGCATGATATGGATTTCTGTAGGTGCATCATCATCTGTTCAGCAGGCTGATGTAGTGGCTTTGTCAAAGGTAGTTTCAATTAGCTATGCTTTTTCACTATTTCAATTAGTTATCGTTGTGGCAAACATATTTTGGTCTTAGTTGAGCTCTAGAGTCTATCGGCTCCTGATTTTAAAATGTGTTGTCCTTATGGTAGCTGGCGTGCTTGATGCTGCCCCATGAACACTGTACTCTGCTGCAGCCAAAATCAATATGGAGTGCTGATAACGCTCATGGGACATGCTCACCTGTTGAGAGTATTTTGCATTTAGAACCAATAGAAGTATGTTTGTATTTTTTAACTTTCCTTTTCATTCTCGTGTTCTGTTTGGGAACTCCTTTCTTAAAGTTAGTATATTTGCTCTTACTCTTAATAATACTTTATTGATATCTTATTCTAGATTCAGCTTTACCTGAAGCAATATCTTTTAGTATCTGCTATGCTCCTTTCCAACTACCTTTATGCCGTATGCAACCTCTTTTCTACTTGAGCCTTTCACTGAGTTAATTGCCTCACAGCCCTTTGCTGTGTACATTCTTTCAAATCTTTCTCTCTTCGCACTTTCACTTGTGACGATTCACTGCACGTTTGCATCCACTGTTCTCTTAGAGATATGTTGTAACATATCTGGGAAATGATTTGAGATGTCTATAGCCATTTCAGCTAGTATGTTGTACTACCCTATGTTACTCCGACTTGCCTGTTTGCCTTGTGGTATTGGTGTCGACACGACACCGACATCGATACGGGATATGCGTCAGACATATCCATTAATATACCGGACTTGGATGACAGCGAAGAAGATGGCCAGCATCGAAGAAGAAGAAGAAAGGAGACGGTGGTGAAACAAAAACCCTAATACTCTTCAATATACAGTTCTCTCTCTCTTTTTTTTTAAAAAAAATTTCAGGTTGGGCTTGTCAATTTCAATTGGGTTAATTGGACTGAAAATAAGAGAAGTGTGTTTTTTTTTTTGGAGAAACATTTAATCTTTAATAACTTTAATTATGGGTATTTTTATGTTTAATACTATTAGGGAAAATTCACTTAAAACAAAATATATCATATAAAATAAAAAAAATTATTTAACTTGATGCTAAATAATATTCTAGATTTTAATTGTTTTCATTTTATATTTCATGTTTTAACTATTTAAATGCATGACATATATAATATTAGTATATATGTAACAATATATTTAGACGTACAAAAATTCAAAAATTATATATAATTTAATAGTTGTGTCCAAGTATTAGTATCTAAAAATTGGATACTTTATATCAGTGACCAAATGTCCTAAAATTCTAAATTTAACAAGTTCGACGTTCCGTATTCGACACCCGTATTTGAGTCCGAGCAACATAGATGCTACCAATTGCACTTTGTATTATGAAAAATTGTAGTTTTATATTTCATTCTGGATTTTCTCTTCAAGTACAGGGAAATTCTTGGTTTAGCATCTTATATGGAATGTCTTTTAATTTTTGTTATGAAGGTGAACATATTCCAAGGGATCACTTTGCCAGATGCCCCAGAATTTGGAAAGGTTTTTGGAGGACAGTTAGTTGGGCAGGCATGACTAAGTAGCCTTTTCTTGTTCCCACTTCTAGTTTGATATTATGCAACTGGCATTATTTTTATCAAGTACTTTCTTTTGTTACTCCACTGGTATTATCAAACATGAGTCTGAAACCATGTTTTGTTTTGTATCATCTTATGTCCACTTTTAACAACATCACTGTGCTCTTTAAATAGTATTGAGTTCTTTTATCATACACCAGAGTTTTAACATGACATTTAAGATTACTTGTAATTTGCAGGCATTAGCTGCGGCAACAAAAACTGTTGATTGTCTTAAACTTGTCCACAGTTTGCATGCATATTTTCTTCTTGTTGGTGATCTTGACAGTAAGTACATTGCTATCCATAGACCTACTGTCTCTGGCCAACTTTACCTTGTTAAGCTTTTATTTTTGAACAGGTTTACCATACCTTACTATAGATTTCAACTGCATAAAATATCAACATACCTTAATACATGTCAAAGGAAACAGCATAATATTTGACATTCCTTTTTAAACTTGGACTTATAGCATGTATATACTTTTATATTTTCATAAAAAGTAAAGAAGAAAATTAGATATTATGTGGATGTACACTTTTGCAGTTCCAATTATATATCAAGTTCATCGTATACGTGATGGAAGAAGCTTTGCCACCCGAAAAGTTGATGCTATTCAAAAAGGAAATGTCATATTCACATTGCTTGTTTCATTTCAAGTATGTATGTATATGGTCATTTATATAAGATGAGGAAATTACAAGAGTGGGGTTTGAATCAACCATTATCTTTTTAAGTTCTGTGGTATCCATGCATTTTTTTTTAAATTAACAACTAAAATACATTGACTGGTTTGTGTCACTTTAACAACTGCTAAGCAAGAACTATGTTCAATTCTCATGGCCTAGTCCCCTTACTACCTCTTACCTAATGAGAGCAACTACATTGAGTGGTTTGCATTAATGCTAAAGTAACAACTGGAGGTTTTCTTTAGATGTTAATTTCGCATCGTGCAATGTTTGTAGTTCGAGATACTGAATTACCTTTTATACCAATTATTTAAGAGATAAGTATCATCAGGGTTCTATACTTATTTTAATTTGCTTGCCTAAGCATTAGATTGGCATGCTGATAAACAACTGTAACTGCATCTTAATAGCATAAGTTTAAATTGGTTTTACAGAAAGAAGAACACGGGTTCAACCACCAGGAAACGACAGTGCCCTCTGTGCCTGATCCAGAGACGGTAAGAGAAAAGTGTGCTGATATTTTATCCAATTAATTGTTAGCTAACTTTTACTCTAATTGGTCATAGCTTCTCAATATGGAAGAGCTGCGTGAGAGACGTCTTACTGATCCCCGTCTTCCTAGGTAAACTCTGTTCCAGGCGTGTTTGTTACTTCAAGTATTATATGTTTGGACAATTCTACCCTGTTTATAGTATTTCCATTGGATCCATGGATAGAACCTTGGTATGAGTTATATCATCGCAGTCGTGATCTTTGATGTTGTTTGGATATGATAGTTTTATTTAACAAAACAGATGCAATGATTTCCTTGTCAATTTGAAATTTTTCTAGAACTATGATTTTTAAATATCCATTTGAACTTTGAAGTCGCACAAACCATCTCCATATATTCACATTCACAGATTACTATAGGATATCTTCTAAACTTATAGATAATAGGGCACCTTGAGGTACTTTTAAACCATACAATTTCCATTGGAAGTGAATTCTAGGATAAGGTTAGTATGCAGGACTATCTGGATTGGGGGTTCACAATTTGTGGTTTGACTTCTTGAGCTCTGATTTTAGTCTGAGTCTTCTGAGTACCTAGTATCCAGGTATCTGGTCCCAGGGAGGACTGGACTGGATCAGTCTTACCCAAGTTTTAATATATGGTTTTGTCCTATTTTAGACAGAACATTTTAGAAACTAATTAATCCCAGTCCAAATGTTCTCATAAGTGCACCTTAAAAAGTCCATTAAATAATCCAATGTCATCATATTGTCTATTGTAAAATGAATGCATGGTTTGGAATATTTGAACTGAATTTTTTTGCTTTATTTATAGTTAGGAACAAAATTAGAGATATATCTCGAGAACAAGTAAAACACTTTCCTTTCTTTCTTTTTCCCCCATGTTTCTTATTGGTTTACTAGTTTTGTTCCTGCATGATCTCTTTCGTGATAAATGGCAAAATAATTTCCTAATTGTTGTGTGAAATATAGATATCAATAAAGTTCCAGTGATTCCCCCCCCCCCCCCCAAAAATCTGCGTGTCTAATGGTTATGTAGTACCAAGTATAAGAAACTATGAATCATTTGATCTAAAGTTCAACAATTTCATGCTAACTTTTGATTGTAACAGAACTTACCGAAATAAGGTGGCGACGTCTAATTTTATCCCCTGGCCTATAGAAATACGTTTTTGTGAACCTAGCAATTCAACAAGTAAGACCCAGTCTTCTCCAAGGTTGGTAATATCATCTTTTGCTTGAATAAATGTTTTTGCTTTTCAAAACAAGATGGAATTATCCACGTTCATTTCTTATTGACTTAAATATTTTTAGCATGGATTCAAATGGCACCTTTTACTCCATACAATGGAATTGTATTGCAGTTTGAGATTCTGGTTTAGAGCGAAAGGGAAACTTTCAGCTGATCAGGCTTTGCACCGGTATGCAACTTATCTCAATTCAACGGATCTAGTTTTCTGGTTGATTATGCTCTACATGACAGTCCATTTATTAATCGTGCGAACACGCTACCTTTAGCATTGTCCTTCTACTTTTTATACAGTACCTCAAACTTAAAAACAATCTATATTACTATTATTATTATTCTATCCTGTCATGTAGTAGTATGGTGAATTGGCATTAGATTCTTTATTGTTTGGTCTTACCATATAACATAATTGCTGGCTATAAAATAAGCATACAAGTGATGATGAATTGATTCTGCTCTCAGGTTAAGGTCTATTTATTGTTTTTAATCTTTAACTTTGTATTATACCTCTTTTATCTCTTCTAAACCAATTTTATATGGCTTATCTTACAGTTGTGTAGTAGCATTTGCGTCAGATCTAATATTTATTTCAGTAAGTTTGAATCCACATCGTAGAAGGCATTTGAAGACAAGTTCAATTAGTTTGGACCACTCGTAAGTTTGTATTCATATCAATACAATTATAAATTTTCGACCAATGCATCAAAGAAAATTCTGAAAATAATTAAGGACCAAAAACCAGGCTATACTTTTTCTAAGGTCCCAAACTTACAACTTGGTTCACTTGGTCCATGCCAAAACTTCTTGTACAGATAATAATATGCATATGCTTCTCTGCCCTTACATCAGGATTTGGTTTCATCGCCCTCTTAGAGCTGACGATTGGTTATTATTTGTAGTAAGTGTACTTTTTTTCTTTCTTTCTTATTAATGTTAGGTTTTGTTAAGATGCTAATATATCTTAAACAGATTTCTAGTCCTACTGCCTACAGCGCACGTGGTTTTGTAACCGGCAAAATATTTAACAGAAGAGGACAGGTATAGAGTTCTTGCTCATACAATCAGAATCAATAAACCTCCCTCAATATTCTTTGTATTCTGCATCCATTATTAAATCCTCTATTCCAAGCAATTTTTTTGTCCTGAACTGATTTAAACATGGCTTGTTGAGCAGCTTATTGCATCACTGATTCAAGAAGGTTTAATCAGAGAGGTTAAAAAGACAAATCCAGCCATCACTCCAAAGCTGTGAGGTAGTATATTAGTGACACCTAACCCCTATTGCTGTCTGATCCTGGTGAAGAACCATTGAATTTCTCTTCCCAAGTAGTATTTTTTTGTTACCAACCCCAGTGTGCAAGATGATCATTGTGATTCATCATCAAAATTCTTTACAATAACGTGTAAAAATATAGTGTCTGGTGTCACTATATAATTCAACTCATTGCATGCCTAAGGATGGAGCAGATGTTTAAATGGATGTAAAACACACATGATGTGTTGCATTCTCTTTTTAAACATACATAAGGGGGAAACCGTGAGTGTTTCTTTAATACATGTTAATCCTGATATTCGCGGGTTATCATTTCATTTATTACTGTTATTCAATATTCATTACTTGTACTCTTTGGCTTAAGTTGCATCATGCATCAACTTTAAACATTAAATGAAATGTTAAAACACCATTCACCTTGATTTGGTTCAATATCATTGATACTAAGCTTAGAATTCGTTAAAGTTCCTAGTAATTGACACTTCTACCTGCATTTTTAGGTCAAAATTTATTGGTAAAACTTAAACTTTTTTTTTTTTTGGAAAATAGGCTTACCTTAACTAACCTGCTTGACTTATAAGCCTTCAAGGTAGTTTTCTTATCTTTTTCAACATTAGACCAGAATTTTATAACAAGTGTGATATTGTGATGTCAATCTATGGTGGATGCTTGAGAATCAATTCAAGCACAAAGGTTGGACTATGAGTATTGTATGGAGAATAGAGAGTGGATACTGGTGCTTGTCGATCGATCAAGGATCTAGCGTGTATCGATTAAGAAGTTTCTACTCAATTTTGGGTTCCCAATTTTAAATACTCGATTGATCGAGCGAGTACAAAAAAAACAAAATAAATGATGAATTGGGACGGTTTTTGGGACAAGAAGTTAGGGTTCGATAGACATTATTGTAATTTCTCACTTTGGGCGTGTATAAGCACATTTTGTGCCTTATAAGCCATATGACATTGTGTGAGAGAGAAGAGATTTAGAGTTAGAAAAGAGAGAGTTTTATGGTTTCTACCATTGTTAAGGTGTGATTTTTGTGAGGTCTTTTTGAATGTTATTTTTCTTAAGTGTGTTTTTTCTTTAAGATATCTTCTCTGTAACTTATAAGTTTTATATTGAAACTAGTAGAATTTTTATCCATTTGAAGGGATAAAGAAATGGAGTAGACTTATCATATTAGTGTGTTTCAATATAAACTTAGTGTGTGTTTTCTTTATACTTTTCCTTGCATATTTTTCTGTGTTTGATAATCCATTCTAGGGTTTGTTTGATAAACTTCATTGGATGTTTTGTGTGCTTTGGATATTTCTTTTCTTGTTTGGATAAGTAGACATTAACAATATCTTAAAGTTTCATATTTTCATAGTATGTAGTATCAGAGCCTTGTTCAGCTTAGGTGTATTTCGTGGTTATGTGTGCATTCTGAATTTGTCGTTGATCTTGATAAGAGGCGATTTGTCACGGGTTACTTGGTGAGTTGGAAAGCCAACTTACAATCAATAGTGACTTTGTTTTCTATAGAGGTAAAATTTGTTATCACAACGAAAACAGCGAAAGAAGCTATGTGGTTTAAGGGTTTGGTTAGTAAACTGGGGTTTGAGCAAAAGAAAGTGATGGTTCATTGTGACAATCAAGGTGTAATTTGTTTGACCGATAATCCTTAATTTTATGATCGTACGAAGCATATAGATGTAAAGATACATTTCATACGAGAGATGACAGAATAAGATGAGGTGGGGTTGGTGAAAATTCAAATAGATGATAACTCGACAGATATGACAATAAAATTGGTTCCCTTGGCAAAGTTTGTGAAGTGACATACTTTGATCAAGGTGATGAACCTCATCTAAATGAAGGTGAAAGGGGTGGGTCTTTAATCAAAAGAATGAGTTATAAAGATTAGGATTAGCATCAAGGTGAAAAATTGTGATATTATGATGCAAGTCTACGGGGGATGTTTGAGAATCGACTCAAGCATCAAATGTTAGAATAAGAGCGTTGCATAGAGAATGGAGAGTGGTTATTGGTGTCTATCAATCAATCGAGAGTAAAGGTCGATCGATCGAATATCTAATATGCATCAATTAAAGAATTTTTGCTCAATTTTGAATTTCCAATTTTAAAGGCTCAATTGATTGAGAAATGACTCAATTGAGCGATCGAGCGAATACATAGAAATAAAGCAAATGACGAATTGGGATAGTTTTTAGAACAAGTTATGATTCAATGGATATTATTATAATTACCTACTTTTGGCGTGTATAAGCACATTTTGTGCCTTAGAAGCCATATGATATTGTGTGAGAGTGATAAGAAATTAAGAGCATTTTACAAGAAAGAAAAGATAATTAGAAAGAGAGGGTTTTAGGGTATCCATCATTGTTAAAGTGTGAAGTTTACGCGAGTGTGTTTTCTCTTCAAGATATCTCTTTTGTAACTTTTAGTCTCTATATTGAAACTAGTAAAACTCATCTTCATTTGAAAGGGTGAAGAAGTGAAATAGATTCTATCACTTTAGTTGAGTTAAACCACTATAAACTTAACGTGTTATTTTTTTATACGTTTCCTTGCATGTTTTTCATTGTAATTGATATTCCATTTTAGGGTTTGTAGTGTTTGATTGGATAAACTTCATTGGATGTTTTGTATGCTTTGGATATTTCTATTCTTGTTTGGATAAGTAGACATTAGCAATATTTTAGAAATTCATATTTTCATAACAATAAGTACTAGATAGTTCATCAAGATCATATTAGAAGTACAATTCCCTCCTTAAATGTATTTCAAGATATTTTCTACTTGACACATTAATCTAAAATCAATGAATTAAGTAACGCCTCTTACCATTAGTATACAAATTTATATAATAAGAGATCATCTAGAGTAGAAAATATATCCTCAATATAACAAAAGAAAAGAATGATAAATATAAACACAGGAAATAAAGAATATGAGGGTTGCATTTTCCTCTTCATTTTACAATTTACACAAGTAAGAAAGGAGCTAAATAATCAAATACCACAATAATACAAACCAAGAAGACATACTTGGTCAGCTAGTCTTTTTCCTTTTAAATATGGGATGTATGTTTATGTTTTGAGAATCCAATTTGTCAATCTTCAAAATACATTCTCTCATCCGCTTCGAAACAATAGGAATGTTAGAGGCATTACTTGAAACTTTTTCTTTAAGCAGCCATATACGTGCTAGTGATTCTTCCTCACTAGAAGCAACTTGCTCTGCATCTGTGAAATGCAAGCATGTTCAGTTCTTCCTCTAAAATACGGAGATAAGCAAGTATAGGCGTCACCATAGTTCAGTCCAAGCGAACAAATAAATAAAAAGGCAATAGTAAGCATATACTTTAAGCACCCTCTCCCCCAAAGAAATGCAAACTTCGAGATTTATTTGTTTTATTGAAACATCCCACATCTATTTTCATCTTTTAGAAATATAATCCTTCACATCTTACATATATCAGCAAACACAAGTCAAACATGGATGATGAAGGATTAATTCTGCACTGTTTATTTTATACAAAATATATATGATTTATTAATTATACATAAAGTACAATTAAATCAACCAATCAAGTGAAGAAATATGAAGTCTTCTAAACTACTAGTTTGCATCTTCAAAAAACAGGAAGCTGTACAATAATAAAATAAAAAAAAGGAAAAAAAAAATACTCGCACGTGAATTCAAAAATAACATACAATGAATGTTTTGAAGCTAAATAGAGAAAATACAAGCCACCACCTTTGATTTTAACTAGTTTCCTTGTTAAGGGGATTATCCAAACAATTCGATTTGTTGCAACCTGAAGAATTTATTTCAAATCCTCATTTGCTTGACATGATTTATCCTCATATGTAACGGGAAATGATAATAGAAAATCTAAAAATTCCCAAAAACCCATTCTTGTCCTAAACCATACATCTTTATGCCAACCTTGTTATCCACTTGATTAACATGTATTTACATCTATCAAAGTCTATAAGAATTATAAATTATCCAATACCAAAAGATTAACCTAATAAGTGAAGAAACTCTTGTTTTTATAAAATGTGTTATAATATTATCTTTTATCAAGGTAGAACTTTCATTTTCTCAAACAATATCACCATTTATACATTTCATCATCGCAGAAAATTATTTATCTCATCGATATCCACATGAATTGACCAATTCTAACTCAAGCTGAAAATGGAAATTGTCAAGGAACCATGACAGTTAATAAAACTTGATTAGTTATTATCATCGCAGGAACATTTATATAATCTAACATCAAAAACTAAAATTCAATCATTCCAAGCAAAAGACAGTCTCTCCAATACTCCGCATCATATATGTCATTCCTTGTCAACTCAGTTTGTCTCCCCACATTTCTTTGTTGAAATTTTCTCAATTACTGCTCTGAAGTGCTAGTTGTCCAAGCTTGTAAACACTAAAGGGAAAATCATGCACTACAAATCTATCTCAACCCTTTTCTCTGTATCAAAACCAATCACATACACCCAAAAAACAACAAAAAAATTACTAGCTCTAAGATAAGTCTTGCTGAATTACTGAAAGTTCTATTCGAATAAAAATGAAAGGGAAAGCTTGAGCTTAGATTTAATCTCAAATCGTGGAATTTGAAATTTTACATAATTTATTCTACTTTGTTTCCTATGAGAACTAAGAAGAACAATGAAAACAAGCTGAAGACTAAAAATGAATAAAACCCTAGAGAGTAATTACCTGGGTTTGAAACTGCATACGTTGCTGGGTCCGACTCGATAAGCAAAACGGGTCTTTGTGCCTCGATAACGGAAGCCAAAGTGGTATTGAACTGGTCCCACAAGGTCGCTCTGTGGTGAAGAATCTTCTGGGCCATTTCCTTCACCTCAGACCCCAACTTCTCCATCTCTGCTTCTGGATCGGTTTTTTGGGGTCCATGTTTGGAGCTCGGAATGTCGATTCTTGTCTCCAGGTCTTTTGAAATAGTATCGTTCAGCGCCATGCTGCGATTGGGAGCCAAAACAGATACAGAAAAGGGAAGTAATTTGATTTTTGGAGGGTAATTGGGTTTTTAACGTTGCGGTTTTCAAATTTTGAAATTTTGAAACGATATTCAGTTCGTTCTAAAAAAAATTCGGTTAAAAAAGTGTTTAATTTTTTAAAATTAATTATGACTCAGTCCATGTTTTAAGATATTTTGTTCAGAAATCACTTTCCTTGAATCTCACACCATCTAAGAATGAATTTTCTTAAATTTTACCGACATCTAGATAAAAATAGTGTTTTTGATTATTTGACTTCTCATTATCCTATAAAAAACTAAACTAAAAAATAATAAAATTACTAAGATTTGTAAGAATCTACCAACAAGAACCATGTCTTACTTGCTAGCAAGTAGACACAAAAACTCTTTTTTATATGACATGTAGAATAAAGTGTTTGAAATAAAGAAATCTTCAATCATTAGTAATGAAAAATAAAACTCTTATTGTGCTACTAAAATCATAATTAAGGTATCTTATGGCTTGTTTGTGATAGGTGTAAAGAAAAAAACTAATTTTACCTATATTGTTCTATATGTAAATACTATTATTTTAAATATATGAATAAAAAATTTTATAATAAAATAATACTTGATCTATAAATGTAAAGATAATTATCTGATTCAAGATTACATAAACAAGAGACGGTGAAATATAATTATATTATTGTGTACTTAAATCTAAAACAAAAACAAATTCTTAAGAACTTAAAATATCATTCTTATGTCTTTTGTCCTATTTGTTACCTAGTAGACGAAAAATTAGATTATTTAAATTGATTGTTATATTAATTCATACTTACAATTTTTACATATTGTTTAAATAAATATAAATTTATTTTGTTTATTTAATATTAAGCAACAGAGTTTCTCATTTGAATAAAAAAAATCCTTCTTCTTTTTTTTTTGTATCTATGTGAATTAAAGTTGAGAAAGAAATATATATTTTTTTCTTCTATATTTTTGAATAGTTAGAGTAATCATATATTTATAAATTTGAGTAAAATATATCATAATATATTGGCACAAATATATATATATATATATTGATTATAGACATAATGTTTTTAATATTAAAAAAAGTTATAAATTAATTAAAATGACGCACTTAGTATTAGTGTTAACGTAAAGTTAAGTGCAAAGTTAGGTAGTATTGATTTTCTTTATAAATAAATTAAATCAGAATTTATAATTAATTTTTTTATAAAAATAATATTTTAAAAATTTATAAATATAAAATTTTATTTTTTATACCAAACTTATATATTTTTATTATTAAAAAATATAACTTATAATTTTATATTGAATTTATTTAATATTAATATACATTTAATTAAATTTTATTTAATGTTATTAGATTATAATTATTTAATATTAATATACATTTAATTAAATTTTATTTAATGTTATTAGATTAAAAATTTTGAATAAGAGGAAAAAAATTATTAAATTTTAAAATTTAATGACTTTTTTTTAATAAATAAATAAATAACTGCTTAAAAAGCCCGCCAAAAAGTAAGCCGATTTTCTACCTTGTTTGGATTGCGCTAAATTATGGCAGGCGGGGAGGGAACAATGAGAGATGATGTAACAGATCATTTTTCTGAGAAGTAAAAACACAGTTCGGGCTAATATTGATTTTGAAATTCAAGCGAACATCATACTAAGACGATCTGATTATGTCGGTGATATTGTTCAAGAACTAGACCTTATCTTACTTTAATAATCAGATATAAATCAAATCGAGAAAAATAGATATGGATGTTATGCGAATCTCTAGACGTCTTCGCTTTTCCCCAATTTTGATTTTCTTGTTATCAAAATTATTTCTAACCACCGAAGAAATTAACTCTAGTTCGTTGAAGATGGTTCAAAGGTTATCCCCTTCGCAGATCAAATGTATTGAAAAGCTTGAAAATCACAAGGAAAACATTGAAAGTTAAGATCAAGAAGAAGGTGAGGTCAATCTTTAATTCACTTAGAGATGTTCTTTTGGTTTGCTATTTTGGTGTTAGAGCAAGTAATGAATTCCACTTTCCTGATAATTTATTTATTTTAAGGTTTTAGCTTTATAATAGCATCGTTTATTCTTGAACAGATGAATGCCCGCCAAGTTGAACCGAAATTTTATTCTGCTTGGCTCGTGGGAATCCTCGAGAATGTGAAACCAATGAGTGATGGGTAAGAGATTTCCGAACTTTTGGTTTTTGTAATATCAGAAAATAAAAATAGATTCAGGGCTTACTTATTATGACCTTCAAACTCAAGCGAGAATTACGAGGAGCTGTAATAATTTTATATTGTGTAATACCACGAAAGGACATTGCGAATACCTTGGCCAATCCGGATACAGTTAGACCATAGAATATATTTCATGTATTTCGAGTGCACGACGAATATGCTTTATGTTGGACTCGCTTTCATTCTACAGAATCACATTTTTCTTTCCTTTCTTTATTTTGAAGAATTTCGTTCTCATCTATCTTCGTATTGGTTATTTTTCTTGGATGGAGACTTGTAAACCTTCATCTTCGCCACTTTTAAAGGTGATCTTTCAGTCTCTTTTGAACGTCTGAGAATAATATAACCTGGCACTACACTACTTTCGATTTGGTTGCCATGAAAAGCATTAACTGTAAGTTTAGAAGTTCAGGACAAAAAATATAATAGATAATATTTATTTTATGGATGGGAGACATCACAAGTCACTTAATTTATTTATGTCAAGAAGATAAGTTTATTCTTTTGTTATTTTTTAGTGTATCTCTTTTGTTTTGAAAAGGTTACACTACTACAAGGACAATTAATCAATTTGTTCATTTTTTTTAATTGATAAAAAAATTTAAAATTTGATTATTTGTTCTTGTAGTGTCACTGTTTCTTAATAAAATGATTAAACTGTTCTAATGATATAATTAACAGACATGTATGCATTTTCAGTTATTTTATTCTTGTATGTTTATCGAGTAAATACATGTATACATTACAATTTAATTTATTTTCGTAGATTTTGTTAAATCTTGGGTGGCTTGAACTACACCACACACACTACACACGTTAAAATAATATTAATGATTTGTGTTCTGCTTTTGGGTTGTTTAGATACAAATGGACCCCCAGGCCAGAATTTGACTTTAAGCACTACAGTAATTTAGTGATTTGTGATCCCTGTATAATTTATGTGAGGAAGTAGTTCTGAGGAAACTTATGAACTAGGACCACTTGTAGATTTTTGGTAATTTACTAGAAAGAACGGTCCCTATCACTTTATTAGCTACTGAAAAAATAATGGTTTATAATCCTTTGTTAATACATTCAAGAATCTTCCATATGACATTTTGAATTTTTAAGAGGGTAAGAATAAGTATATCAAGCAAGAGTTGAAATATGATATCTAACTCTATGTTAATAAGGGCGAAACATATTCTCACTGCATTAATCAACAGAGGGAGCAGTCACGGGCAATTATCTCAGAAGGACCATACCGGCTGCTTCATTGTTGTAGCAAGGGGGACAACTGGGGTGATACAAGAGCTGGAGAGGGGCGTTGAACCCAATCTGGCAGGAGAACAGCTCTGCATTTGGCATCCTGTGAAGGTTGTACTGAAATTGTTATTCTGCTTCTTGAGAAAGAAGCTTGTGTCAACACGCTTGATCGCTGGGTCCCTCTCCTATTTTAGCTTGCTTTGCATCTGGAAATGCTAACGCTCATTGAGTTCTATAATCACTTTATCCACATAAATTTTACATAACAATCATAGATAAGCGTGCAGTTCAACTCCACTCACACATCCAGAAAACCAGAACTAGAATTCACCGAATTGAATTTTGAAGAAGACCTTAGAAACAGAGAAAATTTCATCAAGTTTTCTTGATACAAGCTTAGTAGGAAATTAAGCCCTATCAAATGAAACAGTGCATTGCCTAATGATCTGTGTAAATTTCATAAGGCATATTAGTTTGCTACCGATTGCTACAACGTGCTCATTTGTAATTCCTCTTATAATCAAGTTTCTCTCATTTTTATTATGCTCTTGTTTCTGTTGAATATAAATGGTTTGGGTCTTATTTATGATATCAGTTATTTCACAGCCACTATCAGATGCTCGCAGCTTTGGTCACGAGAAGATTTGCAAGATATTGGAATCTCATGGTGGAATTGATCCGGTATGTATTATTCTTTGTGCATGTATGCTTATAAGTTGTAACAGAATACAGTGCAACTGTGCAACAAGCCAACAATCTCAATTGAGCTGTCTTTATTACCTATATATTTTTTTGGTATTGAAGTCGCTTCATGACTGTTAGTATGAGCGTCTTGGAAACAGCAGCTATATGTTTATCAAGGATCTGAATCAAGTATTGAAGTGGAGATGCTGACAGGACACTTGCATCTTCTTGCTCATTCCTTAGTAAAATATTTCATTTCCTTTGGCCTAAATGAAGAGTAGAAGATTTAGTGATTATTGCTAAATTTTTCTGGTGGGACAGTTAGAATTATTCATGTTTATCATCATGCATCTTTCTGAAATCTTTCAACTTAATCATGAAATTTTAAATTCATAACGAGTTATTTATAAATAGGCACATGTGTACTCTTTGTGCATCAGGTTAGGGAGCTGTTGTTTTTATACCATGAGATAATGTGCCGTGACACATTGCTATTGCATCTTTCTGTAACGTCTGAACATTTATATTTAAAAAAATTATCACCGAAGCATTGAATTATAGTATGCAGGATAAATAATATATAATTTGTCTTACTTTTGCAATCATTGTAAACTTGAATTATTGTTTCGAATTCTTAAAATTAAATGGTTAAATTGGATGTCGTTATTTTATGACTTTACTCTTAGTTTAAATAACTTCGCATTTTTTTTTGTTACTTTCTGGATAATGACAGAGAGCCTCCCCCCTCTGGTGGTGAACCAATTACTATGATTTGGATTTTCTTGCGTTTTTTCTTATGTCCGAGACAGGTAGGGCTTGACTCGCAAATTCCGTGCTATGAAATCGATCCTAATGAGGTGGACATGAATGAAGCAACACTTATTGGAGAGGTAATATGGGTTTGTTTGTCACGTTTGGAATAATTAGTGAAGTATTTACGGTGTATTTTCATGGCAGCAATTTATTAGAAAAAGTTATAATGGAAAAAACTATTGATCTCCTTACCAGCATACTGTTGATTTTCTCTTCATTAAGTAATATGTCATGCACTTAAAACATGAGCAAACAGGGATCGTATGGTGAAATTTATCTAGTGAAATGGCGGGGCACAGAGGTCGCTGCGAAGACAATTCGCTCATCTATTGCATCAAATCCAAGGGTTAAGTAAGTTTCTTATTTGTATTCTTTATTAATAAAAAAGAGGAGTGCAAAAGAATAATTTTTTTTCAGCAATATTTTGAATGCTCTCTAAATGTACTGCTAGCTATGGAGAGATTTACAAGTACCTGCATGATTAGAAAAAAAAAATAAAAATAAAAAGGAATTGACATAAGATGCTCAAATTTCATAGCTGAAGTAAGATATGACATTAATTAATAAATTAAGAAATCTTGGCTGATGGAGCTGAAGCTAACTTCTGACTTGCTAATATAGGAGCATTGTTATGAAAGAACTTGCTCTATGGCAAAAGTTGCGCCACCCTAATATTGTTCAATTTCTTGGTGTTCTAAATAAATCTGACCGCTTGATCTTCCTCACTGAGTACCTTCTCAATGTAAGTTTTTTTCTAAATGTTCCATGATATTTTCTACTCATATTCACACATGGTTTTCATATGAATGAATACACCAGGGAAGTTTGCATGATATATTAAGAAAGAAAGGAAGACTTGATTTACAAAGAGCTGTTACTTATGCTTTAGATATTGCCAGGTTTGTCTTTCTCATGCGCACTTTTCGTAATACTTCATTTACAGTAAATCTGTACGGGTGTTTAGTAATTGGGGAGTTATTTTAATGGTTGTAATTAATGCATAAGTCTCTTCAGTTATGTAAAATTATAGCGTTGCCTGTGATTTAATGTCAGACATAAAACCTAAAACAATACAAAATAAGGAGCAGGGCCAATGAGGTATTTTATATTAGATCATTAGTATCATTTGCTACTTTATTAATAGTGATATAAGTTAGTTCTATTAATTTAGAAAAATGGGTCACAAAACACATTATTTTAATGATTTTTTATAAAAATATTATTTTAATTTAAAAATATTAAAATAGTATAGTTTGTTTTTAATTTACCCCATTTTTTTAAAACTAAAAAATTAAGAAACATAACTTATAATCTAAAGATTAAATGATGCAAATTAACTAATCTAGGACCTATATGACATTTTTCTCAAAATATATATATATATATATATATATATATATATATATATAGAATAATTTCTCTCATTTTGTCAAATATCTAATTTTAGCTGTCACTCCTTACACCACAATTGATGTTTGATAGTTGTTAGTCGTTTTCAACTCCTGTTTGTGAGTCCCTCCTACGTTTAAGAGGAAGAAAAGCGAGTGGTAGGTCTGGCCAATTGAGTTGTTAGTCGTTTTAGCTCACGTTTGTGAGTCATCTGCGTTTAAGAGGAAGAAAAAACCTGGTGGTAGGTCTGTGTGCCATGGTAGGTCATGTACCGATGGTAGGTCTTATTCTGAATGGTAGATACAGCCATGATGGTAGGTGTATCTAACGTTGATATCGCGATTTTTACTATAAATAGGCAATGTCTTTGCCTTAAGAAACATCAGCCATGACAAAGCAAGAAGAGAAGCTAAGCAAAGCCAAAGAGCAATTTCCTTTGAAGAAAAATAGTGTTGTGTGAGAAAGTGGGAGAGAATATCTTAGAAAAATATTGGGATATTTTTCTAAAAAGTGACAAAATAGTGAGTTTGGGAAACACTTGTGTGACCTTATTTTGGGTTTATCTCAATTTGTTGTATTACTCTATACCCATGTAAAATTAATCTTATTAGTGGAAGAAATATTTTCGGAGTTTGTCAGTGGACTTAGCCCAATTAAAGGGTGAAATACGTTAAATTTAGGTGTCATCGTTATTATAATCTGTTGAATTCATTTTGTCTTTCCATTGTACTTGACAAGTAGTATCGAGAGAAGTCTAGTAAAATTCTTAATATCTTTCTGTGGTTCTGGCGTAAAACGTCTTACATCGAGAAAAGATTTTATTAGGTCAGGCGTATTTATTCTGAGAAAAAGAAACCACGGCGGAAAAAAAATGTCGAGCCGAAAGTTAGATATTGAGAAATTTAATGCGATAATAATTTCTCTTTATGGCAAGGAGGATGAAAGATATTCTCGTTCAAGGAAGGTCGCGTAAAAGCGTTCTTTGGAAAAAGAAAAGAAAGCAAGCTTTTAGGAAACGATGGGAGGAAATAGATGAGATTGACGGTAGTACAATTAGTCTAAATCTCTCAGACAGGTGTCTTGCAAAACATTGAATCAAAAAATTGCAAGGCTAAAGAAAGCATGGGAGACTACAGAAAACGTGTACATGTCAAAGAACCTTGCCAATAAATTTTATTTGTGGAAGAGCTATATCGGATGAGGAAGGAATATAATGTGGCGTGATCACCGGCGTGTTAGCAATTTCATGACAAGCTTTCTCGCTTGAATTTAATGTGAGTTTTGGCGATGAAGAAAATTTGTGATGTTATTGGCATCAGCTACTCGTCGTATAATCATATCCATGACAACTTTACTCATTTATGCAAAAAATAAGATGGAGTTTGAAGTTGTTGTAGAAGCCTTGTTCTCGTATGAGAAACAAAACAAGGAAGAGATTCGAAGCCTGATCGCTTATCGCGAGTCACAGGAAGGAGAGAGCGTCTGAAGAACAAAAGCCCAGAAGTAAGAAGCGAGGCCAAATCAAACAAATTTGCCAATGTTGAATACCATCATTGTAAGAAGAAGAAGTCGCGTTAAGAAATTTTGTCGGGTGTTGAAGGAATAAGAAACGAACACGGGCAAAGTAACCAAAAAGGATAATGGCCGGTGATGATGAGCGAGCAAATACCATGAAGCGAGTTCAATATCGTTTATGATGAAGATTTTGTCAATCTTTGCATCACGAGACGAGTTGGGTGATTGATAGTGGTCTTCTGATTCCAGTTTACATCGCGTGAAGAATTTTTCTCATCGCTCTACGCTGGAAGTTTTGGTGTTGTTAGAATGGGAAATGAATGTCTGTCGAAGGTAGTAGGTAAAGGAGACGTTTGCTTGGAAGCAGAGAAGCGGAACCAGTTATTTACGAAGGATGTCGGGCGTATTCAGGATATGCGCCTTTGAATTTGATCTACGTCTTGGCAGACTTGCAAATGAAGGATATTGTAGCTCGCTTGTTTATGACAAATGGAAACTTACAAAGACTCGCTAGTAGTGGCGGAGGTGGAAATTGCTTTGTATATAATGCAAGCGAAACTTCTCTAAAGCCTTATTAAATGCCGTAGAGAAAGATAGTCTTGGTGGTATGGCATAAGAGACTTCGATCGCGTAGGGTGAAAAAGGTTTGACAAGTCTAGCCAAAGAAAGAAGATATTACCTGGAATGGATGAAGTACATTTGGAGAAATGTGTTCGTTACTGCTTGAGGAAAGCAAAATAGGGTTGCTTTCAAGAGCTTATAAACTCGGAATGAATAATATTTTAGATCGGATTCATTCGGTTATGTGGACGATGCCAAAGTCAACTTGGTGGTGCTCGATACTTTGTGACTTTCATTGATGATCGTTCAAGGAAGGCGTGGGTATATCTTAAAGACAAAGGATCAGTCTTTAGATGTCTTGAAGAATTTCATGCCTCGGTTGAGGCAATTTGGAAAGAAGCTAAAGTGCATCCAGGACGGACAATGGTGGAAGAATACCTTGGACCTTTCCATGCTTATTAGCATGGTATTCGGCGTCAGATGACACCTCGAAGACACTTGATTGAATGGCTTAGGCGAGAGGATGAATAGAACTTTGATGGAGAGAGTTAGATGTCTCTTTCTCGCGTCAAAGTTGCCTAAAACTTTTTGGGGTGAAACCGTACTCGCTGATTACCGCATGTGTTGAATCTTTCACCTTGTACTCTACCAGATGGATGTTCCCAAATAAAGTGTGGTCGGGAAAGGATGTTTCTGTGATCATCTATGCGAGTGTTTGGGCTGTAGCTTTTGTTCGTATCCCCGAGGATGAGAGATCGAAACTTGATGCCAAAAGCAGGCGGTGTATTTTTATTGGCTATGGTCGAATCAATTTGGTTTATAGATTTTACGATCGATTCTGAAAGAGACTTGTCGAGAAGGCAGTGATCTTTGTATTTGTTGAAGATGAAACCATTGAAGATATTATCAAAATGAAGAAAGATGTTACTATTTCCAATGGTGACTCGTGATTTGGAATTAATTCTCCGACATCAGTGCAGAGACAAGTTGGAGATGAAGACGATTTATCCACTTTTGATGAAGATGATGCCTGTAGAAGTTGGTTCGAAGATGAGAGAAATGATGAGTATGTAACTTTCAACGATGGGGGAGAACACGAGAGTTATGAAGAAGCGTGGATGGCCAGTCAAACAAAAATGGATTGAAGCCATGCGAAGATGAGATGAAGTCCTTGCGTGAGAACAAAACCTTTGAGTTGATGAAGCTGCACCCCAAGGGAAGAAGGCCTTGAAAAAATAAATGGGTGTTGAGTGAAGCATGAAAGACACGGTTCGATCAGCGATACAAAGCAGATTGGTTGTCAAAGGATTCGGCCAAAGAAAAGGTATTGACTTTTGTGAGATTTTCTACTCGTTGTAAAAATAACATCCATCAGGTGTTGTGCTAGGGTTAGCGGGAAGTCTTGACTTAGAGGTTGAGCAAATGGATGTCAAAGCGCCTTTTACATGGTGACTTGGAAGAAGAGATATCGTGGAAGCTGACGAGAGGGTTTTCATCGAGGGAAAAGAAGATTATGTACGCAAATTGAAGAAAAAGTCTCTACGGCAAAAGCAGGCACACAAGACAATGGTCTGAAGTTCGAGTGTTATGGGGGCAGGCTATAAAAAGACTACTTGAGACCATTTATGTTTTGTGCGAGAAATTCTCAATGATGATTTTATTATTCTTTTTGCTACATGTGGATGATATGTTGATTGTTGGCGAAATATTTCCCGAGAATCACAACTTGAAAAGCCTTGATTGAGTAAGTCTTTTTCCATGAAAGACTTAGGACCCGTAAAGCAAGTTATTGGCGTACTATTATTAGAGACGAGGCGCCGAAATTATGGTTGTCACGGGAGAAGTACATTGAAAGTACTTGGAGATTTCATATGAATAAGGCTAAAGCGATTAGTTGTCCTCTTGCTAATCCAGCAAGCTAAGTTAATCGAGTCATACACTGAAAGAGAAGGAAGAGATGGAAGAGGTTCGTATGCTTGGCGGTTGGAAGTCCAATGTATGCCGTGGTTTGTACGACGGCACGTATCGTACGGTTGGAATTGTGAGTAGATTCCTTTCAAATCACTGGAAAGGAACATTGAGGCTGCGATGAAATGGATTTTCGAGTATCTTAGAGTTCTTCCAAAATATGTCTATGTTTTGGAAATGATAAACTGTGTTAGTTGGATACCTGTGGAGATCTGGATATGGTGGTGATATGGATTCAGAAAATCCTTGAGTTACTTGATTACATTTGCGGGGGGGCGTATGTGGCAATCAAAGTTACAAAAATGTGTTGTATTGTCCCTTCTGAGCGAAATTCATAGCGACGACGGAAGCATGTAAGAGTTGTTATGGATGAAAAAGTTCTTGAAAGAACTTGGAGTTACAAAAAGGCAGGTTATTAGTTATTTTGTGATAGTGAGAGTCTTTATCCATCTTGGAAAGAATGCCTCGCTTTCATTAGAGATCAAAACATATTGATGTGAGATATCCTTGGATTAAGGATGTAATGGAGAAGAAGCTAATTACAACTTGAGAAGATCCATACATAAGAAAATGGATCAGAACGTATTAACAAAAAATTCTCGAGACAAAATTTTGAATCTTGTCGTTTAGGTTCTTTGGATTGGTGGAGCCTACATGTAGTCGGGAGGGGAGATTTGTAAGTCCACTGCCACCATTTAAGAGGAAGAAAACACAAGTGGTAGGTCTGTGCCCGATGGTAGTCTGACCACGATGGTAGGTGTATCCCAACATTGATATGCAATTTGCTATAAATAGGCAATGTCTTTACTTGTAGAGAAAGCTTGTCAGCCTTATGAAGCGAAGAGAAGCTAAGCAAAGCCAAAGGAACAATTTCCTTTGAAGAAAAATAGTGTTGTGTGAGAAAGTGGAGAGAATATCTTAGAAAAATATTGGGATATTTTTCTAAAAGGGGAGTGACAAAATAGTGAGTTTGGGAAACACTTGTGTGACACTATTTTGGGTTTATCTCAATTTGTTGTATTGCCTCTCACTTTGTACCCATTAATCTTATTAGTGGAAGAAATATTTTCGGAGTTTGTCCCGTGAACTTAGCCCAAATTAAAGGGTGAATCACGTTAAATTTAGAGAGCATATAAATGCGTTAAAGGGTGTCATTATTCTACTCTGTTGAATTCATTTTGTCTTTACCCGCTGTGCCCAACACTGTTTACTAAAATCTTGGGGTATCAATTATCTCCATCAGCATAAGCCGCATGCTATTATTCACAGAGATCTGACACCAAGGTGGTGCTTATTTATAGCTTTAGAATAGTTCTAGGGTGAAATGAAATTCAGAGAGCATATACGAGTCATTCAAAGATTCTGAGAGCACGCATTTATAAATTTTAATTCATTATTAATTTCAACTCACTTTCTCCAAAATTCCTTCCTGAGCACGACTAAAGTTATTATGAAATCACAGGCCTTTGTGTTATGTGGATTTGCAGAAATGTGTTACAGGATGAAGCTGGGAGACTGAAGGTCACTGATTTTGGCTTGAGCAAAATTGCACAGGAAAAAGATGTATGTGGTTATAAAATGACTGGAAGAACGGGTTCATGTAAGATATTGTAACTCACATGAAAGCTAGTGTATCTTTGGAATTTGACACTTTCTGTAATTCTCTAATGGCAATTAATTTCTAGATCGTTATATGGCGCCTGAAGTTTATCGTCGTGAAGCATATGGGAAAAGTGTTGATGTCTTCTCCTTTGCGATAATAGTACAAGAGGTATTGAAGATTAGTGTATTTTGACAGTTTATTTTCTACTTACCAGCATATTCAGTTTGAGGTGGTTATAGTGAATTGGAATAATGCTGCTGACTCTTGCTTATAGATGTTTCAAGGAGGACCCTCAAATCTAGCAGAGGACCCTGAACAAATTGCGGATAGGCGAGCTTATGAAGACAATAGACCACATCTCTCCTCTCATTTATATCCTGACCCTATCAAGATGTGAGTTTGCTAGTTTCCAATTCATTATAAGCCAATTGTCAACAAATATCTTATAATTTAAATGCATGAGCATCACTTGTCAATTGTTGGAATTTATAAAATAATTTTCCTGAAGGAAGGTTAGCTGATAGGATCTTCTGTAGTTTCCAAATATGGTTTGGACCTACAGCTCTTCAAAATGAAGAAGATGCAGGTAATATATGAATGTTTGGATCACTTCATTTCCGAGTAGCTAGAACCCAAGATGTTTCCTCAAGAAACAAACTGTCCTTCAGTTTGCACAGAAACTCAAGTAACTGGTACAATATAATGGTTATACCAGCAAATTTGGGTCATGTTTTGAATCATGTGGTAGCAGCCAAAAGGGAGGAAGTAGGAAGATTTGTAGATTTTAAAAACCAGAAAGCCTATTTTTTGCTTATTATAGGAAGGAAATTTTTTAACCCACGAAGCAATAACTGTGTGTCACAATCATATAATAAGATTGAAAATTCACTCTTGTGCTAAATGCTCAACCGATGCTCTCATATTCTCTCTTAGCCTAGACTTTCTCTCTTAATAAGATTTACTTCGACTTTTTACTAAAGAACTCATGTATGTAGGCTGCTAATCTTTGTTTAGTTTTTATCTGGGTTTGTTTAAAAAAATTATCAAAAGGATTAATTGATGGTTGTATTTTGGCTGTTAGGCTTCTCCGAGAATGCTGGCACAAGAACCCTGATTGTCGCCCTACATTTGAAGAAATAATTATACAGCTTGAGATTATCCTGGAGAAGCCTCAAGATAAGACGTCAATGGGATCCTGCTGTGCTTGTGCCATCATGTAATATGAGAATATGGAAAATATAAGCAACACTTTGTATTTATGATTTTAGTAATGTATGTCAATTATTGATCATAAACATCTGTGGTTTAAGAAACTGACGGCATTTTAGCTTTGCTCGCGAGTGTGACCATCTTTAAGATTTATCAATTTAGTTTGGGAGTTACCATCTTTAAACAAAAAAAAAATCGAATCATTTTGATCACCTTCCCTTTTTTTCTGGTAACTTCAATGTTTGTTTCATTGATTACGGTTTTGTTCCTCTTGTTTAGCTGTGCAGATCGAACATATTCATATAATATTTCAGGGGGAGATTGTTATTCTCATCATACAAACCCGCCTGAGAAAAAGAAGAAATAATCAGAATTCTGAGTGAAGTTCCATGGTTTGTTACGGGCACCATATGATATTTTCAGAAATTTGTGCTTGCCTTTACTGATTTACTGTTATGCAGGCTCCTCTTTACAAAACTCTCAAAAAGGTTTATGTTCCCATCTCTAATTCTGCCCCAGAAATAAATATAAACACTCTAAGATCCTTAAGACTCGTATAAGACCGGAAATATATTAATACACTAAGCTCTTCATTTGCTCAACTTCTGGGGATACAAGATCAACTCCAGCTGTTCTGGAGATTACCACCAGTAACTTTCTTCACGGATTGCCGCTTTTGTTTATTTAGAGGTGAGTGTTATGGTGTTCACAAGATAGTCATCGGGTGAGTTTGAAGAGGCGCAGATAAATAATATCAAACAAACCAACCCTCAAAGGAATAAGATTATATTGTCTTGTTTTTACTTTTCAGATCTAAGGCATACATTGTTAATTAAGAATTAACATATTACTTTCTACTAATAACTCCAAATTCACTACATGTATTGGATTTAAAAATAGGCGTTTGAGATTTAGAAAAAAGCACAAAAAATGAAAGAAAGAAAAAACAAGCAGATGATCTTGATTTACCATGAAATTGGGTGGTGAGGGCAGTAGGAGTCTAGGAGAGAGGACATTGTTAATTGATTGGGCCTTTAATCCTCCTGCTGCCTTCTAAATCTTTTCTACCTTCATGCGATGTAACGTGTTTTTATGCTATGATCTTTGTTGTAATTATCACCTAACGAAACTATGAAAGAATTCCCCTTTTGGGCAAAAAGAGAACAATAAAAACAATGGAGAAGATATGGATTATGCACATTTTATTAACAATTTATTATCTATCCTATATGTGTGTATATATACAGAAAACTCTAATGCATCTCCGATGTGAGATGTGTCATTCCATACATACAAAATTCGTTGCCTGGGGCCAGCAGGTCATTAGATGCTTCGTGGACTGGGAAAGATATCGAAAAAAGTTTCAAGTTGTGCAATATACCTACCCGAGTTTCTCATCCAACTAGAATTTGAGCTGACCATTTGGTGAATGCTGCTTTGAGTTGATTTTCCTCTTTGCCTTTAGCCGTGCTCTAATTTGTTGTTCACTTGTTATAGCTTCTTGAATGTTTTTCAGAGCCTTATCACAAAGGTCATCAAGGGCCAGCATTGGAAATGGTTCCTCAATGAGTACACCAACCTATTATAATGAATTGCCATGTTAAATATAAAGTGAACTCTTCATTTACAAAATGTATGAAATAAGTCAAAGTACAGCGAGAGGCAGACCAGATTACATTACACGACTTAAAACATACAAAATATTATCTTGTAGATTAGTACACAAGTTAAAAAAATCTTATTTGTTTCCTTTAATTTTTTGGCAAAACCTCAATTTGATCGGTTAAACAAACTCAAGATGCCTTCATTTGGATAAATATCAATCACACAAAATCAAACTAACCGTACTGAAAAGAATTCATGTCTATTTCTTAACAACGAGAGAGAATTAAGATACCTCTTCAATACAGAACAAAGAAGCAGCACTGATAAAAGTAGCCGGAACGACAATCCAGTGGCATTCATCCCAAAGAATGATAGGAAGAGTCAGATGCCAAAGGACTAGAAACCTCGAAGTCAATCGAGTATATGAGAGAGGAATTGGAGTTCCAATAAGTTGCTCGCATACTCCTATTCCTTCATGAAAACAAGAGATACTTGATTCCTACACATCCAAATCAATATGATACTGATTAACTCGCTTCTGCTATAAAGACCACTTTCTTTGGTAAGTTTATAATCCAATAGCAGCAAACATCTTTGAAAAATTTTCCCTTTCCCCGGCAACCCATCTCTCCTTTTCTCTACGACTTCTTTATATTAACTAATTCCAACGTATCATCTAAAAACAGTTATATCAAACTGCAGATTTTGTACCGGCTCCCCTCTATTAAAGGAAGTCTAACCCTGAAGAAAACTTCTATATATCACAACTAATGCGATAATTTTTCAATGCATACAATTATGTGAGCCCGATTTTATAACTTGTGATAAATAGACTTTTTCAACCTAAATATCAATTGACGTAAAAATCTGCAGATTGTGCAAGCGAGGAGACTCAATATAGCATTTCCTTATTTTTTATTTGGAATAGAATTATAAAAAAAATTAAAAATTTTAAGAGAGAATTAAAGCACCATAAGTTACAAAAAATTTGTAGATAAAGTAAAACTATCCTGTTAATCCATGAAAGAATTACCAACTTTTTGGCATTTCCGTATTTTTTAATTGAGATAAAATTATAGATAAATGTAAGAAAAAATTGCAGCACCATAAGTTACAAAAAGTGTAGCAAAAAGAGTAAATAAAACAGTCTTGTTTATCCATGAAAGAATTACCAACACATTTCTTCTTGATTCGTCCAGCTCTAGCAATTGTAGGCACTGTGAGATGAACTCAATAATGCAACGGGGGCGATGTTTTGAGTTCAGAACCACCAATAGATCATCGGCTTCAAGCAAATTTCTAAGGTCTCTCCTAATATCTGAGCCGTAGATGACATGGCACTACAATTAAAAAGTTCATATGAATCATGTTAATAATATATATTTAACAAATTGTAGTTAAAGAAGTGATAAAAGAAATAGGACTGAGCTTCTTCGACATGGTAAAACTAAAACAGAATGCCAAAGACTATAAACCAAAACTAGAAGTTTTGAACTCTGCAACTTCTCGATCATTGAACTAACCTTAAAAGGAAACAGGAGTAAATCCCAAACACCTAATGTTAGACTAGAATTATACAAACGGATTACCAAATGTGACTGACCTTAAGTGCAACAGGAAAGGCAATAATGTACTGCAAAAGCGCTTTCTTGAGAGGTCCATCGGAGGAATTCTCAACTCCTGAAATTACCTTTCTCGCAAAATCATTAGCCCCTGAAATCACCTTAGTCCAAGCTTTCCTCCCTTCCTCGAACCTCGAATAGGAAGCCTCGGTCCTAAACACCAACAACAGCGCCAATGCCGGTGCCGTCAACTGGTATGGCAATGGTGAGGCCCTCAAAACAGGGAAAAACCCAGGCAACCAATTCAACGAAACTGCTGAATTGTAACTAGCAATAACTACCGCTACTGAAGTGAAGGCTATTACGGGTGGTACTAGTGACAGAATAACCCTTGATGATAAGCTTGTGAGTAGGTGGCGGACATGGCGGAGGGAGCTTCTGTGATGAACCCACTTCTCGTGGTCGTAAAGGGTTCGATTTTGTTGCATACCACGCTCTTTTATCCGGTCGGACCAATCGGGTATGACGCGGAGGATTGAGATTAGAATTTGGGCTGGAGATGAAGAAGATGGGGTCGGTGGGTTTGAACAGTGAATTTTGAATGAGAGGTTTCTTCTGTGTTTGGGGGGAAGAGTTGGATGTAATTTTGGGAATGTATTTGTGGTGAGGTTGGAAGAGAGGGAAATACTGGTCTTGATGGGGTTTTTGGGATGTGCCATTTGCTGGGAATTGGGAGTTAGGGTTTGATACGAAAGGGAAGGAACGGACATGACCAACGCCTCATTCTAGTATCAAATGCTCAGTACAAGTGGATTGGTTGGTTAATGGCAGTTATTTTTGTGAAGGAGATTCTTACACGTTTTCAGAGTACTAAGTTAACATAATTCTTTTAGAAGAAAAGGGCATACGCCGACTGTTTTTTTTTGGAGAAACTCTTCTGCCTTCTCATTTGATATCTGTGGAGTCATGACTCCAAAAGGCCGACCATTTATTTATTTATTATATTTTTACTAGATCGGACAATTTAAATTATTGTTTTTAAATAAATGTTTACATACATTTTAATTTAATTTAACAGAGCTGTATGACATGCAGCTGAAGATAACTGTTTTGATATTGACGTTGCTACGATACGAAACTTGATAATTGGCAGTCAAGTACCATAATATGTATACCTTGTTGGTGTGTGTTAAAACAATGGCCAGGCAATCTTGACATGGAGTAAAGCATGGAGCCAGGCAACCTTGATATTAGTGGGTAATAAAGCACGAATGTGCGGGTTTTATGGATATTGACTAATTTTGCATTTTAACATATCATTGTAAGCTGGCTTAAGCAAAAAACGGCAATATGTGAAAATGCATGATAATTATCGAGAGAATATTTTGACGTGGTATCGAGAAGCGAGGTTATTGGTGATTAATGAAACTATATGGCGATTTACGATGGAAGCTAAATTCGATTCTGAATCGATTTCTTGATTATTTGATTTGTTGATTTGATTTACGGGTCGATTTCGATTCACTGAATTACGTTTTCGATTTACAGGTGGGCTGATTGTAGCACTGCTCTTTTCATTTTTTTCTTTGAGTTCGATCTACGGTTTGTATTTGTCTAGAAGGCATTGTTTATGGTTTCGATTTCTTATTTAAAATCGATCGGTGTTACTGACACGGAAAAAAAAATCAAGTAAAACAACGACGACGATATCGATCTGAAGAATATTGTGTAGGCGTAACAAAAAACACGAGGGGGATAGGTAGGCGGTGCGGCCACTCGCCGGTCTTTGCGACCGTAGTATTCGAGTCAATTTCTTCTCGACGTCGGTTCGCCGATTTGCGACCTCGATAGAACAACGGGAAGCCATGCGTAGTCATTTTCTTCATTTGAACCGCTCGTGCCCAGTGTCGCGGTTGGACGACGTTTCTTCTTAGCGACGTCGTGGAGAAACTTGGAACGAAGAAGAAGAAGAAGGCGCGCTTCACGAGAGATGGAGGACAGTAGAGGGGGTGACTCGGTGGATACTTGTAGTCGGCTGGGGTTCTTCCATCGAGAAGAAGAGAGGTCTTTGCGGAGACGGCGTGAAGGGTGAGGAAGAAAGCTGTGGCAGTTTCTTGTGAAGAAAAAAAAAAAGGAAAAAGGGACTTAGGGTTACGAAGAGGCTGTGAAAATGATTTAGGTTTAGAAATTTTTCTTTATATATCTTGTTATGCAATTGTAAAAAAAAAAAAAAAAAAAAAGGAAGAACGGAAGGAAAAAAATTTTAGATTTCATGGCCGGAATCTAGAGATTTAACTACCAATTTTATGTTGGAAGATTTATTGTGAAAATGACGGAAGTTTTCAACAGAGCTCGGAATCGACTCCTGACCTCTGTCAGAGCGTCGGCCCTTGCCCCGTTAGTATCGAGTTGGGAGGATCGACTATGCCTTGTGGTCCCAGTGGTGGAGATGTATATCTCTGGCAGCAAAAGCAATGGGATATATTAATGGGGATTTTCCTCGGCTGTTGGCGCCGACCCCTGCATTCGGGAGATGGCGCCTTGAAAATGCCATTGTTAAAGGATGGTTGATCGGTCGATGGACCCTGCGCCGGATTGCAAATTTTATTCGATTCCCAATGCGAAACAAGTTTGGGATTACCAGCTTACCATACATGATGGGACGGACACGTCTCGAGTGTATGATCTTCGTCGTCGAGTTACTCGTATGAAACAAGCGGGTGGATCCATTGAAAAATACTACTGACGCCCGAGGGTTGTGGCGAGAAATTGATTTCCGTCGTCCTAATCCAATGGAGTGTCTGCAAATGACATACAAAAATACAACTCCATTAAATGCGGGAAGATCGAGTGTATACCTTCGGCCAGTGGACTTGATGACGACTCGACAAAACTCGAAGTGATGTGCTTGAGTCGAGACCATTCCCTGCGGTGGAACAAGCTGTGGATTAGTCGAGTCGGGAAGAGGTCGGGCGGCCGTGATGATCGCGGTGTAGATACGACACCCCGGAAGCGGTTATGACTTTTAAAGGGGTCGAGGACACCGTAATCGGATGCCACGAGGGAACCTCGCGGGCGGCGAGAAATCCTCGGGAAATCCACCATCTCTTGACATGAAATGTGGCCGTTGCGGAAACTCCAGGCACACCGTGAAAGCGCTTCAAACTCAGCGTTATCCGAGAATGGTGGAATGATCTTGACGCGGAAGAAACGGGACCTGGCGGACGGCGATTGTGGCTGCAATAATGCCTACGTATCCACCCCACTTCCCGGTGAATCTTCCCGAGGATCCGGGTATTTCAAGTAAAGCATTTCACGTATCTACTCGTAGTGATAAAGAGGATTGGATTACGGACTGCGGAGCTACGGATCACGTGACATTTGACCCACTTGTCTCTCCCAGTTACAACCCGGCCGAGACGGGCCCGTGTTGCCAATGCAAATGGGGTCAACATCCCGATTCGAGGAGGCGGCACGGTGACCTTATCTCCTCGTGTTATCATTATCTAATACTTTGCTTGTACCATCTGCAGCCAAATGAGCTAATGTACGTAAGTCGAGTCCTTCGGACTTGGCATAGCGTAGTATTGATGTATTCTACTTTTTGCCTTACACGGGATATTCTCGCAAGGAGAGATCATTGGGCGTGGTACTAGGAGAGGAGAGCATATTATGTGGATGCCACTCGATTCGGGAAGAGCCGATCACGTACGGCATCACTTGTTGGTAACAAGGAGCAGCGAGATTTGGCTATGTCATCGTAGATTTGGGCATCGTCGTTCGGGTATTTAAGGCACACTGCTCACTAGTTTATTTTCAAATATCACATTCGGATTTCAAATGTGATACTTGTATCTAGCAAAAAGTCATGGGCGTCTTATCACATGACGTGAATAAAAGTATGACTCCTTTTCTTTGGTACATTCGATGTTTGGGGACCTTCCCGGTTATTACGTCGTCGGGTCATCGTTGGTTTGTTATTTTTGTTGATGATTGTACACGAATGACATGGCTTTATACCGAACATAAAGATGAAGTATTTGCTACATTTCATGTTTCACACCATGATTCGGACCCGATTTTACGAAAAAATTAAGATACTTAGGTGCGATAATGGAGGGGAGTATGTTGTCCCGACAATTCGGACATGCTTGGACAACCGTGGTATTCTCCGAAACCTCGTATTCATGAGCCAATGAGAATGGGAATTTGCGGAGAGGAAGAATAGGCATATTTTAGAAACGGCTCGGGCCTTACTAATCGGTGCACGTATGCCTAATAAATACTAGAGTGATCTTTGTTACTACAGTGTGTATCCTCTTGAATCGAATGCCCTTGAAGACCTTACAATTTCGGACTCCAATTAAAGGTGTTATACGATCATCTTCCCTTACCCTCTTATTTTAATGCTTCGCCCGAATTTTTGGATGTGTTGCTTTTGTCCACCTCCGTAAAAATCAACGAACTAAGTTGGATCCATGTCTTTGTCCGATGTGTATTCTTGGGGTATGGTGTACAAAAAAAGGGGAATGCAGATGTTATGATCAATTACTAAAAGAAACTATACTACCGTGGATGTCACTTTCCTCGAATCGAATATTTTTTCCCATCACTTGGGTATCCCGATTCCCTTTCTTTGGGAGGAGAGTTATGGTGAAGAACGAGAAATTGGCTTGATGTTGAAATATTAGACCTGAAGTCAAGCATACTCGGATCGTGCGATAATATGGAGGAGCCGTATAGCAGAGCTTGAACTTGAGCGAAGGTGAAGTAGTACTTGAATCTCCGAGAAGATGAAGTGGTTGATGTACCCTTTCCATTCTCTGGTACCCGATGATCCTCTGCTGAGAAACTCACTGAGGTAAGCTATCCTATCACACGCTACTGCAGACTAATGCTATAGATACATGCGGTGGTTATGTTTTACCTTTCGAGACACGATCGAGGTAAACCTCCCAGTCGATACTCCCCGAGAAGAGAAGAACGACAGCAGTATCCAATAGCAAATTATGTATCTCTTTGAGGTTATCGAGAACCTATCGGGGCATTTGCACGCAACCTTTCTGCCATAGGTGTCCGATTCGGTAGCATTGAAGAAGCCTTATCGATCGAAATGGACTCGAAGCTATAAAAGAGGAATTTGAGGCCTTCTGGGAAAAATAACACGTAGGTGTTCAGCGAGTTGCCTCGAGGGAGGAAGATGGTAGGGTGCGAGTGGATTTTCTCCGTTAAGTATAAAGCGGATGGGTTAGTTGATCGTTACAAGGCGAGGCTTGTAGCAAAGGATATACTGCAGAAACGTGGGATAGATTATCAAGAAACCTGCACACTGTGGCTAAACTAAAAGCGTGAGAGTTTTGTTATCTCTTCTGACAAATTTAGATTGGCCATTGCACCCGACTTGACGTGAAGAATGCCTTCAGCCGTGTGACCTTGAAGAAGAGATTTACATGGATATCCGCTTTAGGGATATCTTGTTACATCGAGGAAAAAAGCGCATGTAAATTACAACGAGCATTATATGGACTAAAACAATCACCTCGGCGTGGTTTGGTAGGTTGAGTTCGGCAATGAAGAAATATGGGTTCCAATGAAAGCAAATGCGATCATACTCTTTTCCTAAAACATAGATTAGGGAAGATACGTGACCATATAGTCTATGTAGGCGACATGATCATTACGAGGGGGATGATAAAGAAGAAATCTACTTAACGAGAACAATCGAAATGAGTTTGAAATGAAGAACTTAGGAGGGCTCGAATACTTCTTAGGTATTGAGGTAACGAAGATCAAAAGCAAGGCATATGTCTTTCCCGAAGGAAATATACTGCGGACACTCTTAGCGGGCGGGACTACTTGGGTGTAAACACTGTCGATATTCCAATGGTTGAAATCGCCATAAACTCGGAGAATATGTGGACGAGTACCGGCGAGATAAACGGAGATATCAACGGTTAGTAGGTAAACTCGTATATTTATCTCGTACTCGACCCCGATATTGCTTATCTTTGTGAGTGTCGTGAGTCGGTTCGTACCTTTGCCCAGTGAAGACCATATGGATGCGATCGTACGAATACTTAGATTACTTAAAATCCTCACTGGGAAAGGACTTATGTTTTCAAAGAATGGTCGATTGGAAGTCGCTTGGATATACGGTCGGGCGGGCGGGAATATGAAGGATAGGAAATCTCTTTCTTTGAGTCTTTACTTTCGTGGGAGGCAATCTTGTCGCATGGAAGCGAAGCAAAATGTAGTTGCCTTATCCGATCTTGGCGAATTTCGAGGAATGGTCGAGGGAATATGTGAGCTCGCTTTGGTTGAAAAAACTTAGCTTGAGATTGGTGTTGCTCACAACTGCGAAATGAACTTATTTTGTGATATGGCGGCCATTGCAGTATCTCATGATCCAGGTTCAACGTGATCGCCTGAAGCACGTTGAAGTGGATCGAGAACTTCATCAGAACGGAATCTTGAAGAAAAGATTATTAAGCTTAGTTTGTTAAGTCGAGGAAGATCGATTGGGTGATATCTCTCGCAAAATGCGTAATGAGGAGCTTACAATTTCGGCAGACAAGTTGGGCGTAAGAGACATATATGCGCTGACTTGAGGAGGAGTGTTGGTGTGTGTGCTAAAACAATGGAGACACGAATCTTTCCCGATGGAGTAAAAACGTAGCAGGTCTTGATATTAGTGGAGCCGTAAAACCTGGATGTGCAGGTTTTATGGATATTGTTTAATTTTCGTTTTCCTTATATACATTGTAAACTCTTGTAAAAAACAGAACAGAAATATATGAAAATACATGATAATTATCAGAGAATATTTTGACATACCTTACATAACGTATCAGATCAGATCATTTCTATACAGCTAAAATGTTTGCCCATGACATTTCTATGCAACCCATTTAAATTTTTTAGAAAAAGTGTCATTGCATTTCCTTTATATTGGATAATTTTTTTAAAATCCCATAACAACTTTATCATTCTAAACAATCATAAAACTTGATCCAAGTCCATTGTTTCTAAGTACAAAGTTAACCGCCTATAAAACTATGGATGTTCCTTTCCACTCTTAGAGCCTAGCTTCTCCATTTGACTGTCTGAAGATTTATTCTTCTTAACTCCAAATATCAATTCCTTCACAGAACTTTCTGCTGATAGTATCGCGTTTTTAACCTGGCATGTAAAACTTATGTCATTAGTATGTAGACAAATAATAGTTCAAAAGACAGTAAAAGATTATGTTAGGTAAAAAGAATAGCTAAAACAATTCAACCACAAGATAGAACAATGATAAAGCTTCTATTTTCATGGTAAAATATAGACCCAGATAAAAAGACCTAAACAAGATAACATTCATTTATTTGTCCCTCGACATATTCAGTTCATCCACAGGCAAAATTCACTTTCCAATGTCAAAAGGCAGTGACAGAAGCGAAATCTCACAAGAAAGTAAAAGCAGTCTGCACCTGCTGACCATACGCCTAAAACTCAGGTTTTTACCGGGCATGCCCAAATAACTCTTATGATTTCCTAATATCCTCGGTACTAAATACCTTCAATTCATGATGCAACCTTGACTTGACATATGCCTATAGATTATTGGAGGTTCCAACCCAAAAAAGGTTAAGCTATCAGGAATAGTAGTCCATCCAACTATATACTCTTCATATTTATCCAATGTAGGACTTGTTCGTACACCCAACATTCCCCAACCCACATCCAAGTCAGTCTTTACCAGCTCCTGACTTATGCTGAAATTATAACTCGCTTCTCCATAGCACTCTGTCTGACTGTATCATCTTCGGTAAAAACTCAAACTTATTTTCTTTTATAATCTTCTGATCATTAATATAACTCACTAGTTTTATTTTATTTTATTTGTAAAACAAAAAAACATAATTGCTATAAAGTTCCACCAGTTTTTTTCTGAACAAATTACACTAGTCTAAAAGCTCGATATTAAAGTATGAAAGCAACAATAAGAGAAACAAAATTGATTTAAAGTAAAAACAAATACTAGCAGACAACAGCCTAATTACATAGCTTAGCCAAGATTTGAATGGTAGTATTTCTGCACTTCAAAACAAACCATATTGCTTCCTCCATCAATTTTTTTGGCTGCTCAAAGTTAAATTCAAAATAATTATCTAAGCAGTGTATTTAGGACACAAACTTTTTTAGATTTCCCCACTTACAAAGCACGAACATCAAATGATCTTTTATCTTTAGTCACAGAGGATAAATTAGAAAAATACCCGTGACACAATTGTCAAAATTAACCATCCAAAAACATCAAAGTTCCTTCCTTTGCGAGAATTTAAATAATATAACTAAAAGCTCAAAAACCTAATACTAAAAAATATTTAACTTCTGGAATTCTATCAACTACCCTTTGACGAGAAAATTAAAAATAATGACAGAGAACAAATTAATTGCATAAAGAACTGACAGGATCGAGAACATTGGGTTCGGGGCCATAGTCAGCAGTTAAGAGAAAATACGAAGCAGTGACAGTGGCCACCATAGTCGTCCTCCTCACCAGCTTATCAGACCGGGGGTTCATGGTTCTTCTTTTCCTTCAATTTCGTCCCTCAGAAATGTTAAAGTTCTCAATCAAGACTGTTACGGACAAAGAGAAAACCTTGGAAGGTGGGGGAATAGGGTAATCTGTAAAGTGTAAATCATGCCAAAGAAGTTTTGTAAGAGTTTGGGTTTTACTACCTTCCTTCCCTTATTTTTTTTTTAACCCCAAATTTTACCTATTTTTACATTATTAATTTGATACAATATAATACAATTTATTTTAAATTATTCGTTAAATTGATTAAATATAACGTGATATGATATCTTAAAATTAATTCATTAAATTAAAATCTTAATATTATTTTATTCATTAAATCTTTAAAATCTTAATATTATTTTATTCATTAAATCTAGAAAGAAAAATATCGAACTAAGTTTTTTAAATTATATTTAATTAAAATAATATATTTTTTATTCAATTTTTTTTTAATTGATAACATAATAACTAGATACCAAAAATTCTTAAATATGAAATTATTTGATACATAAAAATATTTTTATTAATTAATTCATTTGATAAAATTTATTTATAGTAGATACTATTTATCACTCTTATTTTTTACTTTATAAAAAATATATATAAATTATATTTTTTAAGATGTATTTTTTTATATTTACATGAAAAAAATATTTACATAAAGAAATTGAAAATTAAATTTTATTGACAAAGAAGTTATATAATATAATTAAATTTTTTTAATATATTATCACACCTATTTTAATTATTGAAATAAAAAATGTATAAATTATATAAATAATAATAATTATTTTTTTATTAAATAAATAAAATATTTGTGATTTAAAATTGTTTCATGATGTTATGTTGTGAGTAATACCACTTGAATGATCCCTGTCGTTAGTTTTATTTGAATAAAAATTATTTTAATAACGTAATATCACTATTTCTTTTCTTTTTACTACATAGTGTAATTTTATTTTATAAGTTTAATGTTTATGATAATGATTTGATTTTAATTAAAAAAAATAAAATTATAATATATATATATATAGTGTTAAGATTTAATTTTATGATCTGTTATATAAAAAAATTATTTAATTATATAAAAGATTTAATATCTAAATTTTAATTATAAAAATATAAGTAATATAATTATTTAAAAATAATAATTACGGCAAATATCAAATTAGATTTTCATATGGTAAAGATCTAAAAGACTAGCGAGCGAAGATTTCAAAAAACAAATATATATATTAACAATATGTAAATACAGTATATCTTCGTATATAAGAGGGTCTGTTATGTCAGTGCTATTATACATGTAATAATTTAATAATTTAATATCTTAAATATTTCATTTTATTAAAAAAAATTACTTTAGAATTAAGTATTAATATTGTTTTAATTATTTTAATAATAAAATACTATTTTTATCTTTTTTTTAAATTAATTATAGAGAAAAAAAGTAAAAAAAATTGTTAATTTTTTGAAACTCTTTTTTATACAATATTATTAATACAAATTGATATTTTTATTAATTAAGAGTATATATTATAGATATGGTTAATTTTTGTCTTTATAATTTATTTATACATAGTTGAATCTTGATATTTTTTTTCTCTAAATTATGGGTTTCACTTCTTATTAAGAAGTTAATAAATATTATAAGATAAATTATTTGTAAAAGTAAAAAAATTATAATATTTATGTATCTTTTTAATTTATACAGTTATTTATAAAAAATATTTTTATAATAAAATTGTTAAAATGTTATGATTTTTTTAAACTTATTTATATTATCTATTTTGTAAGTCAATAATCTAATTTTTTTATATTTTTACTAACTTTAGTACTAACTTTAGTACTAACCAAACCTATAGAAAAAATAATAATATTTTTTCAACTTTAATTAAATTTAAAAATGAAAAAAAAGAAAAACTCTTCCTTAAAAAACCAAAAGAATATTTTGTATCAAAAAATTATGATTACTATTAAAAACAATAAAAATAATAAAAATATTTAAATTAAGATATTAAAACGAAACCTTTTAATAATATGAAACATTTATAATATTAATACGTTAACTGTTTTACTCTAATGTATCAATCTCAAATAAAAAACTCAATATTATGAGTATTTATATTTAATGGTAAAAATAATAGAGATAATATATTTAATAATGAAAAGACACAATTTAAAATACATAGATTAAAAAGACTAAAATAATCTTAAATCTAATTAATTTAAGATTTAAGATTTAAGATATAACAATTAATAAAAATGTATTATTGATAAGCCATTATTTTTCTTCTTATTTAAAATGTTACTTTTAATTAATGATCTCTATTTTTATTATTATTTTTTTACTATTAATAATTTCTATATCATTTTCGAACTCTCACAATCCTTATATAAGAGATCATCTATATGAACCCAATTGGGTCATTTTTTTTATTTTTTAACTTTGTTTAATAATAATTTTGATTTAAATTTATGATTAAATAATTTATTTTATGATTTATATATTTTTGTAAAAGTAATCACTATTATGTTTTGTAGTAATTTTTACTTCGTGATTTTCAAGAAAAAATCAAAAACATTTACAAATTGTTTAGTAATAATTTATGTTTTTTGAATATTTTTTATAACTTAAAAAATAAAATAAAAATTTGTTATTATTTATAGATTTTGTTTCTAATTGTTTTTTTAAATACTTATAAATACAAAATTCATAATACTTGATTTATTTTGAAATATTTGGTAAAAATTAAAAAAAAATAGAAATCAAAATCAAAAATCTAATTCAAAAATTTTAATTTTAAAGATTCATGTATCAGCCCATATTTTAGTAATAATTCTTTTAAAAAGTGAAAATAAAAATCATAAATCTTTACCATTCAAAAATCAATTGAAAAAAATTAAAATCTTTATCAAACAACCCAAATTATGCCTCTGGTTTTCGCTACACATTGCTTTTGGTATTGGTGGACGATTTTGAGCCATGATACGACTGTCGTTACAAGTATTACCTGATATCAATATTTTTAAGGGTTCGAAGACCATTTCAATTATCTTATTATCAAAATGGCTATTCAGGAAATTTTGACATTAGGATCCAAAATTTTCATCAGAACAATAGTAAAGTGTAAGACAGAGACAACAGACAAAAATAAAAGTGAATCATACATCATTAGCAAGAACAAAAAGGGTACAGTATCTGTACACAAATTACAAGCTTGTGGGCATCTCCAAAATCTTCTTTCCTTTGATAAGGAAAAAAGAAAATCCATATTTTGGTATTATTATACTCACCCAATAAAGAAAAACAAAGATCAAATCATTGGAACAATAAACTTCAAAAAGGAAGGCAAAAAACAACACAAAACTGTAAATCTCGATGGAAAATTCGCCAAAATCCACACTGAGCCCTAATTGGAGAGAAGACTTTCCTTGGTATGATTTTAACATGGAAGGAAATAAAAGTTTTGATAAATGCCTGGTGTAGAAAAGTTGCTTTCATATGTTAGGCCTCTCAATGATAATGGAGAATAAAAGTGTGAACCTTGCTCGTCACTTCTGTCCAGCAGGACTAGCGTTCCTCTTAGCTTCAAGACTTGTACCCTCCTTCAGCGCTGCCTGTGCCTCATTTTCCATACCAAGTGCAGAAAGGGCAGCAGCTTGAAGATAGGAGGCAACATGCCATACAGGGGAAATGACCTGGGCTTGCATTGCATCATTCAGAGCTTCTTGGGGAATGTCACTCATGAGATAAGACAAACTGCGACGTGCAAGTACTGTTGGAGATACCATTGTCCCAGGATCAATAAACTGCAGGTTAGATAAGAAACTGTCAGCAAACTATAGACTGTATGTACTCTGTACAAGATTTTAAGATGTTAAAAAGACCAATTGGTTTCATATCTAATACAAAGCCTCACCACCAATAGGTTAGGTACCGTTATACAAGGCTGGTTAGTGGCCTGAAAGTCCATATATGACTCTTCGTAGAAAAAATAAAACGAAAGAAAATTGATGATGAATGATTTATTAAAGTAGAATAAAAAAAAGTTATTATTAGAACAAGTTGGAGAAATAACATCCAAGTCATTTCAGAGCAAGAATGATGGTTTAATTGAATGATAACATGCACCCATATGGAAGTGATTGCTCTTTAAGTTCAAATTCCTCAAATGAAGAACAAGAGCTTACCTGTGAATACCAGTCAATTGCTGTCTTAAAATCCTTCTCCTTGAACGCAACATCACCCTTTTTCCTTGAATTTAAGGTTTCTTGCATTTGGTCAGTCCACATTTGGAATGAGAGCTGTAACAAAACGAAAGAAAAAAATGTCAGTTTTAATAACAATTGGGTTATTCGGATATAAAGAAAAGAGTGATAAGCCGGTGCAATCAACAAAGCCGAAGAACCAACTGAATAGCAACAGTTAATTAAACCATAGCTTAAACAAGCCAACATACAGCCTATTTATTATTCAGTAAATGATTTGGAAAATTTGCATGACCTCATTGACGACTCCTTCGTCATCCTTGTAGCCAATATTTTCTAATATCTCATGTACAGCAGTCAAGTCCCTTCTTAAGCAAGCCTCGCCCATTGGGGATAGAATAAAGCATGAGGCACTTGGGATGCCCATCAGGATATGGGAAGGAACCTGAAGAGGGCAGCAAAAAGGACAGTCTTAAGATATGCAGTTCAAAAATAAATAAATAAAAGTTCTTAGCTTATTGCAACTCCTGAGATGGTAATAAAGGGGTGCTATTTATACTAAAATACCTACCAAAAGAAGAGATGTTCCACCTTAACATGTGGGACTGGCCTCTTTTTTTTCTGGCCTAATAGATATTCAATAGTTGCAATTTTTGGTTTTTTTTAAGACTAATTTCTTCCCTAACTAAGCACAAGTTTCATAAAATAGGACAGCGATGCAATTTAGTTCAAGTCTTCAAATAAATGTGTTTGAGATGAAGGCATTTAAGAAGATATAAAATTACTATAATAGCCTTATTATAAACTAGACTAAATATTCTCTGGGAAAAGTCTAAGCAAATATCAAATAAGATGAGAGCAAAATACCTTACGATTAAGGAAGCACAAGGAAATATTCAGCCAAACAAAAAAGAGGAAGCAAAATGAAATACCTCCTTTTCCTTCTGAAGAGAAGTCAATGTACTAACTAATGACTTTGGAGTTGGTCGTTCTCTGGGTTCATATTGTAAACATCTTGAAGCCAAGCGGACCAGCTCAGTACCATCATCATCAGAAAACTGTCCTTCTAGGCAAGAATCTGTTAGCATCTGAATATTTCTGTCCCGAATGAGGTCCAGAGCCTGAGAGAAGTTCCTCACGCATTACATAAAAAAAAAATTCAAAAACCAGTCTCAATGTAATCCATAAATGAAAAATCATGATATATTGTTGTCTACCAGTCAAAATTGAATATTGGAATTATGAATGATAACATAAACATGTACATCTAACCTTAAGATGAGTTTTGAAATATGTATGTGAATGTACGTGCTTTTCTATGTGCACAAGCTTGTGCGGGTATGTGCTTGCATGTAAACAATATCACTTACATGACTGGGAGGAATATGTTTTCCGCTGAGTAGATCAAGTAAAAGTGTCCCAAAGCTATATATCACACTTTCTGGTGTTACTCTTCCTAAACATATTGAAAAGACGACGAACAATGTCATTGAATATTTCGACAGCAACTTACAATGATGTGATCCTTAATATTTTCAAATATAATTCAAATATCTAAAGTTAATAAACTTATATAGACATGGTTTGAATCTATAACACGTTTTGTTAGGCTGGAACCACAATCACATACCAGTTCTCAGGTATTCAGGGGGAGTAAATGCCAGATTTGTACTATAACTTTTCCCATCCCTACTATTTTTCATCAGGCCATAGGTTGAAAGTCTAGGATTTCCATCCTGCAATATTCCGAAGGACATGGTTTAAGAAATGCATGCAAAGTATGTGTCAGAAATTGATTTCAAATTAAGTAGAGAAAGTTTTACCTCATCAAATAAAATTCTGTAGGCATTAAGGTCGTGATAAAGAGCACGTCCTTTGCTTGTGCAGTATTCTAAAGCTTGTGCAAGATGTAGCACAACCCTTAACCTCATTGCCCATTTCATAGGGTGGGTTTCCCCTGATTAGAGAAAGTAATCAAGACACTCGTTATACAGGACACGTCAGAAGATACAACAAAAGGAGTTTTAGCTGCAAATCTACAGGCTACAGCATAGCAGTATATGCAAAGTAGACACAAGACATGCAAACCAACACATAGTGATCAAATCTTAATTCATTCTAGCTTTGGACAAATTGCATATATTGCTGGGAGATCTTTACAAATTTTATGACCATTTATGAATTAATATGACTTTCACACTCCCAAACACACTAAGACAAATAATCCCGGTGGCTGATTATTCAGAAATGGATAAAAATGGCTGGCCAAAGCCAGAAAATTATGGATGATTGAGCCTTACAATGAAAAAGGAGTTTTGCCAGTGTTTCGTTGGGCATATATTCTGCCACAAGCAACCTCTCATCACCTTCACAACAACAGCCAAGCAAATTGGACAATCTTTGGTTGCGAAGCTGACCAACTGACCTTGCTTCCTCCTGTTTTTATCCAAAAGAATATTCAGTCCAATGTACATGAGGGATGGAGCAGCAAGAAAGAGATATAATAGTGAAAAATCAAGAACAAGAAACAATATAATGATGCATTAAGCAATGGAAAATCTGTTCTAGCAACAATGCAAGAAGCTGCCAAATTAAGAACACATTACCATACATCAGTCAGAAGAGCCCATGGCTCTTTTTAGAGAAGAAAATTCACAATTATGCAAGGTATTTTCAACATATACAGCATGGGGAGACCATTGAGAGCCAGGATTATAGCATTGATTTTAACATTATCTGATGCAAAGCTTAAACTGATCAATTCAAAGCTTAAAGCCTAAATCTAACTAGCAAAGGCAAAGAGAGAAATTTTCCTTGTGCCATCAAGGCATCAAGATGAGGTCCTATAAGACTGATTCCCCTTTCTTAATGCCAGCCTACTACAGTTATTGTTACTCATACATATGACTGAAGAACATATATTTCAGAAATGACCAGGCATCATGTACTCACTTTTGTACATGCATGCAAAATTATTTCTGCAGAGGGAGAGAAAATAGAGGAAGAAGAGGGAAGGGGGGAATATTTTTGTAAAGAATTCTACCCAACTCTCTCACCAGCATTGGTATATTAAAGACCATATCATTCTTTACCACAAAAACAACAATTTCAATGGGAAGAGGGAAGGAGCAAAGGGTTTCATGAACTTTAAAACATTGAATAATATTAAGACTACCTGAAATTGGCGGGCATCAGGCCAAGCCATTCTGTTGAAGCGCTTAACAACAATTCTTCTCTGATTCTCCAGTTTCCCTTTATAGACAACATTTGGAGCCTTTTCCCCATGCTCGGAAACTATATTCTCCACTGCAAAACAAGATGTGGCATTTTTAAGTTGCTCAAATGTGAATTCGCAAAATGCAGGTACTTGCTCTAATTCACTCTTCTCTTCATTCTCTGCACAAAAAGGGTAATTCATGAGTACCACTCCAACATACTACAACATCCAAACAAACAAATCAGAACAATATTTAACTTCACCCCACCAATATTAGGAGCTTCAAGAACTGCTGCTTTAACTTGTGAATTCCAGCAACAAGGGGCTAACTTGGCACATTGAGCCCCCATGTCAATATGACAAAATAAGCATTTATATTATCAATCTGTCTCAAATACAAGGCTTCTCTCTAAACTATTACCCACATCAACTAAATAATGATTCTTTCAGCTTCAAAGAAATCAATTCAATTGCATTCTACGATCAACATCTACAGCAAAAGTCTGCTTTTCTGGCTGACTGGATTGATTTGTATGCACCTGAAAATTGTTGGAAATACAATTATTTCCTAAATAATATTTGTTCAGACTCAATGTATTATAGTTAGATATGAAGTCTTCTGTTAAACTATTATTGGGGCAGCAGAAGGGAAAATTCCTTTTTTTCATACAGGAAGGATTTAAAGACTAAAGTGAAATCCAAAATTGCAAAACATTTTTTTTTTTTTTAGAAAATAGAAATTTCATTCAATCAGTTTAAGCAATTACAATAGGATGAAAAAACAAACAAAAGCAGAGCATAACAAGAAACGACTATGCAGTCTGCTCCAACTACATAACCAAAGCCTAACAAAACACAACATAACCAGAGTAGCGGCTCCACTTCATCTACCAGACTTAGACTAAAGAGCATGACAAAATTGCGAAACTTGATCAGAATATAATGCTGTAGATATGATAAAAGTAACATTTTGGATAGTCTTCGCTTTCTTTCTTTCTTTTTCTTTCCTTTCTTTCCGTGCTAAGATTTGGAAAGTATTCCCTTGGTATTAGCAATCTGCATCTATGATATCAACTATTGGTCTATTGCCAGCAAAGTAGGCGGAAATTTAATGAACAAATATAATAAATGCTAAAAAGTGAATACATTCTAGTACCACTTAAATTAAATGTTGTCTAGTGTACCTTTAAAAGCTTTCTTCCTTCACTTTCTTCAAAATCTCGAGTCAATCTTATGAAAGATGCAAATCACAAAAGGCAGCACGATCCAAGACCTGAATATGCAAAAAGTCACCCGACTTACCTAAAGTGCTTAACAAGCTTCTTCTACAATACAAACTTGCTATCTGGGTATGTCTTTCTAAGCCAGGAAACGATCAAATAAATCCTTTTTCTCGATCCACTTCAGCTTCTTACAAAATGGAATTCTTCATTTCAAAAGCTCAAAAATGAATAAAAGAAAAAAAATCAAGTAAACCGAAAATCAGAAAACCAAGAAGTTTAACAACCTATAAGTTGAAGAGATCTATCTATGTAGAAGAAGAGCTTGGAAGTGTACTAAGTAAAATAAGTCTTTTCTCAAGAGAAAAACTTTCTTTTACATTAAAATAAATTAAAAAACCAATGATTTCCGACATGTCACGTATGTTTATTCAAAGCCAAAGAATCTTAACATTATTTTAAAAAGACTTTTTTTAATAGGATGAATGATTAATGTATATGAGAATTGGTGAAATTTTTGGGTGTTTTACTGTAACTTTATATATATTTAAAATTAAATCTAAAATTTAAAATTTTCAAAAGTTATCCTAAATAGAGTATTAACTATTTACCTATATATTTTTTTAATTAATTGTAACGTGTTTCAATTAAGTTTATATTTTTTAGAGTTTAAATTGATTTGTAAGTATTAGCAACAAATATATATATATATATAAGTGTTTTATTTGTGATATTTTTTAAAATTTTAAACTTTTTGTTTAATTTTTAATAATTAATGTATTTGTAGTGTAATATCTAAAAATTCATAAACACTTTAGTTATAATTAATATAATTTATTATCATTTTCTTTTTAAATAAATCTAATCGGATAATTCAACAAATAAATAACCTAAATGGAGTCCACGTGCCTCTCTTTTACGCTACCGTTTTCATTTTGTCCCAACAATGGAAGGAAACTAGGGTTTTCAATCGATCAGACGAAGACGAGGGTTGTCAATCGATAAAGCAGAGAAGAGGGTTGAAATTTAAATATTACAGGTGATACTATCTTTTTCTTATATACATGTTTGGGTTTTTGTATGAATATTTGGTTTTTTATTAATAAATAAATTAATTATTATAAATTGAAATTTATTACAAAAACATTATAATAAATTTTAATTTTAATTATAATTAAATTATTTATTTATTAATAATTATAATAATTTATGTTTTATAAGAGATAAAATTCTTACTACGTGGTCACATATCATAATTCTTTAAAAAATACTTATCAATATAAAAATTATAAAATTACACCATTAGTATCTTGGTTTATATAAGATTACATTATTATTTTTTTTGGTTAAATATTAAATAAAATATAATTAAAAATTAAAAATAATAAAATATAAGTTTATCATTTAAAAAAATTATTTATTAATGTTTTATAGTAATAATATTTGATCAAATTTGCCTTTCTATAATCGATTTAGACTAAATATTACTTATATTAAAACAACTTCATTTTATATATATATTATTATTATATATCATAATATTGAATTTTATAAATAAATATTTATTTATTTATTGATGAAAATATTTTTTTTAATTAATATTTTTTTTATTTAATTATAAAATTTTATAAATATATAATATATTTAAAAAAAATAAGAAAACATGATACGGGAGTTAGACGGGATGGAATGGTAATTCAAACCCCACGATACCCCACCAATGTCAAACTTAGAATTTTCTCATAGATTTTGATTTTCACGAAGCAAATTTACATCTCTAAAGGAAACTAAAGAACTAATTAAAATGTATCTCCTATTTGAATGGTATATTTTGGTTTAATCATACTGCATAATTCATATTTATAAATAATTTTTTATTTTTAATATTCCTCTATACTCAACATATTATCCATATTTCATTTTTCATATAATGTAAAAAAATATAGTTTTGACATGTCCAAAAATAACTTATATTTTTTCTTAATAACTTTAGCAATATACCTTTTTATAAAGAATTAAAACTAAAATAATATAAATATTTGAATCATAAAAAAAATTAAAATAAATCTTTACCGTTGGAACTAAATTAAATACTTATCTTATCTAGTTATAAAAATCACATTCTTTTCGAGACTATATTTGATTCTTAGAATTTGAAAGTAATTATAATAGGATTCAATGTAAAGAAAATATTTTTACTATTATAGTATTTAGTTTACTCATTAGAATGAAAAATAATGTATATTATCTTAATACTCATATATTCAGTAAATTTTAAATAATATTATTTAATTGTTATTTTCTTTGTCAAATAGAATATATTATTAAAAAAATATTTAATATTAAAAAATTTAAAAACAATAAAATATTTTTGATAATTTTTTCTTCCATATTATTTACAAAATAACATTTAAGTATTAATATATAGTAATAAATTTTTATTATTTATCCATCACATTAACACCGAATATCATATAATTAAATTTGAAAAAAGAGTTTTAGGTTTAAGATTTTAAGGTTTTATAGTTTTTAGGTTTATGATTTAGAGTTTAGTGTTTAAGATTTAAAGTTTTAGAATTTAAGATTTATGATTTGAAAATAAAATTGAAATAATATATTTTTACATAATAAAAAAATTGAATAATAATTCAATGTATTTTAAAAATTATTTATATTCAACCTTTATGATATAAACAAACATAAGAATATATAGAAATAATTATATTATAAGACTCATTTATTTTAATTAAACGTGATTTTAATCGATTTTATTTAATATTAAACAAAAAAGTTTTAGTTACAAATTTAACTAATAAAATCCATCATTCTTCTAAAAATAATGCACAGAGGGTATTTGTAATAGTTGTCAAAATATGGTATAAAAGTAAATGGTGAAATATTTGTACATGTATAATTTATTTTTTACATAAATATTCGAAAATAATAATATAAATTAGCTCACCTTACAATAGGATCTATAATAAGATTAAAATTGCTCTAGGCTTGTTTGGTTAAGTTTTATGGTATAATTGTTAAGAGTTAGGGCTTAAATTTTTTTTCATTTAAAGTTCACATTTTTACACATGCTATTATATGGTATCAAGTTGACTTTTTATATTTCTATATTTATGTTTTATTAGCGGGAGCATGGCACCAATGGAGCAGTGGTTGAATAGCTTTGAGGAATAAACCATTGAGTTTAGTAATTTTTAATTATAGTATTTAATTTTATAATTTTTAAAATATATACACTTTCATCTTGTGTATTTGGTGTAAAGTTGTACTTTAATTAATATTTTTAAATTTTTTTAATATTAAAAATATATATTTTAAAATTATAATACTAAAGCTACAAAATATCATGATTACTTAACCTTTATAATGTGACAACTTGACTGAATTATGTAGCTAATCCAATATATATATATATATATATATATATACTAAACTATTTAATATATTTTACATAAATGACGGTATAATAAATTTACTCACTAATTTTTTTATTTTTGTATAATTTAATCTTATTTTAAAAAAAATTAAAAATTACATCCATTTTAACAATTTATATCAAATTAAAACAAAATAGTTACAATTGCAAGCACGATTACAACTTTAGACAAACTCAATCCAAACCATACTAGAATTTATAAATATTATATATTTATCAATATAGCAATATTAACTTTGAATGATATTGTAATTTATAGAAAGAAAAAAAATTAAAAATAATATACTAATTCAAACAAAATGTAAGATATTTATCCATTTTCAACTTAATGAAATTCCAACCAAAAATTACATAAATTTATGAAATTATGTACCTTTTTTAAGATATATATAATTATTTATTTACGAAAAAGTTATTATTATACTGATATAATAAGATTAAAAAATTATCCTAAAAATTGCTTTATTTGTGTTATTATAAGAGATATATAAATGATTTAATTTTTAAAAATAATTAAGATACTTCAATTATATAATTTTAAAATTATATTATTAAAATGTTAAATTTTAAAAATCAAATAACTTATAATAATACAACCATTTAAATAATTAATCATATATACTAATAAAAATATAAAGATGTTTTATAATTTATAATCAAATAAACTCTTACGTTGCATCATTCTTACGAGTAAAGATTGATACATTGTAAGGTTTTGTAACATAACGAGTTGCACAAATTTTATTATCGAATTTACTGTTAGGAAATTTGGATAAAATGTTATAATCACAAATTTTCCCTCCCAAGATCTTCCTTAGTAAAATATCAAATAACAGATAAATATATAATACACAACACAAGAATTATAGTAGAAACTCCAAATTAGAGAAAAACCACTTTCGTTGTCAAAAGACAACCAAAGAAGAATTCACTACGTGGAAAATTGTTACAACCACACTCTCAATAATTTTCTCACACACCAAAAATACAAGAGCAACTACAAGCCCAAGAGAATTTTCCTACAAAATTCTCTCACTCGAGAACTTCTCATACAAGCTTTTCTCTATTTTTGGGATGATTATCAATGAAGAAATGAAGCCATATTTATAGCCTTCAAGTTCTCATTTCATATGCCAAACATTTCTTCATTCAACAAAATTAGGCTACCTAACTTTCCTATTCTTTATTCAAACAAGTTTAGGCACCTCCATCTTTGACAATATGGTAAGCCACCTTCCATGAATTTTCTTCTAAATTAGGCACCTCCTATTTTGACTAACAAACCTAATATTATTTTTAATCAATCATAACAATCTCCACCTTGATTAAAAATAAACATGGTTACCACTACAACACTATCTATTCTAAGAGTCATAATTCTTTACACCGAGAATTATCATACTCCACCATAAAGAGTAAACCCACATAGAATTAATCACCAATTCTAAGAATTTCACATCGGCTCATGTCGAAGAAAAAAAACTTGTTGAAATTTATGGTGCAACTCTCACACTTGGTTTTCCCGAGAGTTCATCAGCCATCGACATCATTTCCACCACACACCTTACATCTATACCAAGCCAATGCCTGTGTGCAAACTTGTGGACCCGCTACCAGTAATACACCCTCTTTCATGGCAATATTTAGAGACTAGCGACATACCATGATGATGTACACGCTCTTTTCAAAGAGCATCACTATAGTCTTTGAAAACAGACATACTATTAGCGTCACCATCGGTATTTGAGCTTCTTGCAGGATCAGCTCCACCCTTTGGACAATTTCTTTTGAGGTGCCCAAATTGTCCACACCCCAGCACACTATCTTCTTTTTCATGAAATTGTTTTTCTTTCGGTTGTCAGCTACCAATGCTAAGTTTTCAGGCGAAACATTTCTTTCACCACTCAGACTTTTTTCTTCAGAAAACAACTTGCTAGTAACTTCTGAAAAATTTATTTTCTCCTTTCCATGAATCAAGATAGGTTTCATGGGATCATAAGAAGATGGACGAGACCAGATGAGCCTTAAAGCTATATCTTCATCATCAAGTTTAACTCCAATGGTTTCCAGTTCAGAGACAATACCATTGAGAACACTTAGATGGTCAGACATAATAGTTCCTTCATTCATACGCAAAGTATGAAACTGCTCTTTCAAACACACCCGATTTGAAACGCCTTTTGCCTGATACAATTCTTCAAGCTTTTCCCAGAGTTCTTTGGCCATAGATATTCCATGCACATTTGTAAGAATATTTTTGGCCAAACAAAGCCGAATTGCACTTACAGCTCTTAGATCAAGATCTTCCCAATCTTCATCACTTATATTGGTTTTACTGGACTCAATACCAGTAACAAGGGCTGGTTTCCCCTTTAACGCCTTGTGTAACCCATATTGGATCAACAAATCTTTGACTTGTACTTGCCATAAGCCAAAATTGATTCTCCCATCAAATTTCTCAATGTCAATCTTGACTCCTGACATTTCTCCTTCTTTCTTTGAAATTGGCTCTGATACCAGTTGTTAGTAAATTTGGATAAAATGGTATAATCACAAATTCTCCCTCCCAAGATATTCCTTAGTAAAATATCAAATAACAGAGAAATAGATAATACACAATACAAGAATTATAGTGGAAACTCCAAATTAGAGAAAAACCACTTTCGTTGTCAAAAGACAACTAGAGAAAAATTCACTATGTGGAAAATTGTTACAACCACACTCTCAGTAATTTTCTCACACACCCAAAAGACAAGAGCAATTACAAGCCCAAGAGAATTTTCCCACAAAATTCCCTCACTCAAGAACTTCTCATACAAGCTTTTCTCTATTTTTGGGATGATAATCAATGAATAAATGAAGTCATATTTATAGCCTTCAAGTTCTTATTTCATATGTCAAACATTTCTTCATTCAACAAAATTAAGCTAAATAACTTTATTAAATTAGTAATTTTAAGTTTATCAGTGCATAATCTTTCATAAAACTCACAGAATCTTTTCCTAAAATCTTTCGTAAAACTCCCAGAATCTTTTCCTAAAACTCATTGAATATTTATTATATGACTAATGAAAGGACGGAATTGCATTACGTCGTTTAAGTTACATACATATATCATGAATGATTGCAGAAGGTGGTGTCAAAGTGGGATTGAAGGTGGCACAACCCACAAGAATGATGAAAAAGCTGATTCCATTTGTTATAGCCGTTGGCTTCAAACTTTACAGTAAAACAAAAGCATAAAAGCTCTTGGAAAAGGAAAAGGGAAAAAAAATACACAGATAAATTCAAAATTTGTGCACTAAATAAAATCCCAATTGTTACTTGTTTCGTGCATCTTTATGCATATATAAATAAAAGCAATTTACATTAATTATACTTACAAAGGCAACAATATCATTAAGTTGAGATTAATTATTAGCACACTTCTTTTGGGATTTCCATTGAGGAGAAATTAGATAGATCATCATCTAGTAATTTAGCATGAAAATGAAGATTAATTGAATTAAGTTTTCACAAAAAAACACAATTATTAAATACTTTTTCAAAGAACCAACATTATAATTAGTAGGTCAGAACTATTTACTTTAAAAATAATAAATAACATTATTCAATTTTTTAATGAAAAAAAATAAGTCCTCTACTTTTACCACAACACTTTATTTCTCTAAATTTATTTTTTAAACAAATTGTCTCTTTGACTTTATAATTTATAATCTTTATTTATATTTTGTGTTAATAATCAAACTAAGATAACTAAAAGGCTGCATCTTATTAGTATCAAACCACACAAGCTAAAATTTATCCATTATTTACAAGATGATGGATAAGAGGAAAGCCTATTCGGTATTAATTTTGTGTGATCGGGTCATATTAGCAAGGCAATAAATTGCATTATATAGAAGAAGGGTTGGAAAAGTTATTATTATTGTCCCAACTTCACTCTAATTTCTTTTATTAATTATTACGGATTCCAATTTAATACTTGATACATTTATAATAATCAATAAAAAAAATTAAGACCATTAGCATTAAAATCATCCTCTAAAAGTTCCCATTAAAATCATTTATATACGATCAAATCTAGCTTACACACATGGCCCCTAAAGTTAGACGAGGGCCAATCAAATTCGGGACAATCCAGCTGAAAACGATAAGTTAGCAATCGGCGCTAACACAAACGGCACGTCGTATTACCTGAGGCAAGTTTGGCGCTCTGGTCCAATCTCCGACTATTGAATTGGATCATAAACTAACACCAAACCTTCCATGAACCCTCTTTCACGCCTCTCACTCCTCAACAAATCACCTATACACCCACTTACATGCACAATTACCACTTTAACCCCCACTCCAACACGATTAAACCTCACTGAGCTGTTCACTCTAACTTGCGCCGGCAGTGGTGGACTTCTTATCCTACACCACTCACCAAATCCTCCATTCCCATTCTTCCTCCGCGTGTCGAGTCTCCAAAACGACATCTCGATCGCGTGGCTCGTATATGTAACCCCCAGCTGCACAAGACACCACCATACACCCTCATCCTGGAACATTTCTGCTCCTCAGCCACCCACACGCCTCCACAACGTACAAATCCATTGAACTAGCGTAAACATGAGCATCTGCCGGTGACGAACCAGCTTAATCAATCTCCCACGCCCCACCGATTTTCAATCCTCCGATTACATAGAACACACTGTCAACTGAAGTTCCAATGCAGCTATATCTACTTCTGAACGAGTGCGCAACCACGCTCCACTTGTCCGTCGCAAGATCGTACTATTCCACTAAAGTTAACCTAGATCCACCGCCGGCAACGTAGATCATACCTAAGACAGCAGCGACGGAAAAACTCCTCCGAGGGACTGACATCGGAGATTTGGAAATGACGGTACCGCACAATGTGTCGTAGAGAAGAGTGGCATTTGGGCCGATGAAGAAAATTCTATATCCAACGGAGGAGATGCGAGCATGGGAGGGGAGCCCGAGAAAGTTGGGATCTTGACAGAGAAAGGTGGAAGCTTTCCAGTTCCAGAGACTGGAATAAGCATTATCGTTATCGAAGCGAAGAGTAGCAGAGAAGAGATCGCCGGATTCGTTGGAAGAGAAAGCGAAGAGTACAATGGACCAAGGAGATTTCGGAGGTGAAGGAACGTCGGCGACAGAAGAAGACGAGCCCCGCGGCGACTGACGACGTTGTGGTGGTTCCGTGTCTGTCGACGTTGGGTGATCTAGTGGTGGGAATAGTGATGTGGTTTTGGGGTTCAGCGAAGCGAGATTTCACGAGCCAAGATAAGTGGCGAGAGTGACAGATCTCATTCAAGCATTTTGAAAATAAATTTTCTTTACGAAAAACCCTTCTGGGTTGGGTGATCTAATTAAATGGATCGGAGCAGAAAATATCCAAAGAATTGGAATTGGAATTCCAAGTATATTCTTTCTCTGCATTATACTTGTAAAAGTGATTTTACACTAGTATAAACGTATTCAATCTCTGAGCCAGTTTGCTATAATTTAAATAGGAGAGAAAACAAGGGAAAACAAAAGCAGAAACTTTTAACCTTGGCTTGTAAAATAATGACCGAAAATTAGATTATATGTTTTTTAAAGTTATACCGAAGGTATAGATTATTATATCAAAATAAATATATATTTTTTATTTTGAGATTAAAAATAAAATATGTTAATAATTTAATCATTTTAAGTATCAAAGTTATAGATTTTTTTTTTTCAAAACCCCAAATTAGAATTTGGTTGTTGAAATATTGAACGTCTTTCTTGCTATTGGTATTATTTATGCAGTTTGAACTAAGTTCATCGAATGTTGCTGTGCTGGGTAACGTATTTTTAAAATATTGAAGATAAAGACAAGAAAAATAAAAATGAAGGTGGGAGTGGACTTCAAGTAGGGAAGAAGAAGGTAAAGACGAAGTTGGTCTGCATTAGCTGAACAGGCCATGGAAATTGAAAACTGAAGTTATAGTACAATTAGATTTCATGGTGGAAAAATAAAGCATTTACATGTATATATATATATATATATATATATGAGCTCACTAAAAACATCTAGGTTGCTGCTCAATTTTAATCTCCAAAAGAACTCACGCTTTTAAGTGAAATGTTGTAGATTACTTCGCTTTCAACTGGGTTTTGAAACTCTAGCTTGCAATGATTCTTTTGAGTTCATATACTTAACAACGTTTATTTCAACAAGAAAAAAAATGTACGATATATTAAGTGATATAGTGGTGCTCTAATATGTTTTCTAAATTGAAAAACAGCTTATAAAGAATGCAAGACGACTTGGTTTTTTGGCTATTTGCGTGAGTATTTTGTTTGTTTTGTTTGAAAAATTTGAAGTTGAACCCAATATTTCCTTCTCCAAAAAGAAGCTAGCAAATTTTGTGAAAACTATCATTTAAAAATAACTTAAAAATATTTATGTTTTATAACTAAAAATAAAATACAAATTTTCAAAAACGTATTTAAAATTATAATCATTAATTAATTCTGTAATTAAATAATTAATCTTCTAAATCTACACATTTTCCTTAGATAATCATTTAGTTTTTTCTATATTCTTTTTAACAATGTAATGTTAGATAAAATTGTAATAATACATCTAATCTCATGATCATAACCACTATATATAAAGAGTTAATAATTTAATTTTTATTTTAACCTATTATTAAAATAGACATTAAAATTATGTCTCTACACATTAAATGTTCATACTCTATTAGATCATTAAAATTTAAATTATTTAAATCTTAACACATCACTTTTAAATAGATTTAACTTTATATGACATTATATAACACATAATTATTCATATATAGGCCTAATGTTTTATTAACGATCTAATAATCTCACACTTGAGTTACATATGTAACCTTATAATTATGTATTATAAAAAATAATTGTATAAGCTCAACTTTACTATCATTACCGAAATGTATCCATATCCAATCCACTCCATCAATTATACCAACATAGTATCAAAGCTGTGTTCGTTACATTTGTTGGAACTCAACTCATCAATAGTCACATAAATCTATATAATTGAATGACATAGATCATAATGTGAATGTGTAGCATGAAAACTTCATGCAATATAATCTTAACATACCTATTTCTAAGGGATTCAATCTTAAACCTTAGTGAGATCGATCCATAAACTAAATTTGAAAATGTGTTTATATTAAAGAAAAATTTAAAATTGCAAACTCCCACTAAAATTGAATATCCTAAAATGATATGACACACGTACGATCAATGTGCTTATGAAACATTTTGGGTGACAATCCCTTAATAAGCGAATCTACAATTATGGAGTTTGTATCGATTTGATCTATAGAAACCTATATACTTTGAACTCTTTCCTTAACAATCAGGAACTTGATCTTTATATGTTTTGACTTCGTCGAGCTCTTGTTGTTAGTGGAAGATAATATTGTTAACTTATTGTCACGAAATAACTTAAGTAGTATTCCAATACCATCTACTATACATAGCCCTAAGATAAAAAAAATTCCAACCATATTTCTCAATTGGATACCTCATAACATGCTATGAACTTTGCCTTTATGGTAGAAGGGGCTATAATAAAAGACTATTTATCATTCTTTTAGGAGATAGCACCCTGGCTAATAGCTAGATATAGCCCGATATAGATTTTATACTATCTTGGCATGCAAAAAAAATCAGAGTCAGTATACGTAATGATCTCAAGTTAATCTAACCTACAATATGTGAGCGTGTAGTTTTTTGTTCTTTGTAAGTACCCTAAGACATATTTTGATGCTTTCTAATAACCTATTCTTAGATTGCTTAAATATATGCCCAACATCCCAACAATGTACACAATATATGGATGTGTACCTTCGTGAGAATACATCAGACTCCCTACCGTTGATGCATAAAGAAATCTTGTGCATTTTTTTTTAATATTCTTAGGGCACTAATTGAGACTAAATTTGTCTCCTTTAGCAATAGGGGTATTACCATATTTGTAATTTTCTATGTCATATCTCTTGAGAAGTTTTACAATATAGCCTTTTTGTGATTATCATAAAATACTCTGTGAGTGATCCCAAAATATCTGTATACCTAATACAAAAGAGGCGTTACCAAGATCTTTAATCTTAAAATTCTTAGCTAGAAATTAATATATTGATTTCCTACAATAAGCCTATATCTTTGACGGCAAGCAAAATGACATTGACATATCAAACTAGAAAATATATATTTATTCTCACATAACTTACAATATATGCAATCATCGACCAAATTCATCTAAAAAACGAATGAGATGATCACTTGATGAAATTTGAAATACTATTATTGAAATGCTTGCTTGAGCCCATACGGGTATTTTTTAAGTTTGCAAATCATATTATTTAGGTCTCCTAACATAAAGTTTTCTAGTTGCATCATATAAATCATCTCATCAATGTTACCATCGAGAAACGACATCATTACATTCATCTGATGTAACCTAAGATTGAAGTGTGCTACCAATGCCATTATAATCCTGAAAGAGTCTTTCGAAGAAATTGGAGATAAAGTCTATTTATAGTTTATACCTTCTTTTTGTGGAAAGCTATCCATAATAAGACGAGCCTTATACCTATCTACATCGCCTTTTAAATCCCTTTTGGTCTTAAATATCCATCTATAACTAATGGGTTTCGTACCTTCTGGCAATGCGACAAGATCTCACACATCATTGTCCTTCATAGACTTAATCTTCTCATTTATGGAATCAATCTACTTTTGAGAGTTAGAACTTTTCATGTCTTGATGGAAGTTAATCGAATCTTCTTTCATCATTTCAATATCAAACTCATTATCTTAGGGAAATACTATATAATCATGTGGCACTACACTTTTCCTTTTATTGATTTGTTTCCCCTTATATAATTAACATAATTATTAACATTTGTAAAATCTAAGGGGTCTAAAATTTTGTCAACACAAGTTGTTTCATTCTCTGTCTAGAGATATGACCTAATCTCATGTGTCATAACGTAGCCAAATTTTCACTGGTTAATTTTCTTTTTATATCTTATGTACTTAATTACAACTTCTTCATCATTCTTCCTTTTCTTTCCCTTATCCTTGTACTTGGAGCTTGAGGTTAGTTGATTACTCTCTATCTTATCTTACTTCAACCTTTTCTATTTTTGAAAACTGTGTGAGATGAGCTCATTCAGAGACCCTCTTTTTTTAATAGTTTTAGCTCACCTTAAATTGACTAAATTGCATCGGAGGGGATATCAAAACCAAATGCACCAATAAGTCCTTAGAAAGTTCTAGCTTAAGTGCTTTCAACTTAAAAGTAAGATGAGACGTCTTCATGATGTACTCCTTAATATTGTTTTTGCCCATATACCTCGTTAAAATTAGACTTGTCAAGAGCATACCTATTTTATCCTTTTCATTCTTGACAAAACTATTTTCAATGTTCGCAAGAAAATCTTTAGCAGTAGTTATCTTTTCAGACATTGTGCCCATGAATGCTTCTGGAATTATTTTCTTCACGATTATCATACACATGCGATTTGATCTCTCTCCTTTTTCTTTTTCCTTCTTTTCATCTAAAGTACTCTTAACCATAAAAGATGTAGGAGAATCATCATTTCTCGCAAAATCCAAGTCCACGACTCCAGGAACTATCAAGAGGCTCTCTTCCTATGACTTAAAGTTGGTATCATGTAGCGTAGAAATATAGTTTATATTAACAATAATATTAGCAAGATTATTCATAATTGAATCCAAAAAACAATAAACAAACAAAATAAACTCACATAACTCTTTAAACCAAAATATTAAATTCAAACAAAGGTAAATCATATACTGAATACTTTATTAATATTTTTATCTTTAGACAACAATATTAATTTGTAAGTGATAACTTGGTCTAGTAATTAAACACTAAAAATAAGAACATTTCAAATAATAAATCTTCATTTTGGTGGAATTATTATTCACAAGTAAAAAAAGAATAATCATCGCACATTTATTACCATAGGTGTACATGCAATTCTATCAAATATCAACATTCTTTTGGGCCATTCATATTCACACAAGTTACATGCACATAACTATTTATATTCTAAAATAAATTAATTTTCACGAGAGATAACAATTTAGGCATATGTCATTTTAATTAATTCATCTTAAAATATATATAAAGCTCTCTTAGTGTGGATCATATAGAGAAAAATCATCTTTTTAGGATGTCATAAAAATACTTTAGCTTGATTCTATGGACGTAGCTAGAAAATAGTGAAACAAGCTAAATGTATAGATATGTCCATAGAATGAGGCTAAAGTATTTTTATGACATCTTAAAAAGATGATTTTTTTCTATTACTCACACTAAGAGAGCTTTATATATATTCTTTGTTTAATCTTACTCATATATTTATTTGTTTAGTGGCCGTGGAAAATTCTATTGAGATTTGAAATTCTTTATTCAAACTATGAGTTTTCATAAAGACACGATGATCACTCACTCTTACATGAGAAAGGTTTGATGATGTTTACATTTGTCAAATTTATTTAAAAATTGACTTCTTGCTTTAAGAATTAACTTTATTTAGCTTATATTTACTAGTATTTTTGTTTTGTAATTAACTAGTTATTGTAATATAATATATGTGTGTGAGGATTTGTATTATCTACATTAACTTTTTACATGCTTTAGTTATTCATTTAGTATTAATTTATAGTGTTAATTTATCATTTATTCTCAAGACTAATTATATTAATATTGTTTCCTTCATTTTTAGTGTTTCATATAATATTGTTTGAACTAATGAGCTTTAATTATTAAATATATTTTTTCATTTATAAAAATATTTAATTAATTAAAAAATATAATTAATAATTCGAGTTAGTTCATACTAACTCTTTTGTGATTGATTTGGGTTTTGGTTCAGGTCATGTTAAATTTGAATTGAGTTAGAGTTGGGTCAATTTAGATTAACTCGAATGAACACAACTCTCACAAATTATTACTCTTAATATAAACACACCAATATTAGAATTTAAAATTATATCAATACTTTTATCAAAATTAAACATAAAACTGGATCAAAGCAGTTCAATTCCAATCAAACATGGTCAATGTCAATCAACATTGGTTAATAACGATCAACGTTGGTCAAATTCAATCAAACATGAACAATTCTAATTGAATCAAAGCTTATTGATCATAAAATATATATCTATATTTTGACCCATTAATCAAAATCTATATCTTTAAGCTCATAAAAGTTTTATTTAAGTATATAAAATATTCGTGGGTTTTTAAAAATATCAATAGGTTTTAAAAAGACTACTTTTAAGCTTTAATATACTTTTAAGCTTTATCAATAATTTATTTACTGTTAAAATTATTTTTGAGTTTTAAAAAAATCTCAGTTTTTTTTTAAATTATATAGTAATCAAAACCTTAATTGTAAGATAAAGAAAATTTTAATTGTAATACCAAAATGAAGTCCTAGTTGTTATACCAAAATGAAGGCGTAGTTGTACTACTAAAATATATTTATATTAACAACTTTTGCTGCTATTTTTTAATTATGCAATAATTAAAACTTTAATTACAATATAAACACATCATTAATTATAACACCAAAAGGAAACCTAACTGATAAAAACTGACGCCGCAACAATATTATTGCCAACTATTACTTCAAATGGAAGAAAGCAACCTGTCACGTCCCGCCCAAACTGCCCTTAAAAATTCAAATGTTAGCTGCCTAAAGGATCTAAACACATGGAAAGTTCTAGAGTTGCCTAGAGAAGTCTAGAAAGGGCTAGAGTTGGACGGACTCAACTCAAGCTTGAAGACCCTAGAATGTTCTAGAGCACACTGGAGAGTGCTAGAATGGGCTGGAATATTCTAGAACATGCCGGATGGTTCGGGAAGGATGTAGAAGCCGCTGAAAGCTTACGAAACATCCTGGAACGTGCATGAAGGAACTAGACAAACCTAGAAGACTCTAGAGTTGGCTAGAAAGTCCTAGAGCCTTGTGACACATTGTACATAAACCTAGAACACTCTTGTATATTCTAGGCTTAGAATTATCTAGAAAGTGGTGGCACATTCTTAAGCTTAGAAGCCACACTATAAATAGACCTATTGGTCTTCATTTGCATTCATCTTGGAAATTCCTAACAATCCTTGGAAATCTTGGGAATTCTTAGCATTTGTAACATAAACTCTCTCTAGAGCAATACAAAGCATTCTTTGCAAACTCTTTCTATTCTCTTTGGAGTTACATTTTGGATTCAAAGGCAGGCTTAGTGCAACAGACGGTGCTAAGTGCCGCACGATCGATACTTGAAAGATTAAGGTCGTGATAATTGGTATCAGAGCTTTCGGTTTAAACAATCTTACTCTTGGCATAATGAAGAACGTTGCTCCATCTACTCTAAGCGTTGATGTTCCACCTATGGAACGTGGACGTGAGGAAACACGGAAACCATCGAAGGAATCTCGAGCCAAGTCGAAAGACATGCTTTCTAGCTTGGAGGCACGAGTTGGGAGTGCAAGCAGATGCCCAGAGAAGTCAAGACCGAAAGGGACAACTTAGAGGAACGCTTGCAATGGCTCGGGAGTGCCGAGGATGCGGAGATCCACGCACGGTTAAGATGTCACCAACGAGCAGATGGCGGGCTAAGGTAAAGAGATCACGGGTTCGAAAGTCGAACTTGCTGCTGCAAGGTGTTAGATCTCATCCAAAGAGAACTCGCAAATGTCTTGCTTGTAGGCCGAGGATACGGTGGTGCGATCTAGCTCTATAAGCGGATACGGCCGCGGAACCAGCACAGCCCACCGTCATTGAGGTTAAGAGGGGCCGGATGTTCCCAAGCCTAAGACCTGTCAACGGTGTTAGGGAATGCTAGTGAAGGGAGAACTTCCTACGGGCTGGAACAATACTTTAGGCCATCGCATAATCCGACCATGCCGGCCAAAGAAGATCCGAACCGCTACCATGTGACTTGACCGACACCGCCATGTCAGGCCATACGAGAAGGAGATACGGGACGTGCAACCAGGGCTCGCACAATTGACACCTTTCAAGATTTCGGTGCGAGTTCAAAATGCGCTCTTCCTCAGTAAACGCCGAGAGGTAAAGGGCCGATCATGATAATCGAAGCAAACGGGTAGCATATGGACTACATGTGGAAGGAGTTCACAACCTTGTTGCTAGAAGTCCCCAACACATCTTAAAAGGATGCCCTATTCTTATTCATGGATGGTCTCCAATCACGGGCTAATCCGGGAGCTCAAGCGACGTGGTGTCCAAGACTTGTCTTCGCCATCGCAACCGTGGAAAGTTTTACTCGACTACTTCCACAAATGCAAGGAGAGCCCAAAAAGCCTCTGATAAAAAGTTTGAAGGAGAGAATAGTAAATTCGAGGCCATGTCAAAAATAAGGGTTCCAAAAATCATAAAGGTAGCTCCTCATTCAAGCCACTCGGATAAGGAAGGAAAAGCGGAGGATCGTGTGCCCTCAAGCCCCGTGTAACATGCTTCATATGCGATGGACCGTATCGGGGCACGAGAATTTCCGAAAAGAAAGGCCCCGAAGGCCTTAGTTGCTTTCACTCACGACCGTACGGGAGGCGAGTCCGACGCAGTGCAGCACGGGTTCTCAGGCCTACTTGGTGCAAGCGTAACGCCCCAGCACTTCCCTAAAGTGCTTAATGCACGTGGATGCCACCATTAACGGGAAGGTTACCAAAGCATTGGTCGACACTGTGTATCTTACAACTTTGTTTCAATGGAAGAAGTGTTAGAGACTCTACCGAAGATTGTCAATGGAGTGGTTCTCTTCAAGGCAAGCTTAACTCAAGAAGACTACCATTGGCAATGGAGCCTGCCGAGGAAAGTTAAGGTCGGGCCTTTGCACGGAATGGGCCGTTGGACTTATCTCATAGCCGCGGATGACTTCACAGCTTGTATTCTGGGACATAGAGTTCTGGACCGTGCGGCTTTCGGTACCACGCTTCAAACTATACGTGTATCACGATGGTACGGGCGTGCGCATGTGCCGACGCGAAAGGACCATCAAACCTACTATCCAAGCTCTCTCGCTCGCTTCACCAAAAAGGGATTGAAGAGGGACGAAGATAGTTACTTGGCCATCTTAAAAGAATACGACGATATGAGACGTTATCAAAGCCAAGATTGCCAACTAAGGCAAGTCGTTCCTAGATAAGTTCCAAGATGTAATGTCAAGCATTACCCAAATGGTTACCGCCGAGGGAGGTAGCACTCATGAAATGTAGGCCGGAACCCCAAGACTGCATCACCAAAGAATTTGAGCTCATATCGATGGCAAACCCGTAGCTACAGACCGCGGAAGCAACTCGACGAATTGCCGGATGTCGGCTTCATAAGGCCCTCCAAAGCCTCATTTGGTGCCCCTAGCTATTCCAAAAGAAGCGATGGCTCGCCGCGAACGTGCACGATTATAAAGCTCTAAATAAGATCACGGCCAAGAACAAGTATCCTATCCCTCTTATCACGATTTGTTTTGATCAATCGGGAGCTGCAAGATACTTCACAAAATTGGACCTACGATCGGATACTACCAGTGCACGCATAGCCAAGGAGACGAGCCCAAGACTACTCAGGTGACCAGTACGATGCCTACGAGTTCCTTGTTATGCCATTCGGCCTCACAAATGCACCGCCCACCTTCTCGCACTTCGATGAACAAGATTTTTCCATCCCTACCTCGACCGATTCGTGGTAGAGATATCTCGATGACATCAGGATCTATAGTCGACTACGTGAAGAACATCTAGAGCATTCAAGGCGTGTTCGAGGTCCATGGAAAATGATCTATACGTTAAGAAGGATAAATGTTTCTTTGCCCAAGATGAGGCGATGTTCCTTGGGGCATAGATAAAGGACGGAGAACTCACGACGGAGTCTAAGTGAAAGCCATCCAAGAACGGGAACCTCTTACCAAGGTTCCCGAGTTAAGATCTTTTCTGACCAGGAACTACTATATAAGGTTTATCAAGTCCTACTCACCAGAAGTACCTCACTCACTAACTTACTCAAAAAGAACAAAAGGTCAGAATGGACAAGTGAATGCCAAGCCTCGTTTGAAAACTTGAAGAAGGCCGTTAGCGAAGAACCGATGTTTTGCCTACTGCGTCTACCAAGAGGTACGAGCCGCATACACGATGCATCGATTTTTTCCATTGGAAGAGTATCACGCAGAAGTGGCGTCCGATAGCTTACGAGAGCCGCAAGCTTAACGACACCGAACGCCGCTACACCGTGCGGCAGAGAAGGAAATGACAACCGTCATTCATTTCCTAAGGTGCGGCGACACTACTTATCGGGTTCTCATTTCGTTATCACGACGACATAACGGCAACAACAGTTACCTGCACTCAAAAGAAGCCGAGTCCCAAGCAAGCTCGATGGCGTGATTTCGCGTAGTTTGACTACAAAGCTGCAGATAAGCCCGATAAGGCCAACGTGGTGGCCGATGCGTCGAGTCAAAAGACTCGCATAGCAGCCTTTTGGGTGCCAAGTAGCCCCATCGGAAAAGACAGGCCATGGTTAAAGCATGACGCCTTGTTCAAAATCTCCTCGCTTCATCGCCGAAGTGGAAGACGAGACGATTTTGGCCGAGTAACTGACTACTATACGCCAAGCGCAGTCGTATCTTCGTGCCAAAACGGGAAAGCGGGAAGGAGCTTATCAAGGAATGTCATGATTCCATGGGCCGGACACCCAGGAACGAGGCGCACCTCGCTTTCGATCAAATCCATCTACTATCGGGCCTCAACTTCGGGACGATGTCGAAGCTTACGGTGGAAGACTCGCCTTGTATGTCAACAAGACAAGATAGAGCAAGATGCACCCGGAGGATCAGAGTCAGCCGCCCATTCCGCAGAGACCACGAGAGTGTCTCTACGGATTTCATCACTTGATTGCCAAAATCGCAGGCTTGGGCAAGATTATCAGGGTGATCGATCGCTTCACAGAATATGCAACATTCATCCCCGCCTCAACGGATTACACGCAGAGATTTGAGACTCGCACGCTGTTCTTAAACATGTTACGGCACGGGGATTCCATCCAATATAGTGAAGGATCGAGACCCACGATTCACAGGAAATTTTGTATGGAATTGTTCAAGTCATGCTTGACGGGATCGACTCTGAATTTCTCTACCGCCATCCCCAAAGCGATGCATGACACTTGAGCGTGCCAATGCATTCACGAGTTGTATCTCAGCACTTTCAGAATGCCAATCAACAGGATCGCGGGTGTACTGCTGACGTAGCCCAATTTCCGTATAATTCGCAGCAGGCTTTGCACCTCACCGCAGCAGTCCCTTTGAGATTGTCCCTGGAGATTGTCACGGGCAAAGAACCCACGACTCCCATGCCTCGCCACGAGTTACGGCTGGAAGAGCTACGTCGCCTTCAAGTTTTCCAAGGCTCGGCATGAACAAGTGAACTGCTCGAGCCTATTTACATAAGGCGTCAAGAAGATGAAGAAATTAGTGACAAGAAGAGAGGATGGTAGAGTTTCTAAGGTGATTTCGTCCCCGGTGAAACTATCGCCTAACAATTCAAGTCCTCGCGAAGGTTTATAAAGTGGTCAAGGCCGAAATACGAGTGGACCATTTCCCGTCCTCAAGAAAGCCTGATTCAAAGGCAGTGCTTAAGGCAACGAATCTGCCAAGCAAGTGCCGCACGATCGATACTTGAAAGATTAAGGTCGTGACAAACCGCTATGTTACACGAGATGCCATATAGTAATAAAATTCATATTTAAAGATGAATAACTATCTTGATTCATTACTTCTTCTTTTTTAATATAAAATAAATTATAAAAGAAAAAATCCTTTATTAAATTTGAATTTATTTTTAAACATAAACAATATTAATTTTTTATATTGAAGTATATCTAATGGTAGAAAAATTTATATATCAAATTCAAGACAAAGAATATCACAATTATAAATTATTCTTAGATATGAAATTATAATTTTAAAAGATAATCCTAATTATTTTTAAATTTGATAATAACAAAACAAAATCATTAGATCTAAAACATCAAAATTATTATAAACAAAATTAATTATTAATGATTAAACATGAAAAAACTATGATATCACCTGTTAAAATAAAATAATGTTTGATAAAAACAATTACCTAAAAATAACATAAAAATACTTATGCTATATCAATAATAATCAAATATAAATATATAAAAACGTTCTTGAATCTATAATCAATATATGTGATATAAAGAACAATTAGTATATATGTAGTTAATAATTTAATTTATGTTTTAATTTCATGGTTAAAATTTACATTAATTTTTATCTCTCTATATTAAAGGTTTAAATTATATTAAATACATTAAAAATTAAATTATTTAAACTAATAATAAGTAACACATAACTATTTATATATATATAATTCATAGATTAAGTCTCCAACAAATTATGCTATCAATTTTCTAAAGAAAACTTAGCATCATATTAAGGTCACTATTGACTTACACCACATAAGTTTAAATGAAACAAAAAGAGTTTGTCTTGAGTCATTACAAGTGTTGTTCGTTGATATATATAAGGAGAGGGTCTGAATCTATGTTTTTGAAAAACATGATTTTCAGAGTGATGATTGAGTATTTTCGGTCGTGCGCTGTTAAATTTTTGAGAACTTGGATGTGGTTTTCACGTACCAGCTGTGTCGATGAAATAGTTGGTTGGAAAGTTCATGATTTTAGATATTTGCGAGCTGTTACATGCAAGAAATTTAGATTTTTAAAGCATCTAATATCAAAGATTTTAAATTTATATTACAAATATATAAAGCCACGGTTTACTTTTAATATATTTTGACATCATCATTATTTTTGTTTTTTTTTTCTTTTTTCAGTTAATAAAATTTAAAGATTAAATTTTTAAAATATCATTTTTACATAACAATAATATAAAGACTGTTAATTTATACTATCAATTTAAAAATTAAATTTTTAAATATCATTTTAACAATAACAATACCAATAATCTTATACTTTTGAATATTTCGATATATATTTACTATTTGATTATAAAATTATGATTAAGTTTCAATATCATTGTTTTTATTTATACATAACGTTATAAAAATAATGATAGTATGTGATCTTATATTTTTTTTTCTTTTTTTAGTTAAAAAATTTATACAATTTAATTTTTAAAATATTATTTATACACGAATTTAATATCATTACTTTAAATTTATATTATGAATTTAATAAATTAAAATTTTATTATAATATGTATAATGATAATACCAAAACTTGATCATACGTTTTTGAATATGACACTCTATATTTATCAATTTACTATAAAATTATGACTAATTATTTTTAAAGCCAATAAATTTAAAAAAGTTAAATTTTTAAAATACTATTTATGTAAAAATTAAATTGTTATTGTACTATTTATACGTAATGATAATATCAAAACTCCTAATTTATATTATGAGTTTAAGAAATTGGATTTCTAAATGGTGATAAATATAATGAAAATATTAAGACTTGTACTTATGTTTTTTAACGTGGTATTCTACATTTATCACTAAATTATAAGATTATGACATTTTTTAAGTTAATAAATTTTTAAAAAATAGATTTGTAAGGCAACATTTATATACAATAATAGTATCAAAATTTTTAAATGTAACGTCTATAATGACAATACCATTACTTGAACTTATACTTTTTAATGTAACACTTTACATTTATCATTTTTCTAAAAATTATACCCAAATAATTCTTTTATTTGTTAACTACTTAAATAAGTTGTATTTTTACTATGTTTTTTTACTTCATTTTTTTTATTTTCTCACGTGCCAAATTTTTAATAATAAAATGTGTATAATAATAATAATAATAATATCAACATTTAAATTTATACTTTATGTAGGGCAATCTACGTTATCAAGTCACTATGAAGTTGTGATATTTTTTTTATCTAACTCATTTATTAAATAAAGAGAAAAATATTATAAAAATCTCTTAAATTACGTTATTTATATGTTTGGTTCATTAAATTAAAAATGATGTTATTTAGTCCTTTAACTTTTATAAAAATAACCAATTAAATATAAATTATATTACTTTAATAATTTTTATTAAAATATTTTTTTTATCAAGTGATTAAACACGATTAAAATATGAGTCTTTAATAATAGTAAAGTCACAGTTAACATAAAAAAATTCACAAAATATCAATTTTTTAATACTTGTTAACTACTAATATTTTAGTTTAATATTTTATTAATTTTTAATGTTTTTTAAAAAATAAAAAATTTATTTAAATAATATTTTATTTGAATTTTATTATTATTTATTTTTTAAATTATTTTGTATTAAGTTTTACTTTTATTATTATTAAATACTCATATTTTAATTAATTTATAGAAAATAATATTTTAAATAAAAAATTATTAAAATAATATAAATTATCTTTAATTGATCAATTTTACAAAACAAAGTTAGCAGATGATAATATTTCTAATATGAGAGATTAAATACTACGAATGATCTAATTTAAGTGACTTATGTCTCACATCATTCTTAATTAAATATACTTAAATAATTTAAGTTTTTATCGTTGGCGTAATTTCTTTTTTTAAAGTTCAATTTATACAATAAATTTTAAAAATTTAATTTTTAAATCACTATTTATACATAATAATAATAATATAAATACTCTTAAATTTACATTAAGAATTCAAAAATTAAACTTTTAAATATAATGGTTTTGTGTCGCATGATCTTCTATTTGAGTTAATAAAATTTAAAAAGTGGATTTTTTAAATAATATTTATATATAATGATAATATCAATACTTTTAAATTTATACAATAAATTTAAAAAGTTAAATTTTTAAATGTAACGTGTATAATAACAATATCAATATACAATATCAATATTTGAACTTAAATATTATATAATATATTATACACTTATAAAATAAATATAAAATTATGATTATTTGTTTTATCTAATTTATATATGAATTAAAGTAAATTTAAATTTATATTTATAATATTATCGCTTTGAGTTTGTAGTTTTTTTTAATTAGTGATTTAAATTAGTTTTGAATATTTTTTAACAATAAAATATTCAAATAAATGTACACACATTTTATACAAATAATGCAAAAAAATCAAATTATATTAAAATATATATGCGATGATATAGTAAACTTATTAATTCAATTAACTCAAAAACTCTTTCATTGTCCTTTTATCAATAGTAATTATGATTGAACCTAGCATTGACTGATTGACATCATAACAAATTAGTTTCCGCCATATCACATGGAAAGATGAACAGAGTGTCAATGGTGTTATAAAGGTAAATCACTTTACATGGTAGATAATAAATGGTTATGAATGATTAGCTAATAAAATGATTAAAAATTAAAATGATAACAGTAAAATTGATTTTAAAAATTAATGAATTATTTTAACAAATTTCTGATAATTAGCATTTAAAAAAAAATAATTTGTCGATATGGTGGCAGGTCAATTTTTTTTTTCAAACATATTATGAGATTCTTTTCTTTTAGATGTCCTTTCTGTTTCGATAGAAAAAAAATACAGTCAAAACAATACTCGCTCAGTCGCCCTATCATAAATTTCGTAATTAAATGGCACTAGTCAACAATTTAGGTTGAGGGCGCCCCACCAATAGACATAATATTTGCTACTTGACACTTGAAAAAATAATAAAAATAAAATCGTATATTATAATTATTAAATAAATTTAATATATCATTTTATATTAAAAATTATTAAATAAAATAAAATTTAAATTAAATTATAATTACTTAAATATATTTAATTTTAAATATCTGTTTAAATTTTAATAATAATATTATATTTATTATTATAAATTTTAAATGTTTTATTTTTATAATTTTTTAATATATTTTTATGTTAAGATATAAAAATAAAAAAAAGTTTAGTTTAAAAAAAAGGGGAGAAAAGAGAGGTTAAGTTGTTGATTTTTTTAATAAGCAATACCACAATTCAAATCCATCCAAACTAGACTTTGGAATGCACGGTAGAAGAAGAATAAGTAAACACATGTTTTTTATTTATCAATATTGGATATAAATTTATGTGTTTGTAATATTTCTCATGGTTTTGGGAGTAAGTGAGAACTTCTTTTAATGAGATGAAACTACGTAGATATTTTAGTTATTTTAAAAAATTATAAATATATTATCATAAAATTTGTAATAATAAAAATAATTTTTAATGACATTAAATAAATTTTATTTAAATAATGTTTATTTTTTGACACGAGAAAAATACTCTTTTCTAAACTCGCCTTTTAGTTTCATGCTCATTCTTAATTTGATCCAATACTAGCTTCCCAATTTCTTCAATGTCTCTTTCGATATTTTTTAGATCTTAGACCTAACCTTCCTTTACTTGTTCTTATAATAGATTTTTTTTAAGCAAATTGACTTCAAACCTAAACTTTGAAGTTTGATCAAGAATGAACAAAATTCGCTTGTGTTAAATGTTTGAAAACTTGTCAACCTTGATGTTTTCTTGTTTGTTTAAGTTTTTTTTAAGTGTGTGTGAAAGATTTGGTCTAAGAATGATATCATTGAGTTTGCAAAAAATAAGCTTATACTAAAGAATGATAATGATAATTACATATCATCGTCAAAGGGTCACGTTCTAATAGATCTATTATTTAAACAATCACTTAATAGACTCGTTTATAAGTTATTTGGACATATGTTATAGGTGTTTAGGTGATTTGGGTGAAATACAAGAAATGATTAAAGAAAAATTTTAATTTAGAAAGTATAATTGATCAAATGTCATATTTATTCAACGAGGCGCATTAATTACAAAATATAAATTTTTAAATGCGAAATATTATTAGGTCAAAATGGGCTCAAGAGTTATTGTCATGAATGTGAAAAAAATTTGATTCAAAAAATTAAAGGCGTGACATGATTTAGAGCGTATCGCAACATGAAACTCTCAAGATAATTTATTTTCCTAGTTTTTTTAGACTGCGTTGCGGCATAAATTTATTATTTCATATGTTTTGACCTATTCAAAGTTTGATGAATTTTTTAATTAGTTTTTTCTTTAAGGTTTTATTTTTGATTGTATATAGTTATTTATGTAGCTATCAAACATAACTCAACTTATAATATATATTTTTTAATCAAAGTTAAGAGCTTTTTAACTTTACTGTTCCTTTTCAAAACGACTTGTTAAGAAATCTACAACTTTTGTGTCATCTTATCACCGTTAGATCTTTAGTGTGTAATATCCATAGAATTAATGTGATGCTACCAATAACAATATTAACTTTTTAGGATTTTTTTAAATTTTTCATTGGGTCTTTGGCGATTTCTCTTGGAGTTTTCAAACTACTTCGTGTATGTGGATTTTTAGGTTCTAGATCACGAGTTTGTATCAAATAGCCTATTTATTGTAAAATGATTGATTCCAACTGATACGCTTGGTAAGTTTTCGAATATTTGGAAGTTCACAATTGTATGTTGCCTACCATTCTCTTATATATGGGTACTAATGCCATTGAAAATATGATAACGATTGCAATTGAAAATGATTTTATGGATGATATTGGTAGACGAAAAAATAAGTTGTTAGTTGTATGAATAAGTCACACGTTAAAAAATATATAAATAATAAATTGGGTATATAGTTGGAATGAATTATACCTAAGGTGATTTTCTAAAGTATGCTATCAAATTTAAATAAGTATTTAAGAGTTGGATGTTTAATATGTATTGGTATTTCTTGATTTGAATTAGTGTATGTTGTTAGTGTAATGGTTTTTGTCAAATTATTGTTTCTGTATTTTTGTATTTCTCTGTTCTAGTTTCTCTATACAAGAGTATAGTATTTGTATACTAAGAAAAACGGAAAGGAAACAAATTACAACATTATTAATTTTCACTATTATTCTTGTCTATCACATTTGCTTGTTATCTGTCATATTTTACTGCAGTGTTGTCTGTCACACAAATCAAATGCCAACACTCCTCCTCAAGGTGGAGCATATTTGTCTCTTATGCCCAACTTGTCAAGTGAGTTTTAGAAGTTCTTTGCAGACACAGATTTTGTGAGTATATCAGCCAATTGATCTTCTGATTTAACAAATGGAAGTTGAATAATTTTTTCTTCAAGATTCTATTTGATGAAGTTTCGATCCACTTCAACATGATTTGTGCGATCATGTTGGACTAGATTGTGGGAGATGGCAATGGTTGCTTTGTTATCACAAAATAAGGTCATTTCAGTGTTAGGAGCAACACCAATCCCAGTTAGAAGTTTTTTCAACCAAAGGAGCTCACATATTTCCTTGACCATTTCTCAAAATTTAGCTTCAGCGCTAGATAAGGCAACTACCTTTTGCTTCTTGCTCCTCCATGTAACCAGATTACCCACCACAAAAGTAAAGTACCCAGTAGTAGATTTCATATCCTTGATATTCCCTGCCCAGTCTGAATCTGTATATCCAACGACTTCCAATTGACCATTCCTTGAAAACATAAGTCCTTTTTCCAGGGGAGGATTTTAAATAACGAAGTATTCACATGACGGCATCCATATGGTCTTCACTTGGGTAGTGCATGAACTGACTCAAGACACTCACAACATAAGCAATATCAGGTCGAGTATGAGATAAATATATGAGTTTACCTACTAACCGTTGATATCTCTATTTATCTGCTGGTACTTGGTCCACATATTCTCTGAGTTTATGATTTTGAACTATTGGAATATCGACAGGTTTACAATCTAGTAGTCCTGCCTCTGCTAGTAGGTCCAGAGTATATTTCCTTTGGGAAAGACATATGCCTTGTTTTGATCTTGTTACCTAAATACCTAAGACGTATTTGAGCCCTCCTAAATTCTTCATTTCAAACTCATTTGACAGTTGTTCTTGAAGCTTAGAGATTTCTTCTTTATCATCCCCTGTAATGATTATGTCATCTACATAGACTATAAGGGTTGTTATCTTCCCTGATCAATGTTTTAGGAAAAGAGTATGATTAGAGTTGCTTTGTTGGAAACCATATTTCTTCATTGCTGAACTCAACCTACCAAAACATGCTCGATGTGATTGTTTTAGTCCATACAATGCTCGTTGTAATCTACATGCAGTTTCTTTTCCTGATGTAACAGTATATCCTGGTGGGATATCCATGTAAATCTCTTCTTCAAGATCACCATGAAGGAAGGCATTTTTTACGTCAAGTTGGTGCAATGGCCAATCTAAATTTGCCGCAAGAGATAACAAAACTCTAACGGTTTTTAGTTTTGCCACTGGTAAGAAGGTTTCTTGATAATCTATCCCGTGTTTCTGTGTATATCCTTTTGCTACAAGCCTTGCCTTGTATCGATCAACTAACCCATCTGCTTTATACTTAATGGAGAAAATCCACTTGCATCCTACCATTTTCCTCCCTTGAGGTAACTCGCTTAACACCCATGTGTTATTCTTCTACAATGCCTCAAATTCCTCTTTTATAGCTTGAGCCTATTTTGGATCAGATAAGGCTTCTTCAATGCTACTTGAAATTTGACACGAGGAGAGTGTTTGTACAAATTCCCTGATAGGTTTTGATAACCTTTGAGTAGATACATAATTTGCTATTGGATACTTGGATTATCATTCTTCTCTTTCTGGGGAATATCGATTTGGAGGTTTGCCTCGATTGTGTCTGAAAGGTAAAACATAACCAACAAATGTATCTATAGCATTAGTTTGTAAAGGTGTGATAGGATAACTTACCTCAGGAGTATTCTCAGTAGAAGGATCATTGGGTAGTAGAGAGTGGAGGGGTACATCAACCACTTCATCTTCTGGAGATTCAATTACTACTTCAGCTTCAATTCTTGGAAGTTCAAGCTCGGGTCTGGATACTGGCTCCTCCATATTATTGGCATGATCCGAGTATGTTGGATCATTACTAGTGTCTAATATTTCAACATCAAGCCAATTTCTTTCTTCACCATAACTCTCCTCCTGAAGAGTGTAATTGGATACCAATGATGGGAAAAAACATTCTGATTCGAGGAAAGTGACATCCATGGTAATATAGGTTCTTTTAGTAATTGGATCATAGCATCGGTAACCCTTTTTTTGTATGCCATATCCCAAGAATACACATCGGACAGCACATGGATCCAGCTTAGTTCGTTGATTTTTGTGGAGGTGGACAAAAACAACACATCCAAATATGCGGGGTGGAAGCATCAAAATAGTAGGCAGGGGGACATGATCGGATAATACCTTTAATGGAGTCTGAAATTGTAAGGTCTTTATGGGCATGCAATTCAGTAGATACATAGCTTTAGTAATAGCATCACTCTAGTATCTACTAGGCATATGTGCACTGATTAGTAAGGCCCGGGCAGTTTCTAAAATATGTCTATTCTTCCTCTCTGTAGTCCTATTTTGTTGTGGGGTTTGTGAACACGAGGTTTCATGGAGAATACCATGGTTGTCCAAGTATGTTCGAAATTGTTGATTAACATACTCCCTCCCCATTATCAGACCGAAGGATCTTAATTTTTGTAAAAAATTGTGTCTGAATCATGGTATGAAATAAGTGAAATGTAGAAAATACTTCATCTTTATGTTTGAGAAGGTAAAACCATGTCATTCGTGTACAATCATCAACAAAAATTACAAACCAACGATAACCTGACGATATAGTTACCAGGGAAGGTCCCCAAACATCAGAATGTACTAAAGCAAAAGGAATCATACTTTTATACTTACTCATAGGATACGATTCCTTATGACTCTTTGCTAAAATACAGGTATCACATTTGAAATCTGAGTGTGTAATATTTGAAAATAGACTAGGTAGTAAATGCCTTAAATACCCAAATGATCGATGCCTAAATCGACGATGACATAACCAAATTTGTCGTTCCTGGTTACTAACCGTGTGTTGCATGTGATTGACTCTTCCTGAACTGAGGTCATCCACATAATATAACCCTCCTCTCTTAGTACCACACCCAATGATCTCCTTGGTGAGAATATCCTACAGGAGACAAAAAGTAGAATACATCAATACTACACAGTTAAGGTCTGTAGTGACTTAACTTACAGACATTAGTTTGTTTGAAATAGAGGGTACAAGAAATGTATTAGATAATGATAATGAAGGAGATAAATTCATTGTTTCGGCTACTATAATTGGATAAGTGACCCCGTTGGCATTGGCAACACGACTCCGTCTCGACTGAGTTGTATTGGAGAGATCTTTAAGGTCAAATGTCATATGATTCGTAGCTCCATAGTCTAAAATCCAATCCTCATTATCAATACGAGTATGAAATTCTTTACTTGAAATACCTGGATCTTGGGAAGATTCAGACTGAGGAATAAAGGATAGTGATGTAGTATTGGTAGCCACAACAGCTTTCCCAGTGGTTTCCTTCTTCTTCTTTGTTTGAAGATCTTTCCACCATTCTGGATACCCATGTAGTTTGAAGCAGTTTTCACGGGTGTGTTTGGAGTTTCCACAATGACCACATTTCATCTCAATAGACGATAGATTTCCTGTGGATTTCTTGCTACCCAAAAAGGTTCCTAGTTTTGGTGGCATCAGATTATGGTGTCCCTTGATCCCTTTGTAATCCATAACTGCTCCGGGAGTCATATCTGTACCTGTGATCATCACGGTCTGCCTGAACTCTTCCCTACGGATGAATCCATAGGCTTGTTTCACTGTGGGGAATGGTTTGATCTGAAGTACATCACTTTGAGTTTTATCCAATCTATCATCAAGTCCATCGAGGAAGGTATACACTCGATCTTCCTATACGATGGAGTTGTATTTTTGTATATCAATCGCACACTCCATTGAATTAGGATGAAGGAAATCAATTTCACACCACAACCCTTGAAGGTCATTGTAGTATTTTTCAATGGATCCACCCGCTTACTTCGTATAAGTAACTCGACAACGAAGATCATACACTTGAGACATGTCTGTCCCATCATAGTAAGTGGTAGCAGCAGAATCCCAAACTTTTTTCGTAGTTGGAAATCGGATAAAATTTGCAATTAAGGAGGGGTCCATCGAATTGATCAACCATCCTTTGACAATTGCATTTTCAGTATGCCATCTCCTAAATAAGGGGTCAGTTTGAGCAGGTTGAGGAAAATCCCCATTAATATATCCCAGTTTGTCTTTGCCAGAGATATACATCTCCACCACCTGGGACCATAAGGCATAGTTGGATCCTCCCAACTTGATACTAATGGGAGCAGTCGACGCTTTAGTTAGCGGAGGTTGTACGCTGATTTGAGCTCTAGTTAGAACTTCCGTCATTTTTGCCGTCAAATCTTCCAATATGAAATTGGTAGATAAATCTCTAGATTCCGCACACACTATATATAAAAAAATTTGTAACCCTAAAGCATTTTTTCACTTTGCGCAGCTTCCTCTGTGTAACCCTAATTTTCATTTTCCAAATTCGCACAACTTCTCTGACTGCGTTCCTCAACGCAGCTTCTCTGACTGCATTCCTCAACTGAGTTCTTCAACTGTGTCCGAGCCAGTCATCACTTCCATCTGGTATGAAGCCACAGCTGCTGAAGGCTTGCGGTGGAGCAACGCCTTCCTTCTTCTGATGGACAATCAAGATGGTCGAACCCTAGCCAACCATAACTTCCAGATGGAGCTTCCACCTTCAGAAGAGCCGTTGGTACAACTTGTGTTCTCTAAACCTGAAAAAAAATTCACAGAAAGCAAAGTAGCTGAAGCTGCTTGTTTTTTTTTTTTGTTTACAGGAACTGATGAGTGCAGATGGTAGCGTCTTTCATTAGGTTTTTTCCTTCTATTACTTTTAGTTTTTCGTCGATCCTTGGAACCATCCTCAGGAAGTTATTTTGCCCCATTTTCTTCCCAAAGCTAGAACATGTTTTGAGAATTTGCTTCAACTTTGTTTTTTTTTTTTGTTTTACAGAATTGCAAAGCTGAAGAATAGAACGGTTTCCCCACAGCAGCAGCTAGAATGACTACCCCAAATCCCAGCCAAATAGTCAGCCAAATACTCACATATTATCACAATCTGTTGAACATATCACTAAATCAGCCAAAGGAGAACATAATCAACGTAGCAGTTAACTTATTCTTTCATTAGGATAACCAATAACTCTGCTTTGATACCATGTCAAATTATTGTTTCTGTATTTTTGTATTTTTCTGTTCTAGTTTCTCTATACAAGAGTATAGTATTTGTATACTAAGAAAAACGGAAAGGAAACAAATTGCAACATTATTAATTTCCACTAGTATTCTTGTCTGTCACATTTGCTTGTTATCTGCCATATTTTACTGTAGTGTTGTCTACCACATAACTCAAATGCCAACAGTTTCTCCTCAATTACTTTATTGATGTTATTGTCTATTTGCTTTACTTTCATTATTCATTTAGTTCTTTTTAGTGTAGGTGTTATTGGATGCTTGATTTCTACTTTTCTGTTATGAACTTGGTTTAGTCTTTTAAGTTTATGGTGGATGGTTTGCTTATCATACTTCTAAAAAATATCTCAATATGCTCATTATCATGTTAGGTTATGCTAGGATTGTGTGTTTATTTATTGGTATCTACTAATAGCTTTGTGGTGAAACATGGGTGATGATTAATTCTTTGGTTGGTTTGTTATTGGTTGCTAAAGATGGAAATGCGTCACGGTTATTGATTTTACATTTATTTTTAACTCGTTTTGTGCTTAGCCTTTTATTTTAATAGATTTTTAAATATTTTAATATATATTTTATTAATTTTTTAAAAATCTAATTAAGATTTATAGCGATTTTAATAGATTTTAAATTTTAAAAAATTTATAAATTTTAATATAATTTTTAAGACTTAACATATACATTATTAAATTTTTAAAATTTCAATATAAACTTGAATATATTCATATAAGTTTTTTTTTATAAATTTTTTTGAACCTTTTAAGAACTTTTATAATATTTAATGTAAATTTTTACCATTCTTACACTTTTTCATTATATTTAATTATTTTATAATTTTTTAATGAATCTTTTATAATTATCAAAAATAACCAATACATTATTATGTATTTTATTTAAATTTACATTACTATACTTCTCTTTGAGCTCTTAAAATATCTAGAGTTTTCGTGAAAGTAAAGATATGTTTACATTACTTAAAAAGAGATATGCACCCAATTTAATTTATAGTAAAAATTATTATTATAAGGTAAGTAATCTCTCTTGGTTATTAAAAGAGTATTATATTGTTAAGAAAATTATTTTTTAAGATTAATACGTTTGAAATTAACAAAAAATTATAGTTAATTGTACGATTAATTTTAGGTTAATATATAAAAAGAAAAAAAAGGGAACCAAGAGTTACGAAACGAAAATTTATAAATTATGGACTTAATTAACCTAGAGGTGGTGAATAGATTATTTTTAATTTTTATCAATTTTTAATTTAATAAATTAAACAAATGAATTAGGCATGTAATCGCGTGTAAGAATAAAGTATAAAAATAAAATAATAACATATGATATTTTTAGGTAAAAATAACCTATGACACAATTATGATCTAAGAGGAAAATTAGGTGTCTACTAGATCACCTAATTTTCCATTATAAAAATCAAATGTTCAAGTATAAAATCGGTCTTATGCTACCCATCTTAATATACTACCTCAATATACGTTACTTACGAGTCTTTGTTCCATTTTCACAGTTTTTAATATTAACATGAGCGGTTTTCACACCAACGTTCCAATAAACTTCCTGCCAATCAGATACATTCTTTAATTAACTACAAAATGGTTAGCACAAAAACACAAGTATCGTGTGTGTTATAGAATAAATTTAATAATGAATAATTCTAACTAGATAATCCAAAACACATTTTACTTAAATCAAATCAACTACAAATTTTAGATAAAAAAGATTAAGTTCATATTCACTAAAAATAACTTTTTTAAAATTTAATAATTAAATCAAATAATTATGATCGTTCGTAAAATTATTAGATTTATATATCTAAGATCTTAATCACAAAATAAGTTATATGAATATGAAAAATATAAAATAAATATATTAATAAATATAAAAGTTTTACTCTTAAAATATTTTAAAAAATGATAATCAATTTATGATTATATTAATTAATATATTTTCTTATAAATAAATATATATATAAATTATCAATTATTTCTACGGTCATTTTTTTTGTGTTTTGTTTTTTTCATTAGGTTGTCGTTTCTTCGGATTGATTCAGTACGTTTTGCTTCTATTGAGTTACAAAACTTTTCAACTATAATGTATATATATCCGTGTATATATATATATAATAATAATAATACTTTAGTGGTATTAAAATTAAAAATATTTTGGATTTAATTTTTCAAAGTCTATTAAAATTTTTAATATTATAATAAATTATTTTTTAAAACATATCTTAAAAATATTAAAACACATTCAAAAAATATTTAATTAGTAATTTAATAAATTATTTCAAATTTAAATAAGTATTTTAGTAGTAAAAATAATTACATTTTTATAAACATGTGCTATTAAATGCATGAATGTAATCATATGTGTTATAGTTTTAAAAAATATACTCGAAATATGATTATTTGAAATTCTGATATTTTTTCGAATTTGCTTGATAGACTTAATATTGAATTTAAAAATAAGTTTATATAAAAATATTTTTTACACGAAAATAGAAAAAACTTATAGTTATTACACGAAAAAAAGAAAAAGAGAGTTAGAAAAAAGAATAAAATCAAAAATAAAAGAAAAATAATTAATGAAAAGAGATAAAAAAATCTACTAAAATCAGCAGAAGAATTTAATTGTAGTAGATAAAAATGTTTAAAATCTTAAATAGTAAGATTAATTGAAGTTTTTAGAAGTTATTTACGGTTTTAATGTCTTGATACTTTTTATAAACTTTTAAAAAGCTTTAATTTAATACATCTAAATTCGTAGATTCTTATAAACTTTTAAAAAATATTAAAAAGTTTTAATTGAATTTAGTTAAAATTTTAAAAAATTTTAAAATACCTTAAATGTATACATCTAAATTTTTAAAAACTTTTAAAATTTATTAAAATTTACAAAAGTGTTATTTGAATACACCCTTCAAAATCTAAAATGATTAATAAACTTTATTTTATGGACGTTGTAAGATTTTTTTTCTTCACGATTATATAGCTAAAATTTAAAAATTTAATATAAATTATGAAATTTTAAAAAATGCTATTAAAAATTCTAACCCTTTATTTTGGAAAAAAAAGTAATCCTTAACATATCAACTAATTATATATATATTTTTTAAAATTTAATAAATTTGTTTATAAAATATCCGAGAGAAAATAAAATATCTATTAAAATGTGTTTATTTTCAAAATTAAAATGATTATTTCAAATAATTTAAAAAAAATCATATTTTATAAGATTTTACAATGTATTATCAATTTATATTTTATATGAAATGATATACATATTTTAATTATAATTTAAAAATACTCATTTATTCATATTAAATAATAGATTATGTTTAAAAATTATATCATATATGTGTAATATTTGAGTGATTGTTTTATATTGTGATATATTTGTATTTATACATTGGTTGATTAATTAAAGATTTAATTTTTTTTAAATTAATTATTTATAATATAACAAATAATTAAAATTCAATATTATAAAGCTTTTAATAATAAATTATAATTCAATTATGTTTTGATAATCTAATAGTATTATTGAAATTGTCACCCGTATGTTAGAATAAAAAGTGAAAAGATAATTTTTATTTTTATTATTAAATTTTTAACCAAAAAAAAAATAATAATTAAAAAATATTTATTTGATCGAGGTTCTCATTAAATCGGAACATTAAGCGACCGCTTACATCTTCTGGCCTACCGCCGGTGCAAACGTAGAGAAAAAAAAAACATAATAATTCTTATTAGTATTTAGTAAAAGTTAAAAGTTGTAAAATTATTAAAAATAATATCTATATTGAAAGCGATGTGAAAGCCCCGCGATCATTTGGCCAAAAATCTCTGATGTATATAATAATAATAATAATAATATCAACAACAACAACAGAATGGTATTAAGATAGAATATATTTTGGATTTAATTTTTTAAAGTTAATTAAAAATATTAATATTATAATAAATTATTTTTTAAAATACATCTTAAAAATATTAAAACACATTTAAAAAATATTTAATTAACAATTTTATAAATTGTTACGAGTTTAAATAAATATTTTAGTAGTAAAAATAATTACAGTTTTATGAATATGTGTTATTAAATACATGAGTATAATATTATGTATCATAATTATAAAAGATATACCCAAATTACGCTTATTTAAAATTGTGACATTTTTTCAACTTTACTTAATAGACTATAACAAACTTAAAAATAAATTTACATGAAAATATTTTATTCACGAAAATAATCAACAATCACAATTCTTATTAAAAAAGATAGTAAGAAAAAAGTAAAAAGAAAAAAATGGAAAATAAAAGAAAAATAATTAGTGAAGAGTTAAAAATATACGTAAAAATGTTTAAAATCTTAAATAGTATGATTAAGTAAAGTTTTTAAAAGTTATTTACAATTAAAATATCTTTATACTTTTTATAAATTTTTGAAAATCATTAATTAAATACATATAAATTTGTAGAATTTTATAAACTTTATAAATTTTTAAAAAGTTTTAATTGAATGTAGTTAAAGTTTTAAAAATTCTTAAAAAGCATTAAATGAATACATACAAATTTTTATAAACTTTTACAATTCATTAAAATTTACAAAAATGTTATTTGAATACACCCTTTTGAATCTAAAATGATTAATAAAATTTATTTTATGTACGTTGTAAGATTTTTTTTCTTCACAATTGTATAGCTAAACTTTTGAAATTTAATTTAAATCGTTATCCTTACCATCTCAATTAATTATATATATTTTTAAGATTAAGTATATTTTTTAAAATTTAATAATTTTTTTATAAAATATATGAGACAAAATAAAATATTTATTAAAATGTGTTTATTTTTAGAAATAAAATGATTATTTCGAATAATTTTTAAAAATTACATATTTGATGTTTTCAACGCGTAAAGATTGTATAATGTATTATCAATTTATATTTTATATAAAATGATATTGATATTTTAATTAGAATTTAAAAATACTAATTTATTCACGTTACATAATATATTAGGTTTAAAAATTCTGTTATGTTTATGTCGTATTTGAGTGATTTTTTTATATTTGTTAATAGATATACATGTTATGGGTTTTAGACACATTTAGTTTACTTGTACCTCCTATATAAAGGAATCATATGTATATTTCTTAAGATACATAATACAATATAATTATTAAGTATTTTTAACAAGCTATCAGAGCTCTGCTCTTAGTTTTTATGTGCTTGGACCATGGGTTCTACCACAGTCTCACTGTAACGTTTATGTCCATCTCTGTCCACCGTGTAGAAGATGACTGTTAAGTATTATTGTCTCATATCGACCAAAAACAAGGTATCAATATTGCTTATAAATCTAGAAAATTCTTTAACTTTTTTCTTTTTCATCTTTGACATGGTGCTCTCAAACTTTTTTTTGGCTCTCTTAACGATTAACTTACAAATATCTTTATCAAGACATTTCCTAAGTGACACACTCATAAATTTGGTTGATAATCTCAAACTGGTTTGACATTCACATTGAGTTTAAGTGAGATTGTTAATGTATATCATATCTATTAATAAATATATATGTTATGTACTTTAGTTATATCTAGTTTACTTATATCTCTTATATAAAGACAACATATATATTTCGTAAGATACAGAATACAATACAATTATTAAATATTTATAATAATATTTATTGATTAATAAAAATTTTAATTTTTTTAAGTTAATTATTTATAATATAAAAAATAATAAAAATTTAATTTTATAAAGCTTTTAATAATAAATTATAATTCAATTATGTTTTGATAATCTAATAGTATTTTTGAAATTTTCACCCTTGTATTAGAATAAAAAGTAAAAAAAGATAAATTTTGTTTTTATTATTAAATTTTTAAACAAAAAAGTAATAATAATTAAAAAATATTTATTTGATCGAGGCTCTCGTTAAATCGGAATATTAAGTGTAGAGAAAAAAAAACATAATAATTCTTATTAGTATTTAGTAAAAGTTAAAAGTTGTAAAATTATTAAAAAAAAATATCTATATTGAAAGCGATGTGAAAGCCCCACTATCATTCGGCCAAAAATCTCAAGTTGTGGACAACAGTATATGCTGTTTGGCTGCCGAGAAAAACACCTCATGAATAAATACACGTCTTTTTAACGAAATAACAAAATAAATCAAAGAAGTTGTCTTAGTGGAGAAAAATCAAAAAGCTTGTCGTGCAATAAATTAGTTCAGCGAACTTCCACTTTTCGAATTAGGGAATGATGATTGCAAGTAGGACCAAACAAAGAAAACCACGTTATTCGAAGTAAAAGTATTCAACAAAAAATAAAAATAAAAATAAATTATTGGTATAATATTTTATTTTATTTAAAATTCTTTTGTAACATTATTCTTTAATATTGATTCGAGCGGATGAAATTTATGTCATTTAGGATCGGAATTAAAGATTAACATTATAAATTAACAAAAGTTAACATTATTTATTTTTTATTTCTAATTAAATAAAATAATATTATATATTTAATTTAAATATAAATATATAAAAAATATTTATTTGGTTACAAGTTTTTGAATAATAAAAAATTAAAATATAAAATTTATGATATACCTTGTAAAAAAAGAAAAGAAAAGAAAAGAAAAGAAAAGAAAGGGAGGGATATGTGCTCCCCTGACGATGGTGGCGGAGTCGGACTCTCCTCAAGCAATACAAATGATTAACAGTGAGACCAATTCATCGTCAGAACTCAGAAGAGGGTGCTAAAGTACATAACGCTCGGACACTAATTTCTCATACTAGTTATTTTAGTTGCTCACTCTTTAATTAAATTTTAAATTTCATGTTTTAATTATATTATTTAGTTTGAAACTGAGTCGCCAAATCCTTACCAAAAAAAAAAAATGTAATACCTCTTACTTAATTAAATAAATGTTCTTATTATTTTTTTTTAAATATTTTCCCTTACAAAATGATAACCTTTTTTTTTAATTATATTAATTTTATAATTATTTTATCATTTCACTTATCATTTTTACATCTAATTGTTATTCTTCTAATAATTTGATGATAAAATTTAACATTTTATTTATTTTAAATCAAATATTAAAATTATAAAAAAATATCATTTAATTTAAATGAAAAAATTAATATCCATTAATAAATCAACCCATTGTTTATTACGTATAAAAATAGTCTTATTTTAATATGCATAACAAAAAAAAAAAAAAAAACTGGAGGTTACATTTCTAGGATGAAACTGCCAACATTAAGAAAAAACAACAAAAATATACAACATTTTTAAAGCTTGCAATGATACAAATAAACTTTTATTTTAAATTTATGTACTTTTATTATTAAATTTTTTTATCACATTATTTTATATTCAATAAATTCTAATAGATATTGTTTAAATTAAATTATAATTATTTAAGTTTATTTAATATTTAAATTTATTCAATTTAACCCATTATATATTATGGGATGTTATTTATTGTTATAAATATTATTATGATAAATATTTGTTTTAATACTTATATTAAATAAAAATATTGATTTACTATTTTTTTATAATTGATTATTAATGTTATTATAATATATTTTGATTAATTATTTTATTAAAAAATTAAAAAAATCTCTAACACCTATCAAATTATTTTTAACTTTTAAATAAAGATATAAATTTTAAAATTTTGAATAGATGTTATAATTTGAGTTATGGTGGAAAAAAAATAACTTAAGAGTGAGAAAATATTTTTTTTTATTTTTTTTAATAAAATAAATAATTAAAAGAGATATAATAATAATATAAATATTTAATTATAAAAATAATAAATTAAATTTTTTCACTTAACATAAATACAATAATAAATACTTGCCATATCATTAAGTTATTTTTTATTCTTAGTTGCTATATAATTTTCAAAACAGTTTCATAGTCAAAGAAAAAGACTTTAATCATAGTACTTTTTAAACTTAGAAAACACACCTTATCTTCTTAACATAAATACAAATTATATGATCTTTAAAATAATATTTTTTTATTCAATAAAATTTGATTAAGATTAATTTTAATAAAAGCAACAATTATAAATGTACCTTAAATCCCATGAATGAGGAATTATTAAGGTGAATAGTAAATTACTGAGTCTTGTTTGGTATTTGTCGGTAAGTTTGATCATGAAAGTAGGGAAATTTTAATTTTATAATTATTAAATAAGAATATTTTTAATCTCTTTTTTATAAGTAAGATATGTTTAATTCGATATTTTTTTTAAATATAACTAATTTATTAAAAAATAACATTTTTTAAGAATAAATTTAAATTTTTCTTAAAATTAACACTTTTTTATAATACTTTTAAAAATAATATTAAAATTTAGAAAAAATATGGTATTTCCTTTAATTCATAAATAAAAATAATTCCTCTAGATCTTCTTTTTAAGTCAGATGATTTCTCTCTATATAAAAAACTATTATTTTTCTCCCTCTTAATTTATATATTTAAATAACTTCAAAATAAAATTTATATAAATAAATTGAGATAATAAAAATAAAAAAAAGATAAAAAAAACTAAGAGGATAAAATTGAGTTTTTTAATTCTAATTTTAATTTTTAAGAAAAAATTAATTTATCTTTACAAAATTTATATTTTAAAAAAATTAAATTAAATATATATTTAAAATGTATTAAATTATTTAACTTGAAAAAATAGGATAATTTAATAAATTTATGAACATATTATTTAATATTATCATTCATAAAAATAATAATAAAATATAATTAATAATATAAATGTGTTATTATATTATATTTTTAATGAGAAATTTAGACGATTAATAAAAATTTAATATTATATTTGTATTAATAACAATAATAAATTTATATTAATAATTATACGTAAGTAATTTAAGGGGAATTCGGTATTATATTTGTGAGTTTAACTAAAATCACCGTCATGCTGCTGGTTCATACGGAAATGACGAGGAAAAAGATAAGCCACACACTCGGTAGCGAACAAAGTCGTCGTCTAGCAAGTGGCCAGTCTTGGGAGTTGGGACCCAAAACCTGTTTTATGTGGTCACATTTTGATTGACAATTTGACAGCTTGCATGAATATTTATTGTTAAATTTAAAATTTGTTAAATTTTTTTTTAGATAATTTTTAAAATTAATAATAAAAAATTTGATCATATTAATTATCAAATTGTTATTATCATGTATCTCAATTTCACAATCATATTAATTATCAAATTGTAAAAGAAAAATATTCAGAGACAAATATATATAAATTATTATATCATCCATGAGAAAAATACTAGAAAAATGCATGGGCAATTCTTGCTTATATGCCTAGCTATATGGTATAAAACAATATCGTGATTTCGCAATCTAAAATGAGTTTGGTTTGTTGGCCGTGTTTGTTTTGATAGGTGATTATAGTTATTCTTTTTTATTATTTTTTAATATTCTTTCAAAAATATATTTTTAATTTTAAAAAAATTAAAATTTTATAATAATATTTATTCTATTAAATTATTTTAAATATACATTAATTATTATTATTTTTAATTATTTATCATATTTTTAAATAAAATATAAAAAATAAAAAATTCATTCTAATTATAATATATATATATATATATATATATATTTATATTAAAATTATATTTTTTATTTAATTATTACCATATATTTACTTATTTAGTATATATTTAATTTTAATTTTAGTATTATAATTGATTATAATTATTTTAGGACAAATTATCAGAATTTCTTTTTTTTTTAAATAAAAAATAAACACGATGTATATTATCTAAAGAAAGATTTATTCCCACCAAGATTTTATCCGCAACGCATCTACCTCTGGAAATTAAGTGGAAACAAAAACGAGGACTTCACCTATATTCCTACATTCCAAACAAAGGATATTTAATCACACGCGCTCCGTTATATTTGAATAGACTTTCTCGTCATCCATATCTGAAATTTATGATTCCAGTTTTTTAAACGACAAAAATCTCTAATTACAATAGGGTCAATTTTTTAATTTTTTGTTTCATATTATATTTAATATTAAATTTAAAAATCAATAAAAATATCTTTAAAAATAATTTAATTAATATAGAATAAATATATTAAATATAATTTTTTTATTTATATAAAATATTAACATTAAATATACTGTAAAACTAATAAAATAAATTATAATAACAACCCACCCTAAAAATAACAAATATTGAAAAAAAACTTTACTCGAAGAAGTGCTTTTTATATTCACGTTAAAGATAAACAGATATTTTTATTTATTTAAAATATTAATATTATATATACTGTAAAAATAATAAAATAACTTGTAGTAACAACCCACCCTAAAAATAACAAATATTGAAAGAAGAAAAAAAAAAAGCTTTATCTGAAGAAGTGCTTTTTCTATTCACGTTTTTGTTTGTTTCTCAAACTCCTTCGCCAAATAAACCCAATAATAAAAGCACTGCACAAAGTATATCAAAGCAAAACAGGGCACCATCATGTAAATTGGGTTACAAATAGCTTTTTAGAGAGAGAGAGAGAGAGAGAGGAAAAAAAAAACAGCCTTTTTACGTGTTTTGTTATCTATTCTGTATGTAAAATTTGGAGAGAGAATTCCGGCCCTAGAAAATTGCATTCAGATAAGGACTTGTGCTAGTAGTAGTAAATACTACTCTGTTTTTCATACGGAAAATGACCTCCTGCACTGTGTTCTCTCTTCATTTCCTGGACAGTCTTTAATTTACCTATAGTTGTTCGACCTTTAATGCCCCTTCTCTCATCTCCATTTCTTTCACCATTACTCTTTCTTTCTCGCTCTACACTTCTCAAAGTGACCCAATTCGCATTCTTTTCTCCGTTTGAGAGAGGCCCAGCGAATTCGTTCGACATTTAACTAATGTGAATTTCGAAAATAATATCTTTTGTTTTAGACCACCTTTATATTATAATTACTTACATTTTTTTTATTAAATATAATTAAATAAATTAAATTATATTTATCAGTAATATTATATCTAATAAATAAACTTTTCCTTTCTCTGAACAACAATTGCCTTACTCATGGTGGGTTCTTTACTTCTTTGCAGGGTGAAGTATTTGTTCGTCATTTAACTCCTCTCATAAATGTCAGTATTGTGATTCCCATTATTTGAGTTTTTTTTAATGAAATTTAAGCTGTTTATTTGCGTATTTATGATTCACAGTGTTTGCTGGCAAGAACGAACTTGGTTTGAGCTCCCATTGACTGGAATTCTGGTGGGTTTTTTTTCTTCTATATTTTCTTAGGAAGTGCTTTTTTTGTTTTTGTTTTTGTTTTTTAAACATAGCTATAAGGTTGCCTTAGAAGTTGCTTGGCCCTAAAGGATGTATAATAGGTGGGTTGTTGACAGCAGACCTGTTTCAGTTCTATTTGTTCTTTATCTTGAACATGAAGCTTTTTAGCCGTCTCTCAATCGTATGATAGGCCGTAAAGATAGCTCTCATTCTTGTCTTATCTTATCTTGCTCTTTTTATTCTTCCTTTGATGTTTGTTCATTACTTTTTAATGAAATTTTGTTTGTTTTTCATCCTAGTATTGTAGCTTTAGAGTGTAATAGTAGTCCGTATTTCAGAAGTTGTTTCTTTTTTCCTTTTGGGTTTTAATTTAATATGTTGATTCAAAGGGCTTCTTGTGATTTGTAATATAAACTTATGAGTTACTTTTTTCTTCTTTGTTGGAACCGTGTGTTCTTGGCTTACAAAGTACAAGTACTTGTTTACAAGATCCTTTAGTTTTGATTCTACAATTTATTTAGGAAAAGCCTCACAATTCAACATCCTGAAGAAAGATTTCTTACTGTGTACTATCCAGAGGTTGAGCCTGCATTGTTGCTTGGTGCTTTCTAGTTGAGTTTTGTCACTCCACCAAATACTTGGATAGTGGAGACTGGAGAGCTATCTTTGTTTTTGAGTAAAGTTGCAACATTGGAGCAAATCTGCCTCTCAGAGACTCCTAAGTTATCAAAACTTAAATGCATGGATCAGAGAGACCATATGACAATATCATCTTTCTATACCCAGAGAGGAATAGCCGTCTCTGGCTCTGGAACACAGTCTGGGATACATGAATCACCTGGCATTCATCCCATGAGTAACCCAAATCTGTCATTTCAGTCGGATATGAGAGGCAGTATGGGATCAACAATTTCAACGGAGCCTTCAATGGGGATTTTATCTCATGGAGTTAATGTGGGTGCACCATCTGTAGTGCCACCCGGTGAGCCTGTCAAAAGGAAAAGGGGAAGGCCAAGGAAATATGGACCTGATGGAAGTGTGTCATTGGCGTTGTCTCCTACACCTTCTACTAGTTCTGGAATGCCAACCCCAACCCCCAAAAGGAACAGAGGGAGGCCACCAGGGAGTGGTAAAAAGCATCAATTGGCTTCTGCAGGTAAGTTTTTATTTGCCAATTAAGTTAGTTTTTGGATTGAGTATGACTAGTAGGTAACTTAACTTCCAACAAGGTTAAGATTATTCTAGTGCAGTCAAAAATAAATCTGTGCCTACATGTCTCTTTATCTTGTCCAGTTGGAAAATTACTTTAGCCTCAAGTTGATCTTCTCTACAATAATTATCTGGAGTTAATTTTTAATATAACAAGTAACATGTAGACTGGTAAATTTGAACATATTTGGGAATGCAAAAATATGCATGTTTCAATTATAGCAATAATACCGGAGGGGTGCTTTTCTCAAACACATATATACATATATTTATGGAAGTATGTCGTCTTGGCAACTCTATTTGTAATCCATTTTAATTAATTTTTATATTATACTTATATTTTTAATGGTTCACCTAAAGAAATTCGATGAAAATCTCTCGAACTTGAGATTTTGGGGGAAGGAATCCTACGGTTATTACTTGGATATGCTATTTACCCTTTGTATTGTTCTTAATTGATCTGGAACTTACTGGCATAAAGTTCTAATAGGTCAGTGCGTAATATGTTGAAAATCTGGGATTTCTCAAGTCATTTAAACAGCTAGTACTTGCCAAATCTTGTTTTGCATGTAAGGACCATTTAATCAGTTTCATTTCCTTGTGTGAATTTATTGCAATATGGTTAATTGTTTTGTTAGGTCAAAGGGTGTCTGCTTCTGCTGGGATGGGTTTTACTCCACATGTTATCTTAATTGCCGAAAGAGAAGTAAGCATTTTTCTCTTATCATTGTGCATCAGTATCTGCATCCTATAAAATTTATCAATCTGAGCGTGCAATTATTTTTTCCATTGAAAACATGAATTTCCGGTTATAAAAGCTTTTCTTTTTCCCTTTTCTAGCCGTCCTTTCTTTTCTGGCTTCGTAAGTACTTAATTTTTTTTTCAATGGGACAAGGTCTAAATTTTCTCCTAGTGAATGGTAGACCCACTTATACAATTGGAAAATAAAAGGGTATTCTTTAAAGAATATGGCCTTATTAAAACGATGGTAATGACTATTAACAAGTTTATTACTTTATTTTAGAATATGGCCTTACTAGAAGCTTTTAGTCAATTTATATTTTCTTTTAGTTCCTTGCTTCATTATTTATAAGTATATGGATTCTTCTTTTTTGGTTATTAAAAAAAATGAGGGCTTGAACTTGGCTCCAGTGGTCTTTTTTCTGCATCTCTTAAAGAATGCTTATCACTCCTTTTAAGATTTTGGGTTATGCTTTTTTTCAAGGTGTAATATTTTCAATTGAAGAAGCACCTTATTGAAATTTTGTTGTCTGTTATAGGACATTGAAGCAAGAATAAAGTCTTTTTCACAACAGGGGCCGAGAGCTGTGTGCATTTTGTCTGCCAGTGGATCTGTTTCTAGTGTGGCACTTCGTCAACCTTCATCATCTGGTGGCACAATGAGATACGAGGCATGATCATGAGTGCTTTTTGATGTTCATTTCCTTTTTCGTTATGCACACCTTTTACATATCACCAATTTTTTTTTCTTTCTCATTTTTTGGGATTTCTTAGCATTGTTACTAAATAAAAGACATGTTGATTATTGATCTTTATCTACTAATCTTTTGAGTATCGGTTAGGTTTTCATGATTAAAGTCCGCTAGTTGAACTCAATGGTTTGCTCCGACTACCAAGATGTAACGGTCTGGTAGTTTGCGTAGCAGAATTTGATTGTTCGGCATCAAGACTCTTCAAGTTAAGGCCAGCCTATCACCTTTCGAGTATAAGACATAACTCTTATCCAATTGCTTTGATGCTCTGTAAGGAAATACCAGTGCAAACTACTCTCATTGAGTCTCGTACGCATGCGATTTCACGATTGCTTCTCGGCATTAAGGTTACTCAATCGAGATGCCTCATTGTAAAGTTCCTTGTCATCTAAGCATTATATTGCACAACTACTCACCCAATTGTGCAAGTCAACACATGTTGATAGCAAGTAGTATAACCATATATCAAGACTTGGACGACTTCCCATTCCTTGTCGTGTCTCTTCATATACACCTTTGAATAGGCAACTTGACACTAAGGGTTGATTTCTTGCCCAAAGGCTAACATTATCTTACACCTATCGTGCATGTATGCTCAATTCTCCTTAGCACACTTATACTCAAGTTAACACACATGTTAACTTATCTTCACGTCAATCAAGCAAGCGTATCTTACATGCCAGCAAGTTCCATTCAATCAAACTCACATGTTGCTCGATTGAGCAACACATTGATTCGAAGCTCACACATGATGTCATCATCTTAGCACATTGTTGCTCTCTTCCCTGCCATCAAGCTTACGGATCCTTAGTGCTTGGCCAACGTGCATCCTCACTTGCCATTATCGTCATGAGTTTGCTACACTCGTAATGTGTGTCCCATTGGCATTGAGCAACACTGTCTTACTAGCATAGCGCTACTCATCGATGCATTATCACTTGCGCAATGCTGCCTACAAGGCATGTTGCTCTCCTACGAAGCTACCTTCACATGCTCAAATTGAGTGAACTGTCGGGCATAGATTTTCTCTCTCCTATAGCCTTCTGCCTGTGAATCATGTGTAGTACCGATCTTTCAACATCACTGATGCAGTCCCTAAGACTCTTCGTTTTAGAGAGATATTAACTCATAGGTAGCTCACTTAGCACACTGTGTCTACGTGTGCCAAGGGTGTTGGAGATTTTGACACCATACCTCCCCTTAAAGAGTTCTTAGAGCATTTTCCTTTGTTTGGAAGGAAACATCATTTTGGGCGAGAAGACATAAGCCCAAAAAAATTCAATAATAATTATTGTTAATTACCAAAGTGACCGTTACGTAGATCATGACATCCTCTCTCACTTCATTCTTTTAACGTCCTCGTCAAAGTGCTCTAAAGAATCTTTATGCTCCACATCTTTTTTTTGGCTTCAAGCATGCAATTGTTCCACTACTTGTTGTAGAATCATCCCTAGTGATGACATTTGTGCGCCCCTCTTGGACTTGTCTTGAGACTTTACTGCATCTGTTCACCCAAACAAAGTTTCACTTGAGCAAGTATCCTTAATGACACAGCCATTCCACCTTTGGCAATCCAAATTGACTAGATCATCCCGAAAACCTAGTTAGGTCTCCTCCTTGGGCCTGCTCTTTATGATGCAACTTGCTAGATGTGGCTCACAAGCCAACTGCTCCTCTCGCCAAATCTTGGCATCCTTTTCGACAAAGTCATGATCATATGTTACCTTGGTCCATCTAGATGATGTTTGTAATCGATGCTCTCTTCCCCTTTCGACATGCAACTATAACCATTTTCATGTACTTGATGGTCCTTGGCCCTTCACTAGTGTACCACATTGACAATCTTTGTTTCCACTTGATGCTTCTTGGCCTTTCATTGTGCAACACTTCAACATATGCACTTGGCACTTCTCGGCCCTTCCATAATGCTACCATTCAAATCTGTTACTCATGCACTCGGTACTCATGATGGGTCTAAATTAGATTATCAAATATTTAACCTTATTTTTTACTTTTTTTTTTAAATTTTGTCTTCGTAAATATAATTGTAAGTAATGGTTATTACCCGTAGAAGGTTGAGAAAATTAAACTATTAATTACTAGTCTAAAAATTAAATCCTAAAATGTCAAATAGAATAAATAGGGGTTTTTTGAATATTTTTATAGGAAAATAAAATAACATAGAATAAGAACATAGCAAAAAAGTGCAAATTTTAAATCAATAAGAGAAACATGTGATTACGGGATAATTCTCATTAATAGATTACAATTAAATTTATTATATGATGATCCATTTAGTTTCCGAATCCTAAATTTATTATATAATTTGAAGATCATTTTTTTTGTTTTTCTCAATTTTAGTTTTAAGAATTTAAATTTTTTTACTTTTTCTTACTCTATAATTGATTAACAATTCGGTTATTAATCAATCTAACTCATGAACAACTTAGAATTATGACTATTAGATTTAATTCATTTGTTGAATTATAATTAAAAAAAGTAATAACTCAATTAAGAAATTAATATTGATAATAATTTCTAACCTAAGCATTCATTTCCAATTGCAATAAAAATTACAACTTATTATAATTATAAATATTAGCAATTTTGTACTAACTTTATAATCTAGTAATAGTCAAAACTAAATATTGAACTAGTCGTACACCTAATTCAAGAATTAGCATGCATAATTCATATTAAATTATAATTTTGGGCTTGGAATTACCCATAATCATCATGAATTGTTTAGGTAGACATAAAATTTAATACATACAAAAAGATAGCTAAATAATTTATAATTATAAAGAGAAGAAAGATACAAGAATTTTATTTTTTTTGATGAAAAAATGAAGCCAAATCAATTAGATATTCCAATCTCTAAGCTTATTAAATTTTTCTTCGAAATGCTCCAAAATAATTTTTCTAAGTTCTCTATAATTTTTTCAAATTTTACTCATTATTTTTTTCCAAATGTATATTTTGTGAGTATTTATATGGGTTTAAATTGGGTCTCAGGTAAGATTAAGTCAGAACTGTTGGATTGAGTCAAATGGAGGTTATTAGCGTGCCACGTGATTAAAATTATGGATCAGCACGTGAACAGTGCAAACAACACGAGGGTTGGCGTGAAATGGCTCTAGGAGAAATGACATGTCATTTGGCTACATAGGTTGAAGGGTTGGACCAAAAGACACGTCGTTTGGCGCACGCTTGGTAGAATGACGTGTTGGTTGGGCGTTGTTTGGTTTGCGATTCATCAAAGTGTCACCGTCTAGGGAACTTATTTTCTAATTAAATCCATAGCTTGTCTAGTTACATTCACCTGTCAAATAAAACTAATAAAAATTCTATAAAAAATTCAAAAAAAATCCCAAAAATTCTAAAACTTGTATTTTCTCATAAAATATGAAATAAACAATTGTAACATATGAAAACAATAAAATAAGTGTAAATATAAATGACTTAGTAATTAAAAATATGTATAAATTGTCACTTATTAGCTCCCAATCCCTTCCAACATGTAATCTTTACCCAATGGTGCTCCCGTCCTTCGGGCGTGTCTCTTTTGCCAACTGTATCGCTTATATGACAACATGCACCTTTTCAAAGCACAAGACGAATCCACTTTTGATATCTAAGACGTACCACACAAGGTAGAGTTCGCAAACTCAGTGTTTTCGTAAAACATTTTCTCCATTTTGAAACTTCGATGTGCTATCCTCGTACTCTCAGCCTACTAGGGACCTTCACCCTGAGCAAGTAACTTCAGTTGATTTATTCGTCTCCTGCTTTGATTATACCACATTTCTTAGTGATGTGATGTCCCTACTTCATTCTTCAATACAATTGTCCAAGCATTCTTAAATCCAACGAACAATGATGAAACTACAACCAATGTAGCCATTTCATGGCTCCTTCCTATAATGGAACTATATCTACACATCATGAGAAACTCATGCTCTCTCTAACATATGGTTTCTTTGGGGCTGCGCTCTGCGACTCTTATCAACACCATTGACAAGCACGAGACTTATTGACCCTTGTCATTCTGATTACCGTACGTTGACATTAACATGCCTTAACTCTCATCATTATTGATTCACTTTGAGTCACTTTGGCACTTCAATGGCCCTTTGAAATGTGACACTAACTATTTGGTGATCCCATTAGTAATTCCCTCAGCTTGTAGAACTTTGCTTCACTTCGATGACATGGGTGTTCTACGGCCTTTCCCACTAGCATTAGCGCTCCAAGGCCCCTCCAATGCAGTCTCAATTGGCCATCGTGGTCTTCAAAACCTTTCATGGTTAAAACTAAAGCCAACTCTATTGCAACATTGCGTGCCCTTTGGTTAAACCACCGATCTATTTCTCCTTGGATACATTGATCGATACACTTTTGTCATCTTGGCATTATTGCCTTGGTCCACTTGAGACCAAATAACAAGAGTTGTTAAGACTTCTTGCAGCAACTGATGATAACTACATTGAAATACATACACATAGGAAACCATATACCAAACCCACGAGTTACAAGTCTTCAAATCTTAAGAGAAATGCACTTTTACAATTGACAATTTGACGTAGGATGCGTTTTCTGCGACTTATAACTTCTATGGATATAGTTATTATGATGACTTATAATCCAAACAACCTTCCACGAACAAAGCGTAAACAAACCATACGGTCATCAACTTCACCCGCTCGTAGTTCCCAATCAAGGAACTCTGCTTACAGGTATTTCATACAAACATCTTAATGTCAATCTTTTGTAGGTTTTCTTAACTACACACCCAAGTCTATACTGACTCAAACATGCAAGGTTTTGTCACCTCGAGTATTTTGCAGATGCAACCTTTATGACCAATATTCGTTCGCTAGACAACGAACTTCATACAAATTTTTGAACTCATCGAACTAACTAATAGAACCAAGAAAATGTCCATAACTAGTAGTATTGGGTTCATAGAAACTCACCATCCAACATCGAGCACCATCATGCACCATCACCTCTTCTATGAGCATGAGCTGGCTTTGATATCAATTGTAATAGTCCGCGAGTTTATGTAGTGGAAATTTGACTGTTCGATGCCAAGACTCTTTGAGTCAATGTCAGCTTATCACCTTTTGAGTATAAGACATGACCCTTATCCAATTACTTTGGTACTCCATGAGGAAATACCAACGAGAACTACTCTCAATGAGTTTCGCATGGATACGAATTCATGATTGCTTCTTGGCATTATGGTTATTTTATTGAAACGTTTCCCCATCGTAAGTTTCCTCGTCATGTCGGTATTATGTTGTACAACTGCTTACCCAACAATGCAAGTTACATATGTAGATTACAAGTAGTATGACAATGTATGTAGCCTTAACCAGTTTCCCATTCCTTGAATAGACAAATTGACACTAAGGGCTAACTCCTTGTCCAAAGGCCAACTTCATTTTGTACCCCTCGTGCACGTATGCTCAATTCTTTTCAAGCCACTTATACTCAAGCTAATAAACGTGCCAACTTATCAACAAGTCACCAAACAAGCGTGTCTTACATGCCAGGAAGTTCCATTCAATCAAACTCACATGTTGCTCTAGCGAATAACTCATTGATATGAAGCTCACACATGATGCCATTATCTTAGCACATTATCGTCCCTTGACTGTTAGGAAAATCACAATTTCAATTCGAACTTAATCAAGTTCCCAACAGTAGAATTAAACCTATTCTCCTTTTTTATGTGAATATTTTAGGAAACAAATAAATAGAGCTTACAATGAAACATGCACAAAATCAACACAAGTAATTTACGTGGAAAAACCTTTCCGGTGTAGGAAGGAAATAACCACAACACTCCTCTCTTAAAACTTCCATTATCAAGAAACAATTGTACAACAGTTCTCTCTAGGTAAAATTAGAGACAAACAATAAACAACATCATCAAGAATACACTTTTTGGAAACTAATAATTATTTCAAGAAGAATGGAGAGATCTAACCCAATTCGTAGTCACTGTTTACTGCTCAGAATTTTCCAAACCGGTGAGTCAAATCCAAATCCCACCGTACAGATTAAAGAGTCTTGAGTCGTGAACCTGCCTGCAAAATTTCAGCTTAATCGGACCACAAACGGCCTTCATCGGAGCACTTGATGAAGACTGGCTGGAGAGGGAAAAACTGCTCTCTTTTCTGCTAGCTGCTGCCTTTGCTGCTACAATTCTGAAAAAATCTGCATAATCATCTCTCATCAAACCCTAAATGGGTTTATTAATGAAGCAATGTAATGATATAATTTCCCCCTTCTTACTCCACGAGCTTTTAAGCCACATAGGCTTCCCTTGGGCTCCTCTAAATAAGAGGAAAACCCAACATAATGTACATACCCACTCCATCGCTTGTGCAATGTTGCCTATAAGGTGTGTTGCTCTCCAACGAAGCAACCTTTACATGCCCAAATCGAGTGAACTATTGCGCATAGACCTTTCCTCTTGTGTAGCCTAATCGTGCACATTATCGATCCTTTTGCATCACTGATACAATCCCTAAGATTTCCTATCTTAGAGAGACATTGACACACTCTCATGGCACAATTAATACCTGCCATGTGAGCATTCTCAAGCTCACAGCTAGCTCGCTTAGTACAACATATCCACGAATGTCGGGGGTGGTGGAGAGCTTGACACCGTGCCTCTCGTAAAGAGCTTTTGGAGCATTTTTCCTTCTGTTAGGTGAAAACATTACTTTGCGCAAGGAGACATAAGCTCAAAATAATTCAATAATATTTATTTTTTGCTAATTATCAATATGTCCCTTATTCAGATCATGACACAAGGCATGTCATAGAAAGGTTTTCCTTGGTTGATGTTTTTCTTATTTATTGAGCATAGGCCTTGGAACATGTAAAAATATGTTATTTACATCCATGGAACTTGATACCACCTGATGTTGATATTTAATTTAGATTTACATCCCCTGCTACATTGCTTTGTACTTTTGCATTAGTTTACAATCTGTAAGAAAAAAAAAATTCAATCTCCTTGGTCTTTGCAGTTTCCTTCTGAAGTGGCTCTTTGTTTGGCACCGAAAAGTGCTTAATGGATTTTGGTTTTGTAGGGGCTCTTTGAGATAATTTGCCTATCAGGCTGTTACATTCCTAATGATGGTGGTGGCTCCCAAAATCAAAGTGAAAGTCTGAATGTGTCTCTTGCAAGTGCTGATGGTCGTGTCATTGGTGGAGGAGTGGGAGGGAGGCTCATTGCAGCAAGTCCTGTTCAGGTGGTTTATTGAGTGCTGTAACTTCTAAATTTTTAGTTATAGCTATTTGTTCATCATTCCCTTTGGTGTTCTTGTTTACCATGAAAATGTGATGTCCATCAAGCATTTGTTTTATGAATACAACAAACATAGACATGATTACAGAATTGGTTTTGTTTTGTCGTTGTTTAGACCTGAAATATATGAATGATTGCAGGTAATAGTGGGGAGCTTCATTTGGGGTAGTTTGAAGGTAAAGAACAAGAACAAGGTAGCTCCAGAAGTTCCAACTGAATCGGACAATCAATTAGTAGACAATCCTGTTGCTCTAGATTTCATTCCACCAAATCAAAATCTCACCTCAACCTCTTCAATGGGAGTCTGGGCAACCACGCGGAATACTCATGTTGACATTGATTTGATGCGTGGATGAAGCTTGCTACGATTATGTTTACTAGTATATCTATATTTCAAACCCATGGCTAGTTGTATCTGCTTTGTTTTTACACTATTGATGGTAGATGAAGGAATCCTAGCTGATTCTGGCTTTGATAAGTATTAACACCATTATTTTACCCATAATGGACAATGGGGGTATTCATATTTTCCCAGTTTAATGGAATTTAACTTGCAGTAGTAGAATATGATTTTAGAGGATGTGAAAAAATGTGATGTAGTTTGCAATAGGGATGGGATCAAATTACAAAATTTGTTTTAGGTGAGACTTGAATTCACATGGTTATGGGTAGATGTGTCAAATGATGATCTTCTTGTAGAAATGACTATAGCTAACTCATTTATATTTTTGGAAAATTAAAATGTATATATATATATATATATATATATATATATATATATAATTTTGTTTACAGATAAAAAAAAAACTCTAGTATTAATAATATTTTTTGATTATAAAACAAGAGAAAAAAAATAAGAAAATATTTGAAGTGTTTTTATTATTTTTTGACAATTATATTTAACTAAATGGGAAATGGTCATGGAGATTCTTTTACTCACGTTATGGTTCACTTTTTTCCTCTACACCGTCAACATTTCCTTAGTTGTGTAAAAGAAACAACATAAAGTCATACAAATTATATAATAAAACAATAAACAGGAGAGTTTTCTATAATATAGAGCAACTTAGTAATTGTCTTCTAAGAATATTATTCATATTTTAACAGAAGTTTGACTTTTTAATCTTGTTTTAAATTGGTTTTCATTTAGTATTCAATATATATATAAAAAAATAATTTAATTCTTTTAATACATTAAATTATAAAAAATAAGGGTATTAAAATGATACTAAATTTGATAACATGCGTATTAAAATAGAACTAAAATTTTTAAAATAAAGCTTTTAAAGTATTATGAGTACTAAATGAATTTTTTTAAATATTTTAGATACTACATGAAAACTATTTTAAAATATGATTAAAAAGTATTTTTTTTCTTTCAAAACATAAAATGAAACTAGGGTCTAGTACAAAGCGTTTAGTAAAATATTTTATTAATAATAATTTTATCTAAATAATATTAAAGTGTAATTAATATTAAAGGAAAAATATATATTTTATCTATTTTTATTGTAATAATAACAAAAATTATTAAAATAATATCATTATCTATTTTTAAAAGCAGTGTTATATTAATTGAATATAATGAAAAATATGAGATGAAATAATTATTAGTTATTACTAACAGGGAGACATTAGATGATTAATAAGTTCACGTTAGATTATATACCATGTTGTCATAAAATCATTTTTTTTTAATGCTTCTCAATACAAGTTTGTGTATTGGAAAGAATCTGTTGCCGATTCAAATATTTTATTAAGTGGAATTTGAGTAGGATATAACGATATAAAAAAATTATAAAAAATAATACTTTTACCATTTATAATAATAAAAATAATAATATAATAATATTAAATACGATTTAATTAGATATCATTTAATTAAATAATTGATGTTTAATTTAAATAAAATTTAATTAAAATATGGCCAATGTGAAACGATGTATACATTTTTTTTATTTAATAGTAAAAATATATAAATTGATAATAAAATATAATATTTTTATGATTATAAATTTTAAGAGTGTTATTTTTATTATTTTTTAATAATATTTATTCAAACCTAAAAACAGTAATATTATTATGATGCACAAGTTATTTATTATTATGACTATTTTGTTTTTTGTGGCTCTTTGTTGCACAAGTTAGATTTTAGCAAAAATATTGCATAAGTTCGCAGGAGACAAAAGGTCCCAGACATAGATACCAGTAGCCATACATTCAACAAAAAATAATCAAAATTTAATTTGTACATTTTTTTTTCCTTTCCTCTTTTAATCCTCCACGTTCCAAAAAATAAAATAAAAACATGTTGTAACCCATCCTTGTGACAACATACTATTGAATTAGTGTATAAATGAGTAAAACCCTATCCATGGATACACCGATAACAAGGAAAAAAGAGAGTTTGCTTTATACATTAGGTTATTTGACAATACATTGAAATAATTAAATTCAGAAAAGGTTGAGTTTGTTAGTTGTATTCAATTTTATTTTTATTTTTATTTGAAAATATATAAATCTATATAAAATATAATTTATACTAAAATTGATTTAAACTATTATAATTAATCTCATCTAACACCATTTAATAAAACATTGTTGAAGCAATCATTTCCGTAAAAAAATGAATTTATTTATTCTATTCAACATTATTGTTATTTATTTCTTTAAAAATATTTGAATTTGTGGAAATACATGAAACAGTAAGTGGAAAATATATGAAAAGAAATACATGGAAAGTATGAAAATGGTCTCCATTTTGATCCATTCTTACAACAAAAAAAAATAGGTTATTGCTTTATACGCTCAATGATTAGTTGATATATAAGGATCTTATTTTCTATTAAAATAATTAGAGGAATCTTGTGATACCAATTAGTATTTTTTAAATATAATATCATTATAACTTAAAAGAAAGAACAAAAAAATGACATGATATGAGATTAAAAAAAATATAAAATGAAAATAAAACAAAACAGCTGTTAATTTGAAGTTTAATTTTCAATAAATTAAAAACAAAAAGAGCTGCAAACATTTATTTACCTCTACTATTTTTAATATTTTCTTTTGTTTAAATTCATTAATTTTATTATTGAAATAACTTTCGAACAATTATTTTGATAAAAAAATAATTAATTTAATCAAAAAATTTAAGTTATTTATAATAGATACGAAGTTATAAATTTATTATTTTATTCACACATAATTGATTTAAATATTTTAATCAAATTAATCATAATAATATTTAATTAAATAATATTTTAATAATAAAAATAACCAATTAAAATAAAAAAAAAATATTAATCGATTACCCAAACAAAAACTATATGAAGTTGTAGATCCCTATAAATATAGAGCCAAATTAAGCATGGAAATCTCCGAACCTTACCAATTACTGAAGCAATAGAAAGACTAGAGATGAAGAATCAACAGATAAATTCAGGTGCCCTTTTTTCTCATCTCTCTTATTCTTGATACAAACTTGTTTATGAGCACTGAAGCTTACACTTGCAAACCAATTCTGGGAAGTTAAGGGGGAAAAAGCCTCCTCCAGGACAATGCAACACTCAAAATGATTCTGATTGCTGCAAACAAGACAAACTTCACACCACTTACAAATGCTCGCCACAAGTGATAAAGCACACAAAGGAAACTTTAACACTGAATAGCTTTGAGAAGGGAGTTGATGGAGGAGCACCATCTAAATGTGAATATAAGTGTCACTCATCAGATGACACCCTGTGGTGGATTTATCTACCGGATGGTTAAACCATAAAAGCAGGTGTTTAAAGAATATGATATACGGAAATGGAAGGAAGGTTACTGCTATGGCTGTTGACGAGTGTGATTCCACTGTGGGATGTGATTCTGATCATGATTTTCTGCATCCTTTTCCTAACAATATTATGGATGCCTCTAAAGTTGTTTGGAACGCCTGACTAAAAGCAAATGGATCAAATGGATATTTATTGTAATTATGCATGATTAATATATATATATATATATATACTTTAAAAGTATATAAAAATTTCATTTACAGAGTATTATAAGTCTGTTAACTATAAAAAATATAACAAAAATGATCAAATAAAAAATTAATATATTTTTATCATACTTAATATATATACTATCCTTCGTTCTTAAAGTTGGTTTTTGTTAACAATTATTCTAAGGATTTTTGATAGAGATAAACTCTTTAATTAAAATCTTGAACTATTAAGATGTTTCTAACTTTTGGTATTCTAATACTTAAGCTAAATACGAGATTTATAAAACGTAAAGAAGATTATGATCCCACTCAACTATAAATAATAAAAAAAAGTGTTTGTAATTGTTAATCTCATTTATAAAATGAGATATAAATTAAATGTTCTATGATATTAAACTTTGTGTAAAATGTGTGAAGATACATGGATTACAAGTAACTTAGTGTCCATCCTTTAAAACTCATCTTAGAAGGAAGATTATCTTTTTATAATTATTACATGTGATACAGTTAAAATTATTTGGATAAATTAAATATAATAAGATAATTGATGATTTTAATAATTATTTATTATTTATCTCTTTTAACTAAAGTCTTATTGGATTTTCCCACCAGACATTGATGCATGACACAATTTGTGAAACAAAATTATTACATTTAGAGAAAATTGTATGAAACTATGTAATTGTGCCTGTTGTTTATAACATTGTAAGTACATTTGTATTCAACAGATTCCAGTACTATAGAAGAAAAGCTCTCTTTCTGAATTTGCAAAAATATGTGAAGAACAAATGTTCAAACTGGATGCTGAGTGATACAATGATGAAGGAATTTGATAAAAGATAGATTATAGTTATTTTAAAAGCATATTATAGATCACAAACGAATTTGATAAAAATATTATGAACACGATCAAAAAGAACCAACTGGAAAATCATTTAATCAAACTCAAAATTAATTATAATAGAGCACTAGAAAATGGGGGTCGTATCGCTGGTTTCACCGGAATGTCAAACTGCCTATCATGCCGGAGTCTCGCCCCACCTAGTATGTTTTACCAGGATGCTGATAATTGAAATGACAAATGAACTGAGGAGGAAGAAAAAACAATGGAAATGAAGAAGGCAAAAAATAAAAACCTAAAAAAAAACCCATGATCGGCGCATAATAAGCCAAAAGATGGAGGATTTGGTAGCCACAGGTCGTCCCAAATGTTAAGAGCAATTCCTCCATGAATCTCCCACCGTAGCCCAACCGTTAAGACTTTTCTTACTTCTTAAAAAACACTGATATAAATGTTATTTATAATTAATAGTAAAATAGATTAAAATACAGTATAATTAATTAAAAGTTATATTTTAAATAAAAAAAATATTAACTTATTAATAATTTATTTTTATAATCATTTTAATTTTTTTCAACTATATCTTTTAATTAATTAACCTACTATTTTTAATATAATTTAATTACCCTAATGAAATTAATTAACCTACTATTTTTAATATAATTTAATTACCCTAATGAAAGCCCTTGCTGACGTTCATTCCTTGCATGCATCCATTTCCTACTGCTGTGCGAGCTATCCAAGAGTTTAAGCTTTGCATACCAACCCACCTTTCATATTTCGTCCTGTATATTAATTTTCACTCAAATTTAGCCATTATCAATCATTATAAATGATTCTAAATCCTTACACCATTAAACGAATCATGTGCCAAACACATGCATGGTAAATAAAATGAAAAGATATGACAAAATTGAGAAATTTAGATTTATTATTGACTTATTTTTAAAAATTATTGAATAAATATACTCGCTTAAATTATTATAAGGTTAATACATCATTTACACATAATTAGAACAATTCAACCCAAAATCCAAATTATTTTAGACGGAGTTGAAAAAAATGATGATTTGAAAATAATATTTGTTTATAACTAAAGATTGACAAATGCTATCTAAATGAAGCTAAAAGTTGCATTTAAAATTTATTAGATTCAAATCAATTCATTTAATTTCAACTAATCCAATCTACATTGTTTATTTTTTTTATTAATTTGAATTGATTTTAAAAATCTTAAAATTGAGTTAAGATATATCTTATCATGAAATTGAAAATCCAATAGAAACCATCAAACCAATTAATATTATAATTTTATTAAATAAAAATCAAATATAAAAGTTTTGATATTGGTGTGATATATTTATTTTATTTCAATCAGTGGATAATTAATTGAATTAAACTTGTAGATAACATATAAATACATTTATGTCATATTAATACGGATAAATTTATAAAATATCATCAAATTATTGTATTTATTTCATTTATATAATTAAATTATTTTTGTTTCGTTTATACCAACTAACTATTATATTTTTTTTCATTTATCTTATTTTGTTGATATTCGTCTAACAACGTCGTATGTTAGTGGTAAATAGAACAATTCAGATAATTAAGTAATAAAATTAGAATAATTTAAATAGTTAACTTATAGATAGGAAAAAACTCATTTAAACAATATATTTTGAACAAATTGTTATTCTAAATCTATCAATTAATTATTTGTGTATGATTTTGTGGACATAGATCAACAAAATGATATAAATGAAACAAATATAATAATTAAGTGTTATAAATAAAACAAAAATTATTAGATAATATGAACAAAATAAATACAATAATTTGATGGTATTTATTGTATTAATATTTATTGAACTATAAGATCATTGTTTAAATTAAACACTTTTTTATACATAAAATATATGTTTAATTAATATAAAATTAAATAGTAAATTTTTATTTTTATTTGTATGTTATTTAGAATTACAGTACATATTCAGTTTTTGAAAAAATGTTAAATCTATTTAAGTGCTAAATATTAATTATTTTATTATTATAAATACAAAAAAACTTACTGAGTTAAAAAAAAACACAAACATTAATCAATTTAAATCAATCCAAATGATTCAATTTAGATTAATTCTATAGTTGATATTGGACCGAATAAATTCTTAATTTTTGATCTAATTTTAATACATAATCAAATCAACCCATAACTCTCATAGTATACACCGCCAATGGCTAGCTATATAAACCACTATTTTGTGTTGTTCAAGCAAAACAAACAATAACGTTAACGTCATTATCAAATTAATGATTATTATTATTTTTTTCAATAGCATAACACGTTAAGTTGTATTGAAAAGCCTAATAGGACATTTTGTATTGTTGGATTTTCACAACTTTTTATACCATTAATTTGTATTTCTTTCTCTCTAATGTTCACTGGTATAGAAAATATATGTGATATGCTAAGTATCGTACTTGTTTTTTAAACTAAGTTTTCTAAGTAGATAATTTTAAAATCGAATTTAATTGATGTAAAATTAAAATAAATAAATAAATAAATAAATTTAAATCATAATTTTTCATTTAAATAAGAAAAAATTATAGGTGAAAGATGAATTATATTATTATTAGCGATTATTTGATGATTTTTATATATTTTGATGAAAAACGGAGTTATAATATATTTAAATTATGTTATTTTTAAATCAAATTTTCTCCATGTAGCGTGGGAAAAGAAAATCCAAAGTTTTTTGTCTGACATGATTTTTTTATTATTTTTTAATTGTTTTAGCTTGAAATTATCGAGTTAATATTAAATAATTAGCAATATATATACTTAATAGATGTATTTTTGGTTACGTACAATGCATAATTTCGATGATGTTATAATAATTAGACGATTTTCTTTAAATTACATTGCTAAAACACATATTATAAAATAATGAAAAAAAACTTTTACGTTAATTAATTAGGTATTTGTTCTCTATAAATAGAAAAGTAGATAATTAATTTCTTCAAATTAAAACATTAAAGCATCAGAATTCTTAAAGAAAAGGATAAGATGAAGAAACAGGAGATCTTTTCATTAGGTGCCGTTTTAGTCATCTCTCTCATTGTTTTTACAAATTTGCTAAGCATTGAAGCCTACACTTGCGGGCCAAGTGGTAACATAAGAGGAAAAAAGCCACCTCCAGGACAGTGCAACAAACAAGATGACTCTGATTGTTGCAAACAAGGCAAACGTTACACAACTTACGAGTGCTCGCCGTTGGTGAATAAGCACACAAAAGCAACCTTAACACTCAATAGCTTTGAGAAGGGAGGTGATGGAGGAGCACCATCTGAATGTGACAATCAGTATCACTCAGATGACACTCCTGTGGTGGCTTTATCTACTGGATGGTTTAACCATAAAAGCAGGTGCTTAAAAAACATAACAATATATGGAAATGGAATTAGGAAGGTTAAGGCTATGGTTGTTGATGAGTGTGATTCTACAATGGGATGTGATTTTGATCATGATTACCAACCACCTTGTCGTAACGACATTGTTGATGCATCTAAAGCTGTTTGGAAGGCCTTAAATGTACCTCATGATAACTGGGGTGAAATGGATATTTACTGGAATGATGATTAAATCGAATCACTAGATAATGGAAGCTTCTTTCATTTCATATATATATATATATATATATATATATATATATAATATTATTGTATATGTTTATGTATATATGTAACTTGGTTTGATCTGTTTCTTATCAGTGTTACATTCAATTTAAGGTAACAATTACGTAACTGAACTTTTGTTATATAATACAGTAGAAAACATGGAAACAAAATTAGGACACATCAATTAAAGCAAATTAAACAACCAATTATTAATTGACGAGGTATCCAACCCACGTACGCGGTTTTGTAACAGCCACAAAATGTCTTCCAAAATTCCTTTATTGAAAAATTATTTAATAGGGTGTGTTGTCTTATACACGTTATTATTGAAACATGGTATTTGACCCGGGCGAAAACACACATAAATGGTATATACCGGCTTAATTGCGTAAAAATAAAAGTAAAATTTAATATTTAATCTCTTAATTATGAAATAATTATCGATTAATAAAAATAAAAATAAAATTTAATCGTATTTAATGACTTGATAAAAAATAATAATATTTTAATCTAAAAATTATTAAAATAATATAATTTATTTTAATTGTTATATTTTTACATAATTAAAAGATTAAATAATAATATTTTTAATTTAAATAATTAAACAACATAAATGATTTAATTTAATAATAGTTAGTATTTCTTATCAAAGAAAAATATAATTATCAAATTTTAAATTTTAAATATTTGAAAACCTTTTATAGATATATTTGAAAATTTTAAATTATTAAATTTTCTCAAATATAGTAAAGAATATTAGGTACAATGAAATCAAAAATACTTAATGAAATAAAATTATCTTGATCATTACTTTAATAAAAAATAAAAAAATAAATAAGAATAGTAACTTTTGCAGTGGAGTTTCGTAACCGGTTTCTACAAAAGCAAAATATTATTTTCCGGTTAAAAATAATCATGCGGATTCTTCCTAACATGTTTTCTAAAAAAAAAATACAAGAAGAAGGATATATAGGGCTTGGAGTATCCTATCAAGTTTAGACATCCCCGTATCTAATGAGATGATATGTTTCAACCGAAAGACTCTAATTAAGCCGACTAAATTCTTGTAATGTATTGAATATATCTTGGTTAGAATCTTCGTGTGGAAACTGCCATTTGATCTCTAATTTAACTAATTGCATGAAAGTGATGTTCATTTAAGGGGATGATATAGATTTTCGGTTTTTAAGGTTATTTTTTATAATGATATTCTAACGATATATTTTGTTATTTTTATAATACAAATTTTTAAATGATCTATTTTATCGTTATAATTATTAGATAAAATTATCATCGGTGAAAAGAAACTCTGATAATATTATTACAATTATTTTTTTTTACCTATAACTTATAAGTATGAGGTGTTGTTTATGTTAGTGTATAAAAATAGTGTCTTATATTTATTAAAAAAAATATTAGCCATGTTTATAAGTAGTATACGACTTATATTACTTTAGAGTTAACCTTTTAGGATTAGATGTTTTATATTGCTTATACATTACACAAAATTTACATAGTATTAGAATTTTTATCGATCAATAGGTTAAAAAAAAATCGATGAATTTCTCATAAAAATACGTAGATTTAAGACGGACAGTAATACTTATAAACAATATAAAACTTATTTTCTTTTGAGGTTAATTTTTTACTATTAAATAGTTTATATTGTTTATACAATATATAATTTATTTATCTTAGGAGTAAGGTGACAATACTCCATACCTTGTTGTTTTAATAAAGTAATTAGTGTTTTTTTTTCAAAAAACAATTATTACACTTATTTTCTATCTTAGTGATTAGAAGTATCATATCAACGATACTCTAGCATCAATGAATAATCTCTACCGGTATTAGTATTCAACTTTTTTCGTTTGGTTCAATAAATAGCAACTATTAAGTGAGAAAGAAAGGATAAGATGATCGGTAAGATTTAAATATTCGATGATGTTTCTATATATTAGGAGAGTTGACCTCTACCAATTTAGCTATCAAATGATTCTCGAACAAATCAACTTATCAATCAATTAAATAAATGTATAAAATTACGAAAGAAATAGAAATAATAATATCGCACAAGTTGAAAGGATTAAAGTTATTGTTTTAAACATATGCTAACTGCTACTTTTTACAGACTAATAATCTTATTTGTACTACAAAATTGTCATTATAAGGGGAAGAAAATTAGGAAGAAAATAACTATCTTCAAGTTATTGCATTCATCTATAAAAAGCAAGCAAACTACCAAATGAGTTAACAACTTCAAATAACCTTACATTTACCGAAGCAATAGAAAGAATAGAAGATGAAAAACCTTCAGATGAACTCAGTTATCTTTTTACTCATCTCACTTCTCCCTCTTACAAACTTGTTGATGAGCATTGAAGCTTACACTTGCAGACCAAGTGGGAAGATAAGGGGAAAAAAGCCTCCTCCAGGACAATGCAACAGAGAGGATGATTCTGATTGTTGCATAGCAGGAAAACCTTACACTATTTACAAGTGCTCGCCGCAAGTGACTAAGCACACAAGGGCAACCTTAAAACTCAACAGCTTTGAGAAGGGAGGTGATGGAGGAGCACCATCTGAATGTGACATTCAATATCACTCAGATGACACTCCTGTGGTGGCTTTATCAACCGCATGGTTCAACCATAAAAGCAGGTGATTAAAAAACATAACAATATATGGAAATGGAAGGAAGGTCAATGCTATGGTTGTTGATGAGTGTGATTCCACTACGGGATGTGATTCTGATCATGATTTGCAGCCTCCTTGCCCTAACAATATAGTGGATGCCTCTAAAGCTGTTTGGAAAGCCTTACAAGTTCCATTAAGTAACTGGGGTGAGATGGATATATATTGGACTGATGCTTGATTGATTTTCCTTAATATTTGTTTTAATGTGACTGAAGGGGCACTTTGGGTTTTTTTTCAGGTTTTTATATGTATTGTGTACGTTCATGAGATTGCATACACTTACGGTTCTGTATGCTGTATATCTTATGTTGCTCTAATACTAGTTGATGTTATATATACAGAGACATTTGATGTACCGTAAACGTTTATTCAGAAGAACAATGGCCGTTAACAGGCAATATATATTGTGGGCAAAATCGCATTGAAGTACGACTTGAAAATAGTACCTGAAATTTTCTTCATCATCACTGACTTTACAATCTTAAGGAGAAAGGAGAAACATATTAGTAACATAATTTGAAAAAATTAACAGAGCCAATGTGCTGACAAATCATATATTGAAAAGTAACCCAAATTCATTGCATTTTTCATGTTTATTACATCAGAAGTCTCAGAATATACAAAGTATTTTTGGGTTGTAAAATGACAATTTTTACAATAATGATTCTCAGCAAGAGTTTATTTTACATCTGATCAAATCCCTAATTTAAAATACCAAAAATAAAAGGGCAGTTCCATCCAAGACTTTACAAGCACTGCTAAAAGAAAATTTCAAGTCCAAATACTGGCATGACAAAGTAAAATAGAAGTTGACCATTTACAACATACTATCAGTCATTGCTGGGAGACGACGGAAGAAGTTAATAGGCGCTGAAGGAGTTTTATGCCTGAACCTTGGGTGCCTCATAAAATAAAATCCACCCAAAAGAGCCAAAACTTGAAACGGTGTCACATACAATACCACAGCAGCCACAAGACAGAATGTCACAAATATTGTTGTGGCACGAGGATCCCGCCAGCTAAGCAGTGCCTGAACCCGCTCCCCTTGGGTGGCAATATCACCAACCACAGACTGAATCCTTCCGGCAACACTCCTTAACCGGTCATACCTCATCCTAACAATATCTGAACCTTTTGTGGTTGGAAATGTGTCAAATTCTTCATCTAGCTCATCAGGATGCACAGAATCTGCACATGAAATCCTTGTGTTCATGTGAGGAGGATATCTAGGACGAAATTGAAAATTCCATAGCCCTATTAAGAACATGTATAGAAAAGCAGTTGGTAGAATAAGTTGTGGAAAACAAACAAGCATCACAAATAGAGCATGTACTAGCACTGTTGTAATGGGATTCTTCCACATACAAACTTTCCCAAACCATTTTCCAAAAGACAATAGTCCTGAGAAAACTGTCATCAAGCGGAAAAAGTTTGCTTTGCTGCGCCTCATGCTCCACAGATGAGAATCAGCATCTGACATGTATTCAACTGCTTCCTTCCTAAGAGGAGGTTCTGCACGACCAAGTCGTGCTGCCACTATGTTGACAGCTTGATGTCTTAGCTTCTCTTGCTGCATCACAGTCAATGGCCTTTTGTAATGCATCTTTGGTAAAAGGGGTTTAGAATATATGCACATCATATTCATGCGTGAAGTGCATGAGAATCTTATTGCTAGATGCAGATCACCCAGCTTCTTGACACCCGAAGGATGAAGAACTAATAAGGGATAAGAGTGTGTGTAAACACGTCCAGTCTCAAGTGTAGATATTCGAATCCGAACCTTGCCAATTTTCATGTCTCTGTTTCCATTTGAATTACCAATCTGACTGTTATCAAAGACGCCGACTGTGAGAACTGTGGCTAGATCATGTACCTCCCAAGTGTATTGCTCATTGTATTTTGGACTCAAGCTGTTGATTATTGTTCTAGTACGAACCCATTTGTGACCATACTTTGCTACACAATATGTATCTGATGTACCTTTCCCTTCCCTTGTTTTCATAGGGTGGAGACCATCTGCATTTAGAATGCCAAGCTCTAAGACACCTATAGATGACTTCCATAGCTGCTTTGCTGTTGGTCGAAGATCACTACTATAGTGAGTTGACTCACTAAGCACATGGTACCCTCCATCGAGACAAACACGTAGATGGATTCTACTAGCAAATTTATCTTTTTTCTCTTTCTCTCCATCCATTGCAGCTGACATTGACTTTTCAAGGTTGAACCATTTACCACGGATGATTCTATCATCAGCACGCTTTTCAACAGAATGCAATGGTATAACAGCCCTTCCAATGGTCTCATCTTTATTGGGACCAACACGGTCTTCAACCAAAATGACCAGATGTTCCTCAAAGGGTTCAGCAGCAACAAACATTAGATCTTCATTCCAAATCGGGTTCAAAGTTCGAGATTGAACTGTTTTGGTTCTCAAAATCTGATTACCAATCTGAACCTTAACATATGCATCCGGGAAACGTGACTTTTCTGGTACAATCAAGTCTTGTGCCTCAATCACATTTACACGGACATACCATAATCTCGGTGAGTGATAAACTTTGGATCGAAATTGTGCAATAGCAGCTGAAGAAGTTTCAGATGGACCAATGGCATCAGAATGCCAAGCATCAGGAAAAGCCTCATCAGCTTGTGTACCATACCAAACAGCGAGCATCAGTTCCCCCTTCTTCTTATCCCCATCCTTGTCTCCAAGCCGATACCACTCTGGAGCCAATGGACTATCAGGTGGAACACGAGTAGGAACTTCATTGAGATCAAATCGGACAATCCCAACAAAATCATCTTTTACTAAATCTTTGTCATTAACCACAACTTCCAAAACAGATGATTGCAAATTATCCTTAGCAAAAGCAAACACCTCATTCCATTCAGGGTTTTGTTTTTTCTCAAAGTGCTTAGTGATTCCTTTGTAATTCCCAATTTTGACTTCAACATAAGGATCAAGACTTCCAGTAACATCCATAGAAGGAAGGTCACGAGCTTTCACAACACGTACAAATAGATATTGCATCTTCTCAACAAGATCATACGTGCTAGCAGGCCTGTTACCCCGTATTATTTGACCTCCAACAATTTGGCCCCCTCCAAGGTAAGGACTTGTCTCTTTAAGTGAATAATCAACCGGTGGAGAAGGTGAGCCTGTGAACATGCGAACAACTTTAGGTGCCTTTGGTTCAGATTTCATCTGACCCATCCCATAATTTACTGTAGGCTGAGTTGTTGGTGGAGGAACATTAAGGTTTTTTGCATGATTGGTTTTTGGAAGATGATTAAATATGTGTCTTGATCCAGTCCTTCCATTGGAAAACGGGTTGGGGACCATCTCGGGGACATTCTTTGATTGAGAACGACCATTGTTTGAGTATGAATCTGTCTCCAGAAAAGAATCCATTGCAGGAAGTGGGTTTGAAGGTCTTACAGAAGGATCATCAGTAACAAAAACTTTAAGACCAAGCTCTCCTTTGACACGCGAGAACATGTTACGTTTTTCAAGAGGATAGTGTAAGACAACAGCATCGGGGTATGGAACAAAAGATGTAGAAGTGAGACAAACCTTTCCAAGGAAAGCTTTGGAATTGTTGGATTTATTATGGTTGTAGACACATGCCTCAAGATTGAGGTTAGATAGATTGTTTGAGTCGGAGATGTTGAAGTAGAAACTTTCATTCCAAATAGGATTGATATCCTTTTCTTTAGTTGTGGTTCGAAATTTCTGATGATCAAAGTGGAGCTCCACAAAAGCACTGGCTGAACCTTGCCCATCTTTGGGCATAATAAGGTCATGAGCACCCACAACCTCCACCCCCAACTTGGGACTACTCATTCCAATTCTGATCAAAATGAAACAATTGTTTGCAGGAAGCAGGAAAAGACTGTACTACCTGAGAGACAAAAAATAGCTTAACCCTTAAAAAAACATTAAAAAGGGAAAGAGAAATTATCAAACACTTTAATGGTGGAAGAAAACAAAGTCTAGAATATATATATATATATATATTTTAAAAAAAAACCCACAAAATTTCACCACATAATATTTAAAGATATTAGCATCTCTAAAATAGATAACTTGAATTCACATAAATGCACAACAACAAGATAGAGATTTCCGTTTCTTGAATTAATTTAAAAAGTTCACCATAGAAGAAAATAGAAGGAAAACTTCTAGGGAAATTAACACAAAAAAAAAAAACTTATGACAATAAAAATAACATAATAACAATGAATAAGGTCTAACCAATTAAATGGGTCTAACTATCGGGTAGTTCAACTTGAATCACGATTCAAGTCCAGGCGCTTAATGTGAAATATTTATAATTTTTTTCTTTGTAGTTAAAATATATGAGTTTTATAATTGTATATAAACTATTCTTTTCTTCTTTTTCATGTTTACAATTTTTGAGGTGTTATGTTTTACCAAAACTCTATTTAGCACGCTTTGTGGTAGAAGGCACAATGCAGATGGCTTAGTTATACGATTGATAAAATCTTCAAAAACTGTTATCTTTTCTTAAACTTAAACAAATTGACCAATAGTGATTAACAAAATCCCAGAAGCAAATAATCTACATAGTCAAATATTTGCTTCTGAAAACCACAAAAATAGTATCAAATAGAAGCTTATATTCAAAAGTCAAAACATACCTGGCGCAGAGCTTAACGAGCCAAGTTTTCTAGCTTAAGGCTTTTGATGGTTAAACCCAACTACAGAATCACTAGGAGATGCTGAGGAGAAATAGGAAAAACAAAGCGAAAAAAGGACCAATAAATTTCTGGGTTGCTTCCTTCATAGAAATATAAAAAACAGAGTCGTCCAAAACGAGTGAAATGTTTCACGTTGACGGAGAAAGATATAGAGAAGAAACAAAAGCAGAGGAGGACTTGGTCTAATCTCTGTTTTTTTTTTTTTTAACATACGTACGCGCTTGAAGCCGTTGGAGTTTGGGACTTTCAGAGCTACACGGGAGGAAGATGGGGAGGTACACAAGGAATTATAAATTGAAATAAATTTTTAATCACACGGATTATTCGTACTATGTGATAAAATATTAAAAGAATATAATATTTTTTATCTAAAATTTTAACAATAAAAATAATATTTTTATCTTTGATTTATATAATTTTATTTTAAATTTTAGTTAAAAAATTTATATTTAGATATATTTAAATTAAATTACTATTAATTAAACATACTTAATGAATTTCACCTAATTATATAAGGAAAACGTGTACCAATAATATCAGGGTTTTTTTTTTTTTTTTTTTTGCAATAAGGCCAATAATTTCAGGTTTACTTCTCCCAAATCTCTTTCCGAGTTGTAATATTCAATTACGAGGTTTCATAAGATTCTCGGTTAAAAAACAAAAACAATCTTTATAAAATTAGACATAGAGAGTTTTATTCTTTACAATAAAAATATACAAAAATCTTATAACTTTTAAAAAAATTATTATATTAAACTTTTAATTTTATTAAGATTAAAAATTAATTAATTTTTTTTAATTCTAAAAATATCACTTAAAATATGGTAATATGCTTTTCACATTATTAATTTTTAAAAAGATGATAAATTATTAATTTAAAATCAATGTATATTTTTTTTATACATATTTATTAAAAGTTATATAACAATTAGATCTTTTATCCTTTTATATATATATAGATCTCTCTTACCGATACTTTTTTTAAGACAATAAAAAATAACCTAATATAATTATAATTTTAAAAATAACAAGAAAATACCATAAATACCTTAAAGAGGAAGTATAATCACATAAAAATGTGACCGTAAATATTTTATATTTATTTTAAAAGTAATATTTAAATCTTATATTTATTTTTTATAATAATTTAATCATATTGTCACGAAAAAATAATACACATAACAAACAATTCTTTTCTTTTATGTTTTTATTTATTTTTTATATTATAATCGTCTTTATCTAATGTCATTGAAAAAAAATCAAAAAAAAATTTAAGAAATTAATTTTATTCTAGTACGATCAATTTTTTATAATAATAAACTGTTAAAAAAATAAATATATGATATAAATATTATTTTTATAATAGATAAATAAACTTGTTAATATATTTTTCTAATCATCAATGCATAGTGACTTGTTGAGTAATCATTAAATCATTTTATTGGTATCACATTAATATTATGAAAAAATCATGTAAGTTTAATAATAAGATAGTATAGTTTTATAAAAAAATTATCTTGGTATTTATTTCACCATGCAACATATATTTATTTCACCATGCAACATATATACAAATTACAAATGTTAATATGGAAATTGTCGATGTTGATAAAGAAATTTCCAATGTTGAGAAGAATAAAATTACCGCTAGGATAAAGGAAAACATATAATTAACGAAAAATCATTATAATGAAATTATTATACTTGTTATTAGATAAGTGAAGATTTTTATTAAAAGTTAGCCGCAAAAATTGTTCCAAATAAGGTATCAAAAGTTAAATAATAATAAAGAATGACTTCATAATAATGTGAACTTGGAAGTTCTCTATAATAAATATGCAAAATAAAGTAGAAAAAATTAAATAAATTTTTAAAAAAATAATAAATTTCTATTTCAACTTTCCAAAACTTCTTACAGCCATGCAAAACTTCTCTCTTTTATCTACGTAATTTGTGTTGTACACCTTCCCTCACAACCTAAAAGAGAATCACTAAAAATTATCTAAAATAATATTTTAAAATTTATAATAATAAAAATAATATCATTATTTTAATTTAAGATGTGTATAAAATAATATTAGAAATATTATTTTTATTATTATAAATTTTAAAAATATTAATTTCGTGAAATTTACGAGAATAAATAATATACTATGGTGAACAAAATAAATGGGTAATTGTTAGTTAGATGCTTATATTACTTAAAAATTATTATCATTTTTGTATTTTAATTTAAATGAGGATGTGTTTTGTTATTAGTATTTTGTTTTGATAGGTTGATGTGTATAAAAATTTATAAGATTTGTGTAAAGAACGGAAGACATGACAGAAATATATATATATATATATATATATATATATATATATATATATATATATATATATACGATATTAAATTGGTACAAGGCATTTTAATGGATACAAGTTTAATTATTTGGTGGTGGTTGTCCGAAAAATTTCCTCCCCAATTGCTTCGATCTTAATTATAAAAGATTTTATACTGATCAAATATTATAAGTAATAGTTAGTAAATTTCAAAAATGTACAAATATATTTTATTATATCATGGATAAGATTGTAAATAAGTAAGGGTAGGGTGGTTAGTTGCAAATTTGACTATATATATATAAATAAAATAATTTCCTTAAAATAAATTTCACATTTTATATTTTATTAAATGTTTTTAAATAATTATATTATATTATTTTTAATTTTTGCACATTAATTACTTCAAAAGTTAAAAAATTAACTTAAAAATATACTCGAATTGACCTCGTTAAATGCCTTAATTTTTAGATGCAATGCAAGTCGATATGATAGATTAAATTAATCCAATTCATTTCTTATTCATAATTTTCTTTTATTTTTAAATGTCCAAGCTAAATAAATAATTATTAAAAGTAACTTGTAAATTAATCTTTCAAGTCATTTGTTATAGAAATGACCGCAAAAAGCAATACTGGTTAAATGATTAGTAATATATATTATCAATTTTATGTATAAAGTTATGGTTTTTTAAAACATATATTAAATAATAAATATGGCATGAATTTTAACGATATTTATTAAATTATTATATATCATGTAAATTATAACTAAGTAATTTTTAAATGAAAAAAAAAATCATTTTTTTTCTTTATAAAACTCCACTGACACATATCAATAAAGATAAAGAGTAAGAGTAGAACATTAGTTATATCAAAAATATACAAAATTTTATTAATTATTAGTTTGATATTATAAGTCAATTAATTATTAAAAAAATATATTAAAAGGATAAAAAATTTAAAAAATATCAAATTAGTATCATGTGAGAAAAAAAGGTGAATTTTTAACAAGTATAAAATATTCATTTTAATTCACAAAATCAGAAATTCTTATATCTCAACTTTGTTATTTGAAAAAAAAAATTTATTGAAATATATAATTTTGAATCGTTTTTATCTGATATAATTTCTCAATTTTTGACTGAGAATAAAACAAAGAAGGAGGAAGAGCATACTTTAAGATTTAAACATTTCGATTTTAGGGATTAAATGACTATTTTACTTTTATTAAAAATATACCTTTTCTTTTATCTTATATAAATAAGATATTTTTTTAAATATTTATTCTTTTGGTATATTATTTGAGAGTCAAACGAAGTTAATAAAATTTTTGTATATTTTTGATATAATTCTATTATCTTTTATCCTATCAATAACTTGTGAGAGAATAGCCTCTCAAAGTCAAGACAATTACCTATGGTCTCAACTTAACGAGTGCATAGGAATAAGGATAACAATCTAATAAATATTTTTTAATTAAAAATATAATAATAAAATAATTTTTTATTCTCTTTCCTAGGGGTGTTCAAAAAATCCGATCATCCGATCCGATCCGATCCGATCCGTTGATTTTTCATCCGATCCGATCCAATCCGATGGTCGGATCGGATGTAAATTTTTTCCATCCGTTAAGTGCGGATCGGATGGCGGATTTCACTACGATTCATCCGATCCGATCCGACCGAAATTAATTATATATTTATTAAATTAAATATATATATATATATATATATATATATATATTTAATATATTATTTAAATATATATATATATATATATTTAATATATTATTTAAATATATATATAATAATTAATAAACCTAATTATTATTATAACCTAACCAAACATTAACCATATTTCATATATCTATTCTTAACCTAATTCCGGATGCTCACGCTCTTTCTCATTATTCTCGATTCTTAACCTAAGTTTCTCTATTTCCACTACTCTGCTTCGTCGCCGCTTCTTTCTTCTCTCCTCGCTCACTCCTCACCTGCTTCATTCTGCCTCCTTTCTCTTCTCTCACTCCTTCTGATTTTTTGCTGCTGCCATTGCTGCTGCCTTCTCTCGATGCTCCTCCTGCTTTTCACTGCTGCAGCTATCTCCTTCCTCTGCTCCTCCTCCTTTTTTCTGTGCCGTTGCCGCTGCTTCCTCCTCCTCTCTGCCGCTGCTGCTCCTTCTGCCTGCCGCTGCCGCTGCTCCTTCACAAGGCCGCTGCTCCTCTCTCTCTTCGCTGCCGCTTCCTCCTTCGCTGCCCCGCTTCTCACTCTCGCCGCTTAAAGGTATGAGAACTAAAAAATGTTATCAAACTATTACGACTTTAATTTATTTTATACAAATTATCATATTATATATATATATATATATATATATATATATATAATTAATGATATCTTGTTACTCTGTTCTTTGTGAATGGGTTAAAAGACTTTGATTAGTACTAGAAACTTCCATAAATTTGACTCTAAAGACAAATTAAATAATTAACTCAAGGTCAAATAATTTGACTCTAAAGACAACTTCCATAAATTTGTTAAGCAAAATGGCAAAAGAAATGATAATAAAGTTCAATAAATATTGGGGAGGTGTAGATAAGATGAATGATTTTTTATTTATTGCAACTTTGCTTGATCCAAGACGTAAGGAACAAGGTTTGAAAATTTGCTTGGATCTTTTGTGTGACGAAGATGATATTATGGTTGGTCATATGATGAAAAAATTTAGACAAACTTTGAATAATATGTTTGATCGCATTTAGTTTTGTATTCTGCCAAATGTCCAAGCTACATGCTACACAACCTTTAGACACGGAAGAAGTGGATAGTTGTAACATTGATTCATTTTCACGTGGATGGATCGTTATAAAAAACGTGTCAAAGATGCAAAAAGATAGACAACCAAATCAAGTAGATAAATATTTGGGTGAGACATGTGAGGACGTGGATGATGAGTCTTTTAATCTTTTAAGTTGGTGGAAGGTGAACTCATATCTAGATACAAGGTTCTTTCAAGATTGCTAAAGATGTTTTAGCTACGCCTATATCAACTGTAACCACGATGCAGATTCGGTGGGAAGGGTTATTGATTCTTTTAAGCTCATTGTCTCCAAAACTGTCTAAGCACTTATTTGTACTAAGGCTGATTCGATCATCACCAATAATTAACATTAAGTGATTCCTTGATGATATTGAAGCAATTGAAACAGGTAATATTATTTTAATTTTCATTAGTAATTGATATCATTCTCTTATGATTTAATATTCTCATCACTTTCTATGTATCTTCTATTTTGTAGATATGTTGAGAGACATTAAGGATATAACCCTTGATTGAGTACGATATATTGTTATTTTATTTCATATGTATTTCATATATTATTTTATATATATTTAGTTATCAATTTACTAATATTTTTTAAATTATGGCTAATAGGTGATGACGATGACACATTGAAGTTTTTTGCTATTGTTCTCAAGATTCAAGACAATATTATTTTTAAGATGGTCAATGGATGTTAAATATTGAAATGATCAAATTAATTTAGTTTTAGATTATTGTGAACTATCTTTTTGTTTATTGTTTAAATGAATTGTTAAATTTATTAAAATAACTATTATGTCGACATCGTTATTTACTTAATTGTGTTATTTTTATTTTATATAAGTTTGAATATTTTAGTCTTATTTTAATCTTTTTATTTGATTTTTTAAGGTTTCTTTTAATTAAAATGAGTTTATGTTATGATCTATGTAAAAAATTAATTTTTTAATTCAAAAATATTATTAATTAAGTTTATTGATCGGATTGATCGGATTGATCGGATTGTTCGGATTGGTTGGATTGTTCGGATTGATCGGATTGATCGGATGCTATCCGAATATTTTACGGATCGGATTGATCGGATATAAAATTTGATCGGATCGGTTGCGGATTAGGATGCTTCAATCCGATCGGATGTTCGGATCGGATCGGATGAGCATAAACTTAACGGTTTCGATCCGATGAACACTCCTACTCTTTCCGTTATAGTATAAAGGCAATAATATTAACGCGATACGAAAAAAACAATAACACGGTTTTTTATTTTACTACAAAAATGTGATTGAATTAGAATTTATCACTAATTACTACTAATAGTTTTAAAGTCCTTTAACGGTGTGCAGTACTAAAGGTAATTTTATTTTTTTTAAATGTAATTTAATCATGATATTATTAAATTAATCAGTTCTAATCTCATTTAAAAATAATTATTTTCGGTTTCCTAATTATATAAGCATAAACAATTATGGTACATTAATTATTAAAAAATGTGCACATATAGTCTCTAATTTCATATTATTAATAATAGTGAGATTAGAAATAATCAATCCAATCATATCAATCTAACATTAAAATGTATTTTAAGCAAAATTTGAAGATTAATTCTACATTTTTCTTTATTTTTATATTATAAATAATTTATTTGAAAGATTGTCTAATTTTTATTTGGCCAACCTACACATATGTACGACATGTCACAAATCCATCATGCTAATACGGCATGGTTATGATATAATTACATTCATCATGCTAATACGGCACGGAAATTGTCAAAATATTATAATTATATTTATGTAATTTTTTGTTATGTTATTTCTGTATAAGTGTATAATATTTGTATACAAAAAAGAACACGGAAAGTAAATAAATTATAACAATATTAATTTTCATTATTATTTTTGTCTGCTGATTATCTGCCATAATTTCTGTATTGATGTCTTCTTGTTATTTGACATATTACTCACATGCCAACACTCCCCCTCAAGGTGGTGCATATATGTCTCTTATGCCCAACTTGTCAAGTGAGTTGTAAAAGTTCTTTGCAGACACAGATTTAGTGAGTATATCAACCAATTGATCTTCTGACTTAACAAATGGAAACTTAATAATCTTTTCTTCAAGATTCTGTTTGATGAAGTTCCAATCCAGTTCAACGTGCTTCGTGCGATCATGTTGAACTGGATTGTGAGAGATGTCAATGGCTGCTTTGTTATCACAAAATAAGTTCATTTCAGAGTTAGGAGCAACACCAATCTCAGTTAGGAGTTTTTTCAACCACAGGAGCTCACATATTCCCTTGACCATTCCCCAAAATTCAGCTTTAGCACTAGATAAGGCAACTACCTTTTGCTTCTTGCTCCTCCATGTAACAAGATTGCCCCCCACAAAAGTGAAGTACCCAGCAGTAGATTTCCTATCCTTCATATTCCCTGTCCAGTCTGAATCTGTATATCCAAGGACTTCCAATTGACCATTCTTTGAAAACATAAGTCCTTTCCCAGGGGAGGACTTTAAATAACTAAGTATTCGCATGACCGCATCCATATGGTCTTCACTTGGGCAGTGCATGAACTGACTCACGACACTCACAGCATAAGCAATATCAGGTCGAGTATGAGATAAATATATGAGTTTACCTACTAACCGTTGATATCTCTGTTTATTTGCTGGTACTTGGTCCACATATTCTCCGAGTTTGTGATTTTGAACCATTGGAATATCGACAGGTTTACAATCTAGTAGTCCTGCCTCTGCCAGTAGGTCCAAAGTATATTTCCTTTGGGAAAGACATATGCCTTGTTTTGATCTTGTTACCTCAATACCTAAGAAGTATTTGAGCCCTCCCAAATTCTTCATTTCAAACTAATTTGACAGTTGTTCTTGAAGCTTAGAGATTTCTTCTTTATCATCCCATGTAATGATCATGTCGTCTACATAGACTATAAGGGTTGTTATCTTCCCTAATCGGTGTTTTAGGAAAAGAGTATGATCATAGTTGCTTTGCTGGAACCCATATTTCTTCATTGCTGAACTCAACCTACCAAACCATGCTCGAGGTGATTGTTTTAGTCCATACAATGCTCGTTGTAATCTACATGCAGTTTCTTTTCCTGTTGTAACAGTATATCCTAGTGGGATATCCATATAAATCTCTTCCTCAAGATCATCATGAAGGAAGGCATTTTTTACGTCAAGTTGGTGCAATGGCCAATCCAAATTTGCCGCAAGAGATAGAAAGACTCTAACGGTTTTTAGTTTAGCCACAGGTGAGAAGGTTTCTTGATAGTCTATCCCGTGTTTCTGTGTATATCCTTTTGCTACAAGTCTTGCCTTGTATCGATCAACTAACCCATCTGCTTTATATTTAATGGAGAAAATCCACTTGCATCCTACCATCTTCCTTCCTTGAGGAAACTTGCTTAACACATGTGTTATTCTTCTATAATGCCTCAAATTCCTCTTTTATAGCTTGAGCCCATTTTGTATTAGATAAGGCTTCTTCAATGCTACTTGGAATTTGACACGAGGAGAGTGTTTGTGCAAATGCCCTGACAGGTTTTGATAACCTTTGAGTAGATACATAATTTGCTATTGGATACTTGGATTGCCGTTCTTCTCTTTCTGGGGAGTATCGATTTGGAGGTTTGCCTCGATTATGTCTGAAAGGTAAAACATAACCAACAGATGTATCTATAGCATTAGTTTGTAAAGGTGTGCTAGGATAACTTATCTCAGGAGTATTCTCAGCAAGATGATTATTGGGTACTAGGGAGTTGAGGGGTACATCAACCACTTCATCTTCTGGAGATTCAATTACTACTTCAGCTTCAGTTCTTGGAAGTTCACACTCAGGTCTAGATACTAGATCCTCCATATGATTGGCGCGATCCGAGTATGTTGGACTAGTGTCTAATATTTCAACATCAAGCCAATTTCATTCTTCACCATAACTCTCCTCCTGAAGAGTGGAATTGGATACCGGTGATGGAAAAAACCATTCTGATTCGAGGAAAGTGACATCCATGGTAATACAGGTTCTTTTAGTAATTGGATCATAGCATCGGTAACCCTTTTTTTGTACGCCATATCCCAAGAATACATATCGGGCAACACATGGATCCAACTTAGTCCGTTGATTTTTATGGAAGTGTACAAAAGCAACACAACCAAAAATTCGGGGCAGATGCATCAAAATAGTAGGCAAGGGAAAATGATCAGATAACACCTTTAATGGAGTCTGAAATTGTAAGGTTTTTGTGGGCATACGATTCAGTAGATACACCGCTTTAGTAAGAGCATCACTCCAATATTTATTAGGCATATGTGCACCAATTAATAAGGCCTGAGCCGTTTCTAAAATATGTCGATTCTTCCTCTCCGCAGTCCCATTCTGTTGTGGGGTTTGTGAACACGAGGTTTCATGGAGAATACCATGGTTGTCCAAGTATGTTCGGAATTGTTGATTAACATACTCCCCTCCATTATCAGACCTAAGTATCTTAATTTTTTCAGAAAATTGTGTCTAAACCATGGTGTGAAACAGGTGAAATGTAGTAACTACTTCATCTTTGTGTTTGAGAAGGTAAAGCCATGTCATTCGTGTACAATCATCAACAAAAATAACAAACCAACGATGACCCGATGACGTAATGATCGAGGAAGGTCCCCAAACATCAGAATGTACCAAGGCAAAAGGAGTTATACTTTTATTTATGCTCATAGGATAAGACGTCTTATGAATTTTTGCTAGGATACAAGTATCACATTTGAAATCTGAATGTGTGATATTTGAAAATAGACTCGGGAGTAGGTGCTTTAAATACCCGAATGATGGATGCCCAAATCTACGATGACATAGCCAAATCTGTCGTTCCTTGTTACCAGCAGTATTTTGCATGTGATTGGCTCTTCCTGAACTGAGGTCATCCACATAATATAGCCCCCTCCTAGTACCACACCCAATGATCTCCTTGGTGAGAATATCCTGTAGAAGGCAAAAAGTAGAATACATCAGTACTACACAGTTAAGATCTGAAGTAACCTGACTTACAGACATTAGTCGGTTTGACAGAGAGGGTACAAATAAAGTATTAGATAATGATAATGAAGGAGATAAGGTCACTGTTCCAGCTCCTGTAACTGGATAAGTGACCCCATTTGCATTGGCAACACGACTCCGTCTTGGCTGAGTTGTATTGGAGAGATCATTTGGGTCAAATGTTATGTGATCTGTAGCTCCAGAGTCCAGAATCCAATCCTCCTTATCACTACGAGTAGAGATGTGAAATGCTTTACTTGAAATACCTGGATCCTAGGAAGATTCGGCCTGAGAAGTAAGGGATAGTGAGGCATTATTGGTAGCCACAGCGGCTCGCCCAGTGGTGTCCCGTTTCTTCCGTGCTTGAAGATCATTCCACCATTCTAGATACCCATGTAGTTTGAAGTAGTTTTCACGGGTGTGTTTGGAGTTTCCACAATGGCCACATTTCATGTCAAGAGATGGTGGATTTCCCATGGATTTCTTGCTACCCAAGGAAGTTCCTGTTTTTGGTGGCATTAGATTATGGTGTCCCTTGACCTCTTTAAAAGCCATAACTGCTCCTGGTGTCGTATCTACACGTGTGATCATCACGGTCTGCCTGACCTCTTTTCGACGGACGAATCCATAGGCTTGTTCCACCGTAGGGAATGGTTTGATCTGAAGCACATCACTTCGAGTTTTATCCAATCTATCATCAAGTCCATCGAGGAAGGTATACACCCGATCTTCCTGTACGATGGAGTTGTATTTTTGTATATCAATCACACACTCCATTGGATTAGGACGACGGAAATCAATTTCACGCCACAACCCTTGAAGGTCATTGTAGTATTTTTCAATGGATCCACCCGCTTGCTTCGTACGAGTGACTTGACGGCGAAGATCATACACTTGAGACGTGTCTGTCCCATCATAGTAAGTGGTAGCCACCGAATCCCAAACCTGTTTTGCAGTTGGGAATCGGATAAAATTTGCAATTAAGGAGGGGTCCATCGAATTGATCAACCATCCTTTAACAATGGCATTTTCAGTACGTCATCTCCTAAATGAGGGGTCGGTTTCAACGGGTTGAGGAAAATCCCCATTAATATATCCCAGTTTATCTTTGCCAGAGATATACATCTCCACCACCTGGGACCACAAGGCATAATTGGATCCTCCCAACTTGATACTAATGGGAGCAGTCGACGCTTCAGTTGACGAAGGTTGTGAACTGATCTGAGCTCTAGTTAGAACTTCCATCATTTTCACCGTCAAATCTTCCAACATAACATTGGTAGTTAAATCTCTAGATTTCGCCATGAAATCTAAAATTTTTTTTCTTCTGTTTTTCCTTCTTATTTTTTTACAAAACAACCACTATATAAATGACAAAAACCAACTTATAACCCTAACCCTAATTTGCCGTTCTCTCGCAGCGGTGCCTTTCTTCCTGCGCGATTTCAGCAAGATGGTCGAGCGTAGAAAAAAAAATTTCCTTCCAAAGTCGCGCAGTTTCCTCTGCGTTCCTCAGCGCAGCTTCTTCTGCGCGTTCCAAACCCTAAGAGAAGTTCTAAACTCGCGCAGCTTCTTCTCAGCCAAAATCTCGCAGCCCTCTTCTTCTCCTCTTCTCTCAGGTTCTTCGCAGTGGCGCTCTTCTTCGCAGCAGCTCTTCCCCTCTCGCAAACTGCCTCTGTTACTGTTTTCTTCCTTTCATTCTCTACTCGAAATGTTAGTTTCAAGAATATAGCACAAACCCTTTGTCGCTGGTACCACCACCTATTTTGTTATTCTCAAGAACTGCATCAACGGTTGCTTGTGAGTACTTGGTTTCCAAGGAACTGCGCCAACGGATGCTATGAGTACTCGGTTTCCAAATGGGTCCGACCTGATTTCTATGGTTCTTCGTTGAGTTGGTGTTGCGAATCACTTGACTCCTTGTAAGTTGTATGCAGATATATATATTTTTTGAAGTGTAACACGTAATCTTCTATTGAATTTCTGAACAAATAGAAGTGAAATAACTATCTTGCTTTCATTTCTGAGCTGCACATGTTCGGTGTTTGAAATGGCTACAAGAGTTGAATATGAACTCAACCACTGTTCGGTGTTTGAAGGTAAAACAGTGGAGGATCCCTCCATCCAACACACAAAGTTACCGATGTTGAAGAGACGAACAGAGTAAAGTCAACCAGATCGGCAAAACAAAACCGAACAGAAACACCACCCCTTATCCTAGATCAGAAAGTGATCTGCCAAACCAGATTGGCCAAACAACAAATCATGAGAACATAAAATTACGTTGTAACAGGTAGCAACGTAATTTTTATTTCTTTAGATAATCTGTTTTGATACCATGTCAAAATATTATGATTGTATTTCTGTAATTTTCTGTTCTGTTATTTCTGTACAAGTGTATAGTATTTGTATACAAAAAAGGAAACAGAAAGTAAACAAATTATAACAATATGAATTTCCATTATTATTCTTGTCTGTTGATTATCTGCCATAATTCCTGCATTGATGTTTTCTTGTTGTCTGTCATATTACTCACATGAAAACAGAAATGACATAATTTTTTTAGCCTAATATATTTTATTTGGATAAGGAAAGAAGCATTTATAAGTTCAAACTAACATGCTATCTAATAAGAAATAGAACTTAATAAATAATGGATTTATGTTTCTCTTTACGCTAGAATCCATTATCATTTAAACGTGAGATATATTTTTTATTTTATTTTTATATATTTATATTTATTATACCATTATTATTTTTATTTTATAATAATTTTTAATTAATAAATATTCAATTTTTTTTCACAATGATTTCAATCATAGTTTATAATAAATTGTGTTCATATATAAAATTGTTTCTTCAATCCGTGTATATCATTAGATTTATTATATGTTAAAAATATAAAATACTATAAATTTATTAAATTATTCGGAAGAATCATTTACGAAATCAATATACATACCTTTATAAATATTTTATTTTCTTTTGTATATTTATAAACTTAAATTTATTAAAAAAATTACTTGATCTTAAAAAATATATATATATATATATATATATGTATATATATATATAACTAATTGAGATGATAAGAACCACCATTTTTGAAAACTACATTTTCAAATTTTTAATCACATTTTAGAAAATTTTATATTTTAAATTAGAATTTTAAATTTTTTAGCTGTACAATTGGGAAAACAAAAAACTTATTTATTTTTAAATTTTATCAAATAAAATAATTATTAAATAATATGAATAGAAATTGATATATTATAAAATGTCCTATAATGAGTCTTAGGATCCTATAAATGCTTAAGTCAGCCCTACGTGAGAGTGTATGAATGAATGAACAAGAGTATCTCTAATATTCATCTTTGTTCAATTAATTTAAGCAATTAAAAACTATAATAGAAAATAAAGTCAATATCATGATTTAAGGAGGGTCAATTTAAGTTTTTAACTCCACGTAACTATCATGTGATGAATAATTAATTATTTAGGATTAATTTTGATTATAAAATTTTAGATGAAATTTACGAAAATTAAAAAAATAATTTGACTAAATTGTAGAATGAAGAAAAATTTAAGGATAATTGTTTTTTTTATATAAACTTAAGGGTAATTTGTGTATACAATGATGTCATTTTGACATTTATGTTGATTTAATAATTTGTTGTAATCATACTTTAAGGATTATAACTTATTTATTGTAGGATCCATCTGTTATAACCTTTACATGGTTTTTGAAGGGTGTGGATGACTTTTGAGAAAAAAAGGACTCGAGGAAAATTTTGTTGATTTTAAGTTATACATAGTAATTCATAATAAAATTCAATTAAGATATAAATGAATATGAATAGAATTAAAAATAAAAAAATATATAGATTTATTTATTTTGTTTATAAATATTTATTAACAAACAATAAGAAATTAAAATTAAAATATTAATTTATTTAAATGTTTTTTTTAAATAACAATAACTATTATAAAAATAAAATAAAATGTTAACCGACCTACAAAACTACGAAATATATGGAAGACCAATACTTTAATAAATGAACCTAAAAATAGAAGAAAAACATGTTCAAAATTAATTACAACTATAGCAAAGGTTGATCACAATATCTTCTTGGCCCAAAATTAATAGATATAAAAAATGGTAGCAAATTGGATTCCAACGTGGATATATAAAAGTTTAAGAGAAAAATCCAAATTCCCATATAACCCCTCTATCAAGATTTGGGAGATCATATATGTTTCTCTTCTTTTGAATCCATTACTTATCTCACTCTGTTTTATAATATAATCTTCTGCACTTTATTTTCGATCTCATTACAAGACTCACTTTAAGAAAACATGGTATGCTATCTCAAGACTTCTCTCTAGCTAGCTCGATCACAATTCACAGCGATATCACATATTCTTTTATGGTAATGTTTCATCAGTATTAATAATCAAATGAGTTCTATAATTATTTAATATATATATCTTCGGTTGTGTTTTATCATTATTGGAACATGATTCTGACATATTATGTAAATGTATTCACCGAGTTTTACTTGAATTTTGGAGCTAATAAAGTTTCCCCTAGTATTTTTTTTTCAACGTAATATCTGTAGAAGTACTGCACTAATTTGTGACATGTAGTCTGATCCCTCTGTATTTGAGTAACTAAAAGTCACAACTTTTATGGTAGTTTTAATCTAGTTGCATTTGAAAGCAACCATCTTCATTTTTGATATTTTTGTTCAAACAATATCTCTGCCCAACATTGTTACCTGTTATTACCCAGTTTATTTTTTGCATGACCTTAGTCTAGCAAATAACACAAACCTTTCAAAAGGGAATCGACCAACCAAATAAAAAAAGTTGTACAATAACTTCATCATCGGATACTTATTATTGCATCCAAAAAAATCCATCTTGATATGTCAAGAATAAACTGTTTTCAAAATAGAGCTCCTCCCACATATTGACATGCTGGAATCTGGTTTTAATCTTTTGTCCTTCAATGTCTTCTCCTATCAACAACACACTTGAAGTTACAAACCCCCCTGCATTGTGTTACCATTGTATATGGCGACCTGAAGTTGCGAAGTATGCAGTTGGAGACCTTTATATGGTACTAACTAGTGACAACCGGGAGATCCGTTTATGATCATTCTAACAATACTAACTTCTCGTATTCGATCACATTCTTAAAGCTGTCGACGCTCCTGCTTACCTTTCAGTCAGAGGCTGGTTATAGACTTATAGTAAGTTACCATCTCTAGGTGAAAGCAAAAAATAACTTCTCCTAAACACATGAACAAATACGTTGTATGTCTGCAATCATTTTTTTAAAGTATTTTTTAAGCAAATTATTCTTAAAGTAAAAGCAAAACTAGCATGGATGACTCATTAGTATGCAACTCACCTATCCAATGACAGAAATTCTCGTAGTCTACGGGTTTTGATACCCAGTTACTAAAAGGTGATTTTCCTTTTAGAACTTTTGACATTATATTGTATTCTTGAGCCCTTTCCTGCACAATAACAACCATATGAGTACAGTTTTGTCTTCTTCTTGTTTCCTTCCCTAGAATCAAATGAGTACATTTAGTATATGAAAGTAGTCTAATACTATGTCAAAATAAAAATACCTATTAACTTTCTAGCATTGATCATTAGCTAAAACAGCTCAGGAAACTCAATGAAAGCTTAACTTGGAAAGTATATAAATATAGACAAACTTTGAGATTATCTTACCTATATTCTTGCTACAGCTTTCAAGTCTACTTTGAAGCTAGCAAAATTCACTGTATTAACCTACCAGTCTAGTACAGAAAGTATGCACATGAAAGGGGAAATTTATGTCTCTAACTGAAGCTACCCTATTGGAATATTAAAGATACCAAAGGAACCATAGTTAAGACAGAAAAATCAAGCAACAGCATTATCTCAAATAAATAGAAATCAGAACGTAAATCATACCTTAAGTTCTCGATAAGAAATCTCATTAGCATTGCTATTGGACAAAAAATTAGGTCTTAGTGACAGGAAAATCTCCAATAATCGCTTTCTGTAAAATAATAACAGTACCAACAAGACAATGATGGTTAATTTCTAATTTTCAATTAAGTGTACTGTAATAAGCAAATTTTGCTTACTTGCATAAAGATGACTCAGTCGCAGGAGATAATGCCCCTTTGGAGGATGTGCCTTGCTTTCTTCCGGTGGTTCCAAGAATGACTTCATGCAAACCAGATTTATTCCAACATATTGAATACCTGCCACTCATACAGGAATTAGTAACAGCCAAATAGTTGACTATTTATTTCTTCCCCAACAAAAGTTCAAAAGAAAATTCTACCCGCATGTTAAAGTGGTCAAAGCAGTCTCAGCATGCTGGAACTCCTTTGGTGGTATTGGAGCTGCACAGAAAACTGGCTGCAAGTGCATTAGAATGTATCTATCATAACCTTCTCAAACATAATATACATTAATATTAGGCAGTTAAAGACCTGGTTCACCCGGAAAGGACTAATCAGCACATTTGAAAATGAAAGAACTCGATCAGATAAGGCTTTCTTCAAACAATCATGCACAAATATCTCCCTAGAACTGTTAGGAGATTGCCCAATCGTAATAGAAGAAAGGTAAACAGGTTGAAGAAAGTGGAAGAGCAAAGCTCCTGAAATAATAAAATGAAATTTTCTCTTTGGTTCACATGAGAAAATCGATTATAGCAAATATAAACTAAATTATTACTCAAATTTCCCAACAATGATATTAAGCATTGTACAAACATGGGCTAGCATCGTAATGGAATGAGAGAATTATTGCATCTTGCATGCGTGATAATTTCTTTAAAGAGGTCAAATACATCCTAGTTTATAAAATCATGCATTTTTCTTTCTTTTCTTTTTTGTTTTTTCCAGCCACAATGGCATCAATACCCCAGAAGTAAAACGCATTGAACTGAATCTCAATAAAACAGAATCTTACAAAATTGGCTAATATTACTTGACTTGAAATTTTATAAGATTTATATTGAAAATAACTAATTGAGAAGAGCAAGCCATGTCTTGAGTGCATTATATATGACATGACAAACCTTGAATTCCAATAAAACTCCAACGGGCAATTTTGTCAGAACAGCTAACTGATAATGTAGTATTACCCCGACCAGGCTTTCTTTGAACTGTGTCAACCAGTTGCGAACCCTGTTCTCTTGGTAACATATTTTTCTGGGAATACAACAGCAAACTGGATGAAGCCTCCCCACCTAATGAAACATGCATGTTTATAAATAACATATAAATACAATTGAAACCATAGTTGTACATGGAGCATTGATGTTATTGAGCTTAAGATAAGGATTACATGGTAGCTGTGATATGTATAGATGCAATTGCCAACCCTTTCTCATCGTGTACTTTCCCTGGCCTGCCACATCTGGGTCCAGTTGGAAAAGCAAATTTTTAACATTATCTCCATCAAACTGTTTGCTTCCATCATCATCTTTGTGCTTGTTATAATTTTCAGATTCATATTGAATCTGAGTATAAAAAAACCTGCAAAAACAGTTAAAATCAATCCAAGTCCAAGTTTTATTCTTCAGTAAAATATCTAGCAGACTAAGGTATACCTATGCTTCACTATTAGAGTGAATCACAATATGCCAACCAGTAAGTCCAAATGGGAAATTACAGTTAATTTTTCATCAATTAAAACCAATAATATCAATTAAGCATACTTAAAGCCAACAAAACACAAACATGCACATATGAATTAAGCAAGCAACATATGCTTCTGTTTGGCATGAGAACAAGTCTTACATTGTAAAAAATACGAATAACAAATTGGGTATATAATGAGGATGATCTATTCTTAAAAGGTCAATCTTTTGGGTTAGAACCCTAGGCTTAACGAGTGGTATTAGAGCTTAGGCCCAATTTGCATTGCGTGGGCACATACAAGGTGGATCCCCAAGATGAAAATGGATCTGTGTAGGCAGCACATGTGACCAAAGTTTGAACGAATGGTGAGCCCCGTGTTGGATCATAATGAGAATTGTACGATATTGTTCTAGACTTATTTAGATTCTCAAGGTTTGATTAGGTTGGCGTGAGTTCTTTTGGCTATTTCTCATCACGTGTGTGAACTCAATGCAGTATGCATGCTCGTTTGGAGGATGCGGATAAATAATTAGGCCTTGGTATTGGGACATAGTTGAAATCTAAAGGGACAATATGTTCTTGAGGGAGGATTTTTACTCCTTATCATAGGTTAATCTTTTAGGTTAGAAAACAGACCCAATAGCTTCAAATATGAACATAAGACACCAACAGACAATACGAGGTAAGAAATTCTAAAGGACACATGCATATGAATAAATTAGCCCAATGAATAAAAAAGGATACTTCTTTTTCTGGCCAATATGCAAAATAACAAAAACACAAGCACCCAACTTCATGAAATTCTTTTGACAAAAATATTAATGACGTTCTTATTCACGACATAGGAATCATCAAAAACAAAATCAACAGGAAAAAAAAGGAGGGAAGAAAAACCTCAATAAAGCTCTACGTGCAACAATTTCGGCGTGAGAGTCGTTGACAACATCGCCGTATGGGCTCAAGAGTGAATGTCCAATGCATTTCGTCCCCGTACCCAGTGCGACAACTTCTAAGTCTACATTAACAATTTAACACTTGAATAATTCCATTTTGTTTTCCCAATAAACTGAAGGAAAAAGAAAAGTTAGGATTTCTTGGGAGGACCATGGTTAGGAGAAGAGACCAGAAAAGCAGCCAAGACTGTAACTTCGCGACCCTGAGGTTTCCCTTTCTTGGGCAACGACTTGTAAAGTGATAAAACCTTGTCAGAGACTTTCTCACCGCATGGATTTTCCGGTGGAGGATAAGAATTAAACGACTGCGTTTTACAGTGCCGTTCCATGGTTCAGAAGGACAGACTCCTCCTCTGTGCGATTAAGGTGTGGTTGGACAAAGAAACGCAAATATTAAAGTTGACTACTAGGTTAGGGTCTTTGGGTTGGACATTAGAATCAAGCCCATGAGTGTAGTTTGCTAAGTTCACCATTCTAGTTTCTAATACTTATGATTTTAAAATTAAATTTTCAATTTTAATTTTTTTTAGAAAAATTAAAAATTGTATAGATTTTTTTAATTTTTTAAGTTCTAAAATTTAATTTTAAACTTGATAAAACTTTCATTAAATTTTGGTTATAAATATTTTTAAAAATGATTGGGTTAATTTTTACTGTTAAGGAATTAAAAAATTACTTTTTCTGAATTTTAAAATTTTAAAAATAAAAATAATTACCACACAAACCCTAAAAAAAAAAAATTACACTGGAGTCTGTGGCTTTACAAAACAGAAAAAGAAAAAGAAAAAGAATATATATATTATAAATAAAAATTAAATTTTCTTTCCCAACAATACCTTTTAACGCGTCTACCGACTTCGGATACTTTGGCGCTCATTATAGACGTGGCAGATTAATTAAAATTTGTTATCATGATTTATGTAAAAAAAAAAAAAAAGTAATAGAAAAAGAAAATGAATCTCTTTAAAGCTGTCGTAGCTTCTTAAATATAGAGTGTTTTCCAGATTTAGATTTATATCCACATAAATGCCAACTCACTCTTTAATTGGCATACATTAATTAAATACCAACACCGCTACTACTTTGGCATTTTTCTAGTACTGTTTATCCCCTTAGTAATTCAGAACTCTACCTATATGGACACTGCCTTGGCTCCCGCTCAAGTGAGGCCACCCGTTCATGGTCAATACGACGTCGCTGTGGAGAAACAGAAAGCACCAGTATACACTGATGTCAAGACTGGTCAGGAATCCAAAGGTCTCGCCTTGGTTCAGAGTACGTTCTCTCCCTCTTCATAGTATTATTTGTGTTAATGCAAAATAAGCGTTGAGAGGTGATCAGCTAACAAACAAGCATACTCATACATGATTATCAAGTCTAGATTATTGTTCGTGGAAAACAAAAAAGTGATTTTGGCCAACTTGATCGTTCTTTTACAAAGTGAAAAAATGCAAGAGAAAGGGGATAAATTCGGATATCATACAGAAAGTGTGCACTAGAAGGTCCAATTATAGCGCGCGCAAAAAAAAAAAAAAATACTTGTCATACTAAGAGAGTTAATCCTCTTGTCCTTGCTGTATAACCTTTTATGACCTAGACTATATAGGTCATCCAGGGAACCAAAAAAAAAAGTGATTTTGGGGGTCCAAATTTTTAATTTTACCTTTATTTGTATTTATTTTTACATAATAAATATCAAATTTATTTTAAGGATACATTGACATGGACTCTACCCAAACTCTGTTGTTTAAAGTATTCCAACTTAACTCATTTAGAGTTAGGTCATTGATCTCATGTACTAAAAAAATTCAATTCAATAGTTTATTTATAAAGATATATTGAATTAAAAAATTAACAAATAAGAAAAAAAAGAGTAAGTTATCAAAATGTAATTATTAATTATTTCTACAAAGTTGATAAAAATGCTAATATTTATCAAATTAATATATTTTTTTTTGAAAATAAAATAAAACATAAAATTAAATTAAATTTATATTATATTATAATATTTTAATAAATATAGAATTCTTAGACAAATTGTAACTTAAAAAACATACACAATATATTTAAAGTTAAAGAGATAATCATTAACTCAGTTTTGAAATTGAAAATATCAAATAATTTATTTTATAATAAATGTTACATTTTAAAATTTTGAGTTTTATAAAGAAGTTATGCTCATTTTATTGAATATTGTTTAAATTATATTAAACATTTTTTAAATTTAAACTATGCTCATTTACAAAATATTATGATTCATTTCATATATCAATAGAAATTTCTATAAATGTAATTTTTAAGAAATTTTATGGTTTGTTATTTCGAGTTCTATATAGAAAGTTATGCACCTTTATTAATGATTTTTCAGATTTATAAGAACATTTTTTTACTCATTTTTAAAATATAAACTTAAAATATAAATTGTACTAATTCATAAAATTTTATGAATTATTTAATGTGTCGTTAGAAAGTTTTAGAAGTTTAGTTTCTAATAAATTTTATGGTTTTTTATTTTGAGTTTTTTTTATAGAAAGTTATACTCATTTTATTAATAATTGTTTAGATTCAATAGAACATTTTTAACTTATTTTTGAAATATTAAACTATACTATCTCACAAAATATTATAAATCATTAGAAAGTTCTAGAAGCTTAGTTTCTAATAAATTTTACGGTTTGTTATTTAGAGTTTTATATAGAAAATTATACTCATTTTACTAATGATTTTTCAAATTCATTAGAATATTTTTGACTTATTTTTGAAATACGAACTATACTCCCTTACAAAATATTATAAATCATTTTATATATTATTAAAAAATTATAAAAATTTAGTTTCTAAAATATTTTACTGTTTGTGATTTCAATTTTTTTTATAGAAAATTATGCATATTTTACTAATAGTTGTTAATATTTAAAAGATCATTTTTACTCATTTTAAATAAGTTTAATAAAAAAATCAAATGAGTTAAGTTAAATGATATAAACTACTTCTCATTGAGTTTGAGGGAACTAAGTTAATCTAACTTATTTGATGCCTCTAGTTATATCTATTTCATCACTTTTACCTTTCTCACCATGATATTTTAATTTTTAATCCAAAGATTAATTTCATAATCAATAAGAAAACAAATCATTTCTATTAAGACACAGCAGAGAAGATAAAAATTTGTTTTCGGTTCCTCTTAAAAAATCAATTGTAGGAGCTGTTACATTTCTCATTGATTGTTGGTTGTTCTATTTTCCTTCCTTGCAAGACACCGGACATCGTGGAAAAGAAATCTTCTAAAGGATCGATGGATAGAGGTTACATATCTTGGTGTTCTCAGATCATGCTTTCATTCATATGGCTTTATGTTGTCAAGAATAATTTCCATAAACTTGAAATTAAAAAAAAAGGAGATTTAGTTTCAATCAAATGAGACATAATTTCGAATAAGGCTTTTGAGCATGAGGCATGTGTTGTGAGCGGAAGCAATAAATAGCGGTATATGAATATATCAAAGCGATAAAATGAATACACAGAATTTACGTGGTTCGGCAATTTGCCTAGGTCCACTTTGCGCAGCAGATATTATTGAAGCAGTAGAAATATACGAGATATGATACGATTTCCTCACTAATAATATCTCTCAAGTGTTTCCCAAAACTCACAAGTATTTTCTCTCTTTGAGTCGCTTATACTCTCTCGATTTTTTCCGATTTTTGCCTTGTTCTTCAATGCATGAACTCTTCCCTATTTATAGATGAAGAAAGGCTCCTTTTCTAAATGTGCCATAATTTAAGCCTTAAATTAAAGCACCAATTTCCTTAAATCATGCCACTAATTTCCTTAAATCATGCCACAATCATGCCTGACAAATTAAAGCCACTAATTTCCTAAATTATGCCACTAATTTGTTACTTTTAGAGCCAATATTCAACAATCTCTACCTTGGCGAAAAAGTTCATAACGCTGCCCAAATGCCTGAGGCGCCCTAAGCTCGAGTTGATCAAGTTCAGCAAAGTGTTGAAACTTGATCCACGTAACCACCTTTGTAAGCATATCTCATAGGTTATCTCATAGCTCCGACTTTCTCGGAGTATAACATTCCCTTCATCGACGATTTTCCGAACAAAATGAAATCGAACATCGAGCGTGCTTGCGCGACCACGTGATTTGAACTGGTTCTTTGCCAAACAAATGGCACACCGTCGCAGAAAACCTCCACCTTCTTCCGAACAATACCCAAATCCTTAGTTAACCCAAAGCCATATAGCTTCAATGCTTCATTCTGACGTATACTACTGCACCAGAGACAAAGCTACGGGACATGCAATGTTGATCTCCAACAAACCGGTCTCTTGCCATTGTGAACACATAACCAGGTTATAGATCGACGCTTATCCAGATCTCCAAGATAGTCGAATCCACATATCCAACTAGGTGTTTACCTTCACTGTCTTTCTCAAACTTCAAACCAATATCCACAGACTACGTATGTACCGTAGAATCCACTTCACCGTCACAATGTCCTTTACCCTGGATTATGCATGTGACTCACCATACTAACATCGTGGGAAATATCCGGTCCTGGTGCAAACCATTGCATACATCAAGCGCACCGCGCATTTTGCATATGGAACACGCTCCATTTCGCTTCTTCTCATCTACGGTGCTGGGGTGACATTAACGCACTTAATCGAAAGTGAGTGCAAGCGATGTTCTTACCGGGTTTGGTTTTTTCATCAATGTCAAACCTTTGTAGTACTTTCTTCGTAATCGAGTCCGTGTCGAGATCAGACAGAACTCTATCTCTCAGTGATTTCCATCCCAAGAATTTTCTTAGCTTCTCCAAGATCTTTCATTTCAAATTAACTCAACAGAGCCTCCTTCAACTGCCGATCTCCACCTCTTTCTTAGATGCAATCAACATATCATCAACATATAAGAGCAAATAAACGAAGGTACCGTCGAGTTTTCGAAAGTATACACAATGATCAAACCGACTACGTGTGTACTTCTGTCAAGCTATCAAAGCGCACCATTGTCGTGGTGATTGGCTTCAAACCGTAAATTGACTTCCACCATGCCCCACCCTTCGTCCTGGAATTTTTCAAGCCATCCGGCCGAGACGTAGATTTCTTCGTTCAAAGTACCGTAGGAGAAAAGCCGTTTGACATCGAGTTGAGCTAACTCTAGATCAAACCGTGCTACCAAAGCCAATAGTATCCGAATAGATGAATGCTTAACAATGGTGAATACCTCATCAGAACTATTCCTTCTTTCCGAGCATAACCTTTTGCTACGCCCGCTTTTGTATCCGATGTTGTCTTTACTGCAGAACCTTCCTTCTCGGCATGCACTCCATTTGCAACCAATAGTTTTCTTTCCTTTGGGAAGTTGAACCAACTCCTAAGTCCGATTTTGATGCAGAGACTTCATCTCTTCATCCATTGCCATTTTCCACTTCATACCATCAACTCTTTCGCACGGTTTCTCCGTAAAGTACATGGGACATCATCAATTCATCGGAAAGCGCGAATGCTACCATGCTCGTGTATCCGGTGGGCTTCCTAATCTCTCTTCTGGCCGAGTAGTGCAATAGATTCTGGTCATTGACACCCAGAATGATGGTGAGAGAACCTCTACCTCAACCGAGATCTCTTCGATCATCAATTTCATCTTCACCACGATCGACCAGGTGCAATCTTTTCCTGGATCTTCCAAGTCTCAAGCATCACCTTAGAAAGAGTATTTGGACTTTCATTCTCTTTCTTCAATTTGTTTGTCTCAAAGATATGACTCGCCGAATGTAACATCTCTACTTAAGACGATCTTCTCGATTCACTACACCAAAGTCGAAATCCTTTAACTCCTTCCTTAAAGCCCAAGAAAACAGCTTTTCGCTTCTGATCCAGGTTGGATTCACTAACGTGATAATACGCAGACATCCAAATATTCGCAATGAATCATAATCGCAGCAGTTGTCCGCGACCATACCTCTTGTAGGAGTTTTTCCATCTAATGCAATGCATTTAAGTCGTAGACTATATGAAGCCATATGACAAAGCCTCAACAAAATGCCTTGCTTCAATTTGGAATGAGATAGCATACATCGAACTTTTCTCAACCAAAGTACGATTCATTCGTTCTCGCAACTCCATTCGTCATTGTGGTGTACGAGGAACCGAAAATTTCGATTATCCCTTCATCTTGACAAACTTTAAAGAAAGGATCAGATTTATACTCGCCACCATTATCGATCCGAGCCTTTTAATCTTCTCCCAAGCGTTTGAGTCTCGATCACATTTTCTTCCATTTAAGAAAGATATCCAGAACTTGATCTTTGTCACTTATAGTGTATATCCAGACATATCTAGAGAAATCATCAATAAAAGTCACAAACCAACGTTTACCTCCAAGTGAAGCATTCTTGGAAGGTCCCCAAACATCCGTGTGAATATAATCAACAGATCCCTTAGTACGATGAATGGCGGTGTCGAACTTGACTCTTGCTTTGTTTTCCCCATTACACAATGCTCGCAAATCAAACTTTCCAATTTTGGCACCTTTCAAAAGACTCGCTTTATTAAGCCTTGCAAAGCCTTTTCACCGATAGCGCCCTAGTCGACGTGTACGTAAAATTTTAAGAATCATTTGCCTTTTCTTTAGAACTCACTGGCATAACCGCTCTTCCTAGCGTAATCAGACACCCATCTAGAAATACAAGTTTGCCTTACGAGTACCTCTTCATTGCTACAAATGCACCTCGCATAACTTTCAAGACTCCATTTTCCAATGTTACCGTAACCTGATCTAGAACACCTAAAGAAATAAGGTTTTTCTTTAGTCGAATATACCTTATATTTGTAAGTCGTCTGACATTGTACCATCGTGCATCTTTAGTCGATTGTTCGATCCCTTTGTTCAGCCAGGCATTGTCGTTGCCCATAAGCACAACTCCTCCATCGAGCTCTTCAAAACTCGAAACCAATGTCTGCTTCGGGACACATATGATAAGAACATCCTAATCAAGAATCCACTTATCCGAGTAGGTTTTTGATGAAACCGAAAAGGCTTATTATTCATCTTCATCGGTCTTCTCGACATTTGCATTTGACTTGTCCTTGTTTGGACAATCTTTCTTCCAATGCCCTTTCTCGGTGACAATAGGCACACTGCCCTTCTGCAGTGACGTCTCTCCAGATGACTCTCCTCCTGACTTTCGATCTAGATTTCCCCCTATTATTTGATCCGCCAAATTTTTGTTGTTAGTCCTACCTGGCCACTGGTCAATGCTTCGATATCGAGTCTCGTGGATCATGTTGATCCTTCTTCCTCATCGTTATTTACCAAAGCATTTGAAACATCTACGAACTTAACCTCATCCTTTCCATATAACGGGTTGTGGTTAAATGCTCATACTTCTCGGGTAATGAATTCAACAACAACAAAGCTTTATCTTCATCGATAATTTCAACATCTAAATTTTGCAGATCGCCAAAATTTTATTGAAATTATCTAAGTGCTCAATCATAAAGGGGTACCTTTCTTATACCGGAAACGGAAAAGTTTCTTCTTCAAGTAGAGTCTCGTTCTCAATACTTTTCGTCATGTATTTGTCCTTCTAGTTTCTTCCGCAGAATCATGCGGCTACATTCTCTTTCACGACAAAGTACTTCGATCTTTTCCTAAGCACACCGAATTGTGCTCTGGCTTGTCGGTTGACATAATTCCAATCTTCATTTGAATAATCTCTGGCCTAGTCTCCAAGGCTATATTAGATCCTTCTAACAATGATCTAATACTTCACATTGCCACATGCCAAAGTTATTTGTGCCGTCGAATTTCTCCACCTCAAACTTTGCGTTGGACAACATAGTTCTTCGAGTAGAACTTGGTTTGCCATAAATTCTACGGTCAACTTGTTCACCTCTTCGATCTCTCCTTATCGCCCATAAGTACAAACAGATAACAAAAAGTTTGCACTTACAACTTAAAATAGTGTTTTTCCAAATTTTATACCTTATTTGAAAAAAAAATAGAGTCCGCGGTTGAATCCAGAATTGTCCAATTAGCTAGGATCAAATCCAATTCAGCTGAAAACGGATGAAAACTAGACCAACTCGGTCCAAATATCACTAGTGACTGAGTTGACTCGGGTCTAACTCCTGGGCGAGTTGACTCCGCCACTCACAGAGCAACAGCCAGAATTTTCCGGCGGTAATTCTGACTTCCGATTTGAGCGATTCTTTCACCGTTGTGTTCGTATCGTCGAGAGCTTCGATTTGATATATAATACTGTTATATTTGGCTCTGATACCAATTTGTTGTAAGTGAAAGCAATAAATAGCGGTATATGAATATATCAAAGCGATAAAATGAACACACAGAATTTACGTGGTTCGGCAATTTGCCTAGGTCCACGGGAGGCAGCAGATATTATTTGAACTGAGTAGGAAATATACAGAATACAGATACAGATTTCCTCACTAATAATATCTCTCAAGTGTTTCCCAAAACTCACAAGTATTTTCTCTCTTTGAGTTTGCTTATACTCTCTCTGATTTTTTTCTGATTTTTGCCTTGTTCTTCAATGCATGAACTCTTCCCTATTTATAGATGAAGAAAGGCTCCCTTTTCCTAAAGTGTGCCATAATTTAAGCCTTAAATTAGGCCACCAATTTCCTTAAATCATGCTACTAATTTCCTTAAATCATGCCACAAATCATGCCACAAATTAGGCCACTAATTTCCTTAAATTATGCCACTAATTTGTTACTTTTAGAGCCAATATTCAACAGCATGGTCTTGATGTATAATAAAAAAGACTTGATACATTTGTGCTATCATTATGTGAGATTTTTTAGTGGCTTTCCAAGTTGGAGTAATGCCAATAGCAGTGTTCTAAATTTGAGGATAAATAAGGATTCCTAGATATTGACTCTGTTTGGAGCATAGTACGTAGACCAACTCTCATATGGTGTCTAAATGTTCTAAAATGGGTGGCACTGACCTATACTTTGGTTTTTTATGTTATATAAGATGTAGCTCTTGCTGACCTTCAAAAAGAAAAAAGATTGTCTTATATCAAGGCGTGGGAAGAAAGTGAAAAAACTAAGGCAGTGAACAAGTAAGGCTCTTACTCAAATCTAATCTATTTCAACCACCTTATTAAGATTGATGTTGTTTATATACACTTGCTTCTAACTGATGTTTTAGTGCATAATTTATTTTCTTATATGACTTGAAATTGTGATGATAGATACAACTACTTTTTTCAAATGACTTCTGAGGGAATTTGGTCACCGAAAACTAAATAATTTTGTTTGTCAAACAGAGCACAGAAGAAACTCTCCAATGTGAGTGCATGGGAGAACAGAAAACAAGCATCTTTGGAAGCCAAACTGAGAAAGACAGAGGTATGCAAGTAAAGTGGCACATCTTCGTTAATAAAAAAAATTAGTTTTCTTGCTTAGCTTTTGGCGTTAGTGATTAAAGATACTTTTTTCTTGTTAGAAGTTGTTGTAAAATCAATTTTTCAAAAAATTAAACTATTGAGAGAATGATAAATATTGTTTTTACACATCTATCTCAAGTTCGCGAAGCTCCAAAAAGTGACTTGGTATTGAACTCTAACAAGCTAAAGGGTTACAGGAACAATTAGAGAAAAAGAAGGCATATTATGCAGAAAAAATGAAGAACAAGATAGCTTTGACTCACAAGGAAGGAGAGGAGAAGAAGGCAATGGTTGAAGCTAGACGTGGAGAAGAGATCCTCAAGGCAGAGGAGATGAGTGCAAAATATCGTGCAATAGGGAAAATTCCCAAGAAGCTCTTTGGGTATTTCTGAAGAAATCAGTATTGTAGCCTCTGGTAGAAGAAAATCAGTCCATCGTCATCCAAGCTTGTATAGTAATATCATGCTAGATTTGTGTGAAACAAGTTTATTTGAAAATGTATTTATTATTGATTAAATTTAGAATGAACAACTCTAAATTTACTAATATTAGATCCAAACAAGTAAACAAACTATTTGTATTATACTCACTATAACACCTTTCAAAGGCAATTTACAAATTGAAGAGAAATACAAACACTCAAAGAGAAAGCTCTCAACTCACACTCAAACTAAGAATACAAAGACTTATTTGTTTTTGATTTGTTTTTGATGGAATGATTAAACCAAATGCAAGGTAGACTTGTTAAAAAATTGGCACTTGCGGAAGCGAATATCAGGTCCAATCTGGGTAGTTGCACAAATTAATAATAATGGGTAACGGCAAAATAAATAAGCAGTAAGAAATTAAATGGCATACAATGATTTAAGTGGTTCAACTTTTCAATATGAAAAGTCTACTCCACTGACGACGGTACACCGAGAAAAATTCCACTAATAATCAAAATGGAGATACAAACACCTATTTCCAGAGCTTTACAAATTATAACAAACTCCAAAATCGATCCACAAAATATCCCCTCTAATTTACTGGTAATATATATAGCAAGATAACTTAACAAACTTGCTATTAAATCAAATATTACCGTACAAATGAGAGAAAAACAAGACTATTTATAGTTCTCATCATGCAATCTACACTACACAAATATAAAACTAAGAAATAATCCTAGCCATACAAATCTTATCTACACATTTCTCTTTTCTACAACATTCAACTACTTTATTTATTTCTACAACCTTCAACTACTTCATTTATTTCTTTACCTCTTCAATTATTATTTTGGTGTTGATTTTCAACATTTATGACATTTATCTTATGCTTGATCTTTCATTACTTCTCTCTCTATCTCTTTCTACCTATATGTATATATGAATGTTGTAATGAGAATCATTGTTCATCTTATAGAGAGTACCTCTGGAGAAAAGTGTTTCTTAAGGTTTGAAGTTTAATTTTTTCAAGGACGTGTTACAAATCATAAATCTCATATATGAACTGAAGCGAGGAATGTACATATAAAAATATATACGTTCTATACATGCTGAATCCTTGACAAGCTTGTTTGGTCTGACAGAACAAAACCTACTGGTAATCCTGTAAGACATCTTCAGAGAGGGCAAATACAAGAGTTTTCTGTTAACATATGTGTAGTTGTGGCATGATGACTACTGTTTTCTTCTTCTAAAAAGCTCATGTCATTGTTAATGGGAAAATCTAACAGCAATTGCAACGCAGTGTCTGATGAATTTTCTAAGTCAATGGAGCTTGAGGAATCAGAACCAGCCATAGAATCTTCAATGTTTGACTTGCAGCTTTTACACTCAGTATGTTCGTATTCGCTAGCCGTGGCAGAGAAATCTACAAAATTGGGACTAATTTCTGCTGTGAGTGCTGAAGCAGATTCACATTTTGTTGATGAAGAACATGCTGTTTTGCATCCACGGCTGAATTTTCGGAATGATTCTCCAACTTCAGAGTTCCATAATCGTAGAAAATAGTCTGCATCAGTTCTCCCTGGATGAAATTTGATATTGAATATCCATGACTCCGTCGAAAGCCGAGCCTCGGCCTGAAGCCTAGCACTCTCCCATTGAGCCATGTGACGAATGGTAGGGGATGCAGGAGTTATAGCAGTTGGAGAGTAAGATATAAAAGGTTCATGAGTTAGAGGATCAATGCCCATGCATGCAAGGCGCTTCTTCAGGTGTGTATTCCATAAATTCTTGATCTCATTGTCAGTTCTTCCAGGTAATTGAGAAGCTATAGCTGCCCACCTGAAAATTGTTCATGTAAATACTATTAAGTGCCACACATATGATTAAATTTTCTCATAACAAAAAAAAGTACCTATTTCCAAGCATCCCATGAAGCTGTATGATGAGCTTCTCTTCCTCCTGAGTGAAGGGACCTCGTTTAATGCCAGGTCTAAGATAGTTTGTCCACCTAAGCCGGCAACTCTTCCCACAACGAAGAAGACCTATAAAGTTAAAACAGATTTGTTTGCTTTTTTACAGGACACTGTATGCATATTTGTACGCATCTAAATTCAGATGGGCCGGGCTATTAAAAACCCAAATTTTGGATTCGGCCAACTCATACACGTATTATCAAGCCATATATTTGTTTTAATTGTACATGAATTCTAACTTTTAACTATCATTTTTGTTACAACTATATAAATATATATATATATATATTTTTAACGTTATAAAAAAATATTTTTTTTTATAAAATAATTATAAGTAAAACCATTTGAATTAATAGATTATTTATTTATTAAATGGTATATATTTTCTAGTCATATAAGATCAAACTTTTTAAAATTAAATACAAGTTTAAACCCACTCTGTCATATAGACTGATTTTTTTTGAATTTTGAATTGATTAAAGTTAATAATTAAATTTAAACTTAACTATACTATAAATATATATTCATAAACTTGTCATTAAAATTATTTGGGTAGTGTCATGCAAAAAATTATTACGTCGTAATGAGCTTCTAGTTGATTCCTATCGATGAATGTTTTTTCTTCGAACATTATTGCTTATTTGCTTTCTAACTTTTGTTATTTACTTAAGCATAACCATTCTTGCTTTCTGTTTCATGAGTAAATAGTTTTGCAAATAGGTAGGGATGTAAAATTTGTCCAATAATTTAGTAGTGACTTAATAAAATCAAATTGAAAAATCAAATTTTATATCAAACTAAGCAACTCGTGTCTTTCAAAAACAAGAAAATTAAAGAGTTAGCAAAAGCATAGAGAAAGACGAAAATAACCTGCAAGCTTAGGAAGAGAACGCCAACTTCCATAACCATTAATGTTGTTGTTGATAAAGTTAACAAGAATCTCATCCTCTGCAGATGTCCATGACCCTTTCTTCAGACCCTGCTTATCGCAACATGGTGTCCTTCCCATCTCTCAACACCAAATCAAAACACAAATGTCTTCAGATAAAGACAATATTAAACGATCCAGTAACCCAATTTAAAGCACCAAACTTTCTTGGAGAGAGAAAAAACGACTTTGAAAATTAATGCGGGAAAAAATTATCTTCATCTGGAGAACTAGAAATGATGTATTTATTGTTGTAGGGTCGCAGCTGATAGAACAGATAAAAACACAGAGTATCAGCGACTTTCAAGCTGGATTTTGCAATAAATTTCGGTACAATAGAAACATGATAAAATTGAATCATCGTTGACAGAAAAAAAAAATGTCCAAAACAATGAAAAGGGATTGATAGTAAATGCTGGTTTATTTTCCCTCCGTTTCTAATCATTTACATTATTTTACTTTTCACTGCTATTTATAATTTTTGTTATAAAAAAATATTTATATATATACAATAATTTTTAATATAGATTATATATATTTTATATTATACAAAACATAATATATGTAAATTGTATAAATAAAATAAAAGAATAAAATTCTATTATTTTAACGTGAAAAAAATTCGATTACTCATGTATCATAATAATTAATAGAGAGTGAAAGTAAATGCTTTGCTTATTTTAACGTGTAAAAATTATTTATTATTTTTAAAGTAAATGATGTTATAATTTTATAAATTAATATAATTATTTTTTAAAAATATAAGTATTAAAAAATTTAATAATATGATTGATACAACGTATATTTAAAAAATAATAATAACAATTTGTGAATAGGAATATGCAATCACACACCTCATCCCAAAAACTTACCTACAAGCCTATTGCACCGTCATTCCATGTCTGGGAGCCTATCCCTAATTTATTTTTTTAATTTAAATTTTTAAAATATTAAAAATATATGTTAGCAATATGATCTAAATAATTTTGTAAATTTAATTGAAATTTTTATAAAACTAATGTCATTATTCTATTTAACTAAAAAATTATTATATTAAATTATATCTTTATTAAAATTATAATATCATTTATACACTGTACGCATAATTTATTAACCTAACGAAAATGATACAATGGTGGCATAATTTAGTAATATTAGAGATATATTAATTTATACCTATTTTATATTCGTATTAATTATATGTAACTTATTTTATTTTAAAGTAAATAACTTATTTTATATATAAAGTTATTTAAATATATATTACAATACAAACTTATCAACTAACATTTTTATATGCAGGGACGGAAGGGTCATGGTAACCCAAAATTTTTTAGAAATAATTTATTTTAATTTAATTATATAAGAGATGATAAAAATTATTATTGTACATTTTTTTTTAAAATGGTTTTTTATTTAATTATTAAAATTAACTTTTAATTACTAACTAATATATCATACAAATAACTTAATAACCAATTTGAATTTAAAAATTAAAAAAAATGATCTTCAACAGTAATTGTAAATATATATATATATAATGTATTTTTATTAAATAATTGATTTTAAGATGATTTTTACGTAATAAAATTATTACTAGATTAAAGTTTGGAATATTAAATTTTAAAAACTTTATTTTAAAAATGATTAACATAATTAATTATAATTTTTTATTTAAGTAATTAACAGCTTGACCTCTTTAGATACATTAAATTATTTTGAAATAACAATTGATACATCAATTTATTTTTTTAATATGCATTAAGCTATTTTAAAATAATAACTGATATATTAATTTTTATTTATTAAAATAATTGAAAACAATTTTTTTTTTAAATTATAATAAATGCTTACATCGTTTACATACAAGATACAAAAACACTTTTTTTTTTTGGTTTGTTAAACACAGATGCATTAATGAGATTGACAAAGAAATGGATGGTACGGACATACTATAAGATGACTATGCTATGCATAATCTGTTTTCTTTTTAAGTTTTGTCACTTCTCCTTACAACAAACAGTAACAATTCATTTTTTTTTTCTTTCAAATAATTACATCATTTATAATTTTCTTATTAAGTAAAAAAAAATATATGATTAAAACTCAAATTTAAATTCAATTCAAATAAAAAATCATATTACCTAAATTACTAATAAATCCTAAACAATCATACCTAAAATAGATATTAATAAATAATCACATTATCCATTACCCACTTAATTAGTAAGATTCGCAACCAAACATTACAAATTGTACGACTCTTCAATTAGAGAATAAGTTACTTAGGCTACGCATTCCAATAATTACATTATTTGTATATTTAATTAGGATTTGAATTTGAATTTTTTTAATTTTTGAATAAATTATATATAATTAAATCACAAACATATAGATAATAAAAATACTTATTAATTGGTGCCTTTACTTTCTTCTTCTTTTATATAGAAGTAGATTAATATGATTAAAAAATATAATTAAAAATAAATGTTATTAGTAGACTATTCGATAAATTACAATAATGATATAATAACACAAAGAATGTTACAAGAATATAAATTTAAACACAATTTTATACTATATGAATTTTTTTTCACATTATAATAATTTTTTATTTTTAAAATTATGATAAATTATGTAAATAATTTCTAAAATTTTATGCATTCTACATTTTAATTATCTTACCATTATTTTTATAGTTTTAATTTATTTATTTTTTAATTTTACGATTTGATCCCTTACATTTTATCTTATAATTTGGTCGTTATATTTTTAATTTTTAATTTAATACAAAATTTCAAACACTTAAAATTAAATTTTAAAAATATAAAAATTTAAAAGACTAAAATGTAAAATATAATTAAAAAATAAAATGATTAAATTATAAGGAAAAATAAAGAATATTAAAGTGTCAAAATTCATAAAAAATAATTTAAATTATAAAAATAATAATAAAATGATCAAAATATAGAAGGCAAAAAAAAATTAAAAATCATTTATGCAATTTACCCTTGAAATTGCTTGACAAAATATGTACATCACCTTAAAAGTAAATAATAAAAAATTAGGGAAGCGTTTAAGTGATCAATATTGTTATCTACTGCATCTAGTTAATCATAATAGTCTCTACTAATACTATAAATTAATTAATAGCATATAAAATCAAAATAAAAAGTAAATAACACATAATCATATATACAATTAAATAAAAAAAATTTAATGATTAAATATAATTGACTAAATTTATTAATTATAACTATTCATCTCTAAATTTTCCTTTTTAACATATGTATAAATATACGTGTATTTAGTATTTGTTGAAATTGCTATTTTTAAAAATATAAATATTATTTTTAAGTAAATTATATACTTTTAACAATATTTATCTTGATAATAATAATTAGAAAATTTGTATTTTTAGAATACCAAATATTATTATTAAAATAAATTATTTATTTTTAAAAATAATTTTTTTGTTATAATAATAATTATTATTGTAAAATTAAAATTTACTTAATAATTATTGTCTTAAAAATAAAACTATTTATTGGATATTAGTTCTTAATTCAAGGAATAAAATAAGGACATTAATTGAAGGAGCAAAACAAAAAGCTTAATTCAATGAGCAAAACAAGGAATCCTTAATTCAAGGAGTAAAACAAAGAATCCTTAATTCAAGGAGTAAAACAAGGAATCCTTAATTCAAAGAGTAATTGAAGGAGTAAAATTTCCTTATAAATAGCTATACAATTGTAATGAAAATATGAAGAAAATAATAAGAGCTCTTTTGTGTAGAGTTATTTCTTGTTTTTCAACATGGTATCAGAGCAGGAAAATTAACTTGCTTTTGCTTTATTATTATCTTAGCATCTTCAATCTTTGAAATGACGGAAGACAAGCCGCTAGGATCAGAAGCTGAAAGTTCATTGGTGCTTTACTTCATAAATATGCATAAGGTGGATGTCAACCCAAATCAAAGATTAAGCTCAGTCTTGTTGAATGAGTTTAATTATTTGCCATGGTTAAGAGTAGTGTCTCTGGCTCTAGGTTGAAGGTCCAAGTTGGGGTTCATAAATGGAAGCATCGAAGTACCTGATGTTTCCTCACCAACCTATGAATCCTGGCTTAGTAAGGATCAGCTGGTTATGTCATGGCTCCTAAATTCCATGGAACATAAATTAGCTGAAATATTCAGTTACTTTGAATCTGTATACCAACTATGGGAGACAGTCAAGGAAATGTATGGTAGTCAAAACAATGATGTACGAGTTTTTCAATTAAAGAAAGACATCTCAAATCTGCAACAAGATGATAAGCCTTTTGTACAACTCTTAGGAAGCATGAAAAGCATGTGGAATGAGTTAGAAATATATCGTCCTCATACAACCGATGTAGCTCTGCTACGAAAAAGAGCGGAAGAAGATAAGATATTTCAACTTCTGTCCAGTCTCAATTCAACATATGAAGATATACGATGCCACATACTAATGAATACTGAACTTCCTTCCTTCACCAATGTATGTGCGATAATTCAACGTGAAGAAGTAAGAAGGAAAGTCATGAACAAGGATACAATGGCTAGTGCACCTGAGGCAAGAGCCTATCTAACCAACGAGAGAAAGTACAAAGGGAAGCATCCAAACTTGAAGTGTCAACACTGCAACTATACGAGCCATATTAAGGACACATATTGGATTCTACATCCAGAATTAAAACCTGATTTTATAAAGGATAAGGGTTTACAGAAAGTGAATCGTACTGCATACCGTGCAAATCATGCTTCTGCCTCTACCTCTAATGGGTATGATCAATTCAAAAGCTTCACAACGAATCCAGTTGAACTTATGAATGAGTTTATGTTGTATCTTCAAAGCAAGACAGGATGAGCTAGAATTGACTGTGTGGATAGCATAGAAGAAGGAAACTCGACCGCATTACTAGGCAAGTTTGCAGGTTTCTTGGCAGATACAAAACTCATACCACAAGAGGACATGCAAGGTATCATAAAAGCCTTTAAAAGTGCTCTTAAAATAAATATGTTGTATGATTTTTGGGTTGTAGATTCAGGTGCCACAGATCATATGACAAACCATGTGTCAAAGTCTCATAAGTTTGAAAAATTAGCAAATCCTTCTCAAGTTTCAATTGCAAATGGTGAGAATGTAAAGGTTTTAGGAAAGGAAAAAATAAAATTAATGTCAGATGAAATCAAGTCGGTGGTTTTATATGTACCTTCCTTTCCCTTCCAACTTCTGTCTGTAGGAAAAATCAAAAATACCTTGAATTGCTTAGCCATTTTTTCTCCTCACAATGTCATTTTTTAGGATTGTGCCACAAAAAAGACGATTGGTGAAGGGTTTTACTTAGATGGTCTCTATTACATATCCAAGAGCAATCCCAGAGGTTTCAAGCCAAGTTTAACCCTATCCAAGATAATCAATTGTGGCATCAACGTTTAGCTCACCCTTCTCCATCAATTTTGTCAACTTTATTTCCAAACTTAGGAAATGATGCAATTGCATGTGAAACATGCCACTTGTCTGAGGCCACTAGATTTCCTTTTAATTCTTCCTTGTCTAGGGCTAGTAAGTGTTTTGAACTAGTTCATTCATATGTATGGGACCAACTAATGAATCTTTTGATGGTTATAAGTATTTTGTAATTTTTGTTGATAATTTTTCTCGAGTCACATGGTTATATCTTTTAAAGTCTAAGAATGAAGTTATGGAAGTATTTAAGGACTTTCATAACCTTGTTAAAAATCATTTCTCCTCTAAAATTCAAACCTTAAGGTCTGACAATGGCACCGAATACATGTCCCATATCATGAAACAATATTTGAGCATTCATGGCATTATGCATCAAACAAGTTGTGTTGGCACACCTCAACAAAATGGTGTAGCTGAACGCAAAAACCGAGACTTACTTGAAAAAACTAGAGCATTAATGCTACAAATGAATGTACCAAAGAGATTCTGGTCCCAAGGAGTTATGACAGCTGCTTACATCATCAATAGATTACCCAGCCGAATCTTGGATTTCAAGTCTCCCCTAGAGGTCATGAAAGGAAGGAAAATTAACCTCTCACACCTTAGAGTCTTTGGCTGTATCTGTTTTGTACATATTCAATCTCATCATCGAGATAAATTGGATCCTAGAGTACATTAAATGTATTTTTCTTGGTTATTCATCTACACAAAAGGGATATAAGTGTTATGATCCCCAACTTAGGAGATTAATTGTGTCTAAAGATGTTCGATTTTATGAAACTAACCCTTTCTTCAGCAAGTCACATGAAATCACAAGTCAAGGGGATGACATCTTGGATGTGTTTCCATTACCAAGAATCGAACTTGAGGCTCTACAACAACAAGATTCCAGCCATGTCAACATTGATACATCTCTCACTGAAAGTAACAATAAAGGGTCTCTTCTTAATGGTACATTGCATGAAGATGGTGATAATCAAGATGATCCTCACAATATGGTACAAGATGTGAACGAGTGTGAGATAACTCCTCCTGCTCCACGACGTAATCTAATGCGTGTTAGGCAACCTCCCACAAGAGTTCAAGACTTTGTCACCTACAAACCCACACATCCCATCTCAAATTATGTGTCATATAAGAGAGTGATACCAACCCATGCCGCATTCCTTAGCACTATATCGAATTATAGTGAGCCTCAAAACTTTCATGAGGCCAATAGCCAAGAGGTGTGGAAGGAAGCCATGCAAGAAGAACTTAAAGCCCTAGATCAACACAACACATGGAGCATCACCTTATAAGCTCAAATTCAAGTCAGATGGATCAATTGAGAGGTATAAAGCAAGATTGGTGGCTCGGGGATTCACTCAAACATTCGAGGTGGATTACAAAGAATCATTTGCACCTGTTGCAAAAATGAACACAGTAAGAGTGCTATTATCTGTGGCTATAAACAAGGGGTGGTCTATGTACCAAATGGATGTGAAGAATGCATTCTTGCATGGTGATCTCAAAGAAGAAGTCTATATGAAATTGCCACCCGGGCATCCTCAAAACAATGAACTGGATTTAGTGTGCAAATTGCACAAATCCATTTATGGTTTGAAACAGTCCCCACGAGCTTGGTATGCCAAGCTAAGCTCAGTTCTCACTAGTGTTGGTTTCAAAAGCAGCAATGCCGATTCTTCACTATTTGTTCGCACAGGAGCTATAGGAAAATTGGTTGTGCTGATTTATATAGATGATCTGATAATTACAGGTGATAATGCTGACGGGATTTTCAACCTTAAACAGTCCCTTAGACAAATGTTTGCAATTAAAGACCTTGGGATATTGAAGTACTTTCTTTGTATAGAAATGGCAACCTCGCACAAAGGACTCTTTCTAAACCAAAGGAAATATGTCCTAGATTTGCTCAAAGAAGCTAACATGAGTGATGTTAAACCAACCATTACCCCTCTTGACAGTAAGCTCAAACCTAGCTTGAAGGGCACGCCACTCACGGATATAAGTTATTACCAGTGACTGGTTGGTAAGTTGATCTACCTAACAATCACCAGACCTGACATCATATATTCTGTAAGTATTGTGAGCCAATTCATGCACTCCCCGACACTTGAGCATTTGACCCTTGTTAAAAGGATCTTACGCTACTTAAAAGGATCAGTGGGTCATGGTATCATCATGAAGAAGAATGACAACACACAAATCATGGAGTATTGTGATGCTGATTGGGCAGGGAATGAAATCGGTCGCAAGTCCACCACTGGCTACTGTACATTTGTTGGTGGAAACTTGGTCATATGGAAGAGTAAGAAGCAAACTGTCATTGCTAGATCAAGTGCCGAAGCTGAGTATCGTGCAATGGCTTCAATTGCGTGTGAGTTGATATGGCTTAAAGGTCTTCTATGTGATTTAGGTGTTCCTACAACTCTTCCTATGTCCTTATTTTGTGACAATCAGGCAGCCATGCATATAGTATCAAACCCAGTATTTCACGGGATGACGAAACACATTGAAGTTAATTGTCATTACATTCATGAACAAGTTCAATCACAAGTGATTCAGACACATTATACAAAAAAGCTTCGACCAACTGGCTATATCTTCACCAAGCCCTTGGCTTCTCATCAGTTTCAATGACTTTTGTCCAAGCTTGGATCCATAAACCTTTTGGATCCAGCTTGAGGGGGAGTATTGGATATTAGTTCTTAATTCAAGGAATAAAACAAGGACCTTAATTCAAGGAGCAAAACAATGAGCTTAATTCAAGGAGTAAAACAATGAATCCTTAATTCAATGAGTAAAAAAAGGAATCTTTAATTAAATGAGTAAAACAATAGATGCTTAATTCAAAGAGTAATTGGAGTAAAATTTCCTTATAAATAGCTATACAATTGTAATGAAAATATAAAAAAAATAATAAGAACTCTTTTGTATAAAATTATTTCTTGTTTTATTTCTGGTTTTTCAACAATATTCGATCCATAATACGTCGAGTTTATTGGATCGTCTAATAAATATGGTCAACAAAAAGTAAGTAGCGTCAAATTTCAAACCAGTTGGCTTCATTCCTTTCTTTGAAAGAGTTAGTAAGTTGTGACAAACATTTTAAAAATCTATTTATTACAACTTTTTAATAATTATGGTAATAAAAAATTATTTTACTAATTATAATTATAATATTATTATGATATATATGACTTGATGTGTTGATTTAAATAAATAAAAAAACAAATAAATAAATAAAATAAGAGAGTTTGCGCTGCACAATTTTGTTTTTTAGAATAGCCCTTAAACATTTGCAGACATACTTTTGTTAAACATTTTCATTTTCATTTATTTATTAGGATAAAAAAGGGTTTTGTGTTTATTAATTCATGCTATGTAAATTATTATCACTAAAAATATATTTTATTAATGATAATTTTATCTGATAGTAATAATTTAAAGATATTTTAGATATTTCATATATTTGTTATATATTATAATAATAATAAAAATTATTATGTAAATATTATTACACTAATTTTATTTGATTAATACTTTAATCATTTAAGTATTAAAGTAAGTTCATTAGTCTAATAATTTTAAATTTAAGTTTTTAAAATATAATTTTTAAAAAAATGTCAATTTTTTAAGAAGCAATGCTTGAATGCACATCTATAAAGCTTGTTTGGATAGGCTTATTTTAGAAGTAGTTTCAAGATAAGTGGTTAAGGTGGTTCTAAGAAAAGTATTTAAATATTTTGTACAAAAATGTTAGAAGTATATATTTTTTTTAACCGATTATTTTTTTTAAATACCAAAATTCTCTTTAGTAATTAGTTTTCAGTTACACTAAAACTAATTCTCTCAAATAAAGGTATTACTCATTTACGTGAAAACACAAATAATACTTAGAAAGTATTTCTTATAGAAAGTATCAAACGTTGTTAAGAATGAGGAATAAATAGTTAACAATTTATTATGTGCTTGAATTAATGCACTGCTAAAATAAGCGTTCTAGTTTAAGTGATTGTTAAGAAGCAGGTTAGAGAATATAGTTTTCACAATATATATATACTTAATTGTCGGAAAATAATATTATAATAGTGTTTGTATTCCTTAATATATATATATATATATATACTTAATTGTCGGAAAATAATATTATAAAAGTGTTTGTATTCCTTAATGTTTATAATTTTAATATGGTTTATAAAAACAAAGTGGGTGAACATTTAAAATAAATTATTAAAATTTGTTACAATTGAATCAGATTTAACCTCGAAACAATTCAATACGATTATAGTGAAGTTATTAAATATATAATTATAATTAAATAATTATTTTTTCAAAAAACATATAATCGACTCTTTAGTTTGTTGATTAATTTTATTTTCTTACATCAAATGCAATTTGGGTTTGACACTTGTCAAGTTTTTTTTTTAATATTTTTATTTCAATGGAATAACATAGGACTTAAATTAGATACTCAAATATTGTGTATGTTTTTTTTTAACAAACTATATCGCATATTGTATCAAATAATAATCATTTTATACATATATTTATTATAATAATTCAGTTTAATTTAAATAATATTTAAAATTTATAAATAAAATCAAATCAAAATTAGTAAAAATATTGGGTGCAATCTAAATTTTTAATTCGATTCGATTTATGAATTTATTTATCTACTCACGATGATATTCCAAAAGAAAGTTATGGATTATTTTAAGATTTTAAAATACGACTAATCCAAATTTTGCTATAATTAGTCCATTGATTTTATTGTATTAAATCTTTTTTTACAACCATCTTAATTAACACCTTCCATTTCTTTAAAAAAAATCAATATTATTGCTCCAAATTGAAAATAGCACAATTACATGTCATAAATCTATTACAATATCAATTCATATGATGGTTTTTAGAGTGATTTATTAAATTAATATGACATTTGAGTTATAATCAATTTTTTACGAAAATTACTCTCAAAATAAAGATTACAAATGTTGTGATAAAACATTATCTCAACATAATAAGATTTATATGTTAGTGATAAGCCTTTTCAAAATGGTCTAATATCTTATCTTGAATTTCGTTTTTTTATTAAAATGATTGTAAGGTGGAGTTTATCATTATTATGTTAAAATATGTGTAGTGAGAAGGTTTACTATGTAAGTGATAAAACTTTTTCGGTAGACAAATATATTAGCACGAATTTCATTTTTTTATAAAATTTATTTTGAACTAAGGTCTATTATTATCGCGATAAGTCTTATTTTTAAGTGATTTTAATAAAAATTAAAATATTATCCAAAATCTAATGATTTTGAATAAATTTTTCATGATTTTTATTAAAAATAATTTTATTAACTTAGCTGTAATTACGGATAATAATATTTTTATATGTCATTTTTCAATTGAAAATATTAGATGGCTCTCGCTCTCAGGTCTCAGAAAGTTTGTACCATGAAAAGGTCAGAACACCCACCACCATCTTTCACTCCATTATAATCGGATAAAATCCAAATTTAGAACATTAATTTTCGGTCATTATATTAATTTCTATATTGGGATATAATTTCACTTGTATCCCATTTTACTAGCTAGCCTAATTAATTACAACCATAATTAATCTGATATAACTTGGTTCTGTTTGAAAATAAAAAAAACTTTGTTCAATTCTCTTTGAGGTACTGGTGACGATCACAACCAAGCACAAGTACGGTTCTAATTTTGAACTTCTCTTTGATCTTCAGACATTTGAAATATATCAGAAAGGGTACAGTAGATATATAAACTATTTGATATATTTTTTTAAGGAAAAGAAAAGAAAATGTTGTTTACAGGAACTTTGGATAAATGTAAGGCTTGTGATAAGACAGTTTATGTAATGGATATGTTGTCTCTTGAAGGAGTACCTTATCACAAAACCTGCTTCAAATGTAGTCATTGCAAAAGCACTCTCTCGGTATGCTTCTATTATAGTTTCAATTTTTAAGCACTTTTTATAAAAATGATTAATAATATAGACGGTTATTGTAAAGTTTTTACATTTATCGAGCTCATACATATTTTTCTCTCTTTCCAAATAAAAATAAAAATAATTTATTTGTTAATTTATATATACAATAATATTGTTAATCCAGATAATCAACCCAATATTTAAAAACTATAAAGAATAAATTAAATATATAATTGAAATAAATTATTTTTCTTAATAAATTAAACTTTTAGTTAAAATCTTAGTAGCATCAATTTAGATATTATGTTTATTTAGGGTTATACATTTTATAAAAAAAAAATTATTAATTATATCAATGCTACTTGTTTCATATCTTTTGAATTTTTGAAAATTAACTACTAGTTTAACTGATGTAGTCAAAGTCAAAATAAAGAGAAGATGACAAAATCTAGCTTCAAATTAAATGTAATTAATGTTTTTTTTTTCATGATTGATTGAAAATGTTATCTAGTGTTATCGTTGTAACTTTTGTTACAAAAACATAAAAATATTCTTTAAAAAATGCATCAAGAAAACCCAAGAAAGAAATCAACGTAGATAATTTTAAGTGGTTTGGAAATCTCATTCTACGAAAAAAGCTTATTGTAATTCATTATTGTATCAAAGAAAATATAAAGATGATTTATAGAGATCTTTAGAATAAAAGGGTACCAAAAAACCATACCACCGTAACCAATAACCATATCTACCATAACCAATAACCATATCTACCATAACCAATACTAGCTTTCCTTTTTCTTTTCTCATATTTCTTCTAAAAGACTCTTGAAGAAGACCATTTCTTTGAGCTAAAGACTCTCTGCGTTTCTAGGCCCTTCTATGGTTTTCAGGCAGTCTAAAAGAATTCATCATAGAATTTCTCCTTTTTTCTTAAATTATATGCTTTGATGACCCTATGTTAGTTAAAAATAAGATATAATTCCTTTCACTTGAATTTTTACTTAAACTAATAAAAATGATCTTAATTTTTACCAACAAATTATAATTTAATTTTGAATAGATATTAATCCAGTTTGTTGGTCATAATACAATTAGTTTGATTGGTCATTGACCTTATGCGTTAGAACCGAGTTGGACAGTTATCCAACATGTAGGAATTTGGTCAACTAATTACCCTATTTATTGAAGTTGAGTTGACCACATATTTATTTAAATTGAACAGTTGTCCAACTAGTCAGATTTTAATCAGAAATGATCCTACTTGTCGAAACTAAATTAGACATATATTTAACTAAATAAACAATTGTTCAACACGTTGAAGTTTGGTTGGTCAATGACCCTACTCGTCAGAGTGTAGTTAGATACATGTACAACTAAACCGAATAGTTGTCCTCCAATTAATCAATTTTTGATTGGTCGATGATTATACTCACCAAAACCATATTAAACATATGGTTAGTTAAATTTAAATCTACGTATAATTTCAATTAATATATATTTTAATAACTAATTATAAATATTTTCTCAACATTTGTTTATATCTTTAGTTAAATAATTATCTAATTTTATTATATAAAATTGGACGTATATTTTCAAAATAAAGTATCTCATTTTTAATCTAACATACGTTCAATTTTGTTATATTTGTTCAATTTTGTTATATATAGTCAAACAGTATGTTTATTGAAATTATAATAAAAGTTATAATAAAATTAGAAGGTGAAAAGTCTCGTCTAAAATAAAAATAATGATAAGAATTATATCAGCCTATTTTCTTTTTTTCTTTCGCTTGATATATATCATTTATAAATCTAATATAACTTAACCAAGCGAAGGAGGCCTAAAGGCTTCAAAGTAATGTTGGGCAAAAAGCTAGTTGGACTTAAGACATATTAATAAATTGACTAAAGAGCCCAAATAATATTACAAATAAATGATATATAACTTTATTAAATGAGGTGGAATTAAATAATAAAACCTATATATTATATAGTTTATATATCTCCACCTTAATACTACGTACTATATCACTATATGTTTCCCAATGAATTATAAATCGACCTTCCTCGTTGAATATGATTTCTAAATTACGTAAAAACTTGTATTGCTTTGTTCCTCTGATTTTACGTTTTCATTTTTGGATTTCTTCGAATATTTAAAGAACGATTTGGGTTTGTTCTTGACGGAAACAATATGCTAAAACTGAGATTTTACATTTTTGGAAACAAAGTTCACAACAGTTACCAGAATATTACCATTTAAATGTGATGTTGAAGTAACTAATCTATGTTTGGCAGATGAGCAGCTACTCCTCCATGGATGGTGTCCTCTACTGTAAACCCCATTTTGAACAGCTTTTCAAAGAATGTGGCAATTTCAGTAAGAATTTCCAAACAGGTAAATCTTCAATACAATCTAACTAGGTAGTATCTTTTCTTCTCTTTTTCTCTTATTGTTATTTTAATCTTTCTAGTGACTAATATGTTCTGTTTTTCTAAACTGAAAACAGGGAAGTCTGAGAAGCAAAATGGTCAGCTGGTACGTTCTCTTTTCTACCTTTATACATGTTTTTTCCCCCCTTGTAATTATGGATCCATTTGTATTCCTCAAGGAAATGAATTCATGTATAATAAAGGTAAAGCGTTGTAAAATAGCACATTTACTTGCCTTCAAATGAAAATATGTGAAATGTGATACTTTTTTCTGCAGGCAAGGGTACCCAGCAAAGTCTCTTCCATGTTCTGTGGAACTCAAGACAAATGTTCCACTTGCTCAAAAACAGTCTATCCATTAGAGAAAGTATGTATTGTAAGTACCTCATACATTTAATAAAAAGAAAACAAAAATATTAGTTGCAACCATAGATATTAGATAAAACTACAAATGGTAGGTGCAACCATAAATTGCAACCATAAATGATAGATGTAACCACAAATAGTAGGTGCAATTACAAATGGTAAGTACAACCACAATGGTAGATGCATCTAATATTGATATGTAATTTTGTCTATAAATAGGCAATGTCTTTACCTTAAAGAAACATCAACACACTAAACAAGAAGTGAAGCAAAGCCAAAGGAACAATTTCCTTTGAAGAAAAATAGTGTTGTGTGTAAGAAAGTGGGAGAGAATATCTTAAAAAAATATTGGGATATTTTTCTAAAAGGGGAGTGACAAAATAGTGAGTTTGGGAAACACTTGTGTGACACTATTTTGGGTTTATCTCAATTTGTTGTATTGCCTCTCACTTTGTACCTATTAATTTTATTAGTAGAAGAAATATTTTTCGGAGTTTGTCCCGTGGACTTAGCCCAAATTAAAGGGTGAACCACGTTAAATTTCCGGTGTTATTATTCTACTCTGTCAAATTCATTTTATCTTTACCCGATGTGTTCAACAATTGGTATCAAAGCTGGTCTAGTAAAATTCTTAATATGCTCTGTGGTTGCAGCATAGACTGATCTTCCACATTAGAAAAGATTTTATTAGGTCCAGGGTGTATTGATTTACAGAAAAAGAAACACAGTGAAAAAAAATGTCAAGCCAAAAGGTAGATATTGAGAAATTTAATGGCAATAATAATTTCTCTTTATGGCAAAGGAGGATGAATGATATTCTCATTCAACAGAAGGTCCATAAGGCGTTGCTGGGAAAAGAAAAGAAGGTAGCAACCATCACCGAGGAACAATGAGAGGAAATATATGAGATTGCAGCTAGTACAATCCGTCTAAATCTCTTAGACAGTGTCTTGCAAAATATTGAATAAAAAATTGCAAGATTGTTAAAGAAACATGGGAGACTCTAGAAAACGTGTACATGTCAAAGAACCATGCCAATAAATTTTATTTGTGGAAGGAGCTATATGAGATGAGGAAAGAGGATAATGTGAGCGTGATGCAAAGATGTTAGCAATTTCAACGAGAAGCTTTCTCACTTAGCAAGATTTAATGTGAGTTTTGGCGATGAAGAGAAAGCTGTGATGTTGTTGGCATCACTACCCTCATCATATAATCATATCACAACAACTCTGACTTATGCAAAAGACAAGATGGAGTTTGAAGTTGTTGTAGAAGCCTTGTTCTTATATGAGAAACAAAACAAGGAAAGAGATTCAGAAGCACAAGCCCTTATCATAGAGTCTAGAGGAAGGAGACTGTACAAAGAACAAAAACCCAGAAGTAAGAGCAGAGGTAAATCAAACAAATTTGCCAATGTTGAATGCCATCACTGTAAGAGGAAGGGCCACATTAAGAAATTTTGTCAGGTGTTCAAAAAGGAACAAGAAATGAACAAAGGCAAAGTAACGAAGAAGGACAATAGCAGTGATGATGAGCAAACAAATACCATAGACGAGTTCAATATCGTTTATGATGAAGATTTTGTCAATCTTGCATCACACGAGACCAGTTGGGTGATTGATAGTGGTGCTACAGTTCACGCTACATCGCGTAGAGAATTTTTCTCATCATACACACCTAGAAGTTTTGGTGTTGTTAGAATGGGAAATGAAGGCCTATCAAAGGTAGTAGGCAGATGAGACGTTTGCTTGGAAACAGAGAACGGAACCAAACTATTTCTGAAGGATGTCAGGCATATTCCAGATATGCGCCTGAATTTGATCTCTGTGCGCAAACTTGCAAATGAAGGATATTGTAGCTTCTTCATTTATGACAAATGGAAACTTACAAAAGGCTCCTTAGTAGTGGCTAGAGGTGAGAAGCATACAACTCTGTATATAATGCAAGCAAAGCTCTCCACTGACACAGTAAATGCCATAGAAAAAAATAGTGCAGCTGAGTTATGGAATAAGAGACTCAGTCACATGGGTGAAAAAGGTTTGAAAAGTCTAGCTAAAAAGAAGATATTGCCTGGAATGGATGAAGTACATTTGGAGAAATGTGTTCATTGTCTAGTAGGAAAGCAAAATAGGGTTGCTTTTAAGAGCCTCCCTCCTTCCAGAATGAATAATATTTTAGATCTGATTCATTCATATTTGTGTGGACCAATGCCAAAGTCACTTGGTGGTGCTCAATATTTTGTGACTTTCATTGATGATCATTCAAGGAAGACATGTGTATATCTTCTAAAGACAAAGGATCAGGTGCTAAATGTCTTCAAAGAATTTCATGCCTCAGTTGAGAGATAGACTGGAAAGAAGCTAAAGTGCATACGGACAGACAATGGTGGAGAATACACAGGACCTTTCCATGCTTATTGCAAAAAGCATGGTATTCGACATAAGATGATACCTCCAAAGACACCGCAGTTGAATGGCTTAGCTGAGATGATGAATAGAACTTTGATGGAGAGAGTTAGATGTCTACTCTCACATGAAAAGTTGCCTAAAACTTTTTGGGGTGAAACCATACTCACGCAGACACGTGTTGAATCTTTCACCACAGTACTCCTCTCAAGATGGATGTTCCAAATAAAGTGTGGTCGAAAGGATGTTTTATATGATCATCTCATGAGTGTTTGGTCGCAGTAGCATTTGTTCATATCCCCAAGGATGAGAGATCAAACTTGATGCCAAAACAAGACAGTGTATTTTTATTGGCTATGGTCAAGATCAATTTGGTTATAGATTTTACGATCCAGTTGCAAAGAGACTTGTCAGGAGCCGTGATGCTGTATTTGTTGAAGATGAGACCATTGAAGATATTATCAAAATGAAGAAAGATGTTCCTAATTCCAATGGTGACTCATCAGATTTGGAATTAATTCCTCCAACATCAGTGCCAAGACAAGTTGTAGATGAAGACTAGGTTTATCCACTTGATGAAGATGATGCCCCCATAGAAGTTGGTTCTGAAGATGAGAGAAATGATAATGTTCATTATCTAGTACCAACACATGTGGCTTCTCCTGTTCCACTGAGAAGAAGTGATAGAGTGAGACGACCCTCTATCTCATATCTTCTAGATGAGTATGTAACTTTCACTGATGGGGGAGAACCTGAGAATTATGAAGAGTGGATGGCGATCCAAACAAAAATGGATTGAAGCCACGCAAAGATGAGATGAAGTCCTTACATGAGAACAAAACCTTTGGTGATGAAACTACCCCAAAAGAAGAAGGCCTTGAAAAATAAATGGGTGTTCAGGGTGAAGCAATGAAGGACATAGTTCAGCTACGATACAAAGCCGGACTAGTTGTCAAAGGATTCTCAAAGAAAAAGGTGTTGACTTTGATGATATTTTCTCTCCAGTTGTGAAAATGACATCCATTAAATGCTTGTGCTAGGGTTAGCATCGTGTCTTAACTTGGAGGTTGAGCAAATGAATGTCAAAAGCGCTTTCTTACATGGTGACTTGGAAGAAGAGATATACATGGAGCAGCTGTGAGGGGTTTTCATCAAAAGGGAAAAAGAAGATTATGTCTCGCAAATTGAAGAAAAGTCTTTACGGCTTAAAAAGGCACCAAGACAATGGTACAAGAAGTTCGAATCATGGGGAAGCGAGCTACAAAAAGACTACTTTAGACCGTTGTGTTTTTGTGTAGAAATTCTCTAATGATGATTTTATTATTCTTTTTGCTCTATGTGTGATGATACGTTGATTGTTGGCCGAAATATTTTAATCAACAACTTGAAAACGCATTTGAGTAAGTATTTTTCCATGAAAGACTTAGGACCAACAAAATGTATTCTTGGCATGACTATTATTAGAGACATAGGCGCTACAAGAAATTATGGTTGTCACATGATAAGTACATTCGAGAAAGCATTTCTAGATTTCATATGAATATGGCTAAAGCCGATTAGTTGTCCTCTTGCTAATCACTTTAAGCTAACTTCTAAGCAGAGCCGCTTCTACGAGACAAAGAGAAGGAAGAGATGGAAGAGGGTTCCATATGCTTGGAGTTGGAAGTCTAATGTATAACATGGTTTGTACACGACCAAATATCACTGCAGTTGGAATTGTGAGTATATTCCTTTCAAATCCTGGGAAAGGAACATTGGGTTTGTAGTGAAATGGATTTTCGTGTATCTTCGAGGTTCTTCCAAAATATGCCTATGTTTTGGAAATGATAAACCTGTGTTAGTTGGATACACGAGATGCAGATATGGTTTGGTGATGTGGATTCCGAGAAAATCCACTTCGTGTTACCCGATTACATTGCAGTGGAGGCGTGTCATGTGATCAAAGTTACAAAATGTGTTGCATTGTCTACTACCGAAGCGAGTTTATAGCATCAACGAAAGCATGTAAAGAGTTGCTATGGATGAAAAAGTTCTTGAAAGAACTTGGGTTGCAAACAAGACGCTATCGGCTATTTTGAGATAGTCGTAGTGTTATCCATCTTGGAAAGAATGCCTCCTTTCATTCGAAATCAAAACATATTGATGTGAGATATCACTGGATTAGGGATGTAATGGAGAAGAAGCTATTACAACTCGAGAAGATCCATCTGAAGAAAATGGATCGTGACATGTTAACAAAAATTCTCCCGAGACAAAATTTTGAATACTGTCGTTTAGCTGCTGGATTGGTAGAGCCCTCTATGTAGTCGGGAGGGGGAGATTTGTAAGTCCCTCCTACATTTAAGAGGAAGAAAACACAAATGTTAGGTGCAACCATAGATGGTAGGTACAACCACAAATGGTAGGTGCAATCATAAATGGTAGATGCAACTACAAATGGTAGGTGCAACCACAAATGGTAGGTACAACCACAATGGTAGGTGCATCTAACATTGATATGCAATTTTGTCTATAAATAGGCAATGTCTTTGCCTTAGAGAAACATCAACACACCAAACAAGAAGTGAAGCAAAGCAAAGCCAAAGGAACAATTTCCTTTGAAGAAAAATAGTGTTGTGTGTAAGAAAGTGGGAGAGAATATCTTAAAAAAATATTGGGATATTTTTCTAAAAGGGGAGTGACAAAATAGTGAGTGACAAAATAGTGAGTTTGGAAAACACTTATGTAACACTATTTTGGGTTTATCTCAATTTGTTGTATTGCCTCTCACTTTGTACCCATTAATTTTATTACTGGAAGAAATATTTTTTGGAATTTGTCCCATGGACTTAGCCCAAATTAAAGGGTGAACCGCGTTAAATTTTCGGTGTTATTATTCTATTCCGTCGAATTCATTTTATATTTACCCATTTTGCCTTATATGTATTTCTATACGAGAAACTAACTTTAATTTAAAAAAAAACTAGGCTTACGAGTAAGTAGAATTAATTATACGGTGGGGCTCATTTGTTTTTAGGATTAATTAAGAAAATGTTGTCTCATAGGTAACATTGGAAGGAGAATGCTACCACAAATCATGCTTCAAGTGTGCTCACGGGGGTTGTTCCCTTACACAGTCTTCCTATGCAGCTCTTGATGGAGTGCTCTATTGCAAGCCCCATTTTAATCAGCTATTCATGGAGAAAGGAAATTACAACTATGTACTTCAAGCAGCTGCTAACAAGAAAAATGCCACACCAGCACCTGAACCACCCAAGCCCGCTCATGAGGCCGAGGCCGCTGGTGATGCCGATTCAGGTGATACAGCTAATAATGTAGCTGATAAGCCATCGGAACCAGCCGCAGCCGCTGAGGACCAAATACCTGACCAATAATAATCTTAATGCTCCAACCCAATTAAGTTTTATGCTATTTATTTTTTTCCCAATACAAGGTTTGGAATTTGTTTCAGACCCTTTCTTCATTATCTTGAACTTCATGTCTAGCTGTAGTTACAAATTCTTTTTGAGCTGCTCAACTATTTTGAGAGATTGTATTCTCTGTATTATTCTAACAATTGCAGGTGATGAATATATGTAATTTTATTATTTTGACCAAGAAATTTATAAGAGGAGATTATACATTCATACATACTGATTTTCTTTAGCTATGACTAGTCTCTCTATTTCTATAATCAGTTTAATTTATTTTAGGGTTTGTTGGATTTTATAGATTTTTGGTTTTTTTTTAATTGATTTCCAAGTATATTTAGTAATTAATTTTCAATTAGTTAAGTAATCAGTATCAAAGTATAAGATGATTCATATATTTTTAAAAATAAGATTTTTAATTTTTACAAAATATTTTTTTAAAAAATAAATCAATTCTTACTATTTTTATATTTATAAATATTCCAAGAAAATTATTAAAAACATAAAATTTATAAATAATAAACAATAATTTTCTTTACTTTTTTAAGATTTTGAAAAAAGAAAATAAATATAAAGTATTATTAAATAATTTGTAAGTAATTTTTGAAATTTTTTTTTCTTAAAAATAACGAAATAAAAATTATTACTAAATATATTAATGATTATTTAAAAAAAATCATAAACATAAAAAAAATTATTTAATTATAAATTATAATTATTTATATACTTAGTTAATAACTTAATAATGCGTGACATAAAATTCAATGAGTCACTTTCACACGTTTTATGGTCATAGACTCGTAAGTTAGATATTTTTTAGTTTTATTCTTTCTTTCTTTTTTTTCTTGGAAAACAAACAAAAACAAGTTCAAAATTGTTTTAGGTGGATTTATTCCTATAATAATTTTATAGAGTTGTCACTTGATCTAATTATGAGTGTTAAGTTCCACATTGGTTAAGAGTAAAGAACAATCTTTTTATAAGAAGACAATTCTAACTTACAACCTTTTGGGTTGAGTTGCGCAGGTTTAAGATGGTATCGGTAGCTTGGCTTTCTCGTACTCTTTCGGTCCTCGTCTATCGAACAGTGTCATCATCCAGGACTCTAGCCGATGTGAAGTGGGATGTTAAGTTCCACATTGGCTAAGAGTAAGGCAGCAATGCTCCTTATAAGTCTGGACAATCCTCTAACTCATAAGCTGGTTTTTGGGTTAAGAGTTAGGCCTGGGTTTTTAAGATGATATCAGAGCTAGGCTCTTGGTTTTCTCGTACTTCCATCGACCCTCGTGCCGTAAATCCGGACTCTAGTCGATGTGGATGTGATGTTAAGTCCCACATTGTCTAAGAGTAAAGCAGTAGTGTTCTTTATAAGTTTGGACAATCCTCTAACTCTTTTTTGGGTTCAAAGTTAGGCCTGAGTTTCTAAAAATTAAGATATATTCAATTAAAGTGGCAACCAAAATTTACGAAAAAAAAAGAAACCGAAAAATTAAAAAGAAAATCAAGTACTGTACAGTAGATCATATTTTAAATTGAACATAAACTAAACTGGGAAAAGTAGAGAAAAAAGACTACTAGGAATTTTTTTGTTCAATGAATTTTGATATATATATATGTATAGCTATGCAATGACCTTTTTTTAAACAAAGATAACCCATTTCGTTTTTGTTCATGAGCTCTGTTTGATAAACAAGAAAAATAAAATATCAATTAAGCATCAGTCCAGTATACATTCATTTGACCCCAATTGCTTTTGGCAACTTTCAAGGCCTTCCAAGCAGCTTCAGAGGCATCAACAATGTCGTTGCGACATGGTCGTTGGAAATCATGTTCAGCGTCACCTCCCTCATGAAATCACACTCATCAACAACCATGGTATATAATATTTCTCTCTCTTTTTTTTTTTCCTCTTCAGTTATGGTTGGGTTTTTGAAGTTGTTACTATGGGGTTCGGTACAAAACAGGGACAATAAAAGAAAACACAAACAAGTGAATAATCGTGCTTATTATCGTTTCCCTTCTCTCAACTTCTGTAAGGTTTGCTTTCCTAATTCTTTATGCTAAAGTTAGGGTTCGGTACTAAGTATCCTAATTTTTGGTTTTGGTATTTTTTTATATATTTATTATTAAGATGACATATTTTTGTCTGTTAGAAAAATTATACACTTATTATCTTATTTGTATTTTTTTCATAAATAGAATTATTGATTTTTTTTTTTTGGATAAACTTTCAAAAACAATTTTTACTTAACGTGTGTTAATGTTTTTTTAATATTTTTATTTTAAGAAATTTGGTATTGTTTTCGCACCAACACTTTAAAAAATGTTTCTGTAATATTAAACAATAATGGAAAACTGTAATAGGGGCAAAAAGACGATAAATATATCAAAAATACTCTTCAATTAAAGCATTTTAAAAATTCTATAAAATTAATACATTTTTTAAAATATAAATACCATTAACGTAACAACCAAAAACAGGTCAAATTAGTAAACTACCGAACCCTAAAGCTATATTTGTCTTTTGTTTTCCAATTAAAGCTATATTGTTTGGCTTGTAGTTATTGATTTGTTTTTTTTTTCTTTTTTCAGAAAAAAAAAGAAATTTAAGGTAGATATCAACTAGGCCATTTACAATTTACAAACTTCCAAATAGATGGTTTAACCAAGTATTTTGATTCCAGTATATTATGATTTTCAAAGTAAATAAGATATTATTTCTTTCCTATTGGACTAATTCAAAGGTGATGTATTTTTATCATTTTCGTACGAAACTTTTGTAATTGTTGACATTAAAAAACTTGAATAATGTCGACATTTATAATAAAAAATAATAGAAAGTTGAACATTACAAAATGATGATAATTAATTAAAATAATTTTGTCAGTGGAGGGAAAAAAAAAATAATTGTCATATCATATTTGTGTTACTGTGTTGGCACCTACTTTAAATTAATATTATTTTAACTTATTTAGTAATTGAATAATAAGATGAAGCTGACGATGCTAAGAAAGAAAAAAACAAGTTCTACATGAAATATACTATGAACAAGCAACTAGTAATAAATAATTTAGAATACCAGTCATTTAGCTGCTGCTTGTTTACAAGCTCCAGTTAACACGTTCAAGGACAAATCAGTAATTTAAAATTGCTTTCATTATAGCAAAGGAGACTCAAACGACGTACTTAAGCCATACAAATAGGTAACATCCACAACGTTTATAGATGCAAATACATTTGAACTGGTGAAAAAAATATTGCAATGCAAGTTCGCAAACAAATTACATTTCTCTGTCTAACATAATTCTATAAGAACCCAATCAGCATGAGTTCTGCCAGAACATTTTATTACCATGGAAATTACAAATCAGACATATTTCAAAACCAAAAAAGAAATTTGCTTGAGCTTAGGCTTCGATTGAGAATAAAGCTTTACACTTCTCAACTGTATCATCAGGGCTCGTAACTGCATTAAAGGTTTAAAAGTTAATAAATAAATTAGATACAGTCATCTATTAGTTATTATTGATTCTTCTTAAATAAATATAATATTTGTATATTATTCGAGTATTATAAACATATTCAAACTATTAAAGTTATAATGATTTTTTAAATATTAAAAGTTTAAAATTTAAAATATAGGAGATATAGTTATATTTTATGCATAAATTTATATATAATTTCATATAAAAAATTTTTTTTTGTCAAAAAATGACAAGAAATACATGCTACTCATGTTCTAGATCGGTCTCTACTCTTAACACGAAAAATATGTGTCAGTTGACTTAATGTGGGGGAAAAAAATTACCTCAAAAAAACCCTACAACTCGTAACAGCAAAATTAGCATAATTTCTTTGAATTAAGAGGTGTTTAGATTATTGTTGGGTAAACTCAGATGTGTTATTTTTGTTGTTACGAGTGTTGGTGTGTTACGTTACATTTTTTATTTTTCCAAAAAGAAAAAAAAAATATTAGCATGGTTCATGGTATACAAATAAGTGTTTTATCAGATAATTTGTAAGAACTTTATAACTTCCAACCGTGTCTCTACCCGTTCGTTGCCTTTTGCATTCCTCTTCACCTTTTGAACAAAGAAATTCTTAATTTATTAACTATATTCAAGATTCTAAACAATTAAAAACACTTGCATTCATCTACATGATTAGATTTGGGCACCGTTGCTAATGTAGTGACTCCACAATAGTATTAAAACGATCATGATATGCAGTTGAAGATCAAATTCGACAGGGAAAATGAGGAGATATAACCATAATTTATTAAAATTACGGTATTACCTGTGTGACCTACAGTTCGTTCTGATTCATAAATTTCGTGGTCATTCCCTCCCTGCCCAAACATAACATAACATAACATAACATAACATATCAGATCTTCTATGGTTTCAAAACCGAGGATATATGATGCGATAATATAACCCTAAATTTATAAATGAACTTGAAGTCTACCATATATATTGATGGAAATATCAATCACAAATAGCACGAATAGTATAAAACCACTGTACTTTTAACAACAAAGATATATATGTCCAAGGCACCTTAACAACTTTGATTGGTTAGAAAGAAAGCAATTGAAGCGCATAACTCAATTGAGAGTTGACCTAATTAATGTTGTTGGCAGGAACAGACAAAACAAAGTTGAATAGTAAAACAAACACACTAACTAACAATGCATGAAATAATTGGTATATGAAGGTCAATGTAGAGGGAAGGGTACAAATAAGTTGAAATAAAAAAGTACATGAAAGAAATAAATCTTCAATTCTCGGACTAACCTTGTAGGTTTTGTCGCCAAAGAAATGGATTTCTGTAAAATCATCTAGGTATCTCAAGCAATATGTTTTATCCCAACCTTGAGGGAAGACCTGTTCGCAAGTTTTATAAGTACATCCATGGTTAGGACTTCTATTCAACTTTCTGAACTATTAAGGATGTTATCAAAAGGTAATTGGATATTTGATATCACTTACATCAAAGCTAATTTGTCCTCCTATGGAAAATGTCAAGTTCAGATGAGCAAACTTTTCCCGAAGAACTGAAACCATTTTTGGACGTATATTTTGGACCTGAAATCACGGTCCTTTCAAGTTAAATACAAACTAAGAAGTAAATGCATAGCAAAGAACCATTAAGAAAACAAAAGATGGGAAAAGTTGTTTTCAATCACCAGAACAAAGCACTTCACCTTATCGTATTTTTCAAATTCATCTCTTTCTTCTTGGCTGCAGTTTCTCCCAATTGGTGAAACATTGAGCATCCCATTCCTGAACTCTATAAATGTTCCCCTGCAGTGTAATAAGAAGTAATATAGAACAAGTCTTATAAGCACGTGAGAGAAAAATAAATAAGTTTTTTTTTTCTCTACTGACCTCTTGATTGGGATATCCAAATCAGCAATATAGTGCAAGGTAAAATTGATAAGTTCCTGAAAAGTCATTTTGTAGTTATATTAAGACAATAAATTGACAAAGATGGAGCTTTTAAAAGGGCTTTTTTCTGTAGTGAAATCAAGATAAATGGGGTATCCTTCAAGTGATTTTAAAGTCATTTTATTATTATTTTTATATAAAAGTAAACAAAGGGTATTCACCTTGAGCTTCTCCTCTCCAAGAAACAACTTCAAGCTCTGAAGAAAGAAGAAAGCAAAGATCATATGGTAATATACATAAATTGAAGAAAAAAAAATCTTTTATTTGCAATGCATCATTCATTAGCCTTCTTAAGAAATCATCTTTAATGTTTCCATCTTTATTATCAAAAATCATATTTATAACCTGGGTGTCCTTGGGTTTTCCATCTTTGTGAGCCACAAGACCATTCTCAGAAAATACATAATCATAATCATCAAGAACTGCAAAACAATAATAGAGTCATTGTGACATACATAATGTCGAAATTAAACAAAAAGCCAATTACCACAATAGATCATGCATCAATTGAAACAAACACAGAAAATCAGATAAGATCTAGCCAAACATTTTTCTTTTCTACTCAAATTGTGATAACAAACAAAATGGAGACCAAGCATACTACATATTTACGTAGATCAGATATAAACAAACTGCATATGATCTATGATATCAGTAACGAAACCTGAGATCTTACTTGCTCGAACCAGTAGATCGTTCACACAGTAATGAAAGTATATACCTGTACTGCCAAGCTGCTCTGTTATCTTACTAAGGTCAGATCCTCCAACAACACCTACTGTGACTACCTGCGGAATCACAAGAATGCCATTATCCAAAAAGTAGCTAGAAACAAAAGGGCAACAAATTTCAATTAAAAAAAAAATCCCAAAAGGGGTCGTCTTATACCTTCCTGAGTGTACGAATGAACTCTACCATTTTCGGTGTAGCCACCTAGAATAGAATAGAAGAGAAATTTGCTTACTTTAGAATGCATAAAAAAGCTTACTTTATATGTAGATAAACAAAATGTGAAAGAAGAAAAGTTTAAACCTTTCTTGGAGCTGTGAGAGTTCCATCAACATCAAACAAAGCAATTACACCAGTCTTCTTTACGGCCATTTGTACTTTGTCTGATTTTCGTGACACCAAATCCACAATACCACAATAACTACCAAGCAATTACAAGATGGGTTTATCAGTAGATAAAGTTGGAGATTTTGATAAGGAACTGCGACACATTAAATTGCAGCCTGGAATCCAGATTTAAATTTACAGCGGATGTAGGATTTAAATTATACCCAGAGCTGAAATCTGATTTCTCGGAATTAAAAAGAACGTGATTTTACCTGATTGGGTTAATGTGGAGATAGATAAGTGATAACTGTGATAAGGAGCACAGATTTTGAAGCAGATCTTCTTCAGTGGCGGACAATGAGGGGACTTTCCTGAGACTGTATGAAGTACTAAGTTTGGTCAGTTGAGAGTCCTTTATAGAGATACCTGTCCAAGAATTCATTTGTAAATTTGGACACATGTTTTTTTTTTATTAAAATATTTGAAATTTATTGTGGTAGTTAGCTTTTTGTTATAACTCTTTTAAGTTTTATTTTTAACGAAAGTAACTTATAATTTTTTTAAAAAATTAAGAATTAAATCATATAAATAACTTTATCATATTTTATACCCAATTGTTCTTGATGCGTTTCACGTGACGGGGTGTAAAGCTTAAGGCCAGATAAGACCCACTTTTAATTTTCTTTCTTTTTATTAAGGTTTGTACATTAGACACAAATTCCTCTTTCTTTTATCTTTCATCAAATAAAATTGATTTTTGACATAAAAATGAGAACTTTACTTGAGTATTCATGAAAGTTATAGCTGATTTATTGTTTACCATGGCTATCGTAAGAGTTTTTATATTGACTTTAAAGTGAATGAAATTGATATTTTTATTGGTAATTCACCGCATTTTAATTAGTAAGAGATTCTGATGTCGTAAAAATTTTATCATTTAAATCTCAATCTCACGTTCTCATCATTAGTCTAATTAACCCAAGCCATCTACCAACAACCAGTTAGCATGCAAGAATCAACGATCCTAGCTAAATTAAGGAAATGCAATATTAGTCGTTGAGATATTGTGGGTAGCAGTTCAGAAATAAACGAAAGAGAAGATGGTTTTGCAGTCCTTTTCAGTCCATTCTCTCTTTTTTTTCCTTTCTTTTTTGGGGAGGAAACTTTTTGTTTATCTTCGTGTTTGTTCTATATAGAAGAGAAGAAACTTCTTATCAACGTGTCTCACTTAATATATCTCATGGCTTTGTGACAATCAATAGAAATTTTGCAATATATATAAATATATATTTGTTGAAAAAACAAGAATTAACTTTACACAAAACAGCTATCTAGTTTGTATTATTTTCTTCATATTTTCATTACAATTGTATAGTTATTTATAAGGAAATTTTACTCCTTCAATTACTCTTTAAATTAAGGATTCCTTGTTTTACTCCTTGAATTAAGGATTCCTTGTTTTACTCCTTGAATTAAGGATTTCTTGTTTTACTCCTTGAATTAAGGATTCCTTGTTTTACTCCTTGAATTAAGCTCCTTGTTTTATTCTTTGAATTTAGGTCCTTGTTTTATTCCTTGAATTAAGGTCCTTGTGTTTATTCCTTGAATTAAGAACTAATATCCAATACTCTACCTCAAGCTTGGATCCATAAAAAGCTGGATCCAGAAGGTTTATGGATCCAAGCTTGGACAAAAGTCGTTGAAACTGATGAGAAGCCAAGGGCTTGGTGAAGATGTCAGCCAGTTGGTCGAAACTTCTTGTATAATGTGTATGAATCACTTGTGATTGAACTTGTTCACGAATGTAATGACAATCAACTTCAATGTGTTTCGTCCTCTCGTGAAACACTAGGTTTGATGTTATATGCATGGCTACCTAATTGTCACAAAATAAGGACATAGGAAGAGTTGTAGGAACACCTAAATCACACAGAAGACCTTTAAGCCATATCACCTCACACGCAGTTGAAGCCATTGCACGATACTTAGCTTCGGCACTTGATCTGGCGATGACAGTTTGCTTCTTACTCTTCCATGTGACCAAGTTTCCACCGACAAATGTACAGTAGCCAGTGGTGGACTTGCGATCGATTGCATTCCCTGCCCAATCAACATCACAATACCCCATGATTTGTGCGTTGTCATTCTTCTTCATGATGATACCACGACCCACTAATCCTTTTAAGTAATGTAAGATCCTTTTAACAAGGGTCAAATGCTCAAGTGGCGGGGAGTGCATGAATTGGCTCACAATACTTACAGAATATGTGATGTCAGGTCTTGTGATTGTTAGGTAGATCAACTTACCAACCAGTCGTTGGTAATAACTTATATCCGTGAGTGGCATGGCCTTCAAGCTAGGTTTGAGCTTGCTATCAAGAGGAGTAATGGCTGGTTTAGCATCGCTCATGTTAGCTTCCTTGAGCAAATCTAGGACATATTTTTTTTGGTTAAGAAAGAGTCCCTTGTGCGAGGTTGTCATTTCTATACGAAGAAAGTACTTCAATATCCCAAGGTCTTTAATTGCAAACCTTTGTCTGAGGGACTGTTTGAGGTTAAAAATCTCGTCAATATTATCACCTGTAATTATCATATCATCTACATAAATTAGCACAACCAATTTTCCCATAGCTCTTGTGTGAACAAATAGTGAAAAATCGGCATTGCTGCTTTTGAAACCAACACTAGTGAGAATTGAGCTTAGCTTAGCATACCAAGCTCGTGGGGACTGTTTCAAACCATAAATGGATTTGTGAAATTGGCACACTAAATCCAGTTCATTGCTTTGAGGATGCCCGGGTGGAAATTTCATTTAGACTTCTTCTTTGAGATCACCATGCAAGAATGCATTATTCACATCCATTTGGTACATGGACCACCCCTTGTTTACAGCCACAGATAATAGCACTCTTACTGTGTTCATTTTTGCAACAGGTGCAAATGTTTCTTTGTAATCTACCTCAAATGTTTGAGTGAATACCTGAGCCACCAATCTTGCTTTATACCTCTCAATTGATCCATCTGACTTGAATTTGAGCTTATAGATCCATTTGCAACCCACGACTTTCTTGCCTTTTAAAAGTTTGGTGATGCTCCATGTGTTGTGTTGATCTAGGGCTTTAAGTTCTTCTTGCATGGCTTCCTTCCACACCTCTTGGCTATTGGCCTCATGAAAGTTTTGAGGCTCATTATAACTCGATATAGTGCCGATGAATGCGGCATGAGCTGGTGTCACTCTCTTATATGACACATAATTTGAGATGGCATGTGTAGGCTTGTAAGTGACAAAGTCTTGAAGTCTTGTGGGAGGTTACCTAACACGAATTGGATTACGTCGTGGAGTAGGAGGAGTTATCTCACACTCGTTCACATTTTGTACCATATTGTGAGGATCATCTTGATTATCACCATCTTCATGCAGTGTACCATTAAGAAGATACCCTTCATTGTTACTTTCAGTGAGAGATGCATCAATGTTGACATGGCTGGGATCTTGTTGTTGTGGAGCCTCAAGTTCGATTCTTGGTAATGGAAACACATCTAAGATGTCATCCCCTTAACTTGTGATTTCATGTGACTTGTTGAAAAAATGGTTAGTTTTATAAAATTGAACATCTTTAGACACAATTAATCTCCTAAGTTGGGGATCATAACACTTATATCCCTTTTGTGTAGATGAATAACCAAGAAAAATATATTTAACAACTCTAGGAACCAATTTATCTCGATGATGAGATTGAACATGTACAAAACAGATATAGCCAAAGACTCTAAGGTGTGAGAGGTTAATTTTCCTTCCTTTCATAACCTCTAGGGGAGACTTGAAATCCAAGACTCGACTGGGTAATCTATTGATGATGTAAGCAGCTGTCATAACTCCTTGGGACCAGAATCTCTTTGGTACATTCATTTGTAGCATTAATGCTCTAGTTTTTTCAAGTAAGTCTTGGTTTTTGTGTTCAGCTACACCATTTTGTTGAGGTGTGATAACACAACTTGTTTGATGCATAATGCCATGAATGCTCAAATATTGTTTCATGATATGGGACATGTATTATGTGCCATTGTCAGACCTTAAGGTTTGAATTTTAGAGGAGAAATGATTTTTAACAAGGTTATGAAAGTCCTTAAATACTTCCATAACTTCATTCTTAGACTTTAAAAGATATAATCATGTGACTCGAGAAAAATCATCAACAAAAATCACAAAATACTTATAACCATCAAAAGATTCATTAGTTGGTCCTCATACATATGAATGAACTAGTTCAAAACACTTACTAGCCCTAGACAAGGAAGAATTAAAAGGCAATCTAGTGGCCTTAGAAAAGTTGCAAGTTTCACATGCAATTGCATCATTTCCTAAGTTTAGAAATAAAGTTGACAAAATTGGTGGAGAAGGGTGAGCTAAACGTTGATGCCATAATTGATTATCTTGGATAGGGTTAAACTTGGCTTGAAACCCTCTAGGATTGCTCTTGAATATGTAATAGAGACCATCTAAGTAAAACCCTTCATCAATCGTCTTTTTGGTGGCACAATCTTGAAAAATGGCATTGTGAGGAGAAAAAATGGCTAAGCAATTCAAAGTATTTGTGATTTTTTCTACAGATAGAAATTGGAAGGGAAAGGAAGGTACATATAAAACCGCCAACTTGATTTCATCTGACATTAATAAATTTTTTATTTTCCTAAAACCTTTACATTCTCACCATTTTCAATTGAAACTTGAGAAGGATTTGCTAATTTTTCAAACTTATGAGACTTTGACACATGGTTTGTTATATGATTTGTGGCACCTGAATCTACAACCCAAAAATCATGCAACATATTTATTTTAAGAGCAGTTTTAAAGGCTTTTATGATACCTTGCATGTCCTCTCGTGGTATGAGTTTTGTATATGCCAAGAAACCCGCAAACTTGCCTAGCAATGGTGTCAAGTTTCCTTCTTTTATGCTATCCACACAGTCAATTCTAGCTCCTTCTGTCTTTCTTTGAAGATACAATATAAACTCATTCATGAGTTCAGCTGGATTCGTTGTGAAGTTCTTGAATGGATCAGACCTATTAGAGGTAGAGGAAAAAGCATGATTTGCACGGTGTGTAGTACGATTCACTTTCTGTAAACCCTTATCCTTTATAAAATCAGGTTTTAATTCTGGATGTAGAATCCAACATGTGTCCTTAATATGGCCCGTATAGTTGCAGTGTTGATACTTCAAGTTTGGATGCTTCCCTTTGTACTTCCTCTCGTTGGTTAGATAGGCTATTGCCTCAGGTGCACTAGCCATTGTACCCTTGTTCATGACTTTCCTCCTTACTTCTTCACGTTGAATTGTCGCACATACATTGGTGAAGGAAGGAAGTTCATTATTCATGAGTATGTGGCATCGTATATCTTCATATGTTGAATCGAGACTGGACAGAAGTTGAAATATCTTATCTTCTTCCTCTCTTTTTCGTAGTAGAGCTACATCGGTTGTATGAGGACGATATATTTCCAACTTATTCCACATGCTTTTCATGCTTCCTAAGAGTTGTATAAAAGGCTTGCCATCTTATTGTAGATCTGAGATGTCATTCTTTAATTGAAAAACTCGTGCAGCATTGTTTTGACTGTCATACATTTCCTTGACCGTTTCCCATAGTTGGTATGCAGATTCAGAGTAATTGAATATTTCAGCTAATTTACGTTCCATGGAATTTAGGATCCATGACATAACCAGCTGATCCTTACTAAGCCAAAATTCATAGGTTGGTGAGGAAACATCAGGTACTTCGATGCTTCCATTTATGAACCCCAACTTGGACCTTCCACCTAGAGCCAAAGACACTTCTCTTGACCAAGACAAGTAATTAAACTCATTCAACAAGACTAAGCATAATCTTTGATTTGGGTTGACATCCACCTCATGCATATTCATGAAGGAAAGCACTGATGAACTTTCAGCTTTTGATCCTACTGGCTTATCTTCCGCCATTTCAAAGATTGCAGATGCTAAGATAATAATAAAGCAGAAGCAAGTTAATTTTCTTGCTCTGATACAATGTTGAAAAAACAAGAAATAACTCTACACAAAAGAGTTCTCTAGTTTGTATTATTTTCCTTGAATTAATGTCCTTGTTTTATTCTTTGAATTAAAGACTGATATCTAATAATATTCTAATCGTTAAATAATAAACTTATTATTACCAAATTTTATCTTCTTTTTTTTCAAATTTGTTAGCTTTCACTATTGATTTAATATTTAATAATAGTTAATAAAATTTTAAAAATCATTATAATAATTTTTTAAAAGACTAATTTATAAAATATTATCAACTAGTAAAAATAATTACTAAAAGTCTTAAATAATAAAGAGTGAAATTATCAAACACAATAAAATTTTAAGAGCTTAAATATATTCTATCATATATACATCTGTACATGTTACTTTGAGTTGCCATCCATATTTACAAGTTTTTTATAAAACTATATTTGCAAACGTTAAACACATGTTAATATATTCTTAATATTATTAGTATTATAAAATTTGAATTATTGTTTATATTTGTAAAAAAAATTATCTACCTTTTAAAAAATCATGGAAATTGAAAAAATATACCTTTAAGAAAATATTGTATATTTTAGAACTAATATAATTTGGATGTATTAAATAATATAACAATAATTGTATTAAATAATATATATATATAACTTTGTGATTCAGTTAATATAACAATAATTTCTATATCTTAAGTCATATATTTGAAACCAGTCTCAGAAATTACGTGAACCAAGTGGCAACACAAATTACAAGCAAGGGCTTTTAAAACGTGTTTTTCACTCCCTTGCTAGCAACTTTATAGGCATGCTTCATTCATCTCCTACCAAAAACTCAATAAGTATGCTTCATACTTCTTCTAACTCTTATTAATTTATTTTCTTTCCATATAAGATCAGATCATGCAATTGTTAACTTCTCGAGTGTAAGCAAATAAGTTTTGTTATTATAGTATAATGACAAAAGTTTTAATATACGATAAATTTATATAAATATCAATATTTATTAGTGTTAATTAAAAAATTTAATATTATTAAATATAATAGTTAAAACTTAATTTTTATTTTTCTATGATAGTACAGTTATGTTTTAAGTGAATTTTTTTTAATAATATTAACTAAATATTAAAATGTCTATACATATTTCTATTTTTAAGTCCAAATTAATATAAAGATGTGATAACACAAGTTCTTTAATTATGTCAAGAAAAGTAATTTAATCTATTTGTTATTTTTTATCAGTTTGATTATTTTAATTTAAAAATGTGACAATATAAGGAAAAATAATTATGTAATTTTTTATCTTTTCTCTTTTTTAACCGATCGTGACTTCCTACAATAAAATTTGGATATTTCTCAAGTTAGGATTATGATTCGAATATGATTAATCTTGAAGAACATGGTTGTCGATCAATGGTATAAGGCTCGAGGGTAAATATAAAAAACTTAGTGAGGTAGTGCTTGATGGCTCACAACTTTGGCTTGAAAAAGCTCAACAACTCATGGCTAGATTTGGTGGGGGAGAAAAATGGATCATGACTTAAGGGGAGTGCTTGGTAGATATTAGGCAAGGTTTTTTTTTTTTTGTTAGTAAATTCTATCAACAAAATTAACACACTATCTCAATCTATACTACTAAGGACACGTAAAGACATTATAAAATTCATCATATCTAAAGTAACATGTTTACTAAAAGAGGAGCAAACAAACTAATAATTCTAATTACATCTCAAACTTTTAACTATTTAATAAATATTTTTTAATGCTGCATATAGAAATAACTAGTATACATTTAACCAGTAAGCCAATAATAAATAAAACCTAATGGATAACCTCACAGACTCAAAAAAAGTACATTTAAGTCAAAACCAAACATAAAATAACAAATATCAATTAAAAGAAAAGTTTAATAAGAAAGTAATTCAGTCAATATTAATCCAAAAGAAAATTAGACCGTGCAATATTTAAGCCCACAATCTTGATCCTGCTAGCCATCATGCTTACTCTAACATTAGAAACATCTTCCAATTTACCGTGAGACCTCTTGCCACTACTAACAACTGTGACCTTACCTTTCACACTGTCTAAACTTTTATTCATCCTCATTCCTTGAGCATAACCTATCTTGGCTTGAATAAGGCTTTCTATGGTAACATTGAGATCCTCATCATCATTGACATAACCAATATGATCTTCTACATCTAATCTCTGACTCATACAAAGGCATATTCTAGCATAGATATGGACTACATTAGCTATTTTGTGTGCATAAATAGAGGGTACATTAGTATAAACATTAGCTATACTAGAACTAGATCTGTCACCACCAATAGTACTTGAAGAAATACTAGCCACACCTTTAACATGATAAAAATATTTCAGTTTCATATTTGCACGTAAATAATCACCAAAATTTGAATGCTTTCTCCCAAAAGAAACATTCAAAGCACTAATATTTTTGCATAACTCAATATTGTGAGTTAGGTATCCAAAATGAAAACAAAATTATGGTAGATTCACACATCAAATCAATCCATATTACTCTTAAAATAGACACTCTATCAGTTAGTGGAATATAAACACTAGAAAATGTGCTTATTCAAGATCAAAGTTAATTTTGGTTTTCACAAACCTAACCAAACCATTAGTATTCATCAACATTCAAAACCTCACCCACTTTCTCATCAATTTTCAATATAAAAGACATTTTACTCCAATTAGGTGGAAGATCATGCATCTAAACCTAAAATGGCGAGAAATCAAAGTTAATTTGGGATAGAGACATAGCTAGTTCAAGCCTTTTCATAACCAATAATGCATTATTGAAGCTCCATGGAGCTTTTTACAAAACAAGAGTGAAGTCATCAATTTCCTTAAAATAGAATAGAAATGAAATGTGATCCAAAACCTTTAGCTCAATACCTTTTTTCGTAGCCTAGACACAATACAAATTTTTTAACAAAGCCTCAGGATTGATATAACGATTCGTGAGCACCCGAGTGGCTATCATCATTTCCATCGATTCTTGTTCTTTATTAATAAATTTCCCAATATGGTGTGTTAGACCATCTAAATCACTAGAAACATCTTCCAAGTTGACTTAAAATCCTTATTGAAACATGAAGACTTATAGTCACCAATATAGAAGGAGAAAGTATAAATCAAGCATAATCCACACAATATAATGATGTTTGGTGAGACCAGTGAATCATGAAGAGAAAGTTGTATTAGAATCACCAAGAAATGCAGCCAAATACTTCAAAAGAATTGAAAACCCTAGCGAAGTTTAAATGTGTGCTTATTTATCTTTTATTTTGTTTGCATGCTTTTTGAAATGAGACTAAGTTTGATGGCTTTTGGTTTTTTGTATCATGAATTTGATTTGATAAAAAAGAAAATAATGTTTTATAGATTTTTTTTATTTTTATTATAGTTTCTTCTTAATAGCTTGTCAACAAAATCGACAAAGTAGAACAATTCTAAGTTGATAGTTTAAAAAAAATAACAACTATATTTATTTTGGCCCTTTTTAAAGTATTTGAAATAAAATGTGTCAAGAAAATTAAATTTTGTAGTTATAATTGTCACTTTTTTGTAATAAATTGATTAAATTATTACAAAAAATAAAAACTAAATTGTATTAAATAACTCTAGGTGTATATGTCTCATAATATAGTTATTTAGCTTATATGGACTAATTTGATATGTCTCGTAATCCAAGTTGCATAATTTAAATACTATAGTCCAAATTGCATTCCCATATTGTATAATTACAAGTGATTTTTTTTTAAGTATAATCCTAATATCCATTAAATTTAAGCATAATAATCATAATCACTTGCATTATACATAATTTATTAAAAAAATTAATATTATTAAATTTTATTTTTAATTAATTATATTATTTTATTATTATTTTAAAATATTGGGTATAGAGATAATATTTTAAATACTAATAATTTATTATTTAATTAATAAAAAATAAATGATAATTGTCTGTATTTCTTTAAAATAATTTTATAACGGCGACTACCTCCTCTTCTCTTTTCTGTCATTTCCGGTGATACCACACCCATGGCATTGTCATATCGTGTTGACAGGGGTGTGGTGACCAAAATGCCGAGTCCATGTAACAAAGGCTGTAGGAGAGAGGTGTAAAACAAATCAATTCATGGCTTTTTATTCAAAAAATTCATCCGCATCTAGAGTTTTGGATGTTTCAGTCTGATGGTTGGATTCATGAAATGGTTAGGAGGAGAATAATTTTCTGCAATTAATATCTGCTATTAGCCTATTAATTTGTATGATTAAACCTTGCAAAACTGTTTTGTACGTACTAAAGAACAGCTTCTTTTTTCTCCCCGTCATTCGTCCTCTTTTTCTTCCCGTTATCAAAATGATACACATGGAAAAAGTTGAATTTAAGGTAAAGACATACACCCACAACCAGTACCACTCTATATATAACATAAAAGTGATCACAGTACAATGTACAATATTGAATTTGAAAATTTTATTATTACAATAACATTTTGATGTATAATCAAAAGGCGGAGACTTGTTGCCGTATAAAATAGAGTCCGGAAGGACCACCATTAGGCAGCTTTGCTAATCTCACAATACTATCAGCACCTTCATCAATGGTTAAGTCGCCAGTATTGTTATTTATATCTGTTTTAACATAGCCAGGACACACAATTGATGCAGAAATTTGAGTTGTACTTGTTAGCCAACAGTCTTGTGTATGCATTCAGAGCTACTTTTGAGACTACATATGCAGAAAGCAGAGGTGGCCATCCTTTGCTTTCTAACATCCCTTCCTTACAGTCCTTGAGAAATCCACTCAATATCTTATCTATTTTCTCTTCTGTTAGGCTGTCGATATTACCTAGAATCTCTTTAGCCGAATTATTTGGAATTAACTGAGACATTGCGTATCAGTAATTAAATAAAAATCGAATAGAAAATTAAGATCAAAGCTTCTAGGGGGAAAATGTTGATACCTTTAGTTTTCCAGCAGAAGATGAAACATTAACGATTCTTGGTGAATCAGACATTTGGAGTAGAGGAAGAAGTGCTTCTGTAACTTGTTTGGGTCCATAGTAATTTGTTTTCACACATTCTTCAGCTAACTCGTATGTTTGAGTCATTGCTTCACTCCAGTTTACTTCTTTCTGCATCAAGATGATTAATTAAGCTTGTTCATTTCTACATTTCTTAGTGTTTACATATATGCATGATCTGTATGGAAGAAAATTGTTGAACATCTGCCAAATGCACTATAATACTCCTATAATAGATGACTTTCTCGTTTGACATCATTAGCCATAATATATCTTCATTTTATAACATGCTAATTAGGTTCTCTGAAAGAACCTATGTGATTATGCAGAACTTTTTTTTTTCTTTTTTGCTTTCTTATGAATTGTTGCAACATTTTTAAAAAATAAATGGTTACATAATTTGTATGAAAAGTTACAATGGTTTAATATCACAATTTTTGGTAAAAAATATGTTAAATAGTTATAACTTTTGAAAGTTAAATGCTATAATTTATGTAAAAATGTTGTGACCTTTTGTAAACGAACATGGTCTTTTGAAAAGTCACAACTTATCCAAGAGTTGTAACACATGAAGTTGAATAGGTGCATAATATTCTATAAATAGGCCACTTATATAGACTATTTGTAGAGAACAACAATGCAAAGTTGAAAAATAAAAATGAATGTTCTTCAACGCTTTTCACCACCATTTATATATAAATAAATAAAGTTAATGTTCTAAGTACTATAGATTTAGAACATTAATTATCTTGAATACTCTTAAAAGTCAAAGGTGTTCTTATTTTTGTCTTTGTAAATGCACACCGCATACAACAAGAGACTTTATTGTATCCTCAAAGGCGTATTTGTTAACCCTAATGCATCACCGAATTAGTAGGAGCAAATAGTAAAAGGATTTGAGAACAAATAAAAACAAGCAACCTGCCATTGTTTTAAAGAGAAATTGCTCTTTATTATAATTAGCTTCAACATTTATTACTTGAAAAACAAACCAGCTTACATACAAATATATAGGGTACAAAAACAAACATTAGACCTAACCTAGGCTACCAGATGACTACACTTCATTAGATCCTTACAATAAATCAAAGCTAGTAATCAAATGATTAAAAATGAATGATAACTCATTGTCAGTAAAGACTGCATTATAGAACACATGTAGAATATTCTGAGCTATGATGTTACCCTACAACTAGTCTTTAACATTCTCCCTCAAATCGAGCGAGATGAGTGGCCAAACAGTCAACTTTAGTTTCAATCAAGAGAAGAATTGAACACTCAATGATTTTGTGAAGATATCTGCAACTTGATCACAGGATGGTACAAACCTAATTTGAATTAGGTTTTTTTGAATTAGATCACGATTAAATATATGTCCAATTTCACATGTTTAATTCTAGCATAAAGCACAAGATTTGAAGCAAGTGAGATGATATTCTGATTGTCCACCCAAATTGTAAGAGTATGGGGGAGTGTGACATGTAACTCCTTAAGCAAAGCATGAAGCCATATTACCTCCAAAGTAGCATTAGCCAAGCTGCGGTATTCAACTTTTGTACTTAAACGAGATATTGAGGATTGTTTCTTTGAAGACCATGAGACAAGATTTTTACCAAGAAAGATACAAAATCCAAATGATGGATTTTCTATTATCAACATCAGCTCCTCAATCAGCATCTGAGAATCCTACCAGATTAAGATTGTGTCCTTTAGTAAAATGAATCTCATGATTGATTTTGCCGACCAGGTACATGATAATCCTTTTCACTACCTTCCAGTATTCATCTAAAGGACAATGCATGAACTGTCATACTCTATTAACACTATAAGCAATTTCTGGTCTAGTGAGAGTAACATATTGGAGAACACCAACTATCCTCCTATAGAAGGTAGGATCAATTGTAGGTATATCCTGAAACTTAGATAATTTTAGTAAATAAACCATTGGTGTGTGTAGACTCTTAGCTTGAGACATTACAGCTCGAGTGAGAAGATCTTTAATATATGTCCCTTGATTGAGATGAAGACCATAGTTGGTGTGATTAACCTCATATCCAAGAAACTAATGGATTTCACCTAAATCTTTTAAAGAAAATTGCTTATTAAGATGAGTTATGATAGAATGAATGCCTTTGATGTCACTTAATGTGACTAATATATCATCAACATAAACAAGAAGCCAGATGCATCCAAAAGAGGTATTTTTGAAAAAGAGAGTTATTTGCTCTTGAGCAAGAAAAACCATGATTGAAGAGAGTATGTTTGAGTTTATTTAACCAAGTTCTGGGGGCTTGCTTAAGCCCATATAATGCTTTGACCAATTTGCACAATTTCAAGGAATTTTCACTATCATTATCATTCCAATATTCAAATCTTGGAGGTTGACTCATAAACACTTCCTTGTCCAAATCTCCATTTAGAAATGCATTGTTTACATCTAGTTGTCTTACTGCTCATCCTTGATTAACATAAATAGAAAGCATTGTTCTTATGGTAGTTGGCTTCACAACAAGGCTAAAAGTCTTTGAAAAATCAAAGTCAGATACTTGATCATAACCTTTAACTACCAATCTAGCTTTATACCTAGTTATACTGTCATCTGAGTGTGTCTAGACCTTGAATACCCACTTATAACCAATAACCTTCTTATCAGCAGGTAGGTCACACAAGATCCATGTATGATTCTTCATGAGAGCTCTATACTCCTCCCCCATGGCCTTTTTCTAGTATGGATTAAGAAGAGCCTCCTTGTAAGAAGAGGGTTCTTGTATATTGGTCATTGTTACATTGAGGACTCTTGGCTTTAAGTTCCCAGTTCTTGACCTTGTGACCATAGGATGCTTGTTTAGAGTATCTATAACTGGATCATTCACATTAATATTACCAAAAGACTCAATTGGTAGTTCATTAACGAGGAAAGTGGTAGTATGACTGGAAGCTAAAGAAGGAATAGAAATAGGGGAATGATGAGGTGGAGGATACATTTGTTGAAAGTGTAAGGAGCCTAGAGTAGAATGAGAAGGGAGAGATTTAACAGGTGAGGTGTGCTAGGATGAGATAGAGTTTGAGTGTAATTGAGAAGGTAAAGGGAAAGTAGTGACTGGTAGAGGTCCCATAATGGATGGTTGAGAGTGAGAATTATGATATCTAGGAGCTTAAGCAAAAGAGAATCTGCTTTCATCAAACACCACACTTCTGGATATTATGACTACCATTTGACAACAGTGTTTTATAGTCTTTGTACTTGATGTTGTAACCAAGAAAAGTGTTTGGTTGTGATCTGTATTCCAACTTGTGCTTATTGAAAGGTCTAAGATAAGGATAATAGAGACAACCAAAGGTTCTTCGGTGAAGATAGGTAGGCTTGGATTTGAAAAGTATCTCATAGAGACTTTTATTTAAGATCTTTGTTGGAAGCCAATTAATGATATAAACTATGGTAGTGAAAACATAATCCCAGAACCGAGTAAGCATGTTTGAGTAAGCTAACAAGGACAATCCCATCTCCACAACATGTCTATGCTTTTCTTTCAGCAAGATCATTTTGTTAAGGTGTATAAGGATAGGAGATTCTATGTAAAACTTCATGGTCACTGAAAATTTTTATGAGGCCTATGAACTCACCTCCTCCATCACTTTGAACCATTTTAATTCTGGATTGAAATTGAGTGGAAACAATGTTTTGTAAATGAATAAAATCATTTTGAACTTCAACTTTTTGTTTAAGAAGATACAACCATGCATATCTGCTATAATGGTCAACAAAAGTAACATAATACTGAAAGCCATTGGTGGATTTTTGTAGTAAAAGACCCCAAACATCAGTGTGAATAAGTTCAAAGGGGTGTTGATACTTAGTTTCAGACACAGGAAAAGGAAATTAATGACTCTTAGACTTCATACAGGAATCACATAAAAGATTTTTATTCAAAATATCAAAGAAATTACAATTCTTCAGAACTGTGCCAATGACGGTTCTTACTACATTATTTGAAGCATAGCCTAATCTATTGTACCAAAATTAAAGATCTTGATTATTTCTCTTACAAGAAGAGTTAAAGTGGTGGCTGAGTGAACAGTTTGAGATTTGAGAGGTTGGATATCAAACTTGTAGAGTCCATCCTTAAGAGTGCTTTTGAAGAGTGTTTGATAAGTGGCCTGATCCTTAACACAACAAAAGGTGGGGTGAAATTCAAAATGCATAGAATTATCTTTGGAGAAGAATTGTGAGACACTAATCAAATTCTTAGTTATCTCAAGAACATGAAGAAGATTAGTTAAGAGAAATGTTTTATAAGAATTATGAGACTTAATTTGTGAGCTACCAATGTGAGTAATGCACAAACTTGATCCATTCCCTACTTGAACCTTGTTGGTGCTTTGAAAGTCTGAAGTAATATTGAGATTACTAAGCTCACTTGTCACATGGTTGGATCCTCGATGGTCATTTCCACTGTTATTGAATCTTTTTGAAAGTTGGATTGAGTGATAGCATTTACAGAGGGATTTGAGCCTTTAATGTTGACAAAATGATGTCTAGCATTTTTCAAGCCTGGTTTCATAGCTTAGGAGCATAACATAAACTTCTCTGAGTTTACATGGTTTTATCCTTGAGGTAGTTGTAACAACAATATGATCAAATTCACTTCCTAGTCCAACAAGAACTTTCATTACTTGATCATCCTCTAAGATTGGTTGACCAACCGATGTTAGCATATCACAACAAGACTTTACCTTGTTCAGATAGTCTCTCATAGGTAAAAAGCCCTTTTTGATATATGAGAGTTGAAACTTGTACTGCATCTTCCTTGTTGCATATTGAGATGAGAAATTTATCTCTAGGGCTTCCTAGGTATGAAAAGATGATTCTAGACTGACCATCATCACTAAAAGATTCTCAGATAGAGAGGATAGAAGCCATAAGGTACGGAGCTGATCTTGCTTTGTCCAGCTCAAAAAATCTAGATTAATCTCTTTTTTTCCTGTTTTTGTGTTCTCTTTGAACTTTGTTGGAGCTTTGTTGGTGGAAGAAAGAAAATGCTTAAGTCCATACCCTCTGACAACAATAAGCACTTGGTGTTTCCAAAGAAGGTAGTTTGAATCATTTAATTTGAGAGAAATGACTTGATTTTGTGGTTGAACCACAACTCCTACACTATTCAAAGATATTAAAGGAATTCCGGAAGTGGTGGACTCACTGGTGCTCATTGTGAGCTAGAAAAGAAAGGGAAAATACAGAAAAAGGAAAGAGGAGATATCAGAAGAAAAATAGAAACTGCAAAGAGCTCAACGAGAGATAGAGAGAGCCGTCTTTGGTTTGCTGCTCAAAACAAGAAAGTCGTCTCTAGGCGCCTCCGCAGATTTGGGCTTCGCTACGGTTGAGCAACTGCCCCGAGAAATTGTGGATGCACTCGTAATCAGCATCTTAAACGCACCATGCCACCTTTCTTTGAAGCACGACTACCTTCCTGAGGATCTTCAGGAAATGCAAACACCATTTAAAAGCTACCTTCAAGAAATGATGACTCTGATTGTTAGGAAATTTGGATAAAATGGTATAATCACAAATTCTCCCTCCCAAGATCTTCATTAGAAGAATATCAAATAACAGAGAAATAGATAATACACAACACAAGAATTATAGTAGAAACTCCAAATTAGAGAAAAATCACTTTCGTTGTCAAAAGACAACCAGAGAAAAATTCACTATGTGAAAAATTGTTACAACCACACTCAGTAATTTTCTCACACACCCAAAAGACAAAAGCAATTACAAGCCCAAGAAAATTTTCCCACAAAATTCCCTCACTTAAGAACTTCTCATACAAGCTTTTCTCTATTTTTGGGATGATTATCAATGAAGAAATGAAGTCATATTTATAGTCTTCAAGTTCTCATTTCACATGCCAAACATTTATTCATTCAACAAAATTAGGCTACCTAATTTTCCTATTCTTTATTCAAACAAGGTTAGGCACCTCCATCTTTGACAATATGGTAAGCCACCTTCCATGAATTTTCTTCTAAATTAGGCACCTCCTATTTTGACTAACAAACCTAATATTATTTTAAATCAATCGTAACAATCTCCACCTTGATTAAAAATAAACATGGTTACCACTACAACAATGTCTATTCCAACAGTCATAATTCTCTACACCGAGAATTATCATACTCCACCATAAAGAGTACACCCACTTAGAACTAATCACCAATTCTAAGAATTTCACATCGGCTCATGTCGAAAAAAAAATTGCTGAAATTTATGGTGCAACTCTCACACTTGGTTTTCCCGAGAGTTCATCAGCCATCGACATCCTTTCCACCACACACCTTGCATCTATACCAAGCCAATGCCCGTGTGCAAACTTGTGGACCCGTTACCAGTAACACACCCTCTTTCATGGCAATATTTAGAGACTAGCGGCATGCCATGAGGATGTACACGCTCTTTTCAAAGACCATCACTATAGTCTTTGAAAATAGACATACTATTAGCGTCACCGTCGATATTTGAGCTTCTTGCAGGATCAGCTCCACCCTTTGAACAATTTCTTTTGAGGTGCCCAGATTGTCCACACGGGCACACTATCTTCTTTTTCATGAAATTGTTTTTCTTTTGGTTGTCAGCTACCAATACTGAGTTTTCAGGCGAAACATTTCTTTCACCACTCAGCCTTTTTTCTTCAGAAAACAACTTGCTAGTAACTTCTAAAAAAATTATTTTCTCCTTTCCATGAATCAAGATAGGTTTCATGTGATCATAAGAAGATGGAAGAGACCAGATGAGCCTTAAAGCTATATCTTCATCATCAAGTTTAACTCCAATGGTTTCCAGTTCAGAGACAATACCATTGAGAACACTTAGATTGTCAGACATAATAGCTCCTTCATTCATACGCAAAGTATGAAACTGCTCTTTCAAATACACCCGATTTGAAACGCCTTTTGCCTGATACAATTCTTCAAGCTTTTCCCAGAGTTCTTTGGCCATAGATATTCCATGCACATTTGCAAGAATATTTTTGGCCAAACAAAGCCGAATTGCACTTGCAGCTCTTAGATCAAGATCTTCCCAATCTTCATCACTTATATTGGTTTTACTGGACTCAATACCAGTAACAAGGGCTGGTTTCCCTTTTAACGCCTTGTGTAACCTATATTAGATCAACAAATCTTTGACTTGTACTTGCCATAAGCCAAAATTGATTCTCCCATCAAATTTCTCAATGTCAATCTTGACTCTTGACATTTCTCCTTCTTTCTTTGAAATTGGCTCTGATACCAGTTGTTAGGAAATTTGGATAAAATAGTATAATCACAAATTCTCCTTCCCAAGATCTTCCTTAGTAGAATATCAAATAACAGAGAAATAGATAATACACAACACAAGAATTATAGTGGAAACTCCAAATTAGAGAAAAACCACTTTCGTTGTCAAAAGACAACCAGAGAAAAATTCACTATGTGAAAAATTGTTACAACCACACTCTCAGTAATTTTCTCACACACCCAAAAGACAAAAGCAATTACAAGCCCAAGAGAATTTTCCCACAAAATTCTCTCACTCAAGAACTTCTCATACAAGCTTTTCTCTATTTTTTGGATGATTATCAATGAAGAAATGAAGCCATATTTATAGCCTTCAAGTTCTCATTTCATATGCCAAACATTTCTTCATTCAACAAAATTAGGCTACCTAATTTTCCTATTCTTTATTCAAACAAGATTAGGCACCTCCATCTTTGACAATATGGTAAGCCACCTTCCATGAATTTTCTTCTAAATTAGGCACCTCCTATTTTGACTAACAAACCTAATATTATTTTTAATCAATCATAACACTGATACCATAAAAGGATTTGAAAACAAATAAAAGCAAGCAACCTGTCATTGTTTTAAAGAGAAATTGCTCTTTACTATAATTAGCTTCAGCATTTATTGCTTGAAAAACAAATCAACTTATATACAAATATGTAGGGTACAAAAAAAAACCCTAGACCTAACCTAGGCTACCAAATGATTACACTTGTCATCAGATCCTTACAATGGATAAAAGCTAACAATCAAATGGTGAAAAATGAATGACAGCTCATTGACAGTAAAGACTACATTATAGTACAAATGCAGAATATTCTGAGCTGTGATGTTACCTTTAAGCTAGTCCTTAACAAATAGCGCCTTAAGAACAACGACTTAGTATGTCTTGAAACTAAAACCAAAAACTATATTATTTAATATGATTTTGTAATATTATTATTGAAGAATATGGAGATCAACAATCAACAATGAATTCAAGAATTTAATCTATCATGAATGTGTCACTTCAACAAATAAGTTTTGTATCTAAACCTTGTGAAGAAACTTACATTGCTAGCAACAAAACCATAGAAAAATTCAGAATCGTGTATCATTGCTCCAATAATCCCTGCGTTATTGACCTGCAGAAGTTCCATATCATATGATCAAAGCTGTTAAGAAAACAATAGTTGAGATCTTTCAATTTAGAGGCTTCTGAGTGTGTTAACAAATAGTTCAGTCAGGAAAAAAAAAAGGTTCATTCAGAACTTTTTTCAAGTATATTTTGGGCTGAGCCGCTGACGGATTCGAACTAGAGAGCTTGTTGAAGAAATGTCTAAGCCTATACCAAATTTGAAGATGGGAATTCAATATAGGTTTGTTTAAACAACAAATATTTTCGTAGAATCTAATCATAGATAGAAGAAAAGTTCAAAATGAGCAATAAAGTAAGGGACTAGATAAATTCCAAAAGATTGGTTCTACATCTTACCAAGATATCAAGTTTCCCAAATTTAGTTCTGAGAGAATCTGCAAAGGAGGCAATACTAGAAGGGTCTGTTACATCAAGTTGATGAAAAGTTACAAGTTCAGAAAACCCAGAATTTCTTAGTTCTACAATAGCTTGAAGACCCTTCTTCTCATCCCTAGCTGCTAACACAACCTTTATCCCACTTGAAACCAACTGTTTAACTGTTGCAAATCCAATTCCTTTGTTTCCACCTGTAACAACTGCAATCCTATTAAAAAACACATACACAGAGAGAGAGAGAGTGTGTCATATGATATATATATATGAGATATTGTTAGATGGTTTAAAAGAGAGCGTAAAATAGAATTGAAGAAATCCAGGTGATACCTCTTGGACGCTTGTTCCATTTTGGGTATCTCTAATAGAGTGCTTCCTGTATTGATCAGAATGGTTTGAGTGAAATCAGTAATGGGGATTTTGGGCGGTATAAATTGCTTCTGATTTTATACTTCTGTTTGGGTTCGGAGTGTGTGATCTCAAATTGAGGGGCTACAAATAACTGACTAGTATTCTGTAGGTCTCACAACAGACTCTGCATCTCAAGTCATTGCTATTTTTCTATCCATGCGATCAGATTTTGTTTTTCAATTAATAAACAAAAAGTTCAATCATCAAATTCCTTTCTTTTTTTTTATGGTTCAAACAGGTTTTAAAATACTGTATCAATTGAATATCAAGAATTAAATTTTATCAAAATATTAAAAATATTGTCGGCAAAAATTATAAAAATTATATTAAAATTAATGAATTTTTTTCAAAATTTCATAAAGCATCAAAATACTTTAAACTAATTTTCTTATTTAAAACATGTATTTATAAATAATTGTACGGCTTATTTTAATCACTAAAACAATTAACTAATTGTAAAATTTTAAAATAAATAGTTAAAATGTGAAATAAATTTTTAAATTACAATAACAACAGTATTATAAATATTTAAATCTTAAATTTACGTAGTATAATAAAGTAAATTAATAATAAGATAAAAATAAAATAATATATAAAAAAAATTAAAATATTATCTTAAATTAAAAAAAAATACTTTGATTGAATGTAAAAATATATAAATAGGTAAATTTAAATATAAATATTTAGAAAAAATATATAAAAAAATTAAAATTTGTCTATATTTTTCAAACTTAAGTTTTTCTACCAAAAAATGATTAAATAACATGCATAATTTTTAAATATAAATATATGATTTTTATGTATATGATTCATAATTAATAAACTTAATAAGTAGTATACAATTTAATTGACATGAGAGTGCAATTAAGTTAATTATTATATGGTATGTAATTCACTTAATAGAGGAATACATGTTACGTTAGATTTTATTGATCATGTAATTTATTGGTAATTATATTTTGAGAATTTTAATGATTCATGTGCTTAGAAAATTAAGAAATTAAGTATTTTTAGATATTTTATCATATATCTTCTCAGTTGGTAATTTTGAGTTAATTAATTACTGTTATTTATTTTTAGTTTTTTTAATTTTGCTTTCTCAAAACACAATAAAATTGATCTTTACTTTTTAGTTTTAAAAATTAGTTTTTAATAATATAATCTCTGTGAAATGATTTTTTGTTATCATCATATTACTTATTTGTTATATGTTTAATTGCATACACATTGCACACAATTCATGTTGATCACTTGTCTACACTCGTGAAATTCGACAATGATGAGGGAAGTCCAAACGAAAAATGGACTAAGATGTGTGGACTAAAAAAGTTCACACGTCGGTATCCTCATGTTTAGAATTGTTACAATTTTTACATCCCACATTTATAGACCTTAACTAATCTTTGAAAATGTGTCAATTATGCCCAAAGTTCAAGAGTTACTACAACTTCTATATCCCTACTTTATAGGCCTTAAATGATCTTTGAAAAGATAACAACTACTCCACGGGTTCAAGAGTTGCTACAACTTATATACCCTATATGGCCCAACATGGCACACATGGTCGGACATAGCACATGTGGCTCAACATGGTACACTTGGTTGGATATAGTGTATGTAGCCTAACATGGCATACTTGTATGGACCCGTAACAGTTGGGATCACTCCAGATCTACTCCTCAATAAATACCTATCATTACATACCAACGTAATGGATCGCATATCCCAAAATTGGACATGCTTAAGAAGCGCCCACCATCTCAAAACAGACGAGATTACATATGGACCTTAGTAAAAAGTAAAAGAAGTATATGATTGCAACACAAATATAGAATCAAAAATACATAATTCAAAAGTACTGATTTAGCATAGCAACATAGCATATGTCCAAAAGGTCTATATAAAGAATTAAACTCTTACATTAGATCCAAGCCTATGGTAAACCTTGTTGGGCATGTCATAGCTCACAAGCTCCATAGACCTTGAAAATTTGGAACAAGGGGACAATCCCGATGAAGCTATAATGGAAGCATCTAACTCAATAAGTCATGAACCCATACCATTCACAATCAGCATCAAGTATTCCACAAATACTTGAACAAAAGGCTAGAACTTACTATCTAAGCCTAGGGGTTATCGCCCCCCAATATGGCTACTAAAAGTTACAAACCTTAGTAAGTAACTCACTCAAGAAATACAAAGCTCGAAGCATATGAAAGGTCTAAACATCTTCGATCTTTACAACTAATTGAAGGTATTGAAGCATATACTTTCACCTAGCATACATTTTTATCTAATGGGCCATAACGCCTTATTCACTACCTCCTTAGGCCGTGTCACATCATACGTCCTTATATAGAAAGTACACCTTAATGATGCACTTCTATATGTCCTCCCTTATCGAGTACATTCTTAAAATTTTCAACCATGTGTTTATATTCTGAACATGAGTCAAGAACACAATTTATTAAGTAGACCAAGATATTGGTCCTACTAGAACTTAAGGCAAGCAAGACTTGATCCTTATTACCTAGACCCCACCAAAAAGTCCAGACCTTTGTACACCTATGACACTTCACTCCAACCAGGGACAAAAGTGCATAAGTTTAAAAAATAATTATGACAAAGTGAAGCCTAAGTGTTAAAGATTGAGGATATCTATAAGAACAGTATCAAAATTCCCACACTTATGCAGTCTTCCTAGAAAATTGTGGTGACATCATCGATAAATCCTATAAGGATTTCAGAATTGTCATTGTAAATATAATCACGTCGCTTGGATCATCTAGGACCATCTCTTGACTTAACACACATCCAACCACCAATGCATGGACCCGAGTCACCTACATTATGGTCGGACACTCATAAATGGGAAAACTATGGTTGGACACAACATGGGTGACCAGACTATAGCTAGACCAAGGTCTGACACACCATGGCCAATCATATATAGATCCTAGGCTCCTTTATTGATCCTCTACTTGGTGAAAATCTCATGTAATTTGTCCCAATCCATGCTCGCTCGTCCACACGATGGCTAAGTCTGATCATGTTCATTAATCATTATGTCCTTCATCAAGCTCTTGAGTGGCATATGGGCTTATAAGTCCACAAATTTAGGTCAATTTCCTCCTTCCAAAAATGGAAAAGTGAACCTATTGAGTAGTGGTATTGAAGCTAACGTAACTCCCTAACCAGGAGTTCCATTGAGAATCCATAAAAATTACCGATAACAAGACATTGTCGTGAATGTTTTGAGTGCCCCAAAAAAATTGTCATATGATTCAAGCATGACCATGTAAGAGTAGACTCAACACCACTAATGCAGTTCAAAAAGTCATGAACCCAGGTGATGACGGAATAGCAAAATAAACCTCCTAGCCCGTGTATCCAAGCCTAACAAGTCTTGGGGATTAATGTTGGGTGTAAAATAGTTTACTCTATGTGGCACAATATAAGAAGTATTAATCAGCAAATAACTCACTGGACAACACAGTCAACGTTGAGTTAATATATAGGCATCAATATCATATAAATATTTAACAAGATAAACGACCAGTATTCAATCTCTTAATTATCCAACAACGAGATAATTAAGCTAACAAAACTCCACCATTAAATATAAGTCTATCACTATGAATAAGGGTCTTCAAGAGGTATATTTCTCCTATAAATATTCACCTACTACTCACCATTAAACATAACTTCATAACTTCTTATAATTATAGGCATTATATATATACTCTCTCTTTAAATATCTCTTTATATCTTTATGCATCACAAAAAGAGATATTGGTCTCCTCTTTTTTACTACCCAGATTTACTTAAACTTCAGAGGACCAAAGGTTGTCACACTTCGTGGTGATCGAAGATCCTAATGTTATGCTCTCTATCCTCGTATCCACAAAAAATAAAATAAAAGTGCATTCAATTATATATATTGATAAAAATTAATATTAACGTAATCTATTTTGGTTACGGTATTAGTTTAATTATTTTGTCAATATATATATATTAACTACGGTAATTTTAAATAAGTTTATGTTTACTTAGTTTTAAACTCAAATTTTTATAAAGGTTTAGATGTAAATATAAAATTTTATTGAAGTTATTTATATTTATATAATTTTTAAATATGTGTTAATAAATTTTATTTAAATAAATAATATTTTTATGAAGCGTGTTTTAATGAAATATCAACAACTTTTATTATAAAAAAAAAGACCTAGGCAACGAGGTTTTACTGAAATATCAACAACTTTCTTTTTAAAAAAAAAGATGAGGCAATGAGGTCATAATCATCCACTTGGTTATGCTAAGAGCTGTACTCTTCAAGAAAAAGACAGATTTGTTTTTTCTTATTTTGGTATTAAGAGAGAAAAATTATGCGCTATGATATTACTTGTCAAGTATGATATTCTTATGACATCAGTTCAATGGTAATTCAGTTAAAAGAAACCATCAGAAAAAATCTACAAACTGGGTTTATGTCCATGGATTAAGAATCGGCTAGTCAAAATGTTGAGTCTGTTCATGTTAGATTGAGATGTTTATTATCACACCAAAAATTAAATAGCTCTTCAGCTCAAGCTAATTTTCACTAACAACTAAGCATTTCAATCCTTTTCTTCTTCTTTTTAACCAGAATGACGATATAATGACTTATCACTAGCATTCATCATCATGCACACAATAAACCCTTAACCAGTCACAACTCGCAAAACTTTGCAACTACATAGTGTTACGATAAAAAACGGTGCTTTTGACAAAGCCATGATAGGGAAAGTGGGCTTTTTTGGTCTTTCTTCCTTGTGATCAGCACTAATGAAATTTGAAGTACGTCTCGAATCAATAAAAAGTAGTTTGGAAAACTAACATTGTCACCACTCAAATGCTTTAACACCACTTTATTTTTCCATAACAAATATAGATGCAAGCTGCCGAAAAGCTGTATCTCTCAGCAGAAAAAAAAAGATAAAAAGAAAGTTTGTGTGTTTTTCACGGATATATCATATATGTGATTATGTTCAATCAAAACGCTGTCACTTCTGATAGAAAGAAAAACAGGCCAGTAGGGCCATCATTGGACAATGCTAACTTCACAGGACTTGCAGCGCCTTCTTCAACAGATAAGTTGCCTGTATTATAATTCATGTCAGTCTTGACAAAGCCAGGGCACACACAATTGATACGAAAATTCGGGTGCTTCTTAGCTAGAATCCTTGTGTATGCATTCACGGCTGCTTTAGAGACTATGTAGGCAGACATAGAAGTAGTCCAGCCTTTGCTTTCTAATGAACCATCATTGAAATCTTTCAGAAACTCACTCAATACCTTATCTATTTTCTCTTCTGTAAGGCCTTCAACATCACTGAAAACCCTTTCAGCCCAATCATTTGATATGTTCTGGAACAGAATTTACATAATCAATTGTACGCAATCATGATAAATACACAGTTTAACATACTAAGAATTTATTTATGGACTGATAAGTAGAGTATACCTTTAACTCTCCTGAGGAAGACGAAACATTAACAATCCTCGGTGAGGTAGATAACTGGAGGAGAGGAATTAGTGCTTCGGCTGTTCTTTTAGTACCATAATAGTTTATTTGCAAGCACTCTTCTGCTAATTCATAAGTTTGAGTGAGTGATTTAGTCCAATCAGTTGGGGATTTTTCCTGCATTGATATGAGAAGAAGTTAATATCTTCTGGCTTTGCACAAAAATTAAAAAATATATATAGAATAATCCTCAAGTGCATTATCCCTTGTAAGTTGCAAAAACTTACTTAATGGAAGGTTGAAATACAAAAGACAGAAAGTATACATGTCGGATTTAGCATGTTAACTCATGAGGTGCATTATATAAATAGTAAAATAGTATTGTTTCTTTCTTATTCGGTTATTCCCTATAATCTTCAATTTAATAATTATATTAATGAAAATTAATAATAAAGATTTAACATAATTATAAGTGTTGGAGCTAACAGCACATTCATCAGCAAGCAACTCCCAAAACACACGCACCCATGAGTATCACAATCAAGAACTCAAATACTGTACAAATTAACAATGCACAATCGATTTTAATGTGTTCGTCTTCACAATGTATGAAGCTTGCATTCACATGGAACTAAATCAGTTCCAATATACTCTTATTGATTAACAGTCCAATACAAGAATGCCTTTCATCATCCCTACAACCAGTACACAACCTTGAGACTCAACCCTTCGCCTCAAGCACACACAAGCACTGTCTAAAGATGATATTCTTTAGCCGTATAAACTGCCTAATTTCCAAGAATCACACAGAAAATACAATACATCAGCTTTACATATCCCCAAACCTATATATAGAGGCCTGAAGTTGGTGCTCACATGCTCCTGAATGTATCTGATCAAGATCCTGCTTCTTGTTTAGAACATACCAGTTTGCAACTCATATTTTCGGCAGCCTTGCATACTCTTGAAAGAATTCTGGCAACCTTACATACTCTTGAAAGAATTCTAGCAACTTACATACTCTTGAAAGAATACTTGAAGGTATATAACTAACTCCTATCTTATTTGTCTCACACTTCATACGTATATGTTTTATTTTTATTTAATGAAAGAAGATGTTACATGTATCTCATTTGAATATAAATATGTTAAAATTATTGAACATGTAGTAAGTTCTTGAGAGATAAAGGCCTAAATATTACAACCACATTTTATGCATGTAATTTATCGGTAATTCTATAGATATTATGCCTAAAACATTTTTTGTCAAGAATTGGGGGGGGGGGGGGGGCAGTGTCCCACCTGTTCCCAAACAGATCCCCCTATAATCTACCAGGAGAAACAAACGAATGAAATAATGAAAAGACAAGGGGAAAGAGGAAAATTGAAAAAGCTCCAGAAGACTAACCTTTCTTGCAGCATCTACTGAAGCTAAATATGTATTAACATCTACTATGACTCCACTAACCCCTGCATTGTTCACCTGTGCACATAAATTCCTAACATGAGGTAGAGATAACTGTTGGTCCAATTAATGTGGGCCATCCACAAAGAAAAAAAAAGAGGGAAGAAGAAAGTCTCTGGCGCGCCGAAAGAAAAGGAAGAAAAGAAGAAAAGAAAAAAAAAAGGTCAAAATCTCTTCGTGTAATCCGGAGAGAAGGATGAAGTTTTTGGCTATATAAAGCCTTAGCTTCAATCTCAAACAGACGTAAGCGGAGAAAACAAAAGAGAGAGAGAGAAGTTTCGAGGAAACTTTGAGAGAGAAATTAAGAGAGCTAAAGTTTTATCCACAAATCAAGATACATATTTGTTGTATTTTTGTAGAGATCCACCCAAGAAGTTGCGTAATCCCATCTTATTATAAATTTTAAGCTTTACGCCACGTGGTCCCGTGGTTGTTACTTTCTATTGTGAAAGGTTTTTCCACGCAAAAATCTTATGTCATTTTTATTCTATTTTGATCTGGGGAAATTATCCTGTGTGTAAAATATTTATCTCTTTAAAACCATCCATTTTTCCCAACAAAGCCGTATCGTGAGCCAAGTTATTTTTAGTAAGAGATCAGACACATATACAAGCATTATTCATATATACCGTATTGTACTATTCACGGTACTATTCATTGTCGTAAAAGTATCAAGTTCGCTAAACCTGGTGATCGACGATTCAAATGGAGGAAAGCAATGTGTAATATGATAAAATTAACCGCATTTAATTATGCAATTTGAAGTCAAGACGAGATCTTTTATACATTAAAGATCTATTAAGCCAATTATAACGCCAAGGAGTAAAGTAACCGATGCAGACATTGAAACGCCGCTTCGAACCGAAGCAGGCGCTTAAATCGTATTAAATGGATCGACAAAGTATTTTTTTCAAAATTTTGCTAATGAACACGACGCTTACGTTTTTTGGCAAAAGTCGGAGAAAATGTATTGAGGACAACCGCACGTAATAAAGCAACTGGATGCGACGACAGTCAATTTGAAGTATAAAGACTAAGCAACAGACGTAACATACGAGCCGAAGTTTCAAGGCATTGTAGATCAACTCAACTCTACGAAGACGACCGAAGACGCTACAAGCGTTGCGATGAAGCCAGTTCTCTACCAAAAAAGTCAGATACTTCAGTCATAAGGCCGCTAAGAACTCTGGCCTCGATTTTAAGCTTACCATGGATATGGTAAAAGATGTATCGTTAAACGAAGAAGTCTCGACGAAAAGACGGGGCTATACTCCCGACATCGCCGCTTTGTCATGCGTAAACAAGGCAAGCAAGAATGGGGAGAAGTAAAAAGTAAAAATCCCCCGTAACCAAAGTCAACAAAGAGACGGTGGCCGAAGTTCAGATTGTGTACGACACGGTTGTCATCATCATGCGTAAGCTCCGGACACTTCATTCGAGAACGTGTATGTTAAAGCGAACAATCCAGAATCGTAGCTGTAAACCCGAACAAATGACACCACAACCGGCCACCGGGGTTGCTGTCATCGTCGAGACGCCGACATGTCAATCTTGCATGCCAAGACACTACTGGGTAGTTGACTCAGCGCTTCCTATCATGTCACCTCACGACGGGAATTCTTCTCAACCTACACTCAAGGTGATTTCTTGGACGTGCGAGACGGGAAATGACGATGCATCAAAAATTGTCGACATTGGAAATATTTATCTGGTAGACTAACTCGACGCAGACATTTCCGAAAGACGCGAGGCATGCTCTCGATATCCGCCTCAATTTAATCTCTACCAGATGCTGATGATGATGGATACAATAATTATTTTGGCGAGGAAAGGAAGCTCACCAAAGGAAATCTGCGTAATAGCTAAAGGCAAGAAAGATACATCACTCTACATCACGTGGCCAAACCGTGCAGTAGAGAAGTAAATGCCACAAGGAAAGAAGTTTCTACCGAGCTACGGCATGTCGACTCTACGCCACGAGTGAAAAAGGTCTCAAAATTCTTTCCAAAAATAGGTCTTCAGAATGAAAGGTACACCCTTGCAAACTTCAGGTTGATCAGATACGGGAAAACAACATGTAGCTTGCATTGTAGTCTCACACCATCTAGAAAGGAAAATATTCTAGATTTAATACACAATGTCTCGACAACGAAATTGTAAGTCATTGCAGAGGTGCTCACTATTTCAGCGACCTTTATTGATGACCATTCAAGAAAAGTATGGACTTTTGCTTTGAAAACTAAAGATCAAGTTGGGTACGGTTTTCAAGCAGCCCATGTAAAAGCCGGGAGAGAACCGCGACGTCCGGCCGTACGTGCAAATAACGGTGGCGTAGTATCGCGGGACCATTCGATAGAGTACCGCAGGTTTTGGCATCAGTCGGAAAATCAGCATCAAAGACACCTCAACACAATCTGTCGCAGAGAATGAATGTAACCATCCGTGAAGAGTCGATGTACGCTCAAATGCAAAACCGCCAAACACCTTTCGTGGGGAGGCAATGCGACATCACGATGAATCAACCTTTCTCCATCGGGCCTAATCGAACTACGACGTACCTAAAGAGTTCGACGGGAGAGACGTTTCTTACAAACACTTGAAAGTATTCCTGGCCATAGAGCATTTGCTCACATCCCTAAGAGATGAACCGTCCAAGTCGATGGAAAAGCGAAACAATGTATCTTTACGGATACGCCACGAAGAATTTGGCTACAGTTCTGGGGATCCTATTAACAAAAGGATTGTCGAAGCAGAGACGTGATATTTCTCAAGACCAAACAATCGAGGACTTTGAGAAATCCGAGAAACCACAATGGGATGAAATTCCGCTTAATCTCGACCCGCCTCTCCACCAATAAATCCCGATGACGGGGAGTCACACCAAATACCGATGATGTCAATCCACACCGGCTAGCTCGTAACCGGTAACAAGTCTCTCAACAAGTCCAACCGTAATACGCATGCGAGATCTACCCAGCACGACAACCTAGTCGTATATATTCTCCTAACGAAACGTGCTGATGCTAACCGGCGGGAGTAACTGTGAGACTTACGACATAAAGCTATCACCGATCAACATAAGACTAGCTTAAAGCCACGCAGAAGAAATGAAATCTCTCGCACAGAACCACACATTCGACCAATAAACTACCACAGGAAGAAAAGCTCTCAACAATGCTCAGCGTATTTAATCAAAAGATATGTAGCAGCAACAACCACGCTTATAAAGCAAGATTGGTCAGGAAAGGATTCGGCGTAAGAAAGGCGCTGACTTCGATGAAATATTCTCACCAAGGTTAAAATGTCTTCAATCCGAAGTTGTTCTTCGCGCAATTAGTCTTAACTGAAGTTGAACAACTGATGTAAAGACCGCATTCTTACATGCGATCTTGACGAAGAAATCTATACGAGCTACCGGGCGTTTCCAAGTCAAAAGCAAAGAAACGTTGGTACGCAGACTAAAGAAAAGCTTGTACAGATGGGCAAGAAGCACCAAGACAAGCTGGTACAAAAGTTCGACTCATTCACGGAGAAAAATGAATACAAATCGTAACGACTACCTGATCGCGTTTTCATCAAGAAATTCTCTCGATGGTGATTTTATTATTCTTTTTGCTTTACGTCACGATGATAGTTAATCAGGTCGTAACATCGACAAGATTAACAAGTTAAAGAAGGAGTCGAGCAAGTCCTTTGCAACGAATGGCGACTTAGACCTGGCCAACATGATTCTCGTACGACGACATTCGTAATGTGCAAAAGCAAAAGATCCTGCTTTCCAAAAACGGTATTGTTGAAAAAGTTCTTGAAAGATTCAACACGAGCAAAGCTAAACCTGTTAGTTGTCCACTTGCAAGCCACTTCAAACTTAACGCTGAAATAACGCCTCGCCGGCGAGGATAAATCGTAGATGAGCGTGCCTGATCATAAGCCTAACGACGCGATGATGTACTTTGCATCGTACATATCGCACACGCCGTCAAGGCCAGGAGTCGATTCCTATCAAATCCTCGGAAAGGAACATCACAACACAAATGGATACTGTGTATCTCAAAGGAACCTCCATCATTTGCTCACGTTGTAATAATAAACCCGTATTAGAAGGATATACGTATTCGTATACGGGTCAAGTACGTAGATACGAGGAAATCTATATCCCGGTACCTAATAACATTCGGATGAGTCGTTTTACGGCAATCACGACACAAAAGGTATCGTTTTTAAGTACCACGTACATGCAGTACATTGCAATCACCGAATGTTGAAAGGAGATCCTGTGATGAAAAAAGTTCCTACAAGAATTGCATCGTAACCAAGAAAATTATGTTCTTTATCATGACAACAGAAATAGCAATTCATCTTAGCAAGAACTCCAACCTTCCACTCAAGGTCCAAACACATCAATGACGTAAGGTATCATTGATTCGTGACGTGTTGGAACATAAAATACCAAAAGTTGAAAAGGTTCATACCAATGATAACTAAGGCAGAGCATGACAAAACCGTGACTAGAGAAAAACTTGTTATCTGTAAAGATCAGAAAATGGAAGAGCCAAGCCCCACATAAGGCGGAGGGGAGATTTTATTGGTCCAACTAATGCCATCCACAAAGAAAAAAAGAGGGAAGAAGAAAGTCTCTCGGGCTACCGAAGAAAAGGAAGAAAAGAAGAAAAGAAAAAAAGGTCAAAATCTCTTCGTAATCCTATATGATGAAGTTTTTCATTATATAGGTCTTTCAATCTCAAACAGATCGTAAGGAGAAAACAAAAAGAGAGTTGAAGTTGTAGCTTCGAGAAACTTATAGTAAATTAAGAGAGCCAACTCATAAGTTTCTTATCCACAAATCAAGATACATATTTGTCAGATTTTAGAAGATCCATCCAAGTCGGGGTTGCCAGAATCCCATCTTATTATAAATGGCTTGGCTACTTACGGCCCCATTACATTTCATTTTGAGGCTTTTTCCACGCAAAAATCTCTACATTATTTTTATTCTATTTCGATTTAAATTATCTCGTACAGAAATATTTATCTCTTTAAAACCATCCATTTTTCCCAACAATAACCATAGATGTAATGCTTGCTTCAGTTATGGTATTGATGCCAGAATATATAGTAAGAAAAAAATTAAACTTCATAGCAAAAAAAAAGAGAAAAAAAAGAGCTAAATAGACCAAGTCAATTAAACCACACAGCTTCACTCTATCCTTCGCTAATAGAAGGAATTGTTTAATCATAGCAATTGGAACTAAGAACTTCCGATTAGAAAAACACTTAGTTATCGAAATGATTCCACTTTTAAACCTTAAAAAAGAGTCCAATTCTCTTGTGTCATTTTCGGTATGTAACTGTATGTAACACCATTACACGGAAAACACGTAGTCAAAAGTAGCTAGAAGTATGGGACATTATTGTTGCATAAAATGTGTGTTCGTGACGTGAAGGTAGGATATGTAAAATAAAATTATGAAACAAAGTTAATTTAGAAAAAAAGGTGTTGATCAAACCAAGATATCAAGTTTTCCGAATTGAGATTTGACGAAATCGGCCAAAGAAAGCACAGAAGCAGGGTCAGACACATCAAGCTTATGAAAAAACACTTGGGAAGTGAGGCCGCTAAACTGTTTTAACTTATCAACAGCTTCAAGACCCCTCTTTTCATCTCTAGCAGTCAAGACGACGTTGATTCCACTTGAAGCCAACTGTCTAACGATTTCAAATCCAATTCCTTTGTTTGATCCAGTTACAACAGCAAACCTGACAAGAAGGTGAACTCAACATCCAAAGAGAAAAGAAAAGAAAAGAAACATAGAAGTGAGAGATTGGGGATTATAGAATGAGAAATAGAGCATGGAATAAGAGTTCACCTCCTCTCCGTTGATTGGGACATTGATGAAGAGAATTTTGAACGTGTGTGAAACTCCGATAAGTGATAATGAGATGATCAGATGAACAATGCGTGCAACCCGTTTACCAGTAGCTTCTGCTTTGATTAGTTACTAGTAAGACATAAAGTCAAAAACGATTGGGTGAAGCAATGAAGGATATTTTTATTTTTTAAAATTGTATAATAAGATACTAAATTATAAATAATAATAATAATAATAATAATAATAATAATAAGAAAAAGAAGAAGAAACTTATGCGTAAAATTATAAAAAAAATATAAAGATTATAGTCATGATTTTTTATAAGAATATTTTTTTTATTAAGTGTTAAGCATCAAAATGTGATTAAAATATTAGAATTTAATTCCAATAAAAAAATTAATAAATTTTATGAAAAAATATTTTTTTTAATATTTATCGATTGTTATTATTTTATTAATTTAAATTTTTTAAATTAAAAATATATTTAAATTCTTTTCAAAACTGGTGTTTTAATAATGTTTTAAATGCTTGACAATAAATTTTAACAAAAAAGATTGGAACTAAACAGCATCTCTTAATTACTTATATGATGAGAGACTTTCATTCCATACTAAATTATTCATTGTTATAATAACTTAGTATATTAGGTTAATAAAATTTAAAATTAGTATAATTTTTAATATATATATATATATATATATATATGAGATAAATAAAAAAAAATCTGATTAATAAAAATAAATGAACATCTTTCCTTCTAGTTTATACCATTATGATATGAGATTGTGAGCACGTGCACGGTCCTTACCAGGAAAGACTTGAGGGGATTTACATCACATGAGTTGGGTGCATTATGTTTATAACCATCTTGTAAAATGACTCATGAAGGTACTTAATTTAAAAAAAAAAAAAATTGGAGAACTGTAATCAAACTAGCACTACGATTTGGATAAAATTTGTCACATCTTCTCTCATCCCATCTTATCTTATTTACAAATTTCTCAAATAAACTCATAATTATTATAAATAATTATGTTTCATTATTTTTATAATTTTATTTAGATTCATTTAAAACATATAAAATATCTAATTATATATCATCACGATCCAATAAAATAAAATTTAATACAAGATAAAATAATAACATAAATTTCATAAATTATAATATCATAAAATAATGAAATCTTTAATCCCAATTGGCAAGACCCAAGGCTGAAAAAATATCGACAACAGTAGTCAATAGCACAAACTCTCCAATTAAGCCCCGTGTTGTCAATATCAAGGTCAATACGATGCGGATGGCATGTTTGGTTTGACACTTATTGAGCGAAATGTTAAGAGGTCATTTTGTGGCAGCTCGAACCCCACTTCTCGAGCAAGTCGATTCCGCTACGGTGATTGAATAATTAGTTATTTCAGAAGATGCTAAAATTAAAGTTATTTTAACTCGTAAGAATATTTCACAAATTTTCGTGTTCGTAATGTTATTGTTGTATTAGGATTAAGATTGCAACCCTAACTAAGAGGATCTAATAACCTCATAGCACATCATCCCAATAACAACGAGAAGACCCATCATACTTCTCCATTAGCAATATCGAGCATATACCCCTTGCAATGAATAAGGTACGGTCCAAAAGCAATATCATTCCAAAGGTAACACAAGGCAATGGTAGGTTCATCCAAAAAAAAAAAAGGCAACAGATTGCATTAAAAAAATTCTAGTTTAGTTTTTTGCTGTACGGCAACTCGTGAGGCAAACCGTAAAGGCTCTATTGGCACACACCCGAGGCATATATACATCACTACTTGTATTGCTCAACCAATTTGGATTCAAACCTCCGTATATTTGCACTTCTTTTGACTTCTGCATGAACAAATTTGATTTCACATCAGCTGCTTTCTGGGGTAGTTTGTGACTTTTCAATAAGCAACTCGATCTTCTGCCATTTATTGATAGAACATATACTGTTGTAAGCTCTAGAATAACTCAAATCAAAAATAAGAAAGAACCAAACTGTTTAGAGGATATTTACCTTGACTGATTTGTTTACTTCTTCAAGTTTATGAAGAAACAATCCCCCAGGTCCTATGCCTCTTCGGTCCGTTGGAACATAGTGAGATGATGCTCTCAGCTGCATGAATAGAAGTTCCATTGATATCATAATGACAAAAAGAGTAATATTTCGAAGCAAAAATAGCTAAAAAAAATGCAAGGATCTATCTGGCATAGTAAGCATTCTAAAGAACAATTCATCCATTCAATCATATATACAGCAGCATTATCATTTCCCAACTCAGCAAAGAAAACATCTCAATATGACACTAATTTATTGGACAAACACAAAAATAGGTAACTAACAAACAATACATGGAAAGCGAGGCCAGGGATATCCATTTTTATTTATTTTTAAAAGGCTATATTTTCTCTCTGTATATCATCCCTCTTCTGAATATAGACCATGATTAGACCCTAGAATTAAGCAAACATCCAAACCACTTATCATGAGACACATGGCAAACACTACCCAACCATCTTTTACGGCTAGCTATGTTCTAAGATGGACTACAATATGTCCTTGCTGTATCAGCAATGGTATTAAAGATACAACTTGTAATGAGAACTTATTGTTGAATATTGGCTCTAAAAGTAACAAATTAGTGGCATAATTTAGGGAAATTAGTGGCCTAATTTGTGGCATTATTTGTGGCATGATTTAAGGAAATTTGTGGCATAATTTAAGGAAATTGGTGGCCTAATTTAAGGCTTAAATTATGGCACAATTTAGGGAAAGGGAGCCTTTCTTCATCTATAAATAGGAAAGAGTTCATGCATTGAAGAACAAGGCAAAAATCAGAAAAAATCAGAGAGAGTATAAGCAAACTCAAAGAGAGAAAATACTAGCGAGTTTGGGGAAACACTTGAGAGATATTATTAGTGAGGAAATCTGTATCTGTATTCTGTATATTTCTTACTCAGTTTAAATAATATCTTATGCTTCCCGTAGACCTAGGCAAATTACCGAATCACATAAATTCTGTGTGTTTATTTTATTGCTTTAATATATTCATATACCGCTATTTATTGCTTCCGCCCACAACACCTATACATATGGAGCTTCTAGTTGCACTTGAATTTGAATTAAACCATTCCAGGTACGGTAAGAAAGCATGCTGACAAAGCACATTAAATTGCATCTGCAGAGTGCAAATTAGCTGCACAAATATTACTTTTAGGGTTCGGAGCTCCCCACCCATTATTACCAATAAAATGGACTTGCATAAAATAAAATAAAAATTGATCAAATTCTCAATAATCCTCTATCTCCCCATCTCAAAATGTTTCTACTTCCTCTTTGGGTTACAGGAAGAGTATGCATTTTCAAAAGAAGTGAGGAGAAACAATTTTCAAATTACCTTCAAGGTTTTTGAAGGTGATCTCAAAGCTGCTGGTCCCTCAGTCAATGATCCCATATGAGTCATGCCTTCCCTACTGATATCCTGTATAATCTTTGAAGCTTCTGATATGATGACCTAGAAGTCACGAAACAAGCCAGTTAATATTCCAAAGTAATCATCTCCTTCTGAATACGAATATAACCCTTGCCATAGTATCCCTCAAAATTTACAGAATAATATCATGACTTTGCAAACTTAATTGTTACAAGACAAATTTTGACCAACCTTTCTCACAGCACTAGGGTCAGACAGTCCTTGAATCTGTAGTTCATCAACAGGTGCGGCTTTTCCAAGAGCTATGCTTTCAACTCTAAAAGTATGGAGTCCATACATTGATTGCAAGCAACCTATACAGAGAACATAAATGCTAAATTAGCTTCCAGGTGAAGCACTCACTTCAAGCAAATTACTTTAGCAAGCCCAAAATAATCTTATTAACTCGTCCAGCCATGCAGCTAAAAGCTTAACCAACAAAATATTGTCCTTCTAATGATGGAGAGTCAAGAAGCCAATGAAGAGATTAATGGGATAAGGTCATAATTTGATAACAGAAATGATGCAATTTAATAATGTTCGGAAAAGAAGAAAAGGAAAAAAAACATACTAAAGCATCGCACAGCTATTGGAATATGAAAATGTACCAAAGTTCATAGCAATTTGACTACGGGCTTTCTATTGCACTTAACTATATTATGAGCATTGTCGCATTGAAGAGAAAAATGCCATCATTCCTGTTTCAGATTATTAATAAAGTTAAACTAATAGGTCAAACTTTCAACATACTTTCTAGTACTCAAGAAAGCAGTAGTTATTTAAAGCTTCACATCAATGTGCAGTCACACATAATGACACAACATTTAACATGCTCTTGCTATGAGCTAGGACAGAAGTACATGTTCATGACAAAATATAAGAGACAGATAAAGAGTATTGCTTTGCCCTAAGAAAATAAAATATAGAAAAAGTATACCAAGTTGCAGATCATTACCTTGTTCAATTATTATAGCAATCACCTTAGACAGAGGGACGTGCTTGTCAATTCTTATGATTCCCCAAAATGGTAAGAATGATGGCCGCGAGACCTTTATGGAAAAAGAAGAAGAAGAAATATTACCACAAAATTTTCCTTTCTTTCCTAAGATAAGACAGAAAGTTCAAACTATATATACCTTGTAAACTATTTCGTTAGGTGTTAAATATAATCTGCGAGATGAAATATCCTTCTTAAGAACATATCTCCTAAAAGGAATATATAGGAGCATTATCACACCAACTCCCCAAGCTAAGACCAGCAAGAGTGATATAGAAAGCCATATAATAGTATCATACTGAACAATACTATTTGCAAGTTCTTCAAAGGAAGCTGAGTATAGTATCTCCTCAGAACAGCCTGTGGTATCCTCATCATCTAATCCAGAACCAGATTCAGGATCAGAAAGCAGGTGATCCTCAGATGACATTCGTTCTGACAGACCATCTGTATGACCCATTAACAACTCTTCCAGCTGAAAAATGATATAAGAAACATATGATAAAGAAAAATTAAGGTGAGAAATGAATTCATCGTTTATGTCTTTGGATAGAAGTAGTAACCAGAAACAATCTCTTCGTTCCAAACAAATTAAAGAGAAACAAAAGACATAAATATTGATCACTAAGGAATAAAAGGTTGCTGCACCAAAATGAATAATGTCAATCTCAAAAGACACCGTTAAACTTACCAGCACAAAGTTATTTGAGCAAATAGATTATTTTACCATCGAATTTTGGGATCGAACTTTGATTTGTTACTTCCATACCATTAAACTTCACAAATATTACAGAAATATCATCAAGTTTTTGTTTGTTACTTCAATAACATTAAACTTTTGTTTGTTACTTCCATGCCATTAAATTTTGTAAATGTAACAAAAATACTATGTCGTACATGCAACTTGCTGTTAACTCTCGTTAACTAATTGACGACGACGATAATGATGTTTTTGTAATATTTTCCAAAATTTAATGATATGAAAGTAACAAAAACAAGTTTGAAGGTAGTTTTGTAACAATTATAAAATTTAATGGTATAGAAGTAAGAAATCAAAGTTGGATGGTATTTTTATAACAACAAAGTTAAAAATCTATTTACTCAAGTTAATTTGTTTCCCAATCTTCAACTGTTCTTGAATCTTTGGTTGATCTTGATTGATTAAAAAACTATGGCTCTCACTTTCGGCTCCCAAAATATAGACTTTCATGCTAATCAATAATATAAAATCATTTTTAGTATCAGCATACAAGATCAAACACGCATGTTTAACCTTACATTCAAAGCAAAACAGGGGGAAAAAAACGTGCATACTTTAGAATATATATGCTCAGCTCGCAACAAATCAGTAACCAGCTCGATTAATTGTCGCAGATAACATAACCCAATAAAGTACACTCAAAAGAAATTTTTTGGGTTAACCTTTTTTTTTTCTCTTTCACTTTCACATTCCCACAATTTTCTCGGCATACAAGAAACAGAACAAAACTCCGATAAATGGCAATAATTACAACGAGAAGTCAAAATCCAAAATCAAACAATAAGAGGAAGAAATTTTCACCTGGTCGAACTCAGGTTATTAAAGTCTTCGGTCCAAAGGTAGCGGGTTGGAGAGGGAAGTTCTGGGTTTTTGGGCGATTCTGGAGAAATTCTAATAGTGCAACTACCAGTCTTGTTCTTAATTTAACACTCGACAAAAAAACTCTAATCGTTTCCTTCCTTCCTCTTTGACTTTAGCAACAAAGCATCTATATAAATATACTCAAATACTATTGAATTTAAATTTAAAGAAAAAGAAAAAGGTGGGTTAAATACCTATGAAATTCTATACATCTAGCGAAATAGTGCCTAGATTTATTTGTTGTTGGTGAACAAAAATCTATAGATATTGTTTTCGGCTCAATCTAAATGCAACAACAGAAAATTAAGATGAATAGACGTAACATTCAAAATTACAATAAATTTCATCATAGTTAATTATACAAGTTGAAAAATTATATTATTTTATTAATAGTATAAACATTAAAATAAAAGTCCTAATTTTTCATGGAATATTTTGTTCTTGCTATCAATGTGAGGTCCTAAGAGGTAGGAAGGACTTGTTTGGTTTAAGAGGTAGGAAGGTCGTGTTTGGTAGATGAAAAAATAGGAAGAAAAAAAATGTAGTGAGAGAGAATAAATAAAGGAAATGATGGAAAAGATTAACAATACTCTATTTTTTTTATACCACCCATACTTGCGGTTTCCATTTTGTCCTCAAGAAAATTTGCGTGTGCCTCACTTATGTTAAAGAAATTAATTTTGTGGTATTTTTTTGGTATATATATAATCGTTACAATTATATATATAATAATAATAATAATAATAATTTAAAATATTTTAATAAAAATAATTTAAATTTATATATATTAAATACTATGGTATAAATCTATCATATTTGTTAAAGATGTCATTTAAATTTATATATATTAAATAATATAGTATAAGCATATTATATATATTAAAGATAGTAAATGTTATATATATTATAATTTATTTTTATTGTTACTAGTTTTAATAGTTTTAAATGAATTGTTTTAGGATAAGTGTCTATAAATATTTAATTTTTTACATTATTATATTTTAACGATTTAAATAATTAATTTTTTTTTGTTTATCTCTCTTATAAATTTCAACAGTTAAAATATAAAAATATAAAAGTTATATAATATTTTATGGTCACTATATTATCACTTTTTAATTTTAATATAAATTTTAGATTATGTATGTAATGTTATTGCTAAGTAAAACAAAACTTATATAATTCTAATAAAAAAAATACATTATTTATAATTATGATATATAAAAAAAACTAACTATAAAAGTCTTATGTTTATTCAAAAAGTGATACTTAGATCTTATATTTATTTTTATAATAATTTAATTATATTATTATCAAAAAAAATAAATGTACAAAGATAAATAATTATTTTTATCTATCTAATGTAATTAAAAAAAATTAATATTATCATTTTGTAATTATTTTTTCATAATAAATGATTAAATTGTTACAAAAAAATAAATACAGAACTTAAATATCATTTTTACAATAAGTAAAAGATCTAGAGGTATTTTTCTTTAATATATACTATTGTTTATATTATAAATAAGCTTTTTGATTGCATAATTGTTTTTTTAACATATTAGCATTTTTTACGATTTTAAATACATGTTCAAAATTGATGATAGACTATTTATTTTTTATCATCATGTTTTGAATAATTTAAATAAGTGTTCATATAATCCATTTAAATACTATTTTGAATATAAAGTTAAAGTGATTTTTAACTTTTAACACGTGCTTTGTAGTATCTTCAAGCATTCTATTTTAAAAAATATGTTAATATTGTAAAAAAAATATTAAATAATAATTCTATATGATTTAAATTTATGATTTAAAATAAAAAAATGATTGAATCTTAATGCTAATTAGAATAATCACAATACATACAATAATTTTAAACAAACTTATTTTTGAATACATGTTTATAACCATTTAATCTCGTGTGTTTGGAACTATGAATATGTAATTCAATCTCATATTTTAGCACATATTAAAACAAATCTCCAATAAACTTTTGATTTTGAACCTATGTTTGGTGTGGGTGGGTAATAGGGGTGTCCACCAATCCGGTCCAATTCGGTTCGTTTTCTAGTTTGATTCGGTTTTTGAACACATTTAATAAGAAATAATACGAAAATTTTAATATATTATTAAATCGGTCTGGTCTAGTTCGATCGGTTTAAAAATTAATACAACCTGATCAGGATCGTTTGATTTATAAAATCGTTTGATCTGATTCAATTCGATCCAATTTTTCAATTTTATCCGATCTATACCGGTTTATAGACATTCCTAATCGACAGGGTCGTAACTAGAATGTTACTTTGGGTTGAGTTGATATATTATCTTTCAAATATATTTCATTGATTTAAAAAAAATTATAGTAAAATTTAAAATTTCATATAAAATAATTAATAGATATTATAATTTTTATTATAAAATATATTATATTAAAATTATAAAGATAATATAACCAACTTAGTTTATATATACTATGTTTTACAACATAACATGTGTTATATAAAAAAAGTATATACTAAACACTCCGAGGTTAAAGGAGTGTGAAAGAATTAGTGAGCCTGAGATTAATATTGTTACGTAAATACATTAACAAATAACAATAATTAATCAAATAATATAAAAAAACAAAACAAATAACAATATTAAAATAAAAGAATATCGTAAAAATAACAATTAGATATTAAACTTATTTTTTGTAATAGTTAAATTCTAATTTTATAAAAAAATATGGTATAAGAATAAAGGTAAATAATATTATAATTTAAATAAATTATAACGAAAATAATTAAAAAAATATAAAAAATAATTATTCATCCTTATAAAATTCTTTTTTATAACAATAACATTAAATTATACAAAAAAAATAAATAAATATATAATCTAAATAATATTTTTAAAATAAATATATAATAAATGAGATACCATTGTTTCATATTTATCGCTCACTTAGAGCTTCTTCTTCTTTTTTAATTTCTTTTTATTAAATAATAATACGTTGGTATTTTTAATTTTTAGTTAGGATAAAGAGTAATACTGTTATGTATAGTATGGAAATAAATTTGATGAGAATTTAGGTTAATTTCTTTAATTAAAAAAGGGTAGACTTTAAATTAAAAAAAGATGATAGATGATGTGATAAGTATTAAAACCATTAGTACCATTTTGTTTGTATTAAATTATTACCCAATTTCAATCCGCACCAAATATTACATTAATTTTTTATATAATAAAATATTATATTAAATCAATCAATTAATTATCTAATATTATTAATTAATTAATAATAATAAAATTACAAATTATATTCTTAAAACAATTTAAAAATCCACTAAATAAAATATTATATTTATTATATGCATTAAATATTACATTTAATTAAAAAAATATTTAAAATTACATATCAATTAATATTAATTTTTTAAATTATTATATTTATTTAACAAAATATTATATTAATATATTTTGAAGTATAATGTAAGATTATTTATGATTGATTTGTATACATTGAGTAAGAAATCAAGGATATCAAAATAAAACATATATTTTTATCAATATTTTAATAATTTTAAAGAATATGAAATGATTTATTATATTATTAGATTTTTATTTTAATTTATATATATTTTTAGTTTTATATTATATTTATTAATTTTTTTATTATATATATAAAAAAATTAATAATTTTTTTTAATTTTTTTTAAAATGACACGTAAATAATATCACGTTAAATGATCACGCCAAATTTAACTTAATATTATTATCTACTATTTTCGATGCAAAATTGGTGTTAGATAGAAGCAAATTTATACTAAATTTAATATTTTGATGCAATATTAAAAACTCTGGATGAAGTAAAGAAGAGAAAAAGTAACATTAACAATGACGTGGTTAAAAAATGAAAAAAGTCAAGAAAAATGTGCGCAATGTAGAACGAGTAAATAAATGGAAAAGAAATATTTTAGAGTTTTTAATGTAAAAAATGACACAAAATAGATAAAAATTAATCATTTTAAATTTATTATTTTTTAAATAAAATTTATACGTAATCTTATATATATATATATTAAAATTTGAATCTAAATTTTTGTATGTCCAAGAAGAATAATATATCAAAAGATAATTGATTAATCATTTCAAATCTTAAAAAAAATTTAATTTAAAAAAAAAACTTAATAAAATAGAATTATATAAATATTTATAATTTAATTTAAACTAATAATATCTTCCTATATGTTTTCAATCTTATTCCTCAATGTTCACTATTCTTATTTTTTATGTAAAAAATTTATACATAAACTTATAATTAATAATAAATATAGTTAATAGATTTTTCTTTTGTTACAGAACTTTATAAATTTTTACAAAATTATCAAGAAATTTTATTTTCTTACTTTAATATGATTAAATTTTACAAATATTATAAAAATATCATCGAACTCAATTAATTAACGATAAATTATATTTAGATTGATAGTATTTTTATAAAATTTATAAAATTTAATGGTATTGAAGTATCAAAAATAAATTCAATGATATTTTTGTAACATTTGTAAAATTTAATGATATGCAAGTAATAAACTAAAGTTCGATAATATTTTTATAATAATTTTCAAAATTTAGTTGTATAAAAATCTATTTATTTTTATAAATATGTATATAATTTTCACAAATATATATAAATTTTTTTCTTTCTTTTTCATAAGGATGGTACACGTTATAAAAGTATTTTAAATCATGAAATTCACGTAGCTCAATTATGATGACATATTTCTTACACTATGGGTATTATTATAAGAGATTTTTCATATTTTTTTTATTATAGATAAACAACATAAAAAAATTAATTAAATTTTTACATCTATCGACTAACACATAAATAAATATAATTAATGCATCAATACAAACGCAAGTAATCCTACAGGATAGCCATCCTTAAATTATCTAGAACTTATCTTATAATTTGTCTTTAAATGCTAGTTACATGCAAATGTGATTATATATATTTACACTTATATTAATTTTTATACGTTACAAGATATAATTTTATTATTTTTAAAGTTATTTTATCACTTATACAATATGTTATGATTTCAAGAAAAAAAATACTATACATCTCAAATTTAAAATAAATTTCAAATAATGTGATATAATTTTATTAATAAATGTAATCAAATTTACATAATTATATTAAATAAAAAATTATATTTAATTTTCCAGGGAAAAGTTTTTAACAACATATATTCAAATGAATTAGATAATTATTATATTAATGATCATAAATTAAATTAAATTATATGTTTTATAATATAATATAATATAATGTGCGTATATTATTAAAAAAGTGAGTGTATCTTGCATTTAATATCAATATAAAGTAATTAGTATTAAAAAAAAAATAATTATATTTTTTTTGAGAAATTAATAATTTATTCATTAAAATAAAAAATAATTTAATTAATAAAAAAATATTACATTAAAAATAAAAGAAAAAAACTGCATTTATTTTCCTTCGTGAGCAGAATAAGAAATTTTTTTTAAGCCCAGATGACAAATAATCATTTTAAATTTAAAAATTATGGATTGAGATTTTAACGTAGGATCTTTCGTGTCACTCAAGAATTGGCGTGTGACAATGTGAGATTAAATTATACGACGTGTCGTATAAGACATTACTAAATTGACAATTTGGTAATGCTAATGCCCAATTGAAGCTCCCAAACCATTTCCATAGAGCGACGCATTACATTACTTTTCCAACCATCCTGTAACAGGCCGGGCCCCCTCCTCTCGTTCCCTCTTCAACTCTACAGGTTGTCTCTTACTTCGAAGCTTTCAGATCAATTTTCTCGGGGTTTGATCGAGTTGTCCCACATTTTTCAGAGGTATTAGTCCTTCCCCCCTTATTTTTAAACCTTACTGAAATGTTTTTTTTTTGGTTGAAATTTCTGCTTCCTCTGCAAATTCTAGTGAAGTTTCATGTTTCAGTTCTTGTACTTCCAGGGTGGAGTGTGCTGAAAATCGTTCCTTTTGCTGGGTTGTGCTCTGTTTATTGGATTGTTTTAATTGGGCATCCTTGTGTTATGTCTCGGATTCGGTTTTTGATCTCCCCCCCTCCCCCCAAATAAATAAATAAATAAAAAGCTGGTTTAGATCTGATTATTGGATGCGTTTTATTTAGTTTACTAAATGGGTTTATGTTTGGCAATGTTGGATTTTTTAATTTTAAAAGCAGCCTAATTTAATAACAAGATTTGATTTAATATATGAATTGTGTAGAAGTATTAAAAGCAGAATATAATGAAATAAAGCTCAAATTGTAAATTTATGATCCTTGAGTAAGATATATTTAGTTAGAAAAAAAACCTTTTTCTAGTAACTCTGATAATGAAGGTTGTGGGAACACTTTAATTGTAATTTTTATAGCACCGACGAGTGTTTTACTCTAGCTTGAAATAAAACCTCAGAAGTAACTCAAAGACTATAGACACAAGGGTATGCTATGGATGTAGCGATTCCATGTATAACTCTTTTATGTGCGTTAAAACTTGTAAAAGAGCTGAAGATGACAAATATTTATTGAAAATCACAAACCAATTTAATTTTTTTTTAAATAAAAAGGAAAAAAAAGCTAAAATGTGTGGCGCATGTAATGAAGCTGAACACAGGTTATTTTACACCTCTGAGAAGAAAATCCGAAATAGATATAAACGAGATTAGTGTCAATTTTTGTAGCGTGCTAACAATATTAGTGTCCATAAGCCTCTAGTGTGCCAATTCTTGAGCTGAATAACTCTCGACAACATTGTATTTCTCATATGATTTTGCAACCCTGTCCTGGTCCTGTTATGTTCTGCATGTACTTAGCTGAACTGTGGCTACCTTTGCATTGTCCGATTCATACTTAAATGCTTCTTCATTATTGCAGTGTGCTGTCTGGTTTCCTACATTAGTAAGCTTTGTGATTAAAGTTGTAAGAGGTATTCAAAATGGTTAGTTTTCTAGTTTGAACCTGATTACCAAATGGACAAGAAACGGCATATGGCAATTTTTACTACTGCCAGCCTTCCATGGATGACTGGAACAGCTGTCAACCCATTATTTCGTGCTGCATATCTTTCGAAAGATGGGGAGAGGAAGGTCACACTGGTAATTCCTTGGTTATCTTTAAAAGATCAAGAACTAGTATATCCCAGCAAGATCACATTCAACTCCCCTGCAGACCAGGAGACTTATGTTCGTCAGTGGCTTGAGGAGAGGACTGGATTTAAATCCGATTTCATTATAAGCTTTTATCCTGGAAAGGTAATGTGCTGTATTTAATGAGAGTTTTCCCTTTAAATGATCCAGTTAGACTACATGAGGGCTATCCTACTTATCAAGTTGATTTGGATGTATATTTGTTTTGAGAATTACTTTTAGCTTGGATTAAGCTTTCAAACATGTATTTTATTTGTTTGCATTTCCTGTACGTAGCGAATGACATTCATTTCTGCATACCCACATTGATACATAACTTGCCCACAGTTTTCCAGAGATAAACGGAGCATTCTTGCTGTTGGAGATATTTCTGAAAGAATCCCTGATGATGAGGCAGATGTTTCCATTCTTGAGGAGCCTGAGCACTTGACATGGTATCATCATGGGAAGAGATGGAAAGCTAAATTCTCATTGGTTATAGGAATTATTCACACCAATTATTTGGAATATGTGAAGCGGGAGAAAAATGGAATGCAAGCATTTATTCTTAAACATCTAAATTCGTGGGTTGTAAATATATACTGTCATAAGGTATGTTTTTTGTGATAACTTTTAGATTTCTTAGATTATTCGTATCCATTACAGAAATGAGTAGTGGGCACCTTGGTTATCAATCTACACAGTCTCATCACTATGTTTCTCTTTCTACCCTCTCGCTTTAAAGAAAGATAACTTTGCATATTTTCTTGCATTTCCTTATTGGATTTCACATATAATGTACTTGTAGGTTATTAGATTATCGGCTGCCACTCAGGATTATCCAGAATCCATTATCTGCAATGTTCATGGAGTAAATCCCAGGTTTCTTGAGATAGGCAAGAAAAAGCTGCAGCAGCAACAAAATGGAAACCAAGCCTTCACCAGAGGTGCTTACTACATTGGGAAGATGGTTTGGAGCAAAGGCTACAAAGAGCTACTCAAACTTCTTCACGATCATCAGAAGAAACTTGTCGGCCTTGAGGTTGATTTATATGGAAATGGGGAAGACTCTGATCAAGTTAAGGAAGCTGCTAAACAACTGGACCTGTCTGTTAGAGTTCATCCTGGGCGTGATCATGCTGATCCCCTATTTCATGAGTAAGTTTCCCACTACCTATCCTATTTTCTTAGTGTCCAATTTAGTTGACGAACAAGGTCTTTGAGAGATTATGCACGAGCTTTTCAGTATCTTCTTAACTTCCTTTTGCTATATCAACATGGTGAAGAAGGTGACTGATAGTCAAAGTACAATAGCGCAACTGTCTGTAATGAGCCTGTGACTCTCATGTTCCTAGAAATTTTGAGTTGTATATCATGGTTGCATTGACTATTGATTCTTGATTCTAGATGGATATCATCCTACCTTACTATCTATAAAGTTACTGATCTAAATAGTGTAATGATAATAAATTAGAAAGGACTGTCTTTGTAAAACACAGAAAGAAGCAGAGCACACTTCTGTTTGAATTGTTTATCAAGAATCAGTTTATAATAGAGCTTTTAAGGATACATAATTTTCTATATCGAAGTTGTGTTTTCTTTCAGCTACGAACAAATTAGATTTATTTCCTGTAGATGGCTAATGTGCTCTGGATATGTTTACATTGAATTCCCCACTTTACTTTCTCTTTCAGTTATAAAGTGTTCCTGAATCCTAGCACGACAGATGTGGTTTGCACCACTACAGCTGAAGCATTGGCAATGGGCAAAATTGTTGTATGTGCTAATCACCCATCGAACGACTTCTTCAAGCGGTTCTCAAATTGCTGGACATATGACAACAGTGATGGGTTTGTTGAGGTGACATGCAGGGCACTCTCTGAGGAGCCTGCCCAGCTGACTGAAGCACAGAGGCATGAGTTGTCCTGGGAGGCTGCCACAGAGAGATTCTTAAGGGTTACTGATCTAGACCATTCATTAACAAGAAAATTGTCGAAGTTTTCTTCTAAGAACTTTATGTCTACATCATTGAATCTGCAGACTAAAATGGAGGAGGCATCGGCGTACTTGCATCATCTTGCTTCTGGGTTTGAAGTGTCACGGAGGATATTTGGTGCTATTCCAGGGAGCTTGAAACCGGATGAAGTGCAATGTAAGGAACTTGGGTTGGCTATATCTTAAGGGAAATATTGTCCAAAAGTTTAGTGAGGTGATCCTTCTCTATAAATCATTTTCTATTGATACTTATATTGACCCTAATATCAAAAGTGGTAGAAGATTATTGTCGTTATTTCTAATTCATGTAATTTGTATTATACAAACCACGTTCTCTTATGAAGAGAATAGATATTATAAGTTTCAAGGCAATATAGGTCCCATAATTATTTAAAAAGTAATTTAGTTTTAAAATTTGTGGGTTGGATATCTCTAAGTCTCATAGTTTATAAGAAAATGAATAATTAGTTTTATTGTTTAAATTTCATTTAAAAACTAATGTAATAAGCATATAATCTTCTTTTTAAAGGTATATGCATGATAAAAGTCATGCTCTTTCAATGTTTGTTATGATTATTACATGCTTATTACATGATTTTGTTACGATAAGTTAATTTCTCTCTCGTTGAGTCGTTGTATAGTCTGCCCAAATATTAGTTAACATATAATATATTGATTAGTTTGAACTGCAAATCTCATAATATTAGCCGAAATGAAAAATTATTTATATATATATATATATATATATGCAGTTTTGTTGCTATACTCAGAATAAGTTTGTTATGCCTAGCTAAAATTAACTAAGTTTGTTGTTTGGTTTCTTTTCTTATGTAACCTATGTAGTCGGTTACAAGTCTCAAGGCAAAATATACAATATAAATACAATGCATTTGTAAAAGACGATGTTTGAATTTACGTTTAAATGGAAATCCAATTTCTCTTCTTTCTCTCTTGTTCTCTTTTGCTTTCAAGCTGTTATTGCGTTCTTCTTCTTGTTCTTGCTTGATTCAAGTCAAAGCACGCAATTTGTAATTCACTCTGTTATCAACCTGAAATAATTCCTCCTATCAAGTACTAAAAAGTAATTTGGATAAGCAAAGTATAATAAAGAATAAATTATATAATAAAAAAATTAATAGAGGGTAAAACAAATTGAAAAAAAATAGCCGAAGTAAAACATGTACATCTTAATTTAACAGAGACCTCTAAAAGATAATTTACTCTAAAGTATATACATTTTAAAATAAACAATCCTTTAAATTTAATATAATTTCACAACTTATATTTAATATTTTTGACATTAATAAAAACAATTTATTTGATGAGTTTTGATCATTATGAAGACCAATATCTATCATCAGTTTGTTAAATGATATTTTTTTTTTAGTGGTTAGTTTAGAGATGAAATGAGAAAGAAATATGTTTATTTATATCTACTATTGACTAGGGTCAATAGTTAGCTAAACCAAGCGAAAGTCGATCACAGTTAGCTAACGAAAAAAACAAAGAAAACAAAAAACGAAAACCAGCAACTACATGTTTCCTTATAAAACAGAGCAACCCATATGCTTCTTACTAAAATCTATCAAACAAATTGAATATCGATCATCCTCTCTCTCTATCTCTCTCTCTCTCCTTCTTTATTTATTTATTTCTTTATATTGGGTTTGGCTCAAGAATTAACTCCAAGCTAAACAGAAATTAATTAAATATTAAAGATGGCTTTGTTGAAGAAATACTCACCTCAAGTTGGGTTTTTTGAGATGTGCACAGAATTACCACCACGTGTGAATTCTGAAGGATTTTTCAATCTAACTGCTAAAGATAAAAGCGAGGCTTTGCTATCAAATGAGATGCCAGAATTGCAACTTAATATCATTCTAATTTTATTGGTTTCTCAAGTGTTTCAACTTATCATCAAACCTTTTCGAGTTCCTGAACTTGTGCCTCAAATCATTGTATGTATCTTCTAATTCTTTTTATTCATTAAATAAATAATACAATTATTTAATATTATTTTGTTTTTAATTTAAAAAAAATGTTCATTTTCGTACTACATTAACAAAAACATATGTTCATTTACTACGTAAGAAAAATAAATATATGTTTTTTTTTCTTTCTCTTGAAAGGGTTTAAAAATAAAAATTCATGTATTAAAAAAAATTATGTAATGCATTTAAACCTAATACTTCACACAAATTCATCAACTCTATATAATATATTATTATTTAATGCAGGCTGGGATGTACTTAAGTTTTGTAATATCATATACAAAAGGAACATTTTTCAAAGACCAACTATTCTCAAGAAGTGGGCAAGAAATTTTGGGTACATTATCATCATTTGGTTACATTCTATTCTTATTTGGGACATCAGTTAAAATGGACATGGACAATGTTAGGAACATAGGAAGAAAAGCCATTATAATAGGAATCAGTGTCGTTTTGGCTCCATTATTATGTGTTGTTCTCCTTTACTTTTTTCTTCTTAAATCCAATGGACGCAATACAGAATTTTTCTTTTTAGCTATGACTCAAAACACAAGTTCATTTGCAGTTGTTGTTTCACTTTTAAGCAGTCTCGATATCTTAAACACAGAATTGGGTCGAGTAGCTTTGGCTTCTAGTGTAGTTGCTGACGTAATTGGGTTTTTACACATGAACCTCATAGGCTTTATGGCCATTTATACGAGTACAAATTCGCTTACTCGTTCTTGTATTTATCTTTTAGTCACAGTTTTTTATCTTTGTGTGCTGTTCTTCATAATTCGACCATTGATGCGTTGGATAGTCAATCGAACACCTGAAGGAAGACCTGTGAAGGATTTGTATGTCTACTTTATAATCCTTTTGGCTCTGGCTTCTGGAATTGTGACCAATTGGGGTGAACAACGTATTTTGTATTGGCCTTATTTTCTTGGTTTGGTTGTACCAAATGGACCTCCATTGGGCTCAGCTATTGGTGAGAAGCTTGATTGTTTTGTGTCATCCCTATTCGTCCCTCTTTTTATAACTTCTATCGCAATGAGAGTGGATATCACAAGATTTTTTTTTACTAGTGTTGTTATGAAATATGCTTTATTCGTCATTGTTTTGTGTTTTTTGGCCAAATGCGTGGCTTGTGTGATACCTTGCCTCTTCTTCAAAATGCCTGCAAAAGATTCTACGGCACTTGCTATCATTATGGCAAGCAAAGGAATTGTTGACATAGCCCTCTATGCTACTCTAAGGGACAATTCTGTAAGTACTACTTAATTATATATATGTGCCATTTTCGTATATATTGATGATAGTTTTCTCTTTCTCTATGTAGGTTATTTCTGAAGGGCTATTCACATTAGTGATGTTTACTACTCTAACCATTGCATTTATTGGACCAATTGTTGTGAGGCGTCTCTACAACCCATCAAGAAAATATGTAGGCTACCAAAAGAGAAACATCATGCATTTGAAACCTAATTCAGAGCTAAAAATACTATCATGTATTCAAAAACTTGACGACATCCCTGCAATGATAGATTTACTTAGCATTTCATGTTCAACCAAAGAGAATCTCATGTGTGTTAATGTGCTTCACTTAATAGAACTTGTTGGAAGAGCAAGCCCACTTTTTATATCTCACAAAACACAGAACAAATCTGTATCGCCCGTCTCTTACTCAGAAAATGTAATTTTTCCCTTTAGCCGGTTTGAGAAGGACAACTCTGATGTTGTGCAAGTGAATGTTTTTACATCGATTTCACCCCATAAGTTAATGCATGATGACATTTGCACACTAGCTTTGGACAAGCTTACGTCTCTTATACTCCTTCCCTTCCATAGAAAATGGTCTTTCAATGGAAACATTGAAGTAGAGGACAACATGGTACGAGCCTTGAACAATAGCGTACTTCAATTAGCTCCATGTTCTGTTGGAATACTTATTAATCGTGGATTACTACATAACATTCCCAAGGCTTCATCGGATGATAACTATCTTCATTCCATTTGTGTGATCTTCTTGGGAGGTAAAGATGATAGGGAAGGATTGATATATGCCAAACGTATGGCCAGAGATTCTAATGTTAGTCTTACTGTAGTTCATGTCTTTGCTTCATTAACTACAGCTGAAAACCAACAAGATGATCCTAAGAACAATTGGGAAGAAGCATTAGACAATGAAGTGTTGAGGGATGTTAAATATAGCAATATTGGTGTTGAATTGAATTATGTGTCTTATGTGGAAGAGGTGGTGAATGATGGGTCTGAAGTAGCTTCAATAGTTCGAAGTTTGATTGATGATTATAATCTAATAATATGTGGAAGACGATATGGTGTCGAGTGTCCTCAAACATCAGGCCTTCTTACAGAATGGAGTGAATTCCCAGAACTTGGTGTCATTGGAGACCTATTTGCTTCGACTGATCTCAAAGGAAAAGCTTCTGTTTTGATAATGCAGCAACAAATGGTGGACCTACATTATTAAACAAAATATGTAAATATATAATAGTTGGTATTCAATTTCTTTTTTATATATTACTTTATTCTTAATCACTCTTGATCCACCATTCAATTTCATCAATCTGCAGCCCCATACAAAATCGTTTGCTATTGATGAATTGTCATTTAAATTTAAGTACACTAATTGAGAAGCTTTCTTATTTATCATCGTTATAATACAGCCCCATACTAAATGATAGCAGGACAACAAAACATCTCTCTTATAAAAGCTTCTACGTGCATAAAACCAGTAGAGAGATATTAATAATTGAGAAGCTTTCTTATTTATCATCGTTATCTTTTCTACAAATTTGTGTTTGATTTATTTTTTGATCGTATTTACTCCTACTCCTAGCTTAGGTAAGGTAAATGAGAAAGGAGATTTTTAAATTCACCATTTAAACCACCCCCGTTTTGAGAGAAAGAATGACAAATTACAAATTATGTCTTACATGAAGTTCGAACCTACCACCTGACAACTTTAGTGTAAGACACTCTCATTACAAGATTATTTTATTCATGGAGTTTATTAATGGAAGCTCCATGAATATAAAATTTATTGTGGGAATTAAATGATAATTCAATTTTTTTTATTTTATTTTAGGTCAGTTAGTTGAATATAAATTCATTCTCTTACACCTTTCCCTCAATGTTGTTAAGTTTTCTGACAGTCTTGCTGAATTACTTGTATTAAGATTAAAATTGCGACAAAGTTTGTTATCCTCAACTACATTCTAAACTATAGAACCTCGAAAATTTAGATAGATGGCAGCATTCGGAGGTTAACCCTTTGTTTATCCCTTCATTTTCTTGGAAATCAATTATACAAGTCTTCATGTTCGTTATCATGAAAATAGATGGAAAAAAAAATGCAGATGAAATAGAATTAAAACAAGACAATTCACATTAAATTGAACATAAATAAATAACTCAGAAAATACATATATACTTTTAATCATTTTCTTGTCTAATGCAAATTGTAGCGATTTTCATGAGTCAAATTCAGGGATTGACAAGAGTCAATACCCGAACCACCACCCTTGCCTTTCGTTAAGAACACTGTACCTAGTTAACAGAGTCCACAACTCGTCCGGTTCACAGTTATTCTTACCATTTACACAAGGAGTCTCCACGCGCGGTTCGTTCTTGACTCAACACCCCCTTTATACCCATTTCAACTGACAATTCCGTTTCTAACTCAGTCAAGCAAATCTCCAACTCCACTCATTCATCTTCTTCAATCTTCGTCCCACGCGCACAGGTCACTGTTAATTTAATAAAAACAAAAAACCATCTAAACAATAGACAGCTAAGATTTAATTAGTTTGTAAACTAGAAGATCACGAGAAACCCAATATTCAACACCTTCAGTTTTCACATTGAACAGCAGCCTTGATCTTCTGGACAGTGCAAGATATGAGATTGTTCACCGTCTCCACTGATTCTACCGTCAGCTTGGCAGTTGGAAGACTGTTAACCAATATTTGAAAAGCCACCGTCAGCAGGGATCCATCCACCCTATGAGAGCCATCCCCTCCGTTAGCAGTTATTTCGATGGGCCCACGTGAGCCGGACCCATCAGGAACAATCGCAAATCCCGAAGGCAATAGAGCTACGTATGCAGAATCTCCACCATTCATGACAACGTGCATGGCTGGGATGTCAACTGGCGCGTACACGACAAGCGATCCTGACGCGTCTGTACATGTTTCTTGTAAAATCAGCATGCTACTCTGGTTCGGGTTCATAGCCTATAAATACAACAAAATAAAACAAGTCTTATTAAATAATTACGAAAAATGCCACTACTTTCTTTATTTTCCCCAGTCGCTGTAATACAGAGCTCAAGGGTCAAACTACTGACACAGACTTTTTGTGCAACTCTCTCTCTCTCTCTCTCTCTCTCTCTCTTCAGTTCAAAGTTAAGGTCAGAAAATAAATTGTAAAGTTGACAATCGTCCTATAGTCTGAGCTTTTTTATAGTATTTTTTTTTTTGGGCGCTCTTATGAGCTTTTTTTTTTATAGTTACTGTAATAAACACTGTTCCTAAATTACAGCACATTACACGTATTTGGATCTGGTCCCAAATTGTCCTCATTAATACATCCAAATTACCCATCTTGTCCTTTGTAATTTCATCCTTTTATCCCTATACCAATGCTCTGACAATAACCTGATTGAAGGACCCTCACTCCAATAGGGACACATGCGTCATTTACACTAATCACGTTACATTTTCCAATTTCATTTTTCAGATAAAGTTACAGTCTTTTTTTATTATTATTATAGCGTGATTAGGGTAAGAGAGGGGAGATAAAAAAAACGTACGCTGGCACGAAGAAGAGAAACGCAGTTGCCCTGATCTTGACCCTTGGCAATGTGGGCCATTTCTTGCATGGGCCCACCGTTAGAAAGTATGTCCCACTGGCTCCGCAACCGTTCATTGCGAAGGAAATCAAACAGCCGATGTGGTGATACTGGCAGCCAAACTGAAGTGGCAGCGCTTAGAACAACGCCAGGTGGTTCTCCTGGATCATCCACACTTTTCCGCGTCATGACCCGAACATCCTCGTCAATATTACCGGCGTCGAGCTTATTCCACTTATGCACCGTCGACGCGCACACGCCAGCGCAGAAATTCTCCGTCATTCTCTGGGCTAGCTTTAACATACTTCTCCTTCCACTGGCCGTTATGGCTACACAAACAATAAACAAAATTGAGAAACTGTAAGTCCGTAAAAAGTTATCATGACATTGAACTCGAAGGGTTGTTTTGTAATTTACCAGTCTGGTCTCGAGAAGAACCGTTGGAGGACATGAGTATGGCTAGACATTCGCACTGGCGCTGAAGAGAGGCGACCCAACGTTGGGCGCCAAAACCCATGCCGGAGCTTAACAATGGTCGAAACAGTTGGTGAATTTGGCTCTCGTCATACTCTGCATGTTCTATCCAAGTGACCTGACATCACCCATTTTTCAATTATTATTATTTTTTTAAATATACTAAATAAAAATATCTATAAAATAAATAAATAAATAATATATTTATAATAATTATTATAATTGATATATATCAGTTAAAAAAGTCCTCAAAATCAAAAGGTAGGTGACATCGAGATGTGCAAAAACTGTATATAAAGTAGACAAACTACACAGTCAAGTAACAACAAAATAAGCCGGACCTCCAGGGTTTGACTATGAGGATCCATCGTTTTGATTAAAATATATGTGACAAATCATAAGAGGTCAGCTATTTTTCATGCACTTTCTCACGTTTATTAAATATTATTCGTACAAAGGCCTGGGATATGATATATATATATACATATCGTATCAAGGATTGGAATAGGAAGATAAAGTATTAGTTTATTTGAAACCCAGTTGAAGATAACAAGGGAAGCTGTGACATTAATGTGTTCCAGGTAAAGAAATTTGGGAAATAGAGGCTTCTATGGGATTAAAATAATATGAGGCATCGTCAATTGAATTGCACGAGGGAGTTGAATTTTAGCATTAAATTAAGCAAACCAAAGTATTGAAATTTGTAGATTATAACATGGTCTTAGACATGAGGAAGCATCCAAGTCAATCTGATAAGATTTTGAGAAGGTTCAGATTCTTTGTTTATAAGGAACATAAAATATTATTAGATTTTTAAAGGAACTCGTCAAACTAAGCAGTGACAATTTGGTAATTAATATAGTGACTAATCACTAGAACAAAAACAAAGTTCTTTGATGAATGAGCCCTAAGGTCTTGGGCTTCTTGAATTGGGAATGCAAATTCTCAATTGCCCAATATACTAGATTTGGTGTTTCGGTTTTGCTTATATGTTCTCAACTAAGCTCCAATGTTGCAGTTACTTCAACAAACTCATTAAAGACTAAAGTTGAAATAACACCCACTTGGGAAATGCATAATAAATGTAAAATGACAAAGGAAAAAAAAAACAAGTTACAACTATGCTTTTACTTAAAACCATTGTTTTGTAGCTCTTTCTGTCAGGAAGTTCCATATAATAAGCATTTAACAATATATAAAAATTATAACTTTTTCATTTTCTTTTAATTTTTTAATCAATAAATTCATTTTTGGTGTATGTAAACTGAAGTTTAAAATGGTAGTGCTATTAAGTAAGTACCTTTGAATAACCATTAGGCATATCTTGAACAACACAGCCAGAAGGAAGCCTCCTACAATTGGAAAAACTGGGTGCACCTGAACTTTCTCTAATGCTGTCAACAGACACATCCACCACAGCCCAAATCCCTTCAGCATGTTGCTTACAGAACCGTAAGAAATTGACTTCTCTAACGGGAACCAATGCTGAAAGAACTTGTAGCTCAGCATGCATCTGAAATAATAAAGTTGATCATTTTTCAACACAAATTAAATTGTGACTATTTCGTTTTCATTACTATTATTATAATAAGAAACTGGGAAAGTTCAATTGCGCCGACTTACTAATTGAAGTGCACCATTTCTGGTTCCTCCCATTCCATTGGAAATTACATCTGGGGTGGAACTTCTGGCTATTAAACAAGGAAACATATTTGCCCACCGATTCTGATGAGTTCAAAGCAGAATTAGTTAATACAAAGCCGTAGAAATTGAAGGGCAATAATGAGTCTTCAAAAATATTTGAAAGTCTGAATTTTGAGTTACCGCGTCCATCAAAGTTTCAACAAGTGCCAAGCTGTTGATAATGACCATGCCAGTCTCCCTAGAAGCCTCGGTAACAAAACCATTGGGTTTCAAGCCAATGCAAGGTGTGAAATTCCTCAAATACTCCTCATGGTTCAATACTTCTCTACCTCCTTCCAAGCTCCTAATCCAAAGAGAATCATTTGATTGTGCCTTTTTTACTAATTCATCCATGGCAGCCAAGGCAAGTTCTAGATACATAGATCTCTCAATTGATCTATCAAGCACTGAGACAGCACCAGCTGGTCTTGCAGGAGACATAACCGGTAAAGAACTTGAAATTCCACCTCCGTAATCAGTCCCCAAAGGCACTGTTGAAGCCACGGGGCTCAATCCTACAAAGCCATTGCTTCCAACTCCGAGTTCCAAAGCTGAGTTTGGCAATGGAAGTCCAATTGAAGTGGCTAAGGACGAAATGGGTCTGCCTAGAAACTTGGCAGCCAGCGCACAAACTCGTTCTAATTCGTCCTTGAGACGGGCATTATCAATTCTAAGATGCTGCTCTTCCAGTGATATTTCACCGATAATTGCAGGACCTCCACAGTTAGAGCATATTGGGTTTCTCATAGCCTCCCTTATGGACATGTTCTCAGCTCGAAGCCTATCGTTCTCTTGCCTAAGCAACGAATTCTCGTGCCTCTCCAATTGAGTCTAAATCCCAAAAAAAAAAATTATGTACAAAATCAATACTCAAAAAATTTTATGAACTTGAAATACCACAATATATATATATATATACGCATATATACGCATTAATGAAAGGGAAACGGAAAGACCTTCATTTGTGTACGGCGATTTTGGAACCAAAATTTGACTTGTCTAGTCTCTAAACAAAGCCTTTTGCTTAGCTCCAACCTTTGTTTCTCATCGGGATGAGGGCACTCCTTGAAAAGACTGAACACAAAAATGGCAGAAAATTAGCACAACATATTAAAAGCACACACGCATACAAAAAAAAAACAAAAAATTGGTTGAAATATAAAGGGTATACGCTTCGAGTTCTTGGATTTGCTGAGGAGTGTGTCGGTGATATCTCTTTTTTCTGGGAGGCATATCACTAGCCTCCTGGTCATCTCCAGAAGCGCCTTCCAAATTATCACTCCCAGATCTACTTTCATGTTCTTCCTCTCTGCTCCTCCGCCCACTTCTGGGCTCGAAATTCTCAGCTATTCTGTTCATGTCCCCTTGCCCATCTATATTTGTTTGCTATTTATTACACAAAACAAAATCAGAAAAAGGGGAAGAAGGAATAAAAAAAAACCAGATCAGCTTCAGCCTAAACAAGACAACAAAGGAAGATCTTAAAAGTGAAGAAAAAGCTAAGAATATTGTAATCAAGCGATGACGCCGTACAAGAGCTAAAGAGAGTCCAGGAGAGTTAAACATGGTTTTCGTGAGAGACTGAGTGACAAGACGAGGCTGAGCTATTGCACTAGATGCCATATTGTTGTTGCCGCTAGTAAAAGATATATCAGCCACTATTCTAGCACCGCCATTGCCGGTACTGTTGTCAAGAAATCCCCCAAAACTCATCAAAATAAGGCTAAATTTCTTCTTTTCTCCTTGAAATTTTCAACTCTTATAAAAACAAGCACACTTTCCCACTTGTTTTGTCTGACTTGCTCTCTATATTTTCCTCGCTAAACAAATTTAGAAGCTTTGCACACTTATTTGACCAGTTTGGCTTCATTCCCAATCCATTACTGATGACTCGGACTCTACAGCTTGGTTTGCTCAAAAACCCAGAATTGCAAAATCAAAACAAAAATCCTTCGAAACCAATATATTGCAAACAATTAATAAATACTTTCAGGAAAGAAAACCCAGATAAAGGAAAAGGGAAAAAAATAGAAATGAGAGGATAGAGGAACAAGTGGTCGAAACCCAAATGTCTCCAACTTCCTCTCTGTGTAATATAATTTGGGTTTTGTTTGGAGATAGGGAAAGAAAGTTCAGGCAAGCAAATTAACCCTTTCTATTCCCGCTTATTAAGTCTATGTTCTCAATCTCTCTCTCAATATTTTTTTTTGTCTCAAGGTAGTGTGAGAAATAGCAAGGGAAAGACTGGGGCGTAAATAAGTGATGGGAGTTGAAAAAATAGGAACCCTAGTTTTGGGTAAGTGTTATTGTCTCGTTCTCTGCATGCTTGACTCTACTAAGCTTCAAAGATGCTGAAAAGGTATAAAATGAAGGGGATAAAAGGAAAAGGCTTTTCCAAGATTGCAACGAGAGGGAAGGAAAAAAGGAAGAGAGAGAAGTGTGAGGGAAAGAAAAAAGAGAAAGCTGAAGATAAAACGTAATATGTGGACTCTTCGAAGCCTTACAAATGCATACCTGCAAAAAGGACTGGTTGACTCTCTAGCCTTTCTCTCTCTTCCCTTGTTTTCTTTCTTCCTTCCAAACTTGTGAAAACGACTGAAACGTTTTTTCAAGGGCAAATTTTGTTAACTTGTATGTATAAATTTATTTAATTTTCAGTTGTGAAAAAGTTATACCATATTTTCATTTTTGTTACGAAAAAATAAATTTATAATATTAATTAAAATTTAATGATATATACATTAAGTAATTATGTTTAAACATTTGATAATATATTATTAATTCGCTCATTTTATATTGATTTTATGAATGAGGTGCAAATTATTTATTTACTATTTTATATATAAATATATATTTAATTTTAATACTTGATAAATTTACTATTAATTTTAATTTGTATTACAAATCTATCTTTTCCATTACAAATATATTAATAATATTATTATTAACATTAAATCTTTATAACAATAATAAAAATTATATCAATTTTGTTATATCTAAATCCAATTAATTTAAAAAAATTTAATAAGAATACGATACGATAACATAATCAATTTGAATTAATCTGAATCCGAATATATCTAACTTATTCGGATCGAATAAAGTTAAAATTATATTGAAATTTATTTATGAATTATTATCATATATATAAATTTAAATTTTAAATTGATGTATTTCTAACAAATATTATTATTTATAGTAATAAAAAATAAGAAGTATGTCTATAAAATTATTAAATCATTATAATAATTTATATTTATTTTTAAGTTAAAATAATACTTTAATATAATTATAATATTATATAGTATTTTAAATATAATATATTATAAAATCAATATTTATTTATTTATAATTTAATAGTAATTCAATTTATATCAGATATAACATATTAGAAAATCTGTCGATCTAAATTTGAACAAATTGTATAATTTCAAGTCGAATTCAATCTAATTATAAAATTTATTAATCATAATACAATACAAAATTCGAAAGATTCTCTCATTTTAAATAGATTTATACGATTATTTACTCATCCTTGATAATAATAAACCATTGAATGATTTTTTTTTTCGTTTCAACTTCTAACTTTAAGATTTACAATTTTATTAAAACACCAATTTTAAAATGTTTTTATTACCGAACAAAAGCAGATAAACTATATATAGTTCCAATTCTTAGTTTTTTATTCCTATTAATTAATATTTCTAATCTATAGGTAATCTAATTATATAAAAATAAACATGCCTTAATGTTACGTACATTTTTTAAATTTTTTTTAAAATGAAATGTTAACTAAAAGGATAAAAAACTTTTGAAATATTCAAAATTTCATTTATTTTATACAAAGATGGTTGGATTTTTTTATAAAAAATTATACTTAATTTTTTATCTTGTTTTACACATAAATTTTGTTGTGATTAAATTTTACTAAGTCAAGTAATTAATATTAATTTATTTATTTAAAAAAAATTATTTAGTATTAATTAGTTTATATGATAAAATTTAATAAAAAATATATATTTGTAAATGAGGTAAAAAATATGGTAATGTCCTTACATCTTTGTATAAAAAAGAATAAATAAATAAATAAATGAGTAGCTGAAAAATTATTTATCTTATCTAAGTTGAAATTTACTCGACCATTTTTTTTTCTCTCTAGGAAGTAGCAGTCAGGTTTTTTAACTATTCCCTAACCTTTTTAATTATAAACTTTTTATATATATAATTTAGGCTGCTGCCTCAATAATTAGGATAGAAAGGAGTTAATCTTGCTAATTTTCGATTCAAGTTGTATAATTTGTTATTGTTTAGATTTAATTTAGTTAAACTATGAGTAGATTCTAAATTTAATTGTACGAAATAATTTTTTTATACATAAAATTTTATTTTTAATTAAAAAAATATTATTTATAACATAAACAAATGTTCCGGAGGTAAACTCTTTTTTTTCATTACCATGAGTCCTTATTATGTAGTTTTAACAAATTTATTCCATGATAGCATAAATTGTGTTAAAATCAAAAGTTAATGTATTAAATTTGGATTAAATTGGTTGAACATGAAAATTAGGGATTAAATTTAAAATAAATTAAAATACTAAATCATAAAATTGGTAAAATTTGAGACTATTTTTCAATTATTATTATTTTTGATAGGATAGGTAATACAATTCCTTCTATTTTATATCTAATTTATTTATTTAACTAATTTTATTTTTAGTCATCTAATAAAAAATAATATATGTTTAACAAATTATATAAAAAAGAAACATATTTAATGCATTTATAAATATGGGTTATATAATTTTATCAATAAAATAATTTATAATGTAATTAAATCGAATACTTTTTTTTTGTTTTGGCAATTGATTTTATGTCTTTCATTGAAAAAAATTCACTTTAAGAAAAAAAAATCCAATTTAAGTTTAAAAATATATCATCATATGCGAAGAGAGTAATATCTTTCCGTTCAATATTTATTTAAATCATCCCATATGTTCCACTTTAATTATTATTATTTTATTAAAATATAATATTATTAATAATCATGTTTTATTTTTATATTTTTATTTATCATATTTAAAATAAATAAAATACATTAATTTCTATAATCTTATTACTATCTCAATCAATTAAAAAAAATTAAAATAAGATCTAACATTAGGTAATGGTATATTTTAATTTAATTTATTATTATTTTTATATATTATAATTAAAGTGATAATATTTTATTAGATATAATTATGTAAAATTTATTATATTTATTAAAACATTATAATTTATCAAAAACACATGATGATTAGAATTTAACCTTGTACCTTTGTTATCTATAGAATTTAACCTTGTACCTTTGTTATCTATACCACCTCGTAGATTCACGTTCTAAACAATATTTCCCCTTCGCGAGGAGTACGGTAAGTCTGTAAGAGAATAGAAGTTATATTGACTTTGCTAATTGGCGAGGGATAAATAACAATTTGGAATATATGCGTGAATTGAAATAATATGAATTATTATTCTATGTGATAATTTATAAATTTATAAATTTTATTTTATTTTATCCTAATTTTTTGTTGTTATATAATAATAAGATGACATAGTATTACATTTTATTTATTTTAAATATGTTTAAATAATAAAAATAAAATTACAAAAGTATTAAACAATTTACATGATTATTTATGATTAATAATCATCAATTCATTTATAGATAATTTTAAATAAAATAAGATATAATAATTTTTTAATTCATAAATCTATTAAAAAATATTAAATAAGATTTAAAATTTGATACTAATTTAAAAAAAAATGAAACAATCTAGATCACTAATTTAAAAGTTTAGAAAAAGAAAAATCTTACTTTAACCTTTCAACCAAAATAAGAAACCTTTTTATTGAGACCTTTCACAAGTCTAAACCTATTCTACCGTAACTCTAATACTTGTCAATGTTAGTAAAAATTATAGTGTCTAAAATTTTCATTCCAATACAATAATACTCATATTTTTTATATATAAAATTTACATGTAATATTATATTTAAATAATATAAAATATTACATTAACCAATAAAAAAATTAATATACCTCATTTCAATCCATCAAAATACCAAGCAAAAGTTCTATAAGTTTTAAAATATGTTTAATTTTATTAACATTTTTTTTCAAAAATTATATTTATCAATTATTTCATGAATCAATTTACATTTAAATTAAAATTAAAATTGAATTAATAAATTTAATTGTTAAAATATATAATCCTATTCAACAAATGGTTATAAAACCAATCTAAAATTGACCTTTTAAATTAAATTGGATCGATAGATTGATTATTATTATTATTTATTTTAATAATTAAAAAAATAATGTATTTTATGTTTTAATATTTAATAAAATTTATGATTAAATATGAATGTTTTAATAACAGATAATTTAAACAGTGATCATTAGTAAAAATTTAATGTTTTTTTTCCTTAAAAATAAATATAATCGATTAGGTTTGAAACGAAAATGATTATCATAATATCAAAATTATGATTAATTGAAATCGAATAAATAGTAATATTATTTTTATATACATATAATTATATATAAAATATATTTTTAATAATAAAATACACAATATTTTGAATAATTAAATTAAATTAAATTTATTATTAAATTTTTATTTTTATTTTTTTACCATAAAAATTGTACTCAATAGTTAAAACATAAAGTTTTTGTAGATATTTTAGATAATATAATAGAGTAAGTATTTTCTTAATATTTAAATTTTTTAAAATTAAATTATTTTTAATAAATGTTAAAAAATAAAAATGTAAGTAAATGGTGAAAATATTATTACACGTTTAGATTATTATATAAATTTATCCAAAATTAATTTAAAATTATACTTACTGTTACAATCGATCCTATGTAGCTAGCTATTCTACATAATTGAATAGCATCCACCGGTGTAGACCAAATGTTCACGTACTTTGGAGTTTGGATCTCGTTTACGTGTTTGGGACCTATACGAATAGCTAGAAATTAAAGGATGGGGCTTAATTCAAAAAATAATCATAATAAACAAATACGAAAATAATGCTATCATAGTTTAAATTTTTTATTCAATTAAATTAATATATAATAATTAAAAATTAATAAAATATGTAATATTTGTATGGATTGGATGCTATATAAAACTAATAAAAAGAATAAAAATAAATAATTTAAATTAAATTGAATTGAATGACTTGATTCTCAATTAATTTTGAACCCTACCCTACTTGTGGAGAATTAGCGAATTATTAAAAATCACATTAATCTAACACAATCAGAAATCAATTAAAGGAAGTAATTTAATTAAGTACGTTTAAACTGCACTAAATGGTCCAAGCATATTATTCTTACGTTGAGGTAAAATTGAAAGAAACCTTAATTTTATAAACTAATTTGTAATATTATTGAACATATTAATAAAATATAATTAAAGTAAAAATTTAATTAAATGAATTACAAGTATCTCTATTTTTTATTATATGAACCCCTAATAAATTAATAAAAATAGGTAGAATAAAATAAAATAAATATAAATTAAAAAGAATTTTTTATCTTATTGTTATTATATAATAATTGACTTGAAGAATAATTATTAATTAAAATAATAATATTTATTTTTTAACTTATAATTATATATTATATTAATTATTATATAATAATAATTTATAACATACATTTTTTAAAAATTTAAAATGAGTATTATTTTTCCATGTGTTACGTGAAGGAAAAATATTTTAGCAAAAAAGGAAAGAAAGTCACCGAAAAACTAATTACTATCTAGAATAATTATAAACTCTTTACACAATAAAGGCAAACAAAAGTGACATGAAAAGGTTTCAGGTCTTAATGGTTTGCTTAGAGAAACTGAAAGTAATGGTGTTCTGCGGTACCAGGGAATAATCCAAGAGTATCCTATTTTTTTTTTTTTTTTTTTTTTGCTGACAATAGCAAAGGCAAAGAAAGTCATATGAAAAAGAAATCATAAGTTCTATAAATGATGGTATTATTATTCCGATAATTGAAATTTTAAGATTAAAATAACAAGTGAAAATTGATATAATTTATTTTAAATGAATTATAGTTAAATTTATTTCATTTAATTTTTAAATAAAATAGATTAAATTAGGTTATTTATGAATAACAATAGATTAATTTATTATTTTTGTTTAACTCATACTACTAATATTAATTTTTTTTTTTCAAATTTTAGATAATAATGTTATGGTTAGATTGTAATTAATTAAATAAAAAGTTTAAGTTTTTGATGAAGAAAAAAATTAAATTATTTGGTAAAAAAATTATTATATACATAAAAAAAAGTTCAAAAAATCAATATGAAATTTGTTAAAAGATATACGTTAAATTTCTTAGTAAAATAATGTTCAGTCAAAAAAATTATTAAATAAGTCAGTGAGCTGTTTATAAACTCAAATAAGTTATTTTTATTCATTTAAGTTCGTGAGTTAAATAAAATTGGACTTTTTTAATTCATAAATTTAATGAGTTGATTTTAAATAAGTTGAGTTAGTTAAAAAATTCTTTTAAAACCTCTAATAAAAACCCATAATATTTAGATTTAAATGTATATTATAAAAGTTTTATTTTTAATTTTATTAAAAAAAGTATGCTATTTTCTTATAATATAAATGAACTTACATATTGATAACTCTATTAAACTAAAGTCATTAGTACACTTTTTTACTAAGTATTTTTTAGTTTTATTCAATAAGTAATATTTTCACGATTAAAAATATTAAAGTATGAACTTTTTAATAAAAAATAGTGAAAATATATTTTTTAAAATTTTAATGGATTATTTATTTATTTTTTTTAAAGTAGAACTAATTAGAAGAGAACACATTGACACCATGCAAGCAAGAGAATTGACCAATTGTTGTTATATGGATAACTTATCCAGTACTAATGTATTGTGATAACTTATCAGTTATTCGTATGGCATAAAATCTAATGTTTCATGCACAAACCAAACACGTGAGGTGTATTATCACTTTATTAGAGATAATAAACTATAAGAAGATATGACGCTTAAACAAATAAAGACAAATGACCAAATGTCATATATATTTAACAAATGAATGGGATTGTAAAGTTTGAAGAGTTACGATATCAACTTGGCATAATCAACAAAAGATAAGCAAGAGAAAGTAAGTGATAAGGGAGAGTATTGAACATAAACACATATTTCTTTCCATTATTCTAAAATATTTTTGATCTCTCTAAATATCTCACTTATATTTTATATGCTTGAGTGACAAGTAAATCTAGAAAGCTCTAGGAAGTTAGTGTATATACACTAATAAACTTGTAAATATTATTAGGTCATATTACTAGAAGTTCTAAAAAGTTGGTGTATAGATCATTATAAGAACTAATAAATTGCAGAACACCCTAAAATCTAGTAGGTTGATCTATCCACCTACATACGATCTAAATATGTATATATATATATATATATATGTTAACTTAGATAGAATCTTAACCGTAAGATCAACTTCAGATAAAGTGTTGAGATAAAAAAAGAAAATTAACAGTGCTAACCAATAAGAAGAAGACACATGTCATGCAAATTTTAGCAGGCAAATCAGAGCATGACACGTGGCACGAGATGATTGGTCTAGGTCAACGGTGCTGAGTCGGTGCCACGCAAAAATCTATGAACTTGGTTTTGGATTGCGTGGCGCACGGTTAGAAAAGTGGACGAGTAGCGTGACGACATATGGCATGAGTGTTTAATCGCGAGACAAATTTGGAATGAACGTCGTGCTAACAAGTGACGTAACGGTGCATCACACTACACACACAATGATATATGATTGAGCCTCTCTGCTTACATGGCATCTGCGTGGCCTTTTCAGTCATCTCATATGCTTACGTGGCGTCCAAGTGGTAGTTCTTAATTGGTCATGCGTTTAAATTTCATAAAATATCCATAAAAATTTCAAAAAATCCAAAAAAATTCCAAAAATGATATTTTTACATCTTTTAATTAGGAAAGTTTATATTTTAATATTTTTAACCTCAAAATATTACTTATTAAATAAAACGAACAAATATTAAGTAAAAAAGAACACTGCTAACTCTACTTTCATAGAGTCATTAGTGTAATGTTAAGTGTGTCATGAGTACTAATTTTATTTAATAGTAATTTATGAAAGGATTTGATGTTTATAAATGTGACTTTTAATTCAACATAATTAATATTAAGTGTAGCATATAAATTTATAGATTTATGTTTCAAAAAATCCTATTAATCTTTTAAATGGGCATTTTATTAATTTTATTTCTTTTAAGTTTGGTGAAATTCGTTTATTAGTTTTTAAATAGAGTGAGTTATTTAAAAAAAATTGAGGGGAAATAAATTCCAAAAAAATCTCTTGCAATCACGATCCAGGATTAGAGATAATTGATATGAATTATGTGTAATGTGTACGTGAATATACATATCATAAATAAGTAATATAATGATAATAAAATATCATTTTTATGGATATTATGTTATTAGAAACTAATTTTAAAAACTAAAAAGTAAAGATCAATTTTATGTATTTTGAGAAAAAAATTATATAAATTAGAAAATAAATATCGGTAAATAATTAATTCAAAATTAACAACTAAGAAGATATATAAGAAAATATCTAAGAATACTTAATGTTTTAATTTTTTAAATATATGAATTAATGAAATCCCCAAAATGTAATTATCAATCAATTATATGACCAATTGAATCTAATATAGCATGTATTCATCTTTTATGTAAACTAAATATAGTATAATAATTAACCTAATCACACTTTTATGTTAATTAAGTTGCATACTACTCATTAAATTCATCAATTATAGATCACGTATATAAGAATCGTATATCTCTATTTAAAAATTATACATGTTATTTAATCAATATAAATAATTAAATAATTCTTTTAAATATATTTAATTGTCTCTGTGTATCAACTTTTGTATACATAATTAATAACATAAAGATTAGATTAAATAATATAATTAAATTGAAATCATAATTTGGATAAAATATCAGATCATCACATGAAAAAAACTGGGTTCATAAGACTTCTAAATTAATAAATTAGTTAGACATAATTGTATTCATAAAACTCATATTTTCAATAAAAAAAAAGACATGAAAATTGATAAGGAAATGAGAAAAATAATAAATACAATTAATCTCTTAAATTGTAACACCAATCTACTTTTGAATATCAATTAAAATTGTATATATTTTTGAACTATTTTATATATTTTTTTATTTTTAACACAAAAAACTAATAAAAAAATTATAAATTCGACTATGTAGGGTTTTTGGTATAATTATGGGGTTAAATTAGTCAGATCAACTTCAAATCAAAAGTTGAGATGAAAAAATAAAAAATAAATAGCATTAGTCAATGGGATCACGACACGTGATAAGAGAGAAACGTGAGATTAATCATCACGCGACACTTGGTAGGGACAGATTGGTGCTGGTCAATGTTTGCTAACTCAAACACAAGTGATACATGCTAATTCATTGATCTGGATTGTATGTTGACTCGATGTAAAGAATAGATATATTACATGATGATGCATGAAACACTTATTAAGTGTGCAATAAAATTGAGAATGAATAACGCATGGACACATGAAAATTCATGAGCGTGCGTCAACTTGTGCACTATTTTTTTTTTTTTGGACTACCGAAGCTAGATTTCTAATTCTATGGTACTGAAATTTGTACAATGTACACTTCAACGCATAAGCATGAAATATATTTAGATTAATATCAGATCATTTGCAACTCTTGAAAAAAAGTTAAAAATTTAACTGTACATGACACTGCCTCATCTTCGGGTGCTTGTTTTATTTTTCGTATGTCAATTGCAATTACCATCGTAGTTGACTAATTTAGATAATGCTGGGGAAGGATGTTCCTTACGAGCACCACTTGAAGATTGTCTCTTTCTTGGGTTGTGGTCCATAGTGATTTTGGATTATTTTTTTTTTTTAGAGAAATTTGATTTTTTTCCACCAATATCTAATTTTTAAAATATTAGACTTAAATTAATTATATATATAAGTTATTGATTAATTGTTGCTAATATTACATTAAAATTTTATTTTTGAACATATTTGATTAATAAATTGTTAAATAAAAATGTTAATTTGCTATAGCATTTGTCTTTTAATATGTTCTGAAAATAACAAATTTTAAAATTAATTTCATTATTAAAAAATAATATTACTATTTAAACCATAAATCTCAAATTCATAATCATATTAATAATTAATTGCTATGTAATCCTAAAAATTACACATCACATTCAACAATTAACTTTCACGCAAATTCATGTGTTTATATAATTATTATACTTCCCCTCTCCCAAATCAGGAAATTGGGAGCTAATTCTACTCCTACCTTTCTACCTTTTTCTCTCTCACAAACATAAAATTATAAGTATTACTAAAACATAAGCAACCATTAATGTGGAAAGTTATGTGATTATATAAAATATAGTTGAATTTAAATATTATATATATAATTACTATTTATAATAATTATAAATATATATATCAATAAAACTTGAATTATGCCATTGAAGTTCACACGAGTAATAATTTATCTTAATAATAAATTATATTTTAATATTATTAATAAATAATAATTATGAAACTATCAATTAAAGTAATAAAAAAAATGGAAGAGAAAGAGAGAGAGAGAGCATAAGAAGTATGATTTAGCGCAGCTTCAATCATTTGTCCCATTAATTTTTATCCTTCTTCCTTAATTAATGGTGATATAATTCTCCTATTATATTATTTTAGTGTAAACTCTTTTGTTTTCTCTAGTTTTAATTATGGCATCACATCATGACTTTATTAGGACTTGTATAACTTACGAGGCATTAATGATCTTACAATAAAACAAAAAAATAATTTTAACAACTCAAAATGTTGGGATAAATTTGTAATCGGTACGACTAGGACATAAAACTTAGTTTTCCCAATTTTTTTTTTATATTAAGTTTACATTTATGAATTAAAATTTTAGTTTAACTTATTATTAATAATTTTTTTTTATCAATTTAATACTCTAGTTTCAAGATTAATCAAGCAAAATATATATTATTCAAAATTCATGTTAAATTAAACTCACTTTTTTATGCATATATAATTTAATTATCTTCCCTTTGAAGTAACATGTACTGTTAAAATAATTTATTATGGTTAGTGAAGTTTTAGCATATAAATTTAACTAAAAGAAAGTTAAAAGTAGTAAATTAAACAAAAAAATCAATGTTTGTTTACTAAATGCGTAAATAACGATATTATTATAATTATTTTGTTAACGATACAATAAAAATATAAAAAATGTTCATTTCATACGAGAGTAAAAGTTAGAAAATACATAGTAGTTAACAAAAAAAACAGTAATATAACGTTTACATGTGATATGAAAATTAATTTTTTTAAAATTAAATATCACTTATTATTTATACATTATATAAAGTCTTTTAGTAGATTAAAAGGCTACAAATATAAGATATATGAACTATGCTATAGGGTAGTTTCCTAGCTGAACGATCGAGTGTTATTAATCATAAGTAACACAATAAGTCATGGATTAGGATGTTATTAATTAAGCTGAGTACGTACAAACTACAAACAGCTGCCTATACAGGTTACTTGCCGGCAGCGACCAATTTGAGGTTATCCTTCTCTAATGAAAATAGCTACTAGACATGATGATAATTAAGGATTATGTTGACCTCTCATTTGAAAGTGAAAAGAAAGGAGAATATATATTTATAATTTATATTTTCAATTAATTGATATTATATATACAAAGTTAATTTTTTAATTCCAAAGACCCCACAACCCACATGGTCTTTAATTCACACTCAAAACAGCTTTTAAGATGATGGATGAATGAAGAAACTTTTTAATTCCTTTTATTCATACAAACACTTCAAAAATTATTTCAAATATTATTAAAAACACTTTTATTTCATAGCTCTCTGCAGACATGTGTGAGAGTGTAAGGTACAGAGAGAGACTCATAATTGTAGGACTTTCTTGCGGTAGTTTTTAGAAATTTAGGCCCACCATGCAATTATTTCTATCGTTGTTGCATTAATTGTTATTTCCTATTTTCATCCAATTCACATTTTAAAGGATCTTCAGCAATCTGCTTCTTTCTAGGTTGAGTTTGATTTACCCATTTCAATAATAAAAAGAGTATATAATATTGATATTCTAACAATTTTTTTTTTGTGTGTTAATATCTCAATAAAACCTTATGAAATTAATGAATTTGTTGAACTTATAATTTAGTATAAATTTTTTATTAATAGCAATAATGCCAAAAATATTACGTTAATTAAGCTGGTTTTTTTTTTCTTTTAAAACTCAACTATCTTAAAAAACTCGAATGTAGAGAAACAAATACACCTGCAAATCTTCAATTTTTTTTTTCATACGTTAACTATTTATTATAAATTAATTTTGAATAAAATTATTTAAAGTTAATAAATTTAAATTAATGGGTAATTTAAAAAATCAACTAAAATATTTAATTATTATTAAAAATTTAAAATTATTTTATAAATATATATATATATATATATATGTGTGTATGTGTACTAGAAAGTTAAGTTTTGAGTTTATTATTTAACAAATAAGCTAGCCACAGACTCATTTTCAGCTGGGTCTATAAATTTCAATGACAATGACAGAATAAAGGCCTCTTTTTTTTTTTAGACTTAATTAGTTAAAGCTTATTGGATGAAGAGAAGACAAATAAAACATACTTTTTGTTCGATGTATAAATATTATCGTACATTTAACATCTTTAATCCGTTTTTACCTATTTAATAAATAATAAATAAAATTAACCTACTGAATGACACACACAGACAATGAATTATATGTACCTTGGTTAAGAGGATAATGAAATACTTAACTTCAAATTGGAATAATGATAATACTTTTTTTTTTATAATTATAATAAAATTATATAAAATATTTTTATTATATATTATAATTATTAATAAATTAATATCGTATGGATGACCCATTATTAGTTTTTCAACAAACGATATCGTTTTAGTCAAGTTTTAATTAAAAATGGGAAATGCATTAAATATCACCACAGTTAATACGTAGTCCAAAATACCATTCATCATTAAACTAAGTACGTTAGAGGTTTGGAGACCAAAATAATAATCAGAAAAAAATAAAATAAATCAATTTGAAAAAAAATTATCAGCCAAAATTAGGTGGGAAGTGTGAAGTTTTTAATTGTTGATGTCAACGTCGTCTTCTTCTTACAAAAAAAAAAAAAAAACGTTGATGTCTAAAATTTGTTTTATAGGAAAATTACAGAAATACACCTGAGGTTTTATAAAATTACATATAACACATAATTTTAAATACTCCTTCAAATATATATATATATTGGTTTTATTATTTTATTTTTAAATATTTCCCTAAAAAGATTTAAAATGTCATTATATAGAATGTTATTGTTTTCTTGAATGGGCCCATATGTACTATAAGGTGGTATATTTCTAACAAAAATTAAGAAGCTGGTTACATCCATCCAATGGTGACGTCTTTAACTCTGTGTCCGTATTACTACTGTACATTTTTACATTAGTGAATGAGAATGAAAATAGTGAAAGATTATATTAATAATTGTAATTATTTTGTATTAATTTTTACATATTTTAGTAATAATAATTGATTAGGATTATATAATAGTTTTTTAAATATCTACACATATTTTTTAATATTTATTTAAAAGAATATTTAGTTTAAAAAAATATTAAATGTATTATTTTATCATATTATTTAAAATATTGACATTGATTTTTATTTTTTTTATCTATTTATTTATATTTTTAAATAAAATAAAAATAAAAATAAATAAAATTTAATTTAATTTAATTATTTCAAATATTATGTATTTTATTAAAAGCATATTTTTATATTTAATTATTTGTATATAAAAAAAATAATATTAATATATATATTTAATTTTGATAGATTATAGTTTCAATATTATAATAACAATACTCATACGCAAGCTTGCTTTTTTAAAAAAAAAACATTAAATTTTTTAAAGATAATTACTTTTTCAACTATCTACAATTAAAATACACATATCTGATTACATGTACCACCACCCGTTTCATGGTTGTGATTTAACGGAGTTCTTGGCTATTTTAATAGCTAATGCTATACACATCTTAATAAAAAAAAATTAGATTATTATATCAATGGTAAAGGTTACCCCATGAATTGGTAAAGAGAAAAAGCCCAGATCATATAAAGTATCATGAGCTATATTTGTTAATGATCGATTTTTATAATTATATATTGTTACTTTAGAATAAGAATAATAACAAAGAGTTAAATTAACATATTTTTCCTTCTTTTTAGAGTGATGAATGAATCAAGTCACACAAAATTTATATAAAATGAGTTGAGTTACTCATTTTACACCTCATGAATATATAGATAAAAACAGTTGGATTTTATATCATCTGTTCACATTTTACCACTTTAAAATATATCTTAAGATAAAGAGAAGTTCTTGTTTTCTTTGTATGCAATCATCAGAATTGCACAACCATGAGATTGGATAGTCTTCAGGAGGGTCTAGGATCCCTTGCTATCAATATTCTTAAATTCTAAGGCGATGTTTGACTTGATGCCACTATGATTATTGATTTCTAATTTCTTATTAAATAATAGTTATTAGTTTTACTTAATAAGTATATATACCAATAGTTCCTATTGCAGTGGCAGCTAATGAAATAATTTGACTATGAAAATTATGATATTGAGAATGTTTTGTTCTCTGTTTACTCCCCAAAGTACACCTAGTGTTCTTCATCATCTTCCCATCTTCGTACATTTCTTGATTCCATTTCATTTGCTTCTACATGATAAATGCAATTATATTTAATAACCCATTTGCTTCTTGGCCAGATTAAATAACTTTTTTGGTCTAAATATAGAAAAGCAGACAAAAAAATATATTACAAGTGAGGCTTTGGATTTTGAATTTATTAGTAAATTGGCTAGCTAGCTGGCTATGTAAACAGATTGAAGTTAAAATAAAAGGAGTCCTTGCGTCATATAAACATTATTCTCAAAATGACAATGTCAGTCAACTTCCACTTGTCAGAAGGCTCCCATGATATTTGCTAATTTGGGACCATTTCTTGAATTCTACGTAAGTGATTGAGACAATGTTGTATTTTATAAAGGATCCACATATCTAGTATGCTAATTGAAGAGAAGCAAGCAGTCACAATATTATTTGCTTTTTATTTCGTATAATTTTCAATTTAATAATTATACTAATAATTATTTTATATAATTATAAGTATATTTTTATATTTTAACGAAAAAAGATACGAGTATAAACATGTTTAAATTATTAAAATTCTCACAACCACATTTTATGCAAGTAAAAAGATCCGCCCCTGGATATCAAGGTTGATTCATTTCAATAGCATTAAGTTATAGCCCGCCACATGAATTGTGAATGCATCAACAACAAATTTACAATTTGAGTTGAAGAGAATGAGTGAGAGAGAGAAGTTGTGAAGCTGCAAAGGAGGGATTAACCGAAGCACGATGACAAAACTTTATGTCTCAGTGAGTACGTACTCATCATGAGTCAGGACGACTCCAAGTACTTAAAACATTTTCCAACTTTTATGTACGAAAATAGTTACGTAATTAATTAGTCTATATGTTTGAGAGGTACAAAGTAATGTATATATATATGTACATACAGTTATGATCTTACCCACCAGAAAAAAAAGGATGATAGGTAAAGTTGTGAAATGACATGGACGGATACAAAAATGCAAAGAATCATCAAAATTACTGATGATTTTCTTTAATGGAAAAATAAATTATGATTAGAAGAAACAAAAAAAAAAAGGAAAAGAAAAGAACAACATGATCCTTTGGAGATGTGGCTATTGGTCTGTGTAAATCTAACATGATCACATCAGTAAGTGAGTAACTTTCTTTGCACTTTTGCATATTCCTCTCACATTTTAACCCTCCTATCTCCTGAAATAAATATTTCAAAAGAGAAACAAAAAGAGAAGCTACAATCCATTTAGTGACTATGGATGCAATCAGTAGGCTAAGAAGAGCATGTAAGGAAGCTTATACCTAAAGTGCCTTGGATCAGTGTGCTGCTGCAGGCAGCTTCCAAAGGCTTTTAGTGGCGACCAGAACTTTCTCCCTCCCATATGATTCGGGTTCTTTGTCATATATGGTGGCTTTCCACTTTACAGCACGAGCCACACGAGCTACTTTCTCTAGAACCTCAGGGGAATCTCTAACCACAACTGTCCCTTCCGGACGTAAAATCCGGTCCATCTCCACAATCAAATCCACCAGGTTACACCTAATAGCAGAATAAGATCATAAAAATACACTTCAACATTTTATTTGGCAGCTTTCTAAAAGATTTTAGTAACGTATTTTCTTTCGTCTACAAACTTTAAATGAATAAACCCAATAAATAAGAAATAAGCATTTGAGGACCTGCTGCAGAAACAAATATAAATCAGTAAATCACAACATTCTCATTAATCAGTTATCAATCGGCAGGAGGAAATAAGGCAAAATTTATCTTTGATTTGGAACCCAGCTACAATTATATTTTTAAAGACTCGAAATTTTTTATTGACGACTAGATGCTGAAAACGAGGGAGTCTATTGAGTAATGTCGGATGATATATATTGTACCAAGAGCAATTTAACTTTAAATCCTGTCCATGGGCAGTAGAAATTGTCACTCACAACGTAACCCAGCAAGTCAATGCATAATTATCACTTTGTACGAGATAAAACTAAACTATCCACAGTGAACTAAGATGGTGAAAAAAAAAACCGTTTTATATTCATCAATATTGTAAATTGTTGAGCAACGTAATTAAAAAATGTACCAAGAAATACCTGTTTTTGCTTGAAATTGGATGTTTCATAAGGGATTCAATGCTAGTTACATGGATAAAATCATAAGTACGAGGATACGTTGAAAAAGGCTCACACCTGCAATCACCAAAATAGTAACGTTACATTAAAATGATTGAAGCGACCGCACTCCAGTAAGAAACATCAGATAGCAACGAGAGGAATCAAAAAGGTAAGTCACTTTGAAATGTCTGAAAGAGTTTCATTTTTCTTTACTCAAGAATTACTTAATAGATAATATAGCATGGATTTCAATTTTTTCACTTAAAACAACAAAGTTGAACTGTAAAACATGCAAATAGAGCATGCTAATTGCAGGGTGGTAAAAAAGTAAGCCAGCAAAAAGAGCAAGGCCGCAAATATAAGTTGAAAACCAAAGTCACAAAGTTTAGTGTTTTGAAGTGCAACTTAGCTAGAGAAAGCTTGAGTTCAAGGATTCATATGAAATGTTTAATTATTGATTAAGCGTATTTATAATTAAGATATGAACTAGATTTTACTTGGTAACAATTTAAGTGGCATCACTAGATCACTGATCAGAAGGAATCATATAAAACAACAAAAAAAAAAATTGAATAGTGAAAGACCCACCAATCATGGTACATGCCAATAAGGCCTCTGTCAAAAATTACAGTCAGGGTTGCGAGCTTGCGAGGAGGTACCACATTCATCACCCACACAGGGTCAGATTTGAGTGCGGCAGCAAAACCTCCAAAAAATGCATTCATGTCAATGACGTTGCGTACAGCTGGACTACCCAGCTTCAAGTTTAAGGAAATTTTGTAATAAGCAACTCTCCTTGCCCATCGCCGTGTATCAGCTTCAAAGACATCAAAACCATTTTTCATGACTGTGGCCCTTGTAGGAACTTTTGTAAGTCTTTCTGGCCACTTCGGAATCATCCCAACGGCATTTTCTCCCTTGACAGAAGACATTCTACTAACACATTTCTTTAATTTGAAGTACCTGCAAATTTGGAGTGTTGATCATCTATTTCAGTTTCCTAAAAATTGGTGCATAAGGTACAGTTTATATTGTTTCCGATCCATGAATTGCAATTATCATGTTCTATGTTACTCCAAGTCCCCTGCCTGCCTTGCCATACCGCTGTCAACACGACACGACACCAACACCGATACAGGATATGTGTTAGACATGGCCATTGATATACCGGACTCGGATGACAACGAAGAAGAAGATGACCAACAAAGAAAAAGAAAGGAGATGGCCAATGAAGAAGAAGAAAGGAGATGCCCAGCGAAGAAGGAGAAAGGAGATGACGACACAAACCCTAATACTACATTGCCCTTCTCTTTTCTTTTTTTCTTTCTTTTTTTTAACTGCGGTCTGGGCCTTTAAAATTTTAGTTTGGGCTAATTGGAACGAAGCTAAGTGAAGTTTTTTTTTAAATATTTCAATGCATGACATATATAGTATTTGTATATATGTAACAATATATTTAGACACAAAAATTCAAAAAATATATATATATTTAATAATCGTGTCCAAGTGTCCGAATCTAAAAATTCGACACTTTATATCCGTGTCCAAATGTCATAAAATTCTAAGCTTAACATATCCGTTAGCTAGACACATATTCATATCCGACACCCGTATCCGAGTCCAATTAACATAGATCACATTCGCTACATTTAGGACTATATTAAGAAGCAACCAAAGCTGGTACCTTGACATATTTTAACTCGGAAATGAGGAATCAATTATAGCTAATCAAAGTATTTGCTGAAAAATTTTAAAAGTACAGCAAAAAACCAGAAGTCTATGGGGACAGAGAGTAAAAGCTAAGAGATTAAAAACAGTCTAAAGGTAGTTACCATGCTTGGCTTGGATCATCAGTTTCATCACACAGCTCAAGACCGAATTCATTTTGGTTAGGAAAACATGCATCAGCAGCCGGCTTCTTCCAGATTGCTGTATTCCCATCCACAGCAATCAGCTCATAACACAATGCTCTTGCCACAGCCTGTAGATCTGCCCATTCCTTGTCCTGATTAGTCCACTGCACAGGGGGACCAGAGATTACCAGGTAACCTCCTGGGCGAAGCAAGCGATCCACCTCCATGAAATACGTAGAATCTATAAATCAAAAACATTCTTGATAAGAGAAAGTGTTGACAAGTACTAGAAATTATATTCATGAGTAACAGGAGAAGAACTCACTGTAGGCAGTGAAAGGGATCAAACACCGAGAACAATGCAACAAATCAAATGAGAATGCAGGGAATGGAAGTCTGCGAGTGCCAAGCATGGCAACAAAAGCAGGAATTCCTCTTTCCAGAGCAAATTGTATCTGTGCTTTGTGAGAATCTCTTGGAGCAAATGATACCGCTAAAATCCCCTCAGCCAAAAGATACCCTCCAAAACTAGCAACCTATACGATGTTTACATCCCATTATCCATGAAAAGAACAACTTGATAAATCTCAAATTAAAAAAGAAAAAGAAAAAAAAGGACAAGATAGAATAGAGTTCCTACCCCACAACCCATATCCAGAGCAGTCCTCAGAGTCCCGCCGCTGATAGGAATGTACTGTCCAAGTTTTTCTATATATTGAACAGCTCCGTCAGGGAACATAGTGCCACCACCAGGGAAAATGAAGTGGGGACCATTCACTTTCATCCATCCTTGATGTCCTTTTCTATCAGCAATTTTGTGGTATGGCATGTTGTCATACCATATCTGCACACATAATTACTAATCTAAATGGATAGAAAATTACAAAGCAATCCATGCAAAACTTAGAATAGAACAATCAGTGCTATGATAAGATGAGTAACTGGGTGAGTTTAATGTACATAACATGATTTTATGAAGAAACTTGTAACAGCTATTAGTTGAAGTGGTGAACTTGAAGACTTCAAGAACAATTACTTGAAGGGCAACTGTTACATGCAACTGTTATATGTATAGTTTCTCTCATTTTATGCCTTTACTAGTCAACTAAAGAAGAAAGTTGTTTTTTGATTCAGCCTCGGTGCCTCGTAACTCCAGGCATACGTGCGGAGCAGGAAGTCCAAATCCAATAAAATACCAAAATTTTCAGTAAGCACGAATCCATTATCAAATTCCAAATTAACCACCGTAACTAACCACGAATCAGAAGATCAAGAGTCAAAAATCCTACCAACTATCAACACCCATCATTTCCAAGCACCACCTGGTCCAAAAGATAAATATAAAAAAAGAGATGAGCTGAACCATGTCACATACCTTGTGCAAGCTCTCGGGCCACTGAACTGGAATCTTATAACCATCAGGCGGTGGGATCAAGCAAAGTGGGGTCTCATCAGGCAAAGGGCAGTGACGCTCCCTATAGTAGTTCATTTCACGACTGAGCTGGCTATTGCGTCTTGGGTCCTCACAAGGCATGTGGTCCACAAAATCAGCTGGGCAAGCCTCGATCGGCTGTTGGTGATGACCCAGTTCGACAAGCGCCGCGAGTCGGTGACGTTGCTCCGGATCGGCGGTGGAGAGCAATAGTGCTTGACGACCTGAGGCGGCAAGAGTGTCACCCAAAGGTGTGAAGACCAAAAGGAAGAATAGGATAACTAAGCCGAAGAAGAAAGCCGACACAAGGTCCAAGAGCCGCCATTGCTTTGGGTTTCGCTTGAAATTGGGCATGTTCAGATGACCAATCTTGCTAAAGGTTTGGATCGAATCAAATGCGCATTCGGATAGGGAATTGTACAGAGGAATTTTCTAGTAATCTTTCAAGTCGGTTGATAATTGGGTTACTGGGTTTCTAGGGTTTATAGCTTGGAAGCCAAATTTTAAGTGAGAAAAGGAAAGAAGGTGGAGCATTTCATTGATAATGAAGATTTAGAAAGGAATATAGATCACTCAGGTCTGAGCTTAAAGACGATTAGATTCTATCTACCTTTCTTAACATCATATCAAAAACAAAAAAACAAAAAAACAAAAAAAACAAAAAAAACAAAAAAATGAAAAAATGAAGAGAAAAAAAGATGAGTTTTATTTAAGGCCTTATTTTATTTTAATTTCTTTCTCTTGAGTGGAGCTTATATATAAAGGCGTATATATAAAGGCTTATATATTGATGTAACAGATGTTTAGTACAAGTAACCAAATTATGAGGACGTATATTAAATTTTCAAAGGATCCATCTCCATGACAGCATGTAAAACTCACTAAACAACTCAAGTGAAACTGAGTCTTAGAATATATGTTGCATATTCGAATCTATCAAAATCTAATTTTCTTTATTGAAAGTAACAATGAATGTTTTTGCATCTCCGTTAATATAAAGTGTAATTATTTTTGGTTTAATTTATATAGCAGTAAAAAATTCAATCTATTAACATATAATTCTTTTATAACGATGGGTAAATCTATTTTATCTCGTGACTATGTAACATTAAAATTTTATTTTAATAACATTTTGATAACACAATTCTTATGATTTTATAATTATATAAGAATCTTTTGTCAAAATAATTTCTTTTTTTTCTTTTTTTTTTTTGCCAAAAAGGAGTTAAATTTTACAATTTGATGATTACTAGCATTGTTATTATATAATAATTCATTTCATAACTATCAAATCTATTTAAGCATGATAAATGAATTAAAGGTTAAAGTTTCTTTATTTTTTTAATTAATCAATTAGTTAGGAGATTTAAAATAAAAATTAAATATGATTTAATGTTAATTTTTCAATCTTGAGAAAATATTTCATCGGTATAAATTTGTTAATTTTTTATTAATTTTAAAATTTTAGAATATAAATAGATGAAATTTTATTGATTTCAAAATTGTAAAACTTATGAACATTGCGTTCAAAATAAATAGATGTTTCGTATCTTTTACTTCCTTCATAGTTTTTCAAGATTTTATAGTAAAATAAATGTTAACCTAATAACGATGTTTATTTAAAATATATATATATATATATATATATATATATATATATATTGAAATAATATTAGTAAATTTGTTAGTTTTTCCTTTCTTTCTTTTTTTTTTAATTAAAAATTTTCATTATCATTAAACAATTTCATTAAGATTATAAATAACATTTCTATCTTTTTGTTCTACCTTGCATACATCCTTACTATTAATTAAGAAAGTGACTTGATATGAATCATAATCAAATATGATAAAAGATTCAATTCCTTTCTATAGCAATTATATAAATTAAACTCAGGTTATAATTTGTATAATTCATCACAAAGCGAAGAAAACATACTTAGAAATAGACATCATGCAAAAAAGCTTGTCATCCTCATTTCGTGCTATAATCCTCGATCCAATTCTATTTTCAATGGTAAACAAAGCTTTTTCCAACCAATAATTATATCGACTAAGTTCGTGGTTATAAATAGCCTTACAATTACTCTTTATAAACTCTAACAGATTACATATTAATCCATGCTAAAGTATTTGTAGCATTTCTTCCAACTTTCCCATTTTTAAGCTTATTTATGCTATTTTTAGCATTATTCATGTTTCATGTTTAATACATACCATCTAATGTTATAAATTAAAGAATTTTTTTGAATATGTGTATGAAGCCGGTATCTAAAATACATATATATTATTATTTTGATATTTATTAATAAATAAAATTAATAATATCTTAAAAGTATTTATATTTTAAAAAAGATATAACAAATGACGTGAACAAACATCCTCTCACTAATTTAGTTTCACAAATAACCCTCCTACTCATTTACAATAAAATTATTGATTTGTTTATTGATAATATGGTATTGTACATCTTTTCTTTTTTTAATCTCTTTATCCTATTATTATCTCTTTTTTTCTTTTTTTTATCCTCTCTTTCTCACACCTCTATTTAATTATATAAAATTATATGTTATTTTTTTTTTACTAAATCTTAAATCTTAAATAATAACCTTTAAATCCAACGAGAAAGAAAGAAAATAGAAAGAAGAGAGAGAAAATTAGTAAAAAAATTAAATAACTAAAATAGCATTTAACTTTTTATGCATATATTCTTTTTTATTAAGAGAAAAATATTGTAAGAATCAATTACTTATTACAAAAATAACGCTTAAATTATATATATATATATATATATATTACGATTTAGTTATATTATAGTTAAAAAGTAAACGTATAAAGATTACGTTAATTTTTTTTATTTTTTCAATTACATTATATTTAGAATGTTTTAACTCGAATAAGATATACGTTAAAAAATTAAATAAAAACATAAAAAATAGTCATTTATCTTTTATACAATTATTTTTTAATAATAATATGATTAAATTATCACAAAAAATAAATATAAAACTTGTAAAATTACTCTCAGTTTTAAAATAATTTAAGTAATTTTAAGATACCTTTTAATAATTTATACAACAATAAATACTTCAAAATTAATATGATACTGTATAAAACATAACCTTTTACTTGTAGAATAATGCCCGGTGTCTCAATTGTTCTACCATTGATATTTATACCATGAAATTAGCACTCCTTATCAGGAAAATTATTCATGTCTAGCTAGTTATTAAAAGGAGGACTATATAAAAGATTGGTGAGATATTTCATTAGCTAAAATTTATCTTAAAATATAGCATAAATAATAAAAGTGGTATTAGGTTTTACTACAGGTTATACAATTAACATTACATTAAGTAGCTTAATCATGAAAATGTCCAAGAAATTAATAGTAGAGTGTAAGAAGCTTTTAACATGTGATATTTTTTTCCCCGGAAAAATACATTAATACACTAATTATTTAATTTTTCTTTGAACATTTTTAATTTCCAAAGGAAAACCAGAGGTGGTGAACATGGATTGTTGTCGCAACATAGGAATTAGGAAGATGAGATTTTAAATATATATACGGACAAAATTATCCATTCTTTTTAAAGTATATAATAATATAATATTTTAGATTAATAAAATTTAAAATCAATTTAATTTAAAAATATAATCTAAAAACATTTGATTGGCAAAAAAATAATATAATTAATAGAAAATATAATCTAAAAATGATGAATAGCACATTCAATAAACAAAATTTGTAAAAGTAATAATAATAAGAGAAGAGAATAAAGGTGGATAATTTAAGTGGGCTCGAGGAAAATAATACATGCGGAAGCTAAACGAAGAGTGCAAGAATCTTTTTAGGTTTGGTAATAAGGTAATGAGCATCCAAAAGGAAAGTATCATTACTTGGCGAATAGTAACCTAAACACTTTTTAAGCTTTTAACTCATTTGATAAACTATATGTTGCTATAATGAGATCCTTTTCCAGGCAAATACAATGTTATCAATTTCTACCATGTCTCTTAAGGAAGAAGAAGAAGAAGAGTTGAGAAAGAAAAGGAAAACAAAAATTTGTATCTAAGAGTTTTAAACGACACACTTTTGCCTACAAAAATGGAGCAGCCTCTTAGTTTCAAGGCAATACTCTTTATTTTAAAAATGGAAAAAAAAATGATTTAACATATCATTACATAAACAAAATTTCATTTTTTACCCCTTTATGCCATACACGTTTTTTTTTAATGTTAAAAAAAGTCTCTTTGTAGAATTAAAAGTAGAATTAACAGTCTAATAATTGAGACAAAATTGGAGTAAAAAAACAACAAATACTCTTTAGTCCTCCACTCCTCCAATGTCATAATTGGAAGAATTCTAACTATCATCAAGGTATTTCTCTCATGTAAAACTCGTAACTAATAGCTATTGACAAACTCTTACAATACAAATGATGTGTTGGGAAATAACGCAAATTCCCGATAAGCCAGATTTATGATAAAGCAAGGATAGAAAAATAACACAAAATTTGATAACGGAGTTCGGCCAATCTTGCTACTGCCTCACTGACCTGCTATAGATCTTTTTACCGAAAGGGAGAAATTACACAAGGTGTTTACAACACTCACAACTCACAACCCACAATTACACCTAGAAAATTACTCTCAATTTTCTCTACAAAAGCTTTTCTCTCTAAGCTTTTCTCTCTAAGCTTTTCTCTCAATTGGAATGAACACTTTGGATGGTTAATTCATTACAATTACACATCTATTTATAGGAAAATTCACTCCTTGAATTACTCCTTAAATTAATGGTTCCTTGAATTGTTCTAGAATTAAGCTCCATGTTTTACTCTTGTTTTGTTCCATGTTTTGCTATGTTTTACTCCTTGTTTTGTTCCATGTTTGTTTCCTTAAGTTCCTTAAATTAAGGAGCTTTTATAACAATAATATCTAACAATCTTCCCACTTCAAGACCGATTTCAATCTGCCTTCACACCTCGATCAATGTAGCTTTTCTAGTCTTTCGTTATTCTAACCTAAGTCGAGCACAACTTCATTGTCAATAATCACCACCTTTGTTAACATATCATTGGATTTTTGCTCCTTGAATCTTCTCCAAGATAACACATCATCTTCTAATGTAGATCGATGAAGTGATAACGAAGTCCAATATGTTTGGTTCTAGAATGAAATGTCAATTCTTCGCCAAGTGTATTGCACTTTCGACTATCACTATGCGGAGAACATTCTTTCTTGTTTGAATCCCAACTCGCTAACAAACTCTTGAAGCCATATCATCTCTTTACTAGCTTCGCCATCGCTACATACTCACCAGAAGTGGATAGAGTGACAATTTTCTCGTATTTGTGACATCCAACTAACATTGTAGTTCCAACAAGAATATATAACCTGGTGCTTCTATGATCAACTTCACCTCCAAAGTCTCTGCATCTACGTATCCTTGTACTTTTAACTCTCCTTTACTAAAGTACAAACACTTTTTCTTGCCTCGCAGATACCTCAAAATCCACTCGATCGCTTCCCAATGAGTTTTCCCTGGATTTGACATAAATGCGCTGCTAACAACTCCCACTTTCAGTCACATGCAGGTCTTGCATGCATCATTGGCGTACATCAAACTTCCAATGGCCGAGGCATAAGGAACCTTAGCCATGAATTCTCTCTCTTCCTCTGCGAGGGACCGATCCTCGATAGGCGAAAATGACTACCAGCGGCGTGCGAACCGGCTTGGCATTGCTTTCATGTTGAATCTATGCAAAACACGATTGATGTACTCGCCCGAGATAACCGCTATGAGGATCCTTTCTTCTTATTTCTTGTGATTTGCATTCCAAGAATCCTTTTCGGACCCAAGTCTTTCATGTCAAACTCCTTTGACAATTTGATGCTTCAATCTTCGATATCATCCATATCTGAACCTGCCACACTAACATATCATCAACATAAAGTAGTAAAATGATATAACCGGACCAATATCTCTTGATAACAATGGTCAGATTGCACTTGAAACCTTCCTTATGCACAATGGTTATCAAACTTTCGTACTCATTGTCTGGGCTTGTTTGTGCCATACAAACTCTTCTTAAGTCTCGCACACCATGTAACCTTTTCTTCCCTCTTTCAGAAACCTTCCGTCGGTACATGTATATCTCTTCATCTAAATCTCCAGAAGGAATGCACTTCACATCCAACCGTTCAAGATGAAGATCTTCGATGGCTACAATGCTCACCGATCCGATAGTATTAAGCTTCTCACAACGGGAACAAAAATGTCGTTGTAGTCAACTCCTTCCTTCGTTGAAACCTCTTTGACAACTAGGCGGGCTTTGTATCTCTTGGAACCATCAGCCCTCTTTCACCCGCACACCCATTTGTCACAAGGCCTTCTTTCCCACATGGGTAACTCACTAGTTCCCAATGCCCCGGTTGGAGATGAGAGATTTCATTTCTTCTTTCATAAAGAAGCTCACTTGTTGGAATCTCGAGTCCCACAAGCTTCATCATAGCATTCAGGCTCCTCCACGATCAAGACATATAGTTCACGTATCTCCCGTTAGGCACACGTAGGTCGAAGACCTTCTCAATACAGGAGCCGAGTAGAGGTCATGTGGTGTGTCGGAATGCCAGGTCTTGCTTTGTCCAACAAGTTCCTCGGGCCGAGGACTTATTACAATTGGTTCATTGTGGAAGTATCTCGGGACATCATCCGCATCCGCAAATCTTGACTCATTCTCAGCTGCGAGGCATTGGCGTCTCTATTTTACGTATGTCCTTATACATCACCCTTTCGTTGAAAATCACCTCTTTGCTACGGACAACTTTCTTCTTTTCTTCATTCCAACCGCGGTAGCCAAACTCATCCTCACCATAGCCAATGAACGTGCATTTCTTGGATTGGGATCAAGCTTATTCCCGCTGATCACCGAGCATGCACAAATGCTACACAACCGAAAACTTTTAGGTGTGATAGTTTCACCTCTTTTCCGCTCCATACCTCATCTGGTATTCTATGCTCCAATGGAACGTACGGGCCTCTATTGATCAAGTAGTCGCCGTGTTGATCGCTTCACCTTGAAATTGCTTCTGTGAGACTGACCGTATACTCTGATGTAGCTCTTCTCATTAACGTTTCGGTTCATACGCCGCCTACACCATTGTGTTGAGGTGCCTGTACGCTTCTTTCCATTCTCGATCCCGTGCTCATAGCGAAATTTTTGAATCACGGTGTCTTCATATTCACCACCATTATCGCTCCGAGCTTTTTGATCTTTAAACCCGTCATTTTCCACCATAGCTTTCCATCTTCGAAAGCCTCAAATACTTCAGACTTATGCTTTAGAAAGTAAACCCATACCTTCCGAGAATGATCATCGATGAAAGTCACAGTATTGTTTCCCACCAATGGATGAGACGGTTGTTGGTCCCCAAACATCCGAAAGTGAATAAGCTCTAGCTTTTCCTTCTTTCGGGTTCTACCACTTGTCCGAAAGCCGACTCTCTTTGCTTTCCAAGTATACAATCTTCGCATGTCCATCTCTACAGACCGTAGACCTGGAAGTTTTCCTTTTGAGTCATAATCTTTATCCCCTTCTCACTAGTGGCCTAATCTCCGGTGCCACAGTGCTCGTGTTTCATTCGTGCTACACGTGGATTGAACAACGTGCTTCATTGGTCGTGTAAGAGTGCCACTTTTCTTGCCTCGAGCAACTGGCTATTTGCACCACCCTTGAAATCTTCCAATCATCACCATGGAAGATCGTAGTGTAGCCTTCACTAGCCAACCTGCCCACCGAGATTAAGTTCCTTCGAGGTCGGGAATACGACATCCTTCAGCCCCAAACGGATTCGTTTAACTTAATCTTCACTACACCTTTGCCAATAATAGCACATGGTTGATCATCACCAAGATATACCTTTCCAAGGTTTTCCGGGGACATATTTCTCGAAGAATTCTTTCGTGAAGTAGCATGAACGATGCTCCTAAAGTGCTAGCACCCAAGATTCTTCCGCTCTCCAAAGAGCATATCAATGCATCATCTCCTCCGAGGTGGAAGTAACATTTGCCTCTGCCTTCACTTTGTTTGTCCTTCGGTGCATTCTTGCACCGATTTTTGTAGTGCTGCTTCTTCCATTCCCAACACTCGATAGTTTTCGAGCTATGGAATTATTAGGATTCCTAGATTTCGACCTCCGTCCTTTTCGATCTACCTCGGTAGTCGGGCTCTACCACGTCCATTTCCTTTGGTTGAATTTCTTCCTCGACTCGTATGCAAACCGAAGAGGTTGACGATTCAATTGCCTCTACGTCTGGATCTCTTCACCGAGAACCAAATCACGAACATCGTCAAATTTCAACTTATTTGCTTCCCGACGAGCTACTCACACCGTGACAGAGTATTCCAGCCTTCTCGGGTAGTAAGACAAAAGTATCAATGCTCGTACTTCTTCATCGACTAATTTCCACCGAACTCAACCGGGTTGTAAGCTGTTGAGTTCATTGAGATGTCGAGCCTACCGACGCGCCTTCCGTCATCCGCAAATTGAACAAGCGCCTCATCAAGTGCACTTTGTTGGTGGCCGACGGCTTCTCATACATATTGGAGAGAGGCCATAAGACCGCCGTGGTCTTTTCCTTTGCTATGTTGAAAGCAACATTACGGATAACGTCAATCGAATAACTCCGGTGGCTTGTCTGCCTGTAAGATTCAATCTTCCTTCATACCTCCGGCTTCTTCCTCCCCGAGAGAGGTTGATATAGATTCTTTGATACGCATAATCCTCTATCTCGCATTTTCCAAAACCCGAAATCTGTGCCATCAAATTTCTCGAGTTTCACCCTTCCTTCATCGCGCCGTTACTCCACTAAAAATCGACTTCCTCTGATCGTTTCGACTATTTCTTGCGAGAAAATTGACAAATCACTACCAATAAATTGACATACACCTTGTTGGGAAATAACGCAATTCCCGATAAAGCCGATTTATGATAAAGCAAGGATAGAAAAATAACACAAAAATTTGATAACTAGCCGGAGTTCGGCCTTACTAACGTCTCCTGGACCAAGCCAGATCTTTTTTACCGAAAGGGGAGAAATTACACAAGTATGCTTTACAACACTCACAACTCACAACCCAATTACACCCAAGAAAATTACTCTCAATTTTCTCTCACAAAGCTTTTCTCTGCTTTTCTCTCTAAGCTTTTCTCTCAATTGGAATGAACACTTTGGATGGTTAATTCATTACAATTACACATCTATTTATAGGCAAATTCACCCCTTGAATTACTCCTTAAATTAATGGTTCCTTGAATTGCTCCTAGAATTAAGCTCCATGTTTTACTCCTTGTTTTGTTCCATGTTTTGCTCCATGTTTTACTCCTTGTTTTGTTCCATGTTTTGCTCCTTAATTTGCTCCTTAAATTAAGGAGCTTTATAACAATAATATCTAACATGATGTACAGACATCAGGCCAAATTTGCACCATTTAATTCAGCTTTTATGAAAGTGTTAAACTTCCGGAAGAATCAAGGGCTGAAAATGCAATTGTCATTATCGCAATACCACCTGTATATTAAGATTTTCACGTAAAATAATGGTAGATACCTCCAAAGACTACACTTCACATGACAGAGTCAGGGCATAGATAGCATACTCCTCAGTTCATCTCTAACCATTGATATAGAATTGTCTCAGAAAAAGAGAAAAGTTCACATGACAGAGTCAGGCCAAGGTATTCCAAATATGATGAATAGTGACTGCAAAATAATATGCAGAGAAAAGTTCTGTTAAATCGGACTCCCGAAAACATAGTAATCACAACCAAGCTTGCTGCTAGTGAATCAGAATAATTACTACAAACATACCAAAATATGCAATCTCCAAAATCTTCTTATACAATCTCCAAAATGCATTTTAATGATCATTAACATACCAAAAAAAAAAAAAACCCAAGGTCATGAGATACTAAAACTCCATATATTTTGCTTCTGGAGTAAATTATGACAAACATATGCAAGGTCTTAAAGAATTTCCTAGCATCTTATTTTTGAAAAAGTACATCAGACTACTTCAGTCACATTCTTACTGACTTTTATTTTCCCATTAATAATGACCAAAATCCAAAAGCAACTAGCACAAACAAAGGTAGTAAACAATATTCAGGCTAACTAAAGATCACAAAAAAGTTTGGAAATACTACCTAGAGTAGAAGTCATCGATAAGCTCTCTTACTTCAGACACTATCTCCAAGAAATTTCTGAAGTTTATATTGTCAATAACTTTATTCTGCAATAAGATCATAGAAATCAGATGGGGTTTAACAAGGGGCCAAAAAAAATTGATGGAAAAATAGATAAAGAAAAAGATTATAAGCCTTCAGCTCCTTGCGGTCAAATGTTGCAAGTGCACAAAATCCACCATACGTAGCAACATCTTGAGGTGCAATAACTTCATTGAACTGATTTCCCAATTCAGGATTTGTTTCCAAGAACTGCATAATGCCACAGAAAAAGGAGATAAACTCATCTCACTAAAATTATTGTCCAAGTGATTTCAGTTAACTTAAAGCATCATTCACCAAGGAGAAATCACTATTCAGGTAATGGCGCACGTAAATGAGGACCATCAATAAGTGAGGCACTATAGCATAAATAAACAAATGATATTCCACTCAATCCATGACAACAGTCCTATAAAAACTAATTCAAGCATTTTATGCAAAGATATTTATGTTCCGTCCTTAGAAATTAGAATCCAGGACAATAACTACTGAACTAGCCTTGTCTCTTATCTCTATACTTGTAACTGTTGCATTCACATTCACTGTTTAGCTCATCACTAGAACAAGACATTGATTCACAGAAAGCAAAAGGAGAAGTTAAAAATACCTGGGAAATTCAGACCAACATACCTTTTGAGCAGCAAAGTTGTACCTTTTGGACTCTAAGAGAGTCAGTCCAGTAACACAACGGAGTTTAGAGGCAGTAACTTGATCAAAGGCTTCTGCTGTTTGCTCCGCTTTGTTGACATAGCTTGGAGGTGAGTAAAATGCCCCATTTCGATGCACACCAAAATTGCCCTCACACATACGAATTATATGCCTCGATGTTGTGCAATAATCACGAATACAAACATAGCTTTTAAAAGCATCAGGTAACAAAGCCAAAATCGTTATACCCCATTCTTATGCTTTTTTTAATAAGGATTTGTATGCACAACAGCAATTATATACAAATGAAAGTTGTTAAAGCAAATACAAAGGACAATGCAAAACAATTTTTTTAAAAAAAAATCTAGACCTATTCTAGCAAAACAGCACTATACATATATCCAATATCTTTGACAGAGATGCAGAAGATTTTTGAAAACAAATTTTAAATAGTATAAAGCAAAGGCCCTGCCTCAAAATCCGGACTGTCACAAAAGTATCCAATGAACCAAACGTTGGGCGTTGGACTAATATTAAAGGAATGTGTGCTTATTTTCTTTTTTTACCACGAGGAGTTTATACTTCAACCACATAATTCATACATTGCCTTAAAACCACTAAGAAACTAAGGTTCTATTTGCTTGTACTTCTATTAAAAATGGTTTCAGACAGAAACGGTTTCAAGCAGTTTCAGGAATAAGCACATATTCAGCAAGCAGAAAATGTGCTTCATGAAACAGAAAGCACTTCTGACAATTTTTTCCTTGTCAAACGCGCTTTTAGAGGGTCCAAAAGCATAAAAAAAAACCTAAGTCATTCTCTAGTTAAGTATGACATCAGACGAACAAACCATTGTTTTCAGGATTCGTGCGTTCCACAAATTCCCTATTGCCAGCTAAATGCTTCAATACACAATATGAAACAGCTCAAAAACAGTGTAAATGGAAGGAATAAAACCCATTAACAGTGACGATAAATTAGAGCATATGACGTTGGATGAAATGATGGATCACGCAAACATTAAAACATGACAATGGTTCAATGTAAAAGCAAAACAAAAAAAGTGTTTATGTAAAAAAGGTAGGGAGAGGGGCAAAAGCAGATGTGTTGGTGGGGGACAATCCAAGGAAACTCCCCAAAAGAAAACCTAAAATAGAAAAACCCAGCAATTCAAGCAGCCCTTATAATTCACCTACAAGTGAACAAGAGAAGAGTTACCCTATAGGCATTAAGCTCGTTCTCTAGCTTCTCCTTCTTCTGCTCAGCCCTGCGATCGACTATCTCGCACCAAGCCACATTCATCTCATAATTGGGACCCAAACGCCCATTAATCCTCTGCAAGACCTCTCTTAACAACTGGGTGTTAACTCCTTTCTTAATCTCATCGTATGCATGGACAGGGTTTCCAATTGCATCGACTAATTCTGGCAGTGATTCGCTATGAACAATAGACGCGTAATCTTAGTAAGCCCAGCATAGAGGCTCGCGTAGGCATCTATGTCAAGTGGCTCGCACTCTTGCTTCTTCGCACTCAAAAGTCTCTTTGGGTTGTCGGCAGAATTTTTCCCCTCTAACCAATAAACGACGTATTTTTTCTATGTCGTCGTTGCAGTTATAATAATGTTTCTCTTTTTTGCTTAATGTTAATATTTCTCTTGAAAGTTAATGCTTTATTTATTTTTCCTAAGATCCTTGGGTTTTCTTTTGCTTGGCCTCGATGGCCTTGGAATCCCTTGAATTTTATTATATTTATTATTATTATTTTATTTGGTTTTTTATGGATTAAATAAAAAAATTAATTTTTGCTTTTTACAACATTAATTTTATATTAATTTAAAAAAAAATTATCTTGCATGGAAGCAAATATATGTGTGTATGTGTGTGATTACTAAGTATATAAAAACAACAACCTTAATTCTACAATTATATAACTATCATAAAGTTGCACAATTTGATAAAAAGTGAGGATACGTAGAATAAATAATTGTTTTGTTATTTTTTTTTTCAAGATTTGCTACTAGTATTTTTATAGTGGTAAAAGAATTACTATTAATATTCTGATAATGCTAACTAATTTTCAAAATATATATTAAAAGAATATTTTTTAATGAGTTATGTCCTGTAAATAATTTTGAACTACAATATTATATATCTTTTGAGGGGCACTTAAAACCATGAGTTTGAGTACATCATTTTTATATAATGTGTGTAAATAAAAAAAATCTATTTCCATTATGTATTATTATTATTATTATTTTGTCTAAAAATAAATAAATGTATTATTATAAGTTTATCAACCTTGAAATCACATTACAAATAATCTTACTCTTGACTCTTGACAAAAACAAAATGCTGTGGCTGTGATATTGCTTGAAAAATTGCCTACACTTGTGTTGTTAAAAGAGTAGCAATGAATTGAAAACAAAAATGATTAAAAAATAAAAATTAAATTATAAAAAATAATAATGAATAAAAAAAGGTCAAAAAGCCACAAGGATGGAGCAACTATATTCTATAATTTAATTGTTTATGAATGGTCATTGAGAATGGCTATTAGAGGAAGGTGCAGTCCAATATTGCTTAGATGCCAACAAGATCTTGATTCTCTCATGGGGTCCATTTTCATTGTCAACAATCTTGGTATCATATTGCATTTTATCCATCAACTTCTTAACCTTCACCAACATATCCACATCGTCTCTCAAAATAACACTCCCTTGTGGCCTTAAAATCCTATCCATCTCCAACAAAATATTTTCCATCTCACATCTGCAACACAAACAAAAACATCCAATTATTATTATTCCCTAATTTTATTCAAGAACTCATTTAAAAAAAAAAAGTCATATGAAATTATTGCTCCTACCTGTCTTTGTAAAGGATAAAAACTGAATCTGAATGAATAAAGTCATAAGTTCGTGGATAAGTAGACATGGCTTCACACCTACGATGTAAAAATGAAACATTTGACTTAAGTCTGTATATATGGGGACAATTTGTAGATAAAAAGAGTTAAGAACTAAGCTGCAAATACCAATTTTGATATGTTCCAATAAGTCCACGCTCATAGATGATCCCAAGTGTATCAATTTGGGCCTCAACAGGAACAACATTCATAACCCACATTGGGTCATTGATTAATGAAGCTGCAAAACCCCCCAAGTAGGAGTTCATATCAAGCAAATTGCGATACCTCCCAACCTCTGCCAATTGATAGTCCAGGACTTTGTAATAAGCTATTCTCTTCTTCCACATCTCTGTGTCTTCCCTAAAATCCTCAGCTGTAATTCCTGTTAAATGTCTACTTCTAATCCTTGGAGGGATTGAATTCAATCTCTTTGGCCATTTATTCAACTGCCCACCTGCTATTTCTTTTATCTCTTCCACTTGAGGTAGTGGGGTCAAACAGTTCTCCATTTTAGTGTACCTGTAATGATATCATGAGACTGTGTTCTTAATACTTTATTCTCAAACATGCGATTTTTTAGTTCAATGGATAAGTATAAAGAAGAAGATGAAATTGGTGAGAATTCGATCATGGTCAATGTATACATTTGAGATGGAGGTACCAACGGAGGATATGATGATTACCATGCATTATCTGTGTTTTGGGCTTGACAGAAGCTTGGTTTGTTGAAAACCTTTCTGTTCTTTTGACAATGGATATGATTAGTGGGTTTTTGCCAAATAGCAATATCACCCTTTTGCTTCAGTTTTTTCCAGCATAAGCTTCTTGCTATTGCTTCAATAGCAGACTGTTCAGCCGCAAGGTCTTTACGGGTTCTATTCCAACCTTTCCATTGTCTTTCCCAATTAATTGGTGGACCAGAAAGTATCCAATAACCACCTGGACGTAGAACTCTATCAATTTCGATTAAGTAAACTCCATCTGCATAATCAACACAACAATGTGTTTTGAATCTCAAAGTTAATCATCAACTAATTTGTAAGTAAATATGGATCTGATTGGAAATGAATAATAATAATAATTACCATATTCGCCCCAAGGAATGAGACAGCGAGAACAATGAGCCATGTCAAAAGCTGTAGCAGGGTAAGGAAGTCTATTGGATGCAAGTATTCCAATCAAGGCAGGAACACCTCTTTCGAGTGCAAATTGGACTTGGGCTTCGTGTGTGTCTCTTGGTGCAATTGACATTGTTATTATGTCCCTAGACATTAGATAGGCTCCCCAACTAGCAACCTGAAATTCATGTTTGTCAATAAAATTTATCAAACTCAACTAATTTCCAATTTCTTGTTTAACTTTTGCTCAAGGAAAGAACAACAATATTAATCAAATACTTTTTCTTTTGGTTCAATGGAAGATGAAACATTTCAATTTTCAATAAGTACATATAATTAAATCAACTTGTACAAAATTAATATAATCAAGCCTACCAGGAGTAATTAGTTAGGAGGCACATAATATTTCTAAAAAACAATTTGGTTTGGAATGATAACTTTAAGTAGATGATAGTTTCGTTATGAAAATAAGATATCTTATACAAATCACAAAGTTTTTAGGTGTTACCATCAATGAATAAACTTTGATATCAAATTAGATTTGAGTTTAATTTTATTTTAAAATATAAATTAAAATTATCTAAAGTTATATTTACATTAAAAGTGTAATATCAAATGTACGTTTTAATTAATAAATTAAAATATTAATTTATGAAAAATTGAAATAAATTAACATATTTCATCAATTTTCACAAATACGATGGTATTACACATCAACATGCAACAGCAGTATATATCACTTTCACAACTGACTATAATATTAATGGAGACCGGCAATACATCATTTTTTTTATGAAAACACCGAGTTAAGCACAATCATACAATTGAACATTTCTCTTGGGACTATATATTTTGATTTCTCTTTGAGCCACTTTCCTTCTGCTCAAAGAGCCTAAAACTTTATTCAAACCTAGAATTAATGCTTTTTTACTGATTTTTTTTTTAAAAAACACTAGTTATTGTTTAGGAAAAAAAACAAAAACAATATTTATAATACTACTTAACAAATTATGACCACAAAAATAATATATTTATGTTTAGTTTGTATATTTTAACTATTAACAAAAACCTAGTTCAATTATTTCACATTAAATATTATTAAAGATGAATTATAATCATTTGAATGTTAAATTTCATTTAATTCAACCATGTTTAATATTGTTGAAATATTTTTTTGTTAGTATAAATTTTAAAAATATTATTTTATATAATTTATCAAAAAATTATTTAAAATAATGATCCCAAATTTATATATGTTATAACCTAATGAATTTGATTCATTAGGAAATACAACTACACTAATAATTCCTATAATTTTATTTTATTTTTTGTTAATGTTATTATTATTATTTTTAGTTTTATGATTTTATATTTTTATTTTTCAATTTTAACAAATTTAATCCTTGGATTAAGATTAACTTAAAATTAAAATATGTCAAAATTGATCATGCCCTGATCACGTTAGATATTAAATTAGCACTATATATATATATATATATATATATATATATATATATATATCGGGAATATTAAGAAGTAAGAAATTCACATACTCCGCAACCAGTATCAATTGCGGTCCTTATAGAACCATCACTGAGATTGATCATCTTCGCAATATCTTCGATATAAGCATCGGCACCATTAGGAAACATAGTGCCACCACCGGGAAACCTGAACCGATCACCCTCAAAGTGGACCCAATTTTGATTCTTCTTCTCAACGGTCAACTCCCTATGAGGAACGTTCACGTACCAAACAGAGTCGCTGCTCTCCGGCCACCGAAACGGCAATCTATAGCTATGTGGTGCCGGAATTCGACATTTCAAGACCTCATTTTGCTCCGGACAATGCCTTTCTCTATAAACAAGTCTTTCCCTATCGAATTTCAAGGACCTTTGGACGTCCTCACATGGCGTGTACTCGATGAGCTCGGGGGTGCAGGGAGGGAAGTCAGGAACACGCGCATCCGAGACAACGAGGTCCTTGGCCGTGTGATGGGCTGAGAAATCAATGAGAATCGTCGTGTTTTGATGGGTATGTAGGCACGAGTCAACAGAGTGGACACGGGTGCTGTCACTGACAATAGTGTTGCCGGTGCCATAGTGTTGCCAAACTCCCAAAAGGTAAGAGATTGTACAGAGGACTGCGACCAAGGTCATGGAGTAAAGACGCGCTCTTTTGGTTTTAAATGGCAAAACACGAGTTGGGTTTGGAAAAGCCATTATCGTCGTACCCTCAAATTCATAATGAAGAAAACTAGAGACGGGTATATATATATATATACATGTCTGGTTAATTTGGAGACTGAGTGGCAAGTGAGATTTTCAATGTTGGCATCCGAGTAGTTGCCTTCTTCGCGAGGGTGATGAGAGAGGCGATCAGCTCATAAAGAAGTTGAATTCTGACATGAGAAATTAAGAGACAATGTATTATTTTATATGAATAAATAAAGAAATTTTTTATAGGTTGATAACAAAAATATTTTTAATATATTCATAAAATTTAATTTTGATAATTTAAGGGAAATTAATATTTCAAACATTGTATACTACTTTGTCTTTATTGTAAGCTTTATAATTTTTAATAAAATTACGAAAAACAAAAATCACTTAAATTATAACCATAAAAATAATATCTCCATAATACTAAACGGATTTCAAATAAATGACGTTAACATTGAATAAATTTAAATATGTCTAGTTCAATTTAAACAACATCTAATTAAATAATATTTAAAATAAAAAAATTTAAATAATAAAAATAAACATAAATGGTATTATTTTTGTGATTATAAATTTTAAAGGTATTATTTTTATTTTATTTTTTATTAGGAGCAATAATATTATCATAATTTTTGAATCTAATTATATCATTTAAAATCATTTTATAAATTCAATTAATATAAAATAATATTTGACATTAAAAAATTATAATAATAAAATAAACAATTATATATTATTATTATCATAATAAAAAAAATTAAATTATAACGTTATCCCGGCTTTCTTAAGTAGACTAAATTTAATATACTACAAGCAGTATGTGTATGCATGACTTTCTTCTTATTATCTGCCCTTTGGCTTGAAGCCTGGAACAAGCTATTTTAATTTATTATTATTTGAGAGAAACATTATCATAACTAATTTAAATTTAGTTAGTTTATTTGTATATACACTTTGACGCTCTTTATAAACAAAAAAATCGATTACAAAACGTTTGACTCTAATTTACACATAAATAATTGCGTGCAAGTTTGCCTGATATTAGCTTTTGCAATTATCTCATCAATTACATAAAACAAATAAATGATAAAATAATATACTTTCTTAAAATTAATAAATTATATTATGAGATAATATTACATGTATCAAATTTACACCTATGAATAAATTTAATATAATAAAATGTCTTATTACATGCGATTATTATAAATTTGTATGTAAAAATTTCGTATAAAGAATTTTTTTTAAATATATCGTAAATTTATAAATATATTAATTATGATAAATTATATGACAAAATGATTTTCTCAAATTTTTTTAAAAATGATAAATTAATATTTGAAATAAAAAACTATTTTATTTTGATAAAAGTAATATTACATGCAATACCATAAATAATAATATGAGTGAAACAAATATGTTAAGTATTTATATTCTCCTAAAATATAGCCCGGAAACACTGCAAAATCAGTCTAGATATAACCATTTTTGCTCTGACTATAAATTTAGAGAGAAATGATAACGAAAAGGAATAGAACCCACCTGAGGAACTCAAATCTCAGGTAATTCCTCATGAAGAAGACAAGAAGAATAAAAGTAATTAAATTGGTACTGAAAAAATAAGAATAATAGTAAAAGGATAAGAACAAGGAGGTAGGCACTATGCAATCCATGAGCAACCACTTACTGCAGGTCATACCTATAACCGTATAACTACAAAGTTGACTCTGGCTACTGGTAATTATTTACTTTTCTTTAAATTTAAACCTTATATGATAGTATAAATTTATTAATAAAAAATAATATTTTAATCTTAAATTATAAATCTACACTTTAATTTAAGAATAATGTTACTTGTTGATTAATTACTTAATTACAATACGTTGATAAAACTTATAAAAATTATGAATATCTCTATTCATTATATTAGATTTAAAAGTTTATAATTTTTATGGTATTAAAGTTTTACTTGATTGTGTCAAAAAAAATTAACCTCAACTCACATAAAAAAATTGAAATGGACTTTATAAAAATAAAAAAATACAAGTATTTCAAATAGAATAAAATAGGTTAAAAATATAATATAATACACTTTATAAAATTTAAAAGCTTATAATTCTTACCGTATCAAAGGTTAATTGGGTAAAAAAAATTGAACATTGTTAAACATAAAAATAATTCAAATGGGCTTTATAAAAATAAAATAAAAATACAAGTATTTCAAATAGAATAAAATATATAATAAAATAAGTTAAAAATATAATGTGATAGACTTTATAAGATATATAAACCCACATTTTTTTTAAGAAAAATATTAAAAGTAATGTCTCATATTAATTAAATACAATGTTATGATAAAGTCTATAAAGATGATGTATATCTTCTCACATTGTTGTGTTAATATTTTGGAATTAAAAACCTATAATTCTTTTAGATTTTGATATGGTATCAAAGTTTATTTAAATTAAACAAAAACTTTTGGAAGTCAACCAAAAAAATTAAAATAGATATTATAAAACTAAAAACAAACAAATAATCTAAATATAATATAATATGAAGTGATAGATTTTATAAAAGATAAACACTTATATTTTTGAGAAAAAAAATGTCAATAATAACTTATGATGTTTATTAATTACAATAATATAATAGAGTTTATAATTATTTGAGTTTCTTTGCATCTTAAAGTAATATTTTAATATTAAAAAATTTATAATTTTTATAAATTTTAACTAATTAAATTTGATAAATAAAAATAATAACAATCATGACATGATAACAAAAATCAGCTGGTTGTTAAATTTATTGATTTGTTAGTCAGTGATTTTGGTTTTTAAGGAAATAAATTTTTTTTTTCTGGATACCAATTAAAAGAGAAGATGGCCAGCTATATAGTTGCGACATATTCTTAAAATAAAAAATAAAAAAGTATGACAATACGACACTGTCACATTTTTATTACAGCTATTATTTCATTTATTTGACAAAATATACGAATCAATAACAATCCATCTGTCTCAAGAAAATAAAGTAATCGATTGAAAAGCAAACAAAATGTTTTGTATGATATAATTTTGAAGTGGAACGATATTTTATTATAAATAGTAACGCAGGTAGATCCTCTAATTAATGAGGATGTACCAAATTTGTGGATAGCCGTTATTTACTATTCATTCATTGGGGGAGTCTATGGTCAATTTTTTTTATTTTATTTTTTTCTATCTTTCTCTTAAACAAAACCATTTTTTTTTTATTTTTTATATTTTATGTCTCATTTTGTATGCCAATACATGTCATACCGATTATCGACATAAACGTGAATCAAAGTGACGAGAACTTTTGATTTGTCGTCTTTTATATCAACAGTACGATCAAAAAGAAAAGTATTAAATATATTATTTTATTATTTTATTTATTTTAAATTTATATAAAAATAATTTTTTATTTATTTATATATACTACTGAAATACACACAAAAAAAAATCATAATATTTTATTAGTTTTCCATCTGCAATTAAAATTAAAAAAATAAATTCTAAACATATTTAAAATTCAATATTCGCCAACTTTCTCACCAAATATTAGATAATAAATCTCAGGGAATTGAAATCCATACATCAATAAACATGAATATCGGTTAATTACTAAAATTTTCAATAATTTATAATAAAATAAAAATACTACATAAATTTAATAATATAATTAAATTAATTTTGCTTATGTCTCTAGAATTGTTAATTATCTTTAAATTTATACAAATTATTTACAACAATTACAATTGAAAATGAATATATTACTATTATATATCTATATAAAAATAAATTGATTTTTTGAATTGTTATTCGAATAAAACGTTAGCAAATTATTTGATTTAATTTTTAAATTAAATATAATTCATTTAATTAAAATAAATAATATAATTTAAATTATTTAACCATATCTAATTATAAATCATGAGTACACGAGAGATAGATAGAGGTAGAATAAGAATAGAAGACGCTTAAAATCAAACCCAAAATCGCCGACGTCAAGGTAGGACAACGGATTAGAACTCAGAGAACCCTTATAAGCGAGTTGAGATCCCAAAAGAAAGTGAGTATTTCATCTTCGAGGTTATTATGTGAAAAGTTTAATAATATACAAGAGGTTAAAATAACTGAGTATTCTTCTTTTGAGTTGATTACTCGGAAATTAATGTGGCCGGTAAGGTTTAGATTTAAGTGTTTTAGAACACAACCGATAAGATTCGTAAGAGAAATGATTACATACTTGAGTTTCCTTAAATTCCCAAGAACAACATAAGGGCCACTAGCTTTTTACCAAAAAAATTAGAGGTAGTGAGCTCAGTGATGATACAAGATCGGAAAGTGATTAAATAGAAGCAACTAAGCAGTCGAGGAACTGAAGAGTAGAAAAGAGAAGTTACAGCGAGTGATATTGTCGCGGAGTAGAGATTTTGGTGAAGAAGATGAACAGTTGAATTTATATGTATATTTTTTTTAATTTTTTATTTTTAACGGAATACAAGGATGAAGAATTGATGGAATTATTATATAAATGAAATTTTATTTTAATTTGTTGGTATATATATTTATATTTATAATTATATATCCAAATAAATATTATATAAATTACAGAAAATCTTATTAGGATAATATTATATTTAAAATTAATTATTTATAATAATTTTATTAAAGAGATAAAGTTATATTATGCATTGAAGATAAATATAATTGATAAATGAGTTTATAATTAAATATAATTATATGAATTTTATTATACATTTAATAATATTTCGTAAAATTTATTACAAATTTATAATAAAATAAGATTTTTATGAAGATAAATTTAGTTAAATGAAAGTTGACTTGTATATTAACTTTGGATGAGCTGTAGCCCATAGATTGAACTTAAACTGATTGTTGTTTTGATGAGCCCCGCACAAACAATCAACTAGCTAGCTAGCTAGGCATGCATTATTGTAAAACCGTGCATGTGCTTTAGTTATTTGCATGACACGAAACTGTTGACTCTGTGTATATTATAATTAATATTAAGCACTGATATACGTACAACGAAATTTATGTAACACAAATTTGGGTTATAGGTTTAGATGACCATATAATCTATATTAGTTAAAAATCATATTTAATCCTTTCAACTTGCTGTTTTATAAAATATGAATATATAATACTCTTATATTTAGTTTTTTTTTTAATTTGCTAATGACTTATATTTAAGTTAATTAAATTTCAAATAATTAATTAACTAGTGAGCGTCCAACTGGATTATAAATAATGTAAGGATTTAACCCTGTCTATTTTTCATACAAATTTTGATTTTTTATAGGTATTTTGAAAAGAAAGAAAAAACATATTTCACATGTTTTATGTACAAGAGTGTATTTCATTTGTTTTGTTTTCAACGTTACAATGTATATTATCAATATACAATATATATGGACAAAATTAATTGAAAATATAATATTATTGTAAAAAAGTATCCAATTCTATTAAAGTATTTATAGTGTAGTCATGACACAAATGATTGGACATCAAAAATGACATGGGATAAATTATACTCTTTATATATACTATTCTTTTAAAATAAAATATACGAAAAATATTATTCGTACTTTAATTTTTGTTAATAATTATTGAAATTATGTAATTTCATCTTGAATAAAAGACTTAAGTATTTATATTTAACGATAAAAATTATAAAAATAACATGTTTAATAATTAAAATATAATATTTAAAAAAATATTTAATGGAATTCATTTAAATTATTGCAAACATACAAGCAACATCACAATATGCATGTTGAAAAATATAAAGATAAAATTGTACGGTTTAAAACTAATAAAAATTTTCTAACACAACGAAAACAATAGCTAGGTTTAGTAAAATTAATTTGAGACTTTCTATGGTTTTTATTTTTAGTGTATTTTTTTCAAATCACTTTTCAATTCAAACGTTTTTTATATAAGTTTGAGACAAATGTCACATCAATTTATTAATTATTATTGTTATGGTTAGTTTTTTAAAAAAAAAATACAACACAAGTTCGAATCATCAATCTTTAAGTATTTAAAAAATTATATTTTATTTATTTATTTATTAACTGCATTTCAAAAAGAAAAATTTAACAAAAATAATTATTGAAGCAATTTTTTAAATAAAAGATTTAAAAAAATAAAAAACATAAAAATTGATCATTTAAATTTTTGATGTTATTTTTTAATAAAATTAATAGAAAAAATTATCATACAAAAAACTAATACATATAAATGTTATATTTTGAAAAAGTTTGTGAACTTCTGCTATTGTCCCCCATACAAACATTTAGGTGTTTTTATTAAATTGATTCAAAAATGGTTAATTAAACAATATCATTTCATTGGTTAAAATTTCTTGTTTACTTTTTAACATTAATACTCTATCTTGAGTGATAAGTATAATACGTTTGGATGCACTACTTATAAAAGTAGATTTATAAGTAATAGTTTTAGTTATAAGTGGTTTTAAATAAAAAAAATTGCAAAAAAAAAAAATTTGTTATGATTTGACAACAAATATTAAAATTGTTTTTATACTTGTAATACTAAAATAATCTTCCAAAATTAATAAGTTTCTTGATTACTTTTGAATATTAATACACGATCCTGAGTGATAAGTATAATATGTTTTGGATACTTATAAAAGTGGATTTATAAGTAATAGCTTTAGTTAAAAGTGGTTTTAAATAAAATAATTTATAAAAAATATATATAAACAAGAAAACCCTTGTTATGATTTGACAATAAATATTAAAATTGTTTTTATTCTTGTAATACTAAAATAATCTTCCAAAATTAATAAGTTTTTACTTTTTTTTATTCGTTGTTATCTTGAAAATATTAATTATAAATTAAGGTTATAATTTTGAAAGAATATTAGTAGTTGTTGGTGGGTGTTAGATAATGATACGCAACTTATTTAATTGTATAAAAAATATAAGTTTTAAGTTTTAATTATAAGTATATAAATAATATAATTATTGAAAAAAGTAATTATCTCACACAATTAAGAAAATTTATTTTTTAAATTTTTTGAGAAACTACTAAAAGTACTTAAATAATTGATTACACAATAATTAAAATACCTTTTAACAATTTTTTATCATGTTTCCCAAAGCCCTGGTACTTTTCTCGTACGGTAACATTTTGAATTTATGAATCTCGGTAAGATTGGTAAATTTAGATTATTTTTTATTTTTTATTTATATCTTGAAGTGAGATATATAAAATACTTATATTAGAATATCAATATATATTTTGATAAATATTAATAATAATTTATACTTTTAAATTAACCAAATTCATTCATATTATTATTAAAATCTATATAATAATTTAAAAAATATATATATATATATATATTATATGTCTTGGTTAAAAAAAGGAAAAGAAAAAAGAAATGAAAAAAATAAGAGAAGTTCAAACTTACTTAGCCCATATCCATGTTAAGAAAACACCATTAGATTATGCAAGAAAAATAGGACACGCAGTCTTGCTTTAATTATTTAACTCCAAAAGAAACCTTCACTTGTCACTTTTTAGATTTTAAATTTAAAAAATATATAATAAATTCTTGTTTGTATTTTTATAATTCATAATTTTTTTATATCTACAAAATCTTTTGTATATATATAGAATACTTTATTGTTTTTTATTATTACAATAATGCATGTTTAATATATATATTTTTAACTAAATAATATAATTATTTTTGTATATACAGTTCTATTTTTAACTTCCTCAAGAAAAAATTATTTTATTTTTTTTACGACATAAAACAATATATAATTTTTACCAAAATATATATATATTTGAAAAATATATGTTATTTTATGTTACAAGAAAAGCAATATATGTTTTATTTTAAATGATTAAAATAAAATTATGTAAATAAGTTGATCATATATACATTATAATTAATTTAATATCAAATAAAAATACATTTATATAATAATAATTTATAATTATAAATATTTTTATCTAAATATTATAGTTATACAATATTAGTATATATAAAATAAATAAATCATAACGATGGATTAGTTTTAAAACTATGCTTAAAAATATATTTAAATTTTAAAATTTTTGCTTTAAGTATTATAAACTCATCATTTTTTTAATAGATAAAATTAATTCTAAGAGACTAATAACATTAGGTTATTATGTTAATGATAATTAAAATAGATAAAATTAGTTCTAAGAGACTAATAACATTAGGTTATTGTGTTAATGATAATTAAAATTAGTTGATTAAAGTGTAAGTTAATTAAAATATCCTAACGTTATTTTCTTTACTAACTAACCAACAAATTAAATAAAGTAAAAAGTAGATTAAAAAATTAAAAGAAAAAACGAAATAGAATATATAGTAAACTATTTTTTATGCTTTCAATTTCTTACGTTTTTTTTTATTTTTTAATTATATTAGATTGATTTAATTTCAATAACATATTTATAACATATTATGTTATCAAAAATTGAAAAAATAAAATTTACAATGAAATTGCTTTAAAAAAATAACATAACTTATTTCAATTTTTGGAGCTAAATTACACCAAAATAGAGAAGAAAAATTGTTGGAAAAATTTGAAAGAATTTAATTTTTTTAAAATTATAAAAAATAACACTCATAAAACTTATAATAACAAAAATAGCACCTAATAGTATTAAATAAATTTCAATTATATTGCATATTAATCGGGTTTGAAAGAATATAATTTAATTTGAACGAAATCTAATTGTACTATATTTAAAGTGAAATGATATATTAATACTTTTTTTAATAGTGAAAATATACGAGGTGAACATAAATAATGTTATTTTATGGTTATAAGTTTTAAGAGTATTACTTTTATTATTTTATTAATTTTTTATCTCAAAAATATATTTTAAGAATAATATCATATACTTATAGCAAGTGTTCACTATTAATTTTTATCAAAATTATAAAAATAGGACTAATTATGTGATTATGGTTCAAGTAGTTATGTAACTCTTTGATAACGATACTTTTTTAATCATATAATTTTTAAAAAGAATTAATTTAATCCAATTTTTTTAAAAATTATATTTTTTTAATGATAAAATTGGATTTTTATTAAAAATAACATTAAAAATCAAAAAAGATACATTTTTCTACTTTGTTCATAAATAAAACTAATTTATATATATATTTAAGTATCTTTTGATCTCTATGTTTTTCTACATTAAAAACATTATTTTTTTATCTTCTAATTTGTAAATTTAAATAATTATAAAATAAAAATTAAATTTAAAGTATTAATATAAATAAATTAGAAATATATAAATAAAATAAGTTTAGATAGAAAAAGTTTACATAATGATAATAATAAGACAATAAAGTGATTAAAAGGAGATAAAATAAGATAAATTAAAATGGAAGATAAAAATTAATATTTTTTAAAATTAAAATATTTTTTTTATTTTTAAGAAAAATATTATTTTTAAAAAATGAACTTATTGAACTATCTTTTTAAAAACTATATTACTAAACCTAATTACTTAAAAGAAATACTAAATTACTCTAATCAAATAGCTAAAAGAATATTTAGATACTAATCACACCTCTATAATTTGTGAATTATGAAACTTAAAGTCGATCCACCTACAAATTTTAAAACTATAATATTTTTTTAATAATTATAAAATGTATGGTGTTATACACCTTTACCATATTCATATAACTTGAGATTTATATTAAGATATATAATAATTTTTTTCATAATTATATATTTAAAAAAATAGGATAATTATAATTAATAAAAGTAAAAATATGACAAGTATAAGATAAGGATGTTGTTGGTGTTTGGATAAGAACATCTACCGCGTTCCACTCCATCAACCTCAAAATTTGAGATTTCTCTCTTTACCCTCAAAGCTCAATGATTATTTTTCTTTCTCATGCTTAAAGTTCAAACGTCATTAGAAAAAGATTCGAGTTTCATACTTTTCATGGTCGACCTCTCTCTCCTTTTCCAATTATCAAAAGTCTCGCTATCTGGTTTCAGGGTCTTCGTTTTGTCCAGCTGGTTCGAATTCAGAGTCGAAACTCAAAAGCTTAGGTTTAAGTTCCTGCAAATTTAATTTTTTTTTAAAGAATTGGGCTTCTGAGTCGGTAAAATCCCATGCCCTTGAAATCAATTTCGGGGTTGTTTGATATCATTATCCTCGAATCTCGGTCCCAGGAAGTGTACAAGTTCAGGTTCGAAGTTGAAGAATTAAGAGAAGAGTTTAGAATTTAATTCTGTGTTATCAATCAATTTCCAAATGGGAGCTAATGTATCAAGTGGCATTTCGGAAACAGATTGTTGTGTAAAGCCAAGGCTTGGGGATATACCAGAGAGCTGTGTGGCACTAGTTTTGATTTATATGGACCCACCAGATATTTGTAAATTGGCAAGCTTGAACAGAGCTTTTCATGCAGCTTCTTCTGCAGATTTCATATGGGAGTCCAAACTGCCTTCGAATTATCGATTTTTCATTGAACGAGTGCTAGGTGAGAAGACTGTTTTTGACAATTTGAGAAAGAGGGATATTTATGCCAGGCTTTGTAGACCTACTACTTTTGATGGAGGCGCCAAGGTATAACTCTTTTTCCTAATTTTACATCAATGGACAAAGCTTCATTCTAGACCTCATTGACAAATTTTTTATTTTTTTTATGAGATATGATTCTCTTTTGCTGTTGATGTTTTTGTTTTCTTTAATTTCTTTCATTATCTCCTTCCCTGTTTTGGGCTTCATATAGGAGATTTGGCTGGATAAAAATACGGGTCGGGTTTGTATGTCTATTTCTTCCAAGGCGTTAAAGATTATGGGTATTGATGATCGGAGATACTGGAACTTCGTTTCATCTGAAGAATCAAGGTAAGCCTAGTATAAATTTGCTCGCAGGCTTCTTTCTTATTTTTTCTTCTATTATTGTTATATTTGTGCAGTGATTTTCTGTCATACACGTAATCTCAACCATGCGATATATTGATTGGGAAAAAACATTTCTATAGCCAGGTGGATAAGTACACAGTGTATTTTGATAGTTTTAAAAACATATTTATTAGTGCCTATATAAAATAATATTCTTTTATATATAAGTAAATACATGCATTAACAGTGATTCTTTGTAAATAAAAATATATATTATTCATACTTATATAAAATAAGTAAGCAAATATATTCTTGTAAAGGAATCAGTAAAAATTATTCATGTTATTAAATTTATATTAAAGCCTATTGCAAATTGAGATTTTTTTTTTATTTTAAAGATCAATTTTCTTTTGGTGCTTTAGTTTCAATGTTTTTTTTTTTTACACCTCTTGGCTAAACTCGAGGTGTGTTTTTTTTTATTCAATATTTATAAAAGTATTATTAATCATTATTTTAAAAATTTTAAGTAAGAATTAATTCGACAGTAAACTTTTAATATAATATTAAAAATAGATCCATTATATTTATACTTAATAAATTTAATTGTTGAATTATAAGTGTTTGATTAAAAATTTATAAAGTATTATTAATCATTGTTTTAAAAATTTTACTAATTTAATCATAAATTTTAAATATAATATTAAAAGTGTCATAATATTACTTAAAATTAAATTATAAATATTTAATTTATATGATTAATAAAATATTATTAATCATTATTCCAATAAGTTAAGCAATCAATTGAGAGAGTTTAAATAATATCATTATCCTTTTTCAATATATCAGATTCCAGAAAGTTGCTTATCTTCAACAAACCTGGTGGTTTGAAGTGAGAGGAGAGATTGAGTTCCAATTTCCCGCTGGCAGCTATAACCTCTTCTTCAGACTCCAACTAGGCAGGTCAACAAGGAGATTGGGGCGGCGGGTTTGCAATTGTGAACATGTTCATGGCTGGGATATCAAACCTGTTAAATTTCAGCTAACAACTTGTGACGGTCAGCGAGTTGTATCTCACTATTACTTGGACAATACAGGAAATTGGGATACCTACCATGTCGGAGATTTTTCTGTCAAGAATTCGAATTCTTCGACGAGTATCAAGTTCTCAATGACACAGATTGATTGCACTCACACCAAAGGTGGTATCTCTGTAGATTCTGTATTGATATACCCAACCAATAGTGTTGTAAAAGTGACTAGAACGTTATTGTAGGCAGTGAGCAGATGACAGTTTAAGCAAGGACAGTTGAGGAATGAATATTTATGGTTTGTGAATCCTCACAAGTTTTCTGGTTTTATTATTTCTTTCGCCCAAAACAGCAAAACATTGATGTATTTGTACCAATTTTGACACTGTTTTGTTATGTATTAAAAAACTTCTCTGCTTCTTTTCAGTTCATTGATTATTAAAGAAAAAATTATAATAGAAGTAAATTAATAATAAATATTTTGTAACGAAAAAAAAAATAAAATTTTAAGTAAATAAATAATATATAATATTTATATGAAACAGAAAAAAATAATATATAAGTAACGGTAAATAATTATTTTATATTAAATAATATTTATAGAATCTTATTATAAATTAATTTAAAATAATAATAATAAATCATAAAATAATTATAAGATATTGATATAATTAATATATAACTTAAAAATAAAATATAAAATATATAAATTATAATTTATGATTAGCTTGAGTTTAAATACAATTAAATTTATAAAATAAATTTAAAAATATTAAATTTTTAGATATTTATTATAATAGGTTATATAATTTTAAAAAATAGAATTGTAATACAATTTCTATCGTTATTAATATAAAATATACATCTTATTTTTCATTCCTTATTTCTATTTTATTGTCTTCGTTATTATTTTTAATAACGTAATCTCCGGGATAATTTATCCCATAAAAAAAAATTGAGAACCCTAATTTGTTGTTTATCATTAGATGAAGCTTTAGATGAAGCTTTGCTGAAGACTATCCCTTCTTTCTTATAGAAAAGAAAGGCAATGAAGATTCTGCTTTAGTGTTTTTTGATTTTTGAGCATTGAGAATATTGGGCATTATGTTAAGTGCTACTACTTTTCGCGATTGAGTTTCTTCTACCATGCTTTTTTCATGATTGTTTGTTTTTGTTTGTTTAAATAAGCTATCATTATAACCTCTAATTAATCTTATTATAATATTTATAATATTGAGAATTAAAAATATAAACTATTTTATATTATAATTCTCAATCTATTTTTATTCGTTTACAAATAATAGATCTATTTTAATCCCTTAACTATCAAAATTTTAAGAGAATTAATCTAAATATCAACTTTTGTTATATTTAACTAAAAATAAACTTTAACATTTATTTTCTTGCATGTCACTTGCACATGTTTATAAGATAATATTAAAAATCTAATTTTAAAACTTAATTGTATCTATCATTTTGAAAACCTATGTAAATAAATATTTACAAGTCTCATTTGTTTTATACACGCTATTACAAAAAGTGGTATCAAAATCGATTAAAAATTGACTTTAAATTAAATGACTTAAAATTTAAAGTCGGTTCAACATATGAATGGAATTTATGTTTTCAATTTTTTTTACAAAATTTACTAATTTTCTATTATATTCAAATTAAAATATGTATTCTATCACTAAATAATAGTAGGAAAAAAGAAATTTGTTTAACAAATAGTTTAAATAATACAAATAATTGAAAAATAAAATATTAATTAATAGCAAAAAATTACTATGGTATTGTTATATGTTATTTAAGATTATCATATTCTTTTTCTGATGTTATAATATAAAAATTTATACACATAATAACAGAAAAAATATAAATAATAAATACGTAGAATTAATAGAAATACTTACAAGAGTAAACGAAGGAAATGAAGAAAAAATGGTGTTTTGTAAGTGAGAAATGGGTATACAAATTTTGAGTATTTTGTTAAAAAAAATAGGGGATCTAAAAGATTAGTTAGAGAGGAAAAAAACACATTAATCGATGTTGAAATTGGTGGTCGTAGTTGGGCCAAAAAATGAGAAAGAGCGGAGAAGAAGTTGAGAAGGTTTTAGGTTTTTGAAAGTTAAGCAGCACTTGAAATAGTTTATGTCTAGGGAAAAAAGAAGAGAAAATAATTTATCCACGTGTGTAGCGTCGATTCTATGTGTCAACCGACCCTACGTCCTACGTGGATAACATCGATTTTACACCAAACCGATTTTAAATTCATTATAAGACATTTTTCTTAAAAACTGATTTTACATATTGACTTAAATACCTCCTTTCATAATAGTTATAAAAATCAATTAACTAGACAATATCAAAGTAAAATAGGAAGATATGACTTAATCATTAAAAAATTGATCTTATTGGTTTCTCTACTACACCTAATTTTATTTATTTATTTCTTTGTGATAAGCATTTTTTGATTTAATGATTAATGATTAAGTAAATAATTCTAATTCATATGAAATGAGTATGTATATAAGAATTCGTATATGAAGCAACCAATAGATGGCATTCTAATTTTATGACTGAGTATATTAAATAATGAGTTTTGGAACACAAAAAAAATGTTATGACACTTTTTTTTATTTTAATTTTTTGTGTGTTTTTGAAATAAAATAATAAAATATTAATGTTGAAAAGTTTAATTGTGTTTTTATTCTTAAGTTATAGTTACGTGAAAATCACGTATAAAAAATAACAAAAGTTTGCCTTTAGATTTAATAAAAAATTTATAGTTAGATTAATCAAATTATTACTTTTATATTTTAAGGATTAAAATGAATGCAATTGATGAAGAATGATAATAGATGGATAGTTTATGCATTTAATCCTAAAAGGATAGCTTCTTATTTTTTTCAATTATAATTCCATGTTTTGTTTAAATGTAAATATTGAATATTAAAGATTTAACTTTTTAATTATCAATAAATTTGTAAATTTTTGATACGTAACTCGTTTAAATATATAAAATATTTAGAGTTTGAATCTTAATTAAAATATAAATAATGTAGTTATTAAAAAAATAAAAAATTAGTCATGAGATAAAATAATTTATAATCTTATCTCAAGTTTATCGTAAAACAATTTATTAAACGATTATTGATTGGACATGAATTATATGTAATAAATATACAAGTATATATAATGTAACAAATAATATAATGATAAAAAATATCGTTTATACGGAGATTGTGTTATTAGAAACTAATTTTTAAAACTAAAATAAATAAATTTTTTATTTTGTGTTTTTATGTTTTAAGAAAGAAAAATAAAAAAACTAAAAATAAATAATAATTAATTAAATCAATTTTGCTAAATAATAATATATATGAGAAAATATCTAATAATACTTAATCCCTAATTTTCTAAACTTGTGAATTACTAAAATTCCTTAATATAATTATCAATCAATTATACAATCAATTGAATTTAATCTAGCATTTATTCTTCTCTCAAGTAAACTACACACTATATAATAATTAACTTAATCACACTCTTATGTCAATTAAATCGTATAATACTCGTTAAGTTTATCAATTATGAATTACACGTAATAATCATACATTTATACCTAAAAATCATGCATGTTATTTAATCAATACAAACAACTAAATAATTCTCTCAAATATATTTAATTACCTTTATACATCAATTGTTGGTTAAACAATTAATAGCATAAAAATCAAATTAAATAATATAATTAAATTAAAATCATAAATGAGGTAAAATATTATATTATCACATGTTAAAATTTGGGTTTATAAGATCTCTAGATTAATAAAATAACTAGACATAAATTTGTTCATAAAGCTCATATTTTTCATAAAAAAATATAAAAATTGATAAAAAAAAGAAGAAATACAATCAATCTCTTGAATTGTAGTACCAATCTTCTCTTAAATCTCCAACAAAACTATATATTCTTTTGATTTTTTCTCTTATGGGCTCAAAAAATTGATAAAAACTATATTAATTTAGGCTCATTAGGGTTTATGGGACAATTAGAGGGTTAAATTAAGTTCACATGGAATTTGGATCGTCATATCAACTTCAGATTAAAAGTTGAGATGAAAAAGGCAAAATTAACAGTGCTAGTAAATAGGAGCATGACATGTGGCACACAGGTTTTACTGGATGAATAAAGACACGACACGTGGCATGGGAGGACTGGTATGGTAAACACATATTGAGTTCGTGCCACATGATGCGAAATGATTTGTGGTTTTGGATGGTGTGACACAACGGTTGAAGGAATGGACGAATAGATTTATGACATATGGCAAGGCCCTTGATACAAATAAGGCCTAAATAATATATTTTGTTAAATACTATTTAAGATTTTTTCTTAAGGGATGATCAAATATATTCTAAAACATGGTAGATATCATCAACTCGCACAACTAGTTATAAATTTTTTCTTGATAAGAGTGCCAAAATCAATGTGTATAAAAATTTAAATCAATCCAATCAAAATTAACAAGTATATCATATGATTAATGTAAGTATCTTAAAGAACATGTTACATTCCTTATCCTAGTCATGATAACCAATTTTTATCGTTAAGTTCGTATGTTTTATATCAAGCATGCATGCATTTAGTTTTCATATATTTATCAATTTCTACCAAAATCATGATTAAAAACATTCTAAAAATAAAACAATTCCTAAAAACTAAAAACGTATACTAAACATTAAAGTAGAGAATGAAGTTTCCCCCCTCCCAAACTTTGCACCTTGTCCCCAGTGTGAATATATAAATATGAAAAAGGAAAAGGAAAAAAAAACTCACTTAGTTTTGGCACACTACATCTATCGTCAAAATACTTAATCTTGTTGCATCATTGCTCTCTCTATTAATCCACCTATAAAACAAAAATAATAAAAATATTAGTCAAATAACGATGGGTTGCCTTTCAACCAGTATCACATTTAGCGTTCTTGATTAGACGGTCATATCAACTCTTAAGATACATCCATTTATATCCATATACTTTTGAGTTTGGATTTGTTCAATAATTCTTTATGTTTTGGTTTGAAAACAAAATGCTCAATTCTTTTATCATACCATTTTTTTTTATTTTTGTACTTTTTGGCATTCTTATTTGCATTTCACCATAACTCATCTACTTTATGTATTTCTAACATCTTTTTCACCTCTCTATTGGACTCTTTTGCTTGCCCACTTGATTTGGGATGGTAGAATAAGTGTATGAGGTCTGAACTTGGTGACCCTTCAATAGATGATTTGAGCGATGAGCTTATCTCAAGACATTCCACAAACCTATTTGATACACAAATCAGAGGCGTGTCCTCCAAAAAGTTTACATAGTTCACAATATCAACATTTGATTCCATACTTTCATAGTTAAAATAAGTTTAGTTGGTTTTTGGTGAGTTTATGTCCTTGTTTATAGCATCATGTGTTAAAGTCTTAAGTGTGAGTAACTCAACAGATTCTTTTTAAGTTATCATCACAATCAATAACATTTGTCCTTAAGCATTCATTAATATTATCAATATCAAGGGGTTCAGATGCTTTAAAAACTTTAAATGTCACTTGTTCATCTTGCATTCTAATTATAAGCTCACCTTTATGTACATCAATGATAGCTTAGTCAGTTGCTAAGAATGGACGACTAAGAATGATAGGAATGTTATGGTTCTCTTCCATGTCTAGTATAATGAAATCCGATGGAAAGATAAACTTGTTTACTTTTACTAGCATATTTTCTACCATATCTTGAGGTCTCTTAATTGATCTATCCACGTGACCTGTCCAATCAGCCCCCTACTTGTGTGGCGTCCACATGAAATTTTTAATTAATCATGTGTTAAAAATTCATAAAAATTCCTAGAAAATCTTTAAAAAAAATTAAAAATATATTTTCATCATTTTTCAATAGAAAGTTTATATTTTAATAACTTTAACCCCAAAAATACTACTTATTTAATAAAATGAGTAAATATTAAGTAAAAAAATAAACTAATGATTCTATTTTCATAAAGTCATTAATTATCTTTGTATGGATAATGATAGAAGCTATATTTTCTAATTATATTTTGTCATATTATTTATGTATAAAAGTTATCTATCTCATTTAATCAATACATGTATCAATAGGAATGGACATGGAGATGAACGAGAACGATTATTTTAATAATCATAAGTACCTCGCATCAATACATTTGGGTAATTACCATTAGTTATTAGTAGATAACAGTTTTTTCATGGTCTAACTATGCTTATTTTTTTAATATTTATTCAAAAATATATTTACTTTATAAATAAAATGTTAATATAAATCTTACTATCCTATATTATTTAAAATATTGACATAAATTTTTAGTTTTTAAGCATCTAACACAACATTGAGTCTTTTAGGTTCTACAATTATATGATTTATATACTTTAGTCTTCTAACTATTAAGACGAGCTTATTTAATTTGTAATTTAAATAAATAATCAATTAAGTCAAAAAAATTAAAAATTAAAATTATTTTCAAAAATAAAATAAAAAATATATATTTTATTAATAAAAAATAAGAAAAAAATGAAGAAAATATTACAAGCTACCCTCTTTTCTTCTTTTTTTTCTTTTCTTCCATCTCTACTATTTTTATCTCTTTCTCTCCGTTTGACTCATTATTCCTATGGGAGAGAGAAAGGAAAATGAATAGAATAAGTATAAAGTACGAGGGAGACAAAAAGTAGAATGAGAGAGAATAAAAGAGGTGATTGTTAGCATTTTTTATCAATAAAATATATAATTTTTATTTTACCTTTAAAAAAACTATAAGTTTTGAAAATTTTGACTTATTTTATAATACTTTTAAATTATATGATAAATGGAACTCACTTAAAAAGTTTTAAGATTAAAGTGTATAAATTACCTAATTATAATACTATAATGATCACGTATTATATTTAAGACATGTTTCTAAGTAAAAAAAATATAAAAATAAGAATAAATAAAATTAAGTCTAACTATTTCAATTATTGTGTGTTATATTATTAAAATTGTTTTTTTCTATGTAATTATATATATAATAATATCAATATATGTTATATTTCGGTTAAACACAACTTCAATATTATAATAACCATCTACGTCATGTTATAGATATGTAAGAGTGATCATCGATATATATATATATATATATATATATATATATATATATTATTCATAAACATAACGCAAAGTAGTAATTTATTAAAATATTAAAATTAGTTATTATTAAATTTTATTTTAATTAAACATATAATATTGTATTATTATTTTAAAAAATTAGTGTAATTTATTAAACTAGTAAAGTATTTAGGTTATATTTTATTTTTTAACCAAAATCACATTATTATCATTATTATGATAAGATATTACATTATCGTGGTAAGACATAACCTTATCGTAGTAATTCTTCTCACATTTGACCAATACCTTCACACACTAACTAATACCTTACCATAAATTTTGTTTTTCTTTTACCAAAATTGTTCTGAGGTAAAGTTTATTATGTATTATTGTGGTAAAATATTATTTTATCGTGATAAGTCTTACTATGACATTAGATGTTAACGATAAACTTTTTCATACTAGTCAAGTGCATTCATAATCACGTCAATATTTTACCACTATTTTTATTTTTTATTAAAATCATTTCGAATTAAAGTATAACATTGTTGTGATAAGCATTACCTCTAAGAGATTTTAGTAAAAAAAAATAAAAAATATAGTATCCAAAATTACACGATTTTATCTTATTGTTTTTTCAAAAATTTAAACATAGAATTAGTATTTTAAATATAACGTTTTATTGTTTAATTTATAAAAAATAAAAAATTTAAATAAATTATATAATAACTTTGTGGTAATCGTTGGTATTTAGATGTTGATATTTTATTATTTAATTAATAAAAAATAAAAATATTAAATTAATTAAAAAATAATTAAAAAAAATCAACGTTAGTTATTATTTTATATGGATATTTTTGTCCAAAAATATAAGATATGATTTAGACTTTCCAAATATTATATAGATATGTGGAAATAAAAATATTTAATTGTATTATATAATTTTTTTTAAAGTAGAGTTTTATTTTTAACGAAATACATGTATATTTTTTGTATAACATAAAAAGTATATATTTATATGTTTAAAATATATTACATATATTTTTTAAAAAGGTTTAAAAGTAAAATTATATAAATAATTATATAATATTAAAATAAAAAGTTAAATAGCACGGATAGAAGAATTTTTTTTTTAGGCTGAATTACTTGTCATAACGATTATACTATACTTAGGTGGCGTTTGGTTCGTGGAATGGAATGCAATGGAAATGAAACAATTTTGTTTGGTTTGACCACTGGAATCAAGCTCAGAATCAGGATTATAGTGTTTAGTTTACCACTGGAATGGAATGAAAAATGCTGTAAATGACCTTAATACCCTACATGCTGTAAAGTTCAAATAATGTCATTTAATTACTATTTTTTCATCAGAAAAAATACATTATTGAAATCATTATTTTTCTAAATAAGTATTACTTAATTAAAAAGAAATATATTATTAAAATTATTATTTTTCTAAATAGGGTTTAGGGTTTAGGGATTTAGGATTTATGGTTATATTTGTAGGTTAAGGTTTAGGGTTAAAATTATTGTTTTTCTAAAAATAGTTTAAGGTTTTAGAATTTTGGATTTAGGGTTTAGGGTTTTAGGGTTTTAAGGTTTAAGGTTTAGGGTTTATGGTTTTAGGATTTGGAATTTGGGGTTTAGGATTTTGGGATTTATGTTTTAGGGTTTTGGGGTTTGGGATTTTTGTTTTAAGGTTTAGGGTTTAGAGATTTGGACATTTGGGGTTTAGGGTTTTAGGGTTTAATGTTTAGGATTTGGAATTTGGGGTTTAGGGTTTAGGGATTTGGGGTTTAGGGTTTTAGGATTTGGAATTTGGGGTTTAGGGTTTTAGGATTTGAAATTTGGGGTTTAGGGTTTTGGGATTTATGTTTTAGGGTTTTGGGTTTTGGGATTTATGTTTTAAGGTTTAGAGATTTGGGGTTTAGGATTTAGGGTTTTAGGATTTGGAATGTAGGATTTAGGGTTTAGGGATTTATGTGTTTAGGGTTTTGGGATTTATGTTTTAAAGTTTAGGGTTTTAGGGTTTAGGGTTTAGGGATTTGAGGTTTAGGGTTTAGGGTTTTAGGATTTTAAGATTTGGATTTAGGGTTTTGAAATTTTGGGTTTAGGGTTTAGGGTTTTGAAATTTTGGGTTTTGAGAATTTGGGATTTGAATTTAAGGTTATATTTTAGGTGAGGGTAAAATTGGAAAAAAAATGTTTAGATTGGAATGGAATAATGATTACCAAAGGTGGGAGAAGTAATTGTGATTCCTTCTATTTTAGTAATGAGATTATATTCCGCTCTCCATTTCGTCCAACCAAATACACAAAATGGAAGGAATCGATTTTGATTCCATTACATTCCATTCCCTCCAAACAAACGTGGGGTTAAAGTAATAGATTGATACAATGAGTATTAAATTAGAGTATTGAATTATAGTATAATATAATTAATATATATTATTTTATAAATATTTAAAAATAATTACAATGTAAAAATTATAATAAATTAAAATTGAACATATATTAATATTATATTTTTATATACATATAATTACATAAAAATATAATTTTAATAATAAAACATATAATACTTTTAAATAATTAAATTAAATTTTATTTATTCTTATTTTTATATTTTTTATTTTACTTATATAATTAAAAGATAAAAATTAATATTATTATTTTAAATAATATAGTAAATTAAAAATTATGACAATATTTATTTTTAAATTAAATATTTTTAAAAAAATATTAAAAATAAGAAGCGTAGTTAAACCAATAAAAAACTGTTATTCGCTCATAACTATCGATAGTAACCTAAATATATCCAAAATTAATACGAAATAATTATAATTATTAGTGTAATTATTTTTATTGGTTCTCATTAACATTCTTGGTATTACGACAAGGCCATATACGTGTATATAATATTTATATACGTGTATATAATATTTATCTAGTTGTATACAAATTTCACCTAAAAATGTAAAGGATAAAATATATCAAAAATTTATTATATTTAATAAAATTATACTTTTGATAGTTTATTATTAGATGTGATATGATAATATAAGTTTGTTACTTATTAAAGTTTTACTTAAATTTATCTGAAATATTTAAATTAAATTTTTAAAAATAAAATTAACATTATTTAAAAAAATTATTTTATTTAAAAAAAAGCATATTTGTAAATCATCACCTAAAAACTAACAAACTTAAATAAATTATACTTTTTATTAAAAAGAAGTACTTCTATGATATTTTATCATTTATAAAAATTCAATAATTGAAACTAATTTAAAATGAAAAAAAAAAACTAAACTATTGTTATAAAATGAGAGAGTAAATGGAGAAGCTTCTTGAAATTGTCGAGTTTTCTTGAAGTAAATAGCATCGCCTCTCGTCGTGCTGATTTTCCTTCGTTTGTTATATCGCATCTGTGATTTTCACCTTTATATTCTTTATCTGTCTCGGTTATACGATTCTCTTTCTTGGGGTTTCAGTTTCTTTGAAGCACAGCTTCGTTTCGTCGCAGAAAGGTACAATTTTTCATACTTCGTTGCGACTTATTTTCCTCCTTTTCCCTTCCTCTCTCTATTTCCACATCTTTCATTTCACACCTTCTTCCGCAGATGATTCCCTTAATCTCTGGTGTTGGTGTTTTGACTGCTTCAATTTACTGCATTTTTTTCTTCTAATTGTACGCCCATCCAATTTGTAGTATATTTTGGGTCAATTTAACATGCACTAAGATTATGTGTTTCTTCTAATTGTACGCACATCCAATTTGTAGTATATTTTGGGTCAATTTAACATGCACTAAGATTATGTGACTTCTAAAGCATAGTTGTCTCCGACTATGTGGATGTTCATATAAACCGCCATCGCAATCTTTTAAAGTACTGCAAGCTGGTTTTGCATATTTACATAGTAGTTGCTGCTAAAGCTGTGTGTTTTCTTTGTTCCAATACTTTCTTTTCTCTAGGGATGTCTCTTTGTATTATAATTCTCTTATGTTTTAACCGTTCTTGGAGGGAGGTGTGTTCGATGTCAACTTTGATTGCATGAATGAAAGGAAAATGTACTGCATGATTCCATTCTTATTTTTTTTAATGGTCTGTAATTTCTGTGCAAAATCAGGTTTCAAGGCTTCAAAAGTTGTCCGGATCCGCTCATAGAAATCAGAATTTGTCATGAATATTTGTATGGATTTCTTGAATTGGCTAGAACCCGACATGTCATTTAAAATTTTTAGTTTTTTGGAGGATCCGTCTGACCTTGGCCGCATTTGCTGTGTCTCACGCTCCTGGAAACGTTTTGGTGAGCTGAAACTGTTGAATATATTTATGTCTATTGTTCGCATTCATTTCTTGGTTCTAATGTTGTAAAAGATTATTCTAAGTATTGAGTTGTTTTCTTTGATGGAGACGAGGCTTAAGACTTGAGGTGGTCCAAGACGTAAGCCTAGAACTTTAACTTTAAAAAACCTTTAAAATATTAATAAAGTAAATTTTTAATTGGATAAGCAATAAATATCATGCATAATGACTCAAACTTTAACTTTAAATAATATTAAAATATTAATATAAGAAATTAATCTTGAAAATAACCATAAAATACAAAATAAATCATATAAATTGTGGCTCTATTGTTCAAATATCAATTTGGAATAGAAGGAAAAATACAAATATAAATAATCCAATAAAGGAGTAATGTCACTTGCAATGCTACTATTTAGTGATCGACAAAATTTAGAGTCGTTGGAGGTAAAAGGAAAAAAGGTGATAGGTGAAGGAAGATCTAAAAATAAAAGAAGCAATCCTAATCATGTTTGTTCATGAGATTATGATATTCTTTTTGTTGTTTTTCTTATTTATGACTTTCTAACTTTTTAATTTCGTGAAATCGGATCAGGATTTTATGAGGTTTTTATGGATAACATATGAATCAATTTAAAAAATTTACTATTTGGTGCTAAAACATTAATCACCTTGAGACTTAAAATCCTTAAAGTGTAAGCCTCAAACCAAAAAAGCATAAACCTTAATTTACCACTTGAGGTTATAGCCTTCGAACTTTTGTTTTAAGCCTCAAAATAACCTTTTACAACAAAGGTAGTTAGCTTTGGTTGTCAGATGTATAGTGACATACTAATGCTTTTATGGGGAAGGGGTAGAAATTGAATAGGTAATTAAACATTGGTAGATATGCATTATCATATCCTTTTGCTTCTTCTTATATATTAGAACTTTATAATTGCCAATTTTGGAATTTACCATCAAGCGGCAAGTTTTTAATGTAAACATGATATATGCGCCCTTCAAATTTTTAAATTTACTTTTGTCTTGTATTAATTTTTTTCTTTCGGAATTTTGCCACTTGCTACATTTGATTGCCTTAATAAATTTGTTTGACTCTCTTCTCCTATGCTTTTCCTTATTTTATTTTTTGTAACACTCTTAGATAGATATCAAGTATCCTTTATTTATAGTTTATGTATTGCATATGGTATTAGCCTCATAGGAATGTAAAGTAGGCTCTCATTTCATCTTATGTTTCATTTAGTAATTTTAATGGGTTTATGGTGTAATATTATCTCATTTTAATTTAAATACCATCTCATCTCATTTCATCTCCTTTAGATTGTAGTTTTAGTAGGTCTAACTTTAAATATATGTTGTATCATTTTTATCTTATTAAACTTACATGATAAATTTTCAATTATCATATTTTCTATTATTTTTGTATTGTTACTTGTCTCATTTAGGCTCATTAGGGATAAATAAGATATTTTAATTAGTACTGTTTCATTATTATCTCATCCCATTAAAAATTAAGTGAGATAGAATGCAATGGATTGTCTCATAAATCTCATTAATATCTTATCTCAATTTATACCTCTAGTTTCCAGTACGTTCATATGTTCACTATACATGGTCTACGTACTTGTGTCAATTTTTTAGTTTGAGAATTTGGGAAAGTATGGTTAAATTACATGATCTGCACAAACAGATGAAATTACAAGTCCAGAAAGCACTGGCTTGATTTTTTTCTCAAAGGGTTTGAAATGGTTCTCTTAAATGTGATCATTCTTAGAAAGTTGACTGAAAAAACATGCAGCCATTAATAGGCTTTGAGAAATTTAATTTTCTGCAGTTGTAGCAAATGGCCTTTGCAAGCAGCTATGCTTGAGAATGTTTCCTCAACTAAAGAGTGTTGCTTCTGTTGCTGAACTTAACAACACTGAAGCAACAGAGCCTGCAGAAGTGGGATCTAGCAATTCGATCGAGTGGGAGACCTTGGAGAGGGAGCATAGAGTCTATGCTTTATTGGCTCGAGGGATTACATCGTTTGTTGCTGATGATTGCATTTCAGAGGCAATTAGTGCTTCCAGCACTGATAACTATCCAGATGAAAGCATTCATAATACCCTGGATGAAAGAGATAGATTTCCACGGAGGCCTTCGTACTGGTCAAGTAAAGGACAAAAAAATCCTGTTGTGCCTGAGACCTTGATATACAAGTTAGTCTCTGATATTTGTGTATTAACTGAAATCAGCATCCAGCCTTTTCAAGGTATTGCTTTAAAGTATTCCAAATTATGCGTTGTTACAATTTTCTAATTAGTTGTAAATAGTGAATTATTTATGAACCGTAAAATATGATATTATCTTTTTGAATTAGGATTATTAGATATGATCAAACTGCTGTATTTATCCTCTATAAAAGGAACCCATGTAAAACACTTCTAACTTAAGAGTTATTTAATAAATAGTACCTTTCTGATTAGTCTCCTAAGTTCACATAGTATCAGAGCCATTTTCAGTTCTTTAAAACTCTTATAAAGCTTTTTGCATAGCTTCTTCGCCCTCCATGTCAGAAATATTAAGTGAATCTAACCCAATCCTTCCCCATCACACTCAAACAAATCAGACCCCCTTGCAAAACAAGGATTCTTTCTCTGCCCAGATTACCACAATTCGACTCAACGGTGACAATTTCCTACGCCGGTCTTAGTTCGTTCAAATGTATATTCGAGGATGGGGAAAAATTGGCTACTTGACCAAAGAAAAAAGAGCTCCGGATTTCGATGATTCTACCTATATTCTACTTGGGATGTTGAGAATTCAATGGTTATGACATGGCTTGTCAATTCCATGGAAGAAGACATTGGCTCAAATTACATGTGCTATCGCATGGCCAAAGAACATGGGAAAATGTTAACCAAATGTACACTGATTTGAGAAACTACCAAATGTACTCTGATTTGGGAAACTAGTCCCAGGTTTATGAATTAACACTGAAATTGTGTGAGATAAGGCAAGGAGATGACACAGTCACCGAGTTCTTTAATTCATTGAAACGGACCACCAGTTGAGCAGTGGAGACTTCGGCTCTGCATGTCTCTGCTTCAGTTGCTAATAAGCAACACATTACCAAAAGCAAACTGAAGGTCATGGGTCTGGTGTGATTTTTGTAATAGTCTCCGCCACACTCATGAAACTTGTTGGAAAATTCATGGCAAGCCTTCAAATTGGAAAAATAGCAGGGCTGGTGATAGAACAGCACGTGTAATGCCCACAGCGAATGAAGCCGGGACAAGTCCTCTTAGCAAGGAGCAAATGGATCAACTTCTTAAGCTACTAAAATCTAGTTCATCATTTGGACTTCCAAGTGTTTCTGTGGCTCACACAGATAATAAGTTTAGTGCACTTTCATTTTGTTTAAACTCCATTCCATGGATTATTGATTCTGGAACATCTGATCATATGATTAAACCTTTCTAAATTATTCATTACTTACTCACCTTGTTTTGGTATAGAAAAAAATTAGAATTATAGATGGAAGTTTTTCCCATTGCAGGAAAAGGTTTGATAAAACTTTTTGAGAATATTGATCTTAAATCTGTTCTCCATGTTCCTAAACTAGTCCTAAACTAGTCTGTAATCTTTTATCGAAGAGGAAACTTTAAAATGAGTAATTGTCGTGTTATTTTCTCTAATTCTTATTCTGAATTTCAAGACCAGAACTCGGAGAAGAAGATTGACAGTGTTAGAATGATAAATAGACTACTTTTTTGATGATCATTGGAGGGAGATGGAGTGGAAGACAATTTTTGTTATCTATTTCCTCTGCCAAATACTATTCTTAATACTACTCCTTAATTTTTTTTCTGAAAAACAAAGTGAGGAACATCCTGATAAAACTATTGACCCTAGTAAAAAATTGCCGAACATTGATGTATATTCAACAGGAGAAGAAATAATACAAACTGACTAAAGAAATCAAAATCATGATATTTTGACTTATACAAGGAGGAAGTCCCATCAAAAGAATCAATTCCTATGTGTGATTCTAGAATCAGAACAATCTTCAAATTCGAGGAATGGTACCCAAGATTTCACAGGTATTCATACTCCTAACTTAAATTCAACCCTTATTCCTAGTGCATCATCAGACCTAGACATTCCTATAGCCCTTAGAAAAGGTACCCGAACCTGCACAAAGTATGCCATGGCTAATTATCTATCTTATAAAAAACTTTCTCCTCACCATAGAGCTTTTTCCTCAAAATGTCATACTTATTTGTTCCTAGAAACATTCAAGAAGCCTTGAATGATCCGAATTGGAAATTAGCATTTATAGAAGAGATGAATGCTTTGGGAAAAAAAGTTACTTACGAGATAGTAGATGTATCTAAAGATAAAAAAACGGTGGGATATAAATGAGTTTTTAGGATAAAATGTCACGCTGATGGTAGCATTGAACGATACAAGACAAGATTAGTTGCTAAGGGTTTTACCTAGACCTATGGGATTGATTATTAAGAAGTTTTTGCTCCTGTTGTTAAAATAAACTTAATTAGAATTTTGCTATCTTTACAGTTAACTATGATCGGCCTTTACACTAGTTGGATGTTAAAAGCGCTTTTCCAAATGGAGAACTAGAAAAAGTTTTCATGACCTTACCACTTGGATTTGAGAATAAACTTGGACCTAACAAAGTCTACAAGTTGAGAAAGTCCTTATATGGCTTGAAACAATCTTCTAGACCTTGGTTTGAATGTTTTGGGAAAAACCGTATAAAGTTGTAGCTATTGTCAAGTCAAGCCGACCATACAATGTTCTATAAACACAACAAAGAAGGTAAAGAGGCAATTTTAATCGTTTATGTGAATGATATAGTTCAAATAGTTGATGACATTGAAGAACTGGGGAGATTAAAACAGAAGCTGGCTGCTGCTTTTGAAATCAAGGACTTGGGCACAGTGAAACATTTCCTTCGAATGGAATTTGCTAGATCCAAGGAAGGCATATTTGTCAATTAACAAAAATATGTTCTCGATTTACTTAATGAAACAGGCTTACTTGGGTCAACCAACAAAAACTCCCATTGAATCCAACCTAAAATTACAAACTGTTAAGGTAGAAGAAGTGAAAAACACAGAACAATATGAAAGATTAGTAAAAAAACTAATTTACTTGTCTCATACACGTCCTGACATAGCATTTTTTGTTAACAAAGTTAGTCAGTTCATACATCCACTTAGTTCGAAACACTTTAATGCATTTTATAGAATCCTAAGATATTTAAAAGGGGCTCTGAAAAAGGGTTTGATATTTAAGAGACATGGTCATCTACAAGTCGAAGCTTACACTGACTTAGATTGGGTTGGAAGTACCATTGATAAACGATCAACTTTTGGCTATTGCTAATTTGTTGGAGGCAATTTTGTTACTTGATGAAGCAAGAAACAAAATGTAGTTGCTAGAAACAGTATTGAAGTATAGTTTAGAGCTGCTGCTCATGAAATTTGTGGAATTTTATGGATTAAAAGATTACTAGTAGATTTAAAAGTCTCTAATTCTTTACCTATGAAGATTTATAATGATAACAAAGCAGCAATGTCCATTGCCTATAGCTCTGTTCTTTATGATAGATCAAAACGTGTGGAAGTAGATAAATATTTTATCAAGGAATTACAATATAACAGATAACAAATGTACTTACCAAGGGATTACTTAAGAGACAATTTGATAACTTAATTGGCAAGCTGATAATAGAACATATCTTCAAACCAGCTTGAGAGGGAGTGTTGGAAACAAAATATAATTATTTTGATATAACCGAATCTTATCTTAGTTGTAAATAGTGAATTATTTATGAGCTATAAAATATGATATTATCTTTTTGAATTAGGATAATTAGATATAATCAATTGGATGTATTTATCCTCTATAAAAGGAACCTATGCAAATCACTTTTAACTTAAAGAGTTATTAATAAAGAATACTTCGTCCATTAGTCTCCTAAGTTCACATATTCCAAATTATGCGTGGTTACAATTTTCTTTAACATTAAAAGTGCTTCTCGTTGATCATAAATTTCTTTGCACTATTTTTAGCTTGTTTCCAGCGTGGGTCTCCCATATATTCAGCAAAATCTGTGCGATTCCAAATGGGTCATCCCAAATCTCTCTTGGATTTTGGTATTGATTCTATAGGTGAATCATGTCATGATGATAAATTCTCGTGGACTTACACTTCACCGATATTTGAAATGACTCAAGTACGTTTTCTGTGTCCCAGCTACTTTTATTTCGTACATCACAATGTTGGATTTGGCTAAATATGTCTTAAATGTTTTACAATTTACACTTGTAAGGCCCTGAAGGACCAGCAAATGGAAAGAAAATTTTGCAAAAAATTTGATGCATAATGATAGTCTTGCCATTTTTTCCTAATTGTTGCTTCTGCATATTCTTCCTGGTTAGCACTATCTGCCGTGATGCCATCATTGGACATGATTGTTACTCAAATGATTTTTCGTTATCAGGAAAATCGCTTACAGATTTTCAAGCTTCCAGAACCTGTACTTTGCGTTGGTGGATTCTTGCAGATTGAGCTGCTGGGTAGGGTACAAAGGCAAGATGTGGATGGTTTGTTCTATATATGGTTAGTTCTTAAGCTTGATTCCTTTATTTTATTATGCTTCTAGCCAGCTCTAGCAATAGTCACAACGCAATATTCAAATGTTCTTGGACCTTATTTTTGGTATATGAATGCCATTACATCAAGGCATTGCCCAACAACATGCAGTACTACCTATTGACTGAAATCTTGACACATGTTAGTTTGTCACTATTATGCATAATTTTTCACTGTTTTGTTGTAACCGACCTCATAGTTTTGATTCCAGTTTGAACTAATAGCAAGTATAATCTTTGTTGTAAATTTTGCATGCCTGAAGATTGTTTACGGGCACTTACTGTACCACTAGCAACTAGTTGGCCAAATTGGTCTCTAACAGTGACTTTAAGAGAGCATACTGTGCACATGGGTATTTAATATGTAGCCTATCAAGCTATCACTAACGATACTTTTATATCCTCCAATATTAGATTAATGAAGGTGAGTGTAGAAAGCTACTTTTCCATTAGGAATGGCTTTAACTGACTTCTCTGCTTTTGAACTATGTGGACAAGTTTCTGAATTGAAACCCAAGTATTTGCATTTCATTTCATGCTGCAGTGTGTGTCATGTTAAAGCTAAGGGACGATCATTGTCACCAGCATTCAGCGTTGAAATTCTTGAACCATCTGGAAAGTTTGTGTTGAAGAACAACATGCAAGCAAAGGGGAGTTTCCAACCAAGCTTAAGCAAGTGCCAAGCAATCACTTCCGTTATTTTTGAGAGGCGTGCAAGAGATTTACAGCAGATTGTGAATATGTTGCTTGAGGAATTTGATGGTGAGAATATTGATGATGAGGAATATGGTGAGGAAGAAGACGACTCTGATGAAGAGTTATACATCTAGATACGTCATAAGTGTGCATAGGTTTGCTTTTCTATATTTCACTTTTGCCCTAAGCTGAATTCTAGGCTACCTTACCCTAATTTTCCATGCTACCCTTTTTGAATAATCTCATAAATAGTTTAGCTCTCTGACATCTATGTTAAGGTGTTAATAAAAGCTAGAGCAATGTAATATGATCCTACTTCGAACCAATGATGTCTAAACACTGGGGTTGAGATTTTTCTATCTTGGGTCGTTTGGTATGTTGTAGTCCAAAATTTATTATGAGCATTGGTAATCGTAACGTGTTTAGTTTTGGTGAATGCAAGGGCTTTTGAAACTCATGGGCCATGGCCGATAATGATAGTAAGGTGATTGTAACAGCTTATGAGCACCCAAAAAAAATTTAAAAAAACCGCCTGACTGTTGGAATCGAAAAAAGAGAAGAATCAATTCAACTATTGACTACAAATCTACAATTGGATGGATTTCACTGCCTCAACATTTTCACATCTCTTGTATGTTTAAAGGCAATGAGGAAACATAGAAATGTAAGTTTCATTCATATATCTTTTTATTATCAAATTTATCAGTTTATTTTTTATAAATCACAATTAAAATCTTAATTTAATTTCCCGCAATTTTTAATTATACATAAATTCTTCTACTTATTCCATATTGTCGGTCTCCATATGAATATTCCTTGATTATTTAACACAAATATTGTTCGTGCATGACTTCTTCTTCTTTTAATTATTTACTTTACAATTTGAATTTTTCTTGCTATGCATGGTTTTGAGATTGACAAATTGTCAATAAAATCATCAATTTTTTTTTTCTTTTTTCTTTTTCCTTCATAAATAACTTCTTTTATAAGAATTGCTCCATCCCACTCTCATTTTCCCAAACAAGAAAAAAGAAACTACTCTTAAAATGTTAAAAACTGCTCACTTTTTTATTCCCTACACCATATCCTTTACTTTAGCAGTCATTATTTTGTACATAGTTCCATTTCGATCTATTGAGTACATAAATGACTTATTATTATTTAATAAAACATTTTTATATTTCATAACTACTCATAACAACTTATTGTTTTCATACATTCATTTGACTATCATGGTCAATAATTGTATCCATCATATTTTGTAACTTGCAAAAATTACCTCTTAACTTATTTAATTATATATATATATTTTTTTCTAAAAAAAATCAACTACTTGATCTTTTTGAATATTTTTGTGTATTTTTTTTTTGTCTCGATTCGTTTTTCAATTTACATTAGTGATTCTTATTTTCTTAGTAGTTGCTTTTTATTTTTCTTTCACACAAATGTCAGTGCCAAAATGGTCATAGCCATTGTTGCCTGTTAAAATGTTTATTACTCATCAGCATAATACGATAGAATTTATGGAGGATATAAAAGTTATTTGCCCTCAAATCACTCTATGACCGTAGTCACTGTTATAACTTCCTATTTTATAGGTTAAAATCAAGTGTTCAAATATTTTTTTAAAATTCAATTTTTTTTGTATTTTGTCTTTAATGGTTATTGGTATTTTTAATCTTTTTTTTAATTCAAAATTTATTGTCAAAAACTTGCAACTGCTAAATTCTTATTTATTAACCATAATATACTATTTTTAATTTATTTATTGTTTTTTACCACGTTTTTCATAAACTTAATTATTTTGGTTATTGTTTTTTACCAAATGTATTTCATAAGGTTAATTGTTTGATTATTGTTTTTTACCACATGATTATTAATTTCTTGAAATTTTTACTGAATTCGATCTTTTTCATTGTTTCAAATTTTGTCAATAATTGTCTAATACATAGAAGCCTAACTACTGGTTCTTCTATGGAGACCTGAGATTTAATTATTCTGAACTGACAATATTATTTATTATTATTATTATTAAAAAATTTAATTAAACTTTTATTTTTTTGACATGTAATAAGTTCCTCGTGCTTAGATTATTGTCGCCTGATTAGGTTACAACTTGTATTCCTAACTTATATATCTATTACTATAGATAATAGATTTTTCTTATATTATTAGTAAATTTTATTTGTATTTAAACCTCTTTATCATCTATAAAAGAATTTCCGTACGGTGTGAAAAAAAATATCAATACAATGCTTTTCATCGCATATATTGTCTAATCAAAACGGTGTTGCCCGTAGATTACATCAATGAAGCAAACTCTATGAATATTGTCTCCACCTAATTAATTATTACATGTCAAAGTATCAAATTTGAAAGAACAACACATCAATGCTCTGTTAGGACAGAGGGATGTGGACTCTACTTCAACCAGTTGACAAATCTTTCAAACGACATGGATTTACCTTAGAAGATAAAACATTATTATATGGCCAGCAAATCTTCTTTCAGAATCTTTAAGATGTCTTGCTTTTTGGTGGTGTTGGAAGCAACTGCATCACAGAAAGCCAGAAACAATGGGATTATGGAAAAAAGGCAAAAAAGAAGAAGAAGAAAATGACCTAGGTTACTACTCAAGCTTGAAGAGTGACCTATTCATAAAACTTTGAAAATTCCTATCGTACACATCTTAATGCAGATAATTTGAATAAAATGCTGTCAGTCATTCGAGCGATGGAAGCAATTAGGGGATAGTACGATCAAAGTGATTGATAATCCCCTTAGTGGATTATGTATCGTACGCATCTTTCACAATAGATAGATAAATTAAATCTTCTTGATTCATCTGTATATATAATTTCAATGTGACTATATTTTGAATGAATGGTCAGAGGCACAAGCAATTATTTAAAAAAAAAAAGAACAAAAGCCTGATGTTAAAATTTAATCTATGCCTCATTAATTAATCATCATCACAATAAATTAGTTAGAAAATAGAATTTTCAAAAAACTCTGATTTTTATTATTTAATCACCATTTTATTAATAAAAATAAACTTTATATTATGTATTTATGTAATTAATAATTATTTTCAAAATTAATTTAAAATATTGTAATACAAATGAATTATGTTAATGAACATCCTAACTCATGATCCTAACTCCATGAGTGACATTTCACATTTTTATTGGTGAGGTCTATAACATGTATTAATGTATTCCCTCATATAAAAAGTAAACAAATTATCTATATATTTAATATATCATATCTTTTGAAATTATCTAAATAAATATTTAATTACTTAACTTTTGATATTCTTCAAAATAATAATTAAAAATTTTAATTACTTGATTTTTGACCTTCTTTAAAATACTAATTAATTATAACAATATAATTAGTTATGATTACCCATTAAATATTTCTGTTAAAAATTAGTGTTAGAGAATGCCAAGGCCTAGGCCTAACCAAATAAAACAAGCTCTCTCAAAGTTATATTCTTTCTTTCATATTTTCATTACAATTCTATAACTATATATAAGAAGATTTACTCCTTAAATTACTATTTGAATTAAAAATTCCTTGATTTACTCATTGAATTAAGGATTCATTGTTTTACTCATTGAATTAAGGATTCATTGTTTTTCTCATTGAATTAAGGATTCATTGTTTTTCTCATTGAATTAAGGATTCCTTGTTTTTCTCCTTGAATTAAGGATTCCTTGTTTTTCTCCTTGAATTAATCCTTAAATTAAGGATGATAACTCCTTGATTTACTCCTTAATTTATTCCTTAAATTAAGAAGTTCACACTACTTAATTTACTCATTAAATTACTCCTTAATTTTATCTCCAATACTCCTCGCCGATCCATAAGGTTTATGATCTAAGTCATGCGTCATTGAAATCGATGAGAAGTTTCCAAGAAAGAAATGTAAACTAACAAAAAGTGTTGATTACGATAGGAAAAAAAAAAAAAAAAATTATTGTTGTCGATGCTGACCTTTCCTTTTACTCAAAATACTTCCTCCACATCGTAATAACGTAGGAGTTGCGAGAGATTTAATCCATTATCGCCAAGAAATTAGTTTACATTTCGACCTTTCCTTTTACCATAATACTCCTCCTCCACATCGCAGGTCATACGGTAGATTTAATCCATCATCGCCAAGAAACTTCGTCAGAATGCGACCTTTCTTTTTACCACAATACTCCTCCACATCAAGCTGGGTAAGGCCGCAGGAGAGATTTAATCCATCATCGCCAAGCAGCTTGGTTTCAATGGACCTTCTTTTGATCACAATACTTCTCCTCCACATCAAGTTTTGTAGAAGTTGACGGTAGATTTAATCTATCATCGCGTTAACTTGGTTTCAATGGGACCTTCCTTTTACCATAATACTTCCTCCAAATCGGCGGTAGGAGCTATAGATTTGAATCCATCATCACCAAGAGAATTTGGTTTCAAAAAACAAATAATAAGAAATCGCCTGATAGATTGTCAACGCATTTCGAGCAAAAAGAATAACAATTCTTTTTCAAGAAGATCGACTTCGCTCGATATTACGTTGAAAATTATAATAGAACGCTAGTGCCTAACCAAATAAAACAAGCTCTATCAAAGTTATATTCTTTCTTTCATATTTTCATTACAATTCTATAGCTATATATAAGTAGATTTACTCCTTAAATTACTATTTGAATTAAACATTCCTTAATTTACTCCTTGAATTAAGGATTCCTTGTTTTTCTCCTTCAATTAAGGATTCATTGTTTTTCTACTTGAATTAAGGATTCCTTGTTTTTCTCCTTGAATTAATCCTTAAATTAAGGATGATAACTCCTTGATTTACTCCTTAAATTAAGATTCTTGATTTACTCCTTAATTTATTCCTTAAATTAAGGTTCTTGATTTACTCCTTAAATTAAGAATTTCACACTACTTAATTTATTCCTTAAATTAAGAAGGAGATAAAATTAAGGAGTAATTTAATGAGTAATTTAAGGAGTGTGAACTTCTTAATTTAAGGAGTAAATCAAGAACCTTAATTTAAGGAATAAATTAAGGAGTTATCATCCTTAATTTAAGGATTAATTCAAGGAGAAAAACAAGGAATCCTTAATTCAAGGAGAAAAACAATGAATCCTTAATTCAATGAGAAAAACAATGAATCCTTAATTTAATGAGAAAAACAATGAATCCTTAATTCAAGGAGTAAATCAAGGAATGTTTAATTCAAGTAGAAAAACAAGGAATCCTTAATTCAAGGAGAAAAACAAGGAATCCTTAATTCAAGGAGAAAAACAAAGAATCCTTAATTCAAGGAAAGAAAACAGCTTAATCCTCAATTCAACGAAGAATCGCCTAATCCTCAATTCAACGAAAGTAAACCGCTGAAAGTAAATCTCCTTATATATAGCTATAGAATTGTAATGAAAATATGAAAGGAAGAATATAACTTTGAGAGAGCTTGTTTTATTTGGTTAGACCTAGGCCTTGGCCTTTTGGCCTTGGCGTTCTAAACACTAATTTTCAACAATTTCAAAACTGTAAGTTACCTTTCATATTATCTAAAATTCTAATTAATTAATGCAATTAGTTACATTTTTGTAAATTCCAATTAATTAATGTAATTAGTTACATTTTTTGTATTCTTTTAAAGAGTAATTAATTTAAAAATATAATTAATTATAATTACACATAAAAGCTTTCAAAATCTTACAATCTTTTATGTAAAAAATTATCATTAAATTGATTAATTGGCGACTAAATTACACGTCTCTTTCTTATGAAACTTATAAAACTTATAAGAACTATTCATATTCCCTAATCAAATGTGTTCCTCTATTTTTTAATTAATTTTTTTTTCTAAATATAATTAACCATTCTAATTAATTAAATATTAACAAATGAAATAATGAAATCATGATTCGCATGAAGCAATTTTTCATTATTTTAAAGCTAAAGAAATAAATAATTACTTTTCAATTTAAAATAAATTTTATAGAAGTAGAATAAAGAAATCATTTATAATATTTTATTGACATAATATCATAATACCCTATAGTTTAATATTTCATAACCTTTCATATTAAAAATTCATTAAAAACTCATCTAATATATTTTTAATGAATAACTAATTATAGAAAAACTTAAATATAATTCATTTAATTGAATTTTATATATCAAATTTAGTAGTAATAAATTAAATTATTTATTTTCAATAAATTTATAATAAAATTGCACAAAACTCTATGATCGAAAAAATTAAATTACAGGAAACTGTATTATTTAAAATTTATTATGAGCATTTATTTAAAAAAAATGTATTTTAAGTAGCTTATGAGAATAATAATAACTCTTACAAATTATTTATTTTAATTTTAGAAAATAAAAAAAGGATCAAAACCAAGAAAAATTAATATTTTTTCTGTATTAACATTAATAAGCTTGAAGATATTGCTTTTCGTATTTTTTTTATTATATGCTTTACGTGAACAACTTTTAATTACATTATCTATTATTTTGATTATATTGCATTATCATATAATAATCATCACATGACATGTTGAATTATTTAATGAAAATAATTTCTATTTATTAGTTTTTAAGGAAAAATTAAAACATTATGACAAAATAACGTTCAAATAAAATAATACAACTACTTCCAACATCAACATCAACATCAACAATCAACTCTTATTTTCTTAAAAAAATTTAAAAATATTGTTCAAAGTTTTGAAGTTTAACAACGGAGACACCCACGCAGATGTACGCAAGTAGGGTTTGAACACATGCCCTCATATTACCCACAATGACCATATACCATTATATTATAAAACACTAATATTTATGCAAATACATTATTACTGAATACTACATTTTTAGATTTAATTCACCGAACTCATTATTCAAAAAAATTATTTAAAATCTTTTTTTAATATTTTAATAAACATCAGCATCCTAATGTGCACATTTTGCACGTATTTTCAGCAAGTTCCCATAAAAAGACAACATGAATCTTAAGTCTTCTGTGCTTCTAAATTTTGTCCTGTTATTTTGTAACAATCTTTACATGTATTTTCTCAGAAACACACCTTAGACATTATTACTAGTTCCTTATTGATGCCATCTTCAACAGTTAAAGGAAAAAAGAAAGTGACATGAAAGTAGGCAATGACCTGATAACAAGATATGAGAGAGGTAGTGAATCCCAAGGCTCCAGTAACGCGGGGAGTAACTTTCTTAGGAGCCAACTGAAGCAACCCAACTGCTACAACTATATCCAAGGCTGATTTAACCAATGCCAGCGACCTCTCATTTGATTTCTTGAGTTTAGCACGATATTGCTCATTCTGCATTCACAGATGAAAATGTATGGTAGGAAATCACAACAATATGAGCAATCAAAGGTATCGCATGATTAAATGCTTTTCAAAGGTATAGGTGGTACTGGTAAGCATACTTGATACTTGTCACTGTTTTTAAGATCCTTCTCCAACTTTTTCATTGCTGCAGAAAGCCTTCCAAGCTCTCCAAGCTGATAAAGAGATATGTAGAGGCATATTATCCATATACTCAATGTAGGAAGACCATAACTGCCACTAGATTCACAGAGAAACAAACCTCGACCAAAGTGGTGCAGATTGAGGAACCCATCCAACAGAAAAGAGATATCCGCCCAATTAAGTCGGTACGTTCCTTGTCCTACAAATATGATTTCAAATTTTTTCAACTAACTGTCATTCAAATCAATGAACAAAACATCAAATATAAAGAAAAAGGTTCAAAGGAATACCTTGTAGATTCCCGTTCTACCAAGCCAGACAATTTGATCGAGAAAAAGAAAAGTTGACAGCAATGCATTTTTTGACTGTAACAAACATCAATGTAAGAAGCTCAAAAGACAAGTGAAAAAAAAGGATTTGCAGGAAAGATTTAGCAGACTTATATAAGCACCTTCCCCAGCAGCAGGAGTGGAAGAGGAGTTCCTTGAGGAGTGGGGCTAATAAGACCGTGCAGATCGTTGACAAACTGCAGTTTCACAAAATACCTCATTAAAGGACCCATAATGAAAAAAATTATTAAGTTACTTAAAAACTGATTCCTTCTTAGCTCTAAGAGCCAGTGTCAGTCAACTTTCTTGCAAAGTGCAAAACGATCACAAAGCCCTTTATTATTATTTTTGTGTGTGTGTATAAAACTCCTTTCTGTTCTAACAAAAGAATATAGGCTTGGTGTAATGATACATGATTAGACAAAAAACAACATTCACGAGCCTTTTTAGAATATGGTTACAACACATGGTAAAATAGGAATAGTTACCAACAATGACCAAACTTATTAGAATAATCCTAACCTTGAAGAGGCGAAAAACCTTTCTGGCCAGGCTAGTCGATTTGTCAACATTTTGAGCCGTACCAGCTTCTCCATTACTCAAGAATTTAGAACCATATTGTATTGCTCTGCATATCTTGTCCCTGGCTTCAGCCTTATTTAGATATAAAACTGCAAGGGCAAGTTCTGCTCTGGTGGCATCCAATGTACTCATCTCTTATCCTAAATCTGCTGCACGATTGCAAGGTAAAAGTCAATTTTAACTAATTGATAATATATAATAATGCCAATTTTTTATTATATCAGAAGCCAATAAATCACATATGAACACATCAAGAGACTTGGATGCAAATTTAAACCAAAAAAAGAAAGTTCTGTAAATATCAACAGTAATTTTCACTGACAAAGTAAAGGTGAGGCAATAGGAGAAAACTCAACTCAAAAAATTTGTTTTCAATAAATAAAACAACTAATCCTATTCACCAACCAAACACCCGGCCACAATTCTTGGTTACACACTGATGCAGTCCAAATCAATCACCATGACCAAACTCTTTCCAAAATGTTCTTAAACCCCCATTAACTTGAAAGGAAAAGACACACAGAGGAACTCAATAGAGCATAAACCCACCAAAACAAGAGCAAAAATTAATCGAGAAATAGAGATAAAGGCACAAATTTTTCAACACATAATGGTAACTTTTGCATCCAACTTACTGAAGAACATAATAGAGAGCAAAGATTAGAGGAGCAGAAGTAAAGGTCAACTTTTAAGCAACACTTCATAACGGCACAATAACTTTTACATCATTCAACTTACAAAAAGAACAAGGAATAGAGTTATCAGTCACATTTTCTGAAAAAGATCCTGAAACTAGAACTTCAAATTCCATACTCTCTGAAAATCTATTTGCTATTAACCAAAAAGAAAAGGAAAAAAAGAAAAAGAAATTCAAAGCTATGTATGTGCTAAAGCATCTGAAACAGAATTCTCACTGATATGTACCATTTTGCAGTAGTCATCATCTTACAACTCATATTTTTAAGCAGAAAAAAACCCAACTTACCTGAATTCCAGAATTATGAAAATATTTAACACTAAAACTACAGCTATTATCATTATACTAATAGAGAAAAATATCTATGAGGTCCCTTAAATTAAGTTGTCTGTTTCATTTAGTCTTTTAGATTATAAATAATATCATTTAGTCTATTAGTTTCAAAAAATGGGACAATTAATGACAAAACATATTATTTAAATAATTTTTTTAAGCAAACAATTAAGAACAATTTATATTAAAATATAACTTTAAAGATAATATTTTATATAAAAATTATTAAAATAATATATTTTGTTAGTAGCTAAATGACTAAACGATATTACTTATCATCTAAAGAAATAAATCTAACAAAATAAATGACATAACTCACTTAATCTAAGAAAATAAATGACATAATCTAAGGGATTGATTATAGGGTCCTAATCTATTGGATGCTGTTTACCTAAAGCCATATCGAATTATCTACAAAGAAGGTAAACTTCAACCCAATAAACTAGTAGCCACGTTGCTTTGCTAGGAAAGGAGTTTCATAGCTAAAATTAAAGTGAAATTATCCACAAACGAAAGAACAATCCGCGGTTGAGACTTGAGTAAGGGATAATTAGAGCGTTATCTTCTACGTCCCTCCCTCCTCCGAACAGAAGGTAAGACACAAGAGAAATCAAATCAACACCAGAAAACGACTAATATGAACGGAAGCAAATTACCCAAATTAAAATTTTAATGAACAAATAAGAATAAAATTATGAAACATGGGTCGGGAAATTAAGCCAACGTAGAGGTTTAAAGTAGATCAAGCCCGTTCGTTAACACCTAAAGCAAAACGGAGGAAAATATACATGTATACTTAGGGTACTCGAGGCAAGAACAGCGATCGAAGGACCAAAAAGAAAGGGATTTTTTTTAAGTGCTACAGGTAACGAGGAAAGCTATAAAAATTACCGAAGAGAGTGCCAGAGGAATAGCCTCGAAAACTGCAACGTCCCGATGACATTGATAAGGGCTTGTTTGGTCCACTCCTCTCCAAACTAACATACAAAAAAAGAGAGAATAATTATACCCCATTTAGAGAAAGACTTTCATTTTTAACAATTTATTTTTTATATAACTTAAAAAAATATTTTTATGTAATATAAAGAATATATATTTTAAAGAATTAAGAATAAAATCATATAAATAATTATATTATAAAAAAAATTAAAACTTGAAAAAAAAACTTTTAATATATTATCGATATTAGAGTTAATATATTTATTCTAAGTTCAATAATGTTTTAATAGATAAATGTTAATATTTTACATATTAGTAATTTATTGAAAAAAATAAATAAAAAATTAGGTAGTCAAATTCGCACTTAAAGTTTCAGGTAGCTTTTTTCTAGATTTCATCCACAATGCTAATTTGCAAGATCTAGGATTTGTGTGAAATATGATTCCTTGAAATAATAAAAGAAGATGAGAGTCAAATATCCAACAAAAGAATCACAGAAGCTTAGTTACTAATTTATGGTGTATAGCTTTTTCTTAAATTGTTGTTCATCGTTTAGATGTTACAGGTTTAGATAACGTAGTTTTGTTGTTGTTACCTAAAAAATTTGTACATTTTAAAAAATAAACAGTTTACTTTTTAGAGACGGTAGGTAGGTGATCATTTAAGAACGTAAGGCAATTATTAAGTAGACTTGAGTTTTCAATTTTAATATCTATTTGATAATTTAAATAAAAATACAAATATCACGATATCAACAACTTCTCATTGATTAGAAAATAAACTAGTTTCAATACTTAATAAAAATACAATGAGTTACGAAACCAACTATTGATGCTGGAGTAGCATAGTTTGTTTGACTCAAATCATTACTAATTTGTTTACTTGTTTTTAAAACTAATGTATGAAAGAAAAAAAAATATTAAAAAGATAAATTTCATTTCAAGTAAACGATAAAGTTTGGAGACCAAAACATAACCTTATTTAAGGTTAAATTTGTACAACAAAAAAAAACAAATGTTTTAGGATTTGAGAACTCAAATAAGAATTGAATTACGGATACAAGAAGTATTGAGATAATTATTTGTTATTAGTTTGAAAAACTTTTTCAATCTTTTAATCATTTAAACTTTGATATGATTTTATCTTGTATTAATGCTTGATAAAACAAAATAATTATCTGATTAGGTCGATTTCGATAAAAGAAATTAAAAGTGTTTTATTTTAGATTAATTTTTTGAAGTCATCAGACTCCGATGATATGCCATATCTTTTTTTTCAGAAGTACTAACATATGATGCACGGGATGTCATTCATATTACTAAATACTTTTGCCCTTGCTAAACCTATTGATGGTTGAGGTAAAATTAAAGCTTCTGAATTTCGGTTAATTGAATCTCCCTTTTCAGGTATTATTTTAGACATTCTATATATGAGCCTCTTTAAACATAACTTATTGCTATTGATTCAATGATACCTATAGAACACGGTCAACAAGAATTAATTATTGGAAATAAGTAGATTGGTAAAACAACAATAGCCACATATACAATCCTTAATCAACAAGGGCTACTAAATATATTTTTTCATTATGAAAATTTTTGACTACTATTAATTTTACACTTATTATGTTGATTCTAAAAGTTACCTCCCTAAAAACTATGTCGCATATAAGAGAGATTAGTTTGTGTAATGTGATTTATAAAATTATTGCAAAGATCTTTGCCAATCGAATAAGGGATGTTATCTCAAAGGTGATTAGTATCAATCAAAATTCTTTTGTCCCTCATCGCTTAATTTTTGAAAATATTTTGGTAGCTCACGAACCCCTCAATACCTTCAAGTGTAGGAGATGTGCGAAACAATAACATTTAGCCTTGAAATTTGATATGAGAAAAGTTTATTATCGAGTAGAATGAAGTTTTTTGGAAGCTACGATGAGAAAGTTGGGTTTCTGTGAACAATAGATTCAGGAGATTATGACTTATATTTTCACGATTATATATTCTTGTGTGTTAAATGGGAAGCTAGTTGGATTTTTTTGACCTAGTAAAGGAATTCGTTAAGAGGATCCACTTTTACCATTTTTGTATTGAGGGGTTTTCATATTTTTTACATCTTGAATTGCAATAAGGTATTATTAGTAGGTTAAAAGTAAGTAGGATTGGTCAAACAATTTCTCATCTTTTATCTGTTGATGACTCGTTGATTTATTATCGAAGTCCTTTACTGGACATGGATTACTTACAATCTATTAAGAGGAATTACGAGTTTGTGCAAGATTAGCTATCAATTATCATAAATCAATTTTTTTATTTCAGTACCAACACCGACCTTGTTATTAGGGATGGTATTCAACATTGTCTACGTACTCCATGCATCTTTAGATTTGATAAGTATTTAGGTATCCTTGCATTGTTTGGTAGATTTTGAAAGGCATAAATTGGTTACATTTTAGACCGTGTTTGGGCCAAAATACAACATTGGTTTTGTAAGTTTCTTTCTACGGTTGAAAAATAGGTTCTTTTAAAGTTAGTGGCTTCTGCATGCCAAAGTTTGATATGCAATGTTTTGTCTTTCATAAGGGGTTATATGATGGTTTAGATAATGCTTTATACAAATTTTGGTGGGATACAATAATAATAGAAACCTTCACAGGTTGGCTTGGCGAAAAATGTGTGTTTTAAAGGATGCTTGAGGTTTAGGGTTTGAAAGACATTAGGAATTTTAATTTAGCTATGGTTGCTAATTAACGTTGGCACTTAATTCAACACCCGAATTCTTTATTTGCATAAGTTTTTAAACATCATTATTTTTGCTTTGCATATTTCTTGAATGTTGGTGTTAGATCTTCTCCTTCATGTTCTTAGAGGGTTTTTATAGAGGCTAATCATATAGTACTAGCTAAAGTATAATGGTCTATAATTATGGGAGAGCTATTGATATTTGAGAGGACTCTTGGCTCTTTAATCTATCAATTTTTTGTTATATTTCTACATGAGTCTAGGGAGTTTTTTAAATCACACAACTTATTGATTCAAAGCATGAATATTGGAGGATTCTTCATGTGAATCAATTATTTGAATTGAATGACGTTAACAAGATACTAGGGATCTAAATTGCTTTTTATTTGAAAAATAAACTTATTTAGCACTTTACCTCACATAGAGGTTTTTTTGTGAATTCAACTTATTTGTTGGCATGTGATGTCTTTAGTTAGAATGTCCAAGTGTTGAATGGTATGGATAAGCTCATTTAAAAATTTGTTTGGAGGCTTAGAATTCCTTCAAAGGTTTGTTATTTTATCTCATGATGTTTACATTGTGTGTTGGTAGTCAAACAATCACTTGTAGAAAAGAGATGTGTCGTAGATGATATCTCATGCCTCTTATGTACTCAGTATGTTGAAATCGTGTCGTGTTGTTGATGGGTGCCGTAAAGTTATCCTTTTCTTAATTGCTCTATGTCCTTCCCTTTCTTTTTCTTAATATGTTCACAGTAGTTTTTAGGAATTATTTCATGCACTTATTCTATGGGTTAGTTCTTTAGATAATAGATCAGAGGTGTTGTCCTCAATTTGCATGGCATTTCAAAGGATTTGAATATGTCATAATAATTTAATTTTTCAACGGTATATATTTGATCTTGGAGGGATGATTTCTATAGTTGGGCATGAACGTTTCTTTTTTAGTTCAGTTTTTGGTTAACATCGTTGGTGATTAGTTAACTTTATGTTAATGGCTTTAAACAACTTTATTTATATGTTAATGGTTTGATGGGATTTATATGTATGGTTTGATTTAGATATTTTATTGTTTGATTGAAAAAAAAACTTATTATTTAATTGTTAAAATAAAAATCTTAAATAAGTTATATAATATTTACAAATAATAATGAACTTTATCTTTAAATATATGAGTACTTTTGTAGGAGGCTTGATATAGAATTTATATATATATATATATATTATAGATTGAAGGATTAATTTTAAAGATTTATATTTATTAAATTTTTAATTGATACTTAATAGATAAACAATAATAATACTTAATTTAGTAATATAATTATTAAATAAAAAGTATTATTATGATTAAAAGATATATTTATTTTGAAATGAACAAAAATAAACGAAATAATGTATAAAATAATAAGTATTTACGTGAATAAAAAGTTTGTGTTTTTTTTTTCAAAATTAAATCATTGTTTTACTTTTTGGAGAGCCTAATATTTTAGTTTGATGATATATAACAAAATATTTACATTATGTTTAATAAGTGACCATTAAAGTACCAAACATCAACTTAATTTTCACGATCTGATTTCCGAAAGAAAGAAAGAAGAGAGAACTTAATTGTTGAACTTAGTTGAATTCCTTTCCATTATTGAAGTTATAGCAACAGAGATTTCGTAACAGAAACAAGCATATTTAGTGGAGGATAAAGAAATAATTAAAAGTTAATAGAGTCGAGATTACTTATTCTATATAAATAAATAGAATATTAGACAACATAGAGACTTATCAAGCTTGCGCATTACACTACATTCGACGAACTACATTGTTTCATAAATTCAATGAAACAACTAATATTAAAAATTAAAAATAAAAGCTTGATTATAATACAAAAGTAGACTTGGCATTACTTCTCTATTTCTTACTGAAGAAACTTCGCAGCTTCCCTCTTTCTAACTTCTCAAGCAGCTTCTTAGCCCCTGGTATGTCCATCTCTGTAAGCTTCTTCAAGTATCCAATAGCCCCATATGAAATCATCAGCTTCTTACATTTCTTGCTCGAACAAACTGATGCCAGGCAAAACACTGCATATTTTTTTGCTGTATTTTGAGGACTTGGATCAAGCAATTGGACTAGATTTGGCACACTCTTATCATCCCTTTTTACTTCTCTTGAATTTTGTGGAAGGCTCACCAAGCTTGAAATTGCCTGTGCAGCAATTTCTCTTACAGCATTTGATTTAGCCTCAAGCATTTTTAAAAGCAGAGGAATACACCCTGCTTCACCCACCAATTTTTTCATCTCAGTTGAGCTACAAGCCCGACAAATTGCCGATGCAGCTGCTTGTTGTGCTCCCATTGATCCAGATTTCAAGACGTGAACCAAACGGGGAAGGAAACTGTGAGAAACCAAAACTTCGGAAGACACACAACCAACCAAATTTCTCAATGCACCAACTGCAGATTCTTGTGGCAACGGACCATCAAGATAAGCTAAAAGACTGCGGATTCCACCTTCTGCAATAACAGACCTTTTTAAACTCTCATTGCCAGCAGTGAGGTTCTGCAAGCACTCTGCTGCATATTCTTTGGACCCCAACAATATTCCACAACCTAGGAGATCGATCATAACCTTTATAATCCCTTCTTCAGTTAGAGCTTGTCTTACCTCTGGGGCAGAGGATATATTCTTCAAGGTGCAAGCAGCAGCAGCCTGTGAAACAGAATCACCAGTACGACATATCTCAATCAATGGACGAGCCCCGCCATGTCCAACTATTGATCGAGCTGTGTCAGCTGACATTGACAATCTTTGGAGTGAAATTGTAGCCTTTTCCTTACCAACTGTACCACCGGACTCAATAAGCCTAATAAGAGGTGGCAGAACACCTTCAGAAACAAGCCAACCTTCACAACTCCCAGATTCTGCTAGTAAGCATATTACAGTCACAGTCTTCTCCCTAATCCTTGGTGAGGTTGCAGTTAACAGTTGGACCAAAGCAGAAATATTGCTGCGCCCAAAAGCAGCCAGTAGATTCTTTTCATCCTCTTTCATGACCTCGATGAGACTATCAAGAGCTTTATGTTTCGACTCCAAGTGCCCAATTTGCAGCCTGGCAAGCAGTTCCCTTATACTGCTATGTGCAGCACCCTCTGGTTCAGTTGACGAGCAAGCCACCGATATTGAAAAAGTAGCCTCACCAAGCACCCCAGTCTTGATCAAAAGCCCACAATCTCGTAAATTCAAATCTAATTTACCAGAAAGTGCATCAAGATCACTCTGCATCCGAAGCTTACCCTCGTATTTCTCCTCCACGCATAGCTCAGCCAATTCAATTGATTCTCCCAACGTCTTTGAAACAGCCTGCAATTGTTCCTTGCAAAGAGTATTCTTAGTAAAGAAAGGATGGCTGGACAAATCCGATAAACGTGAAGGGATCTGCTCCAATTTTGAAATTATCATCTTCCACCTACCGGGAAATCCCTTAACCTCTTTTGCCTTAGCCAGTGCCAAGGGAACAATCTCTTCTGCACATAACAACCAGTCTTCTGCAGACCTGTCATCTGCCAGAACCAAGTCTCCATCTTCCACCATGGTTTTGATATGGGTATTGAGCAAACTCGAAGCCAGAGATATACCAACTGAAGAAAAAGAAAGCAAAATTAACCTTAAAGCCTGGATAAGAAATAACACTATAGAAATGATACCTGTTTAGAAAGTTAAATTAAGAAGGGTGGAGCAGTTGCGAAGCCTTTAAATTATAAAACTAGGCAGCAGGCAGCAGCTATGAAAAAAGTTTTTATTTATTTATTTATATTATTATTATTATTATTATTATTATTATTATTATTATTATTATAAGAAAAAGAATCATTTATCACAAGAAGCTTATTTGCTGAAAAGAATACCCGACCAACCACATCAAAGTACCTAAACATGCCCCACGAGTCCTTTAAATTACTTGAGCAATTGATCATTTAATGCCAAATGAAAACTATGGGTATCCCTATTGTCAGTGTTACTTTTTGCTAAGAGTAAAAGTTTTTTATTTTTAGAAACAAATAATCATTGAATTATGGGATTATAGATGTATTTCATTAAAGTTAATCATTTTTTTAGAAAGTGAAGTTGTTGATGATATTAAAGAAGCTACTTTTAACGGCTAGGACCGTCCAATTAAGACACGATCAGCATTCTTAGCGTGTACCAAAGATACCCTGTTTACTTAGAGTTAAACTAACATTCTACTGCATGAGGTAAGAAGAAATTAGTGAGTGTTTTGGGGTAGCATCGTAATTTCCATCTGAAGCAACAACTTTAGTATTCAAGCATGGAGATGGTGCTGACTGCTGACTGCTGACTGCTGATAGAACCAAATTTCCCTGCTAAACATTGCAACCTGGATCTTGATCTACATCTGACGGTCAATAATCAAGATTTCTAATATAGAAATGGGGCAATTTGGATTTCTTAACCACTTTGCCAATTTCGTCCCATAAACAAAGCCAACTAATTAGAGAGAGAGAGAGAGAGAAGGAACGTTCCTTTGAAGAGAAGGCTCGATAGATCCACAATTTTATAAATGGAGAAAACCCCAAAAGATGTACATGTAGGTAGAGATTGAACTTAGTTAATTTTCCAAGATTTATGAACCCAGGAAAAAATCCCAAGAATAAACAAGAAAAATACCTTAAATTGACTGCACTTTGCTAATCAGTCAAACGCAACCACAATTAAAAGCCATCAGATATTTTGAGGTCCTCTAGTCTCACCACCGTCTCTACCGTCCCTGAAATTCAAGACAATGACATACATCAAGTATTAAATTCAGACAAATATCTAGCCATAATTAATAAGAACAAATACAATACTAATACAAAATATAAGGAAGAGAAGAAGAAAAGAAAATCCTTTTTTTTTCTATATGATGAAGCTGAGTAATTAAAGAAAAAAGGTAAAGACCACATCAAGAACCGACCTTTAAGACTCAGAAACGAAACTAGTCATTTTCTACAAAAAAAAAAAGCAACCAACTTTAGCTTTATTTACAATCCTCTCTGCCTCACTCCAAGTATCAGCAGCGACCCCCCAAAGAAATGACTTTGATTTCCACTCTTTTTAACTAAGAAACGCTCCTCCTAATCTGAATTGCGACCCAACTCAGCAATGCTTCCAAAATCAGCAATCAAATCCACAGCTTCAAAACTTCTGCTTTCTTTCGTCAGCAATTTCTCAAAATCAGATGCTACCCAAAAACCCTGTTGTTTCGTAGCAAAGAAACTGAAGCTAAACTGTCGATAACATTAGAAAAAAAACACCGAAAATAGAAAAGGAATCCTTATACTGAATGAAGGCTCGTAAAATTTTAAATACCCGTTAAAATATTCAAGCTTTCCCGCAACAGGACACAAACACCGCAAGCTAACGATCATATTGACATTCAAATCTCTCTCTCTCTCTCTCTCTCTCTCTCTAAATAGTTTAAAATGTCAGATAATGTAAAAGGTACTAATATAGAATTAAATAAAAGGTAGCGATAAATTAACAATTCATATTGAAAATACTAATATAGAATTAAATATTTTTATTTTTAATTTAATACTGAGTTTTAAAAATAAAAATAGTGTTATGATATAACAAAATTTGATCTCGATTATTCTTATTTTATTAATAATTATTATTTAAAAAAAATATATTAAAAAATAATTAATATTATAAATAAAATAAATATTTTATATATTTTATTAAGATAATAACAAATTTTATTTTTACAACATCATTAAGGTAATCCTATTAACAAACAGATTTTGTAAATATGGTAATAATATTTTAATTTTAAGAAATCTTATAGTACTAAATTATGGTATAAAATATTTAATTATTTTAACATTCTTATTTTTTACTATAAAAGTATCAATTTCTTATTATTATCTTATATAAAATAACAAACAAAATTATAATTAATAATAATAATAACAATAGGATAATTCTAAATAGATTTTATTAGCATCATAATAACATTTTTTAAATAAATATTTTTATTTTAAAAAAATTTAAAATATTAAATTATGAGAAAATATTAAATTACTTTATCTTTATTAAATTTCTAAAAATAAAATCATATTCTTCTATATTTTTATTCTAATAATATAAAAATAATGGCTACAAGTTACAACACCGTAATTCATATATAAATGTGCAGTATTTTACCGTTTAACGTGTTCAGGCTAGGGATGGTAAGAGTTAAATATGGAGCACTATTGAAGATAACGGCTAATATGATGAAGGGAATAGAAGAAGATCCTGCTGTTAATTCGAAAGTGTGTTTATCGAAATTATACTCTGCCATTAATTGTAGTAGAATTATATTAATCGTCTAGATTAAATTATTTTATATCAAATAATAGTGTTTATAATTTAAATTTATAAATTTAAAATGAAAAGAAAGGTTAAATTGTTTATTGTCCTACCCCCATCCAAGCTAATTAATTCGTAATTTAGCGGAGAGTATACGTATAGGTTTTAATATTAATACACATTAATGTTTTTTAATGTATATGAGTAGTCCTACTATCCCATGTATTAATTTGAAAAAAAATTTGTATATGAAGTAATTATATTTCCATAATTATAAATTAATATATTTTATTTACCTTAATATTATATTTGTGTATATTTTGGTTATTTTAAACTAATTTTGATCGATTTAATCATTTTATTTTATAATTTTTTTAAAATTTTAAAATATTTATCTCTTTAAATATCAATCAATCTCTTAACAGTAATGTTTAATTCAATTCAATTTGAATTTTTTTATCAAATTTAAAAAAATAATAATAATGAATGAACTCTTAAATTAAATTAATTTTAAAACATGTTATTAATTTATAAAAATAAAATGATTAAATTAATATATTATTCTATTATTTTTTACCTATTTAACGTTAACTTGATTTTAATAAGAATATATTTTTATACGTTGAAAACAAAATTTAATTATTGTTAAGATATCTGCATGAGTTTCGTATTCTATCGTGAGAGAGTTTGTGGATTTTATCTTCAATTCAAGTTATATTAACGCATTTTTTTCGTCTTTTTCAAGTCTTAAACTCATTAAATTTACAATTATAAATTAAAATAAATAATCGCGTAACACACATAATAAGTTTTGTTACTTGAGTAGTGATTAATTGTTTAATATAATATATATATTGATTTAATTTAATATATTTATATATTAATAACTAAATTAGCTTAGCGGTTGTATAAAAATTATAGTTACAATATTCAAATCCTTTTAAATAATATATTGTGCATATTTCTGTTAGAGATTATTGTTATAAAACTCCTTAATTTAATGAGCAAATTAAGGAGCAAAACATTGAACAAAACAAGGAGTAAAACATGGAGCTTAATTCAAGAAACCATTAATTTAAGGAGTAATTCAATGAGTGAATTTTCCTATAAATAGATGTGTAATTGTAATGAATTAACTATCCAAAGTTTTCATTCCAATTGAGAGAAAAGCTTAGAGAGCAAAGCTTTTGTGAGAGAAAATTAAGAGTAATTTTCTTGAGTGTAATGGGAATTGGGTTGTGGCGTTGTAAACACCTTGTGTAATTTATACTCTTTCAAGAAAAGATCTGTAGTCAGGAGGCGTAGCAGTAAAGATTAACTCCGTTATCAAATTTGTGTGTTATTTTATATTCTTGTTTTATCATAAGTTTGGCTTATCGAGAATTTACGTTATTTCCCAACAATTTCTACCAAATAGTTTCATTTTGATAATTTTAATAAACTATGACTTATTAAAAGCTACATAAAACATAGTAAGTTTTTAAAAATTATTTGATAAAAGTCGTCTGTTACTCGAAAATTTGCACTTGTCATATATTTTTTACAGGGCTTAAGTCAATTATGATAATTTATTATATTTTAGTTTTAAGATTGATAAAATATAGAAAAAATGAATTATATTTTTAAAACTTAATAATTTAGATATAATATTAGGATGAATTTTATCGACCCATTCAATCCAAATTTTAAAAGTTATTATAACAAATTTTATATGCAAACTAAGGAAAGAAAAAGTTGTACTTACATATCCATGGACAACCGAACGATGAGGACAAGTATTTATTAGAATTCTTCTTTTTTTTTTAAAGATTTTAAATAATAAATTATAAGTTAAAAGTAATAAATATGATTCGTAAGATAATAATATAAAGAATTTGATATTATTTGAGTAAAAATTATTAAAATATAATTAATATTAAATAAAAAATAAATATTTTATATATTTTTATTATAATGATAAAAAATTTAATGTTGATTAGAAATAAAACAATAAAACTATTTATAAGTATAAATAAACTTTAATCGATAAAGATTATAAGCAACGTGATAATATTAGGATGTAAAAAGAATAAATTTATAATAAATAATGTGCGTGGAGAGAAAATTCAAAAGTTGTGAAGAACAGTTTTGACTTGGTGAAAATAGCAGGTAAGTACACAACCTCGAATTAAAACAAACATCAAACAAATTCAGTTCTGATAATAGTAACTTTCGTTTTTTTTTCCTCGTTTTGTGTAATAAATAGGATTAGGATGAGGTAGTCGTACTATAGAGCTTCAAACAACTGCGGAAGCAAAGAAACAAATTCAAACAAACAAAAAACAGGACCCAGGTTTTGGTTTCTTTTGAAGGTTGTGAGTCAAACCCAAGAAGCAATTGGATTTTTTTTGTATTATTTGTATGATGGTAACTCTCTTATTTATTTTTTAAATAAAATATTAACTTATTCATTTATTTCGTAAAAATAAATAAATAATTAGATTAATCTCTTATTTAATAGTCAGTCAATCCTCTTCTTTGTAATTTTCAAAGTTGAAATTGCTAACGAAACCCGTAGTACTTCGTGCCCACAACTTTTCTCAAAACATCTCTCTTTATTATTAATTTATTACTTGTCACAGTTTTCATCGATCAAAATTAATTAATTATATTTTTGTTTCTAGTTAAATAGTAATTTACTTTCTTGCCCCTTGGAGGAATTTTTTTTCTTCTTCTTCCAGAAATTTCATTAATAAAATAAAATTTACAATGGTTTCATCATAAATAATTCAAGAGGCTCAATACCATGCATCCATTAGAATTACAAAAATATGAACAACAACAAAAGTTATAAAACTTAACAGTGATCATCACCCCATTGTTACATTGAACTTCAAAGCACAAAAAAAACATCATTTGAAGCACAAATTTTAAATTAAAGAAAAAAACTGCAAAAAGGAAAATGAAAAAGAAAATATATTTATGTGTGATAATAGAGATTCTTATTAACTACACGTATTAATCTTAACCTTTTATTTTTATTTAAAAAGAAAAAATATTAGATGCATGGATGACAACAATACGAGACTCCTAAAAAAAAAAGTTAAAGTTAAAGAGGGAAAGGTGGCGTTTAAAGAAGTATAGATAGTAAGATTCGGAGGAGAAGGGGGTATGAATTGGAGAGAGACACACACACAACAAAAAGGGTTTTTGTGATAGAAAAGAATCGTTTCCCCTTTTAGGATGATATGAGCTGCGGAAAAAGTTAAATTTTAATGAAGTACTTATTATAACTTCTTATATGGAAAAAAAAGGGAAATTTTGTTGTGGAAAGTTTTACTTTTTTCGGTCTGGATTTTATATAATTAAGTTATTTTATTTTTAATCTTCTTAATATATATATGTATTATATTTTTAAATACCTTAACATAAAATATATGTTTTTTTATGTTATAAAAATAAAGAAAGAAATATATATAAAGCATTTGAAATAAGTTAAAAATGAAATTTTATTTATGAAAAATATATATTATATAATTATTATTTTTTTTTGAGAAGGTGGATACATATGTTAATTAATTTTTTTCCCTAACCAATTACTTATAATTTGTTTTCTTTTGTTTGTACATACCATTTTACTCTCTCATGTATCGAGTAATTGCAATAAGTTTTTGAGTTTTTAGTTGATATGAGCTTAACTCAATCTTAAAATCTAGTTTATAAGATGAATGATTGCTCATGATTATAAGATATCTCTCAGTATAGAGTGTACTCAATGTGGGATTTAAGTTAAACCTTAACCAACTACTCTACATCGATTGTGATTAGACTTAAGATGAAATCCAACGATGATTGTAAGTAGAACCTAGAGCATCGATCAAGACAAGAGTTCTCATACCATTTTAGTTGACCGGTGTTTAATTATACCTTAAAACTCAAGTTGTGAAGTGAATGATTGTTCATAATTATAAGATGTCTTTCCATATAGAATTTCGACGACATGGAAATTAAGTTAAACCTTAACACGAGTAATTAATTTTTATATATTTGCTTTTGTCTTATACGACATATTATGAGTACATGTTTTCTCTGAGTCTATCTTTTCTACGTCAAAATATTCTTTCTTAATTTAAAAAAATTCAACACACGCGTACATACTAACGTTATCTACTTAATATTTCAGAAAAATATAATAACTTTATCCTAAGAGGCTGTTACTAATTAGTACAATGCAAATATAAAAATGATTTCTTTTACACATCTTACCTAGCTGGTTTAAGCTATATTAATTTTCGCTAAAGTGCCCAGAATATTCCTCTTTTTCTAATGTAGGTTTTCCATTTAAAGCTTTTTTTCCCCTCCAAAGTTCAACTATTACAAATCACAGAGGAATAACAATAGATGTAGTAGATAGGATTTGGATCATCCAAACGAATCAATACAATATAAAACAATAATGACAATCAATACACATTTATTGCAAATTAAATTAAACTAATTCTACACAAGTTTTTGTATATTGATTTATTTTATATAAATATGTTCATCATCCTGATTGCTGGCCACTTAGTACTGAGAATATATTTGAAATTGTGGTGGATAAAATGAACTAGCTCCAGATTATTATTTGGATCACAACCTACAATTTTTTATGTTGCTAGTTTGAAAAATCGTTAGGAAAGTATGAGAAAATATATATATATATATATATATGTGTGTGTGTGCATTCACTAATAATGCTTAATCATGTTGAATACAATGAATAGCTTCTCCATAAATGTATTTGCATGCTACCCAACAGGTTTGGAACTTAGGTGCTTTCAAAAATAGCTTTCACAAGTCCCTCAAATTAATTTTCTATTAACTTTTTCTTGTGGGGATTTCCACTAATAAACCACATTTAGCATAAAGTTAAATTTCTTTTTAACTTTTATTATAGTGAAACTAAGAGTGTGGAAACTAACCAAGGTCACAGTTCTAAACCCTAGCTAAATCTAAAATGATCTAGGGCCCTCCCAGATGAAAAAGATGATGACTTTGACATCCATGCACCCCCACTAAAAGTCTCTGTTACACTTATTTTTGCACTGTGTTCAAATTATTTAACCCTAAATTATTAATTAGTCTTAATGGAATTAAAAATTAGTATAATTTTTTAAAAAAATAAATAAATACCCAATATTTAAGAGGAAGAAAATAATATAATTAGTATAAAATATACTCAAAAAATAATAAATAACAACTATTATATGTTATATGGGAGTAAAGGTTATTACACATTCATTAATTCATTAGCAAAAAAGTAAATTAAAAAGAAAAAAAAAACAGGCATTAGCTAGGGTTTCATTAATAAACAGTAACAACATAGGTATCAATACCACTTGCTAATTATAAAAGGGTTCCACTCTTCTAATATAAATGGATCTTTGAGTGTATGATCTGTTATTAAAAAAAATATCAATTATGAACATATTTATTATTGGTAATTGGTTATTTTATATGTTTCATAATTATATGTAATAAAAAGTCTTAACTTATAATTTAAAACCATAAAAATAAGAGTCTTACCCTCAAATTGTTAGTTATAACAGAAATTAAAAGATTATTTTCATTTATATCTTCTCAAATTAAAAGTTATATATACTTTGAGAAGATATATATATATATATATATATATCCTCGAGCGTTTTATTTTTATTTTTTTGGCATAAAAACAAACATTGTTTTTATCTGCACAGAAAAGTAAGTTAAACTCGTCCATTTCTCGTATGTGGTCCTTCAGATTTTAAAATTGTTAACCACTGACATAACGTGAACTCGGTCTATGAGTAGGAGGTCAAAATAGGCATTAGAATATATACCAAGGCTGGAATGATATTATTTATTAACAAAATGGAGATGAAGTGTTGCATAAAACAAGCTAGCCTTGTTTAACTTATCTAACTATATTTTAATATAAATAGACGCGTCACACATGGATATCAGAAATTTGTAATAATATAATTTCCTGATCTCAATTTCTATTTCAAAAGTGTTGTGTTTTAAAAATTATAAAATTCAAAAGTTATATTATAATAACATTAAATAAATTTTATCTTAGATAGAATTAAATAATTTTAATTTAATTTAAATGATATTTAATATAAAATAATAAATTAATTAAAATAATAAATTGAATATAAAAATTATTATTATCCTAATTTTAAGTCTCGATAGATAGAAGTATTATTTTTATTATTTTTTAGTGTCATATAGAACTACATTAACATTAATAAAGTACGTAATGGACATCTAAATCAAGCAATTACAAGATCGAACATCTTATATATATATATATATAGATGCACTTTTCAACAATAAATTACCAAGAAGCTTGTTTTTTTTTTTTTTTTTGGGCTGGGGACAGTAAGAACTTAGAAGACGCATTTATGATTTTACCAAACTGTCAATACATTATTAATTTTAGAGGCCCATGATGGCCTTTTCAGCTAATTTGGTCAGACATCAGACGCACTAAAAGTTGGAGGTACGAAAACAGAAGAAGAAACCTTGAACCTCTTACTCCTTGAACACTCACTACTGCTGCCAGCACTGATCGTCATATGATCTTGGCTATCCATCCATCCAAAAAATCCTTCCCTAATATCCGATCCATCATAATCAAATCCGGGTTGACGGAACCCGATCCATTCAACACTAGAATCCGATACGCTTGAGCTTTCCCAAGAAGAAGGGTCATGATTATGATGACTCTGATCAACATGGGGCACAATTATACTTGGTTGCACAACTTTCTCCATATCAGTTGGTGGTGGGTTTTGGTACTGATGATGACCGTATTTCCTAAAGTGAAATATACTTGCAAAAGTAAAGTGGTCACTTACCCTACTATTTGAGCTACACTTATTGTTTTGATCATTGCTTGTCCTAGCCATGATGCTTTGGAGATTCTTACTCAGTTTGGCTTTCAAGGAAGAGAAGCTTAAACCATTTCGGCTAATATCAGAGACACCACTTGTCGAGTCTGAATTTTTATTATTAATATTATTAGAAGGTGGTGCAAAGTTGGTACGAGCATTCTCACCCCTTAGAGTTCTAGCAGCTTCATCATAAGCTCTAGCAGCTTCTTCAGGAGTATCATATGTTCCTAGCCAAAGCCTTACTCGTTGAGAAGAGTCCTTAATTTCAGCAACCCATCTACCTGAAGGCCTTTGTCTAACCCCGACAAATCGTCGAACACTTGGTCTGCTTGATTGAACTGTGGTATTATTGTTGTTGGTAGTGTCGGCAAAGAGATTAATAGATCTGCTTTTAGGGGCTTCAGATGCTGCCATATTTCACCTTTTGATTGGAATAGGTTGTTGTTGTTTGTTTAAGAAAAAGAAAGAGAAATTTATAACTAGAATTGCATGTGAAAAACACATGAGTATATTTGGAAGTATATATAAGCTTGGTTGTTGATGATCTATTTCTAATAAATTATGAATATTAATGATTCATAAATATATAAAAAAGTATAGCTTAAAATTACGTGAGAATTAATGATTAATTATTTTTAATATTATAAATAATTGATTATATTCTAATAACTTAAAATTTAGAGAATTATTAAGTAACAATTTATGATATTATTATATTAATGGAAATATATTATACATATAGCTATATCTATTATTTGGTTGTTGTTTTCCTTTTACTAACTCATCTATATTATTTGGTTGTTGTTTTCTAATGATTAGATTATTGTTTATGCTTATTCAATTATATATACACTGTGCTAAGTACTAGCTAGTTGCTTATTAATGATCATCAAGTTGGCTGTTGGCTTAGTATCCTAGCAAAAATACAAAAAAAAAAGGTAGTTTAGTTATAAGTTTCAATAATTATCTTATTAGCCCGACTCATGATAAGAACCGGCTACTTGTGTGCCAATGATATTATTTTTTTATTTTTTCGATAAAATTTAAATTGTATTTAATACCCTTACACATAACTAAGTAACTCGGTGTTATTATCTCTGTAAAAAATTTGTAAGGAAATAATTTTTTTACACTTTATCAAACATTAGAGACAATATTACAAGTTAATTACTAGAAGTTATATAATCTTTTTTAAAAAAAAATCACTTAATACTTATTATTAAATAAATAGTTAAATTTTAATTCATAACTAAATTATAAATTAATACCAAAATAAGTTATAATTTCTCGTACAACAAACTAAAAGTCATATTAATTTGTTATACTTCAAATTAATTATTTGCATGGACGCGAAGTCCGGAATCAAACATGGACTCGAAGTACAAGACAAAGTCGGGAATCAAACCATGGACGTGAAGTCGTGCAGTAAAGGATTATTCAACTTGCACCGGCTTGGCTGGCTATATACCACAACCACGGTGGTCTTGACTCTTGACTTAAAGGTCGAATGGCGCAGCTGAGCCGAACGGCTTGGCCGTGGAAAGATACAGACAGAAGCTGACAGAGGAAAGACGGTACATGATTTGTCGGCTCGTAAATGATTAACTGATTCGGAACGTTGGTTGAGAATTTTAAAATCCGGCAGGACACTTTTATTAATTAATTTTGCTTTTTAATTTAATTTAAATGGTATTGACATGGAATTTACCGTTGGATTTTAGCAGCTTTGGAGAAGAGCAGCATTTTTGTGGGCTCCATAATTTCGTAGCTTGTCCTTTCTTTTGTTTCTATTTATCTCAACTGCATCTTAAAGTTAATACTTCTCGATTATGTCAGATTTGTTTATATTTTGTTTTTAATGAAATTGAAAAATAATCACTATTATCAGATTTTAAAAATATTTTTTTAATAGATAGTTTACTCTGTTCAACAGGTGACAAATATTATACGATAACACTGTACAAAAATAACACGATATAAATAAAAAATTTAATAATAATTCATAGATACTTTTTTTATGTTTTTAAAGTTATTATTATTTTTATTATAAATAAAAAATAAAAAAAATTAATTCAATTTTTTCAAATATCAACCGACGTGAAAACTAGATACAATTAGGGATGGGCAAAAAAACTGCGGGTTCGGTTATCCGCGATAAATACTAGCAAGGTTCGGATTTTTAGTGTACTTTCGAGACGGGTTGTTTCGGCTAAAACCGAACATAAATGCAGGTCACGGTTCGGTTACGATTATCTAAAAACCGTACTACTGGCATCAATTTAATTATATTTATTTAAATAAATTATATATTAATTAAAATTTATTTATTTTTAACCTAATATATAAACTTAATTTATAACCTAAATCATAATCCCTACTCAGCGGCTCAGCGTCTCCTTTTTTTTCTTACTCTCATTGTCTTTCATTTTCCTTCCAAATTCCAATCTTCCATCTCCAGAATACAGATCAAGCTTTCTTACATTTGGTACTATTTAGCAGGTATTCAAGAATCAAGAGTGGTCCGCTTTTCATATCTTCTAAAGGTTGGTGAAGAACTGAAGATCAATCGTGATGTCGAAGAATGCAGGCGAGAGGTTTTCATTCTAGAGAAATTATACCGAGTTCATCAATCGTGAAAAACCCCTACCTTCCCGGGTCCTCATCCGATGTCGAAGAATTCATTGCTTGATCCGATCCCGTTAAATGGTCCCGTTGTGGAGCTTCCTCATTTTTCTCTGCCTAAACTTAGATATATTAGGTTTTATCTTTTGGGTTTCATTGATGTGATGCTTTCTATAGTTCTTTCGATATGTATATGCATATTGATTTGTTTTTCGATGTTCCTTGTTGGTTATTGATTTCTCTTTTTGATTTGGATGTTACATATATGTATTCGGAGTAAGTTGTGATGGCTTTTCTTTTTCCCAAGCTTGTTGAGGAATTTAGTTGTAGTTAGTGCTAATTTATGGTTTTATTTAATTCTTCTCATTATTATTGATTCGGATATTGGGGTAAAGATTATTGTCTATTATATCTAGGTGATACGGCCTCATGTATCTCAATTGATTATGATGTCTGCTAGTAGCTTTCATGTGTTTACAAAGGTCATGATGCAGTTATAGCTATATTATGCCTTTTGATGGCAAGGAAATTTGATGTGTGTTTTATTCAATTATGCATCATAAAAATCTTAGAGAAATTGCTATCAAAATGTCTACTTTTAATGCGGCATTAAAGCAGAGAGTAGATAACTCATTTTTCCTTCTTATTTCCATTGAGCCTTATCTTGTCAATTTATCACTTTTGCGGAAGGAACGGATTGCAACTTCCGTGTTTGATGTCAAGGTCCGTCGATGAGCTTGTGGAATATCTTGTTTCTTGTTTATGTTGGCATAGTTTGTTGGAATACTTTTTAAAAGCATCTCATACAATTCCTCCGCCCCACCCCTAAAAACAAAAACACCTACTGAGTAGGCATGATGTGTCGTCAGATATATTTTTATATTTTTATTGAGTAAAAAATGATAAGATCACTTGCTTTAAGTTTCAGAGTTGATAAAATCAAGATTGGAACATTTAATCACAAAGAGGCCAAAGTATAATCTAATGTCATAATTAGTCCTTACTTGAATTTAGCAAATTACATTATCAATTTTCAATAGTCTATTAGGTAGTTGTTCACTTTGAGTCATTCAACCTTAGCCAATGTATGCCAAGATCGTGAGACTTTTTGCGGTGGAATTATTGACTATTATTGTTTTACCTTTTGCCATTTCAAGAGGCGCTAGGGAAGCAGCACAAACTTTGCTCTTTACGAGAAGTGCTATGTTGGAGCGGTGTCTACTCTTTGCGGGAATTGCTTTCAAGTACTCGAGGAGTTTGCATGGTAATCTCGCCACTTATTTCCAATACCTGTATTTACCTTTTTATTTTTTCAAACACTATGCTTTTGTAAGCTACTTGAAGTAATGTGTGAACGCCAAGTAATATATTAGATTTATTTCTTTTTGTAACACAACTTAATTATTTTTTGTGAACTGGCAGGAATAGGGTGGAAATCTTGGAAAAAGCGATGGTTTATCCTTACTCGCACTTCTTTGGTTTTAGTGTGCAGCCACGTTCCAGGATAAGGATCACTGGCATTAGAGGTTATCATATCAAGACTATCGAGAGATTTTAAATATCATGGCAAATGAATATGTTGAAAAGGTAACTTGAGATAATAGAAAGTATAAGTATATATTTTTTACATATGAATTTACATTTTGAAAGTTATTTTTTTCAGAATTGTTCACCTGATCATCTCGAGGAGTAAATGACATTGAACTTAATGTGGAGGTAACAAGTGGTGGAACTTCAAGTGCCGATCAACATACAAATGTTCCTCTCACATCAAACCTCTTCACCGAAAATACACAAAGTCAACCATCGAATGAATGTAGTGAAGAAGAAGATAGGAAGCCTAAATTAATGTGTGGAACATGGGTTCATTTTGATAGGAAGAAAATTAATGGAATATGGAAGGTAATATGTAATTATTGCGGAAAACGGTTAGGAGGTGATACAATGAATGGGACATCTCATTTGAAAGCACATACAAAATGTTGTCCATTCAAACGTCAAGAAAGGGGTATCGGTCAATCATTGTTAAATCCTAACAAAAAAGGGATAGAATTGAATTAGGACATTGGAATTTTGATTCTCAAGTTTCTGCGTGATAAATGTGCAAAGATGATAATTTTACGAGTATCCTTTAGTATTGTAGAACATCATGGATTTAGGGAATATTCACATTCATTACAACCAATATGGAAGCCTATTTCTCGAGGCGGCAGGTTAAAGAGACATTATAAAGATTTATGATGTTGAGAAAAAAATGATGGATATGTTGGAGAGCAAATAAAGTCGTGTTGCGATCACGGTGATATGTGGAAGTCCGGAAATCGGAACAAAGGATTCATGTTTGTCAGAACTTGTCATTTCATTGATGACAATTGGTATTTGCATAGTAAAATAATAAGGTAATTTTTAAGTTTATTGTTAAAATTTATACAATTCCTATTAAATATTTTTTTAGAGATTTGACATATTAAATGATTGTATATTAAAATTTATTGTTACTATATAATTTTTTGTAGGTTTATATATGTTCCTGCTCCACACAATGCTGCAGTTATTGGTCAAGAACTAATGAGTTGCTTTTTGGATTGGAACATTGATCGTAAGATTTCAACCTTAACTTTAGATAATTGTTCTACTAATGATTCAATGCTACCTGATCTGTTAGATTCATTAGATAGAACTTCAATGTTATTGTATGGAGATATTTTTCACATGCGTTGTGCTGCTCACATATTAAACTTGGTAGTGACATATGGGTTAAATCTAATTTCTCAATGCATTGTTAAAGTTAGAGATAGTGTTGCATATTGGACAGCAACACAAAAGAGGGAGGAAAAATTTAAAAAGATTGCATCTCAAGAGATAAAGTCTTCTTGTAAGAATTTATCTCTTGATTGTCAAACTCGTTGGAATTCTACTTTTATAATGCTTAAAAATGCATTGTTTTATGAGAAAGTGTTTCCTCGTTTAAAACAATTGGATAAGAATTATAATAGTCTTCCTGATGCATTGGATTGGAAAATGGCAAGTACAATTTGTGATAAGTTAGAAGTATTTTACAAGGTTACTGAATTGATTTACGGTTGAACTATCCCACTATAAACATGTTATTTCCTCATATTTGTGACATCAAATTGTCATTATATAATTGGATTAATGATGAGGATGATTTGGTCAAGGGAATGGCGTCAAACATGCTTGTAAAATTTGATAAGTATTGGCAAGAAGTTAATATTGTCATGACTATAGGAGTTGTTTTGGATCCTAGATTTAAGATGAATTATCTCGAATTCTATTTTCCAAGAATATATGGAGAGAATGCCTTTTTTGAAATTGAAAAGGTGAGAACAAAATGTTATGATTTGATAAATATGTACCGAAATAAACGAATTTTAGAAGAGAGTCGACAAATTGAATTTTCAACACGTTCCAATACATCTCAAATTTCAAAAGGTACTAGTATTCTTAATCCTAGTGGTATAAATGAGTATAAACAATGTAAATTAATGCAAAATAAAGCTGGATCTTTGAAATCTGAGTTAGACTCTTATTTAGAGGAGGCTGATGTAGAAATTTCGGATGAAGAGTTTGATATATTGTCATGGTGGAAGTGTAATAAACATAAGTATCCAATAATGCATGATATGGCTAGAGATATCTTGGCTATTCCGGTCACCACAGTTGCTTCAGAATCTGCATTTAGTACAAGTGGTAGAGTAGTAAGCAAACATCGTAGTAGACTCAAAGAAAACACATTGGAAGCTTTGATGTGTACTCAGAGATTGGTTATGGGAAATTTAATATTCATAAACAAGGTATAAGTTTATATATTTAATACATATTATATTTTATTAACACTTGTTTTATGTATTATGTATTAATTATTTAATTATGTATTTAAATATTTTATAATTTATTCAGATATGTTATCTCCTGGTTCATCCGCTTCCACTATTAATATTGCAGAAGATGATGTTGAGGTAAAAAAATTACATTATTGATTAATCAATTTATTATTTTGGTTTATAAAAGTGATTTTATATATTTGATTTTATATATTTGATTTTATATATTTGATTTTTGCAGGAAATGCGTACAGTTGATGAATAATTAGAAGAAAGAAGTTTTTATTTATTTAATTAGATTTCAATATTTGTATTAGTTTATAATATTTTATTTATATCTTGTGTTTCTTGTTTATATCATTATATGTATTTAATGTTATCTAGATTCATAGAAATATATATTATTAAATGTTAAATTTTTTTATTATAAACTCAAAATAACAAATTCAGATAATAAATTCAACCATTTGTTTTGGTTGAATTGCATTGCTAAAGGGGCTCAATTGAATAGGATTTTGAAAAACGGTTTTTTCGGGTTTTTTTTCAATAAGCGTCGAACTATTAATCAGGTAAAAAAGCGTCACTAAACCTGCCCCTGGTTTTAGCGGTGGGGAGATTTTAGAATTCGGTTCGGGGACCCGTGCCCATCCCTAGATACAATTAATATCCAAACATGATACAAATAATATAAAAATACAACTAATATAATATAATTATCTCTTATATAGGAATAATAGTATTTATTACTTTGCAAAATGTAAATTCTTTTTTATATATCTTGAGTAAATTTAGATGATAAAAACATTAATATCATACCATTATTAAATAAAATTATCATTAATAAATTATTTTATCATATTAATAATTTTAATTGTAATTATCTCCGCTCTTTATTATAATAAGAATATCTTATAAATTTAGAACTCTTATATCCACCCATTTCATTATGTGTTAAATTAATTTGAAATTTTTATTTTAAAAGAATTATTTATTATTTAGATAATATTAATATATATTACAGTTTAAAATATATAAATATATAAATGTTTATAAATTTTATGAATTTAACCTTCAATAGTTATAATAGGTGGTACTTTGTACCATCAACTTGTACCCAATGAATTCTAATAGCAAATACACGATTATTATTCATTGCGTAAATGGTGTCAAGATAATAAATTAATTAATAATAGTAAATATAATTTTTCCTCTATATTTGGTACGTTAGTTGAGATTAATGCATTTGATTATATATAGGTATAATATGTTAAATATGTTAAGTATAATAATATTAAAATCTATCATATTAAATAATATTATAACTAATATATGTATACTATTTAGTGATATTTTATATAATATAATTTGATAAATTTAATGATAAATATATTAGTAAGGTTATTTATATTAAAAATAAAATTTTATTTATTTTATATAATTATTTTATTCTTATATTTAATTTATTTTCTTATTTGTTTACACTTAATAATAAAAATATTATATTTAATTCAAAGGCTAAGAAAGAATCAAAAACATTTAGATTTAGAAATTATAAAGATAATATCTAATATAATTTATACATATATCTTATTGGGTCGAGAGTGATTCATAACTTATAAATTTTATTATGTATAATAATACAATTTAAATTAACGATTAAATACATAATTAGTAGCAGATTTATATAGTTGCTATAAGAGGGTTGAATCCTCTCATAGTTAAAATTTTAGTAATAATATTATAAAAATATATATATGTTTTTATTTATAATATTTATAATATTTTAAATAAATTATATGTATAAAATAAATATGTTCTTTTTAAATTTTTATTTTTAAGTTTTTTTTACTTAAATATACTATAAATTTAAAATTTTAAAAATATTTATATTCAAACGAGTTAGATATAATATCTTTTTAATAAAAATTAATTAATAACTAAAAAACAAATAGTATATTTTTTTTACTATCTATATGTTGTACTTTCTTAACTACAACTTTGAGACATAATTATACATAAGTTATATGATAAATATTTTTTATTATGCCTAACAAGTGAGGGTTACGAGGAAGGCATTAATACTTGGTGTAACATATATATAGGTTTATATTTATCATTTATTTTTTATTTTGTGTAATATATATATATTCATCATTTATTTTTATAAAAAAAAAGTAAAATAAGTGTTGATGAGATATATTAAGAAGAAGTTATTAATTATTTTTGTAATATAAGATGAAATAATATTTTAGATCAATAAATTTAAATTTTATATAATTTTATTTTAGAAAATAAATATTAATTATTCAATAAATATAAGAATAATATAATATATCAAAAATATACTAAAAATAATAATAAAGAAGTACTTGAGATTTTCTCCTTAGTAAGATAACTTTAAAAGTGTTGCCCCAATAGTAATGACAATTTAAAACTTTCTTTTGCTAATGACAATTTAGACCTTTGGAAAGTAGCTTTTATATTCCGAAATATTTCATTCCTCATGGAATTGAAAATAAAAATTTGTCCCTTAGTGTTTACGTATATTTACACACACGTGACTTGGCAACACTATATGTTATATATTCGGACGTATGTTACGACACGTGAGACTCACATATTCACAGAGTAAAAAAAATAATTTTTAAATTTATAACCATTTATTATATTCAATTTATATACTTTTATTATTAAAAATATATAATATATAATATATTATTTAATATTTAATGTTATTCAATTAATTATTTTAATTTATTTAATATTAAATATTTTCTGAACTCGTTTAATATTATTAATATATTATTTTTATTATTATAAATTTTAAAAATATTAATTTTTGTAATTTTTCTAAAAATGAATACCTAATTCTAAAGTTGTAACTATATCATTGTAAGGGTTAATAAACTGCCTCTTAAATTACTATTGTGATATTTAAAAAAAGAGTCAATTATAAATATCTATCTTCAAGTTTCATGAAATAACAAAAAAAAAAAACTACATATTTGGAAAATAATAATCACATCCTTTGTCATTATTTCAAAAAATTAATTTAGAGTAAGATATTTGTGAAAAATTAATAAAAGTCAAGACATTTGATGAAGGATTTTCTAATGAAATAATAACTGAAATAACATGATTGTCTATTTTTAAAATTGAGGGATATTTTTATTTTTGAAAACTTAAAAGAAATTCTCTAATAAATTTTTAAAAAATATAATACTATGTTGATCCAACAGAAAAAAAAATTGTTGATACTGGGAGTTAGTTCATTTTAAGAGCAATGAGTTTCTTGTTCTTTAAGTTTGACACTTTTTTAATTCTTTTTTCACACAATAAAGGTTATACACGTTTTTAGCATAATTTTATTTTATGACTTTAAAATTATGTTAATAGCAAATATCATATTAAGTTCGACATTTTTCATTACTTAAATGCTGTTATTTCTGCCTGTTTATAATCCATCAAAACCTCTATGTTTGAGCATGATATATATATTATAGCAAACTAGTGAGTGTGATTTTCACGTTACATAATGAATAATTATTATATAAAAAAATAATTACTATAAAAGAACATTAATTTTTTCTTATGGGTGAAGTGTTCCAAATGCTCAATTTATTTAAATTAAATGTGTTATTTAGTACATTAATTAAGAAAATAGATTTAAGTCTTTTTTTTTTGTGAGAAAAATTGGTCATTTAAGTAAATTTGTTTGTAAAGAATCTCTGAGGCAATAACAAATAATTTTGATCCCAATTTTTATTAAATAAAATAGCAGATCTATCACAAATATTTTATATTTTTTAATATATATATATATATATATATTTAATTAAAAAATTATTCAAGTTTTTGTAAGGATTTTTTTCAAATATAAACAAAGTTTTTAATAAATCTTAAACAAAAATTTCATGTTCTTATTATATTCAAAAATCACATATTAGACAATAAAAATTTAATTTAAATTTGATAGAAAAATTCATTAAAAATTTGAATTAATTTTTTTAATTAAAAATTATTTTATTAGATATATATCTATCAAAAAATATAAATTTTCGTGTATTATATGTACTATTTTATTATGTTTAACGATAAATAAGATAAAAAATTATTTTTGTTATTATCTTATTCATATTTTAGTAAAAAAAATAATTTAAATAATTCTTACAAAACTACCTCTACGACTCTTTTCACTTTTTTTTTTACTATCATCCTTTGCGTTGGGATTTGGTTTCTAACCATCTCAACTATGGGGAAGTGCATGATGAAGAACACATATATATATATATATATATATATATATATGGTTTTCAAAGTGGGATTCCTCAAACATTCTAACAAGAAAAGTTGTTAATATCTCTTCTTATAGTTTTTGTTTATTTAAATGCCACAGTTGAGATTTAAAAAAAAAAAATTCTGCCCACAGATCGAAACTTAGAACCTTATTTAAGTATATTAACCTAAAAAACTAATGAAAAAGTAAAGAAAAAGCATAAAAAGGGTTTTATTCTAAGATTACCATCTGCACCGTAGCATAAATACTATGGTAAGAGTTCCAATTATTCCTTTTGCTCACATAATAAAAATAAATAATAATAATAATAATAATAATAAGTTCTGATTATTTTATTATCTTTTCTAATCCACATCCTTCTTTCTTAATGTTTATAGTTTGACTCAATTTTATAAATAATTTAAAGTTTAACATTGTTCATGTATTTTTTAATTTTGAACACTATTTTAAACAAATTATATTTTAGTGTTTTGGATAGAATCGTAGATGTTATTCTTAATTTTGAACACTTTTTTTAATTTATATTTTTAATTTTGGATATTTAATTTTAAAAGAATTAAGTGTATAATATATGTTATTTTTATAGATAATTTTTTTATTTTTAATCCCATTTCAAGTACTAAATATACATTTATTTATTTAAAATATGATAATATATGTAAAAAAAAATTAATGTAATCGGCTAATATAGTAGAATTGATAATCTTCAAATATGCAACTTGCGTTGTAATCATAACAAATCGGAAAAAATGCAAGTGTTTTAGTAATAAATACATAATTTTTATATGATAAAGTTATTAATATGTTTTAATTTTAATCTTTTAAAAATTATATATATATTTATGTTATAAACAAAAATATATATGTATTATATTTTTAAACATATAAAAATATTTTTTGTATTATACAAATATATATATATACCGCTTGAAAGAAATTAAAGATGAAATTAATATAAAATAATGCTATCCAATTAAACTTAATAATTAATAATTAGATTTAAAAAATGTTATATGATAATTTAAAAATTAAAAGGAAGGAAAAAATGGATCAATTACATGGTGAATTACAAAGGATGCTTAAGAAAGTTTAAAAAAAGAAGAAAAAACGAAGCCATTTTATTTGAATAATGTTAGCGAGTGATTGTAAAATTATATTTTGGATATCTATTCAATTTTAATTATTAAAAAAAATTAAAAAAATAATTAGATTATAATAATAATGATATTAAACCTCTAACGATTAATGTTAAAATATTATGATTGTATTTCTGTAATTTTCTGTTATAATATTTTTGTACAAATGTATAGTATTTGTATACAAAAAAAAGGAAATGAAAAGTAAACAAATTATAACAATATTAATTTCTATTATTATTCTTGTCTGTTGATTATCCATTCTGCGTTGATAATTAGCATTTGATTGATGTTATTCTTGTCGCTGGCCATATTACCACATGCCAACACTCCTCCCCGTGTGCATGCATATATGTCTCTTATGCCCAACTTGTCAAGTGAGTAGTAAAAGTTCTTTGCAGACCAGATTTGAGTGAGTAAATCGCCCAATTGATCTTCCTCGACTTAACAAATGGAAGCTTTAATAATCTTTTCTTCAAGATTCTGTTAGATGAAGTTCCGATCCAACTTCCAATGTGCTTAGGCGATCATGTTGAACTCGATTGTGAGAAATGGCAATTACCGCTTTGTTATCACAAAATAAGTTCATTTCGAGTTGTGAGCAACACCAATCTCGGTTAGGAGTTTTTTTCAACCACGTGAGCTCACATATATCCTCGACCATTCCCCGAAATTCACCAAAGACCGGATAAGGCAACTACCTTTGCTTGCTCTCCATGTAACAAGATTGCTCCCCACAAAAGTGAAGTACTCAAAGAAGAGATTTCCTATCCTTCATATTCCACTACCCGATCCGAATATGTATATCCAAGGACTTCAATCGACCATTCTTTAAAAACATAAGTCCTTTCCCAGGAGGACTTTAAATAACGAAGTATTCGCGTACGACCGCATCCATATGGTCTTCACTTAGGCGGTACGTGACTCACGACACTCACAGCATAAGCAATATCAGGTCGAGTATGAGATAAATAGATGAGTTTACCTACTAACCGTTGATATCTTTGTTTATCTGTTGGTACTTGGTCCACATATTCTCCGAGTTTGTGATTTTGAACTATTAGAATATCGACAAGTTTACAATCTAGTAGTCCTGCCTCTGCCAGTAGGTACAAAGTATATTTCCTTTGGGAAAGACATATGCTTTGTTTTGATCTTGTTACCTCAATACCTAAGAAGTATTTGAGCCCTCCCAAATTCTTCATTTCAAACTCATTTGACAGTTGTTCTTGAAGCTTAGAGATTTCTTCTTTATCAGAGTTGCTTTACTAGAACCCATATTTCTTCATTGCTGAACTCAACCTACCAAACCATGCTCGAGGTGATTGTTTTAGTCCATACAATGCTCGTTGTAATCTACATGCAGTTTCTTTTCCTGTTGTAACAGTATATCTTGGTGGGATATCCATATAAATCTCTTCCTCAAGATCACCATGAAGGAAGTCATTTTTTACGTAAAGTTGGTGCAATGGCCAATCCAAATTTGCCGCAAGAGATAGCAAGACTAACGGTTTTTAGTTTAGCCACATGTGAGAAGGTTTCTTGATAATTTATCCAGTGTTTCTGTGTATATCTTTTTGCTACAAGTCTCGCCTTGTATCGATCAACTAACCCATCTACTTTATATTTAATGAAGAAAATCCACTTGTATCCTACCATCTTCCTCCCTTGAGGCAACTCGCTTAACACCCATGTGTTATTCTTCTGCAATGCCTCAAATTCCTCTTTTATAGCTTGAGCCCATTTTGGATCAGATAAGGCTTCTTCAATGCTACTTGGAATTTGACACGAGGAGAGTGTTTGTCTGAAATGTCCTGATAGGTTCTAATAACCTTTGAGTAGATACATAATTTGCTATTGGATACTTGGATTGTCGTTCTTCTCTTTCTGGGGAGTATCGATTTGGAGGTTTGCCTTGATTGTGTCTGAAAGGTAAAACATAACCAACAGATGTATCTATAGCATTAGTTTGTAAAGGTGTGCTAGGATAAATTACCTCAGGAGTATTCTCAGTAGGATGATCATTGGGTACTAGGGAGTTGAGGGGTACATCAACCACTTCATCTTCTGTAGATTCAATTACTACTTTAGCTTCAGTTCTTGGAAGTTCACACTCGGGTCTAGATACTGGCTCCTCCATATGATTGGCGCGATCCGAGTATGTTGGACTAGTGTCTAATATTTCAATATCAAGTCAATTTCGTTCTTCACCGTAAATCTCCTCCTGAAGAGTGGAATTGGATACCGGTGATGGGAAAAACCATTCTGATTTGAGGAAAGTGACATCCATGGTAATATAGGTTCTTTTAGTAATTGGATCATAGCATCGGTAACCCTTTTTTTGTACGCCATACCCCAAGAATACACATCGGACAGCACATGGATCCAACTTAGTCCGTTTATTTTTATGGAGGTGGACAAAAGCAACACAACCAAAAATTCGGGGCAAAAGCATCAAAATAGTAGGCAAGGGAAAATGATCAGATAGCACCTTTAATGGAGTCTGAAATTGTAAGGTTTTTGTGGGCATACGATTCAATAGATACGATGTTGTAGTAAGAGCATCACTCCAGTATTTATTAAGCATATGTGCACCGATTAGTAAGGCCTGAGCCGTTTCTAAAATATGTCGATTCTTCCTCTCTGTAGTCCCATTCTGTTGTGGGGTTTGTGAACACGAGGTTTCATGGAGAATACCATGGTTGTCCAAGTATGTTCGGAATTGTTGATTAACATACTCCCCTATATTATCAGACCTAAGTATCTTAATTTTTTCAGAAAATTGTGTCTGAACCACAAGTGTGAAAGCAATTGAAATGTAGCAAATACTTCATCTTTGTGTTTGAGAAGGTAAAGCCATGTCATTCGTGTACAGTCATCAACAAAAATAACAAATCAACGATGACCCGATGACGTAATGACCGGAGAAGGTCCCCAAACATCAGAATGTACCAAGGCAAAAGGAGTTATACTTTTATATTACTATTTTTTAAAATTTTATGTATAAATTTTACTAATAAATTGAATGAAATTTAAAAATATTTAATTCACTTTGTGATGGAAATAAAAAGTAGGTAGTCTTAGAACAAATTTTGTTAATATTATAACAATATTTTTATTTTTATAAATATTAAAATATTAAATTATGAGATAAAATATTTAATTGTTATAAAACTAATAATTTTTGTTAAAGAAAATAAAAAATATTAATTAAGATGAAAAACAACACTAATATACTTAAAGTTTACAATATATTCAAAAATATTCTTACGGTTTACAAAAACAAAAACTACAATACTCCTAAAACTTGAGTTATATTTAAAAATACTCTTAATATTAAACATATATTACAAAAATTGTGAAAAATAACATATACTCATAGTAATTATGTTTTTTTAAATGTTACCCGTTGATTCAACAGTAATATTACATAATGTTATAAATATTCATCACAAATACTCTTATTAATCCTTATTTATGATAACAAAAAGAAAAATACTTGCTACAACAATCAATACATTTCAACAATCAAAATAACATATAATGTGGTTTCAACAAAGTTGTTTACCTTTCCATCCCATCCAAACATGTTTTGGGACCTTTCATAGATTGTAACAATATACAGATATATCAATACTATTGTAACAAAAAGGGAAAAACATTACAATTATTCAATACCATTGCAACAAAAATAAAACTTTTCAATCTCTAATAGTATCATTTCAACCATAGCATCGTTCACTAAAAAGAAAAAAATAGTTATACCATCTGTCCAATATATCATAGTTTCATTATCACATTCAAATCAATCTCTAATATATCATTCTAACCGTAGCATCATTTAGCATACAAAAATAGTCATACCATATATCATAGTTTCATTGTCACTTTTAACCTATATTTTCATATAGCTTTGATGAAATACACTTTCTAAACATACAATTTATTCACTTTCAAAGCATCTATTCATATTTGTTTAGAAAAAAACTTTCAAAATATATATATATATATCTTTAAAAACACTACTAAAACGTAAAATCTTCATCATATCTAGCACACAACATTAAACTTAAAGCTTTAATGTTATATATAGTTTCTAGCCATTCATCACACATCAATGGAGGACTTATAAAATTCAAAAATAAAAATTGTTTTTGTAAAAGAAAATCAAAAATAAAAATATTTGAATCAAGAGAAAACCTTAACAAGTTGTTCTTCTATTGTTCCTACAATTTTTTTATATTTTAGGATCCTAATGTTGAAGAATACATAAATGAAGATACAAGTAACATTAATATAAATATAGAAAATATTACTTATGATTTCTATGCAATAAAACTTAAAATTGCAACCTTAGGAGCTAGGATCCAAAATATGGAAATAAATATGTAAAATGATTTTTAAAATATAATAATTCTTAATATAGGTTTATTAAGTTTTTTTATATATTAGTAATTGTAATTGTATAACCTATTCTTAAATGAATGAAATTATGAAATATAATTGTTTATAATTATAAACAAATAATAGTCTTTAAATCTAAATAAAAATAAAAATACAAATATTAACCTACTGAATAACAATTCATATTCACTTTAAAAACTACGAATGATATAGAAACAACTTAAATATTAACATGCTCAATGAACATTCTAACTTTATTCCAATAACAACCCATATTGTACAAACAAGTATAACCTTTTATTTTTATTATTTATATAATTCTTCATCAATTTTTGTAATTCATTATTCATTTTTAATACAATATGTTCCTCAATTCAATCCTAAATCCTCTTTTTTAAGGGTTAACTCTTATTTCATAATAGTCCTCTTAGTATCATGAAAGCAACTAATAAAGTTATATGCATCATTAGGTATATGATTAATTCATCTAACTTCACCAAATAGATGGATATACACTGTGATTTATTCACTCATTTTTAATGCCCTATATAACAATCAAAAGTTTTTTTTCTAAAAAATGTATTATTCATCAACATTAATACACAATATTAAACGTATGATCATGAATTTGAACATGAACAAAAAACACGATATTATACTCATATAAAACACATAATATTAAAATAATATTTAAAGAAAGTAATACTAAAATGATGTTTGTTTATAATTTAAGATTGAATTATAAACTATCCAAATAAACAAAAGCTAAAAAAACACAATATTTTTGAACAAAAAATACTAACAAAAATGAATCCAAGAAAGAATAATTCCAAAAAGCACAAAAGACAAATATACGTATAATACGATAAAATCAATATCAGATAAGAAATACAGAGTACCAAAATAAAAAATAGGTTTGAAATAAGGTCATTAATAAAAATTAAATTAAAAAATAAACTAGAATAGATATGTGTTTACAAATATTGTGTGTTAAGGTAATATGCAGATACCATATTACAAATAAGATCATTAATATACTAGTCAAATACAGATAAAAATCAAAATAAGTCTAAAATACAAACTTAAAAAATGAACCACAATACCAAAATATAGATACTAAGAAATGAAAATTAACATAACACACCATAATACTAAAAAATGAGTTAGATTATACCTTTTATTATTAGTTGTTTAAGCCAAAAAAATAAAAGATGGGTTCAAAACGATGGGTTCACATGATAGAGGTGTAAGGGTGATGGTGGTTTTGGAACAATGGGTTCGCATGATACAAGTGTAAAGGTGAGAAAGATGGTGATAAATACTTAAGGTGGTGTTTGGTTGGTGTGAATGGAAAGGAATAAGAATTGATTTCTTTCATTTTGTGTGTTTGGTCGGGCGAAATTGGAAGATAGAATGAAATCGATTACTAAAGGAGAAGGAATCACAATTCCTTCTCTCCCCTTTAGTAATCATGATTTCATTCACATCCAAACCTTTTTTTTTATTTTACTCTCACCCAAAATATAACCCTAAACTCAAATCCCAAATCTCCAAACCCAAAACCCAAAATCCTAGATCCAAATCCTAAAACCCTAAAACCCTAAACCCTAAACCCAAAATCCCTAAACTCTAAACTTCAAATCCCTAAGTCCCAAATCCCAAATCCCAAATCCTTAAACCCTAAACCCTAAACCTAAATCCCAAAACCCTAAACCCTAAAACCTAAATCCTAAAACCCTAAACCCTAAAACCTAAATCCCAAAACCTAAAACCTTAAACCCTAAACCCAAAACCCCTAAACCCTAAACCTTAAATCCTTAAACCTTAAACTCTAAACCTTAAATTTCAAATCCTAAAACCCTAAACCCTAAATCCAAAATCCCAAATTCTAAAACCCTAAACCCTTTTTAGAAAAATAATAATTTTAACCCTAAACCTTAACCCATAAATATAACCCTAAACCCCAAATCCTAAATCCCTAAACCCTAAATCTTAAATCTCAAACCTCAAAACCCTAAACCCTATTTAGAAAAATAATAATTTTAATAATATATTTCTTTTTAATTAAGTAATAATTATTTAGAAAAATAATGATTTCAATAATGTATTTTGTCTGACGAAAAAATAGTAATTAAATGAAATTATTTGAACTTTACTAAATGTAGGGGTATTAAGGTAATTTACAACTTTTTTCATTCCATTGTAGTGGCAAACCAAACACTGTAATTCTGATTCGGAGTTTAATTCAAGTGGTCAAACCAAATAACATTATTTCTTTTCCATTCCGATTCTGATTTCGATTCTATTCCACGAACCAAACGACACCTAAAGGTGAGAATGGTTCTCGAACGATGAGTTTACTTGAGTAAGATGAGAGGTTGCATGTACGAGGGATTTGGGTTTTGTATGATTACACAGGAGTGATTATACTTTGATAAGATTTTATCTTTTTGTTCATACAAATAGACGTTGACCTAATGACATTACATTAGAAAATATTTATAACATTGTTTAAACTACATGAGTATTTTTTAAAATATTATAAACCTAATAGTAATTTTAAAGTTTTTCCCGATAAATTGAGTTCCTTTTATTCTCTCTTCATAACCTATAGTCACAATCTATACCATTAATAATTCCTCAGAAATGAGAAACAAAGCAGCCTGAGATTCTCACTAGTCGGCCGAACAAACATATTACTCGCAATGGGAATCTCACAAAACCCACTTTTTACCGTTTACTCTTTTTGCCGCCAACACTGACAACCATCCTGAACCATCTGATATGGTGACCCTTTACGAGATTTTGGGTCCCTTTGCGATGGACCCCGTGAATACGATTCCAAAGAGCAAGAATACGAACTGTCTTCTTACTTCCACAAGTATCTTTTCCTCATCTTAATCATCCATTCAATTCATACCCCTTATTCATGGATATTATCTTGGAGTCCACCCAAAGCGATTAAAATTACAAATAGGTATCTTTGTTTAGTAATTGTTCTTCTATTAGTAATTTCAACTTGCCAAATCTTGAAGAATTCTGATCTGGGTTTTTGTTACTCTTCCTGTTTTCTTGGTATTTCAGGGTCTATTTTATTTTGATGTTGTTGGTGTACCTTGTTGTCTTTGGTCTTACCTTGTATTAGTCGATGCCTCCTTTTGTTTCCGTTTGTGTTGTTGGGTGTTTCTTGTCTCTCTAGAAATTGGGTGAGCTGTAGTATTTTGAAGATGATGGGTTCAGGTATGAATTTGATTACCACTGTAATTGGATTTGGCATGAGCGCAGCATTTATTGTATTTGTCTGCACAAGAATTATTTGTGGAAGGTTTCGAGAAGCTGAATCTAGGCGTATGCTCGAGATTGAATCTAGGATTGATCTTGAACAGGTATGCTTTATTCCATCTGCTATATTTTTCAGAATACGTTATTAGGGATCTCTCTAACATATGCATTTGTTATGGATCTTATTTTAGTTTGTTATTGCTTGATGTTTTATATGCAACTTTGAATGTTAGTAGCTTCTTCTTTTGGCTGGAGATGTCGTTTCTGGCAGGCTTTGTTTCTCCTTATAGAGCTTGGATGGCTGACTCTGACCCCTCAAGTTATGATTTTGATGTGAATTTATTTAGTAAAAAGTCATTCTTAATTTGACTGTAGATGGGAATTGAGAGAAAACTTTGCTTTCTTTGGCTGGACAGAAAAATGGCAGACAAATGAGCTAAAATAGAAAGGGATAGTGATATATTTTAGGACTAATTGGCTTAAGTGGAGACATTGTAATAGCTCAAAAAAAAAATTGTGCATAAGCTGGTATAGATCAGCAGTCTATTAGTCTTTATGTCCACCTTTATTTTTTGTTGCTTTACTCCAAGATGTTGATTTTTTCTTTTAACTTTAAAGGTCATTGCCACTTGCACCATATTTTGATAATTACGTTTCTCTTTTGCATAATCTGATTCATTCTGAATACCAACTTGGAATTTGAACCATTCTTTTTCGTACCCTATTGTTGATGTACGGATCCAAGTTTAAAATTGTTCCTGTATTTAGTTAGAACATGAAGGTTTTCTCCTTTATTTTCTTTCGGTTCTGTCCTCTTTTGTCTCTGTAGATATTAATGTGTAGTTGTATGGATTTAAGCTTTCATTGGTTACTGGCAGCCAGAGCATCATGGGAGTGGCGTTGAACCTGTTCTGGTTTCAGCTATCCCTACCATGAAGTTCAACCGTGAAGCTTTCAGTTCTATAGAAAATGCACAGTAAGTTTAGCCACCTGTAATTTATGCTAAAGTACATCTAAATAATATTTTTGTGAACCCTCCTATCTACTATGTATTACTCCATTTTGTAATGGAAAGTCTTGTGATTTTGGCATTGCAGGTGCTCAATATGTTTGGCTGAATACCAAGAGAAAGAAGTATTGAGAATCATGCCTAAATGCGGCCATAATTTCCATCTTGCTTGCATTGATGTTTGGCTGAGAAAACAGTCTACCTGTCCAGTGTGCCGTTTACCTATACAACAATCTTATGGAACAAAACATACAAGACAAGTAGCAGTCAACACGGCTACGTCTTTGGATGGTTCTCAGATTTCAAATGATCATTCTCATCAGTGGCTACTACCTGGATCTGAACGCTTGGTGAGCAATATCAGTAATCAAGGACATTTAGAAATTGATTTAGAAACTATTCCAGAAAACAATTCCGAACCTAACCAAACAAGAGAAACAGAAACAAGGCAGTGATTAAAGAGGACACCATAGAATTTAGATATTTTTAGATGGCAAAACATGCCCATGGTTCTAGCAGGTTATGATTCCATTAGATTCTGTTTGCATTTTACCACTTGGATTGGGGGAGCTGTGGGAAGGAGGTGAATGGCCAGTGGAGGGGCAGGAATAGATGGGAGTTCTCTTACTTTGTGATGATGTTAAATTATTGTGAAATAGTTTCAAATTCTTTTTTTTTCTTTTTACCATTCATAACCAAGCAAGTTTACATGGATGAAATCTAATTATGTCAAGTCCTTGGTAGTTATTTTATATTCTCTATCTAATGCACAGACAAAATACAACGATAAAACTTATTGAAATAGCTAAACCTAAAGTAAACTGTAAAGTTTGCACGAGAAAATCTAGCCCAAAAAAAAAATTTTACAGGAGAAGCATTATTTATGTTGCTAACTCGAGCAAGTATCGTCAATCACAAATGAAAAATGATGATAAAATCTCAAAAAATCTCGTCAGCACATTACGAGAAATATCAATCCAAATTTTCTACTTATTTCTCCATAAGCATCAATACATTGCAAACAGTGATCAGTTCACCAAGAGACATTATTGTATCCAGCTTTTTTTTCTTTTTTTCTTTGGGTCAAAGTTCCTACTTAAGGTGGTGAATATATACACTAATGCAGCATCATAGAATTCCCTTGTGGAAAAACTCACATATACGGGGCCAAAAATGTTTTCTTCTTTCTTTACGGAAGGTAGGCTGATATAACATAGAAGATATCGGTTCTTGTAATGTCTATACATCTCATTTTTACATTTGTTTTCAGCCATGAAACACGGTGGTGCATCTACAGCTTTGTTTTTCACCGTGGACCTCTCTGTTTAGAGGTAATCCGGTGCAACGAATACAATAGTTAGAGATATGCTAGTGCCAACAACAAGACATTTATATGTCTGTCATATTTCCCATGATCACGTTATGCAACTTCACAAAATCAGCCAAGGTAAGCTCCTCTGGCCTTGACTGTAGATGAGTAAAGATCAATTCAGAGGCCAGTGTATCCAAAATGTAATTAACTAACTATATCAAGTGTGACAATCAATGTTCAATAATTGTTACCGTAGGTGGGAGACCCATGTTTCCCAAAGCGATCTCAGTATCAGCTGATGTGCATAAGTGCTGGAGTGACTTTCTCAACATTTTACGTTTTCCATTGAATGCAGAATGGATCTACATTAGTCAACGTGTAAAAACATGATATTAGAGTGGATTTTAGGGAACAAAAAAGGGTTAGCTTTGTAATTCTAATCATCAATTCATATTATCTATGTCTGAGCAAGATAATGAAAAAGATTAAAAGTTGCCAAAAATATTATGATCCAAAGTGTAGCTCATATCAATTAGATTTCAGTGGCAGTTACCATTGAAAAGAAGCTTTTAGGGGAGGAAACCAAAGGGTAGTCCTTGGATTTTTTCAGCCTGAATGTAACTACAGCTGCGTCAACCTGTTGTAGTAGCATAACAAAGGATCTAATCACTCTCAGTTCCCACAAAAATAAATGCAACTACTCCTTTTTTCTACATCAATGTGCCTTTGTGGTATATACAAGAACATTGGTAGAAATTTCGATGGAGATTGTCACCATCCAATATGTAAAATGCATGTATGTTGCCCGTATTGTACAAACATAATACTAGCTGAAGATGTTTATCTGTCATCTCTTAGCAACATAATAAGAACATGAGCATCCAGAGTATCTACCAGTTAACATTTGGTCAAAGTTCATAAAATTGTAAATTGACTATTAATCCATTCAGATTGACAAATGTCAGATACAGCATTAACGATGATCTTGATGAAATCATGGGATTGTAAAATGACTTACGTTGGGCTGAGGGAAGAAATCCGTCCTAGGCACCTTAAAAAGGAATTGAGGATCTGTAATTGAAATTTAAAATATGACAGAAGTCAATACTTGATAATAATAGAGGGAAACAGTAGGAATAAAACTTCCAACCACTATTAAATAATTTTCTTTTCTTTTTCAATTTTTTGACAGAGACTAATCTATAAGAACTTATTTTTGCTTATATTGTATATGTCTCAACTGTAGTAAATAGTTATTACTAACCGCTCAAAATCTAAACATAAAATTCTTAAAATTTAATAGATTTTAAGCCAATCATTTATTTAGTACAAAGGCAAGTAAAGGCAATGCAGAATTGCAGATGCATTCATTTTTATCAGATAGTATAAAAATACCTGAATAGAAATTGACAAAGATATTGATTGGACGATACTCAGATGTCCTGGGTGATGATTCCACCAATCGCAAAGCTGTCTCTTCCTGAAATTACTGAATCAATCTAAGAGTTGCTTATACACAAAAACGTTCACAAAAATTTTCAAGCCACTAAAACTAGACATCTTAGGCCTTATTTGATAACGATTCTGATTTATGATTTATGATTTATAATTTATGATTTTATGATTTATGATTTAATCATCAATATGTTTGGTAACAATTTTCACTAAGTGATTTTCAAGAAAAAAATCAAAAATCACTTACAAGTTGTTTGGTAATGTTTTCTTTTTTTTCGAAAACTTAAAAAATAAAGAATTTCTTTGTTATTATTTACAAATTTTACGTCTTTAATCATTTTCTTCAAATACTTATAAATACAAAAGTATTAAGACTTCATTTATTTTCCAAAACATGTTTGATGTAAATGAAAAAAATCAAAAATCAGAAATTCAATTAAAAAAAATCTTAATTTCATAGATTTATGAATCATCTAATATTTTGGTATTAATTCCTTAAAAAAGTGAAAATCAAAATCAAAAATCGTAACCAAGCATATTTGATTGGAAAATCACTTGAAAAAAATAAAAAAATGCAGAATCAAAATTGTTATCAAACAATCCCTTAGTTTTCTGACAAGGACATGTGTAAAATAATTCTCCCCATTTTTGAACTTAAATAAGTGAAACATTTTTCATATTCCGACTCTAGTTTTCTGATGTTCTATCATATGCATGCTGCAAGCTAGTGCATGAATGAAATAAACAAACACAAATTATGATTGTAACGTGACCATTAAACTAATAGAAATTCCAACCACCACCAAGTCAAGCAACTGCGACACACTAAAAGGACATGTCTCTGTAGCCAACAAAAGTAAAAAAGACTTAGAAAAGAGATTAAATGCCAACCTGGAGTAGAAGAACTACTTCAGAGAAGATGTCACCCATAGGAAGAAGTTGTTTAATCACATCCTTGCTTATGTTAAAGGGTATATTTGAGACTACCTGATGTGCATTCAGAAACAAAACTTGAGGAAGATCCTTTTTCCCCATTGCATTCAGCATTTATTTTTTGAATATTTAGCATCTTGAGCACAACTCATCAAACAATTTAATTAAATATCTAGAAGAGCTTATTTATGGAATGTTTTGATTAAGAAAACTAATAAGGGTTACATGATACAATATTACAAAAGATATCCGAATGTCATTTTAAAACTGAAACAAGAGAACATTTCTTTAACTCAAGACTAGAACTGTTAAATTCAAACCTGTGCCTAAAGTCATATCTCTCATCACAAAGTAAGACCCTAAGAAATTCCCAATAAAAGAAAAGGCACAGGTATGCAATTTGGACAGTTTAGTCACTATACTTTATGCTTTCAATTGGTACACTCTAGTTCCTTTATTTTTAACAAGTGAGACATTCAAGTCATTTTCGGCCATTTGTCACTATACTTACAAAGCAAAGTGACAAAAACGTACCGAAAAAATATCAAAGTGCCCCACTCATTAAAACTAAAAAAACTAAGGGACTAAAATGCACCAATTCAAAGGGATTCAAATGTCCAAAAGAAGAAATAAAATTCAAGACTAACTTTCCTAGTTATTTAACATGAGTGGCTTTCCAAATTCAATTTCAAAAATACTGTTTAACAATAGATTTGAAAACTAATCCATATGGAGGAAAGACCCCCCTACATATGCATATGAAGTAGAGCTTGTACCTTTGCATAGCTTGAATGTACGTCCAACAATCCCATACTTTCTAGCACTGACAGCATATGTGAGGCAATATGACATTTGAGAAAGTCCTCATTCAAAACCTAAAGTGTCAATTAAAGAAGTTGCAATATCATAGAAAATGCGTTTTCAACAATAAGAGCCTACCATTTTGAAAATTTTCACTTCAACTCTTTGACACTGTCATCTCATAAGACAAAGTAATGAATTTAGGTCCTCAATATTTGGCATACCTTCAAACGGTCTGTACCTACAAATCTTTCGCTCACAAGTGCAGCCATATATGGATCCTGAAGCCCACAAACAATGTATAAACATTAAACCCTTCATTATTCTGACATATAGAAGGAGCTTACTAGTAGTTGAGCTGTTAGTTAGGTTGTTAGATAGTAACAACCTTAGGTTACTGACTAGACTAATAGCTTGATATTTTTTGTAAACCATACAGCACTAGATATAATTATGTGTAAGACTTACTAACAGGTATGTAAGTATACAAGGTTGTAATCCTAATTTAGGTAAACTAATCAAAGTATTATACACTTTAGAACATTCAAGCTCTCTTCATAGGTTCATCATATTCTTATTTGGTATCAAAGCTATCATCAAGTTACCTCTTGAAACTATGGATGATCCTGGTAATACTCATGCTTCCGCCACAACTCATAGCAATTATGTTCAAGTTCGAGCTCCTTCTCAAGCTGCGAATTTAGTATCTTCATTGCCTAGCAGTGCTACAATCTCAGTGAAGCTTTGATTGCACGAACTACTTGTTCTGGAAAGAACAACTTCTTTCTTCTGTAATTGCTTATGGTCTTGATTCAATTATTGATCAAAATGCAGAAGTTCCTAATCAATATCTCACTGATTCTGGTATCTTGCAAATCAGTCTAGGTTATCAAAATTGGAATAAGCACAACAATCTCTTGAAGAGCTGGATCTACAATTCAGTATCTAAAGATGTGTTGTGTCAAGTGTGTAGCTCTGGTTCCCCTAGTCAGAGTTGCTCAAATGTGGAAATATCTTGAAAAATCATTCAAAACTTGTTAAAAAATCAGGATATTGGAACTTAGGTCACAAGTTCAACATGTGCGTAAGGAAAATTTGAGAGTGCAAGATTATTTTGTTCTTGTCAAGAATATAGCAGATCATCTTAGAGCTATTGGTGAAGGCATAACTGACTAAGAACTGACAATGTATATTCTGTGTGGTCTTGGCTCTGATTTTAGAGGTTTTGTTACTGGTTTCATCAAGAGATCAATTGAACCTTCATTGTTTGAGCTTCACAGCTTAATGATGATGGAAGAAGAACTCAACAAACATAGCTTTCATTGTGAAAAAGTTATGTGAGTTTTTTGCTATGCCTACTGATTCACATTGGCTAGCAGCCAAACGTGTCTTAGATATCTCAAAGATACCCATGTCTCAATCTCGAGGTTTGTTGCTACAAAAGTCAGATCAGTGTGATCTTGTTGGATTCACATGTACAGATTAGGCAAGCAACCTAGACGACAAACGCAACACTAGAACCTATTGTGTATTCTTTGGCAACAATTTTATTTCCTGGACTTCAAGCAAGCAAAAGGTGGTTTTCAGAAGTAATACAGAGTCAGATTATAAGGCTTTCGTGCTTGTAACTGCTGAAATCTTTGCTAACTGTGATGGGATTTAAGTGTTCTCATCAACCAGTTGCCTTTTGTGATAACTTAATTACTCAACATCTAGCTAAGAATTCAGTAATGCAAGCAAGAACAAAACACATTGAAATTTATTTTCATTTGTGCATGAGCAAGTGGCTAAACAAGAGTTAGATGTGCGGTTCATCTCAACTGATGAACAGGTTGCAGTAGCGTTGACCAAGCCGTTAGGTACTAGTAAGTTTCTTGATCTAAGAAGCAAATTGCTGGTTCTTCCCAGGCCAGAGTTTGAGGGAGGCTAGATAGTAACAACCTTCAATTAGTGACTAGGCTAATAGGTTAATATTCTTTGTAAGCCTTACAGCACTAGATACACTTATGTGTAAGATTTACTAACATATATGTTAGCATATAAGGTTGTAATCCTCATTGAAGTAAATTAATTAAAGTATTATACAGTTTAGAACCTTCAAACTCTCTGGTTAGGTACATCATATTCTGGTTCTTACTCTCAAAAGATCAAGAGATATCCAAAACAAACCTTTTCAATTGCGAGGACAGTAGCACCAGCGTTAATAAGAACGTTAGTCAAAGAGCCTGTTCCTGGACCAATTTCTAACACTGCATCACCTTCTCCAACGTCAGCAGCACCAGCAAGCTGCTTGTTGATCTCAGAATTCAACATGTAATGCTGCAAATACACACAAATCCTTAAGAAAAAGACAATCGAATACACACATATCTCAGAGACACTTTCACATTATGTACAAAGTGTTTGACGAAATGTACAAATGAATAATGGCTAAGTTAAGCAACAATTAAATCAAATCCAAGGTACAATTCCCAGCGCAGATTAGACAAATAACTCCCTCAAAACTTCAGAGAAAACATAAATACTAAAATGGGTCTGGACCAAATCCATATACTATAATTCTCACACTTGTACAGGTAATTTGTAATTTAAAGTAAAAAGGAACATGAAACATCTTTTCTGGGTATTAATACTCACATAAAATAAGACAAAAGAAAGAAAGAAAAAAAAGGATATAACAATGAGGAAAACCTGGCCAAAGGATTTTCTAGGAAAGCGGCCCTTTGAGTTGAGAGCTTTGAGTGTGTCGTGGTAGTCATCTGAGCTTCTTTTTCTTCTTTCACCTTTCGTTGTCGCAGAGCATACTATATGACGACCTATTCCACTTCTTCTGGCCCGAGTGATAACATTATCCTCCAAGAATCGATTTTTATGCCTTTGCTTTGGCATAGTGGATGCATAGAATGGCGGAAGATGTTGGATGAGGAGAGAAGATGAGGTCATAGCTTTCAGTTCTGCTTTCTACTGTGAAGTGTCAACACTGCCTTAAAGGAATAAACTACTGCGTATATTACGAGTAGACATTGGAGTTGTGTATATTTTTTATTCGTTGTTATAATAATTTTTTCGTTAAATTAAGTCATATTTATAATAATTAATTAAAGGTATAATTTATTTTTAAATGAAAACAAAACTTTATAGAGATTTTGTTACCATATATTTTTTAAAAAGTATTTTTATACACTAATATTATATACAAATAAGGATTTAAAGTAAAAAAATTACAAAGATCAACTGTATTGAATTTTTGTTATTTTTTAAATTGTTAACGAAAAAAATCATGAAAATTATAGAAATTTTATTAAAAATATGAATATTTTTTTATAAAATATTAAAACAATCAATTATTTATATTTTAAACTAATTTTTATTTAATATATGTATTTTTAAATACATAAAAATATTTATATTAATTAAAATATTATATAATAAAATATAGATTATTTTTTGTAAAATATTATAGAATAAATAATTAAAATGTTTAAAATAAATAAGTTAAGTATTTAATTGTAATTATTATAAATATATTATTTTTTACATTATGAAAATAAATTTATTTTTAAAAATAATTATATATATAACAAACTTGTTACAAAATACGTAATATGTTATCTACTATAAAAGTGGGAACAAATTCAATGAAAATAATAACCCAGAAGAAAAGAGAGAAAAATAAATCAATAACTGATATATTTTGATATTTTAATGACAATATTCATAATATCTAGTACATTTTAATTTAAAAATATATTTAAGAAATATTTAAGTGACAAAGATATTTTATTGATATATAATGACGTTATTAATATTTTTACAACAATTTTATCAAAAGATATAAAAATCATATTTCGATATCAAGATGTAAAAAAATGACATTATCACGATAATATGGTCATAAACTTCGACATTTTTATCACTGCCACTACTTTGTGGTTAATCTAACTAGTAGTATTATCACTATCATATTTTATCTTTATCTTTAATGTATTAAAATGAGAAAAATATAAATAAAAAATATGAATTATAATTACTTATAAGAAAAATAATCTTAGAGTTCTATTTGGTTATGTACTCTAGTTACTTTGTTATTTTTTGTTTAAAAAAATATTTTTAAATTAATTTATTTATAAAAAATGCGTTAGATAATAACAAATTTAGCTTTTTATCTATATTTTTGATAAATATATATCTAATGAAGTAATTTTTAGTTAAAAATTACTAATTTTGTTTAACAAATCTTTAAATTAAATTTTTATTATCAAATATGTAATATTAAATATTGAAAAATTTATTTAAGATTTATTAAAAAAATTTATTTAATAAAATATTAGACGAAAAATTAATTTTGTCATTAGCTAACATATTTTTCACAAATAAATAAATTAAAATAATATTTTTTATAAACAAATGTAATTCAAAATACTTATTTAAAAAAGTAACTAAATAATACATTTTACCTAAACAAAATGACAATTTGGATACTTTTTACTTATTTATAATGTGAGTTAATTTAATAAAAAAATATAATACAATATATATTTAAATTATAACCATTAAGATATCTAAATAAGATAAAATTAGATAATATTATACTATAAATTTATTAAATACATCTCCATCCTACTAACAACTGTCATTCTGTGTTAAATTTATTTTGCAATGTATAACCAAAATTAAGTATATAATCAAAATATCAACACGATAATGTTTGACCGAAATCATTATTCATACTCGATGTCAAATTTAATTCGCAAACAAAAATCTAGAAAATAATTCATGTCCAATTAAGAGCGATTATCTAATTTTTAATAAACCTGTTTATGAACTTTATCACTATTTTGGACATTTTTTAATTTTTGGCAAACCCCATAATCTATTTTAAATAAAATTCCATTGTTTTACTTTTTAAAAATTTATATTTAAATTTAAAAATTTTAAAAAAATATAAAATGAGATTTTCATTTATTTTTAGTGTGATAAATTCATGAATAAAAAAAATTAATTTTGCTTCGAAAAATCAATTACTCCTCCTTAAGAAACAAATTCTTTTCTCATCTTACAAACTACACATCCATGGGAAAAATAATAAGAAATTATTTTTTCTTCTCTTTAATTATATTATTAAAATTAAAATTAATTATGTTTTATATTTATAATATATAAAATGATTATAATAAAAATATATTAAATTTTAAATATATTTTTATGTTATTTATAATATAATTATAAATTTAAACATATTTAAGGCTATATATAAAAATTTATAGTGAATGTATAATTATAATTAAATAAATATTTTAAATATATTTGTAATTAATATCATAATTATAGATATAAACTGTAATTAATATTTAGTATTAAGAGAATTCATTAATCTAGTATTAAAAAAAATGCTTGTTTAAATCCATGAAATTTCAATTATTTTATATATTTTTAATATCGCCAATATTTTCTTAACTTCTTAATTTTCCAGTTTTTTTTTTTTAATTTCCTTAGTGTAAATTCCAAACTCCTTAAAAATGTTCGAGAAATTAAGAAATTTCGAGAACGCACGGACATGGTGACTGGACAATGGGAATACAAGCACAACATAGGATACCTCCAATGAGAGTGATCCACATCATGTAGTTTGCATCAACTAATAAGTATCCGCCACATGTAATGGTATGGATCGCTTGCGGTAGGTAGCTATCAGACAAATGTTTTTTTATTTTTAAATTGATATATTTTATTTGAGTTCGTAATGATGGTTAAAGAACGATATCTAACACGTATCTTTTCTATCTATTATGTCCCTCGTTATATTTTTTCAATTTCCTCGTTTATTTCTTTCTAAAATTATCTCCTTTTAATTATCTTATTCTAATTAAGTTTAGGGTGATCTATGAGATAATTTTTGTAAACTTATTTTTTCCTGTTTTTCACTCTAATTCTCCTTTTACATGTTTAACACGTTACTTTATGTTTCACTTATATTTAACAAATAATATATATATATATAATTAATACTTTTCATCATTAATTACAACACAAATGAAATTAATCTCAATAATATCACTCACATAATTATAATTGAGATTATATGAGTGATATAATTATTTAAATAAATAAATAAAAACCCAAATTAAATGCGAAAATTATAGAATAATTTGAGGGTATTTATGTATACTATTTACCCAATTACGTAAGAGTCTTTGTTTTTAAATGACTTTCTCACCTCTCCCTGCCCTGCTTACACAACATATATTTGGAACTACATAGTTAACAAAAAAAATACATGTTAAAAATAATTAAACTAAACTTTTTTTCAAATATTTTAAAATAATATATGTTCAATAACATTTATAAAAATATATCTAATTATAGCCAGTGACATGTTCTCTAATGACATAGTCATAAAAATTGTGAGAATTTGGATTTAAATAACAATGCATGCGTGATTAGTGTAATATTTTTTTAAAAAAAAATTGCTAAAAGAAGGCGTACATTTTTATGTATATACATAATAACAAAATGATTATATTTAAAAAAAACTGAAAAAGTATAAAAAAAAAAGTTGAACAAAAAATAAAATAAAAGGGGGAATGATGGACTAAAAAAACAAATTAAAGAGGGTAAGACGGTTATGTGTGTGAACTAAAAAATCAGTTTTAATTGTTACTAACATATTGAACAATATGATGAAAGAGTTTTTTGCTTAAAGTCAAGTATTTTATTTAAATATGTAATAAAATTGAGAATTGAGTTCAAATTAATTACAAATACATGAATAATACAATTATTAAAAAAAAACATATTGTACTATATGTTAAGTGTTAGCAGCTTATTCTGTTAAATTAAATATTTAAATTTAATACGTTTTATTCTTTTAGATACATATTATAAATATATTAATTTTAAAAATAAAATATTAAATATCAGTAAAGATTCCTATTATCTTATTTTTTAAATCAAACGAATTTTTTGATATATTATTTATGATACAATATATGTATATATAAAATACTACCTGAAGAATACTTTACAAAATACGTAGTGTTATTTTAATGCTTATTTGTCCGTTTCAGTGTTAGTTTGAATTCATCATCCGAATTATACAAAAAAAAAAATACAATACAAATTACAAATCAATCCACCTCAAGCCTTGAAGAGTTTGCCGAGAAGTTGAAAAAAAAAAAGGGTTAGAGAGTCAACTGAACTTCCCTTGAAAGACATGATTCAGAGTTCAAAAGACCACTGAATCAGATCAAATCTCACACCCACTCTCCTCTTAACAAATACTAAAATAGAAGCATCCACGCTTTTACATCTCTTTCTTTCTTTCTTTCTTTCTTTCTTTCTTTCTTTCACCTGCATCGGGATTCCCACCTATTTGATTAGAAGCTACCCCTCTCTTTCTCTTCTTCTTGTCTTCTTCTTACTCTTCACCCTTTTAAATATAAACCCTTTTGCTACTCCCTTCACTCCTTCCTTCCATTCACTCTTTAACTCAATACACCCTCAAAGCTATCTTTCAATATTGTCTTTTGAATCTTGAATCAATGAATTCTTCACAAAAAATTATCCAACAAAAGAAGCCAGCTTTACAAATTGAGCGCAGGCCTACTTTGCTTAGAGATTTCTTGATCAATGAAAATTTTAGTTCATGTTCTTCTTCTAGTGGTTTCAAATCGTTTCCTAGATCACAAGTACCATTCAACAATTCTAGTACTGCTTTCAGTAGTTCAAGAGAATTATATTCGTCTAAGCAGAAATTAAAACCCTCCTCACCTATTCTTATGTCTCTGATCAATGCAGTAAAAAGAATTTCTTTTACCGCTGTAAATTCTCATTCTCTTTTACCAACAAGTTTCTCTAGGAAACTGTCAAAGAAGAACTCTTCCAGGTCAAAGAAAGAGACACAGGAGAGGAAAAACGATGATCTCAAAGTCATCACGGTTCGAGTCAAAGACATCTTACGGTGGAAATCGTTCCGCGACTTAGTTGATCAGGATATACCATCACCGTTCGATATCCCCACTTCACCTTATCAATGTAGCACTGCTACAACGGTGTCCACCACCGACTCTAGTAGTAACAGTAACGGTTCGAGTTGGTGCGATGGTGATTTTGTCGATGAATCTTTACCGTTTTGGAGCGGTAACTCTGTCTCCAAAGAGACCGTGGAATACGAAAGTGAAATAGAAATCGGTAAAAAGTTTTTATCATGTGTCGGCATGAACTGTACGAAAGCACAGCAGACAGCAAGTTACAACGCAGTCGGTCCCTTGGTGAGTAATTATATCCTGCATTCGTATCTATATTAATCTTATGATTGTCTGCGGTTGAGAGTCATTGGATTGTTCTTTAATATTATCCTATTTGTCTTCTAGTGAGATTTTCTTTGACCTTTATGCTTTGTTACTCTTTAGTACTCTTTATATGTTTTAAATATAAAAAAGAAATAATTCTTTAATTATTTGCTTGTGAGTAATAACAAATAAGATACGACAACGTAGAAATTTCCTAGAAAGGCACAAGCTATTTTTATTTTAAACAGTGGTTGAACCGGAACAAAATTGTGATTATTTTATGTATTTTCAGTTTATTTTATTTTATAATAATTTTTATCTCCATGTTTTAGTTTAAAGAAAAAGCTTACAAATGATTAATTATTTTTACAAATTAAATATATTAATCGCGTTATTTAAAATTAATACATTAAAATTACTTTAATATTAATTAATCACATTTTTCATGAATTAGGCTACTGTGATCAACCAGAGTGAATATAGAATGAACTTGGGTAAAAAATTTCATATTTGATTATGGATTCTATTTTTAATAAGATTACAGCTACAAGTATACAAGTATTCCTCTCTATAATCATGTATGTAAATGTATAATTGAAAATTTAATAGCAAAATCAATAAAAAAATCCAATATAAAAAAGTATTTCCAATATTAAAGGATATAATCTATTAGTTGATGTTTTAAAATTTAATTTTGGTTCAATTAGAAACATATAAACCAATACCCAAAAGTGTCTAAAAATGATTGAAATGTTTTCGGTTACAGGATTAGTCTCTGAGTTTAGGTGTAAACAGTAAAATAATATTTTTAGTGTATAGGCTCAATGATCATTAATTTAACAATTAATCATAATAAGTTAATATAATTATAAATATGTTATTTCTTTTTTATTTAATGAAAAAATATGTTAAATATATCTCTATAAACATGTTCAAATTATTGATTTGATTTTATAGTAAATTATTTAATGATAACGATTTTTAAATTAGAATTTAGAAATCATGATAAGTAATTTATTGTTAATTATATAAATATTATATTTAAAATCTTATTTTTTAAAAAGTTGTAAAACCAATGTAATACTTGACACAGTAGAGATAGTGTATTAATTTTATGTAAGGTGATTAAAGTATCTAATTTATAGAAAGAAAATGTACACAGGTGTGTTCTGATCATGTAATAATTAAACAAATGCAGGATGAAAATTTGCTAATGAATGACTACGAGGAGAATGAACAGAAAAGCCCAGTCTCAGTACTTGACTGTCAACAATTCAGAGAACAAAAAGAGCCGTCCTTCTCTACTTTTGATCAAAGCCTCGCCAATGTTGAAAGTATGTTGTTGTTCATCTCTGATCATAAATGAAGGTTTTCCATCTAAAAATTAAACAACCTCTAAACTTGAGTTGCATTAATCATAGTATATTTGTTTCAATAGTTTCATTATAATATTGGATTTATGTTAATGTTTACGTTTTGAATTAACAGTGGAAAAACAAAAGCTCATTTACAAGATCAAGCAACTCGAGAGCCTTAAAGGATTGGAGTCAGTTGAGGAAATCACGAACTTGGAAGAAGAACAAGAAAACGAGCTTCAAAGAATACAACAAATTGCAATGGAGTTGATGTATCATGTAAAGTCAACTACCTCATCCGAGAGCTATGGTGTGGATGTTGAAGAATTGTTATTAGATTTCTTCGTAGATGAATTATTGTTTTCAAAGAAGAATAATATTAAAAATCAAGTTGATATGTTCAATTGGGAAATGGTGAGAATAGCAAAAGATTGGATGAGTGAAGAATGTGCATTTGGTTGGGGATTACAGCCCAAGATGGAAGCTTGTATAAGAGAAATGCATAAAGGAGGGAGGTGGATCAAGTTTGATGAGGATCAAGAGGAGTTAGCCTTGGAAATTGAGGATAGAGTATTGGACAGCTTGGTAGATGACCTTTTGCTTGATTTGTTTTCTCTAAATAAAGCTTGTTTGTCATGAAGAAAAGGTGAGAGATCCAACGAAAATTGCTCCTTTTCTTCAATATTTTTATCAATGTGAAAGCGCCTTAATATTCCTATGAGAAATTTTAAAATGGGCTTGTAAAAAAATAAATGGTGAAAATTTGTATGAATATGGCATATCTTATGCCACATTTTTGTAGCAAAACGACTTTAGACAATGTTGTATTGAGTGTGATGGAGAAGTAAAATGCTCAAATATTTTGTAATTGAAAAAGAGTATAATAAGATTTATATTTTTTTCGTTTTAAGTGAAATATTGGTCTTAAAAATCCAGACTTAACTCTGAACAAAAAATCGGCCTACGAAGCTGTATGATCATTCGCACTTATAAAGAAATAAGTAATAAACTGCCCAAAACTTTCGTGCCCAAGCACCCAATACTAAATAAACCCTATATTCATTTCTCTGCTTCATTTATATTAACCAAGTTTCGCCATGAAGTTAATACGTAGAGAGATATAGCCGCGAGAATCAACACCTAAATCAATCGATTCCCACATTTTCCCACTATCTCTTTTCTTAGCTTCTCCTTTCGCCCAACATCATATGCATACTAATTTTCCCACACCGCAGTAGAGCGAATATAAAGCAAATGCTAAGTTAAGTCGTTTCGCCGCCACCGTCCGCTAATTATTTTCATCTCATTTCAGATTTTAATATTTGATTTAATAAAAGCTTGTTAATTTATCTTCATATATATTACCAAGAATCGTAGGGATATTTTATCTTGCTAGAAAAAATATATATTTCATCAATAAAGGAAAATTAAAGCCAAATTATATCTCACAAACGTAAGTTTCCACTAAAAAACTCATAAACACCGATTTTCGGTTTAATATAATTTCTACATCTTATCAAGAAATACTAATTATGACAAAAACTAACTAATTATCAAAAATAATTACAAAAAATTTCATGATATGTTTTCAAAAATTAATCTAACAAAGACAAAAGACTTAACTATTTACTTAAATTTGATTTAAAGAAAAGATAAATTTTTGTGAAATTTTTTTTTTTTTTTTTCAAAAATTACTAAATCACACAAAATAGAAATAAAACCAAACACACAAAAAATGAAAAAGTATATTTTTTTTATTTTTAAATTTTTTTTTATTTTTAAATTGTTAAAACTTTTTTTTTTAATTAAGCATGGTAACTTTTCACCATCCCCAACCTGTAACTTACATCATTCCTCAATGAATAAACCGAAATTAAAGATAAAGAGAAAAGAGAAGAAAAGATTACCTATTTCTTCGAGAAAGTGCAAGTAGTAAATGGAAAATGCAGCAGATCCATCATATTCATCATTAAAGCCAGATACGTACGCATTTTAACTTCTAACATCTCAACAAATATTTTTAGTTTAACAATTTAAAAATTATTCACACGTAAAAGAAATAAAAGAAAATTACCTAAAATGACGTATCGCTTCCCATCCAATTAGTTTAACGCCTTAACAAGACATAACTCGGGATTGTATTTAAGTAAACTCAACGCCCCTCATCATCGAGTCAATCAAAACCCAAGTAAGACAAGGTCATTTCACCTATACTTTTTCACTACGCCTTTTTGATTTTCAGATTTCTTCTCAGACTTAAAACTAGAGGCATATTTTCGAAGTTTTAGATAACCCACATCTAGGTACAAATCAAATAATTAAGGCATAAAAACACAATTGTACCTAGATTAAACAAAGCAATTAAATTTCCTTGCATTGTAATTAAAACTTTAAAATTTTGGAGTATAGTTCAAAAATTTTTGTTTTTTTTTGTTTTTTTGTTTTTTTTAAATAACATAATCAAGATAACCAAGAAGCGCCTCCCGTGAAAGAATTCGGCGCAGCGCTCCTTAAAAACCATCCTCCTGTATTTAACAACGTTCCTGCAGGAGCATCTAAATAAGACAAAGCGCTTCCAAGAACTAAATTCCTGCATTTAACTCCCTTATATCTTTACTTTCTTCATGTTATTAAGTTGGCTAAATAAAACTTTAAGTTAATGAAAATCTAAGTTAATTGTTAAAGAAAAGGCACTAAGTTATTAATTAAAAAATCTAAGTTAATTAAGTTGTTAAAAAATCTAAGTTAATTAAGTTAGTAAAAGTTAATTAAGCTGTTGAAGTAAAAAAATCTAATTTAATTAAGTTAAAAAAAAATTAATTAAGTTAAGAAAAAAAAGTTAATTAAGTTATGAAGTAAAAAAATCTAAGTTAATTAAGTTAATGAAAATTTAAGTAAAAACCTAAGTTAATGTTAAAACAAATCTAAGTTAATTAAGTTAGTAAAAACTAAGTTAAGTAAGTTAAATAAAATCAAAAGAAAAATAAAATAGTTAAAGAAAGAAAAATAAAAAAAAAAAATAAAATTGAAAAAGAAAAAAGAAAATAAAAAAAATAAAATTATGATTTAAAATAAATAAAAAAAGTAGTTAAAAATTAAACTCAAAAAAATTAAAATTAAAATTTTTGTTTTTTTTTTATTTTTTTTTATTTTTTTTTTTATTTTTTTTATTTTTTTTTATTTATTTTTTTTATTTTTTTTATTTTTATTTTTATTTTTATTTAAAATTTATTAAAATTTTTTTTTTTTTATTATTTCTCATGAAATTTAAAATTTGAAATTTGATTAAATTTTTTATTTTTTATATTTTTTCAAAAAAATCACAATTATTTACAAGACAAAAAATTTTTAAAATTTTGATAAATAAATTAAAAACGCTATTCCTTCCACGCAATTCTAAAACTTGACGAGTTTAAAAACCAAAGATCGCCATTTTCGCAAATACTTTGGTTTTATATTTATAAAACTCTCGTAGAATCTAATCATTTCGTAGAACGATAAAGATACTCCTGCCGCCGATCTAAGCATGAATCGACGCTGCTTTTAATTTATTATTCAAACTTTTAAAAACGAAATTAAATCCTAAACATCCCGTCACGATATTTTCGTGTTTTGTGTTTTTAATCTACTAACATAAAAATAAACATGCATTCAATAAACATTCACGCAAATTCATGCTCATTTATAAATTTTACGGAAGATGCTGACATAATAACTAAGTTAATTACGTCGTCGTATTATTTAGGTTATTAAAGACATTTAATCGATATTTATTGATTCTCCCTTTTTTGTATTTAATACCACCTTTCAAAGTGCTAGATATTCTTTGCTAACTAAACAAATCAATTAACACCTACAGGGTTGATAACTAATCTTGCTTAATTAAATTAATTCCTTTTTCTAAGAGATTGAAAACGAACCTTTAAATGCCACCTTTGCTGCATAGATGCTTAAACTTTATTCAAGGCCATTCAAATTAAACCTAAGAATTTAGTTATCCTAGTACTAACTTTCAAGTTTTAAACCACTACCGAGAACACGTTGTCAATACATTTTTCGCATAATAATTCTTATAAAACTTTTGAAATGTAGCTTCACTCTAACTACCTAAGCGATTGTACCATCAAATAAAAGAGCACTACTCTAAATCGACCTGGATAACTAAACCTTAAAATCTAATTTTCAGATTTAAGTTTGTAATTTAAAAAATAATATATTTCTCTCTAACATTCTTAATATAAAATCTTGAATAAAAATAAAATCAATTCATTTTAGAGATTTTCACCTATTTAATATTTCGCAAGCATAACAACGTTATTATTATATCATGTTTACAAAATAGTAAATACGCTTAAATTTAATCACAGACAAATTAAATATAACATGTAAGAATAAAGATAAAAAATAACTCAAGTAAAGAAAATAAAATCCTTACAAGATTGACGCTATTCCCGTCATAGAAAACCTCCAAGTCGAATTTGAACTTCCATTTATCAATCAAAATCTAAAATATTACAAAACATAACTAGTTCTTCCCAAAAAGGGAAGAACTCTAAATCTGGGTTATAAAACTAGCTAAAACATAAGTTAAAACTAAGAAAAACTAAAAACTAAGAAACGAGAGAAAGAAAGAAGAGTATAAGGCGTGGTTTTTATGTTCGAAGGTGTGTTTTGAAGTGAATGGAAGAGGTATTATATAAAGAGACGAGAGAAAAATGAGTAAAAAATGTTAAAAAATAAAAATATAAAAAATAAAAAACGTGGTAAATGACATGCCGAAAATATCAACGACGCCAAGATGACGCTACAGTAGTCATGCGACGTGGAAAAATGGGTCAAAACGCTACATGCATTTAATACACGATGTCATACCGCTGCGGAACAGCTGGTCATACGCGGGCGCGATTCCGCTCTTTGACATTTTTGACCTTTTCGACCCATTTTGGTCCAATTTTTCCATGTTCGCTGACCTTTTCCCACTTGTTTATTAATTTATTTGTGATGTATTGCTTCAAGTATTCTTCTTTGAGTCTTTACATCATGCTTTTAGGCCAAAATTCTAAAAACAATAAAAATAATTGATTCAAAAAGACAAATTTATATAAATATATGATAAAACATATAAATATATATATTTTTAATCAATTAACGTGTATAAAATCATTGGTTATTTTAGTGTTTTTCAGCACTCATCAAAAATGTTCTATCAAGATCTATTGGTTCTTCTCCGAGATGTTTGATTTCGATTCGGTCAAGACTTACCATACGTGTCTCCAAGAGAGATTGGTTTGCTTCTTATCACCTATTGACGTGGTGTTGTCTCACGGGAAACAATACGTCCTGGCAAGGTTATCGTATTGGTACCGTCCTAATTAAGATGCAATGATGGTATTGTTAGGGACTTTGAAAGATGTTCGCCATGTTCCAGATTTGAAAAGAATTTGATATCTTCGGGTACTTTCGATTCACGTTGCCATGACGTAGCTCACGTCGCGGAGTTTTAAAAGTTAGTAAGTGTTTCATTGCTCATTGTTATTAAAGCGGCAATTGTCGCTATGGTCTCTATATGCTTCAGGGTAGCACTATTATTGTGTTGTATCGCTTCATCCCTCGCTGATCAATATTCGTACACTACTGATGGCGGCATACGCGTCGGCATACGAAAAGGGCAGGATGTCTCATTTTGAGCAAATCCGGATTTGCTTGCGGGTCGAAACCTGGGAAACTTGATTTCTGTGAGTACTGCGGTTTACGGAAAGCATCGCAGTGGTCAAGTTCAAGATGTACCATCCATAAAACGAAAGGTACTCGCTGATTATATTCATTCAGATCTTCGGGGTCCTTCTCGTGTCAGGTCTACGCGTGCCCGGTATATGTCGTTGACTTTTATCGATGACTTCTCTCATGTTCGGGGTGTATTTTCTTCTCAAGAATAAGAATCGACGCTGCTCTCAAAATTGCGGAAATTCAAGGCTTGTATGTAAAATCAAACAAGCAAGAAAATCAAGCATTCGAGAACCGATAATGGTTTCGAATTTCGTGGATAGTCATTAATGAGTTCGCAGAAAGGAATGGCATAGCGAGACACCGCACCGTGCGTCATACACCACAAAGAAATGGAGTACAGTAACGTATGAATAGACTCTGTAAAGAGTTTCGTCAGACGCTTCTTTCAAGCCGAGCCTCGATAAATCCTTTGGGTCGCTCAGAACCACGCCTGGCTATTTGGTAATCGGTCTCCATCAACCTGCATCGAGTCAAGACCCGTCGAGGTATTCGTACTCCCGCTAATTATTATGATTTGAAAGTTTTTGTCGTCCTCGCTTTACGCTTCATGTTAACGATGGTAACTTCGAGCTCAGGGTATCGAAATGCATATTTTCGGTATCCTTCCGGGGTGAAAGGTTATATGGATGTCGAACCCAAGTCACCTAAGTTTTTGATTAGCAGAGATGTTAAGTTTGATGAGTTTTCAATGTTGCAAAAGAAAAAAAGAGTCTATCGGTTGTCATAGATAAAGACTCACTGCAGCATTTTGGAAGCTCGAGAAATGAGCTGCTTCTAGTCAAGAAGGCACTTCAGACGCCCATCTATGGATTTAGATGTATGATTCCTGCCGATGATGTAAGACAGCAATACGAGCAACCATACAAGATCGCTGGCGGTAAAGGAATAAGCAGAGATTCGACGCCTCGTAGGTACGCAGATGCACTTAGTTTCTTTTGCATCAGTTCTGTGGCAGAGTCTATCGAGGTATGAATCTTCTAGTTACCGCTCACGTCACTGCGACGAGTCCGTTGGTTGGTCATATGAATGAAGAGATTGAATCACTTCATAAGAATCATACTGGGAATTGCGGAAACCGCCTAAGGCCGTAAGATTGTCGGAAACAAACGGGTCTTCAAGAAAAAAGGGGAAGGTATACCTAGGTCGAAGCCTAGGTTCAAGGCACGTGTTGTCAGAAAGGGCTATTGTCGAAGAAAGGTATCGACTTCAATGAAGTATTTTCTCCGTTGTGAAACATAGCTCTATTCGTGTGTTGCTATGGTTGCATTGTTTCGACATGGAATTAGAACAAATTGATGTCAAGACATTTCTTACATGCGAGCTCGAGGAACAAATATATGCATCAACCGGTAGGGTTTGTTGTTCCGTGTAAGGGAAGATCATGTTTGTTTATTGAAAAAGTCTTTATACGGGCTAAAGCAATCTCCAAGGCAATGGTATAAACGGTTTGATTCTTTTATGATTGATCACTACATTTCCAGTAGAAAGTTGATTATGATAGTTGTGTTTATCATAAAAGATTACATGTGACTGGTTCATCACTATTTGTTGCTTTACGTTGATTTACATGCTTATCGCTTTCTAAGAATAAGTCCGAGATTCGTAAATTAAAGTCTCACTTTAACGGTGAGTTTGAAATGAAAGATTTGGGTGCAGCGAAGAAAATTTTAGGCATGGAAATTTACAGTGGATGCAGCTGTGCAAGCTTTATTTGACTCAAAAAGTTATATTGAAAAGTTCTCGAACGCTGTATGAAAGATTCTAAACCTCGGTGAGTACGCCCGTTAGTCGCGCATTTCGTGCTTTTGGATTTGTCACCACAATTTCTAAGAAGAGTTGGTACATGTCTCAGTGTTCCATACGCGTTGCCGCTGGGAGTTCACGTATGCTGGTTTGTACTCGCCCGTACATTTCACATGCAGCTATGGTCATGTCACAGATATACGGGTAATCCCGGTAAGCGGTCATCGTTGTGCGAAATGGATACTTCCTTGCATTTTAGTAGGTACATCTAATTTTGGTTTGGTATATAATGGAAGTTCTAACACCGGCCGCGTTGTTATCGCTACGCGGATTCCGACATTACCGGGTGATCCGATGTACAAAGATCTCTCGACAAGTTATGTTTTCACTCTTCTCATCAGGCCATTAGTTGGAAGGCTACTTTACAGCTTCATACTTGCTTTGTCTCACGGCTGTCGTAAGCCGAATATACGGCAGCAGTAGCGAAAGTGGTTAAGCCATTCGCTTGCAGGTTTGGTTCAGGATTCGGGTTTACTCATGATATTTCTCACAGTATTTTGTGATACCGATAGCGATACATTTGACTAAGAATACTATGTATCATGAAAGAACCAAACATATCGATGTCGATATCATTTTGTTCGTGACATTGTCTCCCAGGGTGCTTATTACAGCAATCAAAGTTAGCTTCCATTTAACAAGTTCAAGCCATTGTTCGACTTGATCGCGTTTGTAAGATAAATCACTCTTCTGTGGCTTTGGATGATTGCTATTTTGAAACCGAGGAATTTCATTTGAAGAATTGATTTTCTCGCTTTTTGAGCCAAGTGAGATTTGTTAATAAACCGCCCAAAACTTTCGTGCCCAAGACCCAATACTAAATAAACCCTATATTCATTTCTCTCGCTTTCATATATTAACCAAGTTTTCGCTTAGTTAATACGTAGAGATATAGCCGCTGTAGAATCGAACACCTAAATCAATCAGATTCCCACATTTTCCCACTATCTCTTTTCTTAGTTCTCCTTTCGCTTCAACATCATATGCATACTAATTTTCCCACACCGGCAGTAGGGAATAACATAAGCATCAAGTAAGTCGTCGGCCGCCACCGTCAGCTAATTATTTTCATCTCATTTCAGACGGTAATATTTGGATTTAATAGCAAGTTTGTTAATTTATCTTCGCTATATATTACCAAGAATCGTATGGGATATTTTCAGGTTTGATTTTGATTTTTTGGTACATTTATAAGCCGATCCGAATTGCTTTGATTCCATTTTCGATTATTAAACATTTTCCTCATACAATTTTGAGAGATTTTTCACATTCAAAAGTCGAACCACTTAAATCATCAGCGCCATTTAATTTCTTACCGCTTATTTATTTTGTCATTGCTACCCATTATTATTAATTACAGAACCAAAATTCCCGATCTTCACTTCCGCATAAGTGTTACTCCTATAACAAAGAAAGACTGACGCATTACTCTTACCAACGCGACTTAACAATTCAAATAATTTTAATAATAATATTTGATATAAATATAAAAATTAGTAGATCAGAGGATTGTGTGCAGTTAATCACATTAATATGGAAGAATATAGCTCTCTTCATAAAGTTTAAAACTTTCAATTGGGGAAAAGTACATGTTGGTTGTCTTTTCCTCTTTTATAATATCGCTATGGGAATTTGTATTAAAAAAAATCATATCACCATATAAATTCGTATTTACTTTGACAATCATATAAATTTGATCATAATCATGCAATTAATTTATGAGTTTGTTGAGTTTAATATCCTTTCCAACATGGTAGTTTCAACTGCTTTATTTAGTTAATTGTTCTTGTAAATTTTTTTTTATATAAAGAAATGGTACGTAAAGGGGTTAAATTCTACAAATCTCGTGTTCCTTCTTCACATTCAAAATTGAAATTGATAGATATTGGTTGAGCTAAAAAATTCTTATGCGCTTGAAATGGCAGGTGAATGATTTGTTGACGAGCCCAAAAACAGTTTTCAACGAACCACTAACCAAAACATGGTTATTGTCTCAATTATTAAACTTTTTGGATTAATTATATTAAAAATCACTTTATTTATATAATTAAAATATTTCAATTATTTTAGTATAATTTTTTATATATATTTTTTATCCTTTGAAATTTGAATCTATTACAGTTTCTATAGATATCGTATTTAAATTAAAATTAAAAACTTTACGATATCAAAAATAAGGTTATATATGTTAGAAAATTATAAAACCAATGCATTAAAATCATAGAGATAAACTCTATTTAAAATTAGTATCATAAGTTGAATGACGTATTTCTAATATGTTGCTTAGAGTTAGGGTTGGCAAACGTGTTGTGTTATCCATGTTAGTGTCATATTAGTTTCGTGTTATTCGCGTCGTGTTTTTACAATAATTTTATCGAATTTTCATGATACAACGTTAACAGATGAAAAAATTTACTTGATTTTTTTATGTTATCTAATTATAATAGTAAAAAATGATAAGACATTTAAAGACATAAAAAAATTAATAATTAATTCTTATTAATTTTTTTATCTATATCATGTTATCATATTGTGTCATTGATTTTGTATTTTTTTAACATATTTCATCCATATTTTTAATATTATAAAGACTGTAATTTTGATTTAAACACGATATTTATTGAAAATAGATACAAAAAAGTGTCTAAAAAATTACAAAAAAAAAAATCATAACATGTAAGATTTACAAAAATAGTTGAAAAATAAAAATATATTATGTTGTTTAAATTTAATTTTAAATTATTAAAATGAAATAATAAATTTATTTATATTAAATTCATTATTATGTAATTAAAAATAATATTTTTTATTATTTAAAAATAATTAAAACATCTCATTTTTATAAATAAAAAAAACTACCTAAATATCTATTGTAAAAATAAACCTAATAAAATATCTACTCAATACAAACAAAATAACTTTTACAATCACACAACCTACTATACATATCATTTTGAGTTCTATTCATAGTACAGTGACTGATGTGTAAAACATCCATTAAAAAAACTAGTATGTATTTGATTTATTTTTATTTTTTAATTGATATAATCTATTTAAATATATAATTAATTACTAACTAATCATGACTCGAACTCATTCATTCTCCTTAATTTTACATATTTTTCTCTGATAATCTTAGTTTATTCCTTTCTTTCTTTTATGTTTTTCCAAGCATGATCCGAGTATATTTGATGCATAAATAAGATCGTATTTATACAAATCTGCTTATAAAAGTCAATGTTGAAAATTGAAAGCAAGTTTATCACATGCAGATGTGCTTTTCTCAACTATTAAAATAATATTAAACACATATTAATATTATTTAAAAAAATTAGTTTTTAAATTTTTAAAATAATTTTAACATAAATTATCTATATCTGCCGTAAAAAAAATTAGTTCAGCTTCAAGTAATGAAACCCCAAAATATCCCTCGTTCTAATGGATGGACAATCCTACCATTAACTCAATTTATAGCATCCAGAATAAATCATTAAATTACCCATCATTTATCACCATTAATTAAAACGGAAATAATAATTGCTATAACGCTAATTACAAATGACCGCAATAATAACTATAACGTTAATTCCAAATCTCACCATTAAATGAATTGTGTTAAATTTAATTTATTGAAACTTATTTTAATTTTTAATTTATATGTCATTAAAAAAAATAAACTAATAAATATTAAATTACAAATTTGTTTAACTTAATTCTTAAATTTATTGAGATTATTTAAATCGTGATTTAAAATTTAAAAACTTAATAACAAATGATAACCGTTTAAAAAATAAATTAAAATATTCAAAATCATTAATATTAAATCCATTTAAAAACTATTTATTTTTTTTATTTTTAAATTGTATATTTATATAAGTAACTTAAAATTTAAATATATTTAGACTATTGATCAAATCATAATTTATAGTTTAAAAAATTAATACTATTACTATTAATTAATTTAAAACTTTAAGTTATTTATATCAATACACGATATAATACTCATTAGTTTACTAATGTCATTAATTAACTTAAATTGTTACCTATATAAATTCACAATTTAATACTCATTAGTTATAAAATTAAAAGTTAAATTATATTTCAACCAATCAAATTTAAAACAATCCCTTTAGTTAAATTTATATTACAAAATAAATCCAATAAAATTATGATATGTAATAGATTTAAGGTTATAATGATCAATAATAAATAATTAAATCTTTTAAATCTTTTAATTTTCTTATAAAGGTTTAATTTTTTATAAGCTTGCCATTAGTTAAAAATCTAAAATGTTAAGAGTTATTCCTCCAATTAATATGATCTAAACGAGGGTCTTTACTCTTTAATTTAAGTTCCTAATTTGATAAATATCTATTTCTACTAATTTATTTTCATTTTAATTACACTACAGTTACACAAAAAAAAATGTTGAGTAACATTTGAAATTAAAACTACATATTTCTCACATTTTAGAATTATTATCATTAAAAACATTACACAATGCTAAATGATTTGTTAAACTTTATGAATTATTTAATATAATTGTATTTATTTTAACAAATTCCTATAATTTACTATTAATTAAGATTATATTCATATTAATAAAAAAATTATAGAATCATTTGTTGAATTGTTTTTTAATAAAAATTGATATGTTATTAAAATAAATAAATAAATAAAAATTTACCATTGATATCTCTCAAATCAGAAAAAACGTTTTTAATTTTTTTAATTAATTTAATTTAATCTTTCCTACAAAGTAATTTTGTATCATTAATCCATTTTAACTTTAAAGATTTTTATTCCGTACGATAAAAGAAAAAATAAGAGGAAAAAAGTCTCGTTGATTTTTGTATTTTTAATTTAGAGATATGACACTTCTTTCAAATAATTAACTGTTAGTTAGAACAATCAATAGTTGTATAAATTTATTGTTTAATTAATCTTTGTATTTAAGATAACAAACTTTGATGTTTTTGATCTGGACGGAAACAATAAATAACGGTATATGAATATATTGTTTAATCAATAGTTGTATAAATTTATTGTTTAATTAATCTTTGTATTTAAGATAACAAACTTTGATGTTTTTGTTGTGCACGGAAGCAATAAATAGCGGTATATGAATATATCAAAGCAATAAAATGAACACACAGAATTTACGTGATTCGGTAATTCGCTTGCGAAGCAGATATTATTTGAACCGAAGTAGGAAATATACGTAATACGTATACATTTCCTCACTAATAATATCTCTCAAGTGTTTCCCAAAACTCACAAGTATTTTCTCTCTTTGAGTTTACTTATACTCTCTCTGATTTTTTCTGATTTTTGCCTTGTTATTCAATGCATGAACTCTTCCCTATTTATAGATGAAGAAAGGCTCCATTTCCATAAAGTGTGCCATAATTTAAGCCTTAAATTAGGCCACCAATTTTCTTAAATTATGACACTAATTTCCCTAAATTATGACACTAATTTGTTACTTTTAGAGCCAATATTCAAAAGTTTTCAAATATCTAAAATAAACGAAAAAGTTATCTTAAAATCATAACATGATTCATGTAATTATTATATGTGATTCCTTAATTTGCATTTCAATTATATGTAATAGATAATCTGCATATCTAAAATAAACGAAAAACTTTTAAAAAAACTTAATTATTATATATGATTCCTTAAAATAACATATTATATATATATATATATATATATATATATATATATTGTGTGGATCATATTGTTAATTAATAATTTTTGCAAAGAGAAAAAGTCATGACCATCTTGTAATTGGAAGAGTGAATTTTAATATTAACTTTTGTATATCATTTGTACTAATTCAACAAATTTTAAGATCAATATAGTTATTTTTATTTGATAATTTCTCTAAGTTTATCAGAAATATTTTTGCTTTTATGTTTATTAATTGAAAATTTTAAAGAAAATAAATAAATTTTATATATATCTTTACAAATCTATGAATATATAACTTAATATTATATCAACATAACATGAGTTTTTATGAGAATAGAGATTTAAATTATGGATTTTCTTAAAAAAAATATCAAGTATCAATTAGAAGTCAGAAGGTAGTGGTAATTCCTAATAGTTATTATTTTATTTTTTTGTTAGTAGACTAATGATTACTTTCAATAAACATCAATCAAACAAAATAATATCATTCTATAAATGTAAAACATTTTTAATATAATTGTAACAATACTCCATTAAATATGAAATAAGAATAATTAACCTATCATTCAATTTAAACTTTTACCTCTTTGAATGCTATTAACATTAAAATATTAAAACAAAATTCAATACAATCTTAAATTATTTATTAATCATAGAGCATGAATGAAGTAATATTCTAAGCTAATATATATAATAGTGTGAACATATTATAATTAATTGCAATATATTTGATTGTAATTTACTCACTAAGCAATAAATAAATATTTCTATAACCTTTTATGTTCGTGGGTCTGGAGTACCTCTTGGACTATTAATCATCATAATCATTTAATACAATTTATAAAAAAGAAAGAACAAAATTATTTTCATGAATTTTTTTATTATTAATTAACAAAAATTTTGTATTATTATTTTTGAATTTGATTTTTTGAAAAGAAAACGAGAGTATAAAATTGAGTGATTGTATGACATAATTATAAATTATGTTAAAATCATTCTTTTCAAATTAAAATAACAAATACTTATGAATCCTATAAAATAAAAAGTAAATCATTAATATATATATGTTAGAAAAGATTAAATTTAAATAAAAAAATTTGTTGGGAAATGTGACTTGTCCCACATTGCTTTTTTACATTATTTTAAAGAGATTTAAATAGTGAAGAGTTGGCTATTTATTGAGATTACGAGACCCACTTTGTGGAAGGAGAGGATCTAGCAAATGTGATCCACACGCGTCTGTCGCCGTCTTGGCCGAGAGTCCGAGTGCATATATTTTTTTTCTTCCAGGAAAAAATGACCGTTATTTTCTTTTATTAAGAATATGGCCGTTTGTTTTATTTATTGAGAAAAAGAGCCGTTGCTCGTATTTATTCATAAAAAAAATATATCCGTTATCCGTTACTCTTCATTACTCAGTCCGTTACTCTTCATTACTCAGTCCGTTACTCTTCATTACTCAGAATTGTCGTTACGCTCTTAATTCCGAGACATTACCGTTTTATTCATAATTGCTACACGGTTTCTAAAATCTATAAAATGAGGGCTTCAGCTCTCATTTGATACACAACAATCAACAATCATCTCCCTACGAAAAAAAATTCTCTCTATAATTTCTAAGTTTTTTTTTTAGTTTTCCGAGCAACAAAATTTTCAGGTGTAGCATTCCATTCATGCAGAGAGTTACGAGGCAGAATTAAGATTAAGATTTTGCTTTTATCACCTGGGACGACGAGGCAATTGTGTTTGTTTGAAATTAGACAGACCTTAAACGTCTTAAAGAGAGCAACCTAGTCCGCGACTCCACCCAAGCAGTTACTTTCAAGTTATCGGTAATATTGTTCCTACACTGTTTTTATAAACTTGATTCAACAAAATATATATATATATATATATATATATATATATATATATATATATATATATATATATATATATATATGTTGTAGATGTGAGGAAGATAAATAAATTTTGGTAACATTAAAAAACTTGAGATTAATATTATATAGTATAATCTAAATTATCATCGATCTTAATGTTATATAATTGTATCATAAATTTATTACATTTTAATTTATATATATTTTATTAGTTAAAAAAGTTTATTTATTATACATAAAATATAATTTTAAAATATAAAATGTAATTTAATTATTTTTATAATATAAAGATAAATAAAAATTATCTAAATTCAAATACGATAAATAATTTTTTTAAAATATATCTACTAAAATTATTTAGTTGATATGAAAGTATAATTTTATGTAATTGTTTTTCATTTATTTTAAAATTAAAATATATAATATTAATTTTTTAATTTTTGAAAAAATTATATATTTACATATAATAAGTGCTAATTTGATAGTAATATAAAATGTGTAGTCGCAAAAGCAGTGATACTAATATTTTTCCGAATTCAAGGAATGCGTGGCACATAGGCAAAGTTATTTCTCGATCGTTGTGACAAGTGGCAGGTACTTTACGTCCATTCCTAAACATCACCATACTTTAAATAAAAAAAAAACAAAAACAAAAAAAACCCTACCGACATAAATATATTCAGTATAAAAATAAAACAAATAATGAAATAAAAAAAAAGTTATATACAAGCTGTGGTTGTACGATAGATAATGTGTAAGATGATTACCAATTAAAAAAATAATTTATTAAATAATTTAATATATAAAAGTGTATAATGAAATAAAAACAAACGACTATCGTATCATCAGAAAAACAACTATAATATCAGAAAATGTTCACTATGTATATATATATATATATTCTTTTTTCTGAATCACTTTATAAATCTCTTAATCAAACATTTTTTTCTGTTATTTCAACTCATACAAAAATCTTCACTCTGGAGGTAACAGAACTATATTAAGTAAAATCTTAATTGTGAATATTTTATTAAAATCTTCACTCTGCTACCCGGTTACGCCTGATGCGCTGATGCGGCTGCTGCCCTGAATTAGAAGGAAATCTATATGGATCTGATACATCTCCCGGTACAAAATTGAGCACTAGCCTTGTAGCATTGTGACCGAACCTCTGAAGTGCACTAAGACTTACACCAGTCATTTTTAAAAATATTGTCAAGTGTACTCCATCTTGGACAAACCTACCAACCAATCCCTTTAGGGTATATAAAGAAGACCCCTAGAAGAATATCTATATCAATCAAAGCATTCATTTTGAATGTTAAACCATTAACGTGAAGGAACATCAACTTTTGATGGAACACTACAACTATATCTTGATATGTATTTGGATTTTGACATATTCATTATCTTGTCAAACTTGTACTCACAGTGATAACAACCGTAAAAGAGACATGCATATATATGTAAAATCAGCCTGAAAAGATAATATAATTCAAAGTAAAATTGGATCACAACAACAAATAATCTCATTTGTACCCCCTAAAATACATATATAATTTCTACACAAACCAAAAAAATTACAAAATAAGATACCATACTTGGGATAGAAACCAAATTCAAGAATAAGAGTTGAATACAGAACTACAACAACCAACTTGCAAGTAATATCAGGAATATTTCATTTTATTATAAAAACTTTTATTTCCATATTATATTCTATTATATTTATAAACTTTAACAAACTAGATTTTAATAGTGATCTTCAAACATCTTTCTAAAATTTCATCATGATTAAATAACAAGAGGCAATGAAAACCAAGAGGATTTTGGTAAACAATCATCAGTGACACACTAAAAATGTAAATGTTTGATGAAATTTATGATAAAAAATAGCCTTATCATAACGAGAAAGCTAAAGGGTATTTACCCTACTAATGAAGACAAAGAACATCATAAACAACCTCCAGTAGTAACACACGTTTAACCAACACAATTGTACAAGAATTATATCATTTGCATCTAAAGCTAATAAAAGGAAATCGAAGCATAAGCATTAACTTACCACTACTAATATATGGCCAGAGAATACGTCAATTGTTGGCAAAAGGCCACTGCAATAGTATAAACAAAACAAAAATATATATAATCAACAACAAATTTTTTTTTATCGTAACAGGAAAAATTATATGAGAACTCAAATAGTAAAATGAATTTATTTCTCTTAGGATTAAACAGCTGAAGATTAAGCTATAGGATTTCATAAATTCAGACCAGTTATCATCCATTGGAGCAGAATTAAGATAGATAAAAATAGGGTCAAATATCTTCTTCCAAGGTTCACTAGCTCTAAACTTTGGATCTAGATCTTGTCCAACATAATGAGAGCTAAGAAAAATCTATCAGACAAACAAGAGTCAACATGACTAGAGATTACAGCTTCAATGTAAACTAACATAAAGAGTAATGATATGATACCCCAAAAATTAAAACTTAGGTTCCATTAATCAAATCAAAGTCATCCTGAAAATTATAAACAAGAATTTTCAATAATGGGTTCATTGCTATGAGACAAAACAAAAAATAAGGAATAATGATATACTAGCACACAAAGAATATTTGTTGCATCAGGAGGGAAAGCAAGACGCAAACCATCTATGGGATGATTACCTAATAAACAAAATTTGAATATTCGCACCTCAGTTAGAGTGAATTCGAAGAGTAGATCAGTCGCGCGATGAGAAAATACATCTCCAACGTGCGAGGGGGAAAGATAAACAAGGGAATGAAAACGGTCAGACGAGGAGGGACGGTGAGACGAGACGTAGAATGGAAACTAAAGAGGGTCAATTGATCATCTCTGAAAAGAATATATATATATATATATTCTGTACAAAAACCCTAGGATATATTAGGGCCGAGAAAGGAAGAAAAAAAAAGAGAAAAAAAGGAAAAAAAATATCAAATTATATGTATGTATTGTAATAGTGTCTGATTATTTAAATTGTTTTTCCTTGTGTAATCGAAGGTGTAGACTTTATTAGAGAGCCCATAAGATCTTGATCAACAAGTTCTTATATTAATAAGAAATAAACGAATAGGATGCATAATAAGAGTAAAAAAGTTTACGCAAAATGTATAATTTTCATATGAATGATTTTATACACAAAGTTCGATATATAAATCTCATTGCATAATAATAACAAACTTGTTGTTAATTAATTAATCACATATCCTATGCATTATAATGCATGATAGACTAGGTGGATTTACATTCTAATACTTAGTATTACAAATTTATAAATAATAACATTGAAAACAAAAAATTAATATACACTTGCATAAAAATGATATGAAAATTATTAATGCAAAATTATGTGCAAAATTAAATAATATTAGCTCATATAATTAATCATTATATTTTATCAAATAAATTTGAAAAATAATAAAAATATTACATTTAAAATTTATAATTATAAAAATAAACATATATTATATTCATTCGTGTATTTTTACTATAGTTAAAAAGTATTATACATAATTTGACATTAAATAACGTCTAATTAGATTATATTTAAATTAAATCATAACTATTTAAACTCATTTAACATTATTAAAATGTTATTTTTTTTTTAATTTTACAATAAATTAGTAAGCCGTAATTTCATACATCATATGTGATAGTCAAATAATGGTCGCAATCACCAAAAAGTGTTATGGATTAAACCCAATAAATAATTCGTCATCAAATAAGTATGATCGTACAATAATTATTTTAAAGAGATAAATATCTAATAATTATAATTTAAGTATTTTTTTTCCTAATATAATCATATATGCACGAAAAAAAATTTGTTTATTAAGCATACTAAGTTGATTTTGTTATAAAAATGATGATATATGATTATTTGTCCTTCAAAGGACTCTGTACGTATAAGCCTCTATGGTTTCTTTTGTTTATTGTGTGTTTTATGCTAGTAGTTTGGACATAAAATGTCTCCTAATTTACATCTATATTTAAGAAAAATAATATGTGAATTTTTTAAAATTAAATTAACTTGATAGTTTTAAGCTACTAATAAAAAAATTGGAAAAAATATTCATATATAATAAAAGATGTGGTTTCTCTTTTTACACTATACAAAGAAAATTTTTGATTTGAAAATGATAGAAATTAAAGATAATGTGATGTATTTAAATATTCAATTTAATTAGATCAAATATGTTGTTTATTCTATTTATTTTAAAAAATATTTTTAAATTATTTTATTTATAAAAAATATGTTATTTAAGTCATTTTATTCATCAAAAAATATATTTTAATTTATCTTATTTTTTTATTAAACTTGACGGAATAGTATATATTTCATGTATATATTTATATTTTTTCATAAGTATATATATATATATATAATTGTTAAAATTTTGTATTCTTTTTTTAAAATTAAATTTTGGTTAGATTACAGGATTTATTAAAAAAATTGATTATTTAATTAAAAATTATTTTATTAGATATATTTCTATCAAAAAAATAAAAATATTTAAGTGTAGCTTGTATTATTCTATTTTATTTAACATAAAATTTGATAGAAAAATAATTTTATTATTATCTTATATATCTTTTACAAATAAAAATACTTAAAAATATATTTTTTAAATAAAATAACTAAACAATGTTTAAGACTTATACAGAGGAATATTTACTACTATTGTACTTAAAAAATATTGTAATTTTATTTTATATCAAAATAATTAAAATCTATCCCATATATAAGAGAAAAGAAGAAGATAAGACATTTTTCACGTACATCGTTTTGTTATAGTTAAATAAAAAGTTTATAATTTGATTTTTTTTTTAAATTCTGAAACTAACTGAATCTGACCAAAAAGCAATGTGTGCGTTCATTTTTAAAATATAAGAATAATTTTACCCCCACAACCGAATAAAGACCCTACACTAATGACTCGAGTTGTAGACCAACAAAACTATTAAGCAATTTTTAAATTAAAGGAAGAACGGTCCCTCTACTATCCTTACTATCCTTATTTAAATTATTAATATTATTTATTATTGTTATTTATAAAAATTATTTTAAAACTTATTTATTTATAAAAATAGTCATTAAAGAATAATTTTATTTTTTTTTAAATATTTTATTATTAAATTTGTAAAAATATCTTGTAAGATTAGTTAAGGAAAAAATAAAAATATAATATAATTTTAAAAATTAAAAGATAATTACTTAAAAACATTAAATAATTATATTAAAAGAAAACTTGGTATTCTAGTTCAATTCTTAATTAAAAACATATAATTAAAAACATATTCTTAACTCTAGACATATGTTAATTTAATTTATAAAAAAATTATTTGTGAAAATCATTATAGATAATATTATTATATTGTTACTAATAATTACATTTATATTGTATATTATTATTTCTAACAAATTGAATTTTTTTAATTCATCAACCCTGTAATTTATCTATGGATATTATTGGTCTTAAATTTGTGGTTTTTGAATTTTAGTTATGCAAAATATTTTGTAGTCATTTTTAAAGTAATACATTTATTTTGTTCAATTAAAATACAATACAAGTATTTATCATTTTGATAATTAATATTAAGATTATATGTTCTGATGATATTATATTAGTCAAAAATTAAATATAATATCTTCTTACTTGACTTCTTATCAAATTGATAAAAATATTCTTAATTTTTCTTGATTAATTGTGATTTAATTTTAACTACATATTTTTCTAATCTAATCTATCAAAATTGAAGGGTTGTCCAATTAGTAAGAATTTAGTAGACGGATTATCTCATTTGTCATAATCAAGTTGAACAAATGTTCAATTAAATTAGACAGTTATCCAACTAGTTGTATTTTTATTTGCTAGTGTTCATACTCACAAGAGCCAATTAAACATATGATCTATTGATCGAATTTTAATCAACATGTGATTCCAATCGTTGATTAATATATTTTTCAATAACTAATTACACATATATTTCTTTGTATTTGTTCATATATTTTGTTGAATATTTGTCTAAATGTGTCATGTAAAATTGATATCATGTCTCTAAACACATGACCTCTATGTTTTAGTTAGATATATGTTAAAATCTGTTGTGTCCAGCTAAAAATGTGTAATGTAAAATTGATATCATGTCTCTAAAACATGACCTCTATGTTTTAGTTAGATATATGTTAAAATCTGTTGTGTCCAGTTAAACATATGTTCAATTGTATGTTTATTAAAAATATAATGAGAATAATAATAAAATTATAAGTTAATAGTTCAATTTAGAATATAAATAGTGATAGAGGGTCATACAAGTCTATTTTTCTTAATATTATTATTGGCATTAAATGTTAATATTATTACTAGTATTGAATATAATAAAATAATAAAATTTATTCAGATTTTTTCATCAATTTAACATCAAGAGATCATTTAAAAAAATAAGAAAAGAGAAATCGATATAATATAATTATATTGGTTTGAACAAAAAATTTAAGAAAATAAGAAAAAAGTGATCGAAAATAAAGAAATTTTTTTTAAATGGTTCGTACATCCTTAAAATATTTATTATTATATTTTATATAATAAAATATTGTGTGTTAAAGTTAAATTATCCTTAGATACCTCATTTTTTATAACAAATAAATATATATAAAAACTTACTTTTTATAAATAAATGACTTAAAAATTTATTTTATAAATAATGATAATAAGTGACCCTAATGGTCTAAACAAGAAACCTAATTTTATTTTTTTTTATCTTAAATTGAATATGGCTAACTTAAAAGTATTTATCAATTCTGAAAAAAAAAGTTATCATTAAAGTTTATTTTAAATATTGCAAAAAGAAAAAAAAAATTAGGGTCTTTGATGGAGTAGGACGAGGATGTGAACTTTTTTTTTACATTTTTCATTATCAATTTAGAATTTATCATTCATCCCATTCAAAATACTTGTAAAGACATATCGTGGATCCCCCGAAATGGGGATCTAAAATAGAAAATGATGATCTAAATTATATTTTTTTAATTTTATAAACATTTTATAAAAATATTAAATCAATAATAAATATTTATAACGGGATAAAGAAAATTTTGAACCAATAAATAATTAAAAATTAACTATATTTATTAGAAAGAGAGAAATGTTAAATATATGTAACAATAAATATATAATTATTTTATATTAAATAATATTAATATAATTTTGTTATAAATTAGTTTAAAATAATAAAAATAGATTATAATATTTTAGATTTTTAAAATTTAAATAAATAGTAATAACGATTTCTTAAAAAAAGTTATGTTTTGGTAGAATAAAAATTTAATTTAAAGATTGAATATAAAATATATAATAAATTAGTTATGATTAGTTTGAATTTAAATATAATATTTTATATATTTATTAAAAGAAAAATACATCAAGTATCATTAATTTATTATAAAAATAACATTTAGATCATTTATTTATTTTTTGTATCAATTTAATCATATTAAATGACTGATAATCTTTATTTATTTATTTTTAATTTTATTAAAAATAGATTATTATGAGTTAAATAAACTGTAATGGATAGAATTGAAAAAAAAATTAAAAAATATTTGTTTATCTTTATTTAATTAATTTTTTTACCACAATAGAACTAAATTATAAGTTTTAAAATAAATATAGGACATTAAATATAGGATATTTAGAATCATATTTCTTTTAAAATAAATATAGGATATTTAGAATCATATTTCTTTTTTATTAAAATATGATATATAGTTTTGAATAATAGAACAAGAAATATAATATTTGTTATTATCTTATCCTATCTTATATTATTAAATATAATTTTTTATTTTATTATTTTTATTCTTATATTCAATAAAATAATTTTAATAAAAAGTTACCCCTTAATTTTTTTTTTCCTGAAATAGCCTTTTTGTTGAAATAGAAACATTGGAACATGGGGAAAATACGAACCTACTCACGTTGTATACATGACTTTCCGAGATTTTAATAACATCTATACTGTGTACCGTTACCATAATAAGTCGAGACTATCACATGTTTTTTTTTCCAATAGTTAGTTTGACTTTCACCTTTTTTTAGGAAATAATAAGAAAAAAATTAAATACATGTTTATATCTTTTATAATCATTACATATGTTTTAACAACTTTTTTTTATAAAAATAAGATTATATTATCTGTTATTCCAAATATCAATATAAGTGATTTATATATATATATATATATACACGAGAATCTTTATTAACAAAACTAAAATTAATTGTTAAATATTTTTCTTTTGAGAAATTTAAGGAATTATTGGCGATTTGTTACTACCAAAAATACAATTTATGAAAATATTTACAATTTGCAACTTACCAAACTAGATTCTTTTTACATTTTTTCCATCTTCCTAACTCATAACCAAACACACCCATCTTTTTCAATTTATAAATTTGCAACTTACAATTTATAAAAACTATCCTCGTAAGTCATAACCAAACACACCCATCCTTTCCCATCTTCCTTTGATCAATGGTTATTCTCCTAATGTTAAATGATATTGAAAGATATATTGCAAATCGAAAAGTCAATAATGTGTAAACTTATTGAAAAATTTAAATTTAATTATTTTTCATTTTATTTAAATACAAAGACATATTTCGTAAAAATCTACAAATAATTTATAAATATCTTTGTAAAAATTATTATTTAAAAAAAGGTATTATGAAAGGAAAAAAAGAAAAATTAAACAATATAAATAATTTTTACTCATTATTTTTTATTAGATTTGTTTCCTTTGTTTTTTATTTTTACATTTTGGTTAACTTACATTTTTTTTATAATTTAGTTAATTTATTTTTAAATTTTACATATTTTATATAAAATTTAAGAACAATTTAAGATTGAATTAAAAAACAAGAAAATTAATATTAAAATTAAAAATAAATAAATTATGTCATAGAAAAGTAAAATTTAAAATAATATAATTAAATTATTAAATATATGGAAATTAAAATATAAATGTATAAAATTTTAAGAAATATTTATGTAATTTAAAAAAGAAAATATCAAAAGAGAAGCACACGTGAAATGACATTAGCTTCAAAGTTGCATTGTATAGAATATATGACGCCACCGCTTCTCTGTGATATTGTTTGTACGATATAATAAGTGTATTAATATCTATCAATGTTATAATTAAAATTATTGTTAATATATTAAATAAATATTATTTAAAATAATATAATTATTTTTTATATGATTTTTATAATATCATGATTTATATTAAATATATATTTTCTTGCTATACATCATTTTCTTTTATATGACTTAATTAATTAAATTATTTTATTTTTTACTTTGTTTTAAAAAATTATTTTCCAAAAAAATATGCTTATTATATTTTTAAATATGTATAAATATATATTTTTATATTGAAAAAAAATGTATATAATTATATATATGAAGTTTATTTTTATATTGGTGTTGGGAGAATTAAAGAAGGGAATACTCTTGGCATTAAGGACACCGTGCCTCCCCAAATACCCACAGAAGAATGCGCTCTCAATTCAGTCTTCCTGCTTCTCCCTCTCTCTTTCATTCTCTATATAGTCTTCCTTGCATACTTCATTCTTAATAATTCTATACACTCGCCGTGATTAACCCGATACAACTTTCCATCGACTTCTCACTCATTCTTTCTTTTGAGTTGGAAAGGTCCACATGCAAGTCTACCAAGCATCAACCTAATAAATACACCTTCTTTCCAATTGATTTTTACACGAAATCGAGTCAGTTTTTTTTTTCGTTTTAATTATTCTATTGTTCTTTTTAGTGTTTTGTTTGGTACCCATTTCTTTAAGAGTTGTTCAGTGATCGTTGCAAGTGATGAGGAGCGAAGAGCAAGCACGGTCTCTGTTTGGGATTTCGCTGTCTGATAAACCCAGATGGAAACAATTCCTCATTTGCTCTTCTGGGTTTTTCTTTGGCTACCTCGTCAATGGTATCTGTGAGGTATTCTAGCTCTTTGATTTTCTGTTTCTTGTATTTTTTTTCCCATTTTGTTTGTGATGGAAATTCTGTTTGAGATTACATAGAAAGCGGAGGACTGGAAAAGGAGAACATTAAATCCCCCCCTACATTTTCTACTGATTTTGACGAGTTTATTAATATTATTATTATTATTTTAATATTTTATTCGCATCTTTTTCAGCAACAAGCAAGCTGTTAAGCTTTATCTTTCGTGCTGATGAATATTTTACTGCCGAAATCACTCTCATTGTCCAGTTTTGCATTTTCTATCTATTTGTTTTAATTTCTTTGTTTGTTTGCAAACAAATAGGAAAAAATTGAAATTTTAAACTTTTGTTTGGTGAAGAGCCAAGACAATTTGCTCTGTATTTTGTACTTATTTCATTTTTGAAATGAGCAATTTTCATTACGATATATACAAAACGCTAATGCATTATTTGTACCTAATTTTCAGGAATATGTGTATAATCGGCTTAAATTTAGGTGAGTTTATGTGCGGTTAATGTGTTGACTGTATTATTTCTTTCTGTTACGGCTTAATAATTGATTTTGAGCGAGTGTTTTTATTATTATTATGAATTTCTTGTTCCAGCTATGGTTGGTACTTCACATTTGTGCAAGGATTTGTGTATATTATTCTCATTTACCTCCAAGGTTTCAGCACCAAACAAATGGTAAATCCGTGGAAGACTTACGTGAACCTCTCTGCAGTTCTTATGGCTTCCCATGGTCTCACCAAAGGCTCCCTAGCTTTTCTCAACTACCCTGCACAGATTATGTTCAAATCCACCAAGGTAAGTTACAGGCTAATTCTAGCTAGATGATTATCTGATTATGGATCAATTTTGGAAGCAATTTGAATGCTATTAAAAATAATATCTTGTAGCTCCCCCCCCCAAAAAAAAAAAAAAATATATATATATATATATATAAATACCAAACTTAGAAAAAGAAAAAGAAAAAGGCAATTTATTATGGTTCGACGGCATTCCATTTTAAAGTAGAGTGCTTTCTAAAGTTATGAGTAAAGTGATACACACGGTAACCTAGTTTACATACGGATCAGCACCTGCTCTGCTAAGTACCCACTTTATAGTTAACAAAATGAAGCAGTAAACTTTCTTTACACTTAAAATTATTTAAAATATAAGTCTTATTTTCCGTTGAGATTGGGGTGTTTGCAGAGTTCTAGCTTTGAGTCTATCTATTATTTGTTAAAATTAATTAAATTTTTTGAGCTTTCAAGCCAAAGAGAACGAGTGGTTTTTTTTCCTTCTGGTTTAATTAATATGTTTGGTATGGTAATTCAGGTGCTGCCTGTGATGATAATGGGTGCTTTTATACCGGGTTTGAGACGGAAATATCCAGCTCATGAATACATATCTGCCGTTCTTTTGGTTGTGGGTTTGATCCTTTTCACCTTAGCTGATGCACAAACATCTCCTAACTTCAGCATTATCGGTGTTATGATGATATCTGGTGCTTTAATCATGGATTCTTTTCTGGGTAATCTGCAAGAAGCAATCTTTACCATGAATCCTGAAACAACACAGGTAATTTCAACTTCACAGGTGTTAAAAATGTGTAATAAGTTGCTCTGCTCATGTAGAAAATGTGACTTCACTTTTAAAACTTTGTGAGCAGATGGAAATGCTATTCTGTTCAACTGTTGTTGGTTTGCCGTTTCTAATTCCACCGATGCTATTAACCGGTGAATTATTCAAGGCATGGAAATCTTGTGCCCAGGTAATTAACAATCTGAAGATCTTTAATTTGCTAGCGTTCATTCACATATCTTATGCTTCATACTAAGATATCTTTACAATAATGTTGAATGCAGCATCCCTACGTTTATGGTGTGTTAGTCTTTGAAGCCATGTGCACATTTATTGGGCAAGTCTCAGTCCTTTCCCTCATTGCCCTTTTTGGTGCAGCCACCACAGCTATGGTAAATTCTTCACTAAATATAATTGGTGAAATTCTTATAAGTCTCCGGTTGTACTTGGCACTCTAGTATAAAAGCAATTGTACCATACAATTTTGATTTTTATGTATGTTATATAAAAGTTTGGTATTGTTTTTGAATATTTGACGACAGATAACAACTGCAAGAAAGGCGGTAACATTACTGCTATCTTACTTGCTATTCACAAAGCCATTGACTGAACAACACGGAACTGGACTTCTGTTGATTGGGATGGGGATAACGTTGAAGCTTTTGCCTGATTACAGACCTAACAACCACAAGAACATGTCTGTTACTTCTAAGGTTTCAAAACCTGCTACTACTACTACTACTGAGATAAAATATCAGATAGAAGATGAAGAAAGAAGATCCTTAGTCTGAAATTAAGAATATGGACTTAATTAGCACCTTTATTTTATATTTTTCAAAATTAGCTCATTTATTAATTGACTTCAACGGCAATACAGATTATGCTAAATAATGCTCGTGTCTTGTAGCATATTTCTTTCTTTCTTTTATTTTCATATTCTCCTTACTTTTGATATTGGCCATTTTTTCATTTCTAACAATTTTGAATATATGCTTGTGTTAATCTTTAGTTTATCATCTTTGTGGTCCATATAAAGAAGTTGGTGTGTCAGCGAATTTCATGGGACAATGTTTGTATTTGTAATGAAATATTTAAGATATTTTCTAACGTTATATTTTTAATTGATTTGTTGGATTGGTTGTTCATATACTTTCTTTAAAAATGCTTACTCTTAAGCTCTAAGTATTTATTTTTTTCAAAAATAAAACTACTTTAATATTAAATTTATAATCATATATTTTACTTTTAAGAACCAGCTCTCTCTGTCACAAACATTGGTTATTGGGCTTTATTAATTATTATTTGAACCACATTTATAGATCCACAAAATTAGCGTGATCCAAAATATTAGTTTAATACATTGAAACTTGATAAATATAGTTTTTTTTCAAGAAAATAACAAAAAAATAATGCATTTAAAATTTATAAGCATATAAAAATTGTATTATTTAGGTTTAGTTTATAAATTTTTATTATTAGAAAAAATTATGTAATATAAGTTATATGTAGTTTAAACTGTTTAAATTATAATACTAACAATTTAAATTCGTTTAATATTAAATTATTTAATTAGATTGTTTCAATATTATTATAATATTATTTTAATTGTTATAAATTTTAATGTTATTGTTTTTTTTATAAATTTGTAACTTTTTATTTTTTCCACCTTCAATTTTTATTGTGAATCTGAAGGTAAAATGTTTGGTATAAGAGTAGAATAAGGTAAAGTTTTAATATCAAGTAGCAACTAAAAACAATGTTTGGCAGCCAAAAAAAAAAAAAAAAACCACTGAAAACAAAGTAGCACTGCATGAAGAGAAAAAGAAACAAAAAAGAAGAAGATAAATATCGACTTTGACTAGAAATTAAGTTATTCAAATCAACTTTGACTAGTTGACTCAAAGGCAAATTAGTCAAAATACTTTATATAAATTTTAAAATATGATTTTTAGAGAAATAAACTATAAACTAAGACATCTTTACCTTAGACCTTAGTTTAGACCTTTACTCTTGCACCAATGGACTTTAATGGGATATTTAAAATAACTATACACAAATGGATACTTGGCCACATTATAGAAAAAAGGAGAATAAAGAATAAAGTTTTGATAGAAAATGATATCAGCTCTCATGGAATACATAAATTCATGATTAAGACGTATAAATTATTTGATTTATAAAAATGTTGATACAATATTGATTTTATATGTATGTATATATATAGTTTAATACTTACTCATAATACTTATTTGATAAAAACTATATAACATAAATAATATTTTTTAAATAAATATAAAACTATTACTATTGATTTTCTATAATAATTAACTAGGTTAATCTAACCCAAAAGTAAAAAGTATCACTACACGAGAAGAAAAATCCATAACAAAATAGTAAAACCGAGCAGCTTCAAATTGCCTTTTAACTAAGTGCACAGATATCCCATAGTCAACAAGCTGTTTCTCAAACAGACTATTCTTTGCTTTCTAAATCTGCCACAAAAATTAAAGATAATTAATATTTTTAAAGTAATATATATTATTTTTAAAATAAATTATTTATTTTAAAAAAATATGATTAAAATTAAAATTTTATTTTGATTAATAATGATTATTATTCTAAAAATTAAAATTACCTAATACACTCACTTAAGAAATATTTAAATCACTATCTTCCAAAATAATTTATTTAAGAAACACGGATTAAAAAAAGAAGAAAACCATTTTGATTGTGAGGTCAGATTCTTAATTGTTATTGTTTATGAGGTTCAGGAGAGCGAGCCCAGAGCCCATAGCCACCAACTTCTATTAGGGATGGGCAAAAAAATCACGGATTCGATTATCCACGGTTATCTGAATTGACGGTTCGGTTTTTAACCGGTAAATTTCGAGGATGGAGATGATTTCGGGGAAAAACCGAATATAAAACAACGGTTACGGTTACACTAAAAAATGTACCCGTTCGTACCCGAAATTAATTAGATTTAATTAATTAAATTATAAATAAAAAATTAATTATATATATTTAATAAATTAAATTATATATATATTTCAATTTTTTTTTCGGGATTTTTTTCATAACTGTTCCGAACCGTTACCCGTGGATAAAAAACTGTCTCCAAATCGTAACGATTTTTGGACGATTTCGATTATAGGTTTTAAAATTTAATTAAAAGATGAATATATCAAAAACCGTACCCGCACGTAATTTACATTCCTAACTTCTACCGAGGCTGATTCATTAATAAGAAGCCTTTTATCAACGTGTCGTAACATTCACATGCAAGTTGACACCTTGACTTGTGCCTTACTTATTGCTCTTTCTTTTTTATTATATACCATTTAAATATGCTTCTTCTTCTTCTTCTTTTGTTTTTTTTTTTCTGTTGAAATGAATTATTCTTTACTTCAGAGCATGAGAGATATCCTTAGAACATCCACGAGCAAGACAAATTAAAATCAAGAGAGCGTCACTCTGGGGCAAATTTGGATAGTTAATTATTGATAAAAAGCACCAAAGTAACTGATAAATAACCCTGTGTATGTGTGTGTATTGTTACCACATAATGGTACTTGGAGTTGCAGATGGGATATTAAGGGGTTAGGGGATTTTGTCTCCAGTAACTCATAGAAATATATATGATTGCCATGGAAACTGGAAAGGGCAGTTACTATATGGGATATCGCCAATCACTGTGCTTCTGAGCACAATAAGCTACCCCAACAATATTTGTAACTCGGAATGCACAGACACCTGAAGATTTGAATTTCATTGTTTTTTTTTTCCTAATATACTTACTTGGTTACTTGAATTTGAATACTCTCTGATAGGTTGTGAACATATTCGAAGACTACAAGGATTTCTTGTTTGCGAAATTCTAGTTACATTCGACAAAACCCTCCAAATACATACCTCTAAAACATGTACACCCTCGAAATACATACCTTTAAAACACGTACCATTAATAGTTTTAGGCATTGGGTACGCATTTAGAAGCTGTAGCTAAAATTGGCCTTCTGGTTTTTTTTCAGCACTTATTCTTGGGCTCCCTGGTTTGGAAAAGGCTTATATTATTCTCTATGATCATCACAACTATCTTTCAATGTAGCCGTAATACATTGAACCTTTTCAACTTGTTGAGTGTATTGTATGTTTCTCGTTCCATGCATGTATTTTCAACTCTGAAAAGCCACGGTAGAGCATGAGATGAAATTTCAGTATACGACATGTCGTAAACATCTTCAGATAGTACTAACAACTTCAACTAATACTGTATTTGACAAACACACTCTATGAGAAGCCTTATTCAAAACATTTGCATAACTCGTTCACGAATTTGTGTAATCATGGGCCTATGGTTCATGAGCTACAACAATAAGATAAAATCAAACATCGGCCATTATTGTTTTCACAAGCTAATTGCCTTCGTTGAGGGCCAGTTCCAAGGCATGTTTTGCTTCCCTAAGGAATAAACAGGTGAGTTGCTTTTGCCCTCGTCGATATACAATGCTCGACCATTTGTTTTTGCTGATCAAGCAGCATGGGTTAGTGTTAGTCTCCTTTTCACTGCAATCATCAGAAGAATGAGGACAATGCAATGATTAGTCCTTGTGGATGTTTAAGCTCTTTCAATATAGAATATAAAACTAGAAATTTTGAAGGTTTTTGTCACCAAATGGCATTGAAATGTACATTCCAAAACTAGAAGAGACCAAAGGTGACACCTTGATATATTTTCCTTTTTTATATGCTCCTCCACTTTATCAACCATTTCTGCCTTTTCTAGCAACTCGTCATCAGCATCATCTGGTCCAGAACTTTCTTCAAGATCCATCATTCTTGCATTGGAGAGAGCCCAATTAGTCAGCAAATTAATCAAATCTTTCTTTGGCCATTTGACGAATGAACATATAGTGATGCACTTTATAAATATGGGACAACACTAGTCTCACAAATGGAGGTATGCAATTGCAAGCAAAGATAAAATTCTACTAAGATTCATACACAAGAGCTTTAACTGCGTCTTATGAGATGGTTTTCAGTGATTACCTCGTATTAAGGAGATCAACTAGTAATTGCAAAGCTCCAGAATCCCCACAAGCCTCCCATATGGCAGCCCGAACTTCAGTGTCAGATGGTTGCCTCCCTCCAACTTGTCCAACGAGCTTTGAGAAAAACAATGGATACATGCATAATTAAGAGTGTGGAAAAAAAAAACAATTTGTATAAGCAATTTTAGATTCTCTCCATTTCATGTTTCTATAATGCCACAAGATGCCTAAGATATCTATGCCGCAGCGTTTTTATGGATAAAAATTGTGGATTGAAGAAACCGCACCTCTTCCAGCATTGCTGAAACCTTAAAAAGTTGATCTTCATTCATAGCTATGGTTCGTAAAGTACCTAAAAAATTGTCTGGGAAAACCAACTTATTTATATAAGAAGGCATTTTGCGGTGTCCACTCCAACTATAGGCACACACTTGATTGCATTCAGACTTAACATCTACTTCGTCTTTTGAAATGCCACTAGGGAAAAAGCCATGATCGAGCAAACTTTTCGGTAAAATACACCGCATTTCAGCATTCTGTTGAAGAATTAGGTCCACAAATAAAAATGCTCAGAAGGAGAGACGTTTAACTTCTAAAGAAAGTCAAAAGTCTTGAGGCGAAAAAAAAGGTTGACCTGTGCTTCGAGGAGTTGCGCCTTTGAGTCAGAAAAAGGCATGCTCCGAATTGCTTCTACAGGATAATGTACCTGTTATAAACATTACTCCACTTTAAAATCGGTCCCAGTAGTCCGATAAAATCAAAAGAACTTGTAAACTGGTGTTTGACAGAACAAAGTGTCTTCGATGGAGTAAACTGAGAGAATGAGGAATGGAGAATCTACACTTAATAGGACAATTTCAAATTCTTTAAGCAAGGTTCGTGCATAATTTCTTAGAGAACCATGACAAAAATGGAACAGACTTCATGTTCTATGTAGTTAACATTACCATGAGATAATCATCTGGATTGTTATCCATAACAAATCCATAAAGATAAAGTAGTTCCTACACACAAAAAACGATGTTAGTGGGAAGGTCAACAACCATTCTCTGAAAATTTACCTGACAAATTATGAACACCCAGACACGGTTACAGGGCTTATATCATAATCTAAGAAACAAAAATATTATAAGAAAAAGAATTAATCAAAAACAATTTCAAAATGGTGAAATGCCACAAATCAATCATCATCCATGACTAGACTCGTTGGTTTTCATGATCATGGAGAAATGGGATGAAATGGTATCTTACTCAAATAACACTCCATTCTTGAAGATCTATCTTGTACGGAAACTCATGAAGTACATGGGTCAGCATGGTTCACATGTAGGCATATATAAATGAGGAAAATAAAACTATAAGGAAAATTTTAAAAGCGTTCACATTATGAAAAAGAATTACATCCAGTGGAAATAAATGATATGATTTTTAACTTGTAATATTCCCTGACATATAATGGAGTCGCAAAAGTAACTATTTTGATTCAAGCAGAGAGTACTTATTAGCAACAAGGATTCCTTCAGGTAAGTATATAGTACATACTACATTATACTTCTCAGCAGTATAGCTGCAGCAGAAATTATATAACAGAAATCTCCAGGAGAGAAAGGGACCCTTTTTCTTCTTTTTGTACTTTTTCCTTTTCTTGTTTTATTTTTATTTATTTATTTTTGGGAGGGGGACGAGGGTTGAAGCTTTAGCATCCACATCAGACATTCAAAAGAAAACAGACATTACCTCATTGCCTTTGTTACCATAACTTATGGAAATTTCTCTCTCGCCCTGGAAGGAATCTTGTCCCGCTTTTCCATTGGAAGAGGAAAAAGAAACATAATTTTAAAAATATGATAAATCATATATCCCAGCTACTCAGACAAATGGACACAATTACTTAAAAAAAATTCTAGGATCTGGCACAGTTGCATTAACTTTGTATTTGAATTGAGAAGAGGAGTAGAACCTAGATAAGAAATATGAAAATACCAGAAAGAAGGTACATAGAGAAAGGCATTCCAGTTACAAAACCAGTTCCATCAACTTCCCAAGTTGCTGCTGCCTTTAAATCTGAATGACGAGGGGTTTTACCCGGTAAAATATGAAATGTATTGATAGAAGAAACTTCATTTAGTTAAATATAGAAAAAAGAATGCGCATCTTAAGAACATTGTCAAGAAAATTGTAAACATGGCAAGGTGATTTGGAAGCCAATACCTACGTACTATGAGCCTATGAGGTAGAACCCCAAGGTTTGCACCCACAGTACAACCAAGCTTTAGATTAGAGAAACATATAAGCCTCACCCATCAAAGTATCAAATCATCCGGTTGCTTTTAGTAAAAATACTGTTTTTAACTGTTTATCGTTACTAAAAACAGTAAAGTGTTGTGAAGAGGTTTTATTGGTATGAATAGCCACAAGAACACTTGATAGATCAAGTAACAAAGACCAAGGCTCTTATTTCCACCAAAATTCCAACAAGATGAACTCCAATGCATGCATTTCCACAAAACTTCATTGTATCTCACAAATATCAGTGAACATACCATGGTTGCAAAAGTCAATGCCAGGAACAAGGCCCTCCACCCAGACAGTCTCTCTTGATGTTGACGTGGACGTTGCACCATTGGCATGATCACCAATCCCGTGAAACTGGTCCCCTGGTTAAAGAACATGATCAAGGCTGTTATATCTAGATTATCGGTATAATCCATTCAGCAAATCTTATAATTGATGATAAGCATATAAAGAGATTGCCTCATGGAAGAATCAGTAAGGGAGTCAGAGACTTTCACCCTTTTCATCCATGCCACCAACAAGATCATCACTGGGACTGCCAGTTGCAGAAACCTCAGAACTTTTCTCAATGGAAGAGATGCTTTCATTTGTTGCTTGTGGAAATACATATGAATGTGGGAGAGGAATGTTCAAAGCACGAGCCCAAAATACAGAATTTGCCCTAGCAGGATTGCAGTTGCAGAACATTAGCCACCAAGGATTAAGACATTACAAATGGATATAAAGAAGTTGATGCAATAGACAAAACTCTAAGATAAAATGTTGGTCATAATTATAATACCAAAGGAAATCTTCAAAGCACACTTCTCTGCAAAAGAAACAAAAAGTGAATGAGGATCACAATAAAATTCTTAAGATAAAAAGGATGCACTTTAGAGTGTTATATGTCTCAAACATCCATTGCCTACAAGGAATGAGAACGATGGCCTAAACCTAAAAATAAATCCAACTTATAGTATCAGCATTTTATATTTTATAAAATTGAATTAATAAAAGAACATCGTCAACAAGATCTTATAGAGCTCATATCGTACAACATTCATTTCTAAGTTTAGAGATCACAGAAAACATAATTCTTGTCTTCTATAAACTATGAACACACATGAATTTCTGTAGGAGTTAATGCATGAATTCTACCATATTGACATGGAGCACAAGGAAAAACAAAAATTGCCTAAGAAAGAACTTTTTGAAACTCATTAAGGTAAATATGAAAGTTCAGTGATGGTAATGATGCCATCAAAACATTTGGATATTCATATTTAAAACACGAAGACATTCAAATATAACTGGTAAGTGCATATTATCAAGTTAAAAATATATTTTGCCTTTTTGGAATACAGCAACTTGGAAATATCGTAACAAATACTTTAAAGCTAGAAAATTTAGTAGATAACATACATATTCTTATTGATAAGGGATTAGTTAAAAAAATGGAGTTAGTACACACCTGGCAGTCCCATCAAGAGTCAATAGTTTATTTGCCAAACTCTTCACTTTATCATCATACAATGAAAGCAGGTTTTTTTTCTGTTATGACATTCAATTTGGGTCATATATTATCAGCCTACTTGATGCGAGAAAAATAGAACTATATTTGAACTTCACCGAGAGATTATAAGCCAAAAAAGAAAAAACAAAATCATTGGTAGATGCTTAAATTCTATTACCTGCAATTCAGTTGCTCGATATAATGTTGTACCCTTTAGCTCCAAAAGCTCATCGTCGTTGAACCAAAGTGGATTTCCGAATGTAGCTGGAAGCATATCAAGGTACCTGACATGACATTCCAAAAGTGAAAGCCAAACACCAAGATTTAAAAATCAAAACTGGAGGTTTCGCAGATGCATTCTAAATAGTAAAAACTATACATACGGTTTCCATGAAGAATTCTCACGAATGCGCTCCACCATTAGGAACAAAATGATCAAGAATCTGTCATCTACTTCCCCTTCTCCAAACAGAGCTCTACATTCTGGCCCAAATAAAGGATCTTGTAAAACTCTCATTGGTGTTATTGCTAAATCCAGCTGAACAACTAACAGAACCCCTGAATTTTATTTTTTTGGTTGAAAAAACAAATTCAAGATCGCTTCTAGCTAGGATATAAGATCAAAAAAGAAAAACATGCTTAAACGAAATTAAAGCATGGAAAACAAATGATTGAGGAGTCTTATAAAATAAACGACTGGGAAACCAACAAGGTTCGCTGAGAAGCTGGAACTGAGGAAAAAAAAGGGGAAAATAAAGTCACAATTTATAATTCTCAGTAATCTGAGTTTCTGCACACAAACTGTCCATAAAACCATAAGTCCATTGAACTTCAAGTTATTAAAATCCTATTAATAAACGTCCTCGTGTTTCTTAAAAATAAGTAAATAAATAAAATAAAAATAAACGTCCTCGTGTAACAAATTATGAAACTTCGCAGCATCTTTCTGAGTCTTCTAACATATTATGAACTTTACAAACATCCGAATAATATATTATTGCAAACAAAGTAATATATTATGTCGTCTAAAAAAATACACACAGAAAAGTGAATCCTAGTTGCCCATTGTGATTGATAAAGGAATAGAATAAATGGACGTGCCATATAATTATATAACTGGGTTTAGCATGTAAATCGCCCTTCTTCTTCTTGTATATATTTTGAATTAAGAAAAAAGAAGAAGAAAATCTTTGTATAAATTCGACCTTTTTCCGACAAATATCATATGAAAAGTTTTGTTAAGCTCAAAATGCATGCTTCAAAGACGGTATCGAAGTAGTTGCGTTTATTCTATCTGGGTCTTTAAATCGAAAGTATTTTAAAACAATCAAAATTCAGAAACTATTCTTATTATTAACCAACAGATTGATAGCTTTATCATGGAACAAATGCGCGGGTTAATTATCTAAAAGTAACCCATTCTCTTAGACACGACTATGAGAGTCGGCTTACCATCAGAAACATCATTGGCTGAAAAAATACCAAACCCTTTGTTGGAATCACAATATTTGATCTTGCAACCACGAAGTTGAACTGCGTTAACCTGAATTCAAACACAAATCACAAATAGTAAAAAACATGTACTGTTACTCAACGAAGGGAAACAAAGGTGTTTGGATATATGGACACCTCTAACCACTGCAGAAAGCATTCGATTTTGGCCTCTTCTTGCGGGTTCGGCATTGCTCTGTGAGTCCTTGACTGAGATTCCTTGGTTTTAGCGGTTTTAAAGCACATAGACATCAGTCATTTGTTTGTGAACGACATCTATTTTTACGTCGTTCCACTAAATTTTAAATTAAAATATAAAATAACATTAAATTTTAAATTATATCAAAAAAATACAATCACCGTGAAATCTGTTAAAAAATTAATAATTTTTTTTAACAATATTAATAATTATGTGAAACTTTTTTTAATTTTTGATAAATTTTAAATGAGTTAGTAGTAAATAACCATTAAAATTTTATAATGATTTTGTATAATTTTATAATTTAATGGTATATTTTTTAAGAAGCATGATGGTTTGATAGTAAAAAAAATTAGAATAAATTATCAAATATATCATCAAATTATTACAAAATTTACAAACATATTACTTAATTATATTAATCGATAAAAATAAAATTTAATTATAGATTTCAATATACCATTACTTTTTTATGTTTATCTTATACTTTTGATATTAGATTTGTATAATTTAATAATAAATTTGTATAATAATAAAATAATCAGTAATAAATTTATACCAATAATAAAAAATTCAATAATCAATTTGTCAAAACAGTTTATATTAATACCATTAATATTACTAAAGTGTAATTTTTATTACTCGATAAAATTAGATGGTATATAATTTTTACAGTAATTCGATAATATATTTATTACATTATCCAAAAATTTATTCATCCTTTCTTATTTTAATAATCAATAATAGTAATTAAAGTTATCAAATTTTCAATTCATTTTGTTTGTAGACTTTGATCATTTAATTTTTATAATAAATATATAAGTCATTTAATTTTTAAAATTGTGACACTTTTATAATATAATTATATCATTATGTGATTAAAATATTTATTTTTTATTATAAAGAATTAATACTTTAATCACATAACTATAAAACTATATAACTAAATTATACACGTTTTAAAAATGAGTTGTGATAAAGTAATCTTTTATATAATTTTTTTAGTATAGTCATACCAAAAAAATTTGTCCGTGCAAATTTTCTTTTTTAAGGAATTACGTGAAAACTACAAAACCTGAAGTTACAATAAAAATACATGGTAAATATAAGTTTATACCAATTAAATTAAGTTTATACCAATTAAATTAAGAAATTAAAAATACATTAAATTATTATGAAAACTTTTAAAAATTATCTATAGCATAGGAAGTACACTTTTGCTAGCATTCTCTTTAAACTATTTGAGTTTTTCAAACTTCTTATATCATTGTTGTATTTAATATGGTATATAAATTTACTTATCATGATTTGAAATCAAATAATATTTAAATGAAAAACATTGAAAGTAGATTTGTATATAAAAATAAGACAAGTTGAAACAAAACAAAGCATACCAAAAACCACCCTTATATATATATATATATAAATATAGGTGAAATAGATATTTTATTGAATCAAAATCATGATTAATGTGTTGTTTGAATTACATAATAATATAACTTATGTATAATGACTTCTAATTTATTTACACGATTACGTGACTCAACAGTATTAAAAATTACACAACCCTTCATTCTGATACATAAATTGCTTAATGTTGCATTATTCTTGAAAATTTAATAGCAATATATTATCCAAACATCAAATTAATTTACAAAAATATGTTGAATTATTAAATTTGTTATGAATATATTAATAATTTCTGTTGGTTAAAAAATATAATTAAACTATTAAAATGTTACAAATATATTATTCTTTTAAATCTTCAAAAAAAAAAACAATAATATTGAATAGGGAGAGAGAAGAGAGAATGATAAGATGGTGAGAGAAAAACCAAAAAAACTTATTATCTCATAATTCTTCTCTTTTCTCTACCCCTTTATTTTTTTTTCCTCTTTTAAGTATCTCTTCCAATACATCAATCAATAATACTAAAATAAATGATCCCTCTTAATTTTTTTCTTTCATCATAAAATATCGCTGACCCTTCGTCCCGACAAAAACTTTGAAAAAAAAGGGAAACTTTTTTCCTCTTAAAAAAAAAATTATATAAATCAAAGAATATTTTAAAAATGTGCATATTTTTTTTATATAGAAAAAGATTAAAAAATTCTTTTTTTTCTTTCAATATTATTCATATTATATTATATATTATGATTATTTTAAAAATTAAAGAATTTATTTTTTAAGTATTATTAATACATGATTAAATATATATTTAACGGTATATCATAACATTTTTATATATAAATTTTTATTTTTAATATTATAAAAAAACATATATTATCCTTTATATGTGTTTTTCTAATGTAAATAATATATTTTTTAAAGATTTAAAAATAAAATACGTTTGTTGAGAGTATATGTGTATCGTTAACACTATTAATACCCAAATCACAACTCACCCAAAAAAAACATCATACTTATTATACTCTTTTTTTTTATTGTAATATTTTATTAAAATTTATAGGATAAATAGTTTTTTTTTTATCATCAACTTATAATAACTATTACAAAAATATTATTAAATTTATTTAACTTCATTAATTATTATACAAGTATTATTATCGTAATAGTGAAAAATATTTGTTAATTTTTTAATAAATTTAACTATGATAATAATTATTTTTGAATCTCTCTTTTTTGCAACCAAAATTAGGAGGACTCGAAATCGTTGAAAAATCATTATTTCTTTTACCCGATAGTATGATTTTGACTCCTCCATCCCACCCCATCCCACCCCACCTGTCAACTGTTGCATGTCTTTTACTTAAGCTTTTCAGTATTCCCCACTGTGAAAACAAAAATATTATTTTATATTTAATTTATATTATTAAAAAAATAATATATTATATTATATTATATTAAATATAGTTTATTGTATTAATATTATTAAAGTGGTATATTTATTATTATAAATTTTAAAAATATTAATTTTTATAATTTTTTAACCTTTCTTTTTTTAATGACAGTGAACGTCGTTAATCAAACACATTAATGTCTGGTCTGATTCTCTTTGTTATTTTGATTTACAAAAGTCCTTTTAATATACATGTACCAATGCTGCAGGGCAGGCTGCTCCAACCTCCGAAATATGATCTTCTCGAGTTAATAATATTTAAGAAAAGTAAAAATACTATTGCAAATTAACTGGCCCCCGCACACGTAAGATATCTCAAGTATTTATATATATGGCTAGTTCCAGTTCTAGCTTTCTGACCACACTTGTAAGTTTTTGGGAGTATTCATTCACTCCTTCTAACCTCAATTTGGCTATACATGAAAATTGTTTTGTCAACCAAGATGTTGCATTTATTCGTTCAAATTTAAAATCCCAATTATATATCATAAATATATTATTATAATAAATTTTCATTTAATATCATTTTAGATTATATTTATCAATAATATTACATCTCGTCGTTTATATTACATATTAAATTTAAAATACACGACATTAAATTTTTTTTACGGTAAGTTACACCTTTTTGCTAAACCAAAAATGTGTTGGGAAATAACGCAAATTTCCGATAAGTCAGATTTATGATAAAGCAAGAATAGAAAAATAACACACAAATTTGATAACGGAGTTCGGCCAATCTTGCTTACGTCTCCTGCTAGAGATCTTTTTATTGAAAGGGGAGAAATTACACAAGGTGTTTACAACACTCACAACTCACAACCCAATTACACTCAAGAAAATTACTCTCAATTTTCTCTCACAAAAGCTTTTCTCTCAATTGGAATGAACATTTTGGATGATTAATTCATTACAATTACACATCTATTTATAGGAAAATTCACTCCTTGAATTACTCCTTAAATTAATGGTTCCTTAAATTACTACTTGAATTAAGCTCCTTGTTTTGTTCCATGAATTGCTCCATGTTTTGCTCCATGTTTTGCTCCTTAATTTGCTCCATAAATTAAGGAGCTTTATAACAAAATGTATGTGATAAAATCATCGCATTAAATTGACCGTTTTTAATTATAGAAATCTTTTAATCTAAAATTTACAATACAACATAAATAATGCTGCTCAGTTTGATTGAATGAGAAATTTTTGGTTAAACTCTACGACTAAACAGTTTATGTAGTGGTATATGTTGTATCCTTCTTTTATGTCAAATGATGTAATTATATATGACAATAATGAGGTCAGAATGGGTGAAATTTAATTTGAAAATTAAAAATATACTTAACCAATTAATATATTATCAAATAATTTTTCACACAATTTGTGTTAATCTTTGTAAAAATGTGTACGTGATATTATTTTTATTATTATAAATATTAATAATGTATTTTAAAAACGTCCAAACACAACAAATGAGACATCGTGTATATGCGGCATGCTACAAAGATGGCCTAATTTTTGTGCAATAGAAGCAGCATCGTTTGTGATATTGACATTCTATATATTATATCGGTAAGAGTTTATTTAATAAATTCTTATTTTTATTTATAAATAAAATAGATTTCACATTCATATTTAAATTATCTTTTATTATTTTTGATGTATTATACGTGAATCTTTGTAACATAAAATATAATTTTTTTATTAATTATTGATTACACGTAACATATCATACAAAAATACGACGGAGATTTGCTTCTTTTTTTTTTGTATCCAATGAGATACTAAAAATATGCTGATAGTAAATTTTATATAAGTATCTTAAACTTTGGCTTATACCATTATCACGGACGCTACGATGACGTGGACACCATTGATTTGCTAATTAACTTGGTGAGTTGGGTAAAGCATTTAGCTGAATAATTATATGTCTTCCGTTTTTTAGTAACTAAACCAGTGAAATCACTGTTATAGAGAATATGCGCAAAGATACTGATTTCTAGTTCCACAAAAGAAAGCTATATAGCTAGCCATAATAAGGTCGACAATTTAATTGAAAGAAGCAGGCAATAAATTTCCCTTACTTTCGATCTTTTTAATGCGTGGTTTGATTTATTAAGTTATAAATAATATTATTTTAATTACGTTGTTAAGAAAAAAAAAATTAATAAATTAATAATATATTATATTTTTTATTAAAATATTATCGATACTTAGAATATAATTAAAAAATAATATTTTAATAATAATAAAAATAAAATACAATATAAAATTATCTATTAAAAATAGATAATAATAATACTCCAACGTAATACTCAAATATACATTTTAATTTTCTTTTTTAAATAAAATGAATTTTATTAGTTATACCACTTATATATTAGATGAAATTTATTAAAGATAACATAAATAAATATTAAATTAGATATAAGATTATACGATAAAACATACTTTATATCTCCAACTTAAAAAAACCTGACCTTAGTTATTTGTTGTTAATTATGATTAATTGGATACTCTCTATGAGGCCTTAATATTTCATGTATATAGTGTTTCTTCTTTATCTTAAATATTAAACATTTTAATTCTATAGAATTTACTATTTACATGGTTTTATTTTAATTATTTTTTTAAGTTATATAAAAAAAATCATATAAAAGATAAATTATATTTTTTTACAAAAAAAATAAAAAAATAAATATTTTCTCGTACGTGAAGTTAAAAATAAAATTATACGTAGAAAGATGTTATTTCATGTGAGTAAAACAATATACTCTAAATCTTACACATTATATATATAAGCATTACGTCCCTGCCACTAAATTACACTACAAGAATCAAACCATCGGAACCTCCCCACTCTCTCTCTTTCTCTCTCTCTCTCTTCAGCATTTTTGTACACTCTACTGCTCGTACAAGGTAAACGGGGTTCAGAGGCTGAAGATATATTCAATCTCTGATTGAACTTTGAATACTTCACTGTAAAGTTCATCCGGTAAGTAAATTAACTTCTAATTCTAACTCTAATTCTAACATACTATTTGCTATATATATTTATATAATGTTCTCAAGTTCTAAACCTAGTTCATTAACTCTCACATGGGAAGTTTAAGGGCTCTCTGACGAGTTCTGATCTTAATTAATGTTTTAATTGTGTTTGAAAATTGTTTTATAATTTATTATAATAAAAAAAATAAAAATTTATCTGATAAAAAGTTATATATATATTTTTTTTTAAATTTTAAAACTAGTTATATGATTTATAATTTATTTAAAAAATATAAATAAAATCGAATGTAAAATATTTATGTTTTCTTGTTTTATTTCTTTTTAAGTAAATGTAAAATTAACTACTGAAATGTAAAATGAATTTGAAATAATAATTTTTTTTTGTTGTAAAGAGTTTAAATAAATTAAGCAGATCGATCGAACGACTTATAATTTCACAAGCAAAATGCTAAATATTGATATTTTTTATTTGTTTTCCTCCTTTAGAATTTGTGAATTAACTCCCTCTCTTTTGATAATTACCTAATTAAATACAGTTGGTTAGTCTCCCTATCCCTGACTTTAATTTAATAATTGTTAGTATATATCTTAAAATTAATTAAGCTGGGAAATAATATTTCAAATTGAAAAGTATTGCTTTTTTAAAACTTGTAATTAAATGAATGATAATTTTTATGCGTTCAGTTTTTACATTTTTAATATTAATAAAATATAATATATTATTTTAACTTCCAATTAAATATTAATTTAAATTTATTTAATATTAAATTAAAATTCATTGAAACTTTTTCGGTGAGACACGGATACTCCATTTCCCAACTCGATCGAGCTGAAGAGTACTCGACCGTGCTGAAGTGTATTCATCATTTAACAGTCACTCTCTCCGAGCTTCAAGGGGCTACAACGCCCAGTTCCAGGAAAAAAAAAAGAATAATCATTCAAAAAAATATATTTAATTAATCGATTTGTCGCCGTAAAACTTGTATAGTTAAGTTTCCATATCAATAACACAGAGAGTTTAATAGTTTATACCATCCCCAATTTTTTGAATATTGGCCGGATCCTTTTCCCGGTATACATCTATGGGATCCAGAACCTCTTCTTCTTCCTATGGGGGGTACTATTGAGATCCAGAAGCGGCCGGTTCGAAGGGCCGACACCGCTTCCGATAGAAAGAAGAAATCCGTCCATTGCAGACAGAAAGAAATCGAAACGCAAAAGAAAACCACTAAAGACCATCACGGTGGTATTGATTAGCAGTCCTTTAAGAAAGGAAAGAATCAAAACAAAAAGAAATTTCAATAATCTAACAATCGCAAAAATGGATAGTAGATTAACAAGTTTCTTCTTCATTGTCTCTTTCCGAATTCATATCTTTAATTCAAAAAATCTTGTTATGTGTTAGGAGAATCACAATTTCAATTCGAAATTAACCAATCTCTAAACAGCGTAATTAAACATATTCTCCTTCTTTGTGTGAATCTTTTAGTAAACAAATAAATAGAGCTCAAAATCAAACATGCACAAAATCAACACAAGTAATTTACGTGGAAAAACCTTTCCGATATAGGAAGGAAACAACCACGATACTCCTCTCCAAAACTTCCACTATCAAGAAACAATTATACAACAGTTCTCTCTAGGCAAAACTAGAGTCAAACAATCAACAACATCATAAAGAATACACTTCTTGGAAAACTAACAATTATTTCAAAAAAATGGAGAAATCTAACCCAATTCGTAGTCACTGTTCACTACTCATAATTTCCCAAACCGGTGGGCCAAATCCAAATCACACCGCACAGATTAAAGAGTCTTGAGTCATGAACATGTCTGCAAAATTTCAGCTTAATCGGACCACAAATGGCCTTCGATCGGAACACTTGATGAAGACTGGCTGGAGAGGGAAAACTGCTAAATTTTTCTGTTAGCTGCTGCATTTTTTGTTGCAATTCTAAAAATCTGCATAATACTATCTCATCAAACCCTAAATGGGTTTATTAATGAATCAATGTAAAAACATAATTACCCTTTTCTTACTCCATGCGCTTTTAAGTCACATGTGTTTCATTTGGACTCCTCCAAATAATAGAAAAACCTAACATTATGTTGAGTTAGACATAAATTTTTAAAATGATATTAAAGTTTTTGGACTTTATCTTTAACAATTTTACCGTGATTTTATGAGACCACGTCTGTTCGTGTGGAGTAATATGTTAAATTTATTTTATTATCACATCAATACTTAAATATTATTTATAAATTTAGACAACATTTTTTTTAAAAAATCTTTTTAAATGGAATTAAATCTAGATTTCCATCGTCTGTGTATATATAAATACATAAAAATTAAACATTATTATCATACCACGTGGATTGAGTTGAGAAAAAATGTTGACGAATTGAAATAAGCAGCATCACTCAACATGCCTGTGTGAGTCCCTCCTACATTTAAGAGGAAGAAAACACAAGTGGTAGGTGCAACCACCAATGGTAGGTGTAACTACAAATGGTAGGTACAATCACAATGGTAGGTGTATCTAACATTGATATGCAATTTTGCCTATAAATAGGCAATGTCTTTGCCTTAGAGAAACATCAACACACCAAACAAGAAGTGAAGCAAAGCAAAGCCAAAGGAACAATTTCCTTTGAAGAAATATAGTGTTGTGTGTAAGAAAGTGGGAGAGAATATCTTAGAAAAATATTGGGATATTTTTCTAAAAGGGGAGTGACAAAATAGTGAGTTTGGGAAACAACTGTGTGACACTATTTTGGGTGTATCTCAATTTATTGTATTGCCTCGCTTTGTACCCATTAATCTTATTAGTGGAAGAAATATTTTTGAGTTGCCGTGGACTTAGCCCAAATTAAAGGGTGAACCACTTTAAATTTCCGGTGTCATTATTCTACTTTCTGTTGAATTCATTTTATCTTTACCACATTGTGCCCAACAATTGGTATCGTAGTCTAGTAGTAAAATTCTTAATATGCTCTGTGGTTTGCGGCATGATGATCTTCCACATCAGAAAAGATTTTATTAGGTCTAAGGGGTATTTATTTACAGAAAAAAAAAAGAAACACAGCGAAAAAAAATGTCAAGCCAAAAGGTAGATATTGAGAAATTTAATGGCAATAATAATTTCTCTTTATGGCAGGAGGATGAAAGATATTCTCATTCAACGGAAGGTCCATAAGGCGTTCATTGGGAAAAGAAAAGAAGGTAGCAACCGTCACCGAGGAACAATGTGAGGAAATAGATGAGATGCGAAGCTAGCACAATTCGTCTAAATCTCTCGGGCAGTGTCTTGCAAAACATTGAATCAAAAAATTGCAAGGCTATCGCTAAAGAAACATGGGAGACTCTACGAAAACGTGTACATGTCAAAGAACGCTTGCCAATAAATTTTATTTGTGGAAGGAGCTATATCGAATGAGGAAGGAAGATAATGTGAGCATGATGCGGCATGTTAGCAATTTCAACGACAAGCTTTCTCACTTAGCCAAGATTTAATGTGAGTTTTGGCGATGAAGAGAAAGTTGTGATGTTATTGGCATCACTACCCTCATCATATAATCATATCACAACAACTCGACTTATGCAAAAGACAAGATGGAGTTTGAAGTTGTTGTAGAAACCTTGTTCTCATATGAGAAACAAAACAAGGAAAAGAGATTCGGCCTGGCCGCATCACGGAGTGCAGGAAGGAAGGCTGTACGAAGAACAAAAACCGAGAAGTAAGAAGCAGAGGAAATCAAACAAATTTGCCAATGTTGAATGCCATCATTGTAAGAAGAAGGGTCACATTAAGAAATTTTGTCGGGTGTTCAAGAAGGAACAACGAAACGAACACAGCAAAGTAACAAGGATGCCATGGAATGATGATGAGCAAACAAATACCATAGACGAGTTGATATCGTTTATGATGAAGATTTTGTCAATCTTGCATCACACGAGACCGATTGGGTGATTGATAGTGGTCTTCTGATTCACGCTACATCGCGTAGAGAATTTTTCTCATCATACACACTGGAAGTTTTTGGTGTTGTTAGAATGGGAAATGAAGGTCTGTCAAAGGTAGTAGGTAAAGGAGACGTTTGCTTGGAAACAGAGAACGGAACCGGACTATTTCTCAAGGATGTCAGCGTATTCCAGGATATGCGCTTTGAATTTGATCTCTGTGCGCCGACTTGCAAATGAAGGATATTGTAGCTCTTTCATTTATGACAAATGGAAACTTACAAAAGGCTCGCTAGTAGTGGCGAGGTGAGAAGCGTACAACTTTGTATATAATGCAAGTGAAACTCTCTACCGACACGGTAAAATGCCATAGAGAAAGATAGTGCGGTGAGCTATGGCATAAGAGACTAGATCCACGTGGGTGAAAAAGGTTTGACAAGTCTAGCCAAAAGAAGATATTGCACTGGAATGGATGAAGTACATTTGGAGAAATGTGTTCATTGCTGCAGAAAGCAAAATAGGGTTGCTTTCAAGAGCTTTCCTCGCTTCCAGGAATGAATAATATTTTAGATCCGATTCATTCGATTTATGTGACCAATGCCAAAGTCACTCAGCGGTGCTCAATACTTTGTGACTTTCATTGATGATCATTCAAGGAAGACGTGGGTATATCTTCTAAAGACAAAGGATCAGTGCTTAGATGTCTTCAAAGAATTTCATGCCTCGGTTGAGAGACAGATTGGAAAGAAGCTAAAGTGTATCCGGACGGACAATGGTGGAGAATACATCGACCGTTCCATGCTTAATACAAAAGGCATGATATTCGACATTAGATGACACTTCCAAAGACACCATAGTTGAATGACTTAGTTGAGAGAATGAATAGAACTTTGATAGAGAGAGTCAAATGTCTACTCTCATATGCAAAGTTGCCTAAAACTTTATGAGGTGAAGCCATACTCGCAGTTACACATGTGTTGAATCTTTTACCTTATACTTCTCTCAAGATGGATGTTCCAAATAAAGTGTGGTTAGGAAATGATGTTTCCTATGAACATCTACGGATGTTTGGCTGCAAATCATTGGTTCATATCCCCAAGGATGAGAGATCCAAACTTAATGCCAAGACAAGATAGTGTATTTTTATTGGCTATGGTCAAGATCAATTTGGCTATAGATTTTACGATCCAACAAAGAGACTTGTCAGGAGCCGTGATGCTATATTTGTTGAAGATGAGACCATTGAAGATATTATCAAAATGAAGAAAGATGTTCCTAATTCCAATGGTGACTCATCAGATTTGGAATTAATTCCTCCAACATCAGTGCCAAGACAAGTTGGAGATGAAGACCAGGTTTATCCACCTGATGAAGATGATGCCCCATGTAAGTTGGTTCAAGATGAGGGAAATAATGATGTTCATTATCCAAGACCAACACCGCGCCTTCTCCTGTTCCACTGAGAAGAAGTGATAGAGTGAGACGACCCTCTATCTCATATCCTCCAGATGAGTATGTAACTTTCACTGATGGGGGAGAACCTGAGAATTATGAAGAGGCTATGGATGGCGAATCCAAACAAAAATGGATTGAAGCCATGCAAGATGAGATGAAGTCCTTGCATGAGAACAAAACCTTTGAGCTGATGAAACCGCCCCAAAGTGGAAGAAGGCCTTGAAAAATAAATGGGTGTTCGGGGTGAAGCATGAAGGCGTAGTTCCGATCCACGATACAAAGCCAGATTGGTTGTCAAAGGATTCAGCCAAAGAAAAGGTGTTGACTTTGATGAGATTTTCTCTCCAGTTGTGAAAATGACATCCATTCGTACTGTGCTAGGGTTAGCATCATGTCTTAACTTGGAGGTTGAGCAAATGGATGTCAAAACTGCCTTCCTACATGGTGACTTGGAAGAAGAGATATACATGGAGCGACAGGGTTTTCATCAAAAGGGAAAAGAAGATTATGTCTCGCAAATTGAAGAAAAGTCTCTACGGCTTAAAACAGCACCAAGACAATGGTACAAGAAGTTCGAGTCTCATATGGGAGCAAGGCTACAAAAAGACTACTTGCACCATTGTGTTTTTGTGCGAGAAATTCTCTAATGATGATTTTATTATTCTTTTGCTCTATGTGGATGATATGTTGATTGTTGGCGAAATATTTCCGAATCAACAACTTGAAAACGCAGCTTGAGTAAGTCTTTTTCCATGAAAGACTTAGGACCAAGAAAAGCATTCTTGGTACGAGTATTATTAGAGACAGAGGCGCCAAGAAATTATGGTTGTCACGGGAGAAGTACATTGAGAAAGTACTTGTAGATTTCATATGAATAAGGCTAAAGCGATTAGTTGTCCTCTTGCTAATCACTTTAAGCTAAGTTCTAGCGAGCCGCTTCTACGACAAGAGAAGGAAGAGATGGAAGAGGTTCCATATGCTTGGCTTGGAAATCTAATGTATGCCATGGTTTGTACACGGCCGGATATCACTCGTACGGTTGGAATTGTGAGTAGATTCCTTTCAAATCCCTGGAAAGGAACATTGCGGTGAAATGGATTTTCGTGTATCTTCGAGGTTCTTCCAAAATATGTCTATGTTTTGGAAATGATAAACCTGTGTTAGTTGGATACACGACGCAGATATGGTGGTGATGTGGATTCCGTAAAATCCACTTCAGGTTACTTGATTACATTTGCGGGGGAGTCGTGTCAGCAATCAAAGTTACAAAAATGTGTTGCATTGTCCACTACCGAATTCATAGCGGAACGGAAGCATGTAAAGAGTTGTTATGGATGAAAAAGTTCTTGAAAGAGCTTGGGTTACAACAAGACAATTATCGATTATTTTGTGATAGTTAGAGTCTATCCATCTTGGAAAGAATGCCTCCTTTCATTCGAGATCAAAACATATTGATGTGAGATATCACCTGGATTAGGGATGTAATGGAGAAGAAGCTATTACAACTTGAGAAGATCCATACGTAAGAAAATGGATCGACATGTTAACAAAAATTCTCCCGAGACAAAATTTTGAATCTTGTCGTTTAGGCTATTTGGATTGGTGGAGCCTACATGTAGTCGGGAGGGGAGATTTGTGAGTCCCTCCTACATTTAAGAGGAAGAAAACACAAGTGGTAGGTCTGACCATCAATGGTAGGTCTGACCACCAATGGTAGTGTAACTACAAATGGTAAATCCACACGATGGTAGGTGTATCTAACATTGATATGCAATTTTGCCTATAAATAGGCAATGTCTTTGCCTTAGAGAAACATCAACACACCAAACAAGAAGTGAAGCAAACCAAAGCCAAAGGAACAATTTTCTTTGAAGAAATATAGTGTTGTGTGTAAGAAAGTGGGAGAGAATATCTTAGAAAAATATTGGGATATTTTTCTAAAAGGGGAGTGACAAAATAGTGAGTTTGGGAAACACTTGTGTGACACTATTTTGGGTTTATCTCAATTTGTTGTATTGCCTCCCACTTTGTACCCATTAATCTTATTAGTGGAAGAAATATTTTTCGGAGTTTGCCCCGTGAACTTAGCCCAAATTAAAGGGTGAACCACGTTAAATTTCCGGTGTCATTATTCTACTCTGTTGAATTCATTTTATCTTTACCCACTGTGTCCAACAGCCGGTAGGTTTTTTTTTTCACCAAGTTGCAGAGTGATTGGTGTTATGTTATTTGAGTAGTTACTTTTCGTTAAACTATTTTATGTTTTGAGAGAGGCACTTAACAAGTGATAGAAAATAAATAAATTAAAAATAAAAAAGAGAGTACTGGATAGCTATATAGCTAATAATGTCTGCAATGGACTAGAAAAAAGCATTATGTTTATTACTTTTGTTTTATATATATATATATATATTTATAATGTTCAACCCACTTTGCATTTTGCACGTTATCCATGTTCGTGTGTTAAGTTCAAAAATTATATTTTGGGACAAGCTTGTATTTATCCATATCCATTATAAAAATTACTCTAAAAATCGATTTTTTATGTTAAGGCATTTTAATTATATATTTTTTATAAAAGATATATAAATCATTTAAATTTTAAAATATAGATATTTTAATAAATAAGTGTCTTTTTTGTATGTTTAAAATATTCAAAATTTTAAAAATTCAGTGATTTATATTTTATTATAAAAACCATGTGAACAAAATAAGGGATCATTGGTATTTTTCTTTTTTTCTTTTCTCCTATTAGTTAAATGGCAAGAAATAAAGATTGAGAAAATTAAAGTAAAGTTAATCTGGAGTGAGAAATAAGGGAATAACTAAGTATCTTATCAGGTGTTGCAATTAAATCGTTAATACAGAGAATAAAACAAAAACAAAATGCCAGATATCCAAAACACAACCCAATTTATATTGATAGCGTTTGAAGTTAGAAATATGTTTGATACATCATATTTAATAAATTAAATTATATTATAAATTATAAGTTGTATAATATATAGTTGAATAAAATTGATTATAAATATTTTAATAAAATAATTTTTATTTAAATAAATATTTAATTTAATTTTATATTTTTATTATATTTTAAAATAAAAAATATTATTTTTAATTTAAAGTTAAAAAAATCAACATATATAATTTTATAATTAAAAATTTAATCATATTAAGTTTTATGTTGGTTATAATTTAGACATATACAGACTAATTGTAATAAATTTTTAACTAATTATATTATTTTTATATTATATAATTTAATTTAATTTTATAATTAATTATATGATTGTATAAAAATAATACGATTAAATTTTTTAATATTATATAATAAACCTATATTCTTTTAAATTATTTTAATATTAATATTTCATGAAAGAAAGCAATAAAACATTAGTAAACATGAAAATCAATTCCATCACACCAACTTTTTTTTTTTGTTCATCTTTTCTTTCTTCAAATGAAAAGAGATAAGAATAGAGCAAAAATAAATATATACAGTAAGAAAATAGTGTAATTTGTTACGTTGGAGTCTATATTTATATCCAAAAATAATAACTTTAATTTTTGAGGTACTTTTTTAAATATCTATTAATTTTTGTTTTCAATAAAGTTTAATTCAATTTAACTTAATTTTTTTATACAAAGTTTAAAAATTAAAATAAAAAAAAATAATTAAAATATACTAATTTTAAAAAATATAATTAATATATGAATTTTATAAAATAAAACTACACCTATGAGTAGCACCTTCCCTATCACCAAAGGACCGCAGAGATAATGGTTATTTCACATCAACTTTCTCATATACGTCAGGCATATATCAATGTTTTCCACACAAAAATAATACTAAAATTATAAATAATTATATTTTAAATATTTTTATTTTTATTATTTTTATAATAATTATTATATATCAATGAATATAACCTATAAAAATCTCAATAATAATTTAAAAAATATTATTTATTAATATGCTATCAATTTTTTAAAATAAACAAACTAAAAATGTTATAAAAAATATCAAAATAATTAAAATATTATTCTTGTTATAACAAAATGAGTTGAACTATTATTTATGTGTGCATATTTAAAAAAAAAAATAATCAATCCAATTAAAAATATATATATTTTTTTAAAATTGGTGTGAATATTTTAAAAAAAAATCAATCCAATTGAAAATATATATTTTTTTAAAAGTTGGTTAGTCTAAATGAGTTCCATAAATTATAAAAATTGAATCGAATTTATAATATTAATATATATTAATTTTTAAAAATATATTTTTAATTATTACTTTATATATTATAATTATAATTTAAAATTGTAAAATCTACGACTAATCAATAAAAAATTTTACTCAAACATTCACGGTAACTTCCATCACTCATGTTTCATGATACATTTAAGTCACTCTAAATTAGTTTAAAATCTTTAAATTAATCATTTTTTTATACTATTTTATTTTACTACACATTGTTAATATGAGATTTTATTTGAATTTATGAGTTGTTAAATAAAATCTAACTTTTTTATAATTATTATATAATAATTTTTTAGTGATTAATTTTAAAAACAACTATAATTTTATATTTGTATAATATACATTAGAATTATCTTATCGTTTTTTAGCGATAAAATATGTAACGAAAATAATTTTTATGTTAAATTATATGATATTTATATTATATTTTAATCAAATGATACTTTTATATAATATTATAATTATAAGTTTAATTAAGTTTTTGAATTTTTCAAAATATTAAAATAAATCACACATAAAATGATTTTGAAACCAAGCTACACTCACCCTTATTTACCCACCATATTTTTAATAACATAATTTTTTTAATTTTAAATAGTAATAATTTTACATTTATTTTATTATTATATATTTTTAATTTTATTTATAATTGATAACCGAATGTATTTAATAACTTAATATATATAATATAATTTTTTATTTTAATGACGTGGCAATGGCATACCACAAGTTTTATGTAATATGTCACGTGGTTGGCTACATAACGTGGCAATGGAATACCGAAAGTTTTATGTAATGTCACGTGGCTGGCTAAATAACGTGTGCACGTGATATAGTTTTTAGCAAAGTATTTTCTTTTAGGTGAAGTCACATAATAATATTTTTAATTTTGGGATTTTTTTTAAAATCGATCTAACCACTTTAATTACAAAATAATGCTTATTAATTTAATTATTTTAAATTACAGATAAAATATTTAAATTTACATTATATAAGACACAACATGTACACCTAATGGGCATTATCTTGGAATTCGATTCCCAAGTCTATAACAACTATATTTTGGTGCTAGATTCAGGGACTGTGTTAACTCTCTTTCAGTTAGACAGTTGATTTTTCTCTCCTTTTCCTTTTATACCCCTGTTTGATTTGTGTTAAATCATCCACGATTCGGAAAATATTCCATTGCCCTATATTTCCATACTTTTTCACGGTTGAGCAACATCTGTTAGTAATGTTCTTTCATGGTTTGTCTCTTGTCTATGAGTTTTATGTTGAACCCAATGAATAACAGCATCTTTAGCTTAGAATTTGGTAATGACCCTCTTTCCATTGCGCTGGATGCTATTGATTTTCAGTATAATCTGTTGACTTAAAGATGGTTGCCTTTGGGAAGAAATTGAGAGAATCTCGAATTCAAGAATGGCAAGGGTATGTCCTCCTAACTCTTTTGTTTTTTTTTTTAAATTATTTATTTAAGATTTTTGCTTTTTTGCTTTCTTTAGTCACCCTGAAGATTAAAGCAAACATTTTTGATTGTTCTAATGCCATTGTAATTCTTTCAATTCTTTTTTTTTCAGTTATTATATTGATTATAAGTTTATGAAGAAGAAAGTCAATCGCTATAAACAACAAATTCAAGTTGGAACTCAGAATCACCAATCTGTTTTCAACGATTTCTCAAGATTGCTAGACACTCAGGTAATAATTGAAAACAATGAATAATATTTATATTTTAAAACACAGTTTTTTGACAGAGAGAGGGGAAAAATGTGTGCAGATTCACGAGTATAGTAATCAGTAATTACACTTAGCTTGTGCACTGTAGTGAATAATCTCAACTTCCGTTTTCTTGGAACTTGGATGTGTCAAATCTGATTTTTAACTAATATGTGATGATCTAAGCATATAATCCAAATATGTTTCCGTACTTATATGTTTTTTTTATTTATTTAAAGGAAGTAAGACTTCTCATTTTCCTTTTGGTTTAAGACCGATCCGTAGTTCCGTTAATCATGGCTATTCAACCAAGGCTCATGCTTTGTATATATATGTACTCCAAGGAAGCTCATAAAGTATTGTTTTCTTTGCTCATTCATAATGTCCAGATTGAGAAAGTAGTCTTATTTCTACTAGAACAACAAGGACTTATTGCGGGAAGATTATCCAATAATGGAAAACAGCATGACGCGCTCTTAACGCAGTCAGATGGAGCAAAAATATCTCTACTACAGGAAGCATATAGAGATGTTGGAAGAGATCTCTTAAGGCTTCTCTATTTTATTGAGATTAATGTAATTGGTTTGCGTAAGATATTGAAGAAGTTTGACAAATGGTTTGGCTATAAATTTACTGACTACTATGTCAAAACTCGAGCAAATCACCCCTATTCCCAGCTGCGACAAGTTTTCAGACATGTGGTAATGTGCCAAATTAATTCTTTCATTTGATCTTAAGTGTGAGCATTATCAGCTATGGACTGATAGCTATATGTTCCAGGGAATTGGAGCTGTTGTTGGAGCCGTATCCCGCAATCTTGCAAACCTTCAAGATCTTCAAGGTCACCATGGGAATTACATATCAATATATGATCAGCCTGCTTTTTCGCACCCGGTTTACTCTCATATCCATTGAAGTATTTTATGCATTGGCATCACTCTCTTTTAGTTTATTCTGAACATTTTTAAATGCATCTGTTGGCTTTCCCATTATCAGAAAGCATATATATATATTTGACGTAGTGTTAGTGATGACGCAGAAGCTAAGAAGTGAAGTATAAGTTTCATGGTTAAATTGTTCAAGATGTCATTCTAGATTATTAATCTAGTTTTTTTTTAATGTATCATACAAATTATTAAATTAGCATTTATCAGTTTCGTTTCTCAAGAAAATATTGATAACAACAACGGTGGAAAAGATCTAAAATATTATTTTTATTTCTCTATTGCTTTCAAATATATTTACAATGATATAAATAGGATTAATAATTAGACTAATAGATCATTATTATAGTCTATATACAATTAATTATCTGAAATTCTAATTGTGTAATAGATATTAATCATTCTCAATTTATAACTCATTTCTTCAAAGATGGTTCAAGGTAATGCTTTGGTAAGGATATATGCAATTTGATGATGAGTAGATGTATATAAGAGGTCCACAATTTTGACATTTGATTTCTCTTTAATGAAATTATGATCAATTTCTACATATTTGGTTCGATCATAATGAAGGTTCGATCATAATGAACAGGGTTTCTTGCAATTCTTATTGCAACTTGATTGTCACAATACATGCTGATAGGTTCAGTAATTGTGAAGTTCAGTTCATTGAGTAGTCTTCTTAAGCACAGTATCCACTGGTAGATCTGTGATCCACTATAAAGCCTGCCCAGTGGTTGAAGAGGTAGAGAAATAAATGAAATGGTTGAAGGTTGTAGAAATAAATGAAGTTGTTGAAGGTTGTAGAAATAAATGAAGTGGTTGAAGGTTGTAGAAATAAATGAAGTGGTTGAAGGTTGTAGAAATAAATGAAGTGGTTGAAGGTTGTAGAAAAGAGAAATGTGTAGATAAGATTTGTATGGCTAGGATTATTTCTTAGTTTTATATTTGTGTGATATAGATTGCATGGTAAGGACTATAAATAGCCTCTGTACATTTGGTTTTAATCATTCCATCAAAAACAAATAAGTCTTTGTATTCTTAGTTTAAGTGTGAGTTAAGAGCTTTTTTTTTTAGTGTTTGTATTTCTCTTGATTTGTGAGTTGCCTTTGAAAGGTGTTATAGTGAGTATAATACAAGTAGTTTGTTTCTTGTTTTGGATCTAATATTAGTAAATTTAGAGTTGTTCATTCTAACAATTGGTATCGGAGCCGGGACGGTCGGGGATGGATTCTTGGTGGATTATCTTGAGTCGTGAGGACTTTGGTACTCTGCAAGTTTATTAGTCGAAGCTTGTTCGGTATAGTCGAAGTCTTGCCGGGCACGATGGGTGATCTTAGTAGTTGGAGGAATCAAGAAGCTCGACAACAAAACTATAATACGTAGGGCAACGTGTATGAGTCTTATCTCTGAGAGTCAAGACTTGTGGGAGGTTGTTGGTGGTGATGAAGTTACCACAGCCAACGGTGGAAGATCTGGCAAACGGCATCTTAGAAAGTGAGAAAATTAAAGCGAGGCAAAGCGATGTTTGCTTTGAAGACCACAATTGAAGAAGAAATGTTGGAGGCGTATTAGGGATGCAAAAACACAAAGGAAGGAGCGTGGGACACTCTTGTTACGCTCTTTTCAAGAAGAATGATACAAGATTGCAACTTTTGGAGAATGAGTTACTATCGATGTGTGCGACATGACGATTTCCAATACTTTCACAAGGTAAAGTCGTTATACCCGAAATTTTAGAGTTAGATCCAAAGCTCTTTATTGGGGAAAAGAGGATCAAGAGAATAATTATTCATGGTTTGAGACCCGAATATCGAGGGTTTGTTACCATTATCTGAGGATGGCCAAACCTGACCATCTCTTGTTGAGTTTGAGAATACGTTAGCGGTCAGCTATGGCTAAGCAAATGGGAGGAGTCAGTGAAGGGTGAAGAAAAGCCTACCTGTAGCAGCGAAAGCAAAACCTTTCGGCGGTACAATGAAAATGGATATAAAAATGATGGCGATAAAGGAAAAATTCCTCGAGGAAATGGAGGCTTTCGTCGAGGGAGCTTGGAAGAGCAGCGATAACAATAGAAAATTTGACGGTGAATGTTACAAGCGGAAAGATGGGTCACGTGGCAAAAGATTATTGGAGTAAGAAAAAGCCCGTTGAAAGCAATACAGCTACGTCAGGTTCTAAGGAGCATAGCGAAGATGGTTGGGATCTCGAAGCATTATTCGGCTACTGAGAGGAAGAAGAATTGGCTCTTACGGTAACAACATCGAAAGCAGTTGACTCTGAGAATGGCTTGGATCGTAGATTGAAATTGCTCGAATCATATGACGGGTGATAAACAAAAGTTGGAAACGTGGGCGGAGTACGAGGAGGTCGTGTAGTGGTGGACGGTGACAACTCAGGTTAGATAGCCAGCGTCGGTAAGGCGATATTGCGCCTCGATATAGTCTTAACCGAATACAACTTGAAGATGTTTTGTCCCAGGAATGAAGAAAAATTTGCTATCTATGGCTCGATTAACATCGCTCGAGGCCATTATATCTTGTTCGGTCCCAGATGTGAAGGTGTATCGTGATCTCAAAATCTCGAAACAACTTGATGGAGGAATGACGATTGGAATCGATGCGTAATGTCGAAAGGAGAATCTGCATATGTAGGACAAGATAAGAAGAAATGAGACATGATTTATGGCGTATGCGGTTAGGGTCACGTTAGCTATTCAAGCTAAGTGTGATGGTGAAAAGTCGATGCTTAAGGGCCACTCTGACTGGGCGTCGTCTGGAACCACCGGTCTGTGTAAGGGTGCGATATGGTAAAGCTACTTGATTGCCGTATGAGGAATCAAAGTTTAAAGAAAAAGAACCATTGGAGTTGGTTACATTTCTACGATGTATTGGTCGCGATAAGCAACCATCAATTGGCGGTATGCGATATGGTGACATTCAGGTGGCGACTTACCGAGGTATGTGTGTGGTTTTATTTATGAAAGAAAAATGCGGCGTATTATCAAAGTTTAAAGAGTTTAAAGAGTCATTTGAAGGAGAAGTTGGAAAGAAGATTAGTTGTTTTGCGCACGGACAGCGGAGAATATAGCTTCGAGGTGAGTTCTCTCGATACCTAAGGGAATGTCGAATACGTCATCGATGCAACGTGTGACACGCCCTTGACAAAATGGTGTAGCGAGAAAGAAAAGACGGCATCTTATAAGAAATTTTTCGGAGTATGCTACATGAAAAAGAATGTACACAGGAGGTTTTGAAATTTGAATCGATGAGAATGCTAGGCCTTTGTCATCAACAGACTTCCTCGACCAAGGTTAGAATTTGTTTCACCGCTTTGAGAAACTATGGAACATGAAACCTCTGAGTTAGCTACTTTCGAGTATTTTGTTTGTATATGTTATGTATTTGTTCTACGATCATTTACGGAGCAAATTTGACAAGAAAGTTGTTAGATGTATCTTTGTGGGAATCTGACGACCAAAGAAAGGGTGGAAATGTTGTGATCAACGAGTGGAAGATGCTACGCTTCACGAGATGTGGTGTTTGATGAAGCATCTTCTTGGTGGTCCTCGAGAGAAGGAAAGCATTGCTAGGCCTGAGAGAATTTGGAGATAGTACTGACAAAGATGGAGGAGGCATCTTATTCAATTCGACGAGTTTAGATGAATCCAGGAGATCAGACGATGATGGTGCGAACAAAGAGTAGCTCGAGAATCCTTGTAAAAGCGGCGTATATCATGTTAAATGAAGAAGGTGGAGTGCAGTGAAATAGAGAATCGGCTCACGATCTCGTACGTGGGTCAGCGAACACGAAGGCGAATCCCAGATATGCCAATGCGACCATAATTGAAGAAGCGATAGACACGAGACGTTTGAAGAAGCATCGCAAAGATGCGAGTGGATGACAACTATGAGAGAAGAGATCGATGCTGCCGGTAAAATCAAACTTGGGATATGGGTTTACAAGATAAAAGTGTAGACCCGGATGGGTGTCCCAAAGATACAAGGCACGATTGGTAGCTCGTGGTTTCTCTCAACGGTATGGACTAGACTATGATGAAACGTTTAGTCGATGGTGTGAAACAAACTTCTGTTGTTGAGTCACTACTTGCAATGAGCAAAGATTGGAAGGCGTGTGGAGATGGATGTGAAGAATGCTTTTCTTCGCTGGAGAGTTGGATCGGAGATCTCGTGATCCAACCAATGGGTTTGAGCCAAGATCATCACGAATATGTGTGTAGTGCGGAAAGCACTCTGCAGTTAAAAGCAAAGCACCCAGGCGCATGGTATGGTAAGATTATGAATTTACTAACACAAAGTGGTTATTCAGGTAACACCTATGATTCGACTTGTTTGTTAAAGCCAATAAAGGAAAGCTAGCTATTATGCTGAGTGTATGTGGATGACTTAATCATAGCTGGTGATAATGAGGCATAAATTCTTGAACAAAGGAGAATTTGTTAGTCAGTTCCGGATGAAAGAACTTGGCTTGACTCGAGCAACTTCCTTGGTTTTAGAGGTTGATCGCGAAGGAATATTTCTTTGTCGGTAAAATATTCTAAAGATTTGATAAAGCGGTTCAGAATGCTTGAATGCAAACCAATTTAAGCCAGATGAAGCCAAATGCCAACATGTGTACGTGAAGGAAAAGATTTGGAAGATCACGACAATGTATCGAAAATTGGTAGGCGATCGATATACTTAATCTTAACTTCGGACATTTCTTATGCGAGTTAGTGTAATGAGTCGATACATTCAAAATCAAAAGAAGCCACGTTTGGAAGCGATTCGGCGAATATTGAGATATGTGAAGAGTACGATTGACTATGGTCTTTTGTACAAAGAAGGTGGAAACAACAAGTTAGTTGGAGTTCTTTATGATCGGTATCACGGAGATCATGACACCAGGAGATCATGACACGGAGATCAATAGCGGGTATGTGTTTAAGTTGGGTTACCGGAACAATTTCTTGGTGTAGCAAAAGACAACTTGACAATATCATTATCAACCAGAAGGTGAGTATCGAGCGTGGAAATGGCAGCGAAGAGTGTCTATGGTTGATACTGACTAATGAATAATCTACATCAATCGGTAGATTATGCGATGCAGATTGTATTGTGACAATCAATCGGCAATTCGTTTGAGAGAATCGGTCTTTCATGGAAAAGAACTAAGCATGTTGAAATACACTATCAACTTTATCGGAGAAAGGTTCTGAAGAAATTGAAATGAGGCAAATCAGAGATAGATAATCAAGTTGCGAGACTTGTTCTGAAAGCTTAAGCGTTGGCAAGTTAGAAATGTTTAGCCATCGACGACCGGTAAAAATAGTGAGAGTTGGTGTTGAGGGGGGTGTTGAAAATCAACACCAAAATAATAATTAAAGAGATAGAGAAATAAATGAAGTGGTTGAAGAGGTAGAAAAATAAATGAAATGGTTGAAGGTTGTAGAAATAAATGAAGTAGTTGAAGGTTGTAGAAATAAATGAAGTGGTTGAATGTTGTAGAAAAGAGAAGTGTGTAGATAAGATTTGTATGGCTAGGATTATTTCTTAGTTTTATATTTGTGTGGTGTAGATTGCATGGTGAGGACTATAAATAGCCTACCTTGCATTTGGTTTAATCATTCCATCAAAAACAAATAAGTCTTTGTATTCTTAGTTTAAGTGTGAGTTAAGAGCTTTTTCTTTGAGTGTTTGTATTTCTCTTCCAATTTGTGAGTTCTTTGAAAGGTGTTATAGTGAGTATAATACAAGTAGTTTGTTCCAACTGCTTCCATACCTAGGAAATATTTGAGATTCTTTAGATCTTTGATATCAAATTTCTTGGCTAGGAACTCCTTAAGTTTATTCATCTCAACTGTAGAATTAGATGTTAGAACAATATCATCTACGTACACAATTAGGATAATTATTATGTCATTGGAGAAATGTTTGACGAAGAGTGTGTGATTTGATTGGCATTGACTGTATCCATATCTCTTTAGAACTTTAGAAAACCTATCGAACTAAGCACGTGGAGATTGCTTCAATCCATATAAAGATTTCTTAAGTTTGCAAACTCTATTGGTTGGAGCAGAAGCTTCAATTCCAAAAGGAATGTCCATACAGACTTATTCTTCAAGATCGTCATTGAGGAATGCATTCTTGACATTTAATTGGTAAAGAGGCCAATCCAATTTAGATGCCAGAGAGAGAAGAACACAAACAGTATTGAGCTTTGCTACAGGTGTAAATGTTTTCTGATAGTCAATCCCATATGCTTAAGTGAATCCCTTAGCCACAAGGCGAGCCTTGATCTTTCTACATTCTTGTCTACTTTGTGTTTGAATGTAAAGATCCACTTATACCCAAAAACTCATTTTTTTGTGGTAGTTTTGTGATCTCCCAAGTCTTGTTTTTCTCTAAGGCATTAAGTTCTTCAAGAATAGTTGTCTTTCATTCAAGTACCTAAAAAGCTTCATGAACAAAATTTGGAACCTGTATCTGATCAAGGTTGCTAATAAATGCCTTATAACACGGTGAAAGACTTTTATAGGAAACAAAGTTGTAGATGGGGTGTTTTGTACAATATCTTACACATTTCCTTACAACAATTGGCAAATTCAAATTATTAGAAGGCAGCTCAATAATAAGAGGTTCAATGATGTTACCTTGTGAATTTTCAGAATGACCTGTACTCGGGTTGGACTCCTGGACTAGCTCAAGATATGCTCGATTCTCCTTTCCCTCTTATGTTCTTCTCCTCCTAGAGTAAACAATGTCATTATTTGAGACAAGAAAGTTTGGATCTATTGGCAGAGAAGTTGAGGCTTCATTGGGATTATTAGGAGCATTTGTTTGAGACATTGGGATATGATTTGAGACAAAATTTGTGGGAATTACTATTTTTTTGGATGAAGGTGATGATTGAGTGGTAATTCTATTCCAAAGCTGGTATTTATTTCCTATGTTCTCCCCTTGAATGTCAGGTTTGGGATAGTACATATTGTTCAAAAAAGGTGACATCCATTGTATTGTATAATTGTTTTGTGATAGGAGAGAAGCATTTGTATCCTTTCTGGTGTGATGAATACATTAGGAATATGCATTTGATGGCTTTCGGATCAAGTTTACCTCTATGACGTACATGTACATAAGCAGAACATCTGAATATTTTAAAGAGAATGTTGGACACGATTCTAATGTGTGGGTATGACTCAAGTAAAGTGTTGATAGGTGTTTTGAAAGTGAGGACACGAGAGGGCATCCTATTGATAAGATAGGTAACCGTAAGGACAACTTCTCCCATAAATGTTTAGGGACATGAGGTGTGTCAACACAAGAGCTTAGATGGACAATCCCTTGACTTAACAGATAATCACTAAGAATTGAAGCAAAATATTCCTTAGTATTGTTAGTTTTCAATACTTGGATTTTTGTTTGAAATTGGGTTTGAATCATAGTATTGAAATTTTTAAAGATCTGACTTGTTTTAGATTTTTCTTTCATGAAAAATTACCAAGTGATTCGAGTATGATCATCTACAAATGAAGTGAACCAACGTGTTCTTATTATGTTTTTGATTTGAGAAGGTCTCCAAATATTAGTATGAATTAATGAGAAATGATGTGATTTTTAATGTAAAAGATTTGGATATGAATTTTTAACATGTTCTGAAAATTGACATATTTCACATTGAAAATCTATTGAATTTTTATTTCTAAAGGATGAAAGGAATTTTTTTTTCAAATACATGAAATTAGGATGACTTAGGCGATAGTGATTCAACATGATTTCACCATCATTATTGGACTTAAGATTTAACAAAGCTTTATTTTGATAAGGAACCTCGGATATAACTTGGAAGGCCTGTCTTTCTGGAGGGTCTTCACTATTTAGGAGATAGAGTCCCGAGCACTCTTTAGCACTGCCAATCATCTTCCCCGAATCCAAGTCCTATAACTCACATAGATTATGAATAAATTTAGCCACACAATTTTTATCACGAGTGAGTTTAGTAATTGATACGAGATTACAATCAAGGGTGGGAACAAGAATGACAGAATCTTGAATAAAGGAATTTGAAATTTTTATTAAACCAATTCCTGTTACTTTAGATATTGATCCATTGGCAATTCTGATAGTGTGTCCTTCTTGGTAGGTTTTAAGATTCATGAGAAGAGAAGCATTACCCGTCATACGATTTAAAGCACCTGAATCAACAATCCATGGTCTCATAACCTGTTTCATACTAAGAGCTTTGAGGGTGTTACCTGATTGAGCTATAGTGGTAGATGATGTTAGGAAGGTTGGTCCAAATATTTTCTGGAGGAGATCAATATGTTCTTTGCTAAACAAAGCAGATTCAGGTGATGCAGTTCCATGGGTTGTAGAGACAGTATTTCCATGACTTTTTTTGTTGATGTACTGTGCAGAGGGTGGCTTCCAATCAGTTGGTGTAGGGTCACACCAAGGTCTTCCTCTTCGGGGACGGTTGTCTACATTCTGAGATTGTTAGTGTCCTCGAACAACAAGTGCAAACCCTTCTCCAATCACTGAAATGGTAGATTGAGGACCCATTATCACCTTTTTCCGACTCTCCTCTTAACGAACTTCGGAGAAGGCTTCATGAATTCTTGATAAGGGTTTTGTTCCTAAAATTCTGCCTCGCACATCATTAAGATATTTATTGAGCCCCATCAAAACTTTAAAAACTCACTTCTTTTCAACAATCTCTTTGTACAAGATTCCGTTTGTTAGACATTTCTATTCGTGAACCTCAAAAAGGTTTAACTGCTACTAACATCAAGTGAGAGAGTTAAAGTATTGGGTAACTGATGACTCTCCTTGACGAAAATTATGGAGGATGCTTTTGGTCTCAAATAGTTCATACATATTATTAGAACTGGAATAAGTATCTCTGACGACATCCCATATTCCTTTTGCAATATCATTGAGAAGAAAGTTCTTTCCAATTTCGTTTGTCATGAAATTTATCAACCAAGACATCACCATATTGTTCTCAAATTTCCATTTTCTGTATTTTAGATCGTCTTTGTTCAAGGCTGCTGCATCTTCAATAAAGTAATCGTATTTCATCTTTCCCCATATAAACATCATGACGGATTAGGACCACTGAAGTTAATTATGCCCATTAAATTTGTGACTGGTGATGGACAAAATATTATTTTTGGTGGAACCTCCATTGTAACCGATCATGACAAATTGATGCTCGAATTGTCATGAAACTGTTGTTATTTCATTTTGAGCTTATTTGATGTTTAGGCCTATTAGTTATTGGGCTGATTAGGCTTATTAGATACTGGGTTGGGTTGTATTAGTTACTGGGCTGCCTATTAGTTTCTTGCTAGATTGGGCTTATTAGATATTGAGCCTATTGGGCTAATTAGGTTGTGGCAGTTGAAGTTGCGCGAGAGTGACTGCTAGATGACTGGAGAGCAACGAAGACTGGAGGGCAACAATGAAGCACTGAAGTGAAAGATGACAACGACTGGTCGGCGACGACAGAGATAATAGAGGATGCGCAAGATTGATGGTGATGAGGTCGGACCCCAGGTTGTTCTGATCGTGAAAACTCAAGCTGTCACCATGGCAAAACTTAGAAACCCAGGCCTAACTCTGAACCCAAAAGACAGCTTGTGAGTTAGAGGATTGCCCAGACTTATAAGGAGAACTGCTGCTTTACTCTTAGCCAATGTGGGACTTAACAGCGAAGAAAATGAAAATGCTACCCTCAATTTGAAAGCAAAACTTTATTGATTTGATAAAGAAGGAAATCAAGGGTGTTAGAAAGAAGACCGAAAATAGAGGTGTTATGCCTAATATGTTGGGAAATAACGCAAATTCCCGATAAGCCAGATTTATGAGAAAGCAAGAATAGAAAAATAACACACAAAATTTGATAACGGAGTTCGGCCAATCTTGCTTATGTCTCCGAACCTGCTGCAGATCTTTTACCGAAAGGAGAAATTACACAAGTGTTTACCACACTCACAACTCACAACCCAATTACACCCAAGAAAATTACTCTCAATTTTCTCTCACAAAAGCTTTTCTCTCTAAGCTTTTCTCTAAATTGGAATGAACACTTTGGATGATTAATTCATTACAATTACACATCTATTTATAGGAAAATTCACTCCTTGAATTACTCCTTAAATTAATGGTTCCTTAAATTGCTCCTTGAATTAAGCTCCTTGTTTTGCTCTATGAATTGCTCCATGTTTTGCTCCATGTTTTGCTACTTAATTTGCTCCTTAAATTAAGGAGCTTTATAACAATCTCCCACTTGAAGGCTGATTTCAATCTATCTTCACACCTTGATCAATGCAGCAGCTTTTCTAGTCTTTGTTACTCTAGCAGACCAACTGAAGTTGAGCCTGACTTCAGTTTGTCAATAGTCACCACCTTTGTTAACATATCTCTGGATTTTTGCTTCCTTGAATCTTCTCCAAGTATTAACACATCATCTTCCAATAGAGATCGATGAAGTGATAACGAAGTCCAATATGCTTTGTTTCTAGAATGAAATCAATTCTTCGCCGTTGTATTGCCTTTCGACTATCACTACGCATAACATTCTTCTCTTGTTTGAATCCCACCGATTAACAAACCTTGAAGCCGTATCATCTCTTTACTAGCTTCGCCATCTTGCTACATACTCGGCCTACTGTAATGGATGTGAGTGACAATTTTCGTATTTGTGACATCCAACTAACAAATTGTTGTAGTTCCAATAGTAAATATATAGGTGGTGCTTCTCGGTGATCAACTTCACATCCAAAGTTCCGCGTCTACGTACCTTGTACTTTTAACTCTCCTTTACTAAAGTACAAGCACTTTTACGTGGTGCCTCACAGATACCTCAAGAAGTCCACTTCGATCGCTTCCCAATGAGTTTTCCCCGGATTTTGACATAAATGCGCTAACAACTCCCACCGTGGCGGCCAATGTGCGGTCTCGTACGATGCACTACTGCGTACATCAAACTTCCAATGGGCCGAGGCATAAGGAACCTTAGCCATGAATTCTCTCTCTTCTTACGTCTCGAGGGGGACTGATCCTTGGATAGGCAAAAATGACTGACGCGGTGTGCTAAGCGGCTTGGCATCGCCCATCGAATCTTTGCAAAACACGATTGATGTACTTCTGCACGAGATAAGCTGAAGGATCCTTTCTTCTTATTTCTTGTGATTTGCATTCCAAGAATCTTCTTTGTTGGACCCAAGTCTTTCATGTCAAATTCCTTTGACAATTCTTGCTTTCAACCTTTTAATATCATCCATATATGAACCTCTTTACTAACATATCATCAACATAAAGTAGTAAAATGATATAATTGGATCTATATCTCTTCAAGTAGCAACAATGATCGCATTGCACTTTAAAACCTTCCTTCAGGTACGAAGGCACATCCAAATTTTTTGTACCATTGTCTCGGGGCTTGTTTGTGCCATACAAACTCTTCTTAAGTCTCGCACACCATGCTCTTCTTCCCTCTTTTCTCGAGAAACCTTCGGGCCGGTACATGTATATCTCTTCATCTAAATCTCCACAAGGAATGCGTCTTCACATCCAACTGCTCAAGATGAAGATCTTCGATGGCTACAATGCTCAATACCGATCTCGATAGTATTAAGCTTCACAACGGGAGCAAAAATGTCGGTGTAGTCAACTCCTTCCTTCTCGTTGAAACCCTTGACAACTAGGGCGGGCTTTGTATCTCTTGGAACCATCACGTACTCTTTCACTCATGACACCCATTTGTCATGTGAAGTGCCTTCCTTCCCATAGGTAACTCGACTAGTTCCGTATGCGGTTCGGAGATGAGAGATTTCATTTCTTCTTTCATAGAAGCTCCCACTTGTTGGAATCTCGAGTCCGACAAGCTTCGTAGTAGCGTTCGTGCTCCTCCATCGTCGACAAAGAACATATAGTTCACGTATCTCTGTTAGGCACACGAGGTCGAGAAGACCTTCTCAATACGTGAGCCGGAGTAAAGAGGTTGTGGTGTGTCGGAATGTCGTGTCTTGCTTTGTCCAACAAGTTCCTCTAGCTAAGGACTTGTTACAATTGGTTCTGTTGCGGAAGTATCCGGGACATCATCTACGCAAATACCGACTCATTCTCGCTCCGAGTCATTGGCATCTATTTTATGCATGTCCTTATACATCACCCTTTCGTTGAAAATCACATCTCTCTTTACGGATAACTTTCTTCTTTTCGTCATCCCAAATGTGGTAGCCAAACTCATCCTCACCATAGCCAATGAATGTGCATTTCTTGGATTTGGGATCAAGCTTATTCCCGCCTTGATCACCGGGAGCATGCACAAATGCTACACAACCGAAAACTTTTAGATGTGATAGTTTCACCTTTTCCGCTCCATACCTCATCTCGGTATTCTATGCTCCAATGGAAGCAAGATGGGCCTCGGTTGATCGAAGTAAGCCGCCGTGTTGATTGCTTCGCCTGCACTGTTTTCGGTAGACCCGACCGTATACGAATGCTTCGGCTCTTCGTCAACGTTCGGTTCATACGCTCGCCTACACCCATTGTGTTGAGGCGTGCACAACAGCGATTCTTTCCATTCCGATTCCGTGCTCATAGCGTAAATTTTTGAATCCGTGTCTTCATATTCACCACCATTATCGGTTCTAAGCTTTTTGATCTTTAAATCCGTCTCATTTTCCACCATAGCTTTCCATCTTACGAAAGCCTCAAATACTTCAGACTTATGCTTTAGAAAGTAAACCCATACCTTCCGAGCCGATCATCAATGAAAGTCACAGTAGTGTTTCCCACCAATAGATGAGGCCGGTCGTTGGTCCCCAAACATCGAGTGAATAAGCTCTAGTATTTCCTTCTTTGGGATTCCCGTGAAAACTTGTCCGAAAGTGCCGACTCTTTTGCTTTCCACCAATTATGCAATCTTCGCACGTGTCTATCTCCGTAGGCTGTGCACAGGAGTTTTCCTTTGAGTGCATAATTTTCATCCCCTTCTCACTTTCCATGGCCTCCTGGTGCCACTGATTTGGTGTTTCATTGCTCACGCAAGCGTAATTGAACAACGTGCCTCTGTTGTCATGTAAAGAAAGGCCACTTTTCTTGCCTCGAGCAATTTGTCATTCGCACTTTGAAATCTTCCAATCATCACCATGGAAGATCGTAGTGTAGCCTTCACCGGCCAACGCCCCCAGATTAAGTTCCTTCCGAGATCGGGAATATGCCGACATCCTTCGGCCTCAAACGGATCCGTTCAACTTAATCTTAACTACACCTTTGCCAATAATAGCACATGGTTGATCATCGCCAAGATATACCTTTCCAAGGTTTCCTAGGGGACATATTTCTCAAAGAATTCTTTTTTGTGAAGTAGCATGTACCGGAACCTTTCCCGGTCTAACACCCAAGATTCTTCCTTACTCTCCAAAGAGAGCGTATCAATGCATCGTCTCCTCCCGAGGTGGAGTAACATTTGCCTCTGCCTTCACTTGTTTTGTCCTTCTGCACTCTTCTTACCGATTTTTGTAAGGTGCCCTCTTCCACAATTCCAACACTTGATAGTCTTCGAAGCTATGGGAATTATTAGGATTCCTGGATTTGGATCTCTTGTCTTTTGATCTACCTCGGTAGTCCGTTGCATTAACGTTCATTCCCTTTGGTTGAATTTCTTCCTTCGACTATGTATGCAAACCGAAGAAGTTGACGATTCACCTGACTCTACGTCGATCTCTTCACCGAGAACCCGATCACGAACATCGTCAAATTTCAACTTATCGCTTCCCGACGAGCTACTCACAACCGTGACGGTAGCATTCCAACTTTCCGTAAGAAGATAAAAGTATTAATGCCGTACTTCTTCATCGAATTCAATTTCCTTTGACTCAACCGGTTGTCAGTTGTATTGAGTTCATTGAGACGTTGAGCTACCGACGCCTTCATTCATCCGCATGAATTGAACAAACGCCTGCATCAAGTGCACTTTGTTTGAATGAGGCCTGTCGTACATATTGGAGAGTAGAAATGGCTGCCGTAAGACCGCCATGTGGTCTTTTCCTTTGTTATGTTGAAGGCAACATTACTTGGATAACGTCAATCGAATAACTCGAGAGCTTGTCTGTCTAGAAGATTCCAATCTTCTTCCTTCATACTCTGGTTTCTTCCCGAGAGAGGTTGATATAGATTTCTTTGATACTGAGATAATCATCTATATGCATTTTCCAAAACCCAAAATCTGTGCCATCAAATTTCTCGAGTTTTCACCCTTCCTTCATGCGTCATTGCTCCCACTAAAATCGACTTCCTCTGGATCGTTTCGACTATTTCTTGTAGAAAATTGGACAGAAATCACCACCAATAACTACGATACCGCTTGTTGGGAAATAACGCAAATTCCCGATAAGCGGTTATGAGAAAGCAAGAATAGAAAAATAACACACAAAATTTGATAACGGAGTTAGAGCCAATCTTGCTTATGTCTCCGACTGCTGCAGATCTTTTACCTTGAAAGTGGAGAAATTACACAAAGTGTTTACAACACTCACAACTCACAACCCAATTACACCCAAGAAAATTACTCTCAATTTTCTCTCACAAAAGCTTTTCTCTCTAAGCTTTTCTCTCAATTGGAATGAACATTTTGGATGATTAATTCATTACAATTACACATCTATTTATAGTAAAATTCACTCCTTGAATTACTCCTTAAATTAATGGTTCCTTAAATTGCTCCTTGAATTAAGCTCTTTGTTTTGCTCCATATTTTGCTCCATGTTTTGCTCAATGGTGAGATTGGATTTCAGAAATGTTTTGATACTATGAAAAAAATATTGAGAACAATGGTGGAGAAAATCTAAAGTATTATTTTTATTTCTCTATCGTTTTCAAATGTATTTTAAGCAATATAAATAGGATTAAAAGTTGGACTAATTAATCACTATTAGAGTCTGTACACCACTATTATAGCTTGTATTCAACCATTATTACAGCCTCTGCATAAACTAATTATCTTAAATTCTACACTTTCAAACATTTAAAGTGTAATTTGTATTCATTAGAAGTTGGCAAGTAATGATTTTTATATGTAGGATCCTATTGTTCATTCTATTAAAGCAGCCGTTGACAAGTTATCAAACTCGACGAATTTCCTGAACTTTTTGGGGAGGCATGCATTTATTATGCAGGAAGAGGTATTAACAAACCAATCCGAGGATCAATTTGATGAGCAGAGATATCACTTTATGTCACTTATGCTAAACTTGGCAAACGCCTTTCTTTATATGGTGAATACATATATAATGGTCCCAACAGCAGACAATTACTCCATGACCCTTGGAGCTGCAGCAACTGTCTGTGGTGTTGTGATTGGTTCTATGGCTATTGCCCAGGTGTTCTCTTCAGTTTATTTTAGTGCATGGTCTAATAGATCATACATGAGACCACTTGTGTTTAGTAGCATTGTTCTTCTGGTGGGAAACGTTTTATATGCACTGGCTTATGATCTTAATTCAATTTCAGTACTTCTGATTGGACGCTTATTCTGTGGGTAAGTGATTATTTCATCTTCATTGTTTTTATTTTAAATCTCATATTTGGTTTTTGGTTATCTGATTGCTATTGCATGTCATTCTAAATGATGAATACTACTATGTAATCATTACTAGTTTGAATTTTATGAAACTTGTTAAAGGATAGAAAGACTACATTCCATGCTGTGTTAATATTGATAATGTCATGTCATAACTGCAGGTTAGGCTCTGCAAGAGCAGTTAATAGGCGTTATATAAGTGATTGTGTACCCCTTAAATTACGAATGCAAGCTTCAGCTGGTTTTGTTAGTGCAAGTGCACTTGGAATGGCATGTGGTCCTGCTCTTGCTTGTTTGCTCCAAACCAACTTCAAGATTCACAAAATCACTTTCAATGAAGATACTTTACCTGGTTGGATTATGGCTCTTGCATGGCTCGTTTATTTATTTTGGTTATGGACTTCATTCAAAGAGCCACCTCATATGACTCCAGAAAATATCATGCCTCGAGAAGCGAATTCTGGTTTGTTATTGATATTTTTTCTTTCTTTACTAGACCTTTTTTGACACTCTCAACAGTGAATCATATCATATTATTTTATGAGTATAAAGATTCTAAAACTCAGTTTTTTCGTGGCTTCAATGTGTTTTATGCATGACATTTAGATGTAAGGGGAGATCTCCAAAAGGAATTAGTAAGCCAAGGCTGAGCGAAGACGTCAATCATTCATGCATTTTAGTTTTAAGTTGTTTTGGTATACAGTAAGAGGGAAAAATTGTTATGATTGATTAAAAATAATATTAGGTTTGTTAGTCAAAATTGGAGGTGCCTAATTTAGAAGAAAATTCATGGAAGGTGGCTTACCATATTGTCAAAGATGGAGGTACCTAACATTGTTTGAATAAAGAATAGGAAAATTAGGTAACTTAATTTTGATGAATGAAGAAATGTTTGGCATATGAAATGAGAACTTGAAGGCTATAAATATGTCTTCATTTCTTCATTGATAATCATCCCAAAAATAGAGAAAAGCTTGTATGAGAAGTTCTTAAGTGAGAGAATTTTGTGGGAAAATTCTCTTGGGCTTGTAATTGTTCTTGTCTTTTGGGTGTGTGAGAAAATTACTGAGAGTGTGGTTGTAACAATTTTCCACATAGTGAATTTTTCTCTGGTTATCTTTTGACAACGAAAATGGTTTTTCTCTAATTTGGAGTTTCCACTATAATTCTTGTGTTGTGTATTATCTATTTCTCTGTTATATGATATTCTGTTAAAGAAGATCTTGGGAGGGAAAATTTGTAATTATTATTGACACAGTTTCCAAGAGGTCATCCCTTAAAATGCTGGGAATGTTCTGGGAGCAGCAGACAACAACATCCTTGAAACCAGAAAGCAAACAACACAAAAGTCAGAAATTTATCTCCGCTTTTATGGACCTTCTGTTGTTGATGTACTAGCAGATGAGATTGATGCTCATCTATAAAATCTTATGTGTGGAAAATATTTTTGGTAACTGAAAATTCATTAAATAAAACAAGGGAGGGAAGGGAGATTCAGGGAGTGTGTGTGTTCTTTGTTGATTTTGTGTCATGGTATCAGAGCATGGGTCACGATTTTGAGCATTAGTGTAGCCAAATCGGGTCCCTGTTTCTCTATAATCCCTTGGTTTCTCTATATCATAGCATTTGTGAGCATTTGTGAGCAGTTTGAGCAGTTTGAGCATTTTTGAGCAGTTTGAGCATTTTGAGCATGCTTCACGAAAAGAGGTGTAACTTTTGATCCGACCGTCAGATCGGGCTGAAATTTTGACAGGAGGCTCCGCAGTCCCAATTCCAAGCTCATTGTCTTTCCAGGCCAATCCGACCGTCGGAAGTACGGTAAAAGTGTGATTTACTAACTGTCCTTAAAAAAAAATGTCTGGAAATGATGGAAGTTCTGACAAAGAAGAGAAATCTGAGGCGGTTCTCATTTTAGAGAGTTTATCCGCCACCTTATCACAACTATTCCAACACAAGACGGGTGATTCCAATCCTGATGGGCTCAATTCCGCTATGGCGATCAAACTCGATGGGAAGAACTTTAATCTGTGGTCGCAGATGTTGAAAATGAAGCTGTCAGGGAAGGGTAAACTTGGCTACATCGATGGTTCGACTCTAAAACCACTACAAGCTGATAGAAGTTACCAGAAGTGGCAGATGGAAGACTCTCGGGTTAAAGACTACATGATCGAATCCATGGATCCCTTCTTGGTAGGTAACTTTCTCCCTTTCTCTACGGCCAAAGAAGTTTGGGACTCGGTAAGAACAACCTTTTTGATGGAGATGACCTGACCCAATACTTTGAACTGAAAAGAAGGGTTAACCGAGTCAAACAAGCCGGTCCAACGAGGCTTATTACACCCACCACAGGGTTATGGAAGGAGTTAGATGTCCGTAGGCCAAACCCTATGACCTCTCCGCTTGATATTGAAAAACACAATTCTCTTGTTCGAGGGACCGTGTATTAACCTTCCCTGGATGGTCTAGATGACCGGTTGGACTCTATCCGGCAATGGTCTTACAACAAAAACCTTTTCCCACAATAGAGCAAGCCTTTGCATTGGTTCGTAGAGAAGAAAACCGTCACCAAGAATGTTACACAAAGGGAGGGAATCGAACCTTCTATGGTTACGCTAGCAAGAGACCGAAACTTAGTCAGCGAACAAACCCGATTTCAAACCAACCTCGGTCCGTCATTGGGTGCACTTACTGTCATAACCCAAAACATACTAGAGATAAGTGTTTCAAGTTAATTGGGTACCCACCGGGTTGGAAAGATCGAAGGAAGAAGAGGCATGGAGATTGGCCACCATACAGGGGTGAGGCACAAATGGTTGCAGTGCTTCACCGCAGCCTTATCGAGTCGGCTCTCGGGCCGACTATTACTGAACTGACTCAAGCAGTTGCAGCTTCGGTTTCAAGGGGTGGTTACTCTGTCTTACCACCGGTTGAGAACAAAGAACTGATGGAAGGTAAAAGTTTTCTTGTTTCTAATAATTATCATACTGATAAGTTTGACTGGATAATCGATTCAGGGGCAACCGATCATATGACCTACTCAGAAAAGGATCTAGTAAAGAGTTCCTCACCAAGGAGAACAATGATAGTCAATGCCAATGGAGAAACATATCCTGTGATGGGTGCCGGAGATGTTCAGTGCTCACCTTCTCTCACTTTATCAAATACTTTACTTGTGCCCTCCCTATCAACTAAATTATTATCTGTTGGTCAGATTTGTGAGGAACTAAATCATACTTCTCATGTATCCTCGCTTTGTATATTTCGTGATCTTCTCACAAAGGAGATTATTGGTCGTGGTACTGTAAGAGGAAGATCATATCATTTGGACGACATGGTGACTGGAAAGGCTCATTTTTCTAAAGGTTCCTCAGCAAATCGGATCTCTCATATCTGGATGTGGCATAAGAGACTAGGACATCCATCTTTCGGGTATTTAAGAAAACTTTATCCAAGTTTATTTTCTGGTTGTGAGAATGAAAACTTTGATTGTGAAACCTGTATTAAAGCCAAGAGTCATCGGGTGTCTTTTCCGAGTAGTTTGGATAAAAGAACAACTCTTTTTGATTTGGTTCATTCGGATGTTTGGGGTCCGTCCCTGCTAATTCATCTGTTGCAAATAGATGGTTTGTGTTATTTATTGATGATTGTACTAGGATGACTTGGTTGTATGTTCTTAAAAAAAAGGATGAAGTGACACATGTCTTTAAATCTTTTTTTCACATGGTGCAAAATCAATTTAATAAAAACATTAAGATTCTGAGAAGTGACAATGGAGGTGAGTTTGTCAATAACATACTTCGAGAATTTCTTAACTCTAAAGGTATAATTCACGAAACAAGTTGTGTCGGTACTCCACAACAAAACGGAGTAGCTGAGCGGAAAAACAGACATGTCTTAGAAACAGCCCGGTCTATGTTACTTGAGAATACTGTTCCATAAACCTATTGGGATCATGCGGTTGCTGCTGCAGTATACCTAATTAATCGTATGCCATCCAATGTACTAAATTTTCAAACTCCACTTCAAGTACTTTCTTCATACGTATCGCTACCATCAACTCTTAACCTCCCACCAAAAGTATTTGGGTGTGTTGCATTTGTTCACATACAAAAGCATCAACGGTCTAAACTCGAACCATGCGCAGAAAGATGCGTATTTCTCGGATATGGTCAAAATCAGAAGGGCTATAAATGTCTCAATCCTGTTTCTAAAAAGGTATTTGTTACCATGGATGTCACTTTCCTGAAATTAGAGAGTTTTTTTTAGAAAGGACACGTATCATTCTCAGGGGGAGAGTTTCTCTACGAATGAAAGTCTGTCCTACTCTAATAGATACTGGAATCTCAGTTCGGAACAAACCACAGGGAATCCAGAACCAGAACCAGCTGCTACTGGGCCGAACCTAGAATTAACTGCTACTCTTGCTTCTGTTCGGGTTCCGGAAAAAATTGAAGAAGCGATGAGTGATCCCAAGTGGCTAGATGCTATGAGGATGGAGATGGAGGCATTAGAGAAAAATCACACATGGCAGTTGGTAAGTTTACCAAAGGGAAGAAAAACGGTAGGCTGTAAGTGGGTATTTACTGTAAAGTATGGTCCAAATGGGTTGGTCGATCGGTATAAATCTAGATTAGTTGCTAGAGGGTTTACACAAACATATGGTATTGATTATCAGGAAACCTTCTCACCGGTTGCTAAGTTGAATACCATCAATTCTATTATCTCTTGCAGCCTAATCTTGATTGGCCTTTGCATCGATTCGATGTAAAGAATGCTTTCCTTCACGGTGATCTTGAAGAGAGATTTATATGGAGATTCCACCCAGGTACAACCATTCAGGGTCTCAACAGTTGGTCTCAGAATTGGAAAAAGCACTATACGGGTTAAAACAATCTCCTGAGCATGGTTTGGAAAATTCTCAGTTATGAAAAAATATGGGTATTCTCAAAGTGATTCTGACCATACTTTGTTTTACAGGAAGGGACATGAAAATATAGCTGTCTTAATTATTTATGTAGACGATATGATAATCACAGGTGATGATCTAGATGAGATAGAAAGTCTGAAGAAGAGACTCTCTAAAGATTTTGAAATGAAGGACTTAGGTGGACTGAAATATTTTCTCGGCATTGAAGTGGTAAGGTCCAAGCAAGGTATATCTTTGTCCCAACGGAAATATGTACTAGATTTGCTAACTGAAACTGGAATGCTTGACTGCAAACCAGTTGATACCCCTGTTGTCCAAAACCTTAAGTTAGGTGAGTTTCCGACTCAAGAACCTACCAATAAAGAGAGATACCAATCATTGGTGGGCAAACTCATTTACTTGTCTCATACTAGACCGGATATAGCATATCTTTGTGCGAGTTTAGTAAGTCGGCTCACGCCGCTCCAAGTGAGCAGATACTGGAAGCCGTGTTTAGAATTCTCGTGTACCTAAAAGGTGCTCCAGGTAGAGAATTTTCTTCAAGAAAAATGAACACCTAAGAAAGTGGAAGGTATACGTATTCGGACCTGGGCAGAGACATCACAGACCGAAAATCCACTTCTGGATATTTTACCTTCGTTGGAGGTAATTTGGTAACATGAGAAGTAAAAAGCAAAAGGTGGTAGCCCTTTCTAAAGGCCGAAGCTGAGTTTATTGGCATCACTAAAGGGTTACAGGAGCTAATTTGGTTAAGGAGAATCCTAAGTGAACTTGGTTTTGGTCCAAGTGATGGAATGAGGCTCTTTTGTGACAACAAAGCGGCAATTGCCATATCTCAGAATCCGGTACAACATGATCGTACAAAGCACATAGAAGTGAACAGACACTTCATTCGACAAAATCTAGAAGAGAATACCATCTCCCTTCCATTTGTGCGAACTGGTGATCAACTAGCTGATATTTTAACCAAGGGAGTTTCAAGTGCAATTTTTCATGACTCACTTGGCAAGTTGGGCATGACGGATATCTATGCACCAACTTGAGGGGGAGTATTGACGCAGTTTCCAAGAGGTCATCCCTTAAAATGCTGGGAATGTTCTGGGAGCAGCAGACAACAACATCCTTGAAACCAGAAAGCAAACAACACAAAAGCTGTAGTGCACTATCTCCAGTTTTTATGGACATCTGTTGTTGATGTACTAGCAGATGAGATTGATGCTCATCTATAAAATCTTATGTGTGGAAAATATTTGTTGTAACAGAAATTCATTAAATAAAACAAGGGAGGGAAGGGAGATTCAGGGAGTGCTTGTGTTCTTTGTTGATTTTGTGTCAATTATACCATTTTATCCAAATTTACTAACAAAATACCCTAAAAGTTCAATAGGTTAGATAAATTGGACACTAAGTACACTAACTTTTAGATAGTATATTAGAAATCTATTAAAGTTGAAAAGTATGATACTAAAATTCCATAAAAATCTATAATATTTTATTTTTCAAACCTAATGTACTTATGATGTCCCATTTTTCAAACATAACGAATCTATGATGTACTACTTGTGGTATAGTAGAAGTGGTTTGAAAAATAAGACATTGTAGGTCCATCAGGATCTCTGGTTTCTACTTGTATTATAATAGAGGTTCATTAGGTGTGAAAAATAAAATATTATAGATTTTTATGGACTTTTAATATCATACTTTTCAATCTTAGTAGATTTTTAAGATACTAATTGAAATTCAGTGGACTAAATATACAACTTGTTAAAAATGGTGAATCAATTCAACACCGCATCTGTAGTAAGAACTCAAATTTGAGATCTCTGTAAAAATTATGCCTTTTTTCTGTTTCAGGAGAACATGTATACGTTGCTGTAGATAATGGTTTTACACAACCGTTACTGATGAACTCTCAAGAAAAACAACAGGATCAAGACTGTGATGATAATAACGACGAAGATGTTGATGACAATTCTGAGGAAATGCAGAAACCTGTCAATTCCATTGTGTCGGCATATAGATTGCTTACACCATCAGTAAAGGTTGTATATTTATGATTCTTCATTCAATAAACTTTTTATGCATTGTTCATTCGTTAATGATTAATAAACCCAAAACACAATGATATTTCAGAGAGGATACTAAAACCAATTTTTTGCTGCAATTATCAGCAGGGTAAGGGGGCAGGGGTCATATAGTTCATCAGATTAAACATACTTGACTACTAACTTCTGAGTTATGGGCCACTAGCACATTAATGTTTCAATAACCATAAAGAAAATAGCTGCGTTTTTTGTTACTGTGTAGTTCTCTAGAAAACATCACTACAATGCTATGCTAAATGATGCTGTTATTCCCCAGGTTCAACTATACATATATTTTATGCTCAAATACGCAATGGAGATTTTGCTTGCTGAGTCGAGTGTCATAACTGGATACTATTTTATCTGGTCAACCAGCAGCGTGGCGATCTTTCTTGCATGTCTTGGTTTGACAGTTCTACCGGTTAACATAATTGTTGGGAACTACATCAGCAACATGTTTGAAGAAAGGTAGATGATTTTTCTTCTCTCTTAGCTCTATGTCCTTTTAGGGAATATCCTTAACCAGCTTTTTAGGCAAGAATAAAATTGTTAAGCACTAATACTACAATCATAAGTATAATGATTTATCATCTTCACTACAAGTACAGTAATACACATGATTAGTCAATTTTTACCTTGAAAAGACTGTTTGACAATTGGCCTTAACCTTGTGATCACAATCAATTGGTCAGAAACATGAGAAATCTCAAAGGAGGCACAAATTATGTCCAGCGTATAGCTGGAAGCTAAATTTTAGTCTTGTTAAGGGTTCAATTCATTGTGTCTTTTGTTCTGTTAATCTAATTGACGGTTCAGTCCATGTCATCTCATTTGCATTTGTTTTCTTGTTACATGTATTTATTCTGTCTATATCTCTCCATGATTGACCTAATTGCAGGCAAGTTCTACTTGCATCTGAAGTCCTTGTGTGCTTAGGTATACTCCTAAGCTTCCAAATATTGATCCCTTACTCTGTACCTCAATATGTTGGCTCAGCCCTCATTACTTTTGTGTCAGCTGAAGTTCTTGAAGGTAATTTTGATTGCTTTGCTTTAAGTTAATATCTTCACTTGAATTGTAATAAGAACCAAATAATCTGAACTTGTCTTATATAAGAAAATAGAATAAATAAAAAACAAAATAGTAGTTATGTAACATTGTTGAATAGAGTGTCACATTGGTTAGAGCAGAGACTGATTATACATATCAATTTTTTCTCAAGTACATATATACACATTTTTTTTCCTTGAATGAACTAAATATTTCAGGAGTAAATTTATCACTACTTTCAAGGGTCATGTCGTCTAGGCTTTCTCGAGGGACTTTCAATGGTGGATTACTTTCAACAGAAGCAGGCACACTGGCTAGAGTAATAGCAGATGGAACAATAACATTGTCTGGGTACTGGGGTGAAAGTAGGCTCTTGAATACAACCCTAGTTCCAGCTTTCTTCATTTGTATATCTTCCATTGTGGCCACCTGCTTCACATACAACTCCCTCTACTAACCTTCACTTTACTCTTTGTATAACTGTATATATTCTGCTACTAAAAACACTCGGTAGTTATCAATCCAATCATGCCACCTTTCTCTCAGTTTAGAGTTGAAGCATAAATCCAAATGCATATGACAATATGTGCATTTTAATAATGTATCTAATTAATAGTTTCCATGGATGTGCTCCAATGCTCCAAATCATTTATAACATAATTAAAGGAACGGCTGATTTCTATAGCAACTTACAAGTTTGAAGGATTAGCCTACAAAAAAATAAAAATAAACAGATAAATAAAAAAAATTGCAAGTTAGAAGATTTAAAGATGCCTTCTATAATGGAATTATTCGTTCGACATCAGTTAGCAAAAAGCAATGATAATTGTGCGTCGATATCACGTTTTCTCTATTGGAAAAATCCAGATTTTGTACTGGACTTGAATTTTTAGGAGGAAACTTAAAAAAGGTGTCCCTACAATTGGTATGCTATTTTTACATGTTTGAGAAACTTTATGATACATGAAAAGTTATTGCTTGGTGCTACACCACGCTTACTTGGTGATATTGGCCGATCAAAATATGGAAGAAAATAGTGAATCTTATAAATTAGAGAGAAAATAGGTATTTTTATACTTGTCATTACATTTTTTCCAGTTTTTTTTACATGAATCATCAAGTATGTTATAAATAATTTCATCATTTTCTTAGTTCACGATCTTCATTCTAATCATCTTCTCCGATTATTATATTTTTCATGATAAAATTTCAAACTCAACAAAAATAAAAGATGTGTTTTTGATCAGAAGATATGTGAATTTATTAACGATAAATTGATATAAAAAAATTGATAAGAAATTCAAAGAATATAATTTTTTTAAAATATGTAAGTATAACTTTTATTAAAGGTATTAAAGAAATCGGATTGATCTAGTTTTGCTTAACATGATCTAATCTATTAATTAACATGTCGTGTTATCCCGTGACTTAATAAATAATTGTTGGTGTCGTGACTCATTCATAGATTATATTATGTCTCAACTTTTAATCTATAGATTTTAGTGTGTTAATACGATGTATTAATGTTTAACAAGTTGTGTCATGTGTTTTTGTTACATTTAACATCTTTTCTTTACACGCAAATACTTAATCTTGATCAGGAAGAAAGTTATCTCAAATTCTAATGGTTTCTCTCACATTTTCTCCATTCTCTTGATAAACAAACTAAAGTTCGGAAAAGAAGGGAATAAGAGAAACAGATACAACAAAAAAACTTTAATGATCATAATATAAACTCTACCTCATGTAGAGGAGAGAAGGAAGAAGTAAATGACATAAAATACATATTTTCTAACATTTATTCATTAATGACATCGACTTGCAAATTTTCTAACATTTTAATTTTTACCCCCACGTGCCTTATAAGATTAAACCTAATAACCCGATCACTTCATCTTTCAGCCCAAGCATACTTCATTGACGGCAATGAATCCGTTGACGGCAATAACTCATTTTCATCATCATGCCGAGCGCACACATCTCTATCTAGTCGTTGTTTCTTTCATTTTCATTCCTCACTCTTATATGTGTCTCTACGTCCTTTGGCCATTGAATCTTGTCAGGCAACAACGACGAGGGAATGAAGCTCCATTGAACCACAAAAATTGAAGTTGTAGAAGAAAAAAGACACGAAAAAAATATGACCATAAAAGTCTCTCTTAAACAATATTGAGATTTTTTGAGGGTTTATTTTTGGTTTATTGCGGATTTAGAAATTCTTTTTTGAGGTAACGAATAAGTTATTGGTTATTTTTTTAGCTTTAGGAAATGTTTTCTTTGTAATTTTTTAAAGTTGTACGGACTAAAGAAAATTGATGTTAGGATTATGGCTTGGTGTATACGTTGTTATGCCTTTTCTCGAACTATTTAACTGTGAGATTGATGTTCATATGCATATGTCAAAAGCGAAATTGGGTAATATTTGAGTGTTTTTGTTTTCCTCCAACCCCACATGTCTTCATCCATTCACTCTATTCTCTGCAATTTTTTGTTCTCACCATGTATGGGTCTGTGTATGGGAGAATCTGATTGGGATCAGAAGCTTAGAACATGTCGGTCAATATCTTGGTATATTCGGTTGGATATTTGTCCAAATTGTGCTATTAAGTCAAAATTTATTCATTTGTGGTATGACAAGTTGTACAAATGTGTAAATCGATTTTGATACGTTAATATAAGATTTGACTACTTATAAACATGTTCCACCGAAGTTGGGATGAATATTGAAAATTTGTTCATTTGTGTAACGACAAGTTAGAAAAATATTTAAATTGATTTGATAAGTCAATATCAAATTGGATTAGTTAAAAACATGTTCGAATGATATTACTTTAAATTATACATATATTTAATTTAGTTTATATAGATAAGATAAAATTTTAAAAATTAAATAATTATCAAATTGAGTTACAATTATATAAAAAATTATATACAATTTAATTAAACATATTTAGTTAGATAAAAATATAAAAATTTAATTAGTTAAATAATTATCTATTTCAATTACATATGTTATTAAATTAATTTTATTCCGTTAGATTTATAATGGAACAAACTCGAATGAATTGAATGTCTCTTTAAATTAAATAAATATTAAATATACGTTCAATCATAATTTATCAATAAAAAATTAAACATTATTATTATTTTTAAAATTCACAAAGTCATTTTAATTTTTAAATAATATAGTCATTTTTATCCCATTATATAAACTTATATTCTATGCATGGATATTATAAGTTATTTATATAAAATATATTAAAATTTTGATTTAAAATACAAAGATAATAAAAATATATAAATATAATAAGATTCGTTTAATTTTAAAATTTTAAAATATTATAATAAGAGAATTATAAAAATATATTAATATATTTAATATAAATATATTATAATTTAAGATAAGTTAAATGTTAACAATAAATTTAATTTATTTTTTACGATATTTATCTAATAATTTTATCTTTAATTCATTTTTAATTCATTTAAATTTCCAAGTTTCAATTACATTATTATTATAAGGTGATATTAAAAGTTTATATTTAATTTTTTTTAATACGTGTTTTATAATTAATAACTTTATTATTAAATATTATTTTTTAAGCACAACCCACGTATCGTATTAGATGCTGTAGAGCAGCCCAACTTCACAGAGAAAGGAAACCTGAACCAAGTGCTTTCTTGGATTCGATATTTCGATTGTTCTTAGTCCTTTTCCGAAATTCATACGAAGCAAAGAATTTTCAGATTCAAAACGAAAGACCTGATCGTCCAATAACACCTCGGTTCGCTCTCTATAATTCTGGGTCCGGATTCTTTTTAGAGAGAGGGATAGAACAAGAGAAGCCTTGTAAAATGGCAGAAGAAGAATACGAATTACCAGTTGGGACCGTACAGAACGTACTGGACCAAAAAACACTGAAGTGGGTCTTTGTCGGTGGCAAAGGTGGTGTGGGGAAAACCACGTGTAGCTCCATTATTGCAATCCTTCTTGCTAGAGTCCGACCCTCTGTCTTGATCATATCCACTGACCCCGCTCACAACCTTAGCGATGCGTTTCAACAGCGTTTCACAAAGGCTCCCACTTTGGTTAATGGATTCACCAATCTTTATGCTATGGTACGGTTTCGCTTCATATCAATTTCCCTCAATTCAACTTATATGTTTTGTTTTTTATCCGAGGGTTTTTCCCCAATAAATCTGTTGAATTGGAGAGTACCCATTTCGCACTCCATCGTTTTTGTTGTTAAAGATGTTCAATTTTCCCCTAATTTATCTGTGTTTAAGGAATTGGTGTTCGTGGTGGTCATTGTTTTGTAGGTATTATACGAAATATCGTCGTAAGTTCTTATTTATGTTTCATTGTATTGGTTGTTGATTGGCTATTTGGATTTTGGATATAGTTTTTGTTTAACTATCGAGCACGGTTTTCTATGTGATGCTTTCTAGCTTATATTCTCTATAGATCTTGTGAGCCGCATGTTCATTCCATACTTTTTGGCGACTTTATTTAGCCTTGTTTGTTATTTTTGGTAGGAAGTGGATCCAAATGTTGAGCAGGAAGACATAACTGGGTCAGATGGAATGGATAATTTGTTTTCTGACCTAGCCAATGCCATTCCTGGAATTGACGAGGCCATGAGCTTTGCAGAGATGCTTAAGTGAGTATTATGATTTATTTTCTTGGTTTAACATCGAACTTCATCAAGTATTAGTCTTCAGGACCCACTAGGAGAATTGCTAACCTCAGGGTATAGGTAGAAAGATTTCATGCAGATTGTATGTATGTTGGGATAGTTCTGAACCTACTTATATAGTTATATGTTTGATTTTCCTTGTGCAGTTTAAGTACTTAGCATTTAAGTGAAAACTCCGACATGAAAGGCTGGGCCCTACCCAAAACTAAAAACTCTAGTTTTGCAACTAAACCACATGCATACAAGGTTTTGTTTGTTTTGAACTGAGAGTACCTGACCTGTACATTCAACAAGTTTTTATCCCAGTCAGCTGCTAATAGAACTTTAAGGGCACTAAGGCAGAGGATTCTGGTTTATATGTTATATGTAACAAATTGGTTGATGATCCTCAAAATAGGGTCAAAAGCTTCTCTTTAACTCTGTGGAGTTTCTTGTACTCGGAGTTGCGTAGTTTTTAGCATGATCCTGTTAGACCCTACAATATGTCTTGTTTTTCAAAGAAGAGAATATAACTTTAAAATAAAGTAACTTAAGTATTGTATATTTGTTAAGGAAGTGCGCTAATTACAGCTGTTATTCTGAGTTTGATGGATTTCAGGCATATTGTGCAGCAAAAGCCCTTATCGTTTTAAATTCTTATCGTGCTCGGTTTCTTACTTTGTGAAATAATTGATACTGGTAATCTTTTTGGTTTTGTTTCCATGATTGATATAATTCTTGCAGATTGGTGCAAACAATGGATTACTCAGTCATTGTGTTTGACACTGCTCCAACTGGCCATACACTTAGGCTTTTGCAATTTCCATCAACCTTAGAGAAGGGTCTTGCAAAACTGATGTCCTTGAAAAGTAAATTTGGTGGCTTAATAACTCAGGTACACTAACATTTGAGGCATGTAGTGGTATGGTTCTTGCAGTTAACCTTGTTGAGCCTCTTACAGTCTTACCTCATCTTTCTTCGAATGGAAATATTAACTTTAAGGATATTTGATATTCATTTTCTCATGTAAGGTTGTGGTAGCAACTTCCCCCGTTGTTGATATCAATAATTTGAATCTGTGGCAGATGACTCGTATGTTTGGCATTGAGGATGAATTTGGAGAGGATGCACTCTTGGGAAGGCTTGAGGGCATGAAGGAAGTTATTGAACAAGTTAATAAGCAATTCAAAGACCCTGTAAGAATTCTCATGTTTTGTCTGTGTTCTCCTTTCTTGAAACAGATCATATTATAATATTTGTTATTGTATCAGATTTATCTTTGTAATCTTACAAAGTTTCTTTTCTGTTTTTGGTGACATATCTATCAGTTTTGCATAAATGCTCGAAAAGTGTTCTGCTGTATTTGATCACGTTAGGATTCAACACCTTCAGATCATTTTCAAAACCATTATTTTCTCTGAGCCCTGCTATATCTTAGTTGACTTTTTTTTTCTTTTTTCTTTTCCTCCTTGACAGGACATGACAACTTTCGTCTGTGTTTGCATTCCAGAGTTCCTATCTCTTTATGAAACCGAGAGACTAGTGCAGGAACTTACCAAGTTTGAGATAGATACACATAATATTATCATTAACCAAGTACTTTACAATGAAGAAGGTGCTTACGACAACTTTTTCTTCTTGTTTACTTTTAATTTGAGCGGTGATTAATTCATTGTTATTATAGGTGTAGAATCTAGATTGCTAAAAGCAAGGATGCGTATGCAACAAAAGTACCTTGATCAGTTCTACATGCTATATGATGATTTTCACATCACCAAGCTGCCATTACTGCCAGAAGAGGTAAACTTTTGAAGTGTCCTCAAGAAGGCAATAAAATATCTTAATTTATATCTTGAAGAATATATCATTAGTGTTGTCATATATGATTTGGAGATTTGTGGCTTACTAACAAATTCACCATCTCATTCTCGGTGGTTTTTCAATCTGAGATGTGTTTCCCTTCTGAAATATACATATAGCCATTGTCATCAGGCACCTGTACACAGCTATTTGTTACTTTCAATTGAGGAAAGATCTGTTACGTATAGTTAAAGAAAAATCTGACAAGCATTGTTTCTTTTGGAATTTATAGCTCACGTTGAAAGTGGAAATCTTTATAATTTGTTGACATTGAATTAGTGAACTCAGAGACTGCTTTGAAGCTTGCTTTGCATTGCCTTAAATTTGCAAAAACCTTTATTCTTGGTCATAGGTCTTAAACTAGGTTGATTAGATGGGCTTAAAGCAATAAGTTTGTGCTCATTGCTTTATCGTCTCACTCGACAGTTGTGGTTTTGTAGGTTACTGGACCAGAAGCATTGAAAGCATTTTCCCATCATTTTTTGACACCATATAACCCTGCCACCAACAAAGGCACAGTGGAAGAGTTAGAACAAAGAGTATCCATGCTCCAGCTGCAGTTAAAAGAGGCTGAAGAAGATCTAGAAAGACTTAGAAAAGGAAAGCAAGTGGCCTGATAATGCCACGCCAATCATTTTTGCGTTCCTTTTCTCCTTATTTATTCTTTTCCAGGGCCCCAACAAGTGCCACCACGTCCTCTCTTTGGGCAAAGTAGCCAGATTTTCTCTTCTATTCTTGATCTATGTTTTGAGCAGCTTAGTTTGCTTTGTGATTCCTCTCTTGTACTTTAGAACTTTGACGTGCCTGCTGTGGGACCATGTTCCGTTTTGTGGCTGATATGCTGTCAGAATTACCAGTTCATTTGAGAACTTTACACCGGAAACACTTTGTATCAGAAATTGTTATAATTTTTTTAGTTTTGATTAATTTTTTAAGGCATTTTGTTTGTCATTAAGATATTTGAGTCGCATATTTTTTATAAGAGATATATAAATTACTCGTTTTTTATAATTATGATATTTTAGTCACATAATTATGAAATTGTGATTAGAATTTTAAAAATCGATCGACGTATGTGTTATTTGTAAAAATTAAGTGATCAAAGTATCCAAATAACATGATCAAAGTATCCAAATAACATAAATAAATGACAAACAATTTTTAGGATAATTTTTCCAATAATTAATATCAAATTACATGCAAAATTTTATTCAATAGAAGTATAGGGATTTCATACTGCAAATTGTATACTTTGAAGAGCCAAGTACCGGTAAATTTGTTTGTCTGGACTATGGTTTTCTCGTATCCTAGTGCTGGATTTGTAGGTCATCGTAGAGTTATAAGCGTTACATGGTTTTCATCAAATATTTAGGCCAATCGAGTCAACAAATGAGGATCAGGGGTGTTTTAAACCCAAACTAAAACCGAAAAAATATATTATACTTAGAAACTAAAACTGGTAAATATAAATTTCGGAGAATTTTATTCATTTAGAGTTTTAAAAATTGAATCTTAATATCTCCTTAATTTAAAATGATTCAAAAATATTAAATTTAACAAAAGAAAAAATCCTTACAAATTAAAATAATAATGTTACATATATTTAATATATTTGATTTTTTTTCAAAAATATTAAACTATAAATATTTTATTATAAAATATATTATTCAATAGAATATAAATTTTATAATTTTGGATATTAGGATACTCACAAAAATGAATTTTTAATAAAAAAAATAATCTAATTACAAATCAATCTGAAATAAATTGTTAAAAAAAGAAAATTATCTAAATCTAAATTTTGACATCCTTAATTAAGGGTTGAGATTTTAACTTTTCATTTGCAAACGAGGGTAAGTAATTAATCACACGATACATCAATCTAATATGAAAATTTAGAAGATTATGTTTAGAGATAAAATAAATTTGATCTGATTTAGTGGTGATTTGATCTATTTTATTGTTTAAAAGATCAAGTGATTTGACCTATAGATCATAAGAATTGAATTAATTACTAATTCATGAACTAATAGAATCTTGATTATCCTATTCGAATTATGTAAGATGAAAATTTGGAAAAAAAATAAGAATCATAAAATATATTTGAAAATAGTTTAAAATATATATAATTCGAAAATCATCACCAAATCAGTTGAGATGGCCGAGTTGGTCTAAGGCGCCAGATTAAGGTTCTGGTCCGAAAGGGCGTGGGTTCAAATCCCACTCTCAACAGTTCATTTATGCTATATTTTTATTTTTTTAATGGTTGCCTTTTCACACATGTTTTGCGTTTTGCCTGGTTCATCATTCATTCCATTGCCATCTCTCGTCCATACGAGTATCCGTAGAAATACATAACCCTTTTGAGACCATTTTTCATAACTTTCATCAATTTCTCATTGCTTGTCATGGAAAGATGTTAAACTGGCACGATATGGGTCGGGAATTACATCCTGAATGCAGCGATTGTATTAGTATAATTTGGGAGATTTAACGACATGATTCAGACACTAACCGCCATGCAAGGTTGAAATAAAAACCACCACATCCTTATCTTCAAGTGTTGTACTGAGTTGGCCACTAAGTTCCCAGTGACTGTCACTCACAAGGACTAGAACACCAGGTCTACTACAAGAGACAAATGAGCCCAATAAATCAAATAAAGTCAAAGCAAGTCATAAAGATGATAAAAAAAAAAGGTTCTTGTCATCAAACATCCTGATTCATAATTAATAAATCATCTAACTTTTGAAAATTATATCAGTTCATCGCAAGTAACCACAGATTTACGAAAACGACTGAAAAGATTGTTAGTGCACATTTTTATTCAATATATGTGTTAGAAGAAAATTACAACTTACGCGTAATCTCTTAGGAAATTTAGATAAAATGTTATAATCACAAATTCTTCCTCCCAAGAATTATAGTAGAAATTGTAAATTAGAGAAAAATCACTTTCGTTGTCAAAAGATAACCAGAGAAAAATGGAAAATTGTTACAACCACACTCTCAGTAATTTTCTCACACACCCAAAAGACAAGAGCAATTACAAACTCAAGAGAATTTTCCCACAAAATTCTCATACAAGCTTTTCTCTATTTTTTGGATGATTATCAATGAAGAAATGAAACCATATTTATAGCCTTCAAGTTCTCATTTCATATGCCACATTTCTTCATTCAATAAAATTAGGCTACCTAATTTTCCTATTCTTTATTCAAACAAGATTAGGCACCTCAATCTTTGACAATATGGTAAGCCAACTTCCATGAATTTTCTTCTAAATTAAGCACCTCTTATTTTGACTAACAAAACTAATATTATTTTTAATCAATCATAACATAATCTCCTTTCATGAACATTTCGGGCCTTTCTTTAATCAAATCGGTACGAACCCAAGAGAGTAAATCTTTCATACTTGACTGAGAAGAACAAAATCACGTTCAATGCCCCAAAAAAGGGATAATATGTAAATCAATATCAGCTTGGTATATGATGCTACTTTTGGTAGTTTCATATTGGCCCAAAACATTGAGGCACAATGAAAAAGTGCTGTCGAACTTTAAAACTGATAGAGAGAGAACACAGATGTGAAGAGCTGAAACCAAAAAAAGAAAAAAGTAGCAGCTGCTTCACCTTTCTCACGATTAGAATAGTGTTGTCCAACTAATGTGAGCCATCCACAAAGAAAAAAAAAGGAGGGAAGAAGAAAGTCTCTGGCGCCGAAAGAAAAGGAAGAAAAGAAAAAAAAAGTCAAAAATCTCTCCGTGTAATCCGGAGAGAAGGATGAAGTTTTTGGCTATATAAAGCCTTAGCTTCAATCTCAAACAGATCAGAAGCGAAGAAAACAAAAAGAGAGTGAGAGAGTTTCAGAAATTTTGATATAGAAATTAAGAGAGCGATTTGGCAAGCTTTATCCACAAATCAAGATACATATTTGTTGTATTTTATGGTAGATCCACCCGGCCTGAAGGATCTCATCTTATTATAAGTGGAAGTTGTTAAGTGGCTTACGGTCCTGGTTTATTCTTTCATTTTGAAAGGTTTTTCCACGCTAAAATCTCATTATTTTTATTCTATTTTGATTCTGGAAATTATCCTGGGTATGCGAAATTTATCTTTTTAAAACCATCCATTTTTCCCAACAAAGTGGTATCAGAGTCAAGTTATTTTTAGTAAGAGACTGTACACATATACAGTACTATTCATATATACTGTATTGTACTATTCACGGATACTATTCACGGGTACTATTCATTGTTAGAAAAGTATCAAGTTCGGCGAAACCCGTGATTGTATTTATCCAAATGGAGGAAAGCACAGTAATATGATAAAATTAACCGCATTTAATTATGCAATTTGAAGTCAAGATGGAGGATCTTTATACATTAAAGATCTACGGAAGCCAATTATAATCGCCGAAGGAGAAAGAAGCAACCGATGCAGACATTGAACGGGTCGCTCAACCGAAAAGTGCCGCTTTCAAATCGACAATGGATCGACAAAAGCATTTTTTCAAAAATTTTGCTAATGAACGACGCTTATGTTATTTGGCAAAAGTCGAGAAAATGTATGCGAGGACAACCGCATTTAATAAAGCAACTGACAAGTGCGACGATTAGTCAATTTGAAGTATAAAGATAAAGGCCAGGACGTAACATACGAGCGGAGTTTAAGGCGTTGTAGATCAACTCAACTCTACGGCGAAGATCGTAGAAGACGAAGCTACAAGCGTCATGTTGATGTTGAGTTCTCTACCAAAAGTTGGGATACTTAGTCAGGTCGCTTAGCAACTCGGCTCGACGGTAAGTTTACCATGGATATGGTAAAGACGTATCGCAATGTTAAACGAAGAAAGTATCGACGAAAAGATGAAGGCTATACTCCTGGACATCAAGCGCTTGTCATGCGAAACAAGGCAAGCAAGAATGGCGAAGTAAAAGTAAAAATCCCCAGTAACCAAAGTCAACAAAGAGATCACGGTCGAAGTCTAGATCAAGGTATGGCCATACTGTTGTCATCATTACATGTAAGTCTGGACACTTCATTCGAGAATGTAAGGTTAAAGGCGGAACAATCCGTAAATCAGAAGCGTAAACCCAACAAATGACACCACAATCACATCGTTAAGTTGTCATCGCTCGAGATGTCGATTATGTCAATCTTGCAGACGCCAAGACACTACTGGGTAGTTGACCAGCTGACTATCATGTCACCCTCGACGGAATTTCTTCAACCTACACTCAAGGTGATTTTGGACGTGTGAGGACGGGAAATGATGATGCATCAAAATTGTCGGCATTGGAAATATTTATCTGAGACTAATCTCGATGCAGACATACTTCGAAAGACGAGGTATGTTCTCGATATCCTCAATTTAATCTCTTAGGTATGCAGATGATGATGATGGATAACAATAATTATTTTGGTGGAGGAAAGTGGAAGCTCACCAAAGGCAATGCGTAATAAAGCTAAAGGCAAGAAAGATACATCACTCTACATCACGAAACCTGCAGAGGGAGAAGTAAATGCCACAAGGAAAGAAGTTTCTACCGAAGCTACGGCATAGCGACTCGGCCACACGAGTGAAAAGGTCTAATTCTTTCCAAAACGTAGGTCTTGCCGGGAATGAAAGGTACCCTCGCAAACCAGGTTGTGATCAGACATGGGAAAACAACATGAGTTGCATTTCGTAGTCTCACACCATCTGTGAAGGAAAATATTCTAGATTTAATACACACAGGATGCCTCGTACAACGAGTTGTAAGTCATTGTGAGTGCTCATTTTATTTTGCGGACCTTTATTGATGACCATTCAAGAAAAGTACGGACTTTTGCTTTGAAAACCAAAGATCGTTGGCACGGTTTTCAGCCAGTTCCATGTGAAAATGAGCAGAGAAACCGCGTACGTCCGAAGGTGTACGTGCAGATAATGGTGGTGAGTATCGTGGACCATTCACGAAAGTACCTGCAGTTTTGGCATCGAGTCGGAAAAATCGGTGCATCAAAGACACCTCAACACAATCGGTCGTAGAGAATGAACGTAACTATCCGGTGGAAAGAGTCGTATGTACGCTCAAATGAAAAACTACCAAACACCTTTTGTGGGAGGCAATGCGGACGGCCAGCTGATTTAATCAACCTTTCTCCATCGGGCCACCGACCATGACGTACCTAAAGAGTTTGGACGAGAGACGTTTCTTACAAACACTTGAAAGTATTCGGTCAGTAGAGCATTTGCTCACATCCCAAGAGATGAAAGCGGTCCAAGTCGATGGAAAAGCGAAACAATGTATCTTTACAGATACGCCCATGAAGAATTTGGCTGCTTTGGGATCCTATTAACAAAAGGATTGTCGAAGCGCAGACGTGGTATTTCTCGAAGACCCGAACAATCGAGGACTTCGAGAAATCCGAGAAACCACAAATGATGAAATTCCACTCAATGGACCCGCTACTCCACCAATAAATCCTAATGACGGGAGTCACACCGTACACCGATGATGTCAATCCACCAAATTGGCGTCGAACTGTAACAAGTCTCTCGAACAAGTCCAACCGTAAGAGACATAGCGAGATCTACCCGAGTACGACAACCTAGTCGTATATATTCTCCTAACGAGTATGTGATGCTCACCGAGGAGAACTGAGACTTATGACGAAGAACTATCACCGATCAACATAAGACCGAGTGGCTTAAAGCCGTGCAGAAGAAATGAAATCTCTCGTACGAGAACCACACATTTGACCATTTGGAAACTACCACACGTGGAAGAAAAGCTCTCAAGAACAAGTGGGTGTACGAATCAAAAGTGAAGAAGGGGGCCGCAACCACGCCATAAAGCAAGATTGGTTGTGAAAGGATTCGAGCATAAGAAAGGCGTTGACTTCGATGAAATATTCTCACCAAGTGGTTAAAATGTCTTCAATCCGAGTTGTTCTTGGTTTGGGTACTAGTCTTAATCTGTGGTTGAACAACTTGATGTAAAGACCGCATTCTTACATGGTGATCTTGATGAAGAAATCTATATGGAGCAGCCCAGGTTTCCAAGTCAAAAGCAAAGAAACGTTGGTATGCGTTAGACTAAAGAAAAGCTTGTATGGTCTGAAGCAAGCACCAAGGCGTTGGTACAAAAAGTTCGACTCATTCACGGAGAAAAATGAATACAAGAACGACGGCCGGACATCAGCTGCTCTTCATCAAGAAATCTTCGATGGTGATTTTATTATTCTTTTGCTTTACGTTGATGATATGTTAATTGGTGTGGGTCAAAATATTGACAAGATTAACAAGTTAAAGAAGGAGTTGAGCAAGTCCTTTGCAATGAAGGACTTAGGACATTCCAAAGCATTCTTGGCATGACGATTACCCGCACAGTGCAAAACAAAAGATCTCGCTTTCCCAAAATGGTATGTTGAAAAAGTTCTTGAAAGATTCAACATACGAAAAGCTAAAATCATAGTTGTCCACTTGCGAAGCCACTTCAAACTTAACGCTCAATGTCCTCGAGTCGGTGAGGATAAATCGTAGAGATGAGCAGCGTCCTTATGCATCGGCAAGCTGGTAGTCTAATGCACGCTATGGTATGTACTAGACTGCATATGCACACGCCGTCATGGAAATGAGCCGATTCTTATCAAATCCTGGAAAGTGAACATCATGTACCGGCTAAATGGATACTCAGGTATCTCGCAGAACCTCCAGGTCATTGTTTATGCTTTGGTAATAATAAACCCGTATTAGAAGGATATACGATTCAGATATGGTGACATAGATAACGAGGAAATCTATATCCTGCACCCTACAACATTCTATGAGTCATATACGGCAATCACGATTTACAAAGTGTATTGCTTTAAGTACCACGTATGCGAGTACATTGCAATCAAGGTTGTAAGAGATCCTGTGGATGAAAAAGTTCCTACAAGAATTGCATCGTAACCAAGAAAATTAGGTTCTTTATTGCGATAGTCGAGTCGCAATTCATCTTAGCAAGAACCCAACCTTCCACTCAAGGTCCAAACACATTGACGTAAGGTATCATTGGATTCGTGATGTGTTGGAACATAAACTACTGAAAGTTGAAAAGGTTCATACCAATGATAACGGGGCAGATATGATGACAAAGACCGTGACTAGAGAAAAACTTGTTATCTGTAGAAAGATTGCAGGTATGGAAGAGCCATGTCCCAACAAACTTTAAAACTGATAGAGAGAGAACATAGATGTGAAGAGGTGAAACCAAAAAAAGAAAAAAGTAGCAGCTGCTTCACCTTTCTCACGATTAGAATAGGACACCAATTTCTTTGAGATTCAAGCTGCTGAAAGAAAAATGTCCAGCAGCTACTGAAGTTGATAATAGAGAGGCCGACTGAAGCAGAGAATAGATTTGAGTGAAATTCAGCGATAAAAAATTGCTGTGGATTTTTTTTCATAATATTTGATTTAATAATAAGTTTGTTAATTTATCTTATTATATATTATCATTAAATTAGAGTGATTTATTTTGCAGATGTATTTAGGTTTTCTTAATATATTTTATAAAACTCTTTGAATATCAGTGTTTGTATCACTATTTAATTATTAGTGGATTTTTTTCAGTATATCATCGTCAGTGTAGTAGATTTTCACGTTGAAACACTTAAATCATTGTGTCTTATCTACTTTCTTAAAACTTATTATTTTACTGTTACCCACTATTATATATTTTTACAACCAAAATTGGACCCAAAATTCGTTTACTTAATTATTAATTTATAACATTATAAGTTGTTAGTACCTTTTCTTCACCATTATGTGGTTCAACTTTAACATTATGAATATTTACAGAGTTCCATAGAAGCTCTGACCCGCCTCTGCAAGATAAATACAACCAAAGTAAGATCTAATGGACACATAGACAATATACCGAATATGAGAATATGACCAATTCAAGCAAAAAATAGTGGAGAAAATACAACAGCTCTAGCACAGCAGTTTTGCAGCCTGCTAATAAAGGATAATGAAATGTTGCACATCTTTACTATTTTTTACTCCATAAAAAATATAAAAGTTTCAATAAACAGAGGAAGATTCAAGGTAAGAGAGGCCATAGCCTCTTTACCATTTGAATAACAATCTAAGGAACCATCTGCACACTAACAGAAAAAATAGTTCATCTATTTATGACACAACCAGTAGAGGCATGTTGTTGTGTTATCAAACCTTGTAAGCAACATTCAACAGAACCACCTCTCCTTGTGACACCTAGTCATTACTAGATATAAATCAAGCATTTGTGTACGTTATGGGGTTTAATTACTACGGTATTCTCAACTTCTTCCTTTCCCTTATTATTTTCTTCTGTTCTCTCTCATTCTTAACTGAACTAAACAAAGTGTAAGAAGCGACAACTTTGTTTATGGGACGGGGAAAGTTATGTTAATCTTCCTCTAAAACCATGAATAGTTATCAAGTATACCATGTACATGTTACAGTGACTCAGTGTCCGCCTACATACTGTCAATCGCGCATATGAAGACATTGTTCGCACTACAACCATAAAAAAATCAATTAAAAGAAATTATATTACCAGAAAATTTTCATATACCGAAACAAAATAAAACTTTTAGAGCTAAAAAACATAAGGTTGATTTCCCGGTGTCAGAATTTATTAGCAAATTATAGAAGTTCAAACATCAAACTGGTGAGGATAAATAGCAAGACCCAGAAAGCTAAAAAAAAAGATAAGAAAAAGTCAAGAATTACCCAAATTCAAGAGTCAATTGTGTTAAAATATTGTATTTCTCTGATAATTATCATGTTAAAATATTATATTTCTCTGATAATTATCAGTATATTTCATTATTATTTCTGTTCTGTTTTTAGAAGAGATTACAATATATGTATATAAGGAAAACGAAAATTAAACAATAACCATAAAACCTGCACATCCAGGTTTTATGACTCCACTAATATTATTGTTTGCTCAATGTTTTACTCCATTGAGCATTTGTGTCTGCCACTGTTATAGCACACACCAACACTTCTCAAGTTGGTGCATATATGTCTCTTATGCCCAACTTGTCAAGTGAGTTGTAGAAGTTCCTTGCAGACACAAATTTTGTGAGTATATCAGCCAATTGATCTTCTGATTTAACAAATGGAAGCTTAATAATCTTTTCTTCAAGATTCTGTTTGATGAAGTTCCGATCCACTTCAACGTGCTTCGTGCGATCATGTTGAACTGGATTGTGAGATATGTCAATGGCTGCTTTGTTATCACAAAATAAGTTTATTTCAGAGTTAGGAGCAACACCAATCTCAGTAAGAAGTTTTTCAACCAAAGGAGCTCACATATTCCCTTGACCATTCCTCGAAATTCAGCTTCAGCACTGGATAAGGCAACTACATTTTGCTTCTTGCTTCTCCATGTGACAAGATTGCCCCCCACGAAAGTAAAGTACCCAAGAAGAGATTTCCTATCCTTCATATTCCCCGCCCAAATTAATCAGATATCCAAGGACTACCAATTGACCATTCTTTGAAAACATAAGTCCTTTCCCAGGGAGGATTTTAAGTAACGAAGTATTCGCACGACCGCATCCATATGGTCTTCACTGGGGCAAGGTACGAATCGACTCACGACACTCATAGCATAAGCAATATCAGGTCGAGTATGAGATAAATATATGAGTTTACCTACTAACCGTTGATATCTCTGTTTATCTGCTACTTGGTCCACATATTCTCCGAGTTTATGATTTTGAACCATTGGAATATCGACAGGTTTACAATCTAGTAGTCTTGCCTCTGCTAGTAGGTCCAGAGTATATTTCCTTTGGGAAAAACATATGCCTTGTTTTGATATTGTTATCTCAATACCTAAGAAGTATTTGAGCCCTCCTAAGTTCTTCATTTCAAACTCATTTGACAGTTGTTCTTGAAGCTTAGAGATTTGTTATTTATCATCCCCTATAATGATCATGTCGTCTACATAGACTATAAGGGCTGTTATCTTCCCTAATCGATGTTTTAGGAAAAGAGTATGATCAGAGTTGCTTTGTTGGAACCCATATTTCTTCATTGCTGAACTCAACCTACCAAACCACGCTCGAGGTGATTGTTTTAGTCCATACAATGCTCGTTGTAATCTACATGCAGTTTTTTTTCTTGATGTAACAGTATATCCTGGTGGGATATCCATATAAATCTCTTCTTCAAGGTCACCATGAAGGAAGGCATTCTTCACGTCAAGTTGGTGCAATGGACAATCTAAATTTGCTGCAAGAGATAACAAAACTCTCACAGTTTTTAGTTTAGCCACAGGTGAGAAGGTTTCTTGATAATCTATCCCATGTTTCTGTGTATATCCTTTTGCTATAACCCTCGCCTTGTAATGATCAACTAACCCATCTGCTTTATACTTAATGGAGAAAATCCACTTGCATCCTACCATCTTCCTCCCTTGAGGCAACTTGCTTAACACCCATGTGTTATTCTTCTGCAGTGCCTCAAATTCCCCTTTTATAGCTTGAGCCCATTTTGGATCAGATAAGGTTTCTTCAATGCTACTCGGAATTTGACACGAGGAGAGTGTTTGTGCAAATGCCCTGATAGGTTCTGATAACCTTTGAGTAGATACATAATTTGCTATTGGATACTTGGGTTGTCGTTCTTCTCTTTCTGGGGAGTATCTATTTGGAGGTTTACCTCGATTGTGTCTGAAAGGTAAAACATAACCAACAGATGTATCTATAGCATTAGTCTGTAAAGGTGTGATAGGATAGCTTATCTCTGGAGTGTTCTCAACAGGAGGATCATTGGGTACTAGAGAATGGAGGGGTACATCAACCACTTCATCTTCTGGAGATTCAATTACTACTTCAGCTTCAGTTCTTGGAAGTTCAAGCTCGAGTCTAGATACGGGCTCCTCCATATTATTGGCACGATCCGAGTATGTTGGACTCGTGTATAATATTTCAACATCAAGCCAATTTCGTTCTTCATCATAACTCTCCTCCTGAAGAGTGTAATTGGATACTGATGATGGGAAAAAACATTCTGATTCGAGGAAAGTGACATCCATGGTAGTATAGTTTCTTTTAGTAATTGGATCATAACATCGGTACCCCTTTTTTTGTACACCATACCCCAAGAATACACATCGGACAACACATGGATCCAACTTAGTTCGTTGATTTTTATGGAGGTGGACAAAAGCAACACATCCAAAAATTCGGGGCGGAAGCATCAAAATAGTAGGCAAAGGAAGATGATCAGATAACACCTTTAATGGAGTCTGAAATTGTAAGGTCTTTGTGGGCATTCGATTCAGTAGATACACAGCTGTAGTAACAGCATCACTCCAGTATTTATTAGGCATATGTGCACCGATTAGTAAGGCCCGAGCCGTTTCTAAAATATGTCGATTTTTTCTCTCCGTAGTCCCATTCTGTTGTGGGGTTTGTGAACATGAGGTTTCATGGAGAATACCATGGTTGTCAAAGTATGTCCGGAATTGTTGATTAACATACTCCCCTCCATTATCAGACCTAAGTATCTTAATTTTTTCAGAAAATTGTGTCTAAACCATGGTGTGAAACATGTGAAATGTAGCAAATACTTCATCTTTATGTTTGATAAGGTAAAGCCATGTCATTCGTGTACAATCATCAACAAAAATAACAAACCAACGATGACCCGATGACGTAATGACCGGGGAAGGTCCCCAAACATCAGAATGTACCAAAGTAAAAGGAGCCACACTTTTATTCATGCTCATAGGATAAGACGCCCTATGACTTTTTGCTAGGATACAAGTATCACATTTGAAATATGAATGTGTGATATTTGAAAATAAACTGGGGAGTAGGTGCTTTAAATACCCGAATGATGGATGCCCAAATCTACGATGACATAGCCAAATCTGTCGTTCCTTGTTACCAACAGTATGTTGCATGTGATTGGCTCTTCCTGAACTGAGGTCATCCACATAATATAGCCCTCATCTCCTAGTACCACGCCCAATGATCTCCTTGGTGAGAATATCCTGTAGAAGGCAAAAAGTAGAATACATCAATACTACACAGTTAAGGTCTGAAGTGACCTGACTTACAGACATTAGTCGGTTTGACAGAGAGGGTACAAGCAAAGTATTAGATAATGATAATGAAGGAGATAAGGTCATTGTTCCAGCTCCTGTAACTGGATAAGTGACCCCATTTGCATTGGCAACACGACTTCGTCTTGGCTGGGTTGTATTGGAGAGATCGTTTGGGTCAAATGTCATGTGATCTGTAGCTCCAGAGTCCAGAATCCACTCATCTTTCTCATTACGAGTAGAGATGTGAAATACTTTACTTGAAATACCTGGATCCTGGGAAGATTCGGCCTGAGAAGTAAGGGATAGTGAGGCATTATTGGTAGCCACCGCTGCTCGCCCAGTGGTGTCCCGTTTCTTCCGTGCTTGAAGATCATTCCACCATTCTGGATACCCATGTAGTTTGAAGCAGTTTTCACGGGTGTGTTTGGAGTTTCCGCAATGGCCACATTTTATGTCAAGAGATGGTGGATTTCCCGTGGATTTCTTGCTACCCAAGGAAGGTCCTGTCTTTGGTGGTATTAGATTATGGTGTCCCTTGACCCCTTTAAAAGTCATAATTGCTCCGGGTGTCGTATTGACACCTGTGATCATCACGGTCTACCTGACCTCTTTTCTACGGACGAATCCATATGCTTGTTCCACCGTAGGGAATGGTTTTATCTGAAGCACATCACTTCTAGTTTTATCCAATCTATCATCAAGTCCATCGAGGAAGGTATACACTCGATCTTCCTGTACAATGGAGTTGTATTTTTGTATATCACTCGCACACTCCATTGGATTAGGACGACGGAAATCAATTTCACGCCACAACCCTTGAAGGTTATTGTAGTATTTTTCAATGGATCCACCCGCTTGCTTCGTACGAGTAACTTGACGGCGAAGATCATATACTTGAGACGTGTCTGTCCCATCATAGTAAGTGGTAGCAACCGAATCCCAAACCTGTTTCGCAGTTGGGAATCGGATAAAGTTTGCAATCAAGGAGGGGTCCATCGAATTGATCAACCATCCTTTGACAATGGCATTTTCAGTACGCCATCTCCTAAATGAGGGGTCGGTTTCAACAGGTTGAGGAAGATCCCCATTAATATATCCCAGTTTATCTTTGCCAGAGATATACATCTCCACCACCTGGGACCACAAGGCATAGTTGGATCCTCCCAACTTGATACTAATGGGAGCAGTCGACGCTTCAGTTGGCGGAGGTTGTGAGCTGATCTGAGCTCTAGTTAGAACTTTCGTCATTTTCGCCGTCAAATCTTCCAACACGAAATTGGTAGTTAAATCTCTAGATTCTGCCATGAAATCTAAAAAAAAATTCTTTCTGTTTTTCCTTTTTTTTTACAATTCGTACACTATATAAAGAAAAAACCGTAACCCTAAATCATTTCCCTTTCCATTTCATGCAGCCCTCTTCGTAACCCTAAATCCCTTCTTCTTCATCCGCCGCGCAACCCTCTGCGCTTTCTTCACGCTGCCCTCTGCGGCGCCTCTCTTCTTCTGATGGAAGAGCCCTAGCCGACTACAAGCATCTAGCCGGAGTCAGCCCTCTACCTGGTCCTCCATGTGAAGCGGCGCCCTTCTTCTGCTTTGCACCAGCCCCAACGAGTAAGCGACGGCTCCAACGAGCAGCTTAGATCAGTATGGCTCCCTGAAGGGTTCTATTGAGTTTGCGATGACAGAACTGACGCTGAGCAGAAATGGCGACTCTGAATACTAGATGGTTTGAACCTCTGTTGTTGTTTTGAACCTCTGTTGTTGTTTGAACCTCTGTTGTTGTTTTGCTTGTTTTTTTTTCAGTATTGCAACTGATCGGTTGCAGCAATAAGAAATCAGAAACCAGAAACAACTTCGGAGAACATAACTCAAAAAACGAAAAAATGCAGCTACAATCAGTAGCCACACCAGAAATCAGAATTCAGAAATCAGCAAATCAGCAAATCTGCAAATTTGCAAATCAGCAATCAAAAAATGGTAGTTTCATCATAAATCAGCAGGTAGTTCATTAGTTAGCAATATCCTGCTTTGATACCATGTCAAAATATTGTATTTCTCTGATAATTATCAGTATATTTCATTATTATTTCTGTTCTATTTTTACAAGAATTTACAATATATGTATATAAGGAAAACGAAAATTAAACAATAACCATAAAACCTGTATATCCAGATTTTATGAGTTCACTAATATTATTGTCTGCTCAATGTTTTACTCCATTGAACATTTATGTCTGAAAATATTAAATTACACACCATCATATTTGATAAGATATCAAAACCCAAAGTGCAGAGACAGGTAGCTAGAGAGAGCAGGAAGCAAATGTCATAACTTTTTCCTCGGTGGAACAACTGCAGTACGTAAAATCTTATTTCCAGCAAAGCCTATTGCCTGTAGAGTGTAGACGTATGCTTCAGCCTTCAAGTGGGTTAAGTCCAGTAATTTTTATCACAATATTTGGCCTCCCCGCCTATGTGTCGCGTCAAGACTCATATATATAGATATAGAGTGGAGGATAACAATGGTATAATTTTTATATAAAATAGATTTATTTTATTTTATTATTCTTAAATCAAATATTATAAATTATATTTTATTAAAAATAATTATATTTAGTTTCATAATTATTAAAAATAAATATTTTAATTTCATAATTATTTAAAATTATGTATTTTAGTGGTGCTTCTTATATTAAAGAATCTTATTTTCATAAATTAGAGAATTAAATTTACCCAAATACACTTAGTTTAAATAATAATAAGATTACTAAAATTAATATATAGAGATCAGATGTTAAGTTATAGTTATACTACTATTATTTAATTTAAATATTTTAATCTCATGATTATTGTATTAGTCACCTAAAGATCCTATAATTTATCAAATTGAATACTTTAATCCAATTTTTAAGTTTCACGCATATAATTGTGTTATTTATGAAATTATGCATTAAATGTCATCAATTTTATATTTTTGATAGCCTATGAGTAGTTATTTTAATAAATTATAAGACTAAAAACACGTATTTTTCATGAATAACAAGATTAGTAATACCTAATGTATAAAATTATAGAATTAAAGTGTTTATTTTAAAAAATTATAGAATTAAAGTATTTATTTTGAAAAATTATGAGATCTTTAATACCTAACCCAATAATTATAAGATTAAACTGCTTATCTGTTAATAATTATAGGACTTTCACGATCCTTTTCTATATCCTTGAGTGTATGCATGTTTAATTACATATACTTCTTTTTAGATTTTTTGAAATATCAAAAAGATCACATAAATTTGAAAAATAAAACTATACCGATTATTGCTATTAACTTTTAAGTAAGTTATTTAAAAAAATTAATAAAATTAATAAAATTAAAAGAATAATATTGTAATAAAATAATAATAAAAGAGTATAATTATCTATTTTTTTAAAATTAAATAATTTTTATAATTTAAAAAAAATGAGGATTTTATGATAATTTTTCATATATACATAAAAGAAAAATAAACAATCAAATAATTTGGGAAATATCGTAAAGCTATTAGCAAAAAAATAACATAAATAAAAGGGCAAATGAGTCAATTCTTTGAGTTTGGCACTATCTTCCAGATAAACATGATTCGATCCGCTTCAAATTTTACAAAATTTAAATAAATTTAATTGAATTATTCATATATATCAAATAAGATTCAAACTATTAAAATAAGTATAATTTATTTCGATTAGAACCATTTATAATATGATCCCTAAAATAGGTTCATTACTTTATAGGTATCTTAGTTCATGGATTAGTATCATAAATATCTTATGTTATTAAAATATTCCATTTTAATACCTTAATTTAAGTTTTGTTATACTTTTTATTATTTTTGAATAATAATCAATTTTTTGTTTTTTCAAAATATTTTTTAAACTTTTAGTAAATAATTTTCATTTTTTCTTTTTGAAAACTAATAGAAAGGAAAAAAATTTAAAAAATAAAAGAAAATAAATTGTTATTTTTTATAAACTCTTTTTTTTAAAGCATTATTAATATAAATATTTTAAGCTAATCAGGTATAAAAATATTTTTATTACTTATTTTTTTAAAATATTTTTATCATATTCTAATAAAAGTATTAAAATGTTATGATTATTTTGTACTTATAAGTTAAATATTTTTATTTGTTTTGTAACTTTTATTAAAAAGTGTTACCCAACCTCTATGAAAATAATAAAAATCTTTCATTAAAAGACTAAAAAATTATTTTAATTTTTTTTTGTTATTATTCAAAAAGAATAGAAAGAATATTAATACATAAATTTAGATACTAAAAGTAACTTTTTTAATAACACATAACATTTAAGATATTGATACATTAATGAGTTATTGGGTTATTATAAGGTACTAATTTTAATTAAAATATATTAAAATAATTTTATATAATAACTTATTAATTTTTGATATATTATTGATCTCTTTTATCTTAGTCGGAAACATAATTATTCTTAATAATAATAATATTTTTCTTATTTATCTAATCTAAATCTTAATTAAAATAATTAAAAAAAATGCTACGTTAACTAAAAAAAATTGAAATTGCTAGATTAACAAAGAAAAGAAATTGAAAAAATGGCTGTACTTAGGTGTCTATATTAAAAAGTAATAGATTTAAGATTTTATATATTATTATATTTATAAAACATATATTATAAATATAATAGTATAAATTATTTGATTTAAATTAAATATTTAAATTTTGTATAAAATAGGTTGAAACGAATTAGATAGTAAATCGATGATTTAGGATGCAATTGAATATATAGCTTTATTCAATTAATATATTAGTTATGTAATTATTAAAATAATTTCATTTAGTAATGTAATTTTATATATAGTTTAAATTAATCTTATTTTTTTAAATAATATTTTTATAAGAATAAGATTGATTTTTTTAATTTAAAAAAGATAAATTTTCAAAAGGCTTACATGAGTTCAAAGAATAATGAATTATACTTCTTACCCCACGTTTGGTTGGAGGGAATGGAATGTAATGGAATCAGAATCGATTCCTTCCATTTTGTGTGTTTGGTTGGACGGAATGGAGGATGGAATGGAATCAGAATTCCTTCTCCCCACCTTGGTAATCACAATTCCATTCCCATCTAAACTTTTTTTTCCAATTTTACCCTCACTTAAAATATAACCTTAAACTCAAATCCCAAATTCTCAAACCCAAAATTCCAAAACCCTAAACCCTAATTCCAAAATTTCCAAACACTAAACCGTATATCCCTAAAGGCCAAATGCTTACACCCTAAACCTTAAAACATAAGTCCCAAAATCCAAAACTCTAAAACCCTAAAACATAAATCCCAAAACCCTAAACCCCAAATTTCAAATCATAAAGCCCTAAACCCTAAATCCCTAAACCCTAAACCTTAAACCCTAAAACCCTAAATCCCAAATCCCCAAATCCCCAAATCCCTAAACCCAAAATTCTTAAACCCTAAACCTTAAAACATAAATCCCAAAACCCTAAACCCCAAATTCCAAACCCCAAATCCCTAAATCCCTAAATCCCTAAACCACTAAACCTTAAAACATAAATCCCAAAACCCAAAACCCAAAACCCCAAATTCCAAATCCTAAAACCCTAAACCCCAAATCCAAAATTCTAAAACCACTAAATCATTTTTAGGAAAATAATAATTTTAACCCTAAACCTTAACCTACAAATATAACCCCAAATCCTAAATCCCTAAACCCTAACAAATCCCACATCCCAAACCTCAAGACCCTAAACCCTATTTAAAAAATAATAATTTTAATAATATATTTCTTTTTAATTAAGTAATAATTATTTAGAAAAATAATGATTTCAATAATGTATTTTGTTTGACGAAAAAATAGTAATTAAATAACACTATTTGACTTTACAAAGACGTGTAGGGGTATTAAGGTCATTTACGCCTTTTTCATTCCATTCCAGGTGAAACCAAACACCGTAATCACTAATTCGAAACGATTCCAGTGGTCGAACCAAACAAAATTGTTTCCTTTCCATTCCATTCCATTCCCATTCCGATTCCGATTCCGATTCCATTCCACGAACCAAACGCCATCTTAGTCTTCTTCCCGATGGTGACTAATTTGTAGAAAAATATTGAACCCTAAGATGCATAAAATCTCCCTAAAAGTTTCATAGTTTTACGGTAGTTTTAACAAAATTTTAATTTAATAATATTATATCAATGACTCTATCTACTATTATAATTTTTGATATTAATTTAAGTTTGATTAACTTATTAAAAGTATAATGAAAGGGTCAGCTCCAAGACCAAAACTCTTTCATTAGCCTTAGCCTCAGCCTCAGCCTCAGCCTCAGCCTCAATCTCTGGATCCTACTCCACAAGGAATCTGCTAAAGAAACTTGATTTATACGTTGAACGTTTGGTCACCCGGGCCTACTCCATTAAGAGTGAAAATTATGTACGATTAAGGTTGGTGGCGGCTCAGCGAGAGAGGGTTTAAGTTTGGGCTCGGTGCTTGGAGAAAGCTATCTTATTTCCGTCTGTTTCTCTATTTTTGAAGATTTGTTGAGGCCGTGGAGGCTTATAAGAAATGGGTTAGGGAGAACAAGGACTATGTGCATTCCTTGGAGTTACTAGCTAATGTGAGCTTTCTGAAGTTTTTCCAAATTCATTACTTTATTTGAATCTTATTAACCATAAATAGTTTTGGGAATATTTGGAGGTTCTTATTGTTCGTTGGTTGTTTCTAGTGCTTGATAGCGTCTGCTTTCGCCGCTTTTACCATCTGCAGGAACTCATGAGTGGTGAAAATTTGATGAACATAAGAGAGGAAAAATATTCTCAAATAGTGTATTATGGGTTAGAATTTTAACATCATTTACTCACGTGGCTTATGGTAATAGGAAAACCTATTTACTAATCGTGGTTCCTGGAGCTGAACTGTATGTCTAGCAGCTTGATCAACATATTGTTTCCTTATTTGTTTTATAATTATGTTCTGTTTAATTTTCTCAACCATCTGGTTTTCTTAGTTTTTGCCATGCTTGTCAATATCATCAGCGGAAACTCCGAAGGGAAAAGGAAAAGGATATTAACTGTTTTGGATAGTAATGGAATTGAAAGAAACCGTCAGTAATAATATATGGCCAGGGTGGTAATTGGCCATTTTTGATATCTATTTCTACATGGTTTCTGTTTTGTTTCATGCTTATTCTTTATGGAAACATCAGTTCTGTTCATGTGTAATTGTATTTATATATATCATTGTTCATAGTTATTTTTCTGCTTTCCGTCTGAGAATTTAATTGATCATCCTTGATGATTCTGAATTGAAAATCCTTGGGTGAGGAAAATTGGAAAAGCATATCTGTTATGAATATTGTTATCTGAATTTTGACAATATTCTGCTGGGATTGACATGGCTTCTTCCTGAAAGATTCTCTGATTCAGAGATAGGACCGGAAGCAGGTTTTGTGAAAGTTTGGTAACATTTGGCTGCTTCTCTTGCTTGCTTAAAAAAATTGATACGGCTTTGTCTCTAATTTTAATATGAAAGCTGCTTTTCCCATCTGGTCAAATAATTGTATTATGTATTTAGCAGAAAACCGAGGAAAGTAACCAGGGGCAATGAGCTTATGTTTTTTCCTCCAAACCCCACTCACAAAAAAAAAAGAAGAAAAAAACTTTGTTTCTAAGTTTCATAGTTGTAGGATTTACAAGTTAGGTTAAAATTTATATGTTGGACTCTTGAGCACATACTTGCTCTTTGTAGTTTATTATATGAATTAGAATATCACATGTAAATCCTTTCATGTACTGAATTACTTACCTTATATTCTCTCACCAGTTCTTTTTTCATACTTTTTTGAATTTGTTCTCCTTTTGGTGCAGTGTAGAATTTCTGGACCTTCTTGTGATAGTTTTGCGATCTTTTGTAGTTATTGCTCTTTTTGGCATAATCACTGCTATCAATGAGCACATAATTGGCATGGTTCCTCCAAGAATATATACTGGCCCTGCTGAGCCTTCTAGTTTGCCATGTCCGTTGTGCATATCAGCACTGAAAGACCTAGAAACATTGGTTGAAGTTGCAACTCTTGGCAATGAGAAGAAATGGAATTTCATTTCTAATATGGAAGCTACCAATTAAAATATATTTGTTATTACTATCGGCTAGGAATTACTTTTGATTGACTTTCTTCTTTGGCCTCTTGTGGTGTAGAGTGTAGATTAGATTAGCTTTGTTCTGGAAAAGTGGATATAAGATGCTTTTGCATGGGGGAGAAACTGTAAATGATGAAAAGCAGGTTGATGCCTCAACTTCAGGACATGGTAGTGGCTTGCTCGAGCTTGAAGGGCATCAAGGTCCTGGTTACGAATTAGTGGTAATTTTGTAATTTATCTACTGTAGTGCTGCTTTACTTTGATTTTTAAAAGACACCTTGAGCTATTCTAGACAAACCAAAACAAACCAATTTATGCTCTCACTCTCTCTCAGTACCATTTTCTATGGTGGTAATTAGGCTGAATGAAAAAATGAAAAAAAGGGGTAAATCTGACCATCACCCTTTAGATCACTGCATGTTGTCATTACCAACTCCCCACTATTCTAACTCCATTGATTTGATAATGGCGGATGGGTTAGAAGAGTCACTATAATAGATGGTAATTTCTAGTAATGTTGCCTTTTATTTTCCTGCTGCTCCTCCCCTCAAAAGGCAAACACTGTCCACTTATTGACCGAAAAGTGTTTTCTGGGGGCTTTATTTGTTACTCAAGAAGTTTTATTTATCACAAGACCTCTCATATATGTCTTGTTAATTCAGAAGCGTGGGATTTGATCATGGGTTCCATGGTCTCTTTCTCTGGCTCTGGACTTCATTGGGACAGGCATTCTTTCACGAATCATGTCAAGGGATGGTAGAAACAAGCACTTAAGTCTTTCTTCCCTTGAAAAGCATGAGGTTAGGGTACTTATATTCTGATCTTGTTTAGTGCATTTGCATACTAGAGGCTTTTAATGAGAGGCAATCTGATGCCTTGAGAAGGATATCTCTTTTAGTGGTTTTCTTCCGGCATCACTGGAGCTAATGCTGAATGGGTTTGAATATGTTGATTGTTGAGTATGGTCCAGGTTAGAAGACGGAAGCTATTATGGGCACTGTACCTGATGAGAGATCCATTTTTTTAGCAAATATACTAGGTATTGATGAATCTAGAAGTTATTTCATGCATTTATAAAACATTTGTAGTAATATTCTTTAAGTATTAACGTGACTATGATAGTTGAAACTTTTAGGCAAAGACTTGAAAGAACTGAGAAGGTTTTGGAACCTTTACCTATAACTGGAACCCTTATAGGTACTTTCCGCCACCCCTTGCCTTTTATTTCTCAGTTTAATTGCTAATGTTTTGCGCGTACTTGTCTGATGCGCATTGAGGTATTAATATTGTATGTACAGGGAAAGTTGCTGATCTTATCATAGGAGCACAGACACGGTACACATATATGTGGAGCTCTTGAGGTGGTAAACCAATGATTGATTTGTTACATTTCTACACATATGCTAGTGTTGGAAAATTGTACATTTGGTAAAATATAGTTTCCACCATTCAGATTTTTTTCGGATATTGTTAACAAGTGTCAGATGGCTGGTCAAAGCTCGTACCACCTTCTCTACTTAACCCTTGTTGGAGGATTCAAAAAGAAAGAGTGGGTAGGAAATATGGCATTGTCTTAAATAAATTGTGGAGAAAATTTTGTTAGTGCTAGTATTCCCAGAATTGAAGTTAGCTATGAAAAAGCAATGACTTCAACATGTAAAGGGTTCAGACTAGAGCTTTTACTGGAACAAAGACAACAAGACTTGTCATATTGTCGTAACGGAAACTGGGTTGACTGTCTTTGTGTTTTATAAAACTCAATGAGTGGTTACAGTAATTTCTTTCTTGAGAGAACCGAAGAAGGTTGGGGGAAGGGTGGCAGTACTACCACACCACCAATGTTGGGGATTCTACTTCTACGACATTCTTGTTACTAGCCATTTCTAATCAATAAGGTTCTGAAAGTTTTTCATTTTTCTTGGTACAAATTTATTTCCAAGTGATATTGTGAATTTTCTTTGCACAAATTCTATGTGAAATTCTGAACCTGGATATGAGTTTTTAATAGTTTTCATGGTGAGTATAATTGTATTAAACTTATTGAATTAGTATAATTATTCTATACAATTTTTGTTTACAAATGTAGTTGTATAAAAATATTAATAAATAATTTATATTAAAATAATATTTAATTTATTTTAAGTAATTTTGTTACCTGTTAAAATAATTTCATTATAAAAATTTATTTTTAAATCTTTCTTACATTTAATTTTTAAATTTAAGATAAAATAAAAAATCTAGATATATAATTTTATAACTGAAATTTCAGACAGGTTAATTAAAATGTCTAACAATTTTTTTTTTATCTATATCTAATATTAGTATTAAATTTTTATATAATCATGTAATTTTTATTTTATCCTTAAATAATATCGGTATAAAAATTAGATAATTAAAATCTTCACGCCCTTATTGTTCAGTATTACTATTATGGAATGCGGATCGGTGGTTAATTTGTCACATCAAATTATTTTTATGAGATTGTGGATAACTTTATGTTTTTTTTTTTTAAATCGCGAATCTATGATTTTATGGGTTGTCTGTATATTTTGAATTAATATTTTGGGTTTTATGGTTGCTATAATAATTTATAATGTCGGTAATTTGTATTTTAATCATGATGCAGAAAAATATTTGATAAATAGTTAAAAAATTATACTATATAGTCAAATATTTATAATGAATTTAATCGTATAATATAACATTTTTTTATATAGATTTTTATTTTTAATTCTATTACCTTAGATTAAAAAGTAAAATTATATTGGTATAGCTGATGGTTTATAATGCTGACTGTATCTTAGAAAAAGATAAAGAAGAAAGAAAGAAAACAAATAAGTGAGTGTAAGAAGGTGTCGATTTTTGAAAGTTCACTTCTTCTTTTTTCTCTTCTCTTATAACTAAGCCTTTTCATTTTCTTGTTAATTTCGCCAATCTTTTCTTGCGCATCAAAAGCTTAATCACCTTCGCACTTTCACTTTATTTAAGGATCATTATTATTCCCTTTTTTTTAAAAAAAAAAATCTGACTGTCAAATAATTTATTATATAGATTTTATAAAAGTGACAAAAATAAAGGTAAAATGGAGTCAATGTACCTCATGAGTAGATAAGCAGCCTATGAACCCTGAATCAATTATTAGCGATGAACTCTACAACTTCTCAAAATTCATCAAAACACCAACCAAGTTTGTTGGTGATGGAGTAAAACGTTGGTTTTTTTTTTTTAAAAAAAAAAATTATATTATCTTTTAATAAATTTATAATTGAGTCTTTATTTAAAAATAAAGTTAATTTTAATACTCGTTTAAAAATATCCATGATACAAAACTTTTTTTTTTTTGAGATATAATATTATTAATCTGTTGCTGCTCCGTATATCGTTGACATTCCTAAAGCTTTAGTAAAAATAAAATGTCAGCCAAGTCTTTCTAATTTAGTTTTATTGTGATTTTAATTACTCAAATTCAAAAATATATTTTTAATTACCTAAGTTTTAACGAAAGTAAATAATATTATTATAATAATTTTTATATTAAAATATTACCCATTCATATTTATTAATTAAAATATTAATATTTAACTATAATAAAATGAATTTTAATATGAATATAAAATTTACAAAATATCTATTTATTTTTATTTTATATGAAAATAAAAATACGCATTTAAATAATATTCTATTAGGATATTATTATATTTTATTAAATAATTTATATTGAATTTTACTTTTAATTTTGGTAATTTATAAGGTTGTTTAATCACTTCGTAATAAAATTAATATTATAACAAATAAATTATTAAAATAATATTATTTATTTTTAATTTAATTTTTTTTTAAAATTAAGAGATTAAAAAACACATACGAGGTAGTTAAGACATGAGGACTAAATTACATCAAATTTATAATTTAAACCATTTTTCTTATTTTTTATTTAGATGAAAAATACTACTTACTTATTTTAAAAATATTAATTTTAGTTTTTTAAAACTTTAAAAGCAATTATATAAAACAGTTACCAAATAACATTATAAATATCACTTCTGGTAAAATGAAAATCCATTACAAATGAACCTGAAATAAGTAAAAGTGATTTTTGAGAGGTTCTGTCTTCTATTCTACCGTCCACAAAGCACCTAAAAAAAAGGACTAGACCACTTAAGCAAGTGGGTCTTGGCCTCTATTGCCATGCTTTCTTGTTAGTGTAAGCTACCCAAGCGGTGAGGGCCCACTCGGTAATGGACCAGTAAAACACAGTGGGACCTCATTGCCCCGCCACTTGTTTAGAGTCCGTGCTGGTGTAGGTGTAGGTGACAGGTGTTCGCCCACTTTTTTCGAAGCCTAACTCTATCATTTTATATTTATTATATTATTATAATTAATATATCAATTAATTATATATTTATATATTTTTTATTATTTTAATTGATAAAAATATATAGTAAGTTAATTATAATTACACCATAATTATTTATTTTTCTTAAATTAATAAACATAATTATTCTATATCATTTTTATTATATATAAATAAATATTAATTTTTTAACGTTTAATCACATTTTTTTACTTTTTAATGTTTGTTAAAAATATATTTAATTTAAAAAATTAAATATTATTATATTATTTAAAATATTAATATTAATTTTAAGTTTTTTAACTATTTAATATATATTTATAAATAAAATAGAAAACATAAAAATAAGGATAAATAAAAATTATTTTAAATATTATGTATTTTGTTATTAAAAAGATATTTTTTATATAATTATATATATATATATATAATTTTAATTAAATATAATTTAAATATTATAATAACTATAATAAAAACGACATTCAAATATTTACGAATAATACAGTTTAAATTATCCAATCGATATGAAGTATGAACCCGCTGATTGACCGGTCGATGATGGGTCCCACTTCCCACTATCAACTTGCAGTACATTCCTAGAATAAGAGCTTCTTGCCACAACGAAGTAGGTTATAGTCTTTTAGCTCACGTAACTAGGATAGTCGGATGATGGTTTATTTATTATTTTCTTAAGCATACTTTATATCAAATAAATTAATTATTATTCTAATTGTATTGTGTTATATTAATTTAAATACTATATTATTATATTTTAAAAATAATAAATAATTTTTTATATTCATTTCTTATTTAAAAAGTATTGATATAATACTCTAAGTTAATAAAATACAATATTATTTTCTTTATTTTCTTAAAAAACATAAATAATTAAAAAATAATATAATCAAGGAAAAATAAATTATAACAATATATATATGTATATATTTTAAAAATAATAAATAATGATTAATATATATTAAATGAAAATTATTATATGAGTAAGTTAATAAATACGTGAATATAAAATACTAATAATAATAATTACATTACGGTACATTTTTTTATATAAAAGTAAGTATATTAATATAACATAATATTAATAAAAATAATATTTTCTTATTAAATATATTTATGATATTAGGTAAATAGATATATAAAATAAGTTTTATTTTTTTATTGTATATTGTATTTAGTATCTTTAATGTATTCATAGTATTATATTGTTTTATTTTATTTAAATACATCATCATCTAATTTTATTTCATTTAGATTATAAACATAATAAACTTATATTATTTTTCTTATTAAATTTACATTATAAATAATCATATATCATAATTTTTATTATTTTTTGTATTATTACTTGTATCATTTAATTTTATTAGAGACAAATACAATGTTTTAATTAGTACTGTCTGTATCATTAATATATCATCTAATAAAAAATTAAATAATACAATATTAGGTGGATTTTTAAAATCAATGAATTATACCATCAATTTTTATTAATATCTCAAATTGATTTATACTTGTATACCAAAAAATTGATTTTCAAGGGCAGTCAAATTCACAACACTTATTTTTAAAGAGGTGATACCGACACTATTTTTAGTTAGGTTAAGAATACTACCTTAATTATTTTGTTATTCTTATATTAATTTATTTTTTTACTTTGAAACAGTGACAAAAATGTTTATTTTTTCATATTTTTAATTATTGTTATGATATCAATTTCATAAATTGTTTTTAGTATTAGACACAATGATTATAAAATTAATAAAAATAAAAATTTTAAAATTCTACTTATTTATTTATAGTGTTAATTTTTTCATAATTAAATTACTAAATTATTCCGAACAAAATAATAAAAAAAACTAAACCCAATCAATTTACATGACTAACTAATCCTGATTCTATTTGCAAAATTTTTGAATAACAAATTAGAAACTGTTGACACCCGGTTACATAATACATAACGTCATTTTAGTATTTACTTAAAAATACAATATTATACTACAAAAGAATCTATAAGTTTATTCTATACTCTTAAAAATCATGGGTTCTAGATGGTTTTAAATAGAGATGTCTAGCAGGTCGAAATTGTAAATTTTAAGTCCGATTAATTCTATTATTTTTCTCTATTATAAAAATTTAAATCAAATTTTTCTGATTCAATAAATAAAATAAATTCACGTTTAAGTTATATATTACAATCTCTATAAATTTTATACCAGAAATTTTTTTAAAAATCTGATAAATAAAAAATGTATTTTTTTTTGTTGCTAAAAGCGATTACTGAGAAATATTTGTTTAAAAATATTAATATAGGAAAGTAAGTTAGTTTTTCTTGTAATTTTTCTCATCCTAAATGATAAATTATAGGCTAAGTAATGAATGCTTGAAAGAAAAATAGTTTCAATTTGCAATGAGTTATTAGTAATTTTATGTTCTTTGCTATCATTAAAGTGCTCAATTGCTCGTTAAGTAAGCTAAAAATTTATGTGCCTTAATAGTATGACGTTTAGGGATGTCAGCATTGAATCTCGTATGGTTGAAGTACATAAGACTTGGGCATTGAATCTTCGGTGTATTGTGTAAAGATTTAGGTATGTTGGGTTCTTGTTTATAATCAAATCCTAATAAAGTTATATAAACGGGGATAGTTTATCAAAATTAAGAATTTGGATAGATTTGTTTATAAGAACTTGAGAATCTTATCTAGGTCGATAAAGGTTAGAACATTCAGTATCTTACATGCAATAACACAAGTTTAATATCCTACCTGGTTCAAAGTAGTACCATCGATATTAAATATATATAGATTGTTTGTACATAAAATATATTTATAATTAAATTAAAAAAATCTTTGTTGCGTTAACTATCCGATATTATGAAAATTTTGATTCATGTCTTATGATTTATGATTAAATAATTAATTTTATAATTTATAATTTTATTTAAAAAAAATCACCGATAAATTAAAAATCACTTACAAATTAATTTAAAATGTTTTATTTTTTATTTTTTTTAATTTAAAAATTTAAATACAATAATAGTTCAAAAATATTTCACCCAAACTCTCTTCCTCTTGTCATCCCTTCAATTTGGCTTTTATGTATTCAAACAACCATAAAATATTTTAGTGTAAAGTGTAGTTTTAAGATAAATATATAAGTTTCAATGCCTATAATTTCAATTAGATTTTTGTTATGATTTTATTTAAGGTTTCGATGGGACTTAAGAAAATACTAAATTTATATAATGAAATTAAATAGATATAATTTTTAAGAATTTTATGATAATTTTAAGTATCAAAATCAAGGGAAAAAAATAGAAGACGAGTTTGAAAATATTTCTCAACTCTCTTTCTCTTTTATGTCTTCAAGTTTGGGGTAAAATAGAGTTTCAAAATAAATGTATACGTTTCAATGCCTATAATTTCAATTAGATTTTCATGATTTTATTTAAAGTTTCAGAGGACTTAAAAACCTTAAATTCATATGATCAAATTATGTAATTGTAATTTTAGTTCTTTTAGATACATATTTTAATACTTTTTAACTTATTTTATACTCTACTCAATCACCTAAAAAAATTGAAAAACAACATACAATGTGCAATTTGTATGAAAAATAAATTAAATTAGTATAAAAAATTAGTTTGTATGCACCAATTTAATATAAAATTATATATATGATACATGTAATTATTATAAGAAATAGTGATATGATAAATATCATTGATTGAGTGTTTTGTTTTGAATTTAAATAGGTTTTAGTCTTTTATCATTTTTATAATTATTGTAAATGCTTAAAAGAAAAAGAATAATAAAGAAAAAATTCAATTTAAATTGATCAATGAGATAAAAATAAAATATGGATGAATAATAGAAGAATAAAGAATGTTAAAGAGAATGCATAATGGTTAAAAAAATTAAAATATATATTTAAATACTTAAATATGATAAAAATATATATTTTTAGCAATTTGATAGCAAAAAAATTAGTTATTATAATATTTGTATACTTAAAAATTTAATACATTAATTTATTATGTAAAATTTTAATCTTTTAAATAAATATATTTTATTATAAAAAAATAAATACCATGAAAAAAACTCTTTTTATAGTTTTTATAATAAATACTCTATTTTTATAATAAATTTTGTTATTATTAAAACTATTTATTTTTAAAATATTATAACATTAAATCATTAGTAAAAATTTAAATTAATCGTTATCTCGTTGTAAACCAAGACTAATTAATAATTTTTTTCTTTATCAGTTATAATGTTTGTGGGGTCTATTCTGTTTGAATGGTTCGAAAGAATTTTTTTTATATGTTTTGTTTTATGTGTAGAGATTTCTTCATTTATTATTTAATTTTATATAAATATATTTATTTTATATATCATATTATTAGAATTAATAGTTGATTTTAATTAGAATGAATTTAAAGATTTTTAAAACTAATCTGATTCGATAATATAATTGATTTAAATAAATTAAAATTTATATTAAAATTTATTTATGAATTATTGTATTATATAAACGATGAAATATATAAATTAAAATTTTAAATTGATATTTTTATAACAAATATTATTATTTATAATTATAATTAAAAAATAAAAAATAATAATATGCATATACGTAAAATTATTAGAAATATTTAAATTTATTTTTTAAATTAAAATAATAATATTTATAATATTTAAATATAAAATATAAAATATATATTTATTTATTTATAATTTAATATTAATTCGTTACGAAATATTTTAATCCGAATTCATTCTTAATAAAAAAAATACTATTATTTTTAATTTAAATTAAAACGAACTATAAAATACATTAATTACTCAAAATCAAATTTTTTAATTTAAACACGATAAATATAAAATTTGTTTAGAGTCGTAGACTGCGTTTATCAAAACACCATGCCCTTTACAATTAATCAGTAAAAAGTAAAAACTACCACTAATATCTGCCGCTTATAAATCACAGATGTTCATATACCATCTATCTAAGTCTCATATCTCTCATTACTACTAGCCTTTTTCCTTTCTTAATCTTCCTCCGAGTTTCGTGTCTCTATTTCCTTCTTCTGACTTTTTAAATTTATTGAAAATTTTATATCTTTTCCGGGTTCTGATTATTCACTATTATGTCTATGATTCAGAGACACGAAGTCGGGGGAAACCAAAACGCTCAAACTATTGACGTCGATCTCAGAATCAACGATGACGCCGAATCATCAACAAAGTCAGTAACCAAGTCACCACCGCCTTCACAGTCAACAAAGTCACTCGTGGTTGCGCCTAAGGAAGAGCTGGAATTAAATGAGTCAACGACGAGGAAACTGACGATGTCGGCAGTTCATCAGGCTAAGAAAGCTTCGACGAAGGACCGTCACACTAAAGTTGAGGGTCGGGGTCGGAGGATCAGAATGCCCGCAGCTTGTGCCGCTCGGATCTTTCAGTTAACCAGAGAGCTCAGGCACAAGTCTGACGGTGAAACTATCCGGTGGCTACTCGAGCACGCGGAACCGGCCATCATAGCCGCCACTGGCACCGGCACAGTTCCCGCCATCGCTATGTCCATCAACGGAACCCTCAAAATCCCAACCACGACTCCAAATTCTGAGCAAAAGGGAGATTCATCTTTTATGAAAAGGCGTAAACGGGCTGCTAACAGTGAGTACGTGGACGTAAACGACTGCGTATCATCAGTTTCGACAGGTTTGGCTCCTTTAACTCAACAGACTGTCCTTAACCAAGGAATCGTTCCCATGTGGACTATACCGTCAAACGCCTTCGTTCCAGGGACGTTCTTCATGGTTCCATCTATGGCTTCCAGTATTATAGGAGCTTCTCCAACACAGCGTCACATGTTAACTTTTCCTGCTACTGCTGCTCCTTTGATCAACGTTTCAGCTAGACCTATATCATCATTTGTGGCTTCCATGGCCAATGTATCAAACCCAACTCAGCTTCAGGAGGCGTCTAATAATTTAAGCTCATGCGACTCAGGGTCAAAACTAGGAATACAAGCAACTTCAACAATGGTTGATAAGAATTCAACGACGAGTATTAAAAATACCACTCATATGCTTCGAGACTTCTCTCTGGACATATACGACAAGAAAGAGCTTCAGTTCATGTCGTCTCGCTCCACGAAACAGTAATAGTAACACCGGACGAAGGACTGATTCGGTTATCGGCTCTTCGTTATCTTTTTGATGGGAGGGTAGAAAATCACGTGCTCACGTGACTCGAGGACTTTAATACGGTAATGCACGTGTAAAGCAGGGTTGGAATTGGAATAGGCACAACTGGGGATCGTAGGACTATTGGCCTTAAAATTTCTATACAGGTGGCTTCTGCTTTGGGTATCCCTGTACCGTGTAAAGAGACGTAAGAGGAAGCTTTAGTCTATATTTTTAAAACGTGGGGTCCACATTAGTACCCATTCATGTGATGGTGGGCTAGGGCCCCAAGCGAACGGAGTTTGAGAAAAAGGTTGGACCTACCTACCGTTCGGCACACTATTCTCTAGGCGGCCTTCGCGTGTGCAGTGGTCCCAAGTATGGGGTTCGGTGGTTCTCCTCCACTATATTGTTGGTGGATAATATGGAGACGTATCGGATGCATGATTTATGATGCTGGTATACTTTTGTAGTTGATTTGTGGGCCATTTGAGTAAAAAATGCTTTTATTTCCGGGAGAGGATTTTTTTTTTTGAATACTTCTCCAATTAATTTTAAATTTAATTAAAATATATTTAATGATACATATTACTAAATAAAATTTTTAAAATTAAAAACAAGAAAAATATTATAAATCGATAAAGATAAATAAATAAAAATCATTAGAACATCCAATATCTTTATTTTCATTCGGGATGATCACGGGAACGAAAACGAAGGAAACTGATGATGATGTCATTCGTTTAAAATTATTCTGCTCATGATGGTTGTTTTTTGAGAGAAATAAAACTTTCATATGTACCTCTACCTGGTTGGTTTAATTTGTATTACCTCTTGATCTCTTGAATTTTTGTTTCAGTTCATAGTATTGTTCCTTCTCCCACTGTCAAGAGTATCATCTGGTTTTGTTGACGGAAATAAAGAGTCTCATCTGGTTTGGTTATTTTAAGGTGAACGAGAGTATAAGTGGATGAGAGTAGTCTCAGGGAACGAGGGAAAACACGTGAATTCTCCTCACGTAAATTTTTAATTGCAGAATAAAATACATGTACAAACCATGACTTTAAGGAAGAAGAAAAAAAAAAACTAAACTTCTATCGAATCATCAAATTTAGATCGGAATTCAATAAGATATTATTTTAATTACGAATTTTTGTTATATTTTCATAAATTTTTAAATTAAATTGAACAGTTTTAAAGATAACCATTCAATAAACTATTCACAACTTAACTATAAAATTATTAACAAAAAAAACACAAATATCAGTATATATTTTATAACAGATTTAATAATTAAATTATATACGATTATTTTATCTAAATATATAAGATAATAATAAATAATAAATTATATGAATATCAAAATATCAAAGGGAAGATAAGAAAAGAAAAACAAATCAATTAATTACCAATTATTCATGTGCGTCTACGAAATAAAAACAAACAGATTTCTTTTGTTGTAAAGCCACTACGGTAAGAATAATTAATTTACCCAAGCTCTTATATCATCAACATGAATTAATTTGCTCATGTCTTTCACCATATTTCCGAAGAATAGCACTAGGTGAAGAAAAAATTGTTTTCGGCTAATTAAAAGATCACCCTCAACCCTTAAATAGATGCACCTCAGTAGTTTTTTTGACAGTATTTCGGTAGTTTTCGACAACTTTTTTTTTTCCAGCAGTTCGGCCAATTCACAATCTCAACCCTAATTTGTGTATATATACTACTACTACTAATAATAATATAAGTTACAGTATATTTTGAATTCAATTATTTTTAAAACATATCTTAAAAATATTTAATTAATAATTTTATAAATTAATTTAAATTTAAATAAATATTTTAATACTAAAAAATAATTTTAGATTTATAGATATGTACTATTAAAGTGTAATCTTAATCTTATGTATTCTAGTTATAAAAAATATACTTAAAATATGATTATTATCTAAAACTTAATTATTTGTTTAAATTTTTTAATTGATTTGATATTAATCTTAAATATAAATTTATAAATAAATATTTTATTTATAAAAAATAATTAAAATCTATAATTATTTATTAATATTTTGGCATATGAGACTCATATCTAGTTTTTTTTTAGGTAATCTAGATTCACGGCTAATCTACCGCCTAAATTTCCTAACTTTATTGGTACATGTATGCATCGAAAAATATATTTTCCTTTCGTAAAGTCACATCACAACTATATTAACTCAGATAATTGTTATTTATAACAAATACTATGATAAATTTTTATTCATTAAACAATTGCAAACTCAATTACACCATTCATCTTATTTGTGGGATTTTACGAAATAAAAATACTTTCTCTCTTACAGACATTATTTTAATAGGTTGGTTTTGTTACCACTCAATTTTCCATACTCCGGTGTATCGATCGAAAAGGATTTTTTTAGCTTTTATCCTTATAATTTCAATTTTTTAACGTACTCTTGTTGTAAGATAGGACATTTTTGCTGATTAAATATAATAAATAATTAATTTATATATTTTTTAATTTATTAATTTTTATCGTATAAATAAGATTATCGCATATAATTTAAAACATCATTTTTTTTCAAGTACAGAACACAGAACAAGTACATAACAACTTAAATATCTTTTTTAAACCACATGTTATGATATTATTAATAAATAAAAATAAAAATGATTTAAAACCAAGAATTCAAACAGTGAATTAGCAAATGGTTTTGTTGTATTTGGTTTTTATTCAATTTTGGACCATAGAGGGAGGGAGAGAGGGAGGGAGTAACAAGGGAAGTGATGATACACCCACATTTTACTAAGAGTTTTCATTTTCATCTACTTTTGTGATTAATGTTGTGATATATTAAAATTATTAAATTTATATTATTGAAATAATTTAATTTTTGCTCATGATTTTAGGAAGAAAAAAATTTACTTTTTTAAACTTGAAAATTTAGTAAAATTTAAGAACTAATTTTTTTTTATTACAATTACCTTTAAACTTTTGAAATAATTGCTTAAGGCAGCTATACTTTATGTATTGAGTTTTATTTTTAACTCTAATTATTAAGAAAAAAAACATAAGTTTATTTTTTATAAAGTAATAAATATATGTTTTTAGTGTTGTAAAAAATAAACATATATTTTTTTATGAAAAAAATTAAGATTAAAATTAATTAAATAATTAAGTTACTTATATAAGTAGATAAAATTCAATTACTAAATTATTCGAAAGACAAATTTTATACTTCTTCTCTTTGGAAAACATTTGGGGGGGTTGTAGTAAAATATTTCAAGAACTAGAAGGCCATAAACTTTTTGTGGGCCGCTGATTGCAAAACCAAGCTAGGTTGGAATTGAACCAAGATACAATCGTTTTAACAAATGGACGGACTTCAATGAAGCGAACTGCGGATTCAGCCTTCCATTTGTATGTACTAGATAGTCTGCAATTTAGTGACTCAATTGGTTCAACGTTTTCAGCAATGGTCTTATTCCATAGAAGCTTCACGAAAATACAGAAACCGAGAAAAGAATGATCTTGTTACACAGGATAATTTGAGAAATTAAAAAAAAAAAAAAAGATTTTTATGATCAAAATTTTAAATATGTTATTTTTATTGTTTAGTGTTTACGAATAATTTCTCCACCACTCACTAGTATTTACGTTTTCTCAATAGCCAAACCAAGCATAGCTTAGCTTACTAAAATTTCTCCAATACAGCTTTGTATTATCCCTTTATTTGTTATTGTTTTCCCGTTCTAGCCATCTAGTTGTTAATTTTTCTAGTTCTTTTTGATATTGCGCAATCAAATGATTCTTAATTTTCGGAGTTTGAAACGCGAATAGCAAGCATTACGAGCCTAATCGAAACCGTTGAAGAGCATATTGAAGCTCCAAGCATACGAGGTTTGTTATCTGTCCCTCTGTCTTTTCTTGATTCAGGCTCTATATTGTTTGGTTTTTCTTTGTCGGAAAGATGTTTGATGAATTGCCCGAAAAGAAAAATATAGTTATATTTGATAGATATATAAAAGCATCGTTGCTCGTTCCCTGAATAGTTTAAGTTTTTGTGGGTGTTGTCTATTAACCTTAATAGATATATAAAAATAACATTGGTACTTATTTTTCACAATTATTTAAGTTTTTGTACGAATTGATTCCAATAATTTCAAACAATATTTACTCTTTTCAATTTGATGAATTTTTTTGACATCTTCAATCTGGGCTTTATATAGTGAAGGCTTATAAATTTATGTTCTCCGTATACTAGGCCATGATTTTTATAAATATGATTAAATGTTTCTATTATAGTATATATTAGTTAGTGATATGGACATGGACGGATATAAGTATAAATGTACCCATCTTGTAACTGCTACTTCGTGATCGGACAATACTTAAATCCGTCCCAATTCTTGAAATTAATTGGATAAAAATCAAACCAACTGTGGATACTCGAACCTGCGTTAAAATGCTCATTCTTACCTAAGGCATGCCGTATATCACCTCGAGTGTCATGGTCACCTCGTGTAATACCTCGATAAGTCAATCTCGTGTTCCCAAAGTGCCCCATGTGATATATTCTACATATGTATCTCGTACATCCCGTGTGAGTACCTCATGCACATACAAACAGTTATTCTTTTGGGTCTCTGATAAAATACTTCACACATTCTTACAGAAATACAGTGAAAAGGCACTTGAGTGTCGACCGTAAATGTTTCTAGTTTCTGCACGATTAATGTAGGCAAAATGTATCATTGTGTATCTTCGTAAAAGGAGGATATCGGAAAAGATAATAAAATAAAGGATTGATTTTTCTCTCTCTTTTTTCTCTTTGTCTGTGTAGTTTCATTTCATTGGACAAAACTAAGGTTCAAAATCATCCCCACTTCATTGGTCAAGCTATGGATTCTAACAAATTGTTAGTAGAGGCATCTGTACCAGGACATGTTTTACAACCATTGTTCAGTGCTTCAAATTCATGTACTCTGGAAAACTCCTTGGAGCGTTTAATAGAAGTTTCCAGAACTGCAGATGGTCGTGTGAATCTGGCCTCTATGAACATCCTTGATGTAGTCCTGAGGCTTATCCATTCTCTCTCTTTCCCTTCTGGTTGTGCTTTACTCATGTCATCTGTAAAGCTCTTGAGAAATCTTTGTGCAGGAGAGATTACGAATCAAAATTCATTTGTTCAACAGAATGGAGCTGCTCTTGTTTTGAATGTTTTGAGGATTGCAATGCTCTATTCTGACCCAGACCCAGATTTTGGAATTATAAGGATGGGGTTGCAAGCTCTGGCCAATGTTTCTTTGGCTGGAGAAGAACACCAGCGTTCCATTTGGCACCATGGTTTCCCAGAAGGGTTTCTTGCACTTGCAAAAGTTAAGAGTAGAGAGGTCTCAGATCCGTTGTGCATGATAATTTATATTTGTTGTGATGGAAACACTCAACTTCTTAAGGAGCTTTGTGGTGATTGCGGTTTGACTATTTTGTCTGAGATTGTACAGACTACTGCTATAGGTGGGTCATTTATTTTCTTCATTGCATTTATCTTGTTACTATCATACACTATTTGCCTCTTTCACATTTTCTTTTTGCTATTTCTTTTGGTTGTTTTTTTAGTTGGTTTTGGAGAAGATTGGCTGAAGTTGCTTCTTTCAAGAGTCTGCTTAGAAGAACCTTACTTCCCTTCATTGTTCTCTAAATTATACCTGGGTGGTAGTGCTAGCACAGAACTTGAAGGTCTACATGTGGAAGGTGATGCTTTTTTATCAGAACATGTGTTTTTGTTGAGAATGGTGTCGGAAATCTTGAATGAGCGAATCAGGGAGATCATTGTTCCCAATGATTTTGCCATGTGCCTTCTTGCAATATTCAAGAGATCTATTGGAGTTCTTGGTTCTGGGATAACATGCAAATCTGGTCTTCCAACAGGATCGTCTACTGTAGATGTTCTTGGATACTCGTTAACAATTTTAAGAGATATATGTGCCAAGGAGAGTCAGAGAGGTATTGAGCGACCAGTGGATGCTACTGATATGCTCCTATCCTCCGGACTCATTGAATTGCTTTTATGCTTGCTTTGTGATCTTGAACCGCCCATGATAATCAAAAAAGCCTTGAAACAGGTTGACAACCAAGGGGAAACAAACCACTGCCCGTCAAGGAAGTGCTGCCCTTACAAAGGATTCCGGAGAGATATTGTTGCAGTCATTGGCAATTGTGCCTACGGAAGGAAGCAGGTGCAGGATGAAATCAGACAGAGGAATGGGATTCTTCTGATCTTACAGCAATGTGTGCTTGATGAAGACAATCCATTCCTGAGAGAATGGGGTATTTGGTCTGTGAGGAATTTGCTGGAAGGAAATGAAGAAAACCAACGGATGGTGGCTGAATTAGAGCTTCAAGGATCAGTTGATGTGCCTGAGATTACTGGACTTGGTCTGAAAGTAGAGGTGGACACCGAAACTAGACGTGCAAAGCTTGTAAACATATCGTGACGAAGTTCCAATCCCTACAAGAATTTAGCTTAGCTGATGATACCTGTCATATTCTGGAAAGTTTTGCTCAGTTAATGATGTATTCGTTGTCTCAATGTGATGGATGATCTCATTTGGTATAAAACATACTATGGATTGAGGAAAATTTGCTGTTATTACGTTCCCAATGTGGATAAAGTAGTATTTACTATTGTTTTAAATGTAAACAATAAAAAACGTAATCATTTACGAATTTGTAAATAAAAGTACTATGCTAAACTGATCACAAAAGCTACCATCGACACAATTTACAAAACAATAAAAAACGTAACCATTTACGATTTTGTTCATCCTCTGGATATTAACATATTCTATAAGATAAAGCAGTAGATCGGACGCAGTGTGTTTTTACTTTTTCCTAATAGATTCATATTATATATTATAATAAGATAATAAAATATATAATATTAATATAACATATTTAATGATTATTAGAATAATAATCTAATTTATATCTATAGCTATGAATTCATAATAATCTTTTATAATTATATAATTCATACGTAATAATAATTTAATAATTATAGAAAAATAATAACGGATACAAAATAGAAACCTATTTTAGTTTTACTTCTTTGACATCCACATCATTCTTTTGTCCCACACAATAGTGTTAACTTTTTTCAGTTCCAAACTCCCGCAAATGATGAAGTAAATACAATTTTCAAGACAAAACTGATAAAATGGTACGAAAAGTAACTTATAAGTGTGAGAAGATGCCATATATAAAATTAAATAAACCACGTTACAACGAAACTTAAGAAGCTTCAAGCTCATAATAATATTTTCCTGCAAAAGCTTTATTATATACCTTTATTATAGCCATATACAATATATATTTATCATCACAATCATCATCATTGTCAGTGTCATTTTCTCCATCTCCGTCCATAGTTTTTATGGTCAAGCTCAAGCTCATCAAAATTGAAAGATGAGTTTTTTTTTGTTGATGATAAGTGAACAAATTAAAGGTAGATCAATATAAAAGAACCGATGAGAAATTCAATTATTGAATAAAATTTAGAATGCACGATTCTAAATTTATTAATATTAGATCCAAATAAGTAAATAAATTATTTTTATTATACTCACCGTGCAATCTATACCACATAAATATAAAACTAATAAATGATTCTAGCCATACAAATATTATCTACACACTTCTCTTTTTTACATTCTTTAACCACCCCATTTGTTTTCCTACATTCTTCAACTATTCTATTTATTTTTCTACATCCTTCAACCACTTTATTTATTGGGTTAGTGTTGATTTTCAACACTTCCCTCAACACCAACTCTCACTATTTTTAATGTGTTAAGCTGATGGCTAAACATTTTGAATTTACCAATACTTAAGCTTTTGTGAACAAGTTTGCAACTTGATCACTTGTCTCGATTTGCCTAATCTCAATTTCTTCTTGCAAAACTTTTTCTCTGATAAAGTGATAGTACACTTCAATATATTTAGTTCTTGCATGAAAGATTGGATTCTGTACCAAACAAATTGCCGATTGATTGTCACAGTATAATGGAACTACATAATCTATTGGTTGTTGTAGATTATTTATTAGCTATATCAACCATGTACTCTTTTGAGCTGCCATTGCTGCTGCTTGATACTCAACTTCAGTGGTTGATAATGATACTGTCGGCTGTCTCTTGCTACACCAAGAAATTATTCCAGAATCAAGCTTAAACACATACCTAGTTGTTGATCTCTTACATAATCAACATCATAGTAACCAACTAACTTGCCATCTCCACCTTTCTTGTACAAAAGACCATAATCAATCGTACTTTTCACATATCTCAGTATTCATCGAACTGCTTCCAAATGAGGCTTCTTTGGATTTTGCATGTACCGACTCATTACACTAACTGTATAAGAAATATTAGGTCGAGTTAAGGTTAGGTAGATCAGACTGCCTACCAATTTTCGATACATTGTTGCACCTTCCAAATCTTTTTATTCATGTGCATACATTTTGGAAATTTGGCTCCATTAATGTCAAAATTGGTTTGCATTCAAGCATTCTGAACCGCTTCATCAAATCTTTGGAATATTTTTGTTGACAAAGAAATATTCCTTCTTGTGTATGGTCAACTTCTAGACCAAGGAAGTGCTTAAGCTGTCCAAGTTCCTTCATCTGGAAACGGATTGATAAATTCTCCTTTGTTTAAAGAATTTTTGCCTCATCATACTACGTACACTAGCACGATAACTAACTTTCCTTCATTGGTTTTGACAAACAAGCTGAAATCTATAGATGTTACTAAATAACCACTTTGTGTTAAAAATTCAACAATCTTACCATGCCATTCCTTGAGTGCATGTTTCAATCTTTAAAGTGCTTTCCATAATTTACACACATATTCAAGATGATCTTGGCTATGAAAACACATTGGTTGGATCATGTAGATCTCCCGATCCAACTCTTCATGAAGAAAAGCATTCTTCACATCCATCTTCCATAAATTCCAGTATTTATTGGCTACAAGTACAAGTAAGACTCGTACAGTTGTAAGTTTCACCACCAGGTTAAACGTTTCATCATAGTCTAGTCTGTATTGTTGAGAGAAACCATGAGCTACCAATCGTGCCTTATATCTCTTAATTGACCCATCTGGACGATGCTTTATCTTGTAAACCCACTTATAGGATATGGGTTTCACATCTCCTAGTTTTCGCAATAGATCATAAGTTTGATTTTGCTGAAGTGTATCGATATCTTTTTTCATAGATTTCATCCACTTATATCTTTGCGATGCTTCTTCGAACATCTCAGATTGTATTGCTTCTTCAACTATGGTTGCATTGGCATATTTGGGATTTGGTCTTCGTGTTCTTGTTGATCTACAGAATTAAGATTGTGGAGTTGATTCTTCCATTTCACTAGAACCACCTTTTTCATTTAATTATTGATATATGTCAGTTTGCTAAGGATTCTGAGTTACTCTTTGTTCGACATCATCATCATTTGGATCTATGGATTCATCTAAACTTGGTTGGAGTTGAATAGTATGCTCCCCATCTTTTGTTGTAGAATGTCTTCAAATTCTCTTGAGTTTGGTAATACCTCCTTCTCTGAGGACCACCAAGAAGATGCTTCATCGAACACCACATATCCTAAAGTGTAACATCTTTCACTCGTTGGATCATAACATTTTCACTCCTTTCTCTGGCTGTCGTATCCCACAAAGATACATCTAACAACTTTCTTGTTTAACTTGCTCCGTAAATGATAAGGAAAAAATACATAACATACACAACCAAATACTCGAAAATAGATAACTATAGATTTCATGTTCCACAGTTTCTTAAAGGGTGAAACAAATCCTAATCTTGGTTGAAGAAGTCTGTTGATTATAAAGGCTGAAATCCTCATCGCTTTAGCCCAAAACCTCCCAGGTACATTCTTTTCATGTAGCATACTTCGACAAATTTCTATAAGATGTCAGTTCTTTCTCTTCGCTACACCATTTTGTTGTGGCATGTTGGCACAAGTATATTGATGACGTATTTGGTATTTCCTTAGGTATTGAGATAACTCACTTGAGCTATACTCTCCACCGTTATTTGTGCACAAGCAACAGATCTTCTTTCCTACTTCTCATTCAGTTGACTCTGTAAACTCTTTAAACTTTGAAAATGTGTTAGATTTTTCTCTCATAAAGAAAAAAAACCCACACATACCTTGAGAAGTCATCAATGAATGTCACTATGTACCGTATACTGCTAGTTGATGATTGCTTAATAGGTCCGAATACATCAGAGTGAACTAACTTCAATAGTTCTTTTGCTTTAAACTTCCATTCCTCATATGACAATTAGTGACCTTTACCATACTAGCATCTTGCACAGACCGTGTATGTTCTCACATCTAGTTGAGGAAGCCCTTTAAGCATCAACTTATTCACCATCACACTTAGCTTAAAATAGCTAATGTGACGTAACCGTATATGCTATAAATTTGTTGTCTCATTTCTTCTTGTCCTGTCTACATATGCAGATTCTGCTGACATCATGTATATTGATTACAATTGTTACCCCTCCATTGAGCCACATATAACAAGTTTTTCTTCGTTCCTGGGACATGATAAGAATCTTGAAGTGGTACTTGGTTAGTATTATATCGAGGCGTAACTATCGTCTTACCGATGTAGGCTATTAGTAACCTTGAGTTATCAGCTATCACCACTACACGACCTCTCTTGTACTCAAACATGCGGAGCAGAATAAGATCTATTCTGACAGTTCCTAGCCAAATGGCCAGGCTTGTTACAACTATAACACATGAATGTGTTATTTTTGTCATTTCTTAGGTGGCTTAAGGTCCATATCGTGGAGGATTTATGTTGCAGTTCTGGTAGGTATTACGATTATGATTCTTCATGTTTCTTCCTTTGGGTTCCAGAATCATAGAGGAGGATTTCTTTTTAGCATTGGTGCTAGAAACAATAAATACTTCATCTTTTTTATCTTATTTTTGGGATTCCTTTTCAATACGAAAATGGGTAATAAGAATTTTTAGAGAAAATCTTTAGTTTTGTGCCTAATAACATTTTTAATGTCTTTCCATGCAGGGATAGTTAATCAATTATAATAATAATTTGAAATTGTTCATCTAAAGATATAATTTTAGAAATTATTTCATATGTTATCTTTTGTAGTTCATTTGATTGAGCTTCAACAAATTTGTCGTCATTCATTTGGTACTTTAGATATCTAGTGATAATATACTTCTTTGTTCCAGCTTTCTTAATGTTATACTTTTTTTAAAGTGCATTTTAAATTTCTGTAACAGACTTATCAGAATTATAGTAATCATCCAAATCATTTGTCAAACCATTAAGAATAATTTTTTTACACAAGAAGTCGTCTTCTACCAAATAGTGATAATCCTTATTTTAAGTTTGAGTAGGTTCAACAAGCAATTCATGTTTAACAATATTTAAAACATAAGCGACCACTTTCATGGTAATGAAAAATAGTATTTTTTGTCTCTATCTTTTAAAATTGTAGCCCCTCAAACTAGAAAGGTTAGTTGAGATCAATGGTAGAAATTTCAACATACATGGTTGATTATATTGTCTTAAAATTGTTAATGCAAAACTAATAAAAGAACGAACGAAGTTATTGAAGTTATTATTTAGGTTGAGTCGCGGATTATATCACTCTCTTTAAGAAGTTTTGCAGCTCTTAACCTTGTCGTTCCCAAGATGAAATAACCTAAAATTTGACTCTATTTCGAACCTATTAAAGATCAAAATTTTACACCTTCTACGTCTAAGTTGCTAAGAATCGAAGAACAAAGAAAGAGATTTTTTTTAAAAAGTTGAGAGAAAAGTTTCACAAATTAAGAAAGAGCTACGAATTTTTTTGTGCAAATTACTAAGACCATTGACTCTATTTATATGAAAAAATGGAATAACTTATTGATTTTTAACGGTAAAAAAAATCTTAGTAAAAAATAAAAAATTATTATTTTTTAATTTACTGAGTCATGGGAGAGAAAGCGGACGGAGGACGAATTAGTCTTGCAATTGAGTTTTCTCTTACTCTTAAAATCAATTTTTTAATAATAAAAAAATAAAATACTACCTCACACACAGTACTCAGACTCGACAGTGCGTGTGTAGTCTAACAATTGTTTATCGTCTCATTTTTCCACAAAACTAGATACCCCTTGGAGGGCCAAGCCTAAATCTCAATATAGTGTCTTATAAATACATCTACACATCTGTAGAAAAGCAACATGAGACAAGTTGAAGTGGTAAACTCGTATAGATACTTTTTCTCTTTTTCTTTTTTTTTTAAATTCATACTAGTATTTCCAACATAGATTGACAATGATATGGGATGGAAACAGCAAAGAAACAAAAAGAGAAGCAAACGAGGAGTTTGTTATAAAGCTCCTTAATTTAAGGAGCAAACATGGAGCAAAACATGGAGCAAAACAAGGAGCAAAACATGGAGCAAAACAAGGAGCAAAACATGGAGCAATTCATGGAGCAAAACAAGGAGCTTAATTCAAGGAGCAATTTAAGGAACCATTAATTTAAGGAGTAATTCAAGGAGTGAATTTTCCTATAAATAGATGTGTAATTGTAATGAATTAATCATCCAAAGTGTTCATTCCAATTGAGAGAAAAGCTTAGAGAGAAAAGCTTTTGTGAGAGAAAATTGAGAGTAATTTTCTTGGGTGTAATTGGGTTGTGAGTTGTGAGTGTTGTAAACACCTTGTGTAATTTCTCCCCTTTCAGTAAAAATATCTGTGACGGAGTGGGAGGCGTAAGCAAGATTGGCGAACTCAGTTATCAAATTTTGTGTGTTATTTTTCTATTCTTGCTTTCTCATAAATCGGCTTATCGAGAATTTGCGTTATTTCCCAACAAGTAGTATCGGAAGTTTATTGGTAGTGATTTGTCAATTTCAGGAAATGAGTCGGAAACGATCGAGAGGAAGTCGAGTTAGTGGGCAATTAGTAGCGTATGAAGGAAGGGAATTGAAACTCGAGGGAAATTTGATGGCGTAGATTTTGGGTTTTAGAAAATGCAGATAGAGGATTATACGTATCAAAGAAATCTATATCAACCTCTACCGGAAAGAAACCGGAAGCTATGAAGGAAGAAGATTGGAATCTTCTAGGACGAATGACCGGAGTTATTCGATTGACGCTATCCGTAATGTTGCCTTCAACGTAGCAAAGGAAAAGACCACGGCGGGTCTTATGGCTCTCTCAATATGTATGAGAAGCCATCGGCCTCGAACAAAGTGCACTTGATGAGGTGTTTGTTCAATTTGCGGATGAATGAAGGCATCGATGCTTCGACATCTCGATGAACTCGACACGGTGTTGAGTTGAGTTCGGTGGAAATTGAATTCGATGAAGAAGTACGAGCATTAATACTTTTTGTGCTTTACGGAAAGTTGGAATGCTCTTGTCACTGTGTGAGTAGCTCGTCGGGAAGCGATAAGTTAAAAATTTGTGATGTTCGTGATTTGGTTCTCGGTGAAGAGATCCAGAGCGTAGAGAGTTAGGTGAATCGTCAAATTCTTCGGTTTTGCATCTGAGTCGAAGGAAGAAATTCAACCAAAGGGAATGGGACGTGGTAGGAAACGGAATACCGAGGTAAATCAAAGGATAGGAGGTCCCGAATCCGGGAATCCTAATAATTCCCATAGCTCGAAGACTATCGAGTGTTGGAATTGTGGAAAAAACGGACACTACAAAAATCGGTGCAAAGAGTGCACCGAAGGACAAACAAGTGAAGGCGAGGAAAGCAAATGTTACTTCCACCTCGGGAGACGATGCATTGATATGCTCTTTGGAGAAGCAAGGAAGAATCTTGGGTGTTAGACTCTGGAGCATCGTTCCATGCTACTTCCAAAAAGAATTCTTGAGAAATATGTCCCCGGGAAACCTTGGAAAGGTATATCTTGGTGATGATCAACCATGTGCTATTATTGGCAAGGTGTAGTGAAGATTAAGTTGAACGGATCTGTTTGGGAGGCGAAGGATGTCGAGGCGTATTCCCGATCTCGGAGAAGGAACTTAATCTCGGTGGGGCGATTGGCCGATGAAGAGTTCCACTACGATCTTCCATGGTGTTGATTGGAAGATTTCAAAGTGCTGATAGCCGTTGCTCGAGGCAAGAAAAGTGGCACTCTTTACATGGCGGACGAGAGAGCACGTTGTTCAATTACGGTTCTGGCCAAATGCAATGGCACGAATCTATGGCACCGAGAGACTAGGCCATATGAGTGAGAAGGGATGAAGATTATGCAGCACTCGAAGGGAAAACTTCAGTCTACGATGCGGAGATAGACATGTGCGAAGATTGCATACTTGGAAAGCAAAGAGAGTCGAATTTTCGGACAAGTTGCGAGAATCCCCGAAGGAAAGGCTAGAGCTTATTCAACTACGATGTTTGGGGACGGCCCAGCGTCTCATCTATTGGTGGGAAACACTACTTCGTGACTTTCATTGATGATCACTCTCGGAAGGTATGGGTTTACTTTCTAAAGCGTAAGTCCGAAGTATTTGAGGCTTTCGGAAAGATGGGAAAGCTATGGTGGAAAATGAGACGAGTTTAAAGATCAAAAAGCTCGGCGATAATGGTGGTGAATATGAAGACACGAGATTCAAAAATTCTGCTATGAGCACGGGATCGAATGGAAAGAACGCGTACGGGCACGCCTCGGCCTGAATGGTGCGGTGAGCGTATGAGCCAGAACGTTGAGAAAGAGCTAGAAGCATTCGTATGTCGGTCGGGTCTGCCACCGGGAAACAGTGCAGGCGAAGTAGTCAACACGGCTGACTTACTTGATCAAGAGGCCGTCATCCGTTCCATTGGAGCATAGAATACCGGAGGAGGTATGGAACGGAAAAGAGGTGAAACTATCACATTTTAAAGTTTTCGGTTGTGTAGCATTTGTGCATATCGGTGGTCAAGGCGGGGAATAAGCTTGATCCCCAATCGAAGAAATGCACGTTCATTGGTATGGTGATGATGAGTTTGGCTACGCATTTGGGATGACGAAAAGAAGAAAGTTATCCGTAGCGAGAGATGTGATTTTCAACGAAAGGGTGATGTATAAGGACATCGTAAAATAGACGCCAATGACTCGGAGCTTCGAGAATGAGTCGGTGTTGCGGTGCGGATGATGTCCCGGATACTTCCATGACGGAACCAATTGTAACAAGTCCTCGACGGAGGAACTTGTTGGACAAACGTACACGGCATTCGAGCACACCGCGACCTCTTTACTCCGGCTCCTGTATTGAGAAGGTCTTACCGACCTCGTGTGCCTAACGGAGATCACATGAACTATATGTTCTTTGGTGATGGAGGGAGCTGAATGCTATGATGAAGCTTAATGGTTTCGAGATTCAACAATTGGGAGCTTGTATGAAAGAAGAAATGAAATCTCTCATCTCCGACGAGACATGGGAACCATTTGAGTTACCTGTGGGAAAGAAAACCTTCCTGACAAATGGGTGTACCGGGTGAAGAGAGGGCTGTGATGGTTCCAGAGATACAAAGCAGCCTAGTTGTCAAAGGGTTTCAACGAGAAGGAAGGAGTTGACTTCTGGTGACATTTTGCTCGTTGTGAAGCTATACTATGAGATCGGTATTGAGTATTGTAGCCATTGAAGATCTTCATCTTGAGCAGGTTGGATGTGAAAGTGCATTCCTTAATGGAGATTTAGATGAAGAGATTTACATGTACCGACCCGGAAGGTTTCTCGAGAAAGGGGGAAGAAGAAGAACATGGTGTGCAAACTTAAGAAGAGTTTGTATGGCACGAAAGCAAACCCGAGACAATGGTACAAAAAATTTGTGACTTCGTACCTGAGGAAGGTTTCCGGAAGTGCAATGCGATCATTGTTGCTACTTGAAGATATAGGTCCGATTATATCATTTTACTACTTTATGTTGATGATATGTTAGTAGCAGGTTCGATATGGATGATATTAAAAGGTTGAGCGACGGTGTCAAAGGAATTTGACATGAAAGACTTAGGTCAGACAAAGAAGATTCTTGGAATGCAAATCCTGAGAAATAAGAAGAAAGGATCCTTGCAGTTATCTCGGGCGGTACATCAATCGTGTTTTGCAAAGATTCAGCATGGCGATGCCAAGCCGGTTAAACGCACCGCCCGCGGTCATTTTCGCCTATCCGAGGATCAGTCCCCTCGAGACGAGAAGAGAGAGAATTCATGGCTAAGGTTCCTTATGCCTCGGCCATTGAAAGTTTAATGTACGCAATGGTGCATGCGAGACCGGACATTGGCAAATGCGGTGGGAGTTGTTAGCAGTTATGTCGAATCCGGGAAAAACTCATTGGGAAGCGATCAGTGGATTTTGAGGTATCTGCGGAGGCACCACGAGAGAAAAGTGCTTGTACTTTAGTAAAGGAGAGTTAAAAGTACAAGGGTACGTGAAGCGGACTTTGGAGGTGAAGTTGATCGCAGAAGAAGCACCACCTAGGTTATATATTCTTGTTGGAACTACGGTGGTTAGTTGGATGTCACAAATACGAGAAAATTGTCACTCTACATCCTTCTGGTCGAGTATGTAGCGATATGCGAAGCTAGTAAAGAGATGATATGGCTTGAGGTTTGTTAATTAATTTGGGATTCAAACAAGAGAAGAATGTTATGCGTAGTGATAGTGAAGTCTGTCACAACTGGCGAAGAATTGACATTTCATTCTAGAACAAAAGCATATTGGACTTCGTTATCACTTCATCGGATCTACATTGGAAGATGATGTGTTAATCTTGGAGAAGATTGAGGAAGCAAAAATCCACGGATATGTTAACAAAGGTGGTGACTATTGACAAAGCGAAGTTGTACTCGACTTAGTTGGTCCTTAAATAACAAAGACTAGAAAAGCTGCTGCATTGATCAAGGTGTGAAGACAGATTGAAATCAGTCTTCAAGTGGGAGATTGTTATAAAGCTCCTTAATTTAAGGAGCAAACATGGAGCAAAACATGGAGCAATTCATGGAGCAAAACAAGGAGCTTAATTCAAGGAGCAATTTAAGGAACCATTAATTTAAGGAGTAATTCAAGGAGTGAATTTTCCTATAAATAGATGTGTAATTGTAATGAATTAATCATCCAAAGTGTTCATTCCAATTGAGAGAAAAGCTTAGAGAGAAAAGCTTTTGTGAGAGAAAATTGAGAGTAATTTTCTTGGGTGTAATTGGGTTGTGAGTTGTGAGTGTTGTAAACACCTTGTGTAATTTCTCTACTTTGATAAAAGATCTGAAGGTCCGGAGACGTAAGCAAGATTGGCCGAACTCCGTTATCAAATTTTGTGTGTTATTTTTCTATTCTTGCTTTCTCATAAATCTGGCTTATCGGGAATTTGCGTTATTTCCCAACAGAGTTGATCTATTCGTTTAAACAATGAATTTTCCTATATCAAATGGTTAATAGGCTCTTGATTCTCATTGAAAAAAATGAAGCGTGTTTGTTATTATTGTTGTTGAACCTACTGGTCAGTCTTTTCAATTTGCGATTCACATTAATTTGTTGTAAGTATATGTATAGTGTATTATATGTTACACAGTTACTAATACATGCATACAAAGAAAACTTACCCGTGTTCTTAAGCGCATTTCATGAATGCATAGTTGTATTCCTCTCTTTAATAAATTAAACATTAAAAATGGTGTCTTATCATAACTCAACGTATAAATAAAGTCACATACCACAATATAATTAATTTCTATTAACAATCGTTATCGTAATTCTTTAACCATCTCACCTTTTCACTTTAACATCTAAATCACTAAATGCAAATATTATTACTCAAATTGTGTGTGATTGAGTTTACGGCTTCAGGTGGTCGCTAGAAAAACTCAGTCCTAGCTACATGAACAATGATGATTGGCCTTTCAAGTACTTTAGATGACACTTAAGCACCCGAACATGATTTACGGAAATTAATCCAAATTCCTTGTGTGCCTGTTTTTCAATTTTCTCAGATCACTATAGGTCCCAAAATAAAAGAAATGGAACTTAAAACGGTTACTATCAGTGCGTTGCATTAGCTAGAAAGCTTCATTGAAATAATTAAGCAAAGTAATTGGTATTGATTGTTCTCAATACCCATTTGAAGTTTAATTAAGCATGACCTTCTATATGGTTCTTTATTGATTTTGATACAGTCTAATAATGTGAGTATCAATATCTTCATGTACTGTAAATTACAATTGGACTCCTTACAGTATAACGAGAGCTTTTCCATCCAAGAGAACCAGAAACCATTGTCATACTTGACATAGGTTTGGCCTTCACCACAACCTTAAAGCTTTTCTTTTGCGAAGTGTGAGTAAAAGAGAGACTTGTTGGAGAGACTGTGATTTCAACTCCTTTGGGAGCTTTAATGGTAGCATTGTATATAGATTGTGCAGGACCAACATTGGTTACACTCCTCCTAAATACACCAACTGTTGCTTGTTTGCTGTTTTTCAAGCTAAGCTGAAAAGTGGGATAATTAAGAGCATCATAGCCAAGTCCAGGAATCAATGTAGAGCAATTTATAGACTTAGATCCAACCAATGGAGCCAAAGAAGATCCCTTATAGCCTTCACGGCAAAGGAATTGAATGTAGGACATTTCATCCATGTCATAGACTAATCCAGGGCTCACAGCTTTTCTTGGGTTCACTTGACCAACTCCATAGGAAAATTCTGCTTCTTTATTCAAGCTCCTGCTCATGGGTGTTGCTTCATAAAATTGACACAAGTAAGTGAACTGAACATCATTAAGAATTGTATTTGCTTGATTAAGAATGTTCTTGTAACATGTTTGTCTATCAAACTGATAGATAATGGTTAATCCGTTCGCTTACGGCGGGACGGGACCCATTCTATATGGCACGAGATTGTCCGCTTTAATCCATAACTGCAAGTTCAGCGAATCCATCGTCATGACTTGACAGTTCAGCGGGATCTTACGGCTTTACTTTTAGAAAAAAATCCTAAAACGCGTTATGCCATTTAGAGAGTACTCGTCCCTTATAAGCACATCACCACTTAGCTTCCTAAGCAATGTGGGACATGTGTAGACACACTGCATCAGAAACAAACAAGTATGAGAAATTTCCATATATAGCTACTAGTTACCTGTTGTCATGATGGCAGATTTAATGGCAGCTGAAGACCAATTTGGGTGAAATGATTTCACATAGGCTGCTACTCCAGCCACATGAGGACATGCCATAGAAGTCCCAGACATTAATGTAAATTTTGAGAATTGCGTATCGCCTTTTAATCCGGTGAGTGACTTCAAGAGAGTATAGGATGCTAGAATGTCAATACCAGGTGCAGCAATATCAGGCTACAAAATGACAACATCAAATAACAGAATATCGAGTTTGTTACTAGGCAAATATCATTGTGGTTGCAAATATGATAAAACTGAAAGACCTCATATTAAATACCTTGAGTAGGTGCGTTGATCCTGGATTCGGTCCCCGAGATGAAAATGAAGCAATCAATGGAGCAGTTGCTTTTATTTCATGGGACTTGTGTATCACAGCCGAAGCTGATCTGGAATATAGAACAAGAAAACAAATTGTTACCATTCTTGGTGATTGATCTATATTATCAAACGTTTGTTAAATTTATATGAGTTTATAACATAGTTCATTACTTAGTGGAATGTATATAATTGTCCATAGATTCACCAATCGTGGAGTTGACTATGGTTGCTGGTGCCATGAAAATTTGTGCTGCATCTAGAAATTGATCGCTTTCTATAACAATTCCAGCTCCACCAATTTCTTTAACTACGGAATCAGTGCCCCAACTTTCAAGTTTGCAGAGAACAAGTTTTCCCTTTACCTTGGTAGGAGCCAAAGTATCCTGAATACAAAACCTGTTTAAAATTGTTAGAAGACAATACATCGTACTTGTCAGAATTAGTGTTCAATCATATAGTCATGTTCCTAAGTCTTGACCTACTTTGCACTATCTTTGCTCTGTGAGTTCTTGGCTGCATCATATCCACTAACAAGAGGGTATGTTTTTTGATTGGGAGTGAATGTGCTAACTCCACTCCCCTGCATAGCACATACAAATAATACTGTTAAATTTGATGGTATAAAAAACAAAGAGTGCTATACACAAAACTTACTGTGAAGTTCTTTCCATTGCCCAACTGAATTGTGCTCCTAAAAGCCCTATCAATACCACTAGCTGCAACAGTTACCAACCATGGTGCATGATTGGAAAGACTACTAAGACTTGGTCCGTCATTTCCAGCCGATGTTGTGGTAATGATGCCCTTCTTCAAGGCATGAAATGCACCTACGGCTATGGCATCAGTCACATAATTTGATGAACCTCCACCGATTGAAATCGATATAACATCAACACCATCATGTATTGCAGCATCAAAGGCAGCAAGAATGTCCATATCTGAGCATCCATTAGAAAACCAACACACTTTGTACATAGCTACCCTTGCTGAGGGAACTGCACCACGAGCTGTCCCTTCGGCTAGCCCAAAGAGGCTGGCATTAGGAACTAAGTTGCCTGCTACGGTTGAGGAAGTGTGAGTTCCATGACCATCCTTGTCTAAAGGAGACAAGACGTCTGCTGGGTCTAGATTTCCATCTAGCTTGAAGTAATTGGCTCCTATAAGTTTGCTGCCAAAAATATAGAATGCATTGGTTAATTAGGGCCTCACAATTCATATATGTTGTTAAAAATATAACCTATTAAAATTTTGAATTATGATCCAAAAGTTAAAAGTCTTCAAATCAAAACTAGAAATTAAGTCACAAGTTGCAATTTTCTTTATAAAATAAAAACATGGAAATACTTGTTGCATGAGAAATTGGCAAAACGGCCACAAGTTCCTTTCCATTTTGCTGGCGGAGGACCAAAACCCTCATCCTTGAAGCTTTCAGACTCTGGGGTGATCCCTGGGTAACAGAATGATCCAAATTCTTTTCAGGAAACAAAAGCTATTATAACATCATTCCCACAAATAAATATTACAGTGGGAAAAATAAGAAGAAGAAACTGAAGCTTTAATGTTAAGTTAAACCTGTATCAAAAACACCCACAACTATATCACTTTCCTTCTTTAAATCTCTCCTTGATGTTAGAGGCAACCCAACGAAGTCCCATGACCTTGTTGTGTGTAGCTTGTGATATCCATTTGGAATAACAGAGAGCACCTTGTCCACGCCTGTTCATTCACAAATTATTCGATCAAATTATTACTAGTAAGAATAAGAATGCTTTAATTAGCTAATAGCTTCTCATAGTACTTGATAGTTTTCCAGCTTCTTCAGTTGAAAGCTTAGCAGCAAATGCATTGAAGCTCTTGGTGTAACTGTAGACCATGGACTCTTTGGCTTCAATGTAGCTGTACATATAGCATTAATGAATCACATACAGGAAAAAGTGGAACTCATAACGAAAGCTAATTGCTATGTATCAACTGCAGAAGATGACAAACCTTCCTTTAACAGAAGAGAGGACATTTATGTGTGTGTCAACTGCATAATCTTTATCCACTGCAGGTTGATCTCCCAAGTATACAATATAAAAGTTCTGTCCATAGATATATTAGTTTCATAAACATGATATGTAGTAATAGAAAAGAAAATAATATAGCGATAATTTGAATAAGAAAAAGGCTGGTATTAGAGTGTATATACCTTTTGTTGATCATGTCCTTTTACGCTAACAAGGCAAACCAAGTTTGTTAGAAGAAGAAGAAGCCAATGAAGAGGAAATTGAGAAAAAAGAGTTTTCTTGGTACACATGGTTGGAGGTTTATATTGGTATTTTATTAATTGGCATTTAGCTGTGGGAAGTAAGGCTTTTCTTATTGTATTAATAGTGTTAAGAACTATGATGATTTCACTACAAACAAAAACAGAAACAGAATAGTAAAGGATAAGAGCAAGAAAGAGAGACGGGCTTAGTCCTTCCTCAGCTTGTAGCTGAGGTTTTTAGTTGGGAAATCTTCAAAGTAAGATAACATAATTTCTGGGTTATTTGTGCTTAAGTCAATGTCATACATGGCCCTAATTAAGATTACTTACAATTATTCTGGGAAATTATCTTTCTGATGAAGTGATGATCATTTAGTTGTATTTCAATTTTTTGTCTTAATTATCATTAAACTAAATTAATCAGTTTCAAACCTTTATGAGGGGAACTAAATGCTAATAATATTAAGTTATGACCAATTTTGCCCATGACAGGTGATTTTAATGTGATGAAACTTACAGTTACAGCCAATCTGATCATTTTTCATATTATCTTTGTAAATGTGGCTTTAATAGGAAGTAAAAAAGAGAGTTTATCTTATTGATACCAAGAGACATCACTATCAAATTTAAAAGAGAGTTTGCTTGGGAACTAAGAGCCCATAACATCCAAACAGCTTTTCCTTGAAGTCCAATTCAAGCAAAATTACCTTACTGTAGAGTTCCTGAGGTTTTATCTCTAATGACTTTGCTTATCTTACAAAGAGTTTACCTCAGCCTGAGAGTAAATTATTAGTAAACCAAAAAGAAATTCAAGTTGAACTCTTTTCTTATCAATTATCCGCAGATGGTGAATTAGGGGGGGGACAAAAGATGACAAGAGTTTAGTAGTTCAGAAGCTGTTAAGATAAAAAGACGACATGTCGTATGCAGATAGGCTTTAGCCAATACGGCAATACGGGCCCATACCATAACCACTCGCTATTTTAGGCTTTTTAGCGTCTCCTTGCAGTTTACTGAATGACTGCTCCTTGCAGTTCGCTGAATGAACAACCCTAATGCTCATCGCGAAGCTCTGCCGCCAAAAGCCATCTCAAATCGCACTCTCTAGCACGTTTGTCACGCGCCACCTTTCTTCCAAACTCGATGACCACTATTCGTTCGTAGCGCCGGACTCTCTTTCTTTAGACCCCCAAAACAGCCCTAATCCTAGCTCTAGCTCTAATGTCAAGAGGAGGAAGAAGCCCCAGTATCGTCCACCATCTTCGCTCGACCGGACGGGCTTGAAACCGATACATTCCAACCTACCGTTTGATTTCCGGTTCAGCTACACTGAGAGCAGCCTGACGGTGCGGCCCATTGGTCTCCGGGAGCCCAAGTATTCGCCTTTTGGTCCTGGCAGGGTCGACCGTGAATGGACAGGTGTTTGTGCTCCGGCCGTGGACCCGAAGGTCAAGTCTGTTGAATCGGAGGGATCGGAGGACCCGGAGCTGGAACAGAAGAGGAGAAAGATGAGAGAGAAAATACAGGGAGAGTCGCTCACTGGGGCTGAGATGAAGATTATTGTAGAGAAATGTCAGAGGCATAAAACTAAGCGCCAAGTAAACTTGGGTATGAACATTTTGCATTTGTATTTCCTATTTTAATTCGTTTATGCTTGTGGTTAGTAGTGGACGGTTCTTTTGGTTTTAAATTTGGATTTTTAATGCAATATACATATGTTATGAAGATGAACGTGTTTGAAAACTTTTGGTATTTTGATTGGTTGTTTCGTTGTACTGGTGCGGACCCTTTTGCTCTGTAATGGTATTTTCTGATTGAATGTGCCTGGATGGTACCGGTATAGTTGTGAAATGGCAATAGATGTTGAAAACAATACTGGTACATAATCTTATATCCTTGTATGAACTTTAAAGTTATCTTTACTTCGGTTCAAACTTGTTTGCCTCCATTTAATATCAGTGCAATCAAGAAAACTTAAGCATATAGAGATAAAGTAATTCTCGAAACTAGATTAACTCAGATTAAAGAGGGGACGTGGGGGAAGAAATGATCTGGTATTTTTTTGTTCTTTCAAAGCTTCACATTTTTGTGGGGGGTCTTATTATGTGATGTTGCTTTGCTTTGTTGTAGGTAGAGATGGTTTAACTCACAATATGCTGAATGACATTCACAATCATTGGAAACATGCTGAAGCAGTGAGGATAAAATGTCTAGGTGTTCCCACTGTTGACATGAAAACTGTTTCCACTCAGCTTGAGGTATCATTCTTGTTTCTGGTCACCATTCATTCAGCCTGAAATGTCTTGGCCCAAGAGGTGCCTTTTTCCCCCCACTGTTCTTTCTCTGATTTTCTTTTTCACATGATCTGCATTACGGCAGTAGCTCATCAACAATTGCTATGAAATAATGAATCCTTTTCATGCATGGGATTTTTGAAAACTTGGTTTTGTTAGAAAAGAAAAAAAACTTGTGATTTTTACTGAACTGTTTTCTTGTGAGTTTTGTAATATCACAAAGCAGCATTTCGCTTTGGCTCCCTCCACGTCGAACTTCTACAGCCATCCCTAACACCAATCACCTGTAGTTTAATCCTTACTCTAACAATGTCATGCACATTTTGCTCAAACTAGAACCCCAGTATGTTTCTGTACGACATGCAGGTCACATGCATATATGGTGTTCCTTTTTATCCTATAGGTGATTGCTCCTGATATAAACTCTTCATTTTTTGAGGAAATGTCAACACAAATTTCATGTTTGTTGTAGGATAAAACATTTGGAAAAATAATTCATAAGCAATGTGGTCTTCTTATATTATATAGAGGTAGGAACTACATTCCCAAGAAAAGGCCGGATATTCCATTAATGTTGTGGAAACCCCATGAGCCCATATATCCTAGGCTGATCAAAACTACTATCGATGGTCTAAGCATAGAGGAAACAAAGGAAACTAGAAAGAGAGGATTGGCTGTTCCAGCTCTCACAAAACTTGGTATGATCTTTGTAATTATGGTTTTATGTTGTTAGTATTTTTATTTGTATTTACAAATATTGACAACCTAATTAGAACTGCAGCCAAGAATGGTTATTATGGTAGTTTGGTATCCATGGTCAGAGATGCTTTCCTTTCCTATGAGCTAGTCCGGATTGATTGCCAGGGCCTTCCTAGAAGTGATTACAAAAAGATAGGATGCAAGCTTAGGGTGGGTAATTTATGCTCTGCTTTTTATCTATAGCTTCTGTACTATTATGCTATAAATTGATACATAGTGTTCTGCCTTCTGTGCTATTATGCTCTAAATTGATGCATAGTGCTACACACCTTCCTTGTTTGTTTTTAATTACACATATGATTAATCTTGATGAAAACATTTTTAATAAGATGAAACCATATGGACGTACTTTTGCGTGTGTTAAGAGCAAGATATATCTGTGCTCTGCCTTGTTCACCCTGAAAGAAGACTTTGGATTGGTTAATGACCATTGATGTTGTAAACGAAATTTGAAACTTGTAAATTGCTTTGTGTGGCATTCCATTCTCACTGATGTCCTTTCCTATTTTAATCAAATTTCTATGGATGGAACTTAAGAAAACTTCTGTTTAAAGTCCTTTGCGGTGTTGTAGAGTAGGGACAAATTATCTCAGGGTGAAAGTGATCATATGGTTGCTTTGTTTAAGCCAAAGATGTTGTTTAGTACTCTACTTAGAAAAGGTGTTTTTAATTTCACTTGTTTGCGAAAAAATTGTCATTTAACTCTATTTGTTTGTGGCAAAGGTGCTAGGTAAGAAAAAAAATCATTTTCCATCCAATTTTTCGTTATATATAATAGAATATCCCATATGATATATGCACATTTATATTTTTGGATAGGCATTTATGTAAAAAATTAATATGTAATTAAAAAAAATTCTTTCAAACTTTAACAAAAAATTTAATTAAGTTTAATTGAAATAATTTTTTACAAACTTTAAGTAGTTTTTAAATTAAAATTTATTTAAAAATACAAACATTCATATGTCATTTGTGTTTTTATGTTATATTTGATGTGTTATTATGTTATAATTGACGTAAAATTGGATGGAAAGTTAACTTTGTGACACATTTTTCGCACACAAAGGAACTTAAAAACACATTTTAAATAAGGGGACCAAATACCCACTGAGGCCTAAGCAAAGGGATTCTGCCTGGCTTTTATCTTTATGGCCTCTTTTGGTTTACTCAATCTATTTAAACGGTGATGCAGGATCTTGTACCTTGTATTCTAGTGACATTTGAGAAGGAGCAGATAGTGGTATGGAGGGGAAAGGATTATAAACCTCCAGAAAGCGGATATTTTCTTTCAGATAGGGAATCATTTGATGATCCAAAAGCTGAGTCAGTCGATAAAGCTGGAGAACATGATATATCAGATTACAGCTTCAGCCAACAAGGCTTCTATTCCGGTGACGAACAGAAAAATTGGGTTGATTATGATTCATAATTCATGATTGTGCTCTCCAATTTTCTATTCTACATTGCCACTAAAAATGAGCCTCGTGAATTGGGGTGTGGACGGATTGTAGATTTCCAGGTGACGATCTCTGCTCGAAATTCCTACATTGGTGCCTATGTTGGGCATGATTCAAGCAAAGTAAGGAAAAAGAAGAGAGAGAGAGAGAGAGAGAAAGAAGGGGACAATCTGAATGTGAATGGAGAGAGGTGTGGAATCTGAATATTCAATGTGATTAAAGCTTGTTGTAGATCCTTTTGATTTGGATCCAGGATTACCTACTATCAAGAGCGTGTGGATATGATAGTTTTGATCCCATTCAAGTTTGGGCGCTTATATTATTTTTATTGTTTGTATTTAGTTGGTTACTCGTGGGCTGTCGTGTATGCTAGTATAGAACTGGAAGTCAATTGATTCATGTACAAAGAATCTTTGGATTGGATCTTTATTTCTTTTATATTTTAGTCCCTTATCTTGGATCTTGACAGGAAGAATGTGGAGATCTTAGTCGGTCAACTCGTATGAAGTACTCAAGTAACACCAAAACAATCCCATGTGATGACCCGTAAAAGATTTAAACATTCAAAAATTAAAATAATTAAACAAATCTCTTTTTTATTTAAAAATTATAAAAAATAATATTTTTAAAATTTATAATAATAAAAATAACATCTAAATATTATTAAATGTGGTTTAATTAGAAGATGTTTAACATTATGATTGTAATTTAATTTGAACGTATATAAAAATAAAATAATGTATTAGATTGTTTTAAAATAATAAAAATAAATGAGGTATATTTGAAAAATATTATTTTATAGTTATAAATTTTAAGGATATTATTTTTATTTTTTAGCTAAAAGATTTAGAAACTTTGAATAACAAAAAATATATATATATATAATAGCTTTTGCTAAATTTTTATAGCCTTGTTATATGGATGGTGTTGCATGAGATGCAAAGTTTAATATCTTAAATAATTATAGAATTATTTATTAATAAAGTAACTTAAATTTTTTTGAAGATTCTCCTGTCAGAGCAAAACGGCACAGTATTGGTGTTTATTAAGTACCAATAAAATCTGAAGTATGAATAGTGTAGAAGCCATGTTTATCTGACTATCGGTAGCTATCTGCATTCTTACGCCAACCAAATAATATTTGGCCAGAAACAAGGCCAAGTGTTCCATAATTCCATCCAATCATATAAGTTACAAATTCTACGTGATTTCTTTGTATTTAAAATTTAATTATAAAAGTAACATATTTTATAAATTTTTATTATTAAAAAAATTTATTATATTATTTTATCATTCAATTAAATATTATTTAAATTAAATTAATATTATTTAAATAATGATTAATATAATTCAATTAAATCTAGTTTAATATTATAAATATTATTTTTATTATTATAAATCTTAAAAATATTATTTTTTTAATAAAAAATGTTTTTAAACTATCTAAAATGCAATATTTTTAAAAAATAAACGAGAAAAATGAAGTAAACTCCACCGCAAAAATTCAAAAGTAGGCCTAGATGATATTTTAAATTGTCAATTGGAAAATTATTATTTGATATTTTTTGTAATTATGTGCCTTTTTTTTTCTTTCTTTTTCTATTGGACTAGCATGCAAAGCACAGATGGATTTTTACATCTTATTTGAAATGATTCCGACTTGCCGCAATTGTAATATTTTGGAAATTCTCCTATCTTCCTTTCCATTTTCAACTATTATTTTCTTGATGTGCACATTATCTTCATCATCATCTATTTATCGATATTTATAGAAAACAATTCTTATACGAAAAAATTGGATGTCTTAGTTTAGAAAAAATAAATAGATGAATCTCTTAGCTAGTAATAACAATGTTTGTCAACTTCTCACCCAAAACTAATTTAATAATGTTTTCTAACGACACCTAATTTAAGGATAATATTTAATTTAATGCATAATTTTATAACGCGCTTAGATTAGTGCATAATACAAAATATCTCGAGATATACACGTAAGACACAAGGATAAGACATTGTTGCTCAAGTTATTTTTTGATCAAACAAGGTGATCCCTTTCTAACATATATTTGTTTGGTACAAGCTTGTTTTTCGATGTCTACTTAAGGATTAAATATTGAGTTCGAGTATTTTAAAGTGTAAAATAAACATGTGTTAGGAATGGATCACCTTATTTAATTAGAAACTAGCTTGAACAACGTCTTATTCTTATGTCTCACGTGTATATTTCGAGATATTTTATGTCATCCGTTAAATTAGACGCGATACAAACATTTATAATATAAAATGTATAAGTCTTATAATTATTAAAAAAAGAGAATAAAATTTTAAAATTTGTAAGTTAACATCTCAAATCTAGTAATTTATATAAGAATACATAATAAATCTTATTTTTAAAATTCCTTTAAAAAATAACATCAGACAATATGTGATAAGTATCTAATATTATTTTCAAATGATATTTGTGAGATAAAAAAATTAATTTTTTTAAATATTTTCTACTAGTTTTTTTATTTTATTTTTGTGTAATTTGACTTGAAATAAATTATGTTAGTTTTTTAAGATATTTTTATTGTAAATTTTATTATTTTCAATTTTTAATAACATGATATATTATAAATATACTATATAAAATAAAACAGTTTGATAAAATTGAATAGTAAAAAAAATTGTAACAAATTTTAGACAGGGAGAAAAGGTATGATTTATTATATATTGTATTTTATTTTTTATTGATATTGTTTTCTAATCTTATTTATTTTGTTAGTGATTTAGAGCTATAAAAAATTAATATTAGAAATAATAAGACATAAAAATTATTTAGTTATATCCATTATGATTTTTATTATAATCAATGAAATAAGTTAAATTGTTGTTAGTTTTTAAGATTAATTTAAATTATTAAACAAAATAATAAGACAAGTTAATTTGGACATAAATACGTCACAGAGAAATTAATAATTGATGTTAATAAAAGATAAAAGACTTTAAGTATTATATCATTAATTACAATTATTATATCATTAATTACAATTATACAAAGTTAGATTCTATTCTTCGTAATTTTATCATAAATTATAATTAATATAGTATAATATAATATTATTAATAAATATAATTAAATTTATAAATTTATATTTAATAAAAAATTAACATATTAATTATAATATATAAATATACTGTCAATAATATAAATTTTTCCTTTCCGTTAAAGAAAATGTTTTAGCCACAGTACGACGTAGCCGTAGCTATCCCCGTACTGACGAGTGACGACATATACAGCAAAGATCCAAACAAATCCTTCACTCCGAACCCGCACTAACCCTTCCTGTTTTTCACTTAGCCATTGTGTTCTTCGTTTTCGAGCCTTCCTTTCAACCTATTTCATTAATGGCAGATAATGATATTGCTTCACCTCTCCTCCGAGCTTCTTATCACCCCGACTTAGTTCTAGATATCGATGAAGGTGACCACCCACAAGCAGAACCAACTCATCAGCGACCTTCAACCCAAACCCATCATCAGAATCGCAATCACAATCACAATCACAATCACATTCAAGTTCAATATGATGTATTTCCCCATGCGAATTCTCATAACCCCTTTGCTTTTCTTGGATCAGTTTGGCCCGACGTGCCCAGCCCGAGCACGTTGAACCCATTTCTCAATCATACGGCGAAAATTGAAGGGCTTTACGAGTTTGCGAAGATCTTGATTTGCTTGCCCCTTGCGTTGGCAAGACTCATTATTTTTGGAGTTTGTCTGTCGATTGGGTTTCTAGCTACCAAATTGGCTCTTCAAGGTTGGAAGGATAGAGAAAGCCCTATGCCTAAGTGGAGCAGCAGGATTATGTGGATCACTCGGATTTGTGCTCGTTGTATACTATTTTCTTTTGGGTAAGCTCGCTTCCCTTTTATTTGTATTTTATAATGCCTGATTTTAGCTCGGTTATGTTTGATTAGTGTGAAGATAAGATTCATTGATGACCTGATAATCGATTTCTAATCGCTGCATAGTGGGTTTTAGTTGTTTACTTGCATGAGGCTAAGCTTAGAGGAAACCATCCACAGTTTCTGTGGGCATGAAAACATGTAATTACGTTGGTCTTTGCTTTTCGTAAACTTGGTTTTTGATTTTTGTTTCTTCTCTTCTTTCTTTTTGTGAGTTCAGTTATTTATTTTTCTGAACTTGAGTCTAGCATGTTTAGATGCTCGCAAGTCCAAGTTGTAATTAGGGTAAAAGTTATGTTAAAGCTAAGCTTTGGGTCACGCGGGTCCTAGAGAAGTGGAGATCAGTGTTTTATCGTATTTTATGTCTTGTTGACGGGCAGATGAAGGAAAAGAGTTGAGATGAGTTTATGGTAGTAAAATTGATTCAATGTGTTGATGAGCTGAAAATGTTTAACTCACCTATATAAGCAGCTCGCTAACTCATTTAACAAAATGTTTTTATCAAAAAATAATTATTATAATGCGACTATGGAAAAATACACTTAAAAGATAGCAATTTTTTTCGTTGTTTTACAAAATATGATTAAAAGATAATACTTATACTAATGTTTTTGTTCTTAAATATAATTATAAATATATTTTATTTTTATTTTTATAAATATAAATAAGCTATCTCGTAAGCTACACAACGCAACTCATTTAAAAATGATCTGAACTGAATTAAGCTCAGATAAAATTTAAATGATGAGTTGACCTGAGCTACAACTCACCTAAGTTGAGCTAAATCTAAGCAATTAAGCTAGCTCAATTCATTTGACATTTCTAATTTATTGAAGTGAGAATTCAGCAGATTCAACTGGCCTTACTGATGCGAGAAAGTGTTTAGGTCTTACGTGGATTGCTGGAAATTTTGTCAACTTAGTTTCTGTCTTTTGTTATGTTCATTACTTGTGAAACGTTCTGTGTGTTCTAGTCTGGTTGGTTTGAATTTATTCTCACTCTCTTTTTTGGGATGTTGTATACGCCTCATAGTAGCTTTTTTCATCTATCCCATTTGCAGCTACCATTGGATTAGACGGAAAGGGAAACCTGCTCCTAGGGAAAGGGCTCCGATTGTTGTGTCTAATCATGTCTCATACATTGAACCTATTTTCTACTTTTATGAATTGTGTCCAACCATTGTAGCATCTGAGTCTCATGATTCCATACCTTTTGTTGGAACTATCATTAGAGCTATGCAGGTAACTTAGTGCTTCTTCAATGGGAAATCAAGATTTTATAATTAATAGCTTGCTATTACTTCTTTAGTTGCTCATATTTAGATTCATTTTTTCATGTTTCAATTCATTTAATGCTCTCAGGTAATATACGTTAATAGATTCTCACCATCATCAAGGAAGCTTGCTGTTAATGAAATAAAGGTAAAAGGTTTCTGTAGAATGTGTTTGATTTATTTGCTGATGATATGTAAATGTTATCAGTCATACTGCATTATATGTCATCGGGTGATTTAATGTTTTCCATTTCTCTCACTAGTCCAGTAAATTGTGATGTATAACTGAACTGTAATAAGCTTTTAAAATAAACAATGAAGTTTTTAAACGTATACATGTTTTTACTACAAATCTATTGAGCTATTTGAAACTCGATGACGAAAACTGAACAGCAGGTAACTGTTCGTCTTAAAAAGATAATCTATGTATTACTTATACGTGGTTTTCTACCTGGCCGATATATTTTGATGGACACTTTCTGCGTGGATTTTGATTTACATTTCCGGTTTATTGCAATTTGCAACAAACAATGTGCTTCCTAAATTGAGCTGATTATCTCCGATGCCTTTTCTAGTAAACTTGCATGCCCTTTTTTTACTTATTTGTTATGTTCTAGAAAAAACATTGAACTGATAGTCAATGACTTTTGGTCCCTTCTCGTTATTAATGCTGCAATATACATTTTGCTTGCTAAAGCAGCTTTTGATAATATTGCTTTAGCCTGATATAAAATAATATTTAAAGCTATTGAAGTTTTAGTAGCGGATGTAGTAACTTATCAAATGTAACTACCTGAAAAATTCTAAGTAAGAACCAAAAATAAATTATTTTTTATCAATTTATAAGCCATTTGATACAGAAATCTGCTTTCAAGGATCTGAATACAGAGAAAGGCTTCTTGCGATAGATTTCCTCGAGTTCTTTTATTTCCTGAGGGAACAACAACAAATGGACGGGTCCTTATTTCATTCCAACTTGGTGCATTTATCCCTGGTTACCCAATCCAACCAGTAATAGTTCGCTATCCCCATGTGCATTTTGACCAATCCTGGTAGGACATTTTATTAATGTGGAAGTTTTCTTTAGTTCTGTATTTAGTGGTATCATCATTTCTTAGCCTTTACTTCTTACAATATTTAGGGGTCACATTTCTTTAGCAAAGCTCATGCTTCGAATGTTTACACAATTTCACAATTTTATGGAGGTATGCTATTTGGTTTGCTGTTGATTAAGATTTGGGTACTTCCTGTGAATTTACGTCTCTCTTAATTACTGGTTTAATTCATTTTTTGAATTTAACAGGTAGAATACCTTCCTCTTGTCTCACCCCTTGATTATAAAAGAGAAAGTGCTGTTCATTTTGCCAAAAGGGTATGTTTCTGCTTGCTATTGACTAGTTGATTTTAATAATTTTTAGTTTCAGTGTATTTCAAATTTTCAACTTTTCAGTATATTATTGATAGGAATAATTAATTTTAAACTGTTGTAAGAAAACTAATTGGGAGTCTTGTAATATCCTTATGAGCTATGAGATATGAGAATGCTATGTTTTCCATTAAATAAAATGATCTGGACCAGAAAGTTTGACCGTTTATCTCTCCATCTCTTTCCTAATCTTTCACATTTGCGTAACATGTATAGAATTTGTTGGATAAGTTTGATTTACTTTCTCATTTTTGTGCTATATGTATTATGGTGACAATTTCGATACAAATAAATGCAGACTGGCCATACTATAGCAAGTGCTTTAAATGTTGTACAAACATCTCATTCGTATGGGGATTTAATGCTGCTCACCAAGGCATCACTCTGCAAACAGGTATTTATATCGAATTTATTAATTTGTATTATTAAGGAATTAACAATCTTTTCTTGTTTGTTCTTATATAAAAGAATATTTTCTTGTTTGTTGATAATAACATGATAATCACTTTCATCTGCCCAATCCATTTTCCACATGGCATGCATATGAATTATGATGGACAGCTAAGTCATAACAAGCAATGATACCTTCCACGAAGTAAATAATTAAAAACTTCAGCTTTGTTTTCTATACCGTGAATATATCTCTTATGTTTTATATATATCTATCTCAGGCTGTTTCCATTTTAGAATCAGTACCATTGTTACTTCAACATGCTTTATAAGGGTTTTTTTTTGTTGGTTAAATTGTATTTAAAGGAACACCTGTGACTGTGCTAGTTAATTATGCTCGCATATTAGCTGATTTTTTCTTACCATGTTTTTGCAGGAGAAGCCCTCAGCTTATTTGGTTGAAATGGCTAAGGTGCAGTCAGCATATCCATGCACTGAAGTGCTGCTGAAATGTTATTTATAATTCTTTAAGACTGGAATTTTATATTTGTGTATCCTTGTTTTTAGAACAGCATTTTCTTTAACCTACCTTGTTTGTCTGGTAAAGTAAGTCTTTTTTCTTTTTTATGTACTCCATCAACTCTAGAAATTATTATATCAGCTCCTATCATCTGTCCTTACCACTTATATATTCTGCCTAGGCCTTTCAAAGATACTTTAGAGAAATGCAAGTTTATTGACAGAATTTTATCACAATGGGGTATTAAATCAATTTAAAGGAAGATGGTTGCGTGCTTTGTATTCTGTGTTTATGTATGGTTATGTATATGCTAGAGATCCATATTTTATGCTCAGCAAATAGCTTGTACTGAAAAAAAAAATTGAAAACCAAATGAAATTTATCACTCACAAACTTGGCACCAGATGTTTGAGTAATGAATGGCACTTGGGAACAAATTTCTTATATAGGTCATTCTGACATACAGAGGATATAATCCTTCTATTTTGATCCTTAGATTTATCAAGATTAATCTCCTCCATTGAATTTAAAAATTGTTTATTTTGATAACTATTACCATACATGGGGTAGTGAGATATAAGATACATCTTCTGCAAGTTAGACTTTTCCTTACATAATTTTTATCACATCGCACTTTAGTTTGGAAATATATTCATTGCCCAGTTTTCATGGACCACTTTATATTCTGTTGCACTTATCATTCACAATAATTCCATGTTACATATTCTTTACTTCTGCCAATGGAATATCTGAGTAATTAAACTATTTTCGCCGTTGAAATAATGGTCACCGTTTCTGTTATATATTACCTTGAATAATTTACCTACACTGATATGAGCCCTGAAACTCAAATAATACGTTTCCCTTTTTGTTTTTTAGGTACACCATATTAGCAGCTTCGAAGCTGTGGACTTACTAGAGAAGTTTCTCTCCATGAATCCTGATAATAGGTATGATTGAGATGTTTTATACTCAGTGAATTTTTATAGGTTCCTGTCTTTAGTTGAAAACAATCACCTTTCTTTAGAAGTTTATATATTTTGATTTTGATTTAATAACATGTTGAATCTTAGGGTGTTTTGTATCATTGTATGTCATTGGGTACTTCTACCTATGCCTTGCATGATTTGTTATTTCATCCCTTTAGGTTCAAAGGACGCAGAAAGTTTCTCATTGCTTTTCTCATGATTATTTTTTCTCAAGTACTATTGCTACTCTCTTGATTGTGACATGCACACACTCGCCCATCCCAATAAACAAGAATGTTAATACTTATATTAATATGTTGTACATCCTTACATACCTAATTGGGTATTAATAAGTGTTGAATCTTGTACCTGAATTTTTTTTTGCCCTGCTGTTGAGGTGCTAGCAGTTCTCAATAATTTCTTGATTGCTACCTCCATTTTCTATTTTTATTAGATAGAATAATACTTATGCTATTTAAATTACTTGCTCTATATTGCATGCATATAAGATGTCATTGATTCGTATATGAATGCTAGATATTCCTGTCAAACTTGAGAAGAGGGAGATGGAGGACAGAACATGGATTTTGTCTTATCTAACAACTTTGCTAAATTGCTGAGTCAAACTAAGTTGATGGTTTCTCCATTTTTTTGGGGTCATTTCTTGGTCATGTATTCTGATTCCTAATTCTTGTATCATTTAAACTATTATAGTTAATTCATTTTTTAATTTAGTATTCAAATTTTTAACTGCTATGCAATTTTATCAGTAATTAAATTTTATGTTTGATTAATTTCATTTTATGGAAGTTTTAAACTCTCAATATTGTCTCACATGCAGTGGTCGTGTTAAGTACCATAATTTTGTGAAGGTCCTGCGGCTCAAGCATTGTACTTTAACTGAAGAGGTCAGTCTGTTACTTAACTGCTTTTCTAGGCCTTCGCTATAGTCTACTATGTTTAACTTTCTATAAAAATAGCCATGCTTTATTAACCATTGTATTAGACAATTATTTCCACATTCTGGGTTTAGAGTACATGCAGTTGTTGCCTTATAAGACAGTTTGTGGAACGTATGAGTTGCTTCATTTTATATACAGGTTTGAGCAGATGAGATGGTAGATAATACTTCAATAAATGATTTTAATCTTTCATTTACATTAAAAAAAATTACTTATTCTTGGTCTGCCTTTTGTTATTTAAAAGTAGGAGTGTAAATTGAGATGGGACGTCCCATTAGCCCATTGTATAACTTATTAATTTTAGGAAACTATCTCATCTTGTCTCACTTAATTTTTGATAGGACGAGATGTTAATGGTATGGTACTAGTTGGGATAATTTAATTGTCCCAAATGAACCTAAATAAAATAATTAAAATTACAAAAACAATGAGAAATATGAAATATGAATATTTATAATGTGAAAATTTAATGAAGAAAAATGATGGAACATTATATTTATAGTGATGCACATTAAGACTACAATCTAGATTAGAGATGACAACTAATTGGATCCGATTCTATTTGATGATGATCTAATCTGATTCCTTCTTCAAAAGATCTAATTTTATCTCATCTGTTTTATTCTATGGATCAGATGGATTGTATTAGGTATTGATTCGTAAATCAATGGATATCTATGACTCAATCTAAATTGTTAAAAAAAAATTGTTTTTTTTGAAACTAAAATATTATTTGATGTGATGCATTATATATTTAAGATTGAAAATTTATAAAAAAAACAATAAAAAAATATTATATATTGTAGGAAAATATTTTCTTACTTCTTTTTTAGAAAATTTCGTACTTTTTTTAACTGATTATGAAAAATTAAAAAATAATATCATTGATAATAAATATAAGAAAAAATAAATAGTTATGAATATGATGAAATTTCAATTTTTTTTTAATAAAATTTATATATTAATAGATAGATTTATGAAAATTCTAAGAAAAAGAAAAATTTATAAAATTGTAAGGGAAATTTTAAAAATGATTATATATAATGTTAAATATTTTCAAATAAATAATTGTAAAAATTAAAAAAATATGTTGGAAATGTATGATTCTAGTTCTAAAATTATAGTTGTAAAAAAGATTTAGATTTGGATCAATTTGATTCGATCTTGCCCAATCTAAGGATCGATCCGTTCTAATCTGTCATGATTCGATCCAATTCGTTGATCTTGTATATGGATTATGTTCAATGCGATAAAAAAATGATCAGTTCTGATCTGATCTAGAGTGGATCACATGGAGCAAATATCCTTGAAGTTCCAATTTGGTGGATCTTTTTTCCATCCTCGATCTAGATGGGATAAGATGATATTTAAATAAAATGAGTAGAACATAAGTTCGTTAAGAACACTAATGGGATATCAGATGGGATAATATAACTTACTTTACGTCTTTATTTAAAAGTGAGACATGTAGAATTGTAGACTTCTCTTGCTAGTTCCAGTGCTTACTGTTTCTTGTAAGTTGTTAAAGAGCGATAAATTTTCCTTTTAAAGATCAAACTCAGGTTTCTTTCTCATTTTGATTGCCACAGATACAAAATACTTGCAGGCACTTGCATACTATATCTATATGCATATTCTATAAAATATATAAAATATAACTGTGTCTATATTGTATCAATTTACTATTTTCTGTGTCTTTAGTTCGTAATTAATTTTTGTTGAGTTGCAGATATTTGCATTCGTTGACGCAGACAACCATGGAGCGGTCACATTTAAGCAGGTAACCCTCAAACTCCCTTAGTATATTTATTTTATTAGTGGAGAACAGATATGATAGTATATTTATTTTGGAGATTAGTATTGTCTGCGACTCTGCGAGAGATTAGTATTGACCTGAAGACCTTGTATGACAATGAATTTTTGTTAAGCACAAGCCAGAAGGCTTTGTACCTGCCTCCACATAACTGTTCTGTTTTGTCTCTTTCAGTTTTTATTTGCCGTAGCAAATATCATGAAGCAGCCTTTGTTCCAACAAGCTTGTGAATTAGCCTTTGCCAGATGTAGTGCTGGAGAAAATGACTACATTTCACAGCAAGAAGTAATTGGTTAAACTGCATTTTTATTTCTGGATTCTTAGAAACATTTAACTGCAGAAAATTGATTTCCATGTTGCAATTTCTTTCTTTTTTGATCAGTTATTGTCATGCATCAAACTTGTAATTGCAGACATGAATGACAGTGAGGTAAGGGCTTTTCTGAGCTGTGTTGTTATTGAACTCTCCCTTTCATATAAAGCTTCCACTGACTATTAAATCGCTACTTTTCTCACATATCTGTTTTGCAGATCCATGAGCTGTTTGATCTATTTGATACCGATAGGGATGGTAAAATCAACAAGCATGAATTTATAACCTGTCTGCGGCAGAATCCTCTGCTGATTGCACTTTTCTCTTCTTGTTTCGGCACAAGAAGCCGTTAGAAGATGGTAAGAGGATGAAGACAATTTTCTAGTGGGTTGGTTTATAATGCTTTCGTGAGCTGCTGTTTGTAACGTGATAATTGAATTTGTTTCTTCACAGTTGTAGAGGGGAATGTTGTGGATTTCAAGCATCTGATAATTTTTGAAGACCTTGCCTCCAAAAATTGTCTATATTGTAGCTTCCATGAGAGAACATACCTTTTCTGTTGATCTGTAATGAAAAAATATTATTTTTTAGACTTGTTTTCTTTTAATAATAAGTATTATGTATTTGAATTCCTAAAATTCTTTTAATGATAGGAATGGTAGAGCTGGTAATTTTTGACAGGACCTATGAAAGTTATAAACCCCCGGGGGGAAGGAGGGTAAGGTTAATATAGTTCATAAACGGGTCAATCCAGTTTGACCCGTTTATTAAATGGGCTGGGTTCATGTAAAATTAGTTGTGTGGTAAATTGATTGACTCGTGTGCAACCCATTAAAAATAATTGCACTATAACAAATGGGTTAGCGAAATTTTATATTTTTGAAATTTTGGATATAGTACAATTTTTAAGATTTTTAGGACTTTTTGTATTTAAAAGTTTTGATTATATTTTAACCTTTAGAAATTTTTAACATTTATTTTTGTAGAAATTTTAAACCTATTTTTATTTTTAGAAATTTTGAAAATATTTATATTTTTTTTTACATATTTCTATTTTTATTAGTTTTGGTCAATCTTCTATTTTTTGATATTTTGAAATTTCAATCGTTTTTTATTTTTAGAAATTTAGAATAGAATTCATTTAAAAAAAATAGTATATATTTCTATTTTTTATAGAATTTAAAAGAAAATGTTGTTTTAGGAAAATTCCAAAAGTTAATATTTTTAGAAACTTTGTGCATATTTGTATATTTTGAAATTTTTAGACATTTTATTTTTATATATTTTTATTTCTAGAAATTTTGGTTAATTTTATATTTTTAAAAAGTTTTGAAAACGTTTATATTTTTAAGTTTTTTTGGACATATTTCTATTTTAAGAAATATTTTGAGATTTTTTTCACAATTTATTTTTTAAAGTTTTAGATATATATTTCTATATTTTGAAAATTTGGTCAATTTTCTATTTTTTGAAATTTTAAAAAATTTTTCATTCTAGAAAATTTGGAAATTTTAATAGAGTAAAAGTTTTGAAACTTTTTTGTTTCTAGAAATGCTTTATAATTGTTTTTTTATATAGAAATTTTAGATAATTTTCTGTTTTTAGAAGTTTTGTACAATTTCTATTTTTAAAAAGTTTCAAAAACATTTATTTCTTAAAAATTTGGAAATTTTCGGCATATTTTTGTTTTATAATTTTGCATATTTTTCTATTTTATTAACTTTATAAACTATCCAAACTTTATACAAATAAAAAATAGTTCAAACATCTCAAGTTTCAAAAAAGAATTTGTTCAAATTTTTTTAATGCAGAAAAAAATTTGGAACTTTAGAAAATTGTTTAACTTCCTAAAGTATAAAAATGATAAAGCTTTACATAAATATAATATTTGTTAAGGTAGAGCTATTTTTGCATTTCATTTTATTGTTTCCATAACATATTTATTATTAATTTTAAAAATTATTAAAAATATTCATAATAACTTTTAATTAATATAGAATAAATATATTAAAAACAAAATGAGATTTTTAATAATTTTAAATTTAACAATAAACAAATAGTGGAAACAAGAAAATGCTAAGTGATAATAACCTTGTCAAACTTTCTAAAGATATTTAAAAAAAAATTGTTCAAACTTTCTAAAAGTAAAAGATATACAGTACCTAGTAATTAGGGTCACCAAAATGAATTTAAGTACATAAAATTTAAAAGAATTGTGTTCTTTAAAATCTTTATTAAAAACATGAGCATTAAGAATGGAAGAAAAAAAAAACTAAAAAATGAAATAAAACAAAGCTCCCTTTCATTACTAGTTTTTTTTTTCATATGAGGTTTCACTTTCCTGATTAGTATATAAAATAGCTATACGCCTTTATGTTTATTATAAATAATTTTTCAATGTTTAGGAAGTTTGAAATTTTATTTTATTTTTAGAAAGTTTTAAGAAATAATATATTTATATTTCAGAATTTTTTTAGCATATATTATGCTATTGTATAGTTACTAACAAGAAAATGGAAAATGGAAAACTTATACTACAAAGACCTAGAATAGCAGAGAGTGTATAAAGAAAAATCCTATCCCATGTATAAATAATACATTTATTTAATTAATTTTATTTTTAATTTTTTAAAAAAATATATATCTAATATCCTCGTTAAAAAGTATATACTTATTTATGTTATAAGAACAGTAAATCTATATATTTTTTAAAGAAATTTAAAATAAAATTCAATGTATGAAAAATGTTACATAATTAAACAAAAAAATTAAAATAAAAGTCTTTAAGCATTTAAAAATAAATTTATTATATGAGGTGATAAATAAAACTCATATATAACAATAAACATATGCTTAACCGCAAATACAAGAACACTAATTTTTTCATCTTTGATATTCCTATAATACTAATATAGATTGAGAGGGTTTTCAAATACCACCGTTAAAATATGTGTGGCTAAGATTTAAAACCTAGTTGCAAAAGTTTATCTAAATCCTACTTAATGATAAGCTGTGATTAAAATAATTCTTAAAAAATAGTTCTAAAAATTTAATTTAATTTATATTTATATAATTATATTTTCAAAACTTAAGATTTGATTCTCAAATTTTTAAAACTTTGATAGTAAACTTTTAAATACTATCATTTCATTTTTGAATTTTTAAATTTTTTTAAGTAAAATTATTAAAATATATATTTATTAAAATTTTTAAAAATTAAAGAATTAAAGAATTTAAAATCTAAATTATCTTGAAAAGAGAATTTGTTGGAATAAACTACATAGCATTGTTAAAAAAAAAAAAACTGGTTGCACTTTCACATCAATACCACACGTTTAGTAAAGTTTCAAATGGAGATACATTTTCTTGATATCTTGGGCCGAAGCTACACAAAAGAGAGTAATTATTTCATGTACATGACAAACCTTTGGTAGTAATTATGCATTGAGAAATGTGAAACAAATATAAGGCGATATTGATTTATCAATTCATTCTGTAAAAGAAAAAAAAATCCAAAAATTATTCCCTGTATAATCAACATTTCTTCCTCTCGGGATCCTTGTTTTACTATAAGAAGGAAAGATTTATATTGAATTTTATTTTTTGAATCTTTATTTGCAGTGTAGCATTGTAACATTGCAAATATGGAATGAGCAGAACGACAGCTTGCTCAACAGAGAAAGCAGTCCAAGTTCTAATGTTAAGACTCAACTGTTCATTGGACTGCCAGAAACAAGAGTGAAGCGCTTCATTCCCCGCAGCTGTGTTTATGATGTAAATCAAAGTGGTGCAACGTCGGTGAACCGTGGTGACGGTTCGGTTTCGTCGGAATCGTACGTCGGTTCCGAAACCGAACGAGGTTCTTGATGGAAGAACATTAATAAAGTATCGGGTTCTTTCACTATTAACTGCATAACAATTCAGATACACCATAAATACGTTGAGTAGATAAGCTAGCTGAAATCAAGAAAGATCGTAACGTAAAAATCCATTAATTTTCCAGTAAGTGCTAAAATTTGATCAATGTCAGGAGGTATATTTTCAATCCAATTTTGTTTCCGCTGCATTTAAATTATGAGTTCATATGGTTTTATGAATGTTTCTAGATTGAATTGAGACTCTAACATTTGAAAACAACTCTTTTTTGCTCTATTTCACGAGAATTGAAATTTTGGGTTTTTTATTTTGATTGTTTTTGATGCATATGGAAATTATAAAGTGTTTCACTATTGATTTTTGAGTGATTCTGTAAAATTAAACTTGAAAAACAATGAAGAAAATAAATCAAATTTGTCGTGAGTATTTATTTGCTTCATTAATTAACTTTTTATTTAAAATGATGTTTTTACTTCAAATTAATATCATGAATCACTCGGAAATCGAATTCTGAGAATTCTGATAAAAAGAACGTCGGATTTCATCGCCGGAATAGAAATATACGGCCGGGTATCCATCAAGGTCAAACCGGCTCAAGTTGACCCGGTTGGAGGTTGAAGATGAATTTAAAAAAAAATTCCTTATTTTGCTGCGGGAATCGAACCCGAATAACCTTTTAAAATTTATAACGAGCAATCCACTCGACCACCAGTTCTATTGCGCTATTTTATGTAATAAAACACATTTATACTGATTCATAATTTTGTTTTAATAAAAAAAAGGTTTTATTAAAACAATATATATATATATATATATATATATAATAATTATGAATGTGATTAATTATTTAACTTAAGTTTGTGATGTGTATAATAATTATTATATATGTTATATTTATTTAAATAATTTTTGGACACATTAAAATTTTATTTAAATACATTATGTTTAAATTATTTGTTTTGGGTATTTATATGTATAAATTTTGTAATTAATTATACATATAAAATTGAGTTAAATAATTTATACATAATGAAATTAATATTTAATGGTTCTTATGGATTTAATTAGTGCTTATATTTTTTGCTTGTATAATTTATTCTCATATCTGCAATTTAAGATAAATAACATTTGAAATTAAATTAATATTGTTTATGATTTTGTGCAATAAATTGAACATAAGGATTTAATTAATATTTAAGTGATTCATATAGTTTAATTAATTAGGGAGTAACCACAACATCTTTAATTAATTAAAACTATAATAAATTTTATTTATGATCACATTTAGAAACTAAATATTAATTGTAATTAATTATATGTGATATAATAAATATTATCCCACAGGAATTTTTATTATATTTTTGTGTGATTAATTAGGATATAATATTAAATTATATTTTCTAATTTACCCACAGATATTAGGAAAATGAACATAATTTGATAGTTTTATCGTAAAGTTATGATGAATTTAATTGAATTAAAACTTTAGCCCATAGGCAAGTTTTATGTCACTAGATTCATATTATTCATGATTTACATTGATAAAGAATGATTATAGTTTAGGCCTCAAATTTTAATAAGCATATAATCTTTAATTGCAGCTTCTTAACCTGTAATTTTTTTCTTATATCCGTTGTGATATTCCCGATCTAAAAGGGGATAACTATAAAATATGGAAGGAAAGAATTCTCCTTCAATTAGGGTGGATGGATATTGATTATGCTATTAGGAAAAACGAACCACCTAAAATTACTCAAACCAATACTCCATAGAATATCATGCTTTATGAACAACGGGAACGATCTAATCGCCTTTAGATGATGCTCATTAAGACTAAAATCTCACGATATTCGTGGTTCCGCTTGATCAAAGATACCAATGTTCAAGACTTGCTAAAGGCTATTGATTTATTGATCAACTTCAAATAAGGCTTTATAGAAGCACTTTATTATAAGTTCGCTTTCTAGACTCACCACAGTGTGAAAGGTGTCAGCGAGCACATTATGCAAATGAGGAACATTCATGCTCAACTTAAGCATCTCGAGGTTGAGATGTCGAATCCTTCCTGGTGCACTATATCCTTAACACTCTCCCACATCAAGATGGGCCATTCAAAATCTCGTACACACATAAAGATAAATGGTCAATCAACGAACTAATGACCACGTGGTGTTCAAGAGGAAGTGAGGCTTGTTATGGAATTTGGTGAAAGTCAATGTCAAGCTATAACGCAGTAAAGGAAAATCTCAATACAAGTATAAAGGAAAGGGATAATTCCACCTCGGTGATATTAAGAAAGAATCCAAGTGCTTTTTTTAAAAAGAAGTGACATACGGTTAAGGATTGTATCGATTCCGAGAAATGGCTTCGAGAATAAAGGTAATCCAACCTCGCTTGTTTGTTATGGATCTAATATGGTTAATGTTAATATTAACACCTGGTGGATTGATTTTGGATCTACAATCCACGCTTGCAAATTCCTTTATGTGGTATGCAAAATCTAAGGAAGCTGGGAAGTGAGCAATACATCTTATCCGGTAACAAGATGGGCTCACGCGAGGTCGTAGGGACATGTAGTTTGATTTTAAGTAGTGGTTTTATTTTAAAATTAGAAAAGACCTTTATGTTCCAAGTTTCTCTAGAAACTTGATTTCAATTTCAAGACTTGTACCTTATGGTTATTCCTTTTCACTTTTCGTAAACATCTTTCAATTTATTTAATAACTGATCATGTGTTGGGAATGGTATTTTGTCTCGATGGTCTTTACTACATTAATTTATGAAATAATGCCAATCATAATGGTACGCATGTTCAAGCCGTATTAAAAGGTGTATTATTGATTTACGACTCTTCTACATTATGGCATAGGAGATTAGGGACATATCTCCATAGAAAAAATTAAAAGATTAGTTAAAGATGGGGTACTTAGTACTAGATTTTACCGATTTTGAGACATGCGGTGGACCGCATTAAGGGAAAGCAAACTAACAAGTCAAAGAAAGGTGCCAATAGGAGTTCAAACAAATTAGAAATCATACATACGGATATATGTTGTCCAGTAGATGGACATTCAAGGTCGAATATTTTATCACCTTTATTGATGATTTTTCTCGATATATGTATCTCTATATGCTTCATAATGCGAAGCATTGGATGCCTTCAAAAGCTTTAAGGTCAAGTAGAGAAACAACGTGGAAAGCAAATAAAGATCGTGAGATCGATAGAGGTGGTGAATATTATGGTAGATACACCGAATGGACAAGCGTCTAGTCCGCTTTGCTAAGTTTCTTCAAGAATACGTGGGATAGTTTCCCAATACACAATGCCTGGTTCACTGCATCAAATGGTGTATCGTGTTAAGAAACCGAACACTATTGAACATTGTGCGGAGTACGCTTAGCAACTCCAATCTTCCTAAATCCTCGTGGATCGCTTTCAAAGCATTTGTGTATATATTAAACCGAGTTCCAACCAAGGTCAGTCTCAAAGACACCATTTGAATTATGGAAAGGTTGGAAACCGAGTTTGCAACATATGCGCGTTTGGGCATGCCCATCCGGTGCAGGATATATAATCCACAAGAGAAAAAGTCGACCCAAGGACCATTAAATGGGTATTTCATTGGATATGCCGAATCTGGCCCAAAGGTTATAGATTTTATTGTCCATCTCACAACACTAGGTTTGTGGAATCAAGAAATGCAAAATTTCTTGAGAATTACTCGATTAGTGGGATCGATCCCAGGGCATTGGTTCGGAAAGATCATTCAGATGCTCAATATTCCACTCAAGTAATGGGATCGATTAACAACATGCCTCGAGTACAAATGCATGTTAAAGAACCAGTCTTCGAAGTACCACAAGCTATCGATCCTGATCCAAAGAGATGTCAAGTTCAACAGATGCTCTAACTGTTGAATAACACGATCCTCGCTTCCTCGGGAGAACGTTGATGCAACATTAGCTAAGATCTACTAGAGTAAGGAAATCGGCGATACCTAATGATTACGTTGTGTATCTACAAGAATGTGACTATAATGTTGGAGCCGAAAATGATCCCGAGACGTTTTCATTGTGCCACGAGTTCCGAGGTTTCGAACTTACGGTACAATGCCATGAAAAGAAGAGATGGATTCTACATGGCATCTAACCGAGTTTGGGATCTCGTCAAGTCAGTCACTGATGGTGTGAAAGCCATTGGATGTAAAAATGGTCTTCAAAACAAAGAAAGACTCACAAGGCAACATTGAGAGACATAAGGCAAGACTCGTTGGCCAAAGGATTCACTCAAAAGGAAGGAATCGACCATAACGGAGACATTTTCTCCTGTATCTAAGAAAGATTCACTTCGTGTGGTCATGGCATTGGTTGCCCATTTTGATTTGGATTTGCAACAAATGGATGTGAAAACGAATTTCCTTAATGGTAACCTAGAGGAAGAGGTTTATATGAAACAACCTGAAGGATTCTTCTCTAGTGATGGTGAGCATTTGGTTTGTAAGCTTAATAAATCCATATATGGATTAAAGCAAGCCTCATGTCAATGGTATTTGAAATTCCATAACGTCATCACTTCATTTGGTTTTGAAGAGAACGTCATGGATCAATGTATATACCGTAGCAAAGGAGTAAGATTTGTTTCTTGGTGCTATACGTGGATGATATTTTGCTTACTGACGCCCAAATGATAGGGGTTTGCACACACGTAGGTACAACACTTCGTCTCTAAAAATTTTGATGTGACGGATATGGGTGAGACATCTTATGTCATTGGCATTAAGATCCATAGAGATAGAGTTCGAGGTGTCTTGGGTTTGTCTCATGAAACCTATATCAATAAAGTTTTAGAGAGATTTCTGGATGAAGGATTGTTTCACTGTTCCCTATCACGTTGTGAAGGGTGATAAGTTCAATTTGGACCAATGCCCAAAGAATCATTTTGAAAGAGAACAGATGAAAACCATTCCATATGCTTCAGTGGAAGCCTTTAATGTATGCTTAGTCCGCACGGTAATTCGACATTGCATTGTTGTCATTGGGATGCTAGGGAGATATCGTAGTAATCCAGGTGTCGCTATTGGAAAGGCCGCAGAAAGAAAGTGATGAGGTACCTACAAGGAACCAAGGATTATATGCTACGATAGACGTAACCGATAAACTGAAGTAATTGGCTACTCCGATGTGGACTCTTTGCTGTTGTATTGATTCACGGTGAAAATCAACATCCTGGTTACATTTTCATGCTTCTTTGGGTGCGAGAAATGTCTTGGAGGAGTGCGAACAGTCTATTGATCGCTACTTCCACTACGTAGCCGAGTTCAGATCATGTTTTGAGGCCACATCGCATGGTGTATGGTTAAAGAGTTTCATTTCTCTTAGAGTAGTTGACTCTATTTCTAGGCCATTAAGATTATATCTTGTGATAACTTAGCTGCAGATGGCGGCTAAGAACAACAAAAGTGGTAGTCGTAGTAAACACATCGACATTAAGTACTTGGCCATAAGAGAACGTGTTAAGGAAAAGAAAGTGGTCATTGAGCACGTAAGCACCGAGTTGATGATTGATGATCCTTTGACTAAAAGTACGCCACCAATGAAATTCAAGGATCATGTAGAGAAAATGGGAATTGGTTCCACTTTCAGTAAATGTATATATACAATTAATTAATGAAACTCTTATATATCGTGATATTTTCTCATATTCACGTGCACCTTAATTTATTTGAGAAAATATATATATTTTATCGACCAAGAATAAATATAGGATTTATTCATTAAGTTTAGTTACCACATAAAGTGTAGTACTTAAACTAAATACATCAGAATACATGGAAGATAATACTCGCTTCTTAAAGGACCTTTATCACTATGATTCATGTGTTTTGTTACTCAAGAGAATTTCGCTTAACGCTTGCACCGTTGAAGAATGTAAATCAAAGTGGTGCACGTTAGTGAGCAACCGTAGCGACGGTTTCGGTTGTCGGAACCGTGCACGCTTGGCTTCGAATCAACGAGGTTCTTGATGGAAGAACCTTAATAAAGTATCGGGTCCTCTCACTATTAACTACATAACAATTCAGATACACCATCAATACGCAGAGAATAAGTGTGAGAAACCAGTGAAAGCATCGAACAGAAAATCCATTGGAATTCTCGTGTAAGTGCTAAAATTTGATCAATGGCAGGAGGTATGTTTTCAATCCAATTTTGTTTCCGCTGCATTTAAATTATGAATTCATATAATTTTATGAATGTTTCTGGATTGAATTGAGACTCTAACATATGAACGAAGAAAGTGACGCAAACAAAACCAGTAAGATAACAAAATGCTACGATGGGAGATACTTAGATAGTTTTTGAATCTTTATATATAACTCGTGATACTTGATTATAACTTGGATATGACTGTATGTAATTTTTTTTTCAGATAACATGAAATTTTGATAATTTTATTTTCATAAATTGAATATATTCGTCATTTTTTTTAAATTGATGTATTTTTATCACTTTATTGGTACATTTTTTGACATTATTTCTTATAAATTTAATTTTTTTACTGTGTTTTTTGGAAGAAAAATTGAAACTCAATAGATGTTTAGAGAAAAAAATATCTCAATTTCTAAAAAAAAAAAAAACGAATAAAATAACCAAAATTAAACTAAAATGATTAATTGTACCGATGTCTATTTGAAAAAGTAAAGTTACCCCGGTGAACTTTTTCCTTTTCTATATTGTAGACTATATGGGATTTTTGCCATTTTATTTTACATATGCCCTTGGTGTTTTTGTTCAATTGTAGGCAATTTTCTGCATATGGAGTAGCTTTGTGTGCCAGTGTGTGGAAGTTTTATTGGGGTTCAGATGATTTTTCTCTAAGCTCCAGGAAATAAGATTTGTGCCAAGACATTCTGAAGATTGTTTTTTGACTTGGAGTCAATAAAAGCTCTTCCCCTCAAGGTTCTTCTAAGGACTAAGGATGGGTGATACTGGACCAAGTAAAGGAGATGACAAGACTTGGAAAAGAGAATGACAACTAGTTATTGCTCTCACTGGAGAAAAAGAGAGCAAGAGTTTTTTAGGACTTCGAATAAAAGGCTGAGAGCAAGAGAAGTTGCTCTTATCTCTAACCATAATGAAAATAGACAATTTCTTATAATCATCGTAATATTCTGAACATAAAACCTTAAAAAAATGACAAAGTCCTACAAAATAATAAAATCCCAAATTAACGTACTTAAATCCTGATTTAAATACGGATTGTCTACGTCACTTCTTGAGTCACAAAAAAGTTTTTTTATTCCCAAGAAGTCGCAGACAAGATGATTAAATACCATCTCATGCAGGGACCGTGTTAAGAAGTTCATAAACGGCTTGTTTTGTGGGCAGTGCAGGTATAGCTCCTCTCTCTGTCACTGTCAGGGCACCACATCCATTTGCAAATAGAAGAGCTTCTCTCAACCGTTTTTCATCCTGCAGGTCAAAATTAAATCTAATGCTTAGTTTGAACTCGTCATGCCTCAGCCAAATCTTTTTATACTGTTCTTCCTTGGTCAAAAGTTAAGTAATGAGCTTGAAAGTTGAAAGATGCTTTACACTGATAATTATAATTTGATGCATTTTATTTCATAGTATGTGAACATTTGAATTTTCAACAAATAAAAACATAGCAGGTAATTTGTGAACTGGATATTATGCATTAGCCAACCTATATAACAGACTCAAAAAAAGTGTTCTCCCCCAGGGTTCAGAGTGATATCTAGGTCTAAGTGTCTATCTATCTGAGAAAATTCAAGAGCTGGGAGACAAGTTGATATTATAATAACATTTCCTAATTCTCTACAACATGACCACTTAAAACTTTAATGTTATTATTATGGCACTAACGAGTGACAATCAAGAGCAAGATTTGACAAGTACTGGCAGCTTAAAGCAAATCCGGAGTCATTCAGTTAGTTTTAGAACACTCTACTACTAAATATTGAAGCCAATACTGCATTCTTCTATATTTATTTCATCTTTGATTAAGGACTAGAAGGGGAAAGAGTAAAAGAAGCCGTCCCACAAAAATGAAAAATTAGAAGCAAAGAAAATTAGTACTGCACCTTGTAAAGATTGAAGTTTGAAGCCAATGCATTTAACATCCCAGCAACAAAAGCATCACCTGCACCGGTTGTGTCCACGGCATCAACTTTGTGACCAGCAACCCGACCCTTAAACTCCTGCACAATGGAGAAAGTCAATCATTTTTATTTTTTTAACTTCAATAACAATTCGGTGTCAAAATGAAAAATAAACTAGCCACTGTCCAGTGCAACATAAATTTATCAAGGGTAAATATGCATTGGAGGATATCAAATATATTAAGATTAAATAGATTTTTGCTTTGAAATTCTTAAATCTACGCTGAAACATAGGTCAGAATACTAACCTTTGTGTAGTATCTGCAGCCCCCAGCCCCTTCAGTTACAAGCAAAAGCTTCAGGTTTAAATGAAACAGCTTTTCCATTACCACTTTATCATCATAAGCATCATCACCTTCAGTCAAGAATGTAATTTCTTCCTCACTGATCTGCGATTTTCAAGATAACCAGATAATCTATTCCACTCAAAAAGATTAAGAGGAAAATATACTTTGCTTGTCTCTGACTCTCCACAGCATGGACACTAAAATGTTGAATGCAAATACCTTAATAATGTCAGCTTGATCCCATATGCTCATAATGCCTTCTCTAGCAGCTTTTGCTGATGGCCATAGTGGCAATCTCAAATTTGGGTCATAAGAGAGAGTGCGACCAGCCTTCCTAGCAATATCCATTGCAGCATGATGAGCTGATCTGCAAGGCTCCTCAATCAAGCTAATTGATCCATAGTGAAAAATTCCTGCCTGCAGGATATAAATTTTGTAAAAAATTAGAAAATACATCAATCAGTAGGTACTGAAATTAAAAATTACATCCACAACTGTATGTGATCTTAAATTTTTGAAGCTGAAGTAGCTATAGGTACCTTTTTATACTCCTGAACAGAATGTTATTTACTTACCCTTCCAATTAAATCTGCGTCAAGTTCTTCTGGTTTAAGAAGCATATCAGCACTTGGGTTGCGGTAGAACAAGAATTCACGCTCCCCATCTTTTTTCAGTGTAACAAATGCCAATGCAGTATTTGCATGTGGATCAAAACGCATGCCTGAACTATCAACATTGTTCTGTTTTAGAATGTCAGCTAACATGTACCCAAATTCATCATCTCCAACCTAAAGGCAACATAAAAAAAAATTACTTAGAGCAGAGTAGAAATACACATAAGTTTTATCAATGCCAGTGATTTCCTTTAATATGACGAGTAACTCAAAATTGAACAAAGTATCCTTAGCACTCTAAGGCTTTGTTTGTTAGTGTTAGAAGTTGTTTCTGTCAAATGTAAATATGTGTACAAAATGTGCTTTATGAGCCTTGAGGGCACTTATGACATTATTAATTTTTACAGAATCTCAAAAGCAGAAGCAAACAAATTTGAAAAAGGGTACCTTGCCAATGAAAGCCGAGGAACCTCCTAATCTTGATATCCCAACAGCAACATTAGCAGGAGCACCGCCAGGAGCTTTCTTAAAGCCTTCTGCTTCTTCAAGAGAAACTCCACTAACAGGTGGAACAAAATCAATCAACATCTCCCCAAAGCAAACAATCAATGCTGGATTCCTTGGGGTTCCATTTTTTTCATTGAGAAGTGATCTCGATGAACCTAATTGAGAAGAGTTACAAGGGGTTTAACAAAATTGTTCAAAGGTACTGCCATTTTCCTTGTAGTGCAATGGTTCTTGTGAGCAAGAGTGTGGGTTTCCAATCTGTTAGTGTGTACGAGAGTTGTAAATGTTATTTCAAAAAAATAAAAATTGCTCAAAGGTACTAACTAATAAAGTGATAATTTCTTCATTTTTATTTTATTTGAGAAATGTTACACACACGTTTTTAGTAGTATTTGTGCGACCTAAAAGCCACATTTGTGTCAAATATCATCTGAGGTATTAGCTCCCTAGTAATAAAGTAATAATTTCAATCACAATGATGCAAGGTACGTAAGAATTGGTGATCAATTACAACTTATTCTGTTAAACTCTCCAGATAACTACAGGAATGAAATCTGAATGCGAAGATTTTTATTAGTCATAAATAATCCAATAAAAACTTTATCATATTGAAGTTAGAACATAAACAGATTCAAGAATAAACTAACATTGTACCAAACATGTAGACTTTGTATATCAAAATTAATGTGAACCCAGCAAACTGTCAGAGAAAACAAAAATAAAATGATCATTTGGATGAAGAGAGAAAGTGGGCATCATAGTAATACCAGTAGCAGTGGAAGTCTTAGCTTTTGATAACTTGACGCTATTATTTTTAGAACGAGAGCGATCAACGGTCCTAGGAAAGCAGCCGCAACCTGACATTGAGATGAAGCTTTGTTGAAAAAACAATAAATTAAAATTTGGAAGAAGTAAAGTCAAAAAGTAGAAAAAAAGTTGGAGAGGTTGTGAATAATAATATATACCATTTTAAAGTCTATTTTAAATCCTTGTGGATTTTGTGTTTACTGATTTTTCCGATGCCTACTATGTCGGAAACCTAAACTTTATTGCCATTTTTTATTTTCTTTTCTCTCAAGGAAGGAAGATTTGACCTTTTCTCTCCCATGATATCAACTAAAAAGAAAGATGTTAGGTAGTTGTGATTCTCAACATTACGTAATCTTATCCTTTGACCCTTCAAATTTCCATATTTTACTAATCGAATAATATTTGGTTTAATATAATGCAGGGCGACTCATGCTGGATCATGACTGGGTAAAGGCCCCAAATTTTCATAACATTTATTTTATATTTTTAAAAATAAATAATGTATTGATATAAAAATTTAAGATTATATTAATTTTAAAAATTATTATATATTTAAGTAAATATTATCACAATACAATTAATAATAAAAAAGATGAACAATTGTTAAATATAAAAGAGTAGGCATATTCAGTTAAGATTTTATAAAAATCTTTCAAAATTTGTGCATCAAACAATCTTTAATTTTAAAATTTTTTTAAAGTGCATTGTTTTTTATAGATTTTAATGGAGATTTAAATTAAAATACATGTCATTACTCTCTCACTTTTAATTTAATTTAAATTAAATTAAGATTTCTAAGGATTTCATTTTTCTTTCTTTCTTTCTATCTCTATCTCTCTTACCATTTAGATAACTCTCTCGTACTTTCTATCATAAAATATTTGAATGACTACCAAATAAAATCCATTAAAATTTACATAATTCTTTCACTTCCTCTTGTATAGATTCTTCAAACAACATTTCTTTTTATATATAGCTTCTTTTTTACTCTCTCTCTTTCTTTTTATATGAGTCTATCTCTCTATTTAAAATCCAAAACTTATATTGATTATGTTTGTTTTATCCAGATTTCAAAGATATAAAAATAGATTAAAAGTGTTGAATCGCTTCTGATTATATGTAATAACATCCTTTATAGAGTTTTATTTTTAATCATAAGAAAAATATTTTTTTTTTTTGTAAAAAAAATATTATTTATTATATTTTTTCATATTTTTTTAGAGTAAAAATAAAATCATATGAATAGATAGATAAATAGATAATATATAAACGAGAGTAATATCAATTCAACATCCCAAATCCCAAGAAAGTAGAGTTATATAGTGGGAGGGATTTATCATAGATGATGTGTAGAATTTCTACATGGTTACTTTACATTGATGTATTTATTTAGGTATAAAAAAAATTTATTTTATGTAAGTATTAATAATATATTCTTAAAATTATCAAGATAGATTAAATACACGGTTAATGCATTTGGTTCATATAAAAGTTTTTATTGTAGTGGAGGCTGAAGAATAAATTTACCTATAATTTTAACTTCCTTCCAAAATCACAATAAATCATATATAAAAGCATATATTTTTGTTAGAAGTTATAGCAAATTCTTTTTAAATCAAATGGTACCATTTGATTTAGTTTTCGTGACAATATCTTCAAATATTTGTAAGATTTGTTTATATTTCAATTCATAACCAGGTATGAGGAAGGGATGAGACTAGTAAAATTCCTACCTCTCAGTAGTCTAAGCCCAGTGATTTTCAAACAATAGTAGGTTTAGGGTGTATAAATCATTGGTCAATATTGTACATATCCCCATGGCTTATTTTAATTTTTTTTTAACTAAATATAGCCCAACTTTTACAGTGCTATAGCTTTCCAAAAATTAATATTGTTAACTAATGAATCTAACAAATTATCTTATTCATAAAATAACATAATTCAATATTACAAATGTTAATAAAAAATCAAATAACACATAAATACGTATTCAATATTAGATGGGGTAATTCAATATATGATTGGTTATAATTTTCACATGGAAGAATTATATTATTAGTTATGCATGATTAATTGATTGTTGTCAAGGATTTCATATATGCAAAAATGAATAGTATGAAGAGAGAGTAATGTATATTAGCATTATGATATGATTGTTTTGTGTTTTAATATGATAATATTAAACTCCCGTTAAATAAGAATTCCAAATTCCAAATATAATTAAAATCCAAATGTACCTATGCACAATTATATAAAGAAGTGTCAGAGGCTTGAAAGTAAAAATATAAGACATAAATGTTGGTAGATTTAGATGTTGCAGATATAAAAACATATTAAACAATCATCGCTCTCTTAGCTAAACAAGAAGTCTAGCTTAATTGTTGGATCAGAGAACCCATCCTTGCATGAAATTTGTCTCGCCACCCTGCATGCCCTTTGGGGTGGATGATCCTTCTCCTGAAATATATTGATGGTACCTGTGTTGGCATAGTAATTTATTTTGTTAATAAAGTTTTAACACTTTACATCATTAGTTTGTGGTTCATGTAGTAGGACGGTAAGACTATCTCTATCTTACTTGAAATCATAAGTTCAAATCATATCAAAAAGTATCGTATGATCTTAAAAAAATGATTCGTTTGATTTGATTTTATCTTTATTTTAATAACTTCATTTTCTCAGATAATTTATAAGTCAGTTCCTTTCCCAAGTATGTTTGTTTAGTAAAACAAATAAATAAGTGTTAGTTAAGACTACAAAGTAATGAATAATGTACCCAATTTGCAAGACGGGTTCAGGGGGGCATTCCATGGTGTTGGTTTGAGAAGAATGCACAGAGAAGTTGCTAGTTCCAGCTACTGCATTGGAGTTCCATAAGCTTTCAATGGCATTATAAGTTTGTCCTTCTGTCTCAAGCTGCAAAAAACAAAGTTATATATCTAAATATATAATTTCAAGGAAATATGGAGATCAACACATATGAATTATACTTTGTACCCAAAAAAAAATAAGAATATACAAATTAACTTAGGGCAACAAAAAAAATCATATTAGTTAAATTAATTTTTGATTACATGCAAGGAACAATTAGGTTTTAATTAACAAAAACCTTAATCTTAAGCTGCTTGTTAAGATCTCCAAGCTGACGCTCCTGCCAAATTGTATTGTATGGTATTAATTAACCACTCAATGTCCTAACCTTTATTTGATTAATTATATTGACGAATCTCGAACAATATTTGTATAACTCACAACAAAATGAAGGAAACAAAAATGATGAATACACATCAGGAAATATGTTAAGATCATAAAAACATATTAGAAATTATATCATTAGATTAGATGGCTTCACCCACCTTTTTTCGCAGGTCTTCCATTTGTTCAATCATAATTTGTGTCTGCACAAAGTCAAGGATGGGAGGTCATGTCAGGTAATTTTCAATCTAATAATATAAAACTTGAGATATGAATAATTATAATTTTCCGTATATATATGATATTCTAATTAATTATGAGTAGCAATATATAAAATGGAATTAATTACCTTCCTTTGCCTAGCTTGAGCTAGAGCAACTTCGAGCTGTTTCTCAAGATTTTGCAATTCCTTCACACTCAGTGGTCCAAGATCTTCACCAAGCAAGTGCCTTCATGAGGTTTTGCATGATTAAAAAAGAAAAAGAAAACATTAATAAGCATAGTATATATATGAGTATGCCCTCTAATTCTCTAAATAAATACATTAACATAGTACTGGTGTCATATGTATATTTATCCTCTTTTGTATATGTGTGTGCCCATTCTAATATGTAAGAAACTTTCGTGTGTATATATATAATATGTGTAAAAATATAATTACCTTTGAGTGCGCTGAAGGGACTCATATTTGACCTTTAATTTTGTGACCTCCTGGTACCAACTCTGCATTAATATAATTAAGGAGTAAAAGAAATTAAAGAAAAGGGAGATTTCAATAGTAAATGAAGGCATTATTAAAGCCCCAACGCAAGGAAAATATATATATATAGATTATCCAGGACAAAACAATCTTGATTATGCTAGCCTGTGTGCATGTTCCTTACAATAATATATGTTTAATTGATGGCAATTTTATATTTTTTATTTTTACTTTTCAAAAACATAAAAAATAAAGAATTTATTATTATTATTTATAAATTTATGTTTTTAATAATTGTCTTGAAATATTTATAACTACAAAAACTTTAAGACTTGATTTATTTTTTATAAAATGGTTTGGTGAAAATAAAAAAAATCAAAAATCAAAAATTTTATTTTTAAAGATTAATGAACCACCCAATATGTTTGAAGTGATTCCTTAAAAAGATAAAAATCAAAATCATAAATTTTAAACAAATTGAAAATTACTTAAAAAATAAAAAATTTGAAATCAAAATCGTTGTCAAACAAATCCTTAATTGTCCAAATGAAACACATTGTGTTTTTAGGCTTTATACTTATAATTTAATGATAAAAATAATTATATACTAGAGAAGTTAGACTATTATTAGATAAGAGTAAATTTATAAAAATAACACCAAATTATTGCATTTATTTCGTTCATACTAATCAATTATTTTTTACATCATTTATACAACTCAATTATTATTATTATTTCATTTATATCATTTCGTTAATCTCTGTTTAACGAAATTATGTTTTAGATAGCTACGTGATAAATTTTGAATAACTTATATAATTAAGTGATATATTTAAAACAAACTCAGATAATTAAGTAATATAATTGTAACAAACTGTTATAGTTAAATGGTATATTTAGAACAAATTCAGATTATTCCAAATATACTACTTAATTATTTAAGTTTTTAAATATACTAATGAACTATTTATATTATTTTAAATTTATTAATAAATTATTTGAGTTATTTCAAATCTATATTAATGACAGGTAAACCGTTAGACAAAAATTAACAAAAAGGTATAAGTGAAATAAATGTAATAAGTGGATGGTATAAAAGAGATAAAAAATAAAAAATAGTTCTGAATGAAAACAAATGCGCAAACTATTATTTCTATAGGTTTATCTTATTAGATAATTTCGGTCTTCTTTGTGACCAATTCTTATTTCAAATTCTAATTTTGAAATGAGTTATATTTTTAGACACTATTTATAGTATTTTAAACTTAAAAAAAAATTGAAAATCACCTCTTACTTTAATTAGTTTACATTACTTTTTACTGCAAATATTTATTTTTTAAAATGAATTATAAAATAGAAAAGCAGTTAATTTTTTTTTTTTTAAACGAATTCGTTTCAAAAACATGTCATTATTAGTACCTGTTTAATTAATTAGCTGTTCCACATCTCTCACTAAAATGTAATATCGATCTAGCTAGCAATTTACAAGAAAATAAATTTGACAAAATAAAGTACCAGACCTGTGTTTCTCGTTCAATGCTGTTGTCTTGAGGAGTAAAGCAACAGCGTTGGTATCGTTCAAGGGTTTTGGGCGTACTACAAACAGACAATCCCATACATGCATAAAAATGGTAAGATTATTAGATATTACTTCATTTGCATTTATGTAGTTCCAATTAATTAGCTTTGTTAATTAGCCAGATCTTATGCCAATTTTATTATTACTATGCAAATATTTTCTTTTGCTTTAAAGATATATATATATATATATAGCTATATTTATATTTATATGTGCAAAAAAAAATACAGAATAAACTAGATCTATATGAGTATTTATTAATGCATTCATATATTATGGAATATAAATGGATTAGTAAAAAAAATTTGCATGTTTACTGAAAATTCTGAAATAAGCACAAGTAGGTACTAGTAAAGAGAGAGTAAAAGAAGTCTTTTAATTGCACCAAACAAACCAAACAAAACAACACTTACTGACAGTTGGGATATGTGATATCACATATATATAAATATCATCAGACATAGATCGATGTACATGCAACATATATCATTAAATGAATTTCATACACCCATATAGCTCCTACAATTTGAACTTTTCTCAGATCATTATTAATTCCTGCTTGTTATTCTACATTAATTACCTTCAATTCATTGTGAATATCATAGCTCTGATGCTTTAATTCCTTAAATTCCCCCCTACAAACAACTACTACTAACCCTAGCTAACTAGCCAATTTCTTAACTAAATATAGAATAACAATTTTTTATATACCAGCTGATCATATTAAATCATTTTAAATATTCAAGAGATAAAAAAAAAAAAGGAAAAATTATTCATAGGAGTTAAATTAATTAGGATTATATATAAAATAAAACCAATTAAATCAACTTTGAATACGTGGATACATATGTATGCTAGCTCGCTAAAAAAAGATAAGCATAGATGATCCCTATAAAATTTTGAATTAAAACTAAAGTCTCTGGTAATTAGGAGAGAAAAAGCAACTACAGTAATAAAACCAAAAGATCATAGGATGAAAAGAAAAGAGGACAAATTTAATTTGCAGTGCTTGGAGACCGTGAAGAATGCTATGGTTATTGTCTAAGAACCAGCCGTTTCATATATCTGTAAACACACACACAGAGACAGAGACACACAGAGATAGAGAGGAGGCTACGTACAGATCTTGCACTGAGATCCGAAATTAATTTCCTCATCATTAATGATAAAGCTTTGATATACACAAGAGGAGGCTTTCTCATGTGAAAGAAGATATTAAACAAATTTAAAAATAAAATAAAAAAAACTTTGTACTGTTTCATTCCATATCCATGAAAAATAGTACCATAGAGTGATAGAAAGAGCGAGCAACTTTCAAATTGACTTTGTTTCATGGATGAACCTCTTAATTTATTATTATATATAGTTATCAATCTTATTTTCTTAAAATTATCAAATTCCATCACATATAGATGGATGTGGCTAGTACAAATTAAGTTTTTCAAGTCCTTAAAAGGCTATGAATTAATAGTGGCTGGAAATAAGCTGCTGGTAGTTTCATTCACCCTTCCCATACATACACAAAAAAAAAACTCAGAAAAAGACAACATAGAAACTATGAGACTCAAGTAATAGAAACTCTAGCTAGAATCTAAAACGTTGTAAAGAAAATCCTCAAGAGCTAATAAAGAAGAAATTAATATAAAATTATAATCAAACAGATCAGATTTAGGTAAAAAAAAAGGTTAATCAAGAAACAAATATAAAGAAAAACATATATTAATTAAAAAGCCTAATATTTGACCTTTAATTTTGATCAGACGAAGAAGATATATACATATAGATGAAGAAATCAAAGTTAGAGTAAATTAAAGGAAGTGAGTTGTATACCCAGCGCTACCAAACTCATAAAGCTTGCCACGACTAGAGAAAATGATAAGAGCAACCTCAGCATCACAAAGCACAGAAAGCTCATAAGCTTTCTTCAGCAAACCATTCCTTCTCTTTGAGAAAGTAACTTGTCGGTTGATCTTGTTCTCTATCCTCTTCAATTCTACTCTTCCCCTTCCCATATTATCCAATTAATTTTAAAAATTATTAAATTTTTTTTTCCTCTATTTTACAAACAGGAAACCCAAGTACTTGTATGTAAGACAATTTTTTTTCTATCTGTTTTAGCTCACTCTTTCTCTATTTCTCTCTAGTCTCTAGCTACCTCACTCTTTCTTTGGTTTGTAGCTTTAGATACCTTTTTAATAGAAATAGTGATGATATTAAATTAACAGAGCAGTCAAACTTTTACAGCAAAATGTAAATTTTATAACCATTTGTGTATATGATATATGACTAAATAATTAATTTCTTTATTTGTAATTTTTATATTAATTTTTAATTAATGATTTAAAAAATTATTTACAAATTTTTTGATAATTTTTTTTGTTTTGTTGATTATTATTTTTCTTCTTAATTTAAGAAATTAATAAAAAAAAATTGTTTATTATTTACAAAATTAAGTTTTTAAACATTTTATTTCTATACTTATATATATATGTCATAAGTTTATAGAAAAAAATGTTTAACAAAAATAAAAAGAATTAAAAAATTTATTTAATTTTTTTTTTCTCTTTGTCTCTCTCTCTCTCTCTAAATTTTATTTCTATACTTATATATATATATATATATATAAGTCATAAGTTTCTCTCTTTGTCTCTCTCTCTCTCTCTCTAAGTTGAGAGGGCTATGTTAATATCAGTTCCCTTTATGTTCAGGATCGAGGTAAAGTTTATTCAACATTTTAATTCGCTAGCTCGCCTTTGATTGTGCGGGTAAGAGTACGCACTTTCTATGAGATAGCTAAATTACTTTTTGGGCAATACGAGAACCCTAAATTATATCAAGGGCAATAAGAGAGAGCTCAATATTAATAATTGGAAAAATATTTTATTTTAAGTTGTGGTAAGTTTTTAATTTACATAGCAGAATATGACAAGATAAAACAGATAGCTAGATCTACTTTTATCATTATCTAATTATATTCTGTAAGTAAGTTAATAACTTATTTCAACTTTTAGAAGGGAAAATTTGATAATTATTAGTTATATATATATGGGACATTTTCTATGATAAAGATATTTGAATTAAATTATTTAATAAAGGTATATATAAATATAAAAATGAGTAATTTATAAAATCAATTAAAATATTTAATTATAAATATAAATATATAAACACAAATCATATAGAACTTTGAATTAAACTATTTAAAGATAAATATATTAATAATTATAAAAAGAAATTTTTACTAAAATCAAGTAAAATATTTAATTATAAATATATATATATATATATATATATATATTATGTTTATTAAAAAATCGACATTATATGATAAAAATATTAAAAATTATCATATATAACATATACACCTATTATTTACCATTAATATTTATTTAAGTGTCAATTTTATTAATTACAACCCATATATGCTATGTACTTGCACTCGTATGCATTTAATATAAGCTACATTGCAGAACATTGAACGTTAAAAAATCATGTAATTTTCCTTATAAATAAAAAATTAATTTCACAAATAATGAGAAAAATATATGGAAGCATTTTTTTATTATATAGTTGTATTAGTTCCATACGGTACAAAAGATGTAAAAAATGATTTATTTCTTTTTTGGAAAATTTTCCAATAGCTTAATAACCAATTCTTTGGAAAACTTAATCTTAAAGTAACAATAAATTGATTAAAAGAAATAAATTTTAAGAAAAAAAATGTGATTTATGGGTTCCATTTGGAAAATAAATTAACATGAAGTACACTTTTTTCATTTGTGAACATAAACTTTAATTTTAAATGAAATATTTATTTTTGAAAATTATATGTTACATTTTAAACAAAAATAAGTTATCATGTAGCTTTTTTAGAGAACTAGGAAAGTATATTAAAGGTTACACAAAGATAAACTAACCAATATTTTATTGAATTAAAGTGAAAATGATAAATATATTATCTAATTTTATTGAATGATAAAAATAACATTTATAATTAATAAGACAAATCTATTATGATAAATTCACTATTTAATTTATTATTAAATTAATGAATATATCATCAATTTTTTTATTAATAGTATAAATTTAGCATCAAAATTTTTATTCGTTATACAAATCTATCACTGAAAATATAATAAAATGGTATATTTGTACTACTAATTATATTTTAGAGCTATTTTTATCACTCAATAAACATAGCACCATAAAATAAATTACCTTCGTATAGGAACTTCCTTTTGGGTAAATTAATCTTTATTTATTTTTTATTTTGAATAAATATCAAAAGAGTTACTCTTTTATTTTTATTCCATTCCATATATATCTAAGTTTATGTGATAATTTAATTTATGGAAACGTTGGTAATGTTTTGTAATGTTTTACCCAATTTTTTTTCCCATAACTAAATATGAATATAATATTATTATTTGGATTTTCGTTTCTATTCAAAAGTTAAAGAATAAAGATCAAATTTTATTTAACATTTATCGTATTTTCAATTAAAAAAATCAAGTTTAATTGGACATCATAAAATGTTAAAAAAGAATGTTCTAAAAAATTTATCTATTAAACTACGTATCTGTTATAATTTTTATAATAATTTTAATAATTTAATGTAATTTTAATTTAGACGTTGTTGATATGCTTTTATTGTGAATGAGTGAAATTTATTATTCAAAAACGAATACATGGATAATTATAAGACAATTAAATGTGTCGATCCCACTATTTAAGTAGTTTAGTGTTTGTTGGTTGTGGAGCTCTCACATAAGACTAATCACATCTCTCTCCTTTAAAATCAATCCATATTGTTTCATCTATTTAAAATATATATATTTATTGGTTTTTTAAAACAATCTATCTCTCTCAACATTTTTTATAGCTACAACAACAATTAGTATAAATAAAATAAGTTACTTGAAAGGTGTATACTATCAACTAAACCATATGAAGAAACACAATAAAACTCATAATGTGAGTGGGTACAATTGTAATTAGGGATGGTATATATTTGAATACACGAAATAACTATATAACATATTTCAATAACTTATTTTTCTGTTAAAGTTATACACCACACTATATAAAACAGTTTTAATAGTATCAAAAATATACATAACATAATTAATTAAACTTTATTATTAAGGATAAACTTACAAAAATATTAATCTAATTATTATATTTATTTTATATATATTATCAAACTATTTTTCATCTCGTTTATATACTATCTAAGTATTACATTTGTCTCATTTATATCATTTCATTCATTTAAGTTTAACAGTGTTAAACGTAAGTGATATATTTGAAATAACTTAAATAAGTAAGTGATAAATTTAAAATAATTTATATAATTAAGTGGTATATTTGAAATATTAATTTATTCGAAATTAATATACTATTCAATTATCTTAGTTATTCTAAATATAACACTTAACTATCTGAATTATTTAAAATCTATTGCTTAATTATCAGATATGTGACACTACTAAACAAAGACTAACGAAATGATATAAATAAAACAAATACAATAATTAGATGGTACAAACGAGATAAAAATAATTTTACTGTATAAATGAGAGCAATAATTTAATGATATTTTCGTATCGAGTATTAAGTTAAATAAAAATTATTTTAAGTAACTTCTAATAAAAAAAATTGTATTTTTGTTAACTATTTTTTAAACCCTCGTGATTGATGACCCTAGACACAAACATAAATGTTGAATATAACACAAATATATATGTTAACATGAATATAATAAATAAAGGAGTAAACTTATAAAAATATAGTTGAATTATTATATTCATTTTATTCGTATCATTGAATTATTTTTCATCTATTTTATACTATTAATTATTACATTTGTTTCATATATATCATTTTGTTAGTATTTGTCTAATGATGTCATAAGTTTTAATAATTTATATTTAGTTGAAATATCATCTATACACATGCAACTTACCGTTAATTCATTTTAATTAATTGAATTCGATGATATTTTTATAATATTTATGTATAGAAATAACAACAACAAAAATATGATTGTATTTTTATAATATTTATAAAATTTAATAGTATTAAAGTAAAAAAAATCATATATTACATTGCGTGAATTTTTTTTTTCTTTTCCAAAAAACTTAAATCAATAAGAGAAAGTTTGAAGAAAAGAAGCAGAAACTTACAAACCATGATAAAATTTGAGAGGGACAGGCACTAAAATCCGGTTCAGTGCATTAACTCAATAGCTGCTAGCCTGTTAGTGTGTCCTACAAAACAGTTTTATAGTTCCTTTTTCTTCTACTACTCTTTTATCCTCCCTCTTTATAGTTCACAAAAAAGATATAGGTCACTCCACACCCAATGGCCTTTACTTTTAAACTTTTTTTTCTTATTACTTTTTTACCTTTATAATTGTTCATTGTAAATTCAATTTCTGAATTCTTTAGGAAAAATTCACATTTTAATTGATTTTAAAATGATATATATATTAAATTTAGGGTTGTGAATGGAGTGTTTAGAATTTAATTACTTATCATCCCCGCTTAAAATTCTTGCATATGTAAGAACGGATACCCCTAAATTAAAAAAAACAGAGATGTAAATAATAATTAAAATATTATTTTTACTTTTTACATTTATAAAAAAATAATAAAAATAATAAGCTAATAATAAATATTTTATATTAAAAAAATTAAAATTTTGAGTTGATAAATAATAAAAATAAATAAATGATATTTATGTGATAAAGATAAAAATAAAATATATATATAACAAAAAAATACATAACCATTTTATATTACAATATTGATAATATTTTGTTACAAATTAATTTAAAATAATGACAATAAATTATTAAACATCTTTATCTTCAATAGGATAATCTCCACTAATATTTATCTAGTTATGAAAAATTGACAATCTTAATTAAATTTGAGATTAATGTTAAATGATATGATATAATTTTATTAATAAATACAAGAATGATGCTAATATCCAAATATCATAATAAATAAGGATGCTAATTTATTACATGCAAGGATATCATAATAAGAAATTAATTTAAACATAATATGATTCAATTTAACTTATTTATTAAATGGGTCAAATTTAAAATTAAATTATTAAATTAATATTTTAATATTATTGTATTAATAAGAAACACAATACAACCCTAATAAATTTAATAATTCATGTTAAGATAAAATAATTTATTTTTTATTGATTTTTTTAATCGATAATACGATTAATAAGATGATTCTATGTACTATTTATCAAATGGTTACCAAGATTGACACGATTTTTTATTTCTAACTTAATAACGCATAACTTTTCTTCTCCTCCGATATCAATAAATATTATGAAATATCTCATCCAATGCCTCCAAGGTTCTTAACCCCTCAACCTTTTGCACATAATTAAAAAAGCAAAGAGGACCATAAGAATGATTATGCGATCTGACGATCTCTATCCACTGGTTTATGATTTCAGTTATTCTCAATTAGTTGGTTGTCAAAATTTGTTTTCGCTTAGAGCTCCATTCTTCATTTGCACTCATTTTTTACTAATCAGGCAAGGTAGAATGGGATTGTTCTATCGATGAAGTTTAGGAATTGAGAGGTTTTCATCATTTTGCTTTGATTGTATGTTTTTATTGGTTCTTTGGTGGTGTTTTCCCTAAGAGCTTTGATAATTGTTCTTCGACTCTTTCTCATCAAAACCAAGACAATTGACAAGATAGATACTTCACTACTCGAATAGAAATATATTTTTTCTTGTGATCTTATTTCAATTGGCGGTCGGCTTTCATTTTTTCGAGAATCTCTTCTCTCTATATCAATATTTCAATTACGTGCTACATTATTGATGAGTCATTAGTGCTCTTTGGACTTGTTTCAGATCATGTATGTACAACTTAGGCATTATGTTTAACGGGTTGAAGATTAAACATAATTAAAGTGAAATTAAAAATAATAAAAATAAAATTAACATAAATATTTTACGTGGAAAAATCTATGAATAAATTGGGAAAAAAACTACGAACAAGTGTTAGAAGATTTCACTATTGTAAAATAGAGATTATAACATCTTCTCTCTAATTACAATGAGATAACAATTCTAATCTCTATTGTAATAGGAAAAATAACTCTCTTACAAAATAGAAAAAATGTTGCTTACAAAGAAGGAACAAAATTTTTCTTTCTAAGTAGTAACTCACAAGATAACTCTCAAAAAAACTTTTATTACTTTTCTTATGGATGCTCTCTAATTCATTTGCTCGTATATTTTGCACAAATGAAACAAGTTATTTATATGCAACATCCTTAAAGAACTTGTGGTAGTAAATACTCCATGTTCATCTCCACTTTGAATAGACAAGAAATTATTGTTTCACATTGAATGAACAAGAAATTAGTACTCCATATTGAATGCACAAGAAATTAGTGCTCCAATAACATTCTTAATTAAATGCCTTCCATGTTTCCTACTTCATCCATTAGCAAAATATAACATTAAACCAAGTAAATGGTTTTATCACTAAACAAGACCATCAATTATCACATGTTTAGATTTGTTGTTCCAGATGTTACCGTTCAACTTTTTAGTCTTGATGATAGCATGATTGAGTTCTGACGAGTTTGGATGAATGCCAAGGAATTCCAACAATGTTCAATTGATTGTGTGAAGAGTTGGGTTACGCATAGCTTTCTTTTGGCTCACCATGATACCCATGGTGTTTCAAGTCTAAAGGCACTCACAAGTAAAGAGGTGTGGGATCCCGATAAACTTTCACGGATAGAAATTTGGATTTTGGTGAAGATTTTCTTGAATATATTTTTAAGAGTATGGATAATTTAGACATTACGCTTAGCTTTATTGTTCGTGGTTTTATTATTTGACTTGTTAGTTTTGATGCCATGATTATTGAGTTCAAAGAAATTTTGGCAAGTGCTAAGAAATTTCAACAATATTCTAGTTGGATTTGGCACGACTTTCTTTTAATTTAACATGGTGTTTTATGGTGTTCAAAGTCCAAAGGCACAAACAAGTAGAGAGATGTGACATCTAGACAAACTCTTATGGATAGAGGCGTAGACTTTGGTAACGGTTTTCTTGATTTCAAGTTACAATATTTTCTTAAAAATTAGTGTTTTTTTAATGTTTTTTTGATATTACTCTGATTTACGTGGTTTTGGAGATTATTGAAGTGTTAGTAATATGTTAGTTATTTTTCTTATATTATGGTTTGTTCATTTTCTTGTAAATAGATAACTAAGAAGGATTTAATAAGTATGATTTGGTTTATTTTTGTTCGTTGTTTCAATTTTTTAAACTTATATTGCTTTTTATTGGGTTACCTTATTGGATTATTAGTGAAAAAATTGTTATTATTTATAGTAACTTGTTAACGTTAACAGTATTATTTGCCTCTGGATACATCAATATATGGTTCTAACTTATTTTACAATAATAAAACTTACTATTTGTAGTTTTAAATAACAAGTTTAAATTTTTAAAATTTGTTTGAAAATTAATTTTTTAAAAAATTTAAACTAATAAAAAAAATTAATATTATTTTTATATACTTATTATTATCTTATAAATATTAACTCAATATATCATATATATTAAATATTTGTAATTCAATTAAAAAACTTACTAACTCTAATATTAAGTCAAAAATTATGCTTACAGTATTAATTTATAAATTGTATCATTTAAAAAAAACATCAATCTATTAAAATTGTAATATCCGGAGCAGAGTACATCTGAACATGTATATGCCATTCCTATATATATTATTCCTTTTACTTATTGTCATTGATTCCTTTTGTTTTGTTCTACGTCTGAGTATATATTCTCTGCTTAGCAATTTTCATCCTGATTACTTCAGTTTCCCATGTAAAACTCAAGATTTGAAACTTTTTCATGAAATAAATGGCAAATTAAATCACATATATATTAGGTTTGTTTGTCATTTTAAGGTATGTTTAGAAATGATAATAAAATTAATAATTAGTACCTTCCCTTATTAATTTTAAAATTAAGTTAATTAAGAAATGTTCCTTAATTGTGTAATAATTTATATTAATAAAAGAACATAGATTTTTTTTAAATTAAAATAGATGTTCTTACTTAAATGAACAAAGCTTTAATCAAAATAATTGTTCTTACTTAAATGAATAAAGCTTAAAATTACCTAGTAGTTCAGTTAGGAAATCTCGTCTGTTTTCCTGCACAACCAGAATGGGTGGTTATGGATTCGTCTAATAAATAATTCAAACCCCAGGGGTATTTTTGACATATAGTATTAGGTTTGAAACCCAAAGAATCCATTTTATTCGTCTGTGTAAAACGAATGAATTGTTAATATTAATTGATTCACCCGATTAAGATTATCCTAATAAGTAGTTGGCAACAAACCTTTTGAATCTTTAAGAGTTAAGACAGTATTGTCTGACCAAGTTTGGTTTCAAATCCCCAGAGAGATTGATCAATTATGTCCTAATTAAAATTAAAATTTAATTACGAGGCTATATTTAGTCAGAATTTCCAATTAAATATACATATTTATATTTGCTTCATCAGTATTTCAATAATAAAGATACTAAAGAGTGCCTTTCACTTTCAACAAACAATTAAAAAGAAAAAAAAAATTAATAACTATAACAATAAAAATATATCAAACTTAGTTGAATTGAATAAAACTTAATATTTAATAAATTTAAATAATTGCAATCTAATTTAAAAGATGTTCATAAAGATTATAAAATGATTGATTAAAGTTTTTTGACAAAATAAAAATAATAACACATCTTATATCTAACTCATATATTTTAACTATTAAAAAAATATATCACATCATTTTACATTAATTGTCATACAATTTGATACCGTTCAAAATAAATTATGTTTATTTTAATTCATTTAATGTTTAATGTTATCTAATTGAACACCGGTTAATTTTATCGAGAGGGTTATATTGGTTGGTGTAAGTTTTGTATGTTATTTTTTTAAAATTTTTTAAAAAATTAATAATAAAAATGTATAAATTAAATATAAATGGTGTTATTTTTAGTTAATTTTCAAGCGTTTTGATTGTATTAAGAAAATAACCCAAGAGTAAAAGAGCGGGATATATACAGCTACAGGGTCTTACCCTTTTCACAATTTTCTTCAAATTAAGGATTAACAAACCAGTTAGAGCTTTAGCAAAAATGGTGACAAAAATGAATAATCTTTCCTTTTTCATCCCATCCAAACCCGGTAAGCAAACACCACCCTCTCTCAATTCGAAAAATCTACTACAGAAAAGGGTTAGTAAATATTAGTAAAAGTAAAGGTAAAGAAGAAGGTACTGCCCTAGCTACAAAGGGCATTCCTATGGTATAAAAGTAGAGCATAATTGTACTAACTTGTGGTCCAAACTCCAAACTATTCTCAACAGTGGCAATCACATCTTCAGGGCCTAACCCAAGAGGCAAAGGAGGAGTTAAGGAAGGTGGGGCTAGGGTTAGTTAGGTATTTCCATTTATAGAAAACTTTGATAGCGCTGCGTTTGCATTTTTCAATGCTTATTTCCATTTTTGTCATAGACTTCACTATCAGCTTAGCTTTCCAAGCTCTTATCATTAAGCATGCTGTCTTAATTTGTGTCCTTGTAATGTAAGCTGTAATGAATTAAGAAGCTAGGAAAGAAGGGTACCCAGTCAAATGGGTCATTATTAGGATGATTTTTTTGTCACTTTTCTCAAATTAATTTCATTTGGGGTTTCCTTATATTACTAATGCTGCATGTTGTGGGAAATAGGTAAAAGAAATAGTGTGACATGCCCAGTAGGTTAAACTTTTAAAGAACTTTTTTGTTGTACATCATGTGGGGATGATCGATGAACTACTACACAGTTTCTTCATTTTGCCTTCAAAAATTATTTTAGTTTCAGGTTTGGACTTTGGATCTACGCAAGGTGGCAAAACTTCTTCTTCTTCTTTTTTTATTTTTTAAGATCAGAGTCTTTAATTATGGGATTTTTTTTGGTTTCAACTAATTGAGATGGAGTCATATGTAGTAATTGTACTAGCTACGATTATTTTAAGAATATGTAGCTATTTGAATTTAAATCAGCTTGTTTGTAGTTAAAATCGGGTTTGAAATACCTTTGGACGACTTTTATTAACTTCCAAGCCCAATAAGAAAAAACGAGAACGTGTTCACATTGTTATATAAAGTAACCAATTAAATTCAAATAAAAGCTTAATCCAATACAGAATTTGCGTAATTTATTTTTTCCTTTTTTTTTATTTACAAAATAACACATTTCAGTGTTTCAAATTTTCATTTTCCGTAACATATTAAAAAAATTACACTTAACAAGTTTATCAATGAGATAAAGAATCTCTCTATTTATTATTTTATATGTATATATTTATTTGTATAAAAATAACTTATTTTCATATAAAAATTATTAATATATTATAAAAATTAACAAACTGCATCCAATGTTTATGGAAATTGCTCATATAAAAAAATTTCTTAAGCAATATTAGATGAAGTCCATTTTCATTATATGTAAAATAGGTCATTTTATCTCATTTTATGTCTCATTTAATATTTTTAATAGACTCATGATAATGCAATATTGTCTTTGATGAATTCCATTTTTATTATCTCACGTATCGTTGTAAAGTAGATCATTTTATCTTATTTCATGTTTCATTTAATATCTCTAACAGACTCATGATAGTACAATATTGTCTCGTACAAAAAACTTTCTTAAATAACATGAAATGAAGTCCATTTTCATTATCTCGCATGGGGATGTAAAGTAGGTGTTTTTATTTCATTTAGTGTCTCTAATGGATTCATGATAATGCAATATTATCTTATTTTACTTAAATATTATTTTATCTCATTTTATCTTATTTAGATTATAGCACTAATGGATTTAAATTTAAACATTTTTTGTATTATTTTGTTCTTATTAAACTTACATTATAAATTATCATTTATCATATTTTTTATTGTTACTTGTTTCATTTAGGTTTATTAAAGATAAATGAGATATGTCAATTAGTATTGTTTCATTATCATCTTGTCTTATTAAAAATTAAGTGAGATAATATGATATAGGTTTTAAAACATAATAAATTATTTCATAAATTTTATTAATATCTCCTCTTAATTTATACTTCTAATTTTAAACATTAACATGTTGATTGTATTTTAAACAAGTGGTGATCGCTTAATAATTATTAGATGAAATGCAATTCGTCGGAATGAATTGCATATGAAATAGACTTTCGATTGATTCTAGATGAAGTCCAAAAGAACTCAATTTTCCATTTTATAGTCAAAGTGGATAGAAAATCTTCTACCCGTGGATTTTTAGCATGGTTTAATACATGGCGTTTTGGTTCCCCTCAAAAAGAAAAAAAAAATTAACAAACCTTTTCTTCTAAAATTCGTGGCAATATAATTTCATAAGTAAAAAAATAGTAATGGTACATTAGCTTTCATAAAATGATACAAAAATTAATTAATTTTTAAGTGTGATACTAAAAGTTAAATAACTATTAAAAATGATACTAAAAATCTAAAAAATTTAAAATTATTAAAAATAGACCATGGTGAACTAATATGTGATTTTAATAAGATTAATATTGATGTTTTTTTTAATTTTATGATATTTAATGTTTACGGTGATAGTTAAATTAAAAAGATAATATTATCTTTTCAAAATAATATGTGTTATTTCACTTAATCTCTCGATATAATTTTAAAAATTTTAAACTTTTAATAATATTTTTAATATCTTATTTAAAAATTAATAATTTTTTTCATCTTTTATCAAATTTAATGGAAGATTGGTAGTTTTCATTTCATAATTTATGATATGATTTGAGGCAGGACTCTTTAAGGGTTTTTTTTTAAAAAAAAATAAAAGGTTAGAGTAATGCTTGAAAATTCGTACAGTTTGTGTTAATATCTAATAGAGTTGCACGAATTTATAAGTGATGGTTCATGGCCTATTAGTACACTTTATAATAAATAAAAGGTGACTTAATCCGTGTAGGTCGTGTCATGTCACGTTCCCTAGTCCAGCTAGCTTGTAAAATAATAATAAATTAGTTTCATATAATATAGAAATTTGGATAAATTCGTACATTTGTATTTGAATATTTTATCTAATTAATAAATAGACTATGAGATTAAGTTAATGTGTTATCAAATTATGTTTATAGTAATTTGTTATTTAACTGCAATCTTATTAAATGATAAATTTTTTAAAATAATTTTATTTTTAATAAATTGATTAATTTTTTAATTAATAACAATTCATCTCAAAATTATAATTTTATATCAAATTACATAAAAAAAAATAAAAAAAGGCTCACTTTTCATAATTTTAATAAAATATGATTGTAAATATCATATCTCTTATAAAAATCCTATAAAACCATTAAAAACTTATTAAATTTTTAATAAATGTAATATATTATATACAAATATATATATATATATATAATATGTTATATACGATGTATTAACAAAATTATAGTTATATATAACAAGTTACATACAAAATACACGTAAATATAATAAGTTATATATAAAAATATATATAGTATAACTTGTGTGTTAGATGCTAGAGATATTATAAAATATAATCTTATTTTAATTTTATTAAATTACAGTAAGTATATTTTGTTATTTTTGATTATAAAATTACGATTTTTATAATAAATTTTGTTAGGTTGGAAAAATGGATTAAAAAAATGCACTCTATTATGTCAACATTCTCACTAAATGAAGCAATGCATCCCTTACACATCCAACGAAGCATACGGGCTACGTGAAACTCTGACAAAGAGTCCAAGTGAATCCAAGGCCCAGATGATACTATGAAATGGGCTTGCAAACCTTAAGGTGAGTGTTGTGCAGTTGTGGATGAATTGAATTATTAGGTAATAAAGATTTAATTAAGTGATATAATTTTTTATATATATATAATTTTATTTAAAAAAATTTAGGAAAAAATTATATATGTTTGTTTTATTAAAATATAAAATAACGTATGTTTTTTATAATAATAAAAATAAAGCTATCTAAATAAGTAGGCTATATATTTACAGTCTTATAAATTTAATTTTTTTAATTTACATAATTTAATATCTTTACTTTAATTAGCCTTTTAAAACATTAAAGAGTAAGCTAATTTAACTTGTTTTACTATATTATGGAACTAGGTATAACGTTAAATATTCGCATATATTTAACTCTTTTATTTCTTGCAAACATTATGTTCATTTCAACCCATCATAAGTTTTTCTCTTTCAACTACTTGATTCTTCTTCAAGAATTACTTAAGGGTTTTTGCTTTAATAATAAAAATTATGAAATTAATGAAACCACATATTATAATTTATCATGTTCTTTCCATTAAGATACATTTGGTGATGTTTATATTCTTTCTATAAGGTCAATACTTACTTGTCCTATATACATTACAAGTTTTAGATCCTTGTAGGTATCAAATTCATCGTGAATGGCGATAAATTTTGCATCTTTTCTTTATCCAGACTTTACATGGCCTACGTATTTTGTTTGAATTCACTGGGAAGTATTACACAACATGTACTAATCCCATAAAATTCATTACTTTCTTAAAACCAACTGAGGAGAAGTGATATACATGTTTTTGTTTTTTGTTGGGCTCTCAATAAACAGATATTGAGGATTGAGTACAGAGGAGGAACACATCCAAGCAATTTATTTGTTAAACTTTTGGGCTATTGCAAAGTTAAAGGTAACAAACTGATACATAAAACTCTCTCACTCATCAATTACAGGAGAAAGCAAAGGTTTATTATTGAAGAATGCTTCAAGATTTTCAATAACAGTTTGATACAAATCTTTAAAAGCTTCTGGTGTGAATACAGCTCTATGTGGAGAAAGCACAACATTGTCCATAGCTAACAGCTCCTTTGGAACATGAGGCTCATTCTCGAATACATCCAAACCAGCTCCTCCAATCTCTTCATCCACCAAACACTGAACCAAATCCTTCTCATTGATAATTGCTCCACGCCCTATGTTTACAATCACTCCTTTTTTTCCCAGTGCCAACAACACTTGTCGGTTCACCATGTGATGGGTCTGTTCTGTTAAGCCACAACATATAATAAGGGCATCACTGTTAGCTGCAAGCTCAATGACATTAGAGTAAAAAAGGTAAGAAACAAAGTCCTTCTTCCTCCTTGAATTGTATGAGATGCTACAGCCAAATGCCTCTAGTCTTTTTGCAACTTGTAAGCCGATTCTTCCCAATCCAACAATCCCAATTCGCTTGCTTCCTACCTGAATCAACAGATTTCAAATTTAATGAAGGTGTAGAATCAATGTACAATAAAATAAATTAAGGGTGAAGATATAGCAAAAATACCCGAGATCCAAGAGGGAAACTCCAAATAGAAGTCCAATGACCACTTCTGACATAGCGATCAGCAGAGGATACTTTTCTGAGTAGATCGATCAACAAACACGAGGCCATATCAGCAACATCAGCAGAGAATACATCTCCAGCATTGGTTATGGAAACTCCAAGCCGACGGCACTCGGCCAATTCCAAGTGATTGAGGCCAGCGCTGGTGGAGACAACAATCTCAAGTGATGGAATTAACCTGAGAATATCGCCGGAGATACGCGGACCTCCACCGGAGCAGATAATCGCTTTCACAGAACGTGCATTGGTGGCTAAGAATTCCTCAAGATCGAGTTTTGATTCCCAAGCTTTTAATAAATGAAATCTTTTGCTCAATTCATCTTCGAAGAAATTGAATAGTGGAGGTGGTCTTAGAACTACTACTTCAGGGAGGTTTATTAGGCTCTGTTTTTCCTTCCCTTGATCAATAGTTTCCATTGAAGAATTATTTGAACTTATCAAAAAATAAAATATATTAGAAAATAAAATAATAAAAATCAACCACAAACACCATTATATAGTTTCTAGCTTTTTTTTCAATGGAAATTTCTATGTTGCAGAGCTACCAATTGTCCAATATGTTGGGTAGTGATTAAATTTATTTACTTTTTCTCAAATAAAATTTAATTGATGAGATTGTTCTAAAAAAAATTAAAAGAAATGAAATTAAAAATATTAAATTTGCACGAAAAATTTATAAAATGAATGAAAATATTAGTTAGTAAATAGTTGGCTGACATACTCGTACAAAGCACTCAAATACAGCAAATCTAGATTCTAGACATGTTTTGGGAATCCAGGATTGGATTTATATGTGGTAAAAGACCACATAGATATGATATATTTCTTTTAAAAGAAAATTATAGCATTTTGAGTTCTTAAATATGGATGTATTTGAATAATAAATTTAAAAAATATATCTTTACGTTAATATTATATCTATAAAAACAATTAATAGTTATAATTTTTATAATATTAAAAAAATAGGAGGTAATGAGTATACATGTCATCATTACATGCTATTAAAAAAAGAATTAACAATTTTGTAAATAATTATGTGTAAGATAAATGTCATCTCATCTGTACGTAAGATAAGTGACTCCTGGTGGAAATATTTAGCCCATGGTATGGGACGTTTTTAAAAGTTGAATATTTTTATAATTTCTGATATTGACCGATTGAGGGCAGGTTTTGCTTTTCATATATAAAATATAATTGTCTTTTATAATCCTCGTAATGCAAAACTATAAAAAAAAAACAATTAATATTTAAATGCAGGTTCACTATAAAAAAAATAAACAAAAAAAATCAAAGTCCAATAATTTTGACCCCTACAACCATCTTAAGATCATTTGCAACCCTAACGGAACTCTCACCCGCCTCCTCAAGCCTCTGTCCACCACCGTCAAACCCCGAAGCCCGTCCCAGTGATATCTCTGTCTCCAAATACGTTATCCTTAACGTCGAAACCTAAGCCATTATCGTTTCTATTAATTACCATCTTTCCCCTGATAGTCGTTTACCTGCTCAATACCACGACGCTCTCGATGCCATTTACTAGGTTCAACACCAAGCCTTGGACCCAAATGGTGAGCAATGGATTCGTGATTAATTACAGCGACTTCTCACGGTGTTCTCTATTCGAAAACAGTTGTAGGGGTAATGTCTTCTTTTTGTAAGTATCAAAGTCTACGAGATTCAGTTACTTCCCTTGAGAATTGCTGGGATTCTAATGAACCAACCAATGTTTGGTGGTCAACAAAGGAATAATTAATCTAAGGGACGAGTTATTTCCTTTGCCTGTACTCGACATTACGTGGGAAATGGTCTTGCCTAAAGGATAGATCATGACCATTGATATTGTAATCCGATATGGTAAGCGGCACACATAAACATATGGTGTGTCGCCTAAATAGGGTGTTGGCATGGTGATCGGATTTGGTATGGATCCGATGATCGATAATCAAAGAGAGTTTGTGACTATGTTGGTAACGAGTGGGGTCCATGTAGATGCTCGTTTCGATGATGTTAGATTCCACAACATTGATCTTGTTGACCCTCGAAAGGCTGCTGCTCTTTTGAATATAGTTAAATATTTTTTATTCTCAATTCTTCTAATTTCAGTTAACCTTCATTTAATTTTGTCAAACTTGTAAGTAATTTACATATTTCATCAAATTAAGGAGGTGAGGCATAGGGCTTGAGTTAGAGAGAGAAAAGTCTCTAAAAAATTTTCAGAAACTGTGAATTTTTTTACCGTGAAGGTCATCTTCTTCACGCAAATTGTAATCCGATTATTTATATTTTGGTATAAATAAAATCAACTTCTCTTTTTTCTGCATCTACATATTTCTACTTTTTCCTATATTCTCAACTATATTAAGAGTTCCTCTTAAGTTGTTCTAAGCTTTTGTTACATGAATTTTTTTTAAGTGTGTTTATTTTAAATATATTTAGTAATTATACTTATAAATAAAAAAATTGTGTATTTTTTTTTTCATTTTCGAAATAATTTTAAATAGTGCCTATGCAGGTATATATATTTCTTCCTCCCACCCAGATCTGCTTTCTCTGTATTTTTAATGTCTACGTATAAGTTTGCCTCCATGTCAGTGCTCTTCATTGTCTTGAATTATCTACAATATTGAGAATAGTTGCCTTGAATTATCTGCAGGTATACCATTATTTTTTATAATAAATTATTTAAATATTTAATTTATTATAATTAACTATTAATTAATATATTTATTTTGTTAGATACATTTATAAAAACCTCTGTTCAAAATAATAATATTGAAGTGGTTTTTTTTATATAATAAGATAGTTAAGTTGTGATTGATTAAAAATAATATTAGTTTTGTTAGTCAAAATAAGAATTGTCTAATTTAAAAAAAAAATTCACGGAAGTTGTCTTATCATATTTTCAAAGATAAAAGTATCTAAACTTGTTTGAATAAAAAATAGGAAAATTAGGTAGCCTAATTTTGTTGAATGAAGAAATGTTTGACATATGAAATGGAAACTTGAAGACTATAAATATGGCTTCATTTATCCATTGTTAATCATCCCAAAAATAGAAAAAACTTATATGAGAAGTTTTTGAGTGAGAGAATTTTGTGGGAAAAATTTTTTTGGCTTGTAATTGCTCTTGTCTTTTGGGTGTGTGAGAAAATCATTGAGAGTGTGATTGTAATAATTTTCCATATAGTGAATTTTTTATCTGATTGTTTTTTGACAACAAAAGTGGGTTTTTTCCGATTTAGAGTTTCCATTATAATTCTTGTGTTGTGTATTCTCTATTTCTCTATTATTTGATATTCTACCAAGGAGGATCTTGGGAGGAATAATTTATGATCATACCATTTGATCCAAATTTTCTAACAACTAGTATCGAAGCCAATTTCAAAGAAAGAAGGAGAAATGTCAGGAATCAAGATTGACATTGAAAAATTTGATGGGAGAATCAATTTTGGCTTATGGCAAGTACAATTCAAAGATTTGTTGATCCAATACGGGTTACACAAGGTGTTAAAGGAGAAACCAACCCCTGTTACTGGTATTGAGTCCAGTAAAACCAATATAAGTGATGAAGATGGGAAAGATCTTGATCTAAGAGCTGCAAGTGCAATTCGACTTTGTTTGGCCAAAAATATTCTTGCAAATGTGCATGGAATATCTATGGCCAAAGAACTCTAAGAAAAGCTTGAAGAATTGTATTAGGCAAAAGGCGTTTCATACTTTGCGTATGAATGAAGGAACTATTATGTCTGACCATTTCAGTGTTCTCAATGATATTGTCTCTGAACTACAAATCATTGGAGTTAAACTTGATGATGAAAATATACCTTTAAGGCTCATATGGTTTCTTCCATCTTCTTATGATCACATTAAATCTATATTAATTCATGGAAAAAAGAAAATAATATTTTTAAAAGTTACTAACAAGCTGTTTTCTGAAGAAAAAAGGCTGAGTGGTGAAAGAAATGTTTTACTTGAAAACTCATCATTGGTAGTTAACAACTGAAAGAAAAACAATTTCATGAAAAAGAAGATAGTGTGCTTGGGGTGTGGACAATCTGGGCACCTCAAAAGAAATTGTCCGAAGGGTGGAGCTGATTCGACAATAAGCTCAAATATCGACGATGACGCTAACAACATATCTATTTTCAAAGACTATAAATGACGCTTCTTTGAAAAGAAAGTACGACATCTTCACAAGACGCCACTAGTCTCTAAATATTGCCATAAAAGAGGGTGTGTTATTGGTAGCGGGTCCACAAGTTTGCACACGGGCACTAACTTGATATAGATGCAAGGTGTGTGGTGGAAAGGATGTTGATGACTGATAAACTCTCGAGAAACCAAGTGTGAGAGTTGCACCATAAATTTCAGCAAGTTTTTTTTCGACATAAGCCGATGTAAAATTCTTAGAATTGGTGATTAATTCTAAATGGGTGTACTCTTTATGGTGGAGTATGATAATTCTCGTTGTAGAGAATTATGATTGTTGGAGTAGACATTGTTGTAGTGGTAACTATGTTTATTTTTAATCTAGATGGAGATTGTTATGATTGATTAAAAATAATATTAGGTTTGTTAGTCAAAATAAGAGATGCTTAATTTAAAAAAAAAATCATGAAATGTGGCTTACCATATTGTCAAAGATGGAGTTGCCTAACCTTATTTAAATAAAAATAGCAAAATTAGGTAACCTAATTTTGTTGAATGAAGAAATATTTGACATATGAAATGGGAACTTGAAGGCTATAAATATGGCTTCATTTTTTCATTATTAATCATCCCAAAAATAGAGAAAAACTTATCATATAAGTGGGAAAATTCATGTCTCTTGGGTGTGGGAAAATTCTCTTGGGCTACTATTGTCTCTTGGGTGTGTGAGGAAATCATTGAGAGTGTAGTTGTAACAATTTTCCACATGATGAATTTTTTCTATGTTTATCTTTTGACAACGAAAATATTTTTTCTCCAATTTGGAGTTTCTAGTATAATTCTTGTGTTGTGTATTTTCTATTTCTCTGTTATTTGATATTCTGTTAAGGAGAATCTTGAGAGAGAGAATTTGTGATTATACTATTTGATCCAAATTTTTTAACAATATCTTATACCGATCAAAAAGTCTAACTAATTAATACTAAATTATGAAAGCACTTTTAATAAATTATTTGATTTGTGTTCTAATATGTTGACATTTTAGGTTAAATTACTTTAATTATTATATTTGATTTTATTTTTTTTATAATTAGATACCTATATTTTATTATATAATTATTAAATTCTATTTTTAGCAATTAAATTAATTTATGTTTGTAATTAATTATGGTAAAATTAATAATTTGTTTTCAATTATATATATTTATGATATTTGATATAATTATGAAAAAAAAACAATATTTGATATATTAAAGAAAAAATTTTACAAAAATATAATTAACAAAATATTTTAGATACAATTAAAGCGTCACAAAAATATGCTACCTATACCTAAAAAGTTTTAAATAAAATTATTAAATGTACATAAATATCTATTAGTATATTTTCAAATAATTTAAAACATTTTAAATACAGTTATTAATTGTACCTAAATGTCAAAAAATAATATGCTAATTGTATTTAAAACATTTTAAATACAATAGTTTCAAACAATTTTAGATACAATTTTAGACACAGTGACCATGAGTACAGTTATATTTGCGAAAATAGCTGTATGTAAAATATTTTAGGGATCCCAACATATTAAAGTGATAATAGTTAAAATATTACTTTAATAATATTTAAAATAATCTATAAAACGGGTTTAAATATAGTAAATTAATATTAAATTTACTTTTAATAAATTTTCATTATATTATGAATATGTACTTATTTTACATAATAAAAGTAAATTTTTTATTCAAAAACTAATTTTTTTAATTTTAAAATTAGGTTAAATTTAACAACTCAAAAATTTAAAAATAAATTTTTTTTATTAAATGAACATTAAATTAATAACTTTAAATGATTCAATTATTCAATATTATTTTATTTTTAATCCTATCAACATAAATTTATTTTAACTATATTTTTTAAGGTAAGAAAATAAACATATATTTATTTACCTAGTAAGAAAAACAAAACATATATCTTTTTTAGAGATTAAAAATAAAACATTATGTATAAAAAATATAATTAAATCATTTCTAAATGTGAATATATGTAAGATTTTATTAATTAAAAATAAAAGCTTGAACTAAATGAATATCAAACGTTTTGCATTCATAAAAACGAATATCAAAACGTTTTGCTTTCCCGTTTTTATTTTTTATTTTTTATTTTTTGGTAAATCCTTTCCAGATGTTAAGATACATGATACATCCATTGATGCAAATTACAAATTCACATTATCACAAGATAGACATTTCCATATACTAATTACTATAATTAACCATTAAATGGAAATCACACTTTTAGGTAATAACAAAATTACACACTGAAAATAAGCTGGCATATTTTTGGTTGAAAGATAACTGAAGTATGATCCAGTATAGAGTAATCAGGATAGTTCAAAACATTACATGGTTGATCTGGTAAGACAAGAATTTATGAAGTTTCCGATTATCTCATACAAAGTATTGGCTTTAATTGGATCAAAGATCTCCACACCATGAAACCCATCGTCGTCGAAATGGGCCACTACATCAACGCCACGTGTTTCTAACATCTTCACAAACTCCCTCTGCCTATCCACAAGTGGGTCCCCTCCGTATCCTCTAACTAGACACTTTGGCAGCCGTTCGATCTTCTTATTATAGAAAATACCACCGCCACTAGCCGTCGGATTACAATACTCATGATCTCTATCAGCACCTTCAGGCAAGGCCAGATTCCACATCAAATCATTAGCGGGCAACGGCAATATCCTATCGTCGACGAACTTCATCTCAGAATCTGATCTCTGGACCCCACCAAAGTAAGGCTGATTGAATACCAGCCCCTTGATCTTCAAAGGCGAAATGTCAGAATCGAGAACCCGAAGAGCAGCGAAGTAGGCAATATTAGCCCCAGAACTACTACCCATCAAAAAACACGTGGAGAAATCAACGGTACCGTCCAACCACGAATCACGACAGCCGTTGATGTTCTTAGCCTGGTCACTGGCCCACATGATAGCCTCAACGGCATCGTCATAAGCAGCAGGAAGGCGATGTTCAGGAGCGAGACGGTACTCGACGGAAACGATCATGGAATGGTATAAAAGGGCCAATCGATTGCAAGACTCGTGAAATGGGAGAGAGGTAGCGCTGAAAAGGACGAAGCCACCGCCATGGAAGTAGATGATAAGAGGTAGTTTGGAGTTTGGGGAAATGGGGTGGGGTTTGAAAAGACGAAGGAAGGTGTTGTTGGAAGGATTAAGAGGGATGTCTTTGGAGAGAGCAAGTTGAGGTGCGTCTAAACTGGGATTGATAGTGGTTGTGGATGTTTCTTTTGGGGGTAGGTTTCGCATTTGGGTAAGAGGAGGGAGACGAGTGAGAGATCCATCTGGGTTTTGGACAATTCTGAGGAACTTGTAAGGATCAATGGAGCTTTTTGTTGTTGATGATGATTGTGATACGATAGATTCCGCCATTGTTGTATTATCCTTCAGTTCTTCTGTATGAATGAGAAAAAAGAAGAACCTTATAGAGGTTAAGTGCTGACCCGTGAAGGTTGCAATATGGGCAGATGTAGCGTCATTAACATCTTTAATGCAATCCAGCCCAACAACTATTTTAAAAGATTACTTTCAAACATTAATTTAGAGTAACGTCATTTTTATATTAATATATTATTAAGTTTTAATTTTAAAAAATTTTAAAAATTATATGTTTTTATATAGTAAGTAACGATTAAATGACAAGGAGATGATACTTTTACTATAATATTTACTTTTTAGTAACAAATATATTTAATAATAATAATAATAATAATTAATTAAAAAATATATTAAAAAATTCATACTATATTAATAACAAAAATAATTCACTTAATTTTTTACACAAACCAAACATATTATATACAATAAATATCATTATATTAAATATCATTATAATTTATTTGTATAATATTTATATAATATAATCAATAAAATTAATAATAAATATTTTAATAAAATAATTTATTTTTAAAATAATATTTAATTTAATTTATATAATTTTATAATTAAAATTTCAAACAAATTAAATAAAATATTCAATATATTTTAGATCCACTCAATCATGGTATGAAATTTTTTCATAATCATGTAAATTTTATCACAGAATAATATGATCTCTTTATAACTATACACATGAATATTAATATTGTATAACAAACATGTATTTATTAAGATGTATTCTTTATGTGTTATTAATTATTTTTAAAATATATTCTCCATTAAACATATTGTTTTATCTCTATTAAGTATATATTATTTATTTAATAAATTATATTAATTTTAAATTTTAAGATAAATAGATTCTAAGTATCGAAAATTTAATTTATTTTATGTAAAAATATTTAAATTATTTTTCTATATAATAATAACTAGATTTTTATTTCGTTTATACATAAATATTATTTTGTGATTAATTTCTAACACATAAATTAATTAATTGAGATAAAATGAATTGAAACTTAATCATCAAAAATAATCATACGTAAATAAAAATATTTTTATATTGAAAAAAAATAATTTAAATATTTTTTTATAAAATAAATAAAAATTTAAATACTTTAAAAATTATTTACCCTAAATTTTATGAACTTAAAATCAAGCGTGACAACGTATCAAACAATAAATAGTACCTTCAATCTCAAAGAGTCTCGGTTAGTGCCTTGATTACTTTTCCCGCTGGCCTCCCAACAAATATAGTTGGGCCTCCGAGTCAAAATCGAAAATTAATAGCTGAATAAATTAGGTCGCAAAGCAAAAGAATTAATATAACGTGTATGCTAAAAGGGTAAAGATAATATGTTTAAAAAAATAAAATAATTTTAAATTTAATTGATTTAAGATTTGGATTAATCTATTAAAAATTAATATCTAATATCTATTCAAACCCTTTAATCAAAGGCAATTTTGGCGTTACAAATCCCATGTCTTGCACAATTTTATTTATTTTTTAAATTATTAATATTCTTTCTATTGTTTTTGAATAATAACCAAAAAAAAAAAAAAATTTGTACAAAGGATTTTTATTTTTTTGATTTTAAAATTTTACTAGAATTAAAAAATAATATTTTAATAGAAGTTGGATTCAACACTTTTTAATAAAAGTTACTAAAAAAAATAAAAATAATTAACTTCTCGTTGAAAAATAAATAATATAAATAAGTATCCAAAAAATCATAATATTTTAATAATTTTATTAGAACATGATAGAAAATATTTTTCATAATTAACTTATAGAAATAAATAATAAAATATTTTTAATACATGATTAGCTTAAAATATTTGTATTAATAACTCTTTTAAAAAAAGAGTTTATAAAAAGTAACAATTTTTTTTCTTTTATTTTTTTCCTCCACCGTTAGTTTTCAAAAAGAAAAAAGGAAATTTATTTATTAAAAATTAAAAATATGTTTTGAGAAAATACGAAATTGATTATTATTTAAAAATGATAAAAAAATATATTTTATCCACAAATTGAACAAACACTTCATCAGATACACTTTGTTTGAAGTCGATGGCTTCACATACAGAAAATTGTCATAAAACCAATTGTGATATTTTCTTTTACTATGTTGAAAGCAACATTGTGAGATAATGCCAATCGAATAACTTCGAAAGCTTTTCTGTCTATAAAATTTCAATTTTCTTCATTCATAACCTCTAGCTTCTTTACTAAGAGGAATTGATACAGATAATTTTCTATCTGTATTTCCCAAAATTTGAAATGTGTGTCATCGAATTTCTTGGGTTTCACCTTCCATTCGTTTACGGCTATTACTTCCATTCAAATATGGCTTCATCTGGATTGTTTTTGATTATTTATGTGAACTACCATATATTAAAACACCTCTATCGATAAACTAATATTGTAGACAAATTTTTACTATTCACATGAATAGTAATTATTTGATATTATTTACGTAACAGGTACACAACCCCAGTAACTTGAGATACTTCACTCATGTTAAGAATAATCCCTATAAATAGCGATTTGATAAACTTGAAAATCAAGAACTAGTAGTCAATAATTGAGAGCGAGGACTTGATGGCTAAGACTTGATGGACAAGACCTGAAGGCTAAGACATGTTCAAAGTAAACGGCATGGTATCACATCTTAACAACATGTGTCACATCTTACTATAAAACCTTAAATTGTATTTATATAACAGACTGTTTATGTAACGCCTATAGAGACTATATTTGTTAGGAGTTAAATTGTATATATTTTGGCCGTTTGAAAGCTCCAACCTATGTCACCTTGATACCTGTTTATTAGGTGTTATTTGTACCTCTTTAATGGGAAAAATACAAGATTTGTTTATTTGTCTATATTTTCTAATTTTTTTAAAAAATTACTAGACTCTTAACACTTGAAATTCTCTCCAAATAGTAACCTTATAGAAAATTTACAGAAATCACAACAAAATGTTTTGATACTAGTTGTTAGAAAATTATGTAAATTCTCTATAAGTTAGATTTATAAGGAAAAAAATAAACAAAATAACATACAACTTTGATAACATAATTTGTCCAAATTTACCTACGTTTTCGGACCTGCTGTAGATTTTTTTATTAAAAAAAAGAAATTATATAAAGTGTTTATAATACTAACAACTCACAATCCAATTACATCAAAAGAGAATTATTCACTAAAATCTTTTTCTCTAAGTTTTTCTCTAAATTAAATAATTTAAAGTAATTATTGGAGTATTCTATTTATTTTTATCGTATCGTTGGCTTGAAAAACACTTTTTATTTTATTTTATTGCCTTTTAAGTTTTACCAACAGGATCACCACCCCATCATAAATCAATGTCCATTTTGATCTGACCTTTGTTAAGAGTCTGAACGCGAATACCTGCATTAATCAATCATGCAGGGTTAGATGCTCAAAAGAAATGGTATATTTCAGTCCTACTTCCAACCTACGTTAAGATTTATACTCCGCCCCAATACTTGCTACTTGATCTAAAACCTTACGCCTATTAAATCTGCATACTCAAATCTCACATGATTTACCCATCTTAAACCGTTATATCAGTCAGAGCTCGAGAGAAAGAGATCACTCTCAACTGAAAGTTTGGGCCAAGATGTTTAAGGTGAGAGCATTCTATCTTTTGTGGTCCATTTCTCATAAGTATATATTGTAGATTTAAAGGCATGGTGCACCCACTTCAATGTAAGAATACAAAACTCTTTTTCATTTGCTTTCTTAAGTAGTAGAGAAAAAACCGCAGTTGTTTCATTCCCTAAAAATCTAAGAAATGAGATTGCTACATTCAGAATATTGGGAAGGCCAAACACAGATAACGTGCAGAATTATTTATGATTTTATACCTTCCATTTTGGGTGCCACTGTTCCAAGAGAAAATTTGCCGACCTTTAATGAAGTAAATTCCTGGAGGTCGATATTCTTTTATTACCATTTCTCCTGCCTGAGAATGGGTACATCCAGCAGCTGTCAGATAATTGTTCCAAACGTAGATATTTTCTCGTATGGACCCAGTTAAGATTAAGCTACTAAAAATTTCCATTTTTTAAAACTTTTATTCATGTGATTCTTCGTTTCTCTTTATCCTTCTTGCTGTAAATTGATATTGCTAAATTAGCCAAAAATTTAAAATGTCTGTATGTTGTGCAGTACTATTCATAAACACAATGTAAGAATATGCATAACTGAGCCAAAATGCGATGATAATTGCATCATCATTATTACATTTGAATCAGTAAATTATTTAGCAGAAGCCTGAAAGATAAAATTATTCATTTTTTTTTTTATTTTGGCACTTAAAAAAACATGTATGATGGAGAAAGTAAGAAAAATCTTACTTGTGAAATAATATAAGGCCACATTTTGCCGAGTTGTTTGCTAAGCCATTTCACCTAAAAGAACCAACCAAAGTAACGGCATCATTAAGCTTGGTGGTTGTTATGTTTTTGCTTGTAAGGATTTGGTTCTTGTGCTTGTTACCATGTTGGATAACACTGGTGAATTTATGGAATTCCTCCTAGTATTTTTGAAAAACTAACCAGGTTGCTAGATACGTTAGTATTTGACTCCTTAGGCTGTTCTTGTTAGCTGCTGAGGTTGGAGTTATTTTATGTCTCCTTATATTAGGTCTCCTTATTTTCTGAGTCTGGTTTGGTTTCTTGGTGTGCTTAGGCTTGTACTCGTTTGTTTTCTGGTTTTATAATGAAAGGCTTCTATTTTGACCAAAACAAAAAACAAAAAAAATTAATAACTGCTCACAAAACAACCATATATATTACCTTTTCTAAAAAGTTCAATAGTTGAAATAATAGCAGGATCAAAGCAACAATGAAACTAACTTGTTCATATTGCCTTTTCTTTAAATCATCTCTGTCAAGAGACCCAACGAGTTTTATGTCAGCTGCCTGCAAAGGAAAAATCATGACTGTTATAACCATAAAATAACAATTCAATAGCAAAGTACCCTAACTATAAAATTTTGGCAATATCTTTTCCACAAACACGAAGTTAATATGTTGAAAAATTAGTGTGGAAACGTCAAGACCAAAGGCTTTTCTAAATAAAACAAGCTCTCTCAAAGTTGTATTCTTTCTTTCATATTTTCATTACAATTCTATAGCTATATATAAGTAGATTTACTCCTTGAATTACTCTTTGAATTAAACATTCCTTGATTTACTCCTTGAATTAAGGATTCCTTGTTTTACTCCTTGAATTAATCCTTAAATTAAGGATCACAACTCCTTGATTTACTCCTTGAATTAAGGTTCTTGATTTACTCCTTAAATTAAGGAGTTGACACTCCTTAATTTACTCCTTAATTTTATCTCCAATACTTCCCCTCAAGCTGGATCCATAAGGTTTATGGATCTAAGCTTGCACAGAATTCGTTGAAACTGATGAGAAACCAAGGCATCAAAGGTAAAACTAACAAAAATGTTGATTATGATAGCAAAAAAAAAATATTATTGTCGATGTGAGACCTTTCCTTTTACCACAATACTTTTCCTCCACATCAAGTCGGTAAAAGCTTTAGGAGAGATTTAATCCATCATCGCCAAGAGCTTGGTTTCAATGTGGGACCTTTCCTTTTACCACAATACTCCTCCTCTACATCAAGTCGGTAGAAGCTGCAGGAGAGATTTAATCCATCATCGCCAAGAGCTTGGTTTCAATGTGGGACCTTTCTTTTTACCATAATACTTCCCCTCCAAATCGGGCAGGTAGGAGCTATAAGAGAGATTTAATCCATCATCGCCAAGAAATTTGGTTTGAAAAAACAAAAAGAATAAGAAATCGATCTGATAGAGTGTCAAACGCACTTTGAGCAAAGGAATAACAATTTTTTGTCCAAGAAGATCGACTTGTTCTGATACCATGTTAAAAAATTGGAGTTGAAAACGCCAAGGCCAAAGGCCTTGCCAAAATAAAAAAAGCTTTCTCAAAGTTGTATTCTTTCATTTATATTTTCATTACAATTCTATAGCTATATATAAGGAGATTTACTCCTTGAATTACTCTTTGAATTAAATATTCCTTGATTTACTCCTTGAATTAAGGATTCCTTGTGTTTACTCCTTGAATTAATCCTTAAATTAAGGATCACAACTCCTTGATTTACTCATTGAATTAAGGTTCTTGATTTACTCCTTAAATTAAGGAGTTGACACTCCTTAATTTACTCCTTAATTTTATCTCCAATATAATATTTGATGATGAAATACACAAATTATCCCTAAACTTTTCCCAGTTTTAGGCTTTGGTCATCTTAATTTGTTTTCTTGCCTATAATTTAATCCATTTGTTTTTTAATTTTTATGCATTTTGTCCGAAAGTTAATATCGATTAAAAATTTAACTTCAACCATCAAAATTTATGAAGAGTAATTAAATGGTTTATTATTTACAGTGTACAAATCCCGTGATTAAATTAACTCAATTTAAATTACATTTTTAATTTAATTTAATTTTTTATTTTTTAAATTCTAAAATAGAATAAAATATTACGTAGAAGATTAAATGAAATTTATCGTTATTTTTAATATAAAAATGATGAAGGAATTATTTTTAAAAATATTTTATATGATTTGTTCATTTTTTCCAAGTTGATATCAAATTTGAATTAAAAAATAAAGGTATGAAATCACAAAATAAAAATATAAGGAAAATAAAGTATAAAATTGGAAAAAAATTAGTGAATAGATGTGTATTTCAGCCATAGATTAGAGAATGACCAATATTGGCAGGGTGATTTGTTTGTTTTCTTCCACCATCAATAGCCAACTACAAAGAGAATCAAGTGTCGGTATATTTTAAAAAGTGACAACAGGTTGCCTATTCATCACATGATCACATCAACAATAAGATGGAAGTACTAATAAGTTTTCCCAAGCTTCACTATCTTTGTTATAATATCTCATTAATTCAATTGATAAGTAAGTATCCTCATTTCAGAATTTAAATTATAAAGATTGAAGTGTGGACAAGGTTATATTCTATAATTTTTTTCATTTTATATTTGAACACAAATATCATCATCTATCATATTCCATATTTCCAGATTGAAAGGTGCACGTACTTCAAATTCCTGAAGCAAACATCTCTTCCCCCAAATGAAGATGCTACTCACAGAAACCAAATGCAATGGTGGGAAAATCGCTAGGCCTTCACTCAAACACTTCAAAGTAACTTAAAGAAGCTTCACCTTTACGCTGATAGGCAAAGCAACCAAAAAAACACGCCTTCTCGCCATACAAAATTGAATTTATACGTGTCCGATTATTGGATTAATACCATAAAAGTCGCTGTCAAACTGATGCGAGAGTTGGCATTGTTTAGTACACGCCTTTTCGCCTTCTCTTTTACTTCATAATTATATTAATTCATTTAAAGTAATAAATACTATTTATCATAAATTTTATAATCTTATATATTATAAAATATTAATCAGTTGTATTTAACGATTATTATTAAATTATAAATAAATTAATATTTTATTTTATAATATAATATATTTAAATATTATTCATATTATAATTATATTAAATTATTATTTTTAATTTAAAAAATAAATATAAATATTTATAATAATTTAATAATTATACATATATATTTTTGATTTTTTTAGATGTGATAATAAATAATAATATTTGTTACAAATATATTAATTTAAAATTTAAAATTATATATATTGTGTTTTATATGAAACAATAATTCATAAATAAAATTTAATATTAATTATATTTTATCCAATTTGATTTGTTCATATTCAAATTGATTATATCATCGTATGAGATTCAGATTTAAAATTTTTAAATCTATTCCAATCGAATTTAATTTGACCTAAAATATACAATTTTGATCATGTGTTCACTCTAGTAATGTCTATGCTCTCTTATTTCTTTTTATTTGTAAATAAATTTATTTAAAGAGTGAAATTATCTTCGTATTTTTTTCTTCTATTACTTTTTCTCTCTCGTGGAACTTAAATTCATTTATGTTTTACTATTTTATTTATAATAAATTTATGGTAAATTATAAATAATATAGAATAATATTATTAATAAATATAATTATATCTAAAAATATTATTATATCGATTACCATTTAATTATAATATATAAAAATGATAATTTTTTTAAAATAATAATAACACAAACTTTCAAACACATTTTTAGTCATTAATTACATAAATGATTCTCAAACAAGATGCACTTTAAAATGTTTAAGTTTGAATTTTAATTAAATGTGTTGTAATTAGTAAAGTTATTTAAATTTTTTCACATTTTATGTTTTCATTTATTTTTTTTAATTTTTTTATATTTTGACTCCTTTACCTTTTTATCTTATAATTTATTTATTTTTATTTTTAATGCATTTAGTTTAAAACTACGGTCCAACTTTAAAAGTACTAAGGGAAATAAAATGTAAAAATAAAATTGAAATAAATGAATAAATTGTAGAGAGGATGAAAATTAAACAAGAAAATAATTAAAATATATAAAAAATAATAAAATAATAAAAATATAAAAAAATTTATGAATTATGTAGTGTGGTCCATTATAAATATCTTTTAAAAGGTTTTGTCTTTTCTAACAAAATTATGCAACAATTCACACATACTAGATTACAATTCTCATCGAACAAATATGGTCTCTCATGGATATATAATTTGATTGTTATACCTCGGATAATGTTTTTATTTTTATTTTAAAATATTATTTGATTTCTTTTTTTAAAATAAAAATTACACAATTTATATACACTAAAAATTAAAATGTTAATAATAAGTTTGTACGTCTCATAATAATGCTTTATTCTTATTATATTATAACAGCACGAGTATATATATATATTAGTGTAATTTGAAAAGAAATAACATATATTATTATATTATATTATAATATAATTAATTAATTTAATATTTTTCTTTTAATATTATATCATTTATGTGCACTGTATAAATCATGCTTCAATTGTTTTTGCACGAAAACTTATAATATAAAGTTTATTTTAATCAATTGTTTATCTCTTTTCTACCTAGAATCATAATTATTATGTCTCCTATCAAAATAGAGTTCGTACCAATAAGGTAGTTACAACGACTAAATTTACAGTGTTATATAATGTTTAAGTTTTTTTAAAATCCCATTATTTATTCAATATATTATGTTAATTTTAAAATATTTTTAAAAATACTTTAATTATAAGTAAGATAATTTAATTTTCTTTCAAACATCCTAATAAAAATTGAGATATTGATTAAACAAACACTTTACACATAAATTTCACTTCCAATAAACATCATTTTTTTCCCGCATTAACTGAAACTAAAACATTTATCTTTATCACTTGGATTACTTATCACCACCTCACATGTCGTGATATTTTATACAGGTGATCGGATAATGGATTAAATCTAATAATTTTATTCAAAATGATAGTTTAATATATTAATTTTAAAAAAATAACAATACATATTTAAATAGCCAATTTTATATATTTTTTAATATTTTAAAATTAATAAATTAAATTATTACAAAAAAATTATTGAATTTAAATATTTTAATTGTAATAACTAATGGACTTATCCGACATTTATTTCTAATACACACATCAAATGTACGAATGCAAAAAATCTCAAATAAATTAAGTAAAAACCAACAAAAATGAGTTTATCGATAAATATTTTCCCATAAATTTTCACGGTTTGATAAATCTTGCTTATTTATAAGATTAGTTGTCACCATTTGAAAAAATATAAATTTGAGAAATAAGTTTGAAATTGTTAATTTTTAAATTTATTTTTTAGAGATTTTATTTTTTATATTAAGTACGTGTATATTTCATTTTGATTATTATTATTTATTGTTAATCTTGATATAAAAATAGTGTGACATATTAGGTTAATAATAATTAGTATGAGAAGTGAAAAGACAAATGTTTTAAGTTGAAAAATAAGAGTAGATGTTCTCGTGATTTTTTTTATGATAAGTCTCATTTGTATTTAAATATTTGAAGTGTAGTTTAATTATTTTTTTACAATTAATTTATTAGATTTTAAGAGAATTTTCAAAATTTTCTCAAAATATTATCATGATAGGATTACATAATCATTTTCAATTAAACTATTATTTAAGTGATTGGTATAAATTTTATTTTGTTTTACACATAAATTTTTCTTAAAATATAAAATCTATCTGTATTATTTAAAAAATAGTGAAAGTAAAAATGAAATTCTAATTGATAACAATGCTATTATTTGTCTCAAAGCTTTTATACAGAGGCATAAAGACATAGACCGACGTTACGAAGGTGTGAATTTTACGGTTTAACAAGGATTCAAGGCAGAAGAGTAAAATTAACTAGATTTTACATTGCATCACAGTCATTGGATTTCGTTTTTTTTTTGACTGGGCAATCAGACATACTGGGAAAAGCCCAGCCTCCTATTACTTTCTAAATCCACCATTTCTCTCGCGCCCAATTCGGCTCCTTCCTCTCTATCCATCTCTCTGATTCTGAAACCCTGTACCATTTCTTTTTTACTTTCTTCATCATTCCTTTTTCCCATTTTTTTCCCAATACCACAGATTTCTTATAGTTTTTTTTTCTGGAATTTTACAATTCAAGGTAAATAAGAGATCCTCTCTCTCTCTCTCTTTCATCTTTCCCCTTCTGCTTGGAACACTGTATTTATTTTAATAATTTCAGTTGTTATTTATGATCCTTGTATTTGATATTTCCATGCATATTTAATGTATGCACTTGATCTGGATTGATTTGTTGCATTGGTCAATCATACACAATGAGAGTGGATCGATATATTCTCTAGAAAGTAGAAGAATTTTCTTCCGGATCTATAACTAATTCGGTCCAAAGCTTGTGGTTTTTAGTTGTTTCTTTGGGTTTCATGTCCGCGTGATGTTGCTTTTGACTTCTAGAAGTAAAGGTTAGGAAAATGGCTTAGAATTTGAATTTGACTATTTGGGTTCTTTTAAATGTAAGAGTCACCACAGTTAAGCAGAGAGGTAGTCCGCGTTTCAGTTAGTTATTTTAGAGTAGATTGTGATGACCCAATGAACGAGAAAGAAACTTCCAGTAAAGATTAGAAGCTAAAAATTATGCAACCGATGAACTCTGCATCCCAACATATGCAACCCGGGCTGATATAGAACCGAGTTTATCCGTTTTATTAATTTACTTGATTTGAAGTATGTCTGAATTGATTACAGTATGCATTAGTCTTCTTGTCAGGTGGATGGCCTTTGAAGGTTTCTGATGAATGTAATAATTTCCGTCAAAGTTAGCTAGAAAGGTACTATTGCTTAACATTATGTATTAAGCTTTATGTTATACTGTACCTGGTCTAGTCGTGTTCCTCAAAATGGTCCTAACAACATGCAATTATGATTTATTTTATCTTTTTGTAGATTCCAAGATAGCTTTGTTTCTGCATGTGGATGACTCCTAAAGCGATCTTCTAATGGAAGAAGAAGAAGAAAAGAATAAGGTTTCCCAAAAGGATTCAGATAATCAAGAAATAGTTAGTATTGTACAGCAAATTGATAGTCCATCTCATCAGGAGACTAATAGTATTATTAAAATTGATGAAAGTAGTAGTAATAAGGATGTAACTATGAATGAGGTTGATTCCATTGTGAATGAAGCACAATTTGAACTGATTTCTTTAAAAGATCAAGAGAAAGTTGTTGGTTTACCTTACAGTAGTCATGCCAATTCAAATCGATTATTAAATTCAGATAATGCAAGACACTCATATGGTCAGATAGAGGACACCTCACAATTTTCATACGGGGCATCTTTTTCTCAATTTGAATCTTCCCAAGATGAAAAAATGCAATATGGTGACCCTGCTTGGAGCCCTGGGAATGAGAGTCATTTTGGTCTCCCAATCAAGCCATCAACGTCCTCCAAAAGTCTTGATTCTCCTTTTCATGAGGATGATAGGTATTCTTCCATTGCTTCACCTCCAAGACCAAAGCCAAAAGCTGTTAAGCCTAATGTGTCTCCGGAGTTGTTGCATCTGGTGGATTCAGCTATCATGGGTAAGCCCGAAAGTTTGGAGAAGTTGAAGAATATTGTAAGTGGTGTGGAGAGCTTTGGAAATGGGGATGAACCAGAGAGCATTGCTTTATTGGTAGTTGATTCACTTATTGCAACAATGGGTGGTGTTGAAAGCTTTGAAGAAGATGAGGATAACAATCCTCCTAGTGTAATGCTAAACTCTCGTGCTGCGATTGTAGCAGGTGAACTTATTCCATGGCTTCCTTGTGCTGGTGATAGTGATTCTATAATGTCCCCTAGGACACGGATGGTAAGAGGGTTACTTACAATACTACGGGCTTGCACAAGGAATAGATCAATGTGCTCTACGGCTGGTTTATTAGGTGTCCTTTTAAGGTCAGCTGAGAAGATATTTGTGCAGAATGCTGGTTCCGCAGGACAACTGAGATGGAATGGAACTCCTTTATGTTTCTGCATTCAGTACTTAGCTGGACACTCACTTAGCGTCGTTGACTTGCACAGATGGTTTCAGGTCATTACAAGAATATTTACTACTGAATGGGCAAGTCACTTAATGCTTGCTTTGGAGAAGGCAGTGAGTGGAAAGGAATCAAAGGGACCAGCATGTACGTTTGAGTTTGACGGTGAAAGCTCTGGTTTACTTGGACCTGGGGAGAGCCGTTGGCCATTCACCAATGGATATGCATTTGCAACATGGATTTACATTGAATCATTTGCAGACACATTAAATACAGCAACTGCTGCTGCAGCAATAGCTGCTGCTGCTGCTGCCAAATCAGGAAAATCTTCAGCTATGTCAGCTGCTGCTGCTGCTAGTGCACTTGCTGGTGAAGGTACAGCCCACATGCCACGACTATTTAGTTTTTTGTCAGCAGATAATCAGGGGGTGGAGGCATACTTTCATGCACAGTTTTTGGTGGTTGAAAGCGGCACTGGAAAGGGAAAGAAAGCTTCTTTGCATTTCACCTATGCATTCAAGCCACAATGCTGGTACTTTATTGGTTTGGAGCATACTTGCAAGCAAGGGCTGCTTGGGAAAGCAGAGAGTGAGCTGAGATTATATATTGATGGATCATTGTATGAAACTCGACCTTTTGAGTTTCCTCGAATATCCAAGCCACTTGCATTTTGCTGCATTGGGACAAACCCTCCTCCTACAATTGCAGGTTTACAACGTCGCCGTCGACAGTGTCCTCTGTTTGCTGAAATGGGGCCTGTTTATATTTTTAAGGAACCAATTGGCCCGGAGAAGATGGCACTATTGGCTTCTAGAGGTGGAGATGCGCTACCTTCTTTTGGTCAAGGGGCAGGATTGCCATGGCTGGCTACAAACGAGCATATACAGAGTATGGCAAAGGAAAGTTTTCTTTTGGATGCAGAAATTGGGGGGTGCATTCATCTTCTTTATCTTCCTAGTTTGTTGGGTGGGCGATTCTGTCCTGATGCTTCCCCTTCTGGCGCTTCAGGTGAAATCATTTCTACTTTCATCATCTTTATTTAAATAGATTATACTTCTCTTGCTCATTGGTGAGGAATGTATCAGCTTTATGATATATTCTATGAGCACCCTTGTATTTCGATTACAATTGCAAGTGTGCTTGCATATGTTCATGCATGCATGATACATATATTCAGATAAATACACAAGGGAAGGGCGGTTCAATAATAAGTGCAAGCTTTTATAGGTTTACATCATCAATTAAGATGATTACTTTTTGTAATATCTCTTGCATTGCAAAATTTCTTTCTATTGATGCTTGTTTTTAGTAATATATCACAAAAAACATGGCTTTTGCATTTATCTTATACTTTAAATGAAGCAAATTATAATTATTTTTGTTTCTCTTCTGTGGGTATAATTAGAACCTACTATTACTACTACTAGTTTGGTCATATTTATCTTACTTTTTTTAATTGTGTTTGAAATGGTAATGAGCTATCTCATTTGGGCAATAATTGACCTATATTTTATGCAAAACAAACAAAAATGTATGTGTTTTTTTTGGGAGAATATTTCTATCTTTGACCTCTTCTTCTCTATCTTTCTCTTATGTTTTTCTTGTCCTTTAATTCTTAAGATGAATTGCTTTCATTTTTTATCCCCATTTCTATAGTTTGTTATCGAATGTAAAAGATTGAAATGATTATCATGGAATCAATAGAGAAATTTGATAATTAATTGGTCATTGCTTCCAATTTTGTTGTGAGAAAATGTTTTTTATCACAACTTAATGCATACATCAGTTTACATGTTATAATATAATTGCCCCATGTTAGTGAGTGTTCTTCCAATTACTTCAGCGTCTTATCTTTCCAATTTAACATCCAATCCAACACTTACATATCACTTTATGTTGATGCATAAAGTATTACTCTTTTGTCATGATATGCATTTGTAGAGAACATTTTTTTTCATGTCTGTATCTTGTTTTAGATTGCATGCATGTCTCTTCTCTCTGAAATGGTATATTGACATTAATACAGGCATGCTTCGACGACCCGCTGAGGTTCTCGGGCAGGTTCATGTTGCTATAAGAATGCGACCAGTGGACACTTTATGGGCTTTGGCCTATGGAGGCCCAATTTCATTACTTCCTCTAGCAATTAGTCAAGTTCATAAAGAAAGCTTGGAACCACAACAAGGGAGTCCTGCTATGTCTTTGGCCTCTGCTTCTCTTGCTGCTCCAATATTCCGAATTATTTCTATGGCTATTCAGAATCCTAGGAACAACGAAGAGTTATGTCGTAGTAGAGGGCCCGAGGTTCTGTCAAAAATTTTAAACTATCTTTTGCGAACTTTGTCTTCACTTGATACTGGGAAGCACGATGTTGGAGATGAGGAGCTTGTTGTAGCTGTTGTTTCCTTATGTCAATCTCAGAATCATAATTATGAACTTAAGGTGCATCTTTTTGGTACATTGCTATTCGATCTAAAAGTGTGGAGCTTATGTAACTATGGACTACAAAAGAAGCTTATTTCATCACTTGCAGACATGGTCTTCACGGAGGCTTCAGTAATGCGGGATGCTAATGCCATTCAAATGCTTCTTGATGGCTGCAGAAAATGTTATTGGACAATACATGAAAAGGACTCGGTGAATACGTTTTCTTTGGATGCTTTAACACGTCCTATTGGCGAAGTGAATGCTTTGGTTGATGAACTCTTGGTGGTTATTGAACTTCTAGTCCTAGCAGCACCTTCTTCTTGGGCTTCTGATGACATCCGTTGCTTGCTTGGCTTTATGGTTGACTGCCCCCAACCCAATCAGGTGAAGTTAGATTCCAAGATTTTCTTTAGTAGGCTTCGTACTTTGTTTTGGGACTTGCTTTGACCCTTGTAATTATGTTGCTATTGTTGGCTTTAAAGTGCTTACAAGTGGTTAATTTTCATCAGTTCCAACAAAATTGAGGTTTATGAAATAGGTACATGGTAAAAATTAAGATCTATAATGTTTTTGTGATGAACAAATGAGTATGAGCTTGTGTTACATGTGCTGTATTTGTTTGGATTGAGGTTATCCTATTTTCACCTCTAAAAAAACAATTGCATATCATATAGATGATAATATATTTTTCATTTTATTTATTTCTGCTGGTCATAATTGAACATCTTTTAAGACTGTACATTAAACTGTGTGAATATTGTGCATACACATTGGGTAGACTAAGAAATATCAAATATGATTTTAGAATAGTCTTTGTAATATAAATCCCAGTACATCAGACTTGAGTACCTTTGGTTGATATCCTGCCATTGTATTATCTTTTTTGTGTCCGGTTAAAAAGTGAAATAGAGAAACACAGAATTTCTACTTGTAAGCATTACATTATTTAGCTTGAGGGACCTTTTGTTGGCATTGTTGTTTTTGAGCGCTGCTAAGTGGAAAGAAAGTATCTATTCTAGCTCACAAGGTCTGAATTCAAGCCTTTGTTATGTCAGTTGCAGTGAGCACCATCTCTTAAATGAATTAAAGTTTGGTGGCAGCAGATTTTAGACTGCAGGATTTACATTTGAATTCTGTGACATATAGGTCCTTGTGAAAAATGAAAACCGTCTTTTACGTGCTTAATTTAAGAAAATATAAAAAGCAAGGGCAGCTGACTCAATTTGTGGGAAGTTGAAATCATGATGACTTGTGATTTTTAAATCTTGTAACTAGATTATTTAGCTTTATATTTTTTTTAAAATTTGCTGGGTGAATTTTTTTTAAGGATGAATTCTGGTCCTCTTTGAATCTCAGACTCGTCTACTTTTGAAATAATTAGAAGTCAAGTATACCAGCTGGTCTTAAAAAATGCACTTTGTAGATCTTTTTAAATTTCACTCATGCCATATAATGTATTATTTTGTTATTAACTTTCTCAGAGTAGCTCATATTATTTTTTCTTCTAGGTTGCAAGAGTATTGCATCTGATCTACAGGTTAGTGGTACAGCCAAATTCATCTAGAGCGCACACATTTGCTGAGTCATTTATAGCTTCTGGGGGGATAGAAGCACTTCTAGTTCTGCTGCAACGGGAGGCTAAGGCTGGGGACTGTATTATTTCTGAATCTCCACTGACGAGTGACAAAAGTTTGCCAGCCCAGGGATCTGTGCAAGAGAGTGGCAGTGGGGATACTGAAAAGTGTCAGGATGATGAAGCAGGATATGTTGAACAAAAGAAACGAAGTTCAAAGGAGAAAGTTGGCGAATCCCAACCCCCTGATCGTGGTAGCAACCATGATGTTCTCCCCATTGTAAATATTGAAAGAATGACTTCACCTGAACTTTCTTTTGATAAGAATCTAGGTGGTATAAATCTCTCAATTAGTGCAGACAATGCAAGGAATAATGTTTACAACATTGACAAGAGTGATGGGATTGTTGTTGGAATCATTAGGCTGTCAGGTGCTTTAGTAGCATCTGGTCATTTGAAATCCGATTTACACCCTCCCCCTGATGCGACAAGTACTATACTGGGAACTGGGTTGGATGATGGAGGTAGCACCATGTTTGATGACAAAGTTTCTCTTCTACTTTTTGCTTTGCATAAGGCTTTCCATGCCGCTCCAAACAGGCTTATGACAAGCAATGTTTACGTGGCATTGCTGGGGGCATCGGTATGACATTACTGTGATTCCTTTTTCTTGGTTATCTCATCTATTTCAAATTTCCATACAATCCTTTATAGAATATTATGGCTTCTGAAAAAGTATAATTTTCATGTTGCACATCTGTTCATTGGGTAAATGTCTATTTTCACTTTATTTATGGTAAATTCTTTTTGCTTATCTTCACTTTTTGCAGTTTTTATTACAGCATTGCTAATTTCTGATTCCAGTTATGTTTATGTTACTTCTGTTAGACGAAGATCTAGTTTAATTTGCTTTGTTAGATGATTGGATCTAGTTAAATTTTGTTTTGTTAGATGTTTGGATGTAAGGAAATTGTCTTCTCTGCGATTCAATTCAATTTTTACTGACATCATAAAGTTGTCAATTGTTATTTTAATATTTAATATCTTCTGTTTATGGATCACATTCTTAAAATTTTTAGAATTTCATAGTTTGTGTTTATGTGGGTCATTATTAGCCAGCAGTTCGATTTGATATTAATTTTGATATTAGCACCATTAAAATTATAATCATGAAATATTGTATTTTTCAATACAAGTATTTGATTCTTTTGGCAGTTAATTTTTAGATGGTTCTTTTAATTACTTTTGCAGCCAAGTAAAATCTAGTAAATGTTGTATAGCTTCTTGTATATCTTAAATAGCATCTAATTTGAGTGCAGAATATGTTTGAAATGGAACCTCTACTCTGCTTCCTCTAAGCAAGCAACTTGAATTTTTTGATTTATACATTGTTTAAGATTCTTAGGTTTGTCATTTTTAATTTCATTGTTACAGGGTAGAATTTCTCTGCTTGTGAGCTGTGGTTGTTTCTTTCATTTTAAAAATGTATATGAGCTTGGTGTTTCTGTTTAAGTTCATATTTTCTTTTGTATCAGATCAATGCGTCTTCTGGTGATGAAGGGCTGAATTTTTATGATTCTGGTCATCGATTTGAACATTTAAAGCTTCTATTGGTTCTCTTGCGTTCACTTCCATATTCATCAAGGTCTTTCCAAAGCAGAGCATTACAGGTTGACCTTCATCTTTTGCATGCAGTAGTGATTTCTTGGTTAAAATTTCATATTCTTTTAGTGGTTCTGAGATGCTACTTTTATATGATTTCAGGATCTTCTATTTTTAGCTTGCAGTCATCCTGAAAATAGAAGCAGTCTGACAAAAATGGAGGAATGGCCAGAATGGATTCTGGAGGTTCTTATCTCAAACTATGAGGTGATTTCTTTTAACATCTAACTGTAGCTCTTGTCTCTTGTGTTTTTTCGATATCATAAACATTACTACATTATGTAGTGCATTTGTTCTGTTAATCTCATGTTAAGATGGTGGTATTGGATTCATGTATGTGACACTGTAGAGAGGAGAAGCACAGACTTTGATCTAATAGTTTAACTAAAAAGATACAAATGAAATATTGATATTAGTTTATTTGTTAAATATGTCTTGGGATATGCTATTCCAACTCTATGGATTGTATGTTCTATTTGGTTTATTTCTTTTCTTTTTGTAAAAGAAAAAGAAACCATCCCTTGCTCTTTTTTTTTTGCAGATGGGAGAGAGCAAAACTACCGATCCTGTGAGCATAGGAGACGTAGAGGACGTGATACACAGCTTTCTAATTATTATGTTGGAGCATTCAATGCGCCAGAAGGATGGATGGAAGGTGAAAATTTATTTTCTGTTTACTTTAATGTAGTTCCTTTAATAACCTCTGTGAATTAGCTTGTATATGCTAATAATGATTACAGAGTAGTTCTTTAATTCCTCCTTTTGCCCTTCTCATCTTCTCAGCTTGAAGTCTTACTTTGGTGTCTTCACAATTTTCAAATTTGTTATATTGTATTAAGATTTAGAAGCCAAACATGTTCTCCATAGTAATTAGTAAGTTGCACACCTATGAATCATCCAAAGGTTGGGACTCTGTGGGACTGCTAACCAATGGTTCATGTCAAGTTTAATCTTATTGTGATTTCTGTCTTTAAATTGCTTTCTCATGCAGGTTAGAAACGGTACCAATTCAATGCATGAGGTTTTCATTTATGCACAATGTGCTTATTTCACCATTTTTTGTGGCTCTTGATTCTAGAAAATTACTTTCAGACGTTTAGGGGAGATCCATATTTGACACCTCTCCCTTTTTATGCATGAACATTTGCCCAAAGATTGCATAAACTTTGTTCTGCATTCATTTGGTTATCATTCTCAGGTTACCTCCTTTTCTGGAAGATAACAGTTTGATGTTTGAAAAAATGAATGGGCCTTTTAAGCTCAACAGAACAAATGAATGACCTGGTTAAACGCAAAATCAGTTCTGTAAAAAACACATCTGAAAGTACATCAGGTTCCATGTATGTTAAACTGAAACCAGCAATTACTTATTTAGACAAGAAAACTGAAGTGGGCTATGCAAGTCTATTTCCAAATTATCAGTGGCCATGATTTGTAATTTTTCACTTTGTCACTTGCCTTTAGTTTGAGCCATTCTCTATCACATTTTTGATAATCATATTACAATATGGAGCTCAAGCCTATGCTGGTTTTTCTCTGATAGTCTTTTATGCTAGTTTCTGACGTAGAATGGGAAGAGAGTACGGATTAAGAAGGGAAATAATTTAGAAGTGAGAGACAGATTGGAAACTCTGACTAGAATGTTAACAGAATAAGGATAAGGGAGGGACAGGATGTAGAAGAGAGGAAAAGTGGTAAAAAAAGGAGAGATAATTTGGGAAAAATCCAATACTCAATTCATATATCAAGTTTTTGCAAAATACAATGCAAATACCCCTTTCAATATGGCTATCTAAAACAAGATAACTACAATTAAATTAATATGACAAAGATCAAATCACTAATCTGATAAAATCAAATTTAAGGGATAACAATTCCAACTTAGATAAACCTTAGTTGTGGATAAAGTTCTAATAGATCTTTATTTTGCATCAGTTTCACTGATTTTTTTGGTACTTTCTTCAAAATAATATTAATGAGGGCTGAATTTTTATTTTATTTTATTTTTGCTTATGGAGAGTTGAGTTTGTAGGGCATCAGTGATTTCATTGGGTTACCTCTTGCTAGATGTTGGAAGGTTATTGTCCTACCTGGAACTTTATTCTTCCTTTTGCTTGGTTGAGTTTATGCGTGCACCTAAGTTTTTCCCTATCAGAGAGAATGAAAGGAAGAGAGAGGGAGGGGGGTGCGGGGAGTTCTGATGGTTCCTTCTATGCTATATGTGATTGGTCAACTTATCTTGAATATTGAGACTGGTTGGAATTAAATTATGGCTCCTTATTTTATCACTTTCATTCATATTGTTTTGTTATTAATTTCCTTTCCAGGACATTGAAGCTACAATTCATTGTGCAGAATGGCTTTCAATCGTGGGTGGATCTAGCACTGGAGACCAAAGAATTAGGTATACTTTTTGCCAGATATTTAAATTCTCAACATGGATTTGTTTGATGTTGAGTTTCATTACATTATGTTGCAACTCTTAACACTTCAGCTTCAAACTTAAAAAATTGATTTTCTGTCATTAAGCTTTTTTTTGACAGGTTAGGGATCTCAGATTCACTATCTAAGTAGAGTCAGGGGTTCTGACTTGTTTCAGGAGCTACATTTTCCAATCCCCTTAAAAAACTGAATGCTTTCTTAACTGTCAGATATTTGTATTCAAATAAGAGTTAGTAATGGTAGACCTTTCAATACCCTACATGTGAGATTGTTCACTGAGGTTTTTGTGCCCCCAGATAAAAAACTGAATGGTCCCTTAACTGTCAAGATGTTTGTATTCGAATAGGAGTTAGTAATGATAGACGTTTCAGCACACTACATGTGAGATTGTTCACAGAGGTCTTTATGTCTGACATTTTATTGCACAGCCTAGCATTACATTCCTGAAACTACCATACACATTTCCCACGATGTGTTTGTTGGAAATGTTTCAGTAAAGAGTGTTTTGAGCACATACACTGCGCCCCCAGCATCAATATCCTTGTTCTCATGTAGTGATTGCAATGTGGTCCTATGGAAAATGATTCAAATATGCATAGTAGTTTCTGACTAACTGGATCAGGCAGTGTGGTTGGGACAGTAGGAGAGTAATTTTGATGCAGGGGCATCTACGCCACCAGCTTAATGTTTACCCTTCTTTTATGTGGTTTTTCCTTTCTTGTTTGTCGTTTGATGTTTAGTTGTTTAAATTTCTGTGCAAGTTTGTTATTGTCTTTTATACCTTGACGTCATTTCTGTACTAGGGTAGTGGGAGCTAATTTTTGAAGGTTTTAGCAAATGGTATTTAATTCTCGTCGAGAATTGCTGAGTTCCTGTTTTTAGGTGTGGGTCATAGCAGCCAACTCCATTTCTGTAGATTTTCTTCCATTAATCTTAGAATAGAAACTGGTTTTTACACCAAATTGGTATTAGAGCAAAAGCAAGATGACCAACACTGGTGATGAAAGTTCGCGAAACAGAAACAAAGAATCTGTTACTTAGGCTTTGCTAGATTACCTACGCGTGCAAGAGAAGAAAAACGATGAAAGATTTCACTCTCATCGATGATTTCCAGCAAGTGTTTTGAAACTCACAAATGACTAGTGATTGAGCTACGAGATACCCGACTCCTTGAACCATCACAAATTACCAAGCCTTCGTAGAAAATTTCAATGATACTTCTGAGGTTTCGTTTTTCTTCACAAATGTCTTCAATTTTTTTTAAAATAAGTTCTAATTCCCTTAACGTTTATTTGAATCTTCACAAATATCCTTCGTTAGTAATAGACGTTACAATAAATGTTAGTGGCACAGTTTATAAGAAAAACATCAAGAATGCCCTTAAGGTTTGTCTTTTCTTCATGAATGCCACCAACGTTTGAAAAATATCTTTAATGATACTAAACTTAGACGTAGTATCAAAGATAACCCTAGTTAATAGGTGTGTCAAATTTTCCATTTGTATACTTTTTAAATTTTTTCTAAATTACTAAATGCTTTTTAAAAATTATAAAGTAAGAAATATATATTTATTTATTGTGTTTATTATGGTTAAAAATAATGATCTATAATAAGTGAAAAATATATTAAAATTAAAAATAACAGTAAAAATAATTTTATATTATTGATTACTTTGATTTATAAATCATATAATTTATTGATACCCTTCACTTTTCAATAATTTTTAGGGTAAACAATAAAAATAACACTCCATAAAACTTGTACTCAAAAAAATATCATCCCTTGTATCTATTTTATATATTTTTTACTATTAAAAAAAATTCAGCCTATCATTGCACATTGAACGCTTTCTAATTGGAGTCTGTTTAAATAAAACTAAAATCATTTAGATTTGTTTAATGTTAAACCGTATTTATTCAACCTTATTCAAAAGGATGCTATTTTTGTTGTGATAAATTTTAGGTATGTTGCTTTATTTAATTTTCATTATTTTTATTTTTAGCAAAGTAAAGATCAATTTTAATTAAAATTAATCACATTTAGCCCCAATTTTAATGATAAAATGGTAGAAATTTAAAACGAAAATTAATAATAAACTAAACAAATTTAAATTAATTTATAAAATTTTAAAAACGTTGAAAATAAATTATATCTCATTTTATAATAAATTATCCAATTATTATAAACACTTAACTTATTTTTTGAATAAGAAGTAATTTTTAATTATGTTAAGTAAATAAAAAAAAATTTACAATTTTTCACAAGTTATTGTAAAAAAAAAATAATTTTTTCTCAATCTAGTTAATTGATTAATTAATTTTCTAATCAATAAATGTCAGCAATAATAGAGAAAAATTTATATAATATTTCAAAATAATAAATATTTTTTTAAAATTAATAGAAATAGTAAATAATATGATTTACTGATTTAGGAAAGAAATTAATAATATAAGATTATTTTTTTGATTATTTTAATTTCTATGTATTTCTTCATTTATTATTGATTTTTATTTTTAACTATAATAAACACAATAAATAAATAAATAAATACATTTTACTTTATAATCTTTAAATGGTATTTTAGTAGTTTAGAAAAATCGAAAAAGTACGTGGATGAAAAAATTAACACCGTTATTAATTGGTGTTATCCTTGATAATACGTCGAATCTTAATATTATTAGAGACATTTTTTTTTCAAATGTTAGGGATATTCGTGAAGAAAAGGCAAACTTTATGGGCATTCTTGATATTTTTTCTTAAAATCGTGCTATTAATATTTATTGTGATGTTCGTTACTAACGAGGGATGTTCTTGAAGATTCAATAAAGATTGAGCGTATTAGAGCATGTTTTTAAAAAGTTAAGGGCATTAGTGAAGAAAATTGAAAGCTCAGGATTGTCATTGAAATTTTCCCTCGTAAAACCTCACACCCTCGAAGCCAGTACCCAATACTCAACGAGTAGATCCTATCCCAGAAGTTGACCACCGAGGAACTGCCACTACACTTCGTTAACACCCGCAGACCATCTTCCATTCATCTCGAGTATTTATATCTCCAAACACTGTTTTTGTTTAACCCTTTCAACACCAAGACCTATACCTTAGTAATGAGTTGGAACTACCTAGATTCTCACCAACTGCCTACCAAACCAGACCTCCAGAGACTATGGTGCTAAAGTTGACATTCCTAGCTATGGAGGTCAGATGAATATATCAGAGTTCTTGTATTGGGTTAAGGCAGTGGATAATTTTTTTGACCATATGAAAGTGCTGGAGGAAAGGGAAGTGAAGATAATAGCCTATAAATTGCGTGGAGGAGACAATGTATGGTGGGATAGGATTTAAGCTACTCGCAGGAGGCATGATGAAGTAGCTATAAATTCTTGGGATGTGATGTGAGCTTATGTTTGAGCAGTTCTTACCTTCCGATTATCAGTAGACTTTATTTAGGCAATATCAATATTGCCAGTAAAGGAATAGAACAATAGCTGATTACTTGGATGAGTTTCAAGAGCTTAGAGCTCGAAATGATCTAAATGAGAGTGTAAATGAGAGTGAAACTCAGGAGATACTTAGATGGATTAAAAGAGCTTTAAGGAGACAAGTTGATGTGAGAAATGTTATGAACTTCCTTGAAGTTGTTACATTAGCCACTCGGTATGAGAACCAATTAAATAAGAATCCGCGTTTTTCATTCTTCAAAGAAGCCCATCAGAACACTACTTTAAAAACTCATCCTACTCCAACTCCTATTTACCCTAACCTAACAGCCAGCTCACCTAAACCCCCTCTTGAGATAGTTTCAAAGAATCCTAAAAAACAGCCAATAACTACTCGGAGACTAAACCCTTAATCAAGGGCCAACAACTTGAAGTGTTTCAAATGAGCTCCAGTGATTGTCCCCTCAGAAGAACCGTGAACTTAATGGATGAAATGGTAGAGTAGGAAAGTGATTATGAGGAGGCAAACCTTGATGCTTTTGAGGAAATTTAATTCCTTGAGGGGGAGGGAGAAAGATACCTAAGAATTGTGCAAAAGATTCTGTTAGCACCAAGGGATCCCAAAAATTGTCGGAGACACATAATTTTTAGAATTAGGTACACCATTAACATGAAGGTGTGTGACATGATAATTGACAATAGAAAAGGTGAAAATGTGGTATTCAAGAGTTTGGCTAAGGCTATGGGGTTGGCTACAGAAAAACACCCAAAACCTTACAATGTTGGATGGATTAAGAAGGGAGTTGAAATTAATGTCATTGAAGTTCGCCAAATCCCATTGTCCATTGAAAAGCACTACCAGATTAGGTCCTTTGTCATGTATTAGATATAGATGCTTGCCATGTTCTATTGGGAAGACCTTAGCCATTTGATAGGGACATTGTTCATAATGGGAAAAAAACGTTTATACATTCGTGTGTAAGGGAAAGAAGATAGTTTTGCTATTACAATTAGATAGACATGACACAACTACCACGAACCTAGTAAAACCAACTCTTTTTATTGACTTAACTGAATCAAGATTACTCTAAGAAGTAAAAGCCAAACAAAATGTTTTAGCTTTGATGATCAAGGAGATCATACAACAATCACTCCCGTAGCATCCTAAACTACTTGGGCTTCTGCAAGAACTCCAAGGCCTATCACCCAAAATGTATCCTAACAAACTGTCCCCACTAAGAAATATCTAATACTAGATTGATTTTTTACCTGGAGTCAAATTACCTACTTTACCCCACCACAGAATGAGCCCCAAAGACCATAAGATCCTACAGAGTATGGTAGAGGAGTTATTGCAGAGGAATCTTATCAAAGAAAGCCTAAGTCCCTGTGCAGTACTAGTCCTTAAGAAGGATGAAAGCTGGAAAATGTGCATTAATAGTCGAGCTATCAATAAAATTACTATCAAATATAGATTTCCAATCCCAAATTGGAGGATATGTTAGACAATTTGTCAGGTTCAATTTTCTCTAAGTTGGGCTTGAGAAGTGGTTATCACCAGATTCGGACCAAACTAGGGATGAATAGAAGATTGCTTTCAAGACGAAAGAAGGGTTATATGAATGGCAAGTCATGCGTTTTGGTTTAGGCAAAGATCCTAGTACCTTTATGAGGTTAATGAACCAAGCTGAAGCCCCTTATCAACCATTTTGTTGTGATCTACTTTGATGATAAATTAGTCTATAGCAAGGGGATTCAAGAGCATTTAGATCATCTCAAGGTTGTCCTAATAGTTCTAAGGGAAAATCAGCTTGTCCTCGATTAAAAAAAAATGTGAATTCTCGACTGACACCCTAATATTCTTGGGTTTTGTGGTCGGTGTTCAAGGAGTTTCTGTGGACACTAATAAGATTCAAGCAGTACAATACCTAGCAATGTTCATGAGGTACGTATTTTCCATGGATTTATTACATTTTATTGGAGATTTGTTAAAGATTTTAGTTCAATAGTATCTCTTATAACTAATTGCATGAAGAAAGGAAAATTCACTGGGGGACTTGAATAACAAGCAAGTTTTGAGCTCGTGAAAGATAAGCCGACTCATGCACCAATTTTGGCTTTGTCAAACTTTGAGTGCATCTTTAAGGTTGAAATTGATGCATCTAGGACAGGTATAAGAGTTGTGCTAACCCTAGAAGGTAGAGCAATTGAGTATTTTAGTGAAAAGTTGAATGACTCTTAAGAAGAAATGGTTGACCTATGAACAAGAATTTTATGCTCTTGTTAGGGTATTCTAGCATTGGGAACACTATTTGATTAAGAGGGAGTTCGTACTTCATTGTGATCATCAATCACTTAAGTTCATTAACTCTCAGAAGAACTTAAGTAATATGCACTCTAGGTGGGTATTGTGCATTCAAAAATTCAAATTCAATTTCATTTTCAAGCACAAGAAAGGAAAGCAGAATGTAGTGGCAAATGCTCTTAGTAGGAGAGTCCACCTATTGACTGTAGTTAAGGCTGAAATTACTAGCTATGAGGAGATCAAAGATCAATATGCCATTGATATTGATTTTCAACAAATTTGGAGAGATTGTTTGAACAAACAATGCAAAGATGACTTCCACATCTCTCACGGGTTCCTTTTTAAGGGAAATACACGTTGTATTCCTAGAACTTCTTTAAGGGAATTCCTTATCAGAGAACATCACTGTAATTGACTTGCAGCTCATTTGGGAAGAGACAAGACACTTTCTCTTTTGGAAGAGAAATACTTTTGGCCCCAGCCTACTAAGGAAGTCTCACACTTTGTTCAAAAATTCCCTATTTGTCAAGCTGCTAAAGGGTTTTCTCAAAACGTGGGCTTATAGGCTCCTAAGCCCATTCCAGAAAATATATAGGAAGATTTAAGTATGGACTTTGTACTAGGACTTCCCGAGACCCCAAGGCATGTTGATTCAATTATGGTGGGGGTGGATAGACTATCCAAAATGGTGCATTTTATAGCCTGCATAAAGATTTCAGATGCTAGCTACATTGCCCAGTTGTTTTTCAGAGAGGTGGTAAGGTTACATGGAATACCCAAATCTGTGATCTCTGATCGAGATGTCAAATTTGCTTGTCATTTTTGGAGTAAGTTGTGGAGGAGGTTTGGGACTTCATTAAATTTCAGCTCAACATGCCATCCACAAACTGATGGACAGACAGAAGTTGCTAATAGGACCTTGGGAAACATGTTGAGATGCATTTCTAGAGATCAGCCAAAGTACTGGGATTTAGCTTTTCCCCAAGCTGAGTTCGCATTCAACAGTATGTGCAATAGATCAGCAGGAGTCTCCTCTTTTGTTATGGTTTTTACTAGAGTTCTTAATTTCACTATTGACATCACATCCCTACCTTTGTTCAAAAGCCATGCAGCTTTTAAAACCAGTGAAGAAATTATGCAGATGATGCAAAATGTTAAGGGATATTTGGAGATTGCTAATCAAAAGTACAAGTCTCTTGTTGACAAGAAAAGGAGGGATAAGGAGTTCAATGTGGGTGATTTGGTGATGACACATTTAAGTAGAGGAAGAACTCCTACTAGAACCTATTCTAAACTTCAGGATAGGAAAATTGGTTGTTGTAGGATCTAACACAAGATCAGTGCTAATACCTATGTTGTGGAACTTCCATAACACATGCAGATTTCTCGAACTTTTAATATCTCTGATCTTTTCCAGTACTTTCCTCCAGATGATAGCCCTACTGCTTGTGAAGACTCTACTTCGGAACCAGTTCCAGATGAAGAGGCTCATCTTTTCCAAGAGAGGAGCATTGATGCAGGGGCATCTACACCACCAGCTTAATGTTTACTCGTCTTTTATGTTTTTTTCCTTAGTTGTTTGTCTTTTGGTGTTTAGTTGTTTAAATTCCTTTGCAAGTTTGTTATTTTGTCTTTTATGCCTAGGTGTCATTTCTGTACTAGGATAGTGGGGAATATATGTTACAGTGTCAGGTAATGGGAGCTAAATTTTGACAGTTTTAGCAAAACATTGTGTTCAATTCTCACTGAGAATTGTTGAGTTCCTATATTCAGGTGTGAGTCATAGCAACCCACTCCATTTCTGTAGATTTTCTTCCATTAATCTCATAATAGAAACTGGTTTTTTCACCAAATTTTTTATTTACTGGATCAATTTGCTAAAATATGGGTTCTTGATTGAAAAATGTTGATATCATAGTTTTTGAATATTATTCATCTTAAGCTTTGGTCCACCTTTGATGCAAATTGATGAGCCTGTGCTGGGTGCTTATAACTAATTCAGAAATGAATGAGTGAAGGCTTTCTATAGCTTAAATATAACTTAATTGACTTGTTATTGGGCTCGTATGTTTTTGAAGACGAGAAGAAGCACTTCCAATATTTAAGAGAAGGCTTTTAGGTAGCTTGCTGGACTTTGCTGCTAGAGAACTCCAGGTTCAGGTAATTTTTATTCCTCTTACTGTGTCACTTGTTGGAATTTAGTGCTAAGTTTGAGCAGTCATATATTGTTTCTTGCATATCAGAATTGATAAGAATCTCTCTCCCTTCTCCCTTTAGTTCCTGGTCTCATGGAGTTTATTTTGTAAAATCTCTGTTTTTTTATAAGAAACATGGTAATAGTTACTATTAAAAAAAATAGTTGCAACAGGACAAAATGTGGACAAGCAATCCACACAAGAAAAATCTACCCACAACAGAGTATTCTTTAAAAATTCTATTAGCTAATTATATCCTTTATAAGAAATTGAGAATAATCTTTAAAATCTTTTGAAAGTGAAGCCCACAATGAGACCAAAAATAGAACTTTCTCCCATAATAGATTGCTATCATGGGAGATTTTACAAATGTTTTCTTGGTGCCTTTAGTTTTCTTTATATGCAACAATTATTTTCTGCTTTACCTGTTCTGATTGAATAACAGAAGGAGCATGATAATTTATAAATCCAACTTTTTTGCTCCAGACTCAAGTAATTGCTGCAGCTTCTGCTGGAGTAGCAGCAGAGGGATTATCACCAAAAGAAGCTAAAGCAGAAGCAGATAATGCAGCTCAGCTTTCTGTGGCTTTAGTGGAGAATGCAATTGTGATATTAATGCTTGTTGAGGATCATTTACGTTTACAGAGTAGACTGTCTTCTTCTTCCCTTGCTCCAGATGGTTCTAAATCTCCCCTTTCTCTTGTTCCTCCACTCAATAACCAGTCAGTTTCGTTGCCTGTGATTGGTGAAGAATCTTTAGAAGCTGTGGGTGAACCCAAATCATCACCTGGTGAATCTGGAAGTCTACCTGTTGATGTATGTACTTAATTTATGAGATGCATGAAACAGGACAATATATACTCTTCATTTCTTTTCTAGGATGAATCTTAGCAGTTTACTGCTATTCATCTCTTCTCAGATCCCCAAAATGGCCCCTACAGAAAGGATGAAAGAGGGATCTATTATTGACGTTTTGAATGTTAACCTGGATTCTTTACCATTATGACTGAATTTATGTTAATCCATTTCGTAGTAATCTATTCTTTATACGAAGAGTAATAAAGTTGAGATTTTGCCCAGGTTCCTTCTACAATGGCTGATGCAAATGGGCGACTATCTGCTACGGTAATGGAATGTTTGACTGCTGCTGCTGCAGCTGAGCCATATGAATCTGTTTCTTGTGCTTTTGTATCATACGGGAGTTGTAGTGTGGATTTAGCTGAGGGTTGGAAATATAGGAGCCGATTATGGTATGGTGTCGGTTATCCTTCTAATGTACATGCGTTTGGTGGTGGCGCCAGTGGCTGGGAATCTTGGAAGTCTGCATTGGAGATGGATGCAAATGGGAGGTGGATTGAACTTCCTTTAGTAAAGAAGTCTGTTGCAATGCTTCAAGCTTTACTGTTAGATGAGTCTGGACTTGGTGGTGGTCTTGGTATAGGTGGTGGGTCAGGTACTGGAATGGGAGGGATGGCAGTGTTGTACCAGCTGTTGGATAGTGACCAGCCATTCCTATGCATGCTTCGGATGGTTCTCCTTTCAATGAGGGAAGATGATGATGGAGGAGACAGTATGCTATTAAGGAATGTATGCACAGATGACAGAAAATCAGAAGGGCGGACACCTCGCTCGGCATTGTTATGGAGGTGAATCAACCGGAAATTTACCTTTTTTTTATAAAAGGAGTATACATGTATGGTTTTTGGGTCGCTCTTGTAGTAATTTTGATTTACTTTAGTTGAATACTTCATTATATGAGTTATGTGATTAATATGCTCACTTGTCATTCAAGGATTACAAGTTTTGACCAAAATCAAATATCTGATTCAGTATAAATCTTCTTGTTTTCATTTGATTTACCTTTTCGATGCTGTTTGGTGCAATGTACAAAAGGTGGCAATTACTTCTGAACAACTGATTTTGGGTTGCGGCCTGTGGGAGGAGATATCTCCATGAAGTGTTAACATTGTTTTATGTATTTATCAAAATGAAAAAGTTATTTGTGTCATGGACATTGTTTTCATTCATCTAGAGATGAAAAAAAGTATATATGACATGTCTTTTTGTTTTTTTTTTTTGAAGAAAAAAGATGAAATATTCTGGATATGGCATCTGCAAATTCTTTGTGGACTTTTTTGTATTTACGAAATTGTGTTTTCTTTGGCAATTAATTAATTAATTTAGCTTGATTTCTGTTTATCAAACACACTAATAACTCTTCATCTTTCTTATCAAAAGTCTGATTCATTTTAATGATTTACAGTGTGCTTTCACCTGTTCTAAACATGCCGATTTCAGATTCTAAGAGGCAGAGAGTGTTGGTTGCATCTTGTGTTCTTTATTCTGAGGTTAGTTCTCTGTCTACTAGATTGTTCTGTTATATTCAAATTTGTGCGTACATCAGCTATTGTGCACTTTTTGCTGAAACTGTTATTGTGAGAGAATCACTGGTGTTTTTAGTTTTTATCAGCAGTCAATTTTATTTACAGCTTTTAGCGTACAAAAGGCTTCCTATTGCTTCCTTGTCCTAACCCAGAAAAATATATTGGTTGCATATTTAAACCACCATGGAATTAATTGTTGTCTTGTTGTTGATTATTGCATATTTTGCTACTATGGTACTCAAATGGATTTTTCAGGTATATCATACTATAGGCAGGGATAGAATGCCACTTCGCAGACAGTATCTTGAGGCCATTGTACCTCCATTTGTTGCTGTTTTGAGAAGGTGGAGACCACTTTTGGCTGGAATACATGAGCTTGCAACTGCTGATGGCATGAATCCTCTTATTGTTGATGATCGCACATTCGGTGCTGATTCCCTACCCGTTGAGGTTACTCAACACTATCTTTTTACCAAGAAAAGTTTCTTATTGTTCTTATTAAGCAGTATCATTTTTTAATCCTATTTGTCACAGTATTTACTTTTTTCCCCTCTTCATAATTCAAATTATGGTCCATGAAGTATTAAGGAAATATTTCATATGTTTGGAATGATAGTTAGGTTGAGCATAATTGATATGGGCATTTGGCTTTATTATTCAAAACTGAAGGTTTGGGAATAATAAGGGGGAAATTTTCTGGTAGATATACTCTTCAAGCATTTGCTATTTGTCATGCAGCAGGAAAAGCATAGAACTTTCAGACAATAAAAGGAAGTGGAGATTTTATGAAAGATTTGTTTGTTTATTGAGTATCTCAAGCTCTCAAGCTAGTTTCCTGTCAAGATCTTTTCAAGGAGCTATAACCCAAAAGAACTATTTTATTGAAAAGAATTTTTATTCCTATAGGTTACTTTATTTTGTCATTTTTTAATGTCTCAGTACCGGCTCCTTACTTGTAGCTTCAGCATTGTACTTGGTCATTTGGTTATCGTTTTTTGGTGAACACTTATTTGTTTACACTAAATTGTTATCACAATGTGGGTCCTTTGAATTTTTTTTTTCTCTTCTCATCTATTGTCTCATTTTTCTGTACCTTTTTGTTCACTATATGTTAGTGTTCATTTCAAAATTACTTTGAAATTGAACCAATCCTGCTTCTAGTTTGCTGTTTCTGTATTGAGACATCTATTTAACGTCTGTTTTCTCTAGGCTGCTCTGGCAATGATCTCTCCAGCTTGGGCTGCTGCATTTGCATCACCACCTGCAGCGATGGCCCTGGCAATGATTGCTGCTGGTGCCTCTGGTGTGGAAACTCCAGCTCCTGCAACAACTAATCAACTTAAGCGGGACACCTCATTGCTTGAGAGGAAAGCAGCCAGGCTTCATACATTTTCAAGCTTTCAGAAACCGCTGGAGAGTGCTAACAAGTCTCCAGCTCTTCCAAGAGACAAGGCAGCTGCAAAAGCTGCTGCTTTGGCTGCTGCACGTGATCTTGAGCGCAATGCAAAAATTGGCTCTGGAAGGGGCCTCAGTGCCGTCGCAATGGCCACATCTGCGCAAAGGAGGAATGCTAGCGATATGGAACGCGCAAAGAGATGGAACATTGCAGAAGCAATGGGAGTTGCTTGGACAGAATGTTTGCAACCATTTGATACAAAATCAGTCCATGAAAAAGATTTTAATGCTTTATCCTATAAATTCATTGCTATCCTTGTTGCGAGTTTTGCTCTAGCAAGGAATATTCAGAGATCTGAGGTTTTATCCCTGCTTCCCTTGCTTATTTTAGTTACTTAGTTGAGATAGTATACTATACTTAGAATCTTGCTTTTCAGGTTGACAGGCGTGCTCAAGTTCATGGATTAGCTCGTCAGCGGTTAGCAAATGGAGTTCGTTCATGGCGTAAACTCATTCATAACCTTATAGAAACAAAATGCCTTTTTGGGCCACTTGGAGAAATTTTATATAGTCATGCTCATGTATGTAATACATTAGTTATTTTATTGTCATTGCCTTTATTTTTGTATTAATTTATTGTGTTCCTTCTAGATGCACTGTGCATTGTGCTAGATAATTTACTTATTTGTTATTGTTATCATCACCACGGCATGTATATTGGTTTATGACGTTTCTATGAATTTATTGCATATTCACACAAATATATTTATTTTCTATAGGTTTTTTGGAAACTTGACTTTATGGAAAGTTCTTCAAGGATGAGACGACTTTTGAGAAGGAACTATAGGGGTTCTGATCATTTTGGTGCTGCTGCCAATCATGAGGATCTAATTAAGATGAAAGAAAATGAGAATGACATAAATTCCTCTAAAGCTCCTATTCTGGCAGCAGAAGTAATCTCAATGGAAGCATTAAATGAAGAGGATGAGCAGGTGGGAATTGATACTTTGGATGACAGGGCTTATGGTGTGGATCAATCTGGTGAAAATGAGTCAAGGCCATCTGAAGCTGAGCAAACTCTGCATGAGTCTTTGGATCCTGGTGATGCTCAAGTTCCTAATGACCAGGACTTGGTGGATGGTTCAACAGCAGGAGCTGGATATTTTCCAAGTGAATTAGATGAAAGAATTGTTCTCGAGCTTCCTTCATCGATGGTTAGGCCACTGAGGGTTATACGAGGAACATTTCAGGTTAGCTTAATAAAAGTCTTCTATGACCCCCTTATATGTTCCAACTCTGATTTTCTAAGGTTTTACATGTTACAAATGAACTAATTGGCACCAAATTAATGTCATCTTGTACATTACAAATGTACAGACTGTACTTTAGTTATATGTATAGACTGTACATTGGGGCCAATTGCTTACGTATGTCTTATACATGCTTCTTAAGGCCTAGACTATTCCTATTCTTGGTAAACCATAGATTATAATTTTGTCTTTGTCACTCAGTTAACAAATGAGGCAAATGAAAGTAATCTTGATTTCATTGTAAATGAAAGCTGCTATAAGTAAAGGAAGCATCCAACTCATGTTTCTCAAAAGACCTTGTTGTAGATAGCTGTTTTTGCCTACTTGGTGTTGCTTCTGCTGCATCTAATTTTCAATTTTGAAATATGGTTAAGGCTTCTTGCTATGTCACCTTTTACATAACCATTTTCAATATTTCATGTTCTTTATTTTAAATATAGAAAAGAGGTAACCTATTAAAATTACGAGAAAGAGCCAAGGACCTGAATTTGTACTGTTGAACATATGGGTTATAGGGGCAAAAAAGGAATGACACTCCACATATTTACGTTTGTGTCTACAATTTGTTAGGAACCAGAAATGAGAAACTAGATAATCCTCGTTGTCAGCAACCACTTATATGAAGATGTTAAGCTTGCTTGACCAGTTTACCTCGTCCTGGGTGAATAATTTTCTGACTACTAAAACTGTTTGATTTTTAAAAAGTCCTCCTATATGTTTACTGAAGCTGTTTTTATTTTACAGAAAAATTACTTCTCATCTTTATTTCTTAATATTAGATCCCTTTATATATACATTTTTATGCCTAATATACTGCTGGAAGTTATTAGTATACAGCTGTAAATCATCCTGAAAATCAGGAAACTAATATCCTAAAAACAGGGGTTGGTTCCACCCTGAAATACAGGAAACTGCTCTCTTAAAATCAGGGGTTGGTTTCACCCTGGATATCAGGAAACTGACCATACTCCTAGGTTGATTTCCTACATTTACATGTACGTTTATGCATAAAAGTTCTAAGGTATTGTGACGATCACTTTATCGCTTCGTGCTAATTTTCTATGTTTCTATTCTATGGGAAGTTTTGGTCTTGATTGGTGTTGTAAATTATTGTTATGGACAATGGGGGTGAGCACATTAAAGGTGAGCAAACCATATTTTATGTTGGCTGCAATCTATTCTGTATTAGACTATTAGTTGTACGATAATAAAGTTGGGATAGAAAAATAGGATTTTTAGTAATGAAACTTATAAAAACAATGGCCCTCATCATTTCTGTTATAGCAGTAATGTCTCGTGCTTTGTGAAAAATTCTCTTGCAGTTCCCATCATAATAAATTAATAACTGTGATTGCTTAAAGTTTTATATATTTACTTTTGAGTGGACATGAAACATGCCAGTCATATTATTAGGAAACATGAGAATCGTCCCTTAATATTTTAATTTTCTGTGCCTATTTCACAAGTCTTGCTTTTTTATGTGTTCTTATTTGTGGTTTTTACTACTGAGTTGAGGGATTGATTTCTCTTGATAGGTAACCATCAGGAGAATAAATTTCATAGTTGAATGTAGCGAGAACAATTCTAATGTGGATGAGCCAGATAGCAAGGGCTTGGGAGATGAAGCGAAGGACCGCAGTTGGTCAATGTCTTCCATTCATCAAATTTATAGTAGAAGGTGAGGTGTTTGTAAATTATTCAATATTTAAACTGTCCATGTGTAAGATTTAAACTTTATGGTAATTTTAATACATTTAAACTGTCAATTTGTAATATTTATTCTCAATATCTGTAGTCATTCACTATTCACCCATGTATTTATTATTATTTGATGTCTCTTTGTTATATACTTAATTCGATTTTTTTGTTTGTTGTTGCTTGATGCAGATATCTTCTAAGAAGAAGTGCTTTGGAACTGTTCATGGTCGACCGTTCAAACTTCTTCTTTGATTTTGGGGTAACTTTATATTTCTTACGTTATTTAAGCGTACATAATAATAATTTTTTTTATCTTCTTTTCAGGGTAATAACGTTTTGTGCTTCCCTTCACCTGTTTCCTTGTCTTTGTCACTTTTCTTTTTACAGAGTAGCGAAGGGCGAAGAAATGCTTATCGAGCTATTGTACAAACACATCCTCCTCATTTAAATAATATATATCTGGCAACTCAGGTTTTTATCCTGCTTTTCCTTGGTTGTGTATCTGCTTTCAGCATATCCTCAAAACATCTAAGATACTAATATTCAATAATCCCTTTGCTGCCGTGTATCAATGTGTTGTTGACAATTTGACTGACCCTTTTTTTATCACATTTGTATTCACTCATGACATTTGAACTTACTGTATTCTGCTTGCTAATGATCAATTTGAATATTAAAGTTAGGAGTTATATAATCATGTAACACTAACTAATTTATGTTGTCACCTGTTCTAACGAGAATGGATGTGCTTTTCTTGTCCGATACTATATTTTGATAGTTATGCCCTTCGGTGACAGCTGTGGTTACTCATTCAAGGCTGATATTAGTGAAGGCAACTTAGACCAGTCTTATGCTTCTGTAGAGTATAAACGTATTAAGTCTGATTGCTGTATTTTTGTACATGGTTCCATTGACATACATGCATATGCATCTAAACTATAAAGATATTTATTTACGCTCAATATGTTCAAAGCTTCTAAAGTTGAATGAAAATAACTTAAGGACTTCATAAACATCCTTTGGTTGGTGAAAATAGGAACTTATGAACCAGCTTTCTTTATTGTAGAGACCTGATCAACTTCTGAAAAGAACTCAGCTTATGGAGCGTTGGGCTAGGTGGGAGGTACGGATTGAGAGCGGGATCTTATTGATTTGTAGCTTCTTAAAACTTCTCTCAAGAGTTTAGTCCTTTCTATTTTAGAAGTGCATTCTGTAAGATAAAAGGAGAAATAACCAGTGGAATTACACCCTCTGCAGATCAGCAATTTTGAGTACTTGATGCACCTTAATACATTGGCTGGCCGTAGTTATAATGACATCACTCAGGTGGATATTTTGTCAATTTCTCAAAACTATTGATAGATGTAGCAACTCGGTCACTTATATCCCGTTATTTCCTACCAGTATCCTGTTTTCCCTTGGATACTTGCGGATTACAGCTCAAAGAATTTGGATCTTGCTGACCCTTCTTCATACCGAGATCTTTCCAAGGTGGTAAATTTGAGTATAGCTTTAAATTGTAGATATTTGCATGCTTTTGTATTTTTATAACCTTATACTTGCAGCCAATTGGTTCGGTGAATCCTGATCGATTAAAAAAATTTCAAGAGAGATATTCCAGCTTTGAGGATCCTGTCATCCCCAAATTCCATTATGGTTCGCATTATTCAAGTGCTGGAACTGTAGGTCTTCTTTTTAGTTGAATTGTCAAATTATTTACTAAAATAAGAAGATATGGTTCAATTGTTGTAATGTGTTATGCTTTCTGCGAGTTGCAAATTGGCAATAATGTTTTCTGTGTACCTTATTTTTTGAAGATTATTGATCTTGAGCAATTTTTAATGATTTCAAGCTGCTATCCAAATGAATTTTCAAGTATTTTCTTTTATGGACATATGTTCTTGCATGTGTAGTATACTGGGATGACCATATGGAAGACTTCAGTTTATTTTGTTCTTTAGACAATTTATCCTATTTTTTCATCAAGTAATCTAGCAAAACCTATTTGGAAAAATGGGACACTATGAATATGACATGAATAGCGGCCAATTGCTACGAATGCAGCAATATCCTTGTAATAGGGCACCTTGTTAAAAAGAGGAACACCCTAGTTCGATTTGTATTCTTCTTTTCCTTCTAGTTTTATGCATGTCATTTCCCTTGGACAATCAAGTGTAGCCATATTACACAAGAGTAGGGGTGTTTGAAAGGCATCGTTTTGAAATATGGACAGTTATATATGGTACAATCTTTTTTCCCCCTTCAATTTTGCCGACGTACAAACACTAGTACAAGTGGCAAGTAGCAAGTAGAATCAATAAGTTAATGAGATATTTACATGGGGAAGGGTACACAAGAGAACTCTTTGTCATGAAAATGGCCATGTAGATTTTTGTATGAATTTGAGGTTCCTTGACAATGATAAAATATGGTGTGGACAATAAGGTAGAATAAGCAGTTGAATTAAATTGTCTTTCTCCGTGGAGAAGTCAGTTGTATACGTTTTAAAGATCTTATTATGCTCTTCCAATAATAAGCATACTCTAGGGAGTGGATAAAGAATCCTATTTTGGGTGTATAGCTGGCAGGACTCTTACCTTTTTCTAGATCTTTCCCAAACCCAGTCAGCTTATGTTTGCATCAAAACGTTATCAGAATGTTGAGTTAGAAGCATGAATTGGGAAGTCGGCAGGGTCCTGAACTTGTTTACGAATTTGAATGACTGGGAAAGGGATTAGCTAGTGTCTTCATCATTGCTCTTAGATGGGGTTCACAGTTCACTATATAACCAAGTTTAAAGGATTAGGGGTTCTGCTCGGTATATTCTTATAAATCTTCTACATATTTGGTGGAGTATTAGTTAGTTTTGGAGGATTGATTGTCAAGAGTTTGTATGGAAAGTTTGTATGGAAAGGCCTATTCTTGACTAGGTTAGTGCTTGCGTGGTTACCCATTCTTGGTGAGATAAATACTTGCGGCCAAGTAAAATTGGGACAACCTCGTCTTCAAACCTAGCTAATGTCAGATGTGCAAGAGAAATGAAGGTTTTTTTTTTTTTACTTCACGGTCATTTAGTGTCCATTTGCTCTAAATTTTTTAGTAGTAATAGTTTGGAATTGGCTGTGCCACATTATAAATCTGTATTGCTAGAACAGCCCAGTTGTTATTGGATGAAGAGGATGAGACTGGTGCTGTGGAGTTGGAGCAGTTCTATATGTACTTTGGATGGCGGTTGGAAACTTCTGAGAAGCAAGAGGAAACAAAGAGGAAGACACTAGCTGTATCTCAGAAAGAATGTTGTTTCTGGTTTTCCTTTGGGTTTCTACTTCTGTGGAGTTTGAAGACATTAGCCATCTGGAACATTTGTTATCTTAACCCATGTTAATTAGACTCTTCATATTTTGTGAAGTATCCGTGTCCAAACAACATGACATGAACATGGGTGTGGGTACTGGAACACTCCAATTTGTGTAAATTTACAAAAATAATAGCGGGTTTGATACCTGTATATGTATCCAAAATTTACGACTCTCACCCAAGTAACATAACATAGCTCTTGACTATTTTGGGGTTAAGAGTTTGGTTTATATGCTTTTATGGGTTTCTTTGGCATTGTTGTCTATGGTATTGTAAGAATTTTATTTTTTCGTGTGAATAGCTTGTTCTCTTTGGTTGTCTCATAATATTTAATAGGGAATGGGGCTGTAAAGGTCCTTATATTAGGTCATTAGTGTCGTTTGGTCTCTTAGATTAGTAATGATGTTATTTAGTCCTATTGTTTTAAAAAAAGAGATATTAAGGACAAAATACATTTAAATAATTTTTTTAAAGTAATATTTTAATATTTAAAAACATTAAAATAATGTAGTTGTTCTTAATTGAACACTTTTTCCAAAGCTAAAGTTCTATCTAAGAGACCAAATGACACAAACGACATGATCTAGGGGACTTTTATGACACTTTAATCTATTTTAATAAAAAAATCTTTTTTGTCAAGCAAAAGAGAAGAGAAATAGTAATAATAAAACTAGAACTGACTAAAGACTCGTATTAGCATTAATATTGCCTTTCTTTTATACTGATTCTATGGTTGCTGGCCTCATGATATATTTATTTTACAGGTGCTCTATTATCTCGTTAGAGTTGAACCATTTACTACTCTCTCAATTCAACTGCAAGGTGGAAAATTTGACCATGCAGATCGAATGTTTTTAGACATTGCTGCAACTTGGAATGGAGTTCTTGAGGACATGAGTGATGTGAAGGAATTGGTATGGTGTTAAAGCAGTGCTTTTATTTCTTGGGTATCATATCTGCTATTTTTCACATGAAACTGATTACTCATTGTGGGACCGTCCTTTTTTTCCTTATCCCCCCTCTGTCTCTCGTGTTTTAGGTTCCTGAGCTATTTTATCTTCCTGAGGTCTTGACCAATGAGAATTCAATTGATTTCGGCACAACACAGTTAGGTGGAAAGCTTGGTATGTTAATCAATTTATGATACAATGGCTTTAGATATTTGATTGGAAAAACACTAAAGTGAATTGTTTGGATTTTGATCTACAAAATCAGATTCTGTCAAACTACCACCTTGGGCAGAAAATCCTATTGATTTCATTCACAAGCATCGGATGGCTCTTGAGAGTGAGCATGTATCTGCCCATTTGCATGAATGGATTGATCTTATATTTGGGTAGGATCCTTGTTTTTGAGAATTTTTTCCCCCTTTTTCATATTGTCGGTATATTTTTCTCCTTTTCCTTCCCCATTAGATTATATTGTCACTGGCAATTCGAATATTCAGGTATAAGCAACGGGGCAAAGAAGCTATATTGGCAAACAACGTTTTCTTTTACATTACATATGAAGGGACTGTTGATATTGATAAGATATCAGACCCAGTAAGTTCGTTGATTTTTTTATTTAAATGTTTCAACATGTGTGGTTTATTGATTGTCTTGATTAAAATTATCCTCAATTTACGTTCCAACCAAAGGCACAACAGCGTGCAACACAAGACCAGATTGCTTATTTTGGACAGACTCCATCCCAACTTCTCACTATCCCTCACTTAAAAAAGATGCCAGTAGCTGATGTACTTCATTTACAGGTAACTGCTCATCAATTTTTGGTAAAATAATGTTTTAAGGTTTATGTGGTTACATTACATCTGTCATTGCATTGCCTATTATGTGTATTATTTGGTTAACACGCTCTGTCAGTCATTTTGGGATGCTAGTGACATTAACAAAGTATTAGACTTTGATTTTCTGGATATGAAAAGAATGTAAGTTAGGTAATTAAATACATGATAAATGATGCACAATGATTGCTATAAAATCAATTTGTTTAGGTTTCTGTATGCCTAGTAATTAACTGTGAGCTGTTGTGTTATTTGTATGCTGCAACGTACTAATTAACACCTCTGCAACATACCTAACTCATTATAGATCTCTTCTTACAGTTACATTAATTTTTTTATTATTATTTTAAAAAAATTATTTATTAGTTCAATGTATACATATTGTTGGATTATAAATATGCAATATTAAATTTATGTTTCATTATTAGTTTAAGAGTCGAGTCCTACTAGGATTAAGATTTTAGGTTTTATTATTCCTATAAATTACATGCAAACTCTAGTTATTATTATGAATGGAGAAATAAAAGGTCTTTGTTTGCTTTTCTTATTTTTCTCTCAACATATTTTGATCTCTTGATATTTTAGCTTCTGCATTATGCCACTAAATAAATACAATCACATTAAATAACAAAAGTACATGTACACGCATAATAATGTTTATCCTAATCATTTTAACTATAGCTTTCAACTTTAATTTACATTAATGATCAATATAATTGTAAAATTAAAATTTTCAACTTCTTACTAACTAGGACAAAAAACTCATTTAATAGTAGCAATTGAGAAATCATTAATAAAAAAATCTTTTATAGAAACCATTAAAAGAATTTTTTTTGAAAATTTGCATAGTCAAATAAATTAAGAATTGTTAATGTCATAAGCATAACTATATATATACACGTACGTATTGTAGTTTTGAACATTATTTTAGGTCAATTTTTACTTGTGGTTAGAGTTTAGAACTCCTTCCGTTTGTGTTAGTTTAGAGGGAAACTGATATATAGTTTGAAGATTAAGTATAATAAATTCCAAAGTTTTTTGTTACAAATTTTTCATAAAAGGTGACATGTAATTAATAATTTTTTAAATATATGAGAGAAGATAGGAGTATATTTTAATTTCCAGGTAGTTGATTGGATAAATGTTGAAATTATCCTAATCCATTTTCCAAGAAAGTCCCATGTTTTATCACATATGCTCACTTTATGTGCTAGAATAGTCAATGTACCTAGTTCTACAATCGTACAACTAGTTGTAACTATACGTACAATTATGGCATAAGAGTTGACATATGTGAAAATGCATGTTTTTTCTAAGTGTCAAATGACAAGAAATAACATTTACGTCAAAGATAGTTGTGTAGAAAACAATCGACTCTTTATCATTTAAAGAATCAAATAACTAGAAAACATAAATACTTATAGTAGAATTAATATGATAGGTATGTACTTAATTAAGATAAAATTTATTCTTCATTACCATATTAAAAAAATTCAAAAAATCAATGAAAAAGTGTAAAGGGCATTCCTTTGGTCGGGGCCCTTAGAAGCCCTTTTTGAGGACTCATGGTACTTAGAGTGCAATTATGATTTGATTATGTATACGAGTATAATAGGAATTTTATTTTTATTATTAATGTTATATTGATTATGAATTTTATTTTTATTATTAATGTTATATTGATTATGATTATGTTTGTCTGTTTTAATATTTTATAGTTATCACATGGCCATTTTGTTTATGCCCATTACCTTATGATTGTGATTGTCTAGTGTGGATTCCGATAGAGTAGTGGATGCTAGGTATCTTTTATGTTATACCTGTTATGTGACCAGCTTTTATTTAGAAGATAATCATGATCGATTTTGGATTCAGACTATATTCCGGAACCCAAAAGAGGTCAAACCTTATACTGTTCCCATGCCTGAACGCTGCAATCTACCTGCGGCGGCCATCCATGTAACATCGGATACTGTTGTGATTGTTGATGCAAATGCACCAGCAGCTCATGTTGTGCAGCACAAGTGGCAACCAAACACACCCGATGGCCAGGGCACACCATTCCTCTTTCAGCATGGAAAGGCTGGAGTGAGCACCGCTGGTGGAACATTAATGAGAATGTTCAAAGGGCCAGTTGGCTCTGGTTCCGATGATTGGAGTTTTCCTCAAGTGCTAGCATTTCCTGCTTCTGGTATCAGAAGCTCGGCTATAGTTTCCATTACATCTGATAACGAAATCATAACTGGTATGTATTCATTTGTTTCTATTTTTGTAACAAATTCATATGACATTAATTCAATTTTTAGAACCTCTTCCTTTATGTTTGTAATCATGCTACATGAACTATTCATTTTTCATGAAGTACCCATGTCCATCGGATACGACATGGATATGATAATGGGTGTTCGACACTTCAAATTGGTGAAAATTTAAATAGAATTGAAAAAAATAGGCATCGGACATGCATCCAAAAAATTAGGACAATCAGTGTCCTATAAAAGTCCATTTAACATAGGTTTGTAATCTCCACAACTTCTCTTGCTTGGGAGTCTTGGCTGATTATTTGTATTTGTAGTAAATGCTATGTGTTGTATAGGTAGGACAAGGATGCAGGTTCTCCATATGTATTTCACTTTCTAAAATTATTTGGTTACTGCAATATATTCAGTGTCATCTTTTATAGTTAATATTTCTGGGTATAGATATTGGTATTCCCTTGTTATTATTTTCTTTTGAAATAGTTCTCCATGGTTAAAGGCTCTGTTTAATTTCTAAAAAAAATGATATAACGTACATTCATTTTGGATATTATGTAGGTGGGCATGTGGATAACAGTATTAAAGTAGTATCATCAGATGGAGCAAAAACTTTGGAAACAGCCTATGGGCACAGTGCCCCCGTCACTTGCCTTAGTGTTTCCGCTGATAGCAACTACTTTGTGACAGGAAGCCGTGACACCACTGTGTTACTTTGGAGGATACATAGGGTTATTACTTCGCGATCAAGCAGCATATCTGATCTTTCCCTTGGCACTACTATACCTAGCTCAGACAACAGTGGAAATTTATCAAACATGTTATCTGAGAAAAGCAGGAGATGTCGTATAGAAGGTCCAATACATGTCCTTCGGGGTCACCTGGCAGAAGTTCTCTGCTGTTGTGTTAGTTCAGATCTTGGAGTAGTTGTTTCATGCTCCCAATCATCAGATGTTTTATTGCATTCTATTAGAGGTCGTTTGATTCGAAGGCTAGCTGGTGTGGACGCCCATGCTCTTTGCCTTTCATCAGAGGGAGTTATATTTACTTGGAATAAACATCAACACAGTCTAAACACGTTTACTCTCAATGGGACTCTCATTTCTAGTGCTCGACTACCTTTCTCCTGCAGCATCAGTTGCATGGAAGTTTCACTTCGTGGGGAGAGTGCTCTTATCGGAGTAAACTCATGTAGGGAATATGATAAGGTATGTAATAGCAGTTGGGATTTGGAGTCAACGAAGCCTGGGTTTGATGATTCTGATCAGTATGCTGATGAAAGGAAGGAGACTAACAATTTGGATATTTCATCACCATCAATTTGCTTCCTGGATCTGCATACGCTGAAGGTATGAAAAATTAACTAAAACATATTAATGAATCTCCTTATCTTCTAATCAGTTAATAGAACTAAGTATGTTCTAATATGTCAGGATTTCTGTTGCCTTGCATTAGTAACCTCGCATTGTGTCCTAGTGTATGTCCAGTGCTTCCAGTGTAAAAGTCCTTTCTTCACCTTCTTGCTCTCTCGTGTGTTGAATGAAGATTGTGAACAAACTCGGAAAATTTGTAACTTAAAAAAGAGAGAAATAATAATAATAATAATAATAATAATAATAATAATAATAACAATAACAACAACAGGAAACTTATTAAATGTTTAAAATTTTCCTATTCAAAAACATAAAATGATTTATCAATACCTATATGTGAGTCTCGGTATAAAAAAAAATATATACATGAATCAGTGAGACCAGAAGATCTACATGCTGGTAGCTATCCCCTCTCCCCTAGAAAAATTATTTTTACATGTATTATTTTCAATTATAGAAAACTTTTATGTGAATAAGAGACCATGAGTAAGGTCTCCTGTCACTTAGCTTTCTATATTTATGTATTTATATGTATATTTTTTAAAATAATTGTAGTGCCCCTCTCAGCAAACTAGATGTGCCACTTATCGGCAATGCTGCTCTCTCTCTCTCTCTTTAAAATTTATATTGCATTTACCAAAACCTTTTTTAGGATAAGCCTTGGGCTTGGGCTCATATGTTATTTGTCTGAGTACATTGCTTACCACCTTGCTAAAATACTTGAATTCTATAGGTTTTTCATATACTGAAGCTGGCAGAAGGACAAGATATTACCGCTCTTGCTCTAAACAGAGATAATACAAATCTTTTAGTATCAACAACAGATAAACAGTTGATTGTTTTCACTGATCCAGCTGTAAGTGAATTTATGTTTTCCGTATTTGTTTTGTTAGTTTTCATCATCATTGTGGCGCAAGGAAAACCTGCTCTCTGGTTATGGAAATCTATACTAATCAATTTAAGTGTGCATTATTTAATGTACAAGAGTCTATTAATTTTGGTTCCGTATTCTTTTGATCTTATGGATTACCGTCATTCTCAATGCCAGTATTTTTTGTGCTATAATCTTGACTTTTGTGTACTCATTTCCTGACTCTTATTAACTGAACTTCATGTAAAGCCAGCTCAATGGTTTGAACCTGAAAATTAATGGGTCAATTCTCATAGCTGTACCAAATATATTTGCTTGGTAAAGGTTACTGCTGAATTGTTTTGGTTCATATTCTTAAAGTTTTAGGTTGTAGAGGTCAACTGTCTAAAGTTCTTTTATTGACTTCATATTCAAACTCTGCTTGACGTCATTGGAAAAGTCCCAAAAAAGAAAAAAAAGTGTTTGGGAGGTGGGCTAACATTGGATTCTATCCTAATTTCATAAAATGTGGCAACTATGTGATTTGTCCAATTCAATCACATCTCAATACAAACATGTACATATTTTCAATAGTTTGCATGGTAATGATGATAAATAGTTGCTATCATTTAGACATGCTTTATTTTTACAAACAATTTGTATTCTGCTGCTTATGGGTATCAGTTGAGCTTGAAAGTTGCGGATCATATGCTCAAGCTTGGTTGGGAAGGTGATGGGCTGAGCCCCCTTATGAAGTCATAATTGTACGCCGGGTGATTCATTACTAAAGAAACCCTAACTGCAAGGACCGAGTACAGCAAGTGCAATGGCATTCTGGGAGCTTCCTGGTAATTGAATCAGACAATTTATTTGCAGTTTGCAGTTTTAGCTCACCGAGTGTAGAATATGTAAAACATAACTGGAACAGCTCTGTAGATCGATAAATTTCTGGGTTCATTGATATGCTAGGGGTGGTTTTATTTTTTCCCCAATTCGGTTGGGTTGTATGTCATGTTGAATATGACGAACTTGGAGCTCTCTATTCTTTCCTCCATTAGTTTTTTGCTAGTTAGTGAAAATATAGGTATTAGTTTTTATTTTTATTTTTTTGAGTTTTGACTAATGCTAAGCTATGAGACTTTCGATTTTGACTGGAGGATTTGGTGTCCTTAAGTGTGTAACTACTGTCCTTCAGTGTGTAACTAATGCAAACTATATTTTATAGATTCTTTGTCAATGCAGTGCACATATGTTATCTAAATAACATGTTTTTAACACATTTGAAAATATGGTGCTACATGTTTTTTTAATAAAGTAAACATTTTTTCATAGGGTTAAAAGTCAAATCAGTTGCTTATCAACAATATTACTAGAATATTCATTAATTATTTTACTTACGCCTTTACTGATTCCGTTTTTGTGTCTTTTGTGATTCCTTCTGCTGCTATCACTTTTTTAAGTCATATTCCAATTGCACTGAATATTGATTGATAAAAAATAAAACAAATCTCTCGTTTTTAGCTCATCATAAGTAGAGCAATATTTTGCCAAAAAAAAAAAGCTACTTGAAATCATCTATATGTTTCTTATCCTATGTGAAATTTTGTGATTACTATGCAATTGTTATTTTGCTGCTACATTTGGTCACCCCATTTTATGTTCTTATCTAAACGGGGCTATAGGGATTTTATTGATCTGGGGTTTATTGGGCATTTTCTAGTTACCCTTATTTCCTTAATTTCAACCTGTTAGTCCCCATACTACTTTTGGTTGTGTAAGGTTCGATCTGGTCCTGACTCGATATATATTGTTTTTATTTGAATTATACATTAAAAATACAAAACAAAAGGAATGTTTATAAATAAATAAAAACATACATACATACGATTGTGAATTATCTTATACTGATAAAACAAAGTGCGAACCTATTTTGTCTCTCACTTTCTTTCCGAGTTAATGTATACTTTTTTTTATGATTCACGTGCAGACAAATACAAAAATATCGTTACATGTTATTTAATTGAAAAGTTGTAAAAGTTATTATATTTGGGTTTTAAATCTGTACAGTGAAGTTCTTTTAAAAAATATTAATTTTATATTTTTACTAAAAAAAAACTTTTAAGGATTTGTATACATATTAAGTGGTACTTTTTAATTTTTTTTTATAATTCAACAGTAATTAAATCTAGGCATTGGGCCAAAAAGATATGATGGTGATGTATGTAAACAGAACATTGTTTCGATGAAAGCCTTTTTTTGGGGGAGCGAATTGAAAGTTTCTAGAAGTCACCATTTTTGTCGAGGCAGTTTCCTCGAACATGTATGAATTAATATCGAAGCTAGCGAGCTAGTTTAATTGATTTTTCTAAATTTCTGTTTTATTATATTTGTTAGTAACAACACTATAAAAGAACCATAAAAAAATTATATAAATAACATAAAGAATTTATGTGATTTACGTGTTAACATTTTGGGAGAACAATCCACTATTAAAACAATCACATTTACAATAATGTATACGATAAAAGAATGAATCAAATTTAGGACTTAAACGAATCTTAAAATGATATTACAATCATTTTTGAACTCTAAACAAGTATTCTTTATATACAATTTGTTTACATATATAAAACCTTAGAAACCCTAAGGAAAACCAGAGAAAACATATGAATAAGAAAAGATGAGAGATTGAAGAAGCGACTCAAACTCCAGAAGGAAGACAATAAGAAATATGTAGTCTTTGATCACGATCACATAAATGCTCTCCACAAGTTTAGGCTCAAATGCGTAAACGAAGTTACTAAAATATCCATATATCTCCCAATTTATCAAATTGTACCTATATACTCATTATCCACTTTGACTTAAGTGGCAATTATAAAACTACAATTCTTCATCTTGACACTAAAGAAAAGTTGATTGCTTTGTTTTTCCCCTACCATACACATACTCAAGTGATTTTGACTCTAAATAAGTTCATACAATGGTCGAACTTGATAGTGGATAATGTTTTGGGGAGCTTATCAACAGAATTATCTTCAATAGCCATTTTATCTATCTTAACTAAACATTGTGTTACATATCTAATAAAACAAAATTTTACATCAATATGTTTATATCTATTATGAAACAGTGGATGCTTGGATAAATGTTTGGCTGACTGATTTTCATAGTACACTATTCCTAGTGTGTCTTCATTGGCAACCATTAGTTGCCTGATAATCCCATTGAGCCAAAGGCTCTCCTTGACAACTTCAAAGCATGCTATAAACTTAACATTTGTTATATATAGTGCCACCAAAGATTGTAGGTCACATTTCTAGTTCACAAGGTTGCCAGTGTGAGTATGTATCCAAATAGACACATTCTCTTGTCCTTACCACTTGTATAGTTTGAGTCAGTATAGCCCTACACAATTTGAAAACTCATTAGTCTCTTTTTATACACCAAATCAATACCTAAAGTGCCTTTAATGTATCTCAAAATCCACTTAGCTCCTAATTAGTGTTACTTTTCAATATAGGACATGTATCTACTTAAAACATTTACAGCATATGTCAATGCAAACCATAGAAAACATAATAGATCCAAAACCCCTAGAACATGGAACTCTAGACATATATTATATCTCTTCACTAGTGTTTGGACAATCATGCAAAGATAAGCCAAAGTTGACACCCAAGGGAAGTTGAACAATTTTAGCTTCAAGTATAGAAAATTTTTTGATAACTTTTTCTATATAAGGTCTTTGTGAAATACACAATGTATCAAATTTTTCATTTCCACCTATGTTTATGCCTAGTATGTTGCTAGTATTCTCTATGTCTTTTATTTCAAACTAAAAGTTCAATTTGGTTTTAAGAAAATATATTTTGTTTTTTACTCTTACAAACTAATAACACATATTAATAGAAAATATAAGATAAACATGTTCATTGATATTTTTTCATCTTAATACACACAATTATCATAATCACATTTAATAAAATCAATATCAAACATGAAAGTGTCAAATCTCATGTACAACTATTTAAGAGATTATTTTAAACCATACAAGAATCTTTTTAACAAGCATAAAGGATTTTATTTTATTTTATCAATAAAATACTTAGCTTTATTCATGTAACTGTTTTCATCAAGTTCACCATGCAAAAAGTAGCTTTAACATCCATTTATTATATAGCATGTCAAAATTTACTACCATGTATAAAAGTATCATAATAGAAATGGATTTAACTATAACAGAAAACAATTCATTATAATCAAAATTAGTTGAAATGGATTTAACTATAGCAGAAAACAATTCATTATAATCAAAATTAGTTGAAATGGATTTAACTATAACAGAAAACAATATTTTATATTTAACAAAATTAGTACCATATACATCCTACTTTTTCTGAAAAATCATATAGAATCAACTAGTTTAACATTATTAGGTTTCTCAACAAGAATTCATGGTTTATTTTATTTTTTCAAGAAATTAATTTCATCATATATAGCATCAAACCATTTATCACAATTAAGACAATTCGTGGCATTACTATTTGACTTACGTTCAACATCATCAATTTCAAGTAAAGCATAAGGAACAAGGTCCAAGTTGCCATATTTAAAGGGAGGAGATATGTGTCTCATTTCCATATCTCTAGCTAGAAAATAGTTAGAAAGATCATCAAAGTCACCAGGAGACTCGATCTCAACATCCTTATTTTCAATAGAATCTATTCCTACAAGATGAGGAATGGAAGGTGCCTCCACCTCAACCTCATATATATCAATATCATATGGAGGGATTTCACCCACCTTTAACTCAATTTGATCATCATTGTACAAGGTCATTGGAACCACTGATATCTTTATATAATTGTTTTTCATCAAATACAACATCTCTAGTAACAATGCATTACTTAACCCAGGGTACCAAAGTTTGTATCCTTTGACACCTTTAAGGTATCTTAAGAAAACATATTTTAGAGATCTAGGTTATAGTTTATCTTCTCTATTATAACAATATGCTATGCAACCAAATGTTTTCAAATTCCTATAACTAGTAGGGTGGTCAGACCACACTTGCTCAGGGTCTTAAATTCTAAAGCAAAGAAGAGACTTCTATCGATAAGATAGGCATATATTTTTAAAAATCAACCCAAAATGTTTTAGGTGGACCAAATTAAGAACACATGCACCTAACCCTTTCAAGGATTGTCTTCTTTATCCTTTCAACTAAACCATTTTTTGAGGTATTCTTGATATATTCTTGTGCCTAAAATGCCATTTTCTTTGCAAAAGAAATTAAAAGCTTCATTAAAAACATTCTAGGTCATTATCTGTCCTAAAAGTTTTAATGCCTTTTCCAAATTTATTTTTCCATTAGGTGTTTTCAATTCTTAAAAATATTAAAAAAATTATCCTTTATTTTAAGAAAATAGACCAAATTTTTTTTCGAACAATCTTCAATTAAGGATAGAAAATACCTAGAGCCACATATGCATTTAGTACGAGCAAAACCCCATAAATTAGAGTGAATGGACTCTAAATTATACTTAGAAGTTTGAATACCTTTGCACTTAACTTTTGTCTCTTTACCTAAGACATAATGTTCACAAAACTTTAGGTTGCCTAAAGATTTGTCTCTACAAAGACCTTATTTAAACAAATATATTAAAAATTTCTCACTTACATGCCCTAATCAATCCTGCCATAAAAAAACTAAACCATCATTTTGAACAGAAGTAATAGAAAAATTATCATTGTCTACCATTCTAAACAAAATATAGAAGCCATTGACATTTTTTGCCTTAAAGGGCTATTAGTGAACCACTAATAACTTTTATAGATCCCTTATCTATTAGAACAGAATAACCTAGGGAATCTAAGACTCTTAATGATATTAAATTCCTTCTTAGTTGGGGTACATATCTCACATATTTTAGAGTTCTAACAGTCACATCATCTAAACTTAGTTTAACCTACTCAATCCCTTTTATTTGGCACTCATAGTCATTCCTTAAGAGAACTTTACCTAGATTATAGTCTTCTAGGTTGGTAAACCAATGTCTATTAGGATTCATGTAGAAAGAGCACCTTGGATCTAAGACTTATTTCTTCTCTGAACTTTCAGAGCTAATTGCTAGCACTTCTAAACTCTCGTAACCCTGAGAGACTAAATTAATATCAATATTATATATGGAACCCTTACTATCATAGTTCTTCATTTTTAACACAGGATAATCACACATATAATGTCCTTGACTCTTATAATAATAACACCTAACTGATTTCTTCTTCCTATCCTTTAACTTTTCCATAGAATTTCATTTATTCCCTTTCTCTTTCTTATCAGACTTGCCTCTTACATACAAACCACTATTAACATTTGATCTTTCAATGGTCTTGATTTCTAAATCCTTTGATCTTAAATTTGAGATAACCATATCAAGAGAAATTTTATCTTTGTCATACATAATACCATATTTTGACTTATTTATACTTTTTAGGTAAAGAATTTAAAAGAATATTGCTTGTGTCTCATCTTCAACTTTATGTGAATAGAAACAAGATCACTAGCCAATCTTTTAAAATTATAAATATTTAGTTCAAGATTCTCTGGTAGGTCCCTTTTAATTGTATAGAAATTATGTTTTAGATGTATTTTAATAGATACAGTCTTCTTGAACATGAAAAGGCTTTGATATCACTTGTTAGAATAAAATAACATTTGATGAAAACTATCACATAAAAATAAATATGTGGAAACGTACCTAAATCCATAACTATTAATTAATTTTATAGTTGAGTAGTTAGCCTTCTATACCTACACATTTTCTTTAGAAAACCCTTTAGTTTGCTCTGTATTCTCTCTAACGATAAGATATCATATGAGAAAAATAATAATACGTGTGATATGGACCCATAATCACTGTATATATAGTTAATAAATTAATGTATATCTATTTTAACCTATCATTAAAATAATAATTATCTTTAGGTTTCTACGTATTAAAAGTTTGCTCCTATTAGATACATTAAAATCAAAATTACTTAAAACTTAACAAATTTTTTTTAATTGGGTTTAATCTTATATAATAGTGTACAATACATAATTGTTCACGTGTAAACTAAATGTTGTATTAAGAATCTAATAATTGTCTTAATTGATATGATATTTAATTATAAGCTAAAAAAATAAATTATACTATTTTAACCGATAATTATATGATATTTTGATTATTGTTGCACCACAACTTGGTATTCATTAAATTATTAAGCTGATGTATGATGGTGATATGGTGATGATACAAGAATACTAATAAGCATACGTACCTTGACACTCTTGATTTCTAGGAGTAATGTACAGTAACATTTAATAAATAATATTCGATCGGTGGATATATTTGCATGGCTGATACTTTATATCTAATTAATGGTCGATCATGAAGTTCGCTTCACAAAATGGTAGTCTAGCAAATTACAAGCTGATCTTATGATTGCTAGAATATCTATATATATAGTTCCTTGCATCATGTATATCTTGTTCATTTTGTAGCCATGTATTAAGGATAGATATACTTCGAATTAGATAGCTGATTTTGAAGAAGTTTTAGTCGCGGTGACTGGTGACGTTGGCAAATTATGGATTAAATAATGGTATAAGCATTAGTATTAAATTTAATAAATATATATATAAAAATATTATTAGTTTCACTTGACTTAAGTTTTTTGAGATCAGTGAAATATTTATATTAGAATGAGGTGGGACTGAAATATTTATGTTAGAATGAGGTGGGATATATGTCCCTGCTTTTAATAAATTAAAATTTTTGGTATAATATTTATTGAATTATAAAATAATTTGAGATATAAAATGAAACTATATCTAAAAGAATTTTAAATTTTAGATTTTTATACTTAATATTTTATATTAAATTTAATAATTTAAACATATTTACACTCGAATAAATATGTACATAATATATTTATTTAACGAGGAATAAGTAGTAATTAAGAAATAAATATTAATATTTTTTAGTATTTTTAAAATAGGATGTATATAATATATTTATTTAAGGAGAAATAAGTAGTAATTAAGAAATAAATATTAATATTTTTTAGTATTTTTAAAATCTCCTATTGAGTTCAAATTTTAGATTTTTTATTATTTAAAATAGTTGATTTATTAATAATTTTTAACGAGTTAGTGTTATTTTATCCAAAACCCATTAACCTCTTTAATTATAAGTGTTTAATTTATATAATATCTATCAATATTTATATATAAATGATAAATATGTAAATATATCCTTAACCCACCAAATTAGCGATTAATTAATGGTAATTATCTCAATATATATATATAGCTAATACTCACAGACCCTAGTTTTAACAGGAGATAGCTCAAGAATTTTTATTTTTATTTATTAATTTAGTTTTTTAATTTCCCTTATTCTTTTGTGTGTGAACAATGAACATTGAACAAGAACAAACATCATGATATTGGTGATGTGCTATATTGTGTCACTGTACAAAAGAAATTAAAACCATAAAAATAGTTATTTACGTAATTATAATAACATAACAATGATCAATCAACTCTGTGTATAAAATGTGAATCCAAAAAAACTATATATAAAAAAAAGTTATCAACTGTTAAAATCACACATTAACTAGGGATCGTGATTATGCTAAGCATATAAATAAAGGTAATACTACATCTAATAATATGTGTTTTGAGATGAATTAGAAAAGAAAAAAAGCGTCATGAATATGGTCATGAATTACATACAGGAGCATTTGGTGGGATCCAGTTCTATACGCGCCATAACTTGTGGATGTCTCTGTAAAATCGTAATTATGCCGAGTCACTACACAGTATGCCAGATAGTCAATTTGTGTCTCACAAAGCGTTTGCCACCAAATGCATTATCTTAAATAAGGATGTGCGTGGAACGAGTAAGTTCATAATTATAAATATTTTGCAGCAATCTAAATAATAATTATTCATTATAAGTTGATGGTAATCTATAAGGTTGAGTTTTGATTATTGATTTTATAAGTTTATTTTCTTTCTATAGTTTTAAAAAATTTAATAAATTTATAATCTTAAAAATTAATTTTTAAATCATCTTATAAAATCGTTCAAAGGTAGTCCTTTATATCTATATAAAAATCTCATTGAATTAAAATAAATAAAACATATCATATAATTTTTTGAAAAAAAAATATAATAAATAAATATATTTATTAACATACAAAATAATAGCATTCATTTATTAAGAATACTTTATTAAAAAATTTGTTAATATTTATTACAGTTAGATATTATTTAGATAACATTTTAAGCCATATTTTAATTACATTTTTATTTTTATGTACAATTTATATAAAATATTAATATAATTATAACATATAAATAAATAATAAATAATACTTCAAAAATTAATTTATTAAAAAAGTAAGTCCAAATAGTGTTGATTTTTTTTATTTTTAAAACTAATAATCCAACCTATTATATTGATTTATATAATTTTTAGATTTATTTGGATCAATGATATAGGTTCAATTTTACAATAGATTTGGTGTGGTTGATAGATTTTCTAAAAAGAAATATTTATCTCTAGTAATTTATTATAGTTTAACCATAATTTTTAATTTAATTATTTATTTAAAAATATATATAATTTAAAAAATTTTAAAGTTAATATAATACATATTTTATAAAATTATTTAAAATATTAACATTATTTTTATTATTTAATTATTTAGCATATGTTTTATATAAAAATAAAAAATATATATACATATAAAAATAAAGAAAACTCAATATTATTATTTAAATATTATATATCACTATTAAAAATATTTTTTATATATATAATTATATGTATATAAAAATAATATTATAACATGTTAACTTTCAATTACTTAAAATTTTAAAATTGTAGATCCTCTCCATTTGCCTAATGAGTGACAGTTAATTTGAAAAAACCTTTCAGGAATAGCCATAATTACTATTACTACAAATAAAATATCCCTTAACAGCCAATCACATATCAAAGTCCCTGTTTTTACTTAATTAAGTTGATCTCAATTTATTATGAGTATATTACTCATCAATTCTTTTAAAAATCAAAAAAGGTTGTGAAAATAAGTCCCTAATTATTTTATACCTCTAAGATGTTCCCATATTTAACACAATATTATACATTCAATGTGACACGTTTTGATAATTTCACATTATTATTAATTGAAGTACAACTAGTATGTATGCACAATCAAAAGAAAAAAAAATATTCAGAAAATATTTTTTTATGAGATAACTATCTTAATAAATTAAAAAATGTGATATATTATAAAATTTAGAAATATCTCTTTATAGATTTTTTTTTAATCATTTTAACCCCGTAAATAATTTCATAATATAATTACCATTTTCATTAAGGGATCTATAAGTTTAATTCATAAGAAACACAGCATAAACAATAAAAAAATAATAGTAATTATATATATCTTATTTGAGTATAAATATGTTTAAATTATTAAATTCTTAATATATTTTAAGTGATGAAACCTTAAAAATAAAATTTTAGAAACATAACTATTTTATATATGCATATAACTTATCTACAATTTTATAAATATTATATTAAAAATTGAGAGAGAGGTGATTCGGCTATCCCACGTTATCTAATAATTTTTACTAATCTTTATAAAACAAAAAAAAATTAACCTAAACATTAAAATAGATTTGATACTCTTGATATTATTCATTTTAATTATTTGTTAATTATCTTTAATATTGAATCGGCAAAAAGGTGATAAAAGCAGAAATCTATTCCAAGAAAGGTATTATTGTACCACCCCAAATATATGCCCCTCATTTATATTGTTTTTATTACAAATTTATAGCAGAAAGGAGATGGAAAGTTGGTTAAGCATGCTAGTGTAATGTTGACAAAATTTTACTTCACAAAACTTCGGTCTTATCATCTTTATTTTTAATAATATTTTTTATAAAAATAAAAAAAAATTTATATTTTATTATATATCTATATTCTCATTGTATCTTCATGTAAGATTTTTTTTTTTTTCAAAAAGAAAGGTACATATATAATAAAATATTCGGGGTGCCTCCTATTGGGCCTAAGGTCCAAGACCACCAAATCCCGGTGTAATTTCTTAGCCACCAATTCTTCTCAAATGTTTCTGGCCTAACCCAGGCACCGTTCTACATGATCCACAAATTATCTCTGGTCCTTCTAACAATGGACTTACAAATTATGGTATTATATGATTTTTAATTTTGATCGATGGGGTTGTTATTTATTAATTAAAAATTATATTTTAAATAAGAATATAAAAAATAACTTATCAATAATAATATTTTTATCGGTTAACAAACTTTAAATTCTAAATAACTTAAATCATAAACCTTAATTATTAACCATATTATTTTTATCAATATAAATATTTATTATATTATAATAAATATTTTTAATATTATATATGTGTATATAATTAGTTAAATAATATATAAAAATTTTAAAAAGTTAACGTACAAATAAAAATAACTGAGATTTTCTTATTATATATTCTAACAATCTCTACAAGTAGAAGTTATTTTGAAATTTTTTTTATCTTAATTATTATTTTTATTTTAGAGATCAACACTATATATTATTTTTTTTAACAAAAACATTGAGTATTATATTATTTATAAAAAAAAATAGACGGAATTTATATTTTATTTGTTTAGAATAATAAAATATTATTTAATCCAATAATTATAAATAATTTATTACATATAATAATTTAAATTGACCACCGCAATGAACTCTATATTTATATATTCTGACAATACCTGCATGTAAAGAATACTACTACTACTACTACTGCAACGTCATTCTGTTGATTGTAGCCACAAAATTTTCAAGTCGATCATGAGTAGCTGCAAGTTAGCTGTTTCCTGAGCTTCTGCTTTTATGTTGTTGGTTAATTAATTTTCCACTTTTTTTTTTTTTTAAAAAATTTCCATTTGAATTTATAAAATTCTTGAACTTACTGTATTTGAATTGTATGCCTTTGTTTTTAATATTTCCCATTCACACAGTACTACACAGTAGTTGTAGTAGTATAGACCTGAATTTGAGCATGAGTCTCATTTGGATTATAACCTATCTAGCAATTTGAGTTTATATATATATATATATTTCCCATTCAAATCGTTATTCTAACTAAATAAACTATTTATTAATTCTAAAATACGTATTAAATATTAATAAAATTTAAGATTATTAAAAAAAATCAATAACACATAGAAAGTCAAAATAAAAAACAATCTAAACAAGGAATTAGCTAAGAACTGTCATATCTCCCAATTGAAATGCGTTTAACTTCATTGTATTCTGTAAGGACAATCGCATAAATAAAAAAATAAAATAAAACATTAATAAAGATCAAGCATTGATAAGCTCTTGATAAGCTATGAACCTCCTGAATAGTGAGGGCAATGAATGTTGTGAGTTTTATGCAAGGAAATGTAGGTTATGGGTAATAGAGTTTCATTTTGGGTGTTATGTGAGTAAACGGGTCACGTAAGTTGCACGTGGCTTGTTCAACGTTAAATTATTGTAATAATTACCCATAATTAAGAAGCTACTTTTAAACTTCTATATGTATTTTGCAACATTTGGAAATTACCCAGGTCCAACTTATTTTTGGACACTTGACGAGACTGCTCTTCCTTTTTCTAATTTGGTTAATTAAGTGTATGGCATATCTCAAGTTTTATTTGTTAAAGGGTTAAATACATTATTTTTATTCATCTAATAATTCAGTTCTTATTTTAAAAAAAAAATAAAATAAATTATTCCATATTCTTTTAAATGTACAGTAATCAAGAACAATATATAACATATATTTATTTATTTTTTTTACCGACAAATAATATGTTATTAGATCGTGATACTAAGATTAAGTGGAATACCATAAAATTATTTTTTTGATCCATATATATTTATTTCTTGTATGTATTGTCTTCCATCTTCTGCAAATATAGAGGTAGTTATACTCTATTATAGAAAGATCCACTCTGTATACCTGATTAGTTTATTAGTTAGTTTATAGCTCTCTTTCTCTCCTTTTCAGTTCAACAGTTAATTTATCATTATTTTTTCTTTAGAACAATAAATATATATACCTGATTGTTACCAATTTAAAAAAATATATATATGAACTAATTTAATATATGGTTAAGGGAATAGGGATTAAATTATTTCATTTAAAAAATAGAAATTAAATTGTTCTATAACTAAAAGAATAGGAACTAAATTGTTATATTTATAAAAACAGAGAATAAATTATTCCATGATTATAAAAAAAACAAGGACTAAAAATATAAGATAAACCCATAGATATAAATATGGATCGAAATATTGTGTTTGCATCGTTCTTACCATCGAATTAATTTTCATCTCATTTCTATCATCAAACTATAAAATTGTTTCATTCATATAATTTCGTTAATTTTTTTTGTCCATTGTACCACCAAAAAAATAAATTTGTTGTTAATCACCTTCCTAATCAGTTCTTAAACAAATGATACTCTCAGAATCAATTATCAACTACTAAAAAGAGTTATGAATTATCTTAATTGTTATTGGTGGGTTATATATTCAAGAAACTGGTCGAGTAAGACAACGAAAAATATGACGAATTGATATTAATGAAATCATATTACAATACTTATAGGTTTATTTAAAAATATATTTAACCCAATTTTGAACATATATTTAATTTTTTATATTTGTATTTTTAAATATATATTCCAAAACGTATCTTTATTGCCTTGAAGGAGTGTTTTAAATTTTTAAGTATGTATTCGAATATTAACCACAATTATTTTTCATAATATAAAGTATAAACTATTAATTGCGAATGTAAAGGTCCCATACCCATACTCTTACTTATCTCACACGGATATATATACTTAAATATTGCGTGTGGGTTAATTAATCTGCTAAATTTGCTGATGGAATATACAATAGTGTAGTAAGCTGGAAATTAGTATCACGTGCTTCTTATCTTGTAGTCACATTAATCACATATGCAATAATAACAAAATTGCATATGTGATTAGATAATAGCAAAATTAAAAAATAATAATAATAATAATAGCAAAATTCCCAAAACTTGCAAATTATTTATGAGTTTTATTTTATTTTTTTTATCTCATCGTACATCTGCCAACAAAAATAGCCACAAGTTTTTGAGAGCCCACGATGTGCCCTGCAATATTTTTATTTCTGTGTTTTCTTTAATTCTTTTAAAAATTAGGATTTCTACGGATACCTTTTTAGGGTTTTGCTTCTGATCACTCATTTTAAAAATAAATGTTTCACGTGAAACCATTTACCTATAATTCAAATTGATTATGTTTTTCATGTGATGGTGATGAATAAAACATATATATAATGGTATATATATACGCGTATACATATTACGAAATCACAAGCATATGTTTTATGATGTGAGCTGTATTGTTATTAAATAATTTCTATACAATCATATATTTAATAACAAAATTAAATTGTATCTTATAGAATAAAAATAGTAAAATTTAAACCATACTAAATACTTAACTATTTAAATTATCAATTTTAAAATTATTTTTCTTAAATTTTTATTTCGACTTAAATTAAAACTAATGTTTTTTTTATTTTGAAATGTAAGAATATATATAATAAATTATTATAATAAAATTAGTTTGATTGGTAAAAAAAATTACATAATATTTTAGATATAAATTATTTTATTAAAATATTAAACATAAATTTTATCCAACTATAACCACTATGTATACTAATTATAATACAATTTAATAAAGATCAGTTCAATATAACTATATTTTGATTTATTTGATATGATATACCAAAAAAAATGAAGCTTCAAATGGTTCAAATTTCAATCCTTCATCCCACCATGAAAATGGGTCCTTATGGTTGAAAAAAACAAAAAAAAAAAAAGCTAAGAGGAGACTTTGTAAGCTAAAAAGTTTTGAGCACATAGGAGACTTTGTAAGTTAAAAAGCTTTGGACACGGAGGAGATAAAAAGTTTTGATTGTAATTATATATTATAATTGATATATTATTTTATTATTGAATATATTTATATAGAACTTATTTTACTTATCAATATTAATGCATCATATTACTTATAATTTATAAAATATTTATAATAAATAGACTTTGTCAAAGTTATTAAAAATGAAAATTTTAAAATAACGAATTAAAAATAAAGATAATATGAGTTAGGATTCTCTCATTATTTTTTATTACCTAATATGAAATAAAAAATAAAAATGGAAAGTACCAAAAAAAAAATGGATAGAAAAAAAAAAGGAGAGAGAATCCAAGTCTAGCTAATGCTACAATAGCACTACCAAAACTCAAATTTGATAAAGTAGTACTAACATGCCTAGAACAGATTAAATAAGTTGATTATTATTATATTTTGGCATTAAAAACAGTTCTGCACATACCTTGATTCTATTTTGACTTAATATCTTTGTTACTCCATGGAATATTAATAGAATATATAAATGCTATCACCTCTAAACAAATGATTAGACAAAACTTCTCATTCTTTGTGTTTGATTTAACCCATAATTAAGCACAATATAATATATATTAGGCACTGATTCTTTATATAAAAAGAAAAAAGAAAAAAATAAATAAATGAATGAATGAATGAACCTACCCTACTTACTGAATGCCACAATCAAAACCTGAGGTGAACAGAATTTCCCATTAATTCTCAATTAATAAGATAGTCTCTTCAAGTTTATTAATGGCCAATAACATTGAATATCTTATAACTAGATAGATGCTTGAAATGATTATAAACCTCACTGTCATTTGGCCATGAAAAAAGCTTCTACTTAATGGCATCTCCAATTAAAAGCACTTCTTCACATATGGAGGATTATCAATTAGATCTAGCTTTTATAATTGTTTTCCCATCTTCAATTATACTCCTACCTTTCTTTTTCCAACTTCTTTCTTTCGTTCATTGCAAACTGTCTATACCAGTAAAGTGCTTTTACCAATTTCAAATTTACCCCATATAAATTTTTTTTTCTTTTATAATTAACTATTAAAGTTTTGTATTTGAAAATATATGGATCTTTTTTTTATCATTTTTAAATAAATAAATTATTTAAAAATAATTGATAAAATAATAAATTAAAATTTATAAAAATAAAAATATTATTTTAATTATTATAAATTTTAAGATTATTAATTTAAATAACCAAAAATCATCCTCTAGTATTGGAGATTAAACGCATCATTGACTTTATGATGTATCAGACTATAAATATATATATATTGCTTCATTATTGTTGAAATTAAGCTTATTGGAACCTCTTTTTTTAATTATTTCTTTTTTTTTTTTATAATCAATTAAGCTTTGAACTTGTTGGTAGTGGTATGTTTTTTGGTACCGTAATTGGCTAGTTAATAATACCGACCTTTTCAAACCTACCAATAAAAAACTGCCAATAAGAAACTCTTTGTTCACGAAGGAACCTAAATCATAGTGAAACACAATCTGACAAATAAAGTTAACCATTATGATTAACATGCCAACGTGCTTTGATTTCATTGCTTGCTTTTTTTTAATCCTGAAAGTATAAGAAATAGACCTCCAAATCTATTCCTGTCGGTTAATATCTACCCACAAATAACAGTTGTCTGGTATTTATATATCTATTTTAAATTGCAATGAAAAATTAATGTCTTACACATTGGCTTATTTTAATTCACCCTTTTTCTTCTAAAAATATACATAACGGCGGCTAAATCATATTTTCAAAAACTTCATCAATGGCTGGATAGTTTACCTAGTTTGCATTTGATATAAAGATCTCTTATAATATATAAGATATATTATTTTGAATCTTAAAAATTATATAAATAAGTAATAATTCTTTTACTAATTTATAATTAATAACTTATTAAAAATATAAATTATTCAAAAATATAACGTGTCGCTTCTTTTATCCTTCTTTTATAGAAAAGCAAATGGAGAGAACTTTAATTTTTTTTCTTTTTTTTGTCTTGCCGTTGATCCATTGGTAGACTAAAAAGCAAGTGGAGACATAATAACCGACCATTTATTAGAGTCAGATTGTAGATTTAAAGTAAACAATGATTACCAAGAGGATACTGTTATTTATGGTAAATACTTGAGAATTTAACAGAAAGGAACAGAGACCGTACAACAGATCATAATACACACAAAAGGTTGTATTGTATATTAACTGCTTACTTTTTCAATGCACATACAAGTGAAAGAATATATGCTGAGAAAGCAGCTGAGCTTCAAAGTCTAACCTATAATCAAAAGCTACAAGCTGCTTCCCTCAAAACCTCTCACTGTATTTTATAAACCATAAAAATAATAAAAATAAGAGAGAGAAAAGCTTTATGTAAAATCCACACAGTGGATCGTAACTATAAACAGAAAGATATTCCGGGGAAGTTATCTGACTGCATCCCTCTGGTAAATGTCTTTCTTTGCAATCTCTTACTAACAATATCACATTAATATCATAACCATCTTCATATTTCTGTACAAAGCTAGACCTGTTTTTTCAAATCCTCAGACTTGATAAATGTCCCATGAAAACCATAAGGAACTCTCGAAGGAAGCTTAACTGAAGCTTCCAACTTCATATTCGTGGCGTTGATGATCCTTAACTCTGATCTCCATTCCTTCTCATCATGAACAAAAGTTAGAATATACCCGTCATCTTCTCTTTCTGAATTGGGATCTATTGGAAGAAACATAGGCTCACCACCATACTTTTGATCTCCATAGATATACTTTTGTATCCCTCCAGTAGACAAGTTTACTTTTGCAAAGCCTGAAACTTTAGGCCAAGGTTCAGCTAAAGCCAAATATGCAAATTGGGTTTTCCTTCCTAGAAGGTGACGATTAACCATCCCAGCTTCTAAATTCACCTGCTCTGAATCTTCAATAATTGGACGGCGCGTGGATTTACCTGTTTTCAGATTGAGACGAATTTCAGATAAAACACTCTTTAAATTCTCATCACATTCGTTGAAAATAGAGTCAGGTGGAGTCATACAAGACCCAATAACAACAACTTCATTAGTTTCAGGTTCTTCCCAAGCATTCCAAAGATGGAAACAAAAACAATCTGGTGCTTCAATCCATTTAATCCCAGAAGCATCAGTAGCATTCTTATCCAAAATTCCAAATCTTGACATCTTTTTCTTGTCATAAATCACGGGAGAGCCACCACTAATCATCTCAGGCAACTTAAAAACTATTTGCTGGTCAGGAATTACAACAAACTTGTCTGTAATTGCAAAGTCGTGCATCATTGTTGGCTGAGACAGAGGAATTTCAATGTCAGGGGATTTGGTACCATCTGGGGAAAAGTGAAAGTATTTCAAATAAGGCTTTTGAACAACGTCATAGCTAAGAGCAAAAAGCTCCCCAGAAATTGGGTCAACTTTTGGATGAGCTATCATGGTCGATTTAAGCTGACCATTGAAATCATATCTTCCAGCAGTTTTGAGGTCTCCTGTTGGAGTAATTTGAACATGGTAAGGGATATCGTCTTCAGACATGGCTAAAAGACGGTTGTTAAAGTAGACAAGACCAGCGTTGGCTACACCAATTCCTTTGCTTGGATCAACAAGACCAAATAGCCCACGAGCATAGAAGAGAAGCAAGCGAGCTATGCCTGAGTGCCCATGGAGTTCTCCAATGGCTTTTGGGAAGATAGGACGGCCAAAAGATTTTTCTTGAACCAGCCTTTGAGTTTCAGTGAACCTACAGGCATAACTAGCAGACCCATTTTTTATCTGAACAGAGTGAACCATACCATCTCCGTCAAAAAAGTGATGACCAGCGATAGGTTCGTGTAATGGATTAGCGCCGTTTCGAACATAAACGCCTTCAATGCATTTTGGAATTTGACCGGTGACTGTTAGGGAGTCCGTCACAGGCTGCTCCGGCACCGGAGCAAAGTTTCCAGCGATTTGGACTCTTGGGTCTGCTGTTTTAGGAAGTGCGTGTTGGCGTTCGTGTGTTACTAGGACAGTTTCCACTGCGTCTAATGCCATGGCTGCGGCTTTTTGTAAGAAACTCCATTGTTGGGTTGCAGGTTTATCAGATACTAGAGGCAAAGATTGAAACTTTTCTTTTGGGTTTTTAGTTGTAGGACTGAAAATTGTAGTGGATGGCTGATAAGTTGGAGTTTGGTTTGGAATTTGGAATGCAGAAGTGTGAAGAGTGCATCTTACTTTTGGTTTTCTCTTGGGTATATTTAACATTGAATTCGAATGACAAGAAGTCAAGCCAAGGTTTGAAGAAGAAGAAGGAACTTTAGCCTTAACCCAATTGTTCAAAGATGTTGAAGAAGGAGTAGAAGCCATGGTAACCTACCTTGGTAAAGCAGAGAAAACCGAGAAACAGAGTGTAATCTAGCTTAGTAGTTGTAGACGAGTAGCTAGAAGTAAAGACTAGAGAAAGACGAATATTGATTGGTTTTTGCTTATGTTTGAAGGAAATTTACAGACAAAGAGAGGAGGGAGGTAACACTGATTTAAAACACTTTCCTCAATTTTTTTGAGTTTAATTGAGAGAGAGAGAGAGAGAGAGAGAGAGAGAGATTTTGAGGAGAAAGTGGTGGTGAAGGGTGTTTATATAGGAAAGAAAAGGGGGCAAACAGATCCACTTCGGACAATTAGTAGAAGACCACGTGTAAGATTGCTAGAATGGTGGCAGTTTTGCCAAAAGTGAAAAAGAGGTGAGTAGGCTTTTGAGAGGGGAGAAACTTTTAATTTGAGTTAGATAACTTTTTATTTATATAACGTTTTATTTTTATACAAAGATTAATAATATATCTTTAAAATTAATAAATTATAATGTATATCTATAATCTTGTCTCGTATAAAATTTTTTCTTCAAAAAGTTACATCTTTCTTAATACAATCGTAACAAAATTTTCTTCAAAAAATTAATCTTTTTCATTACCATCATAACAAATTATTCTGTTGAATCTTAAAACTCAAATTCTAAATTTTAAATCACAAAAATTTAAATCTTATTTAAAAAAATAATAATTTTAACTTACAAATATAACACTAAAGTCTAAACTCTAGACTTATAACTTATACCCTAAATAGTATTTAAAAAAAATAATTTTAAAATTAAATCTAAACTCACAAATATAATCTTAAAACCTAAACATTATATACTATACCATTAATCTCTAAACCTAAAACCTTAAATCATAAACTTTATTTAGAAAAATGATAATTTTAACCTTAAATCCTAATCCTAAATACTAAATTTTATACCCTAAATCTTATTTATAAAAATAATAATTTTAATAATATATTTTATTTTTTTAGTAATAATTATTTTGAAAAATTATGATTCAAATCATGTATTTTTTTTACGAAAAATTAATAATTATATAATATTATTTAAATTTTACTAAATATAAGGATATTAAAGTAATACATAGTATTTTTAAATTCATTATAGTTATAAATCAAATACTATAATATTGATTTATTTCTTTATTTCAAGTTATCAAAACAAACAATATCGTTTTTTTATTCTATTCATATTCTTATACACATTTAAATGACATTCCGTGAACCAAACTTCATCTAAAAATGATAGATAATCTTTTTAAGATTATATTACTTAATTAAATATATTAATTTTTTATAATCTTTTTAAGATTATATTACTTAATTAAATATATTAATTTTTTAAATAATATTTTATATGATTTAAATTTATGAATTAAAACTTAAGATGATAAATTTTCGCAGGATCTTTAAATGAATTACTAAATTACGTTTAAAAATTTAATATTCAACAACTAACGAGTCCATATGAAAAAATTCTTAATTGACGTGGAATTTATTTTTTTCAATCCTACTAACTGTCTATTTTTTAAGAATAATTTCCTTTAAAAAGCATAACATGTAGTGTATTTTTAATTGAAGTTATGATGTAATGTGAAGTTTGTAGAGTTTAATTCATGGCCATGATTACATAATTTTAAATGTTAATTAATGTGTAATGATACTTAAATATAAATTTTAATTTGAAGAAATTTTTAATTAATTTGAAACTTTTTCTTTTTACCTTTATAATTATAAGATAACTTAAATAATTTGACTCATTATTTTATATTTTAAATATATTATATTATTTTTATTTTTTCAGAGTAATGTGTCTTTCTTCTTGCTATAGTAGTATATCAAAAACGCATGCTTTTATTATTTTTATTCTTAAATAACACTATAAATTAAACTCAAATACTAGAAATTGAACCTTTAATATCAAGTTTGTTTACCTTATAAATTTGTTTGTTGTAATTGAACTTAGAGATGTGAAAGAGTTACTTCGTCTATTTCATTTAGAGTTTATCTATTAAACAAATGAGTTAAAAAATTTTAACTTATTTACCTCACTAACTTAAATAAACAGTTTATTTAAAATCATTTGATAAAGAAATATTGAATTAAAAATCTAACAAATAAGAAAAAATTTATCAAAACTAATAGTTAATTATTAATATAAAATTGACAAAAATACTAATATTAATCAAATTAATAAATAAAAAAATAAACTGATTTTTTGAAAATAAAATAAAAGATAAAATTAAATTAAATTTATATAGAAGAATATTCAAGTAAATATAGAATTTTAGGACAAACATTAAATTAAAAAAACATAAGCAACAAAATTGAAATTAAAGATATTATAATAGAATCAATTTTAATTATATTAATTTATAATTAAATCTATATACAATTAAAAATATCAAATTATTTATTTATAATAAATGTTAAAATTTAAAATTTTAAGTTTTTAAGAAAAGTTATACTCATATTAATGAATATTATTCATAATCTATTAAATATTTTTGAAACATAAAATGTACTAATTGATAAAATATTATAATTAATTTCATATAAAATTAGAAATATCTAGAAGTCTATTTTCTAACAAATTTTATTATTCGTAATTCAGGTTATTTCAAAGAAATTAAGCATGTTTTGCTAATGTTTGATCAAATTTAAAAAACAATATTTTTTAATCATTTCTAAAATATAAAATGTATTAATTCAAAATATTTTATGAATAATTTTATATATCATTACAAATTTCAAGATCTCTGGTTTCTAATAAATTTTATGGTTTACCATTTCTAATTTTTCATAAAAAGTTATGCACATTTTACTAATTATTTTTCAGATTTAAAAAAATATTTTTGATTCAATTTTAAAATATAAAAAGTATTAATTCATCAAATTTCATGAACCATTAGAAATATCTACAAGTATAGTTTCTAATAAATTTAAATGTTTATAATTTTTAGTTTTTTTATAGAAAGTTATACTTATTTTATTAAAAATTATTCAAATTCAATAAAATATTTTTATTTATTTTTGAAATATAAATTATACTACCTTACAAAATATTTTCAATTATTTTATATATCATTATAAAATTATAGAAATTGAGTTTCTAAAAAAATTTATGGTTTTTTTATTTCAAGTTTTTTTATATAAATTTATACTAATCTAGCTTAATTCAAAAGTTACAAATTTAAAATTATGAATTAATTATCAAACGATCATTATCTAACTTTTTTTTCTTTTCTAAATTGAAATTAGAAATCAATTACAAAATAGTTTTATTTTTTTCCAAAATATTTTGATATTAAAAATTTAATCTAAAAATCAAGAATTATAAATTATAAATTGAAATGGTTATTAATAATGACCTAAACATTTAAATAATTTGAATGAGTTCAATAAAAAAATTTAAATAAATTATCCATCCACACATTCCAATCACACTCTCATGTGCCAACCACACCCGACACTCATCCTTCCTAAACCAACCCTCACCCTATGAAAGTAATCTTTCAATTACTTTTTATGAAAGAGAGCTTTTCAATTTTAGTTTTTTGTTTCTACTTTCATTTTTTGGGTTGAAGTTTATTAATGTTTTGATTTATAATGAAAATAGTTACATCATCCCTCGTCATTAAGCATGTTTGAAAAGATTTTAAATGCTTCAAAGGGAAAGCATATTGTTATGTTTCTTCACTATTATGATACTATATCCCCCATTATTGTAGACCCATATCAAGTTTTCGTATCTAAGCAGGTTTATTCTTAAGTGTTAGGAAAAAATTATTGGGTCGAAGCTAACACACAATTAAAGTGAAATTGAGAATAATGAAAATAAAATGGACACAAATATTTTACGTGAAAACCCCCCGAATAAATTAGGGTAAAAAACCACGAGTAAGTGTAGTAGGATTTCACTATTATAAGATAAGGATTACAATACATTTTCTCTAATTACAATGAGATAACAATTCTAATCTTTATTGTAATAGGAGAAATAACTCTCTCACAAAATAAGGAAAATATTACTTACAAAGAAGGAACAAATTTTCTTTTCTAAGTAGTAACTCACAAGATAACTCTCACAAAGACTTTTACTATCTTTCTTATGGATGCTCTCTAATTCATTTGTTCTTGTGTTTTGCACAAATGAAACAAGCTATTTATAGGCAACATCCTTAAAGAACTTGTGGTAGCAAAGACTCCATGTTCATCTCGACTTTGAATGGACAAGAAATTAGTGCTCCACATTGAATGAACAAGAAATTAGTGCTCCATATTGAATGCACAGGAAATTAGTGCTTCAATAGTATACTTAATTAAATGTCTTCCATGTTTCATACTTCATCCATTAGCAAAATATAACATTAAACCAAGTATGTGGCTTTACCACTAAACAAGGCCATCAATTATCACATTCTCCCACTTAAAGTCACTTACGTAATCCTTGCATCCTTCCTCGCTTGGAAAATCCATGCTTGCTTATGTTTCCGCTAGACTACATGAGGATCTACACCATTTAAACTTGTCAATGTTGATTGCCTTGGTCATAACATCTGTTAGGTTCTCATCAATGTGAATCATCTGCATATCCACATTATCTTCTTCCACTACTTCTCAAACAAAGTGATATTGAACCCTTATGTGCTTTGTCCGTGAATGAAAAGTTGGATTCCTTGCAATGTGCAAAGCACTATGACTGTCACAAAACAGAACAATCTTTTCTTGCTTGTACCCGAGCTCCTCCAATAACCTTTGTATCCAGACTGCTTCCTTGCAAGCTTGTGTAGCCTCTATGTATTTTGCTTCCATTGTAGATAGAGCCACAACTAATTGCAGATTAGATACCTAGCTTACATCTCCTTTTGCAAGTGTAAACACATAACCTGTAGTAGACTTGCTTTTGTTAAGATCCCCTACAAAATCTAAATCAACATAGCCTTTGACAATAAAATCTAATCCTCTGTAACATAATGCAGCATTTGAGGTTCCTCTGATATATCTCAGAACCCTCTTCACAATATTCCAATGCTTTCCTCCAGGATTTGCCATAAACCGACTAACTACTCACACTGCTTGTGCAATGTTTGGTCTTGTACATATCATGGTAAACATTAAACTTCCCACTGCTGATACATATAGTACTCGAGACATCTCTCTCCTCTCTACTTCATTGCTAGGACACATACTTGGGGATAACTTGAAATTAATAGGAAGTGGGGTAGAAATTGGCTTACTATATTGCATGTTGAAATGTCGCAAGATCTTGTTGAAATATTTTTTATGAGAAAGCCAAATCTTCCTTTTATTTCTATCTCGGTGAATCTGCATCCCTAGAATCTTGTTTGTTGGTCCTAAGTCCTTCATATCAAACTCCCTAGCCAACTGTGCCATCAATTCTTAGATTTGATCTTTGTTGGGGCCTCCTACCAACATGTCGTACATATACAATAAGAAGATAATAAAATTATTATCTCCATCAAACCTTTTGAAGTACGTACAATGGTTTGAACTGAGTCTATTATATCAAAGGCTAATAATGAAGGAATCAAATCTCTTGTACCAATACCTCGGTGCCTATTTGAGACCGTATATAGATTTCTTCAACCTGTAAACCAAGTTCTCTTTTCTTGTTTCAGCAAAACCTTCTTGTTGGAGCATATAGATTTCTTCTTCAAGTTCTCCATGAAGAAATGTAGCTTTTTCATCCAATTGCTCCAAATGTAAGTCAAACATAGCACACATAGCCAAGACTATTCTAATTGTTGTAAGCCGAACTACCGGGGAAAATATCTCGTTGAAATCAATACATTTTTTCTAAGCGAAGCCTATTACCACCAATCTTGCACGAAACCGTTCCACTTGATCATTGTTATATCGTTTGATCTTGTAGACTCATTTGTTACCTATGGCTTTTCTCACATGTGGCAATGGTACCAGTTCCCAAGTTTTGTTCTTGTGTAGAGCTTCAATTTCTTCCTACATTGATGCCATCCACAAAGGCACATTTAAGCTACTTGTAGCTTCTTAGAAAGTTGAGGGCTCTCTATCCTTCGTTAAAAGACAGTATGTAACATTGCTCTCTGTAACATACTCTGAATGCCAAGATGGTGGCCTTTTCTCACGAGTTGACCGGTGAACTTTTGAAGACTCGGACTCGACTGGTTCTTGTACCTCATGCTCTGGTATTGCTTCAGTAGAAACTGGAATTTCTTGTATCGGATTATTTTTCACCTGTATTATGTAGTCTCTGAAACCTCTTTAAATGTGCTACTATGTCCATCTGTTTGTAGTAGTTGATCTTCTGCAAAGTTCACATCCCTGCTGACAATAACCTTGTGGGTAGTGGGATCCCACAGGCGATACATTTTCACTCTGTCAGCATATCCCAAGAATATACACCTCCTAGATTTTGGATTCAACTTTGTTCTTTCTTGGACATTGTACATTACATACGCAGGACATCCAAAAGAATGTAAAGTAAAGTAGTCTGCTGGCTTACCATTCCATATCTCCATCGGTGTCTTTAAATCAATTATTGTTGATGGGAACTGATTTATCAGATAACAAGCGGTTTTGGCTGCTTCTACCCAAAAATAGTTGGATTAACCTGCAGTCCTCAACATAGCTCTCATCCTTTCTGTAAGAGTTATATTCATCCGCTTTGCCACTCCATTTTTTGAAGGCATGTATGTGACTGTGAACTTTCGTTTAATACCTTCTTGTATGCAAAAGGCAAGAAACTCATCGTCTGTTTACTCTCTTCCATTATCTGTCCTCAAGCACTTGATCTTTTTCCCATATACAAGTTCCACCTACACTTTGAAGTCTTTGAATATCGGAAATACATCTGACTTCTTCTTGATTGGATACACCCAACATCTCCTGGAATAATCATCAATAAAAGACACAAAATACTTTGCTCCTCCTTGGGACATTTCTGGTAACTTCCAAACATTAGAATGAATCAAGTCTAGAATACATTTACTCTTGGCATCAGATCTGTTAAACTTCATTCTATGTTGCTTACTTGTTACACAATGCTCATAGAAAGGTAGATTTATCAATTTGAGCCTTGAAAATAGCTTTTTTTCGAAGAGAATCTTCAAACCTCGTTCTGACATGTGACCTAGTTTGAGATGCCACATCTTCGGCGACTCTTTTCCCTAGTTGATTGACCCGACACACACATCAACTTCCTCCAGTGTTTCTCCTTTTAGCATGAATAAATTCGTCTCGATCTTTTCTACCTTCATAACCATAACTACACCTTTGACAATTTTTATGAGCCCATTTTCAATATGGGTCTTGCATCCAAAACTATCCATTTGACCAAAAAATACTAGATTATTCCTTTGGCCTTTCATGTGCCGTACCTCCTGAATAGTGTGAATTGTACCATCAAACATATTTATCTTGATAGTACCAATACCAACGATCTCCAAAGCATAATCATCGCCCATGTGTACAGAACCTCCTAAGATTGGTTCATATTTATGACATCATTTTCTTCGAGATGTCATGTGCCATGTTGCTCCAAAGTCTAATAACCAGATATCAACCAATTGCTTTCTACCTCCAATTGTCGTTGTTTCCTCGTTGTATAGAACTTCACCATCATTTGAGGCATTTGCCACATTCCTCTGAGCATTTGATGACTCAAGGACTCCACTCTTCTTTTTGAACCAACAATCCTTCTTGACATGCCCTTTCTTGCCACAATTGTAGTACTTGAAAATTTTCTTATTTCTTGATTTTGATCTACCATGATTTTAATCCCACTGGGGTCACATTCTATAGATTTTCCTCTCATCATCGTCAAAGCTTCTGCTTGCTGCAAACCTGCATGTCTGTCTTCCTTGTTTTTATGCCTAGTTTTTTCTTCCAAAACAACGACAGTAATTTCGTCAAAGACTAGATAGTTCGTGCGAATGTTGTTCGTCAGGTTGATGATGAATTGATCATACGAGTAAGGTATACTTTGTAATAGAAGCTCCGCACATTTAGATGTATCTATTGTGTAACCTATTGATGTAAGCTGCGAAAATAGAGTATTCAAAATGTTGATGTGGTCAGTCACCGATGTGGATTCCGACATTCGAAGAGTGTACAATCTCCTCTTTAAGAAGATCTTATTGTGTAGTGATTTGGCCTCGTACAGTCTTGTTAGAGTATCCCAAATCTCCTTTGCAGTCTTCTTTTCTGCCATACTAGATAACACTCAATCGGCTAGTGCTAAGTGCATATCGATAATTGCATTGTCATCCATCTTGTTCCATTTGATGTCATTAGTGATCTCTGCGAGCCTTTCTCCAATTACTGCCAAACAATTGTCTTTCCTTAAAATTGCCTTAATTTTCATTTTTCACAACGAGAAATTACTCCCGTTGAACTTCTCAACATCGAACTTTGTTGTAGTCGACATCTCGTTCACAACGATCTGCTTCACACCCCTCAACCAATTGCTTTGATACCACTATTAGGAAAAAATTATTGGGTCAAAGCTAACACACAACTAAAGTGAAATTGAGAATAATGAAAATAAAATGGACACAAATATTTTACGTGAAAAACCCCCCGAACAAATTGGGGTAAAAAACTACGAGCAAGTGTAGGAGGATTTCATTATTGTAAGATACGGATTACAACACCTTCTCTCTAATTAAAATGAGATAACAATTCTAATCTCTATTGTAATAGGAGAAATAACTCTCTCACGAAATAGGGAAAATATTACTTACAAAGAATGGACAAATTTTTCTTTCTAAGTAGTAACTCACAAGATAACTCTCACAAAGACTTTTACTATCTTTCTTATGGATGTTTTCTAATTCATTTTCTATTGTGTGTTTGCACAAATGAAACAAGCTATTTATAGGCAACATCCTTGAAGAACTTATGGTAGCAAAGATTCTATGTTCATCTTGACTTTGAATGGAAAAGAAATTAGTGCTCCATATTGAATGCACAAGAAATTAGTGCTCTATATTAAATGCACAAGAAATTAGTGTTTTAAATTGAATACACAAGAAATTAGTGCTCCACATTGAATGAACAAAAAATTAGTGCTATACATTGAATGCACAAAAAAGTTAGTGTTCTACATTGAATCCACAAGAAATTAGTACTCCATATTTAATGCACAAGAAATTAGTATTATAATAGCATCCTTAATTAAATGTCTTCCAAGTTTACTACTTCGTCCATTAGCAAAATATAACATTAAATTAGGTAAGTGATTTTACCATTAAAAAAGACCATCAATTATCACATTAAGCAAGTTTTACTTTTTTTATCATTGCGATTTTCATTTTTTATTCCTAAAACTCCAATATGCCTTTATGCTATAGGTTTGAAAATTTATGAGATCAATTACTAGATATTTTATCATAATTATAATCAATGGGAGGTGCAGAGATACAAGATAGCTTTGCGACATTGGGTCACAAGGTAGGGGTTTACAAGGGGTGGTTGATTGGTTAGGGGTGTGGCTAGAAGGGATCTAGCCGACAAAGGTGTAAAGGTACGAGAATATGGTTTCGCGAAGGTGTGGATTTAATGTGTAAATAGGTACGAGAGTTATTTAGAATTTTACGCATATTTAAATATTAACTTCCCTTAAAATTAAATACCAATAATATATTTGTAATAAATTTAATATTAAATAATGTAAAAGTTAATGGTATATTTATAATTACATCCTATATAAAAATCTATTTATTTTAAAAAAAAATTAAGAAAGAAAAGTATATAAAAAAAAGAGACTTTATGCTTGCTTTTTGTGCCATTTTAGGTTTGGGTGGGGCAGGTTATTTGAATTTAACTACTCGTACAAAGTCGCGCATTTTGATAAAATATCAATAATAATAACATTAAGATAATGAGAGGCTTCTATACACGTGTCCGTCGATTTTTGAGGTTAGTCTTCCTTTTAGCAATTATTTTTGGGGCGGTGATATTAATTTAGATATGTTATTATTATAATAATTTTCAATAATTTTATATAATAATAATAATAACAATAATATTATTATAATATAATTAATAATATGAATATATAGATAATTTATTTATTTTTATGATAATATCCTTATCTTTATTTTTATAATAAATTATTGCAAGAAAATAGTTGAATGTTAAAAATAGATTTTTTTTTAAAATAAGTTTGTTTAAAACATCCGATCACAACATAACATTACTCTATTTAAATTATATTTTTGACCTTTAAATTAATGTTTTTTATAAGAAGTTAATCCACTCAATAATTCATTTTCCTTAATATAATTTTTTATATAAGTGTTTTAATAATTACTTTAATATTTTATATTTTTAATTTAATATCAAATATAATATTAACATAATTGATGCATTTAGGAAAAAAAATTCCTCTTATCTAAGTCACCTCAAATGATCAAAATACACTCACACTTGTACCAATAAAATAACCTTATATTGCAATTGCATATAGTATACTAATAAACGGCACTAAAAAGACATTAGTTTAAATAGGTGTGTAGTATGTGATTAACTTAGTGTAAACTCAAAGTATTATTGGGAATTTATGTTTTATTTATATATATATAAAAATTATATTATTTCGACATGCATGATTTACATCCAAGGGTTAGAAATTTTTAAAAATTTGTAATATCCAGCATGTTAGAACCCTGATATTTATAAACTCATCAATAATAACACTATTGTTCTGAAAATGCTAATCCAAATTATAATTAAAATTAAAACTTTGATAATATGAAAAATTAACTAAAAACTCCAAAATTATTAAGCATCATAAATGGTATCTTATTTAGATAGATTAGTCCTTTAGTTTATAAATTGTGTTTTTTGTCAAGTTATTTAAAAAAAATTAAAGAAATTACAAAATCAATTTTTTTTAGTGTTTTTTACTATCACCTTCTTCATCACCTTCACTTCAACTTATCACGTGGTTTCATTTATAGAGTTTTAATGTATCATTATCTATCTATCTATCTTATTCATTTTTTTAATTTTAATTTTAATTTTATCTTTATTTAAATAATAATATTTTATTTAAATATATAAAATAATAATATTTTATTATAAATTTTACTAAAATTTAATTTTCTTTCTTCTGTGGTCCCTCTAGTAATAATAACTCAACAAAAAAACTCATTTTATAATCTAAAGAATTAGTATGCACTTAAGACCTAACTTACATGAATTTCATTAACTACCATTTTTCTTATTTATTATTAAGCTAACAGGTAATTGCCATTATTCACGTTGTATTTTAAAAAAAATATATTCTATATATATATATATATATATTAAAGTATTTCTTTGTTAGTTTTTTTTTTTTTGTGGAAAAAAAAAATCATCGAGAAGATGTGAAAGTCAGTGTGCTTAGCCTCTAGGTCATCATCGTCTTATAAAATACCAACATGAGCTAACAAAAATACTTCATATAAATAAGTTTAGTGGGTTGATTAATCCCACAGTTCAAATTTACGATTCATTACATGTAATTAATACCAACTAAAGATATCTTAAAGTAGTAGTTTTTTTTTTCTTCCAAAAATGAGAAAGAAAATAAATAATGGCGGTCGATGGACAAAAATATGTGTATATACTATATACGAGTGTGCTAGCCATGTGCACATCCACCGACTGGATTAATCTAAAACCATAACAATTTTTTTTGGTAATAAATATTTTGATTCTATAATTTTTATGTAACGTGAAATGAAATTATATCTTATAATATAAAAATTATTAAATTATTAATGAACGTATATTTAAATCGTATTTGATTAGTATGTCTGGAATTTAATTTATAAAATTATATGTGTTGAATTTTTTTATTTAAAATTAATTTTTTTTAAATGTAAAGAAATATAAAAGTGAATTAAATATTTATTTAGATAAGAAAACTATGTAAAATAAATTAATTATTGTTTTAAATATAAATTAATTTATTAAAATATTTATCATCAAATTTTAATCTATTGTTTTATTTAAGTGTCATTATGCAGTATAAAATCTAATTATAATGTAATTAAATATAATAATAATTAATATATTTAATATGATGTATTAAATATTTCATAATTTTTTATGTTAATTCAACGCAACACTAAATTGTAACAATTGAAAAGGTTGGAGACAATTAGTATATACTCACTATATTTAACTCTAATGCATCCGAAATTATTTATATTTTGACATGGGATGTATTTTGGTTATTAATTTAATTACCAGATTTTCTTAATATTTAATAAACAAATTACTGTTTATTGGGAAGGAAAAAAAAAAGGGCCCCCTAACGCGTGCTTATTCGTCCGAAATCAAAATGAAGCAGACTCGGATTGACAATGGATCAGAAATTCAGAGTAACCGAATTGAATTACATTTTAATCCTTATAAATTATAATACGAATAACTGATTTACTAGGTTGTAATTATAATATTAGTATTTCCTTGATATCCTTTTTACCCTACTAAACTATGGCATGTAAGAATTGTAATTAACTCTTTTAAAAATTTAAATTAATTAATATTATTTTTTACAATTCATTAATTGAAATATTTGACCTTAGATATAGTATTTCTAGAATTAAATCAGGTTAAAAATAGTAAAAAAAAAATTAACTATATAAAAAAAAATTATATTTGTATCAATATTAGATTTATTTAAAGAAACGATCTACTTAAAAAACCATATTACATATGTTGAAAAATTAGTGTTTGAAACGTCAATGTCAAAAGCCAAGGCCTAAAGACCTTTCTAAATAAAACAAGCTCTCTTAAAGTTATATTGTTTCTTTTTTTCATATTTTCATTACAATTCTATAGCTATATATAAGGAGATTTACTACTTGAATTACTATTTGAATTAAATATTCCTTGTTTTACTCCTTGAATTAAATATTCTTTGTTTTACTCCTTGAATTAAGGATTTCTTATTTTTTTCCTTAGATTAATCCTTAAATTAAGTATGATAACTCCTTGATTTAATGTTCTTGATTTACTCCTTAAATTAAGAAGTTAGCACTCCTTAATTTACTCCTTAATTTTATCTCCAACACTCCCCCTCAAGCTGGATCCATAAGATTTATGGATCTAAGCTTGCATAGAAGTCGTTGAAATTGATGAGAAGCCAAGGCAACAAATGTAAAACTAACAAAAAAAATGCTGATTACGATAGCAAAAAAAAATATTATTGTTGTCGATATGTGATCTTTCCTTTTACCACAACACTTCCCCTCCACATCGAGCAGGTAGGAGCTGCATGAGAGATTTAATCCATCATCGCCAAGAGCTTAGTTTCAATGTGAGACCTTTCCTTTTACCATAATACTCCTCCTCCACATCAGGTAGGTAGAAGCTACAGGAAAGATTTAATCCATCATCGCCAAGAGCTTGGTTTCAATGTGGGATCTTTCCTTTTATCATAATACTTCCCTTCCAAATCGGGCAGGTAGGAGCTATAGGAGAGATTTAATCCATCATCGTCAAGAAATTTGGTGTCAATGTGGGACCTTTTCTTTTACCACAATACTCATCTTCCATATCAAGTCGGTAGAAGTTGTAGGAGAGATTTAATTCATCATCGCCAAGAGCTTGGTTTCAATGTGGGACCTTTCCTTTTACCATAATACTTCCCCTCCAAATCGGGCAGGTAGGAGCTATATGAGAGATTTAATCCATCATCGCCAAGAAATTTGGTTTGAAAAAACAAAAAGAATAAGAAATCGCTCTGATAGAGTGTCAAACGCACTTTGAGCAAAGGAATAACGATTTTTTTAAGAAGATCGACTTGTTCTGATACCATGTTGAAAATTAGTGTTGAGAACACCAAGCCCAAAGGCCAAGGCCTAGGCCTAACCAAATGAAACAAGCTCTCTCAAAGTTGTATTCTTTCTTTCATATTTTCATTACAATTCTATAGCTATATATAAGGAGATTTACTTCTTGAATTACTATTTGAATTAAATATTCCTTGTTTTACTCCTTGAATTAAGGATTACTTATTTTTCTCCTTAAATTAATCCTTAAATTAAGTATTATAACTTCTTGATTTACTCCTTAATTTACTCCTTGAATTAATGTTCTTGATTTACTCCTTAAATTAAGGAGTTAGCACTCCTTAATTTACTCCTTAAATTACTCCTTAATTTTATCTCCAATAACATAAATCACAAAGAAAGTAAAATAATTTATACACTAATAAATGATATCCGATGAAATACATTACAAATTTTTTAGATCGATATTTTGTGATATGGAATTCATTAAGTTAAAAATAATATTATTTAATTTTTTACTTATAAAAGTAAAGTAAATTAAGAATAAATCATATTAATTTAATATTTTTTATTAAAATAATATTATTTTATATGAAGTGATTAAAACCGATTAAAAATATTAATATTTAACGATGATAAAATTGAAATTTCATTTCAAATTGTTTAAGAAAAAATCAACAATAATATAAAGTTATTCAAATATTTAACTTAATTTTTAACAAAAATTAAAAATCAATAAAATATTAAAATAAATAGTAAAAATCAACAAATATTAAAAAATAATTTATAAATTTTTCAAATATTAATTATCATTTTATTATTAATAAATATCTATATTTTAATAAAGAATTATTTAAATAATAAAACTTATCATCTTTTTTATTAAATTTTTGAGTATAATAATAATTAGAGAATATCAATAGCAACAAAAACTATCAGAATAATAAACAGTTTTTTAATATTATTTTAAAAGTTTGACGACAGATGACAGTTAGGTATTCGGTTCAACAGCACTGATATTATATTATTATAATTTTTTGTGAGCAAATCTACTGTAAAAGATTTTATTTCCCTTTCTCAAAATGACCAATAATTATCGTCCTCTCATCCCCCATTGTTATTTTATTCACTTTCCTTTGTATTGTCATGGTCCTTTTTGGCTAGAGATTCCTTATTTCCTCAGTCAACACCACATTAATTAACAAAAAAATAAAATAAAAAATAAAATAAAATTATATTAATATTATTTAATAGATAAATAAATATATAGTTTCACATTCACTATTCATATATATTGGAAAGCTTCCCAACTTCCCAATCATAAGCTAACAACCATATTCACCTTTTGCGTTCAGCCATATAATATATATTAATACATTTATTTTATATAGTAAGATTAGTCTTTCCTAATGTCATGGATGACACTATAAACCTCAAGGGTCGAGATAAATAATTAATAATTAATAAAGTTCCAATTTTTATTATTGTTTAATTACTACATTATTTTCTATGTCTCAACTATCAGCTAGCTAACTAAATTAATATTTTTGATTTGATTAACATGATCGATCTTTCCATAACATATATAAGATTTCATCTTCATTATTCTTATAACTTAATTATTAGCCATAACGTGGCTTGCTGCTACTGATATCAATGACTCATATATAGTCACTAAGTTCATTGGTATTTTAAGACGTAAACTTTATTATTATTTATTTGTTGTGTGAGCATATTTATACACGAGATTAAAGGTAATAAAATAATTTGATTAATTTATTTAAATTGAAAAATTTGATCGAATTATGTTTATAAATTTTATAGTTCGATTGGATTTCAATTAAAAATTATACAATTTATTTAGATTTGAATTAAATTCAAATCGATAGATTTATAATTTGTTATATCCAATCCATACAGGATTATTATCAAATTATAAATAAATACATATTTTATTTTATAATGTATTATATTTATATATTACATATACCATAATTATATTAAATTATTATTTTATTTTAACAAATAAATATAAATATTTATAATAATTTAATAATTGTACATACATACTTTTTATTATTTTTTTAGTTGTGATTATAAATAATAATATTTATTACAAAAATATCAATATAAAATTTAAATTTTTGTATATCGTATTTTATATATGATAATAATTAATAAATAAATTCCAGTCTCAATCTAATCTTATTCGATCATAAAAAATTTGATCTATTCAGATTTGGATTTGGATTTATCATATCATCAAATCAAATTCAAATCGAAAATCTTTAAATACATTCAGATCGAATCAAATTCAGATTGGTCAAAAATATTCAATTTCGATCTGTTGCTCACCCTATGTGAGAGTGATAAATAAACTTTTTATACTTTTTCTTATAGAGTCAATTAATAGAGTCAATTAAATTTTGTTTTTATTAAATAAAATAAACATTACTTAGTAAGATTTGAATTTAGATTCATAGTGATGGGAATGAGAAGTCATATCAACTCGTTCGTAAACCAAATCCAAATAAATTTTTTTGAATTTGGTATTGTGTTCATTGTGATTAGATTTTTTTTTATAGTTTAACCATAAAATTTATTTTATTTTTTATATATATAATAGAATTTTAAATTACAAGTTTGATCATACTAAACACCATTTTATCTCGAAAAAAGATTGGGTTGTTTTTGTGTTCATCAACTTTTCATTATATATGTGAGCACTTGTATATTTAATTATTCAGTTTGCATAAGCTAACTAATTTGAAAGATTTATTTCTAACTAATTATCTGATTAAATTAATTTAGTAATCGTAAAAAAGAAATTAGGGTCGGCAGGTTTACTTAATTAAATAAAATAATCAGTTGATGGTAGTAATAAACTACGCAATTATTTGAGTATATAATAATAATAATAATAATAATAATAATAATAATAATAATAATAATAATAATAATAATAATAATAAATAAATCTCTTCCATCATTTTTTTTCTTTCTCTAAAATCTACCAAAAATTTTCTAAAATATATTTTAGGGTAGAAGATTCTAACCCAAAAACTCCCTTAAAGAATATCAAGCATTTATACGATACTAAAACACGACTGACACACTTCCAATTGTAAGCTTTTAAAAACATCTATCTTAGCCAATAATGCAAAGTGAATATATAAATCATTTCAAATTTAATAATTTCATTGTATTTATATTTTAAGTGAGATATTTATAACATCTGTTTTTAGTAATAAAAAAAGTAACTAATAATATATATATATATATATATATATATACAATATATATATATATATATATTGTATATGTAGCCTCTTGGGAATAAAAAAATATCTTAAATAAAATAAAATAAAATAAAAATTATAAAGTGATGGTTTTTTAAGAATAAAGGCCCGCATTTAAAAAGGAATTGTTAGAGATATTATTACACATTAATTATTTAAATATAATAGTAACTTTGAGATTTATAAGTATAAATATTAATCTTCTTAAATTTGAACTTTTAGATTGGGATACTTCTTATGGAATTCAACAAACTACACCACATAACAAAATGGAAAACACATGCATACATAAGCAAGCAGAAATAATTTGAGTATGCAAAGTACTTCTGCGCGTCCTTGCCATTACAAAAGCACTTAACCATAGTGCTAATTTTGCCGACTAATTTTTAGGCCTATATATATATATATAATGGGGGCAAAAAAAAAACACGCTATGGCCGAATTTATATCGTAATTGAGAAGATTTTATAAAATGAAAAGGGAGGAAAAAAGAGAGAAGGCGTCCTCTTGTGCGTAAACCATTCAAAGCATAGTACGTGTCACAGCAAGATTAATTTTTATATATATATATATATATGGATTATCCCTAAGCCATCCAAAGCATATGGTCTTAATTTATGAATTTTCTTGAGTGATATTGTGACCCGATAAATTCAATTTATTTATTTTCATTTCATACAGCACATTCAAATAATTAACACTAGTTAGTCTAACACTACTTCACATCTTATTAATAATATCACTTCATTATTAATAATATTCAAAAAGAATTACGATGAGAAATATCTTAACCTATTAATTTTTATCGATAAAAATAAAAATAATTTTTTTAATAAACTAAAGGATAAATTATCAAATTTTAACTATAAATGATAAGAGAAATAATTTTTTGGAACTGATAAAGAAATTCTAATTAAAATCGATGTATAATCAATTTATTTTTACGTGATGATCATTTTTAAATTTTTTGAAAGTTTTTATGATAAATTAACACGCTTTAATGGAAGTTGGAGGTTTGGGATTCCGTGATTTTAAAAACTTTAATTTAACTCTTTTAGTAAAAAGAAGACTAAGAATGTTAAATAATCTTGAATCATTATATGTACAAGATTAATAAAAACCAAATATTATCCACATTTTTTTTCTTTTTAGAATGTTAAGTAAAATGTAAAGTTTCTTTTACTCTTTAGAAAGGTTTATTAGAAGCATGAAAAACTTTAATGCGAGGATTGCCATGGAGAGTTGGGATTGGTATGTCAATTAACATCTAAAAAGACCCGTGGCTCCTATCCTAAGGGTTCAAAGTGGTTATACCAAAGCTAAACTACCAAATAGAATTAAAACATTCGCATGACAGTTGGGACACAACATTCTACCCACTTATACCAATCTAGCAAAAAGGAAAATGACAACTTCACCGATGTGTAAGAAGTGAACTAGGAATTTGAAAAACTAAGCTACACGTTTTTGTGCTTTACGATGGTATCACACATGTTTGGAGCAATTATAATCTCAAGGTAAAAAGAGGTGTTATGCATGATTTACCCACATGGGAGTGACTATCTCACCCTCTCATTGAGTTAAAATGGGCATCTTCATGTGTTTTGTTTATGATCAATTTGGAAATCTAGGAATTATTGGGTTCACAATTTGCAGGAGACATCAAGGAATCAAATTATTAAAGTGGTAACATCTACTTGAATAATCCATGATTAAAGTATAATTTAATTTTAAAAAATAATTGACACATTATTCTCAGGTGGGAAAAAAAAAACTAATGCCATTAAAAATTATTGTATTGTATTGAAGGTCCTGAACCTTTAATTACGTGAAACAATAAAAGGTTGCTACTTACATATGATTAGCACTCTAATTTGACTAATTTATTATTTAATAATTTAGGCTAACATGGAGTGAATCATTCTTCACATTTGGTATATATATATATATATATATATTTAGTCTTTACTGCGCAGCGTTAGGCATGCACATGAGACACCCATAATTATTACTAATTTTCAGAAAAAGTCGCACATTAAATCATATACGTAAATTGGAATTCAAGAAAAGGTTAAATTATATATTTAAAAAAAAAAGAGAGATTACAGTACTAATAAAATTGATTAGTTCTCTCTCTCTCTCTCTCTCTCTCTCTCTCTCTCTCTCTCTCTCTCTCTCTCTTGTGATACCATTTCTTGAAGTATAAAAAATAGGATTTCATATATATGTTAAATGTTTCTCATGTAGAGTTTTAGCTACATATTATTACCCTCAATTATTTTACTTTACTATAATATTCTTCCAGAGGGAATGGACTAGTGTATTTTTAGTTCATATAAATATTTCTTAATGAATCAATAGGATCCTGGAATTTTTTTTTCCTGGGGAGGGTGAAACTTGGAGGATCTTATAAAACATTTTCTATCACTTAAAGGCGGCATTGTAATTTTTATGTTAAGAACTAGCCAGGAAAAAATATTTTTAAAAAAAATTGAGAATCAATGCTATATATATATATATATATATATATATATATATATATATATATATATATATATATATATTTTAATGAATCAATAATGCTATATATTATGTTGTAGCTTGTGCTACTCCTCAGGTGACAATTGATCATCAAATAAGTCGACATTCCACATGATCACATGGTGGCACATGCTTAAGTATTGTGATCATTAATACTTGATTATATATCTCTATGTTGTTTTAAATTATTGCACAATTAAAGCTTATATATGTATACATCATTCACCCAAAGAAAAGCAATACAATTCCTCCAGTATCGTGTATGTAATCTCCACTATATTTTATTTAATCACAATATTACATATAGTAGTATTACCCGGGTCTATTACTTGAACATTTGAAGTTAGTTTTAAAAAATTAAGTAAAATAATATTTTAAAAATTTATAATTGTTTTAACCTTTTAATTAACCTTAAATTCAACCCGGTCCGAAACCATCGCACAAGTTAACTTAAGTAGGTTTAATTAGTGCCCCCACATACAACTATACTCATAGTGTGTCCTTATCTATGTATGTTAATTTTAAGTATTGAAAGACCGGCAACTATGTTGAGCCATGAAATGATTGACCCTAAATTCGAATTGTATTTTTACCCATGTAATTTCTTGACAACTTCACAAACTGTAACGTGTATTCCCATATATATATATAATATATATTTTCAATTTTTTAACATCTCTTTTTAAAAAATAGATCATCTTAGCAATAATAATAAAAATAATATCTCATTAATAATTTATTCAATTTTAACATTATATAACTCAATTTTTTAAATTTAATTTTTATTTATAATAAAAAGATATGAAATATAAAAAAATATTATTTTTATAATTATAAATTTTAAAATTATTATAACATATAATTTTTTTCAAAATCTTAAGTGACTTTGTATTAGAGGTTAAGTTAACCTATCGATCTCTTGGTTGCAAAAGCGGGCTACAGCGGATGTATCATATTAGATTTTGAGCTTTTTTTATATGGTATAGGATCACTAACTCCAAATATTATATAAAAAAAAACTTTATGCTCTCTAATTTCAAGAGATATATATTTAAATAACATTTTTTTTTTTTTGAAAAAATAGGGGTATAATATTTTGATGCCACTATATAATATACCAATGAGTGTTTCAATATCTTATAAATTTGTTAGTGAAAGAGAAACAGGAATTAAGGTTACACTTCGTTTGCTGAAAAATGCTCCAAGTCGGACTAACATTAACACACTCAATCCAACATCTAGAGAAAAGCTAGCTGATGCAATGTGAATATATATTTGCAATTGTATATATCTTATACATAAAAATTATTTAAATGCCCACCTCTTACTATCATATCATACTATATATTAAAAGCAAAAAATATTTTACTCTTGAATTTGCTTAATGACACCTTAAATTTTGCTTTTCAAATAAACAAATGTAACAAACACACACTCATTTCTTATTTGAAGAAATATATATATATATATATATATATATATATATATATATATATATATATAATAAAATAATGAAGAATATATAATAAATACAAATACGATTTGATGCATTAAAGTTGTTGCGCTTTCAGTGTTTTATTAACAAATGTAACAAACATATGCATTAAATTATTTAATTTAATCTTAAAATATCAATATTTATTAAGTTCTACATTGGTTAATAATAAAACAGTAGTGTTGTTTATAAGTTTGAGCAATTATCTAACTCACAGGTTGGTTTTTGGGTTCAAAGTTAGGCTTGGGTTTTTAAGTTGTTATCAGAGTTAGACTCTTGGCTTCTTTATACTCCTATCGATCCTCGTGTCGTAAATCTGAACTCTAATCGATATTTGCAATTGTATATATCTTATAAGTCTATGCAACCCTACAACTTACAAGTTGATTTTTGTATTCAGAGTTAGACATGTGTTTTATTGATGCAGGTCATCCCTTAAAATGCTGGGAATGTTCTAGGAGCACAAAACATCCTTGAAACCAGAAAACAAACAACCTGGTATGGATGCACCATATCCGGTTTTATGGACATACATTTGTTGATGTACTAGCGGATGAGATTGATGCTGTCTTATAAAATCTTATGTGTGGAAAATATTTTTGGTAAGCGAAAATTCATTAAATAAAACAAGGGAGGAAGGAGATTCGGGGAGTGTGTGTGTTCTTTGTTGATTTTGTGTCGTAGTATCAAACGTAGGGTCACGATTTTGAGCATTAGTGTAGCAAATCGGGTCCACTGTTTCTCTATAATCACTTGGTTTCTACATATCGTAGCATTTGTGAGCATTTGTGAGCATTTGTGGCGATTTGAGCATTTTTGAGCGGTTTGAGCATTTTGAGCATGCTTGAAAAAGAGGTGTAACTTTTGATCCAAGCCGTCGAGATCGGAAATTTGAGGCCTGACGGGAGGCTCACGATCGATTCGAGCTCGTTGTCTTTCCGAGGACGATCGGCCGTCGGAAGTACGGTAAAAGTGTGATTTACTAAGCTGTCGTAAAAAAAAAAAAAATGTCGGAAATGATGGAAGTTACGACAAGAAGAGAAATGCGGCGGTTCTCATTTTAGAGAGTTTATCAGCCATGCCTTATCCTGACTATTCCAACCTGAGACGGGTGATTCCGATCTACGATGGGCTCGATTCGGTATGGCGATCGAACTCGATGGGAAGAACTTTGTCTGTGGTCGCGAGATGTTAAAAATGAAGGCATCGGGAAGGGTAAACTTGGCTACGTCGATGGTTCGACTCTAGAAACCCTTCTGGTGATAGAAGTTGCAGTGGCGGATGGAAGACTCTCGGGTTAAAGACTACGTGATCGAATCCATGGATCCGCTTCTTGGTAGGTAACTTTCTCCACTTTCTACGGACGAAGAAGTTTGGGACTCGGTAAGAAACAACCTTTTTGATGGAGATGACCTCGCCCCAATACTTTGGGCCTGAAAGAAGGGTTAGGAGTCAAAACAAGCCGGTGGTCCGGAGTTGGAGGCTTATTACACTGATTACGGGGGGTTATGGAAGGAGTTAGATGTCAGTAGGCGAGCCACATGACCTACTCCGATTGATATTGAAAAACACTGATTCTCTTGTTCGAGAGGTAGTGTATTAACCTTCCTGGATGAATTACAGATGACCAGGTTGGACTCTGTCAAGGGCAATGATTAACAACGAAAACCTTTTCCCGCATGATAGAGCAAGCCTTTGCATTGGTTCGTAGAGAAGAAAACCGTCAGTCGTAATGTTACACAAGGGGAGGGAAGCTGAACCTTACATGGTTATGCTAGCGAAATAGAAACTTGAGTCGTGAAACGAGCACGATTTCCAAACCAAACTCGTGTACATTTGTTGGGTGCACTTCTTGTCGCCAGAAACATACTAGAGATAAGTGTTTCAAGTTAATTGGGTACCAGCTTTGGGTTGGAAAGATCGAAGGAAGAAGAGCGGGGGAGATTGGCCACCGTACGGGGGTGAGGCACGAAATGGTTGCAGTCTTCGGTGGTGCCATTCTGACTCTGAGTCGGCTCTGTTGCCGACTATTCTTAGGCCCGGCTCAAGCGATTGCAGCTTCGGTTTCAAGGGGTGGTTACTACTGTCTTACCATAGGTTGAGAACAAAGAAGCGATGGAAGGTAAAAGTTTTCTTGTTTCTAATAATTATCTTGATAAGTTTGGTGGATAATGTCGATTCGGCGGACCGTCATGACTACTCGAGAAAAGGATCTAGTAAAGAGTTCCTACTTGAGGAGAACAATGATAGTCAATGCCAATGGAGAAACATATCTGTGATGGGTCTTGGGAGATGTTCGGTGCTAACTCGCCTGCTTTATCAAATACTTTACTTGTGTACCTCACTGTCAACTAAATTATTATCTGTTGGTCGGTTGTGAGGAACTAAATTGCTTTGTTCTCGTGTATCCTCGATTTTGTATATTTCGGGATCTTCTCACGAAAGGGAGATTATTGGTCGTGGTACTTAGAAAGGAAAACGTATCATTTGACGACGTGGTGGTATTTGAAAGGCTCGTTTTTCTAAAGGTTCCTCGTGCCAAATCGGATCTCTCGTATCTGGATGTGGCATAAGAGACTAGGACATCCATCTTTCGGGTATTTAAGAAAACTTTATCAAGTTTATTTTACGGTTGTGAGAATGAAAACTTTGATTGTGAAACTGTATTAAAGCGAAGTCATCGGTGTCTTTTAGGAAGTAGTTTGGATAAAAGAACAACTTTTTTGATTTGGTTCATTCGGATGTTTGGGGTCGAGTCTAGGTTAATTCATACGATTTGGAAATAGATGGTTTGTGTTATTTATTGATGATTGTACTAGGATGACTTGGTTGTATGTTCTTAAAAGAAAGGATGAAGTGACACGTATGTCTTTAAATCTTTTTTAACATGGTGCGAAATCAATTTAATAAAAACATTAAGATTACGAGTGACAATGGAGGTGAGTTTGTCGATAGCATACTTGGAGAATTTCTTAACTCTAAAGGTATAATTCACGAAAGCAAGTTGTGTCGGTACTCCCATAAAGCATAGGCGGCGGAAAAACGGACATGTCTTAGAAACGGCCCGTGCATGTTACTTGAGAATCTTGTTCCCTGAAACCTATTGGGATCGTACGGTTCTTCTTTGCAGTATACCTAATTAAGTGTCGTATGCCATCCAATGTACTAAATTTTCAAACTCACTTCCAAGTACTTTCTTCGTACGTGCTCCATTTCTGTCAAACTCTTAACCTCGCTTGAAAGTATTTGGGTGTGTTGCATTTGTTCACATCTGAAAGCATCGACGGTCTAAACTCGAACCATGCGCTTGAGAAAGATGCGTATTTCTCGGATATGGTCAAAATCGAGAATGGCTATAAATGTCTCAATCCTGTTTCTAAAAAGGTATTTGTTACCGTGGATGTCAACTTTCCTGGAATTAGAGAGTTTTTAGAAAGGACACGTATCGTTCTCGGGGGAGAATTTCTCTGCGAATGAAAGTACGTCTGCTACAATAGATCTTTGGAATCTCGATTCGGAACAAACCACGGGGAATCGAGAACGAGAACCGGTACTCTTGGGCGAACCCGAGTGCTTTGCTATTGGCCCGAGACCGTTTCCATTGCTAATCCATCTGGCAACGATCAGAGGCACGAAAGTGAGCGAGAGACAAATGATACGATCGTCTTTACCTCGCGGCGACGATCTCACCGCAGGTAACCTCGAAACTCTGAATTTCTAGATTCACGTAATTCTAACACGGGTTATAGATTACGACGGAGGGCATATGAGGGGCAAACCTGCAAGCGGTTCGGGCCGGATGAAGGCAGTGGAGAAAGTACGCGATTAGCAAGTTTGTAGCAACGAGAACACGCGATTCTGCGAAGGAGTTTGGCCACCTCTTGCTTCCGTTCGGGTTCGGAAAAATTGAAGAAAGCGATGAGTGATCCCAGTGGCTAGATCTTTATGAGGATGGAGATGGAGGCATTGAGAAAAATCACCATGGCGGTTGGTAAGTTTACGAAAGGGAAGAAAAGCGGTGAGTGTAAGTGGGTATTCTTGTAAAGTATGGTCGAATGGGTTGGTCGTAGGTATAAAAGCTAGATTAGTTGCTAGAGGGTTTACACGGCTTATATGGTATTGATTATCGGAAACCTTACTGCAGGTTGCTAAGTTGAATACCATCGAGAATTCTATTATCTCTTGCGGCTAATCTTGATTGGCCTTTTCGTGATTCGATGTAAAGAATGCTTTCTTCACGGTGATCTTGAAGAGGAGATTTATATGGAGATTCCACAGAAGGTACAACCATTCGAGTCTCGACGGTTGGTCTATGAGTGGAAAAAGCAACATATGGGTTAAAACAATCTCTAGGCATGGTTTGGAAAAGTGCAGCAGTCTTATGAAAAAATATGGGTATTACCGAAAGTGATTCGACCCATTACTTTGTTTTCTGAGGAAGGGCGTGAAAGAAAAGATAGGCGCTCTTAATTATTTATGTAGGCGATATGATAATCACCAATTGATGATCTAGATGAGATAGAAAGTACGAAGAAGAGACTACTACAAAGATTTTGAAATGAAGGACTTAGGTGGTGAAATATTTTCTCGGCGTTGAAGTGGTAAGGTCGAGCAAGGTATATCTTTGTCCCGACGGAAATATGTACTAGATTTGCTAAGCGAAAGCTGGAATGCTTGATTCTGCTTGACCAGAGTTGATACCACTTGTTGTCCAAAACCTTAAGTTAGGTGAGTTTCAGGCTCGAAGCAGGCCAATAAAGAGAGATACCGGCGATTGGTGGGCAAACTCGTTTACTTGTCTCGTACTAGACGGATATAGCATATCTTTGTGAGTTTAGTAAGTCGATTCGTACATGCTCCCAGTGACGACATATGGAAGCCGTGTTTAGAATTCTCGAATTTTAAAGGTGCTTTCCGGGTAGAGAATTTTCTTGAAAAATGAACACCTAAGAGTGGAAGAGTATCTGATTCGGATTTGGGCGGGGAGGCATCCAGGCAGAAAATCCACTTACGGATATTTTACCTTCGTTGGAGGTAATTTGGTAACATGGAGAAGTAAAAAGCGAAAAGGTGGTAGCCGCTTTTCTAGTCTTGAAAGTGAGTTTATTGGCATCGTACAAGGGTTACGGGGAGCTAATTTAGTTAAGGAGAATCTAAGTGAACTTGGTTTTGGTCCAGTGATGGAATGAGACTTCTTTTGTGACAACAATGAGGCGGATTGCCATATCTCGGAATCGTTACAACATGATCGTTACAAAGCACGTAGAAGTGAACAGACATTTCATTCGACAAAATCTAAGAAGAGAATACCATTTCCGCTTCCATTTGTGCGAAGCGGTGATCAACTAGTGATATTTTAACCAAGGGAGTTTCAAGTGCAATTTTTCATGACTAAACGGCAAGTTGGGCATGACGGATATCTATGCACCAACTTGAGGGGAGTATTGATCCTGGTCATCCCTTAAAATCTTTGGGAATGTTCTAGGAGCACAAAACATCCTTGAAACGAGAAAACAAACAACCTGGTGTGAGTGCCATCTCCGGTTTATGGACCTTCTGTTGTTGATGTACTAGCAGATGAGATTGATGCTCATCTATAAAATCTTATGTGTGGAAAATATTTTTGGTAACTGAAAATTCATTAAATAAAACAAGGGAGGGAAGGGAGATTCAGGGAGTGTGTGTGTTCTTTGTTGATTTTGTGTCATGTTTGTGTTTCTATGCTGTGGATATTTAATTAAATTAATAATATAAAACAATAAATATGTAATACTACATTGCATCTCAAATAGTTTGATAGGATTGAATTAAACTCATATGCAATGACATTCTGGATATGTACAATATTATACATTAAAAGATTAGGAAAATTATTTATATCCACTTTAATACTTTTTCATCTTTTAAGTATATTCATTTTAAAATAAAATAAATATTTTATTAATTATTATAAAACTCATGTATTTTGATCAATAAAAAATTAATATTTGATAGAATAAAGCTACCATAAATACAAATAAACTAGTCATAACATTATGTCATGTATAAATAAAGTAACCAGTATATAATTATTCTTGTTAAATAAATATTTCGTGGTTAAAGTGTTTGTCTTCAAGTTGCGCATATATATCTTATTCTAAATATTTAGTACATATCTTCTATATTAATTGAGCACATAGATAGTAGAATAGATACTAAGTGTCATTACTGGCCATTAGGAAAATTCCCAAAAGATAATTGAAATAGATTAATACATCATCCAAGATCACCAAACTACTTTTACCAGAAAAAACTGCCAACTACCCTGACCAACGAACAGAGCCTTATTTTAGCCACACTAAAAGACATCCAACTAAAAAAAACAGCAACATAACATTAATTAATTATGGATCTCCATTAAAAAAAAGATTAATCTAATTATGATGTAATATGTACATATAAACAACCCCAACCCCACTTTTTAGGCTACAATCTTCAATTAAAAAAAATTAATTATGAATAAAAAAATTATTCAAAATAAAACACTTAAAATCTATAATAATAAAAATAACTAATAATAGTATAAAACGAATCAAATTATATGATATTTAACATTAAATTTATCCATATAATCATCATTCAATGTGAAATAAAAGGCTAAACTTTTTAATAAAAAAAATATAAAGTTACACATAATATGTGTAAATTATAAGGTTACAAATCAAGTTTTAAGAATATTATTTTTATTATTTTTTTAAAAAAATTATATAATTAATAACTTTCGTAGAATAATAATAAATTAAAATGTCAAAATTAGGGATGTAAATTTGGGCAAGGCAGGTTAACTTAACCTCGAAACTTCGGTTTGTATTGAATGATTCAATCAAGCATTGTCAATCTGTGTATATTTTTGGATTAGGCTAAATCAATTTTTTTAAATTAAATACAAGTTCAAAGATCAACCTTACAACATTTGGGTACGTTCGATTCTATAAAAATTAATATATAATATTCATAGGTATATATATTTTATAAAAAAGTTCGCATTTTGAGCTAGACTTGTAGTATAAATATTTGACTATAAACAAAGCCCTAAAATTATTAGGTATGGTCAAATTGGAATTACTCAGATCTAATCAAACTTTGAGTCGACTCAATTCTAACGAGTTTATTTAGGTTTTTATTAGTTTGGGTTAAATCTATCTACTTAGTCAAAATATTTCATCGAAAATAATACTAAAATTGAGCGAGTGTCTAGATGGTTCATTTGTTTAGGACAAAGGTGTTGCTTGCTCATTAACTTATAAAATGCATTTTTAAGTCCCTTTATTTGTTAAAAAAATTATCTTTTAAGTTCATTTGTTTGTGAAAAATATATTAGGTAATTAAAAAGTTAATTTTTTATTAAATATAACGGAAAAACACATATATTATATACATACTAAATATTTTTTATAGATATATATGTAAAAAATTAATATTTAACATAAAATTTTCAAAATGTAATACACAAAGTAATACATTAAACGATAAAAAATTTATTTAAATTTAATTGAAATAATATGTTAAAAATTTGAGTAATATTTTAATTAAAAATTAATTCATTAAATATGTATTTATTAAAAAAAACAAATATGTATTTATGAAACGTATTATTCTATTATGTTTAACGAAAATTAGATTAAAAATTAATCAACGCAGTTTCCTATAAATATTTAAAGCATAATAAAAAGATGAAAAATAAGACGAGTTGGTCTAGAGAGAGAGAGAGAGGGACTTTTGAACAAACAAGCAAATTGGTCAACCGAAAGCAAAAAAGAAGAATTAAAGAACATATGGGCCGGTAAGGGAGACTCTATTGGAAACCACACATGCGATGCACAAACGAATTAGAGAATAGCCAACGTGGGGAGGCGTTGTGCATCTACTATCAATATAAATTTTTAAACATACCGTGTATATGCTCCTACTTAATTATATTTAATTATGTATGTTTATTTTATTTAAAATCAGTATTTATTTTTTTTTTAAGAAATAATATAATATTTATACTTAATTATTTACGTCTCTTACTCTCGCCAAGATAGTTCTCCCACAACCTTTTAATTAGCAATGATTTCATTTTAAATAAAACGATTTTTTTTTTAGCAAAATAATAATTTACATAGGAAATTAGGAATTTAACCATATTTTTTCTGGAATAAATGCTACTGTAATTATAAATAAATAATACATTAATTTTGTAACTATTTAGTTAAGTAGATTTAGTTTAATAATTTTTAAAAATGATCTATTAAATTTATTTTTTTAATTTTGTCAAGTATTTTCATTTATTTAATTGATTACATGTCTAGCATGCGATCCATTTATTAGCCTATAATTGGGGTTTGCTTTTAAAGAATTAATTTATTAAAGAGAGTAAATCTTTTATATGTTGATATTTTTCAACTATTTTATTTAATAATAAAAATATACCATAAAATTAAGAAATTCAAAAATATTATATATATATAATCAAGAAAAAACACGTTATCATATATCGTATATGTAAATTATTGGTGTGAGCCAGGGATACAGAGTTGCCAATAATGCTTTATTGTGTCTAACAATATATTATATTATTGAAACGGCGATGACAATACATAGGAGCATCACCTGAAACATACATAACCAAGGCCAACGGTTAAATTGAAGTTACGTGGACTAATGACGAATCAAAAAGCTGGCAACCCTCATTGGTCACTAAATGCCACTTGGAGCCTCAACCTGTAAGTTAACACGTACACTAGTAAAAACAGAAACAGAAGAGAGAGAGTCCATAACACAATGACATGTACATGTTTGATACCCCTAAGGATTTTCTCTAGGTATGTACTTTGAAGCTTTTATCAATCTGACTAGAATTTACCGATATATAAGTATTTGTATATGGTAAGACATACGATTTATCTCGTATAATTAATTAAAAAAATAATACATCATCATCATTTGTTCTTTACAAAATTATAAAAGTGTTAAATAAATTGTTTAATTTAACTCACTTCATTTAAAGTTGTCTTATTAAATCTATAAGTTAAAAAAAACAACTCATTTATTTCACAAAATTAAATAAATAATTTTTTTGAGTTTATATACTGTTAACCACTTCATTTAATAATTTTTTTTATTAAATATATTTTTCTAACACTTTTTAGCTCGTTTATTTTTTACATTTTTTTATCCAAACAATAAACTCTTTTTTTTTACTAAAAGTCAATTTTATTGATTTTATCTAAGATCATGGACTATTATTTTTTTATTTAACTATTTATAATATAACCATTACGATAGAACGAAAGTAATAAAGAGCTCGTCGGTGATGGCAGGAAGTACGATAAGATCAATGAACATAAAGTAATCGTAATAAATTTGTGTTTTTTTTATGGAACTAGAGAACAATCTAAATGATAATTGAGTTAAAAAAATTAATCTACAATAAATACTTTTTTTAAAGAATAATAAAAAATAAAATGTGATTGAAAAAAAAAATTGAATAAGTTTCTCGCTAACAACCCAATCCAACTTATATAAAAAATAGTTTAAATCAATTCAATTTATTTAAAAATTAAATTAGTTGAACCACACCTCATTTGACACTATTACAAAATTCTCTTATAATTGAGAAATTTTTTGTATGAGTTAGATTCTACTTGAAAAATAACTTTATTAATTGTTTTTATATAACTCGAGTATACCGTGACTGATAATATCAACCATGAATTTTCATATAAATGGAGTATATTGTAATGAAAATTCATGACTGATATATGTATTATTTATAATTAAGAATATAATAAATAAAAATAAAAATTCAAAGTATATTTTAAACAATAAAAAAAATATTAATTTATAAATATTATCATTTTATTAATTACTAAATCTTAAATCCTAAATTTCAAATATTGTATATTAAACTTTAAATCTTAAATTTTAAATTATAATAAATCTCAAATCTTGAAATATAAATCTTAAATTTTAAACTATAAACCTTAAATAGATTAGAATTAAGATTATTTTAATATATATATATATATATATATTATTTTTTAAACAACTTTTTAGCTATTAATCGTACTATTTTTATTATATTTAAATATAAATATAAATATTTATTATATTATATCTTTTATCCGATATATTTTTGAAAAAATAAAACTTTTACTATAGGCGAAACGGGTTTCTTTTAGTGGGCGGGCCCTCTTTACTTGTAGGCTTTTTGTTGGGGCCTACCTTCATCCACAGCGTGGGTTTTAAGTTGGGATTGACTTCTCATTGACCCAATTATCAGGATAAGAAATGTAGTAAGTATTTTTGATTTTGACACTATGGGTTCCAAAAGACTTGGGAACATTTTAAACAATAATAAAAAATATTTATTAATCATTAAATCTTAATTTTTTTAATTTTTAAAATTAAATTAAATTAGTAGATATATTATTTTTATAATTAAAGAAAAATATCCAGTATATTTTATCTTTTATTTAAAATGGCGTACACGGTGTTTCATCTACCTAAACTTTCTTTTCACTATCACTACGAGGTATCTAGAATTTTCGGGATATAACAATATACAAGTTTTGGAAAGATTGTTCCAATCAGTCACTGATTGGGCATTTCCTTCCAAATTGACTACGCTGCATCATCCTATTGGTTGGAAGTCTACACATTGAATATTTGGATGGAATTTAAAAAAAATACTTTAAATAACATTTCTAAAATCCATCACCATAAAATTAAAATATCATCACTTTAAATCGAAAGTCCATGAGTTAGTGTAAATTAATAAAAAAAATTATTTTTGTTATAAAAAATATATTTATTATTGTTATTATTATAATTGATATATCAATTAATTATAAATTAAAAAATAAATTTAATTATTTTAATAAATAATTATTTATTAAATTAGTTCTCATTTTACTTTATCTTGAACATAAAAAGTATGCTTTTTATTATAATAAATTTTAAGAGATTTTCTTTTTTAAATATAGGAGATAAATGCATACATAGATAATTATCTTAATATTTTTTAAGTAAACATTGTTTATAATTTAATTAAAATATAAATTTTATACAAAAGAACTCAAGTCTTACTTGAAAAGTTTCATTTCTTTCATAGCGTCTTTAAAAAAAAATGACTTGACAAATGATGACAAATTTCCATTTTTGAAACGTCTTTAATTAGCTTTTGTAGCTCTTCTTTCAATATTAAGTGTGATTTCTTTATCTTGATAAATTTTAAATAGAAAAAAAAACATTTTGTTCACACTTTTAAAAGTTTTATTATGTAATACATGTGAAAAATAAGAATAAATCTGTAACTAAAATTTTAATATGACCAGATTAAAACATCATGACATAAAATATAGGCTTTCCTAAAGTATAAGTCATATTCTTTGCCAAAGCGAGTGCAGAGATGCATGTGGTTTGCATATAATATGGTGATGAAGACTTTTACTCAGAATTTTAAGACTCATGAAAAAATTGGTATAGTACTCATATTAATTTTTTAATATTTATTATTATTCAAAAAAATTTGAGTTATATTTTAAAAATATTTAAATTATTTAAAAGTTCAAGACAAAAAATATGTGCATAAAACATTGAAAGGTATTTTAAGTCATTTAATTTTTTTACTCTGTTTTTTTTTCATTTTTTTTCTATTTCTCGTTCCCCCAAATCGAGTTTAGTGTTTAATATTTAAAATTTTAGATTTAATATTTAAAATTTTAGATTTACTAAAAAAAATAAGTGATAATTATATTCAATTACATAGAAGTGTTAAGTGAAAAAGGAGAAAAATAAGAAAAGATGAAAAAAAATAATAATAAAATTAAAATCATTAAATTGTTATTTATTTTTTGCATATAAAATTCATTTTAATCAAAATGGAAAGTTTTTTGAAAATATGAGTTATTTATTGATTATAAGTTTTAAAGTAATATTTTTTTTATTTTTATTTTTGAATTTAAGTGTTGTTGGCGTAAAATATTATGACGTCGGATAACGGTCTACTAAGTATTTGTTAATTGTTAATCATGTGCTGAGAAACCCAGACTCTACAGGAAAAAGCCATCCTAAACTATTATGTTGATATATTTAAATTTATTGTTTTTTTTTTGTATATATATATATTTTTTTTGAACTTTAATAAAATTTTATTTGAAAAAAGAAAAAGTTAGTTAGCTCATGAAAAGCACTCAATAATAGAGTACTTAGTATAATTAATCCGAATAACCTTACACGTTACTCGAGAATCTACACTTTTTTTTTATTACCTAAATTAAACTATATTCCAATGCCTAACCCTTTGTTTCTTTTCTACATATGTACATACGTATATAGAAAAAAAATATATATAAATAATTTTATTTTTAATAGCCCATTTTTTATATTATAAAAATACATATATTATATTTTTAAATATAATTTTTTTTTAATTTATACTTAAAAAATATATAAATGATGCAAAATAACTCCTTTCCGTGGGATATATGCTTGATATATTGAAATAAATGTATTCAATATAAGTTACATAGAATATAAAATATGAGAAATACTCATATTATATATTTTTATATTTATATTTTTGAATTGTTATTTTAATAATAACATAATTATATATTTTTATTCATATTTTTTAGGTGATACTTTAATGATAATTCTACTTAAAATATGTATCAATTGCATACAAATTGGGATTTAATTAAATACTTTTTACATATATAATAATAATTTATTATATTTAAAATATTTTTATATAATCAATTAATTAAAATATATTTAGAATATTTTTTTTAATAAGATACTACGAAAAATAAAAATGTATTACTATTATATATATATATATATATATTTTAAAAAGTATAAATGTAAGTATCTTAAAAATAAGTAAATTAAAATAACCATCTAAAAAATTAAGTTACCACTTAAAAACAAAATAACTTAAATATTCCATTAAAAGAGGAATAGGCTTAAAAAAGCCCTTCTTCCAAGTAATTTCTCCTCTCGTATTTTATAAAGGCTAACGGTTAGATTTTTCTTTCACGCACAAAAGACTTCAACTACTTAAAGCTGCAGCCAATGACCAGCTCCTTGGCATCGTTTTCTGCCACGTAGCTGTTTGTAAACACTAGACGACACGGAAACGGAAAGCACGTATTAAAATTTGAAATGGACCACCCAGGTTCTGCCGCGTGTGCATCGTCGCGTTTTGACTTATCCAAAGAGCAACCGACTTTCCGGCAACACTCAAAAGAAAATACCTGAATCTAAAGTTCTAAACCGACCGCACTATCTTTCTTTTTCTTTTTTCTTTCTGTCACTCATCTGAACTCTCAATTTAGTTTTTTTTTTTACTATTACAAATTATTCGGTTAAAAATAAAAAATAAAGTTTTTTTATTTATTTATAATATAAATTATGATAAAAATAAATAATGTATTTTTTTTTTGTCATGTTATTCGAAATTACATATAATATTTTTATAAATATATTTATTTTTTTTATAAATTTAATATATTTAAACTAAAACTAATTATAAATAATACATTATATATTTTTTATTTTATCTTTAATTTTTTATTATATTAAAACATCAATAATTTTTTTATAAAAATTATTTCAAAAATTTATTTAAATTCTAATAATCTAAAATCTTATAATTATTTTATAATTTATTAGTATTATTATTTCAAATTAATTTATAAAAAGATTCTATTAATTTTATTTAATATAAAATAATTATGTTATTGTTACGTATATTTTATTTTTCTCATTATCACATAAATATTATTTATTGATTTAAAATTTTAATTTTTTAAGATAAATTATTTATTATTTACTTACGTTTTTTTATAAATTTTTATTTATAAAAAATAATATTTAAAATATTAATTAGATATTTATTCTTTATCTAGGTATTATTTTTTATTAAAAATCTTCTATATATTTCTATAAATATTTTAAATAAAAATAAAATAGATTTCAAATCTTAAATTGTAAAGGAAGAGAGGGAATTTCCAATCCCATCCTACGTCATTAACTACCCTACCCATTTTTCTTGTTTATTTTGGTAACAATAATCATCGTGCCTTTTTATATTTTTTTTCTATATCACTAATCATACATACCACAAAAACAAATGTCAATGTCATTTCTTTAATAAAAAAAAAATATCAATATCAATGTTTCGAAATTTCAAAGAAGCGCGTACCACCATTATATATCACACAGAGTTTTTAAAAGAGAACTATCTATGGTGAATAATTGGTGGATAATTTAACTAAGTTTAGATTAAATTAATAGAGTAAATATTAATTAGGAGATAAAATAAAATAGTGAAAGATATAAATTAGATGAAAATTCATTTAGTATCTTTCGTTTCTACTTTTAATTTTGTTTTCTCTTATTTCAAATGGTTTATACTATTAACTTAGCAAAGAAAAAAAATAGTTTATAATATTATATTCATTTAATACATATTAACTAATAATTTTTATATTAATTTTTAATTATGTTTAATAATTATTAATTAAAAAAATTATTATTTAAGATGATAATTTATATTATAATTTGATTGATCGAATAGAAAAATGTTTATAATTTTAATTTGAAAAAATCGAATTAGATTTGAACTAAATACGAGTTAACTGGTTAGATTGAAATTAAATTAAAAATATTATAATTTTATGATACATGTGTAATATAATAATGTATATAATATTATGAATTAAAATTATTAAAATTTGAGATGTGATATAAATTATTTTAAATGTTAATTTTTAAATGATGATGTAATAAGATATTAATATTATTTTATATAATTGACTACTTGTTATTTATTTTATGTAATGATATTTATACTAATAAATTTTAATATCATTAAAAATATCATTTGATTTATAAACAAAAATTTCAATAATTAAAAACCATGCAGTTAACTATTCAAAAAAAAAATTTTAATAACTCGTTTATATTTGATTTGAATTCAAATTTATATTTATTATTTTAAATTAAATTAAAATTATATTAATTCAAATAAGTTAACATAACTTACCACTCACCCTTCATTTTTTATACGATGAAATAAATTGTGACGTAAATATACGGTCCAGCTCTTCGTGGAATTATTATATACTGGATCGAATTCTTTAAGAAGCATGCCTATCGTGTTGAAATTCTAAAAGTGATTACTCTATTCTGAAGTTCCTTTGAGTTTTCTTCCCTCATTTTTTTTGTAAAGCTTGGCTTAAAAATTAATAAATCAAACCATACTCAAACCATTAAAATTTAATAAAAAATTTATCTAAAATAAATTTGAAATTATATTTGTCAAAATTGAAACTGAAAATTAATTATCAAAATATTTTTTATGAATTTTAAAATTAAAATAATTATCAAAATTTTCTTAGTAATTGAAAGAAAAAATTGAAGTGAATAATATATTGTTGACTTTTTGAAAGAGAAGTCACGTTAGACAAAAGTTGAAACTTAAAAAAACATTGGTATGTACAGAGAATATAATGAATTTTCACGTGTTACTAATTTTGCGTGTGACTCTATCATCTGCTTGTGTGATTGACTGAGACGGCCTGAAATTTAAACCAAATCACCAACCACAATTTTTAAGTCATTTTTGTGGGGTGGGGGAAAAAAAAACTCCCGTGTACCCAACTATTTTGAATTAGAGAAAATATTATTCATAAGTCTTAGTATGTATTTAATTTCTTAAATTATAAAAATATTTTTTAGTTTCTTATCATTAATAAATAGGTAATATCTTTTTTTTATTAAAATTTTCTATCAAATTTTAATAATATTAAAGTAATAGTTTATATAAAAAAAATCACAAAATATTTATTTAATATTTTCTAATTTTCATAATTTTTTTTATGTTAGAATATTATTATTGTCGTTGTTTTAACCTAATTTTATATAATATTTTGTGTTTTAATGGCTTATGTTTTAACTCGTTTTAATAACTTTATATATAAAAGAAATTATTAAAACAATATAATCTGTATTAAATTAATTCATTTTTTTTAAATTAAATCTAAAAAATTACTTTTTTATAACCCGTTAAATTAAACTATACAAACTTAAAATTTTGAAAAAATTCTACAACATTTATGCCTCTAGGTTAATACATTTGTTCGATATATATATATATATAAATAAACCTTTTGTACGTTTAAAATCAAAAGTTTAATTAGGTACAGCATGTAAAACTACCTACCATTTTTTGATACATTTTAATATATTGGATAGAAATTATAAATGCCATTGACAAATGGAAACCTTTTTTTTTCCTTTTATTTCTTCCTTTATTATACCCATAATGAAATTTCTACCTAATTCGTAACTTCTTGAATTAGATATGTTAAAAGCAACTTTAAATTCAATGTACATTTAAAAGAAAATTCATTTTGTGTAACCTTGCCTAACCTGTTATTTGGATTATTGTACAAAAATTGTAAAAGATTCGATCATGTTAATTGGGTTGGGTTTCCGTTTTGGATCGACACTTGACCTACTGCACTGTTTCAGCCTAGTCCTCCTAATCAAGTGATAATACCCTATGCATAATAACATGGAAAATAAATAAATTCAATTAAATTATTATATTTTTTGACTATATATATATATATATATTCTTATTTTGATGCTCTTTTTGATAAAAAAAAAAGAAAAAAAGAAAAAGAGGGATATAAATGGTGGAATTCGATTACCATCCCTCTGCTCTGAAAGAGTACACTTAAATAACTAAATAACCAAGTAATTTTTTAAAAAAATATTTTGTTTATAAGTCAAGGTGACTTTAAGAGTTAAGACCTACCTTAAGTCTAACACTCCAAGAAGATATTCCAAGCGAGTTATAAAACAATCTATGTTAGTCTATTATAGGCTCTCTTTTTTTCTTCTATAAAAGACTATTATGACATTTTTGATTGATTATATAGAACATTGTGACCTATAATTTTTTTAAATTAGGTTTCATTCGTCTTACAAGATTAAGTTACCAAACTAATATATATATATATATACATAAATATTGGAAAAAATTACATTTTTTTATAATTCATTAAAATAAAAATAATAACCAAATAATATTGAATTTGTTCAATTAGATGTCATTTAATATTAAAAAGATCTAAATAATTGTTGTTCAATTTAAATGATATTCAATTTAACGAAATTAAATATAAATGATATATGAAAAAAAAATTAATAGTGAAATATTACCGAGTGAACATAAAGGGGTGGTATTTTAAGTATATTATTTTTAAAAAAAAATAATAAAAAATAACACATTTAAAACTTATAACTATAAAAATAAAATCTACTTATATATGCATCATACATTTTTCATTATTTAAAAAGTATTACATATTATTTCACATTTAATATTGTCCAATTAAATTATATACTACTTAAATTAAGCTATGGTAATTTAGAAGTGTTAAATATTGAACTCTCATCTTATTTAATGTTATTAGAGTATTATTTTTATTATAATAATTTTTAAGGGTTTTATTTTTAATTTTTTTGAACTTCTCAAAAATTTACTCCGTTTTCCAAGTTAACCTTGCTGATCTGTGTTAAAATCTCTACTTCTTCTTTTCTGGGGTGTCAAGTTAGAATTTAGTTCCCTAAAAGATTGGGCCAAAGCAAATTATACTCAGATTAATGAGATTAAAGCCCTGATTTTAGATGTGTTGACATGAGGTGGTGCGAAACAAGCCCAAATGACATATGTGTTGAATGTGGCCTGCCTTAAAGAAACGGGGACCCATTATCTCTCAATTTTGGCCGTATAGATAGAATAATAACTTTTCATAATTGATGCACAAATATTATATGTACTCGAATTTGTAATTATATTAATTATGATATATCATGTCAAATATTTTAAAAAAATAATAATAATTTCATCATTTTTTAAAATTATTTTAACATATATTATACCATAACTTAATGTGAGTATACATTTGAGTGCAAATTTGAATATAAGTATTGATGCAAATTATTTCATTACATATCATTTTATTAAAAGAAACAATAAAGTGGTTATTATTATTTTTGCATGTAAGTTGAAAAAATAAATTATTCAGATAAGGCATGCAAGTGACAAGTGAAGAATAAAATCATAACTAAAATTATAAACTTAAATAAAGCGTTTTTGTAAAAAAAAAAAAAAGGCTTAAAACTTCTTTTTTTCCCCCACAAAATAGAAGAAAGTTTCGTTAAAGAGTAACGCTATACGATATATAAAGCAAGCATTGCCTAAACATTAAAACCAACCAAATAAAAAAGAATCATTCAATTTTAAGAGAATAATGGGGTATGAATATTTGAAAGTAAAGATTCTCGTATGTAAGAACAATTATATGATGGTCAATTATTCTTTCAATTCAAACAGTTAATCGAAACCAAGATAATGTATGAAAATGTAAACTTATGAAATCTTTTTACGAACTCTAAATTAATTTAACTAATCGGGCCTTATAACGTGACTTAAGTGATTAGCATATTGAAAGTACACAACAACATACTCAATTCAACGTAAAATAAAAACAACCATTGATAAGTTTATAAAGAAAAATTAATTGTTGTAAATACACCAGTGACGGTATGACTCACAGGTTTTTGTCCAAACTAACAATAAATATATGCATGATAAACCATTAATAACAAGTGAAATAAGAATGCATATTGAACAATAAAGGATTTCAATCATTTTAGGACTTCATATGTGAGAACATATTCGATAAATGATTATTGTACTCTTACACCATACTATTAATCTAAATATAACAAACCAATTAAAGAGTTTGATACTTGTGATATAATCATGATAAGTAGATACAAACTTTTTGAAGACTCATATTGAACTCACATGCACATAACATATTTAAGTAATATAAATTAATCAAGGAATAGTCATATTAATTTACTACATCATAAGCAATGATTTAAAATTTATAGGCATGCTACATAGAAAGGAAAGAAAACATACGACAACATATAATGAATACCCTTTCTCAATAAATTCTACATCTAGTATTTTGGATCATACAAGATGGATACTTAGATTAGACTAAAACGTAATCTAATCATGCATAACATCAAACAAACAACACATACCTTATAATCATAGCAGCAATACATATAATCAATAATTAAAAAGCATGTAATAAATAGTAAAAGCTTTCTTATTTGAGCATGTGAAAACATACATCATTTTAATTTTGATTATACTAGCCACACATTCGAGAATGCATAATAGTCGATATAACAAGGTAAATTTACATATAAATTATATCTATGTAGTAACATATTTAGGTTGCTTAAGACAATAACTTACTAATAAATTTTTCATTAATCAATAAAACAATTATAACTCTGATAAAACATAAACCAGTAATACTTTTATCAGTTGCAATCTTCGTCCCAACTACATATTGTTGTTTTGCTTGCTTTTTTCACAACTACATGATTTGACACACAAACCTAACTCACCTTCAAAGCCAATACCACCCAAGTTACTACTCTCAATCTTGACGATCACCTTCAAACTCAAACAACCTATCTCTTATTGCACACAACAAGATATATGATAACTCAAAGAATTTAACTTAACTTATTTTCACAACGAAGTTCTCCCAGATAAACGGTTGTATCCAAACAACTCACTTGCAAACATCAACTTGAGCCACTAATAACGAACAACACTGGAGGTATTAGTGATCCAAAAATAGAAAAAATGAGATGTTAATTTGACAGAACTCCGTTACATTTATGGATACTGAGTAATAAGAAATAAGTGTGGTGGCAAGGTTGGTGATGAGGTACTAAAATATCACATTTTTTCATTCCAAAAAATTATGGAGTACTTTTCATAAATATCTACACTTGAAACGAAAAAACACTTCACTTAACATGCACATTACGAAAATCAATCACATAGTATGTGTAAATATGCTTATATACAAAGTGTTCATAATTATATAAGTATGTATATTAATGATTTGTAGTAATCAATTTTGCATAAAGAAAAACAAAACATTGAGTAAAATAAATATACATTGTCTTTTTGTACACAATAATCCAACACACAGACACAAAAATAACGAGACTTACAAAAAGTAATAAGTAAAATTACAATAAGTAAATAAAATGTTTTTCTTAATCAATACTTTATAATATAAATAGACATAGAAAATATATAATATATACGAAGAAAATTAAGAATGGTTACAAAATTACAAAAGATGAAACATTAAAAAATAAATATTTTATTTATTATATATTATGATATTATTATAAATATACGTTAAAAATTAAATTTTATTATTTTAATGAATAATTATATATTATATTAATTATAATTTTATGATATATAAAAACATAATTATTATCATAAATAATAAATATTATAATTATATAATTTTTTATTAAATAAAATTATAATAATATTGTATTCTATTATTTATCATTATAAATGAAATTTTTTTAATTCTTTGATTAAATGGACAGATAAACAATACAAACATCTTATTTTTATGGTTCGCAAAACTTAGCATTGGCAGACAGAGAAGCAGTTTGTCAGCAAAGAGTAATTTTCATTCTTGATATGATTATGCTCAGAAAGTTGTTATTGAAGTAATCCTAATTTATTTATTACATATATCCTTGTGTAATATAGCCAACCACCGTCTAAAAAATAATAATAAAAAATTAGGGAACATAATAAAGAGATCGAAAGAGTATATAATATTAATATATTCTTAATTTGGAATAACAAAAAGAATACTTTTTCTCGTTCTTTTATTTAATGATTTAAAAAAAAAACAATAGAAGGGTAATTAGGTTCTTCAATATGAATACTTGATATCGGAATCATTAAAACAAAGAAACTAACGTCTTCATGAAGAAATAGAATATTGGGATGCATTTACACCACAGAAAATGCCGACTCAATAACCACTTTGCAAAAAAGAAAAAAATATGCCGTCAACGTTATAAAAACTATTTGAATATTTAAAAAAAGTATGATGTTCGAAAATTATATTTTTTATAATTAATGTCCGACGATACCACTATTTTTCATTTATTTTAACTTTACTTGTTATATTCTTTATGCAATTATATGTATAGATTTTTATTTTTTAATAACCTGCTAACATGTATGAATAAGGGTATCTTATATATATATAAAAGCTAAGAATCATAAACAATATTATAAAATGTACTAACAATCTATTAAAAAAATAAAACCTCATGCAATAAGGAAAATGTGCAATTATATGTAGTTGTGCCTTGTATATAGATGGGTATATAATAAGACATATGTATCAAAGAGAAAAAAAAGGACATACACAAAAATACAAAGTCACATTTTTGTATTTTATTAAATTACGGCATATGAAGGAAGAGATGACCAAGTTTAATTAAAAATTACAAAAAATGTTTTTAGACTTACAATGTGTGTTTTACTTTATGAAAAAGAGCATATATAATAAAAGAAGCGTGTATGACTATTATTTTATTGAAGTAGAAATCACAAAATTTAAAAAAAAATTATATAACCAATAGATCTTATTGAAAGATTAAAATTAAACTTGTATGAACGTTTTAATTTACAAAAAAATCATATGGTACAATAATATATATGATTTTTTGTATGTAACGTAGTGAGTAGAAGTTCAAATTCTCTCAACTTTATTATATCTAACACTTAGATTTTTAACTTTTTCATTTTAACTAGGCTAAATCTCCTTCGTAGAGAGATAACCTTGCAATATGGTTTTGAGAGTCTTTTTTAGGGTTTCATTGTTTTTTTGGGTTTTGAGAGTCGTTTTTAGGGTTTCATTGTTTTTTGGGGTTTTGAGAGTAATTTTTGGTAAACCACTGTTAAATATGGAGGCTTATTTGCTTTAGGTATAGCTAGCTTTAGAAACTCATTATTGACCACGTACCATACAGTGATTGTGATCACAGATGTTCTCCTTGTGAAGCTTTTTTGGATACTTTGATATATATTTTAAGATTTATCTTACTAACTGATATATATCTTTAGAGTTTGATGATGAATGAGACTTGTTTATATATATAAAAAAATCTCATTTATATAGAATGGTAAATAGCATCTATATATGTTTTAATTTTCACAATTTTTTTACAATTATATTTTAATTAAAGTATACCATAAATGCAAAAAATGTTAATAACATAAACAATTAAAAACAAAAATATGAAAATAAATAAATAAATGAAAATCAACATATTTTGAGAAAGATAAACTCTATTAATAATCTTCTTATTCATATATATTTTTGCTAGTGACGTTGTTCTTAGTAATATTATAACACATCTATTAATTTGTTATGGCGAGATTTTTGCTCTCCATGAGATGACCTTAATAGAGTAGGAATATTATTATAAGATCATGAACATAAAAATACGAATAAGATAATCAACGTATGGAAAGATATATCATATTAACGATGATGTAAACACTAATTAATTTATAAAAATTAAATCTTAAATCTTAATAACTGAAACTTATAATCGAACAAAATATCCATAAAATTTATAAAAATATTTTTGATAGTAAAGTATTCTTCGTAAAACGAACATTGATAATCCTAATAGATTTTAATAATAATATGTTCCTAAGTTATGGGATCAATTTTCTAACTTTTGTAGATATGAAAGGTTGCAATCATATAGGAAAAAAATAATACTAAAGTTATGTTTCATTTATACTAACAAAGATGATAATGAAAATAATTTAAGATATTATTAAGTTTTATTTTATTGTTAATCAAGAATGTGATTTAAATTGTTCCAACAATAATAAGAATACTCATTATTTCCACCATCTTTAAGAATTTGAAAAAATATTTTCACATATTTGTATAATAATTTATTATTTTATCTCATTTAAAAATATAAAAAAATCTTATTTTAATTTTTGATTCATTTATAATTTTATAAATTTTATTTTAATTTTTATCATTATCTTGATTCTATTACTTAAACATTGTTATAGTAATATTAATTTTATTAAATTTTATCCCTATTATCGTTCTAATTTCCATTACGTTTCAATTGTACGAATCGAACTTGAGCTAAGCATGTACAAATTGGAAGCAACTTTGGTGCTATAACTTCTAATTAAGCCAAGCATAGACAGCTTCTCTAAAGGAAATAATTCAAATTCATGAACCCTTAAATGGACTGAAGTTTTGAACTTGAAAGAATAATAGTAGCTCGCTTGACTCTATTTTAAATAAGTAATAATAAAATAAGATAAAATAAAAGGAAATGACATTGGAATGGGTTAGTGTTTGGCTAATTGAATGAAAACGATAACTGAAATTGTTTTCCCTGTGCTAATATTCAAACAGCAGTAAAACTAACTCCAGAATACTAACTAGCATTTTTATTTTTCTTCTTCCATCGTTTAAATGTCATCACTTGGATAAGAAGAATGATGAGACACATCATATGTAGCATGAAGACCAACCAATAAATAATAGACGATCATGAATGCACTGCAGATGATGAATCTCAAGAAGGCAACATATCCCAAAGACCCAATGAGAAAAACATTCATCCCAATTGACAGTGATGGCAACCATGGAACTAAAGGAACCCCCCAAACCTTTGGAACACGCTGTCTTGGAATCAATACCATCCCAATATTTCCAAAAACCCAAAACGAACCAACCACTAAATATGAAATCCAACCTTCCATATTCAAACTCCAGAGGATAGTTATTCCAATACAAGAACCAATCATCACAATTAAACACGCTAGAAACTTAAACAGATCAACTTTTCTTGTCGTTTCCCTAACATAATAGCGTCGGACGAGTAACGCTACACCCATAAGCATGAAAATTGCCAGTGTACTAAAGGAGAAAACACTTGACAACACATCCAAACTAGAAAAGAAGGCTACAATTGCACTAGTTATGGTTACCAATAGTGTAGCATAAATTGGGGTTTTAGTTTTTGGATGAACTAGAGCAAACCAAGGCGGAATCATATGAGATCTTGCAATCTGAGTAGTATAACGAGCTTGACCCAATGATCCAACTAACAAACTTGTGGTCATTCCCTTTAGAGCACATATATTTACAAGATATTTAGCCCAATTCATGCCAATTTGTCCAAAAGCAACAGAATAGGGAGCATCTCTATCTATTTCAGTAAATTTCAACATCATAGTCAATGCCAAAGCCATTAAGCAATATACCACAGTAATCATAGTCATTGACCCAACTAAACCAACTGGTATGTCTCTTGATGGTCGCTTTGTTTCCTCAGCCATAGTGGCCACCATGTCGAAACCTGTATAAGACCAATACACAACAGCTGCTGCCCTGAAAACCCCTTTTGCTCCATATGGAAAAAATGGAGCCAAGTTTGAAACCTTTCCATGAACAAACCCCATAACTATTATGAACACAATAATCAAAGCACTAATTATAGAACTAAACCAATTTAAAGCAGATGTCCTTCGAGTTCCACTCATCGCTATGCCATTAGCAATCAGAAGCACTAAAACTGCTATTGGGTCCAAAAGATTAAAACCTTCGGCAAAAGAGCTTACCCGGAATCGAAGAAAATCTGGGTCATTTTTTATTAAGCTAGCAAAGTATGAAGACCAAGATCGACCCAATCCAGCTGCACCAACAATGGCTTCTAAGAGAATATTCCCAGCTGCTATAAAAGCAACAAAGTCACCCAATTCCACACGGAGGTACGAGAATGAACCGCCGGCGACAGGGATTTCAACGGCGAATTCAGTGTAGCAAAAAACAGAGAGAAAAGCAGAGAGGCCTGAAATGGCGTAAGAGAGAACAATGGCTGGACCAGCATGGTCACGGGCTTCTAAACCAGTAATGCTGAAAATACCAGAGCCAACAACCGAACCAAAACTGAGCCAAATCAAGTCCCACCATGTGAGGCATCGATTCATCTCATTCTCGCTTTGTTTGCGAAGCTCGAAGAGTTCTTGGTTATCTGTTGAGCGGTCAAAAAAACGATCTTTTAGGCGATTGCATGTTTGGGAAAGTGCCATCCTATATGAAGAACAATTCTCGAAAGAAGGCTCTGGGTAAAAGTCTTGTTTGCTCCATCTCCAGTAGCTTCTGGGTACTGTTGGTTTGGATTCTGGTCGTGGAGGATCTTCCTTTGTCCTTATTTCCATGGCGGCTCACTAGAAGATTCAGAAAATATGGAAGATGAAAAAGTGGAAATTTGGAATATAAAAGGAGTTTAAAGGAGTTTTAGTGTGATTCAAACTTCAGAGGATTTTTATTAGGAAAAAACAAAAAGAATTTTTACGGATTTTTTTGATTAATTATTCTTTTGGGATTAAATGCACTACTTATACTATTTATCTAATTTATTATTATTCGATTTATTTCTCCAATTATTGATATAATGTACAACTTAAACCATAACTTTAATCTTGTCTCTTTCGATGCATCTTCTCTGTTTCTTTTCTCCCTTTCCTTCTAACATGCTTCTCAATTCACTGGTTTGTTTTGGTTTGGTTTGGTTTGAAAAATAATAAGAATGATAGTTTTAGGAACGAATAAATAAAATTATGATTATAATTTTTTTTATATAATCATAATAGATAAATTATGAGATAACAATAATTATATTATAATATAAAAATCATGATTAATCAAAATCGAATATATATTAATATTGTTATTTTATATACATATAATTACATAAAATATAATTTTAATAATAAAACACACGATATTTTATATAATTGAATTAAATTTTAGTTATTTTTAATTTATATTTTTTTTTATTTTATTTAAAAACATGTATTAAATAGTTAAAAAATAAAAATTAATGTTAATATTTTAAATAATATAGTTAAGTAAGAATTAAGTTAATATTTAATTTTTTAAAATTAAATATATTTTTAAATAAATGTTAAAAAAATAAAAAACATAATTAAATCGTAAAAAATTACTAACGGTTCATAACCGATAGTTATTAATCGAATGTACTCAAAATTAATGCATAATAATTATGGTTATTAACATAAATGTTATAATCCGTGCTCGTTCACAAATAGAGAGACCCCGTTAGAAAGAGTCTTCTACTAATTAATAATTAGTAAGAATTTTATTTTATAAATAATGTAATGTTATTGTTATAAAATTATTTTTGTTAAATATAATTTTATATAAGTAAATTCTAATATCTTCATATCTATATTTATTGGATATAAAGTTTTTTTATCAATTTAAGCGTCTATGTGTTCATACAACTTTCATGAACGTTAATATTTAACAAGTTTTCAATATTTCATTCAATCATTTTAATTAATATAAAGATTCAAGCAATCATGTTTGATGTTAAAGATCACTAATGATTAAGATAAAAAACTTTATACTTTAATTTTTTCTAGTAGAATTATTGTTCCCTTTGTATGTGTTCTACTTTTTAGCATTTTAATATACATTAATGAGTTTCACCAATATGTTGGTTATATTTTTTAAATCGAAATATTAATAAAATATCTTTGATTTTTTATAAAAATATAAAATAAAGACTTTAAAAAGACAAAACAATAACTACAAGTAAAAAAAAAGAAAACATTTTTATAAGATCATAAAAAAAATTAAAATTTATAATAATAAAAATTAAGGGTGAATAAAATTGTTTTTCCAATCCAAATCATATTTAATTTGAATGAATTTAAAGATTTTTAATTTGAATATGATTTGATAATATAATCGATATAAACAGTTCAAATTTTTTGGATTGAATAAGGTCATATTGATATTAAAATTTATTTATAAAGTATCATCATATATAAAACAATACACATAAATTTAAATTTTAAATTGATATTTTTATAACAAATATTATTATTTATAATAACAATTAAAAAAATTAAAAGAATAAGAAATATATATGTACAATTATCAAAATAATAATAAATATTTATAATTTTTAAGCTAAAATAATAATTTAATATAATTATAGTATATATAATATTTAAATATAATATATTATAAAATAAAATATATATTTATTTATAATTTCATAATAATTTTGTACGAATTTAATATAATATATTATAAAATCTTTTAATTTCGAAGAATATTTTTAAATTTTTTAATTTAAATAAATTTATTAAATTATTTATTTAAACTCAAATAATTTTAAATATTTAAAAGACATGGATGATCGACTAATTAACGAAATCTAATATTTCATCATGATTGATAGTAGTGATTTTTATTAGACATAATCGTGAAATATTTGAATTTTAAGTATACTTCAAACAAATCGGCTGTCAGTTATAGGATTAATATTTTTCTGTTTTGCTAAAAGTGTAGAATTCATATATATATATATTTCTTCTAAACCACTCACGCCTCACTGTGAAATTACTAATCTCTCTCTCCCCCTCTCTCTCTCTTATAACGTGAAATTGACCACTGGCAAATGGCAATGATACCGACGTGATCCTTCAAGAGCATTTATTTAAAAAAATAAAATTTAAATAAAAAATATATTAAATTATTAAAATAAAATATTTATAAATAAATTTTTTAAGCATTTTTCTTAAATTATTTATGTTCTCTGTTTAAATTTAAATTTTTAAATTAATAATAAGATAAATTTTTAACAAAGTTTAATCAACTTCAATTTTTTAACTTTTAAACTTAATGAAACTCAAAATAATAATAATAATATTAAACCAAGATTTGAATATGGGAAAAAACTTATAAAACATAACAAAACATATTTAACAACTCTATAAATTAAATTTATAGTAAAGAGATTACAGTATTACATTTAATAGAATAACTCTTAATCTATCTAAAAAATTCATATATAAAATGAATTTCATTTCCAATAAAAAAAATAAAGAAAAAACTAATATAATTTTTTACTAAAGGAGAAAATGGAAAATATCAAACATGATTTAAATGGTGTCCAAAACACTTTTATATAAAGTGAAAATTATTTCATAAGTCTATTTTCTAGCAAAAATTCCATCAAGAGCATTATTGTCCCAAATGGAAGACACGAAATTGGTTTGGTTATTTTTTTTTCCTAAAAATTTTGGTCCGATAATATCATAATATTTTGAAAAAAAAATATAAAGTTATGGGCGAAAATGAAATTAAAAGTAAAATAAATATGTAAAATTAAAGTTAAAATATAGTTATTGTACTAATTAAACATGATTAAATGAAATATATATTTAAATATTTAAAAATTTGGAGCTTTATGCTCAAATTATTTAAAAGAATAATTTTTTTTATAAATTATGCATACAATAATCTAAATTAATTAACACATAATAAGTGATTTCATTATTTTTATATATTATCTTACATGATAAACTATTTACATAGAATTAATAATTTATATATATATATCATTTAAGAGATTATTAAGATAAGTAGTTACAATATATTATCTTATATCTTATTTTTGGAGAAAAGAAAAAATAATTTTATATTAAATTTTAATAATTAATACATTATTAACTATTAAATAATATATTATAATCACCTGTTATATTTGATGAATATAACCCCACTCAAGATACGAAAACGAAAAGAAATGATGATTCTTTGATAAATAATGATTCTATGTTTATAATATAAAGTTTAATATTGACCGGTAACGTACAAAATTGGTGGATAAGCCCCTTATCTGCTTCCTTTATTCTTCATATCATTATACTTGAACTTAACCTTTCATGGACAACTTTTATGATTATTTATTTATTTATTTATTTATTTCACGAGTTAATTAGTTATCTAACTTTCAGTTTTGGCCTACCTTCCATTATCCTTAGTACGAAAGTTTATCAAAATTCCAACTCGATTTCTTGGTTCATTTTTCCTTTTCATATTTGAGATTTCTTTTTTCCTTTTTCATTGATGAAAAAAAAAATGATAAATGATAACTAGGTAATTTTTCATACACTATTTAATATAATCTTTACGTTATTTATTTAACATGTTTAATTTTTTTTATTTTTAATAGTCTTTTTTTTAAATTATATTAAAAATAACAAACCTAAAAATACAAAAATAATAAATAATAAGAGTAATCACATAAACAATAGACTATTTATTATTTTTAAAACATATAATAATATAATATTTTAGATTAATAAAATTTAAAATTAATATATTTAAAAAAAAACAAATAATCAATAATTATTAAAAAACAAAATAATTCATAAAGATTATAGCTAGAAATAATTAATAAATTTTATTTAATATCTTCGTTCACACGTTCATTTAAGTTATAAGATTATTTTAAATATATTTAATATTAAATTTTATTAAATTAAATCACATCCAACTATATTTTTGATATTATAAATATTAAAATATTATTTAATTTAATTTTTCCATTATTTTTAATTGACCAACACCTTGACTTGCGTACTTCCACACAACAGTGAGCAAACTTAAACTTGAACTCAGGATCCATCTAACGGTGCCTAACATATCTCACTTCCCTCGTCCTTCCCGAAAAGTACCAAAGTGGGATCCACTAATGGAAGTACTAATACTAAGTTGCTCAAATGGGTCGCCACGTGTATTTCTTGATGAGGACATACCGTATTTGTGAGTGTGAGCATATACAGAGGAAACTTTCTGTAGAAAGGTGGAGGTGAGTACTTAAGTTAATAGTGTGAAGCGAAACGAGCTACTTGTGCTGAGCGAAGAGTGTTGGTGGGGAAGTTTGTAGCTTACCTTCCCAGGGAAAAAAAGAAGAATCTTTTTAGCAAGGAGACTAAGAAGAGACTCAAAGTGCTGTTTGTTAGATTTCTTCCTTTTTCCGTAGGTAAGTGTTGAGCTATTTCATTTCTGTTATTTTTGATTTCGCCATTGTGTTTTTGAAATCTCAGATTTAAATTTCTTTTGGGCTCATTCAACTGAAATGGGACTACCATTTTGTTCCTTCTGATTTTGTAAGTGTTTTTGTCCTTGTTCAATTGATTTTATTGGAGAGAATCCGTGAATGCCTTTTAATTTTAAGCAAAATGCTGATTTCTTAAGATTAATTTGTTGGGCACTATGTCAGAGTACTTGAAAACTGGATTTTTTTTTCTCAACTGGGTTATTCTTAGATTTTTCATTTCCACACGTGGGTATGTTCATGTGGGAGAGATTGTTCCCTAATTTATTTTACTTTGTAGTCGTCAGAATACTTGAAAAACTTATTTTTCTCAATTGGGTTTGTCTTAGATTTATCATTTTCACAAAGGGTATGTTACTATTCCTTAATTTCTTATACTGTGTTATCGTCACTATATCTAGTATATTGTCTATCTGGTTTAACAAAAAGTTTCAAAATGAGCTACTTAATTTAGTGAAGAAAAAAGTCCTACAGCCTTTTTTTTTTGTTGCCTTATCTGGAGCTAGCAATGTCAAAATCATGAATGCAAACATGTGATTTGATGTTAACTAAAGAAGAATTTAAGTTGCGTTAGGATATGAAAAGTGTGTAGCTATATGGGAAGTATGGATGAATTAGAACCAAACAATGCAAACATGTGATTTGATGTTAACTAAAGAAGAATTTAAGTTGCGTTAGGATATGAAAAGTGTGTAGCTATATGGGAAGTATGGATGAATTAGATTCAAACGTGTGTTTGGTTTTTTGGATTTGTTAGTTTAAGGGCTATAAATCAACTTATTGCATCGATGAAGTGAAAATAGCTAAGTAAGAGATGGGGCATGATACTATGGCCGCTATCCATACCTAGTACCTTTGATGCTTCTTTTTTTGTTGTTGCTCTGATACTGCAATTAGTGTTTGATATGGCTAGAGGTATGCAGGTGATTGGACTCTTTGTGAATATAAATTAAACTTCATATCAGGCTTTGTTACTCCTGTATATGCTTTTCAAGGTGTTTCTCATGTGTCTATGAATTCATTTGTCAGCTAAGAAAAATGTAATGCCTCTGATCTGGACTGTCTTCTATTGGTGCAAAGTCACTATGCTAGTTTGTTTTTCCATGCATGATTCCATTTTGCAGAACTTCTTTTGTCAGGTGGAATGTCCTAAAGTCTCATTGCTGTGTAAATCTGCATTCAGACTATTGAAAAACATGTTACAGTGCTTCAGTATGTTTGTGGCTAGTCTACTAGTAAGACTTGAACAACATGTGTGAGGGTGTGGGAGGTTTTTTGAGTGCCTAGTCTACTACTAAGATTTGAACGAAGTTATATTTCTTAAACCCCTCTAAGCCATCTACTACATAATGAAAACAGCCAAGTTGTTTTTCATCCTTTGAAGAAGATCAATCCCATAATAATTGTTTGTGGGACAGTATGATTCATCTCACATTCATGTTGTTACAGATGATGTTAGCATATTTAAGTGTATGCAACTTTGACAGATCACCCCTACGTTGCTATTTTGATGGGAGATAGGACATGAGTATGCTGGTAAGGACATGCTTCAGCCAAGGGAATCTGATATACCTGTCCTGTTTCTGGTTTTGGTTGTGCTTCCTTTGCTTGCTTACGTACTACTTGGGAAGTGGAGTGAGGCTGCTAAGAAAAGAAAGGGAATAAGTCTGCTTGCCCAACTAGCTGCTGAAGAAGGTTTTAAAGCAAAAGCAATGGCTGTTCCTGATGTGTTTCCTCTTGTGTCTTCTCCAAAGAGTGGTCTTCGAGTGTGTGCCAGGTGCTTTAATCCAGCTACAACTCGCTGCTCTAGATGCAAGTCTGTTAAATACTGGTATGCCCTTTTCCTTATCCAAAGATCAAGCAATCTCAATAACAAGTGTCTCCAATTTATGATAGGTAGAGATGTAAAATGAGTTATCTAATCTCATCTCATGTCTCATTTAGTGTTTCTAACGTGTTTATGGTATAATATTGTCTCATTTCATTTAAATACCATCTTATTCCATTTAGATTGTAGCCTTAATGAATCTAACTTAAAATATATGATGTATTATTTTTCTTATTAAACTTACATTATAAATAGTCATGTATTATATTTTTTATTATTTTTATATTCTTATTTGTCTCATTTAGGTCCATTAGAAACAAATAAGATATATCAATTAATATCGTCTCATTATCATCTCTTCTCATTAAAAATTAAGTGAGACAAGATGAGTAGGTTTTGAAAATAATGGATTGTACCATAAATCTCATTAACATCTCATCTCAATTTATACTTTTAATGATGGGTTATTTGGAGTCTTTCAAACTAGCCTATAACTTCTCTTAAAAGTTTTTGCATTAATGATCGCTTATACTACACTTTAGGTATTTTAAAAAATTGACATTTGGAAATGCCAATAATGATTGTATGTTAGTACTAGTCACCCTAGTAGTAACATTTATTAAAAAAAATGCTCATTTAGTTGAAAGTTGTGTTAGTTTTGTAGTGAATGTTTTTGACCCTCGTGACTCCCCTCGCCCCCCCTCTCCCTCCTCTACAAATTTTGGAAATGTATTTCACACATTTCACACTCAAATAGTCATATGATCTAGAGATAAAAAATGATCATAGATTCCATGTTTCTTAAGTTTTATATTTGATAATTTTTTTCCCAGTTCTGGGAAGTGTCAAATAGTTCACTGGAGGGAAGTTCACAAGCAAGAGTGCGGACAATGGGAAACCGTGAGTTCCTGCTCATCTTCTGAGGCTGCCTATGTCGGAGGATCCATTCATGAGTGCCTTTCCTATAGTGATGGCATAAGTTCGCCATATTTTAGAGGGAAGGTTGAGCAAAATATGGTGGAACCAGCACCTTCAAATGATATGACATATTCTTCTGAGCGGATTGGTTTCCCTGGTACAGTTGACTCTTCTGTAACTGATACCTCTGAAGTTTCCTGGCTTGAGAGTAGAACAGCAGACAAGCGGGCTTCTCGAAAATCCAACAGAGAAGCACTAAGAAGAAAGGGTGGAGATGCATCCAACTTTTCTGAAGAAGCCCGTGGAAGTTCGGTTATGTATTCAGACCCTTCAAGTACAATTTCCTCCAATGAGAGTCTCTTGGGACACAAGGTTTGCCATTGAATTTTCCATATTATCAACATTTTGATTTTCATCTTTTACAAAATGACTATTATTACTGAACTAATGCTGCAGTCAAGAGGTGGCAATCCTTCTGCCTTAGAAGAAGTAACTCTAGAGAGGCATAATGTCAATATTTCTGGTGGATACATGGATGGACAAACTACACCAAGTACACCATTGCACGAGAATTTAAGGTATCAAAGGCAACATGGGAATGCATTAGAACAGAGAAGCTGCAATGGATTGTCATGCTCATCCCATTCATCAAAGAGTTCAACTGGCGGGCAAGAAAATGGGACGGGCTTCATTCCAAATGGTGGAAACTTACTGACAGGGGAAAGTATTTCCATTGATGGAACTTTGGAGCCAAATTTTTCTGAGCTGACAGCTCTTAAAGGTGGTGCAAAAGCTAAACGAGCACCATATTCTCTTCCAACCAAGATTTCTAAATTACCAAATTCAATAATGAAAGACAACAGGGAGGCTCATTGCTCGGAAATAGAGAAGGGGCAAGTTTCTGAAGAATCAAGTCAGTCATTTTGAAATTCGACTTTTTTTTTATATACTTTTCCTTTTAGAGTTGCTCTAACTCTCTCATGATGCAGAAGTCCCAAGAATCAGAGATTCTTCTATAGAGGCAAGCAATGATGTTGCAAACATAAGAATGATGAAAATGATGGGTCTGAGGAAGCCATCAAAACTTACCAGGCCGGATGTGCAAGAAGTCAATGGTGGTAGACACAAAATTAAGGTTAACTTGCTTCCTTGTTCAATATCTCCCTGTTTGATTTCAGTTGTACTATCCCTGAATCTTATTTTTGATCTGTGCAGACTAAATTGAAATACTTTTGATAATTCGCTTGAATATTTTCAGATGCTTTTTCCTTACGAAGATTTTGTGGAGTTCTTCTTGTGTGACATGTTGGAGTTATCACCCCGGGGCCTTTTGAATTGTGGGAACAGGTGCAATAAATGACTAATGTTTTACTTATGAAAACAAGAAATGTAAAGAAATAAAAATTTACTAATTGAATACACAGTCAAATACTGATATTTGCAATTATATTCCAATTTACTGTAAATTAATAATCTATATGGCTATAGTTGAATTTATAAGTGGTGTTTTCTTTATTCTTAGTAGAAATTGTAGCGTGTAAGGCTTGATAGAACAGAAAAGAAAAGAGCAGGGGATGGATAAGAGAGATCATGCATTTGTTTGTTGTAGAAATTGTAATTGAATGATCTCACCCGTTTATAATTTGGAAGCTTACACTAATATCATATTTCCTTTAGATTCTGAAAGTGTTTGTCCTGTGTCTTATTTGGAGCTGTAGCATAACAATTGGCTATATTTGCTTTATTGGAGTTGCGTTTTCTATTTTCCTTGCATGTCTGTCTGATTTTTTATTTTTCTTTTTGCAGTTGCTATGCCAATGCTGTCTTACAATGTATAACCTGCACCAAGCCTCTTACAATTTATTTGCTTCATAGATCACATTCAAGATCCTGTAATTACTCTTTCTCATTTGTTGTGGCAGACAGTTGTAGACTATTTTTAAGTTTTGGTATTTGCTGAAGTTCCCGTGCCTCTACATCTTATTATTTGTGTATTAGGTTGCGGCAAAGATTGGTGTCTAATGTGTGAATTTGAGAAACATGTAATGATGTTAAGAGAGATTGGGGGTCCTCTTTCTCCAAGCAGAATTCTATCACATGTGCGGAGCATCAATTGTAATATTGGTGATGGAAGCCAGGAAGATGCACACGAATTTTTAAGGTTTGTTAAGATTTTATGGCTGATCTTGTCATGAAGGTTATTACTTTATGGAGATCCTGGTTATAGAGCATTTTTTACTGTTTCCTCCTATATCAGATCGGCAAAATTTTGCAATTTTTAGAACACCAACTTATATCAAAATCTAAATTTCATTTCAAAGCATAGATGGCTAAGGAGGGACCACAATTCCTCGAATATGGGCAGCCATCTCTTGAGAACTTGTTTTCACTTTTGATGCTTTTTATTTCTTTAGGCTTTTGGTTGCATCCATGCAATCAATATGCTTAGAGGGACTGGGAGGAGAAAACAAGGTAGACCCAAGATTGCAGGAAACAACATTTATACAACACACTTTTGCTGGAAATCTCAGGTCAAAGGTGCTGAATTCTTATTTCTATATCGGTCATGACCCATCTTTATTTAATATTTGTTTGAATTTCCCTTTATTTTTCTGTTCTTGTCATGTTAATCATTAGTGTACTGTTTCATTCTTTTTTTGAACCAGGTCAAGTGTTTGAGATGTCATCATGAGTCAGAGAGATATGAAAACATCATGGATCTTACACTAGAGATATTTGGTTGGGTTGAGTCTCTTGAAGATGCTCTGACTCAATTTACCACCCCAGAAGATCTCAATGGAGAAAACATGTACAGATGTGGAAGGTTTGATTTTTGATCTCAATGTGGCTCGAGTATTAGGCCAACCAAGGAACAAATCTAAGTATTATATCACCATTTTAATAACTTAATGGGTTTCATTCTGTCTTTTGATAAAAAGGTGTGCAGCATATGTTCCAGCCAGAAAGCAGTTAAGCATTCACGAAGCCCCTAATATTTTGACAATTGTATTGAAGAGGTTTCAGGTAGCACACTTGATATTGACAACAGTATCTATTTGGTTTAAGCTGTTTTTAGTCATTTAGAAAGGTGAACATACTTTGAAGCATAGTATTTTGGTTCGGCTATAGAACTTATCATAAAACTTCAATCCCATGCAGGACTAAAGGAAATAGAAAGAAATAAAAACAATCCTGTTAATGTAGCTGCACGTAACATAACACATGTATGCAACTTGTTTCAGGCCTTCTGCAATGCAAGTTGTATTTTTCATTTAATTCACGATATGGAGAACAAATAATTAGTGTTTTAGCAAAATAATAAGGAACTTGTTATTTATTTATTTTGCTTAAAGGAACCTAAATCAACTTGTTATAAATTGATATCTAGCTGATACTTTACTGTTGTTTTATTTATTATGTTTTTTATTTTATCAGAAAGGAAGATACGGGAAAATAAATAAGTGCATTGCTTTTCCTGACTTGCTGGATATGATTCCGTTCATGACTGGGATGGGTGACATTCCTCCGCTTTACATTCTATATGCTGTTGTGGTGCATCTGGATACACTTAATGCTTCCTTCTCAGGGCATTATGTTTCATATGTAAAAGATTTGCAGGGTAACTGGTTCAGGATAGATGATGCTGATGTAAGTTTATCCTTGCTATATCTTAGAAGCTTCAGGAATTTGCTAATTACTGTGGTTGGAGCTCCGTTTAATCTTCACTTTTTATTAATGGTCATTGAAACGGTTATATTGCAAATATTGACACACAACTGGATTTTATCTTTGTTTTTAACTTACAATTTTTTCTTTCCATCTTTGTCTTAATGTTGTGATTATATATGCTCTCTTCAAAAGATAGATTATGATGATTCTTTGTTAATAGGTCCAGCAGGTTCCACTGAGCCAGGTTATGTCTGAAGGAGCATACATGTTATTCTACATGAGGTAGACTTTTGTTGACTCTAAAAAATGTATCTTTCATAATTACTTAAATCCATTTTCCTTATTATGCTGCATATATCACACATGGTGGCACACTTTACCGTTTGAAACTTCCATAATTTAACCTGCAAGAGTAGTAAATAGGGAACCTTTTGATGACAGCAGTTCTCTCACGAATTGTGGCCTTCGATAGTTTGATTGATGTGTTCCAGAGTCCAATTTGTTCATCATAACTGCATACTAATTAGAGTAAACTAACAAATGTAGCATCGAACTTAAGACGATTGTACAAACCTACTACTTAAATTTGGGATGTGAGAAATTTCCCACTAAACTCTTACAAGTGTTACAAATCTACCACTGTCGTTATATGTTTCAATGTAGGTTTGTATCACTAATAAAGAGTTCATTGGTAGATTTATAACTTTTATAAGAATTTGATGGTAGATTTATCACATCCTAAAGTTAAGTGATAGATTTATAAAAACGTTTTAAATTCAGTGGTATATTTATTAATTTACTCTACTAATAACTAATTATATGCTAATACTTTGTGCCCACCGTCTTCTGTATTCTACTTTTGCGGTTTTGCCACCATTATTGTTACTGGGGATTTTAATTTATTTTTTCCTTAGGTCTTCTCCTCGCCCGCATAGAGCACTCTCTGTTAGAGGAACGCAGCATGAAGTTCCCAATTCGACAAGCTATTGCACGCCAAGAGCTCAGAATCCTTCTAGGCCAGTACAAAAGAAATCTAGCAGGCAATTTGTTGGCCCAGAGACTGCAAATGGTTTTGTTAATTACACATCTTATGGCAACCTTAGGAGGGCAAAGAATAATGCTGTTTCAACAGGTGGAACTTATGCTGAGTGCATCAACATGGAGTTTTCCGATGCAACATCAAGCGATCGGTCCCTTTTCACAAGTTCAGATGAGGCCTCATTCACAACTGACAGTGCTAGGGATTCTTTCAGTACTGTAGATTATGCTGATGCATCCAATATAGACCCTATCTCATCAATATTCCACACTAAATATGTTCCAGAGTATTCCCAAAATTCTCTTCACGGCAGAAAAGTTTCAAATAGTAGGCCGCATTCTAGATTTGTGTGTCAGCTGGAGAGGGATCAGATATTGGACTCATATTTGTCAACAAAACCTTTGAAAAGCTATCAAAAGGGGACTTTTCACAACAGGTAAGTGGTTTTGCAACTGGAATTTCTTCAGATAATAACCACGGCATATTCGTAAGATATGGGAGTAACAAAATACATGGATTTGATCAAACATATGATCCTTGTAAACTCTAGCTTCCAATCAATTTAGTCATGTAGGAGCCATACCTCAATTTTGTTTTTACAACATTTTGTTGATTGAGGGCAATGATATTATATAGGAACAGGAAAGCAAATATTCTTGTTTGCTTATCGAAAGTTGCAAAAATTTGCTGGATTTTCCTCTTCAAAACATGGATTATTAAGCTGTGATTGCAATAGTCCGGTCTCAGAAATATATGGCTCAATCGTTTTTTTTCAATTTTTGGAATTTGAATCTCAGTGGTGTGAAAGATCTTAAAAGAAACTATTTTCGTCAACTCTGTTTTGTTGTTCTTTTTGGAGTTCATGTTACCCATATATTGAATATATTCAAAATTTCCGTACTCATTCGACAGGCAAACATACGATGTTTCAAATAGTACAAGATGGTATGATTCCATGTTTATTTACTGGTAACAAAAAGAGAGTTGGGCATAATATGTCTAACAACGTCTCTTTCCCTATCTAATAAGTTCAGAGCTCATACCTTAAACTCTAGAAAAAGACATCTTATTATATGCTTTTAAGAGCCAGATGGTGGTCTTCAATATCAAATGGCATCCATATTTCATTCACTCTATTGCCAAACTCAAAAGGGGAATTGTACTGCGCAACTGTGTAAATAGAAGTTTGATCAACTCCACGGCTGTTTTCAATTGCAGCAGACCAAACTGTACCTTCAATGCTAGCCTGCAAAGCTGCAGCTTCCTCACCAACATTGTAGTCAGTCACAAAACCACTGAATTGTCTCACAGCAACGTAACTAGTTTTCCAGCTTTGAACATGGAGGCCCTCAGCTGGAGGTGGGTTGGCTTGGTTCTCCTTGGGCACATAAAAGCTAACAACAAATGAGGATTCACAAAAGGGTCCATCGCTTGGGTAGACTTGAGTAATAACTGGTGCCGTCATCTCTATTTTCTCTTCATATTTGTTCTTCCCCTGAATGTACTCAAATAGCCTGTAGAGATGTAGAAACAAATAAACTAAACTATGCCCGAACTATATATCTTACTTGATAGAGAATTAGTCCTTACAAACATTTTCTGAAACCAGTAAGACTATGCTTTCAAGGGTATATATAATAAAAAAAAGTGAGATTTTTTTACTAAGTATTATTAAATTTTATAATATTATCAAAGTAAATAAAATTTGCTGATTAACGTTTTGTAAAGTTTAATGGTATCGAAATAAAATGAACTGATAATATTTTTACAATAATTACGTATTTTAATGATATGAAGATAATAAATAAAATTGATATTACTTTTGTAACAATGATTATGATGGTAAAAAAAAATCTATTGAATCTAAAAAAGAGAAAAATAGAAAAATGTAAAATATAAACACAACGACAATAAATTAGTGAGTGCAAGGGAACCACTTACAGTAAAAAACCAGTTCTGGTGGCAGAAACGAGAGAAATATCAGAAATGGGAGAGGTAGAGACCCACATGGTTGAATTGAATCTACGAATTTCATAGCCATCTCCAACATGAATTATGTCAAAGCTAGGGCACTCTATCCTGTCACAAGTAGGTGGCAATACTGCCAAGCTCTTCTTCGTCTCTGGCCAAAGACCCAAGTTCAGATTTGAGAGAAGACTCAACACTAGTGATAGCTTAAACATGCTAGGAGCAGCCATTGTTGATGCACTATTTCACTGGTTTGAGGAACTAATCGCAATGTTTTATTGTACAGAAGACAAGGAAGGCTTTGTACAAAGGATCAATCTTAAATGTATGGTCCACATTTTAACACCTGCTGGTTATATAATATATTAAACATGGAAAAAACTTTAATAAAAGAAAAAAATAAGGAAAAAATTAGAACTTGCCGCTGTCCAATGAAATTTACGGGCATTTGCCTAGAAGGATTATATGGATGAAATCTTATCTTATAATTTGTAAGTATTATTTATTTATAATTTATAATTATTATAAAGATTGAAGTTAATATTTTTATTAAAAATTATCATCATAATCCTATAAAAAAAATGTCTCAATGTAACTGATGAAGTATATTATAAGTATTAATATTTTTTTTATATAATATAATATAATTTTAGTTTTATTTATTTTTAAATTATATGTAGTTTAAAAAATAATTGATTTATATATTAAAAAAAATTAATCAGAGAACTAAGAAAAATAAAAAATTTCATAATATGAGAATAAATTTAAATTTTAAAAATTTTCTACCAGTGAAAATATTTATAAATTTTCTTTTAGTAAAAGTTTAAAAAGAGAAAATTAAAAGAATTATACTTAATTGTTAAATATATTATCGTTATAATAATTATTTATTATTATATGATTAAAAGATAAAATCAAAAGTATCGTAAAGAAAGGTTAAATTTGAATTAATTTTAAAATTATTTAGTTAAAAATTAATTGATTATATATATTAATAATTATTTTTTTATTGAAAGAAAAAAAAAGAAAAAATTTATTCTATGCAAAAGAGTTGATAACTTACTATTAAAAAAAATATAAAGATTCATGAATATTATAATAATTATCGAATTAAAAGAAAAATAATTTAATAATAAATATACGATAAATTATAACTATATTTTTGAGAGTCTTCTATTAAGGTTTCTCGACATGGTTTTCACACTTTTTTCTCATCTCGTCTTTACCCTTACTTTCTACCGTCTCCTTTTCCTTCCTTCTCTTCCTTCTCTTCAATCATCACCTTTCTTCTTTGCTTTTAGTTCCTCCATCGTCTCTTCTTCCTATTTTTGAGCCCTTTTTAAGATTGTGTATTTTGATAATAAGACTTTAATTGGCTTGTACTCGATTCGAGGTGGAGGAGGGAAGTTGTAGTTTGGTTTCATTATCAACATTGGTATTGTTTTGTTCGTTTTCCTCGGAGGTGCTTAGGGATTTTTTTTTGCCTCTGACATTGATCAGGGTGATTTTTTTATCATTCTGAATCTCTTAACAATATTTAAATTGACACATCTAATTATCAAAGTGATTAGTAATATGCAATATGTTTGGATGATTTTAAAAATTTATGTCACAAATCTTTAAGATGTATGATTGTTAATTATGGATTAACTTTTAACTCATTGTTGTATTTGAATAAATGGTTTAGAATCTTTCTTTGTAAACGTTGTTTACTCTTTTAATGAAATTATATTACTTTCTTATTCAAGTGCTAAATTATTATATTTAAAAAAAATTTATAGTTAATATCAACATATTTTATTATATAATATAATTAAATTATAATTTTATTTTAGATAATTTATTCTTTAAAATAAATTTTAACTTAGTATAAAAAATACTTAATTATATATATTTATTATTTTTTAGTATATGAATTAAAAGGAAAAGTAAAAGTCTCGTAAAATCAAATAATTGATTTTATGTAAATAAATTTAAAATTTATAAATTATTTTTTATTAAAAATTTCAAAAGGAAAAATCAAAATACTAGTGATCATTATAATAATTTTTATTATAATCTAATTAGAAAAACCAAAAAACTAATAAATATGTGTTAAAATTTAATTTTTTATAGTTTTAAAATAATTGATTATAAGTATTAATAATTATATTTAATGAAAAAACTAAAAAACTCTTAAAATATTTAATTTTTTATGCAATAATTGGTTATATTTGAAAATTGACAATTAAAAAATATTAAAGACCCATAAATATTATACTAATTTTTTATTATTAAGAAATTAAAATCTTTCTTGGAGTATACTTAAAAAAATGTGTGCGGTAAGTATTAATATATATTTTTTTATAAAATATAATCAATTTTTCATAATAAAAAAATAATTATTTATAACTACATAATTAAAAGAGTTAAAAACTAATTAATTATATGTATTGTTAATTATCTTTTACATAAAAATAAAATGAAACCAAAGTTTATTAATATATTTTTTCGTATAATATAATCTAAGTATAAATTAATTTTAAATAATTAATTTTTTAAATTATATTTAGTAAAAAATTAATTTGTTATATATATTATTAATTATATTTGAATAAAATAATTAAAAAGAAAATCAAAAGATTCGTCAACTATTTAATTTTTCATGAGATAAAATTTCTTTAAAAATAAATTAAAATACTCATAATTATTATAATTATTATTTATTATTATAAAAGTAAAATATAAAATCAAAAATCTTATAAATATATATTAAAATTATATTTTGTGTAAAAATAATTGATTATATTTAGTATAAAAATAATTAATTATATGTATTAATAATTATTTTTTAATAAAATAATTAAAATTAAAAAATTAAAAGACTTCCTAAATATATGATTCTTTGTAAAAGAATTATAATAATTATCTACTATTATTAAATTAAGAAATTTATTTTTTAAAATATATGTGTTAAATTAATATACTTAAAAAAAATTATAATCCATCAAAATATGATTAAAAAATTATAATCCATCAAAATATTAAACTCAATATAACAATTAGGTTGTGTTTACCGATTGGGAAAGTGAAATGAAATAACTCTATTTTCATGTTTACTTGACAAAAATGCATAGGAAAGAAAAAAAGGATAGTGAATGACTCCCAAATTCTCCTCTCATTCTCAAAATTTTCCAAATTTAATTCCTGGTTTGTTTCCTTTCCGGCTTATTTTTTTTTATTTTTATTTTGTATAAATTTTGAGATAATTTTATACCCTAAAAAAATATAAAATTCTATTAATATCATTTGAAACCAGAGTAGGGCAAACAATTGGCATATTTACCCACACTTTAATTTAGATTTGAAATTTATTTAACTAGGTTTTTATTATTTTATTTTTCATAAAATATGATAATGACTTAAATAAAATTTAATACAGTGAACACATTCTTAGGTGCACACCTACACACTGTTATCATTGTTGCACGTCACATGAACATACATTTTTTATATTTATCAATACAATAAGAATAATAAAAAAGAAAAAAAAGAAAACGATGAAGCAATATATGTTTTTTTTATACAAAATAAGATTTAAAATATTAATATAGAGATTTAAATTTTTCAGATATATCAAAGCTATTGTTTTCGTTCACAAAAAAATTTAGAAATGTAAATTATAGATTAATAAAATCATTAAAATTAAAAATATCCAAAAAAAATCAACTATTTATTTTCATACTATTTTTCTTATTCACTATATTATAAATATAAATGCATGTAATATTTATTTAAAAAATTATAAAAAATAACATCTCTGTAACTTTTAAGCTCAAACGTTCATTTTTATACTTAAATTATATAAAAAAAATTAATTTATTAATTTTATTGTAATTAATTACTCATGTATTACAATATCATTCAATTAACTAATTCATTCAATTTTTTTAAATACATAATACTAATCTAATTTCTCTCGTTTCAATAAAGATAGATTTATTTTAAAAATTTAGATGAATATTGAGATTAGATTTACGACAAAGAAAAATATAGCATTAGAGGAGGAAAATTTATTTTTTTAATTTTTTAATAAAATATTTGATTGAAATATATTATAATAATATAAATACTCAATTGTAATATAAATAATAAAAGTAATAAGTTAAATTTTTCACATAATATAAACATCAAAATGAATGTTTTCTTAATTTATAGTAACAAAAATAACACTTTTATTAATATTAAACGAGATTCAATTTAATGATGTTTAACATTTAACGGGTCTAAGATTTTTTTAATAATAAAAATATACGAAATAAACATAAATGATGTTATTTTTATGATTATAAATTGTAAGTGTTTTATTTTTATGATTACAAATTTTAGATATTTTATTTTTGTTATTAGAATAAAATACGGGGTTAAAATATTTATAATAATTATTTAAACTAATAATTAAAACTCACAAATGTGAAAGTATTTGTAATAAAAAACAGCTCAAAAATTAAGTGATGGTTTTGTAAATACATCTTATGAATTTAGAAAATAGAATCAATAAAAAAAAGTAGGAAAATAATTAATTAAATGATTATTAAATTTAAGCGATTTAAATTTGTAGGGTTTTTTTATTCCATTTTCATAATGTTTTTAGGAAGAGTGAATCATCTATTAATTTTTTTTATTAATATTTATTGAGTTTTAAATCTTAACATTTAGATGTTGCAAGTCATTTTACATTGATATTAATAATTCATGTTATTTTATATTATTAAAATAAAAATAAAAAAATGACAATTATTCCTCAATAATTTTAACAAAAATATCAATTAAAAATCAACTCCTATCTTTTTTTAAGAGATAAACAAGCTACTAAAATTGATTTGCATTAAAAATAAAATAATTCTCTACTCCGTAATTACGAAATTAAATTCGAATCTTATTCGTATAATATTTATTTTATTTAATAAAAAATAATTAATTAAAAAAACACTTAAATGTTTTTTTTAAAATACTTAAGTGTTAAAAAAAAGGAAAAAAATAAACAAGATAACGACAATAATTTATTTTTCCATTCATTCACTCCCCCTGATAGTAAACATACTCAAAAGTTGTGGAAATATTTTTTTATGTCCCAAGTTAATTGATATAGTATATAATTATTAATTAAAAATAATAAAATTAATTTTTTAAAACTTTTATTGATCTCTTAAGTTTTTTTTTTCTCCCACATTTTTTAGTAAAATGTTATTTTATAATACGATGACATGTATGAATAGGTTATAATACCATCGGCCTGATCTCTTAAGTTAGATTAGGAGGAAGAATGTAAAAAAAAAAAAAAAACCGAAAGTTTTTTGCCCCTTTTCCTTTCCGACTTGAGCCCTTGAATGGTTTCAATTTCAAGGGTTCTTTTCAAAATCAACCGACAAATAGCCAAAGGTCACCGGTAGGGAAACCGTAGCTCTGTGAAAAGGTAGAAATTTGAATTATTATTTTCATTTTAAGAACCTACTTTCTACATATACCTGATTTATGCGTGTCAAAAGCTAATATATATTGCCTGCAATATGTTTGATGAAATTTCTAAATACAACTTGAAAATTCAGCTGTACAGCTATGCAGGTTCTCTACTGCTATGAATCTTAAAGCACCCTGCTTCCCGTGGATGGAGTTCCCTGTGGCTATGAATTAAGTCAATTCTACTCCATTTATATACGCGCTTATCTTTCCTTTTTCTCTGTAATTTTTTCTTGGAAGTAAAAGTAAAAATTTCATATTTCATATATCATGTTTGTGTTATGTCTTTATCATTAATTGAAAGACTCCACCAATGTAGTCTTACCTAGAAACAATTATGGAAATCAGTTGCAGTTACAAGTTAAATTTACTTTCTTTTCGTTGAAATTTTGTTTTAAATTTAGCTTTTCCCTTGAATTTGTGTCATGCTGCTTAAGATATATTATTCATTTTGAGAACGATGAAGAAACAGTAATGGCATATCCTGTGCCTGTTGACTGCCCTGCCCGGCTAAGCTATTGTTGGTGGTCATGTGCGGCATATCCTGTACCTGATGACTGCCCGGCTAAGCTACTGTTGGTGGTCATGTGCCTGGAATTGATGCTTTCCTTACTCATCTGAGTTCCTTTATGATTCTGGTTTCCCAATTTTGAATTCAATCGTGGGTATATATATCTGCATATGGAAATTGCAAATAACTATGTTATCATTCCATCTTGAGGTGAATAAAGAAAAAATTATGAAATTTGTTTGTTTGTGATATTTATTATATTATATTTTTCAGATAAATGAATTACTTTACAAAGTAACACAAATATTTTATTTATATACGTTGGATATAAATAAATACATGTCATGTAACAAGTACAATACGTCTTAGTTAGAGATAACTCATAGATCAATTCTTCAAATAAGCATTGAGTTATTAGAGTATATATATGGGATAACTAATAGGTATTATCTTTAACTAATAGATAAGTGATAAATACATAGAAATAATCGCAATATTATAATAAATATATATAAATGGGTAAGAGATATGCATAAGTTAACTGTTAAACCCTCATATATATTTACACCATTCACCACATACGGACATCAATCACTTGAATCATAATTCTAAATACTTCTTCAATTTTCTTATAATCATATCTCCTTCATATTTACAGATATCCGTATTAATTTGAGTATCGAAAAGTTTTACACTTGGACTAAGGTCTTAATGAGTTTTGTCGGGTTGTAGAAGTAGAAATACACCCACCTTGATGTGGAAAATGAAAAAAAAGGGCATGAACGATAAATATACTTGTTAGTGTTTCGTTAATCTTCTAACCACAATGCTTTCAGGTTTGATATACTGGAATAGTAAAACAGAGACTATATATATATTTGTTTTATTTTGTCGGGTTGTAGAAGTAGAAATACACCCACCTTGATGTGGAAAATGAAAAAAAAAGGGCATGAACGATAAATATACTTGTTAGTGTTTCGTTAATCTTCTAACTACAATGCTTTCAGGTTTGATATACTGGAATAGTAAAACAGAGATAAATTCACCTTCGACTTTGACTGGTGATAAGTATCCTTGTCCCACATCGATTAGGAACAAGTCAGCAAAGTTGATTATAAGTTTGGACAATCTTTAACTCAATGAGATCTTATTAATTTAAATTAGTTCTGAGTTTTTAACAGTTAACATAGAACATTTATGACATTGTAAGAACCACAACTTGGTTTATAATTTGTGTGGTGAGGAGACTACTCGACTGGAAAAACTCGTTATTTTTATGGCAGGAAACCTTGAGTCGGCCCAATAAAAGCCCATTGTTTCAAGCCCATTAACTAGAAATTATGTATGTTAATCTTGCCTAAGTTATTGGAAAATTTGAGATTAGTTTGTAGTTAGTTTCGATCTAAATTCCAATCTTATTTAAATATTTTTTAAATTAAATTAAAAAAAGGAAATTCTGGATAGCAAAATGTACATAATTTAATAATAATATTTTAATATAAAAAATAAATATAGTGTGTTCTATAACTATGTAAATTATATACTCACGTCAAGTAGCGTAAGTGTCTCATTAATTAAATCATTTATATTATTTAATTTTTTAGATTAAATCATTATTGGATAAAATATATTATTTTAATATTTTTTAAAAAGTAATATTTTAATAAAAAGAGATATTAAGTCAATAAATGTAATTTAAAGAAAGTTCCAACAAATTTATAATTTAAAAATATAATTAATTAATTTAAAAAAATTAAAATTTTAATTTTTTTTAAATTAAAATAAAATTATATATTTACTAATAAAAAAGTATTTAAAAAAAGCAATCACATTCCTCCCTCCTCCTACTCCTGTCCCTCCACCTCTAGCTTCTCTTATTCTCCCTCTTTCTCCGTACTTTTCTCTATTTCTCTCCGTCTCTTCGGTCTTTCTTTCCTTCTCACCCATTATTTTTTTGTTTTTTTATTTAATTAATTATATTTTTAAATAACAAGAATAATGAAACTCATGACAAGATTAAAGTGTACAAGTGAAATAAATACGAGAATAAATTAAAAAAACATTAAAATAAGGTGGCTTAATCTTAATAGATTTATTTTTTAATAATATAAAATTAAATTACACAACTTATAATCTACAAAATTAAATAACACAAATAAATTCATCAAAATAACTTTATAATAACTGAATCAATTAATTATTATACTGCTTAATTATTTACTTTTCAGATCGTAAACTGTGATATAATTTTTGGCTGATTTGCCCTCCTCTTCTTTCTCTCAAGTCATCCAAACAAAATGCTCTGGGGCATGAAAGAGACCAATCATTTTAAAAGAAATGTTAAAAGGAAAATAAATTTTGGCACTCAAATTAATTCAATTTAATTGTATTACTTAACATTATTTTATAAATAGAATTTCATTTTAATTTTTATCCACGTTTTACACACATATATTACTTTTTTATTTAATGTAAAACACAAACATATTTTTTTCATATTTAAAAATACTTTGTATATATATATATATATATTTTTTTTTTATAATATAAAAAATATTTTTTAATATTGTTTAAAGATAAAATTATATGAATAACTTACGTGATATCGTGAAATGTAGCAAAAAAAATTTAACAATGAATAACTTATCTATTTTTAAATTTCTTTCGTCACCTAGCATAACATAATTGATATAATTACAAATATAAATATAAATCAAGAAATATCGTATCAGATAAAGTTGGGTTTCTTTCCAAGACAATTTTGAATCCTTTGGTAACTTCCAAGCAAAAGCTTGGAATTGATTTGTCTAAACATACAATACAGAGTTTAATTGAAATATAAGAATGTCATTCCTCCGTTTACCATAAAAATAAATAAATAATTCAACAAGAAATTTCGTATACACCCTTCATGATTAATGTCAACCATTATTAATTCCATTAATTTATCTTTAAACATAAACTCCGCAAGGAAAAAAAACAAAACAGTATTTAATAGAAAACTAACGAAACAACTTGGGAAATATATATGTGGCTATATATGAATAAATTCATCGTTGAAAAGAAGGTTTAGAGTAAAGAAAATGAAGGTGTATGCCATTGTGCTCATAGTATGTGGCTGTGTGTTTGCAGCTTTAATAATCCTTTGTTGTCTTCGCAAGGGATGGGGCCGCAAAAAGAAGCAAAGTAGACCTCCCACCTCAATGAGAAGTGTAGCAGTTCCTTCAGATAAACGAGCAAATTGTGTTGAAAGAGGTGGTGCAAGTAAAAGCAGTTGGAATACGAAAGATGGTAAAATGGTAATCTTGGCTGGTGCTGGAGCTGCTTTGGATACCGCAGTTGAAGTTGATAGCATAGTTGCTGGTGGTGGTGGTGATGGTGATGGAGGAGGAAGTGGAGGTTGCGGTGGTTGTGGAGGCTGCGGAGGCTGATTTCATCTTAAGAAAGCACTCCATGACCAGATAAAAATATATATTAAGAAATCATATACTTTCTTAAGAATAATTTGTTTACCATTTGGTTTAATAAACTTACATAGCTCTGGAGAATTGTAATGTGCCTGTACGTGTGAACTTCTCACGTGTTTATAGCTTCATATGGTTGTAAAAAATAATAAGTTGATCCAATGTTTGTGATTGTACGTGAGAGGCGTGAAAATCTTGTTACACCAAAGCACTAAAGTTATATGTAAAAGTTAAATGATTTTGCTGGCTTCTTATCCTTCCAATTTGAATATAATATATGGGTAGAAAATGATAACCGAAACTTATATATATATTTTTTTTGTGAGAAAATAAAATTTTATTAAATATTAAAATGTATAATTTAGATAAAAAATTATCGATCTAAATACATGAATAATTACAAATTTAAAATTTTTAAATATCGAAAAAATCTTGAGATTTTTTCTTTCATGTTATTATAAAATTATTAAATCGATTGTTTATGTTCTTCAATTGATATATTTATCGTTTTTCAGAAGAAATAAAATCTTGATATTATATTATAATTTTTATGATATTCGACACTACATATCTAGATAAAGATTTACGTTTAAAATAAAAAACTTTAAAAGTATAAACAAAGAAATAATATAAATATATATTTTTATTAAAAATAACTAATAAAAATAAAAAATATATATAAGTAAAACAAAATTACCGATAAGAGTTACCGTAGAAAAAGAATATTTTCAGATAAAAAGTAATTAACTGATTTCTTCTAAGCTGATCTCGACCATGTCGAGAAATTAAAACTCGTTTAGACAGCTCAAATATATCTATTAGACAGGGTAATGTTTTATTTGAAGAAATCAGTACTGCATGCCAGAGACAGTTTGACAATATAGTGGTGCTACTCCTGTAAATAGAAGTTAAAACTCGTTTCTTAATAAGGCTTTGTTGAATGAAATATTACTCCTGTAAATTCACTCAAACTTAATTTGTGTGGCTGTAATTCTACTTTATATATAAAATAGAGCGGCAAATGTCAATAATATTATATTCGAGACTCATCTCTATATTTCGTAAAATTATTAATCAAATTCTAGAATTTCTGTTGTACTTTTAAACTTATCGTTATAAATTTATACTTATTAGATTTAATTATATAATAAATAAATATACTTAAGATTTTATTTTATAGATATTTAATTAATTAAAGATTTAATTTATCATAATTTATTTACAAGAAGGAATTCTCAATACTAATAAAAAAAACCCAAACTTCTAAGGAAAAAAATGATATGAAAATAATTAAAGTGTCTTCAAACAAACAATATAGATGAGCATCCTTCCCATAGGTTTAGAAACTATTATTATGTGATACTCCACGGTACAAAGTGTAATTGAGAGGATAAATCACACCATTGTAGAAAAAGTGTAGTGCAAATTACAAGCATCAAAGCTATCAAAAGAAAAAGAATTATAGGAAATACTTGTTATCTCATTAATAAAACACCCTCTATTCCTTTGCATTTTGATATTTTTAAGAGGGTTTGAATGGTCAAAGATATTTTCAACTCTCATCTAAAAGTGTTTGGGTAAAAAGATTTTGTGCTCATGCTAAAGAAGCATAGATCGAAGCTAGATGACAAAACCATTAGGTGCATCTTTATCGACTATAGAGATGAAGAATTCGGCTAAAAATTTTGACATCCAGAAACAAAGAAGGTTGTAAGAAATAGCCAAACAATAGATCAATAATAAGTGAAACAACAATGAAATACACTTGTTGATCTTCCTTCTTTCTTTTCTCCCACACAATCTAATAATAAAGAAGAAATGCATGAGGTGAATGATCAAGTTATGTGGGAGAAACTTTACCAACACACGAAGATGAAGATGTTGGATGAGATTTATCAACATAAGAGGTTGATGATCAGGGGGAACAGACAAAAGAATTGAAGAATGATAGATGACATTTGAGAAGGTTAAATGGAGTCATGCAACCATCCAAACGATATGCACCTAATGAGTTATCCTAATCATTAAAAAGGAAAAGCCAAAAAGATTTCAAGAAGTAGAAACTCGTAAGGAAAAAAATGGATGAAAGCAATGGAGGAAAAGATAAACTCACTTTATAAGAACCAGACTTATGAGTTGGTAGAGCTTCCAAAAGGTGGAAAACCCCTAAGAAACAAGTAGATATACAAGCTGAAGAAGGATGGCACCACCAACCAAGTCAAATACAAAGCTCGCTTGGTTGTGAAAGGCTTTAGACAAAATAAAAACATTGATTTCGATGAAACATTCTCTCCAATTATGAAAATGTCCTCAATTAGAGTAATTTTTAGATTAACACCTAACTTAGATCTCGAGATTGAACAAATGGACTTAAAGTCTTCATTTTTTCATGGAGATCTAGAAGAAATCATTTACATGCAATAACCAAAAGGGATTGAAATCAAAAGAAAATAGCACTTAGTCTGCAAGTTAAAGAAGAATATGTATGGATTAAAGCAAGCCTCACGCTAATGGTACAAGAAGTTTGACTCATTCATGGTGAGTAATAAGTTTAGAAGAAAAAATGCAGACTTATGTGTCTATATTAAACATTTACCTTGTTGTGAGTTTGTTATTCTTCTACCATATGTGAATGATTTTTTAATGGTCATTCAAGACACTAAAGTGATCGATAAGTTAAAGAAGGAATTATCAAAACCCTTTGACATGAAAGACAGATCCATCCAAATAAATTTAGGATATGGAAATAATTCATAACAAGATATTTAAGAGACTATGGTTGTCACAAGAAAGATACATTGAACATAGCCTTGAACAATTCAACATGAAAGGAGAAAAACCAACTAGTTCTTCTCTTGGTGGTCAATTTAAACTCACCAAAAAATTATATTCATCTTCACTGGAAGAAAAGATGAAGATGGTGGTTATTCTATATTCTTGAGCTATTAGAAATCTTATGTATACTATAGTTTGTACTAGAGCAAATATTGCTCGTTAATAGTTGTGAGCAAATTTTTATCAAATCTTAAGAAAAAGCATTAGAAAGCAGTCGAGTAGATCTTTTGATATTTAAGGTTTACATCAAAGTTGTGCTTAAGATTTGAAAAAAAAACAAGGTAGAATATCCACATCTACATATCTATTTACTTTTGTATGAATTGTATAGTGGCAATTCAAATTGTAAATATGTATTGCATTATCCACAATAGAAGTGGAATATATTACGATCATAAAATTTGAATAAGAGATGTTATTGATGAAAGTTTTTCTTCAAGATTTGGGTTTAAAGTAAGATGAGTACGTGGTTTACTATGATACCAGAGTGCTATTGATTTAAGCAAGAATGACACATATTATTCTCGCACAAAAAATATTGATGTAAAATATCATTGGATACGTCAATCACTTGGAAAGAAATGGATTCAAGTGAAGAAAATTTACACAAATAATGTTGATGATATACTAACAAAATTTGTCTCTAATCAAAAACTTAAGCTATGTTTCAAGATAGTTAGAATGAGCTCAACCAATGTGTAATTCCTTCTCTAAAAAACATTCCACCTCATTAAATAATTAACTAAAGGTAATAAAAAGAAAAATATTACAACAAACTCACCCACAAGTACAAAACATTGTTACTAAATTTTCAAAAAAAAAATGAGGTATTGAAAAAATGACTCTAGAGAGAAAATAGTGTAAGTGTGAGATACATTTTGTAAGTATAATATTAATCATTATAATACCTCAAGTTTAGACATAAACTTGATAGAATTGTTATATCCACGTTTGATATAGTAAAAAAAAATTAAAGTTGTCTCATGGTTGTGTTGCCTTGAGTTTTCTAAGTTAAATATTTTTGTGACTTTTATTTTAATTTTTACACATTTATTATTTTTTATTCTTAATTTTATCTATACTTCGTTGCGTCACGTAAAAATGTGTTCGTTTTACTTGTAATTTCCTTCCATTATGCAAACGCCAAATTAAATTTGGTGTCATTTTTTGGCCCTAAATAGACAGCAACGCAAGAAGTTCAACTTCTTCCCCCATAGTTTATATCCTCTACTTTTCATTTCGCCTCCTTCATCTCTCATATTTTTACGCAGCAAACATGAAAAAAACTAGAGTTCCAATATACAACTATCAACAGATAGAAATCCTAGAATAAGGTTTTATGCATGCCCAGTGGTAAGCTAAATAATTTGATTTCTCTATTGAAATTTTAGTCTTCATTTTTTGAGATTATTTCGGAGACAATTTTTGAATTTTTTTTATTATCTATAAACAAATTTTATTTTTTTTTAATTCAGAAACGACAATGGAGAAGTAGAAGAGGTAAGAACAATGAGTGTAAATAATTTTTTTCTTCGATTTTTTAGATTACAAAAGGAAATGGATGTGGTATTCGATTAGGGTTATGCGTTGAGGGTAGGCGCTAGTGAATAGGTTCTCTGTCTTGATTACAGTGTTCAAGATTGAAGACTAAGAAAACAGATTTCTCTCTCTCTTTCTCTTTCTCTCTCTCTCTAAGTTAATTTGTAATTCCAATTTTAACCTTACCGAAATATTAATATTACAAGATCTTATTAAAATGTATTAAATATTACTAGAAATGTTAAGTATGATGTGACCGTTCAAGAAGAAATTTATGTTCCCCTTCGTTGATTGTGTTAGGAAGGTTACATGTAACCTTCTAAACCTTGTTCAAGAACTTTCACTTGAACTTCACTCACGTTGACCATATGTGCGAAGACTAAAGACTATAAAATAGCAAGCATAGGTATTACCTTACCTGCCCTGAAGAGACAGCGAATTGCGTTTGCATAACAGAGGAATATTAAACCATGGAACAGTATGTTGTAACCTTCATATTTTTTGGCTCTGTGTTTGCTGCATGCTTATTTTTGGTTTGTCTTTATGAAACTGCACAGAGAGGTAATAAAAGCAATCAAACAAGACCACCTCAAGCTCAAGAAGATCTTGAAAGAGGTCAAGGGACGTACAGAAGCAGCAACGGTAACTTGGTTATTTTGGTTGGAACTAGTACTGTGACAGTTGCCACATTCAGTGGTGGCAGTGGTGGATTTGGATGTGGAAGTGGTGATGGCTGTGCTGGTGATTGATTGTTATTCAGAGTCATACTTTTATGTAATTTTTCTATAATCATTTTTTAGTATTATCCTAAATCATTAAGATTGCAATGTATTTTTCATCTATCTACCAATGTTTTCACTTATAAATTGGACGTGGAGACATAATATAAAATTTTTTTTTTTTATGTAGTTTGAGTTTTTACGAAGACATATAAGATGAATGTATAATTGTATGTAATAACTTTTTTATAAGTGATTATGATCAGGTTATTGAAATAAGAGTTACAAAATAATCGATAAACCAATTTATTTGATAGAAGGAGAGACAAAATAAATAGAGTTTTATGTTTTATAGTTTTAATTAGATTGTTTTTTATTTTTAAAATACAAAAACCAATGTAAATGTATCAAGTTAATTAATGTTACAAATCATAACTTAATCACACATTTGTTTTTTAAGTTTATAAATTTATATTACACATATTATATATATTTATAATAATATAGTTTTAGTTAAAAATTTATGTAATTTGAAAATATAAAAATATACTATAATTAATAAAAAAAGTTAAATTATTTTTTATTTTCAATTATTTACTTATTTTCAAAAGTTATTCTCCACTTAAAAATTAATTCATAATTATAGTCTAAATATTTTTATAAATTTTTAATTAAATTTTTTATTAAATAATAAATCTTATTTATTAATTTACTGTTAACATAAAATAAAATTATTTAAATTTATTTAAAAATAAATAAATCTAAACCAAAAAACGTAACTATAAATAGATTAATTAAATATTTTCTGATTAATATTTTATAAATATTTTATTTTTTAATTTAACAATCAATATATAAAATCCAATTGAAATTTCCACGAGATACAAACTCTCTGTAGATGCTTGAGAAATACTTTTACTCTTTTATTAATCGACTGAAATATGTATTATATATCCCCCTTCTATTTTTATTTTTTTCCAAAATAGAGAAATTTCATTAAATGCATCAAATATTACACCAACGTTAAAAAAAATACAATCTAACTTCACATCGATTACATTGCTTTCCGTCTCTAAGGTATTGGTTATTTGTTTTATTCAAAAATAAAAACTACACTAATCTCAAATTTTATTATTTTAAAATACTACGTCATCAGTTACTAATAACAATGAATAATTTGTATGGTCTGAAATACCAAAGAAGCAAAGGGTTGCAAAACTTTCCATGGTACGATCATTTTCATCATCATCTGCACCATGCCTCCATTTCCTCAACAATATCCGACCAAAAACCGAAAAAGTATGATTCCACTAGAAAATTTAGGGAAAATGCGAGTCCAAGAAGATCAAAAGCCTCCCGAAGAATATAAAAGATGACGAAATCGATAAGGGCCCACCGGAGATGGAGAGAGGCAGTAGAAAGTGAACAGATGAAAGCAAAAGGTGGCGGATGTGGGAGTTGAATGGGTGGCAGATGTGGAGATGGATGAGTAGGAGACGAAGAAAAAACCCTAAGACTTCTAGAGACTGCTGTGGCTTTTTCCCCATAGTTTATTCCCTCTTCTATTGAAGCAATGAGAAAAACACTCACTTGAGTGCAATGTAGATTTTATTCATTTCATGTGATTCATTTATGACGCTCCTTGTCCGCTAGTTGTATAACATATTTAACGCTATTCTTTACATTTCGTAGTTTTTCCATTTCCCCCTTTTTTTTTCTTAGGCAGATTTCAATTGATACCTCTTCACAATAAAGACTCTCCAAAGAAAGTGAACAAGATAAAGACTCAACAAATCAAAGCCACAAAAAAAAAAAAAGGGGGGACGATAATGACTCTACAGATATGAACAATACATATATCATTTGAAAAGGGGAATCAGTCCTTATCTGTGACAATGAAGTTGCCTCATTTCTATCATTATTGTCCAAAGAGTTGCTCTAATATCCTCTATGTCTGCATGAGATTTGTCACCTGCAAAGAATGAGTGAACCTTATCCTTCATTATAATCCAACTGCAACCTGGACTCTTCCGTATCCCCTTTAATCTTTTGGTCATCCATACTTGGTTCCCATCCCTCTTTTTTCCTGAAATAAAACACAAATTAGACAAGACAACATAAGGAGTTGCATTATCAGGTTCAAGTTCAATGAGGTGTTCAGCAGCAAGATGTGCCAGATCAAGACGTAGATGAATTCTGCTTGCCCCAAGAAGAGCTCCCCATACCCCTGGATGAGGCTCAAATGGCATAGAATGGATCAATTCCATAGCTGTGTCCAAAAATCCTGCTCGGCCAAGGAGGTCAACCATGCAAGCATAGTGATCAGGTCCTGGTTCTATATTGTACAAAGATTTCATGAATTTAAAATGCTTCCACCCTTCTTCTACTAACCCAGCATGGGCACATGCTGAAAGAACACCTAAAAAGGTAACCGGATTTGGTTCGCAACCTTCATTCTCCATTTTGTAAAATAAGTTAAGTGCCTCCTTCGCAAACCCATTTTGGGCAAACCCAGTAATCATTGAGTTGTAGGAAATAGTATTAGGTGAACTAATATTCATGAAACTCTTGCAGGCATCAACCACATTCCCACACTTTGCATACACTGAGACTAGAGCATTCTGAATAGGCAAATCAAATTCCATGTCCATCTTTAGTGCAAAGGCATGGATCTGCTGTCCTTGGTTTAGAGTTGCCAAACCAGACGTGGCACTGAGCATACTGCTAAGCGTAAGAGGATTAACTCTAATTGATTTTCGAAGCATCTCAGTAAACCAGCAAAAAGCTTCTTCATATTCCTCATTAGTCACCAATCCTGAAATTACAGCAGTCCACAGAATACTATCCTTCTGGGGAGTAATCATGAACAGTTGGATTGCTCTCTCAATTAACCCTTTGCTAAAGAATCCTGATATTATGTTAGTCCAGGAGATTACATTCTTTTCGGGCATTCTCTCAAAGAGATTTAAAGCTTCTTCGATGTTATTACACTGAACATAACCAGATAATAAGGAATTCCAAGAAACAATATCCTTCATACTCATCATATAGAATATCTTAGAAGCTGCATGTATACAACCAAATCTGCAATACATGGTAATAATACAATTTAATAAGAAGACATCATATTCAAGTCCAATACATGAAACCAACCCATGCATCTGAATGCCCTCTTCATATCCATCGAAACTGCCACATGCTTCAAACATCACTGTGAGGGTAGTGGAGTTGACCTCCACTGTTCTTTCCCTTCTCATTTTCAGAAACAACTCAAATCCCTGTTTGAATTTCTCATTCTTCATATATCCGTCAATCATCGTTGTCCAAGTAACCACATTTCTATCTGGCATCCTATCAAACAAGTATCTAGCATCATCTATCCTTCCTATTTTGCAGTACCCATCAACCATAGAGCTCCAAGAAACCACATCCCTATTCAACATACCATCAAAAACTCGAAATGCATCTTCAAAATTACCAAGTTTCGAATACCCACTTATCAGCGCATTCGAACAAACTGGGTCTCGCAACTCAATTGGCGTCTCATGGTACAACTTCTCAGCCTCACCAAGCATCCCTGCCTTTACAAAACCCGTAACCATTGCAGCATAAGAAACTGCATTACGCCCAGACATCATATCAAACAACTGACAAGCTTCATGTACCATACAGTTGGTATTCTGAATATAAGCCGAGATCATTGCATTATATGTGGCAGTATTTCTTTCAGGCATTTTATCAAACATATTCCGGGCTTTGACAATATCCCCATTTTGTGCATAGGCAGAGAGCATGGCAGTCCATGAGATGGTGCTTCTGTTGGGCATCCGATTGAAAATGGACTCGGCTTCTCCAATGTTACCCTTTCTTCCATGTTTGGCGATTTGTGAATTACAGTATACAACAAATTTGCTGGTTCTATGGCTTTTGGTTTTGGCTGAGTTCATAAGCCGTGTAGGCAGATTTAGACTAGAGAAATATGAAAAGCGAGTTCTACAACAATGACAACAGTGTTGTGTGTGGACAAGGGTAATTATGACTGTTAGTGTGGCGAGCATGTTCAAAATTCATAACAAAGTTCAATGCGGCTGGGAACACCGAGCGAATTCCATTTTCAATTTGAAGACCAACTCCAAAATATTGCAAATGCAATTTTACAGAGATGAGATTAATGATGACGCAAATAGAAATAGAAAACTGAGCTCATAGCCATATCATGCATCAACCAATAAAAGACCAATTAGATGCTAAACAGAAATTTGACATATAAATTTAAAATATTAATAATTTGATTTAATTGGTCATAGCCTCCAAAATATTATTTAGGTTTTGTGTTTTAAGTGGTCGTTTAATTTTTTAAACTCCATTAGATTAAAACAAATATAGTTTTGACTTAAATATATGTACTTTGAAAAATTAAAAAAAAGTTATTTATTTTTTACAATTACTTTTAAATAAAAATATAAATACTTTTAAAATATGAATAGTATTATATATTTGATAATTTTATTATTAAAATAAATTTTGTTAATATCAAAATAATATTTTTTTTAAACTATAAAACATTAAATTATAAAATAAAATATTTAAGTAATTTATTCTTTAAAAATGTCAATTCCCGTTCACATTTTCTTATTTTATATAGTTTAATATAGACAATTTTAGAAGTCTTTAACATTTTCATTTGAAATACACTCACCCTTAAAAAAAGGGTTTGAACTTTTCATCCATGCTTCAAAATCAAGACACATAAAAACCCAGAATCGGTTAGATACTTGAGGCTCCTAATGAACATTAGATACATGAGGCGCCAAAGTGATGAAAGCCAAACAGATACCGTCTGAAGAACAGTTTAATCTAAGCGAAAGAAAATGATATCACGATCCACAATCGGTTATACGACAAAAATACTCAGATACTCAATCTTTCACTCTATTCTGTCTCGTTCCATTGGCATCGAAACCCTATCTTTATACACAATCTCGTCTCTCTCCTCGCCAAACCAGCACTCTGCTATCCCAGCTCGACTGCACCACAAAGACTGGTTGGCCCAAAACGAGGTTTTGGAAGTTTTTAATTCCCTTAGGGATCCTAACTCGGTCATAACGGCCTTGGACCATTATTCCAAGCGCAAAGACTACAAACCCAGTGAAGCTATCTACACTGTTATCATCAACAAGCTCGCCCAAGCACGCCTTTTTCACGCCATTGACGATGTTATGCGAAGAATCAAAACCGAGAATAACTGCCGCTTGTCCGATGAATTCTTCCGCAATGTTATCAAGGTTTATGGGAATATAGGTGGTCTTATAAACAAATCGATGGAGACCCTTTTCGATATGCCAAAGTATAATTGCTGGCCCACGGTGAAAACCTTCAATTTTGTGTTGAATTTGCTGGTTTGTGCTAAACTGTTTGATGTTGTTCTTGAGGTGTATATAGCTGCTCCTAAGTTGGGTATTGAGACCGATGCGTGTTGTCTTAATATACTGATTAAAGGGTTGTGTGAATGTGGGAAATTGGATGCTGCATTTAACCTGCTCGATGAATTTCCTAAACAAGGGTGTGAACCAAATGCTTTGACGTTTTCGACACTCATGCATGGTTTGTGTGCTAATGGGAAGGTAGAGGAAGCATTTGGGTTATTAGAGAGAATGGAAAAGGAGGGTGTTGATCCAGATGCGATTACTTTTAATATATTGATTGCTGGACTTAGAAAACGAGGGAGAGTTGAAGAGGGAATAAAGCTTTTGGAGACAATGCAGCTAAAGGGGTGTGATCCAAACGCAGGATCTTATCAGGAAGTTTTGTATGGTTTGCTTGAAACAGAGAGGTTTATTGAGGCAAAAGAGTTTATGACTAGGATAATCTTGAAGGGTGTTAGCCCTAGCTTTTCATCATACAAGTTGTTGATTCACGGGTTATGCATGGAAAATCGAATGGATGATGTTGAATGGGCTTTGAAACAAATGATGCGGCAGAGTTTTGTTCCAAAGATGGGGATGTGGAAGCAGATCCTTCAAAGCTTGTTTTCAGGTGAGTGTAGTCATACTCACAAGGGTATTGTAGACATGTTGATTGCTTGAGATTAATGGTTGGGTATGGCTGTCAAAAATTGTTGCTTCAGAATTGGAAAGAAATCTACTCAAAATGAAGGTTTAACGACATGACAACTTAAAAACAGTGATTAAACTGGCTGTTTTGAGATCATTGGAGATAGGTAGATGAAATGAAGGTAATGTCTGAGTCTGATTGTAAGCCTAATATAGACCGGTTTAAAGTTAATCAATAATGATGATAACCGATAATTCTGGTAGACTCTGGTTTGTTGATGCTGAATTAATCAACTCGCGGAAAATCCTTACTAAACCATGGGTTATTAAAAATTGGATGTACCTTGCAAGTGACTCTCAACTTCCATATATTGTCTTGTAAGTTCAAAAGGGTCCCTAGGAGTGCCAACAAGTCTTGAGACTTTGGGAGTTCTGGTTGTAAATGTTTGATTGTTCTTTCGATAATAATAGTAAAATATAGTTTTCACTCCAAAACCATAAAATTGCTGCTTTTCCCCCCTATTTTCCAACAATACATAATTAAAACAAAAACTTACATCCTCAAAAGTAACCGAACTTGATAATACAGTAGTTTGAATTGTGAATGTGTTTCATGTAATGTAAACAAGCGCTACTCATACAATGACAACATTAAAGGCATGAACCTGCGTTTTTTTTTTGTGTACGTACAAACTACAAATGTGATCAATTGATCATTAACTAACCAAGGAAAACAAATTTTATGTTTCAAAATAATTTTGCTATATTAGCACCAATATAAGTACGAGCTGGAATTTTTATATTATTAAGAACCCTAATTTCCGTCCATCTTCAAAGTCATCTTTCTGTAGCTTCTGCTTTTAAGAGCTGAACATCTTTACTTTCAGAGCTACTCAATTTCTCAGGCAACTTCTCAGAACTTTCAGGACTATCCTTCACCATTGTGCCTTCATCATTTGAGATCTCAGTCGTACCATCATTATGAGGTAGAGGGTTTACGACCTCAGAGACGACTGGTACCTCTTGCAGGGAAGGCAAAGATTCATCATCAGACGAATCAGAACCTGTTGTAATTTCTTTTTCTTTGATAGATGAGTAACTATTTCGAGAGTTTCTAGACCCTTTCCCCGAAAGTGCATGACTTAGACGCTGCGCAGACTTTTCAGCATGTTTGAACAAACTCTTTGCCTTGTTTTTCATATTAGCTTTGCTTGGGGTGTCTGTACTACTCCCTCCAGAGCTTAATGCCCCTTCTTTTGAAATCTCACCAGAAGAAGGGAGAGGATCCTCTTCTTCTGCAACAAACCTAATTCCAATCTCCTTCTCATTGGCTGCCTTAATGTTGTCATGAAGGGATGGAACATCCTCGTTGAAATTGCAGAAGTTGTCCTCTTTGGAACTTCTACGAAATACTGAACTGATCTTTTGTAGACTCCTACGAACTGTATTTATGGAATGTTTCTCATCAGGATTCTTATCAGTACTGCTGGTGTCATTATTTCGGCAACCAGTACTTACTGAATTATATTTGACTGAGGTACTATCAGGCTCTGCATGAATCTTAGTATCAAGGCGACGACTCCTCCCTTTCCTTCGCTCCCAAGTTTGTGAAACTTCACTTCCTGGACGATGAACCCAAACGCCTGCTTCCTTATGCCCTTCAACATGGATTGGCTCAAAATCATCTGCCATCTTTAGAGACTTTTCTGATGATACTGATGAGAATGAATCTTTGGCAGCAGTCTCACTACCAAAGGAATTTCTTTTATCTTCCGTACATAAAGATTCCAAGTCACGTGGTTGATTATCCACCTGTGTCTGTGATATTAGAGATTCAAGTCAAGCTCTAATTTTGTTAGTCTTCTATTACTTAACTATTAAGAATATTAGAGTCAAGATCTACTATTATACCAAAAACCATACTATTATTAATCTTCTATTACTTAACTAAAGGAATATTAAAGAAAATGTACCTTTACACTGTCTCCTAATATAGTGGCTGCAAGACGCAGCCTCCCCGTTTTAATGTTCTGAAGAGGTAACCACATGTCATGTCTCTGGCCATCCCTAAAGTCACTGATATTGACAGAACAATTCCTGGATACAAAATAGTTTATTAGTTCTCTAAAGTGACAGCATTTTTTAGTATGATCAATCAGAGTAAATAACATTGGGAAATGATATCATTGCACCAAAATAGCACTATGTGAAGTTCAGCAATAGAGAGAAAATTAAGTGCAACTGTAACCCAAATGTTTCTATCAAATTAGCTCAACCAATAGTTTGTTTATGAACATTTGACAATATATCCTTACGCAACACAAAGTTCAGAAACAAACCCTAAAATATCATCAACGAAGTGATCCTTGTCACGGACTTGAAAAACTAGTATGTTTGGCGACTCCCATGTAACAATAGGGATCTTGAATTCCTCCTGCCATTGTGGAGAAAGTGTTTTCTTCTGTATCTTAGTCCTGAATCTGTATGGACCCAATTGACCTTTCACATATGGATCAGCCAGTCCTGATCAAATTATTTAATTTGTCAAAGTAGAAAAATATAATCTGAGCTGAGAAAATTACTCTATATAATATTTATACCATCAAACACAGATCTAAACTAACCATTTAAATCAGATGGTTTCATGTCAGCTGCTTCAAGAACTTCCACTCTAACATAAGCTATAGGCTCCTTCTCATCCACAGAGAACCAACTTCCTGACATTCAAATGAATGAGCGTATATAACTTATAACCAAGAACAATATTTAGCAACCAAAAAAACTGACTTAAAAATGTGTGCTAAAAAGCTGTCCATAAAAGCTTTGCTATAATTTGTTGTCTATATTCATTTAGTTGTACACAACTACTGTCCATAGTCATTTTAACTGTAAATAATTGTCTATAAACAAGTGTTATGTCTATAAACAATTATCCATAGACAACTTTGTTGTATTTTATAAAGTCTATAAATAGAAAGAAATCATAAGACTAAATCATTCGGTTATTTTCATACAACATTCTTGACTTATTTATGACATGGTATCAAAGCTTCTTTGAGAAAAAAAAATCAGTTTTCTATTTCTGAAGAAATCTTCATTGATATTTTCTAATGTTTTTTGTCAAACAAGTGTTCTTCGGCAATCTCTATTTAAGGTCTTTATCTTGGTTTCTTTAATTGTTTTGAATATTTTTCGGGTTTCATTTACTTGCAATGGACACTGCACCAGTGTAGGTTAAGTTTACGGGAAAAAATTATTCTACCTAGGTTTTTCAGTTTGAAATTTTCCTCAAGGGAAAAGACCTTTGGAACCATATTGATGACATAGATGTTACACCAACATCTGACACTATCAACTCTAAGGAAATCGTGTCTTCTCTTTCTTGAGCTGTGCTTAATGCTCGAATCATGTTTTGGCTTCTTAGTTCGATGAAACCACATATCATCACTAACTTGATGTCTCATGACTCTACTCAATCTATGTACAATTATTTAAAGAAAATTTATCATCAAGATAATGATGCTCGTCACTTTCAGTTGGAACATGCGATTGCCATGTTCCAACCTGGTAGTCTTTCCATCCAGGATTATTACTTGACATTTTTTACTATTTGGCATAAATATGTTGATTTAGTTATAACAAATGTTCATATTGATGCTATATCAACTATTCAAAATCTTCACAGGACTAATCAGCATGATCAATTTTTTATGAAATTATGCCCATAATATGAATCAATTCAATCTCTATTGAACAGATCTCACGTTCCTTCTCTGGATATTTGTTTTGGTGAGTTACTTCGCAAAGAACAACGTCTAAGTACTTGAGCTATTCTGGAACAATCTTATGGCAATTCCACGACAGCAACTATGGCTTATGCATCCCAAGGGCACGGATCATCTATACCTTCTAAAAATCTACAATGTTTCTGTTGCAAAAAATATGAGCATATTGCTGCCAATTGTCCTAAAAAATGTTGTTCTTATTGAAAGAAAAAAGGTCATATTATCAAAGAATGTTGTATTCGTCCCCAGAATCGCCAGGCTTAAGCATTTCAGACTTCTGTTGTTATTCCTCCAGTGACATCTATTGTAGCACATGTGTCTTCCTCAAGTGCTTCTCCTAATTTTTCACCTCTTGTAGCGACTTAATGCACTCCTGAAATTGTGCAACAGATACTAATTCCGACATTATCTACAATGGGATATCAAGGTAAAAAATTTACTACACTTTAGTAGGTCGACTCATGGGCTTCTAATCATATGACAAATAATCTCACAACTTTGTCTCATGTTCGGCCTTATATTGGTCAGTCTACTATTCAGACTGCCAATGACAGTTCTTTTCCAATCAAAGTTGTTGGAAATACTTCTTCTACATTTACTGATGTGTTTCTTACTCTTCAACTTTCTATAAATCTCATTTCTATTGGTCAATTAGTTGATAACAATTGTGTTGTTAACTTTTCTGGTGATGATTGTGTTGTGCAAGACCAGGTAACAGGGGAGTCGATCGCGAAGGAGCCTAAAATGGGACGTTTGTTTTCATTACTTTTACCCATTCAAGCACTTTATCCAATTCCTTCTATTGAATCTTTTACTTGTAATAATATTCCTAATCTAAGTATGGTGTGGCATCATCGTTTAGGCCATCCAAATACTTAAGTTTTATCTCATATATTAAACTCAGGCTTTCTTGGTAATAAATAACATTCTTCTTTACCTTTTAAGTGTGATTCTTGTATTTTTGGCTTCTAAAAGTATCATCCATCAACGTTCATGTCCTGCTACTCCTCAACAAAATGGAGTAGCTGAACGCAAAAATTGTCATCTTCTTGATATGGTACATACTCTCTTATTAAAATCTTCTATTCCATTCATGTTCTGGGTTGAGGCTCTAAAGACTATTACTCACTTGATTAATCGTTTACCTTTCCAAGTTTTGCACATAGAATCTCACTATTTTTGTTTGTTTACTAAGTAACCTAATTATGATAACCTTCGTATCTTCGGTTGTGTATGTTTTGTTCATTTACCACCTCATGAGCGAAATAAATTATCTACTCAATCTATTAGATGTGCATTTTTAGGATATAATGTGTGTCAAAAGGGATTTGTTTGCTATGATCCTACATTACATCATACACGTATTTCTAAAAATGTTATTTTCTTTGAAAATCAACATTTTTTTCATGTGTCTTCTGTGCCCTCTTCTTCTACTGTAGTTTTTCCCTTCTTTGAGCACCAGTTCTTAGCTCTTCCTCAAAACAGTTATCGCTTCAAACCAAGAATGGTGTATATAAGACAATACCGCCCACAGTCTCTTCAAGTGGCTCACCCGATATATGATCCTAACATACACCAGAGTCAATAAGTTACATCACCTCCAAAGCCTCTGGTACGTTGCTCTTCTCGAGTTTATGTACCCCCTGATAGGTATGGTTTTTCTTCTTGCAATTTTATTTCAACTCTTACTACTACATTGTCCAATTTTGATATTCCCACGTGCTACTCACATGCTATCAAGCATAATTGTTGGTGCTAAGCTTTACGGGAAGAAATTGATGCTCTTGAGGCCAATCACACCTGGGACATTGAGTCTTGTCCTTCCACTATATTTCCTCTGGGTTGCAAATGAGTTTACTCAGTCAAGATTCGCTCTGATGAAAGTTTGGATCGTTATAAAGCTCAGCTTGTTGTCCTTGGGAACAAACAGGAATGTGGTGTTGATTATGAGAAAACCTTTGCTCCTGTGGCTAAAATGACTATTGTTCGAACGATTCTAACTCTTGCTGCTTCCAATGATTGGCCACTACATCAGATGGATGTTAAGAATACTTTCCTTCACGGAGATCTTAAAGAATGTATTTATATGAAGTCACCTCTAGGATTATTTTCCTCTCCGACATACAATGTGTGTAAATTTTGTCGCTCTCTTTATGATCTAAAACAAGCTCCACGGTCATTGTTTGAAAAATTTCGAACTACTTTATTACAATTTTCTTTCACGCAGAGCAAGTATGACACTTCATTGTTTCTTCGAAAATTAGACACGAGTATTGTTGTCCTTTTGGTTTATGTTGATGATACTGTGATCACTGGTTCTGATTTTACTTTACTTGTCCAGTTCAAGACCCATCTCTCACAATCCTTTCATATGAAAGATCTTGGCTCTCTTACATATTTTCTTGGTCTTGAGCCCCTCTGGTATTTCCCTCAATCAACACAAATATGCTAGTGATTTGGTGGTGACTATAGCTAAAATGCAAGAAACTACTTCTGTTGATACTCTAATGGAATTAAATGTCAAACTTCGCAAAAAGGAAGATGACTTACTTGTTGATCCCAGCTTATATCGGAAATTAGTGGGTAACTTTGTCTATCTCACAATCACTAGACCAGATATTTCTTTTGCTGTACAACAAATCAGCCAATTTCTTAAGGCTCCTCGTCATCTTCATCTGGTTGTTGTCCGTCATATCATATGCTATGTTCAGGGCACTTCTGCCCGTGGCTTATTCTTTCCTTCAGGCAATTCTCTTCGTCTTGTTGCTTATAACGATACTGATTAGGCTGGTTGTGTTGATACATGTTGCTCCATCACTGGTTGGTGCATGTTCTTAAGTGATGCATTGATCTCTTGAAAGAGTAAGAAGCAAGACAAAGTTTCTAAGTCATCTACAGAATCTGAGTATCGAGCAATGTCTCTTGCTTGTTTCGAAATTATTTGGCTTCAAGATTTGCTAGTTGAATTAGACTTCTCTGAGACCGATCTTACACCTTTACATGCCGATAATACAAGTGCTATTCAAATTACGACCAATCCTATTTATCATGAGCGCACAAAGCATATTGAAGTCGACTGTCACTCTATCCGTGAAGCCTTTGAAGCTAGTGTTATCACTCTTCCACGTATTTCTACTGAACTACAAATTATTGATATCTTCACCAAGTCTCTCACTCACCATCGACATTGATTCCTAAGTCGCAAATTGATACTTCTTGATCAACCCACATCAATTTGAAGGGGGCTGTCAATGGACAACTTAACTATCCATAACAACTTTGCTATGTTTCATTGACAGCTTAGCTGTCCATAACAACTTTGATGTAATTTGTTGTCCATATTCATTTAGTTTTACACAGCTACTGTCCATAATCTTTTTAGCTGTAAATAATTGTCCATAAACAGCTGTAAATAGCTGTCCATAAACAGCAATCAATGGCTGTCAACAAATTATCTATAAACAGTTGTCCATGGGTGTCCATAGAAAGTGTTGTTGTATTTTATAAATTTGTTGTATTTTGTAAAGTCTATAAATAGAAAGAAATCATAAGACCAAATCATTCGGTCATTTTCATACAACATTCTTGACTTATTTCTGACACAAAAATGGTTGCTTGGAAGAAAAAAAAATGGTCAAGAAAAAATATAGAGCTATCGTAATAAGCCATTGCAGAATCTAAACCACCTCGTTTGGACTTTAATAGGCCAGTATGAAGAGTTTAGTGGTGACCGAAACTAAGCAACTATTTTCCTTCTGGAATGGAAGATGAAACACGTCACAAACTAGTCAACACGGACCATTTTAATCCCTGACAAAAATCTTTTGAGTGGCTTATTACATATTTTCTTTGACCTTGATAAGGCAGCCAAATGATACACTTTGAAGGTCAGAATATGCAAGACAAATAAAAAGCTCTTTTTTGTCTAGTCAAAAAGCAAAGTTACTTTTCAGCGACAAAGCTACTCCTTTGCAAACAATATAAGATTATCGTGACAAAAAATATATATATAAGATTATATCAAAATAGTAAACATTTAAACTCTAATTCTTCATTTCAAAATGGTTTAAAGATAAATAATTCATGGAAAGTACAAGCACATAATAGTAAAAGTAAGTAATGATCATCACTATCTATCAACTACTGGAAATTAAACTAATGAAGATAACCGTTTCACAAAAGAATTGGATCTCTCAAGTTGCATACAGAGCAATCTCTCCTCTTGGACTGAGGTCAAGGAAAATACATTCTTTAGTAAATTACCTTGATCTGTTGAAGCAAACTTCTCCATGTCCACAACCAGCATATTAGGCTGCAAATTTGCCACCATTTAGACTTACAATATTTTCACAGAGATATGTTTGTTAACAGTGAAACTTAACAACTTGAATCCAAAATTATGTCGCTGATGTCAGCAATTAATGCCTCAATCTAACAAAAAAAAAATAAACAAGGGAACAACAATAACAATCACAAAAATAATGTTCCCGAATTCAAAACTATACCTCGACTAGTGTCTGTTCAAAAGCAATCGAAAGCAGCTTATCCTGATCGGAAAAATTAAAATTAAAATAATAACTATAGCATAATGAGCAGAAAAGGCAAGAGAGAGGAAAAGAAGGCGACGAAAGAAAGTACAGGAGTTGCAGTGCATAAAATATGATATCAACATACCAGCCAACCAGCAATCCCTGGAACTTCTGTAACATCAAGCCCATGAGCAAAAATAGGCTTGACTGTCATCTGAAAATATGGAGGCTCAGCAAAGCATACCCGTAGCCGACCAACAAAAGGCCACTTAGGAAGGAACTTAACTCCAATCAGGACCTAAATAAGGGTTTTGATTTGGATAAAAAATAAATTAAGATCTTCATATACATTGTCTCGTTTTTCTTCTGACAGATAAGCATTACTTTAAAAAAAATCCTATTACCACATGTAGCTGATCCATCTGAATGGCCGACCAGTTAACAGCTTATATTCTCAAACAGGTATGTGGACATGTCGCACATACTATTATTCACTTGAATAAAGTTCACATCCGAAGTGCCATTGGCAAAAATAATAATAAACAGGTAAATCATGCAAAACTTAATCAAATGCTTAACCTTTCTGATGCATAACTTATAGAAATTAAAGTCCTACTGAAGGTTGGTAGAATAAAATTTCTGATAAAGGTCACAGCTCATAAAAAAGTTCAGTGTTTCATCTCCACAGAAACAACCAACAGTTATATACCCCATTTTCTGTAGAGGACAACCCTCCAACAAAACTAAATAATAATATAAAATGAATCTACGTAAAACTGAAGTACTGCCTAAATTACAAATAATAGCCAATAGTTAATAGACATGCTAGACTTTCAAAGTTATTTTTGTAAACAAGGAAACTACATATCAAATCGCAGCAGATGTAACAATGGACAAAAAATATTTTAAAACTCAATAATGTTTGTTTGTTTGTTCAAGGAACTGTAACTAGCACCTTTTATAAGATCCATACTGACCATTTAGTCTTTCATAATTTAGTAGAAGACATATTTATTATGTCTACTTTAAGTGCAGCACAGATAATACCATTCAAATTTATAAATCATGGTTGGCCCTAATGAAAATGACATTATAGATTAATAGCATTAATAATGATTCGTACAATTATTATATACCTAATATGAATTATAACATTACAGTTGAAGTAAATTTATGAAAATATAGACCTCGTTATAATTTACAAAACAACTTTCTACCTTTCCTTCAACATGCATGCCAGTTATATGCATCTTGGCCCACATCCCAAATCCGAATCTTTTCCTTAGCTTTGCAGCAAAAATTGCACTCATATCATCAGCAGTAAGAAAATTCAATCCCAATTCCAAGACCTGCATTTATAATCCAATATTTAAGCTCCTAAAATCTTAAAATGCCACCACAAGGATAATATCAGAAGATATGTATACAAACTTGCCACATGAGTGAAGCATACCAAGTGATCATCATCATTAGACTGTTGAAGAACCCTCATTTCAGTGAACATGGGAGGGTTTCGTCCCAAGTATAAGTGCTGAACCATGGCTTTTTTCTGCAATATTCAACATTGACAATTAATAAGTCACTGAAATGTAAGGACCATGCGAAAAATTAAGGCACTGGTACATAATAACCAAAAGAAATTAGAGAATTACTATTTGTACTTGATAAAAGTCACCAAAAACTTCGTTTAATAACAAAATAGATGCATCAAGTCATAACACCAGATAGAAATGGAATAGCGTATGCTGCATTATATTTCAGATTTCATCATCAACCATTTCAATCAGAATATATAAATATAACCAAATAACACGTTACTTTTCCACATATGTTTCCAGTTTGGTTTCTTATACGGATCATATTACAACTACATGCATTTGGTTCTCAATAAAACTGATGTAATTAATATATAGGAAATATTTGGTACCAATTCCATGGCAAGCGCATTCAACCATTAGCAATTCTATATACTGCTAAACTATAAATTAAAACAATCTGAACACCCATTGGATATAACTACATGTGAACAAAACTAAAACCCGAAGAAGTTCAATAAGCATAACCTCATCACAAGGATAAAAGTTATAAAGACAATAAATGCGTACAGCAGTCCATGGTTTATACTTCTCCAAGAACCAAGGTATAATGGGGAGGAGAATCTTTTGTGAAGCAATCTGTTCCATACATATAGGCCACATCTTTTCAACCACATGGTTCAACCACCGCACTGTTTCAGAATCAGAAAGTACCTGATGTAAAATAAAGAAAAGGTCAGTATGGAGCAAGGTATGAATTCATAGCGAGTCTTTCGTGTCACTAGCTCTGGGTCAGCTGTAAAATATTGTTCAAGGAGAGAGGGAAAATCAATTAATTAATTTAACAGGCAAAAGGCCAAGGCGAGAAAGAACCAGCGAAAGAGTAGGTAATAAGGTATCAATTTGCAAATACAAAAGAAGTCTTCACAAGAGTAAAAAGGAAGAATGTACCCAATAAGAATGCAAATATCATAAGATGCTGTAAACAGTTGAGAAGATAAAAAAAAAGTATATATTATTATTTACTGAACTCTGAAATTTTTTATCATGTTTAGTTTAGTCTTTGTCAAATTGCCTCTTCAACTGCATGATGACAATTGAGCACAAAATCCATGGAGTCAATCAAAACCAGAAAAACAGAAAAGAGGAAAAATTAATGCTTACCCTTTTCTGATAAGCTTGTTTTCTCTCTTCAAACTGTAATTTCTTCTGTAATCTTACAATATATCTCCTATGAACCTTCCAAAAATACAAGCAAAAAACCCAACTTTCACATACTATTTAGAGCAAAAAGTAGAAAATCAAAACTCTTAACAGAAACAGATCCGGACATTTATTAAACTAAAGTTTTCCCTTTTTTAATAACAGAAAGGAAAATACACAATGAAAAGTGTATGTTATAAAAAGCATAAATAGTTATTGGTGAACATAACCAATACTTACCAGATACAAATAAGCCAGAGAGACAAAGTAGGCAACCGGGTGGCAACACTGAATGTAAGAAAGTAACCAAAGCATAAATAGCACAATAGCCACATGATGTATCAATGAAACTTCCGCTATATCCATATCTTCTCCTTCTTCTTCAACCGCAAAAGCACCAGTTTACTTTATACACGAGCACACGGTACCCCGAACTATTTACAATAACTCCTTCTATTTCTTTGACCTTTGCTGGATCCTCCAATTCTTTACAATCTCATACACGCTTCCATTATTTTTAAGAAAAAAATTTACACTCGTACTGAGACCCAACTTGCAAAAGAATAATATTTTTTACAGATTCAAAGTCCAAAATTAGAACGAAACCTAGAAATCTAAAAACCAAAAGAACCCATGAAAGATGGATTTAAGAAAATAAAAATTATAATACAAGTTAAAGAAATATACGAACAAATTGAATTAAAAAACCCGAAAAGAACAATTTAAAAATAAGAAAATCAATATGGTACTCAGGAACGAAATGCGAGTTGGTTTGGTAGCGAAAGGGTATCGAGAGAAAATAAATTTCCGAGTTTCGACGATGAGACGGATACGAAAGTCAGATAAGATCATGAGAACTATCGGCAATTGCACTGAAGCGGATGAAAGTAAACTAATGCTTTGGAGTATTTTATCTATTTTAATTCTATCAAAATTATTAAAATTATGACAAAAATATTAAAATAAATTAATAGTTATGATAGAATAATAAGTACGTAAGAAATCAATAGAATAATGCAATTAAACAGTATTCAAAGTCATGTCAGATCGTAAAAAGTATGCCATTTTCGATATCGCGTTTGAATGGCTTTCTTGGCCTTACGCATGCGTTGAATTTTCCGCGAAATTGGATTTGAAGACTCTACCGGGAAAGTTCGGAGACAGAATACGAATATTTATATATTTTACCGCCAAAAATTATTCATTACCAATTGTTCTGTTACTCCTCACTGCTCGGGTCTACGCGAATTAAAATCAAGAATAAAAATAATCTGATCTATCTTATTCGAATATAATTAGTTCGAATATAATTAGATCGAGAGATTTTATATTCAGATTGAAAAAGTATATGATTTGTTTTAATTTGTATTAACAGGGTTTGTATTATAACTTAATACGATATAAATTTATTTAATATTAAAATTATAAATAAATATATATTTTATTTTATAATATATTAATTTAAGAATTATATATATTATAATTACATTAAATTAATTTTTTTTAAATAAATATAAATATTAAATCTCTATAATAATTTAATAATTATTTAAGTATAATTTTTATAAAAATAATTCACAAAAACACTCAATATCAATATGAATTTATTGGATTTTAAAAAATTTAATATCATCTTATTAACTTTGTACTTTTTATTAAAATAGAATAAATTTTAAAGAAAATAGTCACCTACAAAAAATCATATTATATTACCAATAATTAAAACAGATATACCAAATCACGTATGAATTCATAGTTATCGATTAATTATGTAATTGAATAATTAATATTTTAAATCTATACATTTTTTTTAAACCTTTTAGTTTTTTATATAAAATAATAAAAGTACATGTGATATTGGGACCATAAAATGTAGTTGATAAATGTATATCTATTTTAATACATCATTAAAATATACATTATAATTATATCTATTAGATAATTAAAGAACCACATCCTATTAGATACATAAAAGATAAATTACTTAAATATTAACCTATCGTTTGTAAATAGGCTTAATCATATGTGATAATTATTTATATATAATTCCAACGTTTGATTGATAATTCAAAAATCTGTCACTTATGTTATATCTATAACATCATACTTGTAAATCGTAAAAAATAATCATATGGGTTTAATTTTTCTATCATTATCTAAATGTATCTATAATAAATCTAGTTCATCAATTATACTAATAAGCTCATAACTTTTAGTCTTTAAAAAAACAAATAGTATAAATAAGTCTTAAAAAATCATAACATTTAAATAATTTTATTGAAAGATAATGAAAAAAAATTATGATTAACTAACATGGATAAATTAAAAGGGCCATACAAACATTGTATATTTTAATCATATGGGTTTAATTTTTCTATCATTATCGAAATGTATCAATAATCAATCCCGTTCATCAATTATACTAACATAAGATCATAACTTTTAGTCTTTAAAAAAACAAATAGTATAAATAAGTCTTAAAAAATCATAACATTTAAACAATTTTATTGTAAGATAATGAAAAAAAATTATGATTAACTAACATGGATAAATTAAAAGGGGCATACAAACATTGTAATTTTTGCTTATTAGTTTTATTGTTTTTACAAAAGTCAATCATATAAAGTTCACTAATTTATTTGTAAGAAGCGTCGAAATACAATCTTTAAGAAAAAATGTTTAAATTTAATTACGTATAAATAAATTATAAACAAATCATATATATAATATATATCTTATTAATCGGTTAATTTGTATCATTAATGGTGTCAAAAAAATTTACTAAAATATCAAGAGGATATTTTGGGCTAAAAAATTACTTACGGGTAAAAAAAAAAAGATAAAAATGTTATCAGTATTTAATTTTGGTATTAAAATGAAACATTTTTAATAATACAAAACATTTAAGATACTAATATATTAATCATTAGGTGCATAAAAAATATAATTACTTTTAATCCACTCAATAAGAAAAATATTTATTTATTTCATTACAACGTTAAAAAAACATATGTATTTTTTAAAAAAATGTTAAAAATAAAACTAGATAAAATTATTTCATATAATTAAATAGGATACCCGTTTGTACCGGACTCTTTCATATTTATACCAAAATACCAAATCCCTCCTCTCTTTTTTTTTCTCCTTTTTATTCTAAAGATATGTAAATGAAAAAGAAATAGAGATCGAAAAAATGGAAGCTGGAAGCCTTTACCTTGTTTCCTCCTTAAGTCTTCTATTTCTTTTTCGTTTTATTCTTTGCACCTCTTTGTTTTGTATTTTAAAGTTATTCTTAATATATTCTCTTTAACCTTTTCGTTAATTTACCTGTTCCTCTGTTGTTGTTGTTGTTTTTTTTTTAATATAAATCTTATTATGCGAAATTATGATTTATTATTTGACTTCCATTGTTTATTTATTCCAAAACCCTTTGATGAATGGAACACTTACATTCTCTGTTTTCCTGGTGTTGTTCTCGTAGATAATGGAAATCCAACAAGTTAAATGGGCCTTCGATTTTAACCCAGAGGTTAACTTCTTTCCTTTTTTTTTTTTTAAAGACGTTTGGTTTGTAATAATGTTTTTGAAATCATTGATTTTAATATATATATATATATACTATTAATTATTTTAAATTAGTAAAAACTAATCCTATAAATTATAATTTTATATCAAATGATACAATATAAAGAATAGAATATCTCTTTTATAAAATAAGAACGAGATTAAACCAATAAATTCATTAACAATCATCATGGTAGGTTTTCAGTGTAATTTTTAAATGTAATAACTTACTTATTTTTATAAAAAAATATAATGTGTTACACGGTTAGACTTATATATTTTTAGATACTATATAAAGTATATATTTGGTGATTATAACAAGTCAGTCAATATGTTTTTGTTGTTTTAGTTATACTATCAATTTATTTAATTCGTGTGTAATAAGAATGTTTTTTTTATTTTTATATTATATTAATATATATATAAAATTTTGAATTTTGAGATAATTTTGTGCTAGTTTGAAAATTTTGATAAAAAAAAAGATAAAATGTGGCTATTTAAGACAAGAAATAATGTTTTTGTTATTAATGTTTCAAAAATTGCAATCTTTATATTTAACAGTAATTTAGTGTAACAAAGTATGACTTTTAATGATTTTCATTACTTAACATTATTAACTAAAGGTCTATCCTTTTTCCCCTTTAAATTTTACACCCATAATCTTTGAATAAATAGAATTTCTGACTACTAACTGAAAAAAAATAACGTAAAACATGACGACAGGTATAGATCATTGTTATAATTACGTTTCATTTGTCAAACTCATAGCAAGATAACATGTTAAAAATTAATTCCAAATTGTAATATCGAATTATTATTAAAATTAAAAAAAATAAAATGTCTATTTGACTTGTCTTCGTAGAAAATTCTCAATATATCAAAACTATACGCCATCCCGGATTCAAAATTAATATGCTGGAAATTTCTATCATGCGAATTTAATATATATTAACTTTTGTTTTACACACAGGGCTTCACGTGGCATCTATTGATGTGAGAATAATGGCAAGTTTTATTATTACCGCTATAAGAGTTAGATAAGTAACTTTTTTTTTACGTGATTTACGACAATTAGGTGTATGTGATCATGTTCATAAATATTGATTATAATTTTTACTATTATTTTTTAGTGAGAATTAATAATTAAAACTTTAAATTATTTTTGGAAAAAATAATATAAAATAATTGTTTGAAAGTTTTGAATTAAAATTATTATTTAAGGGCAATTAAATTTTAAATTAAAATCGTTGTAATCGATTGAAATGGTTAGTTTGGTTTTTTTTTAATGTATTTCGGGTTTTTTTCTTTCGTTCCAATTATTGTTTTAATGTAATTTTTAGTATTTTCTCCTCTATTTTTGTCTCTTCCGTTACACTCTTGTTCCTGTTTCTTCCATTATATTTTTATATCCTATTTAAAGTAAAAAAAAGAAAAAAAAAGAAAGAGCTAGCGGACATAATAGAAATAAGAGAAAAAAAGAATAAGAGAGAAAGTAAAGAAGAAAAAAACATAGCATAGAAAAGAGGAAAGACAAAAAAAATTGTATTTTTAATTTAAAGTTGTGTTATTTCAATTGTGTCTACGGTTTAAAGTTTTAAAAATAATAAAATGTGATATAAGTTTATTATTATTTAATCGTTGTATAATAAAAATAAGTTTTTATAGTTTTATGATATGTACGGTAAACGAAAAATTATTTTAAATATATTGTATAATACACAAATCTCAATTCTTTACTCTATTTAAATTTTATATTTATAATTTATACATATATTTATATTTATGTATTTTTAATTTTATTATTAATTTATTTGTTAATGTATTTATTTCGTTGTCATTTTCTCGCAAACAGGGACTGAATCAGTTTTTTCAAACTCACCTTATTTTTCTATATTCATAACTAATCATTATTATTTCTATTAATTTTATACAAATTTCTTCTTATGATATTCTTAATATTTGTGAAGGCTTCTTTTGATTACTTCTCACGTTTCTTTTTTAGTTTCTTTATGTTTAGATTTTAGTTACTTCCCTTATTTTTTTTTTGTTTTCCGGTTTAACGTCTTGTAATTATATTTTGTTTCTTTAATTTTTATGTTTTCTTTACCCACTGTTTTGTTAACTATTTAGATATATTCTTTACCCACTGTTTTGTTAACTGTTTAGATATATATATATATATATATATATATATATTATTTCTATTAACTTTTATTTTTAATTGTTTTTAAGAATTGTTCATAACTTTCTTTTTTCTCGTAAAATAAAAAGATAAAGAAAATATTACAACTTTTGAAATGACAACTCTATTATCCCGAACTGAAAATCCAATTCTAAATGTTATTGACACTATTGCGAATGGTTTTAATGTGAATTAAATGATAAGGTATTTTTGTGACTCATGTGTTAACCCCAATGTTAATGGTTTATATTCTTTGAACTATGTTCTTGTAGAGAAACAAAAAAAAAATTATGATTTAAATTTTAAGAAATTGAGAAGCAAGATGATGTTTTATCTCACCACCTTAAATTTGACAAGGTTCTTGATCGAATAAGCTCCCGATCAACATGAGGGTGAACAAGATTTTTAGTTTGCTAGTGTTATTGAAGTATGAAAGTATTTTGATTATATATATCGGAATTATGTTTTGATAGTCTAGCTAATTTCTTATGCAATGAGTACAATAAGAAGAAGCGATTAAAGACTTGTGAAAATCATTGGAACGGAAGTATGAAATTGAAAATGCTAGTGATAAGAAAATTTTGGTTGGTCACTTTTTTTATTATAAGTATATAGTCAAGTACATGAAATCTAACATGTCTTAACATAGATGTATAATGAAAGAATCATACTTAGTGAAATCTTTTAAGTTGCAATTATTATTGAAAAGTTGTCTTTTTCATTAATAGTATTTAAGGTCTACCTTAAGCACAAACAAAAAGAAATGTCTTTGAAAGACTTACTAATAAGATTCAAAGTAGAGGAAAATAACAAAGCTTATTCTAAAAGATGGTATATCACATTAACACCTAAAATTAATGTGATAGATCATGTTCAAAGTTTCAAGCATAATAAAAATAAAAACAAGGACAAGTGAGATAAATAGTTTAAATGTAAGTTAATTTATATATTAAATTTTAAATTATTATCATAATATAAAATTATTATTGAATTTTTAACTTTAGTTTTATAAATCTAAATTTTCTTAAGATTTTTTCATATTTTCTTAATATGTAATTGATTAAAGGTATGTTTTTTAACTTTTTAACGAGTATAAATCACGAACAACCTGGAGGTACGATTACTATATTTGATTTATTTATTGTATTAAGATCTCAAAATATGATAATTAAATTATGCAAGATTAAAATAATTGTTTAAAATTTAACGAATGTATTTAATCTTATTTATGAAAGATGTTATAAATATCAATTCGAATAAAAATATTAACAATTATATACTAATGTCTTAAACTAGATGTAAACATATTCATACATTAATTGAAAATAATTAAATTTGTGCAACAATTAAACTTCTCAATCGATCGATTAATTATGATTTCCAATCCCGAAGTACTTAAGCTCGATTTGTCAATCATCAATCGATTCACTTATATCTTGATTGATGATACTGTTATCAATCAATCGATAAGTTTTTATCGTTTTTGCCCTATATTGTTCTACACACTCGATTGATCTCAAGTGAAGCTCAATCAATGTAGCCATCTTTTTTTTTACTTCGAACTCATTATTTTGTATCTTTTTATTCAATTTAATTCGAATCATATGTATAATACAAAATAAATACATAAAATAAATAGAAAATATTAATTTATTACAAATATACGAGAATTAATGTATAAAATGACATCAATCACTTTGTATTCTAAATTTAGATTTACAAAGTTTGAATTTTTTTTGCATATCTTATCATTTAGAAGAAGTGAAAATTTGTTGCATATCTATCCGATTATTTAGCAAAATAATTATAGAAAAAATGTAAATGTACAATTTGTATTAAAAAGATATCATAAAATGCATTTATTAGGATTTTCACTTCATGCAAAAGTGCAACACAGCAAAATTTATATTTCAAAAATAAAATTAAAAAAAGCCAATAAGGTCATTATACTGGAGAGAAAAATAGTAAGAAAGAATTTTCATTCGGCAAATACTCGTTACCAAGTTAAATTTGCTGTCAGAAGGAGGCTACAAAATATCGCTGCTCGGAAGAAGTAAAGGAGACACCGAGAACTCAAGGGGGAAGAACTAACAATAATTTGTGGCTTCCTTCACGTCACCTTCACCATTAATCGTTTGTGCTTTTCCTATCGTCACCGGTGGCTCCGTTAGTTGTCTTCTTCTATATTTCTTTCCCTAGCTGTCTATTTGTTCACTGTGTGAATTTATAGAAAAGCTCAAATATTTGGTTTCAATCTTAGTCAATCTAGAGTCTTCTTTCTGACATCTGTAATTGCAGGTTCAATAGAAGCTCGGACAAGATGTGCCGACCGGACTCTCGCGTTCGTTTGTCGGTCGAAGACGAAATTGCTGCGGAAGAGAGTCTTTCTATTTACTGCAAGCCTGTTGAATACTACAATATTCTCCAACGGCGCGCTATTAGAAATGTATTGAATTTTGCTTGCTCAGTTAATTGGATTTGCTGTTGTCCGCTTCATTCGTTTAAATTTCCCCCCTTTGGCCACTTTTTGCTCTGCCAGTGTAGTTTTTCATGTGTTATTTGGATATTAGGATTGTTGCTATATCTAATTATCCTGGTTCTGTTTATAACTGAACCCATATTTTGTTTTTCGATTTGTAGCCATGTTTTCTTCAGAGGTGCTTGAGTTACAAAATAGAGGCAAAACATAAAAGGAGGTGAGTCATGTTGAATTCTAATTTGTATTGGAATGTTTATCTCATCGAGCTAAATTAGTCGATTGAGAACTGTTAAGAGCTGAGTCTCTATCTATATATTGAGTTTATTTTACTTTTACTTGTTTTTATATAGATTTGTATATTTGTACATAAGATAGCCTTTTTTTAGGCTCACAATACAAGCAATTAATATTGTTCATAAAACAAGGAAATTTGTGATGGATCCATCTTTGATGTGTGGTTGCTATGCTAAGCTGGTAAAGTGATGTTTGGAATATACTATTGATACCTGAAACACTCATTTAGATGGATAAATAGGTTTCACCATATAATATCATAAAACAATCAGGGGTTCAAATTATCATATCAATTCAGTGTGACTTTTCCCTTCATCCTCACAAAATAGAAACAGGTAAAAGAATTGAAAAAATGGTGGAAGAGAGAATAGTAAAGGGTAGGAAATCATGTCATTTATCCATGTGTTAATATTTATGGTGCAGGGCCTAATTTGTTTTGTGTCAGGATTGTTGATGTAAAAATTTAGTTCAAGAAAAGTCAATTATACCTGCTTTCCTAGCTGTTTTTTCTCTGTGTGTTTGTACTGATATGGTTTTATTTGTCTATTATTTGTTTATAGATGTTATATTGTTTTTAATTTTTAGTTTACGTTTTTGGACTAAAGCGTACAAGAGTTTGAGGTACTAAATGACTCCTCTTATTACTTGTAGAATACAAATGACAGTCTCCATTTCAAGGACTGATAGTGAAGCTCCGCAATCTCAGAATTTGTTTCCATTATATGTCATTTTGGCAAGACAAGTTCCTGGTATCACATTTTCCGAGGTAAGAAAGCTGTTGCATCTGTTTAGGTGGAATTATATAATGCAGTCTTTTCAAAATTTTATACGCTGGCTTTAAGATTTCTTTGAGGCAATATTATTCGGCTTACTATAGCTTCTTCATATCTAATCATATTTTTGTTTTTTAACTCTCAAAAAGTACACTGCCACCTATCGATTCAGCCGAGCGTGCATCTTGAACAACTCTGCAGTTGAGGGGAGCAGTCCAGTTCAAGCTAATTTTGTTCTGCCTGATATAAATAAGCTTGCAGTGGAGGCCAAATCTGGTTCAGTTGCCATTTTGTTCATTAGCTTTGGTATGCATTAATGAGGAAATTTTATTGATATGTAATGATTCAAGTAATTGAATTCCTTACAGAATTTGTCTCGCTATCATTTTCTTGCAGTTGGATCCCAAAACTCTTTCTTTGGAATCAATTTGTCCACGGGTCCTTTGGGCATTACACTTTCTTGTTAGTAGGCTGGTGTTGCTTCATTCCGTTGTATAAGATATCAGTTTGTTGTATAACTGAGTTACGGGATATCTTTTTGACTCAAATAACCGATAAATTTTATATGTTTTTCTGAATTTAATATGATATAAAAACAAATGATTCTAATATACAACTTCGACCATTTGAAGATTTTATAACTTTTGGGAGACAAGAAACATGTTTGTTGATATATGAAGAACTAAAAAAGTTGTAAACGGAAGAAATAAAATTGACTGATTTTTTACGAAGAGAAAATTCTGACAGCTTATAATAATGTACATGCAGATGGGAGAAAAAGAGGAAAATATAATTACTTAGTTTTTACTAATGGATAAACTCTGTATTTTGATTTCATTTGATGCCTTTTATACTTCTTAAATGAGCATTATAAATTTTTCTCCTGAAAACATGCTTGGCAGACACATGCTCATTTTTTCATGTAGCATAAATCCATTTATAATATTTTCCAATTTGTTTTTCATTAATGGTATAGTTTATTAATTTTACTGTTATTTGACAGCAAATGCTGGGGGATACTGCCTTTGGGGAAAGATACCGCTGGAATTCCTTTATATATCATGGGAAAACTCTCCCAACTTCAGTTTGGGACAGAGAGCCGAGATGATGTCAACTATTGACATGCACCCATGCTTTTTGAAGGTCTGACATCATTACATGGCTCTGCTTATACACTGTTTCATTTTTTTCTATTAGCAAAGAATCCACTGCTTGCTATGCTTATATCAGCTTTACTTATGCGTTGTGTTTCATACGTCTCAAAACTAAATTATGAAGGGACCAAAAATAAGTTTGTACTTTTCTTTTGCAGTTGAACTCTTTGAATGAGGATAAATGCATCTCAATCCAAGTTAGTTATAATACAGGAACTACGGTTCGTTCTGACCTTGACATTTCTGATTTGGTTTGGGAAGTTGGTCTCTTTGTGCACCTCTTTCCAAATTTTCTGATAACAATATATCCCCTTTTATGTTGTTTTGGGTGTTAAAAGGGTACATACCCACAACTACAAGTCACTGTTTCCGCAGAAGAGTTTGGTGCTAGAGAAAAATCTCCTTATAACTCATATATATGTGGTGACATTCCTTCATCATCATTGTCCAATATTATCCGGTAATTTTCTTCTCTCATTTAGGTATAAGTTGCATGTGGTATTTACATGTTACAGTTTTTGGAATGAAATTCTTGACTGTCACAACATCCATCCCTGAAACTAGACATCTAGGCACTTGAATGAGTCAAGATGTACAGTTCATGAATTAATGACAACCATCATAATAGAAATGACATTATTCATAATTCTGCATCTTTGGTCTATAAGGTGTTTTTGTTGTGAAACTAACAGACTTTGGGCCTCAAACCATTGATAACTTTGCTGTTTTTCTTGCTCAGGTTAAGAGCTGGAAATGTCATTTTTAATTATAGATACTACGACAATAAGTTGCAAAGGACAGAGGGTAATATGTAAAAAAATTTCCCTCCCTTTCTAACAATAGTTGTTATTATATAAGCTGCTTTCGGATTTATTTTAAAAAGTACTAGCAGAGAATGTATATGGTACTTAAGCTTAAGCTATATGTTGTCTTTGAAGATCCTTGATTGGTGGTTATGCATTGCAAACTTCTGTCTAGAATTGCCTTTATGGAGAATTTTTGTGAATGACCATGGATTTTTATACCTTTCATCTTTATGAATACTTACAATTTGGTACTTTCTTCCCTTAGTGTATTTCTGAAGAAACTATATGATCCATCTTTTTTATCCAATTTTCGAGATTTCTTCACTTGTCGTAAGTTCAACATCTTGACTGCCACAAAAGAAAGTGTTAGGGCTGTACTTCCTGAAATTGAAATGCCTCACAGATGACTACAATGGAGCTTTCTGTTCAATAACCAATCTGAGTCTCTTTTGGAATTTCATGCATTTTAAAATCATTTTAGTTTTCCCTGAAAGATACTTTTCTTTTTCTTGTTGAATTTTCTATTATCCTCTTTTCTCCAGTGCATTACATAAGTTTGGTAAAACATTCTTGCAGTAACCGAAGACTTTTCCTGTCCGTTCTGCTTGGTCAAATGTGCCAGTTTTAAGGTTGAGCTTTTCTTTTGGTTCACTATTTTCCCCTGTGATAAAGAAAAATTAATTTTGGTTATTTAATCTGTTGATGTTCAGATTTTTTTCATATATATATATTTTTTCCTTAAATAGGGTATGAGATATCACTTGACCTCATCACATGATCTCTTCAACTTTGAATTTTGGGTTGGTAACATAAAAAATCTTGGTAATTTCCGACTATTTTAGATTATTTGAAGTGACTACCGAACTAATGGGTATTTTGTAGGTGACTGAAGACTATCAAGCTGTGAATGTGTCTGTGAGAACTGATAACGGGAGATCTGAGGTCAGACTACCTTCAGAAACTTCTTTATAACTATGAGCTCTAAACTTATTGTCGATCAATGTTTAAGTTGCGCATGCATTTTAGGAATGGTCCTTTAGGAAATTTGGAATTCACTAATGCATGCTAGATAGATGCCTATATCCAGGTTGAACATTCGTTCTAACCCATCTCTTGTGCATCTTTTGTACTTTTATGTTGGATAGCAGATAAACCCATATGTCATGATTTTGCAATGAAATCTCCTGACAATATTTTGCTGAAGGTGTCAGTGAACTTACATTTTTTTATATTTACTCCAAATATGCAAGTAAAATTTATCTAGTGTAATTATTGGTTACTCCCTGTTCTACATGTTGAGATTCTATTGCCATAAACTGACTTAACCTAAAAAGAAAAATGATTGTAGAATGTTGTCATTTAAGGCTATATTTATTTACTAATAAATATTATCAGTGTAATCAGTAAAACGAAGAAAGTTACACGGGTGAACCAATGCCACATTTGTCTCAACTTCTGTCACCTTTGTCTACCATATTGTTGCACGCTATTGAAATTAAGCAATTGTTTGGGTGACCATTCCTATTTATAATGCTGTTGGAGTTAACTTATATTTGTTTGCTCCAGATAGTTGCAAATGGTGTAGACCCCAAGCTTCAAGTATTCTTCTTTCAGTAAGTGATTTTTCTTCTTTTATAGCCTTAGTTTGATCAAGTTAAATATCTTTAGCTGTATCTCATTTAAGATGGTATAGATGAACGCTTGAAGCTTAGTTGGTAAAACCATTTCTATGTCCAGCTCAAAGCCACTTAGACGCAAAAGACCCAAGAACCTACTGCATAATGCAAAGCATGTTCATCCATATGTCTTAGAGTACAACTTGCGTGCTGGAGCTTGTGAACTTTCTGACAAGGCTGACGGTACACTTGTTTTCTAATTTTTGTAAGGGTAATTTACAATATATATCCTGATCGAGGCTCTTCTTGCACTATAATCTCTGTCTATGTACTTGCATTAATTTAGTCTCTGGAGTGTGGACTCATTTACGCCATGTGGTCCTGGTTGGGCTGCTCTTCAAGGCACACTCATCATGGATGTGTCCATGGGACTCTTGGGCTTTAACATGGTGTTATTGTCAAGTTCATGGAGAACTTGTCTTGATGTTTTAAATTATAAGATGAGTGTAACAGACCAAAAGATGCTGAGAAAAAGAACTTGTTACCTGTTGTTTAATACTTTAATGATCTTTGCAGAAATCCTTTTGAGTGTTTTGATTAGAGGCATTGCAGTGAAAAAAATTATTTTTTCTGATTATGTAAAGTACTTTGGAATCACTTTTCTAGTACAGATTGACAGACTCTAATTGTAGTTCTTTCTTATGTTTCTCTTTTAAATTGAAAAAAAAAACACAAAACAAACTTGTCTCAGATGCTCAATCCAGTAAAGGTGAAAAGACTCATAACTCAGGTGGGAATGGTTTAAACAATGCTGGTATTAGCACTTCGAAATATGAACAATTGGTTACATCCAGCTTAAATTTTGCAGGTTGTGCAAGTGCCATACCAGCACCATCATATGCTGATCCTGGTTGTGTCCAATCAGCATCTGGAAGCAATCTTGCACCTCCAGCCATGCTACAGTTTGCAAAGACAAGAAAACTATCTGTGGAACGTTCAGACCCAAGGAAGTATGTCACTTTCTCTCTCTTCCTCCATACTTTTAATTGATGTTGGCTACATAACTCGCGTTCAACTACTGGATCTTCTCTGCATGAGTTCTTAGCTGCTTGAATCTATCCAATGCTATGGGTTGGACTTTCAGTTGCTTTACTAGTCATATTCCTTGCTTCTTCCTTTGAGAAGTCCTTGTTTTACCTTTATCCCTTTCTGTTCCATCAAGTTTAAACAACTTGAGATAGAATATTAACTATGACGTTAGCTGATTGACATGTTATTATGATAATTTAGAGAGTACCCAATAGGAAATGCAGAGACATGTTCCAAAATCCAAAAGTGAGGCTTTTTTCAATATTTTTTCTTAAGGTACTTAGAATCTGATAGTTATTTAGGGGAAATTGCTTACCTGATACTTACCGAGTGGATTGTCAGTTTATTTCATCATATTTTCAACAGAGATTATTTTCTTTGATAGTAAACAAAATATATTTTTAAAGATATAACTGAACATGCGAGGCAGATAAGTGAAGGTTCTGCCTTGTTTGTCACTATGACCACTGACTAATATGTTGTCAAGTTATTAGATTACATGTATTGGATGAATATTTTAATTAGCTATATGAGAAACAAGAGCAAAAATCTGTTTCCTTCTGTTTTGTTTCTCTAAAATAACTTATTTCTTTCTTAATTTGTGACTGATAGTTCATAGAGGAAATGATACATCTAAATTTGGGTTTAATCTAAAATATCCTTACTTTGCAGTTGTGCCCTCTTGCGGAAGCGGGTCTTCTTTCACTCGCACAAATGCCAGGTGATATTTGATTCATGAAGAATTTTATAATTTCATGCTTCAAGTTTTCTCCTCTTTCTTCCCCGATGCAGCTTGGTGACTGCCTGTTTAACATACCAGTATCAGTTTTAGAGTTTAGATACATGATTGCTCGAATTGTGTGTACGCAAGTATACGTATTGCAAACAAGTAATATAATAATAAAAAAAAATTCGTTCCACGGAGATTATGTTATTACAAAACTAATTTGAAAACTAAAAAGTGAAAATCAATTTCATGTGTTTTGAGAAAGCAAAATTAAAAGAACTAAAAATAAATAACAATAATTAATTAACTCGTAGATATATGAGAAAATATCTAAGAATACTTAATCTCTTAATTTCTTAAGCATGTTAATCAGTAAAATCCCCTCAATATAATTACTAATAAATTATATGATCAATTGAATCTAACCTAGTATGTATTCCACTCTCAAGCAAATTACACACTATATAGTAATTTACCTAATCACACTCTCATGTCAATTAAATTGCATACTGTTCAAATTTATCAATTACGAATCACATACGTAAGAATCATATATCTCTGTCTAAAAACTATGCATGTTATTTAATCAAGACATAATTAAATAATTCTCCCAAATCTATTTATTTGTCTCTGTAGATCAATTGTGGTTAAACAATTAATAGCATAAAAATCAGATTAAATAATATAATTAAATTGAAATCATAATTGGGTTAAAAATATTAGATCATTACATGTAGAAAATTGGATTCAGAAGACCCTTAGATTAATAAATTAAGTAGACATAAATTAAGTAGACATGATTGAATTCATAAATCTCATATTTTTCAATAAGAAAGACATACAAATTAATAAAAAAAGGAGAAGAAGAATAAATACAATCAATCTCTTGAATTGTAACACTAATCTACTCTTAAATCTTCACCAAATTCTATCTCTTCTTGAATTTCTCTCTTTTTGGCACAAAAAATTGGCAAAAATTGACTATGTAGGTTTTTTCGATGAAATTAGGGGGTTAAATTAGGCTCAAATGGAATCTGGATCGTCAGATTAGCTTCAGATTAAAGGTTGAGATGGAAAAGGAAAATTAGGCAACATTGGCCGATTGGATTGCGACACTTGATGGGTGAGAAACACGGGAAGAATTAGCATATAACGCATGGCGAGGCGGAATGGTGTTGGTCAACGCGAGCTGAGTTAGCAACAGGTGGCATTTTGCGATTCGTTGATCCGCATTGTGTGGCGCTCTTGTAGAATGAACGCACAAATCTCGTGACGACGAGTGCGTTGGATGCTCAGAAAAACTCGGAATGAACACCGTGGTGATGACTGCATTAATTGTTGCATGCGTTGCGCTTCGATGGGCTTCTCTTCACTTGCGTGGCATCCAAGTGGCCATGATCGCGTCAGTTGATACAAGTAGCGCACTTTGATTAACTCTTTGCTTGCGTGGCATTTACATGTCATGTTTTAATTGGTCCTACATTAAAAAATTCATAAAAAATCTATAAAAATTTCAAAAAAAATCAAAAAATTTCAGAAAAATATATTTTTATCCCCTTTCACTAGAAAATTCACATGTTAATATTTTTAACTCTAAAAGTACTAATTATTGAATAAAACGTACAAATATTAAGCAGAAAAGTGCATTGATATCTCTATCTTTATAGAGTTATTAGTACGCGATGTCGAGATTACTTTATAATTATATGGTAATAAGGAGCTGCATTTCAGCATTAGAGTGTCCTTGAATAATACTGGAAGCTTGATGAGCTCCATAGTATCTTGCCCGGGTTATTTACTAATTTAAAGATTTAGACACTATATTAACTTACTTTTATGTATTGATCTTAAGAGCCAAGCACCTTTACTAATAAGAACATCTAGAAGATGTTGATGTGAGGAATAACCCACCATGTTTAGCATGTCCTACAATTGGAATGTTTATTACCTATAGTTGCTAAGGTAACAATCACGTGTCCTACGATTTTAATTGTTTGGCTAACGTGGAAACCATGTAGTGGGACTCTTTTCTTTTGTTAGGAAGGCGATATATATACATGTATATATATTTTAGGTGGGGGAGGGGGATCAATATGACATCCTTAGTGTTTTTTTTTTCCTCTTCTTTTTCTTCTTCTAGAGGGTAGATTTTATCCTAGGATGCGGTACCAAATTAGTCCATTAGTTTTAATAAATTGTACATTTTAGCCCACTAGCTTGATAATAGTAACTAGAAGTCCACTAAATTTGCAAAGTAGGATATTGGAGGTCTTGAAGGACCAACGGTGTCTCATTTTATAAACCTAATGGATCTCTAATGTATCACAAGCATTACACTAAAGGTCTATTAAGTTTGAAAAATGGGACAACATAGGTCCATTAGGTTTGAAAATTAGGTATCAGAGATCTTTACTAACTTCTAGTGTTCTACTTTTTAAACTTAGTTAACTTTTAGTGTACTATCTAAAAGTTAGTGGATTTAATTATCCAATTTATCTAACCTACTGCACTTGTGGGTATTTTTCCCACCTTCTATCTTTGTTGGATCAAACATTTCTATTTTGCTCCTTAGCAAAAACAATCTATTTTGTTAAAAAGTTTTGCATCCGAGCACATCTAAACTGTTACATGCTCATGTTTGAAGCCGATGGCACCAGAACAAGTATTATCAGATAGAGATAGTGAAGATGAAGTTGATGATGATGTTGCAGATTTTGAAGATCGAAGGGTATGTTTTTAATCACATGGATAACGTCTTTCTCTCACTTGTTCATTTACTTATTTCCTTTTTTATTTGCATGATAAAATCCTTGTCATGCATGGGGATAGGGGTTAATGTCTTGCTAGTTGAGGAATAAGGATAAATTTCAGTCCAAAAATCCATAGTTGAGGAATAAGGATTAATTTCCTTTTTTTACACTCTTATGTTGTAGATGCTTGATGATTTTGTTGATGTGACCAAAGACGAGAAGCAAATGATGCACATGTGGAACTCTTTTGTGCGGAAGCAACGGTATTTTTTTCCCCCACCTACTCTACTTTTGTTTCACCCTCACTCCCACCACACACATCGATTTGAATAAGGAAGCCCTTATAAATAGGAAATGCCAAACTTAAAGGTTGACAAAAATGTGGGTTAGGAAAATTGATCTCGACTGGACTACTTTTTCTGAAGTGTTTTATTTTGCTATTGCAGGGTGCTTGCTGATGGACATATACCTTGGGCATGCGAGGCATTCTCAAAATTGCATGGACCTGATCTTATTAAAAACCCATCGCTGCTTTGGTATAATTTTCCCCTTCTATTTTAAGCTTTCACTACAGCTTTTTGTATTATGCTTAAGAGTTAAGATCCTTTAATAACTTATGGTGAACTTGACCCTTATATATCTAGATACAATTGCTTGTAGTTAGGTGCAATTGAGCTTGCTTTGCAATGGGAATGTATATAAGCCAAATGATGATCTGTTTTGGGCTTTGGCTTTGGTTTTGGTTTTGCAGGTGCTGGAGATTGTTTATGATCAAACTGTGGAATCATGGTCTCCTTGATGCACGGACCATGAACAATTGTAACATCACTCTTGAAAAATGTCAGAAAGAGGCTTCAGATACTAAAAAGTAAAGCCAGAGGATTATTATTTGATTGATCAAGTAATGAAAAAGAAGAAAAGGCTCCAGCTGCTAATTTGCTAATTTACTAATTCCATAAACCAATCTTGGTAACATGCCATTTTGTCAATTGTACTTTATTTAATCATAGGGCTCATATGAGTTTGTTTTTTTGTCTGTTGTTGTAATTTAGACTAGGGAGAAGTATACAATTAATCTTTCCCCCCACGGTCTCATCGATGTAGAGGGGAAAAGTCGTTCCAAAAGACAAATTACAGATGGAGAAAAAAAAAGACGAAATGTTGTGTAGAAGAAAAGAAAAACATTGGAAAGGCCGGATTTATTTCTTATTTACTATTAATTTTTGTTTAGGAAATTATGTTCAGTAAATTTCGACCAGTGTTTTCTTTACGGATATCATAGGGAATAGTTGCAAGGTTTAGTGGTTAAGATAAGTTGTATTTCACAATGTTGCTTATTTTTAAGACGTGAGAACGTGGTTTGTGGAAAGAGGAAAATAAAAAAAAATGTATGCGGGTGTTGAAGTTTCATATGTATTAGTGAAATTTTTTATGTGACAATGTGAAGATTGTGAAGGAAAAAATAGTATTTCTCATCTTATTTTTGGTATATCATTTTATGTCATTGCTATGGTTCAAATACATTGGCAAAAAAGTGCTTAAAAGTGGGTTATTGTTGCATAAAAATTGGATTTTGTGTTTACAATCATTGATGGTACATTAAATTGCTTCAAGAAAAAAATTGTGAACAATGAATGATTCTTCTTTAAAAAAAAAACTAGAGAAATATAATTTAAAATAAAATGGTATAAATAAACCTATTGTACACAAGTTTTATTCCTGAAAGGAGTGTGTCATAAACCTATATAATGTTTTTTAATGAATTAAAAGGTAAGAAGAGTTGTTTGATGTAAAAAAAAAAAATACATATAATGATTTTTAATTGAAAGGAAAAAAAGGAAAGAAAATACAATATGGTATAGAAGATCCAGACTCTATTTAATATCGAGAGTAATAAAATTTCACAAACACCCTTTTTGGCTATGATCCAGCGTTTTCAAACTCTCTCTCTCTCCTTTTTTTTTTTATTTTGGCTATGACTCAAATTTTTGGTTTTATTAGGTCGGTTTTAACCAAATAGTTTATTAAAAACACATTATTAAAAAAAGTAGTAGATTGAAGCAAAAAATTACATATAAAATTAAAAAAATTGAAAAATGCTTTCTCCCTATTTAAAATTACCAAGTAAGGGGGGTTGCATCTTTATTTTTGCTACTCTTATAAGATTCTACATCCTGAGACGTGAGTATTGGCAAGTACTGGCATTTGGCAGCTAAAAGTGGCGATTACGAATGATCAATTTATTATTATCTTAAAGGATGGAGTGTTTAAGGAGTTATTTAATAATAATTTAAATTTATAATTTATGATTAAATAATTAATTTTATGACTGATATTTTTGGTAAAAATAATCATCAATATATTTAGTAATAATTTTTACTTAATGATTTTTTTTTAAAAAATTAAAAAATATTTACTACGGAATACTTTATGTTTTTTTTATTTTTTTGAAAGTAAAAAATAAATAATTTTTAATCAATTTTTTTAAATATTTATAAATATAAAATTAGTAAGATTTAATTTATTTTTAAATATTTTTTCGATGAAAATAAAAAAATTTAAAACCTTAAATTTAATTCAAAATTTTTATTTTTTTAAGATTTATGCCAATATTTTGATAGTAATTTTTTTTAAAAAAATAAAAATAATTTTTTTACTAAATATAGCTCATATCACTTTAAAAAAAAATCCAAAATTTTAAATCAAAATTATTATTAAATAAGCCTTAATTAATGATATTGTTTAAATCTTTACATTACTTAGTTTTATTATTTTAAAAAAAAATCATATCATATTAATAATTTTTATTAAAATATTATTTTAATATAAAAATGATGTTTTAATAAAAATTATATTTATTAATTATTTTTTTAAATTAAAATTAATTGTTTTAAACAGGATTATGATCAATTTATGACCGCAAAAACGTACGGGGCTTGCTAGCCACATATGATGTGTGTATTTATCCTCATCGATTCTTTTTTGACTTTTTTATTGTTGGTTAAATTAAATTATATGTGGTTACTAAAATTCATTATTATTTGTGCCCAGAATTTCAGTTCCATCAACAATGATAGCAAATCTGATTCTACTAAGTGGGATAACTGAAAGGTCATTAATCAGATCCATATAGTAATAATAATAATAATAATAATAATAATAATAATAATAATAATAATAATAATAATATTTATTATGCTTTATAATTAATTATATTTTAATATTATTATTATTATTATATATTATCTTAAAATAAATCAAATAATTAAGAAAAATTATCTAAAATTTAGAAGAATAAAAATAACATTTCAATAATATTGAATCAATTTTTTTTTTAAATTAAAAAAAAAATTGATAAATAAAAATTTTTAAAATGATATTAGAGTTAGAAATTCTAATTTATAGTTTAAATAACTTTATTATTAAATCGTAAGTAATCTGTAATATGTATATAGTTAATATTTATAGAATATAAGCACGTTAAAATATGAAAATATTTCAATATTATCTGGACGTTAAAATCTCATAAATTTTATTTTTATAATATTAATTTAATATTATCTCTACTAATATTATACACTACACGAAATAAAATTATTATTGGATTTCACTAGATAAAATAATCGAAACGCAAAATAGAGAAATACAGAGAAAAGTCCTCAATTATATGGGAAAACGATGATGATGACAATGAAAATAAGAAACAATTTTAGCACAATTTTATATGAAAGCGAACAACCATTTAATTTTTTTCAATTTATATTATTGAATCTCATAATTTAAAAATAATATTTTTTATCGTGTTATTTTTTAAAAAATAGTTATAATAAATTTTTTTTGCCAATCTTTTTAATTAAATTTATTATTTTATTTGTAACTGTTTTTATTAATATAAATTAAAATTATTATTATCCTCATTTAACAACCACCAATATCTTAATATTTCGTTTTCTCTTTATGTTATTTTAATTTTAATTTTATTCTAATTTAAAATTATAATATTTTAAATATTATTATAAATTTTATTTAAATAAATAAATATATTTTTTGTTTCATTCCAGCACTTTTTTTTCTTTCTTTCAAAAAGAGTATTGATTACTTAAAAGTATAACTCATCACTTTTCCCTCTATGTAAATACGTGAGGAGCACGGAGAACTAAGGAGCTAATGTAGTTATTATGTATATTTAAAAAAATTATTTATTATAAATTATTATATTATTTATAATTATTATGGTAATTAATTATAGATTAAAAAATAATAATTAATTATTATATATTATAATTTATAACAAGTATATATACACAAGTATGTTTGGGAATTTTGTATATACAACTAAAACCCACACAAATTGAGGATAACCAGAAACCACACAATAAGTCAATAACCAAATTTGTGTATGCGCACGGCAGCAAGTGTGGAGCTAAGCTATCAGCTGATATATTCATTTCAAAAAAAGTAAGTATTAACATGAATTTCTAACTTGTCTTAATTACAAAAAATACCACCAACATTTCAGGCTATTGCTTCTTTGCCCCTTTCAGTTCATTCTGCGTTATGCTTCTTTCTTTCTTTCTTTCTCCTTCTTTTTCGATTTCTGGTTTAGGGTGTGTTTTATTACTGTAAAGATTGCAACTTGGTATTAGGAATGTAAATCTCGCCCGGCTTGATCAAACTTCAAACAATTCAATTTGATTCGGTCTATTTCGAAGTTTAATTAGACTTGAGTAAATCAAATTTGGATAATCTTGACCCTATTGAATAATTTTATGACCAAACTTAATGTAAAATATTTATACTGGTCCGATCTTAACCCCAACTCGACATTAAATACAAATTAAATTAAATTTTTATAAAACATTTACATTTTAATATTATATATTATTATTTTATAATATCTTAACTAATTTAAATTTAAATATTAATTTAAGTAAATTTAAAGTTAAAAAAATGATGAATAATCGGATTATTATCAAAAATAACACTGAGGGTTTGTATTTCTTCAAAATTACCTCTGAGTTTTATTTAATATAAAAAATGTTTACAAACGTTGTCAACGTTATATTTCCGTTTAATATTAGGGGTAAAATGATAATTTCACCCCTATATATATATATATATATATATATATATATAAATTCCGTGAAAAAAAAATCAAAAATACCTCCGAAGTTTTCAATATATTTAGAAATACCCTTAATGTTTAAAAAAAACTACAATATCGCTCAAGTTTAAAGTATTTTAAAAAATGTCATTATTATTTAACATAAGCGTAAAAAAGTTGTGAAAAATTACATTAATATCAAAAAAATTCTTTTCTACCTCCGTTTATATAGCTTTTTGAATATTGTTGTTGAGAATATTATCGCAAATACCCTTGATGTTTTGTTTTTCTTCAAAAATACCTATGCTATAATAATTAATTTAACTTTATCAAATATATCTATGCTATAATAATTAATTTTACTTTATAAAAAATGTCCCTATTATACTCCTACTTCTCAATAACACGATATAAATTATTTTCCAAAAATATTTAACTTGATATTGTATGTTTTGTTAACTTAATTTATCTTCAGGGGTATTTTTTGAAAATATTTTATATCGTGTTATTAAGAAGTAAAAATATTTTTTATAAAGATAAATTAAATATTGTAGTAGATGCATTTTTGATGAAGTTAAATTAATTATTATAACAGAAGTATTTTTGATAAAGTTAAATTAAGTATTATAGCAGGTGTATTTTTGAAGAAAAGAAAAACCTGAAGGGTATTTGCGATAATATTCTAAACGTCAATATTTAAAAAACTATATAGGCAGGTGTAGAAAAGAATTTTTCATATATTGATGTGATTTTTCACGATTTTTTTATGCTTCTGTTAAATAATAAGGACATTTTTGAAGATATCTTAAACCTCAAGAATATTATGTTTTTTGTAAACGTTAAGGATATTTCTGAAGATATTGAAAACTTTGGAATTATTTTTGATTTTTTCCCCGAATAACCCTTAAGACTAAGTTTTGAATTTGTATTTAATATAAAAAATTTAATAGATTACGACTTGAAAATATACATGTGTCAAACTCAAAATTTTAAGCTTTCGTCGGTCGAGTCGCATAGGATAGCTAGGTTTTATAGTTTTAATATTTCATTATAGATTTATAAATTATTAGACTATATATATATATATGTTATATTTTATTTTTTTTAAAAAAATTATAAAAATAATATCTCTGAAATTTATAACAAAATTAATATTTTAATAACATTGAACGTAGTTCAATTGAAGAACATTTACTATTAAATGAGTTTAAATAACCATAAATAAATACAAAATGATATATTAGATTTTTTTTGAAATGAAAATACATGAACGGGATATAAAAAATATTATTTTATAGCTACAAGGTTTTAAGGTATTATTTTTATTATTTTTAAATCTTTTAAGTTATACTTTGGTAATTTATATAGATATTTAAAATTTAAAATTTTAAGAAATTTAAGGAATAAATTTTAATGCTTAAAAGTTTAAACCTAGTTAAAATTTAGAAATCAAATATAATAAAATTTCATTTAAAATTTTGAAAAATCTCTAGACATACTTGCTATGCTATTAATAAGTAGTCATCGCTAACTCATATTAATAAAAATCTATCCACCCATGAGTTATAAATATAAAGAATGGATATTTTTAGAATAAAATTTAGAATAAAAAAGATTAATGTTGAATTAATTTAAAATTTGTGATTTTTAAAAATTTAATTTTTGTTTTGATAATAGCAAAAATATTCCCTCTACCTAAATTTAAATTTTAAAAAATTAAGTACTAGCAAACGTCGTGGTGGAGGGGGGGATTTTAGTATTCAGCAAAATTGTACCTAAATTTAACATTATCTCACTTTTTTTTTATTTTTCTGAACCATAAAATAAATAAATAAAAAAGCTCACATTTTTATTTGACATCTCAAACTCAGACTCAAAGTGAGAGATGAAAATGGAAATTTCAGTTGGCAGAGTAGCAGTAACAATTGTTTTGATTGGAATAGTAACGTGGGTATGGAAGGTGATTAATTGGGTTTGGTTCAGACCAAAGAAGCTAGAGAAGTGTCTGAGACAGCAAGGCCTCAATGGCAACTCCTATCGGTTCTTCTTTGGAGACTTGAAGGAAAATGTCAAAATGGGTAACCAAGCAAGGTCCAAACCCATGAACTTCTGCCATGATATAGCGCCGCGTATTATTCCTTTTGTTCATCAATCAGCAAAAAAATATGGTATGACTGAACCATCAGTTAGTGTATCGTTACATGTCAGTCGCTGTGACCATTATATATTGTAATTAATAGATAGCAGAAGACATGATATGGAAGCCAAGCTAGGCTAATTAACCTACTTTCAGTACATATCTGTCATGATAGAAGAACGTTTATTTACTTGTCATATTCAAAATGTTCCTTTTTGTGTGTAGTAATTTTAACTTCAACCCAACATCAGATATTACTAATTAGCAGAGTTTGAATGATAAAATGCAGGAAATAATTCGTTTATATGGATTGGTTCAGTACCAAGAGTGACTATCATTAATCCAGAACATCTGAAAGACATCTTCAGCAAACATCAAGACTTCCAAAAGCCCGAGATACATCCAGTAATTAGGTTGCTAGCCAATGGTCTCATAAGCCATGAGGGTGAGAAATGGGCTAAATATCGAAAGATCATCAACCCAGCATTCCATCTTGAGAAGCTCAAGGTTTATTATCTTACTCCTATAGACGTCGACTGAATTCTCCTAAAATCACATCGATTAAGTATATGATAAATAATTTTTTGAAGGATCATTCAAGTAAAGATAGACTTTAAGTTAGATAAAAGTAAAAGAAAGAAATCTATTTAATATTGATGAAAATTTTGAAATTGAGGGGATTTAAACCTATGACCTTATGCTTTGATAGCACGTTGGAATTTGTTTGAAAATCAATTCTCTTAATAACTTCTAACATATGAAGAAAAAAAATCGAAACTCAGTTGTATCAAGTGATACGAGATTGAAGTATATTCTTTGGTGCAAATATATTCATATCAAGTGTTTGTAAAAATGCTGGTTAATAATTTATAGTCCTCTTTAACGTATAAATAATGCCAAATTATCTGTTATAATTAATTTTGTTTGTTGGGTTTCCCTTGTTTTGGTTCTTCAGCATATGGTGCCAGCATTTCATTCAAGCTGTGTTGAGATAATAAGCAAATGGGAGGAATTGGCAATCTCCAAAGGTGGCTCATGTGAGTTAGATGTGTGGCCTTATCTTCAAAACTTTTCGGCTGATGTGATATCTCGAACAGCATTTGGTAGTAGCTATGAAGAAGGGAAGAAGATTTTTCAGCTCCAAAGAGAGCAAGCACAACTTGTTATGAAAGCTATAGAGTCTGTTAAAATCCCCGGATGGAGGTAAGGCTTTCGTTTTCCCTTACTTGCTTTCAAAACATGGAGTTAATTATGCATGAAGAGTACTATTACTTGGCAAAATATGTAACAAAATGAAATCAACACAATGATCCTACACGTACTGTAGGTTTCTGCCAACTAAATTGAACAAGAGGATGAAGGAAATGGACAGAGAAGTACAAGATTCACTCAGGGATATAATCAACAAAAGAGAGAAGGCCATGACAAAGAATGAAGCTCCAAATGATGACTTACTAGGCATACTTGTGGAATCCAATTTCAAAGAAATCAAAGAACATGGAAACAACAAGAATGTTGGGATGAGTATCAAAGATGTAATTGAGGAATGTAAGTTATTTTACTTTGCCGGGCAAGAGACAACCTCCGTTTTGCTAGTGTGGACAATGGTTTTACTAAGCAAGTATCAAGATTGGCAAGATCGTGCAAGAGAAGAGGTTTTGCAAGTCTTTGGTAATAAAAAACCAGACTTTGATGAGCTATCTCACCTAAAAGTGGTAAGTATATTGTTTTAGCTAGGTTCTGGTTTTCTTTGCATGTGTAAAAAAAAATATAAAATACAAGCAGAGTAACTTTTAATATTCATTGTCACAGGTGACTATGATATTATATGAGGTTCTTAGGTTATATCCACCAGTAGTGTTACTCAATAGGACAACCCGCAAGACCACACAGCTTGAAAAATTGACATTACCAGCTGGAGTAGAGGTGTCCATACCAACAGTACTGGTACACCATGATCATGAACTGTGGGGTGAAGATGCCAAAGAGTTCAAACCAGAGAGGTTTGCTGAAGGAGTTTCAAAGGCAACAAAGGGACAAGTTTCATTGATTCCTTTTGGTTGGGGTCCTCGTATATGCATTGGGCAGAACTTTGCTATGGCAGAAGCAAAAATGGCCTTGTCATTGATATTACGACACTTCACATTTGAGCTTTCACCATCCTATGCCCATGCTCCTTTCACTATTGTAACTCTTCAACCCCAGTATGGTGCTCATCTCATTTTACATAAACGTTAAGAGATAGATATCATCAGTTACCATAAATGCATCAGAATATCAAATAAGGGATTTTGAATTTTATTGCATATGATTAACAGATAGCTAGCTTCTGTTAGTATGAAACAGATTACTATCACTCAAGTAGGGGAAATCGTAAATCTGTTTATTATGCTTCAAGGTCCTTTTGAGTAATGATTATATAATTGGACCATGTATCTTTTTTGTTGAATAATATTAGAGGAGTAAAACGAGGTTACCGTTACTTATTTAAAATTGGCCACAAATTAAAAAAATCTATTTAATTTATGTTGGGAAATGATACAAGTAACTCACTTAATCTCATAATCTCATAAACAGTTCGTTAGTTAATCCGATAAAAAACATATTAAATTAAAAGGTTAACAAATAAAAGAGAAAAAAAGAAGAAATTATAAAAATATCGGTATTAGTAAAATTAATAAACATAAAATATAAAATTAAATAAAATATAAAATTAAATAAAATATAAAATTAAATTTCTATTAGAATATTTTAATAAATATAAAATTTTAAGATAAATAATAACTAAAAAAAATACACAATATAATCGAGGTTAGTAAGATGTTCATTAATTTAAATTAAAAATTTAAATTATATTGATTTACAATAATTTTTAATTATAATTGAGATTAATGAGATGATCGTTAACTTAAATTAGAAATTTAAATTGTATTAATTTACAATAATTCTTAATTAAATCTTTATATCATTGAAAAAAATAAATAGTTTATTTTATAAAAATATTATATTTTAAAATTTTGAGTTTTTTAGATAAGATATGCTCATATTATTGGATATTACTTATATTCTATTAAATATTTTTAAAATATAAACTGTACTAACGTCCAAAATATTATTATTTATTTTATATATCATTAGAAATATCTTAAAGTCTAGTTTTTAAGAAATTTTATAGTTTATAATTTTGAATTTTCTATAAAAAGTTACGCATATTTTTATTAATAATTGTTTAGATTCAAAAATTTTTTTTTACTCATTTTTAAAATATAAATCGTACTAATTCACAAAATTTTATAAATTATTTTATATACTATTAAAAAGTTATAAAAGTCCAGTTTTTAATAAATTTTACTAGTTGTGAGTTTAAGTTTTTTATAAAAAGTTATGCATATTTTACAAATGATTCTTAAAATTCAGAAGAACATTTTTTTATTCATTTTTAAAACATAAACTATATTAATTCATAAATATTTTTGAATCATTTCAAATACTATTAGAAAAATTTAGAATTCTAATTCATAATAAATTTTATGATTTATGATTTCGAGTTTTTTATAAAAAGTTACGCTCATTTTACTAATAATTTTTTAAATTTAGTGAACATTTTTTATTCATTATTTAAATATGAACTTTATTATCTTGTAAAATATTATGAATAATTTTATATATTATTAAAAAAAATTAGAATTTCAATTTTTTTTAAAATTATTTTTTTGATTTTAGTTTTTTTATTGAAAGTTATCAAATAAATAATATATAATTTTTATTTTTTATTTTTCAAAATAGAAACTAGAAATCGTTATTAAATATTTTTTTTAAAATATTTTAAAATTAAAAATTTAATTCTAAATATAAATTAAAAATAAAATTAATTATTAATATAATTTAAATATTTAAATAAATTAAATAAAAAATTATAAATGAGAGGTAGATGATTTATCTAACTCAGTTTATATATAAATAAATTTAATTTATTTAAAAATTAAATAAACTAAGTTGAATTACATTTCATTTAAGATGACTTTGAACACGAGCAACTTGAGTTACCTCTAGATAATATAAATAGATTGGTAAGCTAATATCAGTTAACAACCTATTTAATGAATTGTTTTCTTAAAATAATACAAGAGTTAAGTAATACCTTTTATTTAGAATGATAATATTGACACAAATAGAAAATTTTATCTAATATTAATGGTATTAAAATATAATTTAATAAATAAATATTAAATAATTAATATATTATTATTGTGGTAATAATAAACAAATGTATTTAACAAGTCTCTCAGGTTTATGAAAGGTATAACAATTTTCCTTCCAATTCACCATATTCAATCGCAGAATTTTTTTGTTTATTATTATTATTATTATTATTATTATTATTATTATTATTATTATTATTATTATTATTTAGTGGAATCGAAAGACCGTCATTTCTACGATGATAAATTGATAACGGATGCCTTTGGGTCTATGATTGCGAATTCAGGTAGGGAAAAAAATATTGTTAAAAATGATTCAATTGAATTTATTTTTAATTCATAGTAAGAAAAAAATATTTTTTTTGTATAATATTAAGATATATATATATATATATATATATTTATGTTATAATAAAAATAAATATATTTTTTAATAAAATTTTATATATAAAAAATTATTTTACGTAATTAAATCAAAATGATTTTAGATTTGAGAAAGAATAAAGTGACCGAACTCATGGAGAGAGAAAATATTTTAGAATTTTTGAGAAAGGGGGACATTTTTAGGTATAATTAAAAAAAAATTAAAACAAAAATGATCTTTTAAGAGTAAAATTATATTTCTCTTATAAATAAAAATGAAAACCAAAAAAATTTATCCCTTCCTTATAAGACTACAATTTGTCTCTCTCTCTTCTCAATCTATTATTTATCTCTATCTCCCTCTTCAATTTATTTGTGTTTTTGTCATTTTAATGTTTTTATATTTTATTGCAAGTTATTTTTAACTATAAAATTATTTAAATTTATAAACTAAGAGAGAAAAAAGAGTTATTTTTAATAAAAAAAATATAGAATTATAAAAGAGAACAAGAGAGATTGAAATGAGAGATAAATTATTTTTATTTTGGGAACAAAAAATCTAAGAGAGTATATTTTTACGATTTTTAATGTTATTTTTAAGAGTATTATAAAAAGAAATATTGATTTTAAGAATTTTTTTTCTTCGTATTTTGCCCTTGAAAAATGGTTTATTATCTTAATGGTACCACAATTTTATTTTTTATACAATTTTTTATCCATATTTTGGATTTGGTATTATAATGATACCCTAATTTCAAAAAATGTATTAATTTAATATAATTTATAATTTAATTTTAATTGAAGATTTTTTTATATATAATAATATATATGCGATATTCAAATAATATTTTTAGGTAATAAATTAATTAAATAATATTTAGAAAATATTTTAAGACAATTAATTAATTATTTATTCAAAAATATCTTCTGAATATCAAACTTATATTACGTGAATTTTTTTCAATTAAATGATAAATTATATCAATTTAATATATTTTTTTAAATAAGGTAATATAAATAGATCACGATTCATTTAAATAAGGTAATATTAATTAAATGTAAAATTCAATTTATTTAAAAATTAAATGAATTAAAATAAACTACTGTTAATTTGATATGAAATGAATTTGATTGACTTGAGAGAACGTTTATTCATTTGATATGTATAAGTTAACCTCTTTTTTAGCAAGTTTTAGGATAAAATCTAAGTTTAATTTTAGAATTTTCACATGGATTTGATATACCTTGTTATTTTATTAATATAATTTTTTTAAAATTTCAAATTTATTGAAACTAAATAATTTATTTATATATAACATATTTGAATATTATTTGATGAATTTTTTTTCTTAAAATAATACTAAGAGGTAAGTAATACCTTTTATTTAGAATGAAAATATTGACACAAATAAAATTTTTTATTTAATATTAATGGTATTATAATATAACTTAATAGAAGAATACTGAACAATTAATATATTACTATTGTGGTAATAATAAACCAAAATTATTTAACAAGTCTCCGAGGTTTATGAAAGGTAAAACAATTTTCCTTCCATTTCACCATGTTCAATCGCAAAAAATTATACTTTTGATTTTTATATAATATAATTATTCATACAGTTTTATTTGTAATATCTTTAAAAAATATATATTTTTTATATTATGAGAAAAATATATTGTAATATCTTTAAAATATATATATTTTTTATATAATGAGAAAAATATATGTATTATATTTTTAAACTGTAAAAAATATATTTTTCATGATATTTAAAAAAATATATGCGTTGAGTGAAAAGAAATTAAAAATAAACTTTATTTATAAAGAAATTATACAATTTAGTTAAACCAAAAGTATATACGGCAAATAATAATCTCTAATGAATTGCCAAAAAAACAAAAAGAAACTTTTAGGGTCATAAATTTCCGTACTATAATAAATATAAATATAAAAAAAATTAAATAATATTAACAATTTTCTACTACTTTTCGATGCCACTTTCTTCCAAGGAACAAAGATTACGATTCCATGTGATTTTTTTCCCCTACCCTTCTTTAGTTCTTTATTATTATTACTTAGAAAAATCCCTGGTTCTTTATTATTATTACTTAAAAAAAATAATATATTACATTAATTTTAATAAAATTAAATACTTTTAAATAATAAAATATCGAGAATATATATCATGTTAAAAATTATTTTTATTGGTAAATTATGTTTTTATAAGAAATTTATTAACAAAAAAAATTATAAATTTAAAATCATTAAATCAATCACTCTTAAATCAATATTATAATTCTACCTAAATATAATATAGAATTTTAAAAATTTAAAAATATGTTAAAGTTTTTTATTTTTTAAAACTAGTAAGATAAAAAAGGATTTATAAAAAAAATTAATAACCTAACAAATCTAACCCACACCCTCAACTTTTAATATAAATATTAAAAGGAGTACACGCATCACTCAAGTAACATAATTATTAAAAAAATAAACTTATTTTTTATTTTACTAAATTATTTAAGAAAATAATAAAAATAAAACTTTAAAATTAATATTTATTAGATTTAATTAAATATAAATTAAATTAGATTCATGTTAAATTTTGTTAAATTAAATTCGAAGAGAATACATGCAGGTATCCAACCTTTATGCAGGGCATGCAGGTTTGCAATTAAACCCCAAGACAATACCTTGGAGGAGCTAAATTCTATAAATAGGAGAGAACAAGTTGTCCGAGCATAATTTGATTGAGAGTAAGTTCCGTAGCGAGCATATCGAAATCTCTCGACTCTCATGTTTCTTTTCTTCCAATAAAAATACATTTTTTATTTATTATTCTTTGATTGCTTATACGTCTCTCTTTTGCTCTCCTAGTTTTCATATTATGTTGTAAAGTTGGGATTTTAATGGCCGTTTCAATGGGTTTTCGCTTTGTGAAAAAAAGCAAAAGTGTGCGAGGACTCAATTTCACCCGACCAATAAGCATCTTTTATTTGGGGCAGCCTCAAGGTTTATACATGTTCTCTCTCTCATGTTTAATTCAGGTAAACTGCCCTACATTTCTAACTTGCTTATATATGCTAATCAACAAAGTTTTTCTGTTTTCAAAGGATTTCAACTTTAACCATTATATGTATATTGATTGATCATCGTTTTCTTCTCTAATTTTAATACTTTTTTTTTTCTCCCCAACTTAAGTAGAAGAGAAGGTAACGAGTACTCTAGAGAATGGTTATTTTCCAGAGTAAAGCTCCCTGCTTTCTCCTGTTAATTTGCTAAACTTGGGTATAAGGTTTTGAAGTCTCATTTGGAAAACATGCCTATTCAATCTGATATCTTTCTACCATTTTTTTACCGTCGCCCATTATAGCAAAATTATCACATGTTACGAAACTACTCTCAAATGCTACACTGATACCACCATTAACTTGTTGAGACTTAAGAGTACTAATACAAGAGAGTCACGTGCTTTTAGAACACTTTTTTTTTCCTCTTTCACAAATTTATACCATTCAATGAATTTTAACGAGAATTCTAGAGAAAAAAAGGAATCATAACTCGTTTAATTGGTGCATAATGGTTAAAATTTTGGATTAATAACATAGCATAATCCTCTTATAGATAGATTTTCATAATTAACTCTCTCCGTACGGTACCTCAAATAAATAGTATCTTTACCTATGGATTAACCTTTTAGGTTTGGATAGCTAATAGGCTTAGAAAATCCTTAATGGAGTCAAAATGTTGTTGCCAGTGCAATACTTGAAAATGTTAGATATAGTTTTTTGACATTTGAAAGTTTAATAATTGTTTTGCAACATTGGATAAAATTAAGTGAAAATTATCCAAATTTTAGATATAGTTTTTTGAAACTTGAAAGTTTAATAATTGTTTTGCAACATTGGACAAAATTAAGTGACAATTATCCAAATTCTTGAAAGTTGAAAACCAACAAACTAATGCATTATTGAAAGCTCAATTATTTATCGGCAATCTGTGTTGTGGGCGGAAGCAATAAATAGCGGTATATGAATATATCAAAGCAATAAAATGAACACACAGAATTTACGTGGTTCGACACTCGCGCGGGAGGCGAAATATTATTTGAATCGAGTATTTGAAATATACGTAATACGATCTGATTTCTCACTAATAATTTCTCTCAAGTGTTTCCCCAAACTCGCAAGTATTTTCTCTCTTTGAGTTTGTTTATACTCTCTCTGATTTTTTCTGATTTTTGCCTTGTTCTTTAATGTATAAACTCTTCCCTATTTATAGATGAATAAATGCTCCCTTTCCCTAAATTGTGCCATAATTTAAGCCTTAAATTAGGCCACTAATTTCCTTAAATTATGCCACTAATTTCCTTAAATTATACCACAAATCATGCCACAAATTAGGCCACTAATTTCCCTAAATTATGCCACTAATTTGTTACTTTTAGAGCCAATATTCAACAATCTGTTCTACAGCTTGTGTAGGATAATGTGAGCACCATGTTGTGGCTGCAGAGTAATAACAGGGAAAGGAGCATGAGAATAAGAAGGTGAAAGCTCAAATGTGAAGTTCTGGACGTAAAATCAAAGACAGCCATTTTAGCTTCCATCATTGCAAAGCTTTGTCCAATGCATGTCCGAGGACCCCAACCAAATGGAAGGTATGAGACTTTGCCCTTTGTTGCTTTTGAGATGCCCTCTGCAAATCTATCTGGCTTAAACTCTTTTGCATCTTCACCCCACAATTCAGGGTCTTGCTGAATAAGTGTTATGGGTATTGAAATCAGTACACCTGCGGGTAATCTCAAATTTCCAAGTTGCGTTTCTTTTTGAATGGTTCGATTTAGTGAAATTACTGGTGGGTATAATCTCAGTACCTCATATAATATCATATTGACCTGTTTGCAATTTATTGAAGAGTCAACAAGTGAACAATTAATAAATAGATAAAGGGTGTAGAAAAATTACCACTTTTAGATGTGTGAGTCCCTCATGATCTGGTTTTTGGTTACCAAAGGCTTGTAGAACCTCATCTCTTGCATGATCCTGCCATTGTTGATGCTTGCTTAGTAAAACCATAGTCCAAACAAGGAGTACTGAGGTGGTCTCTTGTCCTACAAAGTAGAACAGTTTATATTCATCAAGTACATCATTGATACTCATTCCACTATTCTTATTGTTCCCATTTTGTTGGATTTCCTTAAGATTAGATTCGATTAATATGCCTAATAAATCATCACTAGTGGCTTCACCCACTCTAATTGCCTCCTCTCTTTTGCTGATCATATCCTCAAGTAGAGCTCTCATTTCTTTATCAATTTTCTTCATCCTCTTGTTCATTTGGATTGGCAAAAACCTTCATATTTATTGACTTGCTTGTAATGGGTTTTGGTATCTAGAATTTTTTTTTTGGGGTAAAATTTGACTTTATTTCTATGAGCACGAGAGTCATATATGACTTTGTTACCTCCATCCAGGAATGTAAACAGACTGTACATCTTCAATTGTAAGTTGTGCTAGCTCTGCATGGAGTTGGAATATCCTTCTTCCCTCTTCATAGCTACTTCCAAATGCTGTTCGCGAGATTAAATCTCCTGATAGATTCTGAAGAGAAGGCCAAATGTCTAGCTCGATCGATCGTTGTTTGGTGGTTACTAGGTCTTTCCATTCACTGATCATCTTTTGGCAACTTTGATAAAGTTCTAGTCCCATATGCTGCGTAAGGGAGAAAATTTAATAAAGAAAATCAGCACAACAATGTGGATCCATTGAATTGGTAACCAAAAAAGTGGTAAATCTTAAATTTTTTTACACTTGTAAATACATGACTAGCCAATATACGGATACAACACGCCATAGGTCCCTTGTTTCTTTAAAAAAAAGGGTACGCATTAGTCCCATTTTCTTAAAAACGTCACATTAGTCTTTGTCATTTTGTTTCTCAAAACATAGACACTTATATACCAGAGCATTTAAAATACCTTCAAGTACTTCTCTGCATGGAAGCAGGGTTGATAATCTTTCGATGTTTAGCCCATTTCTCGCCATCAATATTTGCAAGACCAATTATTGAGAGCTTGAGCAGTAGATTTGTGGTATTTGAGCGCTTTTCAAACTCGAAGTTTCTGGTGAAGATGTCTTTTAGATGTTTTGGGTTCATAATGTTCACCACTGATGTTGGACCAATCCATGTAAAAGACTTCTTACCTGCAAATTTTTTGTGCTTTATCAATATTCCTCCAAGTTATCTTATACAAAACAAAGTCCAAATTAAGCATGGGCATGAACGGTAAAGAAAGAAAAAATAACAGGCACAGCACACCATAGTCCTTCAACGTTTGGTGAGCAAAGGGTAGGGCTTGTGGTGTTATGTCATTAGAAAACTTTAAGGGCTTAGATTTTGCTTCATTTATCAAAGAAGAGCTCTCCTTCATGTCTCCAAAGAAAAGCTTGTAGGAATTGCCTTTGAATCCTAGTTGTCTCAGTCTCCTTTCTAACTTTTTTTGGCCTCAACCACACCCAATTCAATATCTTCCATGTCCAACTTACGATGCTAATCAATATAATACTACATAACCCAATTTTGGAAAGCGATAATTCCATTCGATTTGATCAGTGAGAGAGATCAATACGGATACAAATGCTAAAGGCTTAAGTTAATGTTAAAATAAAATTTGTCTTTACGTTTGTTTTTTTTAACGTAGTTGTAAAGAAAATAATTATTATGTTATAATATTATATAACAATTTATTCTCGTGAAAAAATGATAACATAAAGATAAATATTTTTTAATATTTTGCAAGTTAATTCTTTTTGTTTATTTTAATTATAACAATATCTATTTAATGTAATTAAAAAAATAAAAAAAATTACATTGTTATGCAATCATTTTTTTCATAATAATATGATTAAATTATTGTAAAAAATAAATATAAGATTTAAGTATTATTTTTACAATAATTAAAAAATCTTTGGGTTATTTTTGTGTGGAAACATAATATACTTGCTTTTTTTTTGTCAAGGAATGCATAATACACTTGAAGCTATTAATTAAGCATAGGGTAGTTTTTACCCCTTATTTAACACTGATTTTATGACAGTTTGTAGTTTCAAATTATAAGTACTTTTTAAAAAGTTGTTTTTATCCCATTAATCCAAAAAAAGATATTATATTAAACTTTAACGAAAACTTTCTTAATTTAAGACTCATACCTCTCATATTTTAACCCATTTGATGTATTATATAAAATTACATATTAAATTATGAATTAATATTTTTAAATTCACATAAATGCAATCTAATATGCATGCATCAAAGTGTGTTAGGATTTAAGATCGATAATTTTATCTAATTGAAATTTTAGTTTTATAATTTTAAGTTTAATAATTTTCTTAAAGATATTAGATTTTTAAGTTTAATAATGTATTTTAATCAATAAATTAATATATATATATATATATATATATATATATATATATATATATATATATATATATATATATATATATATATATATATATATATGATTATAATGTGCAATAATAATAATATAAAAATATCTCTAAAAATAAAACATGATATACCTATGTTTAATTTTTCGTAATGAAAAATTTTACATTTTTAAAAAACTATCATCATATACTTTGACTTTTGTTAGATGCACATAATAATTGTATGATTAGTGTTAAGTGATTAAAGTTACACAATCAATGTTGACGGTGAAGTGGACTTCCATGGGAAAAAAAGAAAAAAAGAAAAAAAAACCCGAAAGAATTGATGTACTCAAGATATACAATGTAACATCGAACACCCAAACAATTTATAAAGAAAAAAGGAAGGGAATTTGGAAATTCTAATAACAATTGAATCATATTTTTCTATTGTTAGATCAAAAACAATAGAATCAGATCAAGGAGAAAATGAATTTTGGTTTTGCAACGAGTTCTGTATTTTAGTTTAGTTTTCTAGAATTTTAAAGTAATTTTCTTGTTTACTAATTCATTTAAAGAAAAAAAACTTGTTTAATAAAAAGTTATTTTTCATCTTTCATTTTTTACTTAAGCTACAAGAAAAAAAAACACAACACTTGTAAAAGGAAACAAGTGAACTTGTAATAGATTTAAAAAAAATTAAATTTTAAAAATTATTAAAAATGTCAATAAAATTAAAACTGAATTTCAACCTAATTTTAAATAGAATTGATTTTAAATACAAATATTATTTGATAGTAATAATATAAAAATCCCAAAACTGAAAGTATATGAAGTGTACTAAAATTTAATAATTTGCGGCTATTGGATTTCTGACAAAAGTCAAATTTCATAGAATCGTATTGATTGTATGAGTCGTTATTTATCTCGACTTAATAGCACCAAAAATAAAAGGCTTATCACCTCTTATTATAATATTACATTAATATAAAATAAGATCGGTAAATCAGAGTGGTGAAACGTAGAGTGAACCGCAGTGATGATTTAGTTTCGTCTAATCCGTACGTCGATTTTGAAATTGAACGAGGTTCTTGATGGAATAACCTTAATAAAGCATCACGCTCTCTCACTATTAATTACAATAATTCAGATACATCATCAAAACGCAGATAATAAGTGTGGGAAATCAATAAGAACATCAAATCGAAAATTCATTGAAATTTTTGTGTAAGTGTTGGAATTTGATCAATGACATGAGTTATGTTTTCAATCCAATTTTGTTTCCACTATATTTAAACTATACGTTCATATAGTTTTTTGAACGTTTTTGGATCGAATTTTGTTCTTATATTTGGTATCAGAGTCATTTTTTGAAAACATATCTGTCTTACGAGGAATTGAAATTTTGGGTTTTTATTTTGCTTATTTTTGATGCATATGGAAATTATAAATTATTTCAATATTGATTTTAGAGTGATTCTGTGAATTTAAACTTGAAAAACAATGAAGAAAATAAATCAAATTTGCCGTGAGTATTTATTTACTTCATTAATTAACTTTTTTATTTAAAATGATGTTTTTACTTCAAATTGAGACAATGAATCACTCGGAAATCAAATTCTGATAATTTTGATAAAAAGAACGCTGAATTTCATCGTGAGAATAGAAAGATATGACCGTGTATCCATTAGGGTCAAAACGGGTCGCGTTGACACATTTAGAGGTTGAAGATGAAGTTTTTTTTAAATAAAAACTTCAGAAAGCACACTATCTGGAGAACTCGAACCTGTGTCCGCGTGAGACATTAACAGTTTCATCCATTGTGTTGTAACAATTATTTCATTTATTATTGTATTAGACTTATATTTATATATATTCAAAATTTGATTTTTAAACAAAAAATGCTTTAACTAGGAATCAAACCTAGTTTGGCATAAGTGAGGCCTTCGACTAGGGTGCAATGAATGTTGCATCTAATTTAGTATTTGATTTAAATTTAAATAAGTATTCAGAATTTGATTTTATTAAAAATAAAATAAATAAAATAAAATAATAATAACAATAAATTTTGAATATAGTTTAAATTTATGTTTATCATATGTATAATATTTATTATACATGTTATATTTATTTAAATAATTTTTGGGCATATTAAAATTTTATTTAAATACATTATGCTTAAATTATTTGTTTTGGTTATTTATATGTATAAATTTTGTAATTAATTATACATATAAAATTTAGTTAAATAATTTATACATAATGAAATTAATTGTTAATCTCTCTTATTGATTTAATTAGTACTTATATTATTTATTTATTTTTGTATAATTTATTGTCGTATATACAATTTTAAGATAGATAATATTTGCACATTTGAAATTAAATTAATATTGTTTATGATTTTATGTAATAATTGAACCTAAGGATTTAATTAATATTTAAGTGATTCATATAGTTTAATTAATTATGGAGTAGCCACATTATCTTTAATTAATTAAAAATATAATAAAGTTTATTTACGATCACATTTAGAAACTAAATATTAATTGTAATTAATCATATGTGATATAATAAATCTTATCCCACATGAATTTTTATTATATTTTTGTGTGATTAATTAGGATATAATATCAAATTATATTTTCTAATTTACCCACAGAGATTAGGAAAAAGAACATAATTTGATAGTTTTATCGTAAAGTTAGGATGAATTTAATTGAATTAAAACTTTAGCCCATAGGTAGGTTTTATGTCATTAGATTCATATTTTTCATGATTTACATTGTTAAAGAATGACGATAGTTTAGGTCTCAAACTTTAATAAGCATATAATCTTTAATTGCAGCTTCTCAACCTGTAAATTTCTCTGATATCCGTTGTGAGATGGATATTGATTATGCTATTAGGAAAAATGAACCACCTAAAATTACTCAAACCAATACTCCAGAGAATATCATGCTTTATAAACAATGGGAATGATTTAATCGCCTTAGCATGATGTTCATTAAGACTAAAATCGCTGCTAGTATTCGTGGTTATATTGCTAATATTCGTGGTTATATTGATTAGCATAACAATGTTCAAGAATTGCTAAAGGCCATTGATGATCAATTCGTCACTTCAGATAAGTCTTTAGCAAGAACCCTTATTGTAAAGTTCTCTTTTTTAAGACTCACCAGTGTGAAAGGTGTGCGCAAGCACATTATGTAAATGAGGGACATTGCAGCTTAACTTAAGCATCTCGAGGTTGAGATGTCAGAATCCTTCTTGGTGCACTATATCTTTAACACTCTCACACATCAGTACGGGCCATTCAAAATCTCGTACAATACACATAAGGATAAATGGTCAATCAATGAACTAATGACCATGTGTGTTCAAGAGGAAGGGAGGCTTGTTATAGAATTTGGTGAAAGTACAATGTTGGCTACAATATACCAGAAAGGAAAATCTCAATACAAACATAATAGAAAGGGGATAATTCCACCTCAGGCTGATATTAAGAAAGAATACAAAAGAAGGGACACATAAAGAAGGATTGTATTAAATTCTAGAAATGACTTGAGAATAAAGGTAATCCAACCTCGTTTGTTTGTTATGAATCTAATATGGTTAATGTTAATATTAACACCTGGTGGTTTGATTATGGATCTATAATCCATGTTGCAAACTCCTTATAGGGTATGCAAAATATAAGGAAGTGAGCAATACATCTTATCTGGTTATAAGATGGGCTCACATATAGAGGCTGTAGGGACATGTAATTTGATTTTAAGTAGTGGTTTTATTTTAGAAATAGAAAAGACCTTTTATGTTCCAAGTTTCTCTAGAAACTTGATTTAAATTTCAAGACTTGTACCTTTTGGTTATTCCTTTCACTTTTCATAAACATCTTTCAGTTTATTTAATAAATCTGATTGTGTTGGGAATGATATTTTGTCTGATGGTCTTTATTGCATAAATTTATGAAATAATTCCACTCATAACGCTATACATGTTCAAGATGACACTAAAATGTGTATTATTGACGAAGACTTTTATACGTTATGGCATAGGAGATTAAGACATATCTCCATAGAAAGAATTAAAAGATTAGTGAAAGATGGGGTACTTAATACTTTAGATTTTACTAACTTTGAGACATGTGTAGACTGCATTAAGGGAAAACAGACTAACAAGTCAAAGAAATGTGCCAATAGAAGTTCAAACATATTAGAAATCATACATACAAATATATGTTGTCCAGACATGGACATTCAAGGTCAGAAATATTTTATCACCTTTATTGATGATTTTTCTTGATATATGTATCTCTACATGCTTCAAAATAAGAGCGAAGCATTGGATGCCTTCAAGAGCTTTAAGGTTGAAGTAGAGAAACAATGTGGAAAGCAAATAAAGATCGTGAGATGAGATAGAGGTGGTGAATATTATGGTAGATACACTGAGAATTGACAAGGTCCTGGTCCGTTTGCTAAGTTTCTTCAAGAACATGGGATAGTTGTCTAATACACTATGCCTGGTTCACCATATCATAATGGTGTAGTAGAAAGGAGAAACCGAACACTATTGGACATGGTTTGAATTATGCTTAGCAACTCCAATCTTCCTAAATCCTTGTGGATTGAAGCTTTAAAGATGGATGTGTATATATTAAACCGAGTTCTAACCAAGGTTGTCTCAAAGACGCCATTTGAATTATGGAAAGGTTGGAAATCGAGTTTGTAACATATGCGTGTTTGGGAATGCTCGTCTAAAGTGAGGATTTATAATCCACAAGAGAAGAAATTGGACACAAGGACCATTAGTGGGTATTTCATTGGATATACTGAATGATCTAAAGCTTATAGATTTTACTGTCCATCTCACAACACTAGGTTTGTGGAATCAAAAAATGAAAAATTTCTTGAGAATTACTTGATTAGTGGGAATGATCGATCCCAAGGCATTAGTTTTGGGAAAGATCATTCAGATGTTCAAGTGCCACTTCAAGTAATAGACTGATCATTATTGTTAACAACACACCTCGAGTAACAACGCGTGTTGAAGAACCAGTCTTGGAAGTACCACAAGTTGTTGATCTTGATCCAGTAGATGTTGAAGTTCAACAGATGCCTACAACTGTTGAACAACCAGCTAAACAACATGATCTTGCTCCTCAGGAGAATGTTGATGCAGCATTAAGAAGATTTACTAGAGTAAGAAAATCAGCGATTCCTAGTGATTATGTTATGTATCTACAAGAATGTGACTATAATGTTGGAGCCGAAAATAATCCTGAGACGTTTTCACAAGCCATGAGTTCTAAGGTTTCAAACTTATGGTACAATGCCATGAAAGAAGAGATGGATTCTATGGCATCTAACCAAGTTTGGGATCTTGTCAAATTGCCTGATGGTGTGAAAGCCATTGGATGTAAATGGGTCTTCAAAACAAAGAAAGACTCACAAGGCAACATTAAGAGACATAAGGCAAGACCCGTTGTCAAAGGATTCACTCAAAGGGAAGGAATCGACTACACAGAGATATTTTTTCCTGTATCTAAAAAGATTCACTTCGTGTGGTCATGGCATTGGTTGCCTATTTTGATTTGGATTTTCATCAAATGGATGTAAAAATGGCTTTCCTTAATGGTAACATAGAGGAAGAGGTTTATACGAAACAACCTGAAGGATTCTTCTCTAGTGATGGTGAGCATTTGGTTTGTAAGCTTAATAAATCCATATATGGATTAAAACAAGCTTCCCATCAATGGTATTTGAAATTCCATAACGTCATCACTTCATTTGGTTTTGAAGAGAACGTCACGGATCAATGTATATACCAGAAGGTTAGTTTGAGTAAGATTTGTTTTTTTGTGCTATATGTGGATGATATTTTGCTTGCAGCCAATGATAAGGGTTTGCTACACAAGGTAAAACAATTCCTCTCTAAAAATTTTGATATGAAGGATATGTGTGAGGCATCTTATGTCATTGGCATTAAGATCTATAGAGATAGACTTCGAGGCATCTTGAGTTTATCTTAGAAAACCTATATCAATAAAGTTTTAGAGAGATTTCAGATGAAATATTTTTCACCAAATGTTGCACCCATTGTGAAGGGCGATAAGTTCAATTTGGATCAATGCCCAAAGAATGATTTTGAAAGAGAACAGATGAAAACCATTTCATATGCTTCAGCCGTTGGAAGCCTGATGTATGCTCAGGTCTATACCAGACCTGACATTGCATTTGTTGTTGGGATGCTAGTGAGATATCAGAGTAACCCAGGTGTTGACCATTGGAAAGCTACAAAGAAAGCAATGAGGTACCAACAATGAAATTCAAGGATCATGTAGAGAAAATGAGAATTGGTTCCATTTTGTAAATGTATATATACAATTTATTAATGAAACTCTTATATATTGTGATATTTTCTCATATTCATATGCACCTTAATTTATTTGAGAAAATATATATTTTATTAGATCAAAAATAAATATAGGATTTATTCATTAAGTTTTGTTACCATATAAAGTATAGTACTTGAGAAACTAAATACATTGTAATATATGGAAGATAATACTCGCTCTTAGAGGATCTATCGCTATGATTCATGTATTTTGTTACTCAAGAGAATATCGCTTAACGTTTGCACCAAGTGGGAGAATGTAAATCAGAGTGATGCAACATAAAGTGAACCGTGGTGACAGTTCGATTTCGTCGGAACCATACATCGGTTCCGAAACCGAATGAGGTTCTTGATGGAAGAACCTTAATAAAGCATCGGGTTCTCTCACTATTAACTGCAATAATTCAGATACATCATCAAAACGCAGAGAATAAGTGTGAGAAACTAGTGAGAGCATCAAATCGAAAATGCATTGAAATTTCCGTATAAGTGCTGAAATTTGATCAATGGAAAGAGTTATGTTTTCAATCTAATTTTATTTCCGCTGCATTTAAATTATACGTTTATATAGTTTTCTAAACGTTTCTAGATTGAATTGTGTTCTTACAAGATATACTTAAAATAAGAAAACAATAATTAGACTCATTAAATATTATTAAAATATTTTTTTTTAGAAGTTTTAAGAATATTATTTTTTATAATATACACGGAGAAATGAAAAAAATAGGTGTTTTAAGTTTTCTTGCTCTTCCCCTTCTGTTTACACCAAAGCTTCTATTCCTTAATTTCTGACATTGCCAAGATGTGCAGAATACAAGATGCAAATGCACCTTTGGAGTAACTAGAATGAGATTAGCGTTTTTTTTATCATGGATTCAGAAACAAAATTACAAATTATATGATTTTGAAAGTCATATAGCACTGCGGCACTACCCAAAATGTTTACGGAGAAAGGTTTTGTTTTCTTGCCTTCTTTGATTTATAAAGAGAGGGAAGGAGGGAAAAAATCTTTTTCTTTTCAAATGGTGAAATATCTTTCAAAAAATTGCATGATTACTACCTTTTCTCTCTTTATTTATAGTATGTTTGCTAGGTTGTTGATTTTTCATTATCTAGTTTAAAAGATTTAAAGAAATTTAAGAGAAAAAAATATTTTAAATCATAAGCAAAGTCATTTATATCTTTAGATTAAAAAAATTATATTATTTTTATATTTTTATATTTCTTTAAAAAATAATATCCTTAAATTTATTAGTTTAACCTCTTGATCGTTGTTTACTATTATTGTGTTTTCAAAAATAATTATATTATTCATATACTCAATTACTACTAAAATGATCATATCCATAGTTATTTTTATATGTACAAATTGAGTGTGAAATAAAACCGACATGGTAAAGAGAATGCTATCCTTAAGTTATTGAACATTTTTGGTATTATTTATGTAATAATTACATGACTTAATAACCTAAAATACTTTATTTAGGTAAAGGTTAACTCTAGCATATAACAACCTTAAGATTAAGATCTAACCTAAATAAACGACATAGATATTGTCCTAACGACTTGTGTCACATCTTAACATCAAACCTCAAACCATATATATGACGACTTATTTATGTAGCGTTTATGACGATCTGATTAATAAGAGCTAAATTGTATATATTTTGGTATTATTTATGTAACAATTATACAACCTAATGAACTAAAATACTTTATTCACGTAGAGGTTAACTCTTGCATATAATAACTAGAAGATCAAGACCTAACCTAAATAAACGATATAGATATTGTTCTAACGACCCGTGTCACATCTTAACATTGAACCTCAAGCCATATATATATGACAACCTATTTACATAAAAACCTAAAATACTTTATTCACGTAAAGGTTAACTCTCGCATATAACAACATGAAGATCAAGTCCTAACTTAAATAAACAACATAGATATTATCTTAACGACATGTGTTACATCTTAACATCGAACCTCAAGCCATATATATATGATAACCTATTTATGTAAAGACCTAAAATACTTTATTCACATAAAGGTTAACTCTCGCATATAACAACATGAAAATCAAGTCCTAACTTAAATAAACAACATGGATATTATCTTAACAACCTGTGTCACATCTTAACATCGAACCTCAAACCATATATATATGATGACCTATTTATGTAACACTTATGACGACCTGATTAATAGGAGCTGAATTGTATATATTTTAACTTAAGAGCTTCAACCTATGTAACTTTAACACTTGTTTAATAAGTACTATATATACCTTTTTAATGAAAATAATATAAAATATAATCATTATTAATATTTTCTACTTATCTCTAAAAACACTAGAATCCCTAAGGCACTAAATTCTCTCTAAACCATACCTATTCTTTTTTTTATCAGAGGTCTCATTTACTTATTTATTTGTTACTTAATTTTGACATGCATTATCAGTGATTATTATTAAATTGATGGATTTTCTATTTTAAGCATAATTTTCAACAATATTGGTGTTACTTGCTACTAGCTATATGTTTACACGTGTCATGTAATTGTTCCTAATACCATGGAATAGAAAATCACATTCATAAGGTGAATAGATAAATTCGATAAATTACAATCAATGAGAAAAAGAAGAGGGATGCATGGTAAAACCATAAAGTCCATTTGGAAATAAGAAGCAATCAATTCATTCTACAAGGAACTTCAATCATGCTCTTGGGAGGCCACCCCACGTCTCCAAATTCCTGCCAAGGCACTACCAAAGATCGAATGACAAACACTTGAAACCGCACACGGTACTGCAGTCAAAGGATTTCCAAAGTGCTGAGTAGCCAACACAACTCCAAGCACCGAGTTCTGGAACAATGAAGCATCCATAGACAATTGAACCACCGGAATAAATGTAAAAACAGAGAAAGCTCATTCATTGTTTGTTCTCATTTGTTCGGCTAAAAACCGTTATCACAATTACCAATTAGTATAAATGATAAACCTTTTTCGATGCAATCAAATCCTAAGAGATATTATGCATGGTAAATAAATAAGTTTTTTTTAAAAGTAACGATATGCATTTTTCTCACGATTTTAAGAGGTGCAAAACTGGGAATAGTCACTATATGATATAAAGAAAAGAGGTTCGCACATTATAAATCTTCAATGATGCTAAGTTTCTAACCTGCATGCCAACTTCAATAGAGATGGTCCGCGATGAGGCCACATCAATTCCAAGCACCCTTGAAAGCACATAACCAAAGAAAAATCCAGATGCATGAAGGAGTGACACAGCTATAACCACTTGTTGTCCAGACTTAAGGATCGCAGAAGCACTCTGAGCAATTGCATTACCACATAGGATAGCAACAGTTGCTACAGCAATAGGTGGCATCATTGGAGAGACAAATCTAACCAGGCCTTGGAAATACTGATTCAGAAACGCACCAACTAGTACAGGAAGAAGCACAACCTGCATTCATAGAATAAAATATAATATACAAAATTATCAGCTATATAACTTTTATTTTTGCTACATATATATGTGAACCTAGAAGAAGTCTTTCAAGCTTCAAATATCACCTGCATTGTTGATATTAGTAGCCCAGCGGCATCTACTGCAACATATTGCCCAGCTAGTTTGGCTGTAAGGAAGGGGGTCATAATCTGAAAGAACAAAATTACTATGAAAATGAGATCATATAAAATCATGCAAAGTTAATAACTTAAAAGGTGAGTACCATCACAAGTCTTTTAGTCATATTAAGAAGAACATTTTAGTTACTTTCTTATTTTTATAACAATTTAGTCCTTTTGTTTTGAAAAAGTAATAATACAAAGACAAATGACCAATTTTTAATTTTTATCATATTTTTTAATTATTATTGAGATATTAATTTCATAGATTGTCTTTAATAATAGACAACAATGACTATAAAATTGGTAATTAAAAAAAATGATTATTTTTTCTTGTGTTGTCACTTTTTCATAACAAAAGAACTAAATTATTCCAACTGATATAACTAAGGAACCATGGGCGGATTTGTCTCTAACTTAAGAAGGGGTTTGATTATGCACATAGTTGATTCATTACTTCTAAAGAACATTTGGATGCTAAAAATCATGACTCAGATTTTTCCCTTTAATAGTTCACTTGAACTCCAATAATTAAACACAAGAAAACTAGAATGTCTTTTGAACCGGCAAAAGAAGACTGAAAACTCCCACAAGAAAGACTCATATTCATTAAAAATGAAACTAGACTATGTCATGTAATTGCTTCCTCAAGGAAGAAAATAAAAACAAGAAAAGACAGTAGAAGGCATTTTGTTACTAACCACAGCTGCTAAAGTGCTTGTAGCTGTCATTAAAACTGAAAGTGCCACATTTCCACTGGAAAAACAAGGTTAGGTTTTTAGTAAGAAAAATATAAAGTTGGACGAAACAATCTGCAGGAATTTACATACCGAGCAATATAAGTAACAATATTGCTTGCTGTTCCTGCATCCACAAATTCAATAGCCAGAATAACTAAAAGAGGTCAAGAGATATATAAGAATAAGTAGATATGAAGATTACAAGACAAACCTCCAGGGCAGCAACCAACCAAAATTAAACCAGCCGCATAATAAGACGGCAGATTTAAAAGCTTGCTAACAAGAAACCCTGATATTGGCATTACCTGCATTAAGTCCTCTTTCAAAAACAAGAAACATTAGATGTGCAAATGGGAATAAATTAAACAAGTTCATGCAATCTAAATCTTGCTGGCCCGATTTTGTGTGTGTGTGTGAATACCCAAAACGGCAGTAAGTGACCGAGTTACAGCAAAATCGCAACCAATGAGTGGCAACGGAGCACAATCGAGGCTACCATTTATCATTTTCACCGTTATATTTGTCTCTTTTGGATCTACCCATCATATCAAAAAGTTAAAATATACCAATACAACTACTGAACTAATCATGTTTGAGTTCAATACTGGCTTTTCAGTTCTTCCGACAACAAAAACCAACCATATTCTTCCTGGCTTTGGTTAATTTATTCCTCGCAAGAAAAAGCATAATTGATTATGAAAATAGTTGAATACCCAAGTAAACATAGTTCATCAGCGATCATTTGATCAGGAAAAATCTCACCGAGTATTGAAGAAGGAAACCAGATAGCAATTCCTTGGGCATAGACAAGGCACCACGAAGGTCACCGAAAGTGAGGGTCATGCCCATACCAAGCATTGTCAAGGTTATGCCGAGAACAGTCCATCTGGGTTGAACCCAGTTGAAGCAACTTGGCCTCATTAACCCCAAAAGACACCCAAGAGCTACCCATACAGGAAATGCAGTCGAAATTGCCTCGCCAATAAGCTCAATCCAACCCCTTAAACTTCGATCGCCGATGTCACTATAACTGTTTGATGAAGTGCCGCAACGAAGCGGATGCAAAGTTGATTTCGAGGTCCCATATAAATTCAAACTTGTAGTGTTCTTCAGGAGTGGTGATTGTGATTGAGTGTGCGAACACAGTGGAGAAGACGATAATGATAATGACGAAGGAGATAGTGTTGTAGAAGTAAAGTGAAGAAAGTTTGGAAATTTAAAAGCTAAAGGACCATGGTTGACAAAGGGGTTTGTGGTTTCGTGAAACTTGAAGCCTCTCCTTACACCATCGGAGAAGCACAGTGAAGACTGCATTCTGTCTCTTCTCCCTTTCTCTGTGTTTTTCGCTAAAGTATCAAATAAGTCGGGGTAATGTGTAAAACAGTGTGTGCTGTATAAGATAATATAACTCTATTATTATATGCTGTAATTAGAGTTTTGTTTTTATGTCACAAAAAATATAACTTCAATTCTCTTACCTCGTAAACAAATATATATATTAAATACGTATGATTGTGAGGTTCGTTGTTTCAAAAAAAAAATTAGAAAATAATAAAAATAAATTAAAAATTTATAAAAATAAAAATAAAATAATATTAAATATTAAACGAAATTAAACAACATTTAAAATAAATAATATATTAAATTTTTTTAATCGTAAATTTTATAAATTGAATTGTTAAAAACTCAAGACTAATTTGAGTTTTTAATATGATATTAGAGTTGATTTTTATTTTTAATAGTTTCATCGTAGTTTTGTGAGACCATTTTTGTTCGTGTGGGATGTTGTTAAGTTTCCTTCAGTCCCACGTTGATTAGGAGTTCGACAGCAATATTGTTTATAAGTTTTGTTAATACTTAACTCAATGAAATCTTATTAAGTTAAGTTAGGTTTGAGTTTGTAATATGATATCATAAATGAACTTGACTTAATCGTTAACTTGTGTTTTGTTAATCGGTAACTTGTGTTTTGTCTTTAACCGATCAAGGTTTTGTGAGACCATTAATGTCCGTATAGAGGGAGCTGTTAAGTTTACTTTGATCTCATATCAGTTAAGAGTTCAACATCAGTGTTATTTTTAAATTTGGACAATAATTACCTCAATAAAATCTTATTGGGTTAAGTTATTAAGTTTATAACATAAATATTATTTTTTTAATTAAAAAATTAAAAAATATTATTTTTATTATTTTCAAAATAAATTTTTTGAACTCGTCTCAAACATTTGTTAGAATTAACGTTCTTCTAGAGCTTTTACCAAGGCACCCAAAGTTCTCTACCCTAGACAGAGATTTATTTAATATATTTAGTTGGTTTTTCCTCGACATTCCAATTTCATACCAATAGCTTCTACCGTCGACGGTATCCTTCTTAGACGTCTCGTAGACGAGGATGAATTTTGTGTCCACTGTTCAACTCCACTCTCTCATCTATCTACCAAGTGCCGCTCAATCGTTGATTCCACTATCACGACTAAGCTTTTACTTCGTCTCGTTCATGCTGATGCCTTGTGCGTTGAGGTACTTTCTTGAATGTCGGGAGTTTTGACTACAAGTGTGATCTCAAAATCCATTTCTCGTGAATGTCATAACCTTAAGCTTTAAGATCTCAATATGTTCATTTTTTATTCAGATTTTAAGTAAAATTTGTAATTCTGTGTTATTTCGTCAATTTCTAGGGTTTGTAAATCATTAAATTTGGTACTTCTCGCTTGTTTCTTCTAAACTTTGCAAGAAGATCTGAAATACTATTTTGCTTAGATCTAAAATGTGGTTAAGAATCGAACACTTATTTTTCTCTTCATTTTTATTTTTCTAAAATCAGAAATTTTCCACTATATTACTTACGTACCTTCTCTGTGTTTACATTAAATTGAATTTTCATTTTTATTTGTGTCTCGTTTACGACTCTGATTAATAATTTATGATTGCCAGCATTCTACGGTCTAATGCAAGGACTTGTTTTTTTCGTTAACAAACACAACATGGAACATGTTAGGTTAATATATATTTTTATATGTAAAATATTATTAGGAATATATTTCTAATTAAGAGTGAATAATATATCAAATTGTATATTTTTTATCTATGTAAATCTAATTCGATTTAAATTAAATTTAAAAATTCTTAATTCTAATTAGATCTAATGATATAATTAATTTAAATCAATATACATTCGAATAAATTAAAATTTTTTAATCTAATAAGATTGAAATAGTTAAAATTTATTTATAAATTATTATCTTATATAAAATATAATATAAATACTATTTAAATTTTAAATTTGTGTATCTCTAACTTAATTTATTATTTATAATCATACTAATAAAATAAAAAAAATAAGAAATATGATTAGATAATTATTAAATTATTATAAAGATTTAAGATTTATATTTATTGTTAAACTAAAATATTAATTTAATGTAATTGTAGTATGTATAATATTTAAATGTAATATATTATGAAATAAAATAAGCATTTATGTATATTTTTCATAGTAATTTGGTCTAGTGTAAAAAATAACGGGTTATAAAATATGTTAATTTAAATTCGAAGAGATTATATAACTTTAAATACAAATTCAATCTGACTATAAAATTTATTAATCTTGTTCTATAATAATCTAAATGATTAGATCGGATTTTTTAATTTAAGTAGAATATTTAAGGTATTTACTCACCCTTGCAAGAACCTATTAGATATAGCATGTTATGTTTGTATTTATTTTTGTATATAATATGTTATAATCATTATATTTTCGATAACATGTCAGATATATTTTGCTACATTTACATGTATTTTTAAATATAACTTGTTATGTTTTGTTAGGAGAATCACAATTTCAATTCGAACTTAATCAAGCTCTAAACAGCGGAATTAAACATATTCTCCTTCTTTGTGTGAATCTTTTAGGAAACAAATAAATAGAGCTTAAAATGAAACATGCACAAAATCAACACAAGATTTACGTAAAACCTTCCTAGGTGTAAGGAAACAACCACTAGATTCTCTCCAAAACTTCCACTATCAAGAAACAATTGTCTGATAGTTCTCTAAGTAAAACTAGAAAGCCAAATAATCAACAACATCAACAAGAATACACTTCTTTAAACTAACAATTATTTCAAGAAGAATGGAGAAATCTAACCCAATTCGTAGTCATGCTCACTACTCAATTTCTCAAATCGGTGAGCCAAATCGAAATCCCACCGCATTTATTAAAGAGTCTTGAGTCGTGAACCTGGCTTGCAAAATTTTAGCTTAATCGGACCACAAACGGCCTTCGATCGGAACACTTGATGAAGACCGAGAGGGAAAAACTGCCGCTTTTTCTCGCTGCCGCAATTCTCAAATTCTGCAGAATACTATCTCATCAAACCCTAAATGGGTTTATTAATGAAGCAATGTAAAGACATAATTGCCTCTTCTTACTCCATGGGCTTTTAAGCCACACGGGCTTCATTTGGGCTCCTCCAAATAAGAGGAAAACCCAACAAATCTCCCTTTTCCGATTAGATGGAGGATCCGCCATCCCGCAATTGAACAAAAAACTTCAAGTTTTTCTCTTGACACCGCTTTTGTCGGCATGTCGATCCATTCTCATCGCATGTATTTTCTCAAGTTCAAGCAACTTATCGTGTTCTTCTCGCTTCACCCCTATGCACTCCACTTGTTCTTCAAAGCTCTCTTACCCCAGCAACTTTACCAGCTCAAACGTGTGATTGTCATACAGTGACTGCATCTCATCTTCCATAGCACCAACCCAATGTGTTTTGTTTCCATCTTCCATCGCTTCTGCATAACATTGAGGTTCTCCCTCATCTGCATCTCTTGGGTGGAATTTTTGGTTCTGGCAACTGATCAGTAGTCTGGTGATCTGTTTCAACTTGCATATCTACATCATCTAAACCATGTTGGTCATCTTGAACATTTTGTTCCATCTGTACTGATAAAGGAACCGGATCTAGGTCAATTAAATCATCGCTATACTGATGGACTCCTTTTTCTATCTTCTCAACATCTTGTATAGTTTGATCTTCTATAAACACAACATCACAACTCCTTACCAGTTTCTTCTCAACTGGATCATAAAATCTGTAGCCAAATTCATCCAGACCATAACCAACAAAGATACATTGTCATGTCTTCACATCGAGCTTAGATCTCTCATCTTTTGGTATATGCACAAATACCTTGCAACCAAAAACGCGAAGATGATCATAAGAAACATCTTTGCCAGTCCAAACTCTGTTTGGTACATCAAATTGAAGAGGAACACATGGTGTGAGATTAAGAACATGTACAACTGTATTCAAAGCCTCACCCCAGAAAGATCTTGGCAACTGAGCCTGTGAAAGAAGACATCTTACTCTTTCAACCAATGTCCTGTTCATTCTCTCAGCCAACCCATTTAACTGAGGAGTCTTGGGAGGAGTCTTGGGAGGTGTCTTTTGATGTCGAATGCCCTGATGCCTACAATACTCATCAAAAGGACCTGAATACTCTCCCTCATTATCTGTTCTGATGCACCGCAATTTCTTCCCAGTTTGTCTCTCAACTAAGGCTTAAAACTGTTTAAACACATCTAATACTTGATCTTTGCTCTTCAAAGTGTACACCCATAACTTTCTTGAACAATCATCTATGAAGGTCACAAAATAACTGGCACCGCCCAAAGTTTTTTGTCTTCATATTTATCTCTACTTTTATATGTAATATGTTACGTCAACCTCCTACGGAGTCATCAGTGATGGTTGTCGAAGCCGACATATTGCATTCGTTTTTATATTTGTACGTATAATATTACATTTATTTATTTTTATATGTAATAATTATTACATTATTTTTATTTAATTTGAGAAAGCATTTACCAAACCTTTCATTAGTTTAATATTAGTTGGAAAAGATATTGAAACCAATTAGAACCAATATTTAATGAGTTATTTTTACCTATATTTTTATATGTAATATTTTTCATATATTTGTATATTTAGATGTAATATATTACATAAGAATGTACATAGACATTAAAAAGTTCATGAATTGATTGAATTGGTCATGAACCGAACCTTTTAGGTCTTTTTTTATGGTCCAATAAATTTTAGTTTAGTAATTTTTTAACCAAATAAATTTGTTTGATTTAGGTTTTTTTTATAAGAAAAATCTATGTAATTCGAACCGAACCAATTTATTTAAAAAATAACATATTAATATTAGTTTTATGTAGCTTAAGAATCAAACCTTATGATAATGTTTATTTTTATATTTTTGATTGTAAGTCAATTAAGTTTACTTATTAAGTATATTTAAATTTAGATAAAATACTTAAATTCAATGATATTATTCAAGTATTATTATGCTAATTAATATAGGTCTAAATTGAACTAATCGATAAATTAAATAAATTGATTGTTGGTTCAATTTTATTTTATGCATGTATCTATTTTAAATTGACTAGTTTTTTTAACCAAAAATTGATTTAATTAATATATATTTATCCCTAATGTTACATCTCGTCTAACGAGATGATTGGAGCTCTAATAAGATTGTTTGTAGGTTCGTTGGACTTCCCGTGAGATCTTTATTGGGTGTTCAGAGCTCTGATGGATGGTCTGATGTGTGATTGGAACTCTAGTGAGTTCATCGATAAGTGATAAGAGCTGTAGTGAGATCATAAGCAATGATTTTAGTAGAATTGATGGGGTTTTACATTGATTTTTTTTTAATTTATGAAATATGAGTATTTTATTCTATTTAATATTTTTAGTTAAAACAAGATTGATATTATATATGCAAAAGATAAATCACCTACTTGAAAGAACATTTGTAGTTAAAACTTATTATTATAAAACTAGTATCATATTATATTTATTTTTATTATTAAAAAAAAAGTTTTACACATTATTTTAAATTAAATTATGATTATTTAAATATATTTAATGTTAAATATCGTTAAATTAAATCTCAATAATTTCTTGTATCTTTAATTTGAAAGTAGATATACACTGATTCTATTTATCAGTATGAATATTATATTTTCAATTGGTGAATTATAAAGTTGGTAGATATATGGGTGATTATTTAAAAAAAAAATTATAGAAAATAATTTATTTAACTTGCATCATTTTATAACAAATCCAATGTAATTCATTTGTTGATAATATACAATATTTTCAATTTAGAAAACAATTATATGTTTTAAATTTGAGATAGATTTTAAATGATGTCAAATAATGTTATTTATAAATATAATTGAATCCATTTTAAATAAAAAATTATTATATTAATTATTATTATGATATATTTATTAAATATAATAATACTTATTAATTTAACATTTGAAATAAAATAATTAACATATAGTTGATTATGACTTAGCAAATAAATTATTACACTCAGCACAAACTTGTATATGATCGGAACGCTCAAATTATTTAATAATCCATCTATATGACAATTAACATAATAAAATTCTTTTTATTATTGTTGTTTTAAAAGAAATTTTCACATTTCTATGACTCCTACCTTGGATAATCATATATAAGTTTGTTAGGACTCTTTATTAAGACATCGTTAAAAACTAGTGAACGTCATTAACCACTCAAGCTGTATTCATAAATTCACTAGGTTACAACAATATGTAAACAATTATATTCGTTCCTTTCCTTTTAATATTGTAAGAATACCACTAGGTTGAAAATCACTTTCAAATAAATAAGTATAAATATATATTATAATTACCTCACAATTAAAATTATTATAATATTTTTTTATTAATATAAATATATAAATTTAATTATACTTATTAATAATATTATATTATATTTATTATAAAATTATTATACATATTTTTTTTTAATAAAACCGTGTTAAATTGTGAATGGCATGTGGCTTTGATGCTGTTCTACGAAATAGCTGGCTTTGAACAGAGCACATAGATTGGATGGTAATATTTGATAGCATAAGGTAAACACTATATAAATATTAAATGATATAGATAAAAAATATGATTAGTGTTATTCAATAATTTTTTTATGTTTCTAAATATCATGTTATTTTTTACTATTATAAATAAAAAATAATAAAAGATTAAATTAAATTATATAATATAATATCTTTTTATATGAATTTTTATTTTTAAACACCTTAAATAAAAAAAAATGTATATTTATTTATGTTATAAAAAAATTAAAAAAAATAAATGTATTTCTTATGTTATAAGGATTTTTTTACCGAGAATTAAAAATAAAAACATTTAAATAATTGTGTTATTTATACTATTAAGGAAAAAAATTAAGTAAAATTTTTCGGATGTAAACTAACATATAAATATGATACAATTAATGTTAAAATACAATACGAAACAAGTGATTAAAAATTAAAGGAAATTTATAAAAAAATATTTTTAAAATTTATAATAATAAAAATGACATTTTAAATGAGATAAAATTAGATGATATATAATATTAAATAGGTTTAAATAATTATAATTTAATTTAAATAATATTAAAAATGAATGGAATTTAAAATAAAATAAAGTGAAATTTTTTTATAATAAAAATATATAAAAAAATATTATTTTTATTATTTTTTAGAATTAAAATTAAAATTTTATTTTATACTTGCAATTTAAACGAACATATGCGTGATCTTGAGTGCTTGACCAGCTGAGAAGCTATTGTCCGAAGAAACACCATCCATAGGACATCGGCACACTTGTGTTCTAATCCACACATATAAAAAAGAGGTACTTTTTCTTAAAAAATGCATAGAAAAATCTCTGTATTCACACCACGTTTAAAATAATACATAGGGCAACAATTATAAGTTGTGCGGGTTTGTTCAAAGGTTTCCCATATTTATTTATTGCCTCAAGCAGTTATCGTCACAAACTCCCAATAATAAAAGGCCATGCTAAGAGTTTAAGAGAAGCCTTATATTTTCCTCCTTTTTTTATTTTGATTTGTCTTTTCCAAATCCTTCATTAGAGCGGAAAAGAAGTACGGGCAAGGAGTGGGCCCATAATTTGAGATAAAAGACAAGGTTTTGGAGAGACAGAGCACTGATTTGTAGGAAGAGTATTAGTTTTTCGAAGTTGGGTATTGTTGTTTGGGGTTGTTCTTTCGGGAATTTGATGATTTTTCCTACGGTTTCCAACTCTTTCTACACAGTTTGCAAAGATGCAGCTGGAATTGCGGGTATTTTCTCTCTCTGCCACTTTGTTTTTATTGGGTTTTGTTTGTTTTGATAGATCCTGGAACTCTGGTTTGCATTTTGTTTGTTGTTCAAAGAATTCTATTTGGCTTTTGATTGTGGAATTTTATCGCCTTTGAAAATGGGGAAACCCAAAGAGATTTATGGTTATGAATAAGTTCCTATTTACTTGTTTCAGTTCTCTTTCTTTTTTCATTTTCTTTGAATAAGCAGCAAACCGATTCTACATTCCCTTATGATTTCAGTTGTGGTAATTGCGATTTTACTTTTTACCCGCATATTAAGATTTATTCTTTGTTAAGACGTTTAATTTGTGAATAATGCTAACACCCTGTTTGGTTTTTACTAATAATGGTGGAAGGAAAGGCTATAGAAATTAGGATAATGTTTTGTTGAATCCTCCTATAAACTTGGTTTAATTATGAACTTATGCTTGTAAAAGCACGTATTGAACTTGACTTTTGCAGAACAAAAAGATGCAATATATAACTGCCTACTTGGGAATCAAATTTCATACTTGCTTGTAAAGGCAAAAGACTGACTTGACTTTTCTACTAAGAAGTATAATGTACTGATAATATGGCATATTCCGCTCGCTTATTGCATTCACCTCTTTATTATTTGAAGAATATTCTTCCTATTGTGTGTTCAACTGAAGCCTTATTCGTTTTCAAGAGCTGTTTGCCCTGAATTGTCGAAAATGCTGTCGTTTTCAGTTGTTTGAAAACTAGTGTCTTCTTTTTTTTGTTTTTTCCCCCTCGCTCCACCTCTGAATTGAAATACAGAAAACAGTTTTTCCAAACATATTAAGTTTTCTTCAGAAGTTACTACAATGCAAATTCTGTTTCTATTTCAGGAAATGTGTTTGCAATTGGGCTGTTTGTATCGCCAATGTAAGTTTAGCCACCTTTAGCTTGATTGTTTGGAAAGCTCAAACAAAACAGAATACAAAATGTAGAATGAACTACAATCATCTAATTTTCTTTGGAACTTTCAGACACACATTTAGGAGAGTTATCAGGAATCGTTCAACAGAACAATTCTCAGGCTTGCCATATATATATGCCCTCTTGAACTGCCTGATCTGCTTGTGGTATGGAACGCCGCTCGTATCTCCAGATAATATATTGGTTTTGACTGTCAATTCAGTTGGTGCAGTCTTTCAATTAGTCTACATAGTGCTCTTCACAGTTTATGCTGAGAAGTCAAAAATGGCAAGATATTTCATCCGCTTATTTACACTTGTTATTTGATGGAGTTTCTGTTAGTCTTTATTGTCCTGAGTGTCTATGAATTGTTGAGCTAAATGTCTATGGCAGGCAAGGATGATAGGTTTGCTTCTGGCAGTTTTTGGCCTGTTTGCAATCATAGTACTTGGGAGTCTGCAAATGTTCGACCATGTCATGAGGCGAATTTTCGTTGGATTGCTAAGCTGCGCTTCTCTCATATCAATGTCTGCTTCTCCATTATTTATAATTGTGAGTTTGTTCACAGCATTTAGAGTCTATTTCATAGTTGATGGTAGGTTTATATTTAAATGTCTGTTTATAAGTTGGTTTTGTGCTAAACTTTTTTGCAGAATTTGGTAATGCAGACAAAGAGTGTTGAGTACATGCCATTTTATCTTTCTCTTTCAACCTTCCTAATGAACACCTCATTCTTTCTATATGGTTTGTTTAATAATGATGCCTTCATATGTGTAAGCTTCCTTGTTTCAGCACGTTGACTTTAATTTCTTTAATTTCTTAGCCTATTGAATCTGTGAGTTTTAACCCCTTTTTTATAATAATTTTTTCAGGTCCCAAATGGGATTGGAACAATTTTGGGAATCGTACAACTGGCGTTGTATTTCTACTACAAGGATTTGCCTAAAGAAGACTCGAGAGATCCACTGATAGTTTCATATGCATAAGGGACTTTCAAAGTGCGTTCGTTCAGCTATGTGCCTAAGATTTCTGAATATATTTTTGAAATAAATGAATAACTGTTAATGCTAAGAAATCCCCTGTATAAATGAGTGACTATTTAAGGGTTTATCCTTATTTGTTCTTAAACCTGAATATTATCATCGGGTCAACGTGAATTTTTGGGGGAGAGAACATCAAATTGTTATTGGATCTGTTGCATATGCGGATATGCCACAAAGTTAAAAAAAAAACAAAACGTTACATCTTTAGTTTTAATTGGTTTGTTTTTGACGATTTGATCATAAATGATATAGTTTTTAATTGATTTTATTTTTTATTTTTTTAATAAAAAAATACGTATTTATTTATATTATAAGAATTGAAAATGAAATTTCTTAACCTAAATTTTAAGTTTTTTTTTTTAATTTCTCATGAAGTACAGTACGTACAAATTATGGAATAACATTTTTTTTTCGTTCACTTTTTACCCACTGGTATGGCACCTTGAAATTTTACACATAATATATTAAAATTTATATAAAAATTAAATTAATTTTTTGTAGGTAGTGTCTCTAGTCTAGTTGAGTCTTTTGATTCACCAGTGATAAGTGTCCCCTGAGTTTGAATCATGGCTTAGCTGTATAGCGGATTGAAAGCAATTGTTCTTATATTTATTTATTTGGGTACCGACATGAATATAATTTGATTTGAATAAAATTTAAAATTAATTCACCTAAATCAATTTAAATTCAATCAATTATGATTTTTTTTCATTAGATAAGATTAGATTTAGCTTATAATTCATATATAGATAAAATACAATAATATAATAAGAAAAATTATTATTCATATTTATAATTAAAAAAATTACAAAAATATGATTGAAAATTTATTAAATATTAAAGACTTGAAATTTATATCAATTTTTAAATTAAAATAATAATTTAATATAATTGTAATATATATAATATTTAAATGTAAATTAAATATATATTTATTTATAATTTTAATAATAACTTTATTCTTATCGAATTATAATATATTAATTTAAATTTAAATTAATTATATATTTTTGAATCTAAATTTTATAGGTACATTAAAACTTTGAAATTAGATTGAATTTTTCAATTAAGACATTTATCAAATTATTCGTTTTACAATTAGTTGTTTTATAGTAATATAATTAAATATAAGTTACATATATATGTAAAAAAAGTGTGCACTTTAAATTGGTATGTTCCTCTATCCATTTCTTCTTATTAATTTTTATATAACTTTAGATCTTAGTTTTTAAATTTAATTAAAATATATTTAATGGTCTAAATTTTATGTTGTTAAATAAAAAAAATAAAAAAATATTAATTAATATTAATTAATATAGATGAATATAGAAGAAAATGATTTGAGTATTACTCCCACTTACTTTTATTTATATATTTATTGATTTATCTATTCGAACAAGTGAAAATAGATCCTAGGCGGTGGTAGAATTGTACTATAGCTCATAAAAGCAAAATAAATATTTAGACGGCAAAGGGAACGTAATCGAATATTCGAATGTCAAAACTCAATCTATCAAAAGACAAAAAAAAATTAATAATAATAAATAAAAAAATCTTAACACTAATAATAAGTGTGATTGGTATAAATAAAAGTAGGAATACAATTAATTCAATATATTTTTATATTTTATTGTATTATAAATTAAGAATAAAATAAAATTAATTTTTACCCTTCATACTATTTTTTTTATTTTCAATCAAATGATTAATTATTTTAATATGGGATAATATATGATACTTTTTTTAATATATTTTTTTTATTTACCTATAATTTTTATTCTTTCATAATTTAAATTATATTATATATCATCAAGATTTATTTATTTATAATAATATTACAATTACAATTACAATTGAAATAGTTATTTTATATTTTAACCATTCATTTTGTAATATTTTGAATAATTAACTAACTTATTAATCAAATTTAATACCATAATTTTTACATTATGTATTAAATAAGAAACTAATTTAAAAATATAAATAATTAATTGTTTAAATATTTCATAAATAAATTTTAAAATTTTGATAATACACGTGTATATATATTAATTTCAAAGTTTATATAAATAACAATAATATCTTTAATAATTTTATAAAAATAAATCTCGATATTCACATCGATATCGATATTTTAAACCTTGTCTACAAGAATTGTGTTTTTCTCACCCCACCACACTTTTTTCCTTGCACTTACGAAATACAACTATGTTTAACACATCCTCTTGTTTATGCAATTTTTTGTGGGTTAATCTGGTTGGATTTGGGTTTCGATGGGTTCTACTTTGCTGTCGAGTTTTCAGGAGCTAAACGCACTCATTTTTGGTATTATGGATGAGGAGCCTGAATACAATCTATGAAGGAAGTAGTGTAGGGGCGGTAACCGTGTTATGTTGTGCGTATTTTAAGCCTAAGTTATATATTTATAATGATAAGTGTTAGAAATACTTAATGATTGTATTTTATTCTGTAATCAAATGAATATACATGGTGCCTTTATATAGGAATTACAAGTAAACTAGATATATCTAAAAGAATCAAATATGTATATCCCTAAAGAATAGATATACATTAAGAGATATATATATACATTAATATTACATTAGATATACATTAACATCCCCTCAAACTCAAGGCGACAGCAGACCAACTTGAGGTTGTCAACCAAATTAACGAGTTGGGCTCTTCGAAGTGCCTTAATAAGATATCTCGCAGCCGATCGCGTGAGGAAACGTAGAAAAGCTTTCGAGAGCACCATGGATAAGATGAGAGCGAACGAAGGCTCGACAATCAATCTCGATGCAAGTGTTTGCTCACGAAAGACATCGTTACGCAGCAATACGACTGCACTCGATTATCACAATAAAGATTTAGTAGTAGGAGACGTGACACACCCAAATCCATCAGCCATCGTAACAAAGTGTTCTCGTACGCAGATAAGCAAGAAGACGATATTCTCAGCCAAAGATTGTGTTACGGCCGAAGGTTTGTTTTTTACTTCGCCAAGAAATCAAAGAAGAACCAAGAGTAAAGCAATAACTCCGTAGTGGACCCGGCGATCGGGGATCTCCTACCAATCAAGATCGAGAATGTACCAAGTACTAAAGGAGAATCAATCGAGTAGAAAAGTGCCATGGAAGATAAGGTTTTCAAGTATCGTAGAATACGTAGAATCGCAGCATAAGATGTTGAGTCGATCGAGTGCATAGACACTCGGGTTCACCCGACCTGAACAAGACAAGAGATGTCTCGACGAGTAATCGTAAGATAAACCGATCGCCAACCAATCGTCTATAAAGAGAGGGATTAGACAATGGTTGCCCAGCTCCATGGTGCCGACGCATTAAGTTCAACTGTAGTGTCAACAATCTTGCCGTCAGTCCAAATACCGAGATACGAGATCAGATGATACTTTGTTTGAGTAATGTAAAGACCATCTCAGGTGGAACGAAGTGGATCTCAAGACCCAAGAAATACTTAAATGTCCAAGGTCTTTCATCTCAAATCACCGACTAAGAAAATCCTTGAGCTCTTGAACGCCACCGAGGTCATTACCGCCATGATCATATCATCCACATATGTACATAAAACGGTGCCTTTATCATTACGACGAAGAAATAAGGCGTAATCATGTAAGGATCATAAAGGTAACCCAAGCGAAGGATGGAGCTGACTTGACAAACCATGCTCGCGAGCTTGCTTAAGGCCATAAATTGCACGTCAAGGCGACAAACCTTATTTGTTTCAACAGAAGACTGAGGAGGTCGCATATAGACTTCTTCATGCAGATCCCATTAAGGAATGCATTTTTAACATCCATCCGAAAAGATCCCATTTACTAGCAGCGAAGAATGTCAAGCAGGGTACGAACAGAGGAAATACTTGACAACCGGAGCAAAAGTCTCTTCATAATCAATCCCATACTTCGTGTAAGCCTCTTGCTACAAGACGAGCTCAGAAGGATCGATGGACCCATCGAAAGGAAGTTCATCTTATGCATCCACTTACTACCAACCACAGATTGACTGGAGGAGAGTAACAAAGATCCCAAGTATGGTTTTCGTTAATCGCATCAATTTCTTCTTTCATTGCACCGCCAAGGGTTAATAGATGCCTCACGATAGTGCGAGGCTCACGTAGCGAAAAGAAAGAGCAACAATGATAGTCAAGTAAATGTGGTAGAAACGGATCTTACCCGGGTCAGCATATGGAATGTCTTGTCGAGGATCTTCAAAGTGAGCGAGCAAGAGACCTATGTTTAAGTAGGTAGCTCATTATCAACCCTGGTTTCTTCTAACGACTGCTCAGAGAATCATCAAAAATATCTTAAGATTGAATAGTGAAGTCCAAAGATGGATTAGAAGTATCTCACAGTAGAAGGAACAAGAGACTCATTTGGAAAAATTTCCAAAACATTTGAATTAGTTAGTGAAGAACGAAAGTGAGAAAGTTCAACAAATAATGTTCTAAAAGACAACATTACAGAAACACGTAAGACTGATGCAGACAGATCATAAGATCGATACCCTTTTGAAGTTTCACCATAACCAAGAAAACAACAAAGTTCTAGATCGAGGCTCAAGTTTGTCAGGTTCTGAGGTCAAGAACGAAACAAACAGATCCGAATGAAAGGTAATGATAGTTGGAGATGATCCAAAAAGCGCTCATACCTGAGTCCCATTATTAATGACATCACTGGAATGCGACATTAATGGTATAAACAAAGACGAAGAAGAACTTCACCCCAAAAACGGGCAGAACTTCGCAGGAAGAGTACCTAACAAGGTCAAGAATATTTAAAGTTTTCATTTCTACCATTATTTGCTGAGGTTCCCTGACAAAGCGATGACGATGGCCATAAGAGTAGGTAATAGAGTTTGAAAAGCATTTTGAGTATATTCGGTGAGCATTATCGATCGAAAAGTTTTGATATGTTCGGGAGAATCAGGTTTCAACCATTTTTGCAAAGTTACTATATATTGATAAGATTTCGAACGAGATTTCATTGAAAGATCCAACTATAACGAGAATAATCATCAATAAAAACAACAAAATATCGAGATCCACCAATACTAGTAATGTTTATGTCCCCAAACATCGAATGAATTAACTCAAAAATACTATTAGAGATAGATTTACTATTATCAGGTAAAGTCGTTGTTTTCCTAACTCGACACAAGATAATCAAAATTATTTTTGGACACGTAACCCAATGTATCTTAGAAGCTAACCGTCAGATTTGCAGGAGGATTGTGGCACTACCAAGACGAATGCCAAAGTGCAGAAGGTATGAAGGAAGAAATCACACAGTGCGAAGAATGCAGGTAGGAGCAACAAGTGGAAGCATTTAAGATGATTTACGGAAACATACGCTCAACCCTGACCTGGCCCCAAGTTTCGCCCGCTCCCTGATCCTCCGCATAATACACCTGCATTAGTAAAAATAAGGCGATATCTCTAGTTCGCCTAATCGGCCCACAGAGTATAAATTATGTGACAGGTCGTGCACATGGAAAACCCTGCAATGGTAGGCAGGTCGAAACAAAACCTGACTATTCCCATGAATTCATGGAACCATCACCATGTGAATATTAAGGGATGTGGTACAGTGTCAAGTTTTGAGAATAAAGCAAGAGCGTGTCAGCCGTGATTCGCAACACGCAGAGTCAAAAAGCCAAGTTTCGAGACTTCGCAAAACCGAGAGGTAGTGGGAAAGAGATGTATTACCACCATTTGAATAGCCCGAGTTATGATCTTCCTAGCTCCACTGAGTAGGCAGGTCGATAGTGGATTCAAGATCGGGACTCGCCGAACTGTAAGGCATCAACGAAGTAGGCTCAAGGATAGCAATGCCAGCAGTAGAGATTTGTTACGACGGTAACAAGTCTCCAATGCGCCATGACGCTTGCAATAATTGGCGTAACCTTTATTGCTCGCTCGCGACGATTGTAAAAGCCGTAACGCAGGAATCACCCGATCGTCGAGGTTGTTCAATGGTAGGAGAGAGGAGAGTAATAGCCAAAAACATTAAGCTTATTTGGGTCAAGGGTCGTAAGTCGAGCTTCTTCTCTAACCAACTCATTTACAAGAAGACGCTCAAGAGGGAGGAGGACTACGACAAGCCGACTTCTGATTGGCTCAAAGTCCTCGCGAGTTGACATCAAGAACTCATGTAGACGAAATTCATCCCTAATAAGTAGCATATTGTCGAGCATCCGTCGAGCATGCCCAAATTGGATCACAAAGGTCAATTTGCTCCCAAAGCGAAGCTGGTTGATCAAAGTAGTCATTGATGGATCAGCCTCGTCCCCGTTGCTTTTATGCAATTCAACTATTAGTTGATATTTCATGGATCCGGCGAGTAAGGGAGTATCTTTTGGCCAACATATCCCATGCCGACTGGGCATCGTGCCAAAGCCGCCAAACGTATCGAGATGGATGGAATGGAAGTATTCAATCCACGAGGATCACTGGTGGTCGCGATTATCCCATTCAATCACGCGACGAAGAAAGATAGCATCTTCTTCACTTCGCTTCCTTTATCGTGAATACTAATTGCACCAAGACAATAATGCCGCAGCATACGACTCTCTTAAGAAAATCACACATAGCTTCGGCATCATGATAAATAATTCTTAGTCCCCTCCAATATAGTATTAATAGGGCAAGAAACAAAAGTATCCTTTTATCCATTTGCAAACACAATATGCAAAACAGACCGCAAAACGAGATCTACGCTGAAAAACTCGGGTAGGTGAACCTCATATTGCAAAATTCAACGACAAACGAGCCCCACGGCCAATCCACACCAGTCCGATCAATCTGGCCAATCTGCAGTCTGGCCAATTAACACCATGGCCCTTAATCTGGCCGACGGTTATGGACGTCGCACGGAGGTGATGATGACCACGCCACCACGCAGTACCGATGACATCACGAACTGCCATGCGACGGCATGCGCGTCGCATCCACGCGCCAGCTGGACGGCCGGGAGGGCGCGTAGGCGAAGACGTCTACTTCCACGATCCGTGATACTTACCGTGGGCCAGATCCGCCGAGCCGATCACAGCCGGTATCTGCTGCAGACAAGTCGTCGTTAAGATGAATCCGGCGGCGCGGCTGCGTTGGGCCGACGTGCAAATTATTGGTGGCGGCGCGTGACGAGCGTGCGGTTTCCGATGGTTTCGCAACTTCCACGATTGCAGGATCTGGTTTGAGCCGATCTCAAAGGTATATGCGTAAAAAATTTCGGAACAATATGCACTACGGCGCATGCGATGATTCAGTTGTTGAATGGTGCGAACTCCCAAGAACTACTCACCGTAATTCCTAACCCAAGCGAGAACTAGAAGACGCCAAGGTTAAACTGAACGACATACGTATATGTGACAAATAGGTATAAGGGTTAAATAACACCAAAAGAAAACACCTGTAGAAAGAAAAGAATAATGATCCGATACCATGTTAGAAATACTTAATGACATTGTATTCTATTATGTAATCAAATGAATATACACATGACTTTATATGCGTAATTACAAGTAAACTAGATATATCTAAAGTAACTAAATATAGATATCCCTAAAGTAAATAGATATACATTAGTAGATATATATATACATTAATATGTTACTAGATATACATTAACAATAAGAAAACACAATATATTAATATCTAATTCCAACCCAAAAAATTATATCCTGTAATGTTAGTTGTAGCCTCATTGGATGGGGATAATATGCTCTGCTGTGAGTTTTTTCTTCTACCTAGATGATGTTGCTTCGTCAAATTTGATCATATCCAGCTGTTTTGATGGAATTTGAAGCACTGATAAAGAGTAGAGTGTGGAGGATACTACCATTTGCGAAAAAATTCTATGCAAAGAAAGTGACTGCTATAATAGCCTTCAATACTGCCCGATTTCATCAGATATGTTTTTGGGTCGACTAACACTACTAGAGATTAAATCACACAAGATTTTTGGGTTTCCTCTGCCTTTCAGTTTTAGCCTAATTAATTATATTATATACCTGGGAATTGATTGTATGAACTTGTTTGCATACTTGCTTTCATTGGAATGAAGTCTTATACTTTAAAAATTAAACAAAACAGAAGTAAAGAAATGTTTGATAAGAGTTGTGAATGATGTAAAAAGAATGCAAATTTGTAACATATGATACTAATTAACTTCTACATTACCATTTTTCAAGTCTCCTAGTAAGAAGTTTCCTCAAGGGTGCTACGGAGAGAATAATAGCCTAGTTCAACGTAGAGAATAAGCACAATGAACCTTGGTGGAAGATCACACTAGTTTACAATCTTATAGGTTCATTGTCAAAATGCAGAGTCTGAACTGTGGCTATGGTTTTGGCTTTGCCACTAAATCTGTATCAAATTCACTTCCACTTGTTAGGTCTACTTCCTCACATTGAATCCATTAACAACCTCGCTACGTACCTAACCTAACATTAGTATTTTGTGCATGCACATTTTGAATACACAACTGACCAAGGACATTGATAACCCCAAAAACAGATTGGCTCTTCCAAGAAATAAAACAAATTCGTGGATGTACTTGATTTAAGGGTCCTAATTCCTAACTATGCAATTCTAACACATTATCACACTCAAAGTTAGACCTGCATTTAATCTGTCACATAAGACCATAGTACATTCATTAAAATGTGCTATCCTGTTAATCGCCATTCAAAACGATGAGATTATCAAATTCACGAATTCAAGTTCCACATAGAGAAAAAATATTCATCATCCAATTCTCAGAAACATCCAAGCTGAACCAAAAATATTGGAAAATAAATGCACATCGTCAAGTTATTCCTTACATGAGTTGAAACTATAACTGTATTACAGCAAATCCAGCGACCAAAAATAAAAAAAATAGAAATTCAGCTAGATAATTTCATACCTAAACACCAACAGCCAGTCCCCATGATCGAATTTCAGTACATTCCTCTACTGCTATAGAGAATGGAACCCAGCGCACCCAAAACTCCAAAAGCCAAGAGCGGACTCACATCCAAGGTATCAAAAACAGGAGGAATTATATTCCGAAACAGGTTCAAATACGGATCGCAAAGATCACGAATTGCAGATAAAGGCTGTTGCTCCCAAGGAATGTTCGGAAACCAACTCAGTAAAACCCTAACCATCAAAACCCCACTGTAGATATCGAGCCACTTAGACAAACCAGCCGCCACAACAGTAAGCGGAGTGTTGAGGTAGCCACTGGGCCGGTCCTTCAGAGCCGCGAAGAACAGCGGTCCGAAGGTTGTCCCTAGGGCGGGTCCTACATGTTGAGGCAGAGAGTGGAAAAGCGAGAGATGAAATTTTCGGATAAGAGATAAGGCTATTGCGAGAATCGTTGTGACGGTTCGAGTTGATCCTGTAAGATGGGATTGAGTTGTTGAAGAAGAAGAAGAAGAAGAAGAAGAGAAAGCAGAGATGGTAAGGCTGGTTTTAGGGTTTGTTGCAGAGAGTGTTTTGGGGGTTGAATGGATAGGAAAGGATAGGACATTGAAGCTGGGGGAGGGCCTAGAATTGGGGAGATGGAGATTCAGAGGACGAATAAATGAAGATTTGTTTAAGAGAAGAAGGGTTGGGGATGTTAACAACGATGATGCCATGTTTGGTTGGTTTACTGGGACGAAATCGGAGAGAATCGAGTCTTGGCAACGAAGAATATACCCAAATGCAATGCAATGATACTAATAAAGTGATAAACAATTAAGTTTTTTTTTTTAATATATTTATATTATTTCAAGTTAATATGATTATCCTTAAAAAAAAAGATTGAGTATGATTATAAGAATAATTAAATCTAAAATTAAAAATACTTTAAATTATAATTTTTTTTAAGCATACATATTTAATGTTTTGAGCTCTCTATATGATTCATCAAATTAAAACAACATCATATCTTCAATAAAAATTTGACTTTCATGACTTAGAACAAACTTTGAGTTAAAATACTACTTAAGACTAGTCATATCAGACATATATATAACTGCTAGAAGATGAAGGTATATTAATTTCAATGAATAGAAAATCATACTAAATCTAAATATAATTTGTTTATTTAAACTATTATTTATTATTTTTATCAAATAGCTTCTATTGTAAGAGCTCTATCTGCTGTGAAGCAAAAAAAAAAAAAAAAAACTCGTGAGAAGCAAACCCTTGTGAGTTTTTAGAAGAGAATAAAAAAAAAACCTTATTAGTTATAACTATGATACTCTCTTACCCCGTTCTCTATTTTCAAAGTTGCAAATTCTAACAATAAAAGTCGGTTTGAGAACTAAGGTGTCGTTTGGTTCGTGGAATGTAATCGGAATCGAAATCGGAATGGAATGAAATGGAAAGTAAACAATTTTATTTAGTTTGACCACCGGAATTAAGCTCAAAATCAGGATTATAGTGTTTGGTTTACCACTGGAATGGAATGAAAAAAGTTGTAAATGACCTTAATACCCCTACATGCTGTAAAGTTCAAATAATGTCATTTAATTACTATTTTTTCGTCAAACAAAATACATTATTGAAATCATTATTTTTCTAAATAAGTATTACTTAATTAAAAAGAAATATATTATTAAAATTATTATTTTTCTAAATAGGGTTTAGGGTTTTGAGGTTTGGGATGTGTGATTTAGGGTTTAGGGATTTAGGATTTGGGGTTATATTTATAGGTTAAGGTTTAGGGTTAAAATTATTATTTTTCTAAAAAAAATTCAGGGTTTTAGAATTTTGTATTTAGGGTTTTAGGGTTTTAAGGTTTAGGGTTTATGGTGTTAAGATTTGGAATTTGGGGTTTAGGGTTTTGGGATTTATGTTTTAGGGTTTTGGGTTTTGAGATTTATGTTTTAAAGTTTAGGGTTTAGGGTTTAGATATTTGGAGGTTTGGGGTTTGGGGTTTTAGGGTTTAAGGTTTAAGGATGAAGGATTTAGGGTTTAGGGTTTTAGGGTTTGGAATTTGGAATTTGGGGTTTAGGGTTTTGGGATTTATGTTTTAGGGTTTTGGGTTTTGGGATTTATGTTTTAAGGTTTAGGGTTTGGGATTTGGGATTTGGGATTTGAGGTTTATGGTTGAGGATTTGGGGTTTAGGATTTAGGGTTTTGGGATTTATGTTTTAAGGTTTAAGGTTTAGGGATTTGAGGTTTAGGGTTTAAGGATTTTAGGATTTGGATTTAGGGTTTTGAATTTTTGGGTTTAGGGTTTAGGGTTTTGGAATTTTGGGTTTGAGAATTTAGGATTTGAATTTAAGGTTATATTTTAGGTGAGGATAAAATTGAAAAAAAAAATTATATGGGAATGGAATAATGATTACCAAAGGTGGGAGAAGGAATTGTGATTCCTTCTCTTTTAGTAATCAGATTCCATTCCGCCCTTCATTTCGTCCCACCAAACACACAAAATTGAAAGAATCAATTCTGATTCCATTCTATTCCTTCCAAACAAACGTGGGGTAATTATCTTAAAACTCACGTGCTTACATGATGTTAGGTTAGGTATATGAAAATTCGTACACAATTTAATTACGATGTAACGTATGTTAATTTAAATTTGTATTTAAATATACGTATCAATTTATCAGCATCTTGAATACAAGTTTTACATTTTTTTAATAAATTAGATAATTTTAAGGTAATAATAGCTGATTGTTTAATTATAAAACAAATTATATAAATCTTTTACCTTTATGAAAAATTGCGTGGAAGAATCAAATATTGTGATAATATGATCTTTAAAAAATATATACCCATTATATTTTTAAATATAAGAATAATATATTTTTTACATGTAAAAAGATATAAGTAACACATAAAGTTAAAAATAAATTTTATTTATAAAAAATTAGATATTACAATTAATAGTATTATTAATAACAACTTTATATTATAAAAGAAAAAGTCCACTCCTAACAGTTAGGTTTTGTTACATAATATTAATATTTTTTATTGTATAAATTTTATACAATTATAAGTTTGATTATAAAATTAAATTATATGATACAATATAAAAATAATACGGTTATATAATATCTAAAGTGTATTGAATAAATTTTTAATTCTAAAATTATATTTCTTAATTTTTTTTCATGTTAATTAAAAATAATACTTTTTATTTTAAAATGTAATACAAACATAAAAATAAAAAAATATTAATTTAAATAAATTTTATAAAATATAAATTATTTAAAATCTATTTTATTTAATCATATTATAGAAATTAATACCAGTTGAATTTATTATAATTTTATTTAATATATTTAATATGTTACATCAAACATACTTTATATATAACTTATTATACTCGGAATAAATTATTCTTGGTTCCTTAAACATGTATCACATGCAATGCATGTATTGCATGTCTTTTTAAAGAGCTAATAAATAATCCTTTAATTATTATTTTTTCTTACATCCTTTTATTAAATATATTGTAAATCTAGTTTTCCTTTATTCTTTAGTTTGTGTTACTTCTATTTTAAACTATTGGTATATCCAAGGTGTCAATCAATTGATTTACGTTAGCTTCTTTTTGTCGAAAAAAAATGTATTCGAAGTGACAAATGGAGTAAGTTTGACACAATTAGTTTAGTTTCACTTTAGTTAATTTAAATGAGTTTGTACGAATGATTGATTCATTTACATTATTTTAAACAAAATAAAAAGGTATTTATAATTTTGATTAAGACAAATTTTGAAATAAATATTAACTACAATTATATTTTATAATTTAAGTGTGTTTTTTTTTTATAATAACATTATCATAATTATAAAAATGATATTATTTAATAAAAAAAAATTTGTTGATGAATTCATGATCCAGGTGAGATAATTTTGAAAAATTATAAAAAATACTTTTAAAAATTATAAAATAATCAATATAAAATGATATTAAAGATTTTTTTTAATAATAAAAATGTATAAATCAATTATAAGATGTAACTTTTTAATAATTATAAATTTTAAGTAGTTAATTTTTTTAACTTATACCCCATAAATTAATCCTACGTGAGTTGAAATGTTAATTTGACACCGCTATTAATTTGTGAAAGGCATATGACCGTAAGTACTTGCTCAAAATTTTCATGTTAGTGTAGAAGGTTCTTAGAGAAGATGTGATGATTATGAAATATTTTGTGGCTAAATACTGGTGATGATAAAGAATAAGAAAATTTACTTGACATGAAAGATTGAGTTTATTTCTTTTCTCCAAGACTCGACTTCGATAAACAAGAAGACATTGTTGTTGCCATAGCATATATCTTCATAATATCCTCAACATTCTGGCGAAAGGGCATAATTTGAGGTTAATAGGGAGGGAGGGGAATCTGTTGCTTAAAAATAAATAACAAAACTAGGAATATCTACATCTGAATCATTAGCATTGAACTTATAAATAAGATTAAGCACTACATGTTTAAGAGGTTGGGAAGGATGCATTAGCCAGTTGCTTCATAAATAACACAACGTCATCTGAAGATCCAAGTATAAATCGAGCATTGCTACGAGGCCTCCCAACAGAACAAGAGAAGTAGTTCTCTTCCTTGAGATCAAGTACGTTCCAAGAAACCTTTTCTGGCGATGACCTCCGTGGATTTCCATAGTGAAGATTAGTGGTTTTCTTCTCAGAATTTGGCAGAGGTCGTTGTGGACGGCTGTTGGATGACTTTGATCCGTTCCTACTCGCTGGAAACTTTGAGGATGTTTTTTTCTCGCCAGGCGACTTGCGACCATCGGGTGTTTTTGTTCTTGCACTAACAGGATCAATTGGGAGCACAGGTTCAAAAAAGGTATACACATCTTCATCCTACGAGAAAAAGATGGGCGATCAATATGTTGTTTTACAAGCACACAATATAAACCCAACAAGCCAAACTAAACAGAGATATGAAAAAATTATTTGACTATGAAGTAAAAAATGTTAACAATTGATTGAGTTAGAATTGAACTTATTCTCCCTTGCAAGACAACAAAATACTCTATCTCAAATTCCTAACAAAAAATTAAGATTTTTAAGATAAAAGAAAAATATCACCAAAATCTTGAACTTATTTTCTATAACAATTTAATCATTATTATTAAAAAATGAATACACAGATAAGGTTTAAGTTCTTTTTTTTTCTTTCTTTTTTCTCCCCAAAAGAATATTTAAAATTGAATATGTTGTAAGCCGAAAGAATTAAAAAAATAAATAAATAAAAATAAAAAAAGTAGATAAAAATATAAAAAATGGTTATTTGTTCTTATATAATCACTTTTTAATAATAAAACTAAAATGTCACAAAAAAATAAATATACAATGTAAATATCATTTTTAAAATAAATACGAAACTTGTGCAATTACGCACCCTTGAAATAAAGAAGAATGCAAAAAGGTAAAAATATCATGCCACTTGCATGCCATGGGACCTGTATAAAAAAGTAAGATGGATACAAATTCTATCAATTGGATTCCACCAGCTATTCCAATGCAAATTAAGGAATATTATCTGCACAAAATTTACAGTTCCACTACAAGCGTTCAATAACTAAAACATCTAGTCAAGAACTAGGTGCCACATTTAAAGCGAAATATCTGCAGAAAGATCTTTAAGCAACTTGTGAAAATATTATTCAGGTCAAAAAGAAATTTCAGATGAATCAAAACGACAGAAATCTAAGGATATGTCAGATTAAACAAAAATCACAAATTACCTTTCCAAGAAAATGTCCAATACAAAGGACGTAATCAATTGGGGTTATCATGGATTTACTATGGACTATCTCTCCCAAAATACGGTCAATTGCTGCACCCTGGTGGGTTGAAGGAACTCAAATGAGGAACAAAGATGTCCAATAAGCGAGTATAAAACTTAAGTAGTAAGGGAAGGTTTAGGCAAACAGCCACTAGTAACTTACCTTTGTGACACCAACTGCTCGCACCTCAACAGAACGGCTGCCTTGAACAACATCAACTGATGCATTAGAAATTGGTCCTGTCCATAGATGTTGCAACATATCCCTTGCTTGAAGTCTTCCGAATTCAACATCTAGGATAGTCATATCAAAAGATTATTTAAAAAGATAATATGAGAAGACTAAAACAAGTTGCAAGGGTTTAAAAGACCAGTTTACAAGCATATCAAGAATCAACAAAGTAGGTACCTGCGTATTTGTAATTCCATACAAGGGATGTTTCACGGTGTTCAAAATGTGACCTTGGCGTTCTTTCTGTGAAATACTCAAAAACATGCTGAAAGCAGGACATAGGCATATTAAGTTTGCTGAAGAGAGGACAAAATTGGACATAAACAGAACTAATTTTACTCACCTTCACACTGTCAACCCATTCCATATTCAAATGCTCCGGCATTGTTGTCATCCAATCTCCCTTTGTAAGGCGTAAAAACATCCCATTCTCTGCTGCCAACCACATATCCAACTCCGCAAAGTTCTGGAAAAGTATATAAAAATGTGAAATTGATATTTAAAGGGTCATAATGATCGGAGACTGATGAATAAAAATGGAGCTAGATGGAATACATTATCTAAGACACTTCTTTCACTCCCACTAAGCACAACAATGGTTGTTTTAGGATCACTGCAAAGTTTCCTTAAGGGTTCCCTCAAGTCTGGGTGCAATTTCAGCTCCATCTCCTTAATCTGATCACCTCTTCTCCCAGGTACATCTACTGGTTCAGTTAGCGTTGCATTGAATCCCTAAGATTTGATCACAGAAACTCGGACAAGTGAGACAGGGAAAAAGCGAATGACAAAGTTCTTGAGCAAATCAAACCACCCAAAACCATAATTATTTGAAAATAATAATATAGGCTCCATTATACCAAGAATACTCCACTACATTATCCAATACAAATATACAACATAAACTATTTAAACTTCCACTGTTCATTTCTAGACCAGAACAAAGTGAAAACAAAACCATTTCTTCAAAATTTAGGGGAAAAATATTTTTAAAATATTACCTGAAAAATAAAGAATTTAATTTGATACAACTGTCGATAGTGCTTTAAACTAGAATAGATAAAAAAAATTTAAAAACACACACACACACACATCTTAAACATTGTATAGGTTATGTGGCAAGCTTCCTATGACAGATCTACAAACCCAGTTTCTGCACACAAAGCCAATAACTTAATTTGATACAATTGTAGATAGATTGCAAAGGACTATAGTTTGTGGCAAGCTTCCTACAAGTGAGATCTACATAGCCAGATTCTGCACACAAAGCCAATAACAAGTGTGGGATGTCTTTTAATCTATGAGAATTATTTACTGGATGGTAAATGATTGGAAGTTCTAAATTCAATTAGTGTACCAGGATGAGTAATCTGTTATTAGACTGAAGATAACGATCAATTGCGGAGTGGACTGGAAATAGGGGTTTGGCTTCTCTTGTCCTTAGTTCCGCCTCAACAACAGTATCGTTCAGTTCACTGCAAAAAACTCAAATTGCAGAGATCACATCCATCAATTACTTTACAGATTCGAGCATGTCATTCCTTCTAGTTGAATATTTACTTTGCATGCTAATCTAAAATTCCAATTCTTGTTTCTTCAACCATGTTTCTCAGGAATGAGAGTATGTAAATTTTGATTTGGTTTCTAGCTTGAATGATGGCAAAGATGGCCACCACAAATAAATTTAAAAAGCAAGTTAATGCCATTGTTCTGATACTTTTACCATATCCACCATCATCATAAATTGAAAATAAACTCGAAACTTTGAATGTCTGAGCATTGACAGTTTATTAACCCTTATATAAATATGTACAGCAATTAAACTCTTTTTTCTTCTTATTTTCTGTTTCTCCTGTCTTCTTTTAGTCATATCTTTGATATTCAGAGTCCATTTAAAATTTATTTGCCATATAAAGCTGCATAAATGTCATAAACGTGACAGTGTGCAAGCAGAAGGCAAAGACAAATGTTAACGCCCAAAATGGTCAAGTGATTGAGGAAGACAATTAGAAGGGATGCACCTTGATATTCATGTGGGGGCATGTTATTACATACCTTACAAAAGTTTCAGCCCATTCTTGTGCAGTGTGGCGACTCACATGCAAGAAATTATGCTGATGTCGCTTCTCTCTTTCTTCAGGCTGCATGTTCAAAGCTTGCCCAATTGCAGCAGCAACTTCTGTTATATTCCAGGGGTTCACCAAAATTGCTCCAGCACCTAGCGACTGAGCTGCACCAGCAAACTACAAAAGGAACCATGAGCAGAAAAAGCTATAATGAGATGAACCCAATATTCATTGGAACTTAAGCAGTCTGCAAATTCAACCTTAAGAACATAAATAGAAATGATTAAAAAAGAAATGAGTAATGATATTGTGACTGCTAAATAATACTGCCACAACAACTTTTCATTCTATGAGAATTTACCCAATACTATCTAAGAAGTTAAAGAAGACAAGTCTTGAGATATAAATGCAAAAAAAAAAATGAGGATGTACTTGGGCCAACTAATATCCCAATCAACAGCCAGAAACTAAGTTAAAAAAATATAATTCATTAAGCTCTAATTGTTATGGTGCTGCATTAGTAAATGTAAACAAATAGCCGAACTATTTAATTTAGACATCATACTTGTACAGCTTGCATAGTATTTCCTCTTTAACTCAAGTGCATCAGAGAGGCTTTGAACAACATTTTTGGATGTGCACTTTATTTGGACACAAATCAAGAGGTTTTCATGTAAACGTGCACCTATTTATTTTCAAATTTAGCAAAACTATAGAAGTTTGCATTTGGTTACAAACGAAAAGTAAAACTTTTTATTTGTGTGGCTTTTAACTCTTTGATGCCACTAGTCAAAAGCTTGTTAACTGTTTCTAGAAAGGTTACTTACTTGAGGAAAAGTGCAAACGACTATGTAAAGTAATTATAGTGAGGCAACTCCTTTTGCACTGCTTATGCAAATGATAACCTTGGAATTGTTTCCTTTTCTCTATCATAGTCTATGATAGCCTTTTGTATGCTACCATAGACAATGATAAGTTTGTCTTAGAATGCAATTTCACTTCTTTTTTTGGAGGTACAGTGGGTTTTGTTTTTTTTGTTTATGGTGGGGGGTGGGGGTTAATAGTTAACTTCTGCAAAATATTTGCTAAATAATGAAAAAGATATAATGGCCTTTACAAAAATCAGCATAAAAGGTAAGATATGCCCAGCTTTTCAGCCATACTCAAAGTTAAGAGTAACAAAAACAAATACATATGTGTCATATTACACGGAACCAAAGAACATATACATAACGAAGAAAGTAAATTTCAAGTAATTACCTCACTAAGAATGAGGACTCCTTTCTTTACATTTTGGCAAGCTACAAACTCATAACTGACAAGATTCATTCCATCCCTCAGAGATGTAACTAGTGCTACATCTGAACAAAGTATCAATGGAAGGGATAGATAAACAATAAGAAAAAATTGCCACAAATTTTAACAAGTAATAAAAGAGGAACAATGATTTTGAATTACTGAAAGGTCAAAAGTTCTTATAAAGTTATAATCAATAATGCAGGTTAATGAGTGCTTATGAGTCCAGCTATGCTAAACAACTAACAGACCACAAAAGTATCACCTGGTGGATAAAGTTACCAGAATAAAATACAAGAAATATATTACAAAGAGAAATGTATAAAAAATCCAACATATGATTTATGATTATAAAAACTGTATTTTCCTTTAAAAAGAAGATAAAATAAATATTATGTTTGCAGCAGGTAGATGATCAAGACTTCAAATGAATGATTGTGTCCCATAACTGCCAACTAAACAACTTTTTTTTTAATACAATGAGTTTAAGTAATGTGAATGCACCAATTTAAAAGCAGGTAAATAGTACCAGTCACAGCATACAGCGCACATAATGCATGAAAGTCAAGAGAACGATCCTGTGGAAAATCAGAAAGATAAAAAAGAAGCAGCTTTTTAGCAACAACAAGATTACACTATCATTATCAAATAGAGGACAAAAAGATAAGAGAAATGCTAAATGCACAAAAATTTGCACTCGCACCAATTAGAGTGTGCCACATGACATGATTTTATTTAAAAATAAATCGCTTCAGCATTTCCAAAGTTATTTTGTCACTTGGCACACCATAATTGGTGTGAGTGCAAATTTGCATGTAATTAACATTCCTCAAAAGATAAAGAAATGCAAAACTAACCTTGCAAGAAAAGAAAAGAACAACAGAATTCGCATTTACCAACAATCAATAAGCATGGACCCAACTAATATTACATGCCATAAAAGAATCCCCTCCCCCAAAAAAATAGAAATAGAAACATAATTATGTATCACCATGAAAAAAAAACGAGACCAAACTCTATAAAAAGCATCCCCTCATGAGAGGAAAAAAAACCCAAGAGTGGTATGTTACAACATGAATCAGACAACCAACTCCACTAATTTCTTTTGAAAGGAAACGATGATTGTTCCCTGGACTGATACCACATGAAGCTTCCCCTCATCCGAGTAAAATATAACGGAGCAAGTACAGTTTACCCATACAAGGGGCATCCAAGTTCAAATGCAGTCATGCATGGAAATTCGACATAAACAACCCTAGCTTTTTTAAGCTCTGCTCTTGCTAATACATCCAAAACCCTTCTCCGTGTTGACAAGCTTCAAAAATAACACTTCCTCTAAAAGTACAATCCACTAAGCTTGAAAGTTAAACTGCCAATCAAATATTTATCGAAAGTTCATGGAATAAAATTGGAAAAGAAAAAAACCAACCAGGTGATGTATTGGGACAGCACTCAAGGTTCCAAACCTGCCATTAATTCGCCCAACAATTTCATGGACCTGACTTGTGAGTTTTTGATCTGTCAAAATAAAAATAAAAGTAATTGAAATGCTGTGTTTAGAAATGACATTAGATAGCCGGTCATGTCTACGTGAAGGAATAATGCTTCAAAAAATTAGGAAGGAAAATAGCTGCCTGTCCCTTCATCAAAATAGAATCGGTGCATTGTTTTGGTAGTATAAGGTAGAACATAACAAACACCCTTGAAAAAACGAACTTAAAAAAAATGGAAATCGTGGACAAGTCAACTCAAATTCTCGTACTCACTCCAAGGCATCAACATTTATCTGTCAATACTACAAATAAATTCATCTAAACTAAGCAGAATATTCAATAATAGTGATATCTTAAAAATCTACATCTCAACTTCTCTTAAAATAGCCATTAAAAAAACTTCTCTTAAAATGGATGGCATGGGAGGAGGTATGCAACAAAATTTGGAAGAAATCAATAACTGGCATTTCAGGAAGAGAATATCCTATTGCGAAAGAAAAAGCAATGTAAAATCAACAATTCTAGGTATAGGTATAGAGAACATCCTATTGCAAAAAGCAACCACAAATTTACAGCAGCACCAGAGAATTAGGCATACATTCCGGTACATCCGTTCTAGTCGGAACTGCAATTTGTAGCAAAACTACTTTGTCACGCCAAGTTGGGTTTTCCTCGAGGAATTTTTCAAATGCCAATATTTTTTGAGGAATTCCTTTAATCATATCAAGTCGATCAACACCTAACATCACCTGTCATGGAGACACGCATACAATCACGGAACAGAAAAGAAGGTAAAAGCACATTACACTGAATATACATCAAAATCTAAACTGTAGTTATCACATAAGATATAAAAATGTAGAAAAAATATTTTAAAACAAAGCAAATTACATGTGTCTGGCTGTTAAGCAAGTCAAAATAAACAACTCTTAATATGTGGAAAAATTACTTCAGAATCTCGCCTCAATTTTTTTCCCGCAAAAAGAATCAGGCATCACTAAACGGTGAAGATAATAGTTACCTTCCTGCCAGAAAATCTGTCTTTTAATTCTTTGATGTGTTCCTGGACTTGAGGAAGATCAAGTGCATGTATGAAACGCTCTGAATCTATCCCAATGGGAAACTGGAAATTCAAGAAGATAAAAGATCAAACTTAGAATAACAAACCTGGATTCCAGTGAAATAATATGTAATTCTGGTAACAAGTATCAGTGAATAGTTATCCTGAAACTAAAAAGAAATATAGACCAAATAGCAATTGAAGGGATCTCCCCTTTAAATGTGAAGTGGACATATTTTGAGTCATTTAAATGTCAGTAATTATACCAATTCCACTTCTTAAGATGTCAAGAATGTTAAATCCATTCTAAGAATTAAAGAAACAAGGACTAGGCAGTCAAATGGATAATTCAAAAGAAGCATACCGCAGCTACACGAGTAAGCTTTCCTTGATCCTCAACCCCTTCAGGAGTGCCCTCAAGTCCTAATATTCGAGTACATGCGCTAACAAAGTGTCGTGCATAGTCATAGGTATGAAAACTGGAAGAAGAAGAAAATTATCAAAGGGGAATAAAGCATAAGATTGCTGCTACTAGTAAAATGCAAAAGTATGGGTGTGAGGGACAAAATGGAGAGAATTACATTTATTTATAATACAAAAATGAATTTTCTTTGAATCACTAGATGGGAAAAATTAATTTTATCTTGCTATTTGTTCCATCCAAAATCAAGATTTATACATCATGATTTTATCTGCTATTCCCTTTTGCACCACTGTCTTTAATAACATTAACCGCAATTTATTTTCATTCCATTTTGATCACCCATAAAATTTCACAGAACGTCTAAATTGGTGACTCATTAGGTCTGCTTGGTGGTAGTTCACAAAACAATATCATCTATATATCTCATGCTTCATAGCATGAATCGATCAGATTGATGACCCTTATAAAACAGTGCTAACTATTATTCAAAAAAACAAATCATTGACAAATCAAACTTACCCAACTAAATCAGCAGCAAGGACTGAACGCAACAGCTCTGATCGAGATGGCAATGTCCTGTGAATTTCAGAAGAAGGAAAGGGAGTATGTAGAAACCAGCCAACTTTCATCGAACTGTTATATTCCTTGAGACATTTTGGAAGAAACATCAGATGATAATCATGACACCAAACAACATCACCTTCTTCATAGTGCTCGTTCACCACATGAGCAAACATTTGATTTGCCTTCTTATATGCAGCAAACTGAGACTGGAAACTGCGAGTAGTGGCAAGTCGATCTTCTTGTGGTAGTCCAAGGTAATGGAAAAGAGGCCACAAAATATTATTACAATAACCATTATAATATTGATGAACAATCTCTTCATCGAGAAATACTGGGATACACCTCTACAAAAAAGGAAGCGTCGCAGAATCACAAAGTGCATCGTATTTATCAGAATAAAATGAAAACACATGAAAAAGGCATTCAAAAGAGCAGAGGACAAAAACTGAATAGACCAAAATTTCTTTCTTTTTTATATTTTAATTTCAGAAAGAATCAGTAAGCATTATTTGAACCTTTTCAGCTAGAGCTTTAGTAAGTGCCTTCTGTCCAATTTCATCTGGAACATTGACACCCGCCCAACCAATCCACCTTGCCTCAAAATCCTTGACACCTTTGACAAAAAATGCAGTATGTCAGGTTCTTTGTAAGTTAACGAAAGAAAATTTGGAAATATACAATTAATAATAAAGAAAAGGCAGGTGTTATCTGAATATTACCCAGGAGGGCACTGACTAGACCACCAGCACTTATCTCCAAAGACCATGAGTCTTCACCTCTCCTCACAGCGGATACTGGCAGCCTGTTAGCTACCACCAATAGTCGTTGTCTGATAGATTTTCCATCTTGCTTTTCACATCCCTCATTTAGTATCCTAGCAACTGTAGCCTCTTCAACTTTGCAGCCTCTTGAATAATCATCTTCTCTTAAGCAGATATCATTCTCATAGGGAAGAATTCCTTTATTATTTTCAGTTGCATCATTTGATTGAGAAGCCCTGATGTTTTTCCTTAACTCCCTGTCTCTCAAGAGCCTTTCCACTCGACCTGGAACGTGGGGGGGAGTGATGTTGTACGTATTCCCAGGCATAAGCTCACTATAGAACCAAACCTCTCACTTCTAATTTTATAAACAACTTATCCTCAAAACAAATGTCTGTTAAATTATCAATAAGCACCGTGAGACAAACAAGACTCTAAACAATTAACATTATGCCATATAGTTCAAATCACTAACTTGAATAGAATAGACGATAGAATATAGATCGAAAATTTCAGAGAATTGGAATAACGGAAAATGTTTTTTACCACTGTCAACCAATTACCTCAAAAAAGAAAATTGAGATAAAGCAAAATAAAAGAAAACGGAAACGGAAACAAGAGAAAGAAACATAAATGGAAACTGATAAAATATAGTAATACCGGTATAAGCACATTTATCACATCAATCAGATAAAGAACAAACACATTGCACGAAACAGAGTACAAATGAAATTTTACTAATACGGCCCTTTTGAAAATATAAAATAAAATATTATCGCTTCAAAGTTGAACATTTCCAGCTCAAAAAGTGGGGGAAAAGCGTTGAAAATCATAAACCGGAAAATATTGAATATCCAATTGCACGAACAAAATAACACAAAGCCTTGAAATAAGTATAGATGAGGGTCACAGGTCACTCACCTATTGCCTATCCAATAATCTCAGTCCTTGAAAATGGGTTACAACTATAACCCACCCACCAGTTTACGGGAAAACGAAAGAGGAATAAAGGGAAGAGAAAAAGGAAATCTCCAGAATCTGAATGGCAGAGAATTAACGTAGTGAGAGAAAAAGAGAGGAAACAATAGAATACTCGTGTAAGCTTTAAACGGTATAACAATAGAGAACATTACAGCCATGCAAGTAACAGCAGAGATTATGTTGGGAAGGAAAGCACAATATTTTGCCCGAAAAGCCAAAAAGACATAACAAGAAAAAAAAAAGAAAAAGTTAGACCAGATCCCTTCAAGCTGCGAGGGAGCTGAGGCAGTATAAATATTTCTCTTAGCGATGGATAAATTTAAGAGTAGGTGGGTGAGAACCTGGGGCTTCGTCTTAGGCCCTGCCCTGATGGACTCATTAACTTTGAGTTAAATTTATTATTTAATGTGAGGAAAAAATTAACGGATAGAATTTTACCCATGATTAAAATGAAATTGAAAATAAAATGGACATAAATATTTTAAATGAAAAAACTCTCAAATAAATTAGGAAAAAAAAAGTAGACAAATATAAAAAAATTTCACTATTATAAAATAGTAAAATCTCCGATTAGGAAAAAATTAACTAGTTAAAGTTAACACATAATGAAAATGAAATTAAAAATAATGAAAATAAAATAGACATAAATTTTTTACGTAAAAAAATCTCGAATAAATTGAGATAAAAAGACTACGAAAAAGTGAAAAAAGATAGAATGATTACATAAGTGATTTTAAATAGAAGAATGTGATAATTGATAGTCTTACTTAGTGGTAAAACCACTTACTTATTTAATATTATATTTTGTTAATGTATGAAGTATAAAACATGAAAGGTATTTAATTAAGGATCTTATTGGAGCATTAATTTCTTGTGCATTCAATATAGAGCATTAATTTCTTGTTTATTCAATTAAAATACTAATTTCTTATTTATTCAATGTGAAGTACTAATTTCTTATTTATTCAATGTGAAGTACTAATTTCTTTTTATTCAATGTAAAATACTAATTTTTTGTTTATTCAATGCGAAGTACTAATTTCTTGTACATTCAATGTGTAAATTAACATGGAGTCTTTACTACCACAAGTTCTTCAAGGATGTTACCTATAAATAACTTGTTTTATTTGTACAAAATATAAAAACAAATGAATTAGAGAGTATACATAAGAAAGATAATAAAAATATTTTTGAGAGTTATATTGTGAGTTACTACATGGAAAGGAAAATTTGTTTCTTCTCTGTAAGTAATATTTTTCCTATTTTGTGAGAGAGTTATTTCTCCTATTACAATAGAGATTAAATTTTTTATCTCATTGTAATTAAAGAGAAAGTATTGTAATCCTTATTTTACAATAGTGAAATCTTCTTACACTTGTCCGTGGTTTTTTTACCTAAATTTGTTCAGTGTTTTTTTCACGAAAAATATTTGTATTCATTTTATTTTCATTATTCTAAATTTTACTTTAATTATGTGTTAGTTGCGACCTAATAATTTTTTTCCAAACATTTAAGTATACAAAATATTATTTTATGTAAAATTAATTAGATATTTGGGTTTCAAATGATTAGAGTGCTGCCATTCATTAGAATTATACTTTATTTTATTTTTTGTAAATTAATAATTTGAATTGATGTATTAAAAATAAGTTAGGAAAAATATATATAATAATAATACTAATACTAATAGATAGACATATTAAACCATAAATATCATTTTAAATAATTTTTACTTTTTCATAATTTTTCTTACCTAAATTTTTTAATTAAGTGTAACTGTGTCATCTTGTTTTATTAACCTAATATAATTTATTGACGTAATGCTATCATTTTTAAAGAATAAATTAAAAATATATCAAAATAAAATAAAAATACGTTAAATTATATAAGAATATTTTTTTGTAAAAAAATGACACCCTAACTTAAGATACAAATGAATAACATATAATTGTAATTAATTAAAATATAATAAAAATAATAATTAATCAAAGGAAGAATCAGTTACAATATAAAAATACTCATTTCTCGTACAAGATATCAAAAAGATTATTATTATTATATATATATATATATAACGAATAAAAATTAAATAAAATGGAATAAAAGATATATATCAATATATAAAAATTATATATGCTATTTAGCTAAGATAAATAATTAAATAATTTTTTAAAATTTATTTAATTGTATCTATAGATTGATCAAATAATTAATAACATAAAAATTAAATTAAATAATATAATTAAATTAAATTAAAATAAAATATTGTGTTATCAAATTAAAAATTGTGTTCATAAAATCAATAAATTAATTAAACATAATTTTATTCATAAAATTCATATTTTTCATAAAAATTGATAAATAAAGAAAAATAAGAAAAAATACAATCAATTTATTGAATAATATTATAAAATTCTCTTAAAATTCTACAAAAATCATATATTCTTTTAAATTTTTATGTATTTTTTTATTATTATTATATTTTTTTTAACAAAAACTGATAAAATAGGCGTATTACGGAGTTGTTTCGACGATCCAAATAACGTTCACATTCACTTATAAAATGATTACATTCGGCAATCATACCTCCCATAAAATTAGTAATTAAATTATTATATGTGGCCTGAACTTAGCTACCCATGGTTAAGGTCATTTTAATTATTGTAAAATATATAAACCTTCTCTCTTTAAATTAACCTCATAAAAAGGTTATTACATTAATAAAGAATTATAATAAAAATATTTTTAACCAAAAAAATAATATTTTTAATGTAATTTCAAATCTATAATAAGGCACAATAAAAGAAATTTAATTCTAATTCTTCGTCTTTTCAATTATTTCTACTTTTGGTAAATGTAATTTTAAATTTTAAAGTAACAAATGAATTGTCATTGGTAAATGTTTACTATTATTTCAATTTAGTTACTAATCAATTTTTTAGCTAAACTATAATTTGGTTTTGGAATAAACAGATATATTCTGTCGATGAAGGCAAGCTATTAACAATTAATTCATTTTAATACTAAAAAAAACTAATTCATTGTTTTGTCAAATTATATTTTTTAAATATTTTAATTTTAAACACTTTTTATAATATAAATTATAAATATGATAAATAATTATTGATTAAAATAATATAAAAAAATTTTAAGTTTGTAATCCAGGTTCATAGCTTTTAATTTCATTGTAAATTACAAGTAAAAATAAATAAATCTATTATTTTCACTAAACATGTAAAAATAAATAAATAGATTATGTTCACCTATTTTATTTATATATTAATCTTATTTAATTTTTTAATTATTTTAAAGTAATTTTTTTAAAAATATAAAATATTTATTCAACAATTTTATATATCATAATTATAACTAATATAATATTTTTTAATTAAATATAATTATATAGATACTACTTATTTACTAATAATATAAAACCAGATCATATAAATGCTTTTCTTTTAATTTACATATAATTGATATTAAAAAATTATATATATCTAATAAATCTATTATTTTAACTATACATGTAAAAATAGATAAATAGATTATATCCACATATTTTATTTATATATTAATCTTATTTGATTTTTGATTTATTTAAAAATATTCTTACTTTTTTATTAAATAACTTTATATATCACAATTATAATTAATATAATATTTTTTATTAAATATAATTAAATATTTACCAATAATATAAAACAATTGTATTCTATCACAAACTTATTATGATTACGTATTTTCCTTTTCCTTTAATTTACACATTGTTGCCGTCGAGAACCACTTCTATGACGCAACACTGTTCATCTCTACGATTCACGTTTCTTCGAAAAAATAGAATTGGTATGATTTCAACGAGTAAATCAGAACGATCACTCTAGATCGACCAATGTCGAGAAAAATGTAAACCAGAATGACGACACCAAAAATCAAAAATCAAAAACAGAGGATAAGTGTAAACCATAATGGTCACACTAAAAATCAGAAATCAAATGATAGTAGAACAGAAATCAGCGTAGTAAATAATTTCATTAATCAGTAATAATTTACTCTGATACCATGATAAATATTGTGTTTCTCTGATAATTATCATATATATTTTATATCATTTCTGTTTTTATACAAAAGTCTTAGTCTATGTATATTAAGAAAAATAAAAACTAAAACCTAACCCTAGTTATTATACATCTATATTTTACGACTCCACTAATATTATTGTCTGTCATTCTTTACTCAACTAAATATTAGTGTTTGTCAATGTTACATCATGCACCACAACACACCAATATATATATATATATATATATATATATATATATATATATATATATTAACTTCGACATAATCTAACTACACTTTGATATATATCCATTTTAACTCAGCATAATCGAACTACACTTCCTCGATTTAATCACAAAATATCAAACTCATTCAACATTTCTATCAATTTAAATGATAATTTACTTTCACACACTAACTCTAGGATATGATATAAATTTATTTATTTGAATATAATTTTCAAATAAACTATTAATATCTAATGAAAATATTAAAATAAAGAATATTAATTTAATATTTACCATATGTATTAATAAGTGTTACTATAGTAATAAAAATAAAATAGATAAATACAATTTATAATTTTTTTAAAATTCCAATTTTAATAAGTTCTACTATTTGTAAAACTTGAGATTTTTAATTAGATTCCTTCTAATAATAATAATAAATTAAAATATAAAAATGTTAAAAAAAATTTAGTTCATATCATTTGTCCCATTTGATTCTAAATGATATCTTTTAATCTTTTAGATTTAATAAAATGAATAAATTAAAAGTAAATTATATTATTTTTTTATAATAAAATAATATGTTAATAAAAAATCATTAAAATTATATATTTTATCTTTATCAATTTTTTGAAAATAAAAAAAGTAAATGAAACAGTTTTTAATATATATAAATAAACAATCGACTCCGATATCTTCATAAGAGAACTCCACCACCTTAAATAAAAATACCTATCGGCAAAACCATTCGGTGTTAATGTCCTATGTGACTGAGCATACAAGATTTTGATCATCTACGTGTTAATTTAAGGAGGAGTTTGTAATCAGACAAAGAAGGGGGAAAGTTTGTGTAAAATCTATGGAACGCTATAAATCTCCCATCCCAATGTTTTGTTTAGAAGGATGCTAATCATGACAGGCTGCTTATTTTATTTAGGCTAACCACAATAGTTCAATTTTATTGCTAATTTTTGCAATAATGTAGTCTCTTTTTTCCTTTGTGAAATAGTCACAGCAAAATAAAGAACTTTTATAAGCCAATGTATTAAATTGAAATTAAAATCGTAATAGTTACATATTTTGAATTTTTAAAATCAAAATATTTTATATTATAAAAATAAAAGAAAAACTCAACATCCATATATCTCTAATCGCTCTATGCAAATGGTAAACCTCTCACCTTTTGAACCCACTCTATATATCCTTATTTCTTATCCGTTTTCTCATAAATGTGAATTTTTAATTTGTTAGGTTAATCAAACTAGGAGTTTTTATCTCATAGCTAAAAATATTTTCATGTTTTAGTAATTACGAATTTCATTAGGAAATTTCTATAATACTCATGAAGTGCATGATATCACATTCTCATTTGTTGGTACTTATCAAAATTAATATTTTTTAAAAATAAAATTTGACAATATAAGCATAGATTTATACTTTATTATCTTTATTTTGCCGATGTTTCTACAACTATATTAATATATTTATTGATATATTTGTTTCTATAAGCATAAATATATTTATTATCTTTATTTTATATTTATTTATATATTTGACAATATAAGCATAGCTTCTTCTTTTCAAGTTTTAGCTAGTATTTTATTATTTTCTCTACTTTGAGTGACTAATTTATTTTTATATTAATAGGGCTATTTTGAATATTTTTAAAATAAAAAAAATATTATTTTAAAGCAAATTTAAATTAATACAAATCCGAAATTATTCATAAATACACTTTCCATGGTAACAACAAAACATAATTATTATATAAATTGTTTAAAATCAACACCAATCCAATAAATGAAGTGATTAGAAGATATAGAAAAATAAATAGAATAGTTGAAATATGTAGGAAAATAAATATAGTAGTTGAAAAATATAAAAAAGAGAAATGTGTAGATAATATTTGTATGACTATAATTATTTCTTAATTTTATATTTGTGTGATATAGATTGCATAATGATGATTATAAATAGCTTATCTTGCATTTGATTTAATCATCTCATCAAAAATAAATAAATCTTTATATTCTTAGTTTAAGTATGAGTTTAGAGTTTCCTCTTTGAGTGTTTATATTTATTTTTAATTTGTATGTTACCTTTAAAATATGTCACAATATTTTTTATTGTAGGTATAATACAAGTAATTTGTTTAATTATTTAGATTAAATATTAATAAATTTAAAATTATATATTCACAATTTTACTCAAATACATTAACAAAGGAACTCTAATCAAATACATTAACAAAGGAACTCTAATGATGAAATTATAAAAAAAAATAACTTGTATGGGTACTTGCGCTAACCTAATGCTTACACAAAAATGATAATCAACGTAAATAATAAGTGTCTCGTATCACTCGATTGTAGTCTCATTGAAAACAAATGAGTTATTATTTTAAGAAAATTACCGAAAATGCCTACTTTTAGCTATAATATGACTTTGCACATATGCATTCATTTTTGCCTAATAGTACAAAATCAAATATTTGAATTGCACAATTGGTAGAACGATGAAGTACACCCTTAGTCAACTTCTTTTATAAATAAGGTTATTTTAGTATTTTTTTTAAGTGTTCCACTGCAACTCACTTTATTTTTTAAAAAAATAAATTTAATTCAATTCATATTATTATAATCAAATTAAAGGAAAATACCTTAAGACATTATTAGAAATCAACTAATTCTTTTACTGATTTTTTTATTAATTTTAACACAACAATCTAATCTTACAAATATTTCATATTATATGCAAGCTTTGTTTAACAAAAAATAAACTTAAAAAAACTACATGAATTTGTATAAAAAAATTTAAAACAAATAGCAAAAAATAAAAAAATTACTTGATTTTTAAAGATGATTCTTATTATCTGAATATTTTTTCTAGGATCAACAATTCAAAATGAAAGTAACTAAAATAATAAATTTATAAAAAAAATGATTTAAAGTATAATTCGTCCCAGGTAAGACTAATACAAAAATGTACAATGAATATGCGGAAAAAGTCATGTTTTCATTAAAATATAAATATAAAAGGTCAATCATAAAATAAATAGAAAAACATGAGTCACACATCCTATTGTTATTTATCTCCCCCCTTATATTTATTTTCATTTAACATGAAATACTTTGTTTTATTTTCTTGATCCTAGTTATTTGTGAGATTCGAAAAAAGAATCAACGTATAACATTTTCAACTTATATTCAAACAATATTTTTCCAGGGACTTTCATTTACCAATAAATTTGTATTTTTAATATAGACATCGAGTGAAAATCATGTCAATTTATAGAGTAAGTATAATGAGCTGTCCAGTTTTAAAAAGATAATCTAAAGAAACTCATAATTCTTATAAATCTTATAAATCTCGCCATAAAATTATCTTTAATCACATGACTTATTATAATTGGTTTAGTTTCTAGAATATGGATGAAAATTATGTTGAGTGATGCTATCCATACAATTTTGTACTCAAACAAATAAACGATGTGTTAACTCTCAATATTATGCATCTTAAAAAGTTAAAAATCATATCATTTAGGAATATGTGATATATATTTATTAATTTAAATATAAATTTATATGTATTTAACATTTAATGTCATAGAATAGTAAAAGAAAGGTATTATTGCACTCTAGCCTATCATATAGGAGAAATAGAGAACATGCGTGCCGAAGGGCCACCGCACGTGATTAAATTGGCTTATAGCCAATAGGCCAGTGGAATTGAGAAAAAAACATGATATTGACAGAAAAAGACTCGCATGCAACATGGTTGTTTTCTTCACGAAAAAATACAAGCGGAGTTGGTATTATTGCTGTGGTCAGAGATATAGGATTCTGGTTTCTCAATGGAAGAGCCCGTGAAGAACTGTCATTGGGAGGAGATTCTGTAGTAAAACACAAATTTGTCACACATGCAGGAAGGTTGGCACCCCCAATGTGTGGTTCATTCACAAAAGGGGAAATACGCTCAAGACATGTTTATTTGTTCTCATCAAACGTATAAAAATAACATCACACGGGAAAATTAGATGGTAATGTAGAAGTTTAAATGTTAAGATATGGGTTTAAGTAGTAATGAATATTGAATTTAGTTTGTTTGAATTTCTAATAGAAATATGTCTCTTTTTCTTTAGTCTCAAATTTAAAATAACAATTTTTTTAAATAAGAAAATTGTAGAAAATAAATTAATTTTTTACTCTAATAATCTTCTAAACAATTATTTTGATAAGCAAGAAGTTACATAAAATAAATTAAAATTATTTTAAATAATTTATTAAAAATTTTGTATTTACATGTTATCACCTATCAAACAAAATCCCAAGCCTTGGACACAATTGCATGCTGTAGGATGACCACAACCGTTTTCCAATTTTTTTCTTCAAAACATGTTGACTTTTAATTTTCTTCCCCTCCTCTCAAAGAGTTCAAGTTAACACATAATAAGAATTAGGAACAAATAATTCAATACTAAAGTAGTATGTATGTGCTACTTTGGAAGATATATATCCAGTGTTATTTGGTTTTTAATACAAAAATGACAAAAGAAACTCAATTATAAATTATAAATAATGAAAAGCAAAAGAGAAAGGAATTATGGAATTTTTAGGAGAAAATTGCTTTGTCTTTCAGCTACTTTTCTTACTCCACTCCACTATATTATTTCATAATAACTTTTCTTCTAAGAAAAGGACAACTTTTCAATTTTTATGAGCGCTTATATCCTCTTCATAATTGAATACTATGAACAAACAATGTAGTCAAACTGAACTCTAAGGCGGGATTATGCCTCAAGAAACCAACATTTAAACAAAAAATATTGAGGCGGCGAGGGCTCTCTAAGTAATAGACTAGTTGGTGATAACGCTTTCCATATCAGATTTACCGATATTTGTGTGGCTATGTCAATACTGCATCAGAGCAAAACGTAAAGCACTTCTAATACTTTGAGAAACTCATCTCACATGTTATCCTTCCCACTTAATAGATGAAAATCCCTTCAACTATGCACTTATCTCCAAAATTTGCTCCCTCTCCAAATATGTACAAGCACTTACTCTCTAACATCTCTCTGCTAAGGAGCATAATTTAATGAAGCTCTTATAAATGTTTATGTTATACCATACCAGGTGTGCTTATTATACAAATTTAAAATGAATGAAACCTCTAGTAATAGTGTTTAAATTTACTTATCGCTTTTTAATTGAGTTGTTTAAGGTTTGTCACATTATTTGAAAAAAAAAGCTAGTGATAGTATGTATGATCATTTTAGTTTCACAAATTAGATACATTAGTTAACTTATTTTAAATTAATGCATTTTAATGACATTATTATTTCATTAATAGAAATTTTAGTATTTTTTGACATTTTTGGTTTGCGTCAGTGGGTGGATGTCTAAGGACAAAAATGGTCTAAAAATGACAAAAGTGAGAAAAATAAAAAATAATATGACTTAAATATCCCAAAATGATATGCAAAATTAACCAAAATAAGGAAAAATTAAGTGATTAAAATATATCAATTTAAAATTAAAATAGACTAATATGTAGAAGGATTGCTCACATTGAAAAGTAAGGCTTCAATAGTATACCTTACAATTGCAGCCTAGACATGCTAGGTATTTAGCAGGGGAGGGGATTATATTAGAAAAACTTAAAAGAGAATATCATCTTACGAGTTACAACTCAAAATTGTATTTTAGTGCTGTAAAAAGCTCTTTAAATGTTTTCTATTAAAAAGCAAATAATCGTTGTTTGATTGTGCTTTAAAAAGGCACTTTCTAGAAAGCACTTAGAACATATATGTAGACATATCTTTGCGCTATAGAATATATAAGATAGTTGTATGCATGTGCCTTTTTGAAATCAACATTAAGTCTAAAATGCTAAACAAAAGAATTTGCTCTAAAAGTCTAATCTAAGACAAAAAAAAAATGGATCACTTACAGTTTAGAAAACAATTAAAGTCAGATCAAAAAACGGCACGCAATACCATATAATTTCAGCATCGAAACCACGTGAATTGTAATAATTGCTAATTAATAGACAAACAAATATCATATTTGAGTCGGTCCACACTTCAGATAGGGAAATACTAACCTTTTTTTTCCTGTTAAGCGATCTCAAACATTCAAGAAACTGCAACGAAGCCCAAGATTCCTCTGAAATTTGATTAAAGAAGCAACATAAACTGAATCGTTCGACGGTTGAATTAACAAAAATGAAAACAGATTAGTTTTAAACATAATACGAACCGAAGGATTTGGCGATTTTCTTGCCAAACAAACACTCCAATAATGCTACTGAGAAAACTGAGGGAGAGAGAAGGGAAGGAAGCGGAGGTAGAAAAAGGGAAATGAAGAAATAAGAAACAAAAAAGAGTAGGGGTGGGCTATTTATATATAGGAAGGAATTAGATAAAAGAGAGAGAGTATAAATCAGCAGACAATATTCCCTTCAAAATCACTTTTTGGCGGGGGTGTGGAATTGCAGTGAAGCGGAGGGGCTGGAATGGCTTTGTTCGCTTTTTCTTTTTTAAATATCTTCTTTAAGCTTTAGGAATTAGGGCCACTGTGCTACGCTCACACGCTTACACAATTACACCCAATTATTTGGAGGGAATTTGTTCCCTTTTCTTTTGTTTTAAAATTGTTAAGAGAATAATTTTTCATTCAACACGATCTTCTATTTTGTTTTTTATTTTCTTGTTTTTGTTTATTTTTAAATGTTAATCTTCTACTTTTATCTCCAATATACTTTGAATTTAAAAAAATTATATAAAATATATATTATATAAAATATTTATATTATTTAACAATTTAAATAAATAATGTATATAATTGAAATTTAAATTTCATACATATTCACAATTATCAAATTTAGTTAGTTTTATGTAAGTAAAAGGGTTATTTTAACTTACCTCATATGTAAGAAATAAGTTTAATGGCATAGAGATATGTTTTTATGAATAGATTTTTCTTTTTAAATATCTTTCAAGGGATGGATATATTTATATTAAAAATTATTACACATATATTTTTTAATATAATTAAAAATAAAATTAATTAAATAATTGAGTTATATAAAAATAAAATCAGAATGTATATCTCACTCGTCAAAAGCATTTAAAATAATATTTTTGATTATTTAAAGTTTTTATCTTATGAATAATTTGAAATCATAAAATAGTTTATAAAATATCTTTTTATATAAATTAAAATAATATTGTGTGTTGAAATTTTCAAAATTATTATTTTTAACATAATTATAAGAAAAATATTAGAAAGTAGTTATATATGTGTGCTATTTTGTAGATAAATAGATATAATAAATAATATTAATAAATATTTCTTTAGATGGTGTAAATTAATGATATAAATACTACTATATTTTAAATTTTAAATTTAATAAATAATTATTAAATTAAGAAAAAATAAAAGAAATAATTTGTTAAAACACTTAATTAGAAAACAATATATATATATATATGATTCTAGAGTTTAATTAAAATATAATCCAACCAATTGTTAGAGGTCGCAATGGGTGGGTCAGAAATAATCTTTATGGGATAGTTTAATTAATGATCTAAATATTATTATATTTTAAAATTTAAATTTAATAAATAATTAAATTAAATAAAAGAAATAATTTGTTAAAACTATTAATTAAAACTATTTGTGTGTGTATATATATATAGGATTCCAGAGGTTAATTAAAATATAATCCAACCAATTGTTAGAGGGCGCCAAAGGTGGGTCATCATCACTCATCATTTCAAAATTGAAGAATTTAATTGTACAAATTAAGGGTGATTATTTCGAAAAATAAAAACGTTTACCACCTTTTTATTTCAATTTTATCCCCCTCACTCCAGCTTTGTCGGTTTTTTTATTTAAAAATTTAAAGAAATTTCTTTTTTATTTTAGTTTCCAGCTTATGGTTTTATGTTCTTTATTTTTTTCATTTATTTTATAAACTTTGTATAAAGATAAATATGTGTTTTTAATTTATTTAAATTTTTAACATATATGAAATTGTAATTAGTAAATATGCATTTATATGTTTAAAAATACAAACATATACTTATATCATAATCAATATGAGTTTTTAATTTATAATTATATGCTCATATAAACACATGCTTTTATGGAATGAAAAAAATGATCAAATACATATTAAACTTGTCAAACAAAAGGTATTCAAAATAAATTTGAATAATTATTTAATTTTTTAATTAATTGAACATACCTACGTTTTTATCTCTATAAAAAATAAAAAATATATGATTTATTTCCAAATTTATTTCTCATTTATGATATTTTATATTTATGGTCTTTTGCGAAATTGAGTTCTCAAAGCTATGTTATATAGAAAAGAAGGTAACTTGGTGTTCGAGTTTATCATCAGAGAAGCTTTCCGTGGTAATATAAATAAGTGTGAAAATTCATATATCAATACCTTTGGGTTGTTTTATGTAGTTTAAATATAGAGTTTTTTTTATCTTACTTTTAAGAAAATAGCAAAGTATGATAAAATTAAATTTTAAAATATTTTTTAATTAAATTTATTATATTTTTACCAGTAATTTTATGTTCAGTACATAAACGTCGAACTCATTGAACGTTTTTTATATAACATGGAAGTAAAAGTCTTCTTTAAATTTTATACCTTTTAAAATGTATATTTTTTTTAGATAAAATAATACTCTTTATAATTAGAATCTTTCGTTTAAATTTTAATAAAATGAATTAATTTTATTTATTTATTATTACGGTGGAAAAAGAAAATATTTTTGATACTAGAAAAATATCGTTTGATTTTCATTTTTCTATTTTTGTTGTTAAGTATCCTTATTATATATCGACTAAGAACAAAACAGCAATGTTGTTTATAAGTTTTGACAACCATTAACTTAATAAGATCTTATTGGGTTGAGTTAGACCTGAGTTTTTAACATGTTATCAAATTTGTGCCTAGTCTCTATGTACTTGGAACTAATTGTGTTCTACTACAGTCTCACCGTGACGTTAATGTCCACCTCTGTCCACCACGTGTAGAGAGACTGTTAAATATTCTTATCGTACATCGACTACTTATAAATTTGAACAACCCTTGACTTAATAAGATCTTATTTGGTTGAGTTATTTTTGATTTTATAACACTTGTAAGTAATTTATTTAGTTTAGGCATTATTTGTTTGTTTTATCTTAATCAATCTATTTTTCAAGGTTCAAAAATTTGCACTACAGCTCTTTACGGGTTCCGGTCAGTGTGTTTTGCTTTAATGTAGTTTATTCCTTTCGTAACTGTTAAAACATGAAAGTAAAAAGGCCTGTATTAATTACTGTTTTGAATGTCAATGTTAAATCCTAAATAATTCTTTTTTCACAAAATAACACTCCACAAAATGCTTGTCGATTCACTTTGCCTTACAGCTTCCATCAACTAAAATTAATAATAAGATTCGAAATGTTTGTGTAATAAAGAGTGGCTCTAAAAACAAACAAATAAATAAATAAAAAATAAATGTTTTTTCTTAATAAATTTATATAAGTTTGAAAAGGGAGAGATGCCTTCGCCTTTCAGCAGAGATTGCCTTTGATTCGCTTCTTTTCTTCTCTGATTGTGTATATAGCTTACAGCTAATACCTTTTGTTTGCTTACAGAAGCATTAGTAAAAGCCATCCTTTTTGTCCTTCGTCAAAAAATTCAAAGGAAATATATATATATATTCTGATAAGATGAACTTTTCGCAGCTCACTCGCTTTGTTAATCTTATGAAAAAATATATCTCTAGTTTTATATAGCATATAATATAACATTTTTTTATATTAAAGTCTCGTATCGACTACGTATTGCGCACACGCTGCGCATATAAATAAGGACAGTTATTCATCTCAAAACTCAGGTTATTAGATGAAGGAATACCCTTATTTATATACGTAGTGTGATTTTAACACTCATCCTCACATCGACAAGGGTCTATCCCCTTGAGACCGACGAAGATGTTGAGTTTATGGAATCCAATTGTTAAAATGCATTACTCACCAGTGGTGAAACAAATGCACCGATCGGGTACCCTTACTTTAATACCATGTAAGAAATGATTTTATTGATAATAAATAAACGAATGTTTATAACCTATTTATACAAAAGAAAAAAAATTATAATAATTAAAAATAAACATAATTATGTAATAGACATGTTCTTGGATAGCTTATTATATCCCACCAAATTATTGGTGGCTGTTTCAAACTGATGTGTTAGTTTTCACCAACTGGATCTCAAGTTCTTTAACATTTTAATTCATCGAAACATACATGTGTTACAAACTAAATCATTTATTATACTTAGTATTGTCATCTGCATCAGGGCGAGATGAGGATTTTTTTTTATTTTTCTTATATAATTTAGAATTTATCCCACGTCTTTAAATTTTTGTATAGATATATTAACATCCTCAATGAAAATGGGTAACATGTAACACCATTAACAAAAATCTATGTAATATTTTAAATATTATTTTTATTTTTATTATAAAGAAAAAATTATAACAAAAATAAGTGATAATAAATATTTTATAACGAGAAAAATAAAATTTTAAGTCAATAAAGAATACAAAAATAAACAATATATACATGAAACGAAGAAAAATAAAATATATGTAATAATAAATATATAATTTTTTATATTAATTAATATTGATAAAAATTTGTTACAAACTAATTTAAAATAATAACAATAAATTATAAAATAATTATAAGATTTAGATTTTTAAAATTTAAATAAATAGTTTAAATAATTTTTATAAAAAATTATTGATGTTTTAATAGAATAAAAATATAACTTAAAGATGAAATATAAAATATATAATGCATTACTTATAATTAGTTTGAGTTTAAATAAATTTAAATCTATAAAAAATTTAAAAAAAAAATTTATATATCTATTAAAATATGATATATAATTTGAAGGAATATGACGAAAAATACAATATTCGTTCTTATCTCACCTCATATTATAAAATACGGATATTCGTTTCTTCCAATAGAATAATTCTCACCAAAAATTACCCATTAGTGTAAATTTACAATTCTAATTATACTAGATGAGACATATTTGAAATAATTGGAATACATGTTATATATATATATTTATATGTGTGTGTCTTTGTATAAGAAGTCATAATATATGTTGAAAAAAGAACACTATAAAATTAATAGTCAACTTTATCAACTTAATACATGTATGACTAATAAGACAATTAATTATTAATTTTATTATATATATAGGTTTAAATTTTCGACAACGTTGAATTAGTACTTAATTAATAACTTCATGGATATTAATGAATAAAAAATATAGTGTTATCACTAATACTCTCGAGATTTATGTCAGAAAAAAAAAACTAGAGCATTAATTATTTTACAATCTCTCATCTAAAAAAACTAGAGCATTAATTATTTAATATTCTCTCGTCTCTTTAATAGATCAATATTATCAAGCTCTAAATGTATGACTAATGTCATAATTAATTATTAATTTAACCATATATTTCACAAAGGAATATTTTCGTGTTAGAAATTTCCTCATCCTATACATCGGTATTGTTTTCTCCTGAGAATGATCAATGAAATCACGGGAGAAAAACATGACCAATGAAATTATCGTTAGAAAGAGCACTAATATAAATCACGGATTCATTACCAACACAATAAATATGATTAAAATTTTATTGAATGTAATTTTGTAAATTTATTTATAATATTCAATCACACTAATATAAATCACAGATTCATTACCAACACAATAAACATGATTAAAATTTTATTGAATGTAATTTTGTAAATTTATTTATAATATTCAATCACTCAAACACATTCTTTACAATAAATAAATAAAATTTGCAATGCTTAGAGCTTTGTTATTTTGAAAGAACCATGATGGTCGATTGGTGGATGAAAAGCGTAAATTAGGATTATGTTTTTTTTTCTCTCCTTTTTTCCCAATAAATAATTTATCCTTTATTTAATTAATTACATCAAAAGCCAATAAGTTTGTGTCTTGGATTAGAGTTCTAATCACAAATATAACACGTGAATAGTGTACTTATTCTAAAAAATTATAAAAAAAAAGAAAGATATGAGATCGATAAAGTGAGATTTAGAGGGATTGGGAGAGATAAATTGGAGGCAATGATTTGCTGTACGAAGGAGAGGAACCTAATTAAGTTGGACCCTTGCTGCAGGAGATTAAATGAGGATTTGAAAAGGGAGGGGGATAATTTTCATGCACGTAACGATCCACTTTGGCTTTTTGGGATTCTCTGTCTAGCCAAAGATAACAGTTACATATTTTTGGCCATCATTTTACACAATTAACTTTCTTCAAATTTCAAAAAGTGTCTTTTCCTTCTCTGAGAAGAAGATATCATATCTTATCATGTGGAAGAGAATGAAAGAGCCAATACCTCTTAAAAAACAATAATAATAAAAAAGATGAGACTTGGTTTTTTAAGTTAAATAAAATTTAAATAAGTATAATTTTTTAAAAAAATATACAATTTTTTCATACTTTAGCAAATAATAAATATATAAAAAAATAAAGAATACAAAAGTACAGTTTCTCCCGTAGGAGACGTTAAGACTAATTAATTGGATACACTCACCGCGCAATTACCGTCAGGCGTCAGGTGTTTACTACTAGTCTATTTTATTCTCTCTTTTTCTACAAGGGAAACGAAAATTGACAGACCAAGTTAATCTAAGTGAACAATAATTACATATAAAGGACACTCATCAGTCATTACGCTTGACAATTTGACATATACAGCATGCTTATCCAAAACGCATAGCCCATAAAGTGTGGAAATCTATACTCAAGCCACTTTGGTTTGTTTGTTCCCCATTATGATTCTTTGGTCTACAATCTATAAACCATATGGGGTCTTTGAGATGATGGCGTTATAGGCTATATAGTAGCTTAAGGTTGGTTCTTTTATTTTTGGTGGGGAAGGTTATCCATGTAAAAGAGATTGTTGAAACCTAATTTTATCCTTAATACGTCTCATGAAATTTACATGTAAACTAATTGCCGGATCCCTAATGATTTGAAACAATGTTAAATGATATTTCATGCTGCAGTCTGCAGTTTTTTTTACAAGGGAGAGGTGGAGGCAAAAGTAGGGTGAACTGTGGACACCATTTTTTCCCTTTTGGGTTGTTGGAGAAGAATTCATCTAAGTTATGACTAGTAGAGATTCACATTTTTAAAACTTGAAGGGAAAAAACAAAAGAAGAAGATGACAAAGATGGATGGTTTTGATGATCAATGAAAGAGGGTACCTCTACTTGAAGCACCAAGCGTGGGAGTCTAGTAATTATGCTATAATTACATTTAACCTTCTTAATCAATCTATTAAGCAACTAGGTCTTACTACCACCCAGACATTAAAGAATAGAAAAGTGAAGGATAAGTGACCACCCATCAATGAGGATAGGGCCCGTTTGTCAAATGAAATTAGAAACAAGATAAAATACTGGTAGCGGATCATTCAACCTTGTACAACAGAATGTAGGACCAAAGTCAGTGAGCTGGTCATACAGGTAGAAACAAGATGCAAGAAGGAAACAACAGCCATACTTTGGATTAACTAACTTGACTGAATAAGTAGTGGCCGCGAAGTGTGGCCTGAGAACCGATTGAATTCTGTCACAACAATAATTGAAATGATGAATATAAAAACAAATCAGAGTTTGTTGCAAAGTGATAAAGTCAGCAAATTTACCTTGTGATTCCATCTGCAACCAATCTTTTGTGCAAATCAAAGCCTCTCGAGTATCAGGATTCAATGAACTTCGACACTGATCCAGCACTCTGGCACTAGTGCTGAATGCTAATTCCGGTGCAACAGTTGACATAGGAGTTCCCAGAACATCTCGGGCCATCATGGACAAGATAGGATACCTTGGGGTGTGGACTTTCCACCAATTCAATATGTTGAAGTCACAATTACGAGGAAAGACAGGTTCCTCTAAATATTTTTCCAGATCTGATATTACACTTTGACTTTGAGAAGTCTCGTGGAGGAATTTATCAAAGCCCTTAAGTCTATCCCTAGTATCATTGCTAGTACTAGGTAAGCTGCTACCAGGCAAAGCTGAACCCTGGTCAACCATGGTTGAGCAGATAGAATATGCATTGAAAAGTTCCTTAATGCCATCAGAGATTTCCTTTATTCGATCCAGAGCAGTACTACCATAAATTTGGGAATAGTAATATTCTACTAACTTTATCTTGAATCGGGGATCCAAAATCGCTGCTATAGCTAAGCCTAAATTACATTTGCTCCAATATTTATCAAACTTGACTTTCATCTTCATTGCCATTGAACTAAGGAATTCATCCGTGCTCTTGCACCACTCAATTAGTTGTAAGTGAACCTCACAAATCTCAGGAAAATATATATTTGCAGTGGGACATTTGTTGCCTGAGAAGACATTGGTAATCTCAACAAAAGTATTCAGATGGTGAGCAACGGTAGCAGTCTGCTCCCATTCTGTGTCAGTTAAAGCTGATGTATAGGTTGGCTCATGCTCTTGCAATAGAGAGAATGCAGTCCTGTATTCCAAAGCTGTGTCCATCATGAGACAAGTTGAGTTCCACCGAGTTAGGCAATCAAGAAATAATCTTTTCTGACTTTTGATTCTAACCTGTTGAGCAAGCTCATGAAACTTCTCTTGCATTGCTTGTGAACTTCTAACATGTCTCACACTAACACGAATTTTTTGAATCACTTCTCCAAATGCTTCGATGGCATCTTGAACAATTGAACTTAAAACATGAGCAGCAGAACGCACATCAAGTAATTGGCCATGACTTAAGAGAGGCCTACTTTGGGAGATCTGGTCTTTAACTTTTAGAACAATGTCATCATCAGTGGAACAGTCATCAAATGTCAGGGCAAACAATTTACTGTCAATATCCCAGTCCGTTACACACTTGAGAATAACTTCTGAAAGCAGGTCTTCAGTATAAGAAGAATCCAGTGTGACAAAATTCATTAATTTCTTTTGCATCTTCCATTCCTCATCGATGTAATGTGCAGTCAAACATAAATATTCCACATTTTCTGCAGATGACCACATCTCTACAGAAATGTTAATTCTGCCATGAAAATTGGTTACCATCTCATAAACTTTCTGTTTTTCATTCCTATAAATTTCCAAACAAGAGTACTCAACACCAGTATTTGGCACAACCTCAAACAGTGGCTGAAGATTCTTTACAAAAACTTTGAATCCCACGTGATCAACCATGGTCAGTGGATAACCATGTAATATTATCATTCGGGCAAGATCAAACCGACTACGCTCCTGATCAAATTTTCCACTTGCAAGGTTACAAATTTCATCTTTTTTTTTATCCTGGTCAAATTTTAGGATAGTAGGTTTGATATATTCATCATTTCTCTGTGCCTCATCATAATTGATGTTCGCAATGCCGACAGTATTATCTTTTTTCCTTCTCTTTGCTGCAAGTAGCTGAGACACATCAAAGTTGGACCTTTTCAAACATCGCATCAAGTGATTTCTCAGATGTGTAGTACCACTGTTACTTGATCCACTGAGTTTCTTGTTGCAGTGTACACAAATTGCATAGCATACATTGTCAGCCTTTCTAACCCTTTCAAAATGATTCCAGACAACAGACGTCAACCTCTTTGGTTTCTTAGCTACAGACTCATTTAGTGTTTCCATCACATTTGCTTGAAATCAACCCAATCTGCATATCATGATGATTATATTCAATAAATAAAGCAATCCAATAATAGGATGAGCACAGTAAACAAATGCATTCAAAAGATAAAACTCTAGAATCTGTGTTAAATTCAGCATTTGAAACAATCACACTAGACCCACCTAACAGTCAGTACAAGTACATTCGATAAGTCTAAGCAACGTATTAGACATGTGCCAGTGCCACCAAGGTAATCCACAAAACTGAAAAACAAATTTTACTCTGAGAAAAAAAGCTAATTACCAATCACAAAGTAATTCCAATAGCTATGTCCTCTATATGTTAGCCCTTGACAAAGGCATCAAGCAATGAGAACAAGCATATGGTCCTAAGATTCTTGCAGCACTAACTTCACACTTTTTTTTTCCCACCAAAAAACATTATCACGATTTATAGAAAATAAACTCCCAATTTAAATTAGGAAGAGCAAAGCAATTTGATCAGAATTTTAGAATTTATACAAGGTAATCCACTCTGATTATTGTTCATTTCAATCATATGTTTCAGTTCTGGGAAGAAAAATCATAAGATTTTAGATAAAACGCGTACTTGTCATAGAAGATTGAAAGATAAAGACATTGAAAATTCAAATGTTCGTGATCATCATAAATTCAGGAAGAAGTGCATAACAGAATATTCCGGGATCCCTGTTGCTTACAATCGGGCCTCCATGACAATAAATCAAACAAACTGAATGCACTTGACCACAGAAAACCATGACAATCTGGAAATAAACGAAAATAAAATTTCACCAAATAAAACCCTGCAAAAAACTCAAATCTCAGCATATATTACAACGCGAATTGTAAGAAGAGGGAAAAAAAAACTCCCATTCAGTTTTTCTTACAACGTCATGGAAATAGCGCAAACATCAGAACCCAGGACATAATTCGCACAAAAAAATATATTATTCCCAATTTACATTTATGAACAACAATTACCAGTTGAAGCAAGTAAAAAAGGGGTCGATTTTCCAATCGAATTGGTCTTACAGATATCGTCGATGAAGCTCCACTTCTTGAAATTTCAGAAAGTCCGATCGGGTGATCCGGAATATTTAGGGTGGATACTGAGAAACGGTGTGGGATAGAAAGATTGATTCAACCCGATAATGGTTGTGAGTGAATATGGGTAAGATCTGATAACATATGCCCGATTTGATTGGTTCAAGACTTGGGTGGGTCAACGTCATCTTTTTGGAGTTTTAATGATATATAACGCTTTGTATGTAAATTGTCATTATATTCTCACTCTTAATATTAATAATATCTTAATTTGAAAAAAAAAACTATATTATAGTTTATTTTTAGTACATTTTACTCGTTGTTTTGCTAATCCACTCCTTTTACTTTGAATTATTGTGAGATTTCATAAATAAATGTGTTTTATACACTAAATGAGTCTCAATAAATTACTGTTATATTTTTTTAAAACACAACAAAAATGGTTATAAGGATTATTTGGTATGTAATGAGATTCGGAAGAAACTGAGTGTCTTTGTTTACCCATTAATAATTTAAAATGGTTCTCGTGGACATGCACTGTCAATATTAGAGAAATGCTACAGATAAAGTGAGTTCAAACAGTTTTTGAAACAATTAAACAAAGTGAATTCAAACAATTTAAACTCCAGTAACAAGTCTACAATTCGGGTAAAATTTCAGCTAAAAGTCTAAAAGAAACACGTTTTTTTTTTAACTTAATTTACTTGGAAATTATTATAACAGTGTAGTTTAAACTTTGAATATCAATATACATGATCAGATTTTATTAGAAAGATATAAATAAAAAAGTTTACCATACGCCAAAAATTTCAAAACAACTCTTTGTTCAATGGCTTTTTTTTTTTTGAAGAAGGACATAACTCGTAATTTGACCCCAAAAAATATGAAAAAACAATTTTTAAGTTATCTAAATTTTAGTTTATTTTAAGTTAAAGTATTTAAATTTTTTCTTTAAAAAATCCTTATATTCCTATTTTATTTATTAATATGTATTTTTTTAAATTAAATTAATTGATTAACACGATAGAATTTAATCACAGAAACATACTTACTTATAAACGAAACAAAAATATGAATAATTTTTAAGTAAAAGAAAAAATTTAAGATACTTTTGATATAAAATGTACAAAAATTTAACTAACTCAAAAATTGTTCATAGTAAATAAATAACAAATTTCTACATTAAGGTGTGGAACATAGGTGAGAGAAAGAAGAGGAAGTTCATGGTTATTCACTTTGCATTAGACAACTTTGATCATTAAAAATTTTTTCATCATCATTTCTTCTATATTTATATGCCTTTAATTTATTTACATATCATCAAGAAAAATCAATCTTTTCAATTTTGGTGAGCTTCAGCTTAATCATAAAAACTGTAGGAGAAGAATGAGAAGATGATGGTGGTGGTGCTGATGAATATCTTTACCAGAACTTTATATATATTTAATTTCTACTTGTTTAAAAATTATAATTACTTTAGTATTAATGGACTCAAAATACGTAGAGTTGAAAAAATTATATATCAATCAATAAAGAGTTAATTAAACTTTCATTTTATATCCACTTATAATATTGTTATTTAAAATTCACGATTAATATTCGTTTCCTTCTCTCAGACCAATATTTGTTAATTATTGTTCAATCTGATCTGTTGTTCACAATCAACTATGGATCTTTCTTTTTTTTAGATTACATGTGTTATCTCAAATTTTGAATTAAATTAATTAAACATAAAGTATGCTTAAGTTCGTTTAAATGAAATTTCTTAAGAGATATCCTCAATGTGATACATTTCGTTCGTTTATTTAAAATTAAAAATTATAAATACATTATTATGTTAATATATATAAAATTTATTGTATTATATATTTTGTTATGTTAATATAATATGAATATATTAGAAAAAATGAAAGTGCTTTTGAACATGAAGACCAAAGGTTATATTTTATAAATTGGTGACTAATGTAACACTTATTTGATAATTTGAGGATGAGAAAGTAATAAGCTCTGATATGATACATCACATCTCATAATAAGCTCAATTAATTAAGTATAAGTCATGTCTATTGATTGATGTGCTTTTACGTGTTGTAGTGGGTTGGTTCGTTGGGCACGTCTGGTACTCCATTTTTTATTTCATTTTTAAATATAATTAATTATATAATATTTTTATTAATTATATTTAAATTTATGTATTTTTATATATTTTAATTCTTAAAATAAGGTTTTATTTTTTCAAAAGTCAAACACATAAATATTTTTTTTTTTACTTTTTATGTATTAATTGTTTTTATATAAAAAAATTATTAAATTTAATATTTTTAATAAAAAATAAATAACTTCAGATTTTATTTAATTTTTTCAATAAATAATTTTAGATAAAAAAAATAAATAAGTTTCTTAGTTTTTTTAATAGAAAATATAATAAATAAATGTTAAAATATTTTTATATATATACTTTTTATTTATCTTTTTAATATTAAAATAAAACCGATTTATCATCTTTTAATAATTTATTTTTTTTATTCATGTAATTTTTTATCTACTCATAAATGATATTTAGTTATATTTTAAAGCAGTTAAAATTTAAATTATATATAATACTTGGGTGAGCAACAAATTAAAATTATTTATTTTCTACCAATTTGAATTCGATTATATTTGAATGAATTTTAAGATTTTCAATACGAATCTAAATAAATCAAATTTTTTTTAGATCGAATAAAGTCATACTGGTATTTAAATTTATCTATGAATTATTATCATATATAAAACATAATATAAACAAAGTTTAATTTGAAATTGATATTTTTGTTATAAAAATTATTATTTATAGTCACAATTAAAAAATCAAAAGATAGAAAATATGTTTATATGATTATTAAATTATTATAAATATTTATATTTATTTTTTAAATTAAAATAAGAATATAATATAATTACAAAATAAATAATATTTAAATATAATATGTTATAAAATGAAATATGTTTTAATTTCTAATTTAATAACAATTTTGTTTGAACGATACTATAAAATTGCTAATCTAAATTCGATCGAAATTTAAATAGATTATATAATTTTTAATATGAATCTTATCCGATAATAAAATTTATTAATATAATTTGATTCAAATACGATAAATCAAAATTTTTAATTTAAATAAATTAATTAACTTCAATTTGCGGATGAATGAAGACGCATCGGTAGCTTAACATCTCAATGAACTCAACACAGTCACAACCCAGTTGAGTTCAGTAGAAATTGAATTCGACGAAGAAGTACGAGCATTAATACTTTTGTCTTCTTTACTAGGAAGTTAGAATGCTACTGTCACGACTGTGAGTAGCTCGTCAGGAAGCAATAAGTTGAAATTTGACGATGTTCGTGATCTGGTTCTCAGTGAAGAGATCCGACGTAGAGAGTCAGGTGAATCGTCAACTTTTTCAGTTTTGCATACAGAGTTAAGAGGAAGAAATTCAACCAAAGGGAATGGACGTGGCAGAACATACTACCAAGGTAGATCAAAGGATAGGAGGTCCAAATCCAGGAATCCTAATAATTCCCATAGCTTGAAGACTATCGAGTGTTGGAATTGTGGAAGAATCGGGCACTGCAAAAATCAGTGCAAGAGTGCACCGAAGGACAAACAAGTGAAGGCAGAGGCAAATGTTACTTCCACCTCAGGAAGAGACGATGCATTGATATGCTCTTTGGAAAGCAAGGAAGAATCTTGGGTGTTAGACTCTGGAGCATCGTTTCATGCTACTTCACAAAAAGAATTCTTCGAGAAATATGTCATCGGAAACCTTGGAAAGGTATATCTTGGTGATGATCAATCATGTGCTATTATTGGCAAAGGTGTAGCGAAGATTAAGTTGAACGGATCTGTTTGGGAGCTGAAGGATGTCAAGCATATTCCCGATCTCAGAAGGAACTTAATCTCAATGGGGTAGTTGGACAGTGATGGCTACACTACGATCTTCCATGGTGATGATTGGAAGATTTCAAAGGGTGTAATGACAGTTGCTCGAGGCAAGAAAAGTGGCACTCTTTACATGACAACAGAGGCACGTTTTTCAATCACAGTTGCAGCAGGCAATGAAACACCAAATCTGTGGCACCAGAGACTATGCCACATGAGTGAGAATGGGATGAAGATTATGCACTCTAAGGGAAAACTTTCAAGTCTACAGTCTACGGAGATAAACATGTGCGAAGATTGCATACTTGGAAAGCAAAAGAGAGTCAACTTTCAAACAAGTTGTAGAATCCCAAAGAAGGAAATACTAGAGCTTATTCACTCTGATGTTTGGGAACCAACGACCGTCTCATCTATTGGTGGGAAACACTAATTCGTGACTTTCATCGATGATCACTCTCGGAAGGTATGGGTTTATTTTCTAAAGCATAAGTTTGAAGTATTTGGGGCTTTCAAAAGATGGAAAGCTATGGTGGAAAATGAGACGGGTTTAAAGATCAAAAAGCTCAGAACCAATAATGGTGGTGAATATGAAGACACAAGATTCAAAAATTTCTGCTATAAGTACGGGATCAGAATGGAAAGAACTGTGCCAGGCACTTCTCAACACAATGGTGTAGCTGAGCGTATGAACCGAACGTTGACAGAAAGAGCCAGAAGCATTCGTATACAGTCAGGTCTACCGAAGCAGTTCTGGGCAGAAGCAGTCAACACGACAGCTTACTTGATCAACCGAGGCCCATTTGTTCCATTAGAGCAAATAATACCAGAGGAGGTATGGAGCGGAAAAGAGGTGAAACTATCACACCTAAAAGTGTTTGGCTGTGTAGCATTTGTGCATATTAGTGATCAAGGCAGGAATAAGCTTGATCCTAAATCCAAGAAATGCACATTCATTGGCTATGGTGAGGATGAGTTTGGCTACTGCATTTGGGATGACGAAAAGAAGAAAGTTATCCGTAACAGAGATGTGATTTTCAACGAAAGGGTGATGTATAAGAACATGCATAAAATAGACACCAATGACTCAGAGCAGAATGAGTCAGTATTTGCAGATCCAGATGATGTCCCAGATAGTTCCGCAACAGAACCAATTGTAACAAGTCCTCAGCCATAGGAACTTGTTGGACAGAGCAGTACACATCATTCCGACACACCACAACCTCTTACTCCAGGTCATGTATTGAGAAGGTTTTCTCGAACTCATGTGCCTAACAGGAGATACATGAACTATATGTTGCTGACTGATGGAGGGGAGCCTGAATGCTATGATGAAGCTTGTCAGACTCGAGATTCCAACAAGTGGGAGCTTGTTATGAATGAAGAAATGAAATCTCTCACCTCCAACCAGACATGGGAACTAGCTGCGTTACCTATGGGAAAGAAGGCACTTCACAACAAATGGGTGTACCGGGTGAAAGAGGAGCATGATGGTTCCAAGAGATACAAAGCCTGCCTAGTTGTCAAAAGGTTTCAACAGAAGGAAGGAGTTGACTACACTGACATTTTTGCTCCTGTTGTGAAGCTAAATACTATCAGATCAATATTGAGTATTGTAGCCATTGACGATCTTCATCTTGAATAGTTGGATGTGAATACTGCATTCCTTCATGGAGATTTAGATGAAGAGATATACATGTACCGGCCATAAGGTTTTTCAGAAAGAGGGAAAAAGAACATGGCGTGTAGACTTAAGAAGAGTTTGTATGGCCTGAAACAAGCCCCGAGACAATGGTACATAAATTTTGACAGCTTCATGCACAAGGAAGGTTTCCAAAAGTGCAATGCTGACCATTTTTGCTACTTCAAGAGATATAGGTCCAGTTATATCATTTTACTACTTTATGTTGATGATATGTTTGTAGTTGGTTCAGATATGGATGATATTAAAATGTTGAAGCAGCAATTGTCAAAGGAGTTTGACATGAAAGACTTGGGTCCAGCAAAGAAGATTCTTGGAATGCAAATCACAAGAAATAAGAAGAAATGATCCTTGTAGTTAACTCAGGCAAAGTACATCAATCGTGTTTTGCAGAGATTCAACATGGGCGATGCCAAGCCAGTTAGCACACCCTTGGCCAGTCATTTTCACCTATCTAAGGATTAGTCCCCTCAGACAGAGGAAGAGAGAGAATTCATGGCTAAGGTTCCTTATGCCTCAACCATTGGAAGTTTGATGTACACAATAGTCTGTACGAGACCAGACATTGGCCATGTAGTGGGAGTTGTTAGCAGATTTATGTCAGATCTAGGGAAAACTCATTGAGAAGCAGTTAAGTAGATTTTAAGGTATCTGCGAGGCACCACAGAAAAGTGCTTGTACTTTAGTAAAGGAGAGTTAAAAGTACAAGGGTACGTAGATGCAGACTTTTGAGGTGAAGTTGATCATTGAAGAAGCACCACCGGTTATATATTTACTGTTGGAACTACAGTTGTTAGTTGGAACTACAGTTGTTAGTTGGATGTCACAAATACAGAAAATTGTCACTTTATCTACTATAGAGGCTGAGTATGTAGCAGTAACTGAAGCTAGTAAAGAGATGATATGGCTTCAAGGTTTATTAACTGAGCTGGGATTCAAACAGGAGAATAATGTTTTGCATAGTGATAATCAAAGTGCAATACACTTGGTGAAGAATTCAGCATTTCATTCTAGAACCAAGCATATTGGACTTCGTTATCACTTCATTAGATCTCTATTGGAAGATGATGTGTTAATACTGGAGAAGATTTAAGGAAACAAAAATCCAGCAGATATGTTAACAAAGGTGGTGACTATTGACAAACTGAAGTTGTGCTCAACTTCAGTTGATCTGCTAGAGTAACAAAGACTAGAAGAGCTGCTGCATTGATCGAGATGTGAAGACATATTGAATCAGTCTTCAATTGGGAGATTGTTGGAGATTGTTATAAAGCTCCTTAATTTAAGGAGCAAATTAAGGAGCAAAACATGGAGCAAACATATGGAGTAAAACATGGAGCAAAACAAGGAGCAAAACATGGAGCAATTCATGGAGTAAAACAAGGAGCAATTCAAGGAATCATTAATTTAAGGAGTAATTCAAGGAGTAATTCAAGGAGTAATTCAAGGAGTGAATTTTCCTGTAAATAGTTGTGTATTTGTAATGAATTAATCATCCAAAGTGTTCGTTCCAATTGGGAGAAAAGCTTAGAGGGAAAAGCTTTTGTGAGAGAAAATTGAGAGTAATTTTCTTGGGTGTAATTGGGTTGTGAGTGTTGTAAACACCTTGTGTAATTTCTCTCCTTTCAGTAAAAAGATCTGCAGTAGGTCCGGAGATTTGAGCAAGATTAGCCGAACTCTATTATCAAATTTTGTGTTATTTTTTTTTATTCTTACTTTCTCATAAATCTGACTTATCGAAAATTTGCTTAATTTTCCAACATTTTGCACGCGGATAATTTCATGGATGACACAATCTAGGTGTAAATTCCGGCACCCCAAAATTGAGGAGGTTAGTCTCTTTTATAGATAAGTTTGATTTTTATCCTTCACAATTAACGTAAGAAATGGAATATTTCTTGGTAACATAAAAGGTATTTAGATTAATAGTTAGCGTCGTTTGGTTTATGCCATTTAGTTATGAAGAGTTAAGCAAGATGCTAATAGAAACACAAGCTATCTTTCTGCAGCTACCGTAACTACTTTGAGCAAGTAAGATTATTACAGTCAAAAGTTTAAACTGATGGGTGAGATAATAAATGTTATTAAATAATGGTGTTTGCCAAAGGATCTGAGGGATAGAAAGAAAATGTAAGAGTTAATGAGTTAAGCAAAATAAAGCTTTTATAAAATTTTATGGTTTGGTTCGTATTAAAGTTTCCACGCATTTGGCTATCCATCAAGTAACTCAAACTCCTGAATTGATTTAATTAATTTTCTTAGTCTAAAAGATTATAATAATTGATAAAAAAATAATAGATAATGATATTAACACAATATTAATTTTCAATGTTACAAGAATTTTTCATAATTTTATTTAAGAGTAATCAAAACTCTGGCCTTTTTTTACTAACTTTTAATTGGATTTAAAAGTTTTTAATTCGAATATGATCCGATGATCTAAATTAGTTTGAAATCGAATAGATCGAATTTTTAAGATTGAATAAAATAAAATTGATATTAAAATTTATTTATAAATTATATATAATATTTAAATTTTAAGTTGATATATTTATAGCAAAATTTATTATTTATAGTCATAATTAAGAAAACTAAAAGAATAAGAAGTTTGTAGGTGTAATTATTAAATTATTATAAATATTTATATTTATTTTTAAAATTAAAATAATAATATAATTGAATTATGGTATGTATAATATTTAAATATAATAAATTATAAAATAAAATATATATTTATTTATAATTTAATAGTAATTCGATTCAGATCAAATATAATAAATTATAAAACCTATTTATATAAATATTAATAAATTGTATAATTTTTAATTTAAATTTGATTAATTATAAAATTTATTAATTTAATATAATTAAAATCACATTATATGTTTGAATCTTTTAATTTAAATAGATTAATTGAATTATTTATTTATTTCTAACTAATGTTATTAATGTATAATTAATATTAAAATAAAATAGATATTTTATTTATTTTTATTATAATAAAAAAAATTATTGTAAGAATATGTTTCCCAGATCAATCATATCTTCTGAGCTTGTACTATATTTACTACTTTTAGCACGACTTTAGTGTGAAGGATGGAGTGCTAGGCTGAAATTTAAGAGCCTATGATCTCGGTACTCTGAAGTTATCTTACTGAATGTATTTGTGTTTTTAATTTATATTTTCAACGTTCACGGGAAGAAAAACTTGCATAAAACGGGTATAGCTATAGTACATTATATTTTTGGGTTCTTTTATAACCATTAATTTGAAAATTATTATTATTATCACAAAAATATTAGCTATTAATAATTTTATTTAATATTAATGATATTAATTTATAATTAATATAAAAAAATAAATAGATATTTTATAATTTTTATCGTGGTAATAACAAAAAAAATTATAATAATATTATTATCATATTAAAATGGTGCGTATTAATACATCATTTCAAATATTAATATCTCTTTTAATTATTGAAATAATATTTATTTAGTTTTGGTTGAAATTGTCACATTTGTAGTGCATGATAATATTTAATATTAATGATATTAATTTATAATTAATATTAAAAATAAATAGATATTTTATAATTTTTATCGTGATAATAACAAAAAAAAATTATAATAATATTATTATCATATTAAAATACTTCGTATTAGTACATCATTTCAAATATTAATATCCTTTTAACTATTGAAATAATATTTATTTTTTTGGTTGAAATTATCACATGTATACATGTATGCTACATGATAAACTATTATAATATAATATAAAAAATTATGGTGATATTAAAATTTTAATGAATGAATTAATATATATTTATAATAACACAACAAAAATATATAAACTAAATTTTTAACCTAATAATTAAATATAATTTAGTATTATTATTGTTAAATAAAGTTGTAATTAATAAATAATTTGATTCAATTTAAATTTTTTTAAAAAATCTAAAAAACGAATAAAATGTTCAAAAGAATGGTTTTTTTATACCACTTTTTTATTTTTATAATATATTTATCGTTAAATTTAAGCATTATTAAAAACACGTCTAACAAATTAATTTACTTAAAAGAAATGTATAGAAGATAAAAGTGTATTTTTAACCATTCTTAAAATTAATAATAAATTTATTGTAATAATAATAATAAATAGTATAATAATATCGTAATCCATTAAAAAACAATTATAAGGTTATTATTATTAAAATTTATAAATATTAAAAAAATATTAATAAATAAAGTGATAAATAATTAATATATACAAAATAAATGGTTGAATATCATATTATTTGATATATATTGTGAATATTAATAAAATGATTTTAAATATGAAAGGTAATGATATTATTATAATTTTGTTATTGATAAAAGTATATATAAAATATTTATTATATTTTTAAAATTAATTATATTATAATATCATTATAAATTAATAAATTTTTTATTAATATAAAATAATTATTATAATAAAAAATACTAATATTATTTAATTTTGCACTTACTTTTATATTTTACATATCTTGAAAATTAGAATGACGATTCAATTTACACATTCGCATGTCGCTACCCAATGTTAATCGGATTGTAGAGAAAAGAAAAGAGAGCGTAGAATTCACGTGCTTGGTACTAGGCGTGGGAATGGAAGATATTTGTTTACAGCCTCGCAAAACAATGACGGTCTCCTGCATGATGACACTTCACAAATTATGACACGTGTGCAAAGCTACCTAGCCGCAAAAAATATCACAAATTTTGCCAGCTATGAAATCGCAGAATGGCCCCGCCAACTCCAATACCACCATACCACCATTTGTTTTGATACTTGACAGAGAAGAGAACAGAAAGTTGTGGAGCACAGTGAGAGGAAAATAGCAGATTCTAGAAAAGAGAGAGAAATAGAAGAAGATGAAGATACAGTGTAACGTTTGCGAGGCGGCGGAGGCTAACGTGCTTTGCTGTGCGGACGAAGCTGCTCTATGTTGGGCTTGTGACGATAAGATTCACGCTGCAAATAAGCTCGCTAGTAAACACCAGAGGGTTCCTCTCTCTACCTCTTCCTCTCACATGCCTAAATGCGATATCTGCCAGGTAGCCACTCATTCTTGATTGTTTTATCTTTTTGTTTATATCGTTTCGTTTGTTGCAGAAATTATGAGGTGAATCTTTCTCTGTTTTCTGAGGAGGGAATTTAAGGAAGTTGTTGAGTTGATGTGGTTTTTGTTCCATATTAGAAACAAAATTAGTTAGAAGGGGGTTATGTTAGATTATTACCCTTTTTGTTTCTTGTTTTGGGAAAAAATATGGAGATTCGCAAAACCAATCTTAAACATCTCCGTATGCGTATTTGTATGTGATTTATAGGGTTATGAACCGAGCTTGTTTCTTGGTGAATAGGGGTGTGGAACTATAATTTCCTTAAATATGTTCTGCCTTTGTGGCTAAAGCTAAACAACCTCTACGTTTTTTGCATTCTTTTCCTTTTATATATGTTAAACGCACCCAGTTAGTTGATTCATGCTCAATAGGGGTTATGGAATTATAAATTCCCTGAATATGCTTTGCCCGTTTTTTCTTAACTTAAGCCGTTGCCTGAGGCTAAACCTAAACATTATCTACGTTTTTTCATCCTATTCTTTGTGTATCTGTTAAACACGCTCGGTTTGTTGAAAATGAAGTTTAGATGTAATATCGAATATTGCCTTCAATCAAGACATGGTAAAATATCTTTGTGCTAAGCAACTTTTACCTACTGAGACAGACCTTCATTTTCCTTCCCTATCTTGCTGGATGCACTAAGCATATGTGGGTGAAGTTTGTACAGGATCCTTTTCGTCTGTTTGTTCTGTACTTCATGTTTTAAACCAATTTGTTTTAGCCACTATTAGAAATAAGCTGTTTGAGAATGTAACATGTGAAATGGTTAATTGTTGATGACATTATTATAGCTTATATGACTAAAAAGTCTGATTTACATTTTCCCTACATGCTTACATAAGAAATATATAAGCTGGTCAATACATTAGTTAGATAATTATTGACTTTTTGACTTACTGTATGGCATGTGTCCTGAGAAAAACAATTCGTCTTGATAAAAGTATGTAAAGTAGTTGGCTAGTAATTAGAAATTAGTTTAACAATTTACTACATCCTGTTGGTGGCTGGCTCTGTAACAAACCAACATTATGTTTCATTACAGTTGACTAGTTGAGTAGAGGTTCTGGCTCCAACTTCTGCAACCTCATTTATTCAGTCTTCGTATTATGTTAAAGTTTTTAAGTTATGATCTTCTAGCTCATGTTAAATATACACGCAAGGAGGATCTTAGTTAGTAACAAAAAGTAACACCACCTCTTATGAAATTAGCACACAGGATCTAATCTGTCAGCTTTCCTGACCAGGTTTTATATGTATTCTACATGATGGGAGACTACTTCAGGAAAGATTCTAGAAAAAAATATATAAAGAAGATGTGACTTTAAGAGGATCTAACTTATTTATTGAGCTCCATGGTTGTTTTGTATGTTTCCGTGACGTTTCTGATCACCTTCTCTGTGGGAGTATATGTTAGGAAACAATATAACACACGCGCAAAATACAATAACAAGAACAAGCAAACATATGCAAAACAAAAATGATGAACACCAGTATTTTTACATGGTTCAGTCCACTATTTGTGAACCTATTCCACTGGAGGGTAAACCGTACCTAGCTTCCACTATGAGTACTTTGACTACACACTCAGCAAGCTATAGAAACTAGGTGCACAGCTACCTCAGTTTACAATTAAGAACAACACTTCACTGTTGGAGCTTCACAACTCTATCTCACTCTCGAAACTGATCTGATCAAGAAACTAACTAGAGCACTCAATTCAGGTGCTATTTATAGGTACAAGCTTTACAACATCAGATAGTAACAATCTTGATCAGCCAGGTTGAGTAGCAGGTGCACTAATGTGCAGCAGATCAAAACAGTTAAATGTGCCTCTTGATTTTGACTGCCTTACATATGTTTATTAGGGGTAACTAACTAAATGCTTGAGTCATAATTCTTACAATTCTTCACCTTGACTTAAAGCATCTCATTGGAAGATTAGTACGGTCTTACCCTGCCTTGCTACACCCCTCAATTACCCTTCACCAACTCAAAGTAACTCCATACAAAGCTTGAACTTGCTTAGGGTTGTAGGTTTTGTTAGCATATTTGCAGGATTTTGAGAAGTTGCAATCTTTATTACATTTACTTTACCTTCAACAATTATATCTCTGATGAAGTACAGTTTAACATCTATATGTTTAGTACGTTCATGATACATAGGATTCTTTGAGATGCAAATCGCACTTTGACTGTCATAGTTCACTGGTACCTCTTGAACCTTCATGCCAAAATTGTTAGTGATACCTCTAGTTAAAGCTATGTACTCTGATTCAATTGTTGACAAAGCTACCACAAGTTGCAAAGTTGTTTTCCATCTGATTGTTTTTCCAAAGACAGTATACACATATGCAGTGCGTGATCTTCTTTTATCCATATATTTTGCATAATTAGCATCTACAAACCTACTCACAACATTCATTTGGTTTGAGCTTTTACCAAAAGATAAACCAACATTGAGTGACTCTTTTAGGTATCTCATAATCCATTTGACAGCTTCCAAATAAACCTTTCCAAGATTAGACATGAATCTACTTACAAGACTCACTGCGTAAGTTATATCTGGCCTAGTGCAGATCATAGTAAACATTAAACTCCCACATCACTTGCATAAGGAATGGACTGCATTTTAGATTCTTCAGCTTCATTTTTAGGACTTAGATTAGTAGAGAGCCTAAAATGAGCATTCATTGCATCAGAAACCAAATTTGCATCTAAAGTATTAAATTTTATCAAAACTTTCATCAAATAACTTTTTTGAGAAATTAACACCTTATCATTATCCTTGTGATTTTCATCCTAAGAATTTTCTTGGCTTCCTTAAGATCCTTCATATCAAATTCTGATGACAACTTCTTGACTCTGTGAATATCATTTGAAATCAGCATATCTATTACATAAAGCAACACGAATACTCTATGACCATTGGTCTCCACCTTAATGTACACTCATGGATCAAAACTACATCTGTCAAAGCCATTTGAAGTAATGAACCCAGGAAACCTTTTGTACTATTGTCACGGGGACTGTTTCAGTCCATAGGATGATCTTTTCAACAAGCAGACCTGATCTTCTTTTCTTTTACTGCTATACTTCTATGGTTGCTTCATATAGTTTTTTTTCTAACACACCATGTTGAAAAGTTGTTTTGACATCCATTTGTTCAAGGTACATGTCAAAATTAGCCAGCAGTGGCAGCAATAGTCTAATAGAATTGTATTTGATCACAAGTGAGAAAACCTCATTGTAGTGTATATCTTCAACTTTTGTATATCCTCGGGCAATCAATCTTGCTTTGATTTTTTTAGACTCTACATTTTCTATCCCTTCCTTGAGTTTATAAAGCCATCTGCTTCCCACAATCTTCACACAATCTTCACATTAGTCAGTTTCTTAACCAATATCCATGTATTGTTTTGCATAAGGGAGTTACATTCCTCATCCATTGCCTTATTCCAGTACTTTGCATCATTACAAGTGATGGCTTCCTTATAATTTTCTAGTTTTGAATAACAATGTTCCTATGCAGCTTATAAGGCATATTTGGATGGCCTTCTAATTACTCTTCTTACTCTATCGTGACTCAATTGATAATTACTGAAAGGGTGTGCAAACTGTAAATCTATATTCTCTTCTATTCCCTGTGACACATTTGTGTTCATGTGAGCTTCTTGTTGGGAATCAATCAAGTCATTTGATAGTGAGGTATCACCTGGTTGTGGCACAAGCATGGTGTACTCGCATCATTTTCATGAGGATCATCATGCTACACCTCCACTGAGTGAGTAGGTGATCTAGTGGCTAAGGTTTCATTACTGTTCTTTAGTTTAAGGTTTAAGATAGTAGTGGATTCATTAAAAATGACATCTATACTAATGATAGTTTTCTTGGAAATAAGGCACCACAACTTATATACTTTGACACCGTTGGAATAACCTAATAACACACATCTTTTGGTTCTAGAACTCATCATTGACATGAATACATCCAACACACCCAAACACCTTAAGATGTTTATAACCAGAAGGTCTTCCAAACCACAGTTGATTAGGGACTTTAAACTCAATTGAACTAGATGTACTTTTATTAATTAGGTAGGAGGTAGTTTGCATTGCTTCTGTCCAAAAATCTTTAGGGAGATTAGAGTTAGAAAGTAAATATCTAATCTTTTTCAATCTAATCTTTTTCAAAATAGTCTGAATGAGCCTCCATATAATTCCATTATGTTGAGGAATGAGTCTCACAGTTCTATGCTTCAATTCCATAATCTTGACAAAATTCTGTAAATTGGTTGTTACAGTATTCCATGCCATTATCTGTGTAGTCCTTTTACCTTTTTACCAGGTGGGTTCTTAGTCAAAACCTTTTATTGTTTGAACTTACCAAACACTTTATCTTTGCTCTACAATATGTACATCCAATTTATTTTTTTGAGAATCATCATTCAAGATGAGGAAGTATCTATTCCCTCCTAGTGAGTTTATTGATGTAGGATTCTAAGGGTATAGGTCTGAGTGAACATATTCCAGTATACCTGTTGTGGTGTGCATACTGTTGGGAATGATTTGATTTAGAGAGAGAAATTGGAAAGATGTTAGAGAATAAGAATCCCTTGGTCTAGTTTGATACTAGATTCATATATATATAAGGTATTACATATACACGTGTCGATTACATGGGGTACACGTCATAGCGTGTCAAGGAGTACAATAGTAAGCATCAATTAGCTTAGGCTCTCCATGTTGAGGGATCTAGCAGATGGTTGATTCTCGAATGTTTTAGAATGTTCTAGACTTGTGAGGATGTTTGTAAAATTCAGCTTTAAGGCTAGGACATCTTAAGGCTTAGGCATTATGTATTAAGGCTAGGTATCTCAAGGCTCGGGCACTGTGTCTCAAGGCTTGGGAATTTCAATGCTCGGGCACCGTATCTCAAGGTTAGGGCATTTCAAGGCTCTGGTACTGTGTTTCAAGGTTGAGGCATCTCAAGGCTTGGGCACTGTGTTTCAAGGTTAGGGCATGTCAAAGCTTGGGTATTGTCTAAATGCTCGAGCTCTATAGAAATCAGGTACTTTATGCTCAAACATCAAGTCCCTTTATTATTTTAACTCAATTCCTCAATTAAGATGGAAGAGTAAAAGGCTCGGTAGGTGAAACAACACATTGAATCTGAAAAGGTTTTGCATGTTCCAGAAACCTTTTCACTTGTCAGTTAATTGGAAAGAGAAAATCTGGGCTCTTATATTAAGGGGAGGCAAGGCATTTGTTTTCATGAAGGACTTAAACAATATAAAGGTACGAGGAAGTACTTGAATACAAGAGTAAGATTGATGTCCTCACTCACAACGTTGAGCTCTTTCTCAATAGTTATTTACGGGAGGTGCTAAACATAGCGGTCCACACGGTGTAGAGGCATACTCTTGTATAGAGCCACACCTTCAATTTCCATCTTGGGTTAAGTCTTCAATGACCCTTTTTCTCAAATCTCGAGCAATTGAAAGTGGTGTCTATCGGCTCGATGAGATTGAAAAGGGTGTTTGTTGATGCGGGAAGCTTGAGAAAGCTTAGCCACAATCTCCAAATCTTAGGGAGGAAGAATGAGCTCTTTAATAATAATACCCAAGCTCCTTTTCTTTTTGGGCTTTTTGGGTTGGGCTGGAGCATCAAGATTGTCTTTGCTCGAGCTCTTCCTTCTCTCATTTTTTCCCCTTGTTTTCCTATAGTGTTGAGCTATTGCTTTGTCCATTAAACTCATCCTCAAGTCGAGCAACTTGTTGGGCATGAATGGGTGGGCAAAGCTAATTATTGAGTTGTCACTTTGCTCATCATGTCTACATCTTGCAAGAAAATTACTTCATTTTGGTTATTTTTCAAGGTGATCAGTTCGTGCTTTAACGTGAGCGCTCTACCTGATTCTTTACCAAGGTAATCAGCTCGTGCTTTAACACAAGTGCTCTACTTGGTTATTTATCAAGGTGATCAGCTCGTGCTTTAACGCAAACATTTTACCTGGTTTTTTACCAAGGTGATCAGCTCGTGCTTTAACGCCAACGCTCTACTTGACTCTTTACCAAGGTGATCAGCTCGTGCTTTAACACAAGCGCTCTACTTGGTTATTTATCAAGGTGATCAACTCGTGCTTTAATGCAAGCACTCTACCTGGTTTTTACCAAGGTGATCAATTTGTGCTTTAATGCAAGCGCTTTACCTTGTTCTTTACTAAGGTGATCAACTTGTGTTTTAACGCGAGTGCTCTACCTGGTACGTAATCGAGGTAATTAGCTCGTGCTTTAATGTGATTGCTCTACCTGATTCTTTAATAAGGTGATTAGTTCTTGCTTTAACGCGAACGCTCTACTTGGTTCTTTATGGAGGTGATTAGCTCGTGCTTTAACTCGAGTTCTCTACCTGGTATGTGACCAAGTTGATCAATTTGTGCTTTAATGCGAGCGCTCTAATGTGATTGAGACGATCTACTTGTGCTTCAATGCAATCACTTTATCTGGTTCTTTACTAAGGTGATAAGCACTTGCTTTAACACGAGCGCTCTACCTTGTGCAGGTTTTTAGATAGGACATGAGGTGTAATATTTGCTCAAGGTTTCTCTCTAAAACTCGTGATAAATCTTGATAAATACGGTATCAGAAGTAAAAATCTCGACTTCTAATACTGAGTCTCACGGTGGGCGCCATAATATTGGGGATGATCTGATTTAGAGAGATGTTAGAGAATGAGAATCCCTAGATCTAGTTTGATACCATATTCACACACACACACACATATATAGGATATTACATGTACATATGTCGATTATATGAGGTATACGTCACAACATGTCAGGAGGTAAAATAGTAAGCATAAATTAACTTAGGCTCGACTATGTTGAGGGATTGAGCAGATGGCGGTTCTCAAATGTTCTAGAATGTTCTAGATTTATGAGGATGCTTGTAAAATTCAACTTCAAGGTTAGGACATATCAAGGCTCAGGTACTATATCTCAAGACTCAGGTACTATATCTCAAGGTTTGAGCATATCAAGGTTCGGGCACTGTGACTTAAGGCTCGGGCACCTCAAGGCTCGGGCACTGTGTTTTAAGGCTTGGGTACTGTGTTTCAAGACTCGAGTTCTATAAAGACCGGACAACAGGTTATTTCTTATGCTCAAATGCATACCAGTGGTGAATTTCGCCCTCTTTTGTTTCCTTACAATACAATGATCATATAAGCCAACATTTGTTATCTTTTTATCACCGAGAAGACCCCTTTTAGATAATTCCATTAGTCTTTGATCACTTAGATGCCCCATTCTTTTGTGACAAAGGAGAGTCTTATCAACGCTCTCATTAGCAATTGCAACAATCTCAATCAAAGTTTCACCCTCATGAACATAAAGCTTCTTTTGCTTGTGTGCTTTTAGAACAACAAGAGAACCTTTGGAGACTCATATTACCATGCTCAATATTTATCGTAAAACCAGCAACATCAAGCATTCCAATTGATATTTGTTTTTTTTTTAATCTGAAGCACAAATCAAACATCAGATAACAGCTTCTAGGATCCATCAGCAAGCTTCAATTTAATCTGATCAATTCCCTTTGTTTGACACTCTAAATTATCACCCAACATCACATGATCTTCAGCAACATTCTTGAGGTTCAAGAACCATTCTTTAACTAGACATATATGGAATGAACGCCTTGAATCTTATTTAGACTACATGGTTGAAATAACAAGAACATTTGAACTATCAAACTGATATCTAACTAAGTCAATTTCACCATCACTGAAATTTTCTAAACCTTTGTTGAGGACAGGGAAGTCTCTTCTATAGTATCCTTCCTTTAGGCAAGTCCAACATTTAGTTCTAACTTTCTTGAATTGTGATCTACCTCTCGATTGTGACCTTCTCTTTTTTCTTATGGTCTGTCTGACTCACTCTTTTCTTTCATCAACTCAGCATCGCTAGTTCTAAGTCTAGATACCATTGTGTCAAATTTTAAGCCATCTCAACTATACTGTGGAGCATACTTGACATCTCTAAAAAGTTCAAGTACAAAGTTCAACAGGATGATGGCTTGATTTTCCTTTGACAACTCTTCACTAGGATCTGCCAGCTCTATTGTCATCTTCTTTAAATCATCAAGATTTGCTTCCAAGCTTTTATTTAGATCCATTCTGAATCTAAACTGTTGTACTTTTAAATTGATAGACTTAACAATGATTTCACTAAGAACAGCTTATCCAACTTTTTTCAAGCTTCTATTGCAGTTCTTTCTTTATTTGCCCATTGAATCACATTTTTAGCCAGGTTCAAAATGATGCTAGTGTAAGCCTTCTCAAGAAGCGTCTTCTTGTTGAGAGGTGTAATATCTTCTGGGTATTCAGGGTCATGAGAAATGTCCTTTGTAACATCTTGTTGAACAAGAATAGAGTACATTTTTTGTTTCCACAATTCAAAATTACCTATTCCATCAAACTTGTCTTTCGTACTTTAAATACCCCATCTGGAATTCTTTCGAGTGTGTGCTTCAATGAATGGTTTTGTAGATTTCCAAGACAAATCTGTAAGTTGATCAGGCTTGAGACTTATCAAGAAAATTTCAATCTTTCTTCCACAACCCTCCAAGCTCTGATATCAAATTGGTAGGAAGTAATCTAATTTGAACACACACGCAAAACACAATAACAAGAACAAGCAAGCATGCGCAAAACAAAAATAATGAACACCAATATTTTTACGTGGTTTAGTCCAACATTTGTGAACCTAATTTGCGAGAGGGTAAACCCTACCAACCTTCCACTATGAGAACTTTGATTACACACTCAGCAAACCATAGAAACTACTCTGCACAACTACCTCAGTTTACAATCAAGAACAACAATTCACCGTTTTCTTGGAGCTTCACAACTCATCTTACTCTCAAAATTGATCTGATAAAAAAACTAATTAGGGCACTCAATTCAGGTGCTATTTATAGGTACAAGCTTTACAACATCAGATAGTAACAATCTTGATCAGCTAGGTTGAGTAGCAGGTGCACTAATATGCTGCACATCAAAACAGTTAAATGCCTCTTGATTTCAACTGCCTTACATATTTGTGTTATGTCAATGACAGCCTTACATATTAGGTGTTACTAACTAAATGCTTGAGTCATAATTCTTAGTATATTGTAGAGATTTTGATGTTTTCTAGTTTATGACCCTAGTTATCTGCTGGACCTTTGTGCTTTATGAAACTCATTACATTATTTCTTCATCTGCTAGTCACGTGATTCATGCTTCTCTATTTGTTTCATTTCTTTAATTCACGAATTAAGTCTGTCTGTGAACTACTTTGTCATGACACATGGGTCATGTCTTGCAGGAGACTGTTGGTTATTTCTTCTGTCTAGAGGATCGGGCTTTACTCTGCAGAAAGTGTGATGTGGCTGTCCACACAGCCAATACCTTTGTGGCTGGCCACCATAGGTTTCTGCTAACTGGAGTGAGAGTTGGTCTTGAGCCTACCGATCCTGGTGTTTCCTCACCATCTAACACGTCTATTTGTAGGGTGAAAATATCAGAAGCAAATTCGCATCCTGCATCTGGAAAGGAGACCCCGATGCCACTTTCTGGGGAGCACAGCATGGTATTGCCAATGTCAGAAACAAGTGCTTGTCCTGTGTATAGAAGAGAGAACTCAATGCCACTGGCTGGTGAATGCAAAAGGATAGTAAACGTGCAGGCTGGTGGACTTCAGGACTTTACATCATCAAAGGAGTCATTTACTGGGGGTTCTATTGGTGGAAGTATTCCACAATGGAATATTGATGAATTTATGGGGCTAAATGAGTTCGATCAGAATTTTTATTACATGGGTAATGGATCATCCAAGGTACGTTTGTAGTTATAACCCAACCTTGGTGTTCTGCATCAAATTCCTTGCATTTGCAAACACGCACAAGCGCGCATACACATTCATGTAGAGACCCTCAGGAAAAGACTAGTGAGCCAGGTATAGGCACTTTGCAATTTGCATTTATCTGCACTTGCAAGGAATCATGAGATCTGATGGTCAGCCTCTAACCTTCCATATTGTTATAGTCTTTACCGGAGTAAAGGTTAAGTATGAATTTAGTGGTAACACTACTCATGGGGAGTGATCTAATTGCCTGTATTTTGTTCCTAAAATCAAACAATATGGTTGGTAGAAACTGCCTTCTTTTGGTTGATGTGATGACTATGACACCCATATTGTATACGGGCAAATTTTCTTCTTTTTGGTTTCACTCTGTAGTTAAATAGTTGCAACTTGCAAGGGATATAATTTTGAAGGAACTTACCTAGTAGCCTTCCTCAGATGACAAAGTTAGAATACTACCTATTTGTTATAGACCATTTGAATTTCTCATCTCTCATAGTTTGGTTGCAAAACCTGAATTTTCTTGGCACTCTTTGCTATTGCTGATGACTAATACATTTGCAGAGCCATTGCTCATGTGGAAAAACCGGGCAATTAAACCCTTTGTTATTTCTAGGCTCATTTTTATTTTTACTAACCGGATGGAAGGAAGTATTTGATTGTTCACAGGATATAAAACTAAGCTAGAAGCAGTGCAAAATTTATTTTTCTGATTGTAGTTTAACTTACCTTGTACTTTTTAAGCAGTCCATCTGGTTGCATGGTTTTGTAATAGTTTTCCTATTCAATAGAAGGCATTTATTATTGGCCCAAAAAAAAAATTTGGATATCTCAAAATCCAATGATGTATTCATTACAATTATTCAAAAAATGCAAGATTAATGATAATCTTCATGCATCTGTGAGTAGTATCCAAAAAAAGGGAGAAATTTTCTCCTTTACTAGGACAACAGTGTGTCTACGTACATGTAATCATTGTAATGAGTAATGCCTCTTTTTTAATGGCCAAATATGCTGGATCAACTAATTTAGTCTTTTGTAATGTTAGGAATAGTTAAAAAAATGTATGGGAAGTTGAAACGTTGGTTATGGGTTGTTAAGTTCTAGATTGATTAATATTAATTAACTAATAAACTGATGAGCAAAATCATTTATTAATGTTTCATGCGTTTATGTGAAATGAAAGCCAAAAGTCATTCTTATGCTTTATATATTCACAAACTGCAGAGTTGTGTAGATGCATGGTGTAGTGTGTTAGAGGAAACACCCAGGCAGAGAAGAGAGATTGCTTTATTCCTTTTTTGCGTGTGTATGAGAGAATAGGCAGCCAAAACATATAGAACAATGTGTATTTTTGGATTCTTTATTTTAGGTATGTGTATGTTAGAAATTTGGATGTAATGGGACTTTAGGTTAAGTATTATTTTGGGTTCCTAATATTATTCTTGAGATAATAGGGTGTATTGGTGCTGGTCAACTAATGTGCCGTCGAAAGAAAAGAAAAAAAAAAGTCAAAAGTTTATGCTTTAAACAAAGTCAAAAGTTTCTGCTTTGTCTCCATCCGTGAAGAATGGAGAAGACTTGAATTTTTGGCTTTATAAAGCCTTAGTTTCAATCTCAAAAATATATAGATCAGAAGCGGAGAAAACAAAAAAGAGAGTTTCTGAGAGAAATTTTGAGAGAGAAATTAAGAGAGCCAATCTGTGAAGTTTTATCCACAAATTGAAGATACATATTTGTTGTATTTTGTGAGAGATACACCTGAAGGTGAAGTGTGTAATCCCATCTTATTATAGTGGAAGTTTAAGTGGCCTACGGGTCCCGTGGTTGTTACTTTCATTTTGAAAGGTTTTTTCACGCTAAAATCTTGGTGTCATTTTTATTCTATTTTGATTTGGAAAATTATCTTAGGTGTGGAATTTATTTCTTTAAAACCATCCATTTTTTCCCAACAAAGTGGTATCAGAGCCAAGTTATTTTAGTAAGAGACTGTACACATATACAGTACTATTCATATATATTGTATTGTACTATTCACGGATACTATTCACATAGTACTATTCGGAAGGTACTATTCATCGATACTATTTGACGGGTACTATTCACGGATACTATTTATGGTACTATTCACATAGTACTATTCGGAAGGTATTATTCATCGATACTATTTGGCGGGTACTATTCATCGTCAAAAGGTATCAAGTTCGACGAAACCTGGTGACTGACGATTCAAATGGAGGAGAGCACATGTAATATGATAAAGTTGACCGCATTTAATTATGCAATTTGGAAGCCGAAGATGGAGGATCTTTTATACATTAAAGACCTATGGAAGCCAATTATAATGCCGAAGGAGAAAGAAGTAACCGATGCAGACATTGAATGGGCCGTTCTGAACCGAAAGTGTGCTGCTCAAATTAGACAATGGATCGACAAAAGCATTTTTCAAAATTTTGCTAATGAACACGATGCTTACGTTCTTTGGCAAAAGTTGGAGAAAATGTATGCGAGGACAACCGCACAGAATAAAGCAAATCTGATGCGACGATTAGTCAATTTGAAGTATAAAGACGGAAGCAGCGTATCAGAACATATGAGTGAGTTCCAAGGCATTGTAGATCAACTCAACTCTATGAAGATGACTGTAGATGACGAGCTACAAGCGTTGTTGATGTTGAGTTCTCTACCAAAAAGTTGGGATACTCTAGTTGTGTCAGTTAGCAACTCAGCTCCTGACGGTAAGCTTACCATGGATATGGTAAAAGACAGAATGTTAAACGAAGAGTCTCGACGAAAAGATGAAGGATATACTCCTGACACTGAAGCGCTTGTCATGTAGAAACAAGGCAAGCAAGAATGGCGGGGGAGAAGTAAAAGTAAAAATCCCCGTAACCAAAGTCAACAAAGAGGACGGTCGAAGTCTAGATCAAGGTATGACATGAAGTGTCATCATTGCGGTAAGCCTGGACACTTCATTCGAGAATGTAGAAGGTTAAAGGCGGAACAATCCATAAATCAGGAAGCAGAAACCCGAACAAATGACACCACAACTGTCAATGAAGAAGTTGTCAACGTTCGAGATGTTGATTATGTCAATCTTGCATGCCAAGACACTACTTGGGTAGTTGACTCAGGCGCTTCCTATCATGTCACCTCACGACGGGAATTCTTCTCAACCTACACTCAAGGTGATTTTGGACGTGTGAGGATGGGAAATGATGATGCATCAAAAATTGTCGGCATTGGAAATATTTATCTAGAGACTAATCTTGGATGCAGATTACTTCTGAAAGATGTGAGGCATGTTCCTGATATCCGCCTCAATTTAATCTCTACCGGTATGCTTGATGATGATGGATACAATAATTATTTTGGTGAAGGAAAGTGGAAGCTCACCAAAGGCAATCTGGTAATAGCTAAAGGCAAGAAAGATACATCACTCTACATCACAGAAGCCAGACTGTGTAGAGGAGAAGTAAATGCCACAAGGAAAGAAGTTCCTACCGAGCTACGGCATAAGCGACTCGGCCACATGAGTGAAAAAGGTCTCAGAATTCTTTCTAAAAATGAGGTCTTGCTAGGAATGAAAGGTACACCCTTGCAAACTTGTGTTGACTGTATTATGGGAAAACAACATAGAGTTGCATTTTGTAGTCTCGCACCATCTAGAAAGGAAAATATTCTAGATTTAATACACACAGATGTCTGTACAATGAGTTGTAAGTCATTAGGAGGTGCTCACTATTTTGTGACCTTTATTGATGACCATTCAAGAAAAGTATGGACTTTTGCTTTGAAAACTAAAGATCAAGTGCATGAAGTTTTCAAGCAGTTCCATGTAAAAGTGGAGAGAGAAACTGGCAGACGTCTGAAGTGTGTACGTGCAGATAATGGTGGTGAGTATCGTGGACCATTCGAAGAGTACTGCAGAAGTTTTGGCATCAGGCTGGAAAAATCAGTACCAAAGACACCTCAACACAACGGTGTCGCAGAGAGAATGAACAGAACCATCTGTGAAAGAGTCAGATGTATGCTCTCAAATGCAAAACTGCCAAACACCTTTTGGGGGGAGGCAATGCGGACAGCAGTCGATTTAATCAACCTTTCTCCATCAGTTCCACTAAACTACGATGTACCGGAAAGAGTTTGGACGGGGAAGGACGTTTCTTACAAACACTTGAAAGTATTTGGCTGCAGAGCATTTGTTCACATCCCAAGAGATGAGCGATCCAAGTTGGATGGAAAAGCGAAACAGTGTATCTTTATGGGATATGCCCATGAAGAATTTGGCTACAGACTTTGGGATCCTATTAGCAAAAGGATTGTCAGAAGCAGAGACGTGGTATTTCTTGAAGACCAAACAATCGAGGATTTCTCAAAATCCGAGAAACCACAGTCAGATGAAATTCCAGTTAATCTGGACCCAGTCTCTCCACCAATAAATCCTAATAACGGGAGTGTTACACCAGATACTGATGATGTCAATCCACCAGTTGGCAGTTCAGAACCAGAACAAGTTTCAGAACAAGTCCAACCAGAAGTACAGACAAGGAAATCCACCCGAGTATGACAACCTAGTCGTATATATTCTCCTAACGAGTATGTGATGCTCACTGAAGGGGGAGAACCAGAGAGTTATGATGAAGCTATCACTGATCAGCATAAGACTGAGTGGTTAAAAGCCATGCAAGAAGAAATGAAATCTCTGCATGAGAACCACACATTTGACCTGATGAAACTACCACAGGGAAGAAAAGCTCTTAAGAACAAGTGGGTGTACAGAATCAAAAGTGAAGAAGGTAGCTCGCAACCATGCTATAAAGCAAGATTGGTTGTGAAAGGATTCGAGCAGAAGAAAGGCGTTGACTTCGATGAAATATTCTCACCAGTGGTTAAGATGTCTTCAATCTGAGTTGTTCTTGGTTTGGCAGCTAGTCTTAATCTGGAGGTTGAACAACTTGATGTAAAGACTGCATTCTTACATGGTGATCTTGATGAGGAAATCTATATGGAGCAGCCTGAAGGTTTCCAAGTCAAAAGCAAAGAGAAGTTGGTATGCAGACTAAAGAAGAGCTTGTATGGTCTGAAGCAAGCACCAAGGCAGTGGTACAAAAAGTTTGACTCATTCATGGAGAAAAATGAATACAACAGAACGACGGTCGATCACTGCGTCTTCATCAAGAAATTCTCTGATGGTGACTTTATTATTCTGTTGCTTTATGTTGATGATATGTTAATTATGGGTCAAAATATTGACAAGATTAACAAGTTAAAGAAGGAGTTGAGCAAGTTCTTTGCAATTAAGGACTTAGGACCTGCCAAGCAGATTCTTGGCATGACGATTACCCGCAACAGGCAAAAGAAAAAGATGGCTTTCCCAAAAACGGTATGTTGAAAAAGTTCTTGAAAGATTCAACATGAGCAAAGCTAAACCTGTTAGTTGTCCACTTGCAAGCCATTTCAAACTTAATGTGAGTCAATGTCCCTCAAGTGAGGAGGAGAAATCAGAGATGAGCAAGGTGCCTTATGCATCAACAGTTGGCAGTCTAATGTACGCTATGGTATGCACCAGACCAGACATTGCACATGTTGTTGGCGTTGTGAGCCGATTCCTATCAAATCCTGGAAAGGAACATTGGGCAGCTGTCAAATGGATACTCAGGTATCTCAGAGGAACCTCCAGTCATTGTTTATGCTTTGGTAATAATAAACCTGTATTAGAAGGATATATAGATTCAGATATGGCTGGCGATGTAGATACGAGGAAATCTATATCCGGGTACCTAATAACATTTGGAGGGGGAACTATTTCATGGCAATCACGATTACAAAAGTGTATTGCCTTAAGTACCACAGAAGCAGAGTACATTGCAATCACTGAAGGTTGTAAGAAGATCTTGTGGATGAAAAAGTTCCTAAAAGAATTGCATCAGAACCAAGAAAACTATGTTCTTTATTGCGACAGTCAGAGTGCAATTCATCTTAGCAAGAACCCAAACTTTCACTCAAGGTCCAAACACATCGACGTAAGGTATCATTGTATTCGTGATGTGTTGGAACATAAACTACTGGAAGTTGAAAAAGTTCACACTAATGATAACGGGGCAGATATGATGACAAAGACCGTGACTAGAGAAAAACTTGTTATCTGTAGAAAGATTGCAGGTGTGGAAGAGCCATATCCCACATAAGTTGGAGGGGGAGATTTGCTGGTCAACTAATGTGGCGCCGAAAGAAAAGAAAAAAAAAACAAAGTCAAAAGTTTCTGCTTTAAACAAAGTCAAAAGTTTCTGCTTTGTCTCCATCCTTTCATGCGTGAAGAATGGAGAAGACTTGAATTTTTGGCTTTATAAAGCCTTAGTTTCAATCTCAAAAATATATAGATCAGAAGCGGAGAAAACAAAAAAGAAAGAGAGAGTTTCTTAGAGAAATTTTGAGAGAGAAATTAAGAGAACCAATCTGTGAAATTTTATCCACAAATTGAAGATACATATTTGTTGTATTTTGTGAGAGATCCACCGGTGAAGTGAGAGATCCACCGGTGAAGTATGTAATCCCATCTTATTATAGTGGAAGTTTAAGTGGCCTACGGGTCCCGTGGTTGTTACTTTCATTTTGAAAGGTTTTTCCACACTAAAATCTTGGTGTCATTTTTATTCTATTTTGATTTGGAAAATTATCCTGGGTGTGTAGAATTTATTTCTTTAAAACCATCCATTTTTTCCCAACAATTGGGTATTAGATTAATACTCTTGTATCAAGAAGTGATATTAATGAATTTATTTGTAATCTGGTGTGGATTAGGTTAATTTGTAGAACTAGACAAATTTCTCGTGTCTTATTTTCTTGTTATATTGCTTGCGCATTTGTTTATTATATTTGGTTATTTTTGTGCTTCTATTGTGCCCAATGTTAGTTAGAAGTTAACTTTTCAAAGGGGATAACTTGATTCTTGCTTATGTCTCAACTTTGACACATAAATCCTGTCACTTATCTGCAGTCAAGCTCGTAAGAGTAACTCTAATGTTACCATTTATGGAAAATCAAAAGCTTGGATGGTGGTTACGAACAAATAGCCATAGATATTTTACCAGTTAAAAATGTCCAAGTAGTTGAATCTCATTTCCTCTATTTGATGTTGAGACATAGCATGACTTTGCTTCTTTATGTTTGCTCTAAATTGTATCAGGCTGATGGCAGCAAGCTTGGGGATTCGGATTCCTCAGGGTTTTGGGCAGCTGAAGAAGAACTCGATGATGGGTGCTTAGGTCTGGTACCCGACTCCTGGACTGTGCCACAGATACCTTCACCCCCTACTGCATCAGGGTTAAATTGGTCGAAGAATTCTTATAGTTCACTAAACTGCACAGCATTTGTTCCTGACATATGTGACTCTAACAGTGCCAAACGCAGGAGGCAATTCTAATCCCTGGATTTTAATTTTCCATGTTGAAGTTAGCAATCTCTTGTTTGGATATGCGCGTGGTATAGCCTTGAATATGATATTCTTTATCATATCAGCGCTAATGCTGTGTGCAATGTGCTAATGATTTGTAAGGGAGAGATTTGTCTCTCTACTTGCATACAAATTTGTAGATTTAATGGAGATGCATATATTTTTGGTTGATTGACGAACCGTGGGCCTAAGATATTTTCTATTCTTTTTGATTTGGATACAAAGTAGTAATAACCTAGCAGTTGGATTTGGATTTGGATTTATATGCTTATTCTGATTTTATTGTGAATATTCAAATTATCGTTATCAAATTACTATTGATCTTTTTATTTTATTTAAATAGGCGTAAGAAAATTATGGGAAAAAATGATGGTTCTATTTGATGTTATTTAAGAGGTTAGAATACTAAGAAAATCAATAGGTATTCTTGGTGACAATTTTGTTATTGAATCGATCGTATACTAATTCCCTTTTTGGGAGTATTGATCGTGTCCATAATTTAATTTTAAGTTTCATGTTACTCCGACAAGACATATTTATATGTATAGTTTAGTCAAATATTTTTATTAAATGATATTAATTTTTAAATAAATGCAATTTAATGATATATGTATTTTTAATTATAATTAAATATTTTTTTGATTTTAAAAATTATTTATTTGTTTAAGTTTTTAGCTTTATTAACATGTATACTCTTAAATGGTTTCATCCAATACTATTTATCTAAATTATTTGTTATATATTATATAATACGTTAATAGAAATACGTGTGCTTCGTGTACACCTTATATTATTGGTTCACATCATGCAGTTAAATTACATTACATGATGTTTGCCTCCCTTATTTCCCTAGGGAAGATTTCCAATTAACATCAACAGTCTCTTATACGTAGAAATTGCAGATTCAAGAGAGCTTGTGTAAGGTTGTGTTGAATTAATGGCATGCTATTCAGCTGAGAACTAAGTTTGAGTTCTTAGGGGAGGGGGCATTGTTTGCTTGGTTGAGGTTGGTCATTGGGCATTTCTTCACTAGCACACGACGAGTCTACAATTACTATCTGGATACGATATTAACTTAATATATATTCCGTTTCTAGATTTACCGACTTATAAATGCTGTCATTTAACAATCGGACCATGTATTCGGGCCCAAACCATTCGGGGTATTGCTAGGTGTACGAGTTGCTTTCTATTATGTTATAAATTGTTAAAAAAAGCACAACTTCTACTCAGGGGATGTAGCTCAAATGGTAGAGCGCTCGCTTTGCATGCGAGAGGTACAGGGTTCGATCCCCTGCATCTCCACTTATTTTTCTTTAGGAGATCTGCACTGACATTTACGTGGTCAGAAAAAGTTTTTCCTTTCAGAACTGAGCCGATTACTTGTAGCTCATGTTTATTTGTTTTCAGGCTTCTCTAACAAATCTACCAACCAAACCGGGTCATAATAGAATAGACATTTTCTAAACAAGCTTTTCGATGCATAGACAGTAAAATGGTCCTTTAAAATATCTGGAATGGAAATACAAATTTTGTTAAAGATACAATGAAATAGAAGAAAGTAAAGAGAAGTAAAAGATTTAATGAATCCAGAGTAGCACTAAGAAGGAATTTAAAAACAAACTCGGACTACAGGAAATGTTTACCCTGCTTTGACTCACTCCCCTTAGCATAGTATAAGTATAGGTAAAATGGGTAGACTAAAATCGATCTATCTTCTATGTTCTTTCCTCCCCTGATCTCCTAATAAGCATTGAACACTTTCTATATCCGAGAATGTCTATCCTTACTTCGTTCACTTTCTAACTTTACCTTGACTCGACTTCTTCTGTCAGAGACCAATCTTGAACTAGCGGTGACCGGATTTAATAAAACACCTTTTGGCGGAGCTTTAAACAATCAGAATTATCTCCGTCACTTGGGGACTGGATAGAAGGGGGGATAAATGAACTTTATTCATACGAAAGCCTGATAATTTGTACAAGAGAACTGGGAGTAACAAAGAAACAATACTAACTTCATCAGTCTTTCTGTCCATATGGTTGAACATAGACTCAGCAGCATAAGAAATAGTCCTATGCATCCAATCAGTAGTCTTGTATAGAACGTGATTATATATGCTCGCAATCAGTAATAAGGAAGCAGGTCACTCAGTCGTATCAGCAACATAGCAGTATAACAAGACACCAAAGTTTATAAGATAGGTATCCAATTTTGGAGGACGGCTTGCTGCATCAACACTGCCAAAATGCTGCCAATGCATATGTTCATAACATTGACGGCATCATTGTTAAGCTGCAAAAACATACCAACCAAGGATATAAGTTCAACATCTCAAGAAAGAATTGGGCAGAAAGCTACCACAGTATTTACAGAATATGTAAATAAATAAATAAAAAACCAAGATCTTACAGTCTATCAGGATATAAAGAAAATACACCTAAAATGGTACAAAACAAAAGAGTAGTCAAATGGTTGCCTACCCATCGAAATCCTTCCTTATCTTGAAGTGCAGCACCTATTATGCTCTCACCAAAATTAGCAATTTGGGATGCAACAACACAAATAATTACTTCAGGTGCATTTATCTGTTCACATAAACAAAGGAGAAAAAGGAAAAAAAAATACCTCATTAGTCGTAACCATGTCCAGTGACGGAAAAGTTAGAAAGTTTCTTTTATTGAATAAATGTTAAGAAAAACATATACTTCAAATAGCACTAATAGGTTATGGAGATACCATTTGCTCCTGTGATTAGACTAAGGGTTATATTCTCCGGTTCAATGAAGCAAATGATATTCATTAGAAATAAAGTTCAAATATCAGATATATTCTACTCAAAAATCTTAATATTGCAGTTGCATTGAAGCCTAAGAATAGTGCATACCATCGCACAACTAGGGAGAAAAAGGGTCCACCTTTTGGTTGATTATAGGTAATAAAAATATCTAGTACATGATGAAAAAAGAAGAAAATATTCGGAAGAAAATCCATAAGTTAAAGATATAAACAATTAAATGAAATATAATAGAGTACCTGACCCATGATAAAACCAACAAATGCTAGAGAAATTGAGGCTATGAATCCAGCAAAGGTTCCCTCAATACTAACAGCCCCCTCTGTTCCTCTTGGAACTACCTTAAGTGTTGTGACTAAGTACCTGGTCATGGATCATCATTATTGATAACTTGACTTTTTTGACAAGCTCACATTGAAGCAAGTAAACAGACATTAGGGGAACAAGTGTTCTAAAGTGAAATTATAATAAACCAGTTCCATATAATTGATGCATTGGCCATCCAGTCACAAAAAAAAAGGAGATAACAGAAACACTGATTAGGGCTTATATTCTTGAACGTTGCTATTTATGAGATTCACGAATTACCAAGTACATGTTGTATCAGCATCTTGAAAGGTAAAATTGATTGATTTTTAATAGATTTCAGAGGCTCAAATCCATGTGTGAGAGAGAGTGTGCACGTCCACATTTTTTTCCTTGGTTTGGGGTGGGGATGTATGATTATGATATTTGCTAAATTAAGAAACCTAAAAAATTTGCTCATAAAGAAAGAAAATCCAAAGAAAATATATTTTTTGGGTACAAGGGAGAAAATACACCTCCTAATTGCTATGAAGGACTCAAGTAAACTGAAACAACGAATTGCATAGGCTAAACTTGTAACAAAGCCAAAATATAACTTAAGAGGAAACAAACATAGTTCTTTCTTAATCTCCAACATACTCCCAGCTGAGCATACAACTTTGAGACTTATCTCCCCTCCTTTTATTAGTCATCAATATATATATATATAGAGAGAGAGAATTTAGCCATGAACTGCTATTTAGATGAAGTGACTAAACTTATGTTAAGGTGATTCAATTTAGAAATTGATGGACAGACAGCTAGATTTTTAAACATGTTGTAAAAAGAAAGAATAAACATGTACATGGTATAATCTTTGTAACCAATATTCAATTGTTGGTTATAACAGTCACAATGGCATCAAATTCAAGTTGCACATCGACAAGAAAAAATTAAGGTATCAAAATTTAAGAGCTCAATCAACACAAGCAGGGATAACAAAGCTTACGTTGTTTTACCATACGCCTTTCCAATTTCACTTGAGACAGTATCACTCAACTTGGTACAGAAACTGGCAACAAAGCCTAGCTGCCAAAGCAGATAGTAGGCTTCTCCTCCCACTCCACATATCGAGAGAAAAGCACAGATACAGCCTGCGGTACTGGAACCGATAACACTGCTAGGTCCTCTTCTTCCCTTTCTCTTCTCAGCTACTCCCTGAGCCTCCTTTTGTGCCATTTTGACCTTTGTAGCTGCCGTTCCCTGTCAAGATGTTAAAATTTGAGTCATATAATGTGAAAGACAAATATGTTGGTGAAAATGTCAATAACTTACGATCTAGAATTATTCTGACTCCTTATATCAGAAAATGAAACATACAAACAACAAATAACTTGGCGCATCTATGAGAAATAGAAAAAAGTACAGATTTTTGGGTGCTTGTTTGCTGGTCATTCAAATTGCATGCCAAGAAATTCACAAAAAAAAGGTTTAGTATTGTCTCAACGCAACAACTTTGATGAAATGGCTAAATCCCAACTAACACTAGTAGATAACTAGAATTATTCAGCTGTAATTAGCTACAGTTGTATATTAAATGAGTGAAAAAGTGATAAGCCGTTCAAGACTTACAATATATGGCCAAAAATTATCTCCAATTGAATAAAGTCGAGCCATGACCTGTCAGTGTCTGAATATTCAGACAAAAAAAGCGTTATTATTTGGAGTGTCAGTATGCTTATTAATTGGTTTATGCTCTAAAAGGGGGTCTATAATCACCAAAGTATAGTGTGTTAAAAAAAAAAGTTCTCCCAATTCCTGTTGTTTCATAAGAAGTTCTAAAAAATCTCGTAACATCACTGATGAAGTTAGCTGCTATGAAAGTTAGTACAACCAATGTTCAAAAGCAAAAGCATCCCACAATCAAATAAACTGTAACTATCAAACAGAACTAATAGCCAGGGAAAAAAATATTTGAAATATTTTCAATACGAAAAAGAGAGGAAATGCTCACAATGACAAAGTAGGTGGCAACGAGAAGGAAACCGGAGGATCCAAAAGCGCGCCAAGTGAGAGTTCCAAGCAAGAAAGCAGCAGCAATGCCCGAGAGAGACAATCCAGATACTAAAATAGGAGAACCCAGAACGAAGATCACAATGTTGCTGACCAGGGAAGACTGCCACGTGGGTGGCGATGATTGGATCAAGTTGATTGCCTCCGATACAGCGCTTTGCAAGTGGGCAGCTTGAAGAGGAGCCATCCTCGTCTTGTTTTGGGATTCTCTAAGGCTTTATTTAGTGCGTAAAATTACGGTTGATCTTGGGAGGAAGGGTGAGACGAGGGGAGGGATGAGTATGGCAACTTTAAGGAAGGAATTGGAGGGGTTTCTACGAAGAACATAGGAGTTGACAAAACCAACTCATACTCTTGAATGATTGCATTTCAAATCAAGTTTTCTTATTTCAAGATAATTGATTTTATCTTTAAATAAAAGTCACATTAATAAATTTATTTCTCAATAACCATTTAAATATATAAAATAATTAAGATTAAATTTCATAGTTATATATATAAGTTATGTAATTACTTAAAAAAACGATTAAACACTAGCTTACTCACAAATACATACACTGACTTCATTGAAAACCCAAGATACACAAAAATTATTTATTATTACATTAGAAAAAATTTGCTACACATATCTTTAAAATCCTTTCATGTAATTTTATTTGTATTATTGTAACACAAATAACCTTAATTTTATATTAATTTTTAATTATAAATTTTGCTACTATAAGCCCATGTATGGACTTTTTTTTTCATTTCACCGTAATTTTTCCCCTACAATTAGGGATGTTAATTTACTAATTAAGAATAAAAATCTATAGGAAAAAAATAATCTAATTTTAACATTAGTGATGAATGTCACGGGGTGGGTTGGGAAATCCACCTATCTCCTAAAATCCCTTTTTTATACTTTTTTTAAATATATTATAGTTTATTAAAAATATATTTTTATTAATAAATTAATATTTTAATTATAAAAATTTAATATTATAATATATAAAACATAAATTCTTATAATAAGTATTGAAATAATAATAAAATTATATTTAAAATTTATACTTTAAATTTAAATTTATAATATTTAATTACATAATAAATAAATATATTTAAAATTTTATAAGTATTTAATCAAGATTTATTTTATCATCATTTATTTAGTAATAGAAATCTTGATATCATTAAAAAATCTAAATAAAAATTCCGTCCCATCATCAACATCCCTCATATAGCTTTCAGTCTTTCATCGACTTATAGGATTTTTTTTTTACTATGATGATTTTTATCTTCAAATATTTTTTTTACCTCTTATCACAAATTTACTTATATTATTTGAGATACTATGACACCTGCCGTCAGTCCTAATATAGAATAATTGATATCGAAAAAAAAAACATAAGATGGCAAAAAGAAACAAAGAAGTTATTTATAGAAAAGGAACTCGTTACCCGTTGCCGTTTTACCTCCCATCAATCAAACACAGCAAACGGTGCGTGTTGGATCTAGTTTTACTCTGCTTAGTCCTAAGCATCTTATCCGCTTCTGTTTTTCTGAAGCTCAACTGAGAGAGGGGAAAAAGAATGGCCATGCTTTCAGCTTCATCGTCTTCACCAATGTTATCATCAACCTCATCTTCTTCTGCTTCTACAAAATTGACTTCTTTCAACTATTCTAAAAGCCCATTTGTTGTGTTCTCTGTGGCACTCTCAAAAGAGCCTTACTTTCCAACTACCTTTGCCACCAGCACTACCAAACTTCTTTGTGGTGAGAACAGAAGAAGGAGGAGCTTCCGAGTTTGTTGCCAGGACCTCTCTTTCGTTCCCACTAACGAACGTTGGATGTTCGAGGAATCCGAGGTTAACGGTCCTGTATGTCGCACTCAATCCCTCTCTGTATTTATCTAGTAGTGGCCATTGATGGTTTCTCGAAAAATTGGTTTTTGACCTCGATTATCTACCCATTTAACGAATAGTTAATTTTTATTAGTTTGCTCCGAGTCTTTTTTTTTTTGTGGGGGGGATGGGTGAAATTTAAAGAATTTCCTGGAGTGGGTGTTGAGTTTTGTTAGCTTTCGTTATTACTTTCAAGAACTTCAGGTGTAGAATAAAATTGCATTGATTTCCCTGCTAATCATTTGCTTATTGAACCTGGTAATAGTTTTTATCAATCCAATATATTGCCTAAAGAGTAATTACTTGTCATTTATCCTTACAAAAGTGTTCTTACCCCAATGTGATATCTTTTACTCTCGGTTTTTTACATGACATGCTTATTTACATAGTTTCATTTTTAACCACCTTAAAAAAAAGTATATGTTTTTTACGTCATATTAAAAAAATACCTGGATTGCATTTTTTTGAACATGCAAAAAACATATATATTTCTTAAGTTATACGCGTTATATGAAGAAAAAGAAGAAGAAAGAAACAAGTGTGTACTGCATGGAGAGAGTTAAAAATAAAACGTCATTCTATTGTTAGTTTATTTTAGACTTTAGTTTGGATTTCCCAGTTTTCCATTCTATAATGAAATTCCTCCAAGTCATCAATTGTAGTTTGCACGAAATATGCATCCTGGAGATTTATAGTTTTCTATTCATTATCTGGATTCTAGGCTGCAATTACATATTTCAAAGCATCTGCCGTAGGGACTTTAGCCATATTGTGCCTTTGAGGAATGTTCTGAATATACAAGTTTGCACTAACTAATTATAGTGTGTCACGTTTAGGTCCTTGGCCAGTCACTGTGTTTTGTCATTTGACTCTGATACTTTCAAGATATGCTATCGACATTCTCCTTCAAACTGAGATTTTGCCCCTCCTTTCTTTTGACTTGATAATTGTGAATTTTGAAGTGGACCATTTTTCATTTTGTAGGATATTTGGAATAAGACATGGTACCCAAAAGCTGCAGATCATGTGAATACAGATAAGCCATGGTACATTGTTGATGCCACAGACAAGATTCTTGGTAGACTAGCATCCACGATTTCTGTTCACATCCGTGGGAAGAACCTGGCAACATATACTCCTAGTGTAGATATGGGAGCTTTTGTTATTGTGGTATGTGTTTTTTATATTCATGGATTTCTTTTCTTTATTATTATGATTGAAATAGCCACCCCCACCTTTAGTTAAATAAAATTTGTTTGAATTCGAAAGTGCAATTCTCATCCCTATGTTGGATGAAACATACTTCCTGATTACTTGATTTCCATTCCTGGGTTTCAGATCTTTGTGAAGATGCATCGAGTGAATACAATAAATGTATATCTTGTGTACTCTATTTGATTGTCTTGCTATTATATTTATTTGAATGAACACTATGTAGCACTTCATTAGATATTGACTCAACTATGCCTTTACTATTTGGTTTATATAACATGTCCTGCCTATGATTAGTTGTATATTTTAGATTTTTCTGCTCAATTTTAAGATAATTAATTATAAATATGTTTGATTTCTTACTATCTTTATTCCATTAAAATTTTATCAGCTCTCATCTGGAATGTTGTTTGTCTTTTGATAAGTTGATTACTCTTTTCATGCGGTTTAATCTGCAACCTTATTTTCAGCCACACTCAGGTGCTTTGGATTTATCAAACCAATTTTAAAAGGAGGGCTTGGCACCAAATATGCTCTTTCTTAATTTTTTTTCTTTTTAGAAACTCACGTTGGCACTCATAAATCTTAAGTGTGTAATTCAACCTAAATATGTTTAAGATATGCTTTTGCAAACTTGTAATCTTTTTTTTCTTTGAATTTTTTAACCGTGTTCTTTGTTTTCTCACTATAATATTTGGACTAGGCATATATATATATATATATATATATATATATATATATATTTTCTTTATTTGCATATTACATGTATGTAAATTTGTATGCACATACATATTTGTGTTCTTCAACCGATGGCAGGCCTTAAAAGATTTTACTGCTCTTGAACCCAACAGGTGAATGCAGAAAAAGTTGCTGTATCTGGCAAGAAAAGGACCCAGAAGCTCTATAGGAGGCATTCGGGGCGACCTGGTGGTATGAAGGTTGAAACATTTGATCAGTTACAGAATAGAATCCCAGAAAGAATTATTGAGCATGCTGTTCGTGGTATGCTTCCTAAGGGGAGGGTGAGTTCCTAATTTCTGAGTAGTCCACACATGTGTCTAATATATATATGCACGTGTCAGACACAAATGTAATGCACAAAGCTAGTATTATGGGCGTGATTAGGTTGTGATGATTATTGTCTTGTGCAGCTTGGCAGGCAACTCTTCAACCACCTAAAGGTCTACAGTGGTCCAGATCATCCACATGATGCCCAAAAGCCTGTTGAACTGCCTATAAGGGACAAAAGAATACAGAAGCAAACATAGATCTGAAGCACTTGTGTATCGCAGGATAGAATGAGAAGTTCTTTGTTTGATCTATACTGGTAGAGAGGGGTTCTGAGTGTTAGATTCTATTTGTTTCATGTAATTTTTATTTTAATGTACATCAATTTATTTAATTGGGAAAGTGAATGGTCCTTTCTGTTTCTTTTATTTGAGTTCGAAAAGAAATTTTTTTAGCTCACATTTTCTGAGTGAAAGGACTACAAAACCAATCACCAAGTTTTGTGATTCCAATATGATTTTTGGCTCCCAATTGAAGCTAATATATTTTGATCACCACTCTCTCATTATTATACATGAATCTAAAAGGTCTGACTTCGAAGCAAAATTGCATACAGGAGTTCATTCCAAGCATCGGGAACACCAGGAAGACACCAATGACTACAATCAACATATTTGCTGCCTTGGCCTGAATAAATGGAAGGGTGTCCATCTTTTCTTAACTGTGTCAGCAATGTTACGTCAAGCAACTGCACTTTCTCTTTCACCAATCTCAAGACGTCCCTCACAATAGCCTCTCCTCGATGAGTAGGACTCGGATATTTCGATCCCATTACAGGTAACGTCTGTCTCAGGCAACTCCTTGCCTTAGGTTTGTTCCATTCCGAGCCACTGAAACAAGTGAAATCCATAACAAGGTTAAGAGAGAGAAAGTTTCAGATATACAAATAGAAGAAAACAACCCACGTTGCTTTTTTGTTTTTATTTTATTTCTTTTCCAAAATTTGTTAACAGTTACAGGACTTACTTAAGATGAACAGCAGAAACACCTTGGTAGAAGACATTAGTCTTTGCAGGATCAATGTTAATATTAATCCAATTAGCCCAAGTTGTTAATGCTGTTTTGAAGGCCTCCATACGATCCATTTCTGCCACTATCCTGTTTCCTACTTGAAAATACTCCCATCTGCAAAATCAAATTAATTCATTGCTATTTATTTTCCTTTTCACTACGAAAAATAATAATGATGATGATGATGGTAATAATTCTGAGAACTACACTACATACGTTTTAGAACTCCCTTTATGAACCCACCAATGAAAAGAGTTGAAGATCAACATGTCTACTTCTTTCCATTGATCACCGGTACTGATGGAATCAAGCTTCAAAACTTTTCCTATTTCTTCACGAACTAAATCCACAAGGAATCCATTTTTCAAGAACGTTATTGAGACTCCATATTCCTATATCATACAAGAAAACAAACAAGTTACATCAATCACTAATCATACAAATTTCATTGATATTGTATTAAGAAACTTTTTAAAAGAAGATAAGGTCAGTGAAAGATAAAAGAAGAAACCTGAAAAGATAGAGTGGATAACAATTTGCTTTGGCTTATGGAATAATTGGAATTGGGCACAGCACTATGGAGCATGCATGCTAGAGATTGCCACATATTGTTACTAAGGGAGTCGCCTACAAACATTATCTTCTTTCCTCTGTTTCTCTCCAAGAAATCTTGACCGTTAAATCTATTCAGCTTTCATGTAACCATCATATTGTCATCAGATATCAATGTTTAACAAATGCATTTAATGAGATGCTATATAAACTAAAGACTACAATTGTATTGTCGAGAAAAGAAATTAAGAAACCAGAATATTTAAAAGGAGGTTTTTTTTTTTTTTTAATAAATGTTCATTTATAGTAAAACACTAATAATTAGCATAAAGAAAATAACTCAGAAAGAAAGCTTGAAAAAGAAAAAGGAAGAGTCAAGAGAGAAGTGAAGGGCATACCTTGGAAGGTCACAGCCGTGGGGCATCCATCTAAAATTGAGGTAGGAAGTATCCTTCCTTCCATTTTTCAAGCAGTCGAAACCCATGAAGGGACAACTCGATGAATTGTAGAGGGGATGCTCTTTATCTTTAACCCAACTCCCCTTAAATAAATCACAGCCGTTGGTTTGTCTGATTCCAATATTAGCTCCTCCATCATACATTTGATTCGTTGCTAATACTAATTCACTAGATAACCACAAAACACAAAAAAATTGAATCAACTTCCCCAAGAAAACAGCCATATTGAAGTTACAGATGCAGAGTAGAAGCAGAGAGTGAAGAGACTCAGAAAATTCTGAGAAGCAGTGTGAGTGTAATATTAAAATGTCATTAATTCAATTGGGATTCGTTAAAAAATTAATTAATTCAAGCTAATTAATTCTACACGTTACCTTCGTAAGTTTTCTCAATTTTTTTTCCTCGTATAATTACAATACTCTGGACTAGTAATTATGATTTAAAACTAATGTTTTTATATATTTAAATGAAATACGTACAGTCATAAATTCATTTGCAATTTTCTTATTTGCATCTAAAGTGTGGTCCTTACGGTAATTTAAGGGTGAGCATTTTCTTTCCTAAAAATTACATAAACTAATATAACTAAAATATATAATAATAAAATAATATCCCAAATAATAATAAATAGATTCAATTGATTAGAGTTAAAAATTAAATGAATTTAATTAATTAAAATTAAATCTATTATGTTTAATGTAAAATTTTTGAATTGGTATTTCATTTATTATAAAAATTTATAAATTATAAATAAATATTATATTCTTTTTGTATTTATTAATTTTAAAGAGTGGTATAAATATTATTATTTTTTGATAAATATGCACAACTTTCTTTACAACCAATCGTGATCAAGCCACTTTAGTTTTTTTTTCCCCTCTTTATTCAATTACAAAAGAAAAATGAATTATTTAGATAGTAAAATACAATTTTCATCTCCTTCTTAATAAGTATTTTTTTAATTATTTAAACATTTTATATCTAAAACTTCATATTAAATTTAATATTAATATACTATTTTCTGTATATAAAATGGTAGCTCTTTAATATCATAGCAACTTTTACTAATGTAAAAAACTATATTTTTATTTTCAAAAAAATTTAGAATATTAATTTATTCAATAAAATATTTAATTATTTTATCATTAATATCTTTTTGCTATTCAAATAACAATTCACAATATAAATGAAAAAATTGGAAGCAAGCAACGATTAATAGGGAATTGTACAAGTCTAAAGACAGCTAAGTAGATATTAAAAGTTGATGATGAGTTGAGACCATACTACATATTTATGTGAAAGGAGTGTGCCAGCCTCACTTTTTGCGAATTGTCAGAATTGATATTGAAATAATAATAATAATAATATGAGATTAACTAAATATTTTAGCAAAATCTGCGATAAGGATACCCAATATTAATCTTCAACAACACATCACAGAAGTATAGATTAAAATTGAAAAATAAATTAGAGAAAAAATAACACATTAAAATATTCAAGTTGTTATTAAATGATAAAAATAATAATTAAAATAACAACTTTAATTCTTATTAATGAAATCATTTATAAATGATAAAAAAATTTAATTAAAAAATATTTTAAAATTAATTTTATCATTCATCAACTTCTTTTTTAAAGACAACGAAATAAAAAAATTATTATTAAATCGGAATCAAATGTCCTAAAGCACCTATACAAAAATTATTATTAATTTGGAATCAAATGTCCTAAATCACTTATACTAACTCTTGGTTGACTGAAACGTAAAGAAATTAAAATTGTTTCTTTCAAATTTTATATTTAGATGGATCGAAAAGTGTGAATGAATTAGAATCGATTCTAAAAAATAAAGAATTAGAATTACTTCTCTCTCTTAAATAATCGTGATTATATTCTCATCTCATTTTTTTTTTCAATTTTACCCCAACTTTAAATATAATCCTAAACACTTAGCTTTAAACTTAAAACTCTAAATCTTAAATCTTATATCTTAAATCCCAAAACCAAAAACTCTATTTAAAAAAATAATAATTTTAACCCTAAACTTTAACCTACAAATATAACCCTAAATCCTAAATCTAACCATAAATCTTATTTAGAAAAATAATAATTTTAACTCTAAACCTTAACCCACAAATATAACATTAAACCTTAAACCTCAAAATCTTAAACACTATTTAGAAAAATAATATATTTTATTTTTAAGTAATAATTATTTGAAGAAATAATGATTTCAATAATATATTTTTTATAACGAAAAAATAATAATTAAATGATATTATTTAAAATTTACTGAATATAGAGTTATTAAAATAATATACATTATTTTTTATTCTAGTAGTAAACAAAACACTATAATAATTATTCTTTTTTTATTCTAATGATCAAATCAAATAAAAATGTTTTCATTTTATTCTCATCCATTTTGAGAATCAAACTTCACTAAATATAATATTTATATATATCTCATCATCCTTGCACTCTATTTATCTTCGCATATATAATTATTTAATTTTACTCTTTCTTGGTATCAATATCTCCTAAATTTAACTACTAAACATTAATTTATTCACTAATTGTGATAGCTATTTTAAAATGAGCATATAAGTAACCATAAACTAACTTATAAGCAAAAGGTTAGTAAATGAATTAGTTAAAAAAAAACAAAATATATAAAAAAAGGTAATATTGAAAAGAAAAAAATTATCAAAATTATCTAATATTTTATTTTTATTAAAATCAATCGGATGTATAACTTATTACCATAGTGATAGATATTATCTCATATTGATTTTGATAAAAAAAATGAAATTCATAAAAGAGGTATTGTAAAAAATATTTGTTCAGTGTGAGTACGTTTACTACTAGCATCCAATATTGTAATAAGATTTACCACAATAAATTAATGTCTTATCATAACATTGATACACTTTAGAGTAATTTTGATAAAAATGAAATTCGTGATAAGACTTTTACTTGGTGTGGGCTAGTAGAGAAAGACTTATCACTAGTATCCAGTATAATGGTAAAACTTATTATGATAAGACAATACCTTAACATAATAGTAGTAATCATTTTACGAACAATTTTAATAAAAAAATTAAAATCTAACTCAAATAATTTACCAATTTCATAAATCACTCTATTGAAATGTCGTTACAAAAGTTTCAAAAATATGCTAGTAGATAATTATAAAGTAAGTTTTTTTTTAATTTGTGAACGTGTTTGTTAATCAAACAGTAAATAATTTATTTTTACAGGTAAAATGTTTGATATTTAAGTTATAATTATGAGTATCCAAATATTATAATTATTTAAATGTATGTTTTTTTTTTACTCTAAACACATAGAAAGAATAATGTATTTAGATGTTTGGATTTTGGTTTGTACTCTTGACTGATATTGAATGAGACATTTTAATGTTTGCAATTAAAAAATTCGCCCACATATAAATATCTTCGTAAAAGTGCCCCCCCATGTAGTTTTGTGAATAATATTGATGGTTAAATTCCGGTCTATAGCAATAACAAATAAAATAATTAATGAATATTTTTTTTTTACAATTCATTAGTTTTTAGAACAAAATATATATTTGATCTTCTTATACATAGTTAACCTATCAGGAGATAAAATAGATATAATAAATTATATTAAAAAATAATCTTAATAATCCAAATTAGATGTTATTATATTTTAAAATTTGAATTTAATAAATAATAACTCAATTAAAGAAAAATCAATTCACAGTTATATAGATTAAAATTAATGATAAAAAATAATTTATTAAAACTGTTAAATTTGATAAGATAATATCTCCAAAAGCATAAAATAATTAAGGTTTGTAGCTAGGTAGCAACAATACATGATCACCCCGGCCATAAATGTAATTATAATAAGATAAGATTAGGTAATTGATTATAATAAAATGGAGTATAATATAGTTAATTAAGATTGAGTAGACAAAAGAGTAAGGGAATAAAAGAGCTCATTCCAAGTATCAGGGACACCAGCAAGGCACCAATGGCTACAATCATTTCCCTTAACTCCTTCAAATCCATAAACAGATGGATGACCATCTTTCCTTAGCTGTGACAATGTGGTTATGTTTAGAAGACTAACTGGTTTTGACATTTTGGTCAATACTTGATCCACTATTCTTGCTTCTGGTGGCCAACCCCTTGGATATATTGAACCACTCATTGCTTCACTTTCTCCACTGCATGTTCTTCCTTTTGTTTTTCCCTTCCACTCCGATCCCCTGCTCCAATCCATATTACAAAAAATATTTACTTTTAACTTTACATCTTATAGAATATATATATATATATTATAACCGACGTAAAAGTTTAGTCTATTTATCAATAACATTGTGTTATATTTATCACAAACTTAATACAAATATAATTTTCTTTAACACGTTGTTTGGTACAAAGCAATTGTACGTCTAAGTGTTTAATTATGTGGAGATAAAAGGACTTACGCATAATGAGTTGGTGAAATGCCTTGAAAGAAGACTTTGGTTTTGGTAGGATCAACGTTGGAGTCTACCCACTTGGACCAAGTTGTTAATCCCACTTTAAAAGCAACCAAACGATCCATATCTTTTCGTATTCTACCTCCTACTTCAATATAGTCCCATCTGATGATCTCAATACTTCAATATTTTATATTAATTCAAATTAATCATTTTATAATCAATAATTACTAATATGAAGTGGACTCACGGTTGTTTGCTTCCTTTGTGAAGCCACCAATGCCAGGTGTTAAAGATGAGCATGTCGTAACCTTTCCATGTGTTGCCGTTTTGTATAGAGTCTAGCTTTAGAACTGTGCCTATCTTTTCTCTAACTACATCCACCAGATAGGCATTAGTGGATAAAACCAAGGATACTCCGTATTCCTACAAAATCAATTCGATTAAAATATATATATATATCTATCATAAATTATCTCTTTAATTTTTATCACGTAATTATTTATATATTTTTACTTTTAATTCCTTCTAAAAATATATTTTTTTTACTCTATATATATATATATATATATAATGTATTTTTAAACATATACAAAACATATGTTTTAAAAATAAAAATTTATTTATAAAAATAATTATAATTAAATTATAAATTAAATTCATTTTCTAAACAAATGGAAAAGTAATTATGAAAATAATTAGTAGAGAGAAGAAGCTCACAGGCAAAGAAAACATGGAGAGACTATGCTTTCTGGTAAAAGTGTAATTAGAATGAGGAACTGAAGAATGCAACATGCAAGTGAGTGATATCCATTGATTGAGGCTTAAAGAGTCCCCCACGAATAATATTTTCTTCCCTTTCATTCTGCTCAAAAACTCTACTCCACTAAATCTGCATCACGTATCACATGCCATAGAAATTTAGATAATGTCTAGAATATATAACTTCAAAATATTTTTCAATATATAACACAACTTCAACAAATTGAAGTGGGGAAATTTTGGAAAATGTTTGTCAAAGTTTACTTAGGTTAGGTCTCAAGTTATCATTAGTTATTTAGAGTAATTTTTTTTTTGTATTGTTATTGTGAAAGAGTTAATAAAAGGACAAAAAATAAAATAAAATTTTATTGAAATTTATAATAAATATTATTATTTGATACATGTAATTAAAATATTATTATTTAGATAAAAATAAAATAAACATTAAAACTAAAAGATAAAAAGATAAAAAAAATAATACATTAAAGTGTCTGAGATGTTGTTGAATGATAAAAATAATGATTAAAACGAGAACTATAGTTTCTATTAGTAGAATCGTATAAAATTATATGATAATTTTAATTAAAAAATATTCAAAAATTAATTTTATTCTTAAACACAACACTATAAAAAGCATTATTCTCAAACTAAAAAAAAAACTAAACCTCAATCATTCCATGTAATTTTAGTTTGACAAAGACACAAATCTAACGATCTTTATTAACGAGTGTCAGCATGGGAAGTTTTTCTATTAAAAAAAAATGACCGGGATCATCTTTCAAAATAAAATCGGTGAAATCTCAACATTTTTTAAGGACTTCCTTACTTTGATTCCCCACCCTCAAATATATATAAAGTTTACATCTTGTTTATATTTAACTAAAGAAATAAAACAAGAATACCTACAATTTTAACATGTTTTTTGGAAGTAAGGTATTTTTCTCCTTACAATAAAAATTAATTGTGTTACAAACCAAATTTTTTTTCCCAAAAGTGTTTTCGGACACTAAAAAGTACATTTTTTACTTATAATGTTAAATATTTTCAATCGAAAAAGAACTAAATATTTAAAATTAAAATCCGAAATGATTTATTTATTTTTATCTAAGTATTTATATTTGTTTTTAAATCTTAAATACAAATGTTATATTTAACACCTACACTGATTTCAAATTATTAATAAAAAATAATATTTTAATTCTTAGAGTAAAAATGAATGGTTTAAATTTAACGGTAATAAATAAAAAAGACTCTTAATAATATTATCTAGAAGTTGTTTTTTTTTTTTAGTTTTTTTGGTGCAAGAAGTTTGTAAGGAATTAATATGCTTGGGTAAGATGTAGCTTACGTTAAAAACTAATTTGAGCCATTATTTTGTATTGTAATAATATATGTTTTTTTTTGTGACAATCAACCCACCCACCCACCGGTGTATATATATATATATATATATGTTTTTTTTTTAAAAGAAAAGAAAAGAAAAGATAAGTAATGGTTGGTTCATACCTTGGAATATTACAAGAAGTAGGCTTCCATCTATAATTGAGATAATGATTATCAGGGCGTCCATTTTTCTGACAATCAAACTCCTTCTCTACAAAAGGACAACTTTTACTGTCGTAAAGTGGTTTGTAGGAATTATCATAGACCCAACTCCCTTCAAACAAATCACAGTTTCTAATTTGTTTAATATCAGCATCATCTTTAGCATTTATACATCTACAGAGGCATGTAATTATCAAAAGAAGTGAGGCAATATTACTGCAAAAGCTATGAAACCCCTGCCTCAATATATTCATATTGAACTCTTGTATACGAGATTACATAGACACAGAGAGAGAGATGATATATAAGATGATCAGATGACTTAAATAGATTTCTTAATTATCCATAAGTGTTGTGTAAGTTCCGAAAGTGTGAGCCTCAAATAAAAGAGAAAGAGAGGGATAGGCTGAAAAATGAAATTAGAAAAAGCGTGGCAAAAATGTCAATAGTGCTCTATGAGTTTGTTTGTTGGAGTTTGTTGAGCTGTGGGGTTGGCTTAAAGACAAAGACAGTTTTCCTCTTTCTTTCTTTTTTCCTTCCTTTCTTCTTTTTGTTGTGTGTTTTAGTTTGTTTGGAATGAATAAATCATTTTAACTGCTGCTGACGTAAAGCGAAAACCTTTTTAATTTTACAACTATTAATGCCAATTTATGATCCTTCTTTTTCTTGTTAAGGTGTCTAATTTTTTTGTCACCAATTTATGATCCTTCTTTTTCTTGTGAAGCTAGTTGCTTATCCCTAATCTGCCTGGTACACCAATGCTGCCGATTTACCCACTGACTTTGTGGTTTAGATCAATCTCTTTCATGTTACTTGCTGGTTTTTAGTTTGGTAGTTTGTTAGATTGTTGATTTTGATTTGTATGTGGGAGCTTTCTGTTTTGTGTGTGTGCTGGTGTAGGGTTGTGGTGGTTTGGTGGTATGTCCTTTTTTTTGTGTTGTTTCTTTGGCTTGGTGTTGTTGCTGAAAAAGCTGGTGAAATCTTTGCTTTCCTCTACTGAGTGTTGCTGGACAGCAATGGCTCTTTTGATAGCGTGGATTGTTAGCTTTAAACTCCACTTCTAATGGCTCTACTGTTATGGATAGGGTGTAGTTACTGCAAGCCTTGTTTTTCTCAACATTATAGTTTGAGGTTGATGTATGTTTTGTGCTTGAATGAAACTTCTCATTTTTTGAACAAAAAAGGATAAGATGTCCTAGGTAGTTTGGAAAGTTGCAAGACTACTTGTCGGCAGTTATTTCCTTATTTACATTCATGCAGTCCAAAGCGAAAGGAGTGAAAATATATTCTTTGTTTGGTGTTTATATTGTTTTTAATGTACGTACAACTAACATTGCTCTTATTACTTATGAGTCTCATCTTACGTCTTAAAATTCTTTACAGACAATTTTATTACTTAATTTCTCCTCAATATATGTGTATATTGAATCATCGAACTTTAGTGTTACTGGATATGTTGATATTTGTGTGTAAACACAAAAAATGCCATAATAATTGAAGCTGTTGCTATCATTGACTAAGACATTAATATAAGACTTTTAGCTTCATAATGGAAATTGATTTTTTTTTATTCATCAATTTGGGCGTGGATGGTGGATGAAAATGGTGGAATTCATTCATACTTTCTTACTATTTCTTTTTCTTTTTCAATTGATACAATTTAATTTAAAATATAAAATATATTTCGAAGTTAGTTATTCTAAACTAATAAGAACACACGTATAAGTATATATGTAACACCAGATGAAGTTTATATTTTTTTTCAATCCTATTCAAATTGATTTATCATTTAAAAAATATAAGAAATAATAATTGAATACAAAAGAATTATAGCAATGCTATCGTTTATTTGGTTACATTAATGTTCAATGCAATCAAATATATGCTTTATTCATATACGTCTACCAATCACTAAAATAACATCAATGAAGAATCTCCTTTATATCCCCTTTAATTTCTGTGTATTAATCAAGTAATTTTTAAAGAATCAAATTGTAAAGAATCTCATTCCAAGTATCAGGGACTCCAGAGAGACACCAATGGCTACAATCCATGGCTGTTCTTCCTCCAAAACCATAAATAGAAGGGTGTCCATCTTTGCGTAGCAGAGAGAGATTAGTTATGTCTAGCAGTTGAACAGGCTTCTTTATTGTGCTTAAAGCATTCTTCAGAACTGTCAAAGCTGGTGGTAATCCTCCTGCGTATGTTGGACCATACACAGGTGTTGTTTGTCCCACACAGCTCTTCGCTTTTGGCTCCCCCCAATCAGTACCACTGCAAAATTAGCAATCCCAAAAAAATATAAGAAATGATTTTAGGTTCTGTTTGTTTCTGTTTTGAATTCTTGTAAAAGTGTTTCTAATAGTAAACAAAAAATGCTTATAAACCAAACATAAAAAAAAAATAAAAAATTATGGGTTCAAAAAGTACAGTTCATGTTTCTTAAAAAACATAAATAATTATTTTCGACTAGCAAACTATCTAGTTAGTAGTTACCAAGATAATATCAATACATTTGAAGTCACATAGAACTTTAAGATATCACAATTAGCATTATTTCTTAGTCATTATAAATTTTGATCTTTTAAAAAATAGTTTTAACAATTGGACTATGGCTCAAAGTGGGAATGGTTAGATACAGAAAATCGTGTCAACGTCTTAAAGCAGAGAGCAGCTAGTTAATTGACTTCAAAAAAGGCCAAGAGAATTATTAAAAAATTGGGTGGGATCAGCTACCTGATGTCTAGCTAATATTCATTTAAAGATGTTCATAAATGATAAAGTTAAGAAATAGAACCCAATCATCATAAATGAGAAAGTTATTTTCATGTCTCCATTACTACAAAAGCGACTTTAGTAATGTTTCAAACAAATTAGAAGGATCTAATTGCTTCAAGTTCTAACAAATGTAATATAAGTTTGGTAAGTTAAGATCTTACTTGTAATGGGATGGAGATATTCCTTGGAAGAAAACCATAGTTTTAGAAGGATCGATGTTTTCATCCACCCAATTTCCCCATGTTCTCAGAGCTATTTTAAATGCAACCATACGATCCATGTCTTTCATAACCTTCTGTCCTACTTGAATGTAATCCCACCTGTAAAAATGTTATTACAACAGTTTGTCACACACACATATATATATATATATATTTACATTTTATAAAGCAAAAAACAAAGGGGAAAAAAATCTCTAGTAATAGTATTACGATCACATACGGTTGAGAAGGTCCTCTACGATTCCACCAATGCCATGTGTTAAAGACAAGCATATCAATATTGTTCCATAGTTTCCCTCCTTGGACTGAATCCAACTTGAGGACTCTGCCAATTTGTTCTCTTACAACATCCACTAAGTACACATTTCGATCAAGCATAACTTTAACTCCATAATCCTGCAATTTTATATTCAATGCATAAGGCCTAAATGGTGTTCAAAAACAATAAAAGGTTTTAAAAAAAAAAAACTATAACAAAACTTGATGTTACAGTCAAATTGTGCAATTTGTGAGATGTGATAAAAAAAATTTAATGCTTAATATATTTCCCAAAAGTAATTTCCCTATCTGGGTTATGCTAATATTCTTAAGCTTAACATAATCTCTCTTTAAAAAATTTAAACAAGCAAGCTAGTAGGAGCATAGGCATTGAAAGGGAGTAACCAGAGTTAGTTGAGTTCAGTGAGAAATTTTAACAAACAGTACTTGGGCAACAGGAGTTTGTTAGAATGCCAATGTGTTTATCAACAAACGTGGGAGTTGGAAAGCTTATCGTCAAAGATAAGCTTATCATTTTTGACAAGTCACTTGGGCCACAAGTCTAGCTAGCGATATTTGATAAAACGTTGTGTATAGAATTTGCTTTGATGAGAAAAAGGAATTGAAAATTGACGGCAGATCAATAAATGAAGAGAACCTAAAACTTCAACGTGACATTGACTTAAGATGGATAGCTTTTGATCAAAGAATAAGACATTGATGGGTGAAAACTTGAAGTACCAAAAACATCTAGCTAACAAACAAAAACATAAATCTCATCTTGGTTACCTAATTATAAAATAATACGTGCCAGGTTAATTCTTAGAGAAGGAAAATTTTATGATATCTAAAGTGGGTAAATACTAGGTTCTGTGAATACAACCAAAGTGAGCTCGTGGATAACGGGATATAGCTTATTTTTGGGCATGTAAAATATATGGAGTTTGAATTTGAGTTACAGAAACGTGAATAGTGTAATTATTTTTAAAAAAATAAAATTATGAAAAAAATATATATAGAGATAAAAACTAAAGTGATAAGTTATATTTATGAACATTTCTCCGTGCATTAAGTTGTTATAATTTATTATTAATTGATAAAGATAATTTGAACAATTTTTTTTTAATATATAATAACCTGACACCTCAATATGCTAATTTTTGTATATTTGATATATTACCAGGAGCTCAAAGGTCGAGACATCGTCTACTCTGGTGATGTTATATTTGGCATTGGGCACAGAAGAGTGAAGCATGCATGTGAGTGACTGCCATTGGTTTCGGCTTAGAGAATCTCCAACAAACATGATGCTCTTTCCTCTTAATCTCCTCAAAAAGTCTTGTCCATTAAATCTGCAATACCGATGTGAAATTTCAGCACATGTTTATATAATTTTGTTAATTTCCAGATTTTTATGTATATATAATAATTAATTACCAAACATGCATGTCATTTATATGTCATCTTAATTTTTAGTAGAATTTTTCTTACCCTCTACAGACAGACAGATTGAGGATCAGATAATATTTTGATCATATAAAACAACGTTGAAAAATTAAATAGATATCATAATGGTCAGAGCATCTCAAGTTGTTGACCTCATTCATCAAGATTAAAAACATTAAACATGTTACACATATTTTGCTTTGTATTGCTACAAATGCTAATTCTTAATTATAAGTAGTAACGAACTGGCAACAAAATATAAACTATTTAACTCGATGCTTGTGAAAAAGTAGTGGGGAATTTAAATTGCTTATAAAATACTCACAAATATGCCACGTGTTAAGATTTCGAAAAATATGTGAACGCAAATATGTCAAATACTTTTACCATTTATCAAAAGTCAAATAAGCTCAAATTTCCTATACTAACCCAATGATTGGGAAAGAAAAGTAAACCTTGCAAGCAATTCCATGATTGGACTGGTTGTCTTTAAATCATTATACCATTTCATTTCATCAGATGAGCTGTCCATCATGTGCAAAAAAAAAAAAAAAGTCTCTCTCTCTCTCTCTCTCTCTAACTAATGAGGAAAGGGTGTTTGTTATCTCCTATCTTTTGATTTATTTTAATATAACCATGATTTTCTTTTAATTTTTTTAAAAGTAAATATGTTACATTTCATTTGTCCTAGACTTTCTAGTGTTAGCTATACAAGCTCTCGCCATCACTAGAAGTATAAATTCAAAGTATTAGCTAGACAATATTTCCAATATCTACAAGTTAATTAGTCATATATATATATATATATATAGCTAGCTTCAAATTCAATATGATGGACTAACCAACTCAACTACTAAACTAAGATCAGTAATGAGATCAACTACATTTAAGCGTATGATAATGAGATCTATCTCTCATTAAGTAAATAATTTTAAAATAAATGATAATTAATATAATTTTTTTAAAAAAAATTTAATAAATAACGGAAGGAATAAAACAATTAATTTGATTGATAATAAATGTATAACACCAACTACCTTTAAAGCCATAACCACCGTTTTCATGGCTAAGCAATGCAGTTAGAACCCGTAAGTTTTAATGTCAATATCCACTAACTCATATCATTATTATTAGTAAAACAGAAATAATTACTATTATCTATTGGGGCGGAATTTAAAATAAAAATAAAAATAAATAAATAATAATTCAGAAGTTTATGCACACACTTGGGAAGAGAAGGGAAAAAAGAATGTTACCTGACTAAATTGCAATTAGTTGGTTTCCATCTAAATTTGGGGTAAAGCAGATCGGAACGGCCATTTCTTTGGCAAGCAAATTCCCTCTCAATGAAGGGACAAACAGAGGAATTGTAAAGAGGATAAGAGCTATCCAAAACCCATCTTCCTTTGTATAAATCACATTGATTTACTCCATTTATTTGTTGGTTTTGAAGAAGAAAAAGAAGAAGAAGAAGAAGAATATTGGGAATAAAAACAGAGGAACTTTTGCTACTAAACCAGAAACCCATTTCTGTGTGCAGTTTAAATTCCACCAATAGAAGGAGGGAGAGAGAGAGAGAGAGAGAGTAGAATGATTTTATCTTCCAATTTTGTTGCTAATTGCTACCCTGATACATCTTTATATATATATATATATGACTATATGTACTGTACTACTGTGTGGATATGTGTTTGGAGGAAGGAATGAATGAAGGAAGGAAGGGAGGGAGCTAAATTTTGAGACTGGATAACTGTCTTTTTATTTGGTAGAGCAGACAATATTATATATTAAGTTATTAAAGTGGTTTGGCGTTTTTGATTTAATGTAATATAAAAATAAAATAAAAATTAATTATACAAATAATTTCATCGAATTATCTCTATAATACTTTTCTTTTATAGTTATTTTTTATTTTTTAGGCAAGAGTGTAAATGATATATTTAATGTGGTACATTTAAATTAATTGAAATAATTTGTGTACTAATTTAATTGTTCGAATTGAAATTCAATTGAAAAATATAAATCAAATTAAAATATAAATATCTCAAATAATTCTAAATAAATGGAGACACTAATCCGTTAATCCGTATTAAAAATAGAAATACATCTTAATGATAATAGAATGCAATTAAATGTAAAAATAAATCAGACTTATGAAACTGATCTGCACAGTAAAACATTGCTTATGCAGAATTTATTTGGGTCTTTGAATTTGATTTGGTAGCCGATTGCTCCAAACCCATCACCAAGAACATCCTCTCTTTTTTTTTCTTTCTGAAAAACAAAATAAACAGTAAAAGTCAAAGTTTCTAAATATAACAGAAAACCAAATCAAATATTAATGTTGTCATTATTAGCTCATTTCGTTAAAAGCTCGTAATTTTCTCATACCAAACATTTTCCTTATATGTTAGTTGAATATTCCAGCTACATTTTTTTTATACATAAAGAAACAAAGGAAAAAAAAAACAAATAACAAACAATGTGACACCTGAAATTCTCATGCCACTACAATAGTGCCTAATAAGATGCTGTAACAAATTTATTAGAATTTCTGTATTTTAATCACCCGATTTAATATGATATCAATCATTATGCAGTAAACGTATTTCTGTTCTTATTTTCCTTTGAGAAAATTACCCAGTATAACCAAAATAAAATAAAAAATATATGCATTCACTATTTGTCCACTCATATACATAATTCTACGATTATATATATATATATATATATATTAGTTGATAATCGGTACAATTGAGAATGAAATAAACATATGTACATTTTATTAATAATAAAGGGATTAGGATACAAATATTTCTATTATTTTTGTATAAGGTAACTTTAGCTCTTCTTTTAAGTTAGGTACGGTTACTCTTGAACTTTTCTACCCTTCAAAAATATCATTTTTTAAAAATTAGATTAAATTAATTTTATATAAAAGAAATAGGACTAAAGTGTCGGACTAATTCGACCATAATCTTAATAATAAATCAATCAATCAATCAATCAAAATATTTGTTTGAGTAAATAATATCTTCTATTCTTTTTTGGGAATAAATAACCTAAAAAAGGAAATTAATCCCTTGTTAAATAAAATTTAAATATTAAAAGTTGAAATTTTTTTTCCCTTTTAGAGCATTCTCATAGAGATTTGAACCGATTTCTTTCCTTTAAAAGATTCTTAATCAATTCTGTTTTTTGTATCACTTCATAAACGATTTCATTTTTAGTTTTCTAGATTAATAACTTGTAATCTAATATTTGTAAGATTTAATTACATATAATAATTTTATTTATAAATAAAGTTACCTCACTAAGCAGTACACATTTTTTTTATATAACATAATAGTCATATGCTTTTTTTTTATTATAACATAAAAAATAATATATGTATTTAAAATAAAATTAAAATTAAAATCATATAAATAATTGCATAGTATATTTTAAATATATGTATTTAAAATAAAATTCAGTAGCGTTATTTGTAAATCAGAGTGGTGCAACGTTACTGAACCGTGGCGACGGTTCGGTTTCGTCGGAACCGTACGTCGGTTCCGAAACCGAACGAGGTTCTTGATGGAAGAACCTTAATAAAGTATCGGGTCCTCTCACTATTAACTGTATAACAATTCGGATACACTATCAATACGCAGTAAATAAGTGTGAGAAATCAATGAAATCATCAAATAGAAAATCCATTAGAATTCCCGTGTAAGTGTTGAAATTTGATCAATGGCAGGAGGTATGTTTTCAATCCAATTTTGTTTCCGCTGCATTTAAATTATGAGTTCATATGATTTTATGAATGTTTCTAGATTGAATTGAGACTCTAACATTTGGTATCAGAGCCGTTTGAAAATAACTCTGTTTTTCTCTGTTGTTTCACGAGAACTGAAATTTTGGATTTTTTGTATTGATTGTTTTTTATGCATATGGAAATTATAAAGTGTTTAAAATATTGATTTTTGAATGATTTTGTAAAATTAAACTTGAAAAACAATGAAGAAAATAAATCCAATTTTCCATGGGTATGTATTTCCTTCATTAATTAACTTTTTATTTAAAATGAAGTTTTTACTTAAAATTAAGATCATGAATCACTCGAAAATTGAATTCTGAGAATTTTGATAAAAAGAACTAATTGGATTTAAATCGTCGGAATGAAAGATACTGACAGGATCATTAAGTCAACTCAGTCAAGCTTGACCCGATCAAGGATTAAAGATGAAGTTTTATTAAAAAAAAAAACAAACTTGCTTTGTCTAGGAATCGAACCTAGATTACACTGCAAGGTTTACAACAAGCTATCAACTTGACCATTGAGCCTGTTCTGTTATGTTATGTAACAGAATATTTTTATATAGAATCAGAAGTTAGTTTTATTAAAAAAAAAATCAAACATTTAGATTGTCTGGAACTTAAACCTTGGTATCAGGACTGAGAATTCAAGAACCAGACCAACAGGCTACAGCACGTTATGTGTATTTCAACGTGTAATATTTATATATATTAGATATTTAATTTTATTAAAACAAAATAAATATATATATATATATATAATAATTTTGAATATAATTTTAATTTATGTTTATAATATGTATAATATTTATTATACATGTTATATTTATTTAAATAATTTTTGAGCAAATTAAAATTTTATTTAAATACATTATGCTTAAATTATTTGTTTTGGGTATTTATATGTATAAATTTTGTAATTAATTATACATATAAAATTGAGTTAAATAATTTATGTATAATGAAATTAATTTTTAATGGCTCTTATGGATTTAATTAGTGCTTATATTATTTAATTTTTGCTTGTATAATTTATTGTCATGTATGCAATTTAAGATAAATAATATTTGCACATTTGAAATTAAATTAATATTGCTTATGGTTTTATGCAATAATTGAGCATAAGAATTTAATTAATATTTAAGTGATTCATATAGTTTAATTAATTAGGGAGTAGCCACAACATCTTTAATTAATTAAAACTATAATAAAGTTTATTTAGGATCACATTTAGAAAATAAATATTAATTGTAATTAATCATATGTGATATAATAAATCTTATCCCACATGAATTTTTATTATATTTTTGTGTGATTAATTAGGATATAATATCAAATTATATTTTCTAATTTACCCACGGGGATTAGGAAAAGGAACATAATTTGATAGTTTTATCGTAAAGTTAGGATAAATTTAATTGAATTAAATTTTTAGCCCACAGTCAAGTTTTATGTCACTAGATTCATATTATTCATGATTTACATTGGTAAAGAATGATTATAGTTAAGGCCTCAAATTTTAATAAGCATATAATCTTTAATTGCAGCTTCTCAACCTGTAAATTTCTCTAATATCCGCTGTGATATTCTCGATCTGAAAGGGGATAACTATAAAATATGGAAGGAAAGAATTCTCCTTCAATTAGGGTGGATGGATATTGATTATGCTATTAGGAAAAAATGAACCACCTAAAATTACTCAAACCAGTACTCCAGAGAATATCATGCTTTATGAACAATGGGAACGATATAATCGCCTTAGTATGATGTTCATTAAGACTAAAATCTCTGCTAGTATTCGTGGTTCCATTGATCAGCATACCAATGTTCAAGACTTGCTAAAGGCCATTGATGATCAATTCGTCACTTCAGATAAGTCTTTAGCAAGCACCCTTATTATTAAGTTCTCTTCTTTAAGACTCACCATTGTGAAAGGTGTGCGCGAACACATTATGCAAATGAGGGACATTGCGGCTCAACTTAAGCATCTCGAGGTTGAGATGTCAGAATCCTTCCTGGTGCATTATATCCTTAACACTCTCCCACATCAGTAAGGGCCATTCAAAATCTTGTACAATACACATAAAGATAAATGGTCAATCAATGAACTAATAACCATGTGTGTTCAAGAGGAATGGAGGCTTGTTATGGAATTTGGTGAAAGTGCAATGTTGGCTACAAATAAGAGAAAGGAAAATCTCAATACAAGCATAAAGGAAAGTGGGATAATTCCACCAAATTGATATTAAGAAAGAATCCAAGTGTTTCTTTGTAAAAAGAAGGGACACATGAAGAAGGATTGTATAAGATTCCGAGAAATGGCTTGAGAATAAAGGTAATCCAACCTCGTTTGTTTGTTATGAATCTAATATGGTTAATGTTAATATTAACACCTGGTGGATTGATTACGGATCTCTGATCCATGTTGCAAACTCGCACGAGTATGCAAAAATCTAAGGAAGCCAGTGGGAAGTGAGTAATGCATCTTATCCGGTAACAAGATAGGCTCACACGTGGAGAAATTTGTAGGAGACGTAGTTTGATTTTAAGTAGTGGTTTTATTTTAAAATTAGAAAAGACGCTTTATGTTCCAAGTTTCTCTAGAAACTTGATTTCAATTTCAAGACTTGTACCTTATGGTTATTCTTTTCACTTTTCGAAACATCTTTCAGTTTATTTAATAAATCGATTGTGTTGGGAATGGTATTTTGTCCGATGGTCTTTCTTGCATTATATTTACGAAATAATGCCACTCATAACGCTTACGTGTTCAATTTGGCACTAAAGGTGTATTATTGACTGATGACTCTTCTACGTTATGGCATAGGAGATTATGACATATCTCCGTAGAAAGAATTAAAGATTAGTGAAAGATGGGGTACTTAGTACTCTAGATTTTCTTGATTTTGAACATGTGGATCAGATGCGTTAAGCGGAAAGGACTAACAAGTCAAAGAAAGGTGCCAATAGAAGTTCAAACATATTAGAAATCGTACATACGAATATATGTTGTCCAGACATGGACATTCAAGGTCAAAAATATTTTATCACCTTTATTGATGATTTTTCTTGATATATGTATCTATGTATGCTTCATAATAAGAGCGAAGCATTGGATGCCTTCAAAAGCTTTAAGGTTGAAGTAGAGAAACAATGTGGAAAGCAAATAAAGATCGTGAGATCAGATAAAGGTGGTGAATATTATGGTAGATACACTAAGAATGGACAGCGCTTGATCCGCTTTGCTAAAGTTTCTTGAACACGTGGGATAGTTGCCAATACACTATGCAAGTTCACCGCACTGTAATGGTGTAGCGAAAGAAGAAACCGAACACTATCTGGACATGGTTAAGTATGCTTAGTAATTCCAATCTTCCTAAATCCTTGTGGATTGAAGCTTTAAAGGCAGTGTATATATTAAACCGAGGTTTTAACCAAGGGCATTTGTCAAAGACACCATTTGAATTATGGAAAGGTTGGAAACCGAGTTTGCAACATATGTATTTAAGATGCCCCCAGTGAGGATATATAATCCACAAGAGAAAAATTTGAACCTAAGGACCATTAGTGGGTATTTCATTGGATATGCCGAGGAACGGCTCAAAGGTTATAGATTTTCTTGTCCATCTCACAACACTAGGTTTGTGGAATCAAGAAATGCAAAATTTCTTGAGAATTACTCGATTAGTGGGAGCAATCGATCTCGTGGCATTAGTTCTCGAGAAAGATCATTGGATGCTCAATATGCCACTTCAAGTAATAGGCGATCGTTATTGTTAACAACATGCCTCAGTACAAATGCATGTTGAAGAACCGATCTTGGAAGTACCACAACCTATTGATCTTTGATCCAGTAGATGTTGAAGTTCAATAGATGCCTACAACTGTTGAACAACCAGTTGAACAACATGATCCTGCTCCTCAGGAGAATGTTGATGCAGCATTAAGAAGATCTACTAGAGTAAGGAAATTATCAATTCCTAATGATTATGTTGTGTATCTACAAGAATGTGACTATAATGTTGGAGCCGAAAATGATCCTGAGATGTTTTCACAGGCCATGAGTTCGGAGGTTTCGAACTTATGGTACAATGCCATGAAAGAAGAGATGGATTCTATGGCATCTAACCGAGTCTGGGATCTCGTCAAGTTGCCTGATGGTGTGAAATCCATTGGATGTAAATGGGTCTTCAAAACAAAGAAAGACTCACAAGGCAACATTTAGAGACATAAGGCAAGACTTGTTGCCAAAGGATTCACTCAAAGGGAAGGAATCGACTACACGGAGACATTTTCTCCTGTATCTAAGAAAGATTCACTTCGTGTGGTCATGGCATTGGTTGCCTATTTTGATTTGGATTTGCAACAAATGGATGTGAAAACGGCTTTCCTTAATGGTAACCTAGAGGAAGAGGTTTATATGAAATAACCTGAAGGATTCTTCTCTAGTGATGGTGAGCATTTGGTTTGTAAGCTTAATAAATCCATATATGGATTAGAGCAAGCCTCCCGTCAATTGTATTTGAAATTTCATAACGTCATCACTTGATTTGGTTTTGAAGAGAACGTCATGGATCAATGTATATACCAGAAAGTTAGTGGGAGTAAGATTTGTTTCTTGGTGCTATATGTGGATGATATTTTGCTTGCAACCAATGATAGGGGTTTGCTACATGAGGTAAAAATATTTCTCTCTAAAAATTTTGATATGAAGGATATGGGTGAGGCATCTTATGTCATTGGCATTAAGATCCATAGAGATAGACTTCGAGGTGTCTTGGGTTTGTCTCAGGAAACCTATATCAATAAAGTTTTAGAGAGATTTCGGATGAAGGATTGTTCACCAAGTGTTTCTCCCATTGTGAAGGGTGATAAGTTCAATTTGGACCAATGCCCAAAGAATGATTTTGAAAGAGAACAGATGAAAACCATTCCATATGCTTCAGCTGTTGGAAGCGACAGATGCAAGTCTCCACCAAACCCGACATTGCATTTGTTGTTGGGATGCTAGGGAGATATCGAGTAATCCAGTGTGTGGCCGTTGGAAAAGCCGCAAAGAAAGTGATGAGTTACCTACAAGGAACCAAGGATTATATGCTTTCATGTATGGGACGAACCGATGACTGAAGTAATTGGCTACTCCGATGCGACTTTGTTGGTTATATTGATTCACGAAAAATTAACATCTGGTTACATTTTCATGCTCGGTAAAGTAGCCGTGTCTTGGAGGAGTCGCGAAACAAATTGACTGTTGCTACCTCCACTACGGAGGCCAGGTTCGTATCATGTTTTTGAGGCCACATCGCATGGTGTATGGTTAAAGAGTTTCATTTTAGGGCTTAGAGTAGTTGACTCTATTTCTAGGCCATTAAGATTATCTTGTGATAACTTTCAAATCTTTGTATTTATGGCTAAGAATAACAAAAGTGGTAGTCGTAGTAAGCATATCGACATTAAGTACTTGGCCATAAGAGAACGTGTTAAGGAAAAGAAAGTGGTCATTGAACGACGTAAGCCGAGTTGATGATTCTTGATCCTTTGACTAAAGGCATGCCACCAATGAAATTCAAGGATCATGTAGAGAAAATGGGATTGGTTCCACTTTTGTAAATGTATATATACAATTAATTAATGAAACTCTTATATATTGTGATATTTTCTCATATTCATGTGCACCTAATTTATTTGAGAAAATTTATATTGGACGAGAATAAATATATAGGATTTATTCATTAAGTTTAGTTACCCACGTAAAAGTATAGTACTTGAGAAACTAAATACATTGTAATACATGGAAGATAATACTTTCTCTTAGGACCTATCGCTATGATTCATGTGTTTTGTTATTCAAGAGAATTTCGCTTAACGCTTTGCACTGCGAGTGGGAGAATGTAAATCGAGTGGTGCAACGTTAGTGAACCGTGGTGACGGTTCGATTTTCGGAACCATACGCGCCTCGAATTCAACGAGGTTAGCTTGATGGAAGAACCTTAATAAAGTATCGGGTCCTCGCACTATTAAGCGTATAACAATTCGAGATACACCATCAATACTCGAGAGAATAAGTGTGAGAAACCGGTGAAAGCATCCAACGTAAAATCCATTGGAATTCTCGTGTAAGTCTTTGAAATTTGATCATTAGCGGGAGGTATGTTTTCAATCCAATTTTGTTTCCGCTGCATTTAAATTATGAGTTCATATGGTTTTATGAATGTTTCTGGATTGAATTGAGACTCTAACATTATTAGCCTAAAAGCTATCTTATCTCACATCTTATTTCAAATTGTAAAATTAAAGGTGTAGTAATCTTTATGATATGATATTGAGCTTCTCTTTTGTTTCCTTACCCTTACCTTTCTATTTGTTTACAATGCTGGCCTCCTTTAAGCGCAAGAAAATTACCTTCACACGCATCAGTCTATAATGTCGAGACATCATTGCAAATCTTATCCTCTTTCAGTTGTCCAAGATGAGTTTGATAGAAGCGAAATTTCTTAAAGGTAATTTTAATGCATAAAAATAATGACTCGTATTGATTAAAAAATATATTAATGTATGTTATAAATTAGCACTTGCGGAAGCGAAGATCGAGTCTAATTTAGGTTCCACAAATAAATAATAATGGGTAATAGCAAAATAATAAACAGTAAGAAAATAAATGGTACACACTGATTTAAGTAGTTTGGCTTTTCAATGTGAAAAATCTACTCTACTAACGACGGCACACCGAGTAAAATCCACTAATAATCAAATGGAGATACAAACACCGATTTCTAAAGAGCTTTACAAATTATACCAAGATCCAAAATCAACCCACAAAATATCCCCTCTAATTTACTGGTAATATATATAGCAAGATAAATTAACAAATGTGATATTAAATCAAATATTACCGTATAAATGAGAGAAACTCCACCAATGAAATAATAATGGACAGCTTGTCTTTTGGGGGTTGATTAACAGCTTCTTCACGCAGCTTCTGAATTTTCTTCTTTTTTGCAGTTGTTGTTGATTTTCTTCTTCTCTGATGCTGCTACTGATTTTCTTCTTTTATGCGGCTGCTCTTACTCACGCAAGGGAAACTAATATATATATATATATATATTAGAAGAAAATGTATGGGTTTCTAATGAGATCTATATGGGCTTTGGGTTGATGAGGTTTTGGGCCAAACAAATAACAAATCTTCACCTTGGCTCAAAATAGAAAACAAATTCTTCAAATGAAATTCCTCGGATGATCAAATAACCGTCGTCCAAAGCCCTGAAGGATGATCATCTACTGCAAACACCAATCAAGTCAAAGCAATGCTTGAACTTATTAAATGGAACTGTTTTGGTTAACATATCAACTGGATTCTCTGTAGTGACTATCTTATTGACAACAATAACACCCTGAGAGACAATGTCACGAACAAAGTGATATCTGACATCAATATGTTTGGTTCTTTCATGATACATAGTATTCTTAGTTAAGTGTATCGCACTCTAACTATCACAAAATACAACAGAAGTATCCTACTATAAACCCAAATCACAAACCAAACCTCTAAACCAAATGGCTTCTTTCACTGCTTCTACTACTGCCATATATTCTGCCTCTGTCATAGACAAAGAAACTGTAGATTGTAAAGTAGCCTTCCAACTAATGGCACAATGAGAAAGAGTGAAGACATAACCTGTCAGAGATCTTCTTCTATCTAGATCACCAGCATAATCGGAGTCCACATAACAAATAACACTGCAACCAGTATTAGAACTCCCATCATATACCAAACCAAAATTAGATATACCTCTCAAATACCGAAGTATCCATTTCACTACTTGCCAATGACCCTTACCAGGATTATCCATATATCTATTGACAACACTAACTGTATGTGAAATGTCTGGATGAGTACAAACCATAGCGTACATCAAACTGCTAACGATACTAGCATATGAAACTTGAGACATATACTGCTCTTCTTCTTCTGACTGTGGTGACAAATCTAAAGAAATTCTGAAATGCGCAGCTAACAGCGTACTCATAGGTTTAGAATCTTTCATGCCAAAGCGTTCAAGAAATTTTTCAATATAACTTTTCTGAGTCAAATAAAGCTTGCTCTCTTGTCTATCCCTGTAAATTTTCATGCCCAAAATTTTCTTCGCTGCACCCAAATCTTTCATCTCAAACTCACCATTAAGTTGAGACTTTAATTTCTAAATCTCAGACTTATTCTTAGAAGCAATAAGCATGTCATCAACATAAAGTAACAAATAAATGGATGAACCATCATGAAATCTTTTATGATAAACACAACTATCATTATCACTCCTAGAGTAACCATTATCAATCATAAAAGAATCAAATCGCTTATATCATTTTCTAGGAGATTGCTTCAACCTATATAAAGACTTTTTCAATAAACAAACATGATCTTCCTTACTTGGAACAACAAACCCCTCTGGTTGATGCATATATATTTGTTCCTCAAGTTCACCATGTAAGAAGGCTGTCTTGAAATCAAGTTGTTCTAATTCCATGTCAAACAATGCAACCATAGCAAGCAACACACGAATAGAGCTATGTTTTACAACAGGTGAAAATACTTCATTGAAGTCAATACCTTTCTTCTGACAATAGCCCTTTGCAACAACACGTGCCTTGAACCTAGCTGCTTCAAACCTCAGGTATACCTTCCTTTTTCTTGAAGACCCATTTGTTTCCAACAATCTTCTGGCCCTTAGGCGGCTTCACCAATTCCCAAGTATGATTCTTATGAAGTGATTCAATCTCTTCATTCATATCAACCAACCACTGAACAGACTCATCACAAGTGACAGCTTCATGATAACTAGAAGGTTCATACACCTCAATAGACTCTTCCACAGACAATGCAAAAGAAACTAAGTCTGCATTTGCGTACCTCTGAGGGCGTCGAATCTCTCTTATTCCTTTACCCTTAGCGATACTGTATGGTTGCTCATGTTGCTCTTCTGCTACATCATGAGCAGAATCATCTATCTCATCCACAGATGGCTGATCTGAAGTGCCTTCTTGCCCTCGACTAGGAACTCCACTCTTAAGCTCCACCTGCTCACTAACACCATGGTCTTTATCTACAACAATAGACTCTTTTTTCTTTTGCAACATAGAAAACTCATCAAACTTAACATCTCTACTAATCACAAATTTAGGTGACTTGGGCTCAACACAACATAATCTATAACCCTTCACCCTAGAAGGATACCCCAAAAATATGCATTTTAATGCCCTGGGCTCAAGTTTACCATCATTAACATGAGCATAAGCAGGACAACCAAAAACTTTTAAATCAGAATAATTAGCAGGAGTACCAAAGAATACCTCAAACAAAGTCTTTAACTCAATTGCAGTTGATGGAGACCGATTCACCAAATAGCAGGCATGGTTACAAGCTTCAGCCCAAAAGGTTTACCCAAGTCAGCTTGAAAGAGCATACAACGAGCTCTTTCTAAGAGAGTCCTATTTATACGTTATGTTACTCCATTTTGTTGTGGTGTATGACGCACAGTGCGGTGTCTCACTATGCCATTTCTTTCATAGAACTCATTAAACTAACTGTCACAAAATTCCAAACCATTATCCGTTCTTAAATGCTTGATTTTCTTGCTTGTTTGATTTTCTATACAAGCCTTGAATTTCACAAATTTTGAGAACACATCATTCTTATTCTTCAGAAAATACACCCAAACATGACGAGATAAGTCATCAATAAAAGTCAACATATACAGGGCACCACCCTTAGACACAACACGAGAAGGACCTCAAAGATCTGAATGAATATAGTCAACAGTACCTTTCGTTTTATGGATGGTTGTACTGAACTTGACCTTGCAATGCTTTCCATAAACATAATGCTCACATAAATCAAGCTTCCCAGTTTTCTGACCATAAAGCAAATCCCGTTTACTCAAAATAGACATCCCTGCTTCACTCATATGCCCAAGTCGTATATGCCATAATCGAGTCATGTCTGAATCTTGATTTGACGAGGACAAAACTGATACACTGCCAATAACAGTGTTACCCTGAAGCATATAGAGGTCACGTGACAATTGCCCTTTAATAACAACGAGGGCACCATTACTAACTTTTAAAACTCCACCTTCAGCTACATACTTGTAGCCTTGTGAATCAAGAGTACCCAAAGATATCAAGTTCTTTTTCAAATCTGGAACATGGTGAACATCTTTCAAAGTCCTAATAATACCATCATGCATCTTAATTCGGACAGTACCAATACCAACAACCTTGTAGGACATATTGTTACCCATCAAGACAACACCCCCATCAATAGACAGATAGGAAGAAAACCAATCTCTACTGGGACACATATGGTAAGTGCAACCCGAATCAAGAATCCAAACATCTTTAGGAGAACCAATAGATACTGATAGAACATTTTCACCATCAGAACCAAAACTATCAGTAACACCAGCAAAAACATTAGTACCAGAAGACGTTGTGGTAGATTTTTCTTTACCTTTGAGTTTTGGACAATTTACTTTCCAATGCCCTTCTTGACGGAAATAATTGCATTTATCTTTTCTTTTTCTAGATTTGGATTTATACTTGCCTCTATTATTGCTTGTGCCTTTTTCTTGATCTCTACCCCTGACAAATAAACCATTGCTATTATCATTGTTGCTTGTAGACACATTTTTCTTCAACTCTTTGGAATTCAAAGTTGCTTTGACATCTTCTAAAGAAATAATGTCTCGCCCATATAATATGGCATCAACAAAATGTTCAAATGAATGAGGTAAAGAATATAATAGAACTAAGGCCTGATCCTCATCATCAATCTTAACACCACCATTTTTCAAATCACGAATAATTTTAGTAAATTCATCAAGATGATCGTGCAAAGGTGTACCTTCTGACATTCTGAATGTATACAAACCCTGCTTCAAATATAACCGACTGGTCAAAGACTTGGTTATATACAAATTCTCCAATTTAAGCCATAACTTAGCAGGAGATTCCTCATCATCAACCTCGCGTAATACTTCATCAGACAAAGATAACTGAATTGAACTGAGAGCATTTTTCATCAATGCATCTTTTTCTTCATCAATCAATTTTTCTAGCAATTTATCCTTGCCTTCAAGTGTCTTAACGAGCCTTTCTTTAACTAATACGGCCTGCATCTTCATACACCAAAGACTGAAATCATTTCTACCATTAAATTTCTCAATTTCATATTTTACTGCCATGATAGAAAACCTAATATTAAATAAACATAAGCACAACCCACAAAATATGAAACCAAGTAGATAACGAGAAGCTCAAAATAAATCCAAAAGAGCAAACTTGATCAGTTCCGATAAATAGCAGAATAACCCAATACTCTGATACCAATTTATTATAAATTAACACTTGCGGAAGCAAAGATCGGGTCTAATTTAGGTTGCACAAATTAATAATAATGGGTAACAGCAAAATAATAAGCAATAAGAAAATAAATTACACACAATGATTTAAGTGGTTCAACTTTTAAATGTGAAAAATCTACTCCATTGATGACGGCACACCGAGGAAAATCCACTAATAATCAAATGGAGATACAAACACCAATTTTCAGAGAACTTCACAAATTATACCAAGATCCAAAATCAACCCACAAAATATCCCCTCTAATTTACCGATAATATATATAACAAGATAAATTAACAAACTTGTTATTAAATCAAATATTACCTTAGGAGAAAAACTACACCTAGTAAACAATAATGGACAGCTTGTCTTTTGGGGGTTGATTAACAGCTTCTTCACGCAGCTTTTGAATTTTCTTCTTTTCATTTCTTCTTGATTTTCTTCTTTTCTCGGGTCACTGATTTTCTTCTTTTTCGCTTTTACTCACGCAGCAAGTGAAACTAATATATATATATATTAGAAGAAAATGTAAGGGTTTCTAACGAGATCATGGGCTGATGAGGTTTTGGGCCAAACAAATAACAATGTAATATTTATAAATATTATAAAACTTATATTTTTTAACATTTTAAGATTACATATCTCATATTGACACTTGTGTCCAAAATCAGTACTCTACGTTCTGTGAAAATAACATTGTTATATAATGGAGAGAGTGTTGGGAAATAACGCAAATTCCCGATAAGCCAGATTTATGAGAAAGCAAGAATAGGAAAATAACACAAAATTTGATAACGGAGTTCGGCCAATCTTGCTTACGTCTCCTACCCTGCTGATCTTTTCTTGAAAGGGAGAAATTCCACAAGGTGTTTACAACACTCACAACTCACAACCCAATTACAACCAAGAAAATTACTCTCAATTTTCTCTCACAAAAGCTTTTCTCTCTAAGTTTTTCTCTCAATTGGAATGAATACTTTGGATGGTTAATTCATTACAATTACACATCTATTTATAGGAAAATTCACTCCTTGAATTACTCCTTAAATTAATGGTTCCTTGAATTGCTCCTAAAATTAAGCTCCATGTTTTACTCCTTGTTTTGCTCCATGTTTTGCTCCTTGTTTTGTTCCATGTTTTGCTCCTTAATTTGCTCCTTAAATTAAGGAGCTTTATAACAATAATATCTAACAATCTCCCACTTGAAGACTGATTTCAATCTGTCTTCACACCTCGATCAATGCGCAGCCTTTTCTAGTCTTTGTTACTCTGAGACCATTAACCGAAGTTGAAAGCCTGACAACTTCGCTTGTCAATAATCACCACCTTTGTTAACATATCCTGTTTGGATTTTTGCTTCCTTGAATCTTCTCCAGATAACACATCATCTTCTAATAGAGACTGATGAAGTGATAACGAAGTCCAATATGTTTGGTTAGAATGAAATGTCAATTCTTTCAAGGCTGTTAAGTGACCACTCATCACTACGCAGAACATTCTTCTCTTGTTCAATCCCAACTCGCTTAACAAACTCAAGCCATATCATCTCTTTACTAGCTTCAAGCATTGCTACATACCAGAAGTGGATAGAGTGACAATTTTCAGATTGTGACATCCAACTAACAACCGTAGTTCCAACAAGAATATATAACCAAGGTGGTGCTTCTCTGATCAACTTCACCTCCAAAGTCTTGCATCTACGTATCCTTGTACTTTTAACTCTCCTTTACTAAAGTACAAACACTTTTCAATGGTGCCACGCAGATACCTCAAAATCCACTTATCGCTTCCCAATGAAGTTTTCCCTGGATTTGACATAACCGCTAACAACTCCCACCTGCGATGTCGGGTCTTGTACGGACAAGACTACCGTGCACATCAAACTTCCAATGGCCGAGGCATAAGGAACCTTAGCCATGAATTCTCTCTCGCGTCCTGAGGGACTAGATCCTTGGATAGGCGAAAATGACTAGCCAAGGGGCGGCTTAACCGGCATCGCACGTTTTGTTGAATCTATGCAAAACACGATTGATGTACTTTGCTCGAGATAATCAGTATGATCCTTTTCTTCTTATTTCTTGTGATTTGCATTCCAAGAATCTTTTTTCTTTGACCCAAGTCTTTCATGTCAAACTCCTTTGACACCGATGCTTCAATCTTCGATATCATCCATATACGAACTGCTACTAACATATCATCAACATAAAGTAGTAAAATGATATAACTGACCTATATCTTCAAGTAGCAACAATGGTCGGTAAGATTGCACTTCGAAACCTTCCTCAGGTAATGGTTATCAAACTTTCGTACTCATTGTCTCGGGGCTTGTTTCTGTGCCATACAAACTCTTCTTAAGTCCGCATACCATGTTTTTCTTCCTCTTTCGAGAAACATACTTCCTGGTACATGTATATCTCTTCATCTAAATCTCCACAAGGAATGCGGTCTTCCATCCAACTGTTCAAGATGAAGATCTTCACGTAGCTACAATACTCAATACCGATCTCGATAGTATTGAGCTTCACAACAGGAGCGAAAATGTCACGGTGTAGTCAACTCCTTCCTCTCGTTGAAACCCTTTAACAACTAGGCGTGCTTTGTATCTCTTGGAACCATCATGCTGTACTTTCACCCTAAGACACCCATTTATCAGGAAGTGTCTTCTTTCCCATGTAACTCGAGCTAGTTCCCATGTCCGGTCGGAGATGAGAGATTTCATTTCTTCTTTCATAAAGAAGCTCCCACTTATTGGAATCTCGAGTCCGACAAGCTTCATCATAGCATTCAAAGGCTCCCCTCCATCGATTAGCAACATATAGTTCGTATCTCCGCTGGTGGCATGAGGTCGAGAAGACCTCTCAATACGGAGCCGAGGTAAGCAGGTCATGTGATGTGTCGAATGCGTGTGTACTACTCGTCCAACAAGTTCCTCCGGGTCGAGGACTTGTTACAATTGGTTCCGTTGCGAAACTATCCGGGGACATCATCTCGCGTACGCAAATACCGACTCATCTCCGCTTCCGATTCATCGTGTCTATTTTATGCATGTCCTTATACATCACCCTTTCGTTGAAAATCACATCTCTGCACGGATAACTTTCTTTGTTTAAATGCCATCCCAAATACGGTAGCCAAACTCATCCTCACCATACCGATGAATGTGCATTTCTTGGATTTGGGATCAAGCTTATTCCTACCTTGATCGCGATATGCACAAATGCTACACCGAAAAAACTTTTAGATGTGATAGTTTCACCTCTTTTTCGCTCCATACCCTCCTCCGGGTATTCTATGCCTCCAATGGAACGGATGGGCCTCGGTTGATCAAGTAATTTGCCGTGTTGACCGCTTCGCCCGAACCGTTTCTAGACTCGACCGTATACGAATGCTTCGGCTCTTTCTCGTCAACGTTAGGCTCATACGCCCGCTACACCATGTGTCGTTGAGGCGTGCCACAGTTCTTTCCATTCTCGATCCCACGCCATAGCAAAAATTTTTGAATCTGGTGTCTTCATATTCACCACCATTATCTGGATCCGAGCTCTTTGATCTTGAAACCCGGTCTCATTTTTCCACCATAGCTTTCCATCTTCTCGAAAGCCTCAAATACTTGCACTTATGCTTTAGAAAGTAAACCCATACCTTCCGAGAATGATCATCGATGAAAGTCAACGAAGCATTGTTTCCCACCAATGGATTTGAGACGGTTGTTGGTCCCCAAACATCCGAGTGAATAAGCTCAGCTTTTCCTTCCTTCTTTGGTTCTACCACTCTTGTCCGAAAAGCCGACTCTCTTTTGCTTTCCAAGTATACACTTCGCACACGTCCATCTCTACAGACCGTAGACTGGGAGTTTTCCTTTTGAGGCATAATCTTCATCCCCTTCTCACTCATGTGCCTAATTCTCTGCCCGCAGGTTTGGTGTTTCATTGCCTGCTACAATCATGGATTGAACAACGTGCTTCGTCATGTAAAGAAGGTGCCACTTTTCTTGCCTCGAGTAACTCATTGCAGACCCTTTGAAATCTTCCAATCATCACCTATGGAAGATCGTAGTGTAGCCTTCACTAGCCAATCGCCCCACCGAGATTAAGTTCCTTTAGAGTCGGGAATATACCGACATCCTTCAGCCCCAAACAGACTGCGTTTAACTTAATCTTCACTACACCTTTGCCACATAATAGCACATGGTTGATCATCACCAAGATATACCTTTCCAAGGTTTCCTAGACATATTTCTCGAAGAATTCTTTCTGTGAAGTAGCATGGAACGATGCTCCCGTAGTCTAGCACCCAAGATTCTTCCTTGCTCTCCAAAGAAGATATCAATGCATCATTTCCTCCCGAGGTGGAAGTAACATTTGCCTCTGCAACCTTCACTTGTTTGTCCTTCGGTGCATTCTTGCACCGATTTTTGTAGTGCCCGGCTTCTTCCATAATTCCAACACTCAATAGTCTTCGAGCCATGGGAATTATTAGGATTCCCAGATTTAGACCTCCGTCCTTTGATCTACCTCGTAGGTCGGTTTTACCACGTCCATTTCCTTTGGTTGAATTTCTTCCTCTGGACTCGTATGCAAACCGAAGAGGTTGACGATTCAATTGCCTCTACGTCTGATCTCTTCACCGAGAACCAAATCACGAACATCACAATTTCAACTTATTTCCCGAGATGACTCTTTACGCCCGTGACAAGAGAGGCATTCCTTCAGAGAAGAAAAAGTATCAATGCCGTACTCTTCATCGAATTCAATTTCCACCGAACTCAACCGGGTTGTAACTATGTTGAGTTCATCGAGATGTTGAGCTACCGTGACGCGCCTTCCGTCATCCGCAATTGGAACAAGCGCTCATCGTTGCACTTTGTTTGAGGCCGATGGCTTCTCATACATATTGGAGTAGAAGCCGCCATAAGCACCGCCGTGGTCTTTTTCCTATGTTGAAAGCAACATTACGGATAACGTCAATCGAATAACTCCGGTGGCTTGTCTATCTAAGATTCCAATCTTCTTCCTTCATAGCCTCCGCTTCTTCCCCGAGAGGTTGATATAGATTTCTTTGATACGTATAATCCTCTGTCCGCATTTTCCAAAACCCGAAATCAGGCCATCAAATTTCTCGAGTTTCACCCTTCCTTCATCCTGCGGCTATTGCTCCCACTAAAATCTCGACCTTCCTTCTGGATCGTTTCCCGACTATTTCTTGCGTAAAATTGACGAAATCACTACCAATACTCGATACATTGCTTGTTGTGAAATAACGCAAATTCCCGATAAGCCGATGATGAGAAAGCAAGAATAAGAAACTAACACAAAATTTGATAATCGGAGTTCTACTAATCTTGCTTACTGCCTCCTGACCTCGTCATAGATCTTTTACCGAAAGTGAGAAATTACAGTGAGGTGTTTACAACACTCACAGCTCACAACCCAATTACAACCAAGAAAATTGCTCTTAATTTTCCCCACTAAAGCTTTTTTCCTCTAAGCTTTTCTCTCAATTGGAATGAACGCTTTGGATGGTTAATTCATTACAATTACACATCTATTTATAGGAAAATTCACTCCTTGAATTACTCCTTAAATTAATGGTTCCTTGAATTGCTCCTAAAATTAAGCTCCTTGTTTTGCTCCATGTTTTACTCCTTGTTTTGTTCCATGTTTTGCTCCTTAATTTGCTCCTTAAATTAAGGAGCTTTATAACAATAATATCTAACAGAGAGTACTGTCTATTTTATTAAACAAAAGTTCATTCAAATTAGTTTACAATTTGCAAACATAGAAATTCAGATTCAGTACTAAATCCCTCCCAGGAATAAAGTAACTAATCCAATAATAATAACTTACAAAAAAGACAAGCTTGAAACAGAAACAATCAATCCTATTCCTGACCTTGTGCATAAAATTTTAAGATAACTAATCTCTGTTCTTCCAGTAATCAGAATCAGGATTAATAATAGGGTATAGATCAGGAACAGAGGAAGAAGAAGCAACAGATGGTCCACCAATTGAAATACTGTGTGTTTGGGTATCAGTAATGGTTCCTTCTTCAATGGATTGATAATGGTCTCTCATTATCTTCATATCAGCAATTGAGACAAGTGAGTCTGAGAGGACAAACTCATCCAAAACTCTCCTTCCTTCTAGCATACTCACTACTGAAGACATAATTGGCCTATTTGCTGGAGATATGTTAGTGCAAAGGAGAGCCACATTTATTGTTATCAACATCTCTTCTTTGTTGAAATCTGACCCTAATTTTGAATCCACCAATGCCATCAGATTTTCCTTTTCCTTCAGAAAGAGTGCCTAGAAAATCAAGAAAGTAATTCTTTTATGAATCTAAAATAACTTATATTACCAATGAAGCTACAGCCTTGTTTTGCAAGACTATATGAAGTTTGATTTCACGTGCATATATTGATTTACACACTATCTCATGCAACGCTGCTTGGTTGAAATGGAAGTATGAGAAAATAAAGTAAAAAGAAAAAAAAATATGTTCAAGTTACCCAATCAAGAAGATTGAAGTGATCAGCCTTTGGCCGGCTAGAGTTGCTTCTTCCACTAACAATTTCCAAGAGAACAATTCCAAAACTGTAAACATCTGCTTTATCAGTTAAATAACCCCGCGTTGCATATTCAGGTGCCATATATCCGCTGTTAGAATCATGTCATTTCTTAGTTAGCAATGCAGAACATACTACTTTTCCACAGTTTGCTTAAACATAACATTCGAAAAGTATAATTATGCTCTGAAAATATTAGGGGGAATAAAGACCGTGCTAGAAAAATAATATAAATTTGTTAATATTTTAGCAATACAGAAAGTTTTTTAAGTATAGTAAATATATGGAGAGTAATGTAAAACATGGGACATACACAGTTCCAGCAATTCTAGTGCTTATGTGGGTAAACTCCTCTTCATCAAGCTTGGCTAAACCAAAGTCTGATATTTTAGGATTAAGATCTTTATCAAGTAGAACATTAGTAGCCTTGATGTCTCTATGAACAATTTTCAATCTTGATTCTTCATGCAGATAAGCCAAACCTCTTGCTATACCAACACAGATTTTGTGCCTTGTTGGCCAATCTAATTTCAACTGGCTATCCTTTTGGCCTTTCATTTGTCAATTCAATAGAAAATTATTAGAAAAACATTGAAAATTTCTCAAATGGAAAACTACTGCTCAGTAGAAAAGGCTAAAAGACTAACCAAATAAAGCACGAGCCACGCTATTATTTTCCAAGTACTCGTATATAAGCAACAATTGATCTCCTTCAATACAACATCCATAGAGTTTAACTAGATGTGGATGTTGCAGAGCAGAAATCATGCCTATCTCATTGAGAAATTCCCGATTTCCTTGCTTTGATTTGGAAGAGAGCTGCTTAACTGCAATTATGGTTCCATCAGAAAGGCAGCCCTGCATTTGAAAACAGAGTTCACTAAAATATTTGGTATCAACAACAAAGGGCTGCATCATAATTGGTTCAGACACAAAACTTGGTAAAACAGAGCATAGCATGTGAATAATATTTTGGTGTGGCACATGAGATAACTTGTGTAAGAACCAATAGGAAGGCTTTGTAGTGTAAGGTGCATCACATTGTGTAATTAGAGGTAGTTACAAACCTCTATAAATAGTGTGACTGACTCTAGCTTAGAGGACTAGAAATCTGTTACAAAGCCTAAGAGATTTTGTGAGGTGAGAATATAGGGAGACCATCTTGTAGCAAGACTGCAAGAGTGAGAGTTCATATGTGTGTGATCAAAGGAGTTGCCAGAACTGGATTCAATCAGTTTGTATAGCTACTAGTCTTTACATTGTAATCAAGGCAATAATCTTGGAGCATTAATACAAGGAATTGTTTCGGGTTTATGCCTGTGGATTGTTTTAGTGTTCATCGATTCTTGGTAGAGTGAAGATCATCGAGCATTGCATGATTTTTCACTGCATACATTAGTTGCAGTGGTAGAGTTTTCTTAACAGATTTGGTAGATTAACAGAGCTAGTGCAATAAAGAAGGTGATTCGATCTATTTCTTGAATTGATTCTTGGACAGAAGAAACAACGCTGCTAATCAAGAATGGGTACTCTAAAACTCGACATTGAGAAGTTTGATGAAAATGGGGATTTTGGCATTTGGAGGAAGAAGATGAGGACTGTCTTGGTGCAACAAAAAGTCTCTATTGCACTTGATGAAACCCCATCATTTCTAGAGTTAGAAACCTAGGTCTAACTCAATCTAATAAGATATCATTGAGTTAAGAGTTGTCCAGACTTATAAGCAGCTTTGTTACCTTGTTCCTAGTCGATGTAGGACTGAAGAAACTTAACAACTCCTTTCCACACGGACAGAGGTGGTTTCATAAAGCTACGGTGAGACTGTTAAGGACAAAGCCTAAATCACTAATCAAATCAAGCCCAGCTCTGATATCAAGTTAGAAACCTAGACCTAACTCAACCTAATAAGATCTTTTTGAGTTAAGGGTTACCCAGGTTATAAATAATTTTGCTGCCTTGTTCCTAGCCGATGTGGGACTGAAGGAAACTTAACATCCAGAAACCACAATAGCACAAAGGAAACAAGAAGCCTTGGATACAACATTCACAAACATCATCTTGAACCTCTCAGATACAGTTTTGTGTCAAGTCAATAATGAAACTATTGCTCATGGATTGTGGAATAAGTTGGAGAGCTTTTATCTTAAGGAGTCTCTGTTCAACAAAATCTATTTGAAGAAGAAGTTGTTTGGCTACAAGATGGATACCACAAAAACATTGGAAGCAAATTTAAATGATTTCAAGAAAATCACTATTGAGTTGTCAAATATAGGTGAGGTTGTTAGTGATGAAAATCGGGCTGTGATTTTGCTAAACTCACTTCCTGAGACTTTTGATGCCATAAGAGCAAATACGGAGTATGGAAGAGAAGATCTAACCCTTGGGGTTGTAGTATTTGCATTAAGATCAAAAGAATTGGACATAAAATCCTTAAACAAAACTATGTTCAATAGCAATAGCAGTGATGCCCTCTCTTTGCATGGTAAAACTTAGAAAAGAGAATCAAAATCCTATAAGCAACGAGGAAGATCAAAGTCAAGATCCAAGAAGCCTTTAAGGTGCTTTATTTGCCATAAATAATTTTACTTTAAACGTGATTACCCTGAAAGGAGGAAGAGGTATCGAGTTTAAGAGAGGGAAGGCTTTTCAACAGAAGAATCAATGGCTCAGGAAGGGTATGAAAATGTTGAAGCCCTTATTGTGATGGACAATGAATGTCATAAAAAATAGATCTTGGATTCAAGCTATTTCTATTACATGATCTCTTGTAAAAACTAGTTTACTTTGTATAGATCAGTGAATGATAGTGTGATTTACATAAGGAATGACCAAATGTGCAAGTTGATTGGTACTGGAACTATAAAATTGAAACTTGGGGATGGAACTGTGAAAACTCTGGAGGATGTGAGACATGTCCTAGAACTTAAAAGAAACTTGATTTCTTTAAGTGTATTAGCGAAGGAAGGGTACGTTTTTAAAGGGCATGGTGAAGAGTTGAAGGTGACTAGATGATCCATGGTGTGCCTTAAAGCTGAATTGAAGAATGGCATCTACTTGCTAAAAGGTGAAATTAGTATGCTTGTAGTTACAGATGTTGATTGTGAGTCCAAATTGAGAGTATGGCATAGGAGGCTTGCACATGTAAGTGAAAGGAGCTACAAGAACCACATAAGCAAGGCTTACTTGGTGATGTTAAACTGAGCAAACTATCCTTTTGTGAAAAATGTGTGTTGGGGAAATCTAAAAGAATCAAATTTCAAAGATCAGAAAAAGGAGCTTGAGAAAAATTTGCTTACAACATTCAAATTTGTGGGGGGGCCAACTCAAAACCAAACTATGGATGGAGCAAGGTATTTTATAACCTTTATAGATGATTTCTCTGAAAGGAAATGAGTTTATGTTGAAAGTTTATTTAGTTATGGATCTAATTAACTAGAAGAAGGTGAATAGATAATTAGCCGAAATATGACAAACTAAAAATTTCGTAGACAGCCAGACATGCAATCATGTATAAATTAAATAATATTGAAAAATAAAATAACACACGAGATTTTTAAGTGAAAATAACATTGGCCATAACAATGACCTAAGAAGAAAACCAAATTACCACCTATCTATTCACTATGAAAATAATGTTCGACTACAAAGCTAGAACTCAAACTACCTACCAAGTTAATGCCCCCAAGTAACCTATTTATAAGCCTCTACTTTCTTTCACAATATCCACAAATAAAGTGTTTGGATCCATACCAACATTCCAATAAACTCGAGTAACACGTGTTATCGAACTCATTCAACTGACACCTAAAAAGTTAACATAAGTTCAATGTGTGTCCTAAAGTAGATTCAATAATAAAAAACCCTAACTAGATGATTTAATAAAATATCAGATAAATCAAAATCTATTAACAACCCTAGAACAAACAGATTAAGCATAAGTTCTATAAAGATAATTTTTTAAAAGAAAAATAATCAAACAAAATAATTATGATATTACGCATACAACTATTTGATCTAGTAATACAAAAATGAAATAAAGAAGAAATTATATGAACATTTTATCAAAATATCATAAACTAATTAAGTTTATTAATTAATCAAACACAACTACCAATGTTTAATAGAATAATTAAATAAAGTAGCCTAAAGAAATATGATCTTGTTTTTGTAAAACAATTTGAGAAAAAGAGCTTAAGATGAATAGAATAATACTTTTGTGTGGTTAAAAAATTTGTATGCTTAGATAGAATATTTTGAAGCACTAGGTCAAAGTAATATTACTATTATGTCCATAAAATCAATTAAAAAGTTTTAAAAGATGAGGACAATATAATAATAAATCAATTTGATTTGAATAAGGAATAGGTTTAAAGTTAAAACCCTGATTACTCGATTGATCTAAGCTGTGCTCGATCAATCGAACACGAAAGCCAATTGATCGAAACCCTTTTTGATCTATCCAATACAATGATCTAGTCAATTCTTGATCAATCTAGTGTAATAAATAATTAATTCTAAAACAGGTAGATCAATCTAGTCATTTTTCGATCGATTTAGTACTCAATCGATCGACCATTAATAACTCAATCAGTTTACTCGATCGTTTGAATAGCCTAAATTCAAAATGTTTCTACGTGACTAATATGAAATTTACCGTGCATAAGAGTAGATATATACCTGAGATGTGTTCTTTAGAGCTCAAAAGTTTCTTTGGTTTGAAAATATTCTTGAAAGACACACCTAAAAACTAAAATTGCATTTGGATATTTTGTTCACGAATATCACCAACACTTATAAACCTTACATATGTCTTAAAAACCAAGATAAGACCCTTGAAAGATTCAAAGCATGGAAGAACCAAATTAAAATTTAGTAAAGTAAGAGAGCGAAGTATCTAAGATCTGATAATGGGCTTGAGTATTGTAATGAATTGTTCAACAATTACTGCAAGTATTGTGACATTACAAGGCATAGAATAATGGCTTATACACCACAATAGAATGAGTAGGTTAAGAGGATGAACATAACATTGTTGAAAAGGGTGAGGTATTTGTTGATTATTGCATCATTTTTTAAGAAGTTCTAGGGTGAAGCTTTGTAAACAGCCTGCTATTGTATAAATAAGTGCCCTTCTATAGCCTTGAATTTTAAGATACTAGAGAAAGTGTGGTTTGGGAAACCAACCAGATGACATTTATGCATAAGAAGATAGGCAAGTTAGAACCAAAAGCTGTGCATTTTCATTGGTTATCTAGAATGTGTGAGGGGTTTAAGCTTTGGGATCCATAACTCACAAAATGTATAATTAGTAGGGATATGGTATTCAGGGAAGAGGAGATGTATTATAATTCTGGTGAGCTATTGAGAGAATCAAGCATAGCAAGCATAAGTGGCACTAAGAAAGACCTTGGTTCTAAGGTGTAATATCAACTAATGAATAGACAGGTCAAGGTAGTGTATCAAGTGAATGATATACTTATCCAAGAGCAAAATCATTTGAGGAATTATTAACTAATTAAGGAAAGACAGAGAAGAGAAAATAGAAGACCAACTATATATGAAGAACAAGGTGATGCCTCTACAAAGGAAGGTATAAATCTTATAGCCTTTTCTTTCAATATAGCTGGGAGGTAGATGACTCTAAACCTCGTACTTATGAGAAAGTAATAAACTTCAAAGAATTCATGAAATAGGAAGAATCCATGGAGGATGAAATGGAATCACTGGCTAAGAATGAAACCTGGGTTTTATTTAACAAACCTGAGGGAGCTAAAATATTGGCTTACAAGTGGCTTTATAAGAAGAAAGAAGGTACCTGGTGTTGAGTTACCTAGGTATAAATCTAGGTTGGTGGCTAAGGGATTTACACAGAGAAAAGGGGTTGATTTCAATGAAATTTTCTCCCCTGTGATTAAAGACACCTCTATCAAGATCTTGTTGTCATGGGTAAATTACAGTGACATGGAACTTGAGCAACTGGATGTGAAAACAACCTTCTTGCATAGAACATTGGAAGAAAAACATTATATGAATTAACCAATGGACTTATTTGTACTAAGAAAAGAGCACATGGTTTGTTTGCTGAAAAAATCCCTATATGGGTTCAGACAGACACGAAGGTGCTGGAATAGAAGATTTGATGACTATGTCATAAGTGTTGGCTTTGTAAGAAGCAATTATAACCTCTGTGTGTGTAAATGAGAAACACCGGTATGAAAAATGCAGTGCATCTCTTGTTATACATGGATAACATGTTTGTTGCCAACAACAACAAAGAAGAAGTGGTGGAAATTAAAAGGCTCCTAAGGGCTGAATTTGATATGAAAGAGCTTGGTCCAGCTAGAAGAATTCTAGGTATGGAAATTCACAAAAATAGAAGCTCTAGAAAACTAATGGTGACACAAGCCTAGTATACAGAAAAACTTCTCAAGATGTTCAGCATAGAAGATGCTAAACTAGTGTCAACACCCTTGGAAACTCACTTCAAGCTATCAGTCTCTTATGCACCTATGACAAGAAATGAGAAGTAAATAGAGAAGGTTCCATACTCGAGTGCAGTGGGTTATTTGATGTACTTGATGATCTACACTAGGCTAGATTTGGATCATAGTGCTAATCTAGAAAGTAAGTATATAAGCAAGCCTAGTAAAAGGCAATGTGAAGCTGTTAAATGGGTTATAAGATACCTGGTAGGGTCTGTGGAAACTCGCATCACGTATGATGGTTAGGTTGAGCCTCGAATAGTGAGATTTGTTGAGTCAGACTATACAGGTGACTTAGACAAAAAAAGATCTCTCACATGCATTATTTTTCAATTTGAAAAAGGTTTGGTTAGTTGGAAAGCAAACCTACAAAAGGTAGTAGCTTTTCTCTCTACTTAGATTGAGTATGCTGCTGCAATAGAAGCAGTTAAAGAGGGGTTGTGACTACAAGGGTTAACTGAGGAACTAGGTTATGTTTGAGGTACTGTGGTGGTACACTGTGATAACTAGAAGGCTATGCAATTGTCCAAAATTCCTCAACGACATGAGAGGACAAAGCATATAGATGATAAACTCTATTTTATCAAGGATTTGACAGATAAAAATCTCATTAAATTAAGGAAGATCCACATTGATAATGACCCAATTGATATGATGACTAAAGTAGTTTCACTTCACAAGTTTTTTCTCTACAAAAACTTGGTGAATGTGGTTGAAGACATTGGTTCATAGACAGTGGTCAAGGGAGGTGGTTGCCAAGCACCCAAGAGACAAAACTACAATCAAAATAAAGGGTCTCAGTGCCAAGGTGGAGAGTTTGTGGTATAGCACATGAGATAACTTGTGTAAGAACCAATAGGAAGGCTTTGTAGTGTAAGGTGTTTCACATTGTATAATTAAAGGTAGTTACAATCCTCTCTAAATAGTGTGACTAGACTCTTGCTTAGAAGACTAGAAATTTGTTACAATTAGTTACAAAGCCTAAGAGATCTTGTGAGGTGAGAATATAGGGCAATCATCTTCAAGCAAGAGTGAGAGTTCATATGTGTGTGATCAAAGGAGATGCTAGAACTGAATTCAATCAATTTGTATAGCTACTAGTCTTTTACATTGTAATCAAGGCATTAAAATTGGAGCATTAATACAAGGAATTATTTTCTGGTTTATGCATGTGAGTTGTTCTAGTGTTCATTGAGTCTTGGTGGAGTGAAGATCATTGAACCTTGCATGATCTTTCACTGCATACATTAGTTGCAATAGTAGAGTTTTCTTAACAAATACCTTATAAACAGGACCAAAACCCCCTTCTCCAATTTTATTGTTGATGTCAAAGTTGTTTGTTGCAGCTTTAATTTGCCTCAAGGTAAACTTACCAGTTTTCAGGTCCAAACCCTTTAACTCTGCATAAGAGGCAATTTATAAATGAAAGTTGTTTTAGCATAAAGAGAAAATAAAATCAGTATAGATAATTATTTACCTTGTTCCAAAGTATTTTTCTTTTTCAGACAGCATTTCCACCAAATAATTACAATAACCAATAATATAACAAGAAGTGAACCAATCACAACTGCAACCACTACAGCTACGGATATGTTGTTACCACTTTCTGCTGATGGGGGTATAAAGTCTGCAAGAAGGAAGAGTGTAAAGTCACTAGTTGTGAATGTGTTAAAATGTAATAGTTCCAGCAGCTAAATGATGCTTGAAGTAACAAGATATCAAACCTTTAGTAAGATTCTACCACGATCAGACAATATAAAGATCCATGTCATTGTGATATTTTTTTTTCCATAAACAGATCAAGAGAAGGGAAAAAAACCCATTAACCTGAATCCTACTGGATTTTAGTGCAGATAATGGTATAAATGCATATAGTATTATCACATAAACTTTTAGATAACTTCGTATGCGAGGTCAAATATTAAAAAAAATAAAAATAAATAAATAAATAGTGTGCATGTTTCTCGAAAGTCCAGTTTAATTGCACAAGAAAAGACAAAAAAACAAGTAAACAAGAAGTTAAAAAGCACATTACAGGAAACTGGAGTAGCACATTTTGATTGGAATCCTATGAACTATGTTTCATATCATATGTACAATTGATGACAATAAGATTCCATAATGCTACTTATCGAAAAGAATGAAACGTAGAAAACATGTTATTTGTTATTTTAAATATATCTTTGTACAAGATTACACAAAAAAAAAAGAAAAATAAATATCCAAATATATGTAAATGAAATCTCCTAATTAAATTACTAATTTATCATAATTATAGATTATGAAAATCATATTCCAATAATTAAAACTGCTAAAAACTTGCCAATATTAGAAATGTCATTAAGGAAATCTTTTTATAAAAATATCTATTTATTTGATGAAATGTCTATCTACTTCAACATGTTTTATTCTGTGATGTTAAATTGAATTGAGAGATATGTTGATGGTTACTTTATTATCACAATAAAGCTTAATTGTGATAATAAAGTAACTACATTTTGTAACTGGAGTAGTGCAATTGCTCTAAACTTAGCCTATGCACTACTCTTGGTAACTACGTTTTGTTTTTTACTCCTCTAAATTACTAAGTTTTTGAAAACAAATGTACAATATCATGTAGTGAATCTTCTATCTTCTACTAAACTAGGCTAATTTGCATAAAGAATCCTATTTCTATGGTTCCATTTTCCTTAAAGAACAATCCTCTACATAGGATCCTTTGAGATACTTGAAAATTTTATAAACTGCTTCAAGTGAGTTTTCTTTGGAGTGTGCATGTGTTGACTTGCTACACTAACTACAGATGTAATATCAAGTCTAGTGTGAGACAGATAGATTAGTTTTCCTACTAGTTTTGGTATCTGTCTTTGTCCACTAATTTTCCCATATCTTTACTCTTATTTCCGACTTCTATTGGGTTGTCACTTGGCTTACATCCAAGCATGCAAGTTTCGATGAAAAGATCACAAATGTATTTTCATTAAGAAACACTAATTCTATATTTTGATCTTGTAACTTTCATGCCTAAGAAATACCTCATTTATCCTAACTCTTTTACTTCAAATTCTATGGACAAGGTTTTCTTCAGTCTCTTGATTTCTTCTATATTGTCACTAGTCATGATTATATCATCAACATACACTATCAAATTTGTTTTTCTTTCATTTCCAATGTGTCTGAAATATATCATATGACCTGATTGTCCTAGTTAGTACTCTTGTTTTCTCCTCACTTTGCAAATCTATCAAACCACGTTCTTGGTGATTGTTTAAGGTAATAAAGTGATTTTTTCAGTTTACACACGATATTGTCTCTTGTACAAAACCCTGGAGGCATGATCATGAAAATTTATTTTTCTAATTCTCTATTAGGAATGCATTTTTTATGTCTAGTTGATGAAGCGACCAATATAAATTTGCTGCTAGAGATAGAATAATCCTGACTATATTTAGTTTAACTATAGGTGCAAATATTTCAGTATAGTCATCTTGTAAGTTTGTGTAAACCTTTTTGCAACAAGTCGGGCTCTATACATTTCTATTGTTCCATCAGCCTTGTATCCTATTGTAAAGATCCACTCACAGCCAACTGGAGTCTTTCCTTTTGGAAGTTCTGTGACATCACTAAATTTCATTCTTTTCAAGTGCCTTGATTTTTTCCATAATAACCTCTCTCCATTCAGAGATTTCCAAAGCTTTATGAATGTTTTTTGGTATTTTTGTTCTGTCAAGTTTAATGGTAAAAGCACAAAATCTAGAGGATAAGTTTTTATTTGAAACAAATCTGGAATAAGTTTTTATTTGAAACAAATATGGAAATAGGATAAAGTGTACATGATCATGTTTGTTTTTGAAGAGCAATAGGTAACTCAAGAGACTAAGGAGATTCAAAGTTACCTAGAATCACTGTAGGCTCATAATTTTTTGGCTATCAATGGTTCTACCTCTCTTGGTGTTTCAAGTGTGAAGTTCTCCTTGCCTTTTAATTTTGACATCCATGAATAAGTAATTATTTATTTGTTATTTTGTTTATCTGTTTCTCCCCCAAAGTTCAAGTTATACTCTTTCCGTGGTAAAGGTGTGTTTGGCTCAGATTCTATGTTTGTTTTATTATTATGATAATTAGTAATAGATGAAGAGGTGTCATCAAAAGGAGTGAGATAAGTGAGGTCAAAATCAATGGTGTCAAAAGTTTTATCCTCTTTTGTACGATTCTCTCTATGGAGAGGACTTTGAATAGAAGGGAATGTTTTCAAAGAATGTAACACCGAGACTAACAAACGTCCTATTGGTGGTGGGATCATAACACTTGAATCTCTTTTGAGTAGGAGAGTACCTAAGAAAAACACATTTGATGGCGTTTGGATCAAGTTTAGATATAATTTGGAATCATCTTGTACAAATGTAGTAAAACCATACACTCTCAGAATCAGATTTAACTAAAAATGAGGTGTCGGAAATAAGGTTTTTAAGTTTTGAAGTAGATCTTAAACAAAAAAAAAAGAATTCGACTAGGTATATGATTAATAAGATATATAGAGGCTAGAATAGCATCTCTCCGTAATTGTTTTGGCATATTCAAGGTAAACAATAAAGCTAAGCAACTTCAATGATGTGCCTATTCTTTTATTCAATTATCCCATTTTGTTGAGAAGTATCAACACATAAACTTTGGTAGATTATCTCATATTTTTGAAAGTAATCTTGTACGGTATGATTAAAATATTTTGGACCGTTATCATTGCAAAGAATTTGTATTGGTGTTTGAAATGAATTTGAACTTTTGTGTGAAAACTAATGAAAATATTTTGAACCTTAATTTTTTCTATTAATAGGTAGACCCTATATACATGCATATGATCATCAATAAAAGAGATAAACTATTTGTTGTGAGTACGATTAGGGGTTTGGGATGATCCCTATACATAACTATGGATTAGGATGAAGTATTTAGTAGGTTTATATGGTACTTATGGAAACGAAATATAATGATGTTTTGCAAACTCACAAATCTCACATTAAAAATAATTGTTTTAATTATTAAAAGTGGGATATCTCATTCTAAAATGTCATAATAAAATTTTGCTATCCCTAGAAACAGAATCAGAAGCATAAGTAGTAATTCTACAATACTAACTCACTTTAGCTTCATCAAAATAGTGCAATCATTCACACTCTCTAACACTAGAGACCGTCGTTTCCAATGATAGGTCATGAAATACACAATAAGAGGAAAAAAAATTAGCAGGACAATGAGAGGTTGTTGTCAATTGATTAATGGAAATTAAATTGCATAATAGATTTGGGATATGAAGCATATAATTGAATGTTATAGAATTTGAGATACAAATACTCCATTTTCCTGTAACAGTTGAAAGAGATCTATTTGCTTTTCTAATTTTAAAGTTTCTAGTACATGAAGAGTAAATGATAAATAATTGATAGGCATCAGTCATATAATCTGACACTCCATAATCAATAATCCACGGGATTTTTGTTTAGAAAAAGGTCACAAGATCACTTAAGTAGTTACTTTTGTAGGCTAAAGATGCCCTTGTTGATGACTAACTAGAACTTTGAATGTTGAAAAAAAGTTCGTAAAGTTGATCCAATTGCTTTGAATTGAAGGCTTCTTCGAGTTGGTTATCAATTCATGTGTGATAACTTCGAGATTTGCATTGTCATAATTTCTAATCTATGGGATTTTCATGAATTTTTCAACAAGTATCCTTGGTATATTCGAGTTTTGGACAATCTTCACAAAAAATGTGTCTTCGTTGTGAATTTGGTCTTGACCGGGACTGATTTCCTTTAGGCCCATTATTTGTATAAAGCGGAACACTATTTTAACTTGATTATAATGGCCCAACCCATATTCCATTCCCAGGCCCATTAGACCTACTCGACTCGTTTGAATTTGAGATACCTAGCCCACATTCAACACTATCATTTTCTAGCCCAAGAGAGTTATTTCTCAGCCATTTCATTCTCGCATTTAGGGTTGATTTCTCAGCCAGTTCTTCGTGAACCAAAGGTCATCTATCGAGATGGGCTTCGCGATAATAGACGAGCATTATCTATCGTCGATGGGCTTTGTGTCGGTGATCGTCACACAATTTGTGTGTGCAATAAATACGCAAGTAAAAGTATCGCAACAAGTAATATATGATAAAAAAATATCGTTCTTATGTAGATTATTTTATTATAAACTAATTTTTAAGACTAAAAAAGTAAAAATCATTTTTTTGTGTTTTTATATTAAGGAAACAAAATTAAAATAACTAAAAGTAAATAGCAATAATTAATTAAATCAAATTTAATAACTAAGAAAATATCTAGGAATACTTAATCTCTCAATTTTCTAAACATGTGAATAACTGAAATCCTCCCAATATAATTATCAATTAATTACATGATCAATTGAATCTAACTTAATATGTATTCCTCTATCAAGTACACTACACACCATATAGTAATTAATTTAATCACATTCTCATGTCAATTAAATTGCATACTACTCATTAAGTTCATCAATTATAGATCACATATATAAGAATCATATAACTATGCCTAGAAACTATACATGTTATTTAATCAAGATAAACAATTGAATAATTCTCCCAAATTTATTTAATTATCTCTATAGATAAATTGTTGGCCAAACAATTAATAGCATAAAAATCAGATTAAATAATATAATTAAATTATAATTAGGGTAAAATATTAGATCATTACATGGTGAAAATTTGGTTCATAAGATCACTAGATTAATAAATTAACTAGACATAATTTTGTCTATAAAGCTTATATTTTTCATAAAGAAAGAAATAAAAATCGATAAAAAAGAGAGTAGAAGAAGAAATATAATCAATCTCTTAAATTGTAGAACTAATTTTCTCTTGAATCTCTACCAAAATTATATCTCCTTTTGTATTTTTCTGTATTTTTATCTCCTTTTAGCTCCAAAAATTGATCAAAATTATGCTAATGGTGACTTATTAGGGTTTATGGGATGATTAAGGACTTAAATATAGCTCAAATGCAATCTGGACTATCGGACTAGCTTTAAATCAAAGGTTGAGATCAAAACAAGCAAAATTAACAACATCCACCAATCACAGCACGATACGTGGCACACCGAATTTACTGGGCGAATCGGAACGCAACACGTGGTAGGGGAGACCGATTCGAATCAACGCATGCTGAGTCAGCGCCACGTGATGCAGATGGTGTGGCATGCTGGTGGATCGCGGGGAGTAATAGCTTGACAACACGTGTCATGCGTTGCGTTCCTCCTTACTCGCAGTGATTTACGATTCATTGTCCCTACTTACATGGCGTTCGCATAGCTTGCCCAGCCAGCTCTTCTACTTGCGTGGCAGGTCACGTGGCAACTTATGATTGGTCTTGTCCTAAAAATTCATAAAAAAATCAAAAATTATATTTTCACTCATTTCACTAAATAGTTTATATTTTAATATTTTTAGTCCCAAAAATATTATTTATTGAATAAAATAAGTAAATATTAAGTAAAAAAGTACGTTAATGACTCTACTTTCATAGAGTCATCAATCGAACCTCCAAGAAGACCTCACTGATTGAAGGGTGTGGACGACGGCTGAAGACCCTCCCACAAACGCCATCAAGCTCTCAGTTCAACCCTACAAGGAACTCGAATACCCTCTTAGATTTCAATCTTTTCTGGTAACGTATGCTATCCTTTATACACCCACATTTTCTTCATAACTCAGATCAAGTTCTTATCATAATGATGTCATTTTCATGTAGTAATCGGTGACATCTTTCTCTCCTTGTTTCAGTTGCTAGAGTTGAGTTTTTAAGTCAAAGATGTAGGCTGAATCTTCATCGTCAGAGTAAATCTCCCGTACGGCTTGCCATACATCTTTGGCTATGGGTAGAAAAAGGTAGGTTTTACCTATGAAAGATACCATAGAGTGGATGAGTCAGGTTGCGACCATTGAATTTTCAAAATTCTGACATTGGAGAGCATTAATGTGTTAGAGATTATTGTTATAAAGCTCCTTAATTTAAGGAGCAAAACATGGAACAAAACAAGGAGTAAAACATGGAGCTTAATTCAAGGAGCAATTCAAGGAACCATTAATTTAAGGAGTAATTCAAGGAGTGAATTTTCCTATAAATAGATGTGTAATTGTAATGAATTAACCATCCAAAGTGTTCATTCCAATTGAGAGAAAAGCTTTTGTGAGAGAAAATTGAAAGTAATTTTCTTGGGTGTAATTGGGTTGTGACTTGTGAGTGTTGTAAATACCTGGTGTAATTTCTCCTCTTTCGGTAAAAAGATCTGCAGCAGGTCCGGAGACGTAAGCAAGATTGGCCGAACTCCGTTATCAAATTTGTGTGTTATTTTTCTATTCTTGCTTTCTCATAAATTTGGCTTATCGGGAATTTGCGTAATTTCCCAACAACTGGTATCAGAGATATTGGTAGTGATTTACATCAATTTTACGCAGAAATAATCGAGAAACGATCCAGGAAGTCGGATTTTAGTGGGAGCGATGGCCACGGATGAAGGAAGGGTGAAACTCGAGAAATTTGATGGCACGGATTTTGGGTTTTGAAAAATGCGGATAGAGGATTATACGTATCAAAGAAATCTATATCAACCTCTCTCGGGAAGAAACCGGAAGCTATGAAGGAAGCTGATTGGAATCTTACGACGAGAAGCCTGGAGTTATTCGATTGGCCTTTATCCGTAATATTGCCTTGACATAGCAAAGGAAAAGACCACGGCGGGTCTTATGGCGGCTCTCTCCAATATGTATGAGAAGCCGTCGGACTCGAACAAAGTGCACTTGATGAGGCGTTTGTTCAATTTGCGGATGAATGAAAGAAGCGCGTCGGTAGCTCGACATCTCATATGAACTGTGATCCTGACCCGGTTGAGTTCGGTGGAAATTGAATTCGATGAAGAAGTACGGCATTAATACTTTTTATCTTCTTTAACGAGAAAGTTGGAATGCTCTTGTCACCATTTGTGAGTAGGCTCGTCGGGAGGCAATAAGTTGAAATTTGATGATGTTCGTGATGCGGTTCTCGGTGAAGAGATCCGACGTAGAGAGTCGGGTGAATCGTCGACTTCTTCGGTTTGCATACGAGTCGAGAGGAAGAAATTCAACAAAAGGGAATGGACGTGGCGGAACAGGACTCACGAGGTAGATCGAAGGACGGGAGGTCCCGATCCGGGAATCCTAATAATTCCCACGGCTCGAAGACTATCGAGTGTTGGAATTGTGGAAGAAGCAGGAACCTTGCAAAAATCGGTGCGAGTGCACCGAAGGACAAACAAGTGAGGCGGAGGCAAATGTTACTTCCACCTCGGGAGGAGACGATGCATTGATATGCTCTTTGGAGAGCGAGGAAGAATCTTGGGTGTTAGACTGCTGGAGCATCGTTCCATGCTACTTCCACCAAAAAGTATTCTTCGAGAAATATGTCCCCAGGAAACCTTGGAAAGGTATATCTTGGTGATGATCAACCATGTCTTTATTGGCAAGGTGTAGTGAAGATTAAGTTGAACGGATCTGTTTGGGAATTGAAGGATGTCGAGGCGTATTCCCGATCTCGAGAAGGAACTTAATCTCGGTAGGGCGATTGGCCGATGATGAAGGCACACTACGATCTTCCCGTGGTGATGATTGGAAGATTTCAAAGGGGTGCGATGACGGTTGCTCGGGGCAAGAAAAGTGGCACTTCTTTACATGGCGAGAGGCACGTTGTTCAATTACGGTTGCGACGAGCAATGAAACGCCCAAATCTATGGCACGGAGAGACTAGGCCATATGAGTGAGAAGGGGATGAAGATTATGCCTTTCGAAGGGAAAACTTCCCGGATCTACGGTCTACGGAGATAGACATGTGCGAAGATTGCATACTTGGAAAGCAAAAGAGAGTCGAACTTTCGGACAAGTTGCGGAATCCCAAAGAAGGAAAGACTAGAGCTTATTCAACTCGATGTTTGGGGACCAACGATCGTCTCATCTATTGGTGGGAAACAACTGCCGTGACTTTCGTTGATGATCGGCTCTCGGAAGGTATGGGTTTACTTTCTAAAACATAAGTACGAGTATTTGAGGCTTTCGGAAGATGGAAAGCTATGGTGGAAAATGAGGACGGGTTTAAAGATCAAAAAGCTCGAACCGATAATGGTGGTGAATATGAAGACACGGATTCAAAAATTTTGCTATGAGCACGGGATCGAGAATGGAAAGAAGCTGTGCCGGTGCACGCCTCGACACAATGGTGTAGGCGGCGTATGAACCAGAACATTGACGGAAGAGCCGAAGCATTCGTATACGGTCAGCAAAAGCAGTTACGTGCGAGCGATCGACACGGACTTACTTGATCAGCGAGGCCATCTGTTCCATTGGAGCGTAGAATACCCGGAGGAGGTATGGAGCGGAAAAGAGGTGAAACTATCACATCTAAAAGTTTTCGGTTGTGTAGCATTTGTGCGATATCGGTGATCGAGAGCAGGGAATAAGCTCGATCCCCAATCCAAGAAATGCACGTTCATTGGCTATGGTGAGGATGAGTTTGGCCCTACGTATTTGGGATGACGAAAAGAAGAAATTTATCCAGTAGCAGAGATGTGATTTTCAACGAAAGGGTGATGTATAAGGACATGCGTAAAATGACGCCAATGACTCGAGCAAAATGAGTCGGTATTTGCAGTCTGAGATGATGTCCCGAGATACTTCCTTGCAGAACCAATTGTAATAAGTCCTCGACGGAGGAACTTGTTGGACAATAGCATTACACGGCAGTCGAGCCTGCACTGACCTCTTTACTCCGGCTCACGTATTGAGAAAGGTCTTCTCGACCTCATGTGCCTAACGGGAGAATACATGAACTATATGTTCTTGGTGATGGAGGGGAGCACTGAATGCTATGATGAAGCTTGTCGGACTCGAGATTCAACAAGTGGGAGCTTGCTTTATGAAAGAAGAAATGAAATCTCTCATCTCGACGGACATGGGAACTAGGCGAGTTACCTATGGGAAAGAAGGCAACTTCCTGACAAATGGGTGTCTTAGGGTGAAAGAGGAGCGTGATGGTTCCGAGAGATAAAAAAGCCCGCCTAGTTGTCAAGGGTTTCAACGAAGGAAGGAGTTGACTACAACGACATTTTTGCTCCGTTGTGAAGCTCGATACTATCGGATCGGTATTGAGCATTGTAAGCCATCGAAGATCTTCATCTTGAGCAGTTGGATGTGAAGAAATGCATTCCTTCATGGAGATTTAGATGAAGAAATATACATGTACCGACGAAGGTTTCTCGAAAGGGGGAAGAAGAACACGTAGGTGTGCGACTTAAGAAGAGTTTGTATGGCACTGAAACAAGCCGAGACAATGGTACAAAAAATTTGGCAGACTTAGTACACGGAAAGGTTTCGGAAGTGCAATCTTGATCATTGTTGCTCTTGAAGATATAGGTCGATTATATCATTTTACTACTTTATGTTGATGATATGTTAGTAGCGAGTTCGGATATGGATGATATTAAAGGTTGAAAGCAATTGTCAAAGGAATTTGACATGAAAGACTTGAGGTCCGGCAAAGAAGATTCTTGGAATGCAAATCACAAGAAATAAGAAGAAAGGATCCTTGCAATTATCTCGAGTGAGTACATCAATCGTGTTTTGCAAAGATTCAACGTAGGCGTGCGAAGCCGGTTGCACGCCGCCCCGGTCATTTCGCCTATCCGAGGATCGGTCCCTCGAGACGGAGGAAGAGAGAATTCATGGCTAAGGTTCCTATGCCTCGGCCATTGGAAGTTTGATGTACGCGATAGTGCCGCAAGACAGACGTTGGCGTGCGATTGGGAGTTGTTAAGCGGTTATGTCAAATCCGGGAAAAACTCATTGGGAAGCGATCAGTGGATTTTGAGGTATCTGCGAGGCACCATGAGAAAAGTGTTTGTACTTTAGTAAAGGAGAGTTAAAAGTACAAGGATACGTAGATGCGAGACTTTGGAGGTGAAGTTGATCGCATAGAAGAAGCACCTTGATTATATATTCTTGTTGGAGCTACAATTTGTTAGTTGGATGTCACAAATCTGAGAAAATTGTCACTCTATCCCTTCTGGTGAGTATGTAGCGATGCTTGAAGCTAGTAAAGAGATGATATGGCTTGAGTTTGTTAAGCGAGTTGGGATTGAGCAAGAGAAGAATGTTACTGCGTATAGTGATAGTCGAAGTGCGTACACTTGGCGAAGAATTCGGCCATTTCATTCTAGAACCAAACATATTGGACTTCGTTATCACTTCATGGTCTACATTAGAAGATGATGTGTTAATCTTGGAGAAGATTCAAGGAAGCAAAAATCAAATGGATATGTTAACAAAGGTGGTGATTATTGACAAGTGAAGTTGTGCTTTCAACTTGGTTAGTCTATAGAGTAACAAAGACTAGAAAAGGATTCTTTGCATTGATCGAGGTGTGAAGGCAGTTGAAATCGGTCTTGAGTGGAGGAAATTGTTAGAGATTATTGTTATAAAGCTCCTTAAGCTTAAGGAGCAAATTAAAGCAAAACATGGAACAAAACAAGGAGTAAAACATGGAGCTTAATTCAAGGAGCAATTCAAGGAACCATTAATTTAAGGAGTAATTCAAGGAGTGAATTTTCCTATAAATAGATGTGTAATTGTAATGAATTAATCCAAAGTGTTAAATTCCAATTGAGAGAAAAGCTTAGAGAAAAGCTTTTGTGAGAGAAAATTGAGAGTAATTTTCTTAGGTGTAATTAGGTTGTGAGTTGTGAGTGTTGTAAACACCTTGTGTAATTTCTCCTCCCTGGTGAAAAGATGCTGTAGTCCAGGAGAAAGCAAGATTGGCCGAACTCCGTTATCAAATTTGTGTGTTATTTTTCTATTATTGCTTTCTCATAAATCTGACTTATTGGGAATTTGCGTAATTTCCCAACATAATGTTGGTGGATTCTAGCTTCATAATTTCTCCGGTAAGGTAACTCATTTTATCTTTTTCGTTGGTTATTAATTTAAATGATTGGGTCTATTCTCTGAAATATCTCTCATTTAGTTTTTCTACTTGTAAGAATGAGCTATCATTTTTATTCATCGTGGAGGTTTCTGAATTCTGATTTTCTACATTCTAATTAGGAATATTGGTTTATGGGGTTTTGAGGTCATAGGATCTGACATAAAAAACTGGTTTTAATAAAAACCAAGCTCTTAAGGAAAGAAATGTAGAAAAAAAACTGGTTTTGAGATCATAGGATCTGACATATGTTTTCTTGTTATTTTTAGTATATCTTTATATAGAATTACCTATTAATTTATATTACAAAACATAGGAAAAAAAAAGAAAAACAAATATCCTAATTTATTTAAATAAAATATCTTAATTAAATTTTTAATTTATCATAATTAATGTAATTATGAAAATCATATTCTAATAATTAAAACCGCTGAAAATCAGGAATTTAAACACTACTATAATTAGCAATAACATAAAAAGAAGCTGATATAAGTACCAGGATCAACAGAAATAGCTGATATAAGTGGACCGTAGACTCCTCTAATCGGGATACCAGTTGTTCCTTTCCCAGCCCAATAGAAACGAATCTCCAAGGTATTACTAGTCACAACAGCAGTAAATGTTTTTATGACTGCTTTACCAACACCGCCTGCCTCATCAGCAATATTAAAATCTTTCATCACAAGCTTCCCCTGCAGTGTATTCATCTAATTATTTCTGAAACTTAAACATTCACGTTATTTATAAGGTTGAGATTTTCAAGTCTCAAATTAATATAATATGAACAAGTAAGCTACCTGAAGATAAACATTGAAAATGCGCCTTCCCAGGCTGCGATATGTTGTGTCATTTGTGAACATTATCTCAGCAAAGTGGAGGTTCAATGTGTAGTTTCCATTTCCCAGACAATACCCGTAGTATGTCAGGGAGAGAGGAGAAATTCTTGCATTTACATAAAGTTCAGGGTTGACCATAGAGAGTCTTGACACATTTGTCGTAATATAAGAGTCTTTATCATTTTCATGATCCAAGAAGTAGCCTGTGTTACTCAACACCCAATTTTCTGCAGAATTTCTTGTACCTTGAGAGAAAGTTGAGGATCCAACCATATCAGTATCACTATCATACTTGGTAGTTCCATTGACAGTAACTTCACTTCCACCACAGTTTACATAAAGAGAATACCCATCTGCAACAACAACAGCAGCATGAATTATAAGGAGAGAGTACCAATCTTTTTATGAATGCCCAGTTGTCCACTCATGATATCCCAGCAAAATAATAGTTTTAGCTGAAAATTTTATCTCACATCCTTCAGTCCTGCAACTACTTTCTCTTTATCATGTTTGGTTGAGAGTAATAGAAATTATTCAATATATTTCTATGTTTGGTTTTACTGTTAATCTGTAATTGAATGTAAAGCATCTACAATAGTAAGAATCTTCATTCTTCTCGTACCCTTCAAGAATATGTTGGAATGTTTTATTTTATTTACGTATTTATATAATTATTTATTATTTTTCTGATTTTATTTCGTTTAAAAATCCAAAAACTCTTATTTTCTAATTTTGATTAATTTATAATTTTATGAATTTTACTTTAATATTTATCATTGTTTTAATTCGACTGTTCAAACAAATGTAATAATAATAATAATAATAATATTGTTTTCATTGTATTCCACTAGTGTTATCATCCTCATTTTCATAAAGCTTTCATTCTATGAATCAAACATGACCTTAATTGATAACAAAATATAATAGCAAGAGAAAATGTGTAAGAAAAAAACTTACTTCTTGGGCAACGATAACTTCTCAAACATGAAACAATTTCACTGATTCAAATAACAGAAATGGCAGAACAATTCGGATAAGAGTGCAGTAATAAGTTAGGCAATTATATTAATAAATATGACTTTATTTTGAGATTTTTTCAGAAGGTAAAGGTCAAACTTACGAGCTGGTACGTTTTGAAGAGCTTGCAAACATATTCCTGAATACCATAGCATAGAGTGAAAATCATTCTTGATTTTGTAAAATCAAAATGAATTAAAATGAAAACATATATCTTATTCTTACGTATTCCTTTGTTGGCAGCTCGATGTGGCTGAGTTTACCGTAGTAAAATTGTTGTATGAAAGATCACTGCAGGTTGGAAAAAAAAAAAGAAGTTGCAACTCCAACAATCCCAAAAAGGAAATAATTTGACTTGATAGACTGTAGAAGTATGTCTGATTTCTACTTTTATTACCACTCAATTACAACATCCAGATATAGAAATCTAATCCAATATGGAATCAAGTACTCAACATAACACATGACTATCTTTTAACCGTTAATTAGTTCTCTATTATTAAATGGAAAATATAAGAGGTTTTAATACAATCAAATGGGTTATATAGCTGTTATTTTAAAAATGGGTTATATAGCTAGCATTTTAAAGAGAAGCTTACATGTTGTCTCCTTCTTTGAGCATCCAATCAGGCACGGTTCCAGAAAGCAAGTTTCCAGTCAAAAATCTAAGAGGAAATTAACGCTCTATGTATAATATATAAGTTGATATTATAGATTGTACAGAAAAATTACAAATATTCTCATTTTTATGGAACTCATGACTTGTATTTTGAATATAATATATGTCATGAAAAAGTCTTGTACATTTGGTACCTTTTTATATCATATGCAACTGATGACTTAGAAACATAAATACACGACATCTACAAATCCAAATTGCTTACATGTTATCCACGTTTTTCAGATTAGAATAGCTGCTTGGAATTTGTCCACTTAGTTTGTTAAAGCTGAGATCTCTGCAAAATAAGTTAAGCCAACAATTTTTTAAATTATGGGTCACAAAAAGTAAATATCATAGGAGTCTTATTGTTTTATTTTATTTTTTTAACATAAGAAATGTAGAATTAAAGCCATATTATAACATGAAAACAGAGAGACTCCTTTTTAATCGGTGTAGATATTATTTTGGATATTCCTTCAATTTTCTCACGAGCTTCATAGAAATTGTTAAATCGATTCCTATTTAGAACAATATTTCAAAATTATGCCTCTATCTGTAGGAAGTAGGGCAAGCAAAAAATTAAAAAGCCTTGTGCACTAACAAATTTTTCAAACTCTTCATTTCTCCAAGATATTCAGGTAGTTGTCCCACAATATTGCAACTCCTTAGTATCCTGTAATTTTAAAGAATATTTAGCTCATTATCTTTCAAGAAAAAATGGTTATTTGAGAAAGAAACTCTGAAAATGCACTCTTAAACTTACATTGTAGTCAGTTTTATCATATTATCAAGCGGTGGAAAGGTTGCTTCAGTTCCATTTATATCACTGATTCTTCTGCTTATAAAAAGATTTCAAACATGAAAATGAAAATTAAGAATATAATTGCTAAGAATTTCATAATGTAATACACTTTTATGAGAATAATAATGATTACTGACAAGTCTGTTAATTTTCTCAAGCGAGCAATGGCAAGAGGAATTGGCCCATTCAAACCACTTGCTTGAAAAACTCTGTTGTTCATACCAAATAAATCCCAATTAAAATTAGTCAAAAATATAAAAAAAAAAATTAATCGAATGAGTAGTTGAAAATCAAAATAAATGTTCCTCACATTTTTTTAATATTTGTCCAATTTCGAATAAAATTAGGTATCTTTCCTGTAAGATGGTTGTCTGAGATTCGACTGCAACATCATGAGAAACCCATAATCCATTAATTTTTATAAAGCAGCTTATTTGATTTAACAAAATTAGGGTTCCAAATAGAAACATAAGATATTACTTACAAGTCCGTCAATGTAGTCAATTTGGCAAATGTTGGAGGCAACTCCCCGGAAAAATTGTTTGAGCTAAAAAGCCTACATAAACCAATTCACTTATTCTTATACTTATAAAGACTAAACTTTATGTAATACTTCGGTTTTTTTTCTTTTTCTTTCAAAACTACATATATCTGCATAGGAAGGTTGTGGGTAGTGGCTTACATTCTCTCTATTTGAGGCAAATTCCCAAGCTCCGGGGGCAGAGCCCCAGAGAGTTGATTGTACTCCAGAACCCTTCACATTTAACATTAATACAATTTCAATTGTCTTGAATTAAGCCATTATTGTAAAAGTGCTTAGTCAAAATGCGTAAAGACGGCTCACAAACTCTTGAGGGTGGTGATATTTGCTAGCTCTTTTGGAATAGGACCTGTTAACCTGTTACCTATAAGGGAACTGCAGCAAAACCCATATATTATTTTCATACCATATTTTTAAGAATCTAATGTAACATTGGTTATCTGACCCCAAAAAAATGTAACACCATTTTAAGCAAAAGAAAAAGGAAATTTTATACTGAATTTTCAGAAAGTCCATAAATAGATTTTCCCCCCTAAAGAAAACAGCAGTAAATTTAAACCATGACTCATTACTCAAATACAAAGAAGAGAGAGAGAGAGTACATGTTAACAAGATTGGTGGAGCCCCATTCTGGTGGGATGGTACCATTAAGGTAGTTACGTGTAAGATCTCTGAATGTGACAAATCAAACAGAACCATAGTCATAATCTTGCACAAAAGTAAGTCTAAGATAATCTAAAAACACATATTACCTTATAATTAATCGTCATGTTTAACTTTATATATAGATTGTTTATCAATTAAAGAGAGCAAAATGGAATTACTACACAATTTTAAAATTATTCCTAGTCTCTTACAGTTCTTGGAGATAAGGAAGCCCCCCAAGTTGGGGAGGGAGAGTGCCTGTGAGACTCTGAGCCTTCACAACACTACATTCAATTCCAACAATATTTAGTATAAGATTTTATACATGCTTAGAATATCCTCAGAAAAGAAAATAAGGAAACCAAAGAAAAAGAAAGCATAAAGGGAGAGAGAGAGAGAGAGATACATGCTGGTGACGTGGCAAAGGGTGCCATTAGAGAAGGAACAGTTACAAGTGACAGCATTCTCAAAACCTTTAACTGGGTTTGGTGTTGACCAACCATATTCTCCTTCGCATGGATCCACACTGAAATTCCAGTCTCTTTTCCCTATTGTCTTTGCTATATCTCTTAGAACATTCACTATACATAAATTCAAAAGACATTAATAGTAAAGCCCTGTACTATATATTAAAAGGGAGTGATATTTATTAATTGACTAATTACATTCAATAATTTTTAGAGAGCAATTAAATCATTAAAATGTGTTACTATAAAGTTACAATAATCAAAATCATCATGTTTATCAGAAGATGATATATATAATTAGTTACCTTCACTTTCGGCCAATTGAGCAACACCAAATGAATTATGAGTTGCAAAAACTAAGATCAGCAAAAGAGAACTAGCAAATGCAATACGAGAGACCAACATCTTATGTATATGACTAATTAATTTCTGAAATTGTCTAATGAATCAAACCAGAGAATGATCGTGACTACGTTTATAGTTTGCATTGAGAGAGAGTTTACTTTCATGATGACCCAGATTATAGTTCAAAGTCAATCACGTACTAATAGCTAGCAAAACCTTTATAAAATCATAAATTAAATAAAAAATTATAATAACGACAACACAAAAATATTATTCTTTGTGCAACTATATGTTATTAAGTGCTTAATTTGTTTAATTAATCCAATTATATATATGCTTTTTCTAATCTCTAATTAACAAACACTTAATTTTCTCTCTTTTTATCATTTTCCTTGTATCTAGAATTTTATGTTTAAATTTGTGATTTAAAATAAAATAAAAAGTAAATTATTTTCTTCAATAGAAAAAGAAAATATGTTAGTTAATCTATGTTTTAATAAAAATAAAAATTATAAATATTTTTGGTTACTATTGCACTATTTATTAATTTTAAACCAATTATTCCTTAAAGCAAATTAATTACTCTAATTACATAGTACTAATTTCAAGAGTATAATTTACGATGATGAGCTATGAATGTGGTGAAAATTAAGACATAGAAAGTAGATTAAAATACAAAATAATACAATATGATATGATATGATACACATATTTTAATCAGTTTGTTAAATACATTAAACACAACATAATAAGATAAATAAAAATTAACTCATTAAATTAATATTTTAATATTATTTTACTTCTTAAACCCCAGACAAAACATTTTTATTATCAGATAACTCGAATAAAAAATAAACATCACGATAAAAACAATTTTATTAATAGATTGATTTTAGGCTATCAGTTTATCAAATATATATAACACAGTTGTCACTCTGACTGATAGGATTAGATTAAATATACTTAGTCTGATGTTTAAACGCTGACAGATACTATTAACATAAAAATAATTAAAGACAACGACTTTCGCTATTAATTAAGGTACAAATTGTTCTACTTGTTCTTCTTTATTTTTCTTTGTATTTTTTTTTTAATTTCAAATGTCCGTGCATTTAATCCTGAATTTTGTTTTCATCCAACGCATCATTTAATTCGATTAAATTAATACTTAATCCAATAACTAATTAAATTATACTATTATTTATTAAATTTTAATTAAATTCATATATATATATATATATCTTTAAATTTTTAAAACTTATAATTTGTTCCTTAAACTTTTAAAAATTCATATAAAAAAATTTAAAATTTAAAATCATACGATTTACTCTCCAAATTTTAAAATTTCACGTAATTAAATTTTAAATCCATAAATATATATATATATATATATATATATATATATATATATATAATTTTAAAAATTTGAAGATTAAATTATAAGATTACAGATTTAAGTACTTTTATGTTAAGTTTTAAAAGTTTAAATAACAAATCTAAGTTTTAAAAATTTAAAAACTTATCTATAAATTTATTTAAAATTTAATGATTAATGATATACCTTTTTTCTTTACTTTTACACGTTTGTTAAATAAAATAAAAATCATAATAATAAAAAAAAGAGTTATTATTTTAAAGAAAAATTATCTAACTTACTATATTTTTTCTCAAAAACAACTTCTATTAATCAATTTACTCACGAACTTACATGTGATGTGTACTGTTTAAGTTTATATTATCAATTTTGGGTTTTGCTGGTTAGATTTAACCATGTCTCTCATATCATGATTATAACTAAATGATATAAAATTAAAATAAAAGAGAGTAATATCATAAAATTATAGTATTTATTTTATTTATATTATTGAATTGCTTTTTCTTTCATTTATGTAATTTAATTATTATGTTTATTTTATTTATATTATTTTTTTAGATTTAAAATAACTTAAATATATAACTATTTAATGTAAGATGATATTAGATGTATGTTAATAAAATTATATAAATATAATAATTAAATAATATAAATAACTTCATGAATAAAATAAATGTAATCATTCTAGTATATAGTTGTACGGTGTACTCTATCAAATCTTACAAATCCTGTTCTCTTCCACGTCCTAGTCATTTTAACTAAAAAATAAATATAAAATTTGATATTTATATTGAAGCTATAATGTAATTTGGAAATGTAATTAAATGCGTAAATATTAAAAAATATGACTAATATTTAAAGCATTGTCTCAGTATTTATTATACGAAGAAGAAATGAGCTCTATGTTTGTAGTTAAATTATAAAAAAAAACTCCCATGGTACAGAGTACATTATTCAATTGATTAATGTTAAAATTATATAAATTTATACCCATATTTCATCCAAAATATTTATTTCGTATTACAGGATAAAATTGTCGAGAAAAATAAATTATTTCTATTTATTCTTAGATAATTCAACCAAGTGTCATGATTTAAGTAATTTAAACGCAAAAATTATTAAATAACTCGAGATTCAACTGGTGACAACCAATGTATCAGCTGTAAGTAGCCACTAACAACTTGCTGGGAAAGAACAGGTTATCCAAGAACATGTTTATCCATAATTGTGTTTGTTTTTAATTATTACAAATTTGTTTTTCTTTTGTATAAATAGGTTTTAAACATTCGTTTATTCATCATCAATAAAACCATTTCTTACATGGTATCAGAGCTTAGAAAATAATTCCCAAAAAATTCAGCTCACACAAATTTTTTCTTCTTTTCTCATTCTATTTTTTTTTTCAAAATCAATTTTGATTCACAAAATAATTTCAATTTCATCCCATTATAATATCCAGAAGAATCCGAGCAATCTGCAATTAATTTAAAGCCAAAATACCACCTCACGGGCTCACACGCGCCAACACGCGCCAACACGCGCTAGTTGTTGAAGAAGATGACTCTAACGACAAGTTATTGGTGTGCCTTTGAAGCAAACGACGTGTTGTTCATCCGGTTCAGTCCTCCATCCGGTCCGATTCGGTCTTCATCCGGTTCAGTGCTCCAGCATTACAACCGTCGTTTCAGCCACTCCAAACACCGGTTTTGCGGCTGAAATTTTCAGTTCTGTAATCCTTGACTCATTTTCTATAAAATAAAGCATATTTCAATTCATTGTTTGTTTCATAAGCAGTCATTATTGTCTAAAACACATTAAATCTTATCTTGTTCTTTTGATTTATTTTACTCAATAATAATGTCTATAACTACTAATACCAATCCTACTTTACCAAAGTGGTATAATGACCCTAGTCATTCATTATATCTACACCACTCAGACCAACCAGGCATGGTTCTAGTAGCTCAATCCTTAAATCAAGAAAATTATCATATTTGGAGTCATGCGATGCTCATAGCTCTAATCACCAAAAACAAAGAAGGATTTATTGACGTCATAATCAAAAGGCCATCAATAAACTTTGAAGCAGAAATCAAATAATGGACTCACTGCAACATCCTTGTCAAAGGATGGATTCTCAATACCATAATGCCTAAAATTACAGAAAGTGTCATGTATAATGATACTGCATATGAGCTATGGGAAGAACTGAAGGAACACTTTTCACACACCAACAACGTGCACCTATTCCACATTGAGCAAGAGATCCATGATTGCATATAAGAAGGTGTAAGCATTGGAGAATACTACACCAAATTGAAAACCCTATGGGATAGTTGCGATGCACTATGTCCTCTTCCACATTATGTAGGAAATGTTGGAAGGGAACTACAAGAATATCAACAAAAACAATGAACCATAAATTTCCTTATGGGGCTTAACACGGTTTACACATCAGCACGTGGACAAATCTTGCTCATGGAACTTTTACCTACAGTAAATAAGGTATATTCATTCATTGTTCAAGATGAAAAGCAAAGAGCTGTCTCCACGTAAACCATTGGAAGGATGCCAGAAGCTTCCGCACTTGTTGCCAGAGATAGTCGTCCACAATATCCTCACAAGAATTACCCACCAAGAAACCCACATCTTAAGTGCAATCGATGCAATAATATAGGCCATAATTATGAGAATTTCCGAAGTCACCTCAAATGTGATTTTTGTGGTCTCAATTGACACAATTTTGAAAATTGTCGAAAGCGTCTCAAATGAAATTTATGTGGTTTGAATTGACATGACATCAACATGTGTCAGAAGAAAAGAGAAATCAAGATAAGAGAAATACAAGTTATGGCTTTCCCTCCAAAGCTCATCATATTGACTTTCAGGAAAGCTGCTCCGACACAAAAACACCATCCCACAACCTTACATCTTCCCAATATCAAGAGCTTCTTACACTTCTCAATTAATCCAAATAAGGTAGCATAGCAAGTCAAGTGACTACTTCTTCAGGTAACACATTATGTGCAACTGTTTTCCATTCAAAAACTCGTTGGATTTTTGATACAGGAGCAACTGATCACATGGTCTATTCCCAAAACCATATGAGCTCCAGCATTCCAGTCACTAATCGGCATGTGTATTTACCTAATCATTCCAGTCACACATATTGGCACTATACATTTCTCCAATAATTTCATACTCCATAATGTCTTGTGTGTTCCCTCTTTCAAATTAAACTTGGTTTTAGTAGCCAAACTAACTCAAACTACATTTTGTCATATCACCTTCACTAATAATATGTGCTTTGTTTAGGACAAATGCTCAGGGAAGATGATTGGGATGGGAACTAAGAAAGTAGGACTCTACTACTTAACTATTTCTGAAAAAGCTAGATGTTTTTCCATTTTAAATACTACTTCCACCAACTCTCATTTATGGCATCAACGACTTGGTCATTTATCTAATAATAGTTTGCGTGTAATTTCTCCTTCTATTAACACACCTTTTTGTTTCATTAGTGATTGTTCTATTTGTCCATTAGCTAAGTAAACTCGTAATCCATTTCCTCTAAGTTCCATCGATACAAAATCACCTTTTGAACTGATTCATGTCGATATTTGGGGTGACTATCACATTCCAACACTTAATGGAGAACGTTATTTCCTCACTATTGTTGATGACTACTCAAGATGCACATGGGTCTATCTCTTACATGCTAAATCTGATGCACGCACATTTCTTACAACCTTCATTAATCTTGTTGAAATACAATTTTCATCCAGAGTTAAAATCATTCATAGCGATAATGGGCTAGAATTCTCTATGACCCAATTGTTTTCTACCAAAGGAATCCTTCATCAAACCAGTTGTGTCTCTACCCCTCAAAAAAATAGTGTTATTGAATGCAAACACCATCATCTTCTCAATGTCGCTCGTTCATTGCTCTTTCAAGCCAATCTCCCTAAACAATTTTGGGGAAATGTCATTCTTATAGCCACATACCTCATAAATCGTACTCCAACACCTGTTCTCAAGGGTAAAACACCATTTGAAGTCCTTTTTCACAAATTTCCTAGGAATGAACATCTTCGTGTTTTTGGTTCCCTTTGTTTTGTGTCTTCACATCATGATCGACTTACCAAGTTTGATGCTAGATCACATAAGTGCATATCCATTGGGTATCCATTTAGGATAAAACGTTAATCTGGAAACAAGCAAGACTTTAGTGTCTCGTGATGTTATCTTTCATGAACATGTATTTCCTTATTTCACTTCCACTGTCAACACTCCAACTCTATTCCCTCCATTAGAAATACTATTTATGATGACATACCTAACATTCGTCAATCAACCAATCCAAATACATCACTTCATCATACATCATGTGTCCTTCCAACAATCAACTCAGACATTCTTCATCTTCAAAATTCATCTCTAGAAAAATCATCATCAAGTTCTCCACCACACATGACTCTTCCAACACCAGTCACACATAGGCTTCGTCGATCCACTAATATTCCTAGCTACCTTCAAAAATATCATGTATAAGCTTCCTTGCCTTCTCAGTCCTTCCCTTCGTCTAATTCAACATCGTCCAATAACAAAGGTACTTCTCATTCTCTATCTCGTATACTTACCTATGACCAATTATCACATGCACATCATGCGTTTGCTACTTCTATTTCCTTTCTCAGGGAACCAACCACCTTTGTTGAAGCTTTCAATGATCCAAAATAGCGGCTTGCCATGAAACAAGAACTGGATGCTCTTGAAACTAATGGCACTTGGACACTTCAATAGCTTCCTCCAAACAAGAAACCAATTGGTTGTAAATGGGTCTACAAAATCAAGTATAATCCTGATGGATCTGTGGAACGATACAAGGCTCGGTTAGTGGCCAAAGGATACAGTCAGATTAAAGGTTTTGACTACCAAGACCATTTTGCACCAGTAGCCAAACTTGTCATTGTTCTGCTTCTTCTTGTCGTTACTGTTATTCAAAATTGGGATCTTCGATAACTCAATGTCAACAATGCTTTTCTCTATGGTGATCTTCATGAAGATGTCTATATGTCCCTTCCACCTGGATTCGGATGAAAGGGGAAAACATGAGTATGTAAGCTACACAAATCTTTGTATGGACTCAAACAAGCCTCACGACAATGGTTCATCAAGCTATCAACAACACTTAAGCTAGTTGGTTTAAACCAATCCAAGTATGATCACTCAATGTTCATCCGAACCCGTGGTAATTCCTTCTATGCTCTTCTTGTCTTTGTAGATGATATAATCATAACAAGAAACAATGTACAAGACATTGAAGAAACTAAGAATCATCTCATGAGACAATTCAAGCTTAAAGTTCTCGGTGAATTAAAGTATTTTTTGGGCATAGAAGTTTCACGTTCCAGGAAGGGAATTGTTCTATCACAACGCAAGTACGCACTTGAAAAATTGGAGGACATGGGTTATCTTGGTACAAAATCTATCAATTCACCTATGGAACAAAATTTATCCCTCAACAAGGTTGAAGGGGAATTCATCAGTAATCTCACATCCTATCGAAGACTTGTTGGGAGATTAATATACTTGACTATCACAAGGCCTGACTTATGTATATCGTGCACATTCTCAGTCAATATATGGATAAACCACGTCAACCACATTTGGAAGCAGCTTAACGAGTGCTATGATATGTCAAGAACACATCAGGGCAATGTCTCTTTTTCTCAGTAACTAGTGCATTACAACTAAATGTTTTATGTGACGCAGATTGGGATAAATGCACAGATACACGATGATCAACCATATGATATTGTATGTTTCTTGGAAACTCGCTAATTTATTAGAAGACTAAGAAACAAAATATGGTCTCACGATCAAGTGCAGAAGTAGAATAACGCTCTATGGTAACAACATATTGCGAAGTAACCTGGTTACGATACATTTTGGATGATTTGGGTATCAAACACTCCTAACCAACCAAGTTATATTATTACAATCAAGTAGCCCTTCACATTGCATCAAATCTAGTGTTTCATGAGCGAACCAAACACATAGAGATCGATTGTCATCTAGTAAGAGAAAAGATTCAAGCTGAAATAATTAAAACTTATCATATCTCTACATTAGAGCAACCAGCAGATATATTTACCAAATCCTTGAGTTTTTCACAATTCTCGAGCTTACTTAACAAGTTAAGAATAATTAACATATATTCCAACTTGAAAGTGAAAAACATGTTGTTCAAGAACATGTCTCTTCATAATTGTGTTTATTTTTAATTATTATAATTTTTTTTTGTATAAATAGGTTGTAAACATTTGTTTATTCATCATTAATAAAACAATTTCTTACAAAAATGTATATAAATTTATATGTTTTTATCCGTATTTAATTCAATTTTCAATTTCTAGGAATTCTATGTTACGTAGATAAATTAGACAGTTAATTGTTTTAAATCCAGTAAAGAACAGGGTTTTCTTTTCTTTATTAAAGACGAACTCTTCCGATAATATTTTTTAAAAGCATTAGACCAATGGATTAGTTTAGTGGTTTTAGAATGGGGAAAAAATTATTAAACGCGAAAATAACATGGAAATCAACTGCACTATTTTATCCCCTTGATGTCAACTACGTACACCATTTTATTTTATGAGCTTTTTCTCGTGCATTTATATTTTAGTAGTTAAAGAGGAAGTCAAATTTGTTGGATGTATTTGAATTGATTTATAGTTTTTTAAGTAATTATTTATATATATATATATATATATATTAAAGATTTCTGCCAGATCATGGTATTCTTATCTTCTAAAATTTATTATTCAATATTATATATGAGTACAGTTTTTAGTTCTAAAAAACACGTACATATATTATATATAAACATAATCGATGTGAATTAATTTATTTATAAAGTTTACTTAAATTGGATATATATATATGAGAGCTAAAACTTAAGTAATTTTTAGTTTTAATTTATATATTCAAATTACATTAAATATCTTTTTAATCTAACAAATTTAAATAATTATATACATACATATATATATATATATATGCATCAATTTAAATTTAATGTAAATTATACCGACATTGTAATAAAATTACAACAACAGACAACGTAGTATCAACCTAGGCAAAAAAAGTGATTGCCTTCAATGTTGAAAATGAAGCCTTCTGAATTATCTGCTCCATTGGCATCACAGACTGTGAACTAAGAATACCATTCTGGACGATGATGCCTCCAATTCCAGCAACTTTAGCTACGACTCTCATGCCTCCTACGCCTCTCGATCATCGCAATGAGAGATACTGATAAAAGCTAATCAGGAAATCGGCTATAATGAGTAGGATGAGAAAAATGGATAAATTTAGAATGTTAATAAAATTACAAGTTGGTGTGCAATTTAAATTAAAAATATGTTAAAGTGTATTATTAATCTCCCATTTTAACTAAAGTTATACATGTTGTGTGCGGAAGTAATAAATAGCGGTATATGAATATATCAAAGCAAAAAAATCAGAAAAAATCAGAGAGAGTATAAGCAAACTCAAAGAGAGAAAATACTTGAGAGTTTTAGGAAACACTTGAGAGATATTATTAGTAAGGAAATCTGTATTTGTATTCTGTATATTTCCTACTCAGTTCAAATAATATCTGCTGCCTCGAGTGGACTGGCGAATTAGTGCGAAACGTAAATTACGTGTGTGTTCGTTTTATTGCTTTGATATATTAAGTATCTGTTATTTATTCCTTGCTGACAAATTGGTATCGAGCCAAATATAGCGGTATTATATATCAAATCGAAGCTCTTGACGATACGAACGCATACGGTGAAAGAATCGCTCAAATCGGAGAGTCAGAATCACACTTGGTGCGAATCTGGCTTTTGCCCGGCGGAGTCAACTCGTAGAGGTTGAATGAAATCAACTCGGTCACTAGTGATATTTGGACCGAGTTAGTGCATTTTTCGTCGTTTTCAAGCCCAGGTTGGATCTATTCTTAGCTAATTGGACCATTCCAAATTCAACTACGGACTCCGTTTTTCAAATAAGGTATAAAATTTGGAAAAACAACATTTTAAGTTGTAAGTGCAAAATTTCTGTTATCGGTTTGTACTTATGGTGATAAAGGAGAGATAGAAGAAGATGAACAAGTTGACCGTAGAATTTATGGCAAACCAAGTTCTACTAGAAGAACTATGTTGTCCAATGCAAAGTTTGAGGTGGAGAAATTCGGCGAAGCCTGAAATAACTTTGGCATGTGGCAATGTAGTATTAGATCTATTGTTAGAAGGATCTAATATAGCCTTGGAGACTGAGGCCGGAGATTATTCAAATGAAGATTGGAATTATGTCAGCGAAGCAAAGCTTATGGCACAATTAGGCGTGCTTAGGAAAAGATCAAAAGTACTTTGTCGTGAAAGAGAATGTAGCCGCGATTCTGCGGAAGAAACTAGAGGAAAAATACATGTCGAAAAGTATTGAGGAAACAGACTGCTTGAAGAAGAAACTTTTAGTTTCGGTACAAAGAAAGGTACCCTATGATTGAGCACTTAGATAATTTCAATAAAATTTTGGCGATCACGCAAAATTTAGATGTTGAAATTATCGATGAAGAATAAAGCTTTGTTGTTGTTGAATTCATTACAAAGGAAATTTATGAGCGTTTAACCCTGACCTGTTATATGGAAAGGATGAGGTTAAGTTCGTAGATGTTTCAAATGCTTTGGTAAATACTTGAGTCTGGGAAGAAGGATCAACATGATCACGGAGACTCGATATCGAAGCATTGGCCCGAGGCGACGGAGGTAGAACTAACAACAAAAAATCTAGCGGATCGAATAATGGGGGAAATCTGAATCAAAGTCGAGGAGGAGAGTCGTGAAGAGACGTCCTGCGAAGGGCAGTGTGCCTATTGTCACCGGAGAAGGGAGCCTTGGAAGAAAGATTGTCCAAACAAGGACAAGTCAAATGCAAATGTTGCCTGAGAAGGCGATGAAGATGAAGAATCGGCCTTTTTGGTTTCATCATCAAAAACTCTCGGATAAGTGGATCCTTGATTGGATGTTCTTATCATATGTGTCTGACAGACATTGGTTTCGAGTTTTGAAGAGCTCGATGGAGGAGTTGTGCTTATGGGTAACGACAATGCACATCGAGGCAAAGGGATCGGAATAATACGATTAAAGATGCACGATGGTACGATCGAAGCGACTTACAAATGTAAGGTATATTCACGACCTAAAGAAAAACCTTATTTCTTTAGGTGTTCTAGATCCCAGTGGTTACAAGGTAACATTGGAAAATGGAGTCTTGAAAGTTGTGCGAGGTGCATTTGTAGCAATGAAGAAGTACTCGGAAGGCGAACTTGTATTTCACTAGATGGGTGTACGATTCACGGGAAGGGCAGGTTTGTCTCGAGTAGTTACGAAGAAAAGGCAAATGATTCTTCACAGTGGCACGTACTGCGCTTAGGGCATGTCGGTGAAAAAGGCTTTGCAAGGCTTAATGAAGCAAGGTCTTTTGAAAGGTGCAGGCGGAAAGTTTGATTTACGAGCATTGTGTAATGGGAAAACAAACGAGTCAAGTTCGGCCTTGCCGTTCATCGTAATAAGGGATCTCTTGATTATATTCACACGGATGTTTGGGGACGCTTCCAAGAATGCTTCACTTGGAGGTAAACGTTGGTTTGTGACTTTTATTGATGATTTCTACAGATATGTACGGATATACATTATGAGTCGCAAAGATGAAGTTACGGATATCTTTCTTAAATGGAAGAAAATGATCGAGACTCGAGACGAGGCGGGGAAGATTAAAAGGCTCGGTCGATAATGGTGGCGAGTATAAATCGAGATCCTTTCTTTAAAGTTTGTCAAGATGAAGGGATAATCGGACATTTTTCGGTTCACTCGTACACCACGGCGGAGAATGGAGTTGCGAGCAAGATGAGATCGTACTTTGGTTGAGAAAGTTCGATGTATGCTATCTCATTCCAAATTGAGCGAGGCATTTTGGGTGAGGCTTTTGTCATATACGGCTCATATAGTCGACGGACTTCTGCGAATGCATTAGATGGAAAAACTCCTAAAGAGGTATGGTGCAGACTGACTGTGATTATGATTCATTGCGAATATTTGGATGTCTGCGTATTTTCATGTTAGTGAATCAAAGTTGGATCAGGAAGCAAAGAAAATTTGTTTTCTTGGGCTTTAAGGAAGGAGTTAAAGGATTTCGACTTTGGTGTAGTGAATCGAGAAAGATTGTCTTAAGCGAGATGTTACATTCGACGAATGCGGTATCTTTGAGACAAAACAAATTCGAGAGAAAGAGAATGAAAGTCCAAATACTCTTTCTAAGGTGATGCTTGAGACTTCGGGAAGATCCGGAAAATATTGCACGATTACCGATCGTGGTGAAGATGAAATTGATGATCAGAAGAGATCTCGGTTGAGGTGGAGGTTACTCTCACCATCACTACCGATTAATCGGCGGCCAAAATCTATTGCCAGCTCTTTCGGACCGAAAGGGAGATTAGGGAAGCCTACGGATACACGGACGTGGTAGCATTCGCAATTCCGATGGTAATTGATGATGATGTCCCAGTACCTTTACGGAAGCGTGCAAAGAGTTGATAGTATGAAGTGGAAAATGGCAATGGATGAAGAGATGAAGTCTACACATCGGAGAATCGAGACTTGGGAGTTGGTTCGGCTTCCCCGAAGGAAAGAAAACTATTGGTTGCGAATGGGTCTATGCGAAGAAGGAAGGTCTTTCTGGTAAAGACAGCATCGGATCTGAAAGCCGGTAGTAGCAAAGGCTATGCTCGAGAAAGTAGGAATAGACTACACGAGGTATTCTCACTGTTGTTAAGCATTCATCTATTCGGATACTATTGGCTTTGGTAGCACGCGATTTGATCTCGAGTTAGCTCGGCTCGATGTCATGACTTTTCTCCCGTGGTACTTTGAACGAAGAAATCTACATGTCTCAACCGGATGGCTTTAAAATTCCAGGACGAGAGAATTGGGCTTGCAAGCTGAGCAAGTCAATTTACGGTTTGAAGCAATCACCGCGACAATGGTACAAGCGCTTTGATAGCTTCATCAGAGAGCATAAGTACACACGTAGTCAGTTTGATCATTGTGTATACTTTCGGAAACTCCAAGACGGTACCTTCATTTATTTGCTCTTATATGTTGATGATATGTTGATTGCATCTAAGAGCAAGGTGGAGATCGACAGATTGAAGGCTCTGTTGAGTTCAGAATTTGAAATGAAAGATCTTGGAAAAGCTAAGAAAATTCTTGGGATGGAAATCACAAGAGATAGAGTTGCAAGTACGATCTGTCGACACGTACTCGATATCTGAAGAAAGTACTACAAATGTTTGACATTGATGAAAAAACCAAACCAATAAGTACACCGCTTGCTCCTCACTTTCAGTTAAGTGCATTAATGTCACCTAGCACCACCGATGAGAAGAAGCAAATAGAACGTGTCCCATATGCAAATGCCGTTGGTGCCTTGATGTATGCAATGGTTTGCACCCGGACACGATATTTCCCACGCCGTTAGTATGGTGAGTCGGTACATGCATAATCCGGGTAAAGGACAAGCGGTGAAGTGGATTCTACGGTACATCTAGTCTTGTGGATATTGGTTTGAAGTTTGAGAGAGACAAGACTGAAGGTCAACACTTAGTTGGATATGTGGATTCTGACTATGCTGGAGATCTGGATAAGCGTCGATCTACAACTGGTTATGTGTTCACAATGGCAGGAGGACCAGTTTGTTGGAGATCAACATTGCGATCAATCGTAGCTTTGTCTACTACGAGGCGAGTATATGGGCTGTAATGAAGCATTCAAAGAAGCTATATGGCTTCTCGGGTTGACTAAGGATTTGGGTATTGTTCGGAAGAACGTGGAGGTTTTCTGCGACGACGGTGCCATTTGTTTGGCAAAGAACCAAGTTCATCATGGTCGCACCAAGCACATCGATGTTTGATTTCATTTTGTTCGGGAAATCGTTGATGAAGGGAATGTTATACTCCAGAAAGTCGAAACTGTAGATAACCCTACAGATATGCTTACAAAGGTGGTTACAGGGATCAAGTTTCAACACTGCTTGAACTTGATCAACATCTCTCGAGCTTAGGGCGCCTAGGGCGCATTTGGAGGCAGCGTTATGAACTTTTTCGCCAAGGTGGAGATTGTTGAATATTGGCTCTAAAAGTAACAAATTAGTGGCATAATTTAGGGAAATTAGTGGCCTAATTTGTGGCATGATTTGTGGCATGATTTAAGGAAATTGGTGGCCTAATTTAAGGCTTAAATTATGGCACACTTTAGGGAAATGGAGCCTTTCTTAAAGTGTGCCATAATTTAAGCCTTAAATTAGGCCACCAATTTCCTTAAATCATGCCACAAATCATGCCACAAATCATGCCACAAATTAGGCCACTAATTTCCCTAAATTATGCCACTAATTTGTTACTTTTAGAGCCAATATTCAACAATACATATATCTCTAAACTTTTAAAACTTCACATATAAATCTTAAATTTTTGAATCATAAATATGTATTTTAGTAGTTAAATTAGGACATATATATAAAACATTAAATGTTTGAAATTAAATTATAAAATTTAAAAATTTAAAAACTTATATGGGTAAAGTTTTTAAAGTTTATAAAACAAATTATATGTTTTAAAAATTTGAAGGTTTTAATTATAAATTTAATTAAAATTTAGTAACAATAACATACTTTTACATTAAAATAGGAGAGATTATATTATCCTTTTTTATTTTTAATTATTAAATATATTTTTTATTATTTTGTTTTCGTTGGAGATTGCTATAAAACTCTTTAATTTAAGGAGTAAAACAATGAACTTAATTCAATAAATCATTAATTTAAGGAGTAAATTTTCCTATAAATAGATGTGTAATTGTAATGAATTAATCATCCAAGTATTCATTCCAATTGAGAGAAAAGCTTAGAGAGAAAATTGAGAGTAATTTTCTTGAGTATAATTGGATTATGGTTGTGAGTTATGAGTGTTGTAAACACCTCGTGTAATTTTCCCCCTTTCAATAAAAAGATCTCCAGCAGATTCGGACACGTAAACAAGATTGACCGAACTTCGTTATCAAATGTAGGTGTTATTTTTCTATTATTGTTTTTATCATAAATCTAGCTTATCGGGAATTTGTGTAATTTCCCAACAACTGGTATCAAAGCTTTTGGTGGTGATTTCTGTCATTTTCTTGCAAGGATACTATTCACATGAATAATGAAATTTGTGGACGATATTTGTTGGTTGACGGAGGTGTTCTAATAAACGGTGGTTTACAGAAATAGTCAGAAACGATCCGGAGAAAGTGAGATTTGAGTGGGAGCAATGGTCGCAGATGAAGGAAAGGTGAAACTTGAGAAATTCGATGTCATAGATTTCGAATTTTGAAAAATTCAGATAGAGGATTATCTGTATCCTCTTAGGGAAGAAGCTAGAGGCTATGAAGGAAGAAGATTGGAATCTTCTAGACAGACAAGCCCTCATATTTATTCGATTGAAGCTATCATGCAATGTTGCTTTCAACATAATAAAGGAAAAGACCACGGTGGGTCTTATGGCAGCTCTCTCCAATATGTATGAGAAGCCATCAGCCTCAAACAAAGTGTACTTGATGAGACATTTGTTCAACTTGTGGATGACAAAAGGCGCATCAGTAGCTCAATATTTCAATGAACTCAACACAGTCACAACCCAGTTGAGTTCAATTGAAATTGAATTCGATGAAGAAGTATGAGCATTGATATTTTTGTCTTATTTACCAGAAAGCTGGAATGCTACTGTCATGGCTAGGGGTGTCCATAAACCGGCCCGGACCGGACCAAATCGTAAAATCAAACCGAACTGGACTAGACATAACAGTTTTACAAATCAAATGGTTTGGTCTGGTTTGTATTTATTAAAACCATTTTTCAAACGGTCCGGTCCGGTTTAAACTGGTTAAACTAGACCGGACTGATTTAATAAATATATTAAAAATTTCACATTATTTTTCATTAAAGATGTCCAAAAAACCAAACCAAACCGGAAACCGAATCGGACCAGATCAAACCGAACGATTTTATAAATCAAACTATCCAGTCTGGTTTATAATAATTAAAATCGTTTCAAATGGTCTGGTCCGATCTTGTCCGAGTAATATAAACGGTCCAGTCTAGTTAAATATTTTTTCCCAAAACTGGACCAGACCGAACCGTTAGACACCCATAGTCACGGCTACGAGTAGCTCGTCAGGAAGCAATAAGTTGAAATTTGACGATGTTTGTGATCTGGTTCTCAATGAAGAGATCTAACGTAAAGAGTTAGGCAAATCGTCAATCTCTTCACTTTTGCATAAAGAGTCAAGAGGAAGAGATTCAACCAGAGGGAATGGACGTGGTAGAACAGAATACCAAGGTAGATCAAAGGACAGGATGTCCAAATCCAAGAATCTTAATAATTATTATAGCTCGAAGACTATCGAGTGTTGGAATCAGTGCAAAAGTGCACCGAAAGACAAAAAAGTGAAGGTAGAGGTAAATGTTACTTCCACCTCAAGAAGAGATGATACATTGATATGCTCTTTGGAGAGCAACAAAAAATCTTGGGTGTTAGACTCTGGAGCATAGTTTCATGCTACTTCAAGAAATATGTCCCCATAAACTTTGGAAAGGTATATCTTGGTGATAACCAACCATGTGCTATTATTGGCAAAGGTGTAGTGAAGATTAAGTTGAACGGATCTGTTTGGGAGCTGAAGGATGTCAGACATATTCCCGACCTAAGAAGAAACTTAATCTCAATAGGGCAATTGGCCAGCAAAGGCTACACTACGATCTTCTATGGTGATGATTGGAAGATTTCAAAGGGCACAATGATAGTTACTCGAGGCAAGAAGGGTGGCACTCTTTACATGACAGTAGGGGCACATTGTTCAATCGTAGTTGCAGTAGGAATTGAAACACCAAATATATGGCACCAGAGACTAGGCCACGTAAGTGAGAAAAGGGATGAAGATTATGCACTCAAAGGAAAAACTTCCAGGCCTACAGTTTGCAGAGATAGACATATGCGAAGATTGCATACTATGAAAGCAAAAGAGAGTCAGCTTTCAAACAAGTGTTAGAACCCCAAATAAGGAAAGGCTAGAGCTTATTTACTCTGATGTTTGGGGACCAATGACTGTCTCATCCATTGGTGGGAAACACTACTTTGTGACTTTCATCGATGATCATTCTCGAAAGGTATAGGTTTACTTTTTAAAGCGTAAGTCTGAAGTATTTGAGGCTTTCAAAAGATGGAAAGCTATGGTGGAAAATGAGATAGGTTTGAAAATCAAAAAGCTTAGAACCGATAATGGTGGTGAATATGAAGACACCATATTCAAAACTTTCTACTATAAGCACAGGATTAGAATGGAAAGAATTATGCCAGGTATGCCTCAACACAATGGTGTAGCTGAGCGTATGAACCGAACACTGATAAAAAGAGCCAGAAGCATTCGTATACAGTCAAGTCTACAGAAGTAGTTTTGGGCAGAAGCAGTCAACATGTCAGCTTACTTGATCAACCAAGGCCCATCTGTTCCATTGGAACACAGAATATCAAAGGAGGTATGGAGCAGAAAAGAGGTGAAACTATCACATCTAAAAGTTTTCGGTTGTGTAGCATTTGTGCATATCAGTGATCAAGGCATGAATAATCTTAATCCTAAATCCAAAAAATGCACATTCATCGATTATGGTGAGGATAAGTTTGGCTACTGCATTTGGTATGACGAAAACAAGAAAACGATCCGTAGTAAAGATGTGATTTTTAATGAAAATGTGATGTATAAGGACATGCATAAAATAGATGCCAACGAATCAAAGTAGAATGAGTCAGTATTTGTAGATGTAGATGATGTCGCAGATAATTCCGCAACATAACCAATTGTAACAAGTCCTCAGCTAGAGGAACTTGTTGGACAGAGCAGTACACAAAAGTCTGACATACCACAACCTCACACTCCATCTCCTGTATTGAAAAGGTTTTCTCGACCTCATGTGCCTAACAAGAGATACATGAACTATATGTTGCTAACTGATGAAGGGGAGCCTGAATGCTATAATGAAGCTTGTTAGACTCGACATTCCAACAAGTGTGAGTTTGCCATGAAAGAAGAAATGAAATCTCTCATTTCCAACGAGACATGGGAATTAGCTAAGTAACCTATGGGAAAGAAGGCACTTCATAACAAATGGGTGTACCGGGTGAAAGAGGAGCATGATGGTTCCAAGAGATACAAAGCCTGTCTAGTTGTCAAAGGGTTTCCATAAAAGGAAGGAGTTGACTACATTGACATTTTCACTCCCGTTGTGAAGCTCAATACTATCATATTAGTGTTGAGTATTGTAGCCATTGAAGATCTTCATCTTAAACAGTTGGATGTGAAGACTGCATTCCTTCACGGAGATTTAGATGAAGAGATATACATGTACTAACCAGAAGGTTTCTTAGAAAGAGGGAAGAAGAACATGGTGTTCAAACTTAGGAAGAGTTTGTATGGCCTGAAACAAGCCCCGAGATAATGGTACAGAAAGTTTGACAGCTTCATACACAAGGAAGGTTTCCAAAAGTGCAATGCTGACCACTGTTGTTACTTCAAAATATATAGGTCCAATTATATCATTTTACTACTTTATGTTGATGATATGTTAGTAATAGGTTCAGATATGGATGATATTAGAAGGTTGAAACATCAATTGTCAAAGGAGTTTGACATGAAAGACTTGGGTCTAGCAAAGAAGATTCTTAGAATGTAAATCACAAGAAATAAGAAGAAAGGATCCTTGTAGTTATCTCAAGCAGATTACATCAATCGTGTTTTGCAGAGATTCTACATGGGCGATGCCAAGCCATTTAGCACACGCTTGGCCAGTCACTTTCGCATATCCAAGGATCAGTCCCTTCAGACAGAGGAAGAAAAAGAATTCATGGCTAAGGTTCCTTATGCCTCAGCCATTGGAAGTTTTATTTACGCAATGGTCTATACGAGACCATACATTGGCCATGCAGTGGGATTTGTTAGCATATTTATGTCAAACCCAGGGAAAACTCATTGGGAAGTAGTCAAGTAGATTTTGAGGTATCTGCGAGGTACCACAGAAAAGTGATTGTACTTTAGTAAAGGAGAATTAAAAGTACAAGGCTACGTAGACGTAGACTTTGGAGGTGAAATTGATCACCGAAGAAGCACCATTGGTTATATATTTACTGTTGGAACTACAGTTGTTAGTTGGATGTTACAAATACATAAAATTGTCACTATATCCACTACAGAGGTTGAATATGTAGCAGTGACTGAAGCCAATAAAGAGATGATATGGCTTCAAGGTTTGTTAATTGAGCTGGGATTCAAACAGGAAAAGAATGTTTTGCACAGTGATAGTCAAAGTGCAATACACTTGGCGAAGAATTTAACATTTCATTCCAGAACCAAGAATATTGGACTTTGTTATCACTTCATCAGATCCCTATTGGAAGATGATGTGTTAATACTGGAAAAGATTCAAGGAAGCAAAAATCCAGCGGATATGTTAACAAAGGTGATGACTATTAAAAAACTGAAGTTGTGCTCAACTTTAGTTGATCTGTTAGAGTAACAAGACTAGAAAAGTTGTTGCATTGATCGAGGTGTGAAGACAGATTGAAATCAGTCTTCAAGTGAGAGAATTGTTGGAGATTGCTATAAAGCTCCTTAATTTAAGGAGAAAAACAATGAGCTTAATTCAATGAGTAATTCAAGGAGTGAATTTTCCTATAAATAGATGTGTAATTGTAATAAATTAATTATCTAAGTATTCATTCCAATTGAGAGAAAAGCTTTTGTGATAGAAAATTGAGAGTAATTTTCTTGAGTGTAATTGGGTCGTGGGTTATGAGTTGTGAATGTTGTAAACACCTTCTGTAATTTCTCCCCTTTCAGTAAAAAGATCTGTAACAGATCCGGAGATATAAGCAAGATTGGCTGAACTCAGTCATCAAATGTGTGTGTTATTTTTCTATTATTGTTTTCTAATAAATCTGACTTATCGAAAATTTGCATAATTTCTCAACACTTTCGATTGTCCCTATTAATTAAACGTGAAAAGGAGGTTCAAGATGTTTAATTAAAAGTCGATCAAATCAAATGTTTTGAACCAAACAAAACAAAATCTTATTAAAAGGGGATAATTTCAATATATTATGATTTGAAAAAATTATAAACTAAAACTAATAGTTCGGCTTTGATTCATCGTATAAAAAATTTGTAACTAAATTGATAAACTTATTAATTATTAAATTAATATAAAATTAATTATATATTACATTTAAAATTATTAAATTAAAATAAACTTTTAAATTTTGATGATATTAATATAAAAACTTTATTCTATTTAAAGATTTTAAATTTAAATAATATGTATTTTAAATTTAAATTATTTAAAATTTAATAATTATATATAATTTATGTTTATGTTTTTACAATAATGCATAAGTAATTAAATATATAGTGAATTATTGATTTACAGTGAAATTTACATTAATATAAGTATTTATATATTTTTGTGTTACATTAATAGTTAATAAAAAATATTTTTATTATTTTTTATAAATAAAAAGTTAAAAACCAATAGATATAATCGAATTTTTGTTCACGATTCGATTAATATAAATATATATTTTATTTAAATTTAATATTTTAAAAAAATTTCAATTTTAATTTAATTTTTATATCCTGATAAAATGTATCAAAGCTCTATTGCATTCACCCTTAGGTGGCATTTGGTTTGTGAAATGAAATCGGAATCGAAATCGAAATCGGAATGGAATGGAATGGAAAGAAAATAATGTTGTTTGGTTTGACCACTAGAATCAAGCTCAGAATTAGAATTACAGTGTTTGGTTTGCCACTAGAATGGAATGAAAAAAGCTATAAATTACCTTACATTTAGTAAAGTTCAAATAATATCATTTAATTACTATTTTTTCGTTAGACAAAATATATTATTGAAATTATTATTTTTCTAAATAATTATTACTTAATTAAAAAGAAATATATTATTAAAATTATTATTTTTCTAAATAGGGTTTAGGGTTTTGAGGTTTGAGGTTTGGGATTTAAGGTTTAGGGATTTAAGGTTTAGGGATTTAGGATTTAGGTTTTAGGATTTAGGATTATATTTGTGAGTTAAGGTTTAGGGATTTAGGATTTAGGGTTATATTTGTGGGTTAAGGTTTAGGATTAAAATTATTATTTTATCTAAAAAGGGTTTAGGGTTTTAGAATTTGGGATTTAGGGTTTAGGATTTAGGGTTTAGGGTTTTAGGATTTGGAATTTGGGGTTTAGGGTTTAAAGTTTAGGGATTTAAGGTTTAGGGATTTAGGGTTTAGGGTTTAAGGTTTAGGGTTTAGGGTTTTAGGTTTTGTGATTTAGGTTTTAGGGTTTAGGGTTTAGGGATTTAGGTTTTAGGGTTTTGGGTTTTAGGATTTAGGTTTTAGGGTTTTGGGTTTTGGGTTTTGGGTTTTGGGTTTAGGGTTTAGGGTTAAGGGTTTAGGGATTTGGGATTTAGGGTTTAGGGTTTAGGGATTTGAGGTTTAGGGTTTAGAGATTTGGGATTTAGGGTTTAAGGATTTGAGGTTTAGGGTTTTGCGATTTTGGGTTTAGGGTTAGGGTTTTAGGATTGGGATTTAGGGTTTTGGGTTTTAGGATTTGGATTTAGGTTTTTGGGTTTTGGGATTTAAGTTTTTGGATTTGGGGATTTGGAATTTGAGTTTAGGGTTATATTTTGGGTAAGGGTAAAATTCGAAAAAAAAAGTTTACATGGGAATGGAATCATGATTCCTAATGGGGAGATGGAATTGTGATTATTTCTCCTTTAGGTAGCGTTTGGTTCGTGGAATGGAATCGGAATCAGAATCGAAATACAATGAAATGGAAAGGAAACAATGCTGTTTGGTTTGACCAGTGGAATCAAGCTCGGAATCAGGATTACAGTGTTTGGTTTGCCACTGGAATAGAATGAAAAAAACTTTAAATGACCTTAATACCCCTACATGACGTAAAGTTCAAATAATGTTATTTAATTACTATTTTTTCGTCAAACAAAATGCATTATTGAAATCATTATTTTTTTAAATAATTAATACTTAATTAAAAAGAAATATATTATTAAAATTATTATTTTTCTAAATAGGATTTAGGGTTTTGAGATTTGGGATGTGAGATTTAGGATTTGGGGTTATATTTGTGGGTTAAGGTTTAGGGTTAAAATTATTATTTTTCTAAAAAAAGTTTAGGCTTTTAGAATTTTGAATTTAGGGTTTAGGGTTTTAGGATTTGAAATTTGGGGTTTAGGGTTTAGGGTTTTGTGATTTATATTTTAGGGTTTTGGATTTTGGGATTTATGTTTTAGGGTTTAGGGATTTGGGGTTTAAGGTTTAGGGTTTAGGGTTTAGTGTTTAGGGATTTAGGATTTAGGGTTTTAAGATTTAGGGTTTAGGTTTTAGGTTTTGGGTTTAGGGTTTTGGGGTTTAGGTTTTAGGATTTTAGGATTTGGATTTAGGGTTTAGGGTTTAGCATTTTAGAATTTTGGATTTAGGGTTTTGGGTTTTGGGTTTTGGGTTTTGGGAATTATGTTTTAGGGTTTAGGGTTTTAGGATTTATGTTTTAGGGTTTAGGGTTTAAGGATTTGGGGTTTAATGTTTAGGGTTTAAGGTTTAGGGATTTGGGGTTTAAGGTTTAGGGATTTGTGGTTTAGGGTTTAGGGATTTGGTGTTTAGGTTTTAGTGTTTTGGAATTTTGGGTTTAGGGTTTAAGGTTTTGGAATTTTGGGCTTAGGGTTTAGGAATTTTGGGTTTGAGAATTTGGGATTTGAGTTTAAGGTTATATTTTAGGTGAGGGTAAAATTGAAAAAAAAAATTAGATGGGAATGTAATTATGATTATCAAAGGAGAGAAGGAATTGTGATTATTTCTCTTTTAGTAATCGATTTCATTCCGTCCGACTATTCCGTCCAACCAAATTTACAAAATAAAATGAATTAATTCTGATTTCATTTCATTCCTTCCACCAAATATGAGGTTATTAATTGATTTCATTATGTCCTCACATTTCGTCCCATAAAACACACAAAATAAAAGGAATCAATCCAACCAAACAACACCTTAATGATCGGTACGATTTTGTGTTGAGAAAAGCGATAAATCGTCCCTACTGAACATGATCAGTACGATTTTGTTTTGAAACAAGTGGCAAATCTAAAAGTATCATATGTCAAACAGAAAGACGGAGATATTTATATACATAATTATTTTAGATATTTTTATTCTCAAACCCTTTAAGAAATATCTCTTTTTATTACGAAAAAAATTGTTATATTTTTTAATGTGTAAAAAATATTTTTATATATATTAAAATAAATATATGCATTATGTAAAAAATATTGTGACACATAATTCAACTCAGGTCTATTTTTAACTTTATTTTTTTTTTAGACTTTAAGGTATTAAGGACGAAAAAAATTTGAGCTTTATCCAAAATATTAATTCATTGTAATATTAAAGTAATCATCCATCTATCAAATTACCATCAGAAAAAAAAATACCAATCTAATATATAATCAATACATAACTTTTTGTTTTATAACAATGGCTAAATTTTAAAACTTGTGATTTAAATCTAAAAAAAATTATATTTAAATTATTAGATGAATATTATGTAAATATAGAATTCTATTCGTACATATAATTAAATTTTTTATTTTTTTATTATGGTCAAGACAGGTTCGGAAATGATAAAAGAGTACTGTTTTAGGATCAAACAATAAATGATTACGACTTTGTACGGTTAAATGTATATTTTATGAATTTGTAGTTCTGTACCAGTCAAGGTAGACCAATCTACAATAAATTATGTGGTTCTATAAATAAAGTAAGAGGACTCGCCAGTCGCCACAATAATACTCCTCTACGATGCTTTTTGACTTTTCTCAATCTATAAATGCATTAAAATTTTAACCATGTTTCAATTTATTACAAAAACACGTACTCCTAATATTATTATTTTTAAAATAATAACTAAATAAGTAAACCTTTATCATCTTTCCATTCTATCATCACGATCAATCTTTTATTTTTATTTTTTTTAATTTGTAATTTTATCTCCAACAGTTTTTAAATGCATACATACACATAGATTAAAGATTTAAATTTATTTTTATTTTTCTTAAAATTAAAAATTAGTAAATTGATTTTCAAGTATTCTCTTAAAATAAATAAATAAATATATAATAATTATTATTTTATAAATAAACAATCTAAATATGATACAAACATTTACAAAATTTACATAATTGAAGATAGAATTATACAAATTCTTTAAATTTTTTAAATATCCCGTTTTAATTCCCTTATTATTTTCTTTATTATTTGGTCATTTTTTTTAATCTTTACATAATTGTTAGGAAATCTTTTTATAATTATGACACTATTTTACTTTTTTTAATTTTGTATTAATTATTTGCGTGTTACTTAATATATAACATTAAAAGTGATTTTCATTTCTAACTTACAAAAAACACAATGTATCTTCACTTCAACCCCACCAACGTGTTAAAATTTTCTTGCTTATCTCTATAATAGGTTGATCTTTTTCCCTATTCTAACATAGTTTGTTTTTCATTTTATTTAGATGGATAACAATCTCTAACCTGAAACACTCAATAATTTATATATTATAATATAATTAATTATTAATATCTAATTTTATAATTATTTCAATTTCCCATGCATATCTCCAAATACATATTTATTTAAATTTAATGAAATTTATTTAAATTATCTATTTATTTAAGTTAATGAAATTCAATCTTTAACTTTTAAATTCATAGTAAGCAAAAATAAAATAAAAATGAAAGCAACTTTTTTTGTCAGACAACGAAATAAGTTATTATTATTATTATTATTATTATTATTATTATTATTATTATTATTATTATTTTCCAAAAGAGAGGAAACGAAAGCAATTATTGATGACGGCGGTCTTTTTCGATGCATATTTTTTGGGATTTTGTTTTCTTTGATTGATTCTACCAAATAAAATAGAGCCAAAAGATTTTCATTTTCCAGTTAGTTAATTCAATTTATTTTCCCTACCCTAAAACGTCCTAGTTTTATAGAATATAAGATTATACTGTCGATATATTACTTTAGTAGATAATAGTCTAAACTCTATTTGTGGATTCTTTTTCCTTTTAAAAAATATTTTGTTGACGAAATTTTATTAAAAAAATAAATTAAAAATGAATCACTAATTATGACGAAAATTCCATTAATTTTTATATGAGATTTCATTAATTTTTAGATGAAGTAAAAAAAAATTCAATAATTACTAAAAATCTATCTAGTGATTATTGTATATTTTTATCATAATTAGGAAAGTATGTGTACTTTTTAGTAATTTGATCTAAAAATTTGAAAGTTCATCTAAATTTTTTTATTTAAATGAAAGTTATCCAGCTATAAGTGTTATTAACATCTAACTATAGTATTATAAGATTATAGAAAAATAAAATTGTTTAGTTTTATTTGATACATAATTTTTGTTATTAATAAATTATAATAAACCTTATTTTTTTAGATTAATAATAGAGATGTAAATTGAGATAAAATATTGATGAGATTTATAAGACAATTTATTAGTTTTTAAAATTCATTTCATATTGTTTAACTTAATTTTTAATGAGATAAAATAATAATAAAATTGTACTAATTGAGGTATCTTATTTGTCTATAATGGATCTCAATGAGATAAGTAAGAATATAAAATGATATTAATTGAGATATCTTATTTTATCATAGTTAATAAAATTCAGTTATTAACTTTTAAATTCATATAATTTAATTCATATTAATTTTAAATTTAACAAATTTATTTCCAATTTTAAATCCTAATAAATCAACGTTATATCTAACTATGATAAAATTTAACCTTTTAATTTCTTTTAGTTTTCAACATATTTCAAAAATCATGGTATCTAACTTATAAAAAATATATAATTTAATCATCAATATTTTTATTATATGATTGTTAAATATAATTTCGTTAAATCAATTTAATAAAATTTGAAATTTATCAAATTTAAAAAATATTATGAATTAATATATATGAATTAAAAGACAAGATATCAAATTTTAATATTTTTTATTTTTTCTAATAAATGAATAGATTTGCAATGCATGTAATAATATTTTATTCTTGAATGTATGCAAATTATTATTTTTAAAGAATGTAAAAATCTATTAATTTATAATCATATTAATTATAATATATCATATTTTGAAATAATTTTAAAATAAGAAGTTATTCTTCACTTAAAATATAAATTTGATTAATAATATATCATAACTATAATAGGTGTAAATATGTTTTGTGCATTTAAATTTCTATTTCTTTATTTATTTTTTATAGAGATGCACATACGTCCTGTAACAAAAAATGTAAAAAAAAAAAAATGTAATGCATAGGATTTTTCAGATATCTCAGCGCGGAAACTGCATTGCATACTCTCTTTTAAGCTATTATTTTTAAATTATATTTTCTACAGATTAAATTATTTTTTATTTTTTAAAAAAATTATATTAATTTAAAATATCATATTATCAAGTAATTTAAAAACAAACCATAATTCTTCACCCTTTCATTCATAATATTAAAAACTTAGTGCTGATAAATAAAATTCGTACAATTTGTATATTAGTCCTGCTAGACGGCTGCCGCGCGTATTCTTTAGTCATTCCTTTGTTTTAGTCGCCTTAATTGTTCAACTAAAATCAAACACGAAAACTGAATACAAGCCACTCCAAATTTTTTTTTTAATTCCACTCTCCAAGTTGTTGCTAATTGAACGAATTAATAATTCTCTCTTTATCCATCACGCTTCTTAAATAATTGTTCTAGCTCATTAATTCTCAGTTTCCCCACAAACCAATCACTATCTTCTCTGTTTTTACACCTCTATCCTCCTTCATACATGATCTCTCTGTTTGTTTTCTGTCCTGATTCTGCTATATTAGAGTTCATCGATTTTGGAGGAAAATACACCAATTTGTGACCGTAAAGAGAAATGGGATTTGATTGTTGGAACAGCAAGGCTGTGTCCATGTTCGTTTTTGGGTTTCTGGTCCTCAACTGTTTGATTGGGTTCGGATCATACGCTCAACTTCTTCCTGAAGATGAAGGTACACATCAAAGAATTTTGCCTTATACTTTTGAAATGGAGATTATTTGTGGGTTTAAGTCAATTTCTTCAAAATGTTTGCTGTTGGATTAATTTACATTTTTATTTAAAATAAGATACAGAAGCAGTTTCAACTGTTTAAGTAATTTGCATAAGGATGAGTATGTCGGCAGAGGTAGAATCAATTTTCAATTGTGCCCAAACACGAGCAGTTTTCTGCAGTTTCTCAGCGTCCAAACATACCTTATAACCGCAACATTCATAATGTAAGCAAAAATAAAATAAAAATGAAAGCAACTTTTTTTTGTCAGACAACCAAAATAAGTTATTATTTTTTTCCAAAAGAGAGGAAACGAAAGCAATTATTGATGACGGTCTTTTTCGATGCATATTTTATGGGATTTTGTTTTCATTTGTTTGCTTTGATTCTTCCAAATAAAATGAAAAAAAAATAGAGCCTAAAGATTTTCATTTTCCAGTTAGTTAATTCAATCTATTTCCTCTGTGTTTAATTTTATCCCTAAAATGTCATAGTTTTATACGATATAAGATTATACCGTAGATATATTACTTTAGTAAATATTAGTCTAAACTCGGGACTTTTTTCCTTTTAAAAAAAAATTTATTGACAAAATTTTACTAAGAAAAAAGAGTAAAAATGGATCATTAATTATGATAAAATTGTATAAAATTTCATTAAAAGTTAGATTTGATAAAAAAAAATCAATAATTATTAGAAATTTATCTAGCGAATTTTGTGAACTTTTACCATATTTAGTACGTTGAAGAACTCGAGATCCAAATGGAATCAACCAACACACCAACGGAAGTAAATCAACAACAAAAGTTAAAAGAGTAATAAGAATCCAAGAACATTTTCACATTAATTATGTCTATTTTTAATCATTATAAAATTTCTTTTATTTTGTACAAATTAAATTGTAAACATTCATTCTTTAAGAGAATTAAAACCATTTTTTTACATGACATTAGAGCTTAAGAAGAAACTCTCTGAAAATCCAACTCACTCAAAACGTTTTTTTTTCTTCCAAATTTTGTTTCTTTTCAAAATCAATTTTAAATCACATCCATAATTTCAAATTCATTATATTATAATCTTTAAAAAATTTTGAACAATCTGTAATTTTTTTAAGCCAAGAAGCCTATTCATGCGCCTTGTTGGAGTCACACACGCCTACACGCACGCTCTATAAAGAAGAAGACGCAAACGACACGCCGTTCAAATCACTCTCTGAAAAAAAATGAAACGTTGTTAGTCGGTTTAGTCTTCCAACTGTTGTATCAGTCATTTCAGACACCATTCACCCACTTTTCAACCGGTTCTTGAACTGAAATTTATAGTTCTAGAATCCTGGATCCATTTCTATAAAATACAACCCATTTTAGTTCATTATTTTTTCATAAACAATCATTATCGTCTAAAACACACTAACCCTTATCTCATTTTCGATTTTTTCACTTAACAATCATGTTTGAAACTACCAATATCAGCCCTACTATACCAAAATGGTATGATGATCCTAGCCATTCATTATACCTGCACCACTCAGACCAATCGGGTATGATTCTAGTAGCTCAATCCTTAAATTAATAAAACTATCATATTTGGAGTCATACGATGCTAATGACTCTCACTACCAAAAACAAAGACAGATTTATTGATGGCACAATCACGAGACCACCAGCAAACTATGGGGAAAAAATCAAACAATGGACTCGCTGCATCATTTTTGTCAAATGATGGATTCTCAATACCATATCGCCTAAAATTGTGAAAAATGTCATGTATAATGATATCGCATATAAGCTATGAGAAAAATTGAAGGAATGTTTTTCACACACCAACAACGTGTACCTATTTCAAATCGAGCAAGAGATACATGATTACATACAAGAAGTTATAAGCATTGAAGAATACTACACCAAGTTGAAAAGCCTATGGGATACTTGAAATGCATTATGTCCCCTTCCACATTATGGAGGAAACGTTGGAAATGAATTACAGAAATACCAACAAAAGCAGCAAACCATAAAATTTCTCATGGGTCTTAAAACAATTTACACATCAACACGAGACAGATCTTGCTCATGGAACCTTTACCTATAATAAATAAGGTATACTCACTCATTGTTCAAGATGAAAAGCATAGAGTTGTCTCCGCACAAACCATAGGAAGAATGCCAAAAACTATCTTACTTGTCGCCAAGGATAGTCATCCACAATATCCTTACAAGAATTATCCACCAAGGAACTCACATCTCAAGTGCGATTGATGCAACAATATCGACCACAATTCTAAAAGCTATCGAAATTGCCTCAAATGTGATTTCTGTGGTCTCAATGGATATACCATCAATATGTGTAGAAAGAAAAAAGGCGATTCAAGACAAGAGAAATGCATTCCCTTACAAAGCTCACCATACTGACTTTTAGGTTATCAACTCTGATATAAGGACATCATCCTACAACCTTACATCTACCCAATATCATGAGCTCCTTACACTTCTCAATCAAGCCAAATCAAGTAACATGGCAAGTCAGGTGACTACTCTTTCAGGTAACACATTATGTGCGAGTGTTTTCCATTCAAAAACCTGTTGGATTTTTGATACAAGGGTAGCTGATCACATGGTCTATTCCCAAAGCCTTATGAGCTCCAACATTCTAATCATTAATCGACATGTGAATTTACCTAATCATTCACTTGCCCGTGTCACATATATTGGCACTGTACATTTCTCCAAAAAATTCATACTTTATAATGTCTTATATGTTCCCTCCTTCAAATTAAACTTGATTTCGGTAGTCAAACTCACTCAAACTTCATTTTTCCATGTCACTATCACTAATAATGTGTGCTTTGTTTAGGAAAAACACTCAAGATAGACGATTGTGATGAGAACTGAGAAAGCAAGACTCTACCACTTGATTATTTTGGAAAATGTTGAATGTTTCTCCATTTCAAATACCGCTCAAACCAACCCTTATTTCTCGAGCTTACTTAGTAAATTATAAATAATTAACATATATTTCAACTTGAACAAGAGTGTTGAAGAACTCGAGAACCAGCTATAATCAATCAAAACAAGTTGGAGGCAATCAACAACAAAAGCTAAGGGACAACAAGGATTTAAGAACATTTCCACCATAATTATGTCTACTTTTAATCATTACAATGTTTTGTATAAATTAAATCGTAAACATTCATTCATTAAGAGAATTAAAATCATTTCTTACATAGTGAAATATTAGTACATTTTTTAGAAATTGATCTTAAAATTTGAAAGTTCATTTAAATTGTGTTACTTGAATGCAAGTTATCGAACTATTGGTGTTATTAACGTTTAACTATAATATTATAAGATTATAGAAGAATAAAATTGGTTAGTTTTATTGAGATTTCGTTTTCGTTGTTATTAAATTATTAAACCTTAATTTTAAAGATTCATAACATAGATATAAATTGAGATGAAATGTTTATAAGATTTATAAGTCAATATATTAATTTTTAAAATTAATATCATATTATCTTACTTAATTTTTAATAATATAATATGTTAATTAAACGGTGTTAATTGAGATATTTTATTTATCTCTAATGGATAAGTAATAATATAAAAAATATAATAAATAATAATTTATAACATAAGTTTAATAAGAAAAAAATAATATAAACTAAATGAAATTAAATGATATAATATTATATCATAAACTCATTAAATATATTTTATTTTATATCTTTAATTGAAAAAATCATCTTTTTTTTTTATTTTTCGTACATTTTTCTCTGTAAATTGACAAAAATAATTTGACTAAATCGGCCTCTACCCTTTTCGGAACGACACGATCTTTCTTTTGGTATTTTTGCTTGAAGCATAGATCAATTACTTCATGGCTATGTTAGGTGTACTTTTGTTTAAAATTAGGAGAGTTTGAAAGTGCGTGACATTATTGTCAAATTTTGACCATCTCGTAGTCATACAATCTCTGAGTCGTCTGACATAGAGACAGAAGGATATTGTTTTTAATATGGAATTCAATTTTGACAAAGTATCCTACTAAATTCACAATATTCTTTTTTTTTCTTCTTCTTATTTGACCATATATTCTCTCTAGAAAGCATATGTAAAAACTAACAATAGATTTCCATGAGTTTTTACGTTGTGATATGATGAATAGTAATACTTTTTACAAATTTTAAATCACAAATTTAATTTACACTAGTTATGCTTGCTTTAAGAAAGATACAAAAAATTAATATTATCTTGTTACTTTTTAATTTGATGAATGATCATTGTTGTTTGTACGAATGAATCACAATTAAATAAATATGAAAAATAATTTAAATATAAAGTTAAGATTTGTTAAATTATTGTATTTTCTCTGATAATTATCAGTATATCTTTCTATTATTTCTGTTCTGTCTTTTTACAAGAGTTTAAGATATATGTATATAAGAAAAACGAAAATTAAACAATAACATACTTGTCTGAGGTTTGTACGCTCCACTAATATCAAGTTGTATTTACATGTTTTAATTATCGAGCATTTGTATCCGCCACTATTTTAAGACACACCAACACTCCTCCTCAAATTGGTGCATATATAGGTCTCTTTACTCAACTTGTCAAGTCAGTTGTAGAAGTTCCTGCATACGCATTTTGTGAGTATATCGCCCAATTGATCTTCCGACTTAACAAATGGAAGCTTAATAATCTTTTCTTCAAGATTCTGCTTTTGATGAAGTTCCATCCACTTCAACGTGCTTCGTGCGATCATGTTGAACCTGGATTGTGAGATATGGCGAATGTACGCTTTGTTATCACAAAATAAGTTCATTTGAGTTAGGGCAACACCAATCTCTAGAAGTTTTTTCAACCAAGGCTCACATATTAAAGCGGCCACCATTCCTTAAATTGACCAAGACCTTTGGATAAGGCAACTACATTTTGCTTCTTGCTTCTCCGTGTGACAAGATCGTCCTCACGAAAGTAAAGCCATGTGAGATTTCTATCCTTCATATTCCCCTCACCAAATAATCAGATATCCAAGGACTTTCAATTGACCATTCTTTGAAAACATAAGTCCTTTCCCAGTGGAGGATTTTAAGTAACGTAGTATTCGCATGACCGCATCCATATGGTCTTCACTGGGCGTGACCGACTTACGACACTCACGCGGCATAAGCATATCGTCGAGTATGAGATAAATATATGAGTTTACCTACTAACCGTTGATATCTCCGTTTATCTGTTCCGGTACTTGGTCCACATATTCTCCGAGTTTATGATTTTGAACCATTGGAATATGACAGTTTACAATCTAAAGTAGTCCGCCTCTATTTAGTAGGTCCGAGGAGTATATTTCCTTTGGGAAAGACATATGCCTTGTTTTGATCTTGTTACCTCAATACCTAAGAAGTATTTGAGCCTCCTAAGTTCTTCATTTCAAACTCCTTTGTGATTGTTCTTGTAGCTTGAGATTTCTTCTTTATCATCCCCTCTAATGATCATGTCGTCCTACATAGACTATAAGCCGTTATCTTCCCTAATCGATGTTTTAGGAAAAAAGTATGATCGAGTTGCTTTGTTGGAACCCATATTTCTTCATTCTTGAACTCAACCTACCAAACCACGCCGAGGTGATTGTTTTAGTCCATACAATGCTCGTTGTAATCTCACGCAGCTTTCTTTTCTCGATGTAACAAAGTATATCCTCATGGGATATCCATGTAAATCTCTTCTTCAAGGTCACCAGTGAAGAAAGGCATTCTTCACGTCAAGTTGGTAACGGCCAATCTAAATTTCTTCGCAAGAGATAACAAAACTCTCACGGTTTTTAGTTTAGCCACAGGTGAGAAGGTTTCTTGATAATCTATCCCATGTTTACGTGTATATCCTTTTCTTTACAAGCTTCGCCTTGTAACGATCAACTAACCCATCCTACTTTATACTTAATGGAGAAAATCCACTTGCATCCTACCATCTTCCTCCTTCGAGACAACTCGCTTAACACCCAGTGTGTTATTCTTCTACAAAGGCTCCTCGTTCCTCTTTATAGCTTGAGCCCATTTTCGATCGTATAAGGCTTTTTCAATGTTACTCGGAATTTGACACGAGGAAAGGTTTCTATGAAATGCCCTCGATAGGTTCGATAACCTTTGAGTAGATACATAATTTGGTATATTGGATACTTGGGTTGTCGTTCTTCTCTTCTCGGGGAGTATCGATTTGGAGGTTTACCTCGATTGTGTACGAAAGGTAAAACATAACCAACGAGATGTATCTATAGCATTAGTTTGTAAAGGTGTGATAGGATAGCTTACCTCTGAAGTTGTTCTCGGCGGGAGGATCATCGGGTGCTTAGAGAATGGAGTGGTACATCAACCACTTCATCTTCTCGGAGATTCAATTACTACTTCGCGGTTCTTGGAAGTTCAAGCTCGGGTCTAGATACGGGCTCCTCCATACATTGTGGCACGATCCGAGTATGTTGGACTCGTGTCTAATATTTCAACCTCAAGCCAATTTCGTTCTTCTCACCATAACTCTCCTCAAGAGTGTAATTGGATCTGGGTGATGGGAAAAAAAATTCTGATTCGAGGAAAGTGACATCCATGGTAGTATAGTTTCTTTTAGTAATTGGATCATAACATCTAGACCCTTTTTTTTGTACACCATACCCCAAGAATACACATCTCGGACAAAGACATGGATCCAACAGTTCGTTGATTTTTATGAAGGTGGACAAAAGCAACACATCCAAAAATTCGGAAGGCGTCAAAATACAGCAAAGGAAGATGATCGATAACACCTTTAGTGGAGTCTCGAAATTGTAAGGTCTTTGTGGGCATTCGATTCAAGATACACATGGTAGTAACAAAGATCACTCCGCATTTATTAGGCATACGTGCACCGATTAGTAAGGCCCGAGCCGTTTCTAAAATATGTCGATTTTTTCTCTCCCTTGAGTCCCCATTTTGTTGTGGGGTTTGTGAGCATGAGGTTTCATGGAGAATACCATGGTTGTCAAAGTATGTCCAGGAATTGTTGATTAACATACTCCCTCCATTATCGAGACCTAAGTATCTTAATTTTTTCGGAAAATTATTGCAACCATGGTGTGAAACATGTGAAATGTAGCAAATACTTCATCTTTATGTTTGAGAAGGTAAAGCCATGTCATTCATGTATACAATCATCAACAAAAATAACAAACCAACGATGACCCGATGACGTAATGACCGTGGAAGGTCCTCAAACATCGAATGTACCAAAGCAAAAGCGAGCCACACTTTTATTCATGCTCGCCAGGATAAGACGTCCTATGACTTTTTGCTAGGATACAAGTATCACATTTGAAATCGAATGTGTGATATTTGAAAATAAACTCAGGAGCAGTAGGTGCTTTAAATACCCGAATGATGGATGCCAAATCTACGATGACATAGCCAATCTGTCGTTCCTTGTCACAACCAAGTATGTTGCATGTCATCTCTTCTGAACCGAGGTCATCCACATAATATAGCCCTCCTCTCCTAGTACCACACGCCCCAATGATATCCTTGGTGAGAATATCCCGTAGAAGGCAAAAAGTAGAATACATCAATACTATTACGCTAAGGTCTGAGTGACCGACTTGCGGACATTAGTCGGTTTGACTGCAGTAGAGTACAAGCAAAGTATTAGATAATGATAATGAAGGAGATAAGGTCACTGTTCCAGCTCACGCATCGAATAAGTGACCCCATTTGCATTGGCAACACGCTCCGTCTTGGGAGTTGTATTGGAGAGATCGTTTGGGTCAAATGTCACGTGATCCGTAGCTCCGAGTCCAAAATCCACTCATCTTTCTCATTACGAGTAGAGATGTGAAATACTTTACTTGAAATACACCGGATCCCGGGAAGATTCGGCCCGAGAGGTAAGGGATAGTGAGGCATTATTGGTAGCCACCGCCGTGGCCCCGGTGGTGTCCCGTTTCTTCCGTGCTTCGAAGATCATTCCACCATTCTCGATACCCGTGTAGTTTGAAACGTTTTCACGGGTGTGTTTGGAGTTTCCGCACGGCCACATTTTATGTCAAGAGATGGTGGATTTCCGTGGATTTCTTGCTACCCAAGGGAAGGTCCTGTTTTTGGTGGCATTAGATTACGATGTCCTTCGACCCCTTTAAAAGTCATAATCGCTCCGGTGTCGTATCGACACCTGTGATAAATCACTACTGCTGACCTCTTCTCTACCATCAATCCATAGGCTTGTTCCACCGCGTAGTGAGAATGGTTTGATTTGAAGTACATCACTTCTAGTTTTATCCAATCTATCATCAAGTCCATCGAGGAAGGTATACACTCGATCTTCCGTACGATGGAGTTGTATTTTTGTATATCAATTGCACACTCCATTGGATTAGGGACGACGGAAATCAATTTCACGCCACAACCCTCAAGGTCATTGTAGTATTTTTCAATGGATCCACCATTGCTTCGTGCGAGTAACTCGACGGCAAGATCATACACCGAGATGTGTCTGTCCCATCATAGTAAGTGGTAGCCACCGAATCCCAAACCCGGTTTGCAGTTGGGAATCGGATAAAATTTGCAATTAAAGAGGGGACCAACGAATTGAGCAAACAACCTTTGACAATGGCATTTTCGATCGCCCATCTCCTAAACGGTGGGTCGGTTTCAACAGGTTGAGAAAAGTCCCCATTAATATATCCCAGTTTGTCTTTGCTAGAGATATACATCTCCACCACCTGGGACCATAAGGCATAGTTGGATCCTCCCAACTTGATACTAATGAGAGTCCCCGACGCTTTGAGTTGGCGGAGGTCATAGTCGATTTGAGCTCTAGTTAGAACTTCCGTCATTTTCGCTGTCAAATCTTCCAACACGAAATTGGTAGTTAAATCTCTAGATTCTGCCATGAAATCTAAATTTTTTTTCCTTCCGTTTTTCCTTCTTTTTTTTTTTTTACAAACCAACCACTATATAAAGGAAAAAAACGACAACCCTAACCCTAATTTCCCGTTCTCTCTCAACGGCGCCTTTCTTCCTACGCGATTTCAGCAAGATGGTCGAGCGCAGGAAAAAATTTCCTTCCAAAGTCGTGCAGTTTCCTCTGCGTTCTTCCTCAACGCAGTTTCTTCTGCGTTCCTCGGCGCAGCGTCACCCTTTTCCTTCTGATTCCCTGGTCCTCCGTAACCCTAAATCCCTTCTTCTTCATCCGCCGCGCAACCCTGTCAACGCTTTCTTCACGCCGCCCTCTGCGCGCCTCTCTTCTTCGATGGAGGAGCCCTGCACCTGTCCTCATGTGAGCGGCACCCTTCTTCAACCGCTTTGTACCCAACGAGCGGTAGATCAGTATGGCTCCACTGAGCGTAAAATGGTAACGCCGAGCGTAAATGGCGACTGAATACTGATGGTCTGCAAAGACCTGGCGTGCTACACTGCCTACCCATCTCCTCGGGTTTGAACCTCTGTTGTTGTTTTGTTTGTTTTTCGCATTGCAACCGACGGTTCTGTGATAGAAATCGAAACCAGAAACAACTTTGGAGAAAATAACCGGGACCAATATAAACCGAAATCGTAACTAAAAAAAAACGAAAAGCTACCGCAATCTGATCACCGTAAACCGAATCGAAATCTAATCGGGTCAAATCGGACTAAATCGAAATCGAAATCCGAAATCAACAATAATCACGCAAATTTACCAAATCAGAAATCAAAAAATGGTAGTTCCATCATAAATCAGCAGGTAGTTCATTAGTTAGCAATATCCTGCTCTGATACCATGTCAAATTATTGTATTTTCTCTGATAATTATCAGTATATCTTTCTATTATTTCTGTTCTGTCTTTTTACAAGAGTTTAAGATATATGTATATAAGGAAAACGAAAATTAAACAATAACCATAAAACCTGTACATCCAGGTTTTATGGCTCCACTAATATTGTTGTCTGCTCCATGTTTTACTCCATTGAGCATTTGTGTCTGCCACTATTTTAGCACACACCAACAAGATTAACTACAAATCTTTTGTATTTTAGCCGGGCCCGACAATTGTCACTTTTTTTTCCATTTTGGATTGTGTCTGTTCTTTGCTGCTCTTATACATATGATATTTCCTTTATAATGATTGAAATTCATTGGGACAGTGCAAATTCTTGAAACAATTTCAAACAAACTAAAAAATACATATTGGAAGAACATCAGTCGTTCTTCTTGCAGCAACGGTGGTGGAGATTTTAACAGGACTTTCGCAACGGATATATTTAGCAATGTCACATGCGATTGTTCATTCCAAAAAGGCACTCTTTGTCATGTCAAAACCATGTAAGTTATTTGTTATTATACTTTAATCCTTAATTTTGATTTAAAATAAAATTATTTTAACACTTAGTGTGACAGACAGCTGAAGGGTCTCAATTTAACGGGAGTTATACCTGCTGAATTTGGAAATCTTACTCATTTGGAAGTAATGTGAGTTATGATAAATTGTGTTATACTTACGTCTCAATTCAAGAAAACAAAGTATAATAAATGGTACATTTTCTTGATCATCAATGTCATGCTTTACTAAATTTTGTTTCATCAAACAGTGATCTCACTCGCAATTACATCAATGGATCAATTCCTGCTAAAATTTCTGGTGCCCCTCTTCGCAATCTGTACGTTCTTGCATGCGTTAATGTTATCTTTTTCTAAAGCATGAACTGGTATTCTTTCAAGTACATAGGTTACAATACTATATTAACATTTTAAAATCAATATTGTAGGTCTCTTTTGGGAAACAGGATCAGCGGTTTAATTCCTGGGGAAATAGGTTACATTGCTACGCTGCGAGAACTGTAAGTTCTTTTTATAGAGTTTTTAACATGAATTAACAAGGAAATGATACATATATTAAAAATTTATCCATTGAATTTCCCTTTTTCAGGGTATTGGAAGATAATTTGCTTGAAGGGCCTCTTCCTCAAAACCTTGGAAGTTTGAGTAATTTACAGAGACTGTAAGAACTTTATTCTTTTTCCTTCATACATATTCTACCCATGTAAGAATTTTGTTCTAAATAGATGTCTAACTAACATTTTTTATTTTAAATATTTACAGCCTACTGTCTGCAAACAACTTTACTGAAACAATACCAGAGACATTTGGAAATTTAAAGAACTTAACTGAATTGTAAGTGACTATGCCACTTTCTATTTATGAAATGTTTAATTTTTTTGTTTTTTTCTTCAAGATTTCACATATATAATACTGCCTGCAGTAGGATAGATGGAAGTAGAATGTCCGGGAGCATACCAAGTTTGATCGGGAACTGGACCAAACTTACAAAACTGTGAGTGTTGCTCTCAGTTCATTTCAGCTCATGTTATCTTCTTCTTCTTCTTCTTCTTTTTTTTTTTGTGTTGTATGTTTCGATTCGAGCATCAATTACTTTTGGTTATTTCATCATTCATGGAAGATAAAGCTAAGCATATATTGCAGGCATCTACAAGGCACGTCAATGGAAGGTCCAATTCCTTCCACCATATCATTATTGGAAAGCCTAACTGAATTGTAAGACCATGAATCTCTATTTACTAATTGAATGTTTATCTTGTTGAGCATTTTCAACTTATATGATATGGTATCAGGAAAGTATCTGATCTGACGGGATCAAGTATGCCCTTTCCTAATTTGTCCAATGCAAAACAATTAGCAAGACTGTGAGTTTAATATATAATTCTGAAACTCTGAAGTTCATTTTATTTTTTTATTTTTTTCCTAAACAAGTACTTTAATTTTCTTCTTTGATGATTCAGGGAGTTGAGAAATTGCTTACTTAATGGTTCAGTCCCAGAGTACTTAGGAAAGTTGGAAAAATTAAAAACATTGTAAGTGAGGATTATTAAAATTACTCTAGAAGTTTATTTCAACAATGCACTTAGTTAAGACAAATTCTAATATATTTGTGTACTCGGACACGTTTTATTTTATATATATATATATTGTAGAGATTTGAGCTTCAACAAACTAACTGGTAGATTTCCATGGAGTATTGGGTATCTTGATGGTCTAGATCACATGTAAGTCGATAATGTTTACATTATAAACCCAATGATGAAATGCTAGCAATCAAGTTAGGTTAAATTTAAATTAGCTTCTTGTTTTTTTTTCCTTTCCTTTATTTGACTACTACTTAGTGGTTATCTGAATAAACACACTTTACGTGTAGGTTTTTGACCAATAACTCGCTAACTGGAGAAGTACCAAGTTTGATATTGAACAGCAAAAGGAGCTTGTTAGTCCTTTACTCTTATACCTTACATTTTCGTTTCATTTGTCCTTTATACATTGCACATTGCAGTTTCCTCATTTGTCATAACCTTTAGAAGATTGAATATCAACTTTTGTACTCTCTCCTCTTTAGTTTTTTTTTTCTTAAAAAAATCATTCACTAATGTGTTTTCTTCAGGGATTTATCTTACAACAATTTTACGGGGCCATCTCAGGCTAGTTGCAGTAATATGCCTGTGTAAGTTGCTAGTTTGGCATCCAAATGATCTTCTCTTACATTTTAGATGTATTTCTGTCTCCTTCTTAAGTTGTACATATTTCTCTTATCTCTCATGCAATATCATATGTGCAAGTTTTAACTAGGTTGCTTCTTAAATAATCTGCTAATGCGTGTCTTATTGTTCACAGGAATCTAGTTTCTAGCTACATGCCTTCTGAGAGTCAACCGTGAGAGATTTCTTCATTTAACCTGTAACTATTTATATCAAATTTATTATATTCATAAATGATTAAGATTTTGTTTTCTTAAACCAGATGGTGCTTAAAGAAGAACCTCCCTTGTTCCGGCAAACCACAATGTAATTATATAGTTGTTTTAGACCATGCATTCTTTCATAACTCTGAAGCTTTAGATATTTAAAGTTATTTTCATGACACCTGCAGATCATTCTTTGTTTATTAACTGTGGAGGAAGTAAGATGACAGACAATGGCAATCAATATGAAGAGGACCTAACCCTTTCAGAGGCATCTCAGTTTTTCTCTTCGTATGAAAAATGGGGTTATAGCAGTACAGGGATTTATATGGGCAATGAGAAAGCAGGATATATAGCAACAAACAAATTTTCTCTTAATGTGACTGGTCCAGATTTTTATAAAACGGCTCGCCTTGCTCCTGTTTCACTCAAGTATTATGGCCTTTGTTTGATGAAGGGAAGTTACAAAGTACAACTCCATTTTGCTGAAATAATGTATACTAATGACCAGACATATAGCAGCCTCGGCCAACGCATTTTTGATGTATCAATTCAAGTGAGTAAAAGGAGACAATGCACTTACTTTTGTTGTTCAAAATATTTTCTAATGTTTACTTGATTTAGATTGGCTTTGGACGTTAAATATTGTTTTTGGTTGAAGCTAGCAAAATTTCAATTGAACGTTTTCTACAGGGGAATTCAGTTATTAAGGATTTCAACATCATGGAAGAAGCTAATGGTGCAGGTAAAAACATTACCAAGACATTTGATAATGTTTCTGTTAATGATGGGACTCTAGAGATTCACTTGTATTGGGCTGGGAAAGGAACAACTGCCATTCCTAATAGAGGTGTCTATGGACCTCTAATCTCTGCTATTACTGTCACACCAAGTAAGCTTCCTTTTTATTTTAACATGTCCCTCTTTGTTTCTGTATCTCTATGTCAGTGTCATTCTCTATATCAGTGTATTAATGATGATGTTTCTTTTGTTGTAGACTTCAAAGTTAATACTGGAGGGCTATCAGCTGGTGCTATTGTAGGCATTGTGGCAGCATCATGTGTGTTTGTCTTCTTGGTTTTATTTGCCCTTCGGATGAAAGGTTACTTAGGAGGCAAAGATACAGATGAAAATCAAGGTGAGGGTAACTTGTGAAAGATGATTTTGACTAGTTCATTTTTTTGCAAACTTTTCACCTTGTTTGTTGCTTGAACATGCAACTTCATTCATATATGGACTAACTCTTGTCGTCTTTTTTGTTTTCGCAGAATTGCGTGGACTAAATCTACAAACAGGATATTTCACATTAAAACAAATCAAAGCTGCCACAGGTAACTTTGACTCTGCTAATAAGATTGGAGAAGGCGGCTTTGGTCCAGTTTACAAGGTATGTACAATTATTTCCCCCAAAATTTTGACAAAATTATAGTAGCTTGGAAGTAGTGATAATTGAAAGCAGACTAAAACTGCATACAAAATTCAGTTATAATGATTATGTGTATTGATCTCAGGGTGTGCTTCCAGATGGTGCTATAATTGCTGTAAAACAACTATCTTCGAGATCAAAGCAAGGGAACAAAGAATTTGTTAATGAGATAGGCATGATATCTGCATTACAACACCCAAATCTTGTGCGCCTCTTTGGATGTTGCATAGAAGGAAATCAGTTGTTGCTTATTTATGAGTACATGGAAAACAACAGTCTTGCTCGGGCTATTTTCGGTAGATTTAAGCCATTTTATGCATCATGCTAAAGAGTTTTTATTTTTTATTTTTTTTTGCATAAGAATATTACATAATAAGATGTTTTTCTCTTTCCCCGATTGCGTTAACAATTATAGGTAATGAGAAAAATCATTTACATCTAGACTGGCCAACAAGAAATAAGATATGCTTGGGAATAGCAAAGGGGTTGGCTTATCTTCATGAAGAATCAAGGTTGAAAATTGTTCACAGAGATATAAAGGCAACCAATGTGCTTCTGGATAAGGATCTAAATGCCAAGATATCTGACTTTGGTTTGGCCAAGCTTGATGAAGAGGAGAACACTCATATTAGCACCCGAATAGCTGGAACAATGTCAGTTCTCCCTCTCTTTTTATGCCCTTTCTATACATCTTTTAATTGCTATAATATATTAGATTGGTACGTGTTAGGAAAAAAAAAGTACATAAAGAACCGATAATCCTTGAACATTTATCTTGTACTCATTACTCAAGAGTCATTTGTTTTCTAATCAGAGGCTATATGGCTCCTGAATATGCGATGAGAGGTTACTTAACAGACAAAGCAGATGTGTACAGCTTTGGTGTTGTAGCCTTAGAGATTGTTAGTGGAAAGAGCAACACAAACTACCGACCAAAGGAGGAGTTTATCTATCTTCTTGATTGGGTAAGTTAAATTTATAGAAAATTACACCCATAGAATATGCCTACTTCATAATATAATTTTTATGCTGATTTCATAATATATCATATCTTAACTCAACTACACACGCGTAAAATGAATTACACGGATATGTAAGAGAGGTAAAAATGACGTAGTATAACTTAAGCCCATATGATGAAATACTTGCAATACCAGCCATGTAGAGAACTTCGGTAGAATTAATCACACCTATAATTTCTAGGGTTTATTTGTTTGCATTTTCTTTGAACATGATGGTAAAAAACAAATGTTTATGGATTTTTTTCATGAAACTGAAGGCTTACGTACTGCAAGAACAAGGGAACCTATTAGAACTAGTGGATCCAAGTCTTGGTTCAAATTGGTCTAAGAAGGAGGCAATGACAATGCTTAGCCTAGCTTTGCTATGCACCAATCCTTCTCCTACTCTCAGACCACCAATGTCTTCTGTGGTGAAAATGCTTGAAGGCAAAATTCCAGTCCAAGCGCCAATAATAAAGCGCAGCACTGAGGATCAGGATGCAAGGTTTAAAGCCTTTGAGAATCTTTCACAGGACAGCCAAACACACGTCTCTGTGTTCTCTCATGAAAGCCGTGATAAAGGCTTGTATATGGATGGTCCATGGGTTGATTCCTCCATTTCTCTCACAAGCAAAGATGACACTCAAGGCAGCTCTTCTTCGGCTAGGCTCCTTAATGATGTTTCTGATGTGAATGTACTTTGATGAAAGAATGAGAGTATTAAATTAGGATTTTGAACACATATTGATAAGTTTTTTTTATATTCTTTTGTAAATGTGTTGAAATTGTATTGTTTTTACTGGGTTTTTTTTCAAAATACTTCAGATAATATATAATCCATTTATTTATATAGTTTTACTTTTAACCCTCTAAAAAACCATTTTATACTTTATAAAAAAAATATACACTATGTTTTTAAATATGTGAATAGGATTACATTATGCAATTAAACTAAAAATAAATTTAAGATCAATAAATTTACCTACTAAAATTATATAATATTTGTTACTCTTTAAGATTATTTTTTGAGAGAGAGGTTGTAAAATTTTAGCCTCATTTTTGAAAAAAATTAATCAATTGAGAACAAATATTATTATTTAAATAATTTTTTTATTAAAATATTAATTTTTTACTATCAAGTGATTAAAATATGATAAAATATAAACAATTAATAAGGATAAAAGTGAAATTTCATGTTAAATTATTTAACAAAAAATCAATAATATTAATAATCTTCTAACAAAAAATTACATAAATACATATATACTTTTTTTATTTTTTAAATAAAAATTAATAAATTATTAAAACAGATAATAACCAAATATTAATCATATTAAATGTAATTTTTTAATATCAAAATTTATTTAAGTATTAAAGAATAATATTTTAAAAGAAAAATCATTAAGTTAATATTAATTATTCTTAATTGATCAATTTTTTTAGAGAAAAAAGAAATTTTTTAAATCTAAGATAATAAACATGTATTTTTCTCTATTTTTTCAATAAGGTAAGATACCAAGTGCTTATCCTAGCAAAGAACTAAAAAAAAAAAACAGGAGCTGAGTTTTGAGCCGACACAAGCTAACCAAGTGTGGTGTCCAAATGTGTGATGCTGCATATCCTGACCCTTGAATCCGAAAAATTTCAACAGATGTGCCCATCACAACCGTAGAAGTATACACCCTTATTAATCTTTCTTATTGGTTGCTGCACCATCCAATAGCTGATAGCATCCCAGTTGATCACCTCATCATTTTCCTCCTTTCCCACATTTTTTTCTTTCAAATCTCCACTTTTGTTAGAAACTCTTCATCGAGGGGATATCATCAACACCACCCAGAGCATTTATTGTCGTATTAGTAATAAAACTCAATCGATTTCCAATTTTTAGAGGATGGGAGAGACAGAGATAGAGGGATTAACTTCAGCTTCAAGCTCGGCAGATTTCATTATGAATGTAAAATGCTTATGTACAGTTGTTTTGTTTCACTTTCATCCAAAATATTTGCTTCCGTAACGTTACAATAATCGATTGACTGAAAAAAAAAAATCAAAGGATTTTATATTCAAAGGCAATAAATAAAACAATAGACGTTGGCGAAAGAAAACTAACTCTATATTTCACATGTCACCTGTGCTACTGATTAGAAGCTTGAGACTATATATCCTTCAACTGAAAAGTAAAAACTCAAGACCACTATTTATTTGTATAGAGAAGGAAGGCCGACCAACGTTAGTAAGAGGGGTATCAACTCTCGGAACTATGCCAGAGTTACCCACATTCCCGTTCCACTTTGACCTGCCAACCTGAAACCAGAGATACAAAGAGAAGTCAACAAGAGTCGAAGGGCAGAATAATAATCCGCTACCGCTAGCAAGAAGAATTATCGTGAACGAAAAACAAGTTGCATGTTAGTTACTTTTACATTTTACTAACTAGAAAATTTTCAAGTTATTCAACATTTTCTTAAGGATATAATATATTTGAATTTATTTGTCATCAAAAAACAGAAGCAATATGCTTTAATTACTAGCAAGTCCAAGAAATAAAAATGTTAATAACCTAGCAACTAGCATATAGTACATATTTTGCAGGAAAGAATATTTCATTATAAAATGACTATCGTTCGGACTCGAGCATAACAACAAAGGATAAAGGGGAGATGACTTACAGAAATGGATGCAAATGCAGAAGGTTGTGTTGTTAGAGCACAACCACAGATCATGCTTAATTGCTCTTTCACCAAAGGAATAAGTTCTCCGCAAACCAGGATTGCTTACACCAAAAGTAGGACACAGACTGACAATACAAAGGTCCACTCACGTTGGGTTAACATCCAGTATCATATGAGTTAAAGTGCATATATAGAAAACGCTAAACAAAAGCAATTAATGAATAAACTAATCAAGTTTAATTAGAATACATATATAATTAATTTTGTTCATGCATGTTAAAAGATGTTGAAAAACCAACTCTCACAAATGCTAAACCTATTAGGAGGACTAACAACTCTTATCACTCCCCACAAATGGTCCATTCATATTAGGTTAACATTCAAAATCATATGGATTAAAGTACATATATAGACAATGCTAAGCAAAAGCACTTAATAAATAATCAACTAATCAAGCTTAAATAGAATGCATATATAATTAATATTACTCATGCATGTTAGAAAATATTGGAAAACTAACTCTCTCAAATACTTAACCTATTGGGAGAAGGACTAATAATACTTTTATACATCTATCACTCCCCCACAAGTGATCCACTCATATTTGGTTAACATATAAAATCATACGAGTTAAAGTGCATACATAGACATCGCTAAACAAAAGCACTTAATAAACAATTAACTAATCAAATTTAAATAAAATGCATATATAATTATATGTTGTGCATACATGTTACAAGATGTTGGGAAACTAATTCCCCAAATGTTTAACCTATTGGGAGAATGACTAATAATATTTTTATACATCTATCGCTCTTATACAAGTGACTGTATGCACCATTTATGCCAAATACTAACAATTCAACAATTGGGGTTACTGGTGAACATAAGACCTCCAATTATGATACTATGTTAAAGTATGCAGGAAAACCTACTTTTCCAAATGCTTAATTTATTGGGAGAAGTGCTGACAATACTTTTATCCATCTATTTCTACAATGACTTAAATAAGAAAGAACAACATATCTCTATGTATTATAACGATATAAGCAGTCTAGCACCTTATGGGACCTTCAAAGTGGTTTGCTAGGTTTTTGGATTAAATTGATGGTCTCTTATATGCATATGGACATGGATCAAAATAGAATTCTTGGAAGAAAAAAAAGTTGCTAAAAAGCTCGCCGTCAACTCCCAAGAGATTTAAGTCACTCAGAATGTCAGGTTTTATAGTTCTTTCCTATTTGAAAAAGAGACGGACACTAAAAACTCATTTCAGTTTAGGTTGTTAAAATTGAAAAGAAATCCAAGATGAAAAATTTGACATCTATCACCAAAAATTGTGAAGACTTTAATAATGGAAGTTGACTCTTACCAAAGACTAATATGTGATAATCAATGTAGAAAGAGAAACATATAACCTCCCTCATTTGGAATGTAGGTCTCACATGAGACCTGATTTCTTCCAAGCCAAGGCTTGTGAAAGACCTAACGTAAAAGATTTGTCTGGCCATTGAACCACGGGTATGATCTGTGTTCCCAACTTATTCTGATAAAATAGTGACCATAAATTCTTAGTTACCAGTATACAACCACAAGATGCTAATTTAAAGATAAATAATGTCAAAGAATAAGAATTTGACAATTTCAAGAATAGATGTTGATACTGTGCAAACCTTGCAAGAGAAGGTGAACCTCACTTCACCAGGGAAATGACCTTGAACTAGTAGACGGCCTCCACAAAGAGGCATGAATGCACTTGCACTCATACCCTGACCAGATACATTGGTCAATTGCCCACATGGAAACTGTAAATCGACAAATGACTGGAGAGGAAGAAAAAGAATAACACTTAAAATTCACCCCACATAACTAATAGTAAGAATATATATTTCAAATATTTGCTACAGCTTACAGTTGCATCTGCTTAAAGTGATCCACTTCCAAAAACCAGCGTCAGCGTAATAGATAAAGGCTCATGCAAAAAGTTGACTAGACTAGGAAATGGTAAACATAATCACCGATCGTTGTTACATAAGCACAATGGATGTTCACCAATATCAAAACTTGTACAAACCTTAATGGTATATCTTCAGCACAACCATTCAGATTTCAATTAATATATTCAAATATTCAAGCAAGAATAATTTTTATTAAATAACACTAACTAGTGAATGTGACTTTTGTGGGACCCTAGGCTTTTTTGAAAAGAATGGAAGGGGCAGATTTTCAGAAATAAAAGAGGAGCTTGTTCAACATTGTGAATAAATGTTTGCTATTGATTGTGGTTTTTTTGATCCATGGAACTCCTTGTAAACCTAGATTTCCAACTAAGAAACATTCAAGTTCAATTGCCCAATGGAGCTTAAATCCATGACAGGCAGGCATCCATACAGATGAATTTCAAAGTAAAAAGCTAAAAATATAAGTTGGCTCATGCTAGTCTGGTTGCTCATGCATCGAAATGATGTTTCAAGTTCGCTTATGTGTAACTCACTTACACAAGCTAAGTGATTGACATGCATCATGGACATTAAGAGCCACCTCATGTGCTTAGACCAGACAGCTGGACAAAGAGAATGTATACCATTCAGACAATAAACAAATGAGAAAAGAAGAAAAAAGTAAAATATTATATTATTAGATGACTTGCATGAGATATTCAAAGAGCACAAAAACAAATCACAGCAGGGGAAGGAGAGAGGACCATAAGAAGTACTGCAGTTAAACAATTAAATGGCACCATAAATGCTATACCAAGTTAGAACAGCATAGGACACAGTAAATATTTTTCAAAGTAACAGCCATTCTTCCATGAAAACTGGTTGATTCAAACCTTCAGATCATAACCATACCAAAGCAAGTGCTGCTTTGACAAATGAACAGGCAAAAGGAGAGTTGCTTCACGAACAAAAAGTACTGGCCTAAGCTGAATAAGGAAGAGAGAAGAGTTATCATTCCCAGATGTGGAGCTTTTGTGAGATGCTTCCACTCTCCATAAGTCCCCCCTCGCAACCAAAAAAATTTTGATATCAAGTGTTCTACTATCATACATTGATGTCATATTTATGATCCCCTGGCATCCAAAGGAATATAAATAAATGAACCAGTGAATAAAATAATTAATCAATACCACAGCATATGTAAACTACATTTCAATTTCAGAATGAAAGATTACTTAGAGAATCTTGAAAAATAGTCACCACGTCACTCATTGCAATTGCTTTAGAACTTATTGCTTGAGAATATGCGGTGGTATAATGTGCTCAACTTTTGGAAAATATCAAAATATTATTATAAAGGTAGTAAGGTACACAGACCGAGCTTTCACGAATGCCACCACAACTACAACATGAATCAATTTTCATTACCCCCACAAAACGCCTCCTAAATGAGAGTGATTATGAAACTACAATAAAGAGAGTTAGATATAATGGGAATAAGCTAAAGAAGTTCCAAAAAGTAGGCTTATCAACATAGAACACCTGTGAATCACTATTTCTGTTTAAAACTCTCAAGAACCTCCTATGTCAGTCACAACATCCAACATTGAATTGAGACCAGGTCACTGGCAGAAATGTAATATTTGATGACTTTTTTCAATTATATTCCTTTTTCATTTGAATTCATATTACAAATAGGAACATCTTATCTTTTCATTTTAAGAACATTTAACTTTACTTTGATCTTCAATAGGAAGTCAGAACACGATCCCAAAAACTCAATGACAAATTTGTGAACTTTAACCACCTGATGTTCAACACATTCTAGAGCAGTCCATTACTCGAACGCCTTAGTCTATTGAAAATGATTTACATATACATGAGGCACAATGTAATTTGGCTTACTTAGTTACTAAGTGATCCATAATTACTTCAAAATCTCACATCTCAAGCCTCCAGTCCATTACCAACGTGCCGATTGATGCATACAACTTGGTATATAGCATTACTCTAGTCTATTAATTCCCTAACTATAAACCAACAAGAGTAAAACCACATGCTTCTACTACAACTTAGTAGAAGCAATCAAGCAATAAACACACCCGGCATCACCACGTAGTTGAACCAAAAACTAAAAAGAAAAGGAAAACACTTACCTTAGGTTTAGCAAAATGTCCAGCAGCCCTCAGATTAAAACCAGCAATTTCTCCATCCATCAATCCTTCAGAACTAGAAGTATTAGTCTACACAAAACCTAAATCCTTCAACGGTCCAATTTCTTCCTTAACACTCATACCAACATCTGCAATTCGCCTATTCGTCTCCAAATCCATCTTTGCCAATGTAACTGCACTGTCATCTTGCCGAAACGGTATCGGCAACTCCTGAAGAACTGTTGGACAATCCCATTAACAAGGTTCCAAAATATGCCCCAGCTTGCTCAATCCTATTACCAACATCAAAAATTGCCGAAACCCCGTCACTTCCAAAGTTATCGGTCGCGAGTACGAAATCCCTCTTGCCCAGATTCTGGGTCGGTAATTCATGATAAAAAAAAACTTTGGCTTTTGAGGCTGAGGCCACTGAAATGAGGGTGGGTTCATGTGGGACTGAATCAAACCAGTGAAACCCTGTGCGAACCGATCCGCCAAATCCTGGCCATGTCGTTGAACCTCCTCCCAAGCATCCAAGGACCTCTCGACCGACATCATTGCAGAGAATCTATAAAAGCTTGTCACTTTTTCAAGGACTCACAATCTCTTCATAGGCCATGGCTTCAAGTTGAATGAACTTATCTCAGTCCAAACGTACAGCAGTACTTTGAGCTTTGCGAAACAACCAAAAGCTCTAAAATCAGTTTTAAGGTTTTTTTTTAACAGAAATTTCAGTGAGATTCCGCATACAAGCCTCTCACATCAGAAGCTGCAACAGTAAAGAAATTATTTTGAGCTCCTAGAATGGAAAACAAACGACAAGGTCGAAGTTCGAAGCTTCACAACAACAAAAAAAAATGCGAAATTTTAATATTTTTTAAGCGAAATCCCAACAACAGATATTTGAAAATGTATCAGGAATGCAAATTAATATTCTTTTTGTGGTTTCAATTTATTATCCGAAAAGAGGAAAAACTGTGAAATTAATTTTCTCATTTATTTATTAATTTTAGAGGAAACCCGGAAAAAAACTAAATCTAAAATCACCCCTTCACTTGTAAATACTTACCTAATAAAATAAAATAAAAATTTATTAATACCCAAACCTCAAACATATAAATAAATAATATCTTTAAAATTTATAATAAAAAAACAAATAATAATATTAATAAACTTTAATTCATCAAAATTAATCATAAAAAATATATAATTACCTTAAATCTAATTTAAGAATATTTAATTGAATAATAATTAATGTAAAAAAATGACTCTAAATTTATGATTAAATTTTTTAAGATTTATTATAAATATTATTATTTTTAAATCAAACATCAAATCAAAGAAAAATAAGATTCATGCATACAGAGGTCACATATGGTATCCATTCATTTGATAAATGAATAATATTGGGTCACATTATTAATAAAAATATTTCAAGAGTGTAAGATTATTTTAAAGTTTGATTGTATTGAGTAGGGTTTTTGCATTAATTAATGAGTAAAAAAAAATTCAATAAAAATATGTTATTTAAATCAAATATAATTTAATAAATTCATTAGGATGATATTAGATTTAATTTATACCAATTTAATTAATAAAAGATTAATTTTAAATTATCGTATTATATTTGATGTATTTAACTAATAAATTAAAATAAATTATATCATATCATATCATGTTATTTAAGGTTTAAATTACCATAAATTAAAAACAAACGTGTTTACTTATAAGTTGTATATGTAATAGAATTAAGCTATTAGAAATAATTTATTTTAAAATATTTATCAATAAAATAAAATTGTAAAAAATTAGGATCTTGTACAATTATTAAGAAATAAATCACTCATTCTTAAAAAATTAATCAATTTGGTATAGTTGAATCTTATTATTTATTTTGCCAATTTTCTAATTCTATTTATTAAGTGGTTTTTCATTGCTAAAAGTTGTTCTAATTTGTGATTTTCCACAATCTGAGCAGGATTAGCCGAGCTAAAATGAAAACCTCATTGGTCATATACCTCCAAGAAAAATGCTAAATGTATTTGAATTTACAATTCTTATGCATATATATATATATATAATAGGATTTTTTGTAAAAACAAAAAAAAAATTATAACTTTTAAAATTATTTTATTTCAAACACACCACAATTAATATAAATCATTTCTCCCTAATTAGAATATGAAAGTCAAACAGATGTAAAAGTGATCAATGTCGTGTTGAAAATAAAGTTCTTAACGTATAAAAAAACGAGATACTAGGGTTTCATGAGTCAAATTATATAAATAATAATTACAAAAGACAAACACTGCAGTGTAGTCACTTTTATCTCTTTCGAGTCTCAGTACCGATGTATGGTGGCATGTTGGTCCACTCCAGCACTCTTTGTCTCGTAAGTTCTTCTCTCTTTGTAAGATATCATCATATAATATAGTCTTGAACATGTTAATTACGGAGGCCTTTTTAAAGTCCAAGCATGAATTCCAAAAAGTCAAAAAAGTTGTAGTTTTAAGATTTGACTTAATCTTGACCACCTAGTCTCTCCATTGGTGAGCATTGTGTTACCTCATTTGGATTTTTTATCTAATTTAATCAGAATCAGCACCAGCACAACTGATCCTAGAATCGTTGGAAATAATACAAGAAATATTTTTTTTATTTAAACAATAACAGAGACAATGAAGGAGAAATTTTTTTGGATTCAACACTCAATCAAAATGTAATATTTTTAAGATAAGTTTACTTTTAATAATAATTATCAACATAAAGAGATTTATAATTATAAAATATATCCTAATTTTTTGTCACAAATTATAATATTTACAAGTATTACGGAATCTTCTAACTATACAATAAAATAAACTAAAATATATGTATAAAAATAATAAAAAGAGATGATAAGAGATAAGATAATCATTTTTTTAATACTGTCATGAAATCCACTCTTATTTAAATAGTTTCAAAAAATATGAATATTATTCTTTTATTTATATATTTTAATTTTTAATATTCATAATTTATCAAATGATACATGTAATCAATGTACAAATAGACGTAACTTTTGACTTGAACCAAATAATACCTTTTTGTATTTAAATCAAAGGCAACGGTACATTTGAAAGGAAGGCAACGGTACCGGTACGGCTTATTTCTTTTAATTGATTTACATATATTCAAAATTTTAAATAATTATAATAATATATAATTATTAAAATATTTATTTTTTTCTAACATGAGTTACAAGAGTGATGTACAAATCCTCTGACCGACATTATTCAAGACTTCACTGTCCTTCCCGATGCTTTTCCAAGATATCACAAAATTCGTAATACCAAAAAACAATGTGACTCGACGTCATTGGCCACTAACTTAAAAAATTGCCATATATTTTGTTTTTATTAATAATAAAATCTTGATACCTCGTTTGTAATAATAAATTTGTGATAATATTTTTTTTCAAACTTTATTATATATTACAATAATGATATTATAATTTTTTATTTAATATAATTATATGTATGAGATTATATTAATTAATAACGTGTCAGAATATCATTACGGATTCAAACTTGAGATATATACTTTTTCCTTTTTTTATTAGGATAATTCTTTACAGATTGGGATCAGAGATACATCACTACCCAAAACTGAAGATGTTGGAACTGAATGTGCAAATGATGTTATAGACTTGACTAAAGAGGAAAAGGAGACCAAGGTCTTCAGTCAAAAGAGAGGAAAAAGGAATCAAAGAGAAACATCTACGTAGCCATTCAAATTTCTTGATTCTCTGTGCAAATTGGGTGTGATAGTCTGGTCCACTCCAGCAGTTTTTATACATAAAGTGCTTTCTTTGAATAGTAAGTACTTAAACAAATTACAGCAATTTCATTTAAGGCAAACCATATTATTAACTATAACAAGGATGTATTATGAATCAAAACAAAAATTTTGGATCACATAAATTTCTCAAAAAAATATACAAAGGCAGTGATGGAGTGGGTCTATGCAATTTCTGCAGAAACAATGACCATAAGGTTACAATTCTCATTTCCTCCAGATTCCAGTCACTAGGTAATACTTTGAAATTTTGAAAGTAAAAAACAGACCATATAATTTGGCAAGCCCTTTGGTTACATTTCAGGTTTAGATAAATAATGACCAAAGGATCGTACAACCACCCCACAACTCTGATTATATATGTATAACTTGAGAACAACAAAAACTAAAAAAGAAAAAAAAATACAAACGTAAGAAACAAAAACAAAAGTGACAAACTAATTGTACTGAAATTGATACCTTGTTCTAATGGAGACAAGGACAAACAAGGTATAGTTTCCACAGATATGCAATGTTTACCTGCCATGCATTAAACGAATCAAGTGAGAAACAAAACAACATCCCATATGGTCTACGTATTAGATTTCAAGGCCAACACACCTGGTTTTTGAATTCCCAAGAGTGAGTTCTAGATCATCTGATCCACACTCTTCATGTATCCTCTCTCCTTCCCATGGCTTAACGAGGCCGTTTATCTGGCTTCCGAAGGCAAACTCATCAGCAAATGCTTCAGACATTGGAATGTCTGCAGTGTGATCAGATCCTGCTGCAAGAGCAGGAGAGCACGTCCCACTTTGTCCTGGAGTCCACATGCGAGATCCACCACGAGCTAGACCGTCTTCCTTAAAACCAAATGGGTTGGCAGAGACAAGGCTGAATGTTGGAGAATTAGGCCCTCCCTGGGGAATTCTTATGCCAGAAAACCATTCTGGATCAGGAACAATTTTCCGGCCGGGGCTCGGTGGAGTAGAAGATGGAAGAAACGAGTAGTGCTGCCCCACTAATCCTTGATGATTAGACTGGCTGTCCCAGTCTGTTCTAATTCTGGGGGTCCTAGCAGTCGGAGAGCTCAATGGAGGGGTGACAGGAGCACTAATAGAGCCACTGGGGATGTACAGATGGGAGAGCTTGGAAGAGGATGCCGATGAGGATCCAGAGGAGAGATTTTTAAGCCACGGGATGAGGGAATTACCATCACCATTTGGATTCGCAATATAGGAAGATGATGCTGGGCTTGGAAAAGAAGATGAACCAGGACTTGGGTTGTAGGAAGCACAGGGACTTGTGTGATAAGATGAACATGGGCTTGCTGCCCCAGATCGACCTACTACTTCCATGTGTTCAGGAGGCTTACATCCCTGCATGTAAACAGAGATGAACAAGGAAAAGTTAACAAATATAAAGCCCCCTGATGATTATTAATAAGCCACAGACTTAAAAGACATTTTTACACGTGTAATTTGGCTTAATTATGATGGTATGTAACCTTAAAGACATATCAAAGTCTTGTAAGTTTTGTGATATTGACCATTCCAGAATCATTTCTCACTTCTCTGGAGCAAGTAGAGAAATCGCACAACTGAAATCAGTAGAAGGAAACTTTACTATGCCTAACAAACTATGATAGTCTATGATGGACACAATGTTATACTAAACATGTTAGCCACAGCGATTCAAAAATGTACATTTTTTTTTAAGCAGGGGAGAGAACCATTTGACTAACCATCTTAAAACCTTTTAGCAAAGATAAACAACAATCTCCAATGTTCTGGGTCCAAATTTTAATAATAATACAAATAGAGGTAAATTATATTCACAAACTAAAACAATGAAGGTAAGACTTACTCTCACTAATTCAAAATCGTAAAATTTGATAATAAAAAAAAATGTCTAAATACCATTCGAGCTGAAAAAAGGTAGTAAATTGACCTTGATTAGCTCAAAAAAGACGGGCAGAAATTTAATTGTAGCATGCACTCATCCAGTTACCATACATTCCCAACTTAATACGAAAATATTAGTAATAAGTAGTTATTATTTTCTTTGGCTAAGAATAATAAGTAGTTATATATATTATATATTTTCACACATTTGTTGGCAAGTAAACAAGAAAAAATTTTCATTTTCAATAATAATATTAATAATTTAGTGCTTTCTTCTTTACAAATTATCCCTCACAAAAAAAGTAAATCCATACTTAAGCATCTAAACTAGCAGACGATGTTCTGTCCAAAGAACTTCGAAATCTGTAAGATAATTTGTTAATCCAATAACGGCTGTTTCTGAAAAATAATTAAAATCCATATCATTCCCAACTGAAGTTAATCACGAGACTCGCAAGGAAAGATGCACTGCATTGGAACTATGACGCAACACGAAAAAAAGGCCAGCTTCGTTGCCTAAACAAAGTAAAAACCTTGCACAGCCTAAGGCTGGACGCTGAGAAGTTGAAAAAGAAGACAAAAATAAATTAGCATCTCTGCGACAAGTAGCTTTCTAAAAATCACGAAATGTTATCCAACACTCAGGTGGTCACCTAAACCTCTTTCAACCATTGGCTTTGTAAATTAAGAAAGAGGGCAGCATCTTCATCTAGAGATCTGCGCCAGTTCAGGCGGTTCAGAGCCTCAGTCTAAACAGTAACAAGTTGCCAAAGGAACAACCGTTCAGAGAGAATCTGATTCTTCACGCGTAAAAGTGATTACGATATGACATGGAAAACAAAAGATGTATTATATATATTAAATATTTTTTTTGTCAGAAACAGAATTTTCTTACAATTGTTTTAATATTTAAATTTCTTAATTCAACATAAAATCTCAGTATATAAAATTATTTTCTAATAAATAAAATTGCATAATACTGTATTCCATAACAAATAAATATATAAAGTTAAAGTTTTTCATCTTCACAATGATTTAAATTTTAAAAATAATGATTTTTTTAACAACTTCTAAACATCTACTAAGTTGGCGGAGAGGAAAAAAATCAAAAGAGAAATATAAAGGTGAAATTTTGTAATAACATGTTCACATGTTATACTAAAATTAAAATTAAAATAAAATGGATCTCCAACGTCACCATAGTCTGCTACACGCGGCACATGCTAGCACCCCACTAACATACGCCACCCAAAACGGCGTACTTTATATCTAAGAGATCAACGTTGAATCTACGAAAGAAGAGTAAAAACGAAAAAGAAAATCTAGCTAATAATTTTTTGTGGATGTTCCGTTTCACAGGAAACAATTTCCTAGGAAGCTGTATGGAATTAACAGTTATCATAAACAACAAGTGCTTGTGATGTAAAAAGAAAAATAAAAGTAACGAAACTTTAGATTTTACCTTGCGATAAGTTGTACCATCTGGTTCTACGATCCAACCAGCCTCATTGCAAAGGGCTTTGAGGACTTCATTGTTATCGCAGTGTTTAGGTAGCTTGTAGTTTCCGTACATTCTCAACCCAGCAAAGATTTTAGCAGCTATAGCTCTTCGCCTCCTCTCCCTTCTCTTGTTGTTTTCCCTCTCCTTCCACGTCGGCATCCGATTCCCCAACGTCATCTTAAAAACTTCAATATTCAACTCTTCTTCACAAAATCAAAAATTCGCTACTACTGAAACCCTCTGGTAACTTTTCACCAACCCACTTCACAAACCAGATCGAAAACGGAATGATTGTCCGGAAAATTGACCAAAGCTATACGATACAGTTTGAAGAGAGAATTCAGCTAGTCGCCTGAGACAGAGAAGAGAAGTATTCTGAAATAAAGGAGTATGGCGAATCTGAGGGATATGGAATTTGCGTAATAGGTGAATAATTTGATCAGATCTAAAAGACTTTAAGTGCTCATGTGTGCTGCATAATTATAATTTGGGTCGGGTTATCGGAAACAGATTGTGGGATGGGAAAGGCGGTAAACAGTAACATAAAAGAAGAAACCCCCGCAAAACTAAGGACTAAAATAAAAACCGACCGAATAGGGAGGTAGGAGATAAGATAACTACGTAAAATTCAACGAGCCCGATAAATGATTATTTTCTCTTAGTGCCTTACTTCTTTTTTTTTGTCTTTTACATGTTTGCCATTATTTTCCGCAATTATAGGATGAAGCCTTTTCCATGTGTTCTAGATTTACCAGCAAAATTTCCACTCACAGTTTTACTTTACTGAAACGTGTCCTCTATATGTATTTATTATTTATATCGTTATTTTTGTTGTAATTTTTTTATATATAAATTAAAAAAATAAAAATAACATCTTTATTTTAAATTAAAAATATAATAAATTAATATTAAAAATATTATTTTAATTTATTATTATAAATTATAAATTATAAGAATATTAATTTTATAAATGATTTTCTACTGTAAATAACTTATCATAAATTTTATTTTTTATTAAGATTATTGTGAGATAAAGCAAATCAATATTGTAGTAAGTTTTATCTCTAAATAACTCAGGTAAAAAATAAAACATTATCCAGATTCAGAAAACTTTTGGTTATTTTTTTAATTTTTAAAATTAAATGACAGTAATTAATATAGCTTAAATTTTTTATTTAAAATTGACAATGTGATATTTATTTTTCAAATAAAATTAAATAAATTTTAATATTAACATCTAATTTATATTTAATTATGATCCTTAATATTTTTATATTATTATAAAAAATAAAATAATATCTTAATATATATATATATATTGTTACCGTAATTTTAATATATTTTTAAAATTTAAATAATTTATATTTATATATATTTAACTTGTCATATTTTAACTAGGAGTGTGCAAAAAATCCGATCATTCGATCAATCCGATCCGATCCGTTGATTTTTCATCCGATTCGATCCAATCCGATGGTCGGATCGGATGGAGATTTTTTCCATCCGTTAAGTGCGGATCGGATGGTGGATTTCATTACGATTCATCCGATCCGATCCGATCCGACCGAAATTAATTATATATATTTATTAAATTAAATATATAAAAATAATTAATATATATTTATTTAATTTTTTAATGTTTTTTTTAAATCAAATAATTTTATGTTATGATTTATGTAAAAATTTAAAAAAATTATTTAAAAATACAAAAAATAGAGTTAATTAAATTTATTTGTCGGATTGATCGGATTGATCGGATGTCATCCGAATAGTTTACGGATCGGATTGAGCGGATGTAAGAAGTGATCGGATCGGTTACGGATTAGGATGTTTCAATCCGAGCGGATGGTCGGATCGGATCGGATGACAGTAAAATCAACGGTTTCGATCCGATGAACACCCCTAATTTTAACTAATTTTATTATATTTTTATATAAAAATGTGTTACATCCGTACACATATTTATCAAAATAATACTAATCATCTATTTTGTTGACCAAATAAAAAAGTAATAGTGATGAAGAATATCACTAAGGAAAAAGCGTAGATTAATCAATTTTTTTTATAATTCCAATATATTTGTCTCTTTGATTTAAATTAATATATTTAAATTATTTATTGTTATATATTAATTATTTTATATCAATTTTAATCATTTTATTTTTAATTTTTTTTATATATTTTTTTCTTCAATTACCTAACAATTTCTTACCAGTAACATTTAATTCTATATAACTTAAATTTAAAAAAAAAACTAAGAGACTAATGCAATTTAATCATCTTATTTATTATTATATTTTTATATCATTTCAGGTTAATTTGGATAATTTATTTTGTACTTTTTTATATACTTTTTTTAAAATATATATTAATTTTTTACTAATAAGATTTAATTTGATATAATTTAAATTGAAAAAAAATAAAAAAAAACTAATGTATTTTAATTATCTTATTTATTGTTATATTTTTATATATTTTTTTCTTTAAATATATACCAATTTCTTTGTAGTAATATCAAAGTCGATATAACTTAAATTTTAAAAAAGTTTAAAAAATTAAAATTGATAAAAATAAATAAAGTATTTAAAAATGTAATAATAATAATATAATTAAAATAGATTAATATTGAAAATATAATTAATATATTAAATATATCAAAATAAATTAAAAAGGTGAGACGCTATCTTTCTAAAAGTAAATACTTTATGCAGCAAAATTTACATTTCCTGTTAATTTAACAACTTCTTTACCGAATATTAGTGAAAATGCAGCTACACACTAAAAAACTTGAGAAGTGGAGTCAAATGTAGATGTGGGTGAGCATTGCCCTGGGGCCTGGAGGGGCATTTAAGACATTCGAGTGAATAATAAACCTACACATTGAAAAGATGAATTAGTTAGGAATGTTTCTTCCTTCTCTCCACTCCATTGCGTAGATTTATATTTTGATCACCGATGTTTTTATTTTTTTATTAGTTTCTTTTTCTTTTCTAAACTTTAATTTATTTACTTTTATAGAATTTGAAAGAAATTCGTCCACAGCCCAGATAAAGTGCTTGCATTGAAACCTCAACTGTTTCTGATCTTTAATTTTTTTTGTTCTTTTAATTTTTTATCAATATGTTATTTAATTGACCCAAAACAAAAAACCCAAACTCATATATTAAAACCCTTTTTCTATTTCCCTTTATATATATGTATAACTTTTTGAATGAAGTTTTGGTTTTTTGAGACACCAGAGAAAGGCATCCGCAAGATTCAACAGAAAAATAGAAAAAGCACCGGTTAAAAAAAAAACAGAGAGCAGAGAAAGAAAACTGCAGAGAGGGGGAGATATAGCAGTTGCAGAAATTGGTAAGAAGAAGAAGTTGTTTTCCTACGGTTCGTATGCCATTTGTCAATTATATTAAATCTCATTTCGTTTTGCGTAATATTTTGATTTAATATGAGTTTGTTAATTTATCTTTGTATATATATTACCGTAAATTAGAGGATATTTTGTGGGTTGATTATATATATTGGTATAATTTGTGAAGGCTCTCTACGGAAATTGGTGTTTGTATCTCCTTTTGATTATTAGTAGATTTTACTCGGTGTCTTTTGCGTCAGTGGAGTACTTTTCACATTGAAAAGTTGAGCCAAACCACTTAAATCGTTAGGTCTTTATTTAATTTTTTTTAACTTATTGTTTTGCCGATTCTGGATTATTATTAAATTATGCAATCAAAATTGGACACGATCTTCGCCTGTAAGTGCTAATTCTTTAACAAATTGGTATCGAGCTATTAGGTTATTACTGTTATTTATTGGAACGGATCAAGGTTTCTTTCTTTTTTGGATCTATTTTGAAACTACTGGTTTTTTCGATTGATTTCATATTTTCTAGGTTGTGCTTCTTTTTTATTTAATATTGGGTTTTACGTAGCGGCAAAATATGAAATTGAGAAATTCATTGGTAGAAATGATTTTAGTCTTTGGCGTATGAAGATGCGGGCGTATTAGTTAAAGAAGGGCTCGTTAAGACAACTTAAAGCGCAAGGATAAATTGCCGAGAAAAATTGGTGATGAAGAAAAGATGCATTGATGAAAAATGCTTTGAGTTCAATTCAGTTATCGCTTGTCCACGATGAAGTATTATGCGAGGTTAGTGATGAGGAATCTACTCTTCTTTGGGTTATGGCTTAAATTGGAGAATTTGTATATGACAAAGTCTTTGACGATCAGTTATATTTGAAGCAGGCGTTTGTATACATTCACGAATGTCGGAAGGTACACCTTTGCGATCATCTTGATGAATTTACTAAAATTATTCGTGATTTAAAAAAATGGTGGTGTTAAGATTGATGATGAGGATCGACGCTTGGACCTATTATATTCTTTACCTCGATTCATTTGAACATTTTGTTGATACCATACTATATGGGCGATACTGTATTTCTTTGGAAGATGTCGTGTTTGAATTCCGAGAGAGTTGAAGAAAAAGGTGTCTACAAGAAACAATGATAATATCGATTGGTTTATTTGTTAGAGGTAGAAATCAAGAAAAAGAGCACTGGCAAATAGAGGCAAGTCTAGATCCAAATCTAGAAAGAGAAAAGATAAAATGCAATTATTCTTGAGTCGAGGCAGGACACTGAAAGTAAATTGTCAGAAACTCAAAGGTAAAGGAAAATGCACCCCATGACGTCTGGTACTAATGATGATATTCTTTGGTGTTGCGGAATAGTTAAGGTTAGATGGTAAAAATGTTCTATCGATGTCATTGGTTCTCACCGGAGATGTTTGGATTCTTGATTCGGGTTAAACTACCATATGTGCCCTAGCTAGTAAATTGGTTTGCTTCTTATCGGTCTATTAATGGGGGTGTTGTCTTGATGGGAAACAATATGTCTACTTGAGGTTATTGGTATTAGTCTTGTCCAAATTAAGATCGTGATGGTATTGTTAGGACTTTGAAAGATGTTCGCCATGTTCAGTTGAAAAAAGAATTTGATATCTTTGGATGCTTCTTGATTCACAAGGCTATAAGTATGTAGTGAAGGTGGAGTTTTAAAAGTTAGTAAAGTGCTCTCATTGTTATTAAAGGGCAATTGTCGCGTGGTCATATCTTCTGGTACTTATTGTTATTAGCGATGTATCGGTTCATCCTCGTCGGATCAAGATCTCGGATACTACTCAATTATGGCATATGCGGCTTGGGCGTATAGTGAGGCGGGGATGTCTATTTTGAGCAAACGAGATTTGCTTTGTGGTCGTAAAGCGGGAAACTTGATTTGTGAGCATTGTGTATGGAAAGCATCGCGGTCAAGTTCAAGATCTGACCATCCATAAAACGAAAGGTACCTTGTTGATTATATTCATTCGGATCTTTGGGGTCCTTCTCGTGTTGTGTCTAAGGGTGGTGCCCGGTATATGTTGACTTTTATTGATGACTTCTCTCGTCATGTTTGGGTGTATTTTCTAAAGAACAAGAATGAAGCATTCTCAAAATTTGTAAAATTCAAGGCTTGTATAGAAAATCAAGCATTTGAGAACTGATAATGGTTTGGAATTTTGTGATAGTCAGTTTAATGAGTTCTGTGAAAGAAATGGCATAGTGAGACACCGCACTATGCGTCATACACCACAGCAAAATGGAGTAGCAGAACGTATGAATATGACTATCTTAGAAAGAGCTCGTTGTATGCTCTTTCAAGCTGACTTGGATAAATCCTTTTGGGCTGAAGCTTGTAATCATGCCTGCTATTTGGTAAATCGGTCTCCATCAATTGCAATTGAGTTGAAGACTACGTTTGAGGTATTCTTTGGTACTCCTGCTAATTATTCTAATTTAAAATTTTTTGGTTGTCCTGCTTATGCTCATGTTAATGATGGTAAACTTGAGCCTAGGGCATTGAAATGCATATTTTTGGGGTATTCTTCTGGGGTGAAGGGTTATAGATTATAGTGTGTTGAACCCAAGTCACCTAAATTTTTGATTAGCAGAGATGTTAAGTTTGATGAGTTTTCCATGTTGCAAAAGAAAAAGAGTCTGTTGTTGCAGATAAAGACCACGGTGTTAGTGAAGCAGGGTGGAGCTTGAGAGTGGAGCTCACTGCTCAGAGTAAGCATTTCGGATCGGCCATCCGTGGATGAGATAGATGATTCTCGCTCGTGATGTAAGCAGAAGAGCAACATGAGCAACCACGTACGATGTATCGCTGGGGTAAAGGAATAAGAGAGATTCGACGCATACCAGTACGCGGATGCGAGTGGTTTCTTTTTGCATTGTACGTGGCGGAGTCTATGAGGTGTATGAACCTTCTAGTTATCATGAAACATCGGTTGTGATGAGTACGTTCGGTGGTTGGTTGCCATGAATGAAGAGATTGAATCACTTCGTAAGAATCATACATGGGGAATTGGTGAAACCGCCAAGCGGCCGAAGATTGTTGGAAACAAATGGGTCTTCAAGAAAAAAAAGAAGGTATACCCGAGGTTAGACGGTAGGTTCAAGGCACGTGTTGTTGCAAGGGCTATTGTCGAAGAAAGGTATTGACTTCAATGAAGTATTTTCTCCCCGTTGTGAAACATAGCTACATTAGTGTTGCTTGCTATGGTTGCATTGTTTGACATGGAATTAGAACAACTTGATGTTAAGACAACATTCTTACATGGTGAGCTTGAAGAACAAATATATATGCATCAACCAGAGGGGTTTGTTGTTCCAGGTAAGGAAGATCATGTTTGTTTATTGAAAAAGTCTTTATATGAGCTGAAGCAATCTCCAAGGCAGTGATATAAGCGATTTGATTCTTTTATGATTGATCATGGTTACTCTAGGAGTGATTATGATAGTTGTGTTTATCATAAAAGATTCCATGATGGTTCATGAGTTTATTTGTTGCTTTATGTTGATGACATGCTTATTGCTTCTAAGAATAAGTCCGAGATTCAAAAATTAAAGTCTCAACTTAATGGTGAATTTGAGATGAAAATTTTGGGTGCAGCGAAGAAAATTTTGGGCATGGAAATTTACAAGGATAGACAAGCGTGCAAGCTTTATTTGACTCAAAAAAGTTATATTGAAAAAGTTCTTGAACGTTTTGGCATGAAAGATTCTAAACCTGTGAGTACGCCGTTAGCTGCGCATTTTAGGCTTTCTTTGGATTTGTCACCACAAATCGGAAGAAGAAGAAGCGGTACGTATCTCGGGTTCCGTATGCTAGTCTTTGTTGGCGAGTTTGATGTCTGTTATAGTACGTACTCGTCAGGACATTTCACACGTAGCTTAGTGTTGCCGATAGATATATGGGTAATCGTGGTAAAGTCATTGTGACGGTGAAATGGATACTTGATGTTGAGAGAGGTACATCTAATTTTGGTTTTGGTATATGATGGAAGTTCTAATACCGTCATGCGGTGTTATTGGTTATGTGGATTAGATTATCTTTGGTGATCTGGATAGAAGAAGATCTCCGGCCAGGTTATGTCTTCACTCTTTCTCATTGTGCCATTAGTTGGAAAGGCTACTTTGATCTACAGGTTGCTTTCTACGATAGAGGTGGAATATATGGCGTGACAGCGATGAAAAAGCCATTTGGCTTAGAGGTTTGGTTTGTGATTTGGGTTTACAATAGGATACTTATGTTGTATTTTGTGATAGTCAGAGTGCGATACACTTGACTAAGAATACTATGTATCATGAAAGAACTAAACACATTGATGTCAGATATCACTTCGTTAGTGACATTGTCTCCCAGGGTGCTATTGTTGTTAATAAGATAGCCACTACAAAGAATCCAGCTGATATGTTAACCAAACCAGTTTCATTTAACAAGTTCAAGCATTGCTTGGACTTGATTGGTATTTGCAAAAGATGATCACCCTTTGGGGCTTTGGACGACGGTTATTTGGTAATCCAAGGAATTTCATTTGAAGAATTTGTTTTCTGTTTTGAGCAAAGGTGGAGATTTGTTATTTAATTGGCCCAAACTCATATATTAAAACCCTTTCCCTATTTCCCTTTATATATATGTATAACTTTTTGCATGAAGTTTTGGTTTTTTGAGACACCAGATAAAGGCATCCGTAAGATTCAACAGAAAAATAGAAAAAGTAGCAGTTGAAAAAAAAAACAGAGAGCGAAAAGAAAATGAGAGAGGGAGAATATAAACGATTCTGAGAAATTGGTAAGAAGAAGAAGTTGTTTTTCCTTCCACCGTTTCATTGTCACCATTTGTTGTCAATTATATTCCATCTTTTATGCGGTAATATTTTTGATTTAATAACAAGTTTGTTAATTTATCTTCTTTATATATATTACCTGAGTAAATTAGAGGAGGATATTTTTGAGTTGATTATATATATTGGTATAATTTGTGTTTCTGGAAATTGGTGTTTGTATCTACTTTTTTAATTATTAGTAGATTTTCCCAGTTTCCGTCGTCATGATGGAGTAAAACACTTTCATTGAAAAGTTGAACCCTTAAATCATTGTGTGTCATTTAATTGTTTCTTGCTTATTATTTTAGATTCACAGATTATTATTAAATTGTCTGGCCAATTGAATGCGATGTTCGTTCCGTAGTGATAATTCTTTAACATAATATTTTATAATAATCTACAATTTTTTAACAAAAAAAACCCATTTTTTATTTTCATTGAATTTTAACTTTATCAGGTAAAATATGACATTAATTAGAGAAGATGGTGATGACATTATCAATAAAAATAACAAAGAAATGACACAAATTATAAATAAAACGTTAAGTGGTGAATAAATCAATATATTAATTTACTCACACAAGTAACAAGACAAATAAAAATATGTAGCGAATAAAAATCATCAATTATAAATAAACATTCTTTTCTTTTTGGGAGGGGAGATAAGCCTGTTTTAATTAAAAAAATTATTGCTCTTTTCACTTCATATTCATTTGCTTCAAATGAATGGTATATGTTTTAATTTTTTTTAAGTAATTTTAATTTTTAATAAAATTGAACATTTTTAAATAACAACGTACCAAAAAATATATCATACTAAGAATTATTATAAGTTATTCTATTAAGATTTTAATTTTTTCAAAATCAACCAGATAATATTTATTTGTAATATGTCAAATTCATTGTTTCTACTCTTAATCAAATGTACTATAGATTTGAAGTTATCTAGTATGCTATTACACATTTACAAGAGTTTTATGTTTTAACTATATATTTCTATTATTTAATTTATTAAATTATAAACATATTTATTTATTTTATTAATTTTTTAAAAAATATCAATTTAAAAAATTATATTATTTTAATAATTAATTTATTATAATATCATTATTTTTATTAAATATTTAAAATACGATTAAAATACAAATATTTAATAATAATGAAAGTGAAATTTATTATTATTATTTAGTATATTAACTTTATAAAAAATATCAATTAAAGATAAATTATATTATTTTAATTATTAACTTATTAATATTATTATTTTTTATCAAGTGATTAAAATATAATTAAAATATAAGTATTTAATAATGATAAAAATGAAATTTATTTTGAAATTGTTTAAGGAAAATATCAACAATAATAAAATTTAAATAAAAAATTATTTAAATATATATATATTTTAATTTTTACTTAAATTAAATTAAATAATAAAAATAACAAATATTAAAATAAATATTTATGAATTTTTCGTATTAATTATGACTTTATTATTGTTAAATATTTATGTATAATCACTTAATAAAAAAACAATAATATTTTAATATAAAAATTAAAATAATATGATTTATATTTAATTGATATTTTTTTAAAATTTTAAATATTAAATAACATTATCTATAATCTCAAAAACTATATAATAAATGACATAATATCAAAAACCTAAATAACAGTTTTTCAATTTTTTAAGTAGCGATGAAAAACAAACCGAAAGTACTTACCCCACGTGCAAATAGAGATTTAATATTATTTATTATTTATTATTTATATTATAATTAAAAATATATAATAAATAGTTAAAAATAAAAAATAATATTAATATTTTTTAAAAATATTATAGAGTAAAAATTAGATGAATATCTAATTTTTAAATATCTATTAATAATAAAAATATAATTAAACCATAAAAAATTATTATTTATTTATAAAATTCAATAATTATTATTTAAATATATCTAAATTAATACAGAATATTTATATTCTTTAGCCTATTAGTCGCGCCTTATGGCAGGAAGATTTGCGTGTTTGCGAGCAGTGGGATTGTATGTAAATATGTGGACCACCGCGATCATACAGAATAGTCTGTTGTCCTTTCACGTGAGCAGACGTCTAAAGCATCGTTTGTGGTCCCCACTTTTTCTATTTTCACAGTTGCATATACTCGCCCATCAAGGAGCTTGTGTTACACGATTTTTCAGTTATTTTTTTGCGACAAATTTGTTAATTTTGGCGACAAATAGTCGTGGAATGTCAAGAATAGAGATGAGAGGAAGAGAGAGAGAGAGAGAGAGAGAGAGAGTAATAGGGGTGAAATTAGTCTCATTAATATTATTTTTTTGAAGAATTAGTCTCATATTAGTATTAAAAAATAATTTATCTCTTTTAATTTTAAATTAGGTTTAATTAGTCTTAAATTTTTAAAAAGGAAAAAGAGAGATTAAAATTATGATTATATGTTAAATAAATATAAAAAAATATTTAAAAGAAATGTGATCTTCTACTTTATAGATATTAAATATATTTTAATTAATTTAATGTAAAATAAAATTATAATATTTTTAAATCAACTTTTTTTCTTTTAACGATTTAATGTACAATAAAAGATAATTTAAAAAACGTAAATTATACTTGGATTGGATATTTTCGAATGAATTTTGTATTGTTAAATTACAACTAGTTATCTTTAATTTATGTATTTTATATTCAATATTTTGTATATTAAAATATATATTATATATTCTTTTTGTACCATAACAAAGTTTCATCAATTTAGTTAAATTACAACTAGTTATCTTTAATTTATGTATTTTATATTCAATATTTTTGTATATTAAAATATGTATTATATATTCTTTTTTTTACTATAACAAAGTTTCATTGATTTAGTTAAAGTAAATTTTAAAATAAATTATATTCAAAATAAAAATTCTAAAAATTTAACAAGAAAATATTTTTCTCAATTAGAAATTTATAAATAGGAACTTCATAAAAAAAATTAAAATATAATCATGATAATTACTGTTTGTAAACCAATTCGTATTTCTCAATAACAATTTTTGTTTTTAGTATCCAAATACTAACACCAATGACAGTATTAATAATTTTATAACAAAAGACACAAGATATAACACAATATCTTTTAAATTAAGAATTTATTATCTCCATAAACACAAAAGACAACATATATAACAATTATATATAACGCAAGTTACACAGAATCATAAATAAAAACAAAACTTAGATTACAACATGTATCATGCATCAAATAAACACTTTCATGCAAATTAAATAAATATTGAAATATTCATTAACCTTGACACTAACAAGGATTATAAAATTAGTAATAAAATATTTCATTCCTTTTAGTCAAATTTTCTTACAATTTTTTTTTCTTCAAATCAAATAAAAAATTATATAAAAAAGTTAAAAACTTAACAAAGTAAAATAATTTAATGTTGTAACTCTCAGCTGTAACAGAAATTTTATATTTTTTGATATTTTTTTAAATCTTAAAGATGTTAGTGATATTATGTCATATTTTAAGTATGTTTTTGATATTATACTTTTAGACTGTATCGACTAAATAGATGTTGATGGTCAAAAGGAAAAAGATCAGAAGCACGTGGAAAAGCCTTGTAAGGTAAGGGCCGGGTCAGGTAAAGCTCAAAGATTAGTCAGCAATCCTCACACTATTCTTTATTTGTCCCGACGCGTAACCACTTTTTTTTTCTCTTTTTTTAGAGTTGAAGACTAATATAATATTATTAATGAATAAATTTAACAAAAACAACGTAAATAATAAAGAATGATATCGAAACGCATAAATTTTGTTTATAATAAAAATTGTATAAAATTATTATTAGTTTATTTATATTTATAAAAGTTAAAATTATTAAAATTTATAATAATAACAATAATTTTTATATAATATTATATAAATTTAAACAATTATATTTTAATTTAACAACGTTTAATATAAAATAATGTATTAATTTTTTTAATAATAAAATATATAAATTAAATATAATTTATATATTTTTTATGATTATAAATTTTAAAAATATTATTTTTATTTTTATTTTTTAAATTATTATTATTTCATTCACATTTATAGAAACTAATTTAGATAAAATATATTTGAGTGGAATCATAATATTTTAGTTCTTTTAACTCCGGTGAAAAAATCTTACTTGACGGAATAAAATTATTTTAATTCTTTTTTTTATATATATAAAAGAACAAAAAGGGTTAAGAAATGAAGGAGCGGTATTAAATATAGAATAGATAATATATCTAACATTTTCTCCTAAAACTTGGACGTACGAGGGAAGAGCCGAATGCAAAAATACTGAAATAGTGTGAGAGAGTGACATTCGTGTGACTTTGAATATGTGATGGGCTTAGTGCCAACGAGTCCAATATTAGATTATTGGTATCTATTGTTTAAAAAAAAAACAATTTAAAATTACTGTTATTTATATTATTATTTTATAAAATTAATTAAAATAAAATATATTATTTGAATAATTTTTTTATTAAAAACATAGTTTGTTTTTTATATTCTACATTTTTTTTCAAAAATAAATAATTAAATGATATTATTCATAATCTAAAAAATTAAATAACTTAATTTAATTAGTTTTCAAGACAACTTTATTTGATAAAAGAAAAACATTGAAATTTGAATTTTATTATTTAAATTATCTGTCTTTTAACATTTAACTTTTTTTAAAAATATATATATATATAAGAGTATATTATGATGATCATAAATTTGTAAGGTGAAAATTTCCTTGAATACCACAAAACTATGGCTAATTACTTGGTTTTCGTGGAGCAAACTTTTTTTATTTTCTAAGAATTAATTAATGAGCAAACGATTTTAGAGACAAAGGATCCTCAATTCTTTTTAGAAAAACTTATCTTCCATCTCTTGTAAAAACATTTCCTCTTTATTTTGGAGATTTCCTTATTGAATAATGAAGATGGAGTCTCCTCTTTATTTATGAGTTCTCTCCGGTAATTTTCAAAGATATAATTAATTTTAATGGTTTATTTTTTTTTTCAAATATTATCATATAAAAGTTAGATGGGATCCTACGAATATGTTTACTTACTCCTGTAAGTAACTATCATATCTGCAAAATTTTCTTTAAGTTGCAAATATTTTGTTTACATATTTTAAATAATTATTGTTGGAAGTATATTTACTTAAAAATAAGCGAGATAAAGAAACTCGTAATATTTTTATATTACTCTTAGTATAACCATATTTTTCTAAGTATATGATTTAATTCTTAAATATTTATTAATGAATTTCATACGAGGAAATAACGCTCTTTTTCTATAATGAATAGATCTGAAATTTAATGAATATTTATATATCTAACTAATTAGTTTTGGGCTTAAAGCACAGCCCAGTACTTTAATAAAAAGCCCAATGTAGGAGTTATATGGACTTGGGGTAACGAAGGTTTAGTAGGCCTATAGTCAGCTGCCGGACGCTCGAGTGCACGAATAAAATAACTAATATAATAATATTTATATCTAACTATAAAAATAATAAAAATATACTTTCAAATAATTCTATATTTAATTGTTTTTTTAATTAAGTAACATAATTCAAGAAAATATATGCAACAAGCAAAAATTTCATATACTTTTATAAAAATGAATAACTTCTCGTGTTGATGCATTCACGAGACAAAAATTTATATTTTGTACAAGTTAATAAGTTAGATAAACGTTTACTTATATTTTGAACATAATATCTCATCAAATTATGTTATGTGATTTTTTTTATCAAACAATATTATGAGAAAGAATAATGTTACATGTATTAAAATATTATGCGTATTAAACAATATACCAATTAATATTATTAATTGAATGTAAAATTAAAGATTTGAGAAAATAAAATAATTTTAACACCAATAAAATTTTAATATTTGGATTTATGTTTCGACAAACTTTTGTAATAAAAAGTGAAAAAAATGATTGAGACAGATCATGTTTAAGAGTAAACTCGACCACTTAATATGCTAGTTACGGTATATTATTTTAAATATACATTATTATATTATTTGCATTAAATTACACATATTTGAATATTTGATGTTGTATAAGTAAAATAGTATATTAAGTTTGCTACATCTAAGAAAAAAAAAGTTTAATTTTATACTTATTAAATGAGATAACAAAAGTTTATTATCTTTATAAAATATTATCGTAGAAGTATATTTTAGAAAAAATAATAGAATTTTATTGTCCTATATTTGTAAATTTATAAAAGAAAAATATAAGACAACATAAATTCATCGTCTTTACAAAACAAATTTCCGTGATCTTTTTATAAAAATAACAGACTTGTATTATTTTAAATAATAAATATAAATTTAAAATATACTTTAAAAAAACATGTTTGAAACAAAATAGTAATATATATAAAAACCTACAGTGATGTCGTCTTTGTTAGAATCCATATTGTACTTTTGCATCAATATGTTGATTTATATATTTTGAAATTAATGAATGTAATTGTCATGTTTAATCTCTCACTTATATTTCTCTTCTCAAACTATAAATGTGTTCTTAGCTTATAAACAAATGGTGGAAAAAAACAGTTAAATTGTTACATTCAAACTGTAAAAACATATGGTGCTACTTTTCTCAAAAAAGATGGTGTCTTATACAAGTGTACATGTGCTCGTATTAGTAAACAAAATGGTATGATGGAATGTACTCGAAATTGACATGCATTTTCATTTTTGGCCTTAAGCCTTGAAGTTTTTTTTTTTTTTTTGCTTAATGTAATGCCTACAAAGGATATGAATACTTAATCCCTCTTCAATTGTTATATGGAAAGAAACTTGAGCTAAAAATTCTATGGGTCTTTGGACCAGTGCTTTCCTTGTCTTCGTGCTTACAAAAAAGTTCAAGTTATAGCCTAGATTTGTTCAATGTGTCTTTTTGGGATATGCTAGCAAGCAGCGTAAGTATCAGTGTTTTGACTAGCATTAATAGATTATATGTCGATAGACATGTGATATTTCATGAAAATATTTTTCCCTTTATCTTCTTGTCAATCTATGACACATTGGCATGATACTTTTGGCTCATTTAGTTTTCATGTGCTTGTTATTTGTTTTGCAACACACAGAAATCGTGCAAGTATAGACGATCACAAGTAATAATATGATAAGTAAAATATCGTTCCCACAGAGATTTGTTACTAGTATTCGTTAATTATTAAAATTATTTCAACCTAATTTTATCCAAAGAGTCGATAATTTGATGCAGTTTGACCAACTAACTTTTATAACAGATTGCAAGAAAATTCTAGGATTGCAGTTTCACCAAATTAATCCACTTGAATCATTATATTTTATCTTGATTTATGTTATCGTATTTTAAGTTGTTAACCAAGAACTCCTAATTTATCCATATATCTCTTCCGAGCTCTATACGTATTAATATCTAGTTAAAATGATTCACTATATTCCTATTGCGAATTAAATTCAACCGCATTTATTAAGTTCTCGAAGTTCTCAAACAAGTACACATACAATAAAAGTATATTTCTATCTCTTACGATATAATGCTATTTCATCACGAAAGCAAGACACAAAAATGCCTTTTTCAAGTTTATTTAAGTTGTCACATATCGCTTAATTAATCTTCCGATAATTAAAAGCATTAAACACGTATAAAATAAACAACTTAAAAATGCCCATAAATCATTCAAAAATACTTAATTCAAATTACAAAATTTACGCTATTACATCGCAATCCTAGAACAAATGTATTAGTTCATAGCAGTAATTTAAAATTACAACACAACAAAAAATAAGACATTGCGTAGAAACAAAAATTAAAAGAAAATAGATAAGAAAAAAAACTCTTTCACGAATCCTCAATGAAAAATAAATTTTTTCCCTTTTCTTCTTCTCTGTGTTCTTCTTTTCTCGTAATTTCACTAAGAAAATACAACATAAAATGTTAATAAACGCTTCATGGTTTTCATAACACGCAGAAGAAAAGAGATGAAAATGGTACAAAGAAAAAAAATCGGCAAAGAATCATGCAGAGAAAAGAAAACAAGAAAAACCAAAAAACTCAAACTAAAAAATCAAGGCTCCAAAAACGCTGCATAAAAATATATATCCCCTTTTTAATTTTTTTTTTTTTGTTTTATTTTTTTATAGTAAGTAGGAACAAAAAATGTATTGGGAGCAAAGACGCGTGAAAACAATCGGCGCATTTTGATTTTTTTCTTTTTTCCGTACGCCAGGTGTCACCACGTGATTCGCCGAGAGAAATACATCGACACGGGCTCTGCTTTTCAGGGTGGTAAGTCCTGTACGAAGAACGCATCGTACGTGATTTCGGCCGCTGGGCTGGGAAGTGGTTACCACCGGAAGTTGGCGCGGTTTCTCGCTTTTATTTCACCGAATACATGCCACATGTCATCATCTTATTCGCCGGAATATTTAGCGAGACACGCACGCTCATTTTCCGCTGAAACACGAGGGGTGCACGCGGCCGATGTACCGCGTCACACCGGATTTGTAGACGAATGGCTTGCCTGCGCGATGCCTGGTTCAACATGCTCAACTGCATCCGCTCATCTCATCCAACCCGCGATCGTACGCTTCCTCGGCGGAATCTCGCACAAACCGCCACGCGGGTCCCACTGCGCACGCGCCTCCGCGGCGGCGGTGGGCCCCACCGACACGCCAACCTCGCGCAAACGAAGAACTCCGCACCCGCTCTCCTCGCGGGTTTCTCTCACACGCGCGAATCTCGCCGTGTCTTATCCGATCGAATCCGGCCCACGTCGCGCTGTTTGGACTACACAGCGTGGCCTCATCTCATCTGCGCAGAAAATTAAACTTTTATTAATTATATTTTCACCCACAAATTTAATTCAAATTACATTTTAAACTTTCTTAAATTACAGTTAAGCCCTTTTCTAATTTTAAATTAAATTTTTAAACTTTTAATAATTATACTTAAGCCCAAATTTAATTTAAATTATATTTTCAATTTTTATAAATTGTAATTAAGAAACCATATTATCTGAAATTATATTTGTGGACAGAAATATGAAATTAAGTACATTTTCGATACAGATTATTTAATTTTATTAAAAATGTATTTTTAGCATATAAAAGGAAAAAAAATTATTTAACAAAAATAAACTAAATATTTAAAGAACATAGCAATTATCATTACTAAAATTTATGAAAATAACTATATAAAATACTGTTATCAGTGCTTACTTCAAAACCATCTTCTGAGTAATTTTTGGTATCTTATTTTCATCATTTCAAGAACTATTCTTCCCCTCATTTAACTCTGATATCATCATCGTTTGAGCCAATTGTTTCACCAACTACTATTTCACCTATATAGTTGTTATTTCTAGTGAGCTAGTTTTTGTTCCATTGTCATCTTATATCATTTATATCTCACCTCATCTTTCAAATACCATTCATTTGGTGGTTTAACTATCTTTTGCAAAAGACTTTCCTACTAAAGTCATTAATAGTCATCCTATGCTCACTAGAGGTAAGTTAGGTATTCACAAGCCTTAGGTATTGGCTGGCACTTTTATCCTCACAAAACCTAAAGAATATAAGAAAGTACTATCCATTCCTAAATTAAATTCATCCATATAAAAATAATTTAATACTCTAATGGCTAATGAGAACTGGGAATTGATACCCTAATTAGAGGACATAAAGCTATTCTTAGAAGATGCATGTTCAAGGTTAAATTATTGTGTGGTGGTGCCTTAGATAAGTACAAAAGTAAGGTTATTGTCAAATATTTCTTGCAGGTTATAGGTGTGGATTATTTTGACACTTTTAATCCTGCGATTAAATCCACCGCTATAAGAGTTGTGTTTACTATTTCCTTTTTCAAAGATTGGTCTATAATGCAATTGAATGACAACAATGCCTTTTTTTAACGGTAATCTCAATAAATCAATCTACATGAGCTCATCTGGTTTGTTTTGTCGGCTCAAGAAAACCACACACACATATATAGCTTGAAACAAGCTCCATGAGCATGGTACCAGAAGCTCAAATGCAAATGACCATGATGGTAGTGACTTCAACACCTAAGAGGTCTCAAATCTATAAGAGCAAAATACTTGTTAGACTAAATAACTAGTTGAAAAAAAAACATGAGAATAATTATCAATGATAAAGATGTCATCTATATACACTATAACAAATATAAGAGTTTGAGTGGTGGATTTAATGAATGAGAAAGAGTGAGATTTGGAATTAGAGAACCTAAGAGACAAGAAAATAGAGTTTAGGTTGTATTTATGTAAGAATCATACAATAAAGATGAGTCCCATTTTTTAGATACTTTGAAGCATTAGATTGAAAACTAAAACTTATTTTTCATAAGACATCTAATAAATCTAAGAGGGAATATTTTTAAACCTTAATTATTTGTTCTATATATATTATTCATCACTTTAATATTTAATCATATTAACGGATATAGTTACATATTTTTAGAAAAAATAAAACCATAATATTCATTTGATGTCTTTCATTTATGTGAAATTTTTGTTAAAATTGTATTTTATAATCCATGATTAATTAAAAAATATGTCAATGGATGTTCATATCGAATAAAGTATCTACATTTTGATAAAATTTTGTAGATTTGAGAATTAAAAAAGTACACAAAATTCTTTGTAATATCCGATATAAATTTCTTAGAGTTAGATTTGGTAAAATAAAACTCAAATATCGTAAATAATTGATTATTTATTAATGAAAAAGATATCGGAAGAGAGATCGTAAAGGAGAAGAGTAACCTCCACCCGAGTAAGATCAAAATAAAGAGAATACAAGAAAATTAGAAAGAAAAAAGAAAAGAAGATAGAAAAAATCTAGACAAAAAGAAAAGCCTTTTTCTAACTTTAATTAGCTATATATATATACTTCATTGCTCTGTCGATGTGTATATTAATCATCAATGAAGGCACAAGAAAATAAGTTCATAAATCACAGGGCACACAATATATACATAGTTACATACACACTCAAGTTGCAGGGCTACATATTAAGATTGATCTATCTTCGACCAAATTTATTGAATAGTATTAGATATCATAAAATTTATGATACGACAAATGAGATGTATTATGAGATAGATCACTGACTTAACTTGAATTTAATTCTGTTTTACCCAGTAAAATCCTCACACCTCATTCCTCATTATTACAAAATTATGATATCTAATATCATACTTATTTATTATACACATACATGAGCTACTGTTTAATACTAATTATTTTCTAATCACAGCCCCTGTAGTCTTGTTTGAAGCAGTGTCGACTTTATTATCAGAAGTAGTAGTAGTAGTACTCTGCTTCTCATCTTTTCCAGACTGATCTGGAGAGCTACGAGAAAGAGAAGCATTCTCCTCTCCGCCGTTAATTTTTCCACCGCCTCCCTTACTCGGATTTGATCTTTTAGGCGGTGCACCACATTTTCTGATCAATTAATTTTAAGCCACATTTAATAAATAAATTATTAAATCATTATTATTTCATACATACATACATATATATATATGGGTAAATAATTTAAAGCTAATTAATAAATCAATTAATTAATCAGAAAACATATTTATACAATTATACCACCTTCTCGGCTAGCTCTTGCTGTAAAAAGAAAATATAGGGGCTATTAGTTTCATGCATATATGTATATATAAGTACGTACTTATTATAGAAAAAAAAGGCAATTACTCATCAAGTCATGTGACGTTAATTCATTTAAAGCTTAATTGATTTCAGTGAACTCTACTGCTAATCGTGGTCCTTCGTAAGTTTAATTAGACAATCGTACCCCAAAAAAATAAAAAATAAAAAAGGTTAATTAATTGTGAAAACATAGAAGAATTAATTATTAAAGAAAATAAAAAAGAGACTGACATGATGACAATTTTATTGCAGCTAGGCTTGCAAATCGGCATGTGAACAAGGTTGAGCTTTGGCGTGATCAAGTTTAACGGAAGAGCCATGATCACCAGATTTATTAAGTGAAGAAACTCGTCTTAAATATAAATATATATATATATAGGGAGCGTGCGTTTAAGAGAATATTTATCTTAATCAATAAATCTTAACAATCATTTATTTCATAGAATAATTTTATAGAAAATATTATCACAATTTAAAATTTGATATTAATTAATAATTTTTAAAATTAAATAACACATAATTACGTATTTAACATTAAATATGGATGATTTAAAGGTGAAATTAATTAGATATATTGGTTAAAATAATTTGTTTATTGAATATTCTAATGGTGGTGCGCTGGTGCTAGATACTTTTTTCCACGTATGCTAAGATGAGTGAGGATTTAGCAAGTCAACTCTAGAGTGATCACATAAATAGCAAAATAATATTGTTTTTTTTTATTTTCTATTCTCTTTAATTTAATAAGTCAGTAATAAGATTAATAATAAATAGTTAATATAATTATAAATATATATTTTATTTTTTAAATAACAAAATATACATTATATATATGTATCTCAATTAAATATAAACATCTATCTTAATGATTTTTGAGTGATAAAGGTGTAAAAATTAAAATACAAAGAAGGCAAAACTTTATTTTAAAAATATAATTTATTGATAATTTTATATATATTATACTTAATTTTTTTATTAAGAGTTGTGACTTAAGCCCAAATAGATATACGTACCTTTGATTAAGATTAAATAGTAAATATTTTTATAACTATAATATTTTATAAAATAGTGTATTTTTGAATAATTTTAACTAAATTTTTTATTATTATCTTGAATGCTATATGGTCATATAAAAGAGGGAAAAAATGATTTGCATAAAAGTATGAAATAATAGTTTGCCAACAAAGATGAGAGATGACCTGAGTTTAAGTGGATTACTGCTCTTTTAAAATTGGTATCCTACTTTTTCTTAAGTTAACTATGACTAAATTACATTATTTTGTGTAATAATTAGGGGGTCTATGGCAATAATTTTTAAAAAAGAAATACACACTATATATATTAAGATAAATAAAAGAAAATATAATGGTTTTTAAGAAATATGAAAACATATACATGTTTTTTTTAAATGGTTCTAAAATTCATTTATTATAAATTTATATTCTCGATAATATTTGTCAAAAAATTGAAAGGTTGACCCAGCACTCACTTAAATTCACTACCATGTGCCCTCAGTTTTTATATATATATATTGATTTTGCAAATGTAAAAGTTAAAAAGTTATAGAAAAGGTTTTATGACGTTCAAAATTAATTTATAGGTCGTAATGAAGTGATGTGTCTAGACTGTAAAATGTTAGTGGAGCTGGTCCTCATCTTTTTATTTAATTTTTGTCTTGTCAATCGGACTAAAAAGTAAGATTGTCTTGTCTTGATCTTCATATAAATTAGTAATCATAAAAAAATATAAAAATCGTCATATAAATTAGGCTAGCTTTTTCGACTGGGTTACGACTTTATTACATCATTATAAGAAATGTCTATGCCGTCATAAAAATACTTAGAAAATTATAAAAAAAAATATATTTTAAAAATTTATAACAAATAAAAATAATATTAAATGATATTTAATTAAAAAAATTTAAATATTAAATTAATATAAGTAGTCATATTATAATTTAAATGACATTTAGAATGATATATTAAATTTTTTTAATAATAAAAATATATAAAATAAATATAACTTATTGTTTTTATGCTGTAAATTTTAAAAATCTTTATTTTTTTAAAATATTTTATAAATTTATATTTTACATTTTTAAATAAACAATTACATATTTAATCACTTTTTTAAGGACCATTTTGGCAGCACCTGCTTTTGTAAGGAAATTATGATAAATATGTATGTGTTTTTTTTAATGCTTCATAATTTTTATATGTTATAATTATATTTGATATAATAATTTTTATTAGATATATTTATATAAATTTAATTATATTTTATCAATAATAATACACTACATCATTTATCACATATTTTTTTTTAAGTTTATAACTTTATAAAAATGTCCAATATTTTTTATATTATCACTTATATCTTTAATATGTAAATAACATTAATATTTACTATTAATTTTCCAATTTTTCATGCACATCTGATACACTTTATAATTTATAATTAAAAAATTAATAGTTGTAGTATAAGGTTAAAAATGATGATCTTTATTAAATTATTATATTTTAGATTATATTAGTTGGTTTAGTTAAATTCTTTATTAAAAATATTATAATTTTAATTATTATAACTTCAAAGATCATTGCATCTTTTGTTATTGAAAAAAAAATGAAAAAATGACTATATCAAGAGTTTTATAGAAAATAAAGTTCTAGAAAAGCATGTGAAAAATTAAAAAAATAAATGATTTCTATTTAAGAATTTCTTTAATGGGTTATTAATGTTTTACGTAAAACTAATTATTTTAAATTATTCATATTAAGAATTTAATTTAGATTGGTAAATAATTTTTCTTATTAAATGATTTAAATCCAAAATAAAAATCCTAAATGAAAAATTACAATTTTCATCAAAATTTAGCATAAATATAATATGTTTTATGTTTAGATATTATGTCAAATATAATGTTGTTAATATTATAAATATTAATACTCCTTTTATTATTTTCAATTTTTGTAGGTGATAAGCCATAAACTTACTAACAAGAAGTTAATAAATTTTTAAAATTTCATACTTTTGTTCTTGAACTTCATTTTCCTAAAGGGCTTCACAATCTAAAACAAATAAATTCGGAGTAGATATTAAATCCTTTGATACTCGAGTGTATTGACATTTTTTCACTACTAAAACCTAAACTACGTAGATCATGGCCTGTCAATGACAAAATTTTGTGCATGAATTAATGTATATGTAAAAGCTTATTTAAAATAAAAGAAATATATTTAAATCTAAAAATAAAATTGTAAAATTATTTAGGGTTTGTTTGGTCGTTTTACTCAAAAAAAATTTCCAAAAGATATTTTTAAATCATAACTTAAAACCAATTTTCTATAGTTTTTTAAAAATAATGAGGTGTTTGGCCAATATTTTAAAAATAAAAAATGATTTTATTGTAATTTTTTTATAATATGATCATTTAATTAATTAATACAATAAGTATAATAATTACAACTTGATAAATGTTATTAAAAAGAAAAAAAGAAAAAAAAACTAAAAGCTGTAAAAGTGCAGAAAACTTTAAAACTATCAAAGAAAAGAAAAGAAAAAAATTCGACTAATATTCTGCATGTTTTCATTTTCCTTAAAAACAATGAAAATATGTTAAAGCTATTTTCAGTTTTTTATTTTTATTTTTTAAAGCATATTATTTTAAAAAATAATAACATAAAATAATGGTCAAACACATTATTATTTTAAAAAGTAAGTTAATTTTTAAGTACAGAAAATATTTTTTAAATTATTCCGCCCAACATATTCTTAATACGTGATTATAAAAATGTGAAGCTAAAATTTGCAAAAAAAAAATAAAATAAAAACGTACATTGCAAACAAATAAAAAAGAAAATTGTAAAAGAAACGAAAACGTGATAATAAAAAAATTTGCAAAACAAATAAAAACGTACATTGCAAACAAATAAAAAAGAAAATTGTAAAAGAAACGAAAATGTGATAATAAGCAAATTTGCGTAACAAATAAAAAAGAAAAAGTGCAAAAGAAATAATAACGTGGCTATGAACGGTGATGTTCAAGAGACTTTTGTTGATGACGTATATAAATTCATACAACTTATAGCAAATGTATACTGTTATACAATAATAAAATTAGTAATTCTTATTGGAAAAACAAATTTTAGTAATTACTTTTAATTGTTTTAAACTAAATTCATCATAAATATCTTCTCTTAATTTATATATATCCCTAGAAAACAAAATTTAAATATTATATACTTTTCTTATTTTATTCAAAAACTTTGGATTTTAAATTCAAATATTTGTGTTATAAAAAAGTAGTGAATGATATATCCATATAGATATGTTTAATTGAATTATAATAAATAATTTTTTTAAAATAATTCAAATTTATTATCTTTAACGAAAGTATATTTTAATTCATCAATTAATAGATGAGATAACAAAACTCTAATATCTTTAAAAAATCATAAATTAATTTTGTAAAATAATGAACTTATGTTGTTCCAATTACGAATAAAATAAGTGAGATAATACAAGTATATTAATTTATAAAATGAACTTTTTAAATGTCTTTTTTTTAAACAATAGATTTATTTTAATTTATTAAATAAATAAGAGTTTAATATACATTTTTGCTAAAGATAATAGAATTTTACGACACTTTGTCCTATACATATGTTTTTTTTTATTTTGGTCTTTAACACTTAAAGATCATATTTTAAAAAAAATTAACATATTAGTTAAATTAAGTTGGATATGTGTTATTTTTATTTTAATTATGTACTATGATTAATGTATTTATTTTTTAAAAAATTGTGATTAAAAGTAATATTTTCATAATTTTGAAACTAACAGTGTTAACTTGAAGTTAATATGAATAAAATCTTTATTTTCACATAATAATGGAACTTGTAAAACCATTTTTTTTTTTTTTGGGTTTCCATCCATTGCCATCAACGATCAAATTGCATGCAATACCATTTTCAGCATACAATGAAGAATGAGTAACAATAAAGAACACAAGAAAATGACATTTCCCCATTAATAATTGTGATTTCTTAAAGAAATTTTCACTTTAATTAATATAAAAAATAAAAATTGTTGGGAAAAAATGAAAAAATCATTATTAACTATTCCACTATTGATAAATAATATAAAATGATATGGTAGACTGAAATAAGATGGGACTTTAACACAAGGTTGAATAAAACAATACTAGTAACAAAAAGATAAGATAAGAACTAATGAAATAATGAATATTGGGCCTTAAAAGGATATGCTGCATTGCCTCTCTCGCTGTCTCAATTATTTGTCATGCATATACATTTTATCTAGGCATCATATAACTTTTTTCTATTATTTTGTTTTGTAAATTCTTTTGGTAAATTAAAACAAAATAACACTAAAATACCTTACAAAATAAAATAACATTGGTTGGCATTAATATTATATTAATTTAAATAATTATAATATAATTCGAATGATGTTAAATTAAATGATACAATCACGATAAAATTATAAAATAAATTTTTTTATTATAAATATAATATATATTAATTTAATAATTATAAATTTTAAGATAGACAAATGAAGCCTTGTGTTCGCCACTTAGCATATTTTATTACGTATGTTTTGACATTTTTGAAGCTAACGTCTGTGCTCATGATGACAAGAGGTTTCTATCAAATTAGATTTTATCGTAATCACAAAATAAAATTAAAAAATAGAAACCTTAATATAATAAAAAATTATTAATTATAAATATTTTAATATAATAATTTTTTTATTATAAAATTTATTTTTATACATTTTAAAATAACAAATATTATTTTTAATTTGAGATAAAATACATAATTTTATAATTAAAAATAAAAGATAAATTAAATTAAATAAAGTAGTATAATTTAGATACACATTTTTTAATTATATAATTATATTATTTTTACACCACAACATGATAAGTTGGTACTTTAAATTCCATAACATGATAAGCCTGCCCTAAACTTGCTTATTTGATTCGGTCAAAAGGTGTAGCAGCAGATTTTATCAAATGACTGGCCTCCATTTTAAAACAATATATGGAAGACCTTGACTCGTGTCTAAATCATTTACCAAACTCTCTGGGTCCATAAAATATTAAAATACATGAATTGAGTATAATACTCTCTGGAGCGCAGTTAAGTTATTTTCAAATCAACACTGTCATTGCCTCTTCATTAATTCCATCCAACTTTGAAGAAAGAAAGAAGAAGAAAAAAAAAAGGTGGAAATGAAAGCAAAAGCTTTGGCTTCAAAGCGAACGTTTCTAAAAACTAATAACTTGATCAGCCGTTTAGTCATTCATTGACTTTCCAAGAAGACTTGTAAAGATAAGGAAACAACCTGCCGACCAACTTTGACTAAATTACTTGTCCTCTGTAATAATGCGTAAAAATTTCTCTAAATAACTTGTAAAAAAAAACCATTAAATCTTAAAAAAAAAAATTTAATAAAAAAGTATAAATATTGCATTAATTCTCTACAAAACTTTGACTAAATTACCTAGAAGAGTTTGATAATGCTAATTAAGGCTGTCCGGTCAGTATTTTTATTATTTTGGTGTCTACAAAACTCTTCAATGAATCTGTTTTAATGGTTATAAATTATCTTGGTAAAACAGCTATTACTAAGCCAGACCCAGAACATTAATGTAATCCCAACGACTGAAGAGTAAATTATAAATATTTGAGATATTAAATAAAATAATAGCTGTATGTACAACATTCAATATTATCGAATTTGATATTATAATATTAAAGGGATATAAATTGATAGAATTTAATTTAAAAATATTAAATTAATTAATGTATGTTTAATATTAAAATTTTAAATTCTTTTAATAAAAATATATAAAATAAATAAAAATCATTTTATTTTTATAGGAGTTATAAATGTATTTCTCACTATAAAGTTGTCCTATATATATATATATATATATATATAATTTCTGTTATACATTCCGAAAGGACTTTGATTGTTGACTTAGCTTAGACTAATTAATTGCCTAGGCTTACCTATTTTAATAACATTAATATTATTTACGATTTAAATTATTATTATTAAATAACAAATTTTTAATAAAAATTTTATTAGCTAATATACAGAGAAGATAAGGTGTAATTATTAATAAATAAAATAAATATTTTATATATTTGTTTGGATTCGGATAGAAAATCTTTAAATTCAATTCGGATGGAATATGATTCAAATTAATCAAAAATAAATAATTTAATCCGGTGTTCAACAATACATACATATTCTTATTCTTTTTAAACATTGGAGGACTGTTTAACAGATTCATGCAATTATATGATTGGGATTATAGTTTCTGATAATATGCAACTTCGTTAACACTACAAGTCTGCACTTTTGTGTGCGAAAGAGAGAAGAAAATCAAGAATATATACAAGATCAACGACTCAACGTGGTGAAGTTAAATTTCTTGGTATATCTATACTAATTCGTATTGCTTAATACATACAAAACGGTAATTATCAGCTAGGACGCAAAATAAATGACCCAAATTAGCAGTTTTGGCGTAGGATAATATTATATACAATTTCACTGCATTTGATTCTAAAACGAAAAGCTGCTGAGATTGAATGGTCAGTCAAATGATAATCATGGGTAGCCATCCATCCATCCATCCATCCATCTTAGGAAAAAGTTTTTACGACTTAAATGGGAAATATAAAATTAAGATTTTATATATTTTTATAAATTTAATTTTTATCGATAGATAAGAATTGGTTGATGTTTTTTTTTAAATATAAATTAAAAGTTAAAAATTGAATAAATAAAGAAAAGATATATATATATAATTATAGTTTTATAATTTCTTTATTAAATATAGTTTTACTTTCAACTCTTATTAGTAAAAATATATATATTTATTTGCCTTGTAAAAAGTGAAATTATAGTAAAAAAAAAATGATTACAAATTTCATTTTTATCTTTGAAATACGAGTAAAACAAATATAAAAATAAGATTAGTTTGAAAATTTAATCAGAGTAATATAGATTATATAAGAAGAGACAAAGATTAACAAAAGAGATGTTTTACTATATTTATTTTTTGAATTATATTAATTAATTGAGAAAACAAATAAATAAAATTAAGGAACTCAAATAGAATTTTATCTTAAATATAAAAACTAACGGTGAATAATTGTTCATGCATTATTTTTGTAGCAACAAAAAATTACATTGTGATAACATCTTCACTCTAAATATATATTTTTAAATTAATATATTATTACATTTTTATTTCAATAAATTATTTATTCTTAAAAAATTAAAAAATACATATTATAAAAATTAAGGCCGGCCGGTAACCTAGAGTGTTCTAAGGCAGATACCTGAATAGTCACTAGCCACGTACATCTATCTTAGTTTTTCTTATAATTTTCAGCTTTATTTTCAGCCTTGTCAGTATTTTCTTTATTAATAAGTAGTGCAGCAGCCTCTTTGTTCTCCATACTCGCACTTTCTTTATTGGCTTCTTTGTTGATTTTTGAACCACCCCCTGTACTAGTGTCCCTCCTGGATGGCGATGAAAGTCTCCTGAGCCAAAACCACCATAATGTTATTTTTGTGTACCGTTTACTTTTAACCAAATAAAAAGCTATTCATTTCAAAGTCAATTAATTTAATAAATTGGGTTCCTAAGGCAAGCTGCTGCTGCAGCAGCAGCTGAAAAACAACAACAACAATAGCTGGACTGGTGTTCTCTTTGTTAATTAACAAAGTAAAACTGATATAGTAAGTAAAAGGGTAATCAAAGTAAAACTGGTGTTCTCTTTGTCAATTAATTCGATTATGTAATTTTAATGGGACTTTGACATAGTAAGTATTTATTTTTGAGTAATATCAATTTAATTTAATAAATTAAGATATATTAATTATATTGTTTTAAATATGTCAAGTTATGAAAGTTAGAGAAGTTAATTATGAAAGTTAGAGAAGTTACCCCTGATCGAATCTGTCTGCTTAATGTAGCATATAGAAAATGAAAAACAATTAAATAAAAACTTGACAAAATTGATATAGCTATAGCTTCATGATCCCAATACACACAAATAAAATAAAACATGCATGCATGCAGATAAAAATCATGATTAACTTACCTGATGAAATTTCTGTTAATGTTGGGCTTTATAGGGCTTATAAGCAGTTGCATGATTGTCTTTTGGATGAACAGACCCATGATAGATGATTAATTAAGATCAATCTCTTATTTTCTCTACCTGTTTTTCTTCTCAAAGTCTCAATTGTTCAAAACCCACAACTACTTTTATAGGCCAGTATAAATTACGAGAGCTGTACAAAATCTATATATAGATATATTCGAATACTTTGATTTTTTCAAGTCAACTCAACGGCGGTAAATTTTGCATTATATTAGATATATTAAATTATTGTACGGATGAAACTGATTATTAATTTTGAATGAATTTGAAGTTAAAAATGTAATATGTTTAAATAATTATGAGATTATTATACAAACCCAAAAAATCCTTTAGATTAAGATTCCGTTGATATTTGATTTACGTGGAATATATTAAATTAAAACAGATTATTTTTGGATCGAATATGATGATGTTTTACTTACAAAATCAATAGATCACATCATATCTAGATAGATAGGGTAAGATCGGATTAATCGTTACAAATTTAAATCATTTTGAAGGTATAATTTAAAATTAGAATCATGTGATTCTTAACATAATTTCTTAATTTTTATAATTATTTTTAAAAAGACACATTATAAATAATCATTTTTAAAATTTCTTTCTTATATTTTTATAAATTTAACTTTATTTTCTTAATTTTTTTATAAATCTAACTATTATTGTTTAAAATTTATTAAATCAAAATTTAAATTTTATTATATTCATAATTATTTATTATAAATAATATTATTTTTAATTTATGTTTTAAAAAACATAAGAGTTTGTTTTCCTAAAATATATAATATTTTTTTAATTTATCAATCTAAAATATGTAATATATCACATCAAATAATATTTTAATTTAAAAAAATAAAAAAATAATTTAAATTTGATCATGGATATTTATTGATCAACTAATCAAATTTAACGTCCATTTATCATAATAAATCAAATGAGATTAAACATTTTGAATAATATTTGATCAAATTAAATTATAATTAGATTAAATTTAATTTGATTATAATCTCGTTACTATTATTAATCAAATCCAATTATCACGAGAGGTAAAAAGGTTTTCCTTTTATTTTTTTTAAGTTGGTTGTCATTTATATATTTATTTTGTATTTTTTTTATTTAAATATTTATTTTGTACATAGTAGGTATACCACATTGTCGAATGACGACAATATAAATGACTTTGACCATTGGCTTCAATTAAAGTTTTTTTTTTTTAAAAAAAGAATTCTTCAATTTAAGTATTGTTCTCGTGTTTTTTATTTGACTTTTTCCTGGTAAGTAAAAAATAGTACTAAGGATTCCAAACTGTTAATTTTATAGCTCATGGCTTGACAACTCGGCCTAATTAAATGAATCAATTTAGGAGTTTTGGCTTCTTGATTAACTCTAGTATTCAATCTTTTAATTATTAAGAAAGCAGGTTCTAATATATTATTCTGTTGTATTACTGTTGTTACTTGACATTGCAATATACGTAACAGCAGTCTTCAAAAAGTTAGGCTCTGGGTTTATTTTTCCTTTTAATTAAAATCCTGTTTCAATACAATCCAATTATTTCATCTGATTGTAAAATTTACATTCAAATCAATCTAATCACTTAATTTTAAACGATTAAATTTGATTTATTAATCGAATAAATATAATCTAATCAATCTAATTTCTTTTACGAAGTTCTAACCTTTTTTTTATTAACGATTAACATATAAGTATTTGATACGTTATAAATTCATAAATATCATAATAATAAATTATCAATATAAAAATTTAATAACGTTATAGTACTAAACTTAATATAAATAAAAAAAATTAAATATAAAATTAAGTCTGAAATGCATAAAGAAGAATAAAATGACATTATACTTTTTTATCGACTTTACAAATTAAATAAAAAGAAAGAAAATGTATAATAAAAGTCAAAAAAATATTAAAAAAAAGTAATATATTTATAATATATAATTATTATTTAATTCATATAGGTTTAATCTCTACCAGATAATTGACATATAATCGACCGATCGATCCGATATTAATAAATAAAGAATTTTCAATCTAATCATCAATTTGAAAATACTTAAAATTTAATAAATTAGTTTGAATTTTTCGAATTCATAAGTTATCAAAATTTTTACACACTCTTATACTCATATAATACAATAAACATATATCTGTCCCATGGATAAATAAATGATATAATATAATACTAATATCATGACTTCGTTGATATTACTATCTCATATTCTTTTTATAATACCTATGTATTTATTTACGCACACCAATTAGAATTTTTTTTGAAAATCACGGCTTTAGAATCTAAAAAGTTAACTATGAGAATATCAATGTTTATGATTTCTTATAAATCTCACATTAATATTAATTTTGATAAATGTAAAAATACATTATTTTTATTTTAAAATCTCCTCAAAATGTATATCTTTTAATAGTATATTTTTTATTTTTTATTTATTTTATTAACCAATAATTTTTACTTTTATTTTATTATTAATATTTTATATTTATTATATCACTTGTCTTTTTTCCCTTATAGAAAATTAATTTAAGAGTTCTACATGGGTATCGGAAATTGTTTGAAAAAATGTTACTGTATAAGGGATTCTGGAGAAATATTAGTGAAAAGCTAATACTTAGATCCTTTTACTTATCTTATTAGTATAATATATATAGATATATAAGAGGTAAATATCAACATCACATTATGAAACGTTTTGTTTAAAGTGTTAGAGTCGACCTAAACATGATATTTTACGATTAGAATCAAATTATTAAAATTATGTTACTATTTTAATGATTAGATTACTAGGATTGCATACCCCTTCTACGAAAGAGGAGTAGAAATGTGAGATACCACGAGATCATTTGACCCCGTGTCTACCGCAAGACTAGATCGTTAAGTACATGATACATCAAAAGTTAAGTAATTGAAACGATTATTACTTAAGCGTGTCAGTCCTGACACACAAAAATCTCCATACGATATGCTTTATATAGCAAGGGTGAGCTAGATCGATACGGGTTACACGCTTTTACACGTAAAACACCTAACATTAATTCTCTTATTCCACTAAATTTTGAAAAGATTAGGAATATTTGAAATTAACTACCAAACGCGTTTTGTCTCCCTATAAACTATTCATTTCCTTGACGAACTAGTGAATTCTTTTATAAATAATAATAAGTTTTTTTTCATTTATCAACTTGTGTTTATTCGTAGCCAAATTTTGCTCCAGAGAATTTTAGCCCTGGTATATCCTTCAAGATCACAATTTTGCACAATCAACCTATTGAATTCATACATAGTTTGAAATTTAATTTGTTTTAGTTGTGACTTATTAGTCAAGTTAGTTCCTCGACATCGATCTGCATACTAATTCATCAACTAAATGATTTCTTCATCCTTTTTCTTTTTTAAAATGTCTTTCGATAAAGAAAAAAATTTAGGCCATACCAAAAATGTTCTCCTGATTAGGATAGAATACCCCAAGAAGGATACTAGGACTTAGTCCATATGCAATTAAGTTTAGAACAATCAAAGCAACCCATCGAAATCCTAATAGGTCATGACAAGGGACCTATTAAAACAAGTGGTGCTTTGACTTATAAGACTATTATAGGATGGCAAAAAAATATGTTGGATCGAAATTATGTAGAAATTTGCTTTATGTAGAAAATTAAAATTGATCATTTTTGGATCGATAATGGTCCATATACAAGATCAATGATCATATCATATCATGATAGATCGGGTAAAATCGGATCGAGTTGTGGATCGATACAAATTTAAATATTTTTGAAAGTATAATTTAGAATTAGAATCACATATTCACAACATAATTTATTAGTCTTTACAATTATTTATTTAAAAATATACATTATAGATAATTATTTTTAAAATTTCTGTCGCATATTTTTATAAATCTAACTTTCTTCTCTTATATTTTTTTTATAAATCTATCCATTATTTAAAAAAAAAATTAAATTTCATTATATTCATAGTTATTTATTTCTTCTTATATTTATTATAAATAATATTATTTTTAATTTATAATAATTTTTTTAAAAAAATAATAATTTATTTTTCTATAATATATAATATTTTCTTATTATTATTTTTAATTAGTTAGTCTAAAATATTTAATATATCACATCAAATAATATTTTAATTTAAAAAAAATTAAAAATAATTCAGATCGAATCATAGATATTCATTAATCAAAGAATTAATGCTTGATTCAATATAATTAAAGATAAAAATAAATCAAATAAAATAAAATTGTTTGGATATATGTATAAATGTACTTAACTCAATGTTCACTTTAAATTCTTAATGATATAAGAGCATAAAAATATTTAAAAAGTATTCAGAAATTTTTTCTGTTTTGGCTGTGGCCGGCTTTATAATAAGAAGTAAAGGTTTAAGAACAGAAACGTTTTTTTTTTATTTTTTTTATTTTTAAAATAACTCTAAGCACTGCAATAAAATATAGGAGGAGGATAGGTACCTAGAAGAGTTTGATAATGCTAATTAAGGCTGTCCGGTCAGTATTTTTATTATTTTGGTGTCTACAAAACTCTTCAATGAATTTGTTTTAATGGTTATAAATTATCTTGGTAAAACAGCTATTACTAAGCCAGACCCAGAACATTACTGTAATCCCAACGACTGAAGAGTAAATTATAAATATTTGAGATATTAAATAAAATAATAGCTGTATGTACAACATTCAATATTATCGAATTTGATATTATAATATTAAAGGGATATAAATTGATAGAATTTAATTTAAAAATATTAAATTAATTAATGTATGTTTAATATTAAAATTTTAAATTCTTTTAATAAAAATATATAAAATAAATAAAAATCATTTTATTTTTATAGGAGTTATAAATGTATTTCTCACTATAAAGTTGTCCTATATATATATATATATAATTTCTGTTATACATTCCGAAAGGACTTTGATTGTTGACTTAGCTTAGACTAATTAATTGCCTAGGCTTACCTATTTTAATAACATTAATATTATTTACGATTTAAATTATTATTATTAAATAACAAATTTTTAATAAAAATTTTATTAGCTAATATACAGAGAAGATAAGGTGTAATTATTAATAAATAAAATAAATATTTTATACATTTCTAGTAATCGATCAGATCCTCGAGATCAATGGTTGTTTCTTATTTTCAGTTTTGTCAATATTTTCTTTCATACTACGTACCAGCCTCTTTCTTCTCCACCTTGTTCCACTTTCTTTTTCAGTTGCTTTCTTCTTCTTCTTCTTCTCCTTTTCTTCTTGTTAGACAGTTGATCATAATTTTTTTAATAGAAATATAAAAACAAAATATTAAGCTGATTCCAGAAACAATATAATCTAATATAAACTTGAAGATGTGTCTTTGGAGGAGTTATTTTGACGAACAATTTTTAATATTGTATGAGGTATAAGTTTTATATTCAAGATGCATGGAATCAATACTCCTAAGAAATTAATTCTTAGAAATCTAGCTCTAACTCAAACCAATAAGATTTTATTAAATTAAGTTTTTCTCAAACTTATAAGCAGTATTAATACTTTGTTTATAGTCGATATGTGACAAGGTTACTTAACAGCCTCTCTCCACGCGGTAGACAAATGTGGATATTAGTGACACGTTGAGACTGTGATAGAATCCAATTAGGTCCAAACACATAAAGACTAGACCCAACTCTGATAGCATGTTAGAAAACTAGTCTTAACTCAACCCAATAAGATCTCATTAAGTTAAATGTTGCCAAAGTTTATAAGCAGTATTGATGCTTTATTCATAATCGATATGGAACAAATATAATTAACGTTAATAAAGATAATGAAGTATAATAATTTTTCTACTATTAACTTCAATTTTTATAAAAATTAATTTCCGAACAACACATCGCAAATTATTATTCTAAAAAAACTTACAGTTTGGATACGAGGATGTGTTAAAGAGGTAATATTATGGACATTGAATTAATTGTGCAAATTAAGACTAATTACATAATTAATAAAATTTCTAATATGGCCAGACTGGGGATTGTTAAAGATTTGGAGTATTGTCTTTGGCATAAAGCCACCGACTAAAACAGCCAGACTTTATGTCTCTCTCTGTTGGTCATCTTTGGCGTCGACGTTGAGTTCTATCTTAGTTTCAGTCTTTCTTAATTTTTTTATTTTCTTCTCCTCTTCTTATTCTTCCATCTCTCTCTTGGTGTGTGTTGTTTTATATTGCTAATTATGATTAAGCAAAATAATATATGGCTGGAACTTCTACCTTATTTATCCAACTTCTCTGGTCATAGGGATACAATTTTGAGAGAATATGTGAATCAATTTACACCTACTTTGTCATATTAGTTGACTTTCGAGTTTCCCTCAATTTCTTTACCAAAAAGAAAAAAAACAATTAGGGTATATAGGATTCAAATTTGGTACCTTGTGCGGCGGATCCAAGGATATTTTAATTTAACCTCTTATCGAGTTTTAAAATTTTTATAAAAATATTATCGAATTTAAATTTATTTTTATAAATTTTATAAAAATATCATTGACATAAATATAATTTATCATGTACATTTTTGATATTTTTTTATATTTTGTAAAATTTAATGGTATAAGAATAACAAAAAATTTTTGAAGATATTTTGATAATAATTGTAAAATTTAATGGTATAAAAATAAGAAATTAAAATTCAATGATTTTTTTATAATAATTCTTAAAATTTGATGATAGAAAAATCTATTTATTTTAAAAATAAAAAAATAATATTATTAGATACTCATTGAAAAAAAAATAAATATAATGGGATTTTAAAAAATGGTACGATTATATTTTTATCTTTATAATAATTTCATAGATATTAATCTAAAATTTTTGTTAATGAGAGGGCCATTCGATCGTATTATTTTTTAAAATAAATTAATGATTATAAAAACGCTCACCCACTATTTAGAATTGTTGGGTTTTTTTATGGATCTATATACTATAAATTTTTATTGATCTTTAAATTTTTATTTTTAAAAATACATCTCATGATTTCTATCATTTTATATATACTATTAAATAAAATTCTTATTATAAATAAAATTAAAAAAATAATTGTAACGATCAGTATAAAAAAAATTATTATTGGATCCTCTCTCTTATATAACACGTCAGGTTAATGAATTAATTAATCAACCACTCAACCACCATCTTTTTTTATATTTCTTTTCCAGTAGCTCTCAAAGTTGGAGCAAAAATTTAGTGTTTTAATGTTTATTAATTATCAGTAGGGATGGACATATGTTTTGAGTAATTTTAAAGTTATGAGGGTGAATCCTATACTGATATTTACCTCATACAAACGTAAAAGTTACACCCTCTTCTTGGAATTGAATAAGAAGGACACATAATTAAATTAAGCATGGAACAGGGCTATATTGTGATGAGATGTAAAAATATAAATTAAATTAAATTAAGCATGTATCAGGTCTAAAAATTGAATTGGATTATGTTTATTTTTCTAAAACAATTTTACTTTAAAATTCGTATTTTTATTTTTTGAGAATATAGTATATTATTGTAGCCATCTTCTAGTTGTTCATAAGTTTTTTCAGCTAAGAAGGTTGGTGATATTCAAAAAATGGATAAGCATTTCTTGATAACAAATGAGATGCAATTTTGGGAGATAGCTAAAGAGTTGTGCATTGGATTTTTGATAAAATCTGTTCCATTGGGTTTATGTCTTCTTACAGGAACAAATGTGAAGGTTACAAACCATGTCAATGGGATTATTAGTATGACTTGTGAGTTGAATTCTAGTGCTAGTTTAATGAATGAGATGATGTATAACATAGTTGAAAAAGATGAAGAGGAGCATCATTTGTTCATGGAGTTGTTGATAGTTGGGTTAAGAATTGGGTTGGATTTCAGTTTTTGACATATTGGAATAATAATAAGAAGAAAAATGGCCCTAACATGGCTAATAAAGGATGGACCAATCTAATGGCTAAGCAATATGCCATAAATGCTATTACTATTTAAGACTCCCTTGTGAATCATATTTGTGTGCGTGTTACTCTCCTTAAAAATTTTATGATTTTGATAGTTGATGTTGGTAATTAGTAAAGCGTATGGTATCTAAGTAAATTTTTTTGAGCAAGGAATAAGTTTAGAAGTATAAATATATTGGTTTTGGTTTTGTCTTATTTCATAAGCTTTTGTTAAAATAAATCTCATTTATAACATAACCTTCAATTAGATTGTTGGGTATTAATTATGGTATATTTATTGGGTTTCATCTTGTATTATAACGACGGTGTTAATATTGAAGCGGTTAAAAGTTATTTATTCTTTATACTAAGTTAGATTACGTTATGAGTTTTGTAAACTTCTTTTATAGCATCTTGCTATTAGCTCTTATAGCTATAAATCTTGTTTATGGAATCCTTGGAAAACCATTGTGATTACTGAAGATAAAATCTTCGATTAGTTTTTTGTTTTTGTTTGTTATCTTATTTTTATGTTTTGTTTTATTTTATTTTGTTATATTTGAAGAATATGAATTAGATTTATATTGTTTTGATTTTGTTTAATGAAAGTTATATCTCCTTCCACCAAAAAGAAAAATTAAAAATTGAAAAGATGTTATAATTGAGAGGAAAAATATAGTTCATTGTATTTTCTTTTTGCTAATATCTTTTTACTTTATTTACTTTATTAATTATTTAGATTATAAAAAAATTAAAGTTAGGGTATAAAAAGACATAAAATTCTTTTAATTATTTCACATTTTAATTATCTATGATTCACATTATAGTTAACGAAATAAGCTAACGTTATTAACCTTTTACGATTAATTTGACACATTAAAAATATTAGAACTTTAGTGACTAAGGCTATGAATGGGTATGAGAAGAACGATGATGGTTATCCTAATAACTATAACCATTTGGTACTAATTTTTGGTATATTTGGCTAACAATTTTTTCAATGATGCTTCTTATTTTTTAATATTTACTCAAAAATATATTTAGTTTAAAAATGTGAAAATAATTATTACTTCATTATATTAGTTAAAATATTGATATTACTTTTTCATTTTTTAACTATTTTGTATTTTTTGTTAAATAAAATAAAAAATATGAAGTAAGAATAAATAAAATTCAATCTAATTATACTAAAAACTGTGTATGTTATTATTAAAAATATATTTTTATGTAATTATATGTATATAAAATATAATATTAATATATGTTTAGTTTCGAGCATCATAATTTTGTTATAATATCATCGATTCCTATCCCACCTCTTATCAATTATGGTTATGTTCATAAAAAATTATCGAATTTTTTCAAGTAACCAAAATTTCAATTATCCATAATTAAAATATACATAACTATTTAAGATAATTATTTCAAAACTCAAGTGTATTTTAATTAATTCATCACTTTTTTCCATTTTTGTATAAATATGTTCAAATTATTGAATTTTATTAATATATTGAATGTTAAAAGTTTCAAATAAAATTCAGGTGGGACATAGTTCTATTTTATATATTAATTTATCTATAATTTCATAAACATTATATCTAAAAATTTATTTATCAAAAATTAAAATGATACACGTGCCCTTCCTTACCATAAAGTAGATATGTCTTTACATAAGTTCCATAATTTTTTAATGTATCATATATACCTTATTGCATGCTTTCCTTACCATAAAGTAGATATGTCTTTACATAAGTTCCATAATTTTTTAATGTATCATATATACCTTATTGCATGCTTTCATAAAATTGATATTAAAGTTCTTTTTGGACAATTGATTAAAAAATTAAGTCATATTCTATCATGTATTAGATATGTGATCAAATTTTTAAAGATATTTTTAATTATTATCTTTTATGTCTAATTCTATATAACTTAGATAAAAATCCTAATAACCACTGGTAGAATTATTATTTTAAAAATACCTTCACAAATTTAATTACATTAATTATTAACACAAGATAAAATTTATCTATCTAATTTAAATTTTTAATTAATAATTAAAACAAAATTTTTAATATTAACTTTATAAAAATAATAATATCTATTTAATTAACTAAAAAACTAAGATATCTATACACTTTACATGGATAAACTCCAAGAACTCTATCGCCATTCATCCTATAAGGTATTGCATACGTACTGTCATCATATACATGATTTATTTACTCTTTTTCCATTAAAGTACGTATGCATGTTCTCGAGTCAACATGAGTACTGTTCAAGTCATTATATTTGTTAGAGTGTTGAAATAATCTTTTAGTTGAAATACCAAATTTTTTTTAGATTCGCAAATAATTTTTTCAAACTTTAAAGTATGCTTTAAATCTTAAATTTTTATAATTCAGACGTACATTTATAAATTTTAAATACAATAATTAGTGTTAAAAATTCCCTTATATATTATACTAATCTTTATATTGATATTTATGTGAGTTAGTATCAATATTGTGACATGGAGATTCCACATATAATAACCTAGCAACATGTATACTTAGCACACATCTCACACTCTACGCCAACTATATCATCTTTGCATTCTCCCGTAAACTTAAATCTTGTTTAAGATTATGAGTTTAACCTTCAAATTCATAAATTGACCAATAGGAAGTACCTTAGTTATAACATCTATAATTTGTTCTTCATTAGAAACATACCCATTCATTAGTTCTTCAACTTGTACTTTTTTGTCTCACTAAGTGAAGGTCTATTTCCACATTTTATGTTCTTGAATATAAAACATGATTTCTTATTAAGTGTCATGCACTTGCATTATCACAGTACAATACATGTGTTTGCACTTGTTGAACCCTTAATTCCTTAAGAATTTTTTTAATTCAGTTTAACTCGCTTATGGCATTAGTAAAAGCTCAAAACCCAACTTTTGTAGAACTTCTTGAAACTAATGACCATGAGACTAATGAATACTCTAAAAATACACAAAACTTTTATGTATTTTTATCATTAGGATCTTAATTTGCATAACTATAAACACTTATATTTAACATCAAGCTTTTATAGAAAGCAATGACATATGTAATAATACCTCTAAGGTATTTGAGCACTCTTTTAGTAAGTAGAAAAGTGCACCTTAAACTGGCATAACTTATTTATAAAAAATTCTATCTCAAGTCTGGTTAAGGTGCAATATTACAATGACCTAGCAATGGTTTTATTATAACTAGGATTAGCAATCAACATACCAAATGATTTTGACAATGTATTACCAGAGGACATAAAGGTTAGCATAATTTTGACTTCTATAAATTGGACTTTTCCAAGTAACTGTTGGATATACTTCTCATGACACAAAAGAAAGCCATCAAATGTTCTCACAACTTCAATTCCTAAGAATAAGTTAGATCATCTAAGTTCTTTAGAGTAATACTAGTATTGAGCTTGATGATCATAGATTGAATAAGACTTGAATTATTCCTAATTATCATTATATCATCAATATATACGAGAAATAAAATAATATTAGTTTTTGTACAATATAACAACATTGACATGTCTAAGTTAGAACACTTGAAGTCCTCCTTGCATCAAACAATTACTTAGCTTTATGAACCAAGCTCTAAGCATTTGTTTAAGGAATTCATTATTAATAACTTGTCTTACAACCTACCCTTTTAAGAGTGCCAAAACAAATACAAATATGATTGTTGATGGTTTTACCATAAGACTAAAAGTATATGTGTAATTAATCTTTTATGTTTGATCATATTCATTTGTCATAACTTTACTATTATACCTCTCCAAGCTTTTATAAGCCTTAAACTTCACCTTAAAAACTTATTTGATGTCGATTATCTTAACATCTTTAGGAATAGGTACCAAGTCACATGTATTATTGGCACAAAGGCTTGAAACTCATTTTTCATAGACTCAAACTATTTATGAACATTTAGAGCTTTAGATATAGCTCTATGTTCTTGTAGAATCACTCACATAATAAAAAAATTTGGTTTTTGTATACCATTTTTAGCTTTAATTTTCATAGGATGGTAATTGATAGGGAAAGAAATGGGCAAAGAAGAATCAGGTAGGGCAGACTAAGGCAAGTTAGTTAGTACATTGATAGGTTAAGACCATTGGGAATAAATTTAACCACTAGTGAAGTAGTAGGTGAGAAAAGAGACAAACTAGAAGAGAGAGTTATTGATAAATTTATAGGTATAAGAAGAAGAGTACTGTGAAAAATGACTTGAACTAGTAGACAATAAAGGCCAAGGAGGCATAATAGGTGAAAGTAGCATTTCACTATTAGGTGAATAACAATGAGACTCGCCAAAAACATTATAAGAAGACTAAGATACAGGTATGTTAACAAAGGAGAGGAAAGAGCTAGTAGTGGTGATTGAACTAGGTATAGGCTTTTGGTTCATAGAAAGAAAAGGAGATACAATTTCGTGAAAAACTATACAGGGGATAACATATATTAGTTTTGTAGCTTTGTCTATGTACCAATATCCTTCATGTAGAGAAGGGTATCCAATAAAAATACAAAGTATTGATCTAGGTTCAAGTTTTTTAGAGTTGTAGGGACATGTATATGGATAGCACAAACAACCAAAAGTTCTGAGATGAATATAAGAAGGCTTATTGTTACTTAATAACTCATATGGGGACTTAAGAGAAAAAGTCTTAGAGAAATTTTTATTTATTAGATGTATAGCATATCTAATACATATTTCAAAAATTCTAGTGCCAAACCAAATCTAAGAAGTAATGATAGACATGTCTCCATTACATGTTTATTCTTTCTTTCCACCACCCCATTTTGAGAAAGTGTGTGTGGACAAGAAACCCTCTTTGTATAGCATCCTTGTAGCAACAAACAACCAAGAGCTTTAAACTTACCACCTCAATTGTATTGCAATATTTTTATATCATAACTAAACTACTTTTTCACCAAGGCATCAAAATGCTTAAATAGCTCTAAAACTTCAATTTTTTATGACATTATATAGAACCATTGAAGCTTGTGAAATCATCCATAAACAACAAAAAATAACGTGACTTATTAAAATAAAGTGCAAGCTAGACCCTACACATCCACATGAATCAGTTCAAAAGCTTTAGCACATTTAGTGTGAACATGCAACATAAGAATTTTATGATATTTCCTCAATTGACTAGCACTATAAACTTCAAGCAAAGAATCAAACTTACTAGTCATGTTAATGCCCATTAAAATATGATGAACCACCTCTGAATAAGGGTATCTTAATCGATCATGCAAAAGAATTCCATTGACCACATTTTTAGCATTACATTCAACATCTCTAATTAAGTTAACAATAAGAGGTATGCTAAGAGAAACATTACCATTAAGAGTAACCGTTGAAATTGGCATTTTGTAACATGTTACCCTTGACAACATCCATTATACAAAAAGAATCAGAGGAAAAATCCACAAGCATATTGTTGTCATTGCATTTTTTTCACTACAATCAAGCTTTTAGCCTGTAGTAGAATATAAAGCATATTTTCTAGTCTCAAGTCTTTTGATTTTGTTAACAAAATTCGCTCACCAACATGAATAATATGAATTATACTTTTATTTTCAAGCCGAACTTCTTTTGAGCCATACCCTTTTGGCCTTGACAAAACACTAACAATGTTTATTAAATGATGAGTTATTCATGTATCTAACTACCAATATTGATTTTGATGAACTAGGCACTATGGTCTTGTTTCTTACATATTTGGCATGTGCATTTATATTTTCCATTGCCTTTTTATTGTGATTTCTTATATGATTATGATTTTGTCCTTGATTATTGGAAGCATTTTTGTAACTTGAATTTTGTGGCTAAGAATTGTTGTTATAATTTTGAGAAGGACAATTTTTGAAATTAATGGTCTTGTAATATTATTGGTAATTCAGACGTACATTTATAAATTTTAAATACAATAATTAGTGTTAAAAATTCCCTTATAGAGAATTAATTTAAGAATTCTACATGGGTATCGGAAATTGTTTGAAAAAATGTTACTGTATAAGGGATTCTAGAGAGATATCAGTGAAAAGCTAATACTTAGATCCTTTACTTATCTCATTAGTATAATATATATAGATATATAAGAGGTAGATATCAACGTTACATTAGGAATTGTTTCGTTTAAAGTGTTAGAACCGATCTAAACATGATATTTTACAATTAGAATCAAATCACTAAAATTACGTCACTATCCTAATGAGTAGTTTACTAGGGTTGCATACCCCTTATACGAAAGAGGAGTAGAAACGTGAGATACCACGAGATCATTTGACCCCAATGTCTACACAAGACTAGATCGTTAAGTACATGATACATCAAAAGTTAAGTAATTGAAACGATTATTACTTAACTGTGTCAGGTCACAACACACAAAAATCTCCATATGATATGCTTTATATAACCGAGGTGAGCTAGATCGATACGGTTACACACCCCTTTACACGTAAAACACCTAACATTAATTCTCTTATTCCCTAAATTTTGAAAAGATTAGGGAATATTTCAGAATTAACTACCAAACGTTTTGTCTCCACTATAAACTATTCATTTCCTTCGACAAACTAGTGAATTCTTTTATAAATAATAATAAGTTTTTTTTCATTTATCAACTTGTGTTTCTTACGTAGCCAAATTTTGCTCCAGAGAATTTTAGCCTGGTATATCCTTCAAGATCACAATTTTGCACAATCAACCTATTGAATTCATACATAGTTTGAAATTTAATTTGTTTTAGTTGTGACTTATTAGTCAAGTTAGTTCCTCGACATCGATCTGCATACTAATTCATCAGCTAGATGAGTTATTCATCCTTTTTCTTTTTTAAAATGTCTTTCGATAAAGAAAAAAAATTTAGGCCATACCAAAAATGTTCTCCCGATTAGGATAGAATACCCCAAGAAGGATCCTAGGACTTAGTCCATATGCAATTAAGTTTAGAACAATCAAAGCAACCCATCGAAATCCTAATATGTCATGACAAGGGACCTACTAAAACAAGTGATGCTTTGACTTATAAGAATATTATAGGATGGCAAAAAATACGTTGGATCTAAATTTTGTGGATATTTGCTTTATGTAAAAAATTAAAATGGATCATTTTCGGATTAATAATGGTCCACATACAAGATCAATGATCATATCATATCATGATAGATCGGGTAAAATCGGATCGAGTTGTGGATCAATACAAATTTAAATATTTTTGAAAGTATAATTTAGAATTAGAATCACATATTCACAACATAATTTATTAGTTTTTACAATTATTTATTTAAAAATATACATTATAAATAATCATTTTTAAAATTTCTCTCGTATATTTTTATAAATCTAACTTTTTTCTCTTATATTTTTTTTATAAATCTATCCATTATTTTTTAAAATTTTTTAAATCAAAATTTAAATTTCATTATATTCATGGTTATTTATTTCTTCTTATATTTATTATAAATAATATTATTTTTAATTTATCATAATTTGTTTTAAAAAATAATAATTTATTTTTCTATAATATATAATATTTTCTTATTATTATTTTTAATTAGTTAGTCTAAAATATTTAATATATCACATCAAATAATATTTTAATTTAAAAAAAATAAAAATAATTCAGATCGAATCATATATATTCATTAATCAAAGAATTAATGCTTGATTCAATATAATTAAAGATAAAAATAAATCAAATAAAATAAAATTGTTTGGATATATGTATAAATGTACTTAACTCAATGTTCACGTTAAATTTTTAATGATATAAGATCATAAAAATATTTAAAAATTATTCAGAATTTTTTTCTGTTTTGGCTGCTAGCCGGCTTTATAATAAGAAGTAAAGGTTTAAGAACAGAAACGTTTTTTTTATTTTTTTAAAATAACTCTAAGCACTGCAATAAAAATAGGAGGAGGATAGGTACCTAGAAGAGTTTGATAATGCTAATTAAGGCTGTCCGGTCAGTATTTTTATTATTTTGGTGTCTACAAAACTCTTCAATGAATTTGTTTTAATGGTTATAAATTATCTTGGTAAAACAGCTATTACTAAGCCAGACCCAGAACATTACTGTAATCCCAACGACTGAAGAGTAAATTATAAATATTTGAGATATTAAATAAAATAATAGCTGTATGTACAACATTCAATATTATCGAATTTGATATTATAATATTAAAGGGATATAAATTGATAGAATTTAATTTAAAAATATTAAATTAATTAATGTATGTTTAATATTAAAATTTTAAATTCTTTTAATAAAAATATATAAAATAAATAAAAATCATTTTATTTTTATAGGAGTTATAAATGTATTTCTCACTATAAAGTTGTCCTATATATATATATATATAATTTCTGTTATACATTCCGAAAGGACTTTGATTGTTGACTTAGCTTAGACTAATTAATTGCCAAGGATTACCTATTTTAATAACATTAATATTATTTACGATTTAAATTATTATTATTAAATAACAAATTTTTAATAAAAATTTTATTAGCTAATATCCAGCCAAGATAAGGTGTAATTATTAATAAATAAAATAAATATTTTATATATTTGTTTGGATTCGGATATAAATTTTTTAAATTCAATTCAGATCGAATATGATTCAAATTAATCAAAAATAAATCAATTCATATCGAATATGATTCAAATTAATAAAAAAATAAATAATTTAATCATGTGTTCAACATTAATGTATATACATATTCTTATTCTTTTTAAACATTGGAGGACTGTTTAACAGATTCATGCAATTATATGATTGGGATTATAGTTTCTGATAACAACTTCGTTAACACTACAAGTCTGCACTTTTGTGTGCGAAAGAGAGAAGAAAATCAAGAATATATACAAAGATCAACGACTCAACGTGGTGAAGTTAAATTTTTTGGTATATCTATAGTAATTCGTATTGCTTAATACATACAAAACGGTAATTATCATCTAGGACGCAAAATAAATGACCCAAATTAGAAGTTTTGGCGTAGGATAATATTATATACAATTTCACTGCATTTGATTCTAAAACGAAAAGCTGCTGAGATTGAATGTTCAGTCAAATGATAATCATGGGTAGCCATCCATCCATCCATCTTAGGAAAAAGTTTTTACGACTTAAATGGGAAATATAAAATTAAGATTTTATATATTTTTATAAATTTAATTTTTATCGATAGATAAGAATTTGTTGATGTTTTTTTTAAATATAAATTAAAAGTTAAAAATTGAATAAATAAAGATATATATAATTATAGTTTTATAATTTCTTTATTAAATATAGTTTTACTTTCAACTCTTATTAGTAAAAATATATATATATTTATTTGCGTAGTAAAAAGTGAAATTATTGTAAAACAATGTTTACAAATTTCATTTTTATCTTTGAAATACGAGTTAAACAAATAAGATTAGTTTGAAAATTTAATCAGAGTAATATAGACATATAAGAAGAGACAAAGATACCCTATCCAAAAAATTAACAAAAGAGATGTTTTACTATATTTATTTTTTGAATTATATTAATTAATTGAGAAAACAAATAAATAAAATTAAGGAACTCAAATAGAATTTTATCTTAAATATAAAAACTAACGGTGAATAATTGTTCATGCATTATTTTAGTAGCAACAAAAAATTATATTGTGATAACATCTTCACTCTAAATATATTTTTTAAATTAATATATTCTTACATTTTTATTTCAATAAATTATTTATTCTTAAAAAATTAAAAAATACATATTATAAAAATTAAGGCCGGCCGGTAACCTAGAGTGGTCTAAGGCAGATACCTGAATAGTCACTAGCCACATACATCTATCTTAGTTTTTCTTATAATTTTCAGCTTTATTTTCAGCCTTGTCAGTATTTTCTTTATTAATAAGTAGTGCAGCAGCCTCTTTGTTCTCCATACTCGCACTTTCTTTATTGGCTTCTTTGTTGATTTTTGAACCACCCCCTGTACTAGTGTCCCTCCTGGATGGCGATGAAAGTCTCCTGAGCCAAAACCACCATAATGTTATTTTTGTGTACCGTTTACTTTTTACCAAATAAAAAGCTATTCATTTCAAAGTCAATTAATTTAATAAATTGGGTTCCTAAGGCAAGCTGCTGCTGCAGCAGCAGCTGAAAAACAACAACAACAACAATAGCTGGACTGGTGTTCTCTTTGTTAATTAACAAAGTAAAACTGATATAGTAAGTAAAAGGGTAATCAAAGAACAATTCGATTGTGTAATTTTAATGGGACTTTGATACAGTAAGTAACACACTAATAATAAACTATTTATTTTTGGGTAATATCAATTTAATTTAATAAATTAGGATATATTAATTATATTGTTTTAAATATGTCAAGTTGTGAAAGTTAGAGAAGTTAATTATGAAAGTTAGAGAAGTTACCCCTGATCGAATCTGTCTGCTTAATGTAGCATATAGAAAATGAAAAACAATTAAATAAAAACTTGACAAAATTGATATAGCTATAGCTCCATGATCCCAATACACACAAATAAAATAAAACATGCATGCAGATAAAAATCATGATTAACTTACCTGATGAAATTTCTGTTAATGTTGGGCTTTATACGGCTTATAAGCAGTTGCATGATTGTCTTTTGGATGAACAGACACATGATAGATGATTAATTAAGATCAATCTTTTATTTTCTCTACCTGTTTTTCTTCTCAAAGTCTCAATTGTTCAAAACCCACAACTACTTTTATAGGCCAGTATAAATTACGAGAGCTGTACAAAATCTATATATAGATATATTCGAATGCTTTGATTTTTTCAAGTCAACTCAACGGCTGTAAATTTTGCATTATATTATATTAGATAGTATGTATGAAACTGATTATTAATTTTGAATGAATTTGAAGTTAAAAATGTAATATGTTTAAATAATTACGAGATTATTATACGAACCGAAAAAATCATTTAAATCAAAATTTTGTTGATATTTGATTTACGTAGAACATATCAAATTAAAACAGATTATTTTTGGATCGAATCGGATAGTGTTTCATTTACAAGATCAATAGATCATATCATATCTAGATAGATAGGGTAAGATCGGATGAATCATTACAAATTTAAATCCTTTTGAAAGTATAATTTAAAATTAGAATAATGTGATTCTTAACATAATTTCTTAATTTTTATAATTATTTAAAAAAACACATTATAAATAATCATTTTTAAAATTTCTTTTTATATTTTTATAAATTTAATTTTATTTCTTAATTTTTTTATAAATCTAACTATTATTGTTTAAAATTTATTAAATCAAAATTTAAATTTTATTATATTCACAATTATTTATTATAAATAATATTATTTTTAATTTATGTTTTAAAAAACATAAGAGTTTGTCTTCCTAAAATATATAATATTTTTTTAAATTTATCAATCTAAAATATGTAATATATCACGTCAAATAATATTTTAATTTAAAAAAAATTAAAAAATAATTCAAATTTGATCATGAATATTTATTGATCAACTAATCAAATTTAACGTCCACTTATCATAATAAATCAAATGAGATTAAACATTTTGAATAATATTTGATCAAATTAAATTATAATTAGATTAAATTTAATTTGATTATAATCTCGTTATTAAATTAAACTACCCTTATTATAGACTTGTGAAGTTCCTACTTTAGGAACATTCCAGTTAGCTAAATCTTGTTCAATATTTTCTATATTTATTACTTCTTTATTTTTTACAAATCTAGCTGTAGTTGAAGTAGAGCTAGTGATGGAGGATGAAGAAGTAGAGGTTTTAGAGAATGATCTTACTAATCCTGCCATTGCAAAAGATCAGAGAATACCTTAATAGGATCAGACAAAGTCTCATGCGTCTTACCACTGCCTCTCTTGGGTCTTACTTATGCGCTGCTCGTCGAAGTCCTAGTACCTCGAAGTCTCTTTTAATATCAGGATTATTGAGATTACTCACTATAAATCTACTACTATCTTTTTAAACTTAGATGGCTCTGATACCAAATTGGACCAGGATCTGCTAAGTTATATAAAGAGTATATAAACGGTAAAGAAGATTGATAATATATGAACTTTAGTTTATTAATATGGATATATTACAGAGGATACTAGCGGAATTTAGAATATGGAAAATATATGAAATTATCCGAATAAATTGCTTAGAAATCTAAGAGCCTTATATAGATAAAGAGGCTCATTTACAAACAAATTACAATAATTCACAAGATAAGTCTAGTAAGACTTTTTTCAAAAAGCAGATGCTCTCCCATGTGAAGAGTGGTCCCTTTCTTCTGGTGGTGTGTCCCTATTTGAATTTTGGAGTCGTTTGTCCAGAATGCTTTTAGAGGTCCCTTTGATGTCGGCCACTTTCTTTAGTGGGTGGTTGCCTTGTCTTTTAGTTCAAGTCGGCCATCTGTAAATCACTTTCAGAGGGCTCTAGGTCTAATTTTTCATTAGAATTTGTGGAGCTCTTGTCTTCTTCTTCAGAGCATAATTTCTCTAATTTTTTAGAGATATATTCGTCACTTTTCCCCTTTTCTTTTAGGGTTTCTATAACAATTTCTACTTTAGTTTTACCCTTGAGTGACTTAGGTTCATTAATTTCTTTCACTTTGAGTGCTTGGAATAATTCAATAATTTTAATATTATCAAATTGTTCTAGTGGAGTTTTATCCCACCATCTTCCCCATGATCGTCTTATAAGACAATAGATTTCATCCCAATTGGATACTGCATAATCCCATTTCCATATCCATGGGACTTTGTATAATGCAAAGAAAAACATTAATGAATGGTCTTCATTTTTAGTAGAGTTTAAATTAAACTCTTCGAATAATGTAAAAACTTCTAAAACCTTTTGAGGAAATATATCTTTTGTTGGTCCGAAAAATGAGAACCAATCCCTAAACCAAGTAGGAAAATCATTAAATGCATAATAATCTCTTGTTAAGAACTGGATAAACCACGTATGGGTTTTCTTTGAACTTTGATAAAAAAACATGTTTTCCCACGCATGTATGTAATCAAAGTAGTCATATGAGACTGGATTCATTCGTTTGTTTTTAAATCTTTCTCTAACAAATAAGTTAGAGTTCCAATCTGATTTAGATAAAATATTTTTTACTTTAAAGGTTGAGTAAGCGATTTCATGAGAATTTCTCATGTTATGGATTATGTCAACCGAATTGGTTTCTTTTAAGATTAATTCATAATATTCCCTAGATTTAGGGGTAGTATTTGCTGGTAAATTATCTTTAAGATATATATTAGCTACCTGATTAGGTGACTTGGCCATATCTTCATCTTCTACTGAGATGATAGATCTGTGTGTAATCTTATGCCATTCGTACTCCTTTTGAGGAGCCTTTTCTTTCTTCAGTGCCTGAAGATAATTTGTTTTCTTCATGGCCCTGTAAGTATTCCCTGGTGAGGAAATCTGGGAGTGAGTTCTCTTCCCCCTTAATATATTCGATATCGAAATCGAATATAGATAAAATGGCTTGCCACCTAGCAAAAATCTGTTTTGATGCTAGATTTTTGACGTCTTTTTGAAGTACTTCTTTAGCACTCTTGAAATCAACTCTAAGTAAGAACTTCTTGTTTAGAAGGTCGTCTTGGAATTTAGTAATGCTCAGAACAATAGCCAATATTTCTTTCTTAATGGTAGAATAATTTTTCTGAGCTGGTTTCCAGGTGCCTGAAGTATATCTTACTAAGACTTCTTTTATAGGCATTTTCTGTTTTAGAATGCCTCCATAACCTATTTCCGAAGCATCAGTCTCCACTACTTTTGAAGCTTCGGGATCAGATAAAGCTAGGCATGGGAGCTCTTTAGCTCGAAGCTTGATTTTTTGGACAGCTATTGTGCAAGCTGTATTCCATTCTGGAGGATTCTTTTTTAATCTTTGAAATAATGGGCCAGCGTCTTGTGCAAGAATTTTATAAAAATCTGCAATATAATTAAGACTCCTTAGAAATCTTTGCAACTGTTTTTTGTCTTTTATTTCATCCGAAAATTTTTCTGCAAAGACTATAGATCTCTCGATAGGACTTATAAGTCCATTTTCTATGTTATGGCCCAAGAATCTTACTTGGGTCTGAAATAACTTCATCTTTTTAGATGACACAACAAGCCCATTGGACTTGACTGTTTTAAAAAACACCTCTAAGTGTTTCCAGTGTTGGTCTACTGAATTTGAGTAGACTAGGACATCGTCTATGTAGACAATAGTGAACCCTAAATAAGGGTTAAAAATGTCATTCATAATCTTCTGGTATTCACTTGGGGCATTCTTGAGCCCAAATGGCATAACATTCCATTCGTAAAGCCCAAATGGAACAGTAAATGCTGTTTTGTAGCGATCTTTTTCTGCTACTTGTATCTGCCAATATCCACTTTTCATATCGAATTTAGAGAATACCAAAGCCTTGTTTAGTCGACTAAGTAAGTCTTTTTTGTTGGGTAATGGATATCTTATCCATCTGAGTACTTTATTTAGGGGCTTATAATTAATTACGAGTCGAGGAACTCCCCTTTCGATTTCAGCACTGTTCTCCACATAAAATGCCGGGCAGGACCAAGGAGAAGTACTGGGCCTTATTAACTTCTTTTTTAGAAGGTCTTCTATTTCTTGCTTACATATGAGTAAGTGTCTTTCATTCATTTGAATGGGCCTGGCCTTTGTATTGATTTGGGCCTCTGTAAAGTTAGGTTCATATGGCAATTCGACCATATGTTTCTTTCTTTCCCAAAATGCACTAGGGATTTCAGCACATATCTCTTTTTCAAATTTCTCTTTGAGAGATTGGATTTTCTCTTGTATTTCTTTAGAGAAGATCTTTTGTTGAATTGTTTTGTAATTCATTTCTTCCTTTAAGGAAAAAAGAAACTTTTCTTTTTCAGTAATCTTACCTTTGAGGTAATTTACTTCATGTATCTGAGGTTCTTTTGTGAACTTGAAAATAATAGGATATCCATCAATTTTTGTTTTGATCCCTTCTGTAGTGGTTTTGAAAGGATATAGCATGTTGATGAATGGTGTGCCTAGAATTACCATTCTTGATAATTCTTTACTTAATAGAAATGTAGTTTCTAGGCATACTCCATTATTACATACAGCTGCATTGGACAGCTTATAATGTATAGGCATTCTTCCACCATTAGCAGTATTTAATATTTGAGTGGTTTTTGTAAAATACCTGGTAGGTACAATGCCTTCACTAATGCAGTTTAGATCAGCTCCTGTATCTATTAGGGCTTCTGCTTTGAAAGAATATTCTTTGTTGATCACAATGGTCACTTTTGAGTACCATTTGTGGTTTACGACTCTGTCTAAGGAGTTGACAAAGTGCATATCAGCAAATTCTGAGTGAGAGTCCTCTTCCTCATTGAGGATTTCTTTCTTCTTATCAGTAGGAATTTTTGGGACTTCTTCTAAGAGATTATCAAAATCTTCTTCTTTATTATCTATCTCATTTTCAGAGATGAGTGGTGTTTGGACACATTGTTGTAGTTCAAGGATCTGAACCCTTGTTTTTAGGTCTTTAAGATCTCTTTTAGTTTGATTAATCTCTTGTCTGAGATCACTTACTGTTGGTTCCTGAATTTCAGGAAGAGTATTCCTAATCCTTTTGAGTATTTCATTGAAGGAATATTGTTGCTGATGTCGCTGTATTTGAGCTTGTAATCCCTTTTGATTTTTTCTTTGAGGGACTTCTTCTTTAGCAACTTCTATGTATTTTGCTAAGGTTTTTCTCTTTTCTTCTGGATCTTGAATTTTGTCTATAATATCCAGAATGAAGTTTTCTTCTTTTGTTAAGACATTTAAGTCCAAACCATTCATTTTAATGATGGCTTTATAGTAATCGCATTCACAGTTTTCTTGATCTGTTTCATCTTCTTGAGATGAAGACGATGAGGATCTACTATAATCCTCTTCATTATCTTCTTCTTCAGAAGATTGCTCTGTTAAGAGTATTTGTAGAAACTGTTTTTTAAGTTTCTCGTCAATATTTAATTCATTGACCTTTTGTTGGACTCTGCAATTTGGGCTATAGTGTCCCTGCTTTCCACACTTATAACAAGTTGGTATTTTACCTTTAGTAAATCGGGCTTCATTATTGGGCCTTTTAGTCCAATTAAATTTCTTAGATTTTTTTCTTCTTTTAGAAGGATAAGTTCTTGATTCTTTAAACCAAGGTTTTTTGTAAGCCTTTTGAGGTTTATGGTCTTTCTTTTGAGATAATCCTTTAAGGATATTTTGATATCCATACTGTTCACAAAAGTCTCCTAAGGCTTGTTTACTTTGGATTCTTTCTTTATCCACTTGTCTTTTGAGCTTCATATCAGTACAGAATGCTAATCCTTCTGCCACTATTTCAGCGGCTAATTCTCCAAATGTATACATACCGTATGGTATGGAACCACCATGCTTGGCTCGGAGTCTTGCACGAATTTTATCAGCAAATAGGGTAGGTAACCCTGCAATAAATCTTTCTTTCCAGAAGTCGCTATTAGAGTCTTCTCTTGTGAAGACTTTAGAGAAGAAAACGTCCTTATACCATTTAAAATGTGACATGGTAGGACATCTTAAGCTTATAAGCTGTTCATGACTCCTGTCTTGCTGCAAAGTTGTACTTCCCACAAAGTGCAACAATATCGTGTAGACCAGTGTGTTGACTGTGTCTTCTATCTGGAGAACATCACCATTTTCATTTACTTCTTGCTTAATTGAGCTAAGAATTGTATGACGTTCTTGAGGACCTAAGTGAGTGTCCCACCAACCTTGTAACTGACCGACAAAGCCAGCTATTATTGCTAATGCTGCCTGCTTATCTGAGTTCCCTTGAAACTTGATTGCTGTTGCATACATAAGCATATTTTTAATTACCCTAATGACTTGATATTCAGATAGTCCGTCAATACTCCATTCTTGAATGGTACTACCAGAATATACTGTTCTGCTAGGTAATTCTTCTTCGATTTGTAAATCGACTGGAGATTTCCTAGGATAATAAGGCTTTGTTTTGTATACTGGAATTGGTTTTTCCAATTTATTTATTTCTACAGAATCATTTGTGTAAGATTCCTTTAGATATTGATAGATTTCATCTACTTCTTTTTCAGAGATCTCATTTAGATCTTCTTCGAGCATTCTTACAGATTTTCCTTTATCTATTGTGTCTAATTTAGACATTTTTTCTAGTAATTCTTTTAAGAATTCCGAGTTATCTTCCTTTTTAAATTTAAAATCTGGGATAGATTTAAAGAAGGCTGGTTTTACCTCTTTCTTAGAAGTAGATGGCAAACTTTCAGTTTGCTTCTGGACCGATTTTTCAATTCTTGTTAACTGATTCCCAACTGTTTGTAAGAATAAGTTGGTGTAGTTTTCTTATTCTATAACTTGATTCACAGATTCATCTGTGGCTTGTAACTCTGGTTTTGTTGAGTTTCCTTTGTAAGGAACTGCTTGTACCTTCTCTGATATCTTAATGACTGCTTCTGGGGGATGAGCTGCCATTATTTTTTCTCCAGATTCTAAGGTGTATGTCTGATGGACCTTTTCAAGGTTGTGAACTTCAGGAATTATGATTCCATTCTTTTCAGAATATTTGATGATAAAGTCGAAGAAATTTAATTCTCCTTCTCTATTCTTCCTTTCTACATACTTTAAAAATGCTTTATACTTTTCATAGAACATTTTTTGTTGTTCTCTATTTAGAGAATAAAATATTTTTCTTTTTTCAGAATTTTTTTATCATAAAACATCTCTTTTAGAGATTCATTAAAGGAAAGTTTTTGTAGCATCATAACACTTTGGAATCTAGTGTTTGATTCGTATCCCATATCAGAGAGTGTTGGACTCATTGGTCTTTCCATCTGCTCTTCAGATCTATTAGATCTTTCTTCTGCTGTTTCAGATCTTTTAGATCCATTATTTTGATAAACTGGTAAGATTATTTCGAAACCATGTGTCTGTACATCTACTTTTAAACATTTTAAAACATTTGCATCTTTAATGCACACAGAGAAATTAGGGAAACAATTAAAATATATTGGTCCTGAACTTAAGGACGATTCAATACATCCTAACATCGAATCTTTAATCCGATTATGTCTTTTATCTCTAACACAAATGAGAACTGAATTATTAAGTCCTTCTCTAGTGAGAGGTTTAACTGCAATTTGTACTAGACCAATATGCAGATAATTATACTTTTCTCTATATTGGTCTATAAGACCTTGAGATAATAAGCTTAAGTCTAATGATTCTTTAGCTAAAGGATATGTCTCTTCTACTGTTTTTATTATATAGTTAGATTTAAAGAGAAAACTACCCTTATTATAGACTTGTGAAGTTCCTACTTTAGGAACATTCCAGTTAGCTAAATCTTGTTCAATATTTTCTATATTTATTACTTCTTTATTTTTTGCAGATCTAGCTGTAGTTGAAGTAGAGCTAGTGCTGGAGGATGAAGAAGTAGAGGTTTTAGAGAATGATCTTACTAATCCTGCCATTGCAAAAGATCAGAGAATACCTTAATAGGATCAGACAAAGTCTCATGCGTCTTACCACTGCCTCTCTTGGGTCTTACTTCTGCGCTGCTCGTCGAAGTCCTAGTACCTCGAAGTCTCTTTTAATATCAGGATTATTGAGATTACTCACTATAAATCTACTACTATCTTTTCCAACTTAGATGGCTCTGATACCAAATTGGACCAGGATCTGCTAAGTTATATAAAGAGTATATAAACGGTAAAGAAGATTGATAATATATGAACTTTAGTTTATTAATATGGATATATTACAGAGGATATAAACAGGTTCTAATATATTATTCTGTTGTATTACTGTTGTTATTTGACATTGCAATATACATAACAGCAGTCTTCAAAAAGTTAGGCTCTGGGTTTATTTTTCCTTTTAATTAAAATCCTGGTTCAATACAATCCAATTATTTCATCTGATTGTAAAATTTACATTCAAATCAATAATTTTAAACAATTAAATTTGATTTGTTAATTGAATAAATATAATCCAATCAATCTAATGTCTTTTACGACGTTCTAACCTTTTTTTATTAACAATTAACATATAATTATTTGATACGTAATAAAATCATAAATATGATAATAACAAATTGTAAATATTAAAATTTAATAACGTTATAGTCCTAAACTTAATATAAATAAAAAAAATTAAATATAAAATTTAATCTGAAATACACAGAGAAGAATAAAATGACATTATATTTTTTATGGAATTTACAAATTAAATAAAAGGAAAGAAAATGTATAATAAAAGTGAAAAAAGTAATATATGTATAAAATATAATTATTATTTAATTTATATAGGTTTAATCTCTATAGAATGATTTACATATAATCTACAGATCGATCCGATATTAATAGATAAATTTTTTTTCAATCTAATCATTAATTTGAAAATATTTAAAATTTAACAAATTAGTTTAGATTTATCGAATTCATAGATAGATCGAATTTTTTCTAGACTCTTATACTCATATATTACAATAAACATATATCTGTCACGTATATAAATAAATGGTATAATATAATACTAATATCATAACTTCGTTGATATCAATGTTTATGATTTCTTATAAATCTCACATTAATATTAATTTTGATAAATGTAAAATACATTATTTTTATTTTAAAATCTCCTCAAAATGTATATCTTTTAATAGTATATTTTTTATTTTTTATTTATTTTATTAACCAATAATTTTTACTTTTATTTTATTATTAATATTTTATATTTATTATATCACTTGTCTTTTTTCCCTTATAGAGAATTAATTTAAGAATTCTACATGAGTATCAGAAATTGTTTGAAAAAATGTTGATTCTAGAGAGATATGAGTGAAAATCTAATACTTAGATCCTTTACTTATCTCATTAGTATAATATATATAGATATATAAGAAGTAGATATCAACGTTACATTAGGAAGTGTTTCGTTTAAAGTGTTAGAACCGATCTAAACATGATATTTTACGATTAGAATCAAATTACTAAAATTATGTCATTATCCTAATGAGTAGATTACTAGGGTTGCATACCCCTTATACGAAAGAGGAGTAGAAACGTGAGATACCCAGAGATCATTTGACCCCAATGTCTACACAAGACTAGATCGTTAAGTACATGATACATCAAAAGTTAAGTAATTGAAACGATTATTACTTAAATGTGTCAGTTCACAACACACAAAAATCTACATATGATATGCTTTATATAAGCGAGGTGAGCTAGATCGCTGGGGTGTGTAACCGTAGCGATCATATGCAATCCGATCCAATACATTGCTATCTCTGTATTATTATTTATCATATGCAAATTATCACAACATTTAAAAAGATTTTTCTTTTATTTTTGTAATCTGGTTGTCATTTATATATTTATTTTGTATTTTTTTGTTAAATATTTATTTTGTACGTAGTAGGTATACTCCATTATCGAATGACGACAATACGATTGACTTTGACCATTGCCTTCAATTGAATTAGTGTTCACGTGTTTTTTTGAATTTTTCCTGGTAAGTAAAAATTAGTCCTATGGATTCCAAGCCGTTAATTTTATATCTCATGACTTGACAACTTGGCCTTAAATTAATCAATTTAGGAGTTTTGGTTTCTTAATTATCTCTAGTATTCAATCTTTTAATTATTAGAAAAGCATGTTCTAATATATTATTCTGCTGTATAAGTTGTCACTTGACATTGGAATATACATAAAAAGCAGTCTTGGTTAATTTTCCCACTTAACTAAAATTATGATTCAATTCAATCTAATTATTTAATTAAATTATAAAATTTACATTAAATTTTATCCTATTATATTTAATCCATTGATTTAATAGATATGATAAAATCAATCTAATATCTTTAATACCCTTTTTGATTGTTTAAGACAATCTATTCTATTTTTTTTATTAACAATTAATGTATATAATAAAGTCATAAATATTATAATAATAATACAAATATTAAAATTTAATAATATTACAATCCTAAACAACATAAATGAAAAAATTAAATATAAAATTAAGTCTTAAATGTAAAGAGAAGAATAAAATAACATTATAATTTTATAAAAAAATTCAACTTTACGCATTAAGTAAAGGTAAAGAAATTATATAATAAAAAGTGATAAAAATATCAAAAGAATAATGTACTTATAAAATATAAAAATTATTTAAATTATATAGATTTAATATGATTTATATAATCTACTGATTTTAATGGATAAAGAATTTTTTAATTTAATCATTAATTTAAAACTATCTAAAATTTAATAAATTGATTTAAATTTCTCAAATTAATAGGATAATCAAATTTTGTACACATCCTTATACTCATGTATTACAATAAATGGTACAACATAATACTAATATCATCCCTAAGCAATGTGAGGTATTATCTTTTTTTTTTCTTTTTATAAGATTATGTATTTTTGTAGGTACACCAATTAAATTATTTTTTCACCTATTGATTGAATTCAAATTTTATACATAGTAATTTGAAAGATTCTAAAATTAATCCCAATAATATCAATGTTTATGATTTTTTATAAATCTCACGTTAATATCAATTTTGATAAATGTAAAATACACCCTTTTACTTTAAAAATTCCTCAAAATGTATATTTTATTGATCAATAATTTGTACTTTCATTTCATTATTAATACTTAATATTTATTATATCACTTGTCCTTTTTTTTTCTTCCTTACGAGGTACTAGAGAGAATTAACTCAATAGTCAGAATTAACTCAATAGTCTCATAGGGGTGTTGGAAATTTGAACTTGGGTTCGGCATGCATGACAACCACGGACTTACCATCATGGATAACAATGGGTTGTTGTTTATTGATTTTTAATTTACTTTAAATCTCATCATTTAAACTTAATTAAAATACATATAATAATCCATATCATTCTATATTATTAAATAAATTTTTTAATATAAATAAAATTAAAAAGTTAATACTATATCATTTATTCATCTCATTAGTGTGGTATATAAACACATAAGAGATAGATATCAACGTTACATTAAAAAATGTTCGGTTCAAAGTGTCAAAATCAATCTATACATAATATTTTACAATTATAATCAAGTCGCTAAGATTATAGATCCTTTATACTAAAGTGGAGTAGAAAGATGGGACACCACTAGGTCGTTTAACCCCTATGTCTATACAAGATTGAGTCATGAGGTACATGGTGCATCAAATGTTAGGTAATTGAAATAATCTACTGCTTAATCATGCAAAGTCGCAACACGCGAGTTGCTCGATACTTTAATAATAATATGCCCCTTCTTCAGTAATGAATGTCATTTTTTCTTCATCTTTAGGGTGTATTCGAATCTGATCGTATCTTGAGTATGCGTCCATGAAACTCATTATTTCAAAACCAATCGTGGCATCGACTAGTTGGTCAATAATTGGCAATGGAAAACAATCCTTTGGCATATCAATATTAACATCTATAAAGTCGACATAGATTATGTAATCTCCTACCTCCTTGTATGCCAATACAACGTTCGATAGCCATGTTGGATAGTCGACTTCGCGAACCTAACCTACATTCTTTAAGAAATTAACCTTTTTTTATGATGTCAATTTTATCTCGAGTGAATCTTCTCTCTCATTGTTGAACTAGTTTCTTAGTATGATCAACATTTAATTCATGAGAAATTATGGCATGATTAATACATGGCATATATTCTAGTTTTCACTCAATTAGAGCAGCTTTTAACACATGGGCGAGTTTAGAACTTATTGTTAAAGACTTGTCTTCTCCAGGTTCCCCTATGAATATTATTTCATAATCTTCTGAAGCAATTGTCATGACCTGACTTCTTACTAACTACGCAACCCCAAGGTTTGAACGTTGTCTCTTTTTTGGTTGCTACTTTGATACAAGGGGTAAATAACTTTTCATGACAGAATTGTAACAACTCCTTGCTTTGTCCTATTCTCCTCTTATTTCTCTTATCCCATCAACTGTAGAATACTTAACAAGTTGATGATAAGTGGAGGGAATAACTCTCATCTTATGGATCCACAGTCTACCCAATATCGCATTATAAGAAGTAGGGTATTCAACACTACAAAATTTGTAAGGATGATCGCTCTTTCCATAGAGACATAGACATATAGTTTCTATTGACATCGTCACATTTCCATTGATACCCATAAGCAAAATCTACTGATGCGTAATTTCCTTGGAGTTTATTTCTATATCCAACAATGTAGACAAATATAGAAAATTAGAAGAACTACTATTGTCAACCAAAATTCTACGCACATCATAATGTGCGATCTTGACTGTAATGACCAAAGGATCCTTGTAGGGTGGTAGCACTTCTCATCTCTTAAAAATGATAGGAAAGATAAGTCCTTCTCATGTCAAGTTGTAGACAACTTGATGTGTATCTCTTGCTTCCCACACATACCTCTTCTTGAATTACTAATGTAACCTAACATAGTCGGTTCATCATGTATGGTGTGAATTACACGCATATCACCTTGGAAAGGTTGATTAAGTCTATTGGTAATTTGGAAAATGGATTTTGGAGTAACCAATTCTCTTCGATTAGGGGGATTATTCACTTCTATGTTCCCTCTACTTGGACCCCCATTCTTGTTAACCAAATCTCCTAAGTGTCCTTCCGACAAAAGATGTTTGATTTTTCACTTTAGGTGTCTACAATCTTTTGAATAATCATAGTATATCAACTTTGATTTGAGCTCCTTATTATCATTTTGAGATCTAATAAATGCTTGTTGTAATTCCATCACTTATTTTTGGAGACTTTCTAACTTGACATCTTTTTTACGAGATGTGCTTTTAGAATTATAACTAGCATAATTGGTTATAAGTGTAATCAACCTAGTCAGTCTGGTCACACCATCACTAGCTATAGGTCGTGTGGGACCATACCTTAGGCCACAATGTGATGTATTGATTGGTGATAGGTGAGGTAAATAATCATTGAAGTCAAACTTAAGGATTGGGTGAGTAGGATTGTCCATTAATTCGGGATGAGATCGAGAGCTTGTCATTGTGATAGGAGTGACTTTCCCTATGATACAAACTGTTTCCTTAGGATGTAAAATGTAAGATCTCAAATACTAACTATAGACTAGAAAGATTTAAGGTCCTACAATGAACGTCAATTGTTTGGATAAGTGCTAATGTATTAGGTATGCTAGTAAAATATTAGTAGAAAGCTAATATTGAGATCTTTTATTCCTCTCATTAATATGATATATATATATATATAAATACACAAGAAATAAGTGTTAATGTTACATTGAAAGACGATACATTCAAGGTGTCAAAAGCAACTTAAATATAATATTTTATAATTAGAATCAAGTCATTAAAATCATGTCGTTATCCCAGTGATTAGATTGCTTGGGTTACGCACCCCTTATACGAACATGGGACACCACTAGGTAGTTTAATCTCAGTGTCTACACATGATTGGGTCATTAAGTGCAAGATACATCAAAGTTCAAGTAGTTAAAACGATCTACTATTTAACCATGCCAAATCGCAACACACGAACTGCTCGATACGATATACTCTATACACTAAGATGAGCCAAGTTATTAGGATTGCGCATCCTTTTACACTTAGAATACCTAACATTAATAATAATCATCCGTCTATAAACACCAGCAGAAAAAATTATTAGAGTTGTGGCATTTATAGAACTGCATTTTGATAGTAAGTAGTACATTTCAATATCAGGTCAACATTCAAAAAGATTTTCTTCTTCTTAAGTTCATTTTGCTTTTTATTTCGATGTCTGATAAAATATTGTTTCGGTTTGCCAACGAAGGGAAAATATTTTATGGAGGAATACCGTAATTGCCAGAGGATTCGCAGTAAATCCATGCAGATATTACATACATTCAAATTTACTAAGGAAATTTTAAAAGAGCAAAGTACAATTTGATGTAAGAATGTTAGTGTGACCACTGTACTGCAGATATTCAAAAGAACGCAAGAAGATTTACATGATTTACATTCAATCTTGTGCACAAACTGTGTGATGAGTCCACTTCAATCTCAACCTTCCTGAATCAAGTTAGCTGGTTCACTCAAAACATACTTCGGTAGTTCATATTTTGCACCTGAACGAAATTTGTCAGAAAAATATCAGCAATTTGAAAATGAAAGAAGATCAATATGAACTATTAACATTATCTCCCAGATGAAGATGGGATTTATGTGGCTCAGATTAACTGTTCGGTTTATGTGTGTTTGTATTATGCTTGGGGAGGAGCACAAATAATTTTGAAAAATAAAATGGAAAATAAATGTACCTCTTTCATCAAAACAAATACTCAAATCAGCGCTTTGAACAATGACTCCCGCACTGTCTACAATAGCTTGCGCAAGTGTTAAATCTGCTTCAGCTGCAGCTCGTAGTGCATCCCAAATTTCTAGATTCAAGGAAAAAAAAATTCATATTTTAGACATACGAGCATGTAAGACTTAAAATATGTTCATAAAATGATCAATTATTCCAAACAGAGCTGCACTAAAGAAATTTGTCTTTTGCTTCTAGTTATTATCATAACCTACTACCCTGGAGAATTTAAGGCAAAAGGAAGAATATTGTTCCTGAGACAAGTATGACGGGTTGGGGAAAAAGAAAAGGCTCCATTAAAGTCTTGCTTGTTTCCGATGCAAGAGTTTTATTTTCTTGTTCTTTCTCTGCTAAATAAACCAAGCTCTATCAGTCTTGTTAGTGCTGAAGGACCCGGTCAACATCATCAGATCTCCTCCTCATGAAGGATAAAGCAAATATAACTGATATAGCACTCTAGGATGTTTAAATCATCAGTCTTCAAAGCTTTTCTGTTCTTTTCTTTTCCTTGACTTTGTATTCTCCAATTTCCTACTCCTAACTTTTTTCCTACTAAATTACTTCTTAATGAGTTTACATTTACTCTTGCTTATATTCGGAAAAGAAATATAGCACTGTATTAAAAAGAGAAACAAGAAATGAATTTGAGAGTTTTATATTCAAACATCTCTCTCTCTCTTACAAAGTCAAGCAGATTTAATCCAAATTACACTTTAGGCTTTGATATTGTCCTTGTACAAGTTAAAATACAAGTGAAACGAGGCTCTAGAGTAAAGAAGAAAGGTATTATAGATTGTTATCTCATTCAAGATGATGATGCCGTTGAAATCTTTTAATGAAATCTGATCTCAACTTCTTGACAAGCACAGTTAATATTGTTTAACACATTTTAAGAGTATAATCATTATGGAAGCAACAACTCAATTCAGCTGTTCATTTTATTCAAAAAAAAGCAGACTGCAGAGTCCTTCCAAGTCACATGGGCTCCTGAATACATATTTTTGCCACTTGGTCCTATTTTAAGTCTCATCTCTTCCTCATGTCCATTAAAAAATATCTTTCCGTACAGTTGTAGTTCAGGACATGTTCCATTTTACATTTTTAACCCCCCCCCCCAAAAAAAAAAAAAACCAACAAAAGAAAAGAAAAGACCTGAAACAGCCCCGTCCTTTAGCTGCTACTATTTCTAAATGTTTTTCCCTCCTATGAACCCATACCTCCTTGTGAAAACTTGCTGTAAGGAATCAAAAATTTAAAATATGGGTTTCCAAGTAAGAGATTTTACAAAGTGCCCTAAGACGACCTGTACTACCACCCTTTCATGATTATCATGAGCAATTTTCTAAAATTAGCAAATTGGAATCTAAAAAGATCTCAAATTTCCTAGAAGCAAAACCCAATGCAAATGAAGATAATATCACAGAAGTGCGTTGGATAGAAATACGACGGTGCTTCTCTTTGTAAATTATGACTTCAAACTTCATGTACCAAATTCTATGTCACACTAATAATTGAAAAACTCATGGACAAAAAGGTCCACTTTTGATGCAACCTTCCCAACTTTTCAACCACATTTACACAAATATTTACTGTGTATTGGTGGCACATGATTTGATACCCCAAAAATGGCATAGGAGAACTAAACTTGTAAAATATAACTAACAGATATGAAAAAACAAAAGATCGTGGTTGCAATGAAGCTTAAATTGATTTGATGCATATTTTCTTGTAAGATATCTCCTCCTTCACTATGAATCATAGGTTTTCATCTTTTATTATAACAACTAAAAAAATATTAATGAAGAAATGATTTTACTGTCTATATTTTAGTATATTATTCTAACAAAAAGTCTACCATCTATATGACTATATTTTTCTAAAATATAACTTAATCGGACAATCTTATAGTTGTATAGCCAGATCAATAACTGACTGGTTCTTCACACCCAAAAATAAGAAAGAAAACTGACTGGTTCAACCTGTTGACCTGATGACTGAGTAACTTGATCAGGCTGATGTCCAGACTGATCTAAACATGAGAACGATTATGCTTGATCTTCCAAGGATTAAATTAAACTAAAATTAAAAAAAGGTTTCCTGCTTGTTATCATTCCAACATAACAATAAGAAGCTTTTATGGAACTTCTTATAGCGTATCTATGAGTCAAAAGTACGATGGCAATTAAATTTAAGGACATGGTTGTCCTCAGACTTTTTAATGAGGAAAAGTATTTCCATTAGAAGTTGATCGACAAACAGGATTTTATCAGGTATTACTCTTAGTTTTCATACATCTAAGCTTTATTAAATCAGATAGTTGGACTTTAATAACAAATGAAGCTCTTAGTTAATATCATAAGATTCTTAGGAAACATTACCTTTTCTGCCACCATAGTGTGGAGCAGTATCCCAAAACTCATCGCGCATCTGCATGAGCTCAGTCTTAGTTATTGACTGAGGATGCTTCCACGGTTTTGGCTTCCGGATCTTTTTCACTATCCCTGTTAAATAAAATACCACCTCTCAATCACAATATATACAACAATACAATTTAAAATGAATGTAACAACTATTTTCAAAGTTCATTTTAAAATATTGCATTCATGAAGTATTCCATCAATCTCAAGTGCACAATAAATAAAGCTCCCCCTCTTCTCCAGGGAACCAAAACTAAGCAAAACTACTTAGCATGATCTTGAATATCCTTTTTGGTAACAAAATCCGGAATCTATATTGACGTAGATTCCTATTCTTCTTCTTTTTTTCTTGTTCTTCAATTATTTGCTTTCATCCCTAAAACCTCCTACATCATATATACCCTAGACTGAAAATAAGAAACATATAGTTGTGTCTTCGTTATGTACATTGCCTTCCAAATATAAGTCAATACGATTTATGTTTCCTTCCAACAAGATGATACTCACTGAGAATTCTTTATGTACTGATAGATGATGGTCCATTGAGCTTGAAACTCACTTCACACAGCCTTTATACTCATCAGTCCAACTATAAAGTACAATAAAGGAATGCTTGAGATGCTGATATGCGGGTACAGAGAGGAACATTGCCTAATGTCTGAACCTACAATGCTTGCATCCAGCTAATTATTTTACATTTTTAATCATGCAAAGATTAGAAAACAAGCAGGTTCTTGTAAATTCATACATGATAAAAGGTAATGCCATGAGTGAAGAAAACATAATCCTAAATGTGTAGTGAAACATCGCAAAATTCAGCATTTATGGAGAGATCGACTTTTTTACTTTTAGTATGCATATTGACAGAAATATATCAAAAGCTTAAATCCAGCTTCAGACCAAAATTTCAGATAGTCAAATCTTAAGGTAAATGCTAAAGTGTGCCTATTCTATTTGTAACTATCTTCCTAAAGAACACATCAGGATCAGCCCTTTCAAAATTTTCGCTACGAAAGCTATTATCTCATAAATGCAGATTATATCCTTAAGGAAAAAGTCCCGACATCAATATTTACATTGAATACACCAGAAGCTTCGAGCAGTAAAGCAGTGAAGCAGATGAATACAAAATCCATACTCTAAACAACTGAAGATGAAAATAAACCTAATAATTCGTCTAATTATTCCGAGTTCATGGCGGTAATGCAATAAACTCATTAGCTACCTCTTTTCAATTTAGCTAAGTTCAATATATTTGCAACAGACTAGCAATCCACTTTCGTTTTTAAGAACTAAAACAGTGAAGATATATTAGAATTGGATTCCACTTCAGTTTGTTTCCTTCGTTTTATAGGCAACCAAACAAGAGAAATCAAGCAAACTGGTAAGAGTGAGCTCACCGTCTGGTTTGGATTCTTTTGATCCAGCGCAACCCATTCCGTTGTTTTCCTTTTCGAATTCGATAGTTATCGAGAAATCCCCAAACAAATATATATATATATATATAGAGAGAGAGAGAGAGAGGAAAAATAATTGAAAAAAAAAACTAAGAAATTGAAACGAAAATATAAGAAAGTGAAAGAAAAAGGAAAGCTGCAGTGAGATGTAAAGTCAAAAGACGAAAGCTAAGCAAAACCAAAGGCCAAAGCCAGCCTCCTCATAGCCAACCAACTTAATTCCGGTAGGACTCTGTGGTTTAACCGGTCATAACTCATAACTCAGACTTCAATTGACGCCAAACAAGAGCCAAAGTGCAATTTCGTATCTGCCATTTTTATTCATTTATGATTTTATTATCATTGGTTCATTATTAATTAATTAATAAAACAATCAAATTATTATTCATAAAACTTTTATCATACAAATAAAAAATTATTTATTTTTAACTCGTATATTTTTATTATTAAAAAATCTAACAAACTATTTTACATTAAATATTTTGCATTAAACATCCTTTAATATTATTATGGTTTTTTTAATTTATTCCCCTTATGATTTTTATAATTTTTTAATTTATGAATATTGTATTTTTTTCATTTATATTTAAATTATATCAATTATTTATTTATTTTTAAAAAATTCATTCTATATACTAAAAGGTGAAAAAAAAAGTTAAAAATATATATTATAATTTGATCAGTTACATTACAAATTTACAATAATACACTAAAAATGAAAAATGGAACTAGAGAGTGATTCATTTAACATTTGTTTTATTTATTGATTGATATTAGTTGTCTTTAGTTGTGAGAAATTTGTACATCAATTCATTTCTTCTTAAATAATTATTTTATTTATCTATCAAAGTTTTTAATATTAAACAATATTTTAATATGATTATAATTTAGAGATAAAAGAATCTTATTATTAAACTACAAGATAAATTATAAATAGTAAAAGAATTTACTTCAACGATGGAGGTATAATTCTATGCAAAATGCATTATGAGTGTTGTTTACTGTACATACACATATATACATTAATAACTGATTCTACTACAATTTTAACATTTGTGTATTACAACTTTGTAATCAACTTTTCACTCATTACATAGTAGATTAGCCTAGTAAAAAAAAAAGAGTTAAAAAATGGGCTAAATTAATTAATGATACAAAATACACACATATCAAAAATAATATGAGATTTAAAATTTCTTTGGTCCATATATTGAGGTAAAAATTAAATATTTATCATTTTTATCAAGTTATTTTCTTTATTTGCATAATTATAATGTTTGTAACTTGTGTATTAAATTTTATAAAAAGTAGTTATAATAATAAGAAATATGGCAGAAATAGCTAAGATAAACAATTAGCAATAGATAATAGTCATCCAATTAAAATAAACTTATAAACTTTTGCATATTATTAATGTAGGATAAGTTAGTCTCATTTGAAAAAAGAAAAATAGAGTAATTCTATTTAAACACAAAATCACATGGGTAAATAAACTTTTTATTCTATTTCATAAAAAAATATAAAAAATAACTAAATTTATGGTGCATAAATACCATTAAGTTGAGATATTATAAGTAAATATAGCTTATAATACTTTAGTAATAAAATGTAAAATAAATATAAATATTATATTATCTTAAAAATTATTATTCTTTCTTAAAAAATAATACAAATTTATTCTTACATCTGTCATTATTTGATTGGATTTATGTTGTGTAAAAAAAAAAACAACCAATATGCGCTTTATGTTGTGTTTGCATATAAAAAATGTAATTTGTCCTTTGTGTATATATATATACACTTTTTGAAGTATAAATTAACAGTGAAACAATATTGATAAATAACTCATATAAAAAAAAATAAAAATTCAACGCCTTTACATTTTATCTTTTAACTGTTCGATCCACTCATCAAGAAAGTCTCGAAACGAAGACGACCAAGTTGTTTCTCATAGAATGCTATCTTAGTCCGGTTTGGATCTATGAGTTACATATCCACCTCTTTTTAAGGAAAACTACAGCCCCGTCGATAATATCTCATTTTTCTCGTTTCTGACTTCAATTTGTTAGCCTATATGTTTGAATTTGGTGATTTCTCGTTATGTCTGTATTTATTTCTTCGAGTGTTGTTCCTTAATTTATATGTGATTGTTCTCATTCCTGTAGGTATGTATTTTGGGGGTATGGATCTGAATTATAATTGTTTGTGTTCGGATGTGCGTTCTGACTTGTCTGCTTATCGTGTCTCGATGAGTGATTATCATGTAAAATGCAAGTTTTCAGTTAGAACTTTTTTCTAATTTTAAGAATGTTGATTTAATAAGGATGAATTTGGTATCCTAACATTCTTGAGGATTGAACGCCGGTAAATTGACAATGGTCAATATTGTACCATTTTAGTTTGATAATAAAAAAAGAAAGTATCGTATTTAATGCATGTTCGATATTACTAGGAAATTCCTTCCATTATTTTAGGAAAATCCCCCTTTTAAGGTGGAATTTCACCCTAAAGTTTCGTTGAGAAGCTGGAACTTTTGACGTCATGCATACTGAACGCTCAAGTTTTTGTATTGTAAACATTTTTGCGAACGGAATCTCTATTTTTTGATTTCATAAATTGAATGTAGTTTTGCTTCTAAATGATCCCATTAGGCTTACTATCTTCTATTATGAAGTATCTGACATCGTTATAGGTTTGTGTTGTAATTTAATCTGCCCATTTTCGTGGTGATACACTATGAGTCAAAAATTTCTATCTATTGAATCTCCCCAATGCAGGCTTACCTCTCAACAGGAAGGGTCTAGCTTTCATCTATGTTTACATTGTAATAGACTGTATTCATTGTCCAAGTTACTGGGTCTTGTAGAGAATGATTGTTATCATGATTGCTTCTCGCCGTCAAAATCCATAACAATTATGGATTAATTAATTCCAAAGATTAACTAAAGATATTATCTTTAAATTGAAAAACCTATCATTTTATATTTTTAATTTATTTTATTTTACCTAATGAATTCTTATAAGTTCTACCATCTTAATAAACGTGGGACAAATCTCTAGCAATCACTACCACTACAGGCAGTAATATCTTATCTTTTCATAAAGCGAGATGGGAGGCGGATTTCGAGTGCTTCACTTGCTTAGACCATTTCTTGCATTTCTGCCCGAACTTCAGAACGTTGACGGAAAAGTTCCATTATGAGAGAAGGTTATTTATATTGTGATCTATCCTTTCATTTTTTTGGTGTGTAGTCGGCTCCCACTATATGGCATACACTCAACAAGAGAAGCAGATTCATTCTATTGGATGCATTTCATTCTTGCTTAAAATATTGGAACTGTTTGGAGCTTATGATCACGCCAATTGTGACATCTGAGCTGGTGATGCACCTCCTTGTTGGGTCTAAAATTATTGAAGTTGACAACAACGTCGGCGAGGATTGTGCACTTCTATATGTATCTCTTTCAATTGTATTTTACCTAGTTTGTTGCCTTAGATTGATCTTGTGTTGGATGTAATTTTCAATTGTAGATGTTTGCTGATGTTTTCACTTCTTCCAGGACATTGCTTCCTTGGTGTAACCTTAGGCAGAGTAATGTTTAAGAAGGAACACAAATATTTTACTGATGATGAAAATTTGTAAACAAGCTTTTGTTCTGTAAACTTTCCCTGGCTCAAATTAGTTCAGAAGTTCCCACCTTGATGTAACCTTAGGCAGAGTTATGTTTAAGAAGGAACACAAATATTTTATTGATGATGAAAATTTGTAAACAAGCTTTTGTTATGTAAACTTTCTCTTTCTCTAATTAGTTCAGAACTTTCCTTAGTCAATCTGTTAATTGTGGCCAAAACATTGAAATCCAAAACCCAAATCTAATTAAGCTTCTGTGAATTGCAACAGAGAGTAGAAAGTAGAGAACAATCTGACGCAGAGAGAAAATAGAAAATTATCGAAAGAGAAGCTGACACTTATCAATTCAATTCATATAGCCCAGTTCCACGACTTTGTCTCTCCTTTTCGAGCTATTGCTGCTGTATCTTCTCTTCGTTCCATCAAGGAAATCCAACGCCTCATTTACTGTCGTAGCCTTTGTCGACAGAAAGGTGTATTTCATTTTGTTTCTTCAATTCTCTGCATCATCGCCATCAAATCTGAGAAGCTGTAAAAGATGAAAACAGATTGAAGAAGGTCTTGTTGGTGGAATTCACGATCATATTTGATTTAATAACAAGTTTGTTAATTTATCTTGTTATATATTACCAGTAAATTATAGAGAGATATTTTTTGGATATATTTGGATTTTCTTTGTATATTTGTGAAGTTCTCTGAAAATTATTGTTTGTATCTCGATTTGATTATAAGTGGATTTTTCTCGATGTGTCGTCGTCAATGAAGTAAACTTTTCATATTGAAAAGTTAAACCATTTAAATCATTATGTGTCATTTATTTTCTTACTGGTTGTTATTTTACTGTTACCTATTATTATATATTTATGCAACCAAAATCTGGACATGATATTCGTTTCCGTAAGTGTTAATTTATAACACAATCTTTCAGGATAATCAATATCTTTAACAGCATAAGTGCCATTTGCTTCCTTTCAAATAAAATTGTTTCTAACTAAATTATTTCTACTTTGTTCATTGGTGTCTGCTATAATTTTTTACTTGATTTATGAATTGAAATACTGGTCATGGAATTATACATGTGGACTTTTGGTGCTGGAATATTTTTCTTATTTTTGATGTGTATCCTTAACGTGGTTTTGTTCTCATAATTGTCAATTTCTTTAAAGCATGTCTCTGTCACCTATGTAACAATATCATGATCTTTGAATTCCTCTTCGGCAATGGAGTCGAAATTTTGTCGGGGATCTTGATAACTATTGGTGAGGGAGTTGCATATGTTTTGTCAAGAATGTTGGAAAGTGTTGCCCAACTTGTAGTTGGAATCGCCATTCTTATCATCGTCCAACTTTGTTTTGAGGGTATCATTGTTATATACTTGGACTAAGGTGTAGTTTGGTTCGTGGAATCGGAATCGGAATCGGAATCGAAATCGAAATCGAAATCGAAATGGAATGGAATGGAAAAGAAATAATTTTGTTTGGTTTGGCCACTAGAATCAAGCTCGGAATTAGGATTACAGTGTTTGGTTTGCTACTGGAATAGAATGAAAAAAGTTGTAAATTATCTTAATACCCCTACATTCAGTAAAGTTTAAATAATTTCATTTAATTACTATTTTTTCGTCAAACAAAATACATTATTGAAATCATTATTTTTCTAAATAATTATTACTTAATTAAAAAGAAATATATTATTAAAATTATTATTTTTCTAAATACGATTTAAGGTTTTGAGGTTTGGGATGTGGGATTTAGGATTTGGGGTTATATTTGTGAGTTAAGATTTAGGGTTTAGGATTTTAGAATTTTGGATTTAGGGTTTAGGGTTTAGAATTTGGGGTTTAGGGTTTTGGGATTTATGTTTTAGAGTTTAGGGTTTTGGGATTTATGTTTTAAGACTTAGAGTTTAGGGTTTTAGGATTTGGATTTAGGGTTTAGGGTTTTGGGATTTATGTTTTAGGATTTAGGGATTTAGGGTTTAGGCTTTTGGAATTTTGGGTTTGGAATTTGGGGTATAGGGTTTAGGGTTTTGGGATTTATGTTTTAGGATTTAGGGATTTAGGGTTTAGGGTTTAGGATTTAGGGATTCAGGGTTTAGGGTTTTAGGATTTGGATTTAGGGTTTTGGAATTTTGGGTTTAGGGTTTTGGAATTTTGGATTTGGGAATTTGGGATTTGAGGTTAAGGTTATATATTAAGTGAGGGTAAAATTGGAAAAAAAAAAGTTTAGATAGGAATAGAATTATGATTACTAAGCGGGGAGAAGGAATTATGATTCCTTCTTCTTTAATAATCAATTTCATTCCGTCCAGCTATTCCATCCAACCAAACACACAAAATGAAAGGAATTAATTCTGATTCTTTTCCATTACATCCAACCAAACGTGGGGTAACTTCTTGAGAAAGGATATGGCTTAGGCTCCAAAATTTCTCTTTTCATAGCAACTAATATACGGTGAGTTTTTTTTAGTGATACTCGTTCTTAAACAATTTGTTAAAGAGTTTTTATGTAATAGGTATGTAATGGTTTATGTACTTGTTTTCCCATTAAAGCTACCTAGAAGAGTTAGCAACTAATTTTCATAAAAAAACAGTATTTGTGATAATGAAACTAATAATTCATTTATATTCTTTAACACTCCTCCTTAAGTGTGTGATATTTTGTTTTCTTAAAAAAATGATGACTTCAATTTTCTTCAAAATTGTGTTTTTTTTATCTTTTTGCGAGACACATCAAACTTTAAATTTTTTAATTGATTTTAGGATTAAATTAGAAGACATTACTGCTTAATATCATACGTAGAAGAGTTAGTAACCACTTTTAGTAAAATTGAAAGATGAAATTAATAATTTATTTATACTTTTTAATAAAAGTCTTATTTGGAAATAATTTAGTCCCACCACTATCGACAGTTGCTGTGGAGCAGAATTTGAAGGTGCTATTATTACTCTGTTCTATTAGTTGATTACCAGGTTAGGCAAGGTTCGTGCTCTCTGTGAGGATTTTTACTGAGAATCTACCAAATGTGACCAATTTGCTTGCAGTCTTGATCTTCTTGACAAGTAATGAGTTAAATTCATTATGCAATTAATTGTCTCCCTAGGTTTGACTGTAGTTGCTGCTCAATGGAACTTGAGCTGGGTAATTGTGATATTTAAAATAAACCTGCCACTCTAGGAAACTATTAATAGGATATGTGTGCTGTTTCGGTGGAAGGGTATATTTGGTTTAGTTTGAAGATGCTATGTGTAAAGAAACAATCAGTAAATTCTTTACACGTAACAATATTCAATTTTGGTTTGGCCAATTGTAGTTTCGACTGCTGACAACAGATGCAACCTGTGAGATCATATTTTAACCTGAAAACCTAGGCAATATATTGTTGATAAACAGATTTCTGGATGGATGCTGATAGAAAATAAAAAGCTTCATTTGTTGCAAATTACTAGAAACTCCTCTTTTATTCAATGTTATTTATAACTTGGTTGTAAGAAAATACTAGCTTAGCTTACATAAAATAAAAGAATTACTCTTCCGTGGAAAGGATGGATTTCCATGTTAGAAAATTTGGATAAAATAGTATAATCACAAATTCTCTTTTCGAAGATCTTTATTAGCAGAATATCAAATAACAGAGAAATAGATAATACACAACACAAGAATTATAGTGAAAACTCCAAATTAGAGAAAAATCAATTTCGTTTTCAAAAGATAACCAGAGAAAAATTCACTATGTAGAAAATTGTTACAACCACACTCTCAGTAATTTTCTCACACACACAAAAGATAAGAACAATTACAAGACCAAGAGAATTTTTCCACAAAATTCCTTCACTTAAGAACTTCTCATACAAGCTTTTCTCTATTTTTGGGATAATTATCAATGAAGAAATGAAGCGTATTTATAGCGTGAGTTCAGTTTAATATACCAAACATTTCTTCAACCAGTTAATAGTAAATTTATCTAATTTTCATATTCTTTATTCAAACAAGTTTAGTCATCTCCATCTTTGACAATATGTTAAGCTATTTTCCATGAATTTTCTTCTAAATTAGGCCCCTCTTATTTTGACTAACAAACATAATATTATTTTTAATCAACCATAACAATCTCTACCTTGATTAAAAATAAACATCGTTACTACTACAACAATGTCTATTCCAACATTCATAATTCTACTGCGAAATTATCATACTCACCCAATAAAGTACACCCACGGCTTAGAATTAATCACCAATTCTAAGAATTTCACATTTCGTGTCGAAAAAAAACTTGTTGAAATTTATGGTGCAACTCTGCTTGGTTTTCCACGAGAGTTCATCGGCCCGTGACATCCTTTCCACAGCACACCTTTGCGTATCTGCAAAGCCAATGCCCGTGTGCGAGCTTGTGGACCCGTTACACAGTAACAAACCCTGTTTCATGGCAATATTTAGAGACTAGTGGCATGCCGTAAGGATGTCTGGCGCTCTTTTCAAAGAGCATCGACATAGTCTTTGAAAATAAGACATACTATTAGCATCGCGTCGGTATTTGAGCTTCTTGCGGGATCGGTTCCACCACTTTGGACAATTTCTTTTGAGGTGCCCGGATTGTCCACACCCCAACACCTGTTATCTTCTTTTTCATGAAATTGTTTTTCTTTCGGTTGTGAGCCTACGTCTTGAGTTTTCGGGCGAAACATTTCTCTTTCACCACTTTCACCCGCTCACCTTTTTCCTTGAGAAAACAACTTGCTAGTAACCACGAAAAAATTATTTTCTCCTTTCCATGAATCAAGATAGGTTTCATGTGATCATAAGAAGATGGAAGAGACAGGATGAGCCTTAAAGCTATATTTTCATCATCGAGTTTAACTCCAATAGTTTTCGATTCGGAGACAATACCATTGAGAACACTTAGATGGTCGAAGACATAATAGTTCCTTCATTCATGCGCAAAGTATGAAGCTGCTCTTTCAAATACACCCGATTTGAAACGCCTTTTTCGATACAATTCTTCGAAGCTTTTCAGAGTTCTTTGCCATAGATATTCCATGCACGTTTGCGAGAATATTTTTGGCCAAACAAAGCAATTGCACTTGAGACTCTTAGATCAAGATCTTCTCAATCTTCATCACTTATATTGGTTTTACTGGACTCAATACCAGTAACAAGGGCCGGTTTCCCCTTTAACGCCTCGTGTAACCCATATTGGATTAACAAAATCTTTGACTTGTACTTGCCACAAGCCAAAATTGATTCTCCCATCAAATTTCTCAATGTCAATCTTGACTCCTTACATTTCTCCTTCTTTTTTTAAAATTGGCTCTAATACCAGTTGTTAGGAAATTTGGATAAAATGGTATAATCACAAATTCTCCATCCCAAGATCTTCCTTAGCAGAATATCAAATAACAGAGAAATAGATAATACACAACACAAGAATTATAGTGGAAACTCCAAATTAGAGAAAAACCACTTTCGTTATCAAAAGACAACCCAGAGAAAAATTCACTATGTGGAAAATTGTTACAACCACATTCTCGATAATTTTCTCACGGTCGAACAAAACGATTACAAGCCGAGAATTTTCATAAAAATTCTCTCACTTAAGAACTTCTCATACAAGCTTTTCTCTATTTTTGGGATGATTATCAATGAAGAAATGAAGTAATATTTATAGCTTTCAAGTTCTCATTTCATATGCCAAACATTTCTTCATTCAACAAAATTAGGCTACCTAATTTTCCTATTCTTTATTCAAACAAGGTTAGGCACCTCCATATTTGACAATATGGTAAGCCACCTTCCATGAATTTTCTTCTAAATTAGGCCCCTCCTATTTTGACTAACAAACCTAATATTATTTTTAATCAATCATAACATTCCAAGTATTGTCTGTTTAACCATGTCAACTTACATTTCACTGTTAATGTTTTGCATGAACAACAAAATCGAGTCTAATTTGCAGAAAGATCTAAACTGCTACATTCTTATTGCAGCAGCCTTTGGAGGCATGTGCATTGGTGCATTTACAGTGTTGGCAGATTTCATAAGAGCAATAGGATCAGGAACAAGAATTCCACTTGCTGTTACAATTATTTATCAGTATTTTGAAACATTTGAGAGAGAGAACAAATGAGTTTGGCTTATTTGGCTTTTAAGCAATCATACAATACAAGTCATGTAAGTTAACAATGCTAGAGCTCCCCTACAATTTTGATGTTTTCTATGATATGTAAGTAGGTTCTTTAACACCAAAGGCTTTAGATGACGATACTCACAATCTTAGTTTAGTTCTTGCTCTTTTTGTCAAAAGAGAATGCAAGGTGGTGATTGAAAGCTTTCAAATTGTTATTTGCTCTAGTATATCATTTAGTGTTTAAGTATATATGGTCTCGATTTTTATGAATTCTTTTTGACATACGAATTCATCGTAAATATTTTTTCCATTCTTTTGAATGCTAATTGAGTTTTAATTTTTCAAAAGCTAGAGTAAATTGCATGCTTGTCTACATGTATATGCACACCATTATTGTTTATCAATTATCTTTAAGTTGACAGCACTAATAGAGATACATCACTACTACAAAACATGCATACGGTCTCGGTTTTTAACCGTGATCGTAGGTCTATGGCCACGGTTATAAGAACCGAGGCCTAAGTGAGAGAGACCATAGGTAATGACATATAACCTCGATTTTTAACCAAGGCTATAGGATGTACCTATGACCTCGGTTATTAGATAACCCATGACCATGCAAGTGTACCTATGGTCTCGGTTGTCGATGTCGAGCCGTAGATACATCATGGCCTGATTTTCTAATAAGCGAGGCCGTAGGGTGCAACGTAAATTAAAAAAAATACCTTATGACCTCGGTTTTCTAATAACTGAGGCCATAGGGTATACATACATTAAAAAAAATACAATAATTAGTAATTACAAAATTAAAAATCAATATAAATTACAATAAATTTATTAATTCAAATATTAAAAATATAATTACATTTGAGAGTTTATTATACATAAAAAAACTTAATATTACAAACTAACTTTTTAGTATTAATTACAAACATGAAAAAAAAACTTATATTAATTACCAACACCAGTCACAGTGCAGGCTTACAATCAATAACTTGCCCAGTATACAGCGCCATCAATACCCTGATAGCAATGACGCTTCCATCAATGACAATTTCACCGTATGCAGCGCATGGCCAGCCACCACCAAGCTTTCCGGTAACCTTTGGCCAGGCGAGACACCCAGCAAATTCAACGGCAGCCTGGTAGTAGAGATTTAAATCAATTTAATAACAATGGTACTAACCAATAATCAAGTGTTTTAATGCTTACCAAAGACTTGATGAAAAAAAACAGGTAAACTTAGAAAAATTTACTAAAAATATCACCCATTATAGGGTTAGGTTTCACTTGGTCCCAAATATCACAAATGAAGTGTTCTGGTATTAAATGTGCCTCTTCATTCAATTTTTTTAACTATAATGAATAATAAATTTGGTTGCACACAAAATGCAAACCTATATTTATGGGATAATTTTTTTTTTGAGGTCACTACTCAAAACTTGTTTTATATATATAGTCCATTTTCCAAATTCAAAGTGCCCAATAGAAATTCCTGATTTTTTCTTAAACTGAATATTATATCTTTGTACATATTTTGATAATTACTAGATGGGAAGAACAAGACTTACATGGATTTTCATGTACGTAAATTTCAAGCAATGAGAGGACACGGAAGCTTAAACGATTTCAGTGGAAATAGCGATTCACTCCGACTTGATTTTTTTCTCTTTAAAAATAAGCAACATGACTTGGCATCTTGTTGGTTTGAAGTCTTCTTGATAACCCGACATCCATGACCAAACCATCGTTCGTGATATCATCTGAAGTATTTAAATACCTATGGAGAAAGCAGAAGCCAACTAACAAAGTGATAATCCAATAGTGGTACCATAAATTATTAACACCCGTTTGTACTTTCAAGGCGGTATCAAACTTATTGGATGAACTTGAAGGATCACGTACCACAGTCAATGGTGCCATATGATGATAATCATGTAGCCGATACCGTAATTCTCACAAATTTCACCGAGCGACAACATCAAATAAATTGTCGTGATATATATATATATGTTAAAAAGGTGAACAAATGCATATCTATTGAAAATAAGAAGCATAACTATATCTCACACCTTTCGATTGTTGTTCGTAGGAGTTGATTGTGACAATAATGAGAGCAATGTATCCTGAGAACATCCAATTACTTGAGCGTTGCATCACCGTCCATATCTTCTTTAGCGAGTTATCAAGATCAGGAAGCGGGGAAAAACTTTTGATACGACAAATAATTAGCTCGGGAGCACGAAAATTCTCTGGTTGAAGAAGCACTTAAGCAATTGGATGAGCAGTATCTAAGAGCGTACGTGCTTTTGCATCGATACCAAGCCCACATTGATTCCGTTCTGCCCGTAAATAAATCATTTAAATATATGTACATTATGTCGAGTAAAAATTGTCTTGTATAAAGTACTTTCGATGAAACAAGATAATAGGAATTTTAAATATGTTGATCTATATTACTCGATTTATCAACACGTGGGAAATGAGGCATTGACATGCCATAAACAATATCATATTAGAGAGTAAATTGCCCGTTATTTATAATATCCCTTTATAAGAAACCTTATCCATAACAAAATGATTTTAGAGTTAGCCCAAGAGCATATTTTGGACAAAGTATAAAAGAAAGAAATTACCTTGGGTAGAGGGAGGTCTTTAATATATAATATAAGATTCATTCAAATAGCTATACAAGGGACCCCTAAAAATGGATATTGCCTTCTCTGATTACAACGGTACTCTTCATGAGATTTTAATTAGATTTTTAATATAAAAAAAAATAACAAATCAATACGTACTTTAACAATGGCTTGGTGAACCATAATAGACCCAAAAGCAGTGCCTGGCTCAAAAGTGAAGCTTCTATTGCTTACTGACTTTTTCAATACATTCTCTTCCTCGTCTTACAGAGCTCGAAAAAGGGAAATTGAAGGGATGTTGTGCAAGTGCTAAGAAACCTCGTAGTATGAGCCTAGATCTTTTGACTCGATTAAAGCTAGCCCTGGCCGAGATCGAGAGTTGCGATTCTGGAAAACGGCCGAAAGTGAAAAAATTCTAATCTGCAACGCGTGAATCGTGATATCGTAGAGGTAGAAGGAAAGAGGGTTGAGAAACTCGTGAGATTACCTGGCGGCAAGCGGCAGCGAAGGCGGCGAGAGGCCCAAGCGTTGCGATTCTGGAAACAATGAAATTGAAAAAACCTAATCTGACAAATGCGTGAATGGGTATAATATATATTTTAGGAAAAAAATGGGAGATACGCTGATAATATATATATATATATATATATATATTAATTAGAAATTATATATTAATATAATTGGAATTTAATTATAAAGAAAAAATGATAAAAAGAAGAAAGATATAAAAAAATTTGATATATATATATATATATTATAAAAGAAATAAAATATATTAAATTAAATTAATAATAGAGAAAAAAAATTGTAAAGTAATTTTTTATTTTTTTTAAATGAATTACATATAGTATATTATTTAATTTTGATTTTAAAAATATTAATTTTTTTATGATTTTAATTATAATTACAATTATTTAATAAAAGTTGTTATATAAATTTATTTATATATATTTAAATATTTTTTGTAATTTAACCTATAACCACGGTTATTAATAAAACCGAGGCTATATATATACCCTATGGTCTCGGTTTTTATTAAACCGTGGCCAAAATCCTATTGCCTCGGGTTTTTTAAAAATCGAGGCTAAAATTTTGAGACCAAAAACATATATTGTAGTAGTGCATTTTGGACGATTATGTAACAATTACACCTTATGGTATAACCTAACAGATACGTTTTGGACGATTCATTCCAACTGATCTAGTCTGGTAGCTACGCTAATATTGCTATATGTTTCGAAGTCTTAGGAATGTGTAACCTATTAAAGTGAAAGGGGTTGAGATCTATGTATCATACCATGGAATTGGCTATTGTAGCTCCCTTAGGAGGAATATCCTATTACTTTTAACTTAATGTAATAAACTCTATGATATAATCATTCTTATATACCATATTATAAAATGAATCACAAGTATAAAGTAAAACATAAAGGTGATATTTGGTTGGAGGGAATAGGAAAGAATCAGAATTGATTCTTTCCATTTGTATATTTGGTTGGATTGAATAGAGGGTACATAATATAATCAATTATTAAAGAAGAAAGAATAATATTTCCTTCTCCCCTTTTAAGAATCATGATTTTATTCCTATCTCAATTTTTTTTAATTTTACCCTCACCCTAAACTCAAATCCCAAATCCCAAATCCCAAATCCCAAAACCCTAGACCCTAAATCCAAATCCTAAAACCCTAAACCCTAAACCCAAAATCCCAAAACCATAAATCTCAAATCCTAAAACCTAAATCTCTAAACCCCAAATCCCAAAACACTAAAGCCTAAATCCTAAATCCCCAAACCCTAAATCATAAACCCTAAATCCCAAATCCCAAAACCTAAAACCTAAAACCTTAAACCCTAAATCTCAAATCCTTAAACCCTAAACCCCAAAACCCAAATTTCAAATCATAAAACCCTAAATCCAAAATCCTAAATTCTAAAACCCTAAACCCTTTTTAGAAAAATAATAATTTTAACCCTAAACCTTAATCCACAAATATAACCCTAAACCCCAAATTATAAATCATTAAACCCTAAATCCCAAATCCCAAATCTCAAAACCCTAAACCCTATTTAGAAAATAATAATTTAATAATTTAATTTGTCTGACGAAAAAATAGTAATTAAATGACATTATTTAAACTTTACTGAATGTAGGGGTATTAAGATAATTTACAATTTTTTCAATTTCATTCTAATGACAAATCAAACACTGTAATTCTGATTCCGGGCTTGATTGCAGTGGTCAAACCAAACAACATTATTTCCTTTTCATTTCATTCCATTCTCATTTGTATTCCGATTTTGATTCCATTCTGCGAACCAAACGCAACCAAAATAGAAATGTCTTACAACTGGTTTTAGCGTCGAAGTTCTTACAATTTGTTTAACGAAAGGTTTGGAATATCCCTTGCAATGTAGTAAAGTAGCTTGGTTCATTTTTTCATTCTACGAGCTACCTTGGAAGTTTTCTTGAAAGAGAAGCTGTGTCTTAAACAAAATATTCATTAGTATATGCTCATTATGGACACTTAATTAAAAAAAATGTAGTAATTATTATAGAAGAAACGAAATCCTCGTGAACAGAAGTAGAAAACAAAGAAACATACACGATTCAAGGAAAGGGTAGGTTAAGCAATCAGGAATTAGCTGGCATAATATATTTTACTATTTTTTTGTTATTTTAGTAATAATATATTTTACTATTTGGTTATGTTGTGGTTAAGTTATAATATAATGGCGTTGCTCCTCGTCAATGTGAAATTAGCTACTAATATATGTTACTCAAAGGTTAGACAGTATTCAGCTGTAATGGACATTACCTGGCCAAAATAATTATTCCGGTAGTTTTACTATTTACCCCTAAAAAATTATATATTGTGTGAACAGTATTTTTTAATATATATTAACCATTTTTTATATGTTATAAAAAAATATATATACATAGTGTGAATACGACGGGTTAAAAATAAAAATGACTATACTGTCCAATTAAACAAAAAAAAAATTAAACTATTAACTAATAGAAGAAAAAAAAAGCTCAATTATATTATTTGTCTTCAAATTTTATCTAGATATATTCATAGATATTTAAATTTTTAAAACGTATAATTTAGTTTTTAAAATTATAAATATGTATTTTAGTAGAACTAATAACCTATATATATAAAGTTTTATAATTAAATCATATTTTAAAGTTTATAACTTGTGTAATAAGTTTTAAAAATTTGATAAATAAATAATAGGAATTAAAAATTTAAATATTTATTTATAAAATTTTAAAATTTGAAATAAGCTTTGAAGTTTACACAACTATTTATAAAGTTGTTCAAATTTTAGAGGTTTAAGATAAAAAAAATTAATAAAATAATAAAAAATCTCTCATTGGGTTTCAAGTTGCCATTGCAGGCTCAAACCGACCATTTGAGTATATAGCCCAAATCTAGCTATAATGCTTAAAAATTAATCAAAAGTTTAAAATATTAAAAAACTAATCAAAGCACTTGTTTTCATGTTTGACAAAGATAGTGATGCATTTACTCGGCACGCTTTTGACCAATTTTATAAAAAACCTACAATTCATGTCCAGTTTTGATATTTCTTCTTTACACAGTACACTCAACTTAGATTTGAATATCAAAATTTTGATCGTGCAAAAGAGGATTAAGAGAATGTTTGTCTTGAATAATTAATATGTATTATGCAATTAGAAAATTTATTTATTTTTATCTTACCTTCGAACTATTTACACTTGGAATTTTAATCATAAATCAAATAAGGATAGGAAAAACTCTTTAAAAAAATAATGAAAAATAAATAAAACAATATTTGAGATTATTCATATAAAATCTAATGGTTAGTATTGCAAATTGTAAATTTTTACTTTTTCTTAATAATGTTCACAATTCAAAATCAATCATTCAAATAATACCTGTTTATTAGATGAATAATTTGGTTAAATAAATCTCTTATAAATTCCTTAAATTATAAAATTTATATATTGATATTCTAATTTTTTAAAATAATTTACTTATGTCATAATTTAACGAATACCATGTGATTATGATTAATTTTTTAATTTTATCCGCATAGAATAAAGAACATATGCATATTTTATGTAATTAATAAACTAATTTGAGAAATTATTTATCACTTTGAAGTATTATTGATGTAATATTAAAAGATAAATTATATTATACATAAAAATTTAAATTAATTGTGTCTAAATTAACTTGGACAAAAATATTTTTATTTTTTAAAATAATAAATATCTTTTCATTTATATTTATATTTATATTTTAGTTTAATTAAGAAGCAATTTAAACTAGAACCTTACATAATATTTTTTTTTGGAATAATATTGATGAGTGAATTTTCTTAATAGATATATTATTTTTATTTTTGTAATGAGTTTTGGAAAAATAAAATGAGTCTCTAACTTAAGGATTTACTTTTACAATTAATTTAAAATTTTAAAAAATAAAAAAATAATAATAATTTTTTATTTTAATTTTAAATATATTGTAAAATTAAAAAAATATAATAATTAACGCGAAAGATATATTTTTTTAATTAATTTAATAAATTTTCTTAAAATAACATAATTGTCAGATGTATCGATAAAAAGTTGAAATTAATATAAATTACAACCTCACATGTTTTAAATATTATGTAAATGAAATATTTTAAATTTTTGAAAATTTTAACTGATGAAAGAAGCTTGAAGAGAAAATAGATCGTAAGAAAAATGATGAATACGACCTCTAGAACTAGGACAAAGGATATCGTGTTTTTTTATCATTGTTCTAACTTATTTGTTGTTAAATGAGAAATGTCAACGTATGAATTTCACACAATTTTTTTGAAATACATGATTTATATGGTAAAATGTGTGAAAATTATATTAAGAAGTTTATAATTAATCCAATATTTTTTATAATTTTCCTTAAGTTGCACAACATAAATGATGTAAAATAAAAAATATATAATAGTTTTTTTATTTAAAAAATATATATCGTCCGAAGTAATACTAAAAAAATTACAACCTATCAGCGATTAACCTTTCAACTTTGGTGAAACGTGTTTACCATGCAAATCACTTGTAGGAACTCTCTGATCCGAGCATCTACAGATAACAAATACGACCATGGTCATCGATTAATATTGACCGTTCATTTCAGATCTTTTAATCAAATTCCTAAAATACCAATTCGCGTTTCAAAATTTCCTAGGACCCACCTCTCACAACGTTAAAGTCATAACCTTAAATGCCTCAAGGGTATAAATGTCATACTGTGACAATAAAAACCGTAGAAAGCGACCAAACCATGCCGCGGATTTTTATTCCCAAGGCCCCGTCTTGTCTGACCCTTTGGCCTTTCCCCAATGACTCTGTGCTTTTTTGTCTTTTCAGAACTCACCCTCTCTTTCAAGCTCTGTTTTCTCTGTAGCTGGAGCTCTGGAGCTTCCTTCATTCTTTAGTAAAACATTATCTCTCTCATCTTGAGCTCCTGCCCTTTCCCTCCCCGTAAAACCCAATTTTAATATCTTTCTCCCTTAGTCTACTAGTTAGCTATTAGGTCAAAAATCAACCATGAATAAGAAAAATCTTCGGAGTAATTGAAGGGGTTGAATACATTTCAAAAACACTATATTCATTCATACAAGACGAAGTTTCTATGCAAGGTAAGGGGGTTGTACTTGGAAAACTTCGCTAGAAGTTTTAATTGTTTATAAATATTGAGTTATATAGTTATTCCTGGCCTACCATATTTTTTATATGATTGTGTAATGATATTTATTCTTTGTTGGTTGTTTGAGGCAATATTTAATTCATGAATATGCTTTTTTGAAGAGGATCTGAGTTTATAAAATGGTCTTCATGGGGGTTTTAAATTATATATGTTTTCATATTGTATCGAATGATTTGAAGCTAGCCCTGAATGCCAGTTTTGTTTCCCTCAAAAGCATTTCTTCTTTAACTTTTTTAAAGTTTGCTTCATAACATTTTCATTTTGTTGCTTGCCAAACTCAGATTTCATATTTTATTTTCCTTTCCATTTTCGTTAATTTGTTGATTATTTCTTTGCGCAAAAACACTTTTGAAACACTCAAAAATTGTTATAAACAGTTTCTGGAAACAATTTCAAGTCCAAGTAGGAAAAATAAAAGTTGGTACCTAAAGCCATCGATTTCCTACAAGAAAAGGAAATAGCTTTTGAAAAACAAACATATATATCATAAAAGTGATTTAGGTTTTGACGATTGAAGTAAAGTTTTTCTCAGATTTTCTAGCTGATTTTTCCTTGTCAGTAAAGAAGTGTCGCGCTCTAACATTTTATTTATTTATACTCTCTAACGGTCAGGGACTCAGGGTTCTTGTATATTCATAACCGAAGTTACTACGAGATGATTTTCGCGGGCCTTGTCATTTTGTTTTGTTGAGATTGGCGTTACAATGAGGAGAAATTGAAAGAGTGAGATTATCACGATATATTTTACAAGGTAAATTACAATTTTTGATTGGCCAGTAAATTACAATTTCATAAGGTCCTAATCTTTGATCAATAAATGCATGATTATTAACGCGTATAGTATCTAATTTATGTCTGCTGGGTCCAAAATGATCTTATTTAAATGAACGGCTCTTATCGAATACATGCTTTTATTTTTTTTTCTCTTTTTTATTTATATATGATTTAATTATTATATTAATATAATTTTTTTTTCATATTATAAAAAAATCTATTTATCATAAATTTATGATAATTTAATATTTGTAAATATAATTAGGTATACGTAATTATAGGTGTATGATACAATTGTTACATGTAAAAGTGTTAGTTATAAATAGATATTATTTTGTTTATACCATTTAGTCATTTTGTTCAAACAAAAATGTCTTTTGTTATTTTGTTAGGGTATAAAAATTAACTTTTTTATCTGATTTTTCGTTAATATATGTAATTAATGTATGGTATTATTTTTTTTATAGATATGTATTTAATAAAATGATTTTTATTTAAAAAAATTAGTTAAATTTTTATATTAAATAATGAGAATTTTATTTAAGATTTATAAAAAATTTCTTAAAGGGTAAATTTTTTATAAATTTATATTTTGAAAAATATAAATATAATCATACATGTTATTTTGTTATTTTTAATTAAAAATAAAATAAAATGTAAACTTGCTATATTTTTTCACAAACAAATTAACATATATGTTTTTTGAACAAATAAAATAAACATCTTTAGTTTAAATAAACCGATCATTTGATAACAAAATATATATATATATATATCATCTTAATTTTAAATATGCTTTAAATATATAAAATATGTACATCATATAAAACGATTAAAGATAAAGTTATATTTATAAATCATTTATGAATATATTAAAAACGAAACTTTTAGCATAAACATATTATATGCGATTAAACTTTTTTATAACTATCTGAATCTAATTTTTTTTCCTTTGTTATATTTTATCGAAAATCTAAATTTTATTAGAGTGGTGGAAAAGTTATCGTACTATGCTGAGTGATATGGTTGCTGGCTAAGTGGCTATGACATGATAGTATTAGCTTCCTGTGAGATATCATCTGATAATGTGTATCTGATTGGATGTGTTTTTTTTTTTTTGGGTCTATTATTGTATGTGTTTTTTGACTTTTGACTTTTAGGTGCCAATTTGATTTCGTAACTAATGTTAGAATTTAGAGGTTTTTTTTTCTTTTTTTTCAATTACCTTAAATGACAATCAAAACTCGTAATAATAAAATATTAATTAATTGATTAATAAAATTGTGATTATTTATAAAAATTTGATTTTTTTCAAAAATATTCTTAAGTAATTAGTTTTAGGTAAAGATGATTATTGAATATTAAAATTATGATTAATTAAAATAAAATATATATTAATATTATATTTTTTTACGTTAAAAAATCTATTTTAAATATTAAACATATATTTTTAATAATTATATTAAATTTTGTTTATATATAAATAACACTTAAATAATTGAAGAATGCAAGTTCTTAAATATTTTTAATTATTTAATAAAATAAGTATTATATTAATATTTTAATTTTTAAAAAAATTATAAAAAATAACATTATTAAAATTAGTACTTCAATTATATTGAATATGTTTTAATCATTTAAATAGTGTATAATTGGAAGGTGTTTAAATTAAAATGATTTGTTTGATTTTTTATAATAGTAAAAATATATATAGGTTGATATAGTAAGTATTATTTTGTATTTTTTCATTGTATTATTTTTGTTTTTTTTAATATATTTATGAAAAAATAGCACCTTAAAACAAAACAAAATAAATTTAATATTGTTGTAGGATGATTAATATTTAACTGTTTAAATGGTTTTAATTTAATTTAAATAATTTTTAAATTGTATGATATTTAAATTAAAATTTATTATGAATTTTATATAAGAATTATTATTTTTAGTTATAAATTTAAATTATTTATTTTTAATATAAGATTTAAATATTGTTTTTATGAAAGAGACCGACTGAATTTTAAAACAAATATAGAATATTAAAGCAGTAGGGTGATGTTTGTTATTTATTATATTTAATGGGGAACATGGCTGTCTCTTTCATCATTTATGACCATTAGATGAAGAACTTGCAGTGTTAATAGATCCAACGGTTAGAAAAATCACCTCTTTTGGAACTCTGATTTCCATTGGGTCCACGTGATTTTCCCAAGTGGAAAAAATCGAGATTCTCTTAGATATGTCATCCATAAATTCCAAACTTAACTGGGGTGGGTCCGAACTAATTGTCACTTGTGAACTGAAATTATATATGTGTATATATAATAATATAACAATGTGATGGATGCATAGATACAAACTTTTTTTTTTCTTTCTATTTTGTCTTTCTATTTTTTAATTTTTTTGCAAAATGATCCATGTGAAACTCCTGTCTTATATAAAAAATAATTGAGAAAATGATCATCAAAGTCACTTAGATTTAGCCTCAGTGTACATTTATTCCTTCAAAATTAAGAAGGTGTTTCCAGAAAAATGAAAAATGAATTAAAAATAATATTATTTTAATGATATTTTTATTAAAATATTATTTTTTCTTTAAGCGATAAAAATAGATTAAAATTCGATCTTTTAGTAACGAATAAATAACAATTAAAATAAAATAAATTTCACAAAATATTTTTTTAATTACAAATAATATTATTTTAACGATGTTTTTATTAAAATATTTGTTTAATGACTAAAGTGAAATAAATTTATACTAAAATATACTCTTATCTTTATTAATGACTCTTATTAATGACTAGTGTGTTATAACGTGTTAATAACTTGATAATGAAAAATAATATTTTAATAAAAAAATTATTAAAATAATATTATTTATCTTTAATCTTTCAATTTTTTAAAAAATATGCAATAATATCCTAACAACACTAACTTCTCTTAAAGCCACTCTTCTCGAATAGCATATTGTCTCGTTCAGCCCATTATCCAAAAATTTATTGCAAACTATTTAGGACTTGGGAGAGAAAAAGAAAAACGGTTCTAGTACACTTATTATTATCCTTGTTGGACTAAGTTTAGATATTAAGCATTAAACACACATTGAAACCATTTTTGTTATCTAATGGTGAGATTAGGGGCATTCATCGTATCGAAACTGTTGATTTTATACTCATCTGATCCGATCTGACCATCCGATCGGATTTAAACATTTTAATCCGTAACCGATCCGATCGGGTTTAAACATTTTAATCCGTAACCGATCCGATCGGGTTTAAACATTTTAATCCGTAACCGATCCGATCGGGTTTAAACATTTTAATCCGTAACCGATCCGATCACCTCTCACATCCGCTCAATCTGATCCGTAAACTATTCGTATCTGATCCGATCAATCCGACCAATAAACTTAATTAACTCTAGTTTTTGTATTTTTAAATAAAAAATTTTAATTTTCACTTAAATCATAACATAAAATTATTTGACTTAAAATCCGTACTTAACGGATGGAAAAAAATTCCATCCGATCCGATCATCGGATTGGATCGGATCGAATGAAAAATCAATGGAGCGAATCGGATGAAAAATCAACAGATTGGATGATCGGATTTTTTTCACACCTCTAGGTGAAATAGCTTCTTTTTCCGTGTTGACTGACGTGTTCTTATGAAATATTAGGCTTAATCAGGAGATTAAACAATTCCCCCCTTCTCTCTTTAAACGAAATGTAATATAATATTATAAAAGGCAAAGGCGTAACTATGTGGTGTCATATATTAGCTTGCAACAAGGGTGTCATAATAACCTATTTTATTTAGTGTTTCATTATTATTCCATAAAGATACATACCCCGATTTAAAACCTTTAACGAGTCTTTCATCTGCAGCTTCTCCTTCCTTCTGTTATTTTTTTTTTCTATCCTTCTCTTTTCTTTTTCCCGCGTTAAAAATTACTTTTATAAAGCTTTCACAGAAAACAAATGAATGGCTGAGACGTGTAATACAAATAGAATTTCCCTATCAGTTAATGCTATCGTTCTGAGTGTTTAAAGCATATCTACCCTTTTGCTTTTCTTCAATCCATTCATCATCGTCATTATCTTCATCGTCATTATCTTCATCGTCATGCGTGCAGATCTTTTAATCCTTCTGTTATTGAATCAGCTACTTGAAACCTTGGTGGCTTAGTTCGTCTCCTTTTACACTCCAATCTTAGCTCTGCAGAGTATGGATTCAGTTAAATCATCCGCCTTGACACCATGGAAGGGTAGATTCGCACGTACTGTATCCAAAGTTCTTCATCTTCGTGGTGCTACTGGTATTGCTCCAGTTGATGGGATTCAAAAGGTGAAGTCAGGTGAAGTTGGAATTCAAAAGCCGAAGTCCAGAGAAATTGGAATTCAAAAGTTGAAATCTAGAGAATTTGGGGTTCAGAAAGTTAAGTCGCAAGAGAAGGTCAAGGATGAAGAGCCTCATTCTTTTGAAGTTGGAATTCAAAAGCTGAAATCGGGAGAAATTGGAATTCAAAAGTTGAAATCTAGAGAATTTGGGGTTCAGAAAGTTAGGTTGCAAGAGAAAGTCAAGGATGAAGAAACTCAATCTTTTGAAGTTGGAATTCAAAAGCTGAAGTCGGGAGAAATTGGTATTCAGAAGCTGAAGTCGGGAGAATTTGGGATTGAGAAAGTTAAGTCGCGACAGAAAATGAAGGATGAAGAGCCTCAATCTTTTGAAGTTGGAATTCAAAAGCTGAAGTCGGGAGAAATTGGTATTCAGAAGCTGAAGTCGGAAGAAATTGGTATTCAGAAGCTGAAGTCGGAAGAAATTGGGATTCAGAAGCTGAAGTCAGGAGAATTTGGGATTCAGAAGCTGAAGTCAGGAGAATTTGGGATTCAGAAGCTGAAGTCAGGAGAATTTGGGATTCAGAAGCTGAAGTCAGGAGAATTTGGGATTCAGAAAGTTAAGTCGCAACAGAAAGTGAAGGATGAAGTGGAAGAAACTGGAATTCAGAAGCTGAAGTCGGAAGAAATTGGAATTCAGAAGCTGAAGTCAGGAGAATTTGGGATTCAGAAAGTTAAGTCGCAACAGAAAGTGAAGGATGAAGAGCCCCAATCTTTTGACATTAATGATGAAGAGCTTCAGGACAGAGTTATTCTAGCTAAGTTGTTTGCCAGCGTTTCAACTGTTAAAGCTTCATATGCCCAGTTGCAGTTTTCTCAATCACCATATGATGCTGATGGGATTCAAGCTGCTGATCAGGTAGTAGTTGCTGAGTTTAAGAAGCTGTCTGAGATGAAACAGTGCTACTTGAAAAGGCAGTTTGATTCTTCACCAGAGACTGCAATGATTTTGGCCGAGATTGAGGAGCAGAAGAGTGTGGCAAAAACTTACGAAATTATGGGAAAGAAGTTAGAATCACAGGTGAGATTGAAGAACTCTGAAATTATATTTCTCAAGGAAAAGCTGGAGGAAGCCAATAAAGAGAATAAATTGGTTGAGAAGAAGTTGAACCAAAGTGGGCAGCTTTATGTGCTTGACAAACTTCATTTATCTGGCTTAAGTTCTAGCCATTTCATTACAGTTCTTCGTTATACCTTAAGGTCCATTCGAAGCTTCGTGAGGATGATGATTGACGAAATGAAGTCTGCTGGTTGGGATTTTGATGCTGCAGCTTGTGCAATCCAACCAGATGTGGTCTATGGGAAACAAGATGACAAGTGTTTTGCATTTGAGTCCTTTCTTTGTAGGGAAATGTTTGACAATTTCTGCTACCCCTACTTCTCTCTTCCAATTGAATCTTTAAAGGACAAGGGGAAACAGCAACAAGAGCTTTTTTTCAGAACTTTCATGGAATTAAAGCCAATGAAGCCAAAGGAGTATCTTTCCCAGAAGCCTAAATCAGCTTTTTCAAGCTTTTGTCGTGTCAAGTACTTGCAATTGATTCATCCCAATATGGAATCTTCCTTCTTTGGTAATTTAAATCAAAGAAACCTCATTATTAACAGTGAATTTCCAAGCAATCCGTTCTTTGCTTCGTTTGTTGAAATGGCAAAAAGAGTTTTCCTCCTACATTGTTTGGCCTTCTCTTTCCAGAAGGAGGCATCGATCTTTCAAGTAAGAAAGGGATGCAGATTCTCAGACGTCTACATGGAAAGCATAGTTGAGGAAGCATTGCCTTCAACGATGGACCATGCTCTAGAATATGATCCTCAAGTGGCTTTCACAGTAGTTCCTGGATTCATGATTGGCAAAACTGTTATACAATGCCAGGTTTATGTTTCTCAATTCCAAAACCAATCCCAGAAATTGAAGGTAGTTCGATAATGAGGTAGGAACTCGATCGATTGCCGATCATCGGATGCATTTGGGGCCCATAACAACATTACAGCTTTAAATGCTGGATTCCATTGTCTTGGTTCTATAAGTTGAAGTTGACGAGGGATAGAAAAAGTGAGTGATATAAAAAAAAAAAAACTATACTGTTCTTGCAAGTTGTGGGGACTTCCAAGTTTGAAGTTGATCATTTTGTCATTTTGTTTGACGATCATTTTGAAAACAAAGGGCGCGTTGAGCCTTTTTATTTGGGGAACCGGACATCTTTGGTTATATTTATTTATCTTTACCCCAAAAAAAAAAACCCTGAACATGACAGAGGGATTATTTAGCTGTTATGCATCATTTCATTAGTAAAGGCATGTTCTATCATGTACATAATAATATAATACATAGTTAAGATTTCAATGTTCTAAGTTTTCTCTTCACTTTGTATATATATTTGTGTTTTTTTTAAGATTACGTTAATATTAAATTTTATCAGACAGTACATAAACCATGATTTTCTAATCTGAATAAATAGTTCCTGTTATAAAAAAAACTACCTAGTAAGTAACAAGTTGCCATCTATTCTTTCTCATTTGGTAGATTCACGGAAATATACCTAACATTCGTAGATAGTTCCTTTTTTTTTATTTGCTTTCCATAAGCGATACGCGCTCCTTCATTGCCAGAAAGGGCTGTATGGTTCTTTTTATCCGATTGAGATACTTTCAAGTGTCTTTATTTTATTGGTCACTCATATGTAGACGCGTACGTTCTACCGTGTACACGTGGCTGTCTGCGGCTGGACCAAAGTCTTGCATTTTTGCTGAGTGCTGAAATATCATTTGGGAAATGTTTTATGGATTTACCGTTTTGTATTGGTACTAGAAAATTTCTAATACATAACTTCTTGTACAACAGGTGTGTTCCTAACATTTATATTTATTTTTATTGAATATACTTAATGTTTTAACAAAAATTATTAGGAAATTAAACATTGAATACATTAAGTAACAAATTAAATGTTGAAAATAATTTTAAACATATTAAAGTAAAAAATAATTGAAATATTATAAAAAATTATTCTTTTAAAATTTATAATAATAAAAATAAAAACTTAGTAACATTAAATAATGTTAAAATATTATTTTTATTATTTTCATAAAATAATTTCGTTTACTTCGGATCCTCAACTTTACGGAGATCTGGATAAAAACCAGGGCCTGTAAAAACGTAAAATAGTTTTCTGGAGATTATGCTGCAGCTTTATTTTAAGCGGTCGGTAATTGTCTATAATTCTAGCAATTTTCGGTTTGGAAAATTCTTATTATTTATGTTGTAATAAAATCTTAGCTTACGTGATATTATTAATTAATCGATAAATTTAAGCTTTTTTTATAAATTATTTACATTTTTATCATTATATTAGAGATGTTATGTCAAGGAAAAAAAAATACTCTCAATTTTCATGATAATTTAAATATTTAAAATATAAATAAATATCATCCTTTGAATTTGTTTAAATGATAAAAGTTTCACAAATTAGTTAGGTGTATTTTTGTCGTATACATGTTTAATTAAAAGTTTTAGAAATTGATCATTTTTTTTTAAATTCTTTTGTAAGATATAAAAGATTTTTATTTAATATCTATATTTTTAAAAAAATCTCAATGTGATCTTTTTTAAGATGAATCAATAATAAACCTCTATTTTTAATTATTTACACTAGAATAATATAAAAAAATTAATTAATTATTTTAATCTCCTTTTATTTAATTATTTTTACTTGTTTTATTCTTCTTCTTCCCCGTGACCTACGAATAAGTAAGAAATGAAATCGATTTTTAAAAGTGAAAAAATCATAATTTATTCTCTCCCTTTAAGAATCATGATTCTATTCGCATCTTAATTTTTTTTTCAATTTTATCCTCACTCTAAATATAACTCTAAATTTAAAATCCCCAAATCCTAAAACCCTAAACGCTGTTTAGAAAAATAATAATTTTAATAATATATTTTCTTTTTAAGTAATAATTATTTAGAAAAATAATGATTTTAATAATATATTTTGTTTGACGAAAAAATAATAATTAAATGATATTATGTATTAAAATAATTTATAGTTTTTTTCATTCCATTTTATTGAAATGACAAACCAAATACTACAATACTGATTCTTTTTTTGATTCCAATAATCAAACCAAACATCATTATTTCCTTTACATTCTATTTTGATTCCGATTTCATTCTGCGAACCAAACGTTAACATATTTCATTAAAAAATTTAAGAATATATTATATCTTTAAAGTGTTCCCTTCAATACCTCTTATTTAATATCTATATTTTTAAAGTTTCAATTTAACCCATTTTGAAATGTAACAAACAAAAAAATCAATTAATACTTTTTTAGTAGTTAGTGGTAAAATGGAAATTATCCACCTTCCCGCTTATATCTTTCATTTTTGGTTATTTTAGAGCCATTCCAATTTCTATTAACATCGTTTTTAAGTATTTAAAGGTAACGAAAATCTGATTTCTAGGAAAAAAGTGATGGGATAATGCAATTCCTTTGAATAAAAAGTATACAAGAGTTATCTTATAATTTCAAGAATTACAATCAATGACCTATAACACAAAATCTAATAACTTCCATAACTATTAAGAGACATTCTAGTATCCATTCTTCATCCTTTGTTGAGGAGTCCCACATCGACCAAGGACCAGCATAAGAGCTGGTTTATAAGCCTGGGTAGTCCTCACCTTTGTAAGCGCGTTTTCAGGGGTAGAGAGGCCCAGGTGAATCAACATGGTATCAGAGTAGGACCCTTGGTGGTGGAGGAGAACTACCCTACACTTACACCCGTGGCAACCATAAGACCACCACCGTCCGTCGACACAGTCGATGTGAGGGGGAATGTTGAGGAGTCCCACATCGACCAAGGACCGGCGTAAGAGGGCGGTTTATAAGCACTGCGATCACCGCCGCCGCAGCAGCGCGTTTTCAGGGGTAGAGTTAGGTCCAGGTGAATCAACATGGTATCAGAACAGGATCCTTGGCGGTGGAGGAGAACTACCCTACACTTACACCCGTGGCAACCATAAGACCACCACCGTCTGTCGACATAGTCGATGTGAGGGGGAGTGTTGAGGAGTCCCACATCGACCAAGGACCAAAGATAAGAGGCGGTTTATAAGCTGGCGAGTCCTCACCTTGTGGCGCGTTTTCGGGGTAGAGTTAGGCTCGGGTGATTCAACACGTGGTATCGAGCCAACCGTTGGCGGTGGAGCAGAACTACCCTACACTTACACCCGTGGCAACCAAAAGACCACCACCGTCCGTCGACACAGCCAATGTGAGGGGGAGTGCTGGGGAGTCCCTCATCGACCAAGGGCCAGCATAAGAGCTGGTTTATAAGCTGCGCCTCACCCTTGTAAGCGCGTTTTCGGGGGTAGAGTTAGGCGGGTGAATCAACACAGTATCGAGCGACCCTTTGGCGGTGGAGTAGAACTACCCTACACTTACACCCGTGGCAACCATAAGACCACCACCGTCCGTCGACACAGTCGATGTGAGGAGTCCCACATCGACCAAAGACCAACATAAGAGCTGGTTTATAAAACATCCTCACTCAGTAGCGTTTTGAGAAGCAGCCTGGTGATTCAACAAACTTAATACTTAGATCATTTTTATTATCATTTTTTTAAAATGTGGCTAAAAGCTTCAAGAAAGGATTATTTCTGAAATCATAATCTAACCTTCAATTATATCATAAATTTATAAATATTTTTTATTTGTTCATTAATGATATATCGGTGTAAATTAAATGTGGTCCTTATCCGTCATCATAACAAGCAAGTGATAGAAATAAGAATACATGTGATTCTCAAAAAATTTAAAGAAAACAATAAAAATAATTATTTTTAAAATTAATAATTATATAAAAAATAATTTTATATTTAACTTATATAATTTCACTAACACGATTAGATTAGATGTATTTAAAATTATACTATAGTTATTTTAGATATTTTCAATATTAAATATTATCTAATTAAATGTTTTTTAATATTATTGATGTATTATTTTTTATAAGTTTTAAATGTTATTTTTATATTTTTTAATTGAATCAGTTATATTTATTTATTTATGATTTTAGGGAAATATTATTAGTATATATATATAATATATAAAAAAAATTATATACAAATAAATACAAATGTAAAATAACAAAATGAAGATGTTATCTACCCATACAAATCTGGGAAAGTTAAAAGTTGTTCAGTTTGGCCATTCTTTGCTTCAAAAGATATGGAAGTTTCAGAGGCCTATGGGTGAGATTGTAAGTGTGGCCATCGAGGGAGTTAAATTATATCCCAACAGGGACGGAGGCGTGTGCAATTCAGGAAGAACACATGTTCTCTTTCAATTTTTAAAAATATATTTTTTGTTCGTAATATATATATATATATACTGCATAATTTGATTCGTGTGAATTTAAAAATTATTATTTTTATATATTTTTTAAGTTTCACAAATTTTATAAATAAAATTATTAATTTTTCTTTTCATTTATATTCTTATAAAGAAGAATAATAATTTTAAATTCTTTAAAATTAAAAACAACAACAACAATACTATAATAAAGTACTAATTTTTATCATAAAATAGTATAATTTAAATCATTTATATAAATTATTGCTTGATAAAAAATATATAAAATAATAATCTTTACAATAAAAACATTTTGTTTTTATAATTTCTTCGTCCTTCAATATATTTATAAAGAAAAATATCATAAAAATATCTTAAATTAAGTTATTTGTGTTATTTAATCATTTAGATTAAAAAATTATTGTTTAATCCATTATTAAAAAAAATGAATAAATTAAAAATAAATCATATTATTTTAATATTTTTTTCTTGATTAAATATGAATAAACACGAATAACTAATAATAATAAAGTATCATTTAATATGAAAACAATTCACCAATTATTAATTTTAATATTTGTTTTTTAATGTTTTATTTAAAATTAAAAATATATTTAAATAATTTTTTATTTTAACGTTCGATTTTTTAAATAATTTTATATTAAATTTTACTTTTATACATTTTAAATATTCGTATTTTAATTATGTTTAATCAGTTGATAAAAAAATAATAAATTTTTTAAAAAATTATTAAAATAATATTATTTATTTTTAATTAATGATTTTTTTTATAATTAAAAGCCTATATTAACTTATTTTTAATCTCAAATATTAAAAAGAAACAAATAATATATTGCCATTCAATTTTATTAATACAGGTAATAGTAAATTTGATTTCTTTATTATTTTATAATATAATAAAAATATAATTTTATATTTTATTATTATTTTTGTCAACAAATTCTATCCATATGCTTTTTTATTTTTTATAAATATATATATAATAATAATAATTATTATTATTAATTATTATATTATTTATAAATTTATAAATAAAACTCATATATTAAATTTTTTATATTTAAATATATTTTATGAGATTCAGTCACAATTTATTAATAAATAATTTTTTAATTTGTTAAATTTTAATAACTTAAACAGTAGCTTCTCTGAATAAGTTTTCTACCTACTATATCCCAATCGCAATGATAGAGACTTGGTTTCATTTTCATACCAGATCTAGAGTTATCTCAACGTGAAAATAATAGTGGCTAAAATTCCTCAGTGTGATTGTGATTTTTTTTTTATTTGCTCGGTGCGAGTCCACAACTTCAATTTTTGTTTTTTAATAATTAGCTGTAGGCTTGCAGATTATAATGAAATTAAAATATTGATATCATTTAATTTTTATATAACATAATTATTTAATTAATTTTATTCATAATTTTTTTTTTAAATGTTTTGATGTTATAATAAAAAAGAAGATAAATATCAATAAATTTTTTGAGGTTTATTCACAAAGTAAAGAGACTTTTAACTAATTTATTTTGTATTCATAAACTATCATGACATAAGATTTAACATCAAAGAACTCCATGATTACAACAAATAACCACCTAAAAAAATAAAGCAATAAAAAATTACATGTAAAAATAAAAATAAAACATAATTTAAAATAAAAAGGTAAAATATTACAAAGAAATAATATAAAAATAAAAATTTGATATATTATTCTTTTCCTCATCCTATGTGTCTAAAAAAATATAATAATCAAAATGAATAAATTATAAATTAATTATATTTTTAATAATGAGATATAGAAAAAAGAGATAATAAAAGACGAATACATAAGAAAGAGAAATTGTAAATGAGTGAGGAAGATATATAATTTATTTTATTAACAGATCTCTTAATATCTACCTAAAACACTACTTTTTAAATTTAACTATTTTATTAATTCGATTTTTTTAATATAAAAGAAAAGATTGTGTTTGCATATATATCATTTTTAATTATCTTTTAATTAAAAAGTGTTAAATGGGAGTATTGATATTATTTTTTAAATTTGAAATTTCTTTGATATTTAAGTACATTTTGAAGGAATTTTTTATATTTATCTTAAAATAAAATATATACTGCATATTTTTTTAATATACAAAAAACAAATTGTTTACATTATAAAAAAAGTCATACTTACAATGTATAAATGAGATTGAAAATGAAATTTTATTTATAATAAATTATGTTTTGTAGTTAAACCTATTTGAGTGTACTAACAAATAAAATAATAAATATTGATATAAATTTAAAGTTTGATAGGGCAACTTATCTTTCTCTCATCTTTTATCCTGCTTTTTCTCTTTTAATTTCCTCCATTTGAATCTCTCATTATAGGATGAAGATCTCTCTCTTCTTCGATACCATTTACCTTATTTTTTATTTTTTTTTATAAATAAGTTGTTATCACTAATTTTAATAGTTTATTTTGTCAAATATAATCCTACGAAAATTATATCCAATATTGTTTTGTATTTTTCAAGATTCTTCGTAGTGTTTAGATATTAGTTTGTTGGTTATGGTGCATTCTAATAAGTCCTAGTTTATGTATATTTATGATTCTCAAATATATAAAGATTTTTCAAAATGTAGATATTTTATTAAACATGTTGTTTTATTAATACATTTTTTTCAAATAACTTCGGTTAATGTTAGTAAATAATTAACGATGAGCAAGATCATGAAGTTTAAGTGGGCCGAGCCTCACAAACATAGATTAAGAGTTAATAGCTTAAGTTATAGTGATTTATTAACTAAGAATAGTGCTTAAATTTAAATTTAAATTTAATATTTAATTGGATGATATTTAAGTTAAAAAAATTTATAATAAAAATATATAAGTTATTTTATTTTTATAATTTTAAATTTTAAAAAAATATAAATATATTTAAAAAAAATACAAACTTGAGTGTCCATGTACTTATAGTTCATGTTAACGAAAATATCTTCAATTAGATGCACATAAAATCATGATCATAAATGAATCAATGCATCAAGAAAACTATATATCAAATGCACTTAAAAACTCCAAAGAATTCAACTACTTTTTTTGTATTATAATATCAAGAATACATCTTAATTGCAACAATACAAAGCATCACCTTCTTTGTCTTTCTTAACACCACCTCTAACCAATTACTCTTTCACTATCTTGTAGAGCATCACCTAACCAATTACTCTTTCACTATCTTGTAGAGCATCACCTTCTTTGTCTTTCTTAACACCATCTCTAACCAATTACTCTCTCACTTTCTCTCTACAAGATGAAAACCACTATTCTCATAGCTAACTTTCACTTCTCTAAAGTTCTCTTTGAGTGTATGATTGTATTCTAGAATCTAAAAACACATGTATTTTTAAGATCTATTCATAAGCTTGTTAGTTCCTGTTGGAAAAGATGAAATTTAATTAAAAAAAATTTGTTGGGAAATGTGCCTTGTCCCACATTGCTTTTTTATATTATTGTAAAGAGGTTTAAATAGTGAAGAGTTGGCTATTGGGATTGGGCCCCAAGGGGCACCCACTTTTGTGGAAGGGGAGAGGACCTAGGCAAATGTGATACCACACACGCGCACGTGTGCGCGCCGTCGCCGCCGTCCGTCCGACCGACCGGCCGAGCCGAGTGTGAGGTGAGGTGGTATTTTCTTTTTTGGTAAAATATATTTTTTTAAGGAAAATTTTTCCATAAAAAATATATATCTGTTATCCGTTACTCTTCATTACTCAGAATTGCCGTTACGTTCTTAATTCCCAGACATTACTGTTTTATTCATAATTACCACACGGTTTCTAAAATCTATAAAATGAGGGCTTCAGCACTCATTTGAAACACAACAATCAACAATCATCTCCCTAAGAAAAAAAAATCTCTCTACAATTTCTAAGTTCTTTTTTAGTTTTCCGAGCAACAAATTTTCAGGTGTAGCATTCCAATCTTCATCAGTGCAGTGAAGTTCTGAGACAGATATTAAGATTCTGGGCTGTTTTATCCTGGGGACGACGAGGCTGTGTTTGCTTCCACAAATTAGGCAGAGCCGCGAAACGTCTTAAAGAGAGCGACCTAGTTCGCGACTCAACCCAAGCTGTTTTATCCTGGGGACGACGAGGCTGTGTTTGCTTACACTTTTAAAGATGGAGACAAAAAATGTTGTTTTTCTTAACCATGAAAAAAGTCGTTTCTGCTCTTATTGTTGAAAAACCAATACAGTCCAATCCTCCTTCCGAAGCTGAAACTAAAGATTTAGACGCCTGGATTGAAAATGATTTTCTATACAAAAACTATATTCTTAATGGTTTAGCTGATGACTTGTATGATTATTATAATTGTGATAAGTCTGCTAAGGAAATTTGGGAAGCACTTCAAAAGAAATACGACACTGAGGAAGCTGGTACTAAGAAGTATGCTGTTAGTAGGTACATGAAGTTTGAAATGATTGATGGCAAATCAGTGGAAGCTCAATCACATGAACTGCAGAAGATAGCACACGAAATAACTTCTGAAGGTATGACTTTAGATGAACAATTTCAAGTAGCTGTTATAATAGATAAATTACCCCCTGCTTGGAAAGATTTTAAGAATACACTTAGGCATAAAACTAAGGAATTTTCTTTAGAAAGTCTTATAACTCGTTTAAGAAAAGAAGAAGAAGCTCGAAAACTAGACCAAAGAGATGAAGTACTCGTAGTCTCAAATAATAGTACTAATAAGAAACCCTCATCTACAATTCTGAAACCTAAAGGTAGAAATATGAAAACTCCTAATCGTAGTAATAATCAAAACCGCAACCACCAAAATAGAAATAGAAACTATCCTCCCCAGAATGGACCTCAACCCCCCTTAAGGAATAACACATTCATGTGTTATAGTTGTAATAGACCTGGCCACTTGGCTAGGAACTGCCGGAACAGGAATCGTCCTGCCCCACAGGCAAACCTTACCGAAGATCAACTTATTGCTATGATATCTGAAGTCAATTTTGTTGGTGGATCCGAGGGGTGGTGGATAGACACTGGTGCTTCTCGCCATGTTTGCTATGATCGAGACATGTTCAAATCCTATTCTGATTCTGAGGATAAGAAAGTTTCTTTGGGTGACTCCCAGCTCCACTAAAGTTCTTTGATCTTGGTGAGGTGGTTTTGAAGTTTACCTCTGGAAAGACTATCATCTTGAAGGATGTCCTGCATACTCCAGAGATGAGAAAGAATTTAGTTTCAGGATATCTTCTTAACAAAGCTGAGTTTACTCAAACTATAGGGGCTGATTTATATTCTATAACTAAAAATAATATATTTTTTGGAAAAGGGTACGCCACTGATGGCATGTTCAAATTAAATGTTGAAATTAATAAAACCTCTTCTTCTGCTTATATGTTGAGTTCCTTTAATATTTGGCATGCTAGACTTTGTCATGTTAATAAACGCATAATAAAGAACATGAGTAGCTTAGAACTAATTCCTAAACTATCTTTAAATGATTTTGAAAAATGTGAATTTTGTAGTCAAGCTAAAATAACCAAAACTTCACATAAATCAGTAGTTAGAGAATCTGAACCTTTAGAATTAATTCATTCTGATATATGTGAACTTGATGGAAATTTAACAAGAAATGGAAAACGCTATTTTATAACTTTTATAGATTACTGTTCAGATTACACTTATGTATATCTAATGAAAAATAAAAGTGAAGCATTTGATATGTTTAAAATATTTATGACTAAGATTGAAAATGTTATATATATATATTTTTTTTTTCTCAGAAAAAAAAAATGACCGCTATTTTCTTTTATTAAGAATACGGCCGTTTGTTTTCTTTATTCAGAAAAAGAGCTGTTGCTCGTATTTACTCATAAAAAATATATATCCGTTATCCGTTACTCTTCATTACTCAGAATTGCCGTTACGCTCTTAATTTCCAGACATTACCGTTTTATTCATAATTGCCACACGGTTTCTAAAATCTATAAAATGAGGTGTAGCATTCAAGTCTTCATCAGTGCAGTGAAGTTCTGAGACAGATATTAAGATTCTGGGCTGTTTTGTCTTGGGGACGACGAGGCTGTGTTTGCTTGCACAAATTGGGCAGAGCCACAAACGTCTTAAAGAGAGCGACCTAGTCCGCGACTCAACCCAAGCAGTTACTTTCAAGTTATCAGTAATATTGTTCCTACACTGTTTTTATAAACTTGCATCAAAAGTTCCTAATCACATGATCATAGGTGTACAATAACCAAGATACTTATTGGTACATATATACTAGTTAGTTATAACGGTACCATTTTCACTGTTCAAGCAGTAAGAGTGTGGTGCTCCATATCAGTGGTGCGTGGGTTCGACTAGCTCGAGTACGTAGTTTTCTTAATTTATCTCTTGTCAGACAAAGAAACAAAAAGCCCAAGCTTGATCTTTTTATTTAAAAAAGAAAACAAGTCAAACTGAAGGACGAAGAGGCATACAAGATAATTAGAAATGTTTGGCCAAAAAATTTATGAAAAGTACTAGCCAAGTTGATATTTCACAATGAAAAAAGGTAACAATCCATAATCCAAGTGTTTTTTTTATTGTTTCTTTCTGAAATACATTATCTAAGTGTAAATTGTAAAAAAAAAAAAATTGAACCTTTTCAATTTTCATGATCAAGTCAACAGAAATTTGTACCACCAAGTATACATATAGCATGAGAGATAGAGAAAGAGAAAGAGAAATGGAAAGAAACACACACATAGAATGCAACTAATATAATTATCCTCAGTATGTATGGTATTATGTATATATAATATGAGGATAAACTAAGGCTTATGCCAAACTCCAGGACTTGGCACGGACTGTAAAATCCTATCAATCTTGGCAGCTTCTTATATTCAGTTACAGTCTGGCTCTTATCACCTTGAGGTATTGCTGAACTGTCCTTACCAACCATACTTAGAGTTGTCAACATTTTTCCGGCCTCAGAATATTCTGGCAAATTGCATATTAAAGTAAAGATTAAGACAACCGATATCATGAAGTGCTTGAGACTCACGTTAGAAAATTGAGATTGAGAAGTCTATATGGTAAAGTGGTTCTGCTTACTGATGATTTGTAAGTCTATATAGATGAGGGATCTGAAGAGGGGAGTCGTGGGACTTGATCAAATTAGTTGGAAAATTCAACAATTTTGAATTTGAATTTTGTTGGAATATTTTTTAGTAGTATTGTATGCGTAAGTATACATGCATAGTTACTTATTAATATGATGTAAAGTTAAAGATAAGATGATAAAATAATCTGTGATATCATAATTAATTAGATTTTAACATGTGTATTATTATTCTATACATCAAGTTGTTATTTAAAAAAAAAAAACTATTTCTCATATTTTTTTATAAAATGGTTTTTGGGAAAAGTCTGTCTTGGTTAGGCAATAAACTAAGAAGCCAGCCTATCTCTTCTTCTTTTTTCTTCTCTCTCTCTCTCTTTCAAGGATATCAAAGGCAGCTGTGGTAATTAAAGAAATAAAGCTTATTTCTTTTTTAGTTTTAGTTTATGCTTCTTTTTGTATTAATGCATGCACTCCATTTACTCCAATAATGAATATTGTTGGCTGCTTAATTCAATGATTACATGTTATCAACAACAACAAAAACAAATGATTTCAGTGGCAATGAGGTCCCTACCCATTTGACAAAGCTCTTTTGAGTTGGAATTAATGGTGTCCTTAGCGTACAAGATCAATAAACTGGATACACAGCATTGTGTTTTTGATAGTGACAAGCTGTGGAATTCATTTCATTGAACTTAGGATAGATAGCTTTTGATGTGCGAGTTAAGGCAAAAGCGGAATTTAACGCATCAATTTTATTAAAAGGTTAAGAACATAGTAAATGAGATAATAATTACCTCAATCCTAATGGTATAAAATCCCAATAAAATACCTAATTACTATAAATAATTTTTTATTCTTTAAAATTAAGTTATTTTATTTTTATCTTTTAAATATTAGATAATTCTAGCCACTTACTAAAAATTAAAAATATGATGCATGAGCAACTACTTATGAATTAAATGTAAAAGTACTTTAATCCAATCTTTAAACATACTCTTACATATAAATGGGACATTACTCTCTTTTTTTTTTCATTCTTTCTAAACCTTAGTATTTTTTATTATTTTTTTCTTTTAGATATCTTCAATTGAAAATGAAGTCTTTTGATCTAGAAATTGATTCTCTTTACATGTAATTATTTCTTTTATTTTCACTATAATTTAATAAAATTTATCATAATTATAGTATTTTTTATCTAACTAGATCTTAGATCTAGGATGGAATTTTCTCAGGTAGATTTATTATTCCATACATTTTTAATTTATTAGTTAAAATATGATATTATGGGTAGCAAAAAGCATTAAATCAATAAAACTAGTTAACATAAATATACTTTATCAAAATAGTACAAATAAAGAAAAAAAAAATCATTAATATGGTTAATGCTAACATTGCAACGACCTAAAAAATTATTTATGTCCTAATATGTTAAATTGAATTATGTATTTTGATTTATGTATCTTCAATTTGTCGATTAATAAAAAATACAAGGTTTCTATCATCAAAATTAAGAAGAAAAAAAGTTCCTGTACGCCTGTGTAAATACGACAGAATTTTTTATTCAGAGTTAACTTAGTAAAATATTAATTAATTAAAATATAATTTATTTTATATATAAATTATATTTTTTATGAGTTGGTCATCTTATTTTTCCTAATATAAATTGGTATTTTTTGCTGGTATTAAAATTTACATATTTTAATTATTCTATTTTTATATTTTTATACATTTTAATTATTTTTTATAAATTTTAGTTTTTTGTGATTTTTTTTGTTTTTGAAAATTTAAGTTGAATCCAATTAAACCTTACTAGCAAGGTTTGAAATATTGATGTGGGTTAAAATATTAAGATATATGTTTTATGTCAATATTTAGGATATTTTTATCGTTGACAAAAAATTAAAACAAAAACTACAAAATTATAAAAATTCTATCAAAACTAAGGAATTTTTTATAAAACCTTTTAAAAATCAATTTTATTTTAAACTAATTATTTATTTAATATATGTATTTTTAAATACTTATAATATTTATATGAATCAAAAAATATATCAATTAATTAAAATATTCTATAATAAATTATATGTTATTTTTTATAAAATATTTTAGAATAAGTAGTTAAAATGTTTAAAACAATTAAATAAATTATATTATTGTATTAATTATTATAAATAGATAAATCTCGATAATATTAAAAGAAATTTCATTTATTATTTTATTTTTAAAATTATTTATAGTTAGGAGAGACATGATGAATCTTACATTTTAATACAATCTATGTAATATAAAATAGTAAAAAATAAAACATACATAAAATGACTATAATAATTAATAAATATCAAACTTACTAAAATCCAAAATAATTACTACAACAATTTAATATTTTTTTTCTATTTCTAGTATCATTTTAACATATTTTAGGAAATATATATACATGTATATATATATATATATATATATATATATATTTAAACCACAATTTAACGATAAAAACATTTAAGCAATGATTTTGTAATAATTTAACCAAAAGATATGAATATTTATTTCAGGATATACAATATAACAATACTATCACGATAATATCAACAATGTCATAGATATTTTCATTTTTGTTTACTAGTTAGGACAAATAGATGTTTGAAAAAAAAATGCTTTAAAAAAATACAAAATAATAAAGTAATGAAATCAACAAAATTGATCTAAAATGATTAAAATAAGTTCATTAAAATATATCAATTTAAATTAAAATTATCAATAATATTTTATTTATAAAAATTACTAGTCTATATAAATTTTTTTTTCAAAAAAAGAAAGTTAAATATGAGTATTCGCGTTGTATAAAGTTACACTTCAAAAAATTATACATGGGCGGAAATGTATCGGCATAGTTTGTTGCAGACCAATAATAATTTTAAAATATAAATCAAAACGTGTAAAAAAGGAATTTATTTTTCTGGTCCTACCTCCCTAGGATCGTGTCATATTATTGGTCAAAACATTGGTTCCTCGGTTCACTCAGAGTCTCTCTTCCTCTGTCTCATATATGGGATGTGACATGACGATTAATTATATATTTGTTAGGTTTTTTTTTATTTTTATTTTGGTCACATGAATAATTTGTTAGTTAAGAATATAATAACTGATATATACCTTATAGTTATAGCTATAAAGAAAGAGACAAAAAGGTGTAGGTTCAAATGTGAAGACTAAAGAAGAGAACCGTTGGCTGTTTTATGTCGGTTAACACTACAAAAGGTAGCCTAACCTTAACTGAAAGCTCATGTGCATGATACTACCGAAACAGGCATTTTCTGCTGATTAATCTACTCTTTTTTTTCCGTTCCGTTTGCCAAACTTGCTGTTTAAGTCTTTTTCTTCATTCAAATTCAAATTTAGCTAGCTTCGACATGCTCGATCTTCATGAAAAAGAAAGAAAAAAAATCAATGAATAATATTAATCTATTTATAATCCACAATGAATAACGTAAGTACAACCGATCGAATGCCTGGTGGGTTGATGTTCATTCTAATTTAATTTTTGATAATTTTTTTTATATTATGTAAATAAATATATTATTTTTTAAACTAAACTATCAATTTAATCACTATTTTTAAAAGAAAAAAAAACTAAAAATTCAATGTTTGTAGTTCGAGCTTCCATTATGTCATGATTTGCTAATAATGTATTTGAAAGAAATGGATTTATTGATATGAATAAACGAATGTTTACAACCTATTTATACAAAAGAAAAGCAAATTTGTAATAATTAAAAATAAACATAATTATGGAGAGGCATGTTCATGAATGACTATCCTTCATACATGTTGTTGGTGCATTTCTTGTTGGTGTGTTGGTTGTATGTGCATTGGATCATATTCTTTAACATTCATAAGTTAGAATATATGTTAATTATTCCCAACTTGTTAAGTAACGAAAATTGTGGAAAGCTGGGGGATTTGGTAAATATATCTGCAGTTCTTTCAATGTAGAGATATGATAAGTTTTGATCATTCGACTTGAATCTTTTCTCTTCTTAGATGTGATCGATCTACATATGTTTGGTTAGGTTAATGAAACAACTGGATTGATGATGTGAAGAAGAGGCTGATTGTCATGATATAACTTGGTTGGTTGAGAGTGTTTGATACGAATCATCGAAATATATCGTAACCGGATTCTTGTGACGTCTTGTTGCCGTAGAAGCGGTATTACCTTGCGCAACGATCGTGAAGCGTATTTTGTTTCTTAGTTTTCGAAAATTAACGAGTTTAAAAACATCTGATATCCTGGTTGATAAATCGTGTATGTCATGCGTTTTGCCCAGATCTGCGCAAAAAGCATTTAGTTATAATGAACTAGTTCTTGAGAAAAAGAGAACCTTGCCCTGGTGTGTTCTTGACATATCGTAGCTCGTTGGCTGCTTCCAAATGTGGTTGTCGTGGTTTATCCATATATTGGTGAGAATATTGCAGCGTACTGTAAGTCAGACGCTTGTGATGATCGAGTATATTAATCTCCCACAAGTCTTGATAGGATGTGGGATTCTTGATGAATTCTCCTTGACCTTGCGGGGATAAATTTTGTTCCATAGGTGAATTAGCGGTTGGCGCGAAGATAACCCGTATCCTCGATATTTCAAGTGCGTCTTATGCGTTGTGACGAGAACAATTCCACTTCTTTGGAGCGATGAAACTTACATGCCCGAAAAATACTTTAATTGAGATCTTTAAGCTTGAATTGTCTCGTGAGATGATTCTTGGTTTCTTCAATGTCTTGTATATTGTTTCTGTTATGATTATATCATCTACGTAGACAAGAAGAGTGAGAAGGAATTACCCAGGTTGGACGACAGTGAGTGATCATACTTGGATTGGTTAAAACCGGACTTGCTTAAGTGTTGTTGATAGCTTGATGAACCATTGTCGTGAGGCTTGTTTAAGTCCGTACAAAGATTTATGTAGCTTACGTACTCGCGTTTCCCTTTTCGTCAGAATCCGGTGGAAGGGACATGTAGACATCTTCATTGAAGATCACCGTAGAAAAGCATTGTTGACATCAAGTTGTCGAAGATGCCAATTTTGAATAACGGCGGCCAAGAGAAGCGAAACGGTGACAAGTTTGGCTCTTGGTGCGAAAGTTTCTTGGTAGTGCGCCCGATGTTGTATCCTTGTGGCGGTCCGAGCCTTGTATCGTTCCTGCAGGCCATCGGGATTATACTTGATTTTGTAGACCCGTTTCTGACCAGTGGTTTCTTGTTTGGAGGAAGGCTGTTGAAGCGTCAGTGCCATTAGTTTCAAGGGCATCGATTCTTGTTTCATGGCAACGCCATTTTGGATCATTGAAAGCTTGACAAAAGTGGTTGGTTCCCTGAGAATGGAAATAGAAGTAAATGCAGAGCACGATGTGCGAGGTGATAATTGGTCGTAGGTAAGTACGTGAGATAAAGAATGAGAAGTACCTTTGTCTTTGGAATGATCTTTGAGTGAGACGAAGGGAAGGGCCAGAAGGTAAGGAAACACACGTGATATTTTTGAAGGTAGCTAGGAACATTGGTGGATCGACGAAGCTATGTGTATTTGGTGTTGGAGAAGTTGTGTGTGGTGGAGAAGTTGATGATGATGTTTACGAAGATGAATCTTGAAGATGAAGAGTGTACGAGGTGATTGTTGGAAGGACGGTGATGTATGATCAGTGATATATTTGGATTGGTTGATTGACGAATGTTGGGTATGTCATACGTAGATAGTATCTTTGATGGAGGAAATAGGGTTGGAGTGTTGGCGAGGAAGTGAAATAAGGAAATACGTGTTCATGAAAGATAACATCTCGAGACAAGTCTTGCTTGTTTCCAGTTGTAGACACGATAACCTTTGATCCCAGATGGATACAATGAATATGCATTTATGTGATCTAGCATCAAAACTTGGTGGTCGATCATGATGTGCGGAACCATAGCAAAGAGAACGAAAACAAAGATGTTCGTACTAGGAGCTTTGTGAAAAAGGACTTGAATGGTGTTTTACCATAGGAAACAGGATGTTGAGTACGATTTATGAGGTATGTGGGCTGTAAGAATGGCATCTCCCAGGAATTGTTTAGGAAGATTGGCTTGGAAGAGCAATGAGCGGCGGCGTTGAGAAGATAGCGATGTTTGCGTTCGTGACGCCATTTTGTTGAGGGGTAGAGACAAACTAGTTTGATGAAGGATTCCGGTAGAAAACATACGGGTCATAGAAAATTCTGGTCCATTGTCACTACGAATGATTTTAACTCTGGATGAAAATTGTGTTTCAACAAGATTGATGAAGGTGGTAAGAGATGTGCGTGTATCGGATTTAGCGTGTAAGAGATAGACCCGTGTGCATCTTGAGTAGTCATCAATGATAGTGAAAATAACGTGCTCCGAATTAAGTCTTTGGAATGTGATAACCACCCCCAATATCGGCATGAATCATTTCAAATGGTGCTTTTGTATTGATGGAACTTAAAGGAAATGGATTACGTGTTTGTTTAGCTAATGGACAAATAGAACAATCGCTAATGGAAGCAAAAAGGTGTGTTGATGGAAAGAGAAATTACCATATTTGTTATTAGATAAATGACAGTCGTTGATGCCATAGATGAGGGAGTTCTTTGAGGCAGTGTTTGAAACGGAGAAACATCCGGCCTTTTCGGAAATAGTCGGAGGTAGTAGAGTCCTACTTTCTCGATTCGTCAATCGTCTTCCCTGAGCATTTTGTCTGAACAAAGCCGCATCTTTGTTAGTGAAGGTGACATGAAATAATGAGGTTTGAGTTAGTTTAGCTACTTGAAACTAAGTTTAATTTGAATGAGGAACACCAAGACATTATGGAGTATGAAATTATTTGAGAAATGTCACGGTGCAGATATGTGTGACACGGGAGAATGATCAGGTAAATGTACGTATGTCGATTAGTAGCGGAATCTTGGAGCTCAAGGTTTTGAGAACCAGGAACCATTGTGATCAGTTGCCCTTGTATCAAAAATCCAGCGGGTTTGAATGGAAAACGATTGCGTAATGTGTTACACTGAAGAAGTAGTTACTTGACTTGCCATGCTACGATTTGGATTGATTGAGAAGTGTAAGGAGCTCTTGATATTGGGAAGATGTAAGGTTGTGGAATGGTGTCTTTGTGTCGGAGGCGACTTTCTTGAAAGTCGGTATGATGAGCTTTGGAAGGAAGCAGCTAACTTGTATTTCTCTTATCTTGAATTGCTCGCTTTCTTGAGCCACGTGTTGATGTCATGTCCGTTGAACCCACAAAATTACATTTGGAGGCAGCTTTCGGCGGTTTTCAAAATTGTGTCCATTGAGACCACAATCACATTTGAGGTGACTTCGGCAATTCTCGAGAATTATGGCACTATATTATTGCATCGATTGCACTTGAGATGTGGATTCCTTGGTGGGTAATTTTGTGAGTATATTGTGGACGACTATCTCGCTTGACAAGTGCGGCCGACTTAAAGGTATCCTTCCCGTGCTTTCGTGGAGGCAAACTCTTTGCTTTTCATCTTGAACAATAAGTGAATAGACACTTATTCACCGTAGGTAATGGTTCCATGAGCAAGATTTGTACACGTCTTTGATGTGTAAACATTGTTAAGCCAATGAGAAATTTATGGTTGTTGCTTTTGTTGATATTCTTGTAGTTCCAGGCATTCCTGCGATGTGGAAGAGGACATAGTGCATCCATGACTATCCCGTAAGCTTTTCAATTTTGTATAGTATTCTCCCGATACTTACCGCATGCCTTGTCTGATCATGGATCTCTTGCCGATGTGGAATAGGTGCCGCGGTTGTTGGTGTCAGCGTTCCTTTAATTCTCCCACATGCTTCATGCGGTATCACTTTATACATGACACTTTACGCAATTTTGGGTGATATAGTGTTGAGGATCCATCCTTTGACAAGAATGTTGCACGGAGTCCATTGTTTGATTTCTGTTTCCAAGGTTTGTTGATGGGCTTTTGATTGTCTTGAAATCAATGAATCCTTCTTTGTTTTTGGTTATTAGGGCCGTGAGCGTTGCGTGACTCAAATGTGATAGTTTTCTTGGTTTAAGGATTGAGCTACGAGAATCGTACCTGGTTGATGCGAGTGGTGTAAATATAATGAATGGCTAGGGTCGTTACCATTTTGGTAAAGTAGGGTTGGTATTGGTAGTCGAAGACATTATTTGTTGAATAAATTCGAAATTACGGGATAGGTTTAAGTGTGTTTTAGACAATAATGACTATTTATGAAATAAATAATGGTGAAATATGCTTTATCTTATAGAAAAAAGTTAAGGATTACAGACAGGAAATTTCAGAAGAAAGCAGGTCGGAAAGTGGGTGAGCCGTGCGGTTGGAATAGGTAACAGTATTTGCCAGGCTATGACGGTGGAACAACGAGCCGGATGAAAGGCAAACAGGCCAGGCCGGATGAAGAAGCGAACCAGAGGTGAGCAACAGCGTCGTTTGCTTGTGCGTATGACGGCGTGTCGTTGATCGTCTTCTTCGGCAAGCTGGTAGCGTGTTGGCGCGTGTGTCTCCGGTGGCGCGTGGAGCAGGTGAGTTTAAACAGTCGTGTGAGCGCGTGAATAGAATCTTTTGGCTTGATTTTAATTGCAGTTACTCGGATGAATCTGAATAATATGATGGGATGAAATTTAAATTATTTTGTGGATCGAAATTGGTTTGGAAAAAAAGCAGTTGAAGAAAAATGGGAAAAAATTTATGGTGAATTTTATGGGAATTGTTTATAAGCTCGTCTGTGAAAGAAATGGATTTATTGATATGAATAAGCGAATGTTCTATTTATTTATCTGAAAAGCAATTTGTAATAATTAAAATAAACGTAATTATGGAGAGGCGTGTTAAATGGACTATTTATATCACGTATTTGTTGGTAAAATTCTTGGTGTGTGTTGGTTATCCTGGATCTGCTATTAACTTTAACAGTATTTCTTTTCAAAAAATTAAATTAAAATATATAAAAGTATAAATAAAAAATTCCTCTAAATAAGCAAAAAAAAAAAACATCAAACAAAATTCCATATCATCATCTCTTTTTAACATGCTCTATCTTTTACTTTTACTTTTATTCTTTTTTTCATTTTTTGTCAATTGTTCTCGTTTTGTTATTATTTTTTCTATCATTTTCTTAATTCTTACTAATAGGTGTACTCTTCGTCTTTATAATTAGTTATCACATAAATTTTTTAATACTTTGTCATAATTAATAGATTAATTTTATAATTTAAAACATCTTATAAATCACTTTAATAACATTTAATTATACTTGTATCATTTTTATTCCTTTAATATAATATATTTTACTTTAGTAATTACTATATCCATAAATTATTTAATGTATAATTTATTTTATTTTATTATTAATTAAAAAAATTCAGCATAATTGAACTTTTTCATAAAATAATATCCGAGTCCATTCAATAATAACCTTCTGATTACTCCATTGATTATAACTATCTGGGTTCATAACGGCATAATGAGAAATACAATTAATAAAGTGGTATTAAAAAAATAATACTTATTGTTACAGGTTTGTGACAAACTCAACCTCAACCATTATTATATATATATGGAGAAACACAAAAAGGAAAAAGGAAATACATGCAAGATATTAACAGTAATATCAGTATCATTTTATATATATATATATATATATATTACGTGATTAATTTTCTTTCGTTTTCTGTATTTTCTTTTTTGGTTCACGTACAATTACAGGAAGTAAGGAATGTTATACAAATTAATGAAGCCACTTGATTGTCGACTGATGATCAAGAGCACCAAAAAGCCTGCAGAAACAGTTAAATGCATCATTTTTGGAAATCTAGTTAATTATGAAGAAAATAAACATGGAAGTGAATAGAGAGTAGTAGTGGACTTACAGAGAAACGAAGAAGGCGTTTTGGCCAACAATAATAAGAAGGCTTATTGGGATTCTTGAGTTTGCAGAAAATATGAGTACCAGATCTGGAGATAACATTCAAATTGCTAGCAACAGGAGAGTACTCCAAAAACACCTTATTGGGACAGAGTGGAGGAGACCACAAACCACTTTGGTCGTAATCAAAATCGTATTTGGATGCATCAAAGAACTTACCAAGTAGTCTCTCCGACTCTGTTTTTGACACCATTTGAACATTTTCCGTACTTATTGAAGTGCTAATCCAAGTTGAACTGCCTTCCGACATAATTTACAATATAATTCAGATTTCGTGTCTTAACTTCGATCTGGAGATATATAGAAACTAGAGAGAGAGAGAGAGATAAAGAACTGGGGCATGCATCTCTTGTTATATAAGTAATATAAAGGTTGTGTGAGACTAGAGTAAAGGTCGGAAAACTCCTTTAAAAAAATCACTACAAGATGCATATTTATTAGTACACATAATAATTAACTTGACATTTAATAAATATCTAATAAGTTAATTGATACATGTATCATAACAAAAACGGTCATCTATTCTTTTTTAATCTACCTATAATAATTTAATGCTTAAACTGTTGAATTCAACCGACGCCAAATATTTTTTCCAATATACACTAGGCTACTACCAACTGTTCAGAATCATACAATTCAATCATAAATAATAAAATAAATAATAATTAGTATTTGTCTATAAACAATATAAATATCCGATACAACCGCTCAAGAATTGGGATTAATGAAACGCTTATTTCTTCCTCGATTATTTCTTCAAACATTAATTTCTTCACAGACGTGAGCCAAGTCGCTGCTTTATACAAATTTGAAACCCTTGTTCTCTAAAATGAGATTTCTTTATCTCGAAAATATTTTTTTTCTACCGAAAAAATTTTCATTCAAACACCCTTACAAATATTAATTACAAACATCAATTTTTAAGCAAGATTTCTCCCACCTAATTTTACCAGATTACTTAAACACACCGAACATTTTGGTAAAACAGAATAGCAGAACACCCTCCACGCGCCCTCACGCGCCGCCCGAAGCCGGGAGAGGAGTTTTACATCGCGCCCACGCGCCCACGCGCCGGTCTCGAGGTCAAGATGATGACGTGTCATCCTGGCTCTGTCGGCTCGTCCTGGCTCGGCGCTGCGGTCTTGGCTCGGCTCTGTTGCCGCGGCAGCGGCGGCTCGGGTCCTAGGCCATGGGCGTAGCCGGTCCGCGCCTCGTTCCTGGGCCGCTCACCCTTGCTCGTCTGGTCAGGCTGTCCCACAATGGCTCTATGAACCCTAGCTTTCTATTGTTCACGTTTCCATATTTTTGACCTGCATTTACTATATTTTAAAGGTCCAAACCCGGTTTTCCTGCTCGATTTCTAACAAATTGTCCTGCTCAATATTTCAAGTTTTTTAAACCAAATTTGATTCGGTTTTATGGTTTTTATCCTATTAGTATAAATATATATTAAAAAACACAAAAAAAAAAAATATATATATATATATATATATATATATTCTTTAGCCCTAAAATTATTACACCATTTTCTAGTTTGCTACCATAATATCACGACAGAGCAGTATAATTTCATTACCTATGGAGCAATCAAATCCGGGCCATTGCATAACTGCTCACCAAGGTGTTTAATGTCGAATTGTTCTTAATGAGACTAATTACGATGTGGTCTCAAATAATAGAAATGCATATTGCGCAGAGAGAGAAAAACTCTCTTATATTCATGACAAAAATTTGCAACCCGAAAAACATCAAACAATTATAACAAGTGGTATGCAGTAAAATCAAAAAGTGAAGAGATGGCTACTTATGTCAACGAGTCCGTAAATCACGTTTTAGCGATATTTACGCATACCCACTGCTTTTGAAATTGGGTGCTTGGCTCGAAAGCATTCTATGGAAGTTGATGAATTACGTGTATTTATCTTAAACCAAAAAGCCTTTACTTCTGTGACAAAATGGAAAATCACTTTCAGAGTATTGCTGAGAGTTAACCGAAATTTTCCAAGAGCTAGACCATCGTGATAATGGTCATGAAAGACCTCACGATCTAATATCATATCAAGAGTCCGTTGAAAGACTAAGGATACATATTTTCCTTGTCGGATTAGATGATGAGTTTCGAGCAGTTCGTGGCGAAATTCGCGAAAAGAAACTATCCCGCATTTAAGGTTGTTATTCCTTGATTCGACGAGGTAGTACGTCGAATCTCATCAAGGAAAAATCTAGAGATGTTGACGCTTCCGCCATGATATCTAAAAATCGTTCTTTTTCCAATCAAGAAGAACGAAAGTGGATCGATAAATCATCATTTAAATGTACCCATTGTCATCAAAAGGTCATACACAAAAGAACGATGTTTTGAATTGGGATATCCTGGATCAGCGGGATCACAACCGTGACTCTAAGAAAAATCCACGACATGTATGTTCATCGGCCACCATTGCCGAAACAACAAAGGATCATGTTGCAGAACCTCCTCAAAGACATGTTGGTAAGATGCTTAAAGTTTTTTCTCCCGTTTTTAATAATACATGGATAATTGATTCAGGTGCAATCGATCATATGACATTCGATTCTAGACAAATCTCAAAACCATCTTCACACAAAACTGCCAGACCGCTAATGGTAACACAACCCCAGCCATCGGGAAAGATCTTTGTCTCTCACTAGTACTTTGAATTTAGACTCAAGACTAGTCGTTTCTCTTGTAGTATAACCTTATATCTATTTCTCAAATAACCACTGCTTTATCTTGTTTTGTTATTTTTCGCCCGACTTTTGTGTGTTCAAGGACATTCAAACGAAGCAAACGATCGTCGTGGTGTTAGGCAAGGAAACCCGTATTATTTGGACTTGGATTCAACAAAACATGCATTGGTGCAGTAACCGGATCTAACAAGGATGAATCAAATATATGGCTATGGCATGTGAGATCGGGTCACGCTTCTTTGGATATTTGAAAAATTATTTCCAAGTTTATTTTTGAGCTTAGATCTTTCTACTTTAAAGTGTGATGTCCCGTGAACTAGCAAAAAGTCATCGCTCCTCATTTCCCGTAACCTTAAATAAAAGTCCATCTCCGCTTATGGTTATACATTCGATGTACGTGGTCCTTCCAAAGTCTCTACGTCATGGGAGGATCACGTTGGTTTGTTACATTTATCGATGATTTTAGTAGAATGACTTGGGTCTGCTTAATGAAATCTAAAAGTGAGGTAAACTTCTTATTTAGAAAATTTCATAAAATGGTTCGTACTCAATATAAAAACACATGATCCAAGTTCTAAGTAGTGATAAATGAGAATATAAAAGTTCGAGCTTCAAGAATATCTTCAATCAAGGCATTATTCATCAAACTACTACATGTTGATACACCTCAAAGAAACGGAGTTGCGTAAAGGAAAAAATCGACACTTGTTGGAAGTTGTCCGTGCCTCATTGATCGACGCTAATATGTCATTATCTTATCGGGAGAAGCAATTACTTCGCTGCATATTTAATCAATCGGGTACCTTCCGCACCCCATTAACTTCCAAACACCACTACAAGCCATCATCAAGCAATTTGCTGCACCAAATGTTCCCAATCTACCTCCTCGTGTCTGTCATGTGTGGCATTTGTACACCTACATAAACAACAACGTAGGCAAGTTGGATCCACGAGCACACGCTGTGTTTTTATGGGATATGCCATACAACAAAAAGCGGTATCTGTTACCATCCTCCTACAAAACAAATGATTACCACTACGGATGTTATTTTTCGCGAAGATACAATGTATTTCTCCTACACCGAATTTCGTGAGTACAACCATGTCAAATTAGACCCTTACATATAAATTGCTTCCTTATGAAGAAAGACAAATTATATGTGAGGAAAATACAAATAACTTGAATTGTATGGTAATAACTCTCAATTTAGACAAGACTCGGGAAATGGAATCAAGTCCTCATCAACTTCAAGATCATCAAGGAAGTTCTCATTACCACTAAATGAGTACGAGATTCCTTCTCCACAAACCGCCGATATACCTAACCAATCGCTTGCGCAGGATGTTCCAACTATTGAACCAACCGTAAAAATACTTCCATCACGCCCCTAACAGAGGTATTCCTAAAGCCCATGTACGAACCCTCGAGATTTCTAGTAAAGTCAAATATCCCACGAGTAACTATATGTCTAAACATCGTTTGTCAAAATCAAACGTATCATTTCAGTGAATCAATTATCAGTCGTATCTATTCCTAACAAGGTGCGTTACAGAAGCTTTAGTCACCAAAAATGGAAAGATGCTGCTAATGAAGAACTAAAATCTTTAGAAATAAATAGAACTTCGTGAAAGTTTGTCGATCGTCCACCAACAAAGAAAATTGTTTGGATGTCGATGGATTTTTTCAAGAAAATATCAAGCGTATGGTACGATTGAACGATATAAAGCAAGATTGGTGGCAAAAGGATACACTCAAACATACTGGATCGACTATACGTAAAACATTTGCACCCGTAGCCAAAATTAACACCGTTCGGTCTCGTATCTCTAGTCGCAAATTTAGATTGGCCATTATATCGCTGATGTAAAAAATGCCTTTCTACATGGAGATTTAATTGTGAAGAAGTCTACATGGATTTACCACCGTGAATCAAGAAATCCACAATCCATGGAGAAAAAGGTGTGCAAATTAAAAATCATCAGTATGGATTGAAACAATCCCCAAGAGTACTGGTTTGGCAGGTGTTCACAAGGTCAACTAAGGCATTTGGCTACAAGCAAAGCAATTCATCTCATACTTTATTTCTAAAAAGTTGGGTATGGTAAGATCACCGCACTTATTGTATATGTCACGATGATACGATAGTAACAGAAATGATCTTGAAGAAAGGAAAGCGCTACAAACTTACTTATCCAAAGAATTCAAAATGAAAGACCTTCGTTCCTTAAAATATTTTCGATTGAGAGTTTCTCGATCAATGTATGAATCTTCTTATCTCAAAGAAAGTATGCCTTAGATTTATTAAAGAAACCGTAGTCAAGACGTCAACCAAATGAACACACCAATAGAGGAAGGATTAAAGTTATGTATCAAGGTTGATCAAGTTCCAACAAACAAAGAAAGATACCAAAGGCTTGTTGAAGCGTTGATGTATTTGGCACACACAAGACCTGCACCTTGCCTATGCTTTTAAGTATTGTCACCAATTTATGCATAATCCTGGAGAACAACATATGAATGCGCTATTCGTATTTTGAGATATTTAAAATCAAGCCCTGGAAAAGCGAGTATTGTTCACTAAGAACTCGTAGTTTTCTAGAATCAAGTATATAATTCGACGCCGATCAAGGATCAATAAATGATGACGATCTACATCAAAGCTACTTCACTTTGTAGTGGGAAATCTTCAGTAACATGGAGAAGTAAGAAACAACATGTCAGGTCTGCTCAAGCGCAGTAGGTCAATACGAGGAATGGCACTGGGCTTTGTAGGCCTGCGGGTTACAATCTCTCTTAAAAGATTTCGACATATCCCTACGAAAGAATCAATTAAGTTATTTTGTGACAATAAAGCAAGACGTGATATCATAAGATAATCCAGCTTCAACACGATCGTACAAAACACGTCAAGTTGATGATTTTTTATTAAAGAAAAGTTAGAAGAAAATTCATCAATTGCCAAAAATCAAGTCAAGATCAATCGGGTCGACATCCTCACTAAAGTTAGCCTCATATCGAGTATTCACAGAAGTTTTTGCATAAGTCAGTATGAAAGACATCTACGCACCAACTCGAGTGAGTTGTTGAATTCAACAAACACCGCAAACACAATTCAACACCGATCAGACCGACGCTAAATATTTTTTCCAATATACACGGGCTACTTACCAATCAAGTCAGAATCATACAATTCAATCATGGTCAGAAATAGTAATTAGTATTTGTCTATATAAACAATGTAAATATCCGATACAAATCAAGAAATTAGATTAATGAAACGTTTATTTCTTCCTCTGATTATTTCTTCAAACATTAATTTCTTCATAAACTTCATGAAATTACATCAATTTATTTACGACCACAGAAACGTAAATGGGTTAATACAAATTATTCTCATATGGTACAATGCAATACTGCATGTCAAGCAAAGAGGGGATGTGAAATTCTGCAAGAGATAAGACATGAACAATGGAATTTGGTTAGATTTGAGGGAAGGAGTGTCAGTGAAACTTATATGCTTTAAACGTTACAATAAATAACAATAAAATAAAAAAGTGATTGTTAAGTCATAACTAAGAAAATTTAATAGATGGTGCATTTTAAAAAAAATAATTAAGAATTAGTTGATAAAATATGTAAAAAGATGACTTATATATCTATAAGTAAGGCACCACAATAGTTACTTTGAATGATTTAATTAAAAGAAAAACTTAGATAAAAAAACTTTAGTGAGAGAAAATCGAGAATAATTTTATTGGGTGTAATTGGGTTGTGAGTTACGAGTGTTGTAAATACTTTGTAAAATTTTCTCTTTTAGTAAATTCTTATACTATCAAAATTGTGTGTTATTTTATCTATTTTTGTTTTTTCATAAATTTAGTTTATCGAAAATTTATATAATTTCTCAACAACTGGTATCAAAATTTTTTGTGGTGATTTTTGTCAATTTTCTATGAAGTTATTATTCATTTGAATGATGAATTATTTGAATAGTAAATTTTTTTCACCGATATTGATTTGTAGATGGAGTTGTTCTAATACACTATGGTTCACAAAAATAGTAAAAACGATTAAGAATAAGTCAGATTTGAGTATGTTGTTATAATACAACACTATTATAGTAGCAATATCTGTAAATATTCTTATTTGATAATTTATTTTTTAATTATATAAATATGTTTTTTTATAAAGTAAAAAATATATATATGTATTTTACATATTTTATAAAATTATTACAATAACTAGATTATATAATAATTAGAGGATTAAAAAATTATCTTTTAATCCTCTTTTAAAAAAGAGATTAAATAATTTAGTAAAAATATTTTTTAATTTAATTTTGAAAACTAAGCAACATTTTTTATATATCAAAATACCCCCATTTCATTTTAAATGATTGAACAACATATTATAATGATAATCGACTAATGGACACATCCCTAATATATATATATTTACTCATATCCTTATATGTACGTATTTATAAACCTACAAGATATATATCATTACTTTTAAAGTATTGTAATTATGTTGATCATGTGTTATAATCATGCCAAATAGGGAAAACTGCTGGAAAGCGTAAACAATAGACGGCTATTTCTATGAAATGGTGGACAGAGCTAATCGTAACCATTATGTGTAATTTATGTTGCTTTTAGTGCACATTACTGGATTTGATTACCGGAAAATGTCATTGATTATAAATTTGAAGTTGAAGCATTGTTAAAATTGATAATATCAATTTTAATTCTATATATTTGTACAAATATAATTTTAATGTTACATAAATTTATATTCATTTTATATTTTAATAATTTAAATTGTATAACGTATCAATTTTAAATAAAAATAAATTATTTTTAAAATTTTTAAATAATTTTAACATGAAAATAAAAATATAAAATTAAATACTATTAATATTTCAAAAAATGATTAATATTACATATATCTTCTCCCAACCCTAGCGATCTCTCGTTAACCAAACTTAGAAAGTCTTAAAGTAAAAGTTGGTCCATCATGAAATAAATATGAAGATCGCATTTGGGAGTGGGGCCATCATATTGATTAATTTGGGATAGGTTTTTAATTTTATTGGTAGGTCATCTTAATGCTAACCGTACAGAAATGATAACGGCAATAATACCAATTTACAAAAGGGTAATCTTGATATAAATTAATTTATCACCTACTTTTACTTCTTTAATTTTTATATCTTATAATTATTTTAAAATTATAAAAATATTTAATTTTTTAAATAATATTAAAATATGATAAAATTTAAGTATTATTATTACAAATTTATATATCATTAATATTTTTCTTTAAAAAATTTGTTGTTGGCTTTTACTAATGGTATTTTAACGAAGATAATGATATTATTAAAATTTAAATTATTCTTACAAAAATAATTTATTAATTAATGATAATTTTATTTAATAATAAAGGTATTAATATATAATTAATAATAAATATAAAATTTTTATTTTATATATTTTTATAATAATACCTTAATCCTTCAACGATGTCACTATCTTTAATCTCGTCCTAAAAAATCTAATTGAAATTTCAAGTATATTGTAAAAAAAATAAAAATAAAATGAAACCAATGTAATAACTAGTGTTGTTTGAAATGAATTATAATATAAAATTTAATAAAAATAACAACCTTATATCTAATTTATATATTTTTATTATTTTTTTAAAAATATATCACATCTTTTTAATTTAAACATAGTTTAAGTTGATATAAGACTATTTGAGTTTATTTAATATTAAACATCGTTAAACATTATTAAAATATTATTTTGTTATTATAAGTTTTAGTCTTATTATTTTATATAATTTTTTTTAAATAAAATAACATCATACTCATCAAATTGTAATTCGTTTAAGTTAAATTATTACTATTTAGATTTATTCAATATTAATAAACATATAATTAAACATCGATTAATATTATTAAGTATAAATTTTAATAATACTATTTTTTGTATTTTTTAAAAATGTTATCTATTATAATTTTTTATGTTTTTGTTTAGAGAACGGTAAACCTTCTTGTTGTAAAAGAAATTATTATTAGCTTTACGCATGAGAACGGATTCCCACTTAAAAAAAAATACAAAATAATTAATTCATTATTTATGAATTTGATTGGTTTGAAGTTTTAACATGTGTAATTTATTGATATATATTATATGCAATTTGAATTATATCGGTTGCATACTTTTATGTTTTTTAATATTCACTGATCAACTGAAAAAATTAGAAAAATATTTCGAAACATCAGAGAGCCTTATTATTGAAAATAATAATAATAATAATAATAATAATAATAATAAGTGCGATACTGCTATTAAATTATGAAATTAATTCACAATATTAAATGAATATTTTTCCTCTTAATCTTATCTTTCTAATTAATTACCTTTCAAACCACCCAGGGAATGCACAATTTTTAATAGCTAATCCTAATTGTTTTTCTTTTCTTCCCCCAATTATATCTCCCAAATGTGTCATAATGTATAACTTGGGATAACTTCCGTTGGATTTTAGAAATGGCTATGCCCATGCATCTAATTCTAGAGTTATTATTGTAGTCGACATTATCATGTACACTTTTTTTTTTAATAAATCTATCATTGATTTGCAAACTAACACCGAATCACTTCGAGTGCACGTTCCCTTATAATATTTTTTTACTTTTAACTTTTTTTAGTAAAAAAAATATATATTTATTTATATGTTAAAAAAATAAACATATATATTTTCTTAAAAAATTAATATTTTTATTATATCAAATAAATTTAAATAATATATTGTTAAATTAAATTTTAAATTAGCTTGCTTTTTTTTTTTCCTATTCCCTCAACAACAATCACGTAAAGACCATGATTCATATTTCATACATTTAAGTCGAGCTTCCAATGCTAATTTCTTTCTAAATAACTCTGTAAAAACCATTATTACTTATAACTATTAAGTGTTTACGGCCTTGAGCATCAACTTTATATGTGTTTTTATCTACTGTGAGAATCAATTGAAATGTGGATAACATGAATTAGAACGGAGAGAAAAGATAACATAAATTTATTTTATTTTATTTTTGTGTTTAAAAATTAGAATAAAAATATTAATTTATTAAATGTTATTTAAAAAGTAATAACAAAATATATATAAAATAAATAATATTTTTATAATTATATCTTATGAATTTGTAAAATAAAATCAATACTATAAGATATGTTTGTTTGGGAAAATAAAACTAAAAATGAAATTATTTCTACATACTTTCACGTTTGATCGTGTCTTTAATACAAAATGAAATAAAAAAAAATATTACTAATAGAAAAAGAAATATCATTCCAATATCTCCCCTTAAAAAAGGTTAATCCATTGTAGTTGGAAATGAAATTTTTTCACCTGTTTTCTCCGGTTGTTGATATACTCATCTAACCTTTTTTTTCCTCTTCAATTTGAACATGCAATACTTTTTTTCTTTTCTTTTTAGATTAAGCAATAATTATTTAAAAATAATACATTTTAATAATATATTATATTTAAGAAAAAAAATAACAATTAAATAATATTATTTAAATTTTATTAACATACAAATATTAAGATAATATACAATTTTTTTATTTTATTTAATTTCAATTATAAATTAACACGATAACGATCATTAATTTTTTAAATTACATACAATTTTATTATTATTACCATTTTTATTAGCTTTTCAATATAGAACTAAACTTATCACAATAATAGTAAAATAATTAATAAAAATGAATTTTAAATTTATTTGATCCTAATTAATTTCCTTTTCATCATACTTTTAGAAATATAAGTATCTAAATGAAAATGATTCTATTTCTCTACATTTTCTTTCCTCTTAACAAACAGACTATAAAAATTAAGTTCATAAGTTGGGGTTTGGTAAAGAAAGATAACCAAGCAATACATGGGTTGCTTCTTTTTTTTTTTTTTTTTTGTTGTTGTTGTTGTATTTGTATGAAATCTTTACTTGAAGAAAAGAATAAAGATAATAAATAAATAATATATTTTGACCGGGGACACAAATCTCATTTTAATGACCGAAGATATGACCAACATAATAATTGCATTATCTATTCATCCTTTAAAATTTTATATCTCTTTATTATAATTTAAAATATATATACATTTAAAAAAAAAAATTAGAATATATAACAATATTATTACTTACATAAACCTAAATATAACATATTATAAATTCAAAATATATTCTTTTTTAAAACACTTACCTATATTAGAATTATTTAAATGAATTACTAAAATCTAATAATATTGTTTTATAACTTATTAATAATTCTTCTTTTTGTCAAAATATTGTCTTTCTCTGATAATTATCAGTATATTTCATTATTATTTCTGTTCTAGGTTTCTATACAATAGTTGAGATATATGTATACAAAGAAAACGAAAATTAAACAATAACCATAATTCCTGCATATCCATATTTTATGGATCCACTACTATTATTGTATGCTCCATGTTTTACTCCACTGAGTTATTGAATTATCGCCACAACAACACCCACCAACACTCCTCCTCAAGTTGGTGCATATATGTCTCTTAAGCCCAACTTGTCAAGTGAGTTGTAGAAGTTCCTTGTAGACATAGATTTTGTGAGTATATCAGCCAATTGATCTTCTGATTTAACAAATGGAAGCTTAATAATCTTTTCTTCAAGATTCTGTTTGATGAAGTTCCGATCCACTTCAACGTGTTTCGTGCGATCATGTTGAATCTGGATCGGCAAGCGGCAAGATGCCGCTTTGTTATCACAAAATAAGTTCATTTCGTAGTTGTGAGCAACACCAATCTCGCTAGAAGTTTTTTCAACCAAAGGAGCTCACATATTCCTCGACTCACATCCATATGGTCTTCACTGCGTGCATGAACCGACTCACGACACTCACAAAAGATACGCACATATCGTGTCGAGTATGAGATAAATATACGAAGTTTACCTACTAACCGTTGATATCTCTGTTATGCTCGCCGGTACTGTCCACATATTCTCCGGAGTTTATGATTTTGAACCATTGGAATATCGACAGTTTACAATCCGGAGTCCCGCCTTACAGGGTCCGTATATTTCCTTCTGGGAAAGACATATGCTTTGTTTTGATCTTCATACCTCAATACCTAAGAAGTATTTGAGCCATCCCAAGTTCTTCATTTCAAACTCATTTGTGATGTTGTTCTCAAGCTTGTAGATTTCTTCTTTATCATCCCACTGTAATGATCATGTCGCTCACATAGACTATAAGTGACGTTATCTTCCCTAATCAATGTTTTAGGAAAGAGTATCGTAGTCATTGCTTGAACCCATTTCTTCATTCGAACTCAACCTACCAAACCACGCCGAGGTGATTGTTTTAGTCCATACAACGCCGTTGTAATCTACATGCAGCTCGCTTTCCCGATGTAACAAGATATCCCGTGAGATATCCATGTAAATCTCTTCTTCAAGGTCACCAATGGCTAAGGCATTCTTCACGTCAAGTTGGTGGCAATCTAAATTTGTCGCAAGAGATAACAAAACTCTCCGCGGTTTTTAGTTTAGCCACAAAGAGAAGGTTTCTTGATAATCTATCCCATGTTTACGTGTATATCCTTTTGCTACAAGCCTCGCCTTGTAACGATCAACTAACCCATCTGCTTTATACTTAATGGAGAAAATCCATCAGATCCTACCATCTTCCTCCCTCGGCAACTCGCTAACACCCACGTGTTATTCTTCCGCAATGCCTCAAATTCTCTTTATTGCTCGAGCCCATTTTGGATCGGATAAGGCTTCTTCAATGCTCGAATTTGACACGATGGCAGTGTCAGGCAAATGCCCCGATAGGTTCGATAACCCTTTGAGTAGATACATAATTTGCTATTGGATACTCGGGGTTGTCGTTCTTCTCTTTCCGGGGAGTATCGATCGAGGTTTACCTCGATTGTGTCGAAAGGTAAAACATAACCAACAGTGGTATAGCATTAGTTTGTAAAGGTGTGATAGGATAGCTTACCTCGAGTGTTCTCGGATCATCACGGGTACTACTGCAGAATGGAGTGGGTACATCAACCACTTCATCTTCGCGGAGATTCAATTACTACTTTAACTTCGGTTCAAGTTCAAGCTCTGGTCTAGATACGGTTCTCCATATTATTGGCACGATCCGAGTATGTTGGACTAGTGTCTAATATTTCAACATCAAGCCAATTTCGTTCTTCACCATAACTCTCCTCCTCAAGAGTGTAATTGATACCTGATGGGAAAAAACATTCGATTCAAGGAAAGTGACATCCATTGGTAGTATAGTTTCTTTTAGTAATTGGATCATAACATACCTGCATTCTTTTTTTGTACACCATACCCCAAGAATACACATCGGACAAGACATGGATCCAACTTGTTCGTTGATTTTTATGAGGTGGACAAAAGCAACACATCCAAAAATTCGGGGCGGAAGCATTAAAATAGTAGGTAAGGGAAGATGATCGATAACACCTTTAATGGAGTCACGAAATTGTAAGGTCTTTATGGGCATTCGATTCAAGAGATACACATTTAGTAACAACATCACTCCGGTATTTATTAGCATGCCAATGCACCGATTAGTAAAGCCCGAGCCGTTTCTAAAATATGCCTATTCTTCCTCTCCGTTGTTCCATTCTCGTCAGGCTCAGGGACACGGTTTCATGCTTGAGAATACCACGGTTGTCCAAGTATGTCCTAATTGTTGATTAACATACTCCCTCCATTACTTCCACCTAAGTATCTTAATTTTTTTCAGAAAATCAGTGTCTAAATCATGGTGTGAAACAGTGAAATGTAGCAAATACTTCATCTTTATGTTTGAGAAGGTAAAGCCGTGTCATTAGGTACAATCATCAACAAAAATAACAAACCAACGATGACTAGATGACGTAATAACCTGGGAAGGTCCCTCAAACATCGAATGTACCAAAGCAAAGGAGTCATACTTTTATTCACGCCATAGATAAGACGCCCATACATGACTTTTTCTTGATACAAGTATCACATTTGAAATCTCGAATGTGTGATATTTGAAAATAAACTAGGAGAGGTGCCTTAAATACCCTAGAATGATGGATGCTTAAATCTACGATGACATAGCCAAACTGCGTTCCTTGTTACCAACAAAGATGTTGCGTACGTGATTGGCTCTTCCTGAATCGGGGTCATCCACATAATATAGCCCTCTCTCCCAGTACCACGCCCAATGATCTCCTCGCGAGAATATCCCAGAAGGTAAAAAGTAGAATACATCAATACTACACGCTTAAGGTCCCAAGTGATCCGACTTACGTACATTAGCCTTGCTTGACAGAGATGGTACAAGCAAAGTATTAGATAATGATAATGAGGGAGATAAGTGTCACCGGCTCCAGCCCGTGAATCGGATAAGTGACCCCATTTGCATTGGCAACACGGCTCCGTCTTGGGTTGTATTGGAGAGATCGTTTGGGTCAAATGTCATGTGATACGTAGCTCCGCAGTCCGTAATCCAATCCTCTTTATCACTACGAGTAGAGATGTGAAATGCTTTACTTGAAATACCTGGATCCTGGGAAGATTCTACCGTGAAGTAAGTGGATAGCGAGGCATTATTGGTAGCCACGATCGCTCATCCAAGGGTGTCCCGTTTCTTTCGTGGTCAAGATCATTCCACCATTCCGGGATACCCTACGTTTGAAGCTGGGGCTTTTCACGGGTGTGTTTGGAGTTTCCGCAATGGCCACATTTCATGTCAAGAGATGGTGGATTTCCCGAGGATTTCTTGCTACCCGCCGAGGTTCCTGTTTTTGTGGCATCGGATATGGTGTCCTCGACCCCTTTAAAAGCCATAACCGCTCCCGGTGTCAGATCTATACCCGTGATCATCACGGTCCTGTAGAACTTCTTCCTACGTATGAATCCACAGTTTGTTCCACCTTAGGAATGGTTTGATTTCAAGCACATCCCTTCGAGTTTTGCCGATTCTGTCATCAAGTCCATCAAGGAAGGTATACACTCAATCTTCCTCTACGATGGAGTTGTATTTTTGTATGTCATTTGCACACTCCATTGGATTAGGACGACGAAAATCAATTTCTCGCCACAACCCTCAAGGTCATCGTAGTATTTTTTTCAATGGATCCACCCACTGCTTTCATACGTGTAACTCGACGGCGAAGATCATACACCCGAGACGTGTCGTCTGTCCCATCATGTAGTAGTAGAGAATCCCAAACTTGTTTCGCGATTGGGGAATCGAATAAAATTTGCAATCGAGGAGGTCCATCGAATTGATCAACCATCCTTTAACAATGGCATTTTCAAGGCCATCTCCGAATGAGGGCCTGGTTTCAACAGTTGAGGAAAATCCCCATTAATATATCCCACTTGTCTTTGCCAGAGATATACATCTCCACCAATTGCGACCACATAGTTGATCCTCCCAACTTGATACTAATGGGGCAACACGCTCATTGATCTGAGGTTGTGAGTGATTCGAGCTCCCCAGTGAAAACTTCCGTCATTTTCCCCTCAAATCTTCCAACATGAAATTGGTAGTTAAATCTCTAGATTCCGCCATGAAATCTAAATTTTTTTTCCTTCCTTTATAACCCTAACCCTAATTTTCCGTTCTCTACTGCCGCTTTCTTCTGTAATTTCGCAGATTGGTCGCAGCTTTCCTTCCAAGTCATGTAACTTCGCTGCCCGCTCTGCTTTCTCGGACTAAAGATTCGCGTTCCAGACCCACAGAGAAGTTCTAAACTCGTGACTATTTCTTCTCACCCAAAAATCTCGCCTTCTTCTCCTCTTCTCTCGATTCTTCAGAGCGCTTCTTCTTCACAATGTTCTTCTCCTTCTCGCAAAACCGTCATATCGGGTTTTTTCCTTGATCACCTTTCGAAATGGTAGTTTAACCACAAAGACCACATATTCGTTATACTTAAACCGATCAACTTCTTTGTAGATTTGGTTCAAGTGGGTCCGACCTTCTTTCAACGGTTCTTCGTCGCGAATCCCTCAACTCGCTGTAAGTCAGATGATGATATTTTTTAAGGTGTAACCGTAATCTTCTATTGAATTTCAACGAATAAACGTGAAATAACTATCTTGCTTTCATTTCTCGAAATGTACATGTCATGGTGTTTGAAACGGCTACAAGAGTTTAATATAAACCGTAGACGAACTAAAAAAGCAAAATTCATCTACAATCAAGTAAATACCAGAATCGAATCGATTGAATCGATTTCCGTAAATCGAATCGAATCAACAAATCATTAAATCAAATTTGTAAATCAAAGAATCAAAAACGGTAGTTTCATTAAGTAAATAAGGTAGTTCATTAGCAATATCCTGCTCTGATACCATGTCAAAATATTATTTTTCTCTAATAATTATCAGTATATTTCATTATTATTTCTGTTCTAGGTTTCTATACAATAGTTGAGATATATGTATACAAAAAAAACGAAAATTAAACAATAAACATAATTTATGCATATACATGTTTTATGGATCCACTACTATTATTGTATGTTCCATGTTTTACTCCAATGAGTTATTGGTATCTGTCAGAACAACACCCACCAACCCTTTTAAACCTTCTTTTAAAATTATATTTGTTATAGTATTTTTCGTAGACTTAATTTTAATGACTTCTTTTACTGTTATATGGATCTCCATCCCGTTTCGTTATGTCCTGTAAAACTTTATGGAGGAAAGATTTTTACTCAGCTACCAGAACGGAAAGGGATCTCAAACACGTCACTATCTAAGATTGAGGAACGGATCAAAATATTTTGTTTTTTTTTATTATCTTAAATTTGAATTAGATTTAAATATTTTTAATTTAAAATTGATTAATTGATTAATCGATTAATTAATTAATTTAAATTAATTTGAATAAATGTTTTTCAGATTAAATAAGGTTTGAGTGTTATTAAAATTTATTTTATAAATTATTATTATATATAAAATATAACATATATATTATTTTAATTTATATATTTTTTATAAAATTTATTATTTATAACCACAACTAAAATAATCATAATAATAATAAGAGATATGATTTGAAGCCTTTTAAATTATTATAATGATTTAATTTTCTTAATTTAAAATAAAAATTTAATATATATATATATATTATAAATATAACATATTTATTTATTTTATAATTTTAATAGTAATTCAATTTTAAACAAGACTATACCATATTATAAAATATTTTAATATGAATTCAATTCAATCAAAATAAATTTTATCAAATTTTTCAATTTAAATAAATTAATATAATTATTTACTTACTTCTCCTTCACCCACGTTTTCACCCTCACCCTTCTGGAAAGTTTTTTTTTCATCTATTTTTCTCCAATAATTAGGATGAAGCAATTTAGTTACAATTTACAAAATATGCTAAAAAAATATATAAATTAAAGCAAAAGCTAGATTCCAGACGTCTAAGAGGATAAACGTAGACAATTTTACTAATAACTATAACAATCACGTACCAAACTTTAGGTAATAATTATTCATATTAGCTTCCCACTATTCAACCACAATTTTTATTTATAATATTTATTTAAAAATATATTTAATTTAAAAAAATAAAAAAGTTAACATAATACATGTTATACTAAATAATTTAAAATGTTAACACTATTTTTTGTTATTTAGCACAAATTTTAAGTAAAATAAATATAACATATATTTAAATATAAAAAACCTCAATCAAATTACTAAATGTATTGTATGTTTAATATTAAAAAATATTTTATTTAATAATTAAATGTATATCGTGAAGAATATACAGAGATAAAAAGAAAGAATGATTTAATGTTATATTGTTGTGTTTAGAATGTACATAAAGAATCCTATTTATAGAATTGTAACAAGTGTAATACAGTGTGTAATATAAGTAGTGAAATAATAAAAGTGTAATACAAATATAATACAAGTAAAATATTTTTAATAAATTATAAGTGAATTATAATATCAAATATAATTTAGCATATATAAAATATAAAATATAAATTATTAATATTATTTATATTTTATTAATTATAATTTTAAAATTATAATAATTATTTTCATTGTCCTTTAAATCGGATATAATTAATTTTGAAAAAAATTCGTTAAAATTTCGGTTATCTCCGATAGAATGATACTTCATAATATAGATATCAAAAAGCAACTATGCGGTTAAAAGAAAAGAAATAAAAAAACGAAAGAAAGATCAAAATAGGATAAAAAGTAGTAAATTCATACATTTAAGTTCTCTCTCTCCCTCTCTCTCCTTTTCTTTTTATCGTCGTACATACTTGTGATAGAATACAATTATAACTGGGCTAACGTGGGGGTTGCCGCATGATAGAAAACCCCTGGGGCATCATTTCCGTTGCGCTTTTTTAAAATAAAGTTTTCTCCTTTCTCACTTCACAGTTCACACTTGACACTTCACAGTTCTCACCGATAAGCTGCTACTCTTTGCAAATCTCACAACTCTTTATCTCTCTCTACAAATAACAAATTCCTTATCCCAAGTGAAGGTAAACAAGAAGTTACAATGGCGGGGTTCAGAGCTGATGATGACTACGATTACCTCTTCAAGGTGGTCTTGATTGGAGACTCCGGCGTGGGCAAGTCCAATCTACTCTCCAGGTTCACCAAGAACGAGTTTAATCTCGAGTCCAAGTCCACCATTGGCGTTGAGTTTGCTACCAGAACTTTAAACGTTGATGATAAAGTAATTAAAGCTCAGATCTGGGACACTGCTGGCCAAGAAAGGTCCTCTCTTTTACCCACCTTTGTTTTTTTTTCCTTCTTTATTTCTCATCTGGTTTTTCTATAATTTCTAACCTCCTTATTTATTTATGTTCTATGAGCTTACTTGGTTGCAATTGATTTTGAAATTTAAACCAATTCTAGAATGAATTTCAATGCTATTTACATCTCAGGTTTGTTAATCGCGCAAAATTGGGCAACTTTCATATCAGTCAATCATTGTGCCTAGAGCGTCCTAAACTCTCTTGTTTAGATATGTTAATTCTTAATTTGATGAATATAGAGAATGGGATTATAGACTGTTTTTACGTTGTGACTGTTTGATTTAGATCCATATACGAAAGAAAATGTGATGTCAAAAATAATTGTGTGGTGGTAGCCTAATATTATGCTTTCAAATTACCTGCGTCACTTTCAGTATAGCAGCGTATGTACCACCAATAATTATCAAACAGGTAAACAAAACTCCACTTTTTAAGCTATTTTGCTCCCATTTCAGCCATTCTTGCCCACGACGCGTGTCGGTGGTACATAAACTGGTATATCAAAAGTGGCATCGGAGATTTGGACTCCAATTATATTTATTTATGGTGGTAGGTGATAAGAACAATTTCTTATTAATCTTCAGTTCTTCACCAGCTAAGCCAATCTTCGTATATAAGGAAAGTTTACTATTTCTATTGCATTGATGGATATGTTAGTAGCATTAATAATAAGTCTAGAAGAAGTGTTATGAGGCTATTTCTTTTGAGTTAGGGATTAAATGTTTCTTTTTTTCGAACGTTGGCTCTGTTTTCCCTTTTTTTATTTATAGTCCCATCTTTTGTTATTTGTTTCACTGTCAACTTCTTGCGTTGTTCTCAATAAAATCAAATAGAAGCAAAGTCCTTGTCAGTTTCATTCATAAGTTAGTACTTCATAGATAGCTGTTACCTACAAATATAGGAAATATATTTTTTAAAATTGATGCCATTTCTGGAAGGTTATAAAGAAAATTACTTTGCTAGTGTCCTTAGGTCCTGTGCAAATCTCATTGATTATTCTTTTGCTGGAACATGGTTATATTACGTAATAATATGATATATACAAGGGAGCATACCTCACCTGACGCAGTCTAATCCTTAAATATATGTTTGGTTCTAACTAAAATGTTAAACTAGTAATTTATCTCAACTATATATTGAATTGAGAATATTGATATAATATAGATCTTTTTTCGCCATCTTGATCAATTTTTTACAAACTAGCGAAAATTTATCCCAAAACTCATAGCTCCATACTCATAAATATTAAAATATCTTTACAACATAATTTGATAAAATAAAAATAAGATTAGATCTCATAATATATTTTGCAATCACCACGGCAAAGTTTCAATAACCATTTGTCAGTGATTCATCGAAGTTTGGACAACTCATCGGATGTAAAATATTACATCTACATGTATCTTTGTATGTAATCAGTTATAGCCACTATAGTTTCAACGACATACCAGATGTAACATGTTGCATCCACAAATATCTTTGTATGTAACATGTTATATCCACCATAGTTCAAATGACCTATCGATGTAATACAATAATTTTTGTATGTAACATGTTGCATCCAACAAAGCTCCGATAGGATTGTTGATAGTGATTATCGGAGCACTGGTGGGGTCATTTGAGCTCTAGTGGGTACGCCGATGATGGTTGCCGGAGATGTGGTGGGTGTGACTCTTATCTCATTTTATTGAAGTTATTATGTAATTTGGTATAAAACTATGAGTTTACGGATGAGTTGTTGCTAGTTAGGAAAAATTGATCAATTTATCAAAAATGAAATTATTTAAGTCAAAAATAGTACTTAATTTGATATCTATAAGCCTACATGGGTTCATTTTTACCTTGGGGATCCACATCATGTGTGCCCATGCAATGAAAATTTGGTTCTTACTCTGATAATTACTTGTTGGGCCTTGGGTTACAATCCAAAAAGTTAACCTATTAAGAAGAGTAACTCATCCCATACCATGTTACGTATAATTTTCTAATGTGAGACTCTCTGCACACCCAAAAATATATTTGCTCCCTTGAACTTGGTCTTCTTTTGTGTTTTTCAGTTTTTAAATTTGATTTCCTTCTTTTTTAAGAGAATTATGATTCAGCAATATCTCTAAGACTAAGCTTTCTTTATGCTAACTCAACATTTTGTACGAATTTGAATAATAAAATAAAATGAACAGGATTTGACATTATCAGATCGGAAAAACATGTTTAGTACAGTTAAGTTTATTAGTGTCGTTCTGGTGCTTTGCCTTCATGTCTTTGACTTGTTAATGTGATCAGAAGAAGCTTTCTGAGTTCTGACATGAATTTCAAATTCTCGCCATGGATAAGGATAAATAAAAATGATGGAAAAAGCAACGTTCATATTAATTTCCTAGTTTGACAATGTTGTGGTCCCTTGAGTTGCATAAGTTGTATATTTCAAACAACTGTGCTATCTAAGTTCAAGAAATTAGTTATTAATATAAAATTATCCATTTTCCACACATACAATTCAAATTAGCAACATGTTCTTTCAGATGTATCCACTTCTTTTATATACAAATCCAGGGGGACATGTTGTTGGCGTTATATCTTCTTGAGATATCCATGTCCTCACCAAACTGCATGACTTTTGATTTAGTTAGTCATTTTGTGATACGCACACTTGGGCTATATCATAACTCAAAACTTAGCGTCTACTGTGGTGGCTATGGCTACCTACACATTGTGCTTCATGCGACTTCATATTTCTTTTTCAAAATACAACCTCTTAAAATGTCTTTTGACTTGACAGGTACCGGGCAATTACCAGTGCTTACTATCGTGGCGCTGTGGGTGCACTACTTGTCTATGACGTGACTCGTCATGCAACGTTTGAGAATGTTGATAGATGGTTGAAAGAATTAAAGAACCATACTGATCCCAACATTGTTGTCATGCTTGTTGGGAACAAAGCAGACCTTCGCCACCTTGTAGCTGTCTCGACTGAGGATGGAAAGGCTTATGCAGAGAAGGAGTCACTTTACTTCATGGAAACTTCTGCACTGGAATCAACAAATGTTGAAAATGCATTTGCTGAAATTTTGACTCGGATCTATCACATTGCTAACAAAAATACGGTCGAAGGAGTAGAAGAAGGAACTGATTCTTCTGTTCCATCTAAAGGAGAGAAAATAAACATAAAAGATGATGTATCTGCTTTGAAGAAAGTTGGTTGCTGCTCAAGCTAGGTTGAAGAGACAAAATTTGTTTATTAATTTGTATTAAGTTTGTTGAATAGAAAATGGAGCAGACTGAGAATCTTCTTAGATATTAATCCACATTACATGATGATTAGAAGAAGAGTTCAATAGAATGGAAATGGCTTTCAATACCATATTATCTATGCTATTAATATAATTCCACGCCCCTGCTTTTTCAGACTGAGGTACTAATTATGCAAGTAGATTTTTCTCTTCAAACTCCAGTTCTTGACACACTTTGCAAGTCTTATATAAGGCTATGACACAAACGCATGAAGCTTAAGATTAGCAGATTCTTGGCTGTTGCTCTTGACCCAGTGACTCGGTTCTTCTTAGTAGCATTTACTTAGATGCATAGTTATGCATCGATTGATACAAGTACAATTGGAAAATCCTTTATGGTTTAATTGATTGGTATAACATTATTTCATATAAATAGTTTTATTTTTAAAGAAAAAATATTTTTTTTGTGACATGATAAACATGTGTTTTTTAATGTAAAAAATAATTAACATATGTTTTTTTAGGCAGATAAAATTTAAAGTTAAATAAGTAACATATTTATGCACAATAGGGAATCTTTATTTGAATGTTGTTTGTTGAGTTTTTCTATACCATGCATTCGCATTAATAATTTTACTTAACAAAAGCACATAGATTTTTTTAATTTTTCTCTTTGTTTAATTTGTATAGCATATTATAAACTTATGTGAAAATGAAAAATTAATCAAAAGTAAAAAATTAACCAAGAATTTTTGAATTAATTGTAGATTCATTATTGTAAAAATTCATTAACTTATATCATACATGCATGTAAAAAATATAGAGTTTTAAAACCGTTTTTAATATGTAACATAACTCCTAAATATTTAGAAATATAATTATGAGATACAGTATAGTCTTTGATATTCTAAGATTTATTTTTGGTGTTTAGTAGATTTTTTTTTTAACTTTAATATATGTTTATATTTTGAACCGTATAAAAGAATTGTTTTTATAAAGTTATTTTAAGCTCGTTGCTAGTATATAATAAGCATATATAATAATAAATCTTATTTGTTTTATTAATTAAAAAAAAAGCTTATATGGTTTATGGTAAATTATTTGAGATGATTTATTTTTTTATTCATATTTTTTTTGTTGCATATGTGATTAATTTTAAATATAAATTAATTAAGAAGTTAAAAATAAAAAATAATACAGCATAAATTAATTAAGTAGTTAAAAATAAAAAAATAGTACAAAAAATGGTAAAATAAATAAATTATAATTTATTTATTGTTTACTTTATTAATTATTCACTTGTTTTATTTTTAAAGTAATTTAAATTTATGTTTTTAAATAAAAAATATTAATCCTACTACTAGATCATTAAGTGTACTATTAATATACTCATTTAAAATAGCATTGATGAGATGAGATATATTTTCATTTAATTGATAAATGTTAACATAATAATATTTAGTATTATATTATTTAAAATATTGATATTAATTTTTATTTTTTAATTATTTAACATGTATTTTTTAACAAAATATAAAATATAAAATAATAATAAATAAAATTTAATCTATTTATTTTATTATTAAAAGGTGTATATTTTTATGTAATTATATATATATATATATTATTTTAAATTAATCAATATTTTAATACTTATTTTTTATTTATCTCTTATAATTAGAGTTATTTTTAAAAAAATTATTATTATTTTATAAATAACTATCATATTAATTATCCACGGTCCCTAATCAATAAGCCTACGATGCCATTGGCCAAACTCTAATGTTCAATTTTAATCCCCACTTTTCACATCTAAAGTTAGTGCTTATGTTTTCAACTTACAAAGCTAATCTATTTTCTATACCAAAATAAAAATAATAAAAAACTATTTTCATCCAAAAATGAAAAATCCTTGTTGTCACGCACGCACTCTCTTCTCTCCCTTTTTGTTTGAAAAAACCAAAAGCTCTTTTTTTTTTTCTCTCTTCGAAGGTTGGAGATCCGAACAAATACCAGAGGCACAATGAGAGAGGAAGAGGTAGAGAAGCTTCGTGGGGTAGTGAGAGATTGTGTGAACAAGTACCTCTACTTGTCCGCCATATTCTTCGCTAATAAGGTCGCAGCTTTCACCAATGACGCAGCTGATATCTACATGCAAGCTCAAGCTCTGTTCCTTGGTCGCCATTATCGACGAGCTTATCACCTCCTCAACGCCTCCCAAATTGTCTTCCCCGACCTCCGTTTCAGATACCTTGCTGCTAAGTGCCTCGTAAGTCTCTTTCCTTCTCCCATTCCAAATTTTCGATTTTATTTTGTTAAATAAAGAATTGGGCTCTCCTTATTACCATATATGTCTCTATCTTTCTCGGAAATGGTTTGTTCACGTAGTTGTTTCTATAATTTGCTCATTGTTTGTAAGGTGGCACAACTTATTTTATTTTATCTTTCAGGTGCATATAAGTTTATTTTAGCCTAATTATTTCAATTTGGCTACTATTTAGACTTGTAAAAGTGATGTGCTGCCATAAATGAAGCGTAAAACTTGAGTTTGTAATATTATCTTTAGTATTATATTACTGAACTAATTTCGAATAATATATTTTTATCAGGAGGAACTGATGGAGTGGGATCAATGTCTGCTAATGCTTGGTGATGCTAAAGTGGACGAACATGGGAACGTTTATGAAACCAAGGATTGCAATATCATTTTCTTGGATGAATATGGGGAAGATGGTGGGATTAGTGTAAGCCTCTTTGAATTTTTTGCCCTCCTATATTTTGTATTTCTGAACTGGATGGTGAGATTTATAAGGTGCATTCATATCATACTTTACCTTCCACGTTTTAGACATTGTTTAGCTTTTATTAATAGTTGAGTGGTTAAGAGAAATGCAATAATATTTTATGCGGAGCATTAGTAATTCAAAGTTCAACTAAATTTGGAGTGTATCACATGCCTTTATAATTTCTTTGACTTACAGTTCAACCCTTGCCTTCCTATGTCTTCTTGTTTATTTGTATATGTTTAGAGTAAACGTGTTTGCTTGGGTTCCACTAAAAGTTAGTTCATATTATTAGGACATCATGTAGTTCGATTGTTAGTTTATAACTACAGACATCAATTTAATGATCGTACACAGTGCTTTTCACTGTTTCATATTCTGAATTCTGAGCTGCAAATGAAGGAACTGGGTACTGCTTCCGCTCCATTTGTGTGTGAATATTTTTGTGTTTCTGGGTATGGGCCTTGATGTTAATTGCTGAAAGATAAGCATGGCATTGTCTTTTATGCTCTTTTGGTCCGTAGCAACTCATTGATGAGTTCATGAAACTATTTTTAAAAAAAAGTGAATAATGTGATATAGTAGTGTTCTCTTGGTGTAATAGCTGTATAAGTTACAACTTGATCAATGGCTACACCATCAATCATGTGATTGCTGCTATCTGGTTTCTAATCAGATAATATACGATTGTCCTATTTTTTGACAGATATCTTCTACAATATGTTTTTTAAGAGGTAGAGCATTTGAAGCTTTAGAAAACCGCGTCCAGGCTCAACTGTGGTTAGTTTTCCCTGCGTCTTACCTTGACATTATGTCACTTTAAAGAGTCTGTTTTGACTTGTTTGTGAATTTTATTGTTTACCATTTTGTGTTTGACTTCTCTCTTCCTCTATTTAGGTATAAGGCTGCAGTCAAAGCAGATCCTTTATGCATAAGGTATGGTTGAATTTTAATTTGTGTTTATAGGGGTGCTATACATGTGGTCTTTATAATACTAAAATGATTGCTTCTTTCTTGCTTTCCATGTAAACTGGAAGTTATCTAGTGTATTTTTTTTTTGGTTGCTTTTAGCGTAAGTGTAAATTTTTATGGGTCTTTTTCTTTGTGTGCACTTGATGCTTTCAACCTTTGTCTTTATTCCGATGGTTTTAATTTGATTTTTTCTTCGGCATTCGAATGTCTTATTGAAAATCACATGCTTTCGTAAAGGGTGATTTGAATTCTTCTAATATTTTAGACATATCCTTGAATAGACTGTTATGATGGGTTCTTGATATAAAAAAATGTCATCACTTATCAAAAATCTATTGATGTGATGAATTGAGCCCTCTTCTTTTATGCTTGATTCATTGGTATGTTATCCTTAAATACTCCTTTAGCAGCAGTATTTCATTCCTTAAAATTAAGTACTTGCTTCTGAATTTCAGAAACAAGTCTTCTTTCATCATTGCAATTTAGTCCAGAAGATGGATGGCTCTTGCCATTCCATTCATGTTTAATAAAGAAGGTAAAAAGAAGTAATATTAATGTGGCCTAATCCTGATATCAAATATTGGGAGGAGCCCTGACATCATTTTTTTTTTACATAACACAATTACCAGTTTTGATTGATAGATTCCACTGTATGGTTGAGCATACTCATAGTTATGTATCTTTTTGTGCTATTCAGTATGACAAAGGAAGTGTCATAGAAGCCAGATTCAAAGAAATAGAGGAAGGGAGTTGTAGCGATAACCCTTCTGATGCATCCTTCATGCATGATTTGAAGAGCAACACTGATCTTTTAGCATGCCAAGCTGAAAATTACCACCAGTGTGGTGAATATCAAAAGTGCTTTGAACTAACATCTGTGTAAGTTGTCAACTATTTGAAGCAAATATGTAATTCTTATTTAATATTTCTTTTAGAAATATCTTATTTAAATTGCTTTATTTTTTCCTTTAATAATTGTAGACTACTTGAAAAGAATCCTTTCTGTCTGAAAAGCACATCAGTGCATCTGGTTGCTGCCATGGAGCATGGGCATTCAAACGAGCTCTATCTTACGACATGCAATCTAGTGAAAACTATCCTCGAAAGTGAGACTGGTTTTACTATCATTTTAAAAATTTTATATGTTAAGCTAGCTTCATTCAAGAGTTGCAAATAAAATAGATAGATAACTAAGTTTGTGAGTTAAGCTAGCTTCATTCAAGAGTTGAATCTCTGACTTTCATTTCATGTCTATCCAATCTGAACGGCTATGAATGAGAGCAGCATTCTCAGTACTGGTCATGTTATTTCTGATTGGTATCATACACTAAAGGATTGCGTTGACTTTAAAACTTTCAATGACTTTTACCAAATAACTATTAATAATATCAAGTTATTATTTAAAAAAAGTCTAGCCGTGAGGGGAGGGAAATCAACATCTAAAGCATTTAATATGATTCTTGAATTTACGTTGTACATTTTAAATTTTAAATTTAAAATATTATTTTTTATTAATAACTTATAGTCATATAAAATAGATATTTGAGACTTAAAATCGAATACAAAGGAACAGGAGTAAAGAACTTGTATCAAGTTACAACAGCAAGCTTTGTTTGTTGAGGATATATATAAATACACAAATGAGAGTAAAGAAAGATGGTTGAATAAATAGGAGCAGCAAAAGCAAAAGCATAATCAATTGGTTCCTTGAATAGACAAATTGGAGAATGGACAGCCAGTAACTGTTGAATCTTCAGCAGTTACGAGTCCGGTATGCAACTCTGAAATGGGTGTCCCTTTCAGAAGTCCTCCGAATAGCTCTGCTGGATCAAAGTAAACCTCCACATCTTCTACTCTCAGTGTATCATCAACCTATTCAACCACAAAATCCCAATGAGAGATGATTAACTCTATTTCTCTGTTACAAATTAGCCATTAAAATGCATCTAAACCCAACTATATATCACAGCTATGATCAAATAGACTTTTGAGGCAGAGTTGGTTGGCAGTTAAGTTTGAACACCATTCTCATCAAACAGATTAGGTGAACCACACCATTCAATAACTTATTAATTTATTTTCTTTTATATTCGTTAATACAATTCATACATATTTAAATAAACCCAATTTTATTTTTAAAAGGATTATTATTTTTAATTAAAAAAAACTATATATATATCAGTGTAATCATATACATAGCTTATTGTTCTGATCTAAGAAAAAAAAAAGTCAAACCATATGCTAATCGACACTTGTATAAAAATAGGCACAAATTGGACCTTCATTTCATTTTATATATAATATGGACATAGAGAATTAATTAGATATTGTACCTTGAGAGTCGCTAGACCATAAAATTGAACGAGGTCTCTAGTGGGTGCATGCCCTTTGAAAGGACCTTCAAAGTAACCCCAGTGCCTATACTTGAAAACTATAAGAGGAGGTCCACTATAAACTTGGATTACTTCCCAAGCAAATCCACGAGGGAAAGTAGAACGAAAAGCTTCATGAGACGATTCAAAGTTCTCTTCATCTGCTTTGTAATATTGAAACTCCTTTGGCATTGAATTTTTCAGTAAAGCATTGTAGCTCCCTACCCTCAGAGTTTCTTCTCCTGATAATCCTTCTCTTCCTTTAATAAAATAAATAAACAAATTTTATTAATAATCATTAAAAATAGTTGAAAAATAACTCTTTTATATCACTTACGTTAAACATTTATAATTTAATAACTTAAATTATTGAACCTTAAATATATGACATCTAACTCTGATATTATATTAAATTATATTCAAAAAAAATAACTCTAATAAAACATTAAGTTTTTGCTATTTTATTAAATTCATTTTACAAATGTGCATGTATTTTTTAAAATAACATATTTAATTAGGCAGTTACCCAAAAATTTAAAACAAAGTACTCACAAATCCTGAATTGAAGTACATGTTCCTAATTTACACGCCTAGACACAAATATAAAAGTGCAATGTATAAACATAAGAATACACACTTGTATGAAATAGAGAGGAGATGCGTTTTAGTACCATTGACGAAGAGCTTGAATTTTTCAGGATTTATGGTTTTGAAATCCTTTAAACGTGTCTTATGAGAAAGTTCCATTTCCCAAGACTTTATTGCATTTTGTACTATTTCTTCTAGTGATCCCTTAGGCCATTCCTGCAAAAATATATATTGCATTTTTACTAGATTTTATATATCCAACATGTGGGAGGTTGCTTAATTAGTTTAGCAGTAAATAAAATAAGATAAAAAAAAAACAAGAAAAGAGAGACGTTTATTTGTGTTAAATTCTTAATTACAATTTTTTATGTACCTATTTGTTCCACTAATATGCGATAAATACGTTTACAAAATTAACTAAAAATATAATTTCTTAATTGTTACATAAAATGTAAATTTTTTATACACGTGTTTATCGATCAACGATATCACATAAAATTACACATCAAAGATGAATTATATATATATAATTAAAATTAATGTTTTCTTAAAATACTAGTATTAATGTTTCCTTCAAAACGCGTTTATCAGGAAAAGTGTTGCCAAGACTTATAACCAGCACATTGCTAGCTTCTCTGGGCGATGTGGGACTCCAACACTCCCCTCACATCAGACGGGAACACTGCAACCGACTGCCTACCCGCGCTAAGTAACCAACGGTCACGGAGCGAGTAGGGAGCGGGCACATCGGGACCAGGATCGGGCTACGATACCAAATTGAAAGTTGGGCGGACCAATGTTTCCTCAAAACGCGCTTATCGAAAGGGGCCCGGACTTATAACCCGGCACGTTGATGGCCTGCAGGCGATGTGGGACTCTGCACTCCGCCGCATCGGACGGGAACACGCAACCGATTGCCTACTGCGCCAGTAACCAACGATCACGGGCAGAGTAGGGAGCGGACACGTCGGGACCCGGGATCGGTACGATACCAAATTAAAAGTTGGGCGGACCAACGTGTTTCAAAACGCGCTATCGGGAAAGGGGGCGCCGGACTTATAACCAAAGACATTCTTTGGCTCTGGGCAATGTGGGACTCCAACACTCCCTCGCGTCGGACGGGAACACCGCGACCGCTGCCGCGCAGTAACCAACGGTCACGGAGCGAGTAGGGAGCGAGCACATCGAGACCCGGGATCGATACCAAATTGAAAGGCGGGCGGATGTTTTCAAAACGCGGCATCGGGAAAGGGGCCCATACTTATAACCCGACACATTCTTCTGGGCAATGTGGGACTCCAACACTCCCGCCGCATCGGACGAGAACACCGACCGGCGCTACCCATGCCAAGTAACCAACGGTCACGGAGCCGAGTAGGGAGCGGGCACATTGGGACCCCCAGGATCAGCTCTGATACCAAATTGAAAGCCGGGCAGACCAATGTTTCCCTCAAAACGCGCTTAAAACGCGCTTATCAAGAAAGGGGATACCCAGCTTTCAATTTGGTATCAGAGTTGATCCTGGATCTATAAATCGGTATAAAGCTCGTCTTGTAGCAAAAGGGTTTACTCAAACGTATAGTGTAGACTACGATGAGACCTTTACTCCTGTTGCCAAAATGAACTCCATTCGGGTCTTGCTCTCACTTGCCGTTAATCTAAACTTACCACTACGGCAGTTTAATGCCAAGAATGCGTTTCTTCATGGAGAATTAGGCGAGGAAGTATACATGAGTCTTCCACCTGGGTATGTAGTTGATTCTCCTGGTAATTTTGTATGCAAACTGAGGAAGTCTTTGCATGGTCTCAAGTAATCCCCTCAAGCCTGGTTTGGAAGATTCTCACAGTTCATGCAAAAGGTTGGTTATAGACAGAGTAATTCAGACCACACTCTATTTTTCAAACATTAACGAGGGAAGGTAACAACCCTAATAATTTATGTTGATGATATGGTAATCACTGGTGATGATATTATTGAGATGGATAAATTACAAAGACAACTAGCATTTGAATTCGAGATGAAGGACTTTGGTGAACTAAAGTACTTCTTAGGAATTGAGGTAGCTAGTGGAAGAGAATGAATATATTTGTGTCAAAGGAAGTACATTATTGATCTACTAACAGAGACATGTATGTTGGATTGCAAACCTATTGACACTCCTATTGAGCAAAACCATTGTTTAGCAGAGTATCGAGAATTAAAAGCTGGGGAACCAAAGCTTTCCCTCAAAACGTGTTTATCAGGAAAGTGGTCACCTAGACTAATAACCAGCACTTTGATGGCTTCCCTGGTCGATGTGGGACTCAACACCCCACCTCACATCGAACGGGAGAACGTAGCTCTACCAGACCCAAGTGCTAGTGGTCGAGAGGGGACTCATTAATTGACCCCAGGGATCAGCTCTGATACCAAATTAAAAGCTGGGCAACCAAAGATTTCCCTCAAAACGTGCTTATACCAAATTAAAAGCTGGGCAACCAAAGCTTTCCCTCAAAACGTGCTTATGAGGAAAGGGGTCACCTAGACTAATAACCAACGTTTTGCTAGCTTCCCTGGTCGATGTGGGACTCAACATTATATATATATATATAATTAAAATTAATGTTTTCTTAAAATACTAGTACTAATATATTTACATATAATCTCCTTTCTTAATTAGTTTAGAGGAAAAAAAAGGTTTAAATTCAAAGTATTTGCCTTGGAAATAATATTTTAAACAAAATAATCTAAATGATACAGCTAAATATAGTTTTAAAAAACTAAAGAGATCACTACATAGATTGCGAATAAGAGAATGATTTAGAACAGAAAAATATGACTGACTAAAAGTTTAGAGGAAAAAAATATTAAAATTTAAGGTAAGTAAACGTAGAAAATATTTTAAATAAAATTAATGATCTAACGATTAATTCGATTTAATTAAAGCATAAGGTCATGAAGTATAAAGGTATATACCTTAGTTCTGCCTTCTTCAAAGAGCTGGTTGACACTCTCATACGTGGGTGGAACACCATGCCTCCACTCAATTTTGTGTGCTTCTTCATACAAGGAAGATGGTCTGTACTTGTCTCCTAACTTATTAGCTGAAATTTCTTCACTAGCCATGTTTGATGATTTTTTTCCCCTTCTCAATGCAATAAGAACAACTACTTGTGATCTGAGAAGGTTGAATAATGGAGCAATTATTATATATAGGGAATATCTGAGATTTAGTTAATTTTTCCCTTAATTTATTTGTATTTGTATATTATTATTATTTTGGCTCTGTTTTCGGCTAGGAATACGCTTTTGGCCATGTGTAACAGAATCATAAATTTATATTATTTATTAATATTAATTATTAATCTCGTTTTTATTTTTATATATTAAAAAAAAAAATGTTATGATATATCCCTTTCATCTCACGTGTTTATGCACACGTTGCATGTTAACTTCTATCATTTTGATAGGGTAACTTAAGTGGATGTTTATCTTAAAAGTGGATAAGATAGAGATTCATTAAAGTTAGTTAGATCACATTTAATGGAGTATTTATTGTTTGAAAATAATGATTATTATTTAATAAAAAAAGCAATATAATAATCAATTGATTGTTACCTTTCGTTGCATAGGTTACATCACATTTAATTGAGTATTTATTGTTTGAAAATAATGATTATTTGATAATAAAAAAAGAAATATAATATTCAATTGATTGTTTACTTATATGATATATTTATTTAAATAATTTTATTTTTATCCTATCAAAAAATAATATTTTTTATAACATAAAATAGCATATCTTTTTTTTTGAAAAATATATATACATTTGTCAAAAATATATATTATTTTATATCATAAAAAAAATAACATATTTTTCTAAAGAATATTAAAAAAAAAATTTCAAAAAAAATTTCAAAAAAAATTATATTATACAAGTAATCCATATAATAATTAACTAGAATAAAAATTTAAGAAACAATTTTCTTTTCTCAATTTAAGTGTTTCATACAAGTATCCATAATTACACACGCAATAATCATATTATGCAATTTAATTACATAAAATGTTACAAATTCACCTTTTCACTTGATTAAACATTTTTCAATTATATAATTTATAATTAAATAATCTATTTATATTTATACTTAAAAAAAATATTATTATTAGATAGAATAATAAATAAGTGTTATCATCTATATTCCATATCTCATAGTTACTAGGTTGAAATTAATAATGAATTTTATTCATGTGTAAAATTATAACTAGTTTAATTATACATTATACATGACATGTAACAAAAAAAAATATAATTTAACTAGTTATAATTTTACACATGAATGAAAATCATTGTTAATTTCAACTTAATAATTAGGGATGTATATTTTAATGGTACGTAATTAAAATTATGACTATTTATAAAAATTTTAAAAAAAATTCTTTCAAAATAATTATTATGATTAGATGTGAGAAGAAAATTATTATTACAATATATCAAAATTATGGTTACTTAAAATTGAACATATTGTTATAATATATTTTTATACAAATATAATTATATAAAAAAATATTTATGATATTAAAACACATAATACCTTCAATAATTAGATTGAATTTTATATTTTTACATGCATGTTTTTTATTTTACTTAATGTACTAAATGATTAAAAAATTAAACTTAATGTTAATATTTTAAATAAAATAGTATAAATAGTACTATTTAACATATTAATTTTTAAATTAAATATATTTTTGAATAAAAAAAATAAAAAAAACGTTGTTAAATTTTAAAGAAAACTGTTACACCATTAAAAACTATGATTATTATCTATATCTATCCAAAATTAATGGGAAACTCATTTCTATTACCTAGCATGAGTGGATGTGTTATTTATTTCTTGGAGGACTTTGATCCGGAAAATTGTTACATTTAGTAATGGATTGGGTTTTTTTTTTCCAAATTCGAAGACTTATTGTTGATCAAATTTAAAATTTGAATAAAAATAAAATAGTTGTTACCATTGTCACAATTTTATACTCCATATGCAACATTAACACCACCCTATCTCATATAAATTAATGTTAGAAATTGTTTAGCAAGATATAACAAATGAATGTATGAAAATCAAACAAAATATAATACTTCTCATTCTTTACGCCCCAATAGTATAAAAGTAATTATTTGACTAAGTGATAAACCAGGTGTATTTATATTTTGTTGATAACTTCTTCGTATGCCTTTGAATAAAATAAACACTTTTTTGTATTTCTTAAACTTTACTTGTAATTCAGAATTTGATCAACCTCACATATTATACAACTTATTTAATACATAATAGCAACATAATAACCTAATTTTACACCAATAATCATAAAATTATAATAGATTTTGATAATTACATAATCTATTTACAATGAGTAAATAAAACATTAAAATCTACTCAATTTTTTTACATTAATATTATAATCATCTTTAGTTTTATTTATTAACATTCACACCACTTGTTTATTTCACCCATTAAAATATTCATATTTTTCATCCAAAATTCTTACTGTTGTTAAAACAAATATAACTTTTAAACATTATTTCATTAAAAACTAACTACCCATAGAAAGAAAAAATAAAATCTATAGAACATTCTTACAAAGAAACCAAATAACAATGGTAATAACAATTTGAAAAGTAACTTGTAAGGATAAATGATACTTAAAATTAGAAGAATCACATAATAATAAAACTTGAGAAGAGAAGTTTCATACACATAATAATGTTCTTATATCACCTTTAAAATTTTATTACATACTTCTACTATAGTCACACACATATATATATATAATCATTATCAATATCATCTTCCCTAATAGTTTTCATGTCAGAGTTCAAGTTCGAGAAAAAAAGAAAGATTAAAAAAAAATCTAGATGATATTTGAGCAAATTAATATAGAAAAAGTGATAAGCTCAAAAAACAAAAACAAAAAATTAATGATAAAAAATATCTAAGATTTATTGTAATCCTCTATGCAAGCACAATAAGTCTTGGACATGGAAGCTCTCTTAAGTTTTTAAAACTTTTTTCTTACTTCCCTCACCTAAATTTCTCACACCATTTTCTCTAAGCGTTTTATTAGAATATGTTCATTTAGTACACTAATTTTAAGTTTTAGTTATTAGAGGATAATTTTTTAAAACATCATGTATTTTTTTATGAGTGAAATACTAATATATATCAGGATAGATTGTCTTGAGCTCTAATTCAATTGATTTTTTAAAAGAAAAAAAAATACTAAATGCGTACATATTTGTAATTAAATGAATTATGGTTTGATAGATGATAATTTTTTTAAAAAAGTAAATAATTTTTTTGTTTTTAAATTTTTTTTGTGACGTATTACTTTACAATTAATTTGAATATAAATTTACTTAATTTTAATATTAATTTTTAATAAAATATTTGAAAGTTTTGTAAAAAGAACACAAAAAACTATTAAAGATATTACATGAGTTCAGTTAAATATACGGTTAGAAATATACTATACATTTTTTTATATAATTATCTTAGAAATCAAAGTAATAAATACGTACTTAAAATTGTTTAAAAATCATTACAATCTGAAGATAACTTTTATACGCTAGTGTCGGGATGAGACGAGATAGATAATAAATAATACTTAAAATTAATGAAAATAGAAATGTATTAGTAATATTTTGCATTAATAAAAGAGTAAAAGATTTAAGTTTTGAATCTTTAAAAATTAATTTTTTTATTGGTTTAATAAATATAATATATATTATATAAGGATAGATATCGATATAACTGTTATTTTATTATCAAATAATACCCGAAATTATTATTTCTTTAAGATTAATCGAAAGTAAAACATATCAGAGTATAACGGACTCCCTGCGAGCAGTAGTATATTGGTGTGTTTGACTGGATAAAGAGGGGAGGGAGAGATCGCGCTTTTAGAGATAATGAATAGAGAGGAAATTGGGGGACCCGCTGGCCCAAAGGTCACTCGACTTCTATATTTCGTCGGCGCCGGCTGTAAGCTCTCATCCTCCTCCCTATCTCTCTTTCATTCTTTCCATATCCAATTATTAGGTTTTCATTATGGATCTCAGACATTCATAACAAAAATTGAATCTTCGTAAATGCTTTTAACTGCTTAATGTATTGCTCTTCAGTAATTTGTACCTTTGCCGTCAACAAGTGGCGTGATTTCCAGCGAAATTCCACTGTTTTAAAGCAGCAACATGAGCACCATCAGCTCCCTGAAAATTCCACTAATGTCCTCAAATAATTTCATCCAGGTTTTTGCTTTGCTTTTATTACGTTTTGTTTTACTCTTCCTTTTTTCTATTTGGGTGGAGAGGTATGGTGATGGTTGAGTAATTTGTAATGTAATACATGCCACCTTGAATAATGTGGTATAAGGATTCATGTTTATATATTATACTTTTGATTCTGTCCATTACTTGCATAGAATTTATTTAAGTTGTGCTTGATACGAGATAATCTGTTAGAATGGGATGAATGATAAAAATGTCAACTTTTTTATTTTATATTGTAGAAATTAAAAATATGGTTCCAAATCTCATTTTGATACTCTTCTCTTTTTTCAATTATTGGTTTTTTTCCCTGCTTACCCTGCTTCTTTGAATGTTGAACAAAATCCGAGTTCTTATAATTAAGTGACTGAGTATAAGCTCTAGAAAGGGATGGTCTCGCTTATATTTAGGACTCTTACTTATATAGTGAAGTCCCACGTTGATACTTTCTTAGACTATGATGGAGAAAGAGTTTATAAGAATTACATATTAGAGTATAAAAAGAATGTTCCACATTACTAAAGTATGATATTAACGTGTGTTTTATAAGTTAGTACGAGCATTGTTATCTTTGGGGCTAACTTTTTAGAATTGGAAAATCTATGATTTTTATGGACTTTAACATTATGAAACTCTCTACTCATTGTGATTGATCTTTTGGGATTGGACAACCCATGGTTTTTATGAACTTTGACATGATATCAAAGCTAGCCTTATCAGAGATAAATACTCACACTTTAATGAGATGTTACTATAATGGAGTTTATAAGAATAATGAGTCTTTTCATATATACATTAGGTTAACATATTAGAGTTAGACTGTCTATGATTCTCATGGAATTTGACTAGTAATTAGAAGAGAAGAATTGATGGGCCGAGATATGCTTCCTGTCAATCTCTCTTCAGTATTAAATTATGAAAAACAAAGAGGACTAAAAAAAATTTATTCATGCTGGAGGAGCTAGAGTAAGAACAGAACCTCGTGATATTATGCTAACTGTGAGAAAGTACTCTACTGTTTTGGGGAACAATGTTTTGGCACTATGCCACTTGATTTGTGGTTTATGTGTTATCATTGGGGGTTCATCAGACTTACTTCAAAGTAAAAGCTTGTGTGCCATTAACCGTTCAGCTGACTGCAATTTATTTTGAAGAAAATCATTAAGACCAGTCTCATGGTGCGATGGTGATAAAAGAATGCAAGCACTGACATGTGATCTATATAGGGAAGGTGATCCAGGAGATTAGGGCTACATTGCTTATTTTATTTACTGTTTATGTTACTTAGTTAGTTAATCCTAGTTTTAAAATAGTGCTGAAGTGTCTACTTTTTGTCCTCTAGTGTAACATGATCCTCATTAAGGTGTAGCTTGAGAGAAGGATTGAACAGATCGAGATTTTGATTATTCTGTTTGTAATTTGGAGGCTAATACATCAAGGAATGAAGCTTTTCTCACTGGTTTGAACCTTAGTCGTTCATTTCTTTGATTTGAGGCTTTGTTTCCTCAATCAAAAATAGCTCCTACGCTAGAAGGTGAGGGAGTTGGATTGTATCTCTTATGGTTTGATTGGAAATATGCTACTTTACAGTTTATCTGCCTATAAGATACTGGGTGTGGAAGACCCATTCATTCTTCACAAGTAGGGATTGGGGAATTCTGTTGGGTATTTCATGATTATGACAATTTGGCTGAGGTAGGATCAGGAAGGCTTGTATGCGACAACTTGGCTGAGGTAGGATCATGATTATGATAATTAAGCATTTCTCATGATCATGAAGCTACATCTTATGTATTGAGCGACTGTTTGGTAGGGATGGCCTATTTATTCCTCGAATAAGTTAGTTTAACTAATGGGTAAGAAGAACTATATGTGATTATAGAGAGTTTATGCAACTGAAAGTGTACATTCCTCATCTGGAATGAGTTGTGGCCTTGTGAGTTCTGCAATCTAAATTGTAGCGCATTTGTCAAGACTCCAAAAGGCTTAGCAAAAGTCATTTTTGACTTTGTGGTTTATGATTTCTGAAGGAAATAACTCTTAGCCGCTCGGGACAAGATTCTTGTCGAATTTTGAATTAAGATGCTAAAGAATACCTTTTATCAATGGTTTGATAAAAGACTACACCATAACACTTGATGATGGATTCTGAAAGTGTGTTTTATGTATAATTTTCGATAGTGTGAACCTTTACACCATTTTTGAGTATAGATATGTGGGTTTAGCCAATTGAGATGAGCTCCACAATGATTTGGTTATAACGTTTAAGAGAAGAAAATCATAGGGAAAACGTCTTTTATGCTCCTTATTAATATCTCGTCCCCATTTCTAATATCTTTTTATTTATTTTTTACTTGTACCATAAAAATGTAACAAAAATGACAAGTTCAAGAGCAATATCATGTAATTGGTTTAAAATATCAAGAAAGTACTACTTTAATAATATTAAAGTGGTTGAATAACGTTACCCTAGATGGTTTCAAATATCTTGGACTAAAAATTGTTAAAATTTGTTGCCATTCGATAGTGGAAAACAGAGAATGTCTTTCATGTATAGTCTATCAATTTTATATATACAAAACTAAGTAAAAATATTTTTCCGAATTGATACTGAGCTTATTTACAAGTTAAGACTCATGTTAACATTTAACATTACTCAAATAATATTATTTATTTATTAGAAGAATGAAAGAACTCACAAATTATATGTAATATATACAAGGTGATAATCTAACATGGATTTTTTCTCCCTTTACGGACTTGAGTGACTGGGCCTAGACGGGCCGGACTTGGTGGGGCCGGGACTTAGCTATTCCATTGTTTTATGTATCTAGCTATTCCTTCTTTTTTCAATATACAAACGGACAAACTGCTTATGTTTGCAATAACAGCTTAATAAATGCGTCATCTTTTTATTAAAAAAATTGAAAAAAAATAAAAATGATCACATCTAAAACTTGAAACTATAAAATAGCAACTATTATTTACAACTCATATATTTTTTTATTGAAAAAATAAATCACTATTATTTTATTTTAAATGTTTTTCAATTGAATATCATTTATATTAAACTATGATTGTTTAATATTAAACGTCGTATAATTAGATTACGTATAATATTATAAAGATATTATTTTAATTATCATAAGTTTTAAGGTTGTTAATTTTGTAATTTAAAAAAAAAATTGCATTGTCTTCGAGAAACTGCAATTGTTTCTTTTGTTCTAAAATATTTAATAATTACATTATTTAGTGTCTTGTTATCTTCTAATAGATAAATTTTTAATTTATATTTACAATATGATTTATTGTTTTTTTTTCTTTCTTATATTATTATTATTTCTTCTTTATAGTTGGATTTTTTCCCTATATTTTTAGCTAGTTTGCCTTTTTTAAAAAAAAAATTATATACTAGGTTTATTAATATAATATTACACGGTGTTGATTTAATAAATTGTCTCTTCAAAGGAAGTTACTGCTAATTCGTTTTATATGAAGTAATCGTGTCGAATCCAGTAAAACTAGAATGCATAGTTTTTGGTTTTGTTGGATGTAATCATCTAAGAATCTTTTGTTAGTTGTTTACCTTGAAAATTATTCTCGCTAATAATGGTGGTATTCGGGAGTAATACAAGTTCTAATTAGCTTGTATTGATAAAGTTGGTGGCGATTAAGAGCATTTTTCTCTTGAAATTATCTTATCTCTTCAAATAACTTAAGGGGAGGCCTAAGGATATGTCCTGATGTATAAGTGAATTTGTGTGATAGTTTGACAACTCGAAAACTTGGTTGTTGTTGCTAGATTAGATCTATACTTGCCTTCTCGTCTATTAAATTTTTATTAAAAAATTGTTCAAGATGTTATTTTATTTTTTATTTCAATATGTACTTGAAAGAATAAACAATTCAATCAATTTGTTTAAATTGAAAAAATTAATCAATCTATTAAATTTAGATTGATTTAGATGGATAAATATTGTAACCCAATTAGATTCAAATTAAAAAGTATACGATTCGTTCGTTCGGATTAAGATTGACAAATTGTATAATATATTGTATCTGATACATATTGAATTACTATTAAATTATAAATAAATATATATTTTATTTTATAATATATTATATTTAAATATTATACATACCATAATTATAGTAGATTAATATTTTAAGTTAAAAATAAATATGCATATTTATAATAATTTAATAATTGCATATATATATTTCTTACGATTTTTTAATTGTAATTATAAATAATAAATTTTATTATAAATGTATTAATCTAAAATTTAAAAATTATGTTTTTTATATAAAAATAATTAATAAATAAACTTCAGTATCAATCTTACAATCTGACTATATCTTATTCAAAAAAATACTATCAATTCATATTTGTATTATTTTTAATTAATTGTATTATTAGATCAAATTCTATTCATATCTACAAAATGCACATAATTTTAAAATATTGCTAAACCTTATGTATTTGTATTTAAAACTATCATTTATCCATTTATGAAAATATTTCCCTGTAGAGAAGAAAAAAATCATTTTTTAATCTTTCACGCCCCCTTCCCTTCCCCATGAAAAACTTCTATACAACATAACAAACTTTGATAATTTGAAGGCGATATGATTAATAATTTACATTAAAATAAAAATAAAAAAATGAGGTTTTCTATATATATAAATAAATATATTGCTCCTTCTCCACGCAGCTTCGCATCTCACAACTACCCCCTATCCTAAAGGCTAAGAAACCATGCATATATACACATATCATATATAAGAAGAAAACCCAAATATCCCAACTTTCTTCTCCAATATCATCTTTTTTTCCCAAATCACAAGGAAGACTCAAATGAGTAGCTTCACCGCCTTTTACGACACATGGTTCGAGCAACTTGAGCAATTGGTTCACCTACTCTCCTCAGCACCAAGACCCGCCACAACACAAGAACAGCACCGCTACCTAGACTACCTTGTACGAAAAGTCATGTCTCACTATGCTGACTACTACCGTTTCAAGTCCTTGTCCGCCGACCTTGACCCCTTATCAGTATTCACTTCCCCTTGGGCTACAAGCCTTGAGCGCTCTCTCTATTGGATCTCCGGTTGGCGACCAACCGTGGTCTTCCACTTACTCTACACCGAATCATCTGTCCTCTTCGAGTTGAAAATCATTGACATCCTCCGAGGCCTCCGATCCGGCGACCTTGGTGATCTCTCCCTCGCCCAGTTTGGCCGCATTAGTGAAATCCAATGTGACACGGTAATAATTAATTAATAAGTTATATTTTTTTTAACAATTATATATATTAGCTTTGTTAGAGAATAATGTGTGTGTAATATTAGGTGAAAGAGGAAAATACAATAACAGATGAGTTGTCGGAATGGCAAGAAAGTGCGACCGAGTTGCTTAGAATGACCAGTAGAGCGAATGTGAATGGAAAGATTGAAAAGCTGGTGAATGTAATGAAGAAAGCTGATGATCTGAGGCTCAAAACGATTAAGCAGGTGATTGAGCTTTTGACACCTCAGCAAGCTGTTGAGTTCTTCATTGCTGCTACTCAGTTGCAGATTGGGATGCGTGGTTGGGGAACCAAACATGACTCTCTTCGTGTGTGATTAATTATATCAACTCTTGTCTTGTATGAAAATTCAGATCATCAAGTTTTTTTTTTCTTTTTCTTTTTTAATCTTGTTGTTCTCTCCCTGTCAAGTTTGGTCGAAATTTGGATCGGATTCATGATGTTGATCTTTTGAGAAGTCTATGCGTGAAAACTTAATTTTTGCTAGCTTTTTACAATTAAATTAATCTTGCTAATCAACAATTGTAAAATAGTTATAGTTCAAAATCAACATTCTAGCCGTCTATATAGCAAATAGTAATTTGGGAATTAATATTTTTTTAAAAAAATATTAATATTAAATTAATTAAATATTTTATCTTATAATAATTTAATGTTATATGGTTGTTAAGTAAAAATTGTTTTGATATTATTGATATCCCTTTTTGACGATTTTAAAAGCGAAACGTAAAAGAAGGGAAGAAAAGAGAAAAATAATAATAAAGAAACAAAGCTGAAAAGATAAGTTATTCCCTAGTATTAGTATTGGTATTGATAACGTGTATAGCTAAATTTGAGATAAATTATTTAATTAAATATTAAAGGAGATAAAAACAAATAATATAGAGATGAACTGAACAATACTATACATGTAATATTTGAGCACAAACTCGTTTTAAGTGTGTAAGTTACTAATTATCTTCTTAACTAAATTTAATCAACGTGTTAAATTTTATTCACTGGCTCCTTTTGAAATTCAGTATCAGAGTCCGGCCATGTGTCCTCGGCTTTGGAAAAGCTAATCGGAGTGACGAAATTCGGTGACAAGTTGGAGAGGTCTGACGGTATACGTGTCTGCTTGGCAGAATGCTAGGCCATGCATTGAGACGCTTGGCTAAGCTTAGGAGGTACGTCTCGATTTCTTCAATATGGGAAACATCCGCAGCTAGAGCATAGATATGCTTAAAATTTAGGCATTTCTTCTATGTTACATAACTTATTTAACAACCATAAATAATTAATTAGATTTATTTTTTAATTTATAATTAATTATAATGATATTATAACTTATAATAAATATTTAAAAAAATATATAAAAATATTGTTTTATGTTACAAATTATATATTACATCTATATCTTATATGTAAAATATTAAAATATTTTTTTAATTTATATTTAATTATTATATTAATTATATTAAAATCATAGATAAATAATTTTTTCAAAATATGTATATACTTATACATTACACATCCACGTTTATACATTGGTTATATATAATCAAAATTCATTCTAAGTAATATTATTGAAATAATATTAGTAATATCGTTAGACATTTCTGTTAGTACTTTTAGTTATATTCTTATATTATTTTGGATATAGATAACTACGCGCCATTGTATCCAATTTCATGTGTGAATATATAACTTTATCTTGTTAACTCATGGTTTTTAAAATGATAACAGAGTTTAGAGATCATTTAGATCTGTTATTAGTTTTCTTAATCCTTACAAAATCACTGTTTCAAATCATCTCGAATTCCTTGTATGTCTTCTTTAAGCCTCCTTCGTCTTGGTCCTCTTTCTTCGATCTGTGTTCTTGTTTTTTCTTTAAGATTGATTTATTAAAAAATCAACAACGACGTCGCCATGGCTTACAAGACAATATCAAAGTTTCCATTTCATTTGTTTCATTCATTTGTTATCTCCTCTGCTCGAGCCTTTCTCTCCAGAGATGGTGTCCCCAATGCCAAAGGTCCGTTTGTTATCACCTCAAAGATTCGATTTTTAATTGATTTTGGCTCATTTGCTGCTTTTGGATCTATTTTTAAATGGTTTTGGCTTGTAGAGACAGCCAGTGATGGATTTCAGTTACAGGACCTGATAATTCTTCGAGGTACCACTCAAATGTCCACTCCGAAGAACTTCGATTCATCGCCGGAGACCAAAAGCTGTCCGAGATCTCGTCTGGTGAGAACAATGAATTCATTTTCCTTGCAAGTGAAGTTTTCTTCCAAGATTCCAAAATTTCTTGCGAGTGTTTGTTGGTTGCTGTCTGTGGCTTTCTACTTTGGTACGCGTCTCAATCATAATGAGAGGAAGATATTGATGAATTTGCAATGAATTTGGAGACATTAGCACAAGAGCTACTAGACCTTTTGTGTGCGAATCTTGGATTTCTTTTCTTCCAAGACGATAAGGTTAAGGGTCTCCAGTTGCTCAAGGATGGCTGGTGGATTGATATGCCTCTAATGTGCCATTCCATTGTGATCAGCATTGGTGATCAATTTGAGGTGTGCTCTCGGAAGTCTAAATCAATTAACCCAGTTTCTTTTCAACCTGTCGATGAAAAATACAAGAGTATAGAACATAGAGAAAATTGCCCAAACAGATGGTGTGCATATGTCGCTAGCTTCATTCTACAACCCTGGAAGTGATGCTTTGATCTATCCAGCAATAGAATTTGTAAAGAAAGAAGCAAAAGAGACGAAACAAGTATACCCAAGGTTTGTTTTTGATGGTTACTATGCAAATTCATTTGGTAAACAAAATCAAGACAGTTTTTACATTAGAACACAAGTTCAAGAGCTAGTCGGTCGGCTTCATTGTACGAAGCAAGCACTTTTGCTTATCAGATCTCCATAAATGTTCACTACAAGGAAGAAGATTCACAAGAAAAATGATACTGAACCAGTGGGTTTTTCGTGGCCTTTGGAAGACTCCACGAAGGAGATGAAGTCCATTGTTTGGGCTTTGGACATTCGGCTTTGAAAGCTTGCTTTGGACTGCCTTACCTTCATTTGTTTTTAGTTGTGTGAGAGCTCCAGTTGGGCTGTGGACTGGGCCTTGGTTTCAACCTGTTTTGGGCTTTCTTGGGTTTTTTTTAGCTTATTGTGCATTTTTTATTGGACGCTTATATGTATGATAGTGAGATACTACTTCTCTGTGATTCTTTGTTAATATGAGTCAAGTGGTATTATTCACTTTTATGAATGTATGATTTATCATAACTATAAATGTGCATTGTTATGTTTGTAACTTTTTCGGTAAATTGAGTGCTAGTGTTTTCATTTTTAGACTATGAAGTTTTATTTTTCGAGTGTTATCTCTATATTTTTTACAAATATTTCACTATCAATTACGTTCATTGATATAAAAAAATCTATCTGTGAATCTTGTTTTTTTTTAAGATTTCGTTCAATGGTATATCTCATTCAATTGAACTTGTTTTTATCTGATCTCACCAACGTGGATTGTTTTTGGTATAAAATGATTTTGTATATTATTATGTTGAAAAAACAAGAAATAACTCTACACAAAAGAGCTCTTATTATTTTCTTCATGTTTTCATTACAATTGTATAGCTATTTATAAAGAAATTTTACTCCTTTAATTACTCTTTGAATTAAGCATCCCTTGATTTACTCATTGAATTAAGGATTTCTTGTTTTACTCATTGAATTAAGGATTCCTTGTTTTACTCCTTGAATTAAGGATTCCTTGTTTTACTCCTTAAATTAAGCTACTTATTTTGCTTCTTGAATTAAGGCCCTTGTTTTGCTCCTTAAATTAATATCCTTGTTTTATTCCTTGAATTAAGAACTAATATCTAATACTCTCCCTTAAGCTGGATCCAAGCTGGATCCAAAAGGTTTATGGATCCAAGCTTAGACAAAAGTCGTTGAAACTAATGAGAAGCCAAAGGCTTGGTGAAGATGTCAGTCAGTTGTTCGAAGCTTCTTGTATAATGTGTCTGAATCACTTGTGATTGAACTTGTTCACGAAGGTGATGACAATCAATTTCAATGTGTTTCGTCATCTCGTGAAACACTGGGTTTGATGCTATATGCATGGCTGCCTGATTGTCACAAAATAAGGACATAGGAAGAGTTGTAGGAACACCTAAATCACATAGAAGACCTTTAAGCCATATCAACTCACATGCAGTTGAAGCCATTGCACGATACTCAGCTTCGGCACTTGATCTGACGATGACAGTTTGCTTCTTACTCTTCCATGTGACCAAGTTTCCACCGACAAATGTACAGTAGCTAGTGGTGGACTTGCGATCGATTACATTCCCTACCCAATCATCATCACAATACCCCATGATTTGTGTGTTGTCATTCTTCTTCATGATGATACCACGACCCACTGATCCTTTTAAGTAGCGTAAGATCCTTTTAACAAGGGCCAAATGCTCAAGTGTCGGTGAGTGCATGAATTGGCTCACAATACTTACAGAATATGTGATGTCAGGTCTGGTGATTGTTAGGTAGATCAACTTACCAACCAATCGCTGGTAATAACTTATATCTGTGAGTGGCGTGCCCTTCAAGCTAGGTTTGAGCTTGCTGTCAAAAGGGGTAATGGCTGGTTTAGCATCACTCATTTTAGCTTCCTTGAGCAAATCTAGGACATATTTCCTTTGGTTAAGAAAGAGTCCTTTGTGTGAGGTTGCCATTTCTATACCAAGAAAGTACTTCAATATCCCAAGGTCTTTAATTGCAAACCTTTGTCTGAGGGACTGTTTGTAGTTGAAAATCTCGTCAGCATTATCACCTGTAATTATCAGATCATCTACATAAATCAGCACAACCAATTTTCCCATAGCTCCTGTGCGAACAAATAGTGAAGAATCGGCATTGCTGCTTTTGAAACCAACACTAGTGAGAACTGAGCTTAGCTTGGCATACCAAGCTCGTGGGGACTATTTCAAACCATAAATGGATTTGTGCAATTTGCACACTAAATCCAGTTCATTGCTTTGAGGATGCCCGGGTGGCAATTTCATATAGACTTCTTCTTTGAGATCACCATGCAAGAATGCATTCTTCACATCCATTTGGTACATGGACCACCCCTTGTTTACAGCCACAGACAGTAGCACTCTTACTGTGTTCATTTTTGCAACAGGTGCAAATGTTTCTTTGTAATCCACCAATCTTGCTTTATACCTCTCAATTGATCCATCTGACTTGAATTTGAGCTTATAAATCCATTTGCAACCCACGACTTTCTTGCTTTTTGAAAGTTTGGTGATGCTCCATGTGTTGTGTTGATCTAGGGCTTTAAGTTCTTCTTGCATGGCTTCCTTCCACACCTCTTAGCTATTGGCCTCATGAAAGTTTTAAGGCTCACTGTAACTCGATATAGTGCTGAGGAATGCGACATGGGTTGGTGTCACTCTCTTATATGACACATAATTTGAGATGGGATGTGTGGGTTTGTAGGTGACAAAGTCTTGAAGTCTTGTATGAGGTTGCCTAACACGCATTGGATTACGTCATGGAGCAGGAGGAGTTATCTCACACTCGTTAACATCTTGTACCATATTATGAGGATCATCTTGATTATCACCATCTTCATGCAGTGTACCATTAAGAAGAGACCCTTCATTGTTACTTTCAGTGAGAGATGTATCAATGTTGACATGGCTGAGATCTTGTTGTTGTAGAGCCTCAAGTTCGATTCTTGGTAATGGAAACACATCCAAGATGTCATCCCCTTGACTTGTGATTTCATGTGACTTGCTTAAAAAGGGTTAGTTTCATAAAATCGAACATCTTTAGACACAATTAATCTCCTAAGTTGGGGATCATAACACTTATATCCCTTTTGTGTAGATGAATAACCAAGAAAAATACATTTAATAGCTCTAGGATCCAATTAATCTCGATGATGAGATTGAATATATATAAAACAGATACAGCCAAAGACTCTAAGGTGTGAGAGGTTAATTTTCCTTCCTTTCATGACCTCTAGGGGAGACTTGAAATCCAAGACTCGACTGGATAATCTATTGATGATGTAAGCAACTATCATAACCACTTGGGACCAGAATCTCTTTGGTACATTCATTTGTAGCATTAATGCTCTAGTTTTTTCAAGTAAGTCCCGATTTTTGCGTTTAGCTACACCATTTTGTTGTGGTGTGCCAACACAACTTGTTTGATGCATAATGCCATGAATGCTCAAATATTGTTTCATGATATGGGACATGTATTCGGTGCCATTGTCAGACCTTAAGGTTTGAATTTTAGAGGAGAAATGATTTTTAACAAGGTTATGAAAGTCATTAAATACTTCCATAACTTCATTCTTAGACTTTAAAAGATATAACCATGTGACTCGAGAAAAATCATCAACAAAAATCACAAAATACTTATAACCATCAAAAGATTCATTAGTTGGTCCCCATACATATGAATGAACTAGTTCAAAACACTTACTAGCCCTAGACAAGGAAGAATTAAAAGGCAATCTATTGGCCTTAGACAAGTGTCAAGTTTCACATGCAATTGCATCATTTCCTAAGTTTGGAAATAAAGTTGACAAAATTGGTGGAGAAGGGTGAGCTAAACGTTGATGCCACAATTGATTATCTTGGATAGGGTTAAACTTGGCTTGGAAACCTCTGGGATTGCTCTTGGATATGTAATAGATACCATCTAAGTAAAACCCTTCACCAATCGTGTTTTTTGTGACACAATCCTGAAAAATGACATTGTGAGGAGAAAAAATGGCTAAGCAATTCAAGGTATTTGTGATTTTTCCTACAGACAGAAGTTGGAAGGGAAAGGAAGGTATATATAAAACCGCCGACTCGATTTCATCTGACATTAATTTTATTTTTTCCTTTCCTAAAACCCTTACATTCTCACCATTTGCAATTGAAACTTGAGAAGGATTTGCTAATTTTTCAAACTTATAAGACTTCGACACATGGTTTGTCATATGATCTGTGGCACCTGAATCTACAACCCAAAAATCATGCAACATATTTATTTTAAGAGCAGTTTTAAAGGCTTTTATGATACCTTGTATGTCCTCTTGTGGTATGAGTTTTGTATCTGCCAAGAAACCTGCAAACTTGCCTAGCAATGCTGTCGAGTTTCCTTCTTCTATGCTATCCACACAATCAATTCTAGTTCCTCATGTCTTGCTTTGAAGATACAGCATAAACTCATTCATAAGTTCAGCTGGATTCACTGTGAAGTTTTTGAATGGATCAGACCCATTAGAGGTAGAGGAAGAAGTATGATTTGCACGGTGTGCAGTACGATTCACTTTCTGTAAACCCTTGTCCCTTATAAAATCAGGTTTTAATTCTGGATGTAGAATCCAACATGTTTCCTTAATATGGCCCGTATAGTTGCAGTGTTGATACTTCAAGTTTGGATGCTTCCCTTTGTACTTTCTCTCGTTGGTTAGATAGGCTCTTGCCTCAAGTGCATTAGCCATTGTATCCTTGTTCATGACTTTCCTCCTTACTTCTTCACGTTGAATTGTCGCATATACATTGGTAAAGGAAGGAAGTTCAGTATTCATGAGTATGTGGCATCGTATATCTTCATATATTGAATCGAGACTGGACAAAAGTTGAAATATCTTATCTTCTTCCACTCTTTTTCGTAGCAGAGCTACATCGGTTGTATGAGGACGATATATTTCTAACTCATTCCACATGCTTTTCATGCTTCCTAAGAGTTGTACAAAAGGCTTACCATCTTATTGCAGATTTGAGATGTCCTTCTTTAATTGAAAAACTCGTGCAGCATTGTTTTGACTGCCATATATTTCCTTGACCGTCTCCCATAGTTGGTATGCAGATTCAGAGTAACTGAATATTTCAGCTAATTTACGTTCCATGGAATTTTGGAGCCATGACATAACCAGCTGATCCTTACTAAGCCAGGATTCATAGGTTGGTGAGGAAACATCAGGTACTTCGATGCTTCCATTTATGAACCCCAACTTGGACCTTCCACCTGTAGCCAAAGACACCGCTTCGACCAAGGCAAGTAATTAAACTCATTCAACAAGACTGAGCTTAATCTTTGATTTGGGTTGACATACACCTCATGCATATTCATGAAGGAAAGCACCGATGAACTTTCAGCTTCTGATCCTAGCGGCTTGTCTTCCGTCATATCAAAGATTGAAGATGCTAAGATAATAATAAAGCAGAAGCAAATTAATTTTCATGCTTTGATACCATGTTGAAAAAATAAGAAATAATTCTACACAAAAGAGCTCTTATTATTTTCTTCATGTTTTCATTACAATTGTATAGCTATTTATAAAGAAATTTTACTGCTTGATTTACTCTTTGAATTAAGCATCCCTTGATTTACTCTTTGAATTAAGCATCCCTTGATTTACTCTTTGAATTAAGCTCATTGCTTTGCTCCCTGAATTAAGCTCATTGCTTTGCTCCCTGAATTAAGCTCATTGTTTTGTTCATTGAATTAAGCTCATTGTTTTGCTCATTGAATTAAGGTAATTGTTTTGCTCATTGAATTAAGGTACTTATTTTGCTCATTGAATTAAGGTCATTGTTTTATTCCTTTAATTAATAACTAATATATAATATATTATACACGTGTTATTTTATTTTATTTATTTACATTTTTAAACTAATATTTATCAGATTCATTATTTTGATTATTTTGAGTGGGTTATTAGAGATATTATTGATATAATATACATATTGACTTAGGAGTTTGTTAGAGGTTATTCTTAAACATTTCGCTTAATATTTTTAGTTATACTTCTTGTATTGCTTTCGGTATAAATAACTAAGTATGTAAAGTGTCGTTGTATCCGACTTTCATATGATTAAATATACAGTTTCATCTTGTTCACCATTGGTTTCTGGAAAGTATATATTAATTCTTTCCCTCTACACAATCTTTCTACGGCAATAAGCTAGAAACTTTACCTTAAAAAGAAGCGTATTAAATTCTAATATTAATAAAATCACCTTAACTTATCAATAGTAAGTGATTATTTTAATCTTTCTTTCAAACTTCACATAAAAATCAAATTATCCTCTGTAAATTTATAATTTTTTTAAAAATGCACACAAATATAAGATAACTAAAAACTTATTCTTCTTCTTCTTCTTATTATTATTATTAAATATATATAATTTGAATTTTATTTTTAATTTTACAAATTGATGTTATTTTAATTTTTCAATATTATTATTAAAAAATCATATATATTTTAAAATAATTTAGTAATATTTTAAAAAATCATTAATTATGTGATTCATACGCATCAAATATTATATATATTATGGATTCTATCAACGTATATCTAATAGTTATTTGATATAACATAATTATTATTATATATATAATTTTAAAAAAATGGTGTATAGGATTTTGAAAACATTGTAAATAGAGATTTGATAATAACAATTTTAATTTCAAAATTTTATAAATTTTGAAAATTATTTTTAAAATTTAATTTATTTATTAATATTAAAAATTAGTAACATAATTTTATTCAAAACGATTAAAAAATAAATTTTAATTAAAATATGTAAAATTTGTTTGAAATTAAACTAAGAAATTGATTATTTTTTACGCCTATTTTTTAAAATTAAAATTAAAATTAAAATAATATTGTGAAAGAGTCATATGAAACAAGGTCAAGTAAAGGGTCTGAGAAGTAACATGGCACGCCATAAATGACGACGAAAACCATAAAGTAACACAGTCGTCCGCTTTGATACCCAAGACCCAGTCAAAAATTCACAGCTCTATCAAATCTGCCAAGTGCCAGCAAATATGTAGCATTGTTCTTATTTCTTACCATAAAATTCCTTTTCACATGGAGCAATAATGTGATATCATAAAAATGAATTATTGGTGGGTATACCCTAATTTAATTAATAAAAAATAAATACAAAATATATTTTTAATATATTATTAGATTTATTTTTGTTATTATTATAACAAAAATATATAAAATATTAATATCATTATCATTATTATTATTATTCTTAGAAAAAAATATCATTTATAAATTATTATTCTTAAATTAAGAATTTAAATTATAATAATATTATTATTTTTATATATTAATTAAATAATGACAGTTGAAAATATGTAATAATAAAATTATACAATAATCAATTTAACTGTATCCTTTGAGTTGCACGAAAACGTTAGCCTATTTTTAAAAATAATAATTATTATTATTAAAGTAAATTTTTTTAAAAATAAATTATTGATATTTATTATTATAAAAATATTAATTCTATTAATTTAACCTAAATACCTTATCAAAAGTAACAAATAATTTCACGTGATAAGATTGGCATTATCCATAACTTTAACGTGACGCGCCACATAGTTATTAGTTATTACAAATATGGTATAATTTTACTTTCATACCTTCTTTTTTTTCCTTTCCTTCCTAATGTACAGCCTCGTCACTTTACCACTGTCATTTAACATTTTCATTTGTCAGTTCCATCATCACCTGGTATTCCTCTCTCCCTCTCTCCGAGAAACTCTCTTCTCTTCCGCTTGGTTCTCTTCTTTATCTGTGATAAGAGTGAAGCCACACAAACAAATGTCTCTGAGGAGATCAATTCTTTCTCGCAAATTTACCAAATCGTTCAGGGAGCTCATCAAGGATGAAGATCAGGAAGGTCGAGGCCAACTCGTCCCTGACTCGGCTGAGTTAGGCGAGCGAGGTGGTAAATCATCCTCGTTGTGGTCGTCTATGCTTCCGGAGCTCCTCGGTGAGATCATAAGGCGTGTGGAAGACGTGGACGATCGCTGGCCACACCTCCAAAACGTCGTCGCTTGTGCCTGTGTCTGCAAGCGTTGGAGGGATGTTACCAAGGAGATCGTGCGCTTTCCTTGTCACAATGGAAAAATTACTTTTCCTTCTTGTCTTAAGCAGGTTTGTTCAATGATAATATCACTCGTTTTTTTTTTCCTTTATCACCGTCATTGCGAGTTATTTCTTTTGATCTATTAAGTGAATAATTATGAGTAATTCTGTCGGAATATATATATGCGTTAAATTGAGTCATTTTTTTGCATTTCTGTGCTCCTATGGTAAATTGTGTGGTTTTGATTTGAAAGTTATGTCGGTTTATATTTGATAAATAGTGCTAAGGCTGTTCTTTTTTTCTGGAGTTTGGGGTCTATATTTGAATACAGTAAAAGGCAAAAATTAGAGAATAGTTCAATAACAGTGAGCAGACTTTATCTAATCTGGGACTATTTCATTGTTTTGGGCCTTTGGCTATTAAGAAGGTCGTAAGTGTGCAGGCTATGCTGCTATTTCCAATTTTGAATTTTCAATTGAAATCGTACGCCACAATTTTGCACTCAGAATGCAAGAGTAATGATACTTCTCTTGGAGTAGAGATCAAAAAATTTCTATGTCTATTACTCTACTTTTCAATAACAAGTACCAAGTCCAACTACTGATTGGATTTTTCATCAGTGAAATAGTCACATCACCATTCTTTAGAAGTGGAACCAATTCTTTGGAGTTGTGAGTGGGAGACACCCAAGAAAAGAAGAAGGGAAAATGAAGAAGAGGTTATTTGATTATTTCATAGAATATGTGGAAAGATATATATTTTTCTGCCTAACTCACGTCATTTGTGCTTTGTTTTTTAGTTCAAACGGTAGGTGGACTTGATTTGTGTTTTAGCTGTCTATTTGATGAGTAATAGGATTTTAGATCCTTAATTTCTTTTGGTATATTGTCTCCAGAACTGAATGTTGCTTTATGATTAATGCAGCCAGGGCCAAGTGACTTTCCTAATAAGTGCCTAATAAAACGGAACAAGAAGACTGCAACATTTTACTTATACCTGGCACTTACCCCATGTAAGTGAATGTTGGTGGACTGGTTGGAATGTGGAAAACATAAAACTGCTTCTTTATGGATGACTTTCTGGCCTTTTCCGAGACTGCTACTGCTAATTTTTCTTGCATTAACTTTTTTCGCTGGCAAATTGGTGAACTTAAAACAATTGTCTTGACTCAGCGAACATTTCACATATATATATGCTGTCATAATTTGGTCTATCTATGGCTTTTGCCCTGTGTCGTTAAACAATTATATGAAAGATTGATGCTATGGAAAATGCTAGTATTTTTAGTATTATATATACTTTCTTGAAGAGGGAATTGTTAAGAGTAGTGCGTGGATGGTGGAGGCAACTGATGTTTTTCAGCAGCTACTATAAAATTATGGAGGATGCCGGACATGATACAGTAGGATGAAGTATGGCCATCTTTGGAAGTGAAGGGATTGCTAATTTATGTTTTGAAGTGAAATGTCAGTGTGAATTATTTCACTGGAGCATTATGCAATAGTCTGCATTTTCTTTTAACTACTATCTCTTAATTTTATCCTCACGAGTTTCTAGTGCTAAGATCAGCTCAAAAGCCGCCTGTTCTTCTCTACACAAGCTTTTTGGAGAGTGACTAGGATTGCATCTTGTCATTTGTAGGACAGTAATGGATTATAGCATTACAAGTAATCAATTCCGAGTTAACAAGGGTGTCATAAGAGAGATGGCCAATATAGTAACATTGCATTTGGTTTCTCCGATTTGAATGGATTGTCGTTTCCCCCTTTTGAATATTTCTTTTATGTTAATTGTTGTTTGGCCTTTTTGGCGTATCACTGTTTCTATTTTGTTTAAGCCTTATTGTCTTTTGGATATCTAGTAGGTTTAAATATTGCTGGATAATCCATGACTTCACTAATTTTTATATTGCGCATTTGTAGTTTTTCTGGCTAATTTGTGTTTAATCTTTGGAAAAAATAAGAAACTACTTTACTTGATTTTTGAGTCTAGTGCATGAAATCTTGCATTGCACAAAATTTTGAGCTTGTTGCTGATTTACGATCTTGTTTTTCCATTCTCAGCATTCATAGACAAAGGAAAGTTCCTCTTAGCTGCACGGAGATATAGACATGGTGCTCATACTGAGTATATAATTTCGCTTGATGCTGATGATATATCACAAGGAAGTAATGCTTATGTTGGAAAGTTGAGGTTAGTCACTTCTTATGCTTTCTTAGCTCTTTATTCTTAAAGTGCACCACTTGTTTCCTTGTATGCTTGGCACTTATGCTCAAAGAATGTTCTCATTTTTTCTTGCAGCTCGGACTTTCTAGGGACCAACTTTACAATCTATGATAGCCAACCCCCCCATGATGGTGCAAAACCATCAAACAGTAGATCCAGTCGCCGTTTTGCAAGCAAACAAATAAGTCCTCAAGTTCCAGCTGGTAACTTTATGTTGGGACATGCCTCATATAAGTTCAACCTTTTGAAATCCAGAGGTCCTAGAAGGATGCAAATCTCATTGAATTGCACAATACCTAGTGAAACTACTAATGACAGTTCCCGGGACAGCTTCAGAATAAAGAAACCTCAAAGTGAAGCTACAGGCTGCACAGTTTTGAGAAACAAAGCTCCAAGGTGGCATGAACATTTGCAATGCTGGTGTCTGAACTTTCATGGTCGGGTGACAGTAGCATCAGTTAAAAACTTTCAACTGGTTGCAATTTTGGACCCAAGCCAACCGGGTGGTAAGGGAGATGAAGAAACAGTTCTGTTGCAGTTCGGGAAAGTGGGTGATGATACTTTTACCATGGATTATAGAAGACCCTTGTCAGCGTTCCAGGCATTTGCCATTTGCCTCACAAGCTTCGGTACAAAATTGGCATGCGAGTAAGTTTCCCTGTCATGTTTACGTAGAAACTGGTTATTGTGCGTGTTATTATGCTTACTCCATTGTACTTTATCTAAATTGATTTATACCAGTTATACGGTGGATAAGCATGATGTTATTATTTGTCTTGTAAATATTAAATACAGTTACAAGGATTGACTTTGTTGTCATTATTCTTTAAAGTTGCACTAATTTTATCTCATGTATTCTCTATTCTTTTGTCATGTCATGAAAATTTGCAATATTCTTGCCCATGCCTGTACCCAAGTTGTGTCTATTTAGATTTATTGTGAGTTACCACTCACCACTGTAAATGCGGTACTTTCCCATTGAATAATCTAGTGGCTTGGTCTTTCGTACTTGCAACACTTAGAGTTGATGGGTTGTAGGTTTCAATTGCCAGGTATAACTGTTACAAATGATGCAGAAATAATAGGTTTATATGAGAAAACTTAATATAAACCAAATTTCATACCAGAGTTTTCGATCCCGTAGCCTTCTAATTTTCTTATATAAAGTTGTTCTCTGTGCTAAGGAAGAAATTTTGTTTTGGGGGTGGGGGGAGGGGATGAATGAAATTCTATGGGTTATTCTTTTTGGGCAAATCAGAGATAAAATTCTGTAGGGTGGATGCCACCAAATCAATCACAAAAATAATTTGTAATTGCCATATTATTTTGAATTACTATACAGTTGTATTTATTGTGTAATATTATCTTATTTTATTAGATTGTATGGGTCTAACTTTAAATATATATTATATTATTTTTTATTAAATTAAATTATAAATTATTATTTATCGTATTTTTTATTATATTTGTGCTCATTTCATTAAAAATAAATGAGATGTTTTAATTAATATATTTTTACTACTATTTCATTAAAAATATATATTTTAAAAATTAATGGATTATTTTATAAAATTTATTAACATTTTATTTCAATTGCAATGCATAGTGAGTATTTTTTTCCTTCAAAAAAGTATATTTATTACAAATTTGTAATAAATTATATAATATTTATAATGTTAGATATAAATGTGTTATAATATATTGAATTTTTTAAAACAAAAAAGATTACACAAAAGCGGTGAGGTAGAATTTTTATAGTCGTCTCCAATAACGGTAAAAAAATAAAAAAATTGTACGTTAAAAATAAAAATGAAAATAAAAATAAAAAATAAATAGAATAAATAAATGTATCATTGTAAATATTTTATTCAATTGAACAGATTTCCTTCCTCTACACCCGAGTGAGAAAAACGCATTTCCATGTTGAACCTAACAAAAGAATGCGAGTGCACATGACTTTTAATCTAGTGTGTTGTTTTTATTATAGCTATGATTATTATAAAGGTTAAAAAAGTCCTTCAACACCAGACATCTGTACTTGTCATTTGCCTCACAAGTTTCTGAGCATAATTTTTTTAAAGATCAAACAATAATATTTTCTTGTGATTCGAATATAATTTGAAACAAAAGGTGAATTTCATCACCAGGTAACTGGGTAAATCACATTCGCTACAAATTTGTCATGCGGGAAAATGTATTTTTCTGTAACATTTATATAGAAACCGGGTATTAATGTGTGGTTGGAGGAAGCTCAACTCCCACATATTAATAGTACCATGTGCAACAGGCAATTGAAAATCACATCTAAGCGAGAAGTATAGCCTCAATGGTAGCTTTCTAACAAAATGCAAATTAATCTAAAATTGATAAGAACAACCCAAAAACATCAAATAAGAGATATTGCAAAAACATGTCCAAGGCGAAAGCATCAGATAATTACATGACCCAGGCATTTCTTGTTCAATGTCACTTCAGCTGATTTGGCTCGTAGCGGTTGCTATCATTTACCTGCAAAAATTAAACCAAATTCACCACTTTACATCCTTAAACGAAGCGGCGAAAATTAATCTGTGGGAGTGTTTGTGAGGTGGCATGGATAGACGAAACCAATATATATATATATATATCATTAAAAGTTTAATTTATTCAAAAAGAAAGAATCAGAGACATCATAGAACTTGCTACGTACAAAAATCTGATCAACTCTAGACAGGAGGAGATGGAGGGGTTATGCAGAACAAGGATCTAATGACTAATGAGCATTGGCTATCACAGGGCTATTACAAATTATCCAATATAACCATAGACAGGAGGATATGGAGGGATTAGGCAGAACAAGGAGCTAATGACTAATGAGTATTGGCTATCACAGGGCTATTACCACGGCATACCCCATATGAGCCAGAAGCAACTGAAGTTGTCATGCGGAGAAGTATTCCTCAGGAACATGAAATTTCAGACCAACAGCCTGCAACCACATAGAAAAACCCCTTAAGAAGACAAACTTACAATTAATCAGAAGAGTTTCCAACAATATGCTTCTTTTTATAAACGTAATTCTTGGCATATAATGAGAGAAAAGATGATGCAGTGTGAGATGATCTTAATCTACAACAATATACCATAACTAGAGCATAAATATGATATACTTTTTATTTTTTCCTCTTGGAAACATTAAATACCTCAGCAAATTTAATATCAGCGTCACTATGATCATTTGCCCTTCCAGCAGCATCCCCAACATAAAATGACCTATAATGCAGAAAAGAGAGTATAAACCACCAAATTGAACCCCCTTTATCTAATATTATAGATAACAAACCAAATTGAAATGACAACATGAAATCATTCTCTTTGTGCATGCAGAACTAATTAGAAATAAAACATGCTAGAAAGATGGATGAATTAACTGATCCATGTCAATGGGAATGCCAGAGTTGAATTGTTTCTCCATAAGATGCCACATCCCTGTTTTAGGTTTGCGATAAAGGTCCTCTGTTTGCCCATCAGATTTACCTATTCCACATGCAATGAATACCTGCATGCATATAAATACAGACACAGTTTAATCTCTTGCTTATTCTCTGACGATATTGTTGCAAAATTTCCACCAACTAAGATCAGAAACAATGCTAACACTTCATTCCCTGTGAGGAAGAGAAAAAGAAGCAGTGTGGGGTCAATGGCTCAAGAAATAATTTTAAGGGACGTGATAAACTTTATAATGGTGCAAGATTTAAAAGAAAATAGAAGAGAAAAACAAACATCTTAATATTATTGTTGTTTACTTGTATAAAAGTGAAAAGGAAAATAATTTTCTGAGCAAAATTCTAGTGGTTCCACAAAATAAATAATTTTTCTAGAAATAGGAAACAAACACGGAAGAAATAGCTTTGAACCATCTTCTTCTTTTTCTTCTGTCAATTAGCAAAAGCATAGTTTTAGAGAGTAAAGCCACTCATTAAAATACATTTGTTCAGAGCATATGAACCTTTGACAATAAATGCAGAAAACGAGAAACAAACAAAAATCCCATCATGAACAAAATAAATGCTCCAAAATGTGCAGTTGAAGTCATGCATCATTACACACCATAAGACTAGTTGAGTGCACAAGCTAAATGCTACAGAAATGACCAAGTTAAGGAAATTAAATATACTCTTTTGTCAACACAATGAGTACTGTTTCTCCTGAAAGAAATGTACAAGAACCAGCTTGAAATCAAAATTCTAAAACAACAGGGGTTAAAACCAAATTTAAAAGAAACAGGAATGGAAGAGAGCAAAAGAAAGCGCAAGGGTGAAGGTAGCAATATTTCAAACTAATTCCATGGTGCTCCAAAACAAGGGAGGTGTATCAGCTGTCAGAAAGTACCTGGATTGGAACCTTCACTTTCTGGATGAAATTGTTTAGACGCCCAACTTTTGAGTCCACAGCTACTTGTCTCTTATTCTTCCAGCGCTCAATGTTGGATTCATTAGTAAAAATCACCTGATGATCAAAAAGAAATCAAGAGAAAACTCTGACCAAAACTTTCAAATGAATGAAAGACTGGCACTAAAAAGGCTATTTGTAAAGTAGACAGCTCCTGATATGAAAGAACTTCCATATATAATACGAGACAGATTATACAGGGTAAAGAAAGAACCAGCTTATAGCCATCATTGTACAGGCTCTGAAGCTTATCTGGTATTGAAGGATACATAAGGGACCAAGCATCCGGTCCAACTCTGAAACCAAAGCAGCAAATTAGGTTATTAATACAAATATTAAAAAAAACTCACTGGCTAAACAATGCATTAAGCATTTAAGTTGCATGTCAATCCATTCAAAGGAACTATTCTTAACATACAGTGAGCTTTTACAATGGAATAGGAAAAGGAAATTAACTACATGACTTAGTCATTTAACATTCATTGTGAAAAGCAATACTATGGTTAATGGATTACACAATTTGCAGCATCACAATTTTTTTGTAGATATATTGACTAGCATTGATCCTACAATTGATAGGTATAGAGACCTAGAATTTACTGTATCTATACGGGGATTAAAGTTTCTTATTGTGTTAGGGTTATAGTACTTGTCACATTGTTATTTAGTTTCCAATTATGGTGGTAACTAAACTTCTTTAATTTCTTAATTTTCTATGGAATTAAATTTAAAATGCCCCTATGTAGAGGTAAATTGTTATGTATAATTCTTGGACCTGATAATTGAATGATAATATCAATTTATCCCCATTGAAATTCCTTTTGTGTTCCTCTATTTTTCCTCTGATTCTCTTCTCCTATTTATCTATTCCTACTACATCGATAAAAGAGTCTATTACATAAAATACAATATAAGTAAAATTCTCATCCAGATATTCAGATCACCTGCAAATATCAAATTGGCACCAATTATAATAGATCAGTACTTTTTTTTATATTATACTTCCAAAAAATTACGGCTGTAAGAAAGCAGACGAAATGGTACCTTTTGACAGAAGTGTTAGCAAGACATCCATCAAAATCAAAAGCAGCAATTTTACTTGAATAATGGAGACTGTCATCCTGTAATGTGCTAACAAGAAAAATTGTAAAAGATAATACTATCATGTTTCTATCCATTTCCTGCCCAACCATTAAGTACAAAGCAGAAACTGAATGCATGCCAGGGAGGCCTAAAACTCACGCCCATAGATGAAAGTTGTATGTTAATGATTAAAGCCAGAAAATAATCCAATATAGCAAATAGAATTCCAGCATAGACTGGTCAAACTTCTTGGGGAGTCATAAATCAAATATCGTATGACTGATATGCAAGAGTTCATGATGAAAAATAACTCTTTAGAAATACCATTATCAATATGATGATATATCTCACCCGTTCTAGAAATATAACAGTTTGGAAAGCCTTCCATTTTGGTGAAAGTGTAGCATCCTGCATCAGAAAATAATTTGAATAAGGAACTTATAAATAAGTTGAATACATGCAGGCCAAGAACAGATAGCTGATATGCCATGTGGTTTAAATAAGTATTTGGTATTTAAAATACACATGGGAAAAAATGAGAATGCATCTAATGAAGAAAAAGAGAGAAATGCTGAAAGACTTACATAAATATACGTGCGAACACATACATTTGTGTATGCAATATTCATTAAAGAAGCTATTTAAAAGAATCTCACACAAAGAGGGAGAATAAATAAGGGACTGAACAGACCTTGTACATGTTCTTAACATCAGAAGCTGAAAAGATTATATCCAACTCTTTGGATAGCTGCAAGCAAAACACTGGAATCATTACTTTCATGAACAACTATTTCAGAATTTCAGTAATTCACTACTGGAAATCTGCAGTAAGTAAAAACAAAGCAAACAGTTAAGAAAACATGAGATCAGAAAATAAATTCAAAGGCAACAAGTAGAGAAACGTTCTGAACATGGTTAAGTGCTAGCCTGGACCCCAGAGAGAATGTACCAAAAGAACATCCCTTAAAAGGGATTTTATAGAAAATTCCACTATGTGTTAGTATTAGAAAACATATTTCAGCATAAAACGTATAAGAACTTTAAGTAACTGTAGCTGCAGTGCCTTAACCTACTAGAATTATGAACCAAGGGGTATCCTGACAGAAATAAAACAGGACATATAACTATAAGCCCAAAATAATTAGCATCATTCAAAACTAATCTATCAACAAGACGAGGTAAACCCTTTCAAATCGGACTAACTTTCAGCATTCAAATATCAAAAAACCTCTCAAGGGATGTAACAACATACCTTTGCCTTTTTGGAATCCCGTTCCTCCCGTTCACTTTTATCATCTTGTTCTTGTTCAAAAATCTATAAACATAACACACTGCTCAAGATATAACCTTTGTTCAATCAAATGTTACATCAGAATCATAATACACAAGCAGAATCATAATACACAATCTATGCCAAATTTCATTTGAACCTGCAGGAGTACAATTTCATCTTTAGCCAGAAAACAACATCATACAGCAAATGATTGACAGGAACAACCAAAACATGACAGCGTATTCAAGTAGATCGATGCAATATTTAAAGGGTAGCTTTAGACCATAGGAAGAAAGAAATAAGTGAAAATTCTTTAAAAAAACAATGATCAACTTAAAGGTGGAACAACTTGATATTTAGAACCTGCCACCGTTTTCTCCTTTTTCCCCCTTAAATGCAGTCTCAACGATTTCAACAGCACTACAGCAGCATTGTTGAATCAAAAGAAATATAGCAGAAATTTTGTTGTCACCTTCCATACGCTCAATGATGCAGAAGCAGCATTCACGTGCCACATCAAATCAGTGCAAAAAATCAAATCTTACCTCCTCGGTTTTCTCACCCACACCCATCCATTTCTTTAAAGCTTCTTGATCACTGCCCTGAAAACAAAAGCATGATCTTTTGATTAATGAGATCCTCTAGTCCCGCTAAATTAACTCATCACTCTTAAGACTGAATTTCGTAATTAGCCGCAGAAGAAATTCGAACATTGGCAAAGTAAACACAGATTTTCATCAGGAATCAGTAAATGCTCGTTATATATAAACCAAAATCTAAAATACCGAATCACAAAAAGAAAAAAATAGAAGTAAAAACCCAAAACCCAAGTATCCAATTGACACCTTTAAAGATTCAAACCCTTTGATGAACTCAGCCGAAGAAACGGAGTCAGAGCCAAAAGCAAAGCAATCCAAGTGGTACCATTTGGTCATATCGAACCCCCGAGCATCTCTGCTGACTAAACCTAACCTCAAAGACAGAGCGGGTATCGTCTTAGAGCACTTTTTGCAAGAGGACCGGTTCGATTTAGCATACTCGGCAACGATCTTTGTGGACGAAGGAGGAGGAGGAGGAGGCATTTGGAAATTGGAATTCCAAAAATGAAGATTAGTCAAACGTTTCAAACGAAATTTGGGAAGGAGGAGGACTTGGTGCCACAAACTAGGTTTAGGTAAGGCTGCCAAATGACAAGTGAAAGTTAACATCGGATTATTCCCGCCACACTTCAGGCTCGCTCCACATTGCTTCTTCTTTTCCTTCGCCCAAAAAAAAATTATATAACCTACTCATTAGTCATTAATATATATAAAATTTTAATTTTACGAATACATAAATATCAATTGATATTTCAATTAAATTATAGAATCATAAAATTTATAGTTGTATGAAATTTTAAAAATATTAAAATAAATAATAATAAATTAATATTTTTATTTAAATATTACATACATGTTGTTCAAATATGATTAATAATATTTTTACATTAAAAAATAATTATTTTTAATTCTGTGATATATTTATAAATCATATACAAGTATAATGATTTTAAAAATAATAATTAGATAAATTAGAAACAAAAAGTAGCATGAAAAAATAAGAGAAAAATAATTGAAAAAATTACATAACTAATTATAAAATGAATTATAGAAAACTAAAATTATTTATATTTACATAAATACTAAGTTAATTTATAATACAATAAAGTATGAAATTTAACTTTAATTTGAAAATTTTAAACAATTTAAAACTCAATATTTTGCAATATATTTATATAGATATTTTCAAAAAATTTAATCAAAATTTTCGAAAATTAAAAAAAAAATTACACAAATATCAAGAAATTTTCAAATAATATGTAGAATATTTTGAAAACAATATATCTTATCAACAAATTCAATTTTAAAAAAAATTATGAAATTATTGAGATATTTTTTCACGTCGATACGTGCATAAATAAATGATGCAATGCTTTATATTAATTTTGTAGATTATTGTTTTAAAAATATAATTAATATTTATATTTTTTTTTTAAAAGTTATTACATCTTTCAAGTAATTCACACCGGTCATCGATAATCAGTTTTAATCACTATCAATTTATAATTTCTTTTTATTAGTATAATTATGGGTGTCGTAATTTTTTTTCATTATTATTTTCCTAATCGGAGAACATTGGTTGTTTCCACAATTTTATTTCAAAAAACTCTGATCCAAAAAAAAAAAAAGCCAATGAAGACATTGGTTCTCTCACCTGTCCCCAAACACAAAGTCATCCTCTGAGAAACTCCAAACCAGTAAACGCCACACTAAACATTCATGGCTTTCTCTCGATTCTGTTTCTTCTTTCTCCTATCCTTGTTTCTTTTTAATCAATCTCTCTATTCCGCGGCCAACCTCCACAAGGTCAATCTCCTTGGAATTGAGCTTCTCTCCCTATCGGTACCACTAAATGACACCCCACCTACTCGATATTTCGAAGTAACTAAACCCATCAAACTACCCAAAACCAAGCCTTATTCACACCTCATTCTCCAACATGATTTTGGTAGCAAATATGGAAAACCACCTGTTCTTGCATATTACACCCCTCCTTCACACTACCCATCTAAGAATTTTTCCAAGATTGTCCTTGAATGGAAAGCAACTTGTAAAGGGAGGCAATTTGATCGAATTTTCGGGGTTTGGCTCAGTGGTGTTGAGCTTCTTCGGAGCTGCACGGCGGAACCGAGATCTACTGGGATTGTTTGGGTTGTTGAGAAGGACATTACGAGGTATTCTTCGCTGCTTATGACTAATCAAACACTTGCTGCTTACGTTGGCAATCTTGTCGATAGTACTTATACTGGTGTATACCACGTAAACATAACTATTCGTTTTTATCCTGATGAAGAAAATTTTAATCGTTATCAGTCAAATTCAGAAAAATCAGCATCTGGGTACCATCCTTGGGCCGATTTGATCGTGCCCATTTCTAGAAATCTGCCATTGAATGATGGGATTTGGTTTGAAATTCAGAATTCAACGGATTATGCTTTGAAAGAGTTCAAAATTCCCCAGAATGCTTATAGGGCTGTGCTTGAGGTTTATATTTCATTTCATGAGAAGGATGAATTTTGGTATTCGAATCTTCCAAATGACTACATTGCTGCAAATAATCTTACTAATACGCCAGGAAACGGGCCTTTCAGGGAAGTTATGGTTAGTCTTGATGATGAGATTGTTGGTTCAATATGGCCTTTCACTGTGATTTATACTGGAGGGGTGAATCCCCTCTTATGGAGACCAATAACTGGCATCGGATCATTCAATCTTCCTTCTTATGACATTGAAATTACACCTTTTCTAGGGAAAATTTTAGATGGAGACATCCATAAGATAGGTTTTAGTGTTACAAATGCCTTAAATGTTTGGTATATAGATGCAAATTTGCATCTTTGGTTGGATAAACAGAGTGTGAAAACTGAAGGTAAGCTTATGAATCATATTAGCTTGCCCCTTGTTGCTTCCATGGTTTATAATTTTGAGGGTTCAAACGGAACATTTTTGACAAATATAAGCCGATCTATATCATCAACTGGATGGGTTAAGTCCTCTCATGGGAATATTACAACCCAATTTATTCAAGGTTTCTCTTACAAAAACTCAATGACAATGGGAAATGATGGAAATATGCAGATAGTGGATCAGATAATCCATTTTAACGACTCTATTCATGCCAATATGTCATCCTCCCATGTGCACTCGTTGCAATCAAACAAAATGTTTTACATTTACTTATATTCCAACGACTTGAGTAAAGGAAATGATACTGAAATTTCTGTTGTAAACCTTACTTTGGGATTCAATGAGAATCAATTAAAGGGTGCTGGTTTTGGAGTGTCAAGTAGGTCCTTGAAAAATCTGCAGAATGGCCAGGGGTCTATGGTTGTAAAAAAGAACTTGGTAGTTAGTGGACTTGGGAGTACACAACAAGTTTACATATATAATGGATCTGACTTCTGTTACCTTAGAAACCTAAGCAGCTCAAACTATACCATTCTTTATGATGAGGAGGACTATACGTACAAAAGAAAAATGCTACCCCATTTTGGTTTTGAGTTAAGAAGATCACGACCTTTACCCACTAGAAGGGCTTTTCTGGTATCAGATTCACTTGAGACAGATAAGGGTGTTTAGTTTTATGGCATTGGGTGTTTTCAAAATGCTTCATATTTGTCTCCTGCAGGTGGAAACTTTGATAATATATCAAGTATTTTGGTAATCTATTAATTGTCTTGCATATTTTTTATTTGTTTTAGCAAATAGACTAGCATTTTATTTAATTAAATATTGGTTACATCCTTTTCGAGAACTGTCGAAGCCAAAACAGACTCAGTTTCTATCCAAATAACATAGCCTATGAGCATCAAAGTTTGCTTTTCCACAACAATAACAACGTCTAAAAGAACTAGTATGTGAGATTAACGTTTTGATAGCATCCACGATATGAACATCCAAAGCTTGCCAACTGGAAACATTGTTCACAAGTTGCATAGCTTGTAGACAATCCAATTCGAGAACCACATTCTTGAACCCAGTCTCCAAACTAAAGCAAAGCCCGAACCACGTTGCCCACAACTTTCCTAGATAAGCATAGAGACGTTTTCAGTTATGTTTTCTACTTTTGTTTTCTATCAGAGATGCTTAATCTTTGTCCCTTAAGAGTGTGCTTGTTATGGATTGATTTGAAAATAAATTCAAATCGAAACCGAATCAATAATTTCAATTCGTAAAAAATATAATCCAAACTAAACCTTTCGTATTGAGTTAGATTGAATTTCAACTTTCAAGATTGATAGATTTACGAGGAATCCAAAATAACAAAGAAACACATGTGGCATTGTAAACAATGTGAAACAGTTCTCTTTATAATATAGTTTTTTTACAGTTATATATAATCAAATAAATGATATGCACTATTTAAGAATAAGCTTTCAATTGTAACTTAAAAAAAAATATAATATTATCAGATTTTCCGAATAAATATAAGAAACATTGAAACTCTGAAACTATAAGATCTATATCATCTATTTTATTTCTTAGAGTAAAAAAAAAAAAATTGTTCCATGAAAAAGATGATTCATCAATTCATTAGGCTGAATTTTTAATTAAACAAATGAAAGAAGTTTGAATTAATATCATATAAAAAATTAATCCAATTACGATCCTTTTAGCAAAAACACTACTTTTCATACACACTTAGTTTTTACAATTGTTGTTGAACAATGGGCAATATATACCGGCACTTCTATAACTAGATTAAAACTGGTTGCCGAGCTTAAATAATATTTTACAACTCACAACCGTGAGATTGAATCTTTATATCTACACGCCTTTTAAGAAATTTTTGGTACAACAATTGCACAACAACGCGGGCGGACTGTGAAGGTGTGGTGCCAAAACTTGTAAAGGAGTCCAAATATAAAGAATACATAAAAAAAAAAATATACATATTTTTGCATGAAAGCAAGTATAAGTGTCAAGTACTACGTTTGTATGCCAAAGATATCAATGTAACTAATCATTTAGTTCAAAAAAAAAAACACTTAACAGAATTACGACTTAAGTTTTTGAAAGGCACGTCCAAGTAAGAATACATGTTAAATAAGTTTAGCTCACTTGTTTTGTTTAGGTAATCTATGACTAAATTCATTTAATCTATTCAAATTCAACTTAGTTCATTTTTAAATGAGTTAATTAAACAATTCATGAACTAACTTATTTAATCATTTATAAAAATAAAATTAAAATTAAACAATTATTTATAATTTTATTTTTAAACAAAAAATATTGATATAAATATTACATTTTTGTATAACAAAATAAAAATAAAAGTAATAATATTTCGTAATAGCATTATTGTAGTTAGAAAAAGGGTGAAGGGTATTGTTAATTCTCAAACTATGTATTCATTAGCATAAAATCCCCAAAACCCAAAAGAAAAAGGAATTCTAACATTTTCATACCCAAACTTTTAAAACTTATATCCTTAAATCCCAACTTATCTTTTAAGTTTATTATATGATTATTTTTTAATATTAGAATTTAACAAGTCATTCACGTAGAAATTAATTATTAACAGTAACTTAAATCCTAAAACACATATATTTTTAAAATAGTTGACTATGATTAAACTTGATTGGGGTATGACGATCATACAAGAGATTCTAACGTTAAAATAATGATCTAGTGAACAAAAGAAGATAAAATGAGATTTAATTATGTATTTTTAAAAATTTGAAGACTTTCTTATTATTATTATTATTATTATTATTTTGTTTGAGATACTTTTGACAATGAAGATGTAATTTAAGGATCAAGGAATTGTCTTTTTATCCTTGTAAAAATACTATTATTAACAAATATATTTTGTTAAATGAATCTCCTAATTACTTGTGAGTTAGGCAATCTAACTCGAGTATATAAAATATATGAAAAGTAATTTTTCACTCATAAGTTAATCGAATCAAGTTAGATTGTGTTGCTGATAAGATGTAAACAACAAATCAATCTAAGAAATCTAAAGAGAGTAGCCTAATTAGTAATGCTATAAAACATTTATTTTCGCTGGTAAATAAAGGTAGAAAAGAACAATCACAAGATACACAATATAGGAAACATAGACTACGTACATATACCACATTATAAAAAAAATCAAAATAAAGCCATGGTGGAATAGTTATTGTGAAATCACCCAAAATATGTACTGTTTGGGTGAAATTCACAAAAAGGAACGAGAAAGAAAAATCAATTAACTCTTTCACTTTAAAGTAGATTTTACAATGTAATGTGGTTGGTAAAATTTTTATATACTCATGTGAAAATGACAAAATAACACAAATTAATCACATGAGTTTAAAGAATTTTTACATAAATATGTGAAAATTCTTTAAAGACTTAACATTTGGTGTGTGAATTTCATGTGTTATATGTAGAAGTGAAAATTGTTAAAAAAAAAATAACACGAATGAAATAAAATTGAAGGCAAACTAAATTATAATTATTGAGTTATAAACAATTAATAGAAAAGTAGTCGAAAAATATAGGTGATTAGAATAAAATATACTTCAAATATATAGCTAGCTTGCTAACCATGAGAACTTACCCCATATGTATAGCCAGTCAAATTTATCTTCGTGAGCCTCATGCTTAATGTCTGAGTTAAGTATTACAAACTCTTGATTCAAAAGTAATTAAAAAGGTCAACAATATTGCAATTACATTTTCCATATGATCATGAGAAAATCTGCTCGGGAATTATATCTCATGTTGCAATCTGGGGTTGGCCTGCAATATATATATAAGTGTCATAATTATTATGACCATCAAAGGCTTAAACATCATAAGACTATATACACACATATTTGTAAGCTTATAATTATTCACTCCATGTATACGCTTATATCATTATTTAACTATTTCAAGAGGATCTTCCATCAGTTCTATTGAATCTTGATCAAACTCTCTTGCAATTCTCAATCTATAAGAATTATGAGTTTTTAAATCTTAAAAGATTAACTCAATGAACGAAGATAACTATAATTCTTATAAACTCTGTAAAAAATATTATTTTTAATCAATATATAACATTAACTCTAATAAGACACGTACAAATCTACGTACCTACGTATATATGTATATTTATTGAGAAGGAAGATGTTAGATTTGTATACATTAATTAAGAAACAAACATCAGTAGAGACACATTAGAAACTTCTGATATGATTTTAGACAAAAAAACAAGATCCAATTCCGGTTTGAAATATACGTGTAGTTAGCAAAGAAGGAGATGATCATAACTAACTGGGTATTAGAAGAGAAGGAGACAAACATTTAAAGCTTATAAGAGACTTGTGTATACCTAACAATTAACAATTCATTCGTATACTTTTAAGTTAATAGGAACTCAGAAAGAAACAAATTAAGGAAAAAAAATGTAAAGGAGACAGAGAGAGGAGACACGATGACAAATATATATATGTCAATTATACGTCATAGGCTCCCAGCTAGACAAAACTACAAAATTTTAAATATTCATTTGATTGATTTCTAGGATCTTAATAATGATTGAAAAGAATGATGAATTAAGCATTTCAAACTTAATTTACTAAACTTTTGAATCAAATATAAGTTTTTACAAAGAATTATATTAATTATGATACAGATGATGTATTCAGTTATCATATATAAAAAAAAGTCAGATTATTTAACTATTTTAAGTATAAGCTCTCCACATATAGGTCCTTTTGTGGCTTTGTCCTGACAGTTATAATTTGGTTTATCCTAGATATTGGATGGGCAAAAGAGAGTCCCAAAAGGAGAACTAGAGGGACTCCTTAATAAAAGCAAAACTCTAAGAATTATTATTAATTATAATTCTAAAACAACAAAAATTATTACAATGATTTTGAATTAATTAGAGAGGAATCTTCAAATAAAGTTAAATGATCATAGCTTCTTTCTCCTATTCATCCTATAATGAATAAAGTAGCTACTTGAGCAATTAAATTAGGGTTTTGAATGAGCCCTAATAATGTCTTCAAAAAGATTACCTATTTGAAATTAGTTAACATCAGATACAACATATTAATGTACTTATTAATTCTCTCTATTTGTATTTAATTATTTCTTCATGAACAATTTAAAAAGGTAACAGTAAAAAAATTCAGATCAATGATCAGTAGATAAAATTATATATCAGTTTTAATTATCTTTGTTGATCTTATTTTAGTTATCAGTTTAATCATATATACCATAATTAATTAGTTGATGTCTATATATAATATAAAAAGAAAATTAACCCATGTGGTGTGGTGTGGTGTGGTGTGGTGTGGTGAATGATATTAAGATTAGTATTAATTAATTAATTAAATAAATAAATAATAAATAGTTAGTTACCTTTGATGGGATTTTTCTTCTTCTTCTTTTTCTTGTAAGGAATTCCTCTAGCTTTAGCTTGAGAGTCTTTAACTTCCCTCAAATAAACACGAATAGATCCACTTGCAAAAGGGTTTTTCTCAGGAAGTCCACCATTTTCTTCATAAGCAGCTCTAAGTCTACCAATAAGAGCATCAAGACTACCCCAAGCTTGTCTAAGTGGACATGTACAAGGACCAGAGGGCTCTGGCTGTCCAAAATAAACACATCCTTGAAAGTGCACTTTAGTCTTACCAAATTGATCCAAGTATCGAAGAAATTCAAGCACATGATTGAAGTTACACTGTGCAAGAGGAATTGGGGGCCTCTGGTTCCTCAAGTACTGACCAAAAGTATTCCAATCCCTTCTTTTCTGCGATTCGTATCGGCTTAACGGAGCCGATTGATTCCGTTGCCGATCATCACCAGCAACAGAAGCCACTGCTACTGCTGCTGCTGAAGACGATGATCCTTCTGCTAAATCTTTCCCTTTGTTGCTTGCCATCACAAAAGTTTACATAATATTTATTTCTTTATAAGTATATAGTAGCTAGTGGATCGAGTTTTTTAGTTTGAGGATTGTGAAATAGTAGATGATGTAAAAAAAAAATTTTTAAAGAGAGAGAGAGGGAGAGAGAGAGAGAGAGTGTGTGAGAAGAGAATAGAATATAAAAAAAAATAGTAAAATCACATCATAAGATTACTATTGATGATGAGGAGACATGACATGGGTCCTATAAGAAATGCTTTAGGTTCTCTTTTTCTTACTTGATTGCATTATTTTCTAGCTTTAATTGTACTGGTTTAGTATAACTTTATCTTTGTTTTTTCTAATTTTCTCTCTTAATTAATCTATTAATTATTTTTTATATACTTCCATAATCAGTGCAATCATTAACGAGTATATTAGCGTAACTTATACTATACGTACTAGGTTAACAAAACAAATATATATAATACTATACCTACTAGATTGTGGTTCAAATTTTATGACCAAGAACCACAGTACTTAGCCTAGGTTAGAGTAGCTTCAGCACGTAGTTACTAATTCAGGAACAAATTAATAACAACAAAACACACATACATGACAAGTTGTAGTGACAATTAAGTTTAAGAAATGATAATTATAAATAAATTATCATAACTATAACATAATTTAAATTAATGGTATAAATACTATTAAATTTTTAAGTTTAAATTTAATTAACAACTCCTAAAACTAAACAAAAATATGTATTTAATGTTGACAAATATATATATATATATATAACATATTAGTCTCATAATTATTAGATTAAACACATCAATTTAATATCATAATTTCTATTAGTTCTATTATTATGAAAAGTAATTACTTTTAGTCATATAATTTTTAAAATAAACACTTCTAATTCATCAAAAATATTAAATCTAAGTATTTATAATCCCATAATTTTTTACATTATATATAATACATAATTTTCATAAATAATTTAACTATAGATGTTAAACTCAAAAATCATTAGATTAAAATACTTATTTGTACATAATAACGAGACTATTATGATCTTTTTAAAAAAATTATAAGATTTTTGGTACTTAATACAATAATTGTAAAATTAAATAATAATTACATTTTAATTTGGTGTCTTACATCTTATAATGTATGGGATAGGAACTGAATATTAATATTAGCTCACCAAGTGTTATAATAGTAAAACTTACCCTAATTATGGTCGGTACATATTTGAGAAATCAGAATCAGAATCCCCTACACAACAAGTACTATTTGATGTTGAAAGAAAAAAAAAACAAATATTAATGTTAAAGCATTTTGTGGAAGAGATTTGAACCTAAACAAATTGACTCTCAAGTTGGTGGAGTACTATATATAAAGAGCCCCAAAATAGGTTATGTTATGCTGATAACAAATTGTACACGTATAGATAGCTCAAATCTAAGTAAATTCTTGCCAATTAGTAGTTCAATTTATATAGAATTGCCTTGGATTTTACTTTCTTTTTTTTTTAATAAATATTTTGAGTTTAATATACTTATCATTTTTGGGTCTAAAAGAATGAAGTATTTGTATACATCCTATGTTATAAGAGATCACAACTTGAGACTTACATTAATATACATCACACACAATATAATTAATTTTGTGTTATTAATTTATCATATACAATTATTTCATCACACATTTTCAATTTTATATCTAATTTATTTTGATTTATATATAGCATTGTTGATTTTATAATCTAGTGTTAGTTCATGATAATTAAAAAAGACTTGTGCTTAATTTAAAACGTAACATGCATCACCAACAAATTAAATCTGACAAAATCTAATGACTTTAATAATGATATTGTTATTTTAATTAATTATAATAATTTTATTTATACTTTGATAGAGGGCAATTTCCATAGGCACACATATACAGTCTAATGGATGAGTAGGTTGACCCCGCAAAGATTCTGCATATATTATAATATATATGATGATTTTGTAGTGCATTGTTATTATTATTATTATTATTTATTATACAATGATCACTATAATTTGTTGTGGTTTGATTAATGGCTTCGTGGATAAAACTAAAAATCTTGTTAATCTTAAGTAACAAATTTAAAAGTACTTGATGTGTAATTTGATTTAATAAAACTTAAAATTTGTCTATAAATTCAAAAAACATGAAGCTTAACAAATTCCAAAGATGAGAAGTATTGGGCCTTGCTAATTTATGCATGACCACCAGTCACCCTAACAAGTAGTTTGATATAGTAGAAACAATCGTCACTGCCAACATCACCAGTCACCCTGATTAATAATGCTAAGTAATATCTTAATCACGTTATTTCCTACTATTGGCTAATGCCACTGATGTTTTTGTTCTTTACCAGTACAGCAGTACTATACCTCTAGCTGGTTATTGGTTAATTTTCTTTTCCATTTAGGGAGTTTTTTTGCAGAAGATGGACATCGGCTGAAGATATCAAATACCTAATGTTTGCTACTTTTTAGTAAATTGTCCGATTTTAATTTTGAGTATATTTTTTAAACTATACATGGGCTTTCACTTTCTTTGCATATGAACATCTAAATAGAAAAATTTAGGCCCAAAACGTCTTCAGGCTCTCACTAAGGTCCACTCCTCTCTCATGTCTTGAGGTTTGAAATTTGAAGAATGGTTAATTCTATTTGGCATTATTAACGTACCAACAAAACTAATCAAGATAGATTTTTTAACTATTGATTATATTTTATTAAAATATAAAATATTATTAAATTTATGATATTTAAATAATATTAGTAATAATGGGAAAGATTTTTCTTTAAAGATAAGTATTGAAGTATTTATCGATGACTAGATGGCAACTAGGCAACTAAAAGCATCATTTAAGCATCTAAAAGCAGCAAACAAATAAAAAAATATTGATAAATAAGATTGTGGTTTAGTGTTTTGTAATTAAAAATTTATGTTTTCTATCTATATTAATTAAATGAATAATTAAGGGAGATCAATTCACTGAAAAATTATACATTATTTTTGTAATACGTGATGATATAATATTTTAAATTAATAAAATTTAAGATTAATAAAAATTTAAAAAAAAAATACCCAATAATTAATTGAGAGAAAAAATTGTGATTCGTGTAAAATATATTTCAAAAAACAATGAATGACTCGCTAAGATAGATCATAGAAAATCAAGGGTCAATTGGTCAAGTAAAAGGTACTGACCAATTACATTGGTTGAGCTGCTGAACACGTGCATTCCAATAACACATATCATAATTAAGAAATTGTTACGTACAATTTTCTAATTTTGATTAGTAATAGAATATTGTTGTTATTTCAAAAATGAAAAATTACATTGTTGAGCTAGGCGTAAATCGAGATTTACAATAGCCTTATTTTGAAAATGGGCGAAAAGCAAAAGAGTTTATTGGTGCGTGAAGTACAAATTGTCTTAAAATACCCTCTAAAGTTCTCCGACAAATCTCTACTTTATTACATTAATTAAATGCATAAAAGGATCTAAGTTTTACTTGGAATACTTGATGTATCCGACAGATGTATTAACGTCTTTAATAAGAGTCTCAAGCAGAGGAGCAAGCAAGCACTTGGAAGTATCTTGCTTGTAAAAGAAACCCAAACACTTACAATCCTTATCACACTTAGCCTTACACTCTTCAACCTTCATTGGCCCATCTCCATCATCCAAAATTGGACTCAAAAAATGTTCAACTCCCACAATCTTATAATAATCCACCTTGTTATTACTACCTACTTTACAAGGCCGCTTCAACTTTGGTGGTTCACAACTCTCGCTCCAACCCAATAGCCCTTTTGGCGTAGGACAAGCCACACACATCCTCTTATCACACAACCCAAATGCCCCACACTTTGATGGCAAAGCACATTCCCTCACAAAATAGCTAGAGAAATATGCAAAACTCTCTGCCCAAGTCAAATAGCCTGTTTCGCTGTAGTAAGTATAAGCTTTGAGACTTCCATCCGAACCAAGCCTTAGATATGAAATGGTTGCGTTATAATTGAGTTTATTTAGATTATAAGTATTACCACTTGAAATGGGTCTTGATTGTAGAAGATGTCTACCATTTGGACGTGAATTTGTTTGGCCTGCATTAAAGTTCAGAACAAGCTCATATGCTGTGGCCTTTTCATTCTCAGGCTCCACATTAAATGTAACATTGCTTCTTAAATCTCCAACCCTCCAACCACCATATTGAATAAGCTGTCCAGAGTTGTTCAAATACAGTATGAGCCCTTTATGATCTAAAACAAGACTGTATTGCCCATCAGACCCATCTGAATCAGATTTGCGGCTAACAAGCTTATTGATGTTATTGATTCTAAGAGATTGACCCACCAGAAGTGTATCAGTTGGATAATCAAAACTTTGCCAAATAAGATTACCCTTCTTGTCATGAAGTACCATATTGCCATTTGGGAGTAATTGCAGGCCTGTGACACCTTTTTTGGCCGTGTTGGTTTGCCACACAATGTGTCCATTAGCTTCTGCAATGACTAAGTTGCCATCTTTAGACAAAGAAAAGGTGGAATTCTCGCCTACTGGGTGGTTTCTATTTGCGTCCCAAACCCATTTCATGATGTCTTCATCTCTACTACGGCCTGCTCTAATGGCTAAAATGTAAGCACCTGGGGTGGTGTTGTAAAAACAGAGCTGAAAAGGGAACGCAAAGGATTTGAGGTTTAAGGTTTGAATTATTCGGTAGCTTGCATCGTATTCGGTGATATAGTCTCCAAATTCACCTTGGTTTACGAATTTGAAAATTTGGTTTTGAGGAACTTGGGCTTGAGTAGTGGAAATTAATGAGACGACTAGGCCTAGGATGCAGAGGAAGAGAGGTAAGTGACATTGTGACTTAGAAATAGCCATTTTTGGGTTTGGGTTTTACTGTGACGATATTGATTAAAATTCGTAGTCTATTTATAGAAATGATTTTGGATGTAAAATCACGAAGGAGGATTAGGATTCAGATTAATAATTATTATTTTAAAAATAAAAATAAAAATAATTTTATTTTATTTTATTTAAAAACGATAATCATCGATAAATTACATCATTCACCAGCGATTTTCGCCAACCCCACATCTCCCAATGAGAATAGTCTTTAATTGCCACGTGTTTATTCAATTAATTTAATTCAGCAACTTGTCGTAACAATTTGGAGGAAAAAACCTAAAAGCAACTTAACATAACATTGTAACCAAGTCATTTATGACATAAATAACTTGTTCGTTTCCTTATTTAGGAACAAGTTGCAAGATGTGTCAGTGGTCAGGAATCATACATAGTTCTTAACATTATTTTTAATTTTATACATAATAATTATTATTATCAAACTATATTTTTTATTTTTTAAAAAATAAATAATTTATTACTTTAAAAATATCAATTCCTTTCAATTTTTATACATATTAGTTAATTTTTTAAAATTTATGTATTTTAATTATTTAACTATTATATTTTTTAATATTTTAATAACATTTTTCCAATTTCTTTTATTTTTTTAAAATAACTCATTGATTGATGTTATCTCAATTTTTTTTTATTAAAATCATTAAAATTGATTTAAAATAACTAAAATATTTATAAATATAACAATAAGATAATTAAAATAAAGTGTATGTATTAATGTAATATCTAATTTATAAAAATAAAATAAATATAACTCTTTTTTTTTTCACTGTCTTATTTATTATTGCTATGTTTTTTACTCAAATTAATGTAAAGTAAATTAAACATAAATTATTATATACTTTACAACTCTTAACAGCTAGTACCTTGGTCTATAGGGCTAAGGATAATCTGAATGAAGCCAACTACGAAATCATAATACTAATTAGACTAATAATGCTAAATCGCAAGGATTTTAGGTACCAAATTGACACTTATATTAACAAAATCAACCTCCAAGAGTTTAAAAAATAATAATAATAACATTATTTAAGAAATATTTTAGACTTTTAAGGCAAATATTTGTTAGAAAAAGTTGACATTAAGATATTTAAAAAATATTTTTTAACGTGAATTATCTACTTTTTAAAAAATTGGGAATTTTTCTGTTGTTTTGAAAAATCTCGAGATTTCAATCTAAAATTAGATATCTAATATTTTTTTCTTTTTAAAAATAAAATATATTTTAAACAGACAGCAGTGGTCAAATCCCGATTTATATATTCTCGGAAAAATTGAAACAAATTACTTTTATAAATATAATATATGGTTAATTTATTTTAAATTGCGGCAATTAGTTATCTTATTAATATATTATAGATATTTTAATCATTTTATTTTTTATTTTTTGGAGATATTTTTTTAAAATATTTATATATCTTTTGTTAATAATATTTAATTTGAGTTAATTTTAATTTTTTTAATAAAATAATAAAAAAAATTAAGATTTATAAAAAACTATTAAATTATTAAAAGTGAATTAATTTTAAGAAAAATAATTAATATATTTAATTTATTAAAAATAAGTTAATAACATATTATTATAATTGTTTATTGATTGAAGCTGAGTCAATGAGTTGTCCTTAGAAGCATAAACTTGATTTGGTTACGTAAACAATATGGGTTAGAATTTCGTTACAGATGCTCGAAAATCTTAGTTATTTTTAAGTGGTGGTATCGTAAAAATTCATTTTATTTTATATTAATCGATTATTTTAATTATATTATTTTTATAAAAGATAGTTAGATATTTTTTAAAAATAAAATATTTTTGTTATTTTTTTAAATAATAATAAATTAAATTTAATGTGGGTATTTTCTTTTTATTCTTACATTATAATAAATTTTTCTAGGTCAATTATTTTGATAAGTTTTATATTTTATATAATTTTTATGTATTTTTGAAGTACTTCATTGTATTATGTTTAGATTATATAAAAATTATACATGTTAGAAAATTACAATATATATGATGTTGGAAAGATGAGTTGTTCAAATTCAAGTATTAATCTCTAAAGTTAGTTGAAATGAGAGAACTCTTCGATGTAATTCTAACTTGATTTATATTGTAATTTTATGAATCGTGTAACCTATATTTTTTATGTTATAAAGTGTAATTTTGATACAGACACAATACTTATACCAAATACAAAAAAGGTGCCAAACAATCTACAAAATATAAAATTTACATAAATAGTTTACCAAAAAAACTATCATGATGTTCAAATTCAATTTTAAATTGATAATATAAAATGAAAATTTTGTTTCCTTTAAATTAACTTTACTATCATTTCATAAAATTTTATTAATAAAATAATATTTTATTGTTAATAAGTGATTAAGTCATCCCATTTTTATAAAAAAAAAGTAATCTAAATGTTTATTTTGAAAGTAAATTGATTAAAACATCGTAATAATATAAACAAAGTGATTGCTAAAATACTTGATCATATTTTAAAGGGTCAAGAGTTGGAATAGTTTCTTTTGTAATAAGGTACCATTTAGTATTTAATTTGAAAAAAAAATAAATTTACGCTTATTTGGTTGTAAAAATATGTTATTTAAATTTATTCATTTATGATGTGAATTAGGTAATTAATACAACAAAAATATAAAATAATATATTCAATTCAACACATAACAAAAATAACTAGCAGAGGTAACAATAACAATTTATATAATATACATTAGTAACAGTGTGTATCACAAACTTTTGTCCAGATTAACAACATGTATATATATATGTGATAAACAATACACAGATTGTGATACTTGTATACATGCCGAAAAGCTAAAAATATTTTTAATCACTTCAGGATCTCGTATTTGGAAATGTTTTTTTGATAAATGATAATTGTACTTTTATAACATGTAATCAAACAAACATAACAAACACTAATAAAGAGTCTAACACATGATACATTTTCACTAGATACATACCCATTACAGACTCACTCCAAGCATGTATGCAACTAAAATACAAATTATACCAACACATAATCTAACACATGCATGTTTATTAAGAAGGAATCCAATATCCAATATCAAATACACAATCAGGTTAATTAGATGCCGAATCCTTAAAACTCAACCCAACTTCACAATTAATAGAGATAAAAATACCTAACAAATTATCACAATTGTAGTATAAATAAATACAAACAAGTTGTATAATAAAACATCATATATATAATTCAATAAACAAAAACTGATGATAAATATGAAAAGCTTTATGATAAGAGTTTAAATTTCAGTATGTAAAGACATACATCATATAAACTCTGATTGTACTAGCCACATATTCGAGCATACATAACACAAGATATAATAAGATAAACTCACGTAAAAATCCTATCTACGTGTTAATATCCTCATGTTACTTAAAGACAATCATTTAGTAAAAAATAATCTATTAATCAATAAAACAATTACAACTCTAATAGAAAATAAAACCACCAATACCTCTATCAGTTAGGACTTTCGTCCTAATTGGCTATTATTACTTTTGCTTGTTACTTCTACAATGAGTTGGTTCAACACACGAACCCATTTCACCTCTAAAGCCAACATCACCCAATGTGATGTGATCATAAACCACAAATCAATAATGAGTGACATGCAAATTTAATAGAACCACCCTCGAATACGAACACCCAATAAACAACAAAGGACACACAGTTCATCATAAACCACCAAAAGATTCACAATTCAAGCTGTAAAAACTCAAACAATTTAACTCTACTCACTCTCACAAAGAGGTTATCACATATAAAAAATTGCACAAAGGTAACTATTAGCAAACACACTACTCACCTCAAATTAATCACTTGAAAACATCGTCTTAAATACTCACCACTCATAAGTACAATTTTGCTCACACAATTACTAATCACTAATACAAAATAACACATAAGTTATTAATGATCCAAAAATAGAAAGAGATATATGTCAATTTGATAAAGTTTTATTACATTTTTCTGGATACCAAATAATAATAAATTGGGGTATTTATGGAACTCAAATTTGGTATCTCACCAAGGGCGGTGGCGAGGGTAGTAGCGAGTTTAGCAATAAAGTGCTAAAAAGTCACATTTTTTCATTTCAAAAATTAGATAATATTTTCCATAAATACGTGTATCCAAAACGAACCAAAAACATAAGTGGTAAATTCAGCTTACTCGTTTGTTGAAAACCAACACTACACTTAACATGCACACTACAAAAATCAATCATGTGTTGTGTGTAAACATACTTGCATATAAAATATACATAATTATATAAATGTGTGTATTAATCATCCATAATAACCAACCTAGAAGAGGATAAATACACTAAGAAAAAACAAATAACGTGTGTTATACACATAAACAAAACATATAAATACGAGTTCAAGAAAATTTATAATAATAAAATAATATATGTGTTAGACATATGTTTATGTTTTTCGATTATTATATTCGTAAAAAATTATTCAATTTTTTTTTTAAAAGTTCTTTTTAAATCAAACAAAATCTTTATTGTATAATATTAAAAATAATGAAATTTTATTTAAATTTAATAAAAAAATTACTAATATTCGAATAATTTTATAAATAAAAGTATTAAATAGCCTCTAAAATTTAAATTAAAAAATCGCGCACTTTTTTTTTTTATTTGTACGGTCTGAAGCGACTGTCAAGTGCCAACTTGCAAGTACCAACCAACAAAGGCAAGTGCAAAGTGCGCTATAATCTGGATGCCAATAAAACACAGTTCAGTCAAACTTGAATCAAAAGAAGCACACATATATAGAATGGGGAAAACTGTAGTCGGCTGTTTTGGTTTTATGAAAGTCATTTAATTATTTTTTTTATAAAAAATATATCATTTAACATTTTTGTCAATGAAAATAAACTATAAAAAAAATTATAATAAAATAATATTTAAAAAACATTAAATATTCTTTTTAGCATATTTTTCAAAAATAAAAAGGCTAAAAATCAACTTTTATAATTCAAAAAATTAAATAATATTTTTATCACAATAAAATGATTAATTTAATTATTGACCCAATAATATATTGATGAGGTTCACTCATCAAGTATACTAGTTATTTTTAAAATTGATTATTCGTTTATCATTTTTTAGCTATAATTTATTTCATTAATTTTAAAAAATAATAACACATTTAAATAGGTCATTTTTATATTATCAAAAAATACCTTAGTAATTATTAATAGTAATTTTGTTTTTCAAATCCAAATGAAGAAAAACACTACTAAATCATCTCTATACAGATTTATCCTTCCATTTCAATAATTAGCAACTAGCAAGTGGCCAGAGATTTCCTCAAGAAAATAAAAAAAAAAAAAAAGTTGTTAGGTTGCTCTTATCTCTTGAAATGTTGGTGGGGGCATTTAGTGCAGTATTGGCATACATATTTTGTATCGTTGTATCAATCTTATTAATTTTTTTTTAGGACCATGATAATTCTTAATTATTTTTATTATTATTACAATTAAAATATATAAAAATATTTTTTTATTTATAGTATTATTTTTATAATTAAATATCATTAATATTAAATAATTTTATTATTAATGAATTATTATAATAAAAATAACAATTTTAATTATAATAATATCGTTAACATTTATTTATTATCCCTCTTACCACTATTACGGAAAGCACGCATAGAAAAAGATAAAATTAACCCCAAGGTAGATGGAGTTCCTAGCTAGTTGAAAAGTATTTGATAATTAAGAGACACTGTATCAGAGTAGATAAGTAAAATATTATTGATATGCATTCTGTAAAATCATTAACTAAATAAAACTATAAGAATTTACATCTGGGTTAAATCTTTGTATATTGTTTAAGGTGAAGTCTTTGAATTGTAAATTTGTTTATATTAAATATATTATTTAAAAAATATTTTAAAGTTTATTTATTTACGAAAATGTGTTATTAAAGTAATTTTATCTGTGTAAGAGTTATTAGTTAAATACAAAGTTAATTTTTGTTAAATATAACGGAATATCGTATATATTATATGTATATTTATATTTATATTTTTAATAGATATATACGTAAAAAGAAATTATTCAATTTTTTTTTTAAATTGTTTTTTCAAAATTTGTGTAACTTTTATTATGTAATATATATTAAATAATAAAATTTTAATTTCAATTCCATCAAAAATTTATTAAAATATTCGATTAAATTTTTAATTAAAAATTACGTGAATAAACTAACCCGTTTAGTTACTTTAAGTCAAAGTTTATTAAAAGAAAATGCGAACTGATGTAAAAATCAAAAACAGAAATATAATTTGGACTAGGTTCGGGTCTAATTAAAGCCCAGCACTATGTTCTTTTAAGTTTCAGTAGAATATTGGGCCTTAAGAGCCCCTTCCCAAAGGTCTTTTTGTTAAGGATTGACACCTAACATAAGCTTCTCCTCAATAAAATGTATATATAATTCAATTCAATTTTATTTTTAACTATATTCGGTATAAAGAAAAAATATATTTATTTACGTTATAATAAAATTAAATAAATATTTTTTTAGTAAGAATAAATGGGAATTATACCACCAATTAAACCTAACAAGAAAGCTTTTTTTCTTTTATAATTATTTTTAATTTTTAATTTTTTTTATTTGTTATATATATATTATCAGCCAAATCTTCGTGTTAACATCATTTTTCATTTTATTACCATTAAGTAATATCTAAAATAGAAGCCATAAATTAAAATTACTGATTTTTTTTTTCTTGACGAAAGTGACAAACATACATATTTTCTTGGTTAAAACACGTTTGATTCGGCGAATAGCTCCATAAGTTTTCACATAAAATGCATGTGACTTTACCTGCTTAGGTCGTTAATATATAATTAAACGATGACAAACCTTAAGATAGTTTTATAACACGTTTGCTAGAGTTTAATGATAATTTGCAACAATTGACAAATTAACTGTGATAACAGAAAAATATGTTTACCCAATTAAATTTCAATCATTAGTCTTAAAATGTCAATCAGTGTTTACAAACGCAAAGGGGAGTATTAAGCAAGAGGATTTAAGCCATGAAATTAAAAGATTTTACACTAAGTAATTACACTACATAGGATTTAAGCCATGAAATTAAAAAGATTTTTATATTATTAATTTTTCGTAATATATTAATAATCCCCCCTTTAACTTTAATCATCGTATCCCTTACTAATAAAAAAATTAAAAGAAAAAAGAATTAATAACTCTTTGCCCTTTTATTTTTAAGAAAAATCTATCCAATTACAAATGCATGAGATGACATTGCGTTATTTCTTAGTTCAATCATATTCATCAAATAATATTTTGACATAAGAAAGAATCACATATGCACTAATAATATAAAAGTATTTAGAAAATAAAAAAATAACAAAATTTAAACTAATTAAACTCATTGTTTTGTAAGAGGTTATCGTATTTGTGTTATTAAACAAACACAAGAAAATATTATTTAGACAAATACTATAATAAATTTAGAATAAAACAAACCTAATTATGTTATCTATCTTTAAAAGAATTCTTTAGCAACTCTAGAATATGAATGGCTTAAAAATATTCAAAGGATTTCAACTTTCAAACGGAAAAAAGAATAATTATTTCTAAAATATTAGGAATAAAAAAAAGAAAGAAGTTAACTTCTTTAATATTATTAAGTTGATTATTTTTTAAGATATCTTATATATGGATAGGACCTAGCTATTTGTATTTGAAAAGTCACTAGAATAGTTCATAAAGTTTCTATATGGGACTCTAGTAATACATACAAAAATAAAACTCTAAACAAAATAAACTATTACTCTAGTAGAATTCTAAATAAAATAATCTATTTTTTTCTTTTTTTTTCCTATATCCATACGGTATTAGTATCGTTTAGTTGTTTTAAATTTGTCTTAAGTTTTCTTTTAAATAAAGTAGTTCTGGTTAGTGGTAGTCATAAATATGTAACACATTGAACGTTGTTGAGATGACCATTTCTTTTGATAAGTCTACTATATATACATTGTCATTGATCTTTTCAATATTCGACATGACCCATATTTCTTATCATCTAACTTACTATATGTTCAAATAGGAAATTGTTCTTTTCATAAAAATACCATCACCATATCTCTTGCTTGATAAATTTCATTTTTTCCTTTACTTGTTAACATGTTTTATATTTGGCATAATCCTCGATAAGCTTTTGTTTTACTTCTACATGAATAATTTGAATCTTATTGGTCATTTTTTCAACAACCTTGATTTTTCTATGAATCCTTGTAATATTAAGCAAATCCAATGTACGTTTTGGGGCTTTTACATATATAATAAAGTCAAACGGGGTCTTGCCAATTGAACTATGCAAGTACTGTTGAAGCCAAACTCAACTTATCCAAGAGTTCCATTACTTTGATTTGTCACTATAGAGACAATTAATCATGTTATCAAATGTTAAGTTCATTATTTTTGTTTGACTATCAGTTTCAAGATGTGTAGTATTATTGAAATTGAATGATGTATCAAAGCATGCCCATAATATCCTCCAAAAATAAGAAACAAACTTTGTGTCTTGATCTTAAGTAATTGATTGTGAAACTCTATGTAGATGAATAATTTCTTTAAAAAAGAGTTTTACAATATTCAACGCATCTATAATTTTGTAACATGAAATGAAATGCATCATTTTAAAAAACTTATCAACAACAACAAAAATTGAGTCTACATCCTATTGAATTCATGGAAGTCCTAGCACAAAATCCATGGATAAGTCTTCCTAAATAGTTTCAAGGACAGGTAAAGATATATATAATATGATATTTTGAGCTTGTCTTTTGAAAATTTGGCACACATAACACTTTCAAACAAACTTGTTAACATCTCTTTTCAACTGAAACCAAAAGTATATTTCTTCAGTGAGTGCGATGGTCTTTATCTCTTCCAAGATATCCGTTTAGTCCTCTAACATGTAAATCCCAGATGATTTTCTCCCTCATTAAAATCCTAGGGATACAATGTCGAGTATCTCGAAATAAGTATCTCTTATGTACATGCATGTCTCTTGTATCTTGTTACAATTGACAATTTTTTTAAAGGTTTTTAAAATCTTTATTTTTATCCTTAAGATATTCAAACCCTATAACTTAAGTGCTTCAAATGACCCCTGGTTCCTAAATTGATTATCATATTTAACCAATCTTAAAATTTGTTTGATTTTTTTCGTAACATTCACAAATTTAAAATATATAATAGTTTTCTTATATATTTTTATTTGTTTGTTGTTTGTGTAGCCTGTATTGTTATGAGATTATTTTGCTTATCGATATATCCGAAGTAATTAATTACTATTTTTCAACGTACGCATGCATATATGATAAGTAGTCTTTGATAATAATAAAAAACAATTCAGAAAATTTATTAATCTCTTTACTTATCAGTCGGAGAAAAGGATGACCAACCAAAAAATAAAAAAATAAAAACCAACTACGAAGTTGACTCGTTGTCCTTGAATTGATATAATGCAAATAAATACGTGCTCTCAACTAATCTTTAACTTCATATCTTAATAATTAGCTTAAACTATTTGGCATAAATGTATTAAACTATCAGTATAAATTTATAAGTTGTTATTAAATTAATTCTTTTAATAATTTAAGTTATTGAAAAAAAGATTAATAATATTTTTATATATTTATCATTTTTTTATAAGTATTAATTTCATATATCATGTATAATAAATGTTTTCAACCACTATTAAAAAATTAACTTTTTAAATATATTAAACTATTATTAAAATGAAAAACAAAAATTTATACACTTATAAATAAATTTTAATAATCATTGAGATGGATAATAAATTATTTTGGCATATTCAACGAGAATAATTGAATATTCTGCTGGAAATGTGTAGCAATATTTTGCATGCTTTCTGACCTTTCGAGTCGGCTAATTATAATAATTGTGATCATGATGTATCCGCGTGTATGTATAATGCAATGCTAGACAAAATTGTTTCCCCTGCCACAACGAAAGCATCCAAATAATTAGAGGGCCTAAGTCTTTTATCACGCGGCAAGAAATTCCTCCGGCTTATTTTCTTTATTTTCTTTCTATGATTTATTTTTTTTTACTAAAAATAGTTATATGTTTATAAATGATATTAAATTTAACACAATTAATCTTAATATGAGATATAATTTTTAAGACTTGATTCACTTATATTATGTAAATATGTAAGTAGAATAGTTTAATAGAACTTTCATGAATGTTTTGTGATGCCAATCTAAATTATCATGAATAATCAAAAAACATATATTATTTTAAATTATTTTATATTTTTAATACGAGACTCTTAATTATTTTTATCCTAATAAATATTCCATTAAACGAGTTACATATGACTCTTCTTTGAAACCTTAAAGCCCTTTCTTGAATTCAATATATAATTCACCTTGTTAATACGGCTGAGAAGTGATACCACATTTCTTGCACAACTCTTAGTCCCCTGTACCAAGATCACTATATGATGGATAGTGGTCATGTCTTTAGCATTTTGAGAGTCTATACTCCAAGATCTTTACATGATGGATAGTGGTCATATCTCTAATATTTTGAGAATTGTTTTGAGTTTATCCGCATATTCCTTACCTAATTCACTTGGGATGATTTTGTTTAATTAGGCCCATCACTAGCCTGTCTGTTGCATGTCTCTTTCAAAATTATCGAAGAAATCCCATCTTCGAAAACATATCCCACATAGGCTCATGTGTACGTGTCAACAATCCTTCAATTTTACTATGATACCAATTTGTGAAAGCTTAATAGGCCAATAAATATCCAATAAGTGCTATAGGGTTCTAACCTAAAATATGGATGATGACTATGTTTCCAACATCTTGAGAGTCCATACTCTAAAATCACTACATGGTCGATGGTAGTCATGTCTTCAACATCTTGAGAGTCCACACTCTAAGATTATTAAATGATGGATGATAATTGTGTTTCTGATAACTTGAGAGTTGTTTCGAGTTTACTTACAAATTTTACCCAATCCATTTAGGCATCCTTTCCCTAGACTCATTATGTAGTTCACTTAAGACACTCTGTTTAATTAAGCCAATCACCAACTTTTAAAAGTTTACTGTGTGCCTTCTTCAAAATTACCAAACAAGGTTCATCTTTAGACATATAAATGCTACATGGTTCTAACCCAAAATATCAACCTTATTGGAAGGATTATTTAAAACAATTATATACCTCTTTGAATTGTCTTAGATTTTTTAATATGTCACTATTTTTTTCCTTTACTCTTACAACAACACTCAATTATTAATTATATATGTTAACCCATTATTTTTTTCCTTTACTCTTACAACAATACTCAATTGTTAATTATGTATGTCAACCCACGCATCTATTTAGTTTTCTATAATTTGTCTAAATAATATGTTATTCCATTTATCGTTTACCTTCTAATAATTAGATGGATATAAATTGCACAATATTTTCAAAATATAAGGGTTCAATATATTATAAGTTTGTGTGAAAATTAATAGTGATAATTTGTATGAATTAGATCAATTTAAACTAGTTCGAATAAATTAAGTTTAAATAATCATATTAAAATTTGAATTTAATTCGAACTAATAAATGAGTTCAAAGTAAAATAAAACATAAAGTTACTGATTCAAAATAATCAAATTATAGATTAAATTTTTTTCTAGTTAATTAGATTTTTTTTTATAGATAAAAAAATCTTTTTAATAATATTAAAACTTATTAACACTATATAACAATAAAATTGGAGAAAATAATTTATTTTTGATAATCAAGAGCTAGATGAGGCACTTGAGAGTCAGAAGGCTTCATATAATTTATTTTGCTCATGGATACATCCAAAGTAATTAACTTAACTACTATATTTCAACGTACGCATGCATATATGATAAGTAGTTTTTGTTTGATAATTAGTAATCAAAAACAATATAGAAAGCATTAATCTATTTACCGATTGATATAATGCAACTAAATATGTGTAATCTCAACTTATCTTTAACTTGATATCTTAATAATTACCTTAAACTATTGGCATAACTTTTATTAATTGTAGAGATGGATAATAATATTTTTTTGGCATATTCAAAGAGAATAATTAAAAATAATCTGCTGGAATAACTTGAGCAATATTTTGCAAAACTTTTTGACTTTACGAGTGGGCCGGGCTAATTATAATAATGGTGATCATGTATCCGCTGCCGCAACGAAAGCATCCAAATAATTAGAGTACCTAAAGTCTTCTCCGATAGGGCAATAAATTCCTCCGGTTTGTTTTTTCTATTTTCTTTCTATGATTTAATTTTTTTAACCAAAAATAATTAAATGATTTTATAAATGATTAAATTTGACACAATTAATCTTACAAATGAGATATAATAAATTTTCAAATTTCATTACCTTGTATCTTACAATAATCCAATGAGATTTTCATTACATGTATGATTTTTAATCTAAAATGTTAATAATTCAAATACTCACTTAATTGTTAATTATGCATGACATCTTATTCTTTTTTTTTTACTTGAAAAATATTATAAAATTGATATTGTGACTTTAAAATCATATTAAAAATAACTCAAACATTTATATTGTCTTTTGTTTTCTATAATTTCTCTAAACAATATATTCTTCAAAATTCATAGGTTATATTTTAATTTTTAAATGGTTATGAATTGCATAATTTTTTTTAAATATAGGGGTTTGAGTTTCTCACCTAAAGTATTGAATAAATTATATATTTTTCAATCAAATTTTTTATTAAGTATTTTTTACAATGTTTTTTTTTGTTTTTTTATGTTATAAATTGTGAAACAATTGATATATGACATAATTATTCTTTAAAATAATAATAAAAAAATTTAACTTATAATTAATGGTAATAAAAGAATATTTCTTTTAAGAACCTGATTTAACGATATTAAAAATCAAATCGATACTCTTTGGGACAAGCACTGCACAAATTATTGATAGGCTATATAACCAGTGGGCAGGCCATCCAATCCCTTTAATAGGCATGTTACCGGCAATTAATTATAAATGTCACCATGTTTGTTGACATAAATCTACTTATCACTCTAATTATTATTATTTAAAAGAAATTAAAGGGATAATAAACTGACTTAATATCTTACATAGTTTATTTAAGTATAACTTTTCATCCAGAGAATTTATTTTTATTGTTGCATGTGAAATTATAATACGAGAGTTCTTATATAGTATTTAAACGTAGTTTTAATCTCAAATCACGTCTATTATATAGTATTTTTACATCTATTAATTAAACTATAATATTAATTTAAATGACATATCAATCAAAATTATAATATTAATTTAAATTACGTATCAATCAAATTATTTTGAAATAATATTTTTATAAATAATATCATCATCTTACTTTATATAAACAATGGTTCTGATAAGTTCTATGCATGCGAGTTTAACAATTCAACAAGTATAATTCATGCAACTTATCAATCAGTACACGGAAAGAGATGCCAGCTTGGTTAACAATTTTATTTAAATATTTTAGTTTGTTGTTAATTCTTACTATATATATTAGAGGAACAAGAATAATAATAAAAAAAACACTCAGAAAATTGAGTGCGGATAAAATTCCCCCCAAAAAAAAAAGTTCAATATCCATAGATGGAGTGTTTTCACATATTTTATTAATTCCATATCCAAGTAAATTAATTATTATCTTAGATGAACCATCTAAAAAAAAATAGAACAAGAATTAGGAGGATTTGAACAATAACATCAATGAAGTTAAAACATGCGTGAAAAAGATATTAACAATATATAAATTTGAATTTCAATCAATAATATAACATGTTACATCATAATATCGTCTAAAAAAATTAAAAAGATATAATTTTTAATTAAAAACATGTAATTTAACATGCAACTATTGTATTATATGCACTTAGCATTTCTCAACAAGTGAGAAAGATATATATATATTTTTTAACCCCGTGGCAAAAGAGAGTAAATTATTGCTTTTATTTTCCCATAATAAAATTACATTATTGATATTCAAACTCACAAAATATTAATAATTAAATTTGTTTGTTTAGACTTAATAAACATATTTTATAATATATTAATCGATTTAGTTATATAAGTGTATAAATAATCAGTCACATATGTATCTAATTAAAAAGATCCAAATGATAAACATTTATTTTATCTGTAAAGTTAAAAAAAAATTAGTTATTTGATTATGATATAATTGAAATCATAATCTTAAAAAGAATGATTTTCTGCATATATTTGATTAATTATACCTTATTTCTTTAGAGCTATTGCAATTAAAATTCTCATTTCATAAAAATACATTTTTTGTTTTTTTTAAGATAAAAATATAATTCTTTTAATTTAAATATATGATTTGAAATTAAAAAAAAATTTATTACAAAACAGTTTTAGACGTTCTCGTGTGAGATTAACTGTGGGAGCTACCGGATTTCAAAATCCACCCAAATTTAATACGAAGATTTAAAATTCAATCCAATTTCTTACTTAATAAATTACAATTTGTTATCAACTTCACCTATATTTTAAATATATTATGTCCTTTTCGTTTTTTTTTTAATATTATCTTTTATGAAAATGTTTACTGCCCACTCAATTAACTTGTGGGTAATCGTACTTAAACTAATTAAAAAGAACTTGTCACAACACAATCATTTTAATTTTTTATAGCTACAATCTTAAGATGACTCTTGGCTTACTGTGGAATCATCAGACCACTTGATAGGGATATATAATAATTTACGAATTTATATAAATATTATTTATTATTAATATTAAAATTTATAAAAATAGAAAACTAATAATTAAAATATTGAATTATTAATAATACTATTTTATCGATAATTAAACATTAAATCTTAAATTAGATTTATAGTTATTTTAATCTTTTTAATATATATATATATATATTATTTTTAAACTATATATTTTAATTAATAAATAAATATGTTATTTTTATTTTTTGTATGGTTAGATATATAAATATTTATTATATTAAAATTTGTTTAAAGTAGCTAAAATCTTCTTTTTTTTATCAAATAAATAAAAATAAATTAAATATTTTATTAATTGTTATATATCTTATTTGATTTAATCGCGAGCTCCATGAAAATATTAGTGAGATTCAGCCACATTCGGTAGAAACTAAATTACTCGAACATTTTGATTATTTTTTAATTAAACAAACTTAAAATTAATGGATTCAACCAACATATTCACTAAGTTTTCGTTTGGTTCGTGGAATTGAATCGGAATCGGAATCGGAATCGGAATAGAATGGAATGGAAAGGAAACAATTTTGTTTGGTTTAACCACTGGAATCAAGCTCAGAATCAGGATTATAGTGTTTGGTTTACCAATGGAATGGAATGAAAAAAGCTGTAAATGACCTTAATATCCCTACATGTTGTAAAGTTCAAATAGTGTTATTTAATTACTATTTTTTCGTCAGACAAAATACATTATTGAAATCATTATTTTTTTAAATAAGTATTACTTAATTAAAAAGAAATATATTATTAAAATTATTATTTTTCTAAATATGATTTAGGGTTTTGAGGTTTGGGATGTGTGATTTAGGGTTTAGGGATTTAGGATTTGGGGTTATATTTGTAGGTTAAGGTTTAGGGTTAAAATTATTATTTTTCTAAAAATAGTTTAGGGTTTTAGAATTTTGGATTTAGTGTTTAGGTTTTTAGGGTTTTAAGGTTTAAGGTTTAAGGTTTAGAGTTTATGGATTTAGAATTTGGGGTTTAGGGTTTTAGGATTTATGTTTTAGGATTTTGGGTTTTGGGATTTATGTTTTAAGGTTTAGGGTTTAGAGATTTGGAGATTTGGGGTTTAGGGTTTTAGGGTTTAACGTTTAGGATTTAGGGATTTGTGGTTTAGGGTTTTAGGATTTGGAATTTGGGGTTTAGGGTTTAGGGTTTTGGGATTTATGTTTTAAGGTTTAGGGTTTAGGAATTTGGGGTTTATGGTTTAAGGATTTAGGGTTTAGGGATTTGGGATTTGGGGTTTATGGTTTAAGGATTTAGGGTTTAGGGATTTGGGGTTTAGAATTTAGGGTTTTAGGGTTTAGGGTTTAGGGATTTATGTGTTTAGAGTTTTGGGATTTATGTTTTAAGGTTTAGGGATTTGAGGTTTAGGGTTTAGGGTTTTAGGATTTTAGGATGTTAGGATTTAGGGTTTTGAAATTTGGGGTTTAGGGTTTTGAAATTTTGGGTTTGAGAATTTTGGATTTGAATTTAAGGTTATATTTTAAGTGATGGTAAAATTGGAAAAAAAAATGTTTAGATAGGAATGGAATAATGATTATCAAAGGTGGGAGAAGGAATTGTGATTTCTTCTCTTTTAGTAATCAGATTTCATTTGGTCTAACCAAACACACAAAATAAAAGGAATCGATTCTGATTACATTCCATTCTCTCCAAACAAACGTGGGATAAAGTTTCAATAGGATAACTTTACAAGATTATTTCCACCCAAAAAACCTTTTTTTAAGATTATTTTGTGTTATACTGGAAAGGGACATCCTTCTGCGAAAATCCTCTTAGGTTGATTTTTTTTTTTAGTTAATTGTTTTTAAATAAAGCATATATTTTTATACCTAAATTTTATTTTTAATTTAATAAATTTAGATATAAATTGTATATGAGATTTTTACCGAGCAAAGTTTTTATATTTTTCTAAACAAAATCTTAAAAGTGTGATTTAAACTTGTAGGCGAGAGATTTATTGTCACAGCATCACGATTCACGTGAGTTATTTATTCTATTTTTTTAGAAGAATCGAGGGTTTATATATATTTAAGAATATTTGAGGGACTTTTATTAATTTTGAGGATTTATTTGGTGGAATCAAAATGATTTAAACTATAAAATGCAATTACGCTGTTTTGCAGCTGCAAAAGCATGTGACTCATTTTCAACTACCCATACCGATTTTTTCTTCCAGAAAAAAACTACGAATAAGAAAATGAGAAATTTAAATAGAAACAATTTTTTTTTTATAGATAAAATAGGAAACACAGTTAAGGACGTTAAATGGAAAAGATGTTTGTAGAAAAAGAAACAAAAAAAAAATTAGATGAAATTGGAAAAAAATATATAACACTTTAATTATAAAAATAATATTATTTATATTTATCTTATATATTTTTCTTATTTAAAAAATATATTATGTATTATTTATTATAGACGTTGTTTAGTTAGATGTATTTAAACTATGATTTAATTAAGTTGAATCTCTTTCAAAATTACTAATATTGTAATTTTATTTTTTTAGTTTTTAGAATGTAATCTACATAAATGTAGTAAATATTTTCTATATATATGATCACTCTCTGATCTACATTCTTGTCTCTTGATCACATCCCCTGTCTTCTCTCTATCATTCCTTCTTTCTTTCGCTTCTGACTCAATAGCTTCTTCTTCATCATTTGCACCATTATCAGTTGCCCTGATTGAGGTACACAATTATCCACTACTGATAGTATACTCAATTTCTTTCACTGGATCATTAAAAAAATTCAAACTTTGCCACTCTGTTTTCCTAACCTTGTTTTTCCCCTTGTTCAACGGTTCATGGTGTTTGTGTAACAGTGGTTGAGTTCTTATAAACTCCATTGATTGTGGTTAATTGTCTACACGTATATTTTTGCTATCAAATGTACCTTATTACATTGTCTAATATTTTTCTGGGTCGTTACTCGTGATCAGAATTATGTGACGTTTGGGTACATTATTATGCCCATGATTTTCACCTCTCTTCTTTATTTTTGGTATTAAATTTCGATAATTTACGCATTATTTTTGTTTGGTTTTGTCATTACAGAGAATCTCATTGGGCAGCAATGACGGACAGGAATGTGGAGAAGATGGCGTCTATTGACGCTCAACTTAGGCAATTAGTTCCCGGGAAAGTGAGTGAAGATGACAAATTGATTGAGTATGATGCTCTGCTTTTGGATCGGTTTCTGGATATCCTCCAGGATTTACATGGCGAAGATCTCAGGGAAACAGTAAGTCGTTTTGATCATTTTAATTCTAAATTTAATCGGCTTGATCGGTTCGGTTATGAATTATACTCGAAATCCCATAGAGTTTAATCCGTAGCAATGATCGTTTGGATTTTCAGTTTGCTTTGAGAAGCATCCAATTACATGCATGAACTCAAAATCCATTTTAGACCATTGTACTAATACGCTTGGGTCGGATAGTTCGTGAATGGGTTTGGGAAGTTTTCTGATCATAATGATTGTGAAAGACAAATCTCTTTGGATATGGTTACCCATTTTTGAGTTATGGGACTTTTCGCTATAGTTAGAATCCGTAAATCTAAGATCTTATTTTTCTCTTGGTTTGGAATCGAAGAGAAGTTTTTGCTTAGTTGGACACCTCAATGGCCATATTTCAAATCCATGTATTTTTCTTTGATGAAGAAGAAGTGTATGTCTTAGCTAGTGACAACTGACAATTACCAAAGGGCTTAGTTAATAATTGGCTTATTCTATAGAAGCTCAGTCACTTATAATATGCATAATGGTTTATGTTACAGGTCCAAGAGTGCTATGAGCTTTCTGCTGAGTACGAAGGGAAGCATGACCCTAAAAAACTTGAGGAGCTTGGGAACACCTTAACAAGTTTGGACCCAGGGGATTCTATTGTTATTGCAAAATCTTTCTCCAACATGCTTAACCTGGCCAACTTGGCTGAAGAGGTCCAGATTGCTTATCGTAGACGAAACAAACTTAAGAAAGGAGATTTTGCTGATGAGAATAATGCAACAACAGAATCAGACATTGAAGAAACTATTAAGAGACTTGTGGTGCAATTGAACAAGTCTCCTCAAGAGGTTTTTGAAGAATTGAAGAATCAGACTGTGGATTTAGTCCTTACAGCTCATCCTACCCAATCAGTTCGTCGATCTTTACTTCAAAAGCATGCTAGGTATGTTCATAGTGTATTGCAGTTCTTATATTGTGAGTTTCTTTAGTAAAATTTAATTTCACTTTAGTTGTCATTATTTTTGTTTGTTGAGTTTTAGATATTTGATATATGAGATTACTTTTTCAGTGGTGGTTCTTACTCTGTGTTGGGTACTGTTTAGGATTCGGAATTGTTTAGCCCAGTTATATGCTAAAGACATAACCCCAGATGATAAGCAGGAGCTAGATGAGGCACTTCAGAGAGAGGTGACTGTCAGAATTCTTTTATATTCGTTTTGCTATTATCAGACTTTAGTTTTATCTGAAAAAATATTGCAAAGTCAATTAGCTCTCTCTTACTTCCATCAACACAGATTTTGGTTTTGTGAGTGTCTATCGGATCATTGTTGTGTTCAATAAGGATTTATTTATTTATTTTTTCCTTCGTTACATGGAAGTACTTGCCTTCTTGTTGAATCATTGGTTTTTGGGTTCTCTCGACCCACTGTTCTCAATTATTTTTTAAATTTTCTAATGCATATTTAAATATATGCTTTTTAAATGGTAAAATTCAGCAGCACTGCTGAAACTCCACAATCATATTTACCATCCACAAACTTGTTTCCACAATCATATTTACGATATCTGCATATTACACAAAAAACAAACAAAGAAAGCAGCAGTTACCCTACTGTCTGAAGTTATCCTTTATATTATCGACTCAATCTCCAAAATCGTGACAGTTATGGTTGGATGATTATTGATGTTATATTATAGTACATAGGATTTTTCCTACAAGAATTGAGTTAACTGTGTTGTTAGGGATTTTTGTAGCACAAGGACGTTCTATATTTGTTACCGATGACAGCATGCCTCCTCTAAATTCATGTTGATGGTGTGCGGTGGAGATGGACTTGTACTTGAAAGCTATTCCATGCGAAAATGATATAATTTTATGTCAGTATCTTTAATTATATCTTTCTTTTGATGTCATAAATTCAAATAGATTCAAGCTGCCTTTCGCACGGATGAGATCCGAAGAACACCTCCAACTCCTCAAGATGAGATGAGGGCAGGAATGAGCTACTTCCATGAGACAATCTGGAAAGGTGTCCCAAAATTTTTGCGCCGTGTTGACACAGCTCTGAAGAACATAGGGATCAATGAGCGTGTTCCTTATAATGCTCCCCTTATTCAGTTTTCCTCTTGGATGGGTGGGGATCGTGATGGTATGAATACTTTACATGCTAAAAATCTTTTAAATTATGCAAAAGTAGATTGTGTAGAAAGGAAACAAAGGAAAAAGTAACCAGAAAATTATCATTGAGGTCCTGAATCTTATGTTTACTACAAGATCAAAGTGGGAGGTCTCAGCCGAATCGACACAGTTATTATTTTTCTCAACTAAGCATGGATGATTTCCTTATTATAATACATACATAAAATCAGTTTTAGGAAGAAGCAAGGGACCGAATATGTACCTAACTCACAGGAAAGGGATTTAAGCTCATAAACACACGTTTCTTAGGGTATCTTTGTAATCAATTTTGTTTTCAAGTTCTAGTTTTTGAACTCAAATTTTAAAAATGTGTGTTGTCTGATAATTAATTCCATTTTCAAATTCAAAATCAAGTTGGAACTTAGTTTTATTTTTACTCATTTTTTATGGTTTTTGAAAAAAAAAGGGGTTTTGAAATCTAATTTTAAAGAAGAAAACATTATTTTTCTATCAAGTGATTTTTTTTTCCTAAATGAATTAGAAAATTGAAAACTAGTTTCAAATACAAAAAATCAGAATTCATTACAAAATGAGCCCTTAAAATATCATTTTTCGTTGTTTGAAGGTCTTGTTTCATTGCTTTGACTGTAATAACTAACAGTAGCTTGAGTTCTCAGAGGCCTTCCTCTCTCTCCTCGCCGGTCGTAGCATAATGGCCTTTTTATTTTCACGCTCACTTGGCTCAACATCTCATTGTTTGTTTTGTAGGTAATCCCCGGGTAACTCCTGAAGTTACAAGGGATGTTTGCTTATTGGCTAGAATGATGGCTGCTAACTTGTACTATTCCCAGATTGAGGATCTTATGTTTGAGGTACTTAAACGAACATGCCTGCCATCTAGTTTTCTTGGAGTGTCATGTTGGCTTTTTATTTTTCTCTGACGGTTTTTAGGCCTTTGCTTTTTGTATACTATTTGTCAATAATTTATCCACCCTAATATCTGGCAGATGTCTATGTGGCGTTGCAATGATGAACTTCGTGTTCGGGCAGATGTTCTCCACAGATCCACAAAGAAAGATTCAAAACACTATATAGGTAACCATGGATCATAGCATTTAATTAATTGCAAATATCTTTTCAAAATCTCTATGGTTTTTGTGTTTGAAATTATTAACATACTTATACTACCTAAATAGAATAAAAGTTGCATATTTATGTTTTTGTTATATTTATTAGAGGTACTCCCTGCTGTCTATATATATTCTATTATCTTAATGATACTCACCACCATCCTTCTTGTAGAGTTCTGGAAACAAATTCCTCCTAGCGAGCCATACCGTGTTATTCTTGGTGATGTAAGAGACAAGCTGTATCAAACGCGTGAACGTTCTCGTCAATTGTTAGCCAATGGGTATTCTGACATTCCAGAGGATGCAACCTTTACAAATATTGAGCAGGTACCATCAGTCCATCACTCCTTTAGCTTCAGTTTTATGACTCCCCTTTGATATTTGTGATTCAACTAATTTTTCATGTCCCTATTTTTACATTGATAATTATGTCCTTTCTATCCACTGACTCATTATGCAATATAGAATATAGAATTGTCATCAATTTTTTACCCTATCTACCGCTACTTACTGCCATATCTTTTCAGATAATGAGTCTCTGATCAACTGATCCTTTTCAATTTAAGCAATGTACTTTATTTTTTTCTTTCCTGTGAGACCTTAAGCCATAACTGCATTTCTCCATTCTAAATAGATCTGCATCCCTGTTTCCAATTTTTTTTTAAAAAAGGATCAGAAGTCAAAAGAAAAGGTATATTGTATAGTGGATAGCTTTGTACTTAATTCTATATTGTACTAAGTGAATGATCAATTATTAAAACATGTAGCTTAATCATGATTATACTCTTGTGATTAATTGATTTTGATACTATCAAAATTCAATATTTTTTGTAGTTCTTGGAGCCTCTTGAACTTTGTTATAGATCACTATGCTCTTGTGGTGACTGGGCTATAGCTGACGGGTCTCTTCTTGATTTCTTGAGGCAAGTGTCAACTTTTGGACTCTCACTAGTGAGACTGGATATCAGGCAAGAATCTGACCGACATACTGATGTCATGGATGCCATCACAAAACATTTGGAAATTGGTTCCTTCCGTGATTGGCCAGAAAAGCGTCGACAAGAGTGGCTTTTATCTGAGCTTAGTGGCAAGCGCCCTCTATTTGGTCCTGATCTTCCAAAAACTGAAGAGATTGCTGATGTGCTTGACACATTCCATGTCTTAGCAGAACTTCCATCTGATAGCTTTGGCGCCTACATCATCTCAATGGCAACTGCTCCATCTGATGTGCTTGCAGTTGAGCTTCTGCAGCGTGAATGCCATGTGAAGAAACCACTAAGAGTTGTTCCACTTTTTGAGAAGCTTGCAGATCTGGAGGCAGCACCAGCTGCTTTGGCCAGGCTCTTCTCTGTAGATTGGTACAAAAATCGGATCAATGGAAAGCAAGAAGTGATGATTGGGTACTCTGATTCTGGTAAAGATGCTGGACGTTTTTCTGCAGCCTGGCAATTATATAAAGCTCAAGAAGAGCTTATAAATGTCGCAAAGCAGTATGGCGTGAAGTTGACTATGTTCCATGGTCGTGGTGGAACTGTTGGAAGAGGAGGTGGGCCCACCCATCTTGCTATATTGTCACAACCACCAGATACAATTCATGGTTCACTCCGTGTCACTGTTCAAGGTGAAGTCATTGAGCAGTCCTTTGGAGAGGAGCACTTGTGCTTCAGAACACTTCAGCGTTTTGCTGCTGCTACGCTTGAGCATGGCATGCACCCACCAATTTCACCAAAACCAGAATGGCGGGAACTTATGGATGAAATGGCGGTTGTGGCCACAGAGGAATACCGTTCCATTGTCTTTAAAGAACCACGGTTCGTCGAGTATTTCCGCCTTGTAAGTGTTTAAAGCAATGCTTTTGGATACATTTGTCTATATCCTTTTTTCTTTTCTTTTCTTCTTATTAATTGCCTAATTGCATGTTATATTTGTAGGCTACGCCAGAGTTGGAGTATGGTCGAATGAACATTGGTAGCCGTCCATCAAAGCGGAAGCCTAGTGGAGGCATTGAATCACTGCGTGCAATCCCATGGATCTTTGCTTGGACACAGACAAGGTTTCATCTTCCAGTGTGGCTAGGCTTCGGAGCTGCTTTCAAACATATCATTCAGAAGGACATAAGAAATCTCCAAATGCTGCAGCAGATGTACAAAGAATGGCCTTTTTTTAGGGTCACCATTGATTTGGTTGAAATGGTGTTTGCCAAAGGAGACCCAGGAATTGCTGCATTGTATGACAAACTCCTTGTTTCTGAAGAGCTATGGTCCTTTGGAGAACGGCTGAGGTCTAACTATGAAGAAACGAAGAGCCTTCTGTTACAGGTAAAACTTTATTTTCCTTATTTCTTTCCTTTATGTAATTTATTTCTTTAATGTTCAATAAGCTTTTGTAGTAGAACTTAAAAAAAGGTCCGAAATCTTACTGAGTTGTCTAAAATCTTACACAAGTTTCAGTTGCCAGAACTTAAAATTGCTTCATAAAATTTACTGAAAGGACATCGACTTGACTTTATTGACATGTGGAAACGAATAGTATACTCATATTCAAATTATTGCTTCCAATTTGTGGAACCCATTTTGGTTCGGCACTTCATTAAACTAGCAGAATCTGTCTGTTTATAACCCCTTATTGGCTATTGCTGTTCCTATTTAATCTCTCCTTCGGAAGGGCCTGTTAACTTGTGTATAAGCTGACACATTATGTGACGTTGGCAGATTGCTGGGCACAAGGATCTTCTGGAAGGGGACCCATATCTGAAGCAAAGACTCCGCCTGCGTGATTCATACATCACAACCCTAAATGTATGTCAAGCCTACACATTGAAGCGCATCCGGGACCCTAACTACCATGTGAAGTTAAGGCCACACATTTCCAAGGAGGTTATGGAATCAGAGAAACCTACTAATGAACTTGTGAAGCTGAACCCAACAAGTGACTACGCCCCTGGTTTGGAGGACACCCTCATCTTGACTATGAAGGGTATTGCCGCTGGCATGCAGAACACTGGTTAAACTTGGGTGTTCACCCTTTTATCTAAATATTGTTTCATACTGTATTTTCGTTTTCTGCCCAAGACACCACTGATTTATATTTTTGAAGTGGATGCCTTTAGTTCTGAGCTGTAGACTTGATTCTATGCTTGTACACAAAAATGAGTTTATTGCTCAATATCTTACTAATAAATACAAATCAATGTTCGGCTCTACCTCTAATTATTTTGTTTTTATGTTAATCTTCGGTTCTGTCATTCTTGTCAATGTACTTGGAATTAGATACTGGCCTCTCAAAGTCGTATTGTTGTAAGAGTTATGCAATATTACCAAAGTTGCATAAATACACAGGGAATTTTTGAGTATTGTTTGTTGAAAATCAACACCAAAATAATAATTGAAGAGATAGAGAAATAAATGAAATGGTTGAAGGTTGTAGAAATAAATGAAGTAGTTGAAGATTGTAGAAATAAATGAGATGGTTGAAGGTTGTAGAAATAAATGAAATAGTTGAAAATCGTAGAAATAAATGAGGTGGTTGAAGGTTGTAGAAAATAGAAGTATTTAGGTAAGATTTGTATGGCTATGATTATTTCTTAGTTTTATATTTGTGTGGTGTAGATTGCATGGTGAGGACTATAAATAGCTTACCTTGCATTTGGTTTAATCATTTCATCAAAAACAAATAAGTCTTTGTATTCTTAGTTTGAGTGTGAGTTAAGAGTTTTCTCTTTGAGTGTTTGTATTTCTCTTCAATTTGTGAGTTGCTTTTGAAAGGTGTTATAGTGAATATAATACAAGTAGTTTGTTTACTTGTTTGGATCTAATATTAGTAAATTTAGAGTTGTGTATTCTAAATTTTACCCAACAATTGGTATCAGAGCAGGACGGTCAGGGATCGTTCTTAGTGGAGTTATCTTGAGTCGTGAGGAATTTGGTACTCTGCAAGTTTATTAGTCAAGCTTGTTCGGTATAGTCGAAGTCTTGCCGACACGATGGGTGATCTTCAAGTAGTTGGAGGAATCAAGAAGCTCAACAACAAAAACTATAACACATGGGCAACATGTATGGAGTCTTATCTACAAGGTCAAGACTTGTGGGAGGTTGTTGGTGGTGATGAAGTTACACAACCAACAGTGGAAGATGCAAACGGCATCTTGCGGAAGTGGAAAATTAAAGCAGGTAAAGCGATGTTTGCTTTGAAGACCACAATTGAAGAAGAAATGTTTGAGCATATTTGGGATGCAAAAACACCAAAGGAAGCATGGGACACTCTTGTTACACTCTTTTCAAAGAAGAATGATACAAGATTGTAACTTCTGGAGAATGAGTTACTATCGATGGCGCAACGCGACATGACGATTTCCCAATACTTTCACAAGGTAAAGTCATTATGTCGCGAAATTTCAGAGTTAGATCCAAAAGCTCCTATTGGGGAAACAAGGATAAAGAGAATAATTATTCATGGTTTGAGACCCGAATATCGAGGGTTTGTTACCGCTATACAAGGATGGCCGACGTAACCATCTCTTGTTGAGTTTGAGAATCTGTTAGCCGGTCAAGAAGCTATGGCTAAGCAAATGGGAGGAGTCCAACTGAAGGGTGAAGAAGAAGCGCTCTACACTAGCAAAAGCAAAGGCACTTTCAAGCGGTACAATGGAAATGGATATAAAAATGATGGTGATAAAGGAAAAATTTCTCAAGGAAATGGAGGCTTTCGTCTAGGGGGAGCTTGGAAGAACCACAATAACAATAGAAAATTTGACGGTGAATGTTACAACTGTGGAAAGATGGGTCACATGGCAAAAGATTGTTGGAGTAAGAAAAAGCCTATTGAAAGCAATACAGCTACTTCCAGTTCTAAGGAGCATAGCGAAGATGGTTGGGATGCCAAAGCATTATTCGCTACAAAGGAAGAAGAATTGGCTCTTACGGTGATAACATCAAAACAGATTGACTACAAGAATGACTGGATCATAGATTTGGGCTGCTCAAATCATATGACAGGTGATAAACATAAGTTGGAAAGCATGTCTGAGTACAAGGGAGGTCGTGTAGTGGTGACAGCTGACAACTCAAGGTTACCGATAGCCCACATCGGTAAGACGATAGTTACGCCTCGATATAGTACTAACCAAGTACCACTTCAAGATGTTTATCATGTCCCAGGAATGAAGAAAAATTTGCTATCTATGGCTCAATTAACATCATCAGGCCACTATGTCTTGTTTGGTCCCCGAGACGTGAAGGTGTATCGTGATCTTAAAATCTCAGAAACACCGACAATGGAGGGGCAACGATTGGAATCAGTCTACGTGATGTCAGCAGAATCTGCATATGTAGACAAGATAAGAAGAAATGAGACAGCAGATCTATGGCATATGCGGTTAGGTCACGTTAGCTATTCCAAGCTAAATATGATGGTGAAGAAGTCAATGCTTAAAGGGCTTCCTCAACTAGACGTGCGTACAGACACGGTCTGTGCAGGGTGCCAATATGGTAAAGCTCACCAATTGCCATATGAGGAATCGAAGTTTAAAGCAAAAGAACCATTGGAGTTAGTTCACTCTGATGTATTCGGTCCTGTTAAGCAACCATCAATTGGCGGTATGCGATATATGGTGACATTCATTGACGACTTCTCAAGGTATGTGTGGGTTTTCTTTATGAAAGAAAATCTGACGTATTATCAAAGTTTAAAGAGTCAACTGAAGGAGAAGTTGGAAAGAAGATTTGTTGCTTGCGCACTGACAATGGCGGAGAATATAGCTCAAGCGAGTTCTCTCAATACCTAAGGGAATGTCGTATACGTCATCAATACACTTGTGCCAACATGCCACAACAAAATGGTGTAGCAGAGAGAAAGAATTGACATCTTGTAGAAATTTGTCGAAGTATGCTATATGAAAAGAATGTACTTGGGAGGTTTTGGGCTGAAGCGATGAGGACTGCAACCTTTGTGATCAATAGACTTCCTCAACCAAGGTTAGAATTTGTTTCACCCTTTGAGAAACTATGGAACATGAAACCTACAGTTAGCTATTTTCGAGTATTTGGCTGTGTGTGTTATGTATTTGTTCCTGATCATTTACAGAGCAAATTTGACAAGAAAGTTGTTAGATGTATCTTTGTGGGATACGATAGCCAAAGAAAAGGGTGGAAATGTTGTGATCCAACGAGTGGAAGATGCTACACTTCACGAGATGTGGTGTTCGATGAAGCATCTTCTTGGTGGTCCTCAGAGAAGGAAGCATTGCCAGACTCAAGAGAATTTGGAGATAAGCTGCAACAAAAGATGGGAGAGCATACTATTCAATTCCAACCAAGTTTAGATGAATCCAGAGATCCAGACGATGATGGTGCCGAACAAAGAGTAGCTCAGAATCCTTGGCAAACTGGCATATATGAACAACTAAATGAAGAAGGTGGGCCTACTGAAATAGAAGAATCAACTCCACAATCTCAACTCCGTAGGTCAACAAGAACACGAAGGCCAAATCCCAAATATGCCAATGCAGCCATAATTGAAGAAGTAATAGAACCTGAGACGTTTGAAGAAGCATCGCAAAGATCTGAGTGGATGACAGCTATGAGAGAAGAGATCGATGCACTTCAGCAAAATCAAACTTGGGATCTGGTGCGAAAGCCAAGAGATGTGAAACCCATATCCTGCAAATGGGTTTACAAGATAAAGCGTAGACCAGATGGGTCAATCGAGAGATACAAGGCACGATTGGTAGCTCGTGGTTTCTCTCAACAGTATGGACTAGACTATGATGAAACGTTTAGTCCAGTGGCAAAACTTACAACTGTTCTAGTCCTACTTGCACTTGCAGCAAACAAAGATTGGAAGCTGTAGCAGATGGATGTGAAGAATGTTTTTCTTCATGGAGAGTTGGATCGGGAGATCTACATGATCCAACCAATGGGTTTTCAGAGCCAAGATCATCTTGAATATGTGTGTAAGCTGCGGATTAAAACAAGCACCCAGGGCATGGTATGGTAAGATTGCTGAATTTCTAACACAAAGTGGTTATTCAGTAACACCTACAGATTCCAACTTATTTGTTAAAGCCAATGAAGGAAAGCTAGCTATTGTGCTAGTATATGTGGATTACTTAATCATAACTGGTGATAATGAGGCAGAAATTCTTCGAACAAAGGAGAATTTGTCAGTCCGTTTCCAGATGAAAGAACTTCGCCAGCTCAAGCACTTCCTTGGTTTAGAAGTTTATCGCACACAAGAAGGAATATTTCTTTGTCAGCAAAAATATTCTAAAGATTTGATAAAACGGTTCGGAATGCTTGAATGCAAACCAATTTCGACGCCGATGGAGCCAAATGCCAACATGTGTGCACATGAAGGAAAAGATTTGGAAGATGCGACAATGTATCGAAAATTGGTAGGCAGTCTGATCTACTTAACCTTAACTCGGCCTGACATTTCTTATGCAGTTAGTGTAATGAGTCGGTACATGCAAAATCCAAAGAAGCCACATTTGGAACCAGTTCGACGAATATTGAGATATGTGAAGAGTACAATTGACTATGGTCTTTTGTACAAGAAAGGTGGAGACAATAAGTTAGTTGGTTACTGCGATGCAGACTATGCAGGAGATCATGACACCAGGAGATCAACAACTGGGTATGTGTTTAAGCTGGGTTCTGGAACAATTTCTTGGTGTAGCAAAAGACAACCAACAGTATCATTATCAACCACCTGGTGAGTATCAAACAAAGAAGAATGGTAGCTCAAGAGTGTACATGGTTGATACAGCTAATGAATAATCTACATCAATCAGTAGATTATGCAATACCATTGTATTGTGACAATCAATCAGCAATTCGTTTGGCAGAGAATCCGGTCTTTCATGCAAGAACTAAGCATGTTGAAATACACTATCACTTTATCAGAGAAAATGTTCTGCAAGAAGAAATTGAAATGAAGCAAATCAAGATAGATAATCAAGTTGTAGACTTGTTCACAAAAAACTTAAGCGTTGGCAAGTTCGAAATGTTTCGCCATCATCTTGACACGGTAAAAATAGTGAGAGTTGGTGTTGAGGGGGAGTGTTTAAAATCAACACCAAAATAATAATTGAAGAGATAGAGAAATAAATGAAATGATTAAAGTTTGTAGAAATAAATGAAGTAGTTGAAGGTTGTAGAAATAAATGAGGTGGTTGAAGGTTGTAGAAAAGAGAAGTATGTAGATAAGATTTGTATAGTTAGGATTATTTCTTAGTTTTATATTTGTGTCGTGTAGATTGCATGGTGAGGATTATAAATAGCCTACCTTGCATTTGGTTTAATCATTCTATCAAAAACAAATAGGTACTTGTATTCTTAGTTTGAGTGTGAGTTAAGAGCTTTCTCTTTGAGTGTTTGTATTTCTCTTCAATTTGTGAGTTGTTTTTGAAAGTTGTTATAGTGAATATAATACAAGTAGTTTGTTTAATTGTTCGTGTATTCTAAATTTAAACATTGTTGACATGTGATTGTTTATGTAATTAACAACAGGGGAATTTCTGAGGGAAAGCAGACCAAAAGAAGGTTGGCTTAGTGTCACGACCTTAATTTCTCAAGTAGCGATCGTGCGGCACTTAGCTCGGTCCGTCGCACTAAGCCTGCCTTTCAATCCGAAAATGGAACTCCAAAGAGAATAGTAAGAGAGTTTGCAAAGAATGCTTTGTATTGCTCTAGAGAGAGATTATGATACAATTGCTAAGAATTCCCAAGGATGAATACAAATGAAGACCAAGTGGTCTATTTATAGTGTGTGACAAGCCTGAGGAGTATGCCACGTTTCTCTAGATCCTTCTAGCTCTAGAATATCTGAGAGTTCTATGTCTGGCTCACATGAGGTTCTAGGACCTTACATCCAACTACAGAGTCTTCTAGGTTTGTCCACTCCTTCGTGCCTTTCGGGATGTTCCATGACTTCAGTAAATACACGACCTTCTAGAACCATCAGGTGCATTCTAGAATACTCCAGCCCGTTCTAGTACCTACAGTGTGCTCTAGAACATTCTAGGGTCTTGAAGCTTGAGTTGAGTCCATCCAGCTCCGGCCCACTTTCTAGACTTACTCCCGGCCATTTCTAGAACTTTCCATGTGTCTAGATCCTTTGGCGATCATCATTTGGATTTTTAGGGGCGGTTTGGGCGGGACGTGACACCTGCAGCTCGAGTTCGCGACGCCCTGCGCGGCCCTTCAAGATTGAAACCTCTACATGTAAGCATGTACGAGATTGCCCTGAGAATCCTCGGGTTCCCAGACTTGTTTCTTCTTACGGGCGTTTTCCATTTGACCAAGTATTCCTTATAACTTGGTACGCCCGCTACGTCGGATCAGCGGTCGCGAAATTGAGTCACTTCCTTATCAAAGGAGGTTGTCAGCTGCGGTAGGTGCTTTCTGCTTTGATGCTACTCGGGCTTATGTCATCGTCGTCTCCTTGGTAAGGTTTTAGCGTGCTTACATGAAAAACGGGATGTATTTTAAGCTTTGGAGGGAGTTGTAGCTTGTATGACACCTTACCAACTTTCTTGAGGACGAAGGAAATGGTCCACGTACTTCCGTACCAACCGCTATGAACCTTCCGCAAGGACTTGAATTGTTAGGGGCAATAGTTTTACCGGGACCGAATCACCTTCCTGAAACTCTACCATCCTCACTCTTCTTGTCGGCCCATTTCTTCGTCTTACTTGGAACGCCTTATGCAAATAGGCTTGGGCCCAATACTGCTTGTTCGTACCGGGGCCTTGAGCTTGGAAACTGACGGTGGGCTCTTTCCTTCATGCATGCTTCGTGGCGAGCGAGGGGTCGTGAGGCATTTGCCCGTGACAATTTCGAATGGACTCTTAGCGGTGGACTCACTTCTTTGTAGATTATATGAGAATTGGGCTACATCCAACTGACTTCGCCCCGATCCGGGTTGATTGGCAGCTAACAAAGTGCCTAAGATCTGAGTTCGGCCAATAACGCGTTGGCGTCTTGTTTGTCCGTCACTTTATGGATGAAAGCTTGTGGAGAAATTCAAGTACGTCCAGCGGACTTGAATAGTTCGATCAAAATTTCCCCGTGAATCGTGGGTCTCGGTCACTCACGATATTGGAAGGAATTCCACAGGTGATTCACTGACATTCTTGAGGAACGACCGCGCCGTCTCATGCAGGTGCGGTCGTTGAAGCGGGTATGAATGTCGCGTATTTCTTTGAAGCGATTGATGATGACAATAATGCGCCAAATCCCTCGGATTTTGGCAAGCGAAGTGATGAAGTCCATAGAGACACTCTCGTAGTCTGGAATGAAGCGCGGCTACAATAACCGCCGGGTATGTTGCTCAATCTTGTCACTGTTGGCGTACAAGACAAGTCTTCCACCACATCATCCCGAAGTTGAGGCCGATAGTAGATGGACTTGATCAAGCAAAGTACGCCTGGTTCAGGTGTCACCTTGCCCGCGAATCATGGCCTTTCCTTGATAAGCTCTTTCCTTAAGCTCCCGTTTGTGCACGAAGATTCGGTGCAGCGTAGAGTAGTCCGTCACTCGGCCAAATCGTCTCGTCTTTCCTTCCTTGATGAGGGCGAGGAGGTTTTGAGCGAAGCCATCATTGCTCGACCACTTCTTTGATCTTATCCGACAAAGGGCTTGCCTTTACTCGAGGCTGCAGCTCGATCTTTGCGGCTCGGCGCATCGGCCGACCACGTTGGCCTTACCAGGGCTTGTATTCCAACCTATGGTCAAACTCCAAGAAATCTTGCCGCAGACTTTGCGGGACTCGACTTCTTTTGAGTACAGAAAGTAGCTGTCGCCCGCGTTGTCCGTCGTAATAACAAAATGAGAACCCGATAAGTAATGTCGCCCATACGCCGCAAGGCAATGAATGATGGGCTGTCATTTCTTTTCTTGTACGGTGTAGCGGCGTTCGGTGTCGTTGAGCTTGCGACTCTCATGCTATCGGACACCCTTCACTGCGCATCAATACTCACAATGGCAGAAGTCTGAAGCATACGTGTGCGGCTCGTATGTCTTGGAAGGATGCGGAAGACAAAGCTCTTGATTCTTCGCTGCGACTTTCTTCAAGTCTTCAAATGAGGCTTGGCATTCGTGGTCGCTCCCGAGCCTTGTTCTTTTTAAGCAAGTTAGTGAGTGGGGCTGCTCTACCGGCGAGTAGGACTTGATAAACCTTCGTAATAGTTTACCGGTCCGAGGAAAGATCTTAATTCGGGAACCTTGGTGAGGGGCTCCACGATCTGGATGGCTTTCACCTTAACACCATCCATCATCGGTTTTCCATCCTTTATCTATGCCTAGAAACATCACACGTCTTGGGCAAAGGAACATTTTCCTTCTTGACATATAGCTCGTTCTCACTCGGGACCTCGAACACCTTCCTCGAATGTTCTAGATGTTCTTCAAAGTCAGGCTATATATCACGATATCATCGAGATATATACTACCACGAACCGATCGAGGTAGGGATGGAAAATCTTATTCATGAGTGTGCGAAAGGTGGCGAGGTGCATTGGTGAGGCCGAATGGCGTGACAAGGAACTACATGGGCACCGTACACAGTCACCTGAGTAGTCTTGGGCTCGTCTCCGCCTTGGCTATGCGTGCACAGGTAGTAACCAGATCGCAAATCCAACTTTGTAAAGTATCTCGCATTCCTCGATTGGTCGAACAAATCGGCAATAAGTGGGATAGGATACTTGTTCTTGACGGTGATCTTATTTAGAGCCGGAGATAGTCGTGCACGTCCAGCGGTGACCATCGCCTTCTTTTGGAACAGCAGGGGGCACGAAGGGGGCTTTTGAAGGTCTTATAAAGCGTCCAGCAATTCATCGAGTTGCTTCCGGTCGACCAAGCTACGAGTTCGCCATCCGATAGGGACTTCATTCTTTGGTGGCACGGTGCGGTTCCAACTCATCTCGTGAATGCCTCCTCGGCAGGGAGTAAGCAGCTTTGGCAATGCCTCCGGCGTCACCTCTTGGAACTTGTCTAAGGCGACTTGCACTTAGTTGGCAAGCTTGGCTTTGGATGACACCTCTTCATCGTCGTACTCCTTTGGGATGGCCAAGTAACTCTCTTCGTCCCTCTTGATCCCTTGAATTGAGCGGCCGAAGAAGAGCTTGAGTGGTAGATCGGTGGTCCTGCTCAGTCGGTGCCACACATGCCTTCGAGCCATCCGTGATACATGGAGTTAGAGCTTGGCACGAGAAGGCTGCAACACAGTCGAGAACTCCGTACCAAATCTGACAGAAGTCGTCCATGGGCGCCAGCGAAGTCTACTGGCCGGTCAAGCACCCAGAGGCGGCCTTAACTCATGACGACTCCGTTGCAATGGCGGTCTTTCAGGAGTTAAGCTGCTTTGAGAGAACCACCCCGTTGACAACCTTCAGAGCCGAGTCTCTTTTGCTTCCTCGCAGAAACAAAGTTATGAGGCACCTTTGTGTCGACCAAGGCTTTGGCGACCTTACGTTGATGGTTGCATCTCTGTATCGGCTTTGGGGGTCTTTGGGGAGCTCTACCGCTATGATCGCCAAGTAGAGCGCAAAGAACCCATGCTGCACCCATCCTCCGGCTCACCTCCATCTTGGTTATGTGTGGAGGTAACTAAGGCACTTCGAGGCCTTATGCTTCGGACATTCGCATGCCCCGATGGGCTTCGGGAGGCATTCGATCCTTCTCATTCCACTTTATCCCGTGGCTTGAATGAGGAGTTGCCTTTATGATTTTTGGATCACGACTTTTGGCATGGCCTCACACTCTTCTCTCCGCCCAAACTTCTTGTCAGTGGCTTTGGAGCCCTCCTTGTTTGTGGAGTAGTCAATGAAGCTTTACTGCGGTCGCGATAGCGAAGATAAGTCTTGGACACCACGTCGCTTGAGCTCGAGGTTAGCCCGCGATTGGAGACCGTCGGCAGAACGAGAATAAGGCATCCTTGTCGGTTGTGTCGGGGACTTCAGCAGCAAGGTTGTGAACTCCTTCACGTAATCCGCCCTTATGCTACCGTCTGCTTTAACTTGGTCGCGGTCGGCCCCGCACCTCTCTTCGGCATTTTACGAGGAAGAGCGCATCTTGAAATCCCTTTTGAAGTCATCAAAGGTATCAATCGTGCAAACCACTCGTTTGCGCTCTCCGTATCTCGTCTCCCGCGACATCGCGATTAATCGGATAAATACATGGTGTAGTTCGGATCTTCTTTGGCGTGGGTCAGATTATACCCCGATAGCCTCAGTATTGTTCTAGCCCCGTGGGAAGTTGTCCCTTCCACTGGCGTTCTAACGCCATTAAAGGTCTTGGACTTGGGAACGTCCACTCTTAGCCTGGGTGGACGGTGGTTGCACTGGTTCCATGGCCGTGCTCCCAGCTTACGTAGAGCTAGATCACCAGTATCCTCGTTCTATGCAATATTAGCAAGTTCTCTTTGGACAAGATCCGCACCTTGGCGAGTTACGCAGCTTTAACCCGTGTCTCTTGCCTCGATCCATAGTCTGGCCTCGTTGGTGACATCTTAACGCCATTGCGTGGATTTCCACGTCCTCGATGTCTCCAAAGCCATTGCAACGCTCTGCAAGTTGTCAGCCAAATCAGCTCACACCAAGTGTCTGGCATCAGCTTTCCCGCTCGTGCTTCCAAGCTAGAAAGCAAGCCTTTCGACTTGGCTCGAGATTCCTTTGAGGGCTTTCCGCACTTCCTCACGGCCACGTTCCATTGGTGGAACGTCCGTATGGTGTAGGCGGGCGGTGTTCTTCATTTTGCCAAAGATAGAGATATTTTAACCTCGTCTGCAAGCTGTCCATCACGACCTTAATTTCTCGAGTAGCGATCGTGCGTGACAGCTCGGTCGTCTGTAGCTTTGCCTTTCAATCAGAAAATGGAACTCCAAAGAGAATAGTAAGAGAGTTTGCAAAGAATGCTTTGTATTGCTCTAGAGAGAGTTTATGATACAATTGCTAAGAATTCCCGAGGATGAATACAAATGAAGACGAGTGAATTATTTATAGTGTGTGACAAGCCTGAGGTATGCCACGTTTCTCTAGATCCTTCTAGCCTACAGAATATACAAGAGTTCTATGTCTGTTTATGCCCGAGGTTCTAGGACCTTACATCCAACTCTAGAGTTTTCTAGGTTTGTCCGACTCCTTCGTGCACCTTAGGGATGTTCATGACTTCCGGCGGCAACCTTCCCAGAACCATCAGGTGCGTTCTAGAATACTCGGCCCATTCTAGGCACTTACAGTGATGCTGCAGAACATTCCCCAGGGTCTTGAGCAGGTTGAGTCCATCGAGCTCAACCGCTACAACACCTGCAGGCAATCTACAGAAGCTTTCATGTAATGCAGAATCGGCACAGGCAATCATTTAGATTTTTAGGGGCAGTTTGGGCGGGACGTGACATTAGGCTATATAAACCTTCAGTTATTCCACCATGGACTCATATATTTCTAATATTTTGTTCTTAATATCTTATGATTTATGCAATGTTGTGACCACTTTCAGTTTCAGTAACGCTATTGAAAGTGGAGTTATTTTTGCAAGTATCTGGATCCCATTTAATCAACAATTATTCCTGCTAGCTGGCTGCTACCTTGTCAAAGTGCGTGAAACCTGTAGTTTGCAGGCTTAGAACAAAAGAAATTTGATTTACATGATTTTAAAGATTCAAAGGCAACTTTGTTTTAATTTTCTTTGATCTGATGTATTATTACACGAGTCCCAAAAAAAGAGCCAGTGGCACAATTTATGTAACTTATAAGATTCAAATGCATATGTTTAGAAATAAAGTGCTAAAAATGCATTTTTAGTAAAAATTACATAACTATATTCAGATACCACACTATTTTATTTTTTAACTTTTTACTTTTTTTATATCTCAACTCTCGATGTTCATGAGTAATTTGTCAGTAAAAATTAACTTAAATTCTATTAGATTAGATTATTTTTTAAGATTATTTTAAATCAATCTAAATAATTTGAATCTATAATCATTTAGATATCTATTATAAGAAAAAAATCAAACTAATTCAACGGATAACTTAATCCATGTTTATTTAATAAATTATAAAATTTTATACTAATAAAAATTGATAATAAATTATTATAAAACTTTGCATTATATTGAAACCATAAACAATATTAATATTGATATCAAGTATGATTTACAAATGGTAAGCCACTTACAACTGTATTAAGTATGATTTACAACTGTATAGCCTAGTTTGAAGGTTACACCAGCTTGACATCAACTTTTTTTAATGCAAAAAATACATATTTTGGGTTGGTCGGGGTCTTGGGTTATAACCGAAATTTATGTAAATAATATTTGAAACCAATGCAATCACATGAATCGATTGGATTTCTTTAAATTGAATGAATTGGTTTGGTTTTATCCACCCTTATTTATGATATTATTCTTTTGTATTTTTAAATATATCATTTTGATATACAATTATTCAACTGGTTTTTTTTTTAATTCTATAAAAAAAGATATTTATTTTCTTATAACGTTAAAAAACATATATTAATTTACATTATAATAAAAATAAGCATAATTTTTGTATACATCATTTCGAGATCTTCGAACATATTCGAGGATTCAATGTGATTATTGTCACTTCGGCCAACACACAAGATGAGACTTTACCACCGTGGAGCGACTTTTTGCAAAAAGATGAGGGAGAAACTCAGTAAGATGTCGGAGAAGCGAAATATACGAGATCACAGACGTAGATTGCTCACGGCTAAATATGAATTGAGACAACGTTTTTAAAAGCCTTTTGTAAAGATCCCGATCTTCCTGGGACAAACATCGTTATAAGTTGTCCAAGTTGCCAAGAAAGAGCTCTTTCCAACCATCTTTTGATGTTTTGCAATGAATATGGATGAAGTCTTCTTATCAACATGGCCTTTTTTAGGTATTTTTGAATAATTTCATGTTTACTCTTATGAACTAATGAAATACCTATGGTTTGATACACAAAAAATTATCCTTCATTTTTTATAGACAGACGAATCGATTAGATAATCAAAATTCCCTCTTTCATCAATTATGTATGCCGTATGACTAATAGTGGTGTGTAAAATAGAGGGGATGTAAGTAAAAATATATATCTTATTTGTAATTTGCATCATCAATAATTATAATTTATAATATTTTTATGTTTTTTATTTTATTTTATAATTTATAATATTTTTATGTCTTTTTATTTTATTTTTTTCTTAATAATGTGTTTACTAATTATTAAGAAAATATAAATATACATTCATACCTCGCTTACTATGAACATGATTTGAAGTGTATTACTTAGTGTCATTCTAAGGAATTATTTAATTATAATTTAAGAATATTTTAATATATTTTAAATTTTAAAAAGATTTTAATACTTGTAAAGATTTTAACATATACTTTGTTAAAATTTTAATTAAAATTTAAAAAAAAATCATAAATTTTAAATTTTAAAAAGTCTATATAATTTAATAAAATTTTAAAATTTTAAACATATATTTTATTAAATTTTTATATAAGTTTGAATAGATTTATAAGATTTTTTTCATAAATTTTTATAAAATTTAATATATTTTAAATTTTTATCGTACTAACACGTTTTTATTATACTCTAATTATTTTATAATTTTTTAATAAATTTTTTATGTATTTAATTTTAAAATTTAATTTTTTTTATAAAATATCAAGAATTAAAAAAAAACAAAGATGGACTTACGTTACTTGAAAAGATATTCGTACTCAACTTAATTTATAATAAAATATTAGTGTTAGATCTTTAGTAATTATTAACTATTAAAAGAAAATTATTCCTTTAAAATCAATACTTAAAAATTATCTAAAAAATCTATAATTAATTTATACGTCAGTAAGTGGAATATATATATATATATATATATATATATATATATATATATATATATATATATATATATATATATATATATATATATATATATGAAAAAATAGAAATAATAGTTGAATATATCTAGATTTGTATAGTATAGATTTTTTTAAACTTTTAAAAAGTATTAAATTTTTATAAATTAAAAAAAAACCTTAAATAAACATACCTAAAATTTTAAAATCTATTAAAATTTACAAAAATTATATTTAAATACACACTTATAAATAATGCAAATGGTAAATGGAAACATTAATTATCATTTCCTCTGTTTACTTCGCAAAATTGTTCCATTAAACCGAATAGAAATATCTCCGAAATGTTACTCCCATTCCAGCATTTGGTGAGTAAAGAAAAACTAATCGTAGAAATAGTTGATGGAAAATACGATAGAAAAGAAATTAAAAAATTAATGTATGTTCATATTACCTATAAAAAATTAAATTACTTCTTATAAACTTTTAAATAAAATTATTTATATTTTTTAAAATAATTATTATATAATCTATTTATGATTCTTATTTCTATTATTAAATAATAAATTAATATTTATAATACTGTTAATTATTTTAAATTTTTTAAAAATATTAGTGTTATGTGTATATGATAATATTATTGTTTGGGTTCGTATTATTATTAAAAAAATAATAATTGTTTTTTAAAATATTTTATTAAATTATACGGAAAGCAGTGTTTTATATGACTAAGTTCCAGCAAAAGTAGGGAGTGGGAAAAAAAGAGAAAGTAAAGTTCCTTCTCAGCCATCCTAATATTCCCGTACCAAAAGAAAAAGCCATCGACTGTTATTTTACTCGAACAGTAGTCTAGCAAGGAAGGAAAGAATCAATAACTCATAAGATCAGTTCTACATCTACAGAGAGAGGGGCTACTGAGGTAAGGTAAAGAGTTGAGTCATGGCTTTGACATTGCCGGTTAGGCAGAGACGGCTTACGCCGCTCGATCCCTCATCATCTTCTTCGCCTTCACCGTCGATTTCTTACAGCAAAGTCGATAAGACAGGAAGATCTAATGGTAAAGATGAGCAGGACAAAGGGTTGAATTGGTTTTTTCCCATTTTAGCTTTAGGGGTGCTAAGGTACATGAGCGCCACATCAAACATCATCCACGATTGTGATGAGGTCTTTAACTATTGGGAACCTCTCCATTACCTAATTTATAAATCTGGCTTCCAGACTTGGGAATACAGGTACCTTTTCCTTTTGTTTTGTAAAAGCAATTTTTTCCCTCAATCATTGTCTTAATGCATTTGGGGTTGTATTGAATTTGATGAACAATGTACTTTATGATCTAAAGCGTTATTTAATGAAATTAATGCCCACCATTAACAATAATGGGTATTGTAAATTTACGTCAATTATATAAGTCTATAGTTACCTAGTTGTCTTTGAAGGTTTGACCTTAGTTATGGTCTGCTGTATTCTTATGGTTGCAAGACTGGGTAAGGTTGTTTGATTCTACTATTATTGAAGATAGTTTCTAGAGCTTCCATTACTCTAGGAAATTGCTTGCTCATTTTCTGATTCCAATGCTATATTAATTATTCTGATATGGATCTTTCAGCTCGCAATTTGCACTTCGGTCTTATTTGTACCTTGTCTTCCATGAGTTGGTGGGTAGACCAGCCTCTTGGTTGTTTGCTGACGAAAAGGTGAGTTACTTGTGCATTCTAAACTCTCCTGTAGTAGTCTATTGGATATATATTTTTTCTAGCTCCATTGTTTTGCCCTTTGATTATGAACATACTTTTTTTAACACAGGTAAGAGTATTCTATGCTATAAGACTCTTTCTCGCTCTCCTCTCTGTTGTCACCGAAACCATTCTGGTTGTTGCTCTTTCAAGGAAGTATGGAAAACGTCTGGCTACTTACACACTTGCAATGTTGTGCTTAACCAGTGGCTGTTTTTTTGCTAGCACAAGTAAGCTTTTTCCCTTTTGTCGCTGCTGATCTCAAAATCCTGTTTTGTTGTTTAGCCTTGTACTCTTTATCAATTTATCTTATTGTTAGTGATACTTGCTTGTGGTTTTTCGTTCTTCCTTGCAATGAAATGGCTGCTTATTACATTCCATAATAGTTGTTGCTTCTATCTTATGTACGTTATCTGGATTGCCAGGTTTCTTGCCAAGTTCATTCTCCATGTATGCTATCTCTCTCTCATCAGGCCTATTTCTTCTTGATAAACCTACTATGGCAGTTGCAGTTGCAGCTACTGGTGTAATCCTTGGTTGGCCATTTTCAATCTTGGCTTTCCTACCCGTGACATTGTATTTGTTAGCCAAAGGATTCAAACAAGCATTTATTGCAGGAGCAGTTTCCTCAGTTGCTCTTCTTGTAAAGTATCTCTACCTTAGATTTGCAAAATGAATGTCCTTGTACAAGTTCTTAGGATGGTTGTATTCATAGTAGGCTATATAATTTAATCATTTTTGTGCTCATATTTAAAAAACTTTCCAGGCAATGTCGCTTCTTGTTGACTACCACTACTATGGAAAATGGACATCATCCGTGTTAAATTTGCTACTGTATAATGTCGTAGGGGGTGGTGAAAGCCATTTGTATGGCACTGAAGGGGTGCTATATTATCTGAGGAATGGATTCAATAATTTCAATTTCTGTTTTGTCCTTGCATTGCTGTTTCTGTTTATGTTCCCTATCATGAGGAAAAAGTACGCCCCTGATTTGGTAGTTGTGGTCTCTCCTATCTTTATCTGGTTGGCATTTATGTCTTTGCAGCCACACAAAGAAGAAAGGTCAGATATCCTACCCTGTATTGCTACTTTTTTGCATTTCCATTTCCTAACATTTCCCTAAGTGACCTAGTTAACCTTTCTTGCGTTAAGTGTTTTGTGGATGTCGCCAAAAAGAGGGAAACTTGATTGATACCTTTGAAAATTATGTCATACATTTTTTATTTATTTACTTTTCTTGCTAGGATTTTTCATGTCAATAAATCTACTTTGTTAGTAAACAAGATGATTTGCAATACAATTTTAGTGTCCCCTTAGGATTGGCTTATGATCCAGGTGGTGTGACTTTCTACCCTTACTATCATGAACTCAAGTTTGAATCTCACCCATGTAATGTTTTTTTTATTTAATAAAAAAAGACTTTAGTGCACCCTTTAAAAAAAGGAAAGTGATTTGCAATACAATTTTGTGGTTCACCTAGTTCTCTAGTGATAAGATAATTTCAATCTATTTTAAGTCACAAGTTTTAACCATATCGATTACAGCTTGTTTTAAAATAATATATTATTTTGCACAAGTCCAATGGGTTTTGTTCTAGTACCAGGCTACCAGTTAGTCATTTATTGTAGACTTTGTTATGAGATGTACAATCTAGAGAAATAGTTCTAACTTCCATTAAATCTTGTCAACTATTATTTGATAAAAAGATTTGTTTGTGAAACTGTTTTTCTGTATCTGTATGTTGAATTATATTTTTTTACATCAAATGGTTACAATATTTATAGGGAAACCATGTCTAAAAAAATAAGGAAGGAAATCTCCTAATAATAATGGCTTAAACAATTCAAAAAATAAGATTCTTAATAGGGTAAGAATAAATCTAATAAAGATCATCTCTCTAATTAATATACAATCAGACAAATCAAATCTCTGCATTTCCATTCAATACTTCCTCTTCAAGTTGGATCGAAATATTGATCATATCTAATTTACAAATAAAGTCATCTTAATTCTGTTGAAGAAGTCCTTTGGTGAATATATCAACGGTTTATTCTTTTGTTGGAACATAAGTCATGCAAATTGTTTTCTCTTTGATAAAGTGTCTGTCTACCTCCACATTTTTTATTCTGTCATATTAAACCAGGTTTAGAGAAACTTTGATTACAGCTTTGGTGTCACAGTATAGTTTGACTGGAAGTGTTGCTCCAATTTGAAATTCCATTAATAGTTTTCTTAGCCACAAAATTTCACAGATTCCTTGTACAATGGTCCTAAATTTTGCTTCAGTGCTACTCTTGGTTACTACATTTTGCTTTTTTACTTCTTCATATTACTAAGTTTCCAAAAACAAAGGAGCAATATCTAGAAGTGAACTGTCTATCATCTATTGAGTCAACCCAATCTGTATCAAATCTGTATCAGTGCAGATCTTTAAGTTCCTAACTTCTTTTTTCTTAAAGCATAAACCTTTTCCAAATGACCTTTGAGATATTTGAGTTGAGAATTTTGTAAATCGCTTCAAGATGAATTTCCTTATGGGAACTCATGTGTTGACTAACTACACTGACAGCAAATGTTGTATCAAGTTTAGTGTGAAATAAGTATATCAAATTCCAAGTCTAATATTTGTCTTTGTTCACTGGTTCACCTAAGTGTTTAGTTTTCTTTCCAACTTCAATTGGAGTCACTTGGTTTGTAGCCAAACATGCTTGTTTCAGTGAGAAGATTGAAAAAATATTTATGTTAGAGGGACATTGATCTCCTTTTTTGGATCTTGCAACTTCTATATCTAAGAAGTATTGCATTTATTCGAGATCTTTGACTTCAAATTTTATAGCTAAGTTTTTCTTCAAACTCTCGATTTCTTTTAAGTTGTCACCAGGCAAGGTTATGTTATGAACATATATTGTCCTTGTTGGAATCGAACCAGTCAAGATTATTCTTTTTTCCTCACTTTGGAAAACTTATCAAACTATATTCTAGGTGATTGTTTAAGTCCATACAAAGAGTTTTTTTAATTTGTACATTGTATTTGTCCCTTAGCAAATCCAAGTGGCATGGACATGAAGACAGCTTCATCTAGCATTCCATTTAAAAAGACATTTTTAATGTCAAGTTATTGAAGGGGTCAATCTAAATTGATTGCTAATGATAAAAACACTCTTACCGTGTTTAGTTTTACCACAAACGTAAATGTCTCCGTAGAATCAATTTCATAGGTTTGTGTAAAATCTTTTTCAAATAGATGGGCTTCCTATCGTTCTATTGTCCCATCAGCTTTGTACTTTATTATGAATACTCATTTGCAACTGTTACTTTTCTTTTTGGTAGTTCTGTTACATATCGTGTTCCATTTTTTTCAAGTGTCCTAATTTCATCTATTACAACTTCTCCTAATTTTGAAATTTTCAAAACTTTATGGATGTTTTTTTACAATTTTTATTATATCAAGATTAGAAGTAAAAGTATGGAATCTAGTAGACAAAGTTTTGTATGAAACAAACCTAGATATAAGATGAAGAGTACAAGATCAAGTTTGTTTTCTCAAAGTAATGGCCAACTCAGAATTACTTGTGTTTGGGATAGACTCTTGGATGCTTGAATCTATCATCGGATCAGGCTCTCTTGGTACATCAAGTCTAAAGTTTTGTCTGTTCTTTAACTTTGGCCTTTGTGAGTAAATAACCAAGGATTTTTGTTTCTTCGTATCTTTTTTATGTTTAAGTTATTTTCTCGCAGAGGGCAAAGTGGAATAGGATCGAATAGTAGGCTCATGATTTGGACTGTTTTGGTTCAACTCATGATGTTGGCTATTTAGGTTGGATTCACTGTTTGGGTTATCAGAGAACTCATAAAGATTCAAATTCAGATCTAAGTTTGAGTGTTTATCAAAGGTACTATCTTCACTTAAATTCTCTCCCTAAAGAAAAAGGTTTTTGATAGTAAAGTGTATTTTCAAAGAAAGTGATATTACGGTTAACAAGGATCCCTTTTTATGGGAGGCTTATAGCACTTATATCCTTTTTGAGTGGGTTAATAACGAAAATGCTTGTACTTACTTTGGGATCCAACTTAGATCTGTTATGTGAGCGAATGTGAGCAAAGGCAACACAATCAAATACTCTGAATATTAGGTTAGACTAACTATGGAATATCATGAAAAGCTTTTGAATTCTCTGGGGTGGAGTTTCGAAAAAGAGAATACGATCGGGCATTCGATTAATGAGATAAATACGGTTAAAATGACATCTTCTTAGAAAGTTTTGAATATGTTTGTGATAAATTTTAAGTCTTAAGTTACTTTAAGGAGGTGTCGATTTTTTCGTTTAATTACCTCATTTTGTTGGAGAGTATGAACATATGAACTTTGGTGGATTATTCCATGTCTTTTTAGGGAGTTCCTTAAGGCATGGTTAGAGTATTTTTTTTAGGTTATCCGTTATAAGAATTTGAGTTTGTGTTTGAAATGAGGTTTGTACTAAATATTACGAAGGGAGTATGCTGATGTTTTGCAAATTCACAACTTTCGTATTGAAAAATGATGGTTTTTTTTTAAAACATAGATGGAAATAAATGTTTTAAATATTTGAAATTAGGGTGTCTTTTCTATAATATCATAACAAAAGCTCATTATTTATAGAAGTAGACATATAATTACAAATAGTATTTTGACTATTATGAACTTTGGTGGATTATTCCATGTCTTTGGAGGGAGTTCCTTAAGGCATGATTAGAGTATTTTTTTCGGTTATCCGTTATAAGAATTTGAGTTTGTGTTTGAAATGAGGTTTGTACTAAATATTACGAATGGAGTATGCTGATGTTTTGCAAATTCACAACTTTCGTATTGAAAAATGATGGTTCTTTTTTAAAACATAGATGGAAATAAATGTTTTAAATATTTGAAATTAGGGTGTCTTTTATATAATATCATAACAAAAGTTCATTATTTATAGAAGTAGACATATAATTACAAATAGTATTTTGACTATGTCTACTCACATTGGCCTCATTAAAGTAGTACAATCCTTCGTACTTTTCAACATTGTCAATCTTCTCCGATGATAGGTGAAGCTGTTTTTATTTTACAGAAAAATTACTTCTCATCTTTATTTCTTAATATTATATCCCTTTATATATACATTTTTATGCCTAATATACTGCTGGAAGTTATTAGTATACAGCTGTAAATCATCCTGAAAATCAGGAAACTAACATCCTAAAAACAAGGGTCAAGTTCCACCTGAAATACAGAAACCGCTTCTCTTAAAATCGTGGTTGGTTTCACCTCGTATATCGTGAAACCCACCATACTCCTAGGTTGATTTCCTACACTCCCCCCTCAAGCTTGTGCAATATATGTTTTCCAAAACCAAGTCTACATTTAACTCTCGTGAAATTAGGCCGAAACAAAGCTTTGGTTAAGATATCCTTACTTGTCGCTCGACGAACATAGTCGAGTGAGATCATCTTGCTTCTTCAATTTTCTCACCGATGCATGGTTGTCTATCAATTTCCACATGTTTAGTTCGATCACGCGGATCGGATTTTGCGCAATTGCGATACGACTCATTGTCACACACGATTCTAATAGATTCGAATGTTCAACCCTTGAGTTCAGATAAGCGTCGTTTTAGCCAAATTCCTTCACGTGCATGCCCAAAGCCAATGCACTAACTCACCAAGACTACTACGTGCTACCACTCGTTGCTTTTTGCTACGCCATGTCACCAAATTTCCCAAATAAACGAGCACATCCGGTGACGTGGATTTTCTGGCCACTGTGAGATCCAGCCCAATCAACATCGCATAAATTTCCAATCTCCCTAATTTGTTTTCGAACACGAGCCCCTTTCCAGCGATCCTTCTTCGTATCTTGTATCACGATGATCGCTTTCCAAGTGATCAACCGACGGGTTGTCAAGAAACCTGCTAACAACACCGATCAAAAACTTATATCCGGACGTGTATGGGTCAAATAAATTAACTTACCTACCAAACGCTGATATTGCCCCTTGTCGCTACCAATTCATCGGCCGAGGCATTAGTTCGTTGTTAGGGTCCACGGGTGTTTCAACAGTTTACACCCACTCACGCCAGCCTTCACGCAAGAGATCGTAACATATTTCAAGGCTGAGAAATTCGAGATTCCTTTCGCACTACTGCCACCTCCATCCCTAAGAAATATTTCAAATATCCTAAGTCTTTAATCTCGAATTCCTTGGATAATAGATCTTAAGTCTCTTTATTTCTCCTACATGATTTCCGTAGCAACTATATCATCAACATATACAATCAAAGTCATGTGATTCTCCCATCTCGCGTTGCGTTGTTTGACAAATAAAGCTGTGGTCCGTACGTGTCCGAGAAAGTATCCATCCCGTTTGGCGACCTTGGTGAATTTTTTTGAACCACGCTTCTGTGCGACTCAAGTAGTCCATATGCCTTTTCAACTCGCATACCTTTCCTCAGTGTATCTTTAGTCTCAAAGCCGTGAGGCACATCCACGTAAACTTCTTCGATCAAATCTCCATTTAAGAATGCGTTTCGACATCGAGTCAAGTAATGGGCCAATCCTCATTAATCGCGATAGACAAGAAGACACGAACCGTGTTAAGTTTTGCTGACAGTAGCAAAAAGTCTTCGATAATCAATTCCATATGATCGATGAACCCTTTAGCCACTAGTTGCTTTATATCTATCGATATTTCCATCTCTCTCTCGTTTTACGTAGAATATCCATTTACGTACTTATTGTCTTCTTCCAAGTGGTACTGCTAACATCCATGTACCATTCTTTTCAAGGCATTATATTCTTCTAAGGTCAGCCTTTCGCGCCATTCAGAACTTTTGCAGCTTCATCGATGCACTAGGAATTCGGATGCTGGGTTTCAGGATGTCACAAATGCCCGAAATTTTAGTGGACAAATTTCATGTAAGAAATGTAACTTTGAAGAGGATGTCGAAGTGTACGATCGAACGCCTTTTCTTTTCAGGTAATAGGAAGATCTAACTCGTGGTCGAACCAAGTTTTGGACTAGATTCTGTTTTCATCTTGTAATCTTTCGATTCAAATTCGCGAGTAGTTTCTCGCTTTGCCGATTTCGGGCAAGTCGTAGATTTCTCTTTTCTTTCATAAACTTTTTGGGCATCATTAGGCTTATAAGATGTCTAGGATAAACAAAGCGAGATTGATCGTGTTTGGTTTTCGGAGAATCTCGAACTGGGTATCAAACGTTAGAGGACAAGGTCAGCGAGGGTAAACGAGATGATAAATTCGGTTCAACGAAAGTGATGACATCCCCTACCCTCGCAATTCATAAGTGTTATTCTCCCTCGAATTGCGAATTTAGAATAGAATAGAGTTTCTTCGAAGAAAGTAACGTCCATGGAATGGTAAAACTTACGAGTGATGGGAGAGAAACATTTGTAGCCTTTTTGATTGGTCGAGTAACCAACAAAGATGCATTTATCGCATACCCGCATCAAGTTTGCCACGATATCGCGAATGAATACGATTAAAAACAAAGGCAACCAAAAGCCTTGAAAGGAATTGGTGACACAAGTCACAGGTAGAATATTGACTCAAGCACTTATAAAGGTGAATGAAAGTCGAGAACTCGAGAAGGCATTCTATTGATCGTCATAAGTTGCAAGAAGTTAATGGTTTCACCCCAAAATTTTTTAGTGAACATTGGTTTGAAAAAGTAAAGTTCGGCAACCTCAAGTATAACGACGGTTTTTTGCGTTTTCTGCTACACCGCTTTGTTTGCGGTGTCAACGCAGGAGCTTTGTCGACAATACCACGTGATTCGAGATATCCACTAAGATCGGAATTAAAGAAATCCCTAGCATTATCGGCTTTTAGATTTGAATATTGGCATTGAACTCCAGTTTGATCATGGTACGAAAAAGTGGAAATATGTCTTGGTTTCGTATTTGTCTTTCATAAGAAATGTCCAACATAATCGAGTATGATCATCAACTAACAAGTAAGAACCATCGAGCACCAAGAATCGGGAACGCGATACGGTCCCCAAATGTCACCGTGAATGAGTGGGAAAAAGCGGTGACTTGGTCAGGCGCGCAGAAAAAGTGTTTCGAGTATGTTTTGCCAATCGACAGGATTTCACAATGAAATAAATTGGGATTTTTATTGATGAATAAGGATGGAAACAAACGTTTCAAATACGAAAAAATTTGGATGACCTAGACGAAAATGCCACATCATCGTGATTTCACTTTCCTTATTAAGTATGACTACGAGACTTAAGATTATGACTCAATTGGACATTGATTTCAACATAACGGTTTCGGGGCGAGTGTCGATATCAAGAACATAGAGGCTCGCACGTAAATCAAGACCGCCAATCATTTTCCCGAACTCAAGTCCCGAAAACACAAAGATTTAGCCAAGAATTTAGTTTCACGCTTAAGGTCATGATTTAATTTACTAACCGATATGAGATTGGTGCAAAGAAAATCCGTGCACAAATAACACAGATTTGAGAACGAGGTTGCTGGCAGGCAATGGTCCCCTGTTCGACTACCGTGGTGCGAGTACCATTGGCGACACACACCGTTTCAAGTCGTCATAGGTGAATAGGTTGTGAAAGTGATTGATCACTTGTCATGTGATCGAGGCACCCGAGTCACTATTCAAGATGAGGAGGAAATTTTTTCAAGATGCTTGTTGAATTACCGGAAATACGTGTGGAGTTATTCCCGTTGCTACTAAATGCGTGGTGTTGATATTTGCCTTTCAGTATAAGTTGTCGGATAAGCTTCTAACTGCTCTTTAGTGAAACGGGATAGGATTACCGTAAAATGCACTTGAATTTGAAGGCCGAGTTTGTACCGATGGCTGAGAGACTAGAACTCGGAAAGATGCAGTAAATAGCTCTCCTCGAGGACTCAGACCTGTCAAAAGGAGAAGCAGAATAACATTAATAGTCGCATTGTTAAATAGACCAAAGAAAGGATTATGTTTGTGAGCAGGATCAAGAATGGATCCAAGCTCAAAGTCATCAATTTCCCATATTGAATTCGGTCATATTTGTCTCTCGAACCTCTTCATCCATGTCATCTTCCAAAGGTACTAAGTACATTTAAACTTTCGCTTTTTTCATAACTCTCATGCCCAAAAGCCGAAACTTGAGTTGGAAACCTAAAAGGTGCATTCCTTGTTTGAGTATTTGACATCATACTAGGTGAACTTACGTAACTAGTTGAACAAGAGGCTAAGAAATAGCTTTACGAGCCTAAGGCTCGATACCATGAAGTCGTTTTTATTTTACGTAAAAACTACTTCTCATCTTTATTTCTTAATATTAGATCCCTTTATATATACATTTTTATGCCTAATATATCATTAAGTTATTAGTATACACACCAGAATCATCTTGAAAATCGGAAACTAATATCCTAAAAATGTGGGCCTGCCTCCACCCTAAAATACAGAAAACTGCTCTCTTAAAATCAGGGGTTGGTTTCACCCTGGATATCAGGAAACTGACCATATTCCTAGGTTGATTTCCTACAATAGGTCTTAAAAAACAATGAGATGGAAAGAATTGAGCAAAGAAATTTGAATTTTTTGTTACTTGACTAATTGACATTAAGTTACAAAACAAGTCGGGAACATAAAGAATATATTGAAGCGTGATAAAGTTAGAAATTTGGATATTACATTTTTCTATAATAGTTGAGAAAGATCTATCTATTATTCTAATTTTAAGATTACAAGCCATATGATCATATGTAGCAGTAATAATCCAAAAAAAATTGGATCATGAAGTAATAACCAGGGAATTTAAAAAATTACCTTTGAAAGCTAAAGGTTGAGGATATATTGGAGGATGATTGATCAAAATTGTTCATACTAAAAAAAAGTTTTTAGAGTTGATCTAATTGTTTCGGATTAAATGCTTCTTCTGAAATTGAGCCATCTAGGATACCAGTTGAAACTTGATAATCTCAAGTTTTATTTTGTGTTAATTTCCAATCCGTTGGTTTTCCATGGATTTCTCGACAAGTATTTTTTTTTTTTTGCAAGTTTGGGCCACAACCACAGCTTTGATACCATAAAGAGATTTGTTTGTGAAACTGTGTTTCTGTTTAGTGAATTATATTTTGTACATCAAAAGGTTATAATATTTATAGGGAAACTATATATAGAAAATAAGGAAGAAAATCTCCTAATAGCTGAAATAATTAAAAAAATTAGACACCTTATAGGTAAGAATAATTATAACAAAGATAATCTTTCTAATTAATATACAATCAAGCATTTTCATTTGAGATTTCAACATTTGAGTGGGAATTTCTCCTAACTGTTTCAGCCTTCAATTTGAGATCAAATGTAACATTTGTCCTCGTACTATTTCACTCCAATTTAGTCCTTGTATAAATGTTTCATTCATTTTAATCCTCAAACTATCAATGTTGTATCCAATTACGTTTAAAACCACTTGTCTTTTCAAAAATCAATATTATTCAACTTGAGTCAATATTTTTCGGGAAAGAAAATAATGAACAAAATAATTATAAAAAAAACCCATAAAATCTCTTTTACACTTATTCCACCATGGACTTGTAGTTATATATTTCCATAAAATACTTGACTGTGAAAAGTTGTACTGGGTTCCAGTGATATTGGTTTAAAGAGTAGATATTTACACTAGCATTTGCAGGTTTCTGTATCCAATATACCCTCTCATCTGCATTGCTGCTTCGGCTGTCATTGAAAGTTTTCCTGATTTGTTCAGAGACAAATACAATCCCCTAGACAATTCTTTGATGGTTATGGTGAGCTTGCTTTGTTTTCGTTCAACAGTTTTAATTTCTCGGTATTACAAACTTCCATTTCTTTGTTTATTAATCGTTGTTGTATATACACAGATAGCCAAGGGTCTGCGACCTATTGTTCTTGGCCTCATCTTATGTGCTTCACATGCTCGCACCTTTTCACTTATTCATGGTTACTCTGCACCTATAGAGATCTATAAGCTTTTAGAGCATCACGAAGATGTAGGAACAGGTGAGAAACCAGATCTTGCTATTTTTTCTTTTTTTACTTTTTAATGGTGGGTGTGCTTATTGACACATTTGCCTAAGATTCTAAATACTCCAACACAGCGCTATCAGATACCTTTATTATAATTTTGTAACAGCTGAAAATATTCACATCCAACTGATAAATTGCTGGTTTGCAGGTTCTGTACTTTGTGTTGGAAGCGAGTGGCACCGTTTCCCATCATCATTTTTCGTTCCTGATTATATAGGACAAGTCCGATGGATTGATGATGGGTTCCGAGGACTCCTTCCTTTCCCATTCAACTCCACACTAGGAGGAACTGCTGCTGCCCCACCATATTTTAACAACAAGAACAAAGCATCAGATGAGCAATATGTAAATGACTTTCTATTTTTGAGCTATTTCCTATTGGTTCAGTCTTAAAATTGCTTGTTTCATTGTAAACTGATCCTCTTTTTACACATCAGCTCCGGGATATCAATGGTTGTACGTTACTGGTCGAGCTGCATCTTAGTAGGCCATATCCTTACCGTGGAAGTGACATGTCAACATGGGAGGTAAAGTAAATCTGTCTGTTCCACCTAACTTTTTCTTCCTTGTCCTATTACTAAATCGGTGTGCTGAATTTTAGGCTATTGGAGCACTGCCTTACCTGGACAGGGAGCTCTCTCCACCTATGTATCGTTCATTTTTCATTCCACATCTCTGGCAGTACAAGAATATTTTTGGAATGTATAAGCTGCTTAGAAAAATACCAAAGTAGACAGAGATCTGTTGGTACTTCGTCTCTTTTAGTTTGTTGCAGGAACTATACAATTTTGATGAGCATGACTTTGCCCAAAGAAGAAAAAAGAGAAGGAAACAATCATTTTCTTTTGGGAATAATGTTACTCTGCTTTGAGTAGTGAGCTTTACTCTGTTTGAGTTGATTTATATGGTTCCATAAATTGTAATGATTAGATCGCATACTTTCACTCACCAGCATACTGTTCCTATGATTAGATTGATAAATATGCCTTAATCCAATGCCTTTTATTGCCTACATTATTCTAGATGTTATGATATAAATGACTATTTATTGGTAAATGGTCCCATAATTATTTCAATATCTCATCTTTTCAATTTAATATATAATCTAACACTCACAACATTCATATATCACTACTCATTGCAGTTGAGTTAGGTAAACTCCTTTGTGCGGTTGCAGTGAAACCCAAGGGTTGAGAGAAACGATAACGTTAGAAGATACTTTTATTTATGCTCAAAAGGCAATGAAAACATTTAACTCGGTGTTCAATTTTTTTTGTTTTATATTTTGGTAATAAGATATGATTTTAAGATATGCTTAAAGGACTGCCCCGTTCCTTTTGATTCTTTCGACAAACTCAAAGTCATTCTCACTCAAAATGCGGTTGTCCCAGATTATAGTCGGTTTGCTAGTAGTCCTCTTGGTTTCATGACTAAGGAATCTGATCCTCGATGCGAAGAAGTTCTTAAAAGAATTGTTCCCTATAAGTGGTGAAGATGACCAGTACTTTCAATTATTTTGATTAATATATATATATATATTATACGTTAATTCCTGTAAAAAAAATATTTACCCTTGTTTTAACGTTTATAACACTAAACATAACACACTTAATATTAATAATTTTTTAATATATAAATGATTCAGTATTAAAAAAAAAACTATACTATAAACTTTTTTTCAAATAATTTATAATATTATTTTAAATTTTATATTTGTATCAATTCTATTATTTTTATTAAATAATTATTTAAAAATAAATTATATAAAAGGTAGTGAGGTACAGAGTAGATTGTAAGTCAGGGGAGGATGGGAAAATGTTATATTTTATATATATCTAAAATATTATATTTTATTTATAAATTTTAAAAAATATAACCACTTTAAAATTTATTTTTTATATTATATATTTATGTATATAATATATATTACTTTTTATTATTTTATTAAATATAGATTTAAATTCGTGCTTTGTTATGAGGCAACCATCCTGAATACTTTTTTTCATTTTGAGATGACATCTTAATTAAAATGTTAGAATTTAATTAAATTATAAAAATAAAACTAATCATTTAAATCCTAGCATCTTAATTAATATTTAAGATTTTATTTTTAAGTTTTTTTTTTTTTTAAAAAAAACTTTCCATGTATATGTGCGCGCTTCGGTGTAAAGTTCGTAAATTTTATTTTAAAAAAAGGGCACACAAAAACACAAGAATCGACCAAAAAGGCTCGTCTTGATGTCAACATCAAGACTCATGAAAACAAAACAGGCAGGAGCAACCGATTCCAGTTTTTGAACTTTAATAATTTATTAGACTAAAGGCTTTTTACGTGACATTTTGGGAGGTGGCACCAACTTAAATGCCCACATGTCAACACGAATTATTTTTTCCCAATAATAATAATAATAATAATAATAGAGTAGTGATATTTATATAATTTATAATGATATATAAAATATTTATTTTGTTTTTATAATTTATTATATTTAGTATTCTTATTACTAAATAAAATAATTATCAATAAATATTTATCATGATAATAATAATTAAAGGTTTAGTAATTTATCTACCAATAAGATGCTTTCCCTTTTAGTAGGGAAAGTGTAATGCTAAGGAAACTAGATTTTAGTAATTTATCTACCACTATTACTCTTTTGTATTCATTCAGAGAATAAAAAAATATATGTAAATGAAAATTATAATAAAGTTATGAGAAATAACCTTATGTTAAACTGATCAATCTAAAATTAGTATTTTATATAATGAAAATATTAATTCCTTAATTCATTTGTGATATATATCACTTTTTTATGTATTATTTATTATAGTTAGAGTATATTTATGACTAATCATATAAATTTATCTCTCAATTTTTTATTAAATATATATATATATATATTTTAAAAAATATATTGATATTAAGTTTTATTAACTTGAAATGACACATATTTTAGACGCAATTATTAATTTTTCATTCATCAATTTTATCGTGTTAGTTTTAAAATTAGATAAAATATTTTAGAGGTATTATAGCTTTTCATAAAAGTACAAAAAAATCACCTAGATATCAAGGGATGTACAAAAATTTTATAATTTTTGATAAATATGCATAATATTTTTAAATTGATAATTCATCATTTTTTTCTTCTAAAAGTAACTATGTGCTAAGCATCACATTTTATGAGATATTTTTGAAATTATAAATTAATAAAAATATTAAATTTTAATAAAATTTAAAGATTAATTATGAACTTAAAATTTATGTGTATTTTTTAAAAAAAATTATAAAATATTTATGCATTATTTAATAACTACAAAAAATTTATATAATTTTATTAAAAAATAAATACCCTAGTATATAATATAGCTTAGATTATTAGTGGTAGGCTGGTAGATAAAATAAATAAAAAAGGAAAAGGCTAAATGATGGGATCAGAATTCAGAAATCAGCGACCCAAAGGGGCCCTCGTTCTTTTGCCTACTTCCTACGTCAGTACGTCTACAGAAAATAACAATGAATAAGCACAGCTCTCAACCACCCATTCTATCTCCAACGGTCATATTCATACCCTAACCCTACTAGACTTCCATCTAATTTAACTATGATTATTAACGAATATAAGTCCTCTAATATTAGAAAAAAAAAACACACTTAGATCTAATAGGATTATTATAAGGATAAAATTGTCTTTTGCATTCGAATAAGGCCTTAAAATAGAAGGAAAAAAAAATATCAACAAACAAAAAAAAAATACAAAACATAAAGAATAAAGCATTTATCGTCAACGCCCTATGTGAAAGGCTACCTGTACTAATTTTTTTTAACATACAAATATGATTTGAAATATTAAAAAAAAAATTATTTATTGCAAATAATATATTTATTTATTTATTTATTTCACTGTTATTTAAAAATTAACTCTCAAAATATTATTATGCTAATTGGTGAAATAATAGCTAATTTTATACTTATCGGGATACTTCTTGTTAGTATATGATAAATAAAAATATTAATATAATATTTATAAATAATATATTACTTAGTTTCTTTTAATGATCCATATTACTTGTACACAATATAAAATTTATAATATAAATAAAAAAATATTATTTATCATCCTCTTATTAACTTAGATTTTTTAGAAGTTTTGATTTTCAATATAACAAAAATGGAGGTTTGTTGTGTTCACACATATAACATGAATTGTTGGTTAAATCTCAATTGATCCTTCTCCCAAATAACTTGAACTTTTTAGTAGAGTTGTTCTCGGAAGAAAATGAAGATTATGAAATTTATTCAAATGAAAAATGAATGGTTTGAATAAGTAACCCACATAACATCCAATCTCCCCAGTAACTAACTGTAAATACAAATACATGTACAAAACATCCCCTTCTCTTTTCACCAACCAGCCATCTTTAAATCAATTTCTTCCTAACAATGGATACAAAATGAACTTCAATTTCCTCCCACATTGAAAGAAGTACCAAAACGAAAAAAATGGTAGAAGAAATCGAAGAACGAGAGAGAGTAATGTGAATGAATGAATAAATGAAAACTGCAAAAGGAGGAACCAAGCTAGCTAACTCTCTAGAATCCATTGGCATTGGCTACCACAATTTCATTATTTTGGCATGACTGGAAGGGAGGTGGAAAGTTCATTCTAATAAATAAAAACTAGGATTTTGGGCAGAACAATAGAAAGGCAATGGAAGAGAATTAATAAGTTCAGTCATGGCTCTGTAAGTTATAATGCCTGATGGACTGTTCCAACACATCACGACTTGGGCACACAAGTTCCTTAATTCTGTTACCATTTTTGTATATCTTGAATGTTGGCACAATGCACACATTCTCAGCATTTGCAACTTCCGGGCTTGCTTCAATATCAACCTTTGATCAAGCAATAATGATTTGTGTTAGTGCATTTCCTTTTCTTTCCCTTAGACCAAATATCATTTACGGCAGCAGGCAAAATTATATAAGCAACATGTAAAGGGCATAGAATTGTTGTTTTACCTTTAAAAAATTTATGGATCGGCTGCGTAGAGAATCTAAGAATGGAGATAACTGCCTACATTGCATGTTAGAGGCAGTATGGAAATGGACCATGGTAACACCTAAAAGCATACGAGGGGTTGGTTAAATTACAAAAGTGGGTAAATGAAAAGCCGCTATAGAATTAATTGTTAAGGCATAATGTCCAATGGTGTACCTAGTGATGATATTGCTGCTTGGAACTGATCAAGACGCGATACTGATTCCATTTCACCACTAAACTTCAAATTGTGAACTTCTCCACAAGATTGCTTCAGGACAACTTGGGCATGGAACAGAGCCTCGGCAACTTCATTGTCATTTGGAAGTTCTCTTCTCAAAATCTCATAATCTCGAATAGCATCAGCCCACCTTTCTAGCTGAAATTTACAAAATCCAAATTATGTAAATAACAAAAACGTCAAACACAAAGCACGCTACAATTTGAGTAGAAAGGTTACCTTGCTATTTGCTGCAGCCCTTCGGAGAAGGGCTTTTGAGTAATTTGGTTTAAAATGCAGAGCTTGGTTGCAATCTTCAATGGACTTCTCCCACATACCAAGCTTAAACCAACATGCTGCTCTATTGCAATAGAGCACAGGATTCGAAGAATCAAACCTAAGACCTTCATCGTATGCAGTGCATGCTTCAGTGAATCTTACAGACTTAAAGAGATCATTGCCTCTGGCACGAGCTCTTGCCACCATCCTCACGTTGTTAAGCAGCACAGATATTTCAATATTTTGAGGATCAAGCTGCCCAGCTTTTTCAGCTGCAGTAACTGCATCCTCAAACCTGCAGTTTATCCATAGTGCAATTACGTCACCAACACCATATCTTCTGATATAGAATGTGAATAACTCACCTTCCTAGAGCCATCTGAATTTGAGCGCGGACAAATTGTGGGTAAGCTTCACAACGCATCCCCAAGAACTTTGCAGGTGAAGATAAGTTGGTTGTTATTTCCAATTGAGTCATACTTGAATGGCTCAATTCAGCATCATCAATTTGATGAATCTTTAACTGCGCTTCCGCTCTACATGCAAAACACTGTAAAATGCAATATGAACCAGTTCAGTATTTTGCTAAAACTTGAAACTTGCATTAATTTATCAAATTTAAGTAGGAAGTGTTTCAAGAAATCGAGCCATATCTGAGGCGAAGAATCAGCTCCAGCAGCAATTGCAGCATCGATTTCTCGTAATACACTTTTCCAATCACAAATTCTGCGAGCAGTTGTACACTTGTTCAGGTGTTTCTCTATTGTCTGTAATTTCTGTGATTCGGTAGGTTCAATTTGCACTCCTGGAAAAGAAATGTGATGCCTGGCATTCTCGACCTGTCCCAACCTATTACGTGAAAAGTAAATAGTCTAATTCTCTTAATTAAGCAACACGCCAGAAGACGGCATATAGGAAATAAACACTTTGCTTAAGGACATGTATATATACATACACATATTTAGTTTTGGTATGCACCATACATAAATGAATGTAACAATGTGACGTATAACATATGCACACCTAATATAACATACGACAAGAATATACCCATAAATAGTTAACTAGGCGGCAACGTCAAAAAACAGTGAACTCAAACTCAAAATCAACAGTGCATTCGTTCCCATGAGTCACTTTAATTTTCAAGCGGAAAAACTAGATCAAACTCAGAAATGACATTACAACTGAACAAACCAATACCAAATAAGCAGTCTTTAATCGATACGAATGACCAACGATCAGTAAGTAAGCATATAACATCATTGACAAATAGATCTGAAGACCTATTTGATACCATCAATAGTGAAACAGTAATCAAAAGTTGATCTTTATACCCACTTACCTAACAAATAAAGATGCCAAACGCTGATGAGCTCTGCTGAAATTAGGATCCAACCTCAATGCCTCTTCACATTCTTTCACCGACTCAGACAACCGCCCAAGACTGGCCAATGCCGCTGCCCGGTTGCTCCGGTAAGCCGCATTGGCTGGAGATAATGTAATTGCACGATTATATAAACTCAAAGCCTCAGTAAAATTGCCCCTGTTGTACTTCTCATTTCCTGCCCTCTTTACCTCCTCAGGATCTCCACTCTCAATCGCCCTTTGGCTCTTCATACTCACATACTCTTCTTCTCCATTCCTAGTAGCTACACCACCCCGCATTATATTACCATGTCCATAATACCCCTTTCCAGACCCCAACACACTAGTTGATGGCTTTCGATTTGCGGCCATACCAGTCGTTGGAATTTTGCCGGATGGGCAGATATTACCCATTGGACGAACATTAACCAACGGAGAGGTAACAGAACCCCGACCCGTGCTTGAATCGGATCTTATACGATCCGGGTTAGGCGTTCGGGATATTCGTACAGATCTTGGGCTATCAGCAGCAGTGGGACTGGTCTCGCTGGAAACAGAGAGCTCGCCTGAGTGGCTTTTCGTCAAAGAATCGGATATTTTGGGAGCTGGGTTCGGCGCATTTCGGCTGGAGACTGATCCAGACGAGCTTGAACTACTACTGGTAGCGGTGGCAAGCCCACCTTCATGGTGGGACCTTAAGGGGGAAATGGGTGAACCCAGATTGATATCTTTGGAATCGGACTTGTTCTCTACGCAATGGAGTGCATCACTGAGCCGCTCGCTGAGCTTGTTGACTCGTGACTCGGGATTAAGCTTCCTCAAATTTGACATTTCCGATTCAACAACAAAGCAAGTGGGAAAGGGGCTCAAGTTTGTTTCTCTTATACTCCAAATTACCAGTTGTTTGAGGTTTAGATTCTCTCTTTGTCTATGCTCCGATATTCCAAATTAACAGTTCTTCTGACCTCGCGTCTATCTCACTAATGTCTAGAACAAGAGAAAGAAGTGTGATCAGAGAGAGAAACATAAACCCAGAAGGACTGAAAAAGGAACAAGTTTGAAGAAAACATGAAGAAAGAAAGAGAAACAAGGGGGATCTCGTGATAGCTATAAAGAGGAAGCAAAGAATGAATGTGAGGAATGGAAAAGCTTATAGAAAGCGAGAGACGGAGTTTTATAGACCGAAAGGGAGTTTTAGAGAAGAAAAGGAATGAATAGAGAGAGAAAGAAGGGGCTTTTATTTCCGTCCTTTTCCTCTTCAGTCTTCACTGCTTCTTCACGAGACAGGTTTCACTTCTCCCTCAGCTTTCAGTATAAGTCTCAACTCTTTCTTTTAAAAAAAAATAACAAAAAGTAAAATGGTTAAAACATAAACACTATTTAAACTAAATTATATTATTTAAATATATTTAAAATTTAATATAAATTTTATTCTATTATTTTTTACAATTAAAAAAAATTCTTATCACCTTTCCATCGTTTCTTATTTTAAAGGTTTTATAATTTTTTTCCCGAAAAACCCCCCACTCAATTTACCAAAAGAAGAAGTTTTGAAAGTATTGTTAATTTTTTTTTTCACGTATCTTATATTATAAAAAAATTCCTACCGAATGAGTTACTGCAAGAGAATTCGAAATTTTTATTTTTTTTTGTTTTGCTTGCTGTAGATGGGTTAGATTAAATTAAGAGGTTACATCCTCTTTCTTATCATTTTTTTAACCTATTTTTAAAATTTTTATTTTTTTATATATTTATTTATGAATTAAAATATTATTAATTAAAAATAAATTATAATCTTACTGTTTATAAAATTAGAAGTATTATATAACTTTTAGAGAATTAACTAAATAAATAGATCACTATGTAGAGTCACGTTGATCTATATATATATTCTTTACATCCTAGTAGATCAATCACATCTAACATGAGCGAACACAATTGTTATCCCATAATGAGATAATATTTATACATCTTTTTAATATTTAAATTATTTTATCATTTATTGAGATCACATCTAATTAAGTAGTAACTGTTATTCAACTAATAACATGTTAATATAAGTGATCATATCCTCAAAAGATATAACTCGATGAGAGGAAAATATTTTTTAATATTACAATAAAATAAAATTATTTTAATAATTTTTTATTTATAATGTTAAAAAATTTAATAGCTTTGCTTAGAAAAAAGTTACTATATATAATTTTAAGAATAAAATAAATAACTTACATATATTTTTTATAATAATAATAAAAATAATTATGATATTATTATTATTTTTAAAAATAATAGATAATTGTAATTAAAATAATTTGTCTCTATTTTGTTGTAAGAAGTATTTGAATTTAACGTATCGTTTTCGTATAAATTTTTTTTATTTAATAAAAAGATAAAATTTAATAACTTTTAAACAAAATATTTGAATTTATTATCATTTTCAAGAGAAACTAATAATATCTTCGATACAACGGTGGCACCAACATGCAATGAAATTATATTAATATTAATAGGAGATAGCATTTTTTCTATATTATTAAGAGGATGCACAATTGGGAATACAAATGTGGGGATTGGTTTGTGTTTAGGTAATATAATTTTACATTTCAATAATTATAAACTCAAGTTTAAATCTCATCATTAATATTTCATTTTTTTTAAATGACTTTGATGTACTTTTAACATAATAGATTTGAATTTCTTACCGTAACTAAATATAAATAATATATTTATTAAAAAAAATAATACAAATGTATCCACTTCTATTAATAGCATTTCAAAAGAGTTTTTAATTTTCTATCATACTAAAATATAATAATTTTTACACAAAAAATTTATCCAAAATAACTTTAAATTTTCACACTAAAGTAATGTAATAAACATTGTAATGTTATATATACCACGATGTTGTTTACATATAGCTATATTATTCACGGTGTTAGTTTTTTTTTAAATATTAATAAAAGATAAAAAAAAATAAAATATTGTTTTAACTTATATTTTATTCTAATATATATATTTTAAGTAATATCTGATTCAGTTATATTTTTTATTTATTATAATCTATGATAAATTAAAATTAAATATATGAATATAAAATTAGAGACCATATTACTTTAAAAAAAATATTAATATTAACATTTTTTTGATATTAAAATTAAAAATATATCATAAAGTTACAAAAATGAAACTAACGTAAAGAATTATCTACAATAATAATAAGGACTATAATTGCATTTAGAATGACTCGATCACATTTTATAAATGTGACAAAGCTACTAATTTTTTAAAATAAAAATATCTCAATGATATAATGTTTGTATGAATCTTTATCCATATGATGATAAATTATGTATCAATTAAATAACATATGGAAGTGATAACTTTAAAAATTAAGATAATGATAGATAAAAATATTAATTGATTTTAAAAATCTCTTATTTAATATTGATAAATCAAAAATAAAAAAGCTTATATTATATTTAAATATTGATGACATGAATATAATAATTCAAATAATTAATATACTATTTTTAGGTATGTTTACATGCTTTTTCAATTAAATGTAAGATATATTTTTAATAATATAATATTTAGTTTATTAAAAAAATGTAATATATTAATAGATTTGTAGTATTTTTTTATAAAAATAAAATTTTTAAGTTTTTAAGATTTTAGGTATAATTTAGATGGGATGATTCGCATACCTATCAACTTAAATATAGGTTGGAATCCCCGTAATTTAATTAAAAAGGGAATTAAGTTTATTTAAAAAAATATTATAAATTATTATTATTATTAATTGATTGATTTAATTAATTAATAAAAAATATATTTTTAATGTAATATTTAATATAAGGAATTAGAAGCGAAAAATAATAATAAAATTTTGAATAAAAATATTACAAAATTTACGTTAAAATAATAATAATATAATGAATTGGAGATGGTGTAAGTGGCTTAACGTTACCCCATAATTTACGGTAAATTACGAAGACTTCTCCCATTTTATTTTTTTCTTTGCTCGCATCTTCTTTTCCATTTTTCGTCCTATTATTTATCGTTAGATTATTATTATTTTGTTTTTAACGTTCATACGCAAGCAAGAAACTATTAATGCCATTTTTAGAAATTACTGAACCATCACTTTTTTGCAATCTGACACATTTCTTATAAATACCCTCTGATTGCTGCATTAATTACGTAATTGCTTTGAATGAAGTTTATAGTACAATTCCAACTGGCGGTCAAGCGGTCCCTTCGATAAGCCCGAAGAGATAAAGACCTGACACGTCAACTTATCTACGTGGAACGCGCCTAACAGGACTCAGAGGCAGAAAGGTCGATTAGGGATTATTTGGTAAATTATAATCTGGGTTCTTGAACACAGGTTAGCTGGCTATGTACCGATGACTAGATGGGAATAGAATAAAATTATTGATTCCTTCTTGTAAAAATTTAATATTTTAGTTTAATAAAAAACAATTATTTTGAATAATATCTCTGAAAGTGGCCTGTTAGCTGATCCTACAGATAGAAAATGCTTAATATCAACAGTAGTCTCCATCAAAGAAAATGTAATTTTTTTAAAAATAATATTTTAGGAAAACATCATTTATAAATTAGCATCGTTTATATTAACTTAATATTAATATATTAGGAGAATATCATCTATAATAACTTAACATTTTTTTTAAAATAATAATTTAATTCTTGTAAATATAAAATTAATATTTTTGTTAAAAAAAGCTCAACCATAAATAAGATTAAATAAATTTAATTTATCAAATATCAATATATATATATATAATTTGTCCAAAAAAAAAAACAACTTAAATAATATCTTCAAAAACTCATAAAAAAACACATATGGTATGAATTTAGAAAGATGTTAACTAATATATATTATTATTATTATAAATTTTAAAATATTAAATTTACTATTTTCAACTTTCTTAGATGATCGCAATTATATGCTAGGTAATTACTTAAAATCATAAATTTTAATTTCAAGTATAATTTAAAACTAATCTATAATTTATACGATAATGTTTACAAAAAAAAATACTATGTAAACAAAAATTTAATAATATTTTCTGTTATTTTATGATAGATTTTGTACTCATTTGATAATTTTGAAATAGTTAATACTTTTTTTTTAAGTAGGGCCATTTGTTGTTGTCGCCTTGTTGGCCACTTTGCAAAATATAAATAATTTTAATTATATTTAAAAAAATTAAAAATTATTTGTTATTTTTAAATATATTATTTATTTTCCTATTAACTATGAGTTATTTGTATAAAAACATAATTAAGTTGATTTTATATTTTATTAGCCTATAATATACATTATTATTTATTAGAAAACTTGAAAATTTTGCTTGAGATTATCCTTATTAAATAATATTCACCCATACAAAATAATGAGTAGGTGATCTAATGATAGATATGCAAAAGGGCAACCTGTCTACCACAGTACGAATGTGGGCATGTAAATTGTTTTAATACTTACATCATCAACTTATGAGAGAGATTAAATAATTATATTGATTTTATATGAATTAATATACTCATTAATAATTTTAAATTATATAAAATAATTAATATTATGAGTAAAATATTAAATAAATATATATTTATTTAAGTTTATAATATAATAGATTAAATATATTATTTAATTACTATATAGATTCATCTTATTTATAAAACCTTAAACAACTTATTAAATTCAAAATTTTACATTGATTATAAATGAAATATTAATAATTAAATTAAAATAAAATAATTAATTTATATTATTAAGTACAATCATTCTTATAACTCTTACATATTAAATATATATTTATATAATTAGAACATCATTAGGAAGATCCATCACCTCTACATTTATCATATGCATGTTATTTATTTATATAAGTTACTATTACACTGTCTATAATTTAATATTTCAGATTCAATTGTTTTAAAATATAAAATATAACTGTGTTTAATCAGTTAATTATAATATGGTCAACTTTTAATAGTCAAAAATATATATTAATTTTGTGGTTGTTGTTAATATACGCAGATTGTGTACAAGTTGATTTTTTTTTTTTTAAATGAAAATTTGATATTGTTGTTGATATATTAATACTATCGGATTGAGTGAAGATAGATATATCCATAGTTTTCTGTTATTAATTGATATTGCAATTAAAAAAAAACAAAAAATTGATACCGTATATCCCTTATTCGTGATTTAAGAATCACTGTTATGTTATTTTCGATGGATTTTAGTGGAATTTTTTTGGTTGTTTGTGAAAGAATCGTGAGCCCCAAAATTTTGGATGTTTTCAAAAATCATTTTCAGCCCAAAAAAATATTGTATATCTCTTATTCGTAATTTTTTTGATCGTCTTGATATATAATATGTCAATTTTCGATGACCGGATGTTGAAAAACCGATCGGGTCGGATTATATACCCATTTTATTGCGTTTTAAACCCGTCTGGTGGTAGAGATGAAGAAGCGTCAGATGTATTTATTACACGCGCGAAAGGGAGTGGAATAAAAAAAAAAGAAAAATACAGTTATTCACTTATTATCAGTTTTGTCTTTTTTTTCTTATTTTTTATTTTCTTTTTCCACTTGTAAATAAAGAAAAAACAAAACAGAGCACTCGTCCTAGAGTCTGCAGATAGGTACTGCTAATTAATTTGTTTTCTTTTATTTATTAATTCTCTACTCAAAGAGGATTTCTTTCTATTAAAATATTAAAAAATAAGAATGAGAATTGACTTACTTTTAAGAGATACGGAGGATTTCTTTCTATTATCTCAATTTTACATTTATTTCCAAATTTTCATTACGTGTTTTGTTGACACAGATAAAATTTTCAAATATCTATAAAATATATTATGTGTGTATTTGATAACAGAAGTATAAAAAATACACATAAGTTTTGGAATTATTTCTTTGAGATTTGAAACTTTTGATTAAATGTGAAAATAAAATAGCAACTAAATGCTTAATGATTGTCTCTAGTGAGTCTAAACATGTTATATTGGATACTATGTTTTGTGATTTTGAGATACTTGAGGTAGGAGATCTCAATTTTGCATTTTGATCCCATTTTTTTTATTTTATGAAATGCAATGTTAATCCAAACTTAAATTTATGTGTTCTAACTTAATTATAAATTACATTATGTGTATTAAGTTGATGACAAATAAGATAAACATTAAGCTTTAAATTATCTATAATTAAAAATGAAATTAAATAACAATTGAATGTATATTTACTTGATTCTCGTGAGTCTAAGCATTTTCAAATGGTATATTATTTTATGATTTTTAAAGAGTATTTGTTGTAAAAATATAACATGAAATAAGAAAATTATTAAGGTTTAGATAATTAAAAATCCTCTCAATATTTTTATTATTTGACAATAATGCTTAGATTGATAAAGAAAATAATTAAAATTATAAACCATGTAATTTGATTCACCTTCTCAGATTAACATATTTAATTAAGATATTTAATTATTTTGTTTTATAGTGCAAAAAAATCGATTAATATATAAGATTAGTGTAATATTAAAGAGATAAAGAAAAAAACATGATCATGATTTTACATGCATCTTATGGTTATTTTTTTACATGTTTATATGAATGACTCTAACAAGTAAAAAGAATTTATTAATAGCACGATTCTTATTTATTACCTACATATCAGTAGTTAAAATAAATTTTTTAATTGTGATCGTTATGAGATATATCTATTATGTAAAAGACATAAATGTTATGAATAAATGAATGTGGAAAACTATGTGAGTATATATAAGTGATTATATGACATGTAAAATAGAGTAAATAATATTTTAAACAAAAACAAATGCTTTACTATATTATTTTTCTTCTATAATATAAGTGGTAATCTAAAAATGTATGATAATATTACCATTTACACAATAATATGTAAAATACAGTGAATGACATTAAAATATTATTTAGGGACCCACCTAGATATTCATAATCTATGTGAACTTGTTTTTGTAAAAAATGACATAAATGTGTAACAAAATAAAATTAATTACAATGATATTTTTAAATTTTTGGTGAATTTTTTTCACTTTTTTTAAATATTATTTTGCAAAGTAATCACTTGTCACTAAAATGTTATCTATAGATGTTTGAAACATTATATTTTGATTAAAATGTTACAAAAAATAAATTATTATCTAACAAGTATGAACTTTTATTATATTTAATACTTTTATCTTCACTTTTGATGTATTGATTGTCAAATCAAATTGATGCATTTAAACTTTGATATTTGTTTATAATAATTATAATTAAATAATTAATTGATTTGATAATTTTAATGATAAATTTAATAGATACAATACCAATCCTTAATCAAGACTACCTTTGTAGACTGGCAAGAGACATAGTCTCGAAACCACAATCTCGTGCATATAATACCAATCGAAATACCAATTGAGTTATCCTAAAATCAATTTATTTATAAACATAAGTTAAATTCTTTGTAACTTTTGTCAGGGGTAATGATATAAATAAAACAAAAGGTTTATACGTATAAGTTGTTATTTAACAATAATGGCATATGTGTCGTAGTAATTGATTAGAAAAAAGTGGATTCAATTATATTGTTAAATTATTACATTTCATATTAATTATTATTAAGCAACAATTTGAGGCAAAAAGTACTTTAAACAAAATCATAAGATCAAGGTTAGATTTTAAAAAAAATTGAAATGGTACTAATAATTATTTTAACTTGTAAATTCTAAAAAAAGTGTAATATCTTTACGGTGAATTTTTTGAGTTTTTGACTTAAATAGCTTCATTTTTAATAAATTGATCAATTTTTCTTAACTAGCAATAACTTAATCTAAAATTCATAATTGTATACCAAATCATGTAACAAAGAAACTAATTTTTTTTCTTTTCATAATTTCAATAAAATGAAACTAATATCATACACATTATCTCCGACGACTCACAAAAGTTTCAACAGTCATCGGTGACGACTCCATCTAAGCTTTAATATGTATAACATGTTACATATAAAGATACAGATAGATGTAACATGTTACATAAAAGATACATGCGAATTTAATATGTTACATCCAATGTGTCGTTGTAACTTCGATGAGTTGTCGGTGATTTAGTGAAATATAATATTATTTTTAATTTATTAAATTTATGTAATAAAGACATTTTAGTATTTATATGTATTAAATTATAGATTTTTGATTAAGTTTTTACTAATTTTTTAAAAAATATCATTGAAATGAAAAATATGTTATATAAAAGCAGTGTTCTTTAAATTTTTTACTCAAGGAACCATGGTACGTGGCTACACCTCTAATTCTTAACACAATATTAAATGAATATGGTGGAAAAAGTGATTATTTCTTATAACCATTTTCTATTACCCTTTTTTAGGTGATTTCTTGATATGGTTTGGTTGTTTGCACTTGTTCTATTCAATTGTCTTTTATACATGACGGTAAGAGAGGTTATTAGTGGTAAAATTATAAATTTTTACGTGAATTTGAGCGATCATGATTATAATTTTTTATATATATAAAATTCACATTATTGATTATTAATTAGTAGATACTTGAATTTTAAAAAATTAAATTGCCGGATAATAATATTTTTATACACTCTTTATATGACAATATTCATTTAATTGGCACACTCTCTTCTCTATAGGGCCGCAGCACAATGATATTGGATAAGTAGTTAATTATTTTGCCTTAGAAGTTAAACAAACAAAATCATAAGATTGTGCTTTTGAGAAGTACGTTTATGTGGATAATGTTATATATTAAATTTTTTTTTTGTTAATCTCTGTTATATTACTAATTTTTATAATATCTAACAATACTCTAAATTTAATCATTGGTGAAGGTATTTGCATAGTTAATCATTGTGACACTTGAAATTTAGTTATGAACCCCGGCCGTGTGAACGTATTTAATTTTAACCAAATCTTAATTTAATTTTTAAATGCTTTCTTTGTATTCAAAAGTAATGATTTTATTTGCTCTTAATTTGCTAAATTTCCCATTCAATTTTTCTCTCAAGGACATTCCAAATTAAGTCCATTTATTTATGTATTTTCTTTGCAATATTTATGTTTTTTTTTTCTAAAAAAAACTTTTTTTTTATTAAGACTTTTGTTGTGATCTCTTGTTTATTATTAAGATGCATGTTTTCCTTTTGAGGCTTTGGAGCTGGAGACTTTTGAAGTAAGACTTGTAACAGAGGTTGCGATTCAATTTTATCAATTAAAATTTTTAGAATTATATCGTTAAGTAATTTTACTCTTTAAAATTCATAATTTACTGGAAATTATCATATGAGTAATTCATGGAAAATTAATTAGAAAATTCTTTATTTTCTTTAAATTTCCTTTAAATTTCCTTCTTCTTTTTACAAACATCTTGTCTTATTCACCTACTTAAAATATATCTAATTTCGTTACTATTATATGAAAGCATGTCGTTACTTTTCATATTTATACACACATCGTATATATACACTTATATTAGAAAGATATTAATTAATATCATAATTATTAAAAAATTGATCAATTAAAAAAATTATATATTTTTTGAAATTTCTTTTATGTATTATTCGGTATTTTAAATGGATATTACTAACTAACGCAACTTTAAATTTAAAGATTAATGAGAATTTTTTTAATAAAAAACGACATTAATAGCATAACATATATAAATAAATATAACGGTTTTTATAAAGCACTTAAACAGAATATACGAAGTCTTAGTTATCCTCTATTTTCCTTTTTTCTTTTTTGATAAAAGTTATCCTCTGTATCTAGCATAGCTACTTACTTTTTGCAGAGATTAAACCATCTAAACCTATCACAGAAATACAGTTAAAACGTTATTAATTTAATTAAGAATAAAGATAACAATTTTAGCAAAGGGTGTTTTCACTTTCTAATGGTCTGATCCTGCCATGTGAATGAGGCATGAAGAAACAGACTTACAAACTTAGAATTTCTCGAAGTTTGAAACCTCGGCGGTGTAAAGTGAGAGACAGCACGGATGACATTAAATTTTAAGAAATAGAAGCAGATCCTATAATCATGGGTCAGAAATCAACAAGAACCAGTCGGAGAAATTATTCATTAATTATTAAATTTTAAAATTAATATAAATTTTTTTAAAATAATTAATTAATAAAAAGTAGAGAAATAAAACAAATTAATTTATTATAAATATCATTTAAAATTAATAAATAATACTCGGAGATTTAGAAAGATGGGTTTTTCAAGATAAATTTTATCATGATATATTTTTATTACTAAATTATGGCATAAGTAATTTAATAATATATAATTAATTCGGTAACTTGTTACAAACATCATTAATCTTTTTTAGGAAAAGTCAGCCATTTGATTTTAGAACTATGACTTTAGATAAATTCTTCTTAATTTGGTGAGTAATTATTTTATTCTTTGTTCTAAATTGTTACCATTGATATTCAAACCAGAGAGAAACTGATATTTGTTTAACATCTTTTGGGCCAGTACTCTTCTAGAAAGAAGATAGATTGGTGGACTGGAAACTGGCAATTAATTAATTGCATTGGGATATATAAAAGTATGTCAGGATAGTAACCAAGTCTCCAAATTAATTTACACACAAAAAAAAAATTATAAATTAAGGGTTGGCGGATAAGGTTTTTGTTTGTTTTTGTCTTTGAGGTGCTAATGGCACGTGATGGCCATGTGAAAATGGAAGAGAAACTTGATAATTGAGATGACTTTGCCAGAGTTAAATCGTTTTCTCAAACTATTTTATTTTCTTTTCAATTAATATTCTCTGCTGTCGATCTGCTCTATTCTTATCTGCTAAGGGTTTGTTCTTCTCACCCAATTTTATCGAAATTGGGTTTGCCTGCTTGTTATTTATGCTGTTATTTAGTGTATATATAAGCTAAATATAACATTTCGAACATCGAAAAAAGAATTAAGTTAAAATTCTAAAACTCTGAAATCCATATATTGGAGATAACAAACATATATATATATATAAAAAAAAAAGTAAGAACAGAGAGGAGTAGGAGCTGAGAATCAAGGTAAAGATCATAAAATGTACGTATATTTTCTATTCATCGATCAAATGAAGGTAAATACTAGGAATTTAAATATAAAAAGTATCGAATATTTCACAAAACAATCATAAGTAGTTTCAGACCCATTACAAGACCTAAGATGGGACTTGAGAGGTTGCTTTTGTTTCGTAGAATGAGACAATGTCCTCTTCATATTCAACGTTTTATTAGGTAGGCTGTCCGATACCCACAAGAAATAATAATTAATTGAGCCTCCCCTTTCTTTTGTTTTTGGTTCCAAATTTTCCTGGCCTACCATCAATGGGTTCAACCCTTCAAGTACCCTGAACCCCTAGCTATGGCTCCTTAGAAAAAAAGAAGAAGAAAGTATCCTTATGGTTATTATACCATAATTTCTAGCAAATAATAGTTTCAAAATGATTTGAGTTTAACTAATTAGATAGGAGTGAACATGTTGGAAAAAGATGAAATTTTAATAAAAAATTGATTGTTGTAAAATGTGACTTGTACCACGTTGATTTTTTATATTATTTTAAAGATGTATAAATAGTGAAGAGTTGGCTATTAGGATTGGACCCCAATGGTCACCTACTTTTGTGGAAGGGTAGAGAACCATGAAAAAAATCGTTTATGTCCTTACTACTGAAAAACCAATACAGTCTACTCCTCCTACTAAATATGCAACTAAGGATTTAGACACCTGGATGTAAAATGATTTGCTGTGCAAAAATTATATTCTTAATGGTTTAGCTGATGATCTGTATGACTATTATAACTCTAATAAGTATGCTAAGGAAATTTGGGAAGCACTTCAAAAGAAGTACGACACTGAAGAAGTTGGAACTAAAAGTATGATGTCAATAGATACATGAAGTTTCAAATGATTGATGGCAAATCGGTGGAAGCTTAATCACACGAACTGCAGAAGATAGCACACGAAATAACTTCTGAAGGTATGACTTTAGATGAATAATTTCAAGTAGCTGTTATTATAGATAACTTACCCCCTGCTTGGAAAGATTTTAAGAATACACTTAGGCATAAAACTAAGAAATTTTCTTTAGAAAGTCTTATAACCCGGTTAAGAATAGAAGAAGAAGCCCGAAAACAAGACCAAAGAGATGAAATACTCGTAGTCTCAAATAACAGTACCAATAAGAAACCATCCTCTACAATTCTGAAACCTAAAGGTAGAAATATGAAAACTCAGAATCGTAATAATAACCAGAACCGCAACCACCAAAATAGAAATAGAAACTATCCTCCCCAGAATGGAACTCAATCCCCCTTAAGGAATAACACATTCATGTGTTATAGTTGTAAAAGACCTGGCCACTTGGCTAGAAACTGTCGGAACATGAATCGTCCTGCCCCACAGGCCAACCTTACCGAAGATCAACTTATTGCTATGATATCTGAAGTCAATTTTGTTGGTCGATCCGAGGGGTGGTGGGTGGACACCGGTGCTTCTCGCCATGTTTGCTATGATCGAGACATGTTCAAGTCTTATTCTGATTCTGAGGATAAGAAAGTGTTGTTGGGTGACTCCCACTCCACTAAAGTTGATGGTACTGGTGAGGTGGTATTGAAGTTTACCTCTGGAAAGACTATCATCTTGAAAGATGTCCTACATACTCCAAAGATGAGAAAGAACTTGGTTTCAGGCTATCTTCTTAACAAAGCTGGGTTTACTCAAACTATAGGGGCTGATTTATATACTATAACTAAAAATAATATATTTGTTGGAAAAGGGTACGCCACTGATGGCATGTTTAAATTAAACGTTGAAATCAATAAAACCTCATCTTCTGCTTACATGTTAAGTTCTTTTAATATTTGGCATGCTAGACTTTGTCATGTTAATAAACGCATAATCAAGAACATGAGTAGCTTAGAACTAATTCCTAAACTATCCTTAAATGATTTTGAAAAATGTGATTTTTGTAGTCAAGCTAAAATAACCAAAACTTCACATAAATCAGTAGTTAGAGAATCTGAACCTTTAGAATTAATTCATTCTGATATATGTGAACTTGATGGAATTAATTCAAAATTATCTCACATGGATTCAAAATAAATGAAAGTGACAAATGCATTTATTATAAATTAGAAGATAATCTTTGCACTATTATATGTTTATATGTGGATGACATGCTTATTTTTGGATCAAATATTTATGTTGTGAATAAAGTGAAAACATTGTTAAGAGCCAATTTTGATATGAAAGATCTCGGAGAAGCGAGTGTAATCCTTGGTATAAAAATAACTAGGTCTGAAAAGGGAATTTCTCTAGATCAATCTCACTACATTGAGAAGATCTTAAAAAAATATAATTACTTTAACTGTGAACCTACATGTACTCCTTACGATCCTAGTGTAAAGTTGTTCAAGAACACAGGAGATAGTGTTAGACAAACCGAGTATGCGAGCATCATTGTTAGCATACGTTACGCTACTGATTGCACTAGACCAAACATAGCTTATGTTGTGGGACTACTATGTAGGTTTACCAGTAGACCTAATATAGAGCATTGGAATGCTATTGAAAGAGTTATGAGATACCTTAAGAGAACTATGAACCTTGGATTACATTATAAAAAATTTCCCGTTGTTTTAGAAAGATACGACGATGCAGATTGGAACACTTTATCAAAAGACTCCAAAGCAACTAATGGCTATATTTTTAACATAGTTGATGGAGGTGTTTCCTGGAAATCTAAGAAAAAAACAATATTGGCTCAATCTACAATGGAGTCTGAAATGATAGCACTAGCCACTGCTAGTGAAGAAGCAAGCTGGCTAAGAACTCTGTTAGCTGAGATCCCTTTGTGGGAAAGACCGATACCAGCTATTTTGATCCACAACGATAGTACCACGGCTATTGTAAAGATTCAGAACCGTTACTACAATGGCAAAAGACGACAAATACGTTGTAAACATAGTACTGTTAGAGAATTTCTCTCTACGGGAGCTGTAAGAGTGGATCATGTACGTTCTGATGAAAATTTGATAGATCCTTTGATGAAAGGATTACCAAGAGAGAAGGTTTTCAAAACCTCAAAAGGAATGGGATTAATGCCTTTAGAATGAAGAGTCACTTATGATGGCAACCCAACTTATAGACTGGAGATCCCAATAAATAAGTTCAAAGGGTAATAAGAAGTCATGAAGTGATATGAGATGTATCATGCTATTTATCAAATCCCATTCTATATTGTTAAAAGCATGAAGTCCTGAAGCGATAGAAAAGGATGAGTTAATTGTTAAACTCTTAATGAGTTCTATACTCTATGTGGAATGGAGTACATAGCTACATGAGTACTCTTGATAGACTCACCTATGTGAATGTGGAAGTGTGGCCGCTTCCTATGAAATTTTTTTGGGTAAAGTTTACTAGAGCGTTCACTATACTGGAATACACGTACATGGCCGTAAAGCACGGGCTTTTTTGAACTACACCTTGAAAAAGTTGTGTGTGTAATGATTGTTAGAGATAGAGTTCAAAACTACGAGTTACTCTAATATATTCTAAAACATCAACACTATGCAAAGGTTCAAGTTGATAGACACCTTTTCGCTTATGCACAATCTTATAATTGATCGGTTCCTCGGTGAAAATTATTTTTATATAAAATTCAAGTGGGGGATTGTTGGAAAAAGATGAAATTTTAATAAAAAATTAATTGTTGGAAAATGTGCCTTGTCCTACATTGATTTTTTACATTATTTTAAAGAGGTATAAATAGTGAAGAGTTGGCTATTGGGATTGGGCCCCAAGGGGCACCCACTTTTGTGTAAGGAGAGAGGACCTAGGCAAATGTGATACCACACGCGCGCATGCGCACGCCGCCGTCGTCCGTCCGACCGACCGGCTGTATCGTGCCGAGCCGAGTCCGAGTGCGTGCGTGCGTGTGTGTGTGAGAGAGAGAGAGAGGTGGTATTTTATTTTTTGGTAAAATATTCTTTTAAGGAAAACTTTTCCATTTACAAAAATGGTTATTATATATATATATATATATATATATATATATATATATATATATATATTTCCTTTCTTCAGAAAAATGACCGTTATTTTCTTTTATTAAGAATATGGCCGTTAAATGGCCGTTTGCCTTCTTTATTCAGAAAAAGAGCGTTGCTCGTATTTACTCATAAAAAATATATGTTACTCGTCTTTAATCTGAAAATGACCGTTACTCTTCATTACTCAGAATGGCCGTTACGCTCTTAATTCCCAGATATTACCGTTTTATTCATAATTACCACACTATTTCTAAAACCTATAAAAAGAGGGCTTCAGCTCTCATTTATAAGACAACAATCTGCAATCTCATCTCCATACGAAAAACAATTCTCTCTACAATTTCTAAGTTCTTTTTTAGTTTTTCGAGCAACAAATTTTTCAGGTGTAGCATTCCAGTCTTCATCAGTGCAGTGAAGTTCCGAGACAAAGAAAAAATATTCTGAACTGTTTTATCCTTGGGACGACGAAGCTGTGTTTACTTGTACAAATTGGGTAGAGCTCCGAAACGTCTTAAAGGGAGCGACCTAGTCCGCGACCTAGACCGCGACTCAACCCAAGCAGTTCATACCAATTTTCCCGATAATATTGTTTCAGTACTGTTATTAACAAACTTGTTTCAACAGAACATAATAGCAAATAAAACGATCTATTTAATTAAATTAAATAAAGTTTTATGTCTTATAGATTCTGTTTTAAATATTCAAATAGGTGTGTTTTAATTTTAAAAATATAAAAACATATTTACGTGGAGTAGATTAAGGATTTATTACTTATTTTTAAATTTTAAATTTTATTAATATAAAATACTTAAATTTATTCCAAAAATAAAAAAAAATCTCTTAATGAAACAAATTAAAATGTTGATATGTTAATGTAATTTGATAATATTCTAACGTTTAAGTTCCTACTCGTTTTGAGTGTGTACTTTGACTTGGACCATGAAGTTACTAGTGAAAAGTTTAGTCCGTATCAATCATAACTTTGATCGTATAATTAACTAAATATATGCTTGGCAGTTGGCAATATACAAAATTAAATTAAAAAATTGTTTAAAATAACATCATAAAACTATTAATAATAATTATAAAAAAGTCATGCCCAATAAAGGAAAAATAAAATGACAGCCTATTATTTAAAGCCCAATTTATCACTCATTCGTGAAATATTTATATCGAGTCAAACTGAAAAATTATATTTATGATTATGATTAGGCCACGATATTACCACATTAATAATTTATAATCATAAATTTATTTAAAAATAATAATATTTAAATTTAATTAATTATTTAAATATAGTAGATGATTTATTAACTTTTTTGTAACAATAATACAAATAATTTTGACAATATTATTATTATTATTATTATAAATTAATTAATTTGGATGCATAAATGCAAATAGATAGCGAATGGTAAATTTGTATTGGATAATGATACATTTGGAGGCTACATAAAATGCTTAAAACAAAAGAATAAACCAGATGCAAATAAACAAGCAAGAGGTTTGGGGGAGCTTTGGATTCCTGTCCAGCAGGGGGTGATATATATATATAGCTAGCTAGCTAGCTAGTTTTATTGCTGGGCTGTTTTATATTTTGTCCGCAATGAACCCAGTAATGATTTCATGTTTAATTATTATTGTTTTTAAGGGTAAAAAGTTAATTTCATCACTTTATTTATATAAAATGTATTATTTATCCCATAAATTAAAGAAAGAAGATGTTGTTAACTCTTTTTTGTTTTAAAAAAATTTCAAAATAAAAAATATATTTAATAATTTTAAAATTATTTTATAAAAAAATATTTATCAAGAGTATTATATCATTTTACTGTTCAATAATACTATTAGTATTATTTCTTTTTAAAAAAATTATCAATAAAAAACTATTAATACGACAAAAAATCTTTGTATAATTTATTTTTTTAATTAAAACAACTGAAGAACACATTTTTTAATTTAAATTACTAAACAATATTTTTATTCAAATAAAATGAAATCTAAGACAATTTTCGCGTGTTTTTATTTTTGTTAAAATCTTATATTCTAATGAATTTATACTTTGTGTTATTAGTAAATTATATAAATTTTAATATAAGATATCAAATGATTACCCAGTCTTCCTCTTTTTTAAAAAAAAAAATAAAAAAAAAATAATAAAATGATATCAATTTTAGTATAAGAAATCAAATGATAATACAGTACAGCTCCTATTGTATAATTATTATACCATTGCCTTTTCTTTACTTAATCGGTTCCTCTGTTATGTAGTGTACTTTTATTTAAATAATTTCAAAATACACCCATCTCTCATATGGTTGCGTAAATTCTTCTGCGGTAGAAATTAGTGTGCGTGAGAATGAGTGGAAATGAATTCATTTATTATGTTGTTTATTTCTTACAATATATATATGTTGCCATGAGAACCAGGGCATTATAAATGTGACTCATTTTCATCGGTGGTTGAGTCACGTTAAGGTTTGATTCGGAGTTTGGATTATGTTAATTAAAATAATTTATACATAATTTTTTTTTATTTTCAATAAAACTTATAACTAATATATATTTATTATATATCAATTTAGTTTTACAAAATAGAGATATAAGTAATTTTACTTTAAATTAATACATCATAATCATCTTACTTTTATATTTATAGATATTTTAATTATTTTAAGAAAATTTTAGTTATTTTAATTTATTTTTATTTGAATTTTTGAATTTTTGAATTTTTTAAGACATTTTTCTATTCGAACATATATTAAAGGGTCTTTGTTAGTGAAATTCATTTCAATTTAATTTAAATTTTTTCAAAAAATAAAAAATAAAATTGATAAAAATATGTCTAAATGATCCAAAATACAATAGTAATGTAACTAAAATATATTAATTTTAAGAACAGTGACCAATAAATCTAATTTATAAAAATAAAATCATTAAATTATTATCTCATCATACTACCCCAAATGTAATTTATTTTTTATAATGTTTAAGGATTAGGAAGTATTTATTATCATTTTATAACAAAACTAATTTTTTAATATAGTATAATTTTTTACGTATTTTAATTTTATTGATTTAATTATTTTTCTATTATTCGTTAAATGAATAAAATATAATTTTTTTAAAAAATAATTCACTCTTAAATATTACTTGAACTTTAAAACTTAATAAATTTTATATCATTGAGTTAAAGTTCATTTTTTTGTAATTTATTAATTTTATATTTAATATTTATTGCGTTAAAACATATATATTACAGTCCCATTTAAATTTTTTTTTATGGCTATGTAAATATTGATCCCTTCACATTGATTTTTATTATGAATTAATATTTTTATTTTTTTTAATACTATTAAAAATATCATTTAAATAAATTAATATTTTTTTATAATTATTTAATAAACATAAAAAAAATTATACCCCTTTTTTCTTCGATTTGATTTATTTTACTTTAATTCTAATTAATTCACATTACAGTTAATATAAACGGGCCGGTTATCAAACTAGAGAAAAGTAAGTATAGAATAACTTAAAAGCTTTCCTAAAAAAAGTAAATAAATAAAATACTGTATGCTTACTTTTACATGAGGGACTAAAATGGATTTCGAGACTTAAGTAATATATATATATATATACCTACTTTTCCATTCTTACTTTTCGATTTTATTTTCTTTTGGAAAGCTTTAAAGTTATTTCATACTTACTTTTTCTGTAGTTTGACAATTTTAATTTTCCTTTACTAATTCATAATAAAAATTAATTATATATAATTAAATTAATTTTAAAATAATATATTAATTATAAATAACATGTATATGCAATTTTTTTTTCTACTAGCTAGTCACTGAAATGTGTTATATAGTCTCAATCTCATACTTGAAAACCTTATGACATCCATTGGATTTTGTGAAAAAATGTTTTACAAAGCATAAGCAGATATGTGATTTTGTAGTTTAGAAAGCTTCAATTTAATTTTATTACTTAAATATATATAGTAGGGTTGGTGAATTACTAAGCAACCAAATTGTTTTTGTGCAAGGATCTTAAAGGTCAAATATTTTTAATTTGGTGTTATTTTCTTAAATGTCCTATCAAATCTTTCTTCCCTTTCACATGAAAAAGTTTGATTACTATAAGACATGTGTTACTTAAGAGTCTAAGATCGATGGTGAAAATGGCGGAATGGTTCGTTCATAAGAATTTAATTTATTCATTAAATTTGTTAAGTCTCGTATTGGCTAAGAGTAAGGCAGCAGTGCTTCTTATAAGTCTGGGCAATCCTCTAACTCATAAGCTAGCTTTTTGGTTAAGAGTTAGGCCTAGGTTTCTAAGATGATATCAGAGATAATTTCTTGAGCTTCGCCGTCTTATCATCCTCGTGACATAAATCCAGGGCAGTCAGTAAATTGATTTCTGGCCGTGTGGAGGGGATGTTAAGTCCGTATTGGTAGAAAGTAAGTCAGATCTTTCTTATAAATCTGGACAATCCTCTAACTCATAATTTGATTTTTGGGTTAAGAGTTAGTCATTAATTTCTAAGAAAATTAAAAAAAATCTTAATAATCATAACTATTCTCGTTTAGAGTGCATATAATCATCTCATTATTAGAACAAAGTGTTCATTGAATGCATTATCTCAAATGTTGGGCCTCAACACCAATCTTAATTTATACGGTTTTCTTCGGATGAAAATATGGACAACAAAGGTCTAACGTGAAATCAACTTGTCACAAACATTTTTGACGTACTGTTTTAATGTAGTATATATAATATGGTTTGAATAAAAAACTTGCGAATAATTGAAGTGAGATATAATAACTTATATTAAGAAATATATATAAATCTCTTTATGTAAATTGTAATTAAACATAAACTTTCTCGTTAAAGCTCGATTTGTAACCTCAAAAAATAACTTATAATCCCAAACACTGAAGAGGTTTTCTTAAACAAAAATCAAATTTTAAATCATGTTAGCTGCTTCCATATACAGATGATAGATCTTTTTTTAAAAATAAAATAAAAAATCATATATATATATATAGTTACGAAAAGACATGAAATGTTGTAGCTAAAACAAAAAAGTGGGAAAGACATGAAAAAATATAATTAGTTACTCTGTTTATGTTGTTAGCATGGGTACCGTAGCCCCATGCTTTGGTTAAAATACATCTGGAGCCTCCATTAATTACTCTTAATATATAAGACGAAAAACGTCATTCAATTTACAGGTGAAGTGGTAAACTAAAAGGACGAGCACATATTAAGATCTGCTCAATTATTTATCTTAAAAATTTAAGACTATTGATGTAAATGGTACGAGGATGATTTTGTAGTGAATCTCCATTTAAATATTGCCGGTGTGCCGTAGGGATTTATCATCAAAGATATGGGTTTCTTTAATATGATTAGAGATTCTTCACAAATAAATAAATAAATAAATAATTTAAGTATTATAAAATATTAAATATATTTGTTTCTTACACACTTAGATAGTTTAAATTTAAAGTATAGTTTTTAGTTATAATTAACTTTTTTTATTTTGTTAATTCGATTATTATTATAATAATTATTATTGACTCATATATCATAATATTAAATTTTTATAATTAAAGTAATTAAATTTTTATAATTAAAGTAATACTTTATCGATGAAAATATTTTTTTATCAAAATTATATATATATATATATATATATATATATATATGGAGAATGAAAAATATACGGAGATAATTTTCAATTTCACCCATTTCTACAATAGTATTGTCAAAATAAAAAATAAAAAATCAGAAATTTAAATTTATACTCAACAAAGTCCATCACCTTTCTACGAGTTTAAAAGTATGATCTAAAAAGAAGACAACGAGGAATACAATAAAAAAATTAACTATTTAAGTTTAATTTAATTCATATATAATTTAAATAACAAAACATAATCATAATTTTATAATAACATTATAAATGTGAAATATCTTATATAAAACGTAAATTTAAGTTTTAATATTTTTAATATATATATATTTTATTTTTTAAAGATAGATATATATGCAAGAAAAAATAAAGAATGTTACAAAGATAATAAAAATAAAACTTATTTAAATAATTAACAAATAAAAAAATTATTTAGATATAATTTAATTAGTGCATGAGTTAGATAAAGATTTGGTCATAAGTTCGTAATCAAGTGTTAGGTGTAGAGTTTCACGTTAAAAAACATAAATTTAAATATTGATATTATGATTATATATATTATATTTAAAATTTATAGTATAAATTTTAGAATTTTATATTATTATTGTGTACAAATAGTATTTTAAAAATATAATTTTCTATAATTTATTAACTTAAAAAAAACTTATTTATAATTTTATATTCAAGTGATAATCACGTAGTGTCATATTAATTCAAGTATTCATATTATTATTATAAATATTATATTTAAAAATCCATTTATTTTAATTTTAATATTAATTTAAGATTATTAATATTATTATTATTTACTATTAGTATTTTCAAAATCAAAATTTTAAATATATTAATTTTAAAAAAAGAGAGACAATGCAAAAATGTATGTATACATATATACAAATGATACTTTAAAAATCTAATTTTTTTAAACTTATTAACAAAAAATAACTTAATTATAATTTCATATTCAAGTAACAAATCATATATAATGTCACATTTAAAAATATAAGTTTAAATTTTAGTAAGTTATTATACTCATTATATTTAAAAATATAAATTTCAAAATCTTTATATTATAATTATGACTAAATAATATTTTAAAATTTTAATTTTAATTTTTTTTAACTTAATAAAAGAAGTAGGAACATCGACCATGATGAAGTTAAAAAAACATGAAAAAAGAAAAATAACTTAATTCTAATTTTATACCCAATATCACGTTCAAAATTATATTTTAAATCTTAATATTGTTATTATAAGTATTATATTTAAAAGTATAATTTTTAAATTCATATTATAAATTTAATAACTTTAATATTATCATTTATATTTTAAAGATTTAATTTTTTAAATTGGATAGCTTAAAAAAAACAAGAGGTTGTTGATTGACAGACACCAACAAAAAAAAAGTGAGAGTTATAAAAGTAATGGTAATAATTTTATATTAAGGTTACGTTTGGTTCGTGGAATGAAATCGGAATCGGAATCGGAATCGGAATCGGAATCGGAATCAGAATGGAATGGAATGGAAACAATTTTGTTTGGTTTGACCACTGGAATCAAGCTGAGAATTAGGATTATAGTGTTTGGTTTACCACTGGAATGGAATGAAAAAAGTTGTAAATGACCTTAATACCCCTACATGCTGTAAAGTTCAAATAATGTCATTTAATTACTATTTTTTCGTCACACAAAATACATTATTGAAATCATTATTTTTCTAAATAAGTGTTACTTAATTAAAAAGAAATATATTATTAAAATTATTATTTTTCTAAATAGGGTTTAGGGTTTTGAGGTTTGGGATGTGTGATTTAGGGTTTAGGGATTTAGGATTTGGGGTTATATTTGTAGGTTAAGGTTTAGGGTTAAAATTATTATTTTTCTAAAAATAGTTTAGGGTTTTAGAATTTTGGATTTAAGGTTTAGGGTTTTAAGGTTTAGGTTTATGGTTTTAGGATTTGGAATTTAGGGTTTAGGGTTTTGGGATTTATGTTTTAGGGTTTTGGGTTTTGGGATTTATGTTTTAAGGTTTAGGGTTTAGAGATTTGGAGATTTAGGTTTAGGGTTTAACGTTTAGGGTTTAGGGTTTTAGGATTTAGAATTTGGGGTTTAGGGTTTAGGGTTTGGGGATTTATGTTTTAGGGTTTGGGTTTTGGGATTTATGTTTTAAGGTTTAGGGTTTAGGGATTTGGGGTTTATGGTTTAGGGATTTGGGGATTTAGGGTTTAGGATTTAGGGTTTAAGGATTTGGGATTTATGTTTTAAGGTTTAGGGTTTTAGGGTTTAGTCTTAGGGATTTGAGGTTTAGGGTTTAGAGTTTTAGGATTTTAGGATTTGGATTTAGGGTTTTGAAATTTTGGGTTTAGGGTTTAGGGTTTTAGAATTTTGGGATTGAGAATTTGAGATTTGAATTTAAGGTTATATTTTAGGTGAGAATAAATTTGGAAAAAAAATGTTTAGATGGGAATGGAATAATGATTACCAAAGGTGTGAGAAGGAATTGTGATTCCTTCTCTTTTAGTAATCAGATTCCATTCCGTCCTCCATTCCGTCCAACCAAACACACAAAATGGAAGGAATCGATTCTGATTCCATTCCATTCTGTCCAACCAAACGTGGGGTAAGGTGAGAAGGGTAGAGTATAACATTTAAAAGTATAATTTTAAGTTTTTGTATTATATATATTACGTTTAAAAATATAATTTTTTAAATTTATAATATAAATTTAAAAGTTTTGATATTATATATAAATAATATTTTAAACAATTTAATTTTTTAATTGATTAACTTAAAAAAAGAAGGAGAATGAATAAAACAAAGGTTGTAACGGAAACAAAATAGAGAGAGTTCAACTCTCACCGTTAATAGAAATTATAGTCATATTTTCTTTCCTTTTTTTTAAAGTAAAAAAGAAATTGTTTTGACATGTAACTCTCTTTTGTAAATAAATTATTATTTATTTTTTTATTTTGAATAAATATAATAGAATTAATTTGTGATTTAATTTATTCTACGTAAATTTAAATATAGTGTGATAATTTTTTTAACCTAAAAATAATTTGTGATGATATTAATAATATTTGGTTATATTTTGATTAATTTTTTTCACAAATCTAAATTTAGATATAATTTTCTTATTCAAAATTTGTTTGTGGTTTAAAAATTAAAAAAAAAACAAGTCTTCAAATATTAAATTTTGTTAATATTTTTCTTATTATCAATTAAAAAAGTTAAACTTAACAAAAATTAGAAAAAAATTAAAGAATAATGATTATTATACTTTCGATGATTTGATGTATTTATAATTTTTTTAATTTAAATGTTATTGGTGTATTTTTAATTTGATTATTCAATGAAATTTTATTTCCCCTAAAAAAAATGTTGTTTTATAAATTTCATCAAATAATTATATTACTCTAATAATTATTAAATTAGAATATTATATCATGTAATTTTTTAAAATAAATATATTAATTCTATAATTTCTTATGCAATAATTACTTATGGGCCCTTCTTTCGTTGAAAATTTGATTCTAAAGTTTGTCTCGAGTTTAAAAGTCCACTTTTGGAATCAACGACACATGACACACGCAAGAATTAAGATCACGAAAAAAAGTGAATTCCGTTAGTAGTTTTTAATCCTTAAATACAGATAGAAAACAGGATCCTTCCAAGATGACTGTGTGCTGATCAGTTTTGATCATAAGAAAATCATGCTTGCTTTTTTGTTTTTCAAGAAAAAAAATTTAAAGAAACCGAACCTACTCTTGATATCAGCAATATTCACTAGTATAAATAATTTAGATGGCCCAAATGGCCCATCTTCTCCACAAAATGATTAGTATGATTATTTTTTTATAGCCCAATAAGAAAAGGTCCATCATCAGAGAATAAAGAAGTAACATAAAGCCAGTAATTCACTTGGTTCGTACTCTTCTTCTTCTTCTTCTTAATTATTTGGGTTGAGTATTTACCCAATCACTTATTGATGTTATAAGTTGCTTGTAATATAATATCTTCAACAAGACTCATATACTTCCTCCTCTTCTTTTTTTTTCTTTCAACTTTTACCAAAAATAAAATATGCCATCATTATATATAAAGGAATGTTGGATGGTGTAAAATCGAAACGTTTCTGAAAGTGTTGTAATTTAGATTTTGATTATTTTGAAATGATTTTCCACTTAGTTTAAGAAATATAATAAATGTACATAACTAATATTATTTGTTTTCCAATAGTTAAATAATTGAAATAAAAAATATATTTATGATTTTCTTTAGAAAATAATATATTATTTTTGTTGGTCCAAATGACGTGGGCCAACAGCAAAAAAAAAAAGAAGAAGAAAAAAGTAAGGAAACATTCTTGCGTCGAAAGAAGAAAGAAAAAAGAACAAAAAAGTCAAAAATTTCTGACATTTATTTCCATCAATTCATGCGTGAAGAATGAAGTTTTTGGCTTTATAAAGCCTTAGCTTCAATCTCAAATTAATAGATCAGAAGCGGAGGAAAAAAAACTAAGAGAATTTTTCTGAGAGAGTTTTTAGAGAAAAAATTAAGAGAGTCAATTTGTGAAGTTTTACTCACAAATTTAAGATATATATTTGTTGTATTTTTGTGAGAGATCCACCTAAAGGTAAAGTGTATAATCCCATCTTATTATAGTGGAAGTTCAAGTGGCCTACGGGTCCCGTGGTTGTTACTTTCATTTTGAAAGGTTTTTCCACGCAAAATCTTGGTGTCATTTTTGTTCTATTTTGATTTGGGAAATTATCATGGGTGTGTGAAATTTATTTCTTTACAACCATACATTTTTCTCAACAAAGTGGTATCAAAGCCTTAGTTGTATTCAGGAAAGTTACTATTCATATAGTACTATTTGGCAGCACTATTTATCGGTACTATTTATCTTCAGAAAAGTACCAAGCTCGACGAAACCAGTTGATTGACGATTCAAATGGAGGAGAGCACATGTAATATTATAAAGTTGACCGCATTTAATTATGTAATTTGGAAGCCGAAGATGGAGGATCTTTTATACATTAAAATCTATGGAAGCCAATTATAAGGCCAAAGGAGAAAGAAGTAACTGATGCAGATATTGAATGGGCCGTTCTGAACTGAAAGTGTGTTGCTCAAATCAGACAATGGATCGACAAAAGCATTTTTCAAAATTTTGCTAATGAACACGATGCTTACGTTCTTTGGCAAAAGTTGGAGAAAATGTATGCGAGGACAACCGCACAAAATAAAGTAAATCTGATGCGACGATCAGTCAATTTGAAGTATAAAGACAGAAGCAGCGTATCAGACCATATGAGTGAGTTCCAAGGCATTGTAGATCAACTCAACTCTATGAAGATAACTGTAGATGACGAGCTACAAGCGTTGTTGATGTTGAGTTCTCTACCAAAAATTTGGGATACTCTAGTTGTGTTAGTTAGCAACTTAACTCATGACGGTAAGCTTACCATGGATATGGTAAAAGATAGAATGTTAAACGAAAAGTCTCGACGAAAAGATGAAGGATATACTCCTGACATTGAAGCGCTTGTCATGCAGAAACAAGGCAAGCAAGAATGGCGGGGGAGAAGTAAAAGTAAAAATCCTCGTAACAAAAGTCAATAAAGAGGACGGTCGAAGTCTAGATCAAGGTATTACATGAAATGTCATCATTGAGGCAAGCCTGGACATTTCATTCGAGAATGTAGAAGGTTAAAGGCGGAACAATCCAGAAATTAGGAAGTAGAAACCCGAACAAATGACACCACAACTGTCACTGAAGAAGTTGTCATTGTTCGAGATACTGATTATGTCAATCTTGCATGCCAAGACACTACTTGGATAGTTGACTCAGGCGCTTCCTATCATGTCACCTCACGACGGGAATTCTTCTCAACCTACACTCACGGTGATTTTGGACGTGTGAGGATGGGAAATGATGATGCATAAAAAATTGTTGGCATTGGAAATATTTATCTAGAGACTAATCTTGGATGCATATTACTTCTGAAAGATGTGAGGCATGTTCTTGATATCCGCCTCAATTTAATCTATATCGGTATGCTTGATGATGATGGATACAATAATTATTTTGGTGAAGGAAAGTGGAAGCTCACCAAAGGCAAGAAAGATACATCACTCTACATCACAGAAGCCAGACTGTGTAGAGGAGAAGTAAATGCCACAAGGAAAGAAGTTCCTACCGAGCTATGGCATAAGCGACTTGGCCACATGAGTCAAAAAGGTCTCAGAATTCTTTCCAAAAATGAGCTCTTGCAAGGAATGAAAGGTACACCCTTGCAAACTTGTGTTGACTGTATTATGGGAAAACAATGCAGAGTTGCATTTCGTAGTCTAGCACCATCTAGAAAGGAAAATATTCTATAATTAATACACACAAATGTCTATACAATGAGTTGTAAGTCATTAGGAGGTGCTCACTATTTTGTGACCTTTATTGATAACCATTTTAGAAAAGTATGGACTTTTGCTTTGAAAACTAAAGATCAAGTGCATGAAGTTTTCAAGCAGTTTCATGAAAAAATGGAGAGAGAAACTAGCAGACGTTTGAAGTGTGTACGTGCAGATAGTGGTGGTGAGTATCGTGGACCATTCGAGGAGTGCTTTAGAAGTTTTGGCATAAGGCTTCAAAAATCAGTACCAAAGACACCTCAACACAATGGTGTTGCAAAGAGAATGAACAGAACCATCTGTGAAAGAGTCAGATGTATGCTCTCAAATACAAAACTGCCAAACTCCTTTTGAGGGGAGGCAATGAGGACAACAGTCGATTTAATCAACCTTTCTCCATCAGTTCCACTGAACTACGATGTACCGGAAAGAGTTTGGACGGGGAAAGATGTTTCTTACAAACACTTGAAAGTATTTGGCTGCATAGCATTTGTTCACATCCCAAGAGATGAGCGATCCAAGTTGGACGGAAAAGAAAAGAAATGTATCTTTATGGGATATGCCCATGAAGAATTTAGTTACAGACTTTGGGATCCTATTAGCAAAAGGATTGTCAGAAGTGGAGATGTGGTGTTTCTTGAAGACCAAACAATCGAGGATTTTGAGAAATATGAGAAACCATAGTTAGACAAAATTCTAGTTAATCTGGACCCAGTCTCTCCACCAATAAATCCTGATGATGGGGGAGTCACACCAGATATTAATGAGGTCAATCCACCAACTGGCATTGCAGAACCATAACAAGTTTCTGAACAAGTCCAATAAGAAGTACAGACAAGGAGATCCACCCGAGTACGAAAACCAAGTCGTATATATTCTCCTAACGAGTATGTGATGCTTACTAAAGGGGGAGAACCAGAGAGTTATGACGAAGCTATCACTGAACAGCATAAGACTGAGTGGTTTAAAGCCATACAGGAAGAAATGAAATCTCTGCATGAGAACCATACATTTGACCTGATGAAACTACCACAGGAAAGAAAAGTTCTCAAGAACAAGTGGGTGTACAGAATCAAAAGTGAAGAAGGTAGCTCGCAACCACGCTACAAAGCAAGATTGGTTGGGAAAGGATTTGAGCAGAAGAAAGGCGTTGACTTCGATGAAATATTCTCACCAGTAGTTAAAATGTCTTCAATTCGAGTTGTTCTTGGTTTGGCAGCTAGTCTTAATCTGTAGGTTGAACAACTTGACATAAAGACTGCATTCTTACATGGTGATCTTGATGAGGAAATCTATATGGAGCAGCCTGAAGGTTTCCAAGTCAAAAGCAAAGAGAAGTTGGTATGCAAACTAAAGAAGAGCTTGTATGGTCTGAAGCAAGCACCAAGACAGTGGTACAAAAAGTTCGACTCATTCATGGAGAAAAATGAATACAACAGAATGACAGCTGATCACTGCGTCTTCATCAAGAAATTCTCTGATGGTGATTTTATTATTCTTTTGCTTTATGTTGATGATATGTTAATTATGGGTCAAAATATTGATAAGATTAACAAGTTAAAGAAGGAGTTAAGCAAGTCCTTTGCAATGAAGGACTTAGGGCCTGCCAATCAGATTCTTGGCATGACGATTACCCACAACATGAAAAAGCAAAAGATCTGGCTTTCTCAAAAACGGTATGTTGAAAAAGTTCTTGAAAGATTCAACATGAGCAAAGCTAAGCCTGTTAGTTGTCCACTTGCAAGCCACTTCAAACTTAATGTGAGTCAATGTCCCTCAAGTGAGGAGGAGAAATCAGAGATGAGCAAGGTGCCTTATGCATCGACAGTTGGCAGTCTAATGTACGCTATGGTATGCACCATACCAAACATTGCACATGTTGTTGGCGTTGTGAGTCGATTCCTATTAAATCCTGGAAAGGAAAATTGGGCAGCTATCAAATGGATACTCATGTATCTCAGAAGAACCTCCAGTCATTGTTTATGCTTTGGTAATAATAAACCTGTATTAGAAGGATATACAGATTCAGATCTAGTTGGTGACGTAGATACGAGAAAATCTATATCTGGGTACCTAATAACATTTGGAGGGGGAGCTATTTCATGGCAGTCACGACTACAAAAGTGTATTGTCTTAAGTACCACAGAAGCAGAGTACATTGCAATCACTGAAGGTTGTAAGGAGATCCTGTGGATGAAAAAGTTCCTACATGAATTGCATCAAAACCAAGAAAATTATGTTCTTTATTGCGACAATCAGAGTGCAATTCATCTTAGCAAGAACCCAACCTTCCACTCAAGGTCCAAACACATCGACATAAGGTATCATTGGATTCGTGACGTGTTGGAACATAAACTATTGGAAGTTGAGAAGGTTCACACCAATGATAACGGGGTAGAAAGATTGCAGGTGTGGAAGAGCCATGTCCCACATAAGGTGGAGGGGGAGATTTGTTGGTCCAACTTATGTGGGCCAACATAAAAAAAAGAAGAAGAAAAAGGTAAGGAAACATTCTGGCACCGAAAGAAGAAAGAAGAAAGAAGAAAGAAAAAAAAAGTCAAAAGTTTCTGCCATTTGTCTCCATCAATTCATGCGTGAAGAATGGAGTTTTTGGCTTTATAAAGCCTTAGCTTCAATCTCAAATTAATAGATCAGAAACGGAGGAAAATACTAAGAGAATTTTTCTAAGAGAGCTTTTGAGAGAAAAAATTAAGAGAGCCAATTTGTGAAGTTTTATCCACAAATTTAAGATATATATTTGTTGTATTTTTGTGAGAGATCCACCTAAAGGTGAAGTGTGTAATCACATCTTATTGTAGTGAAAGTTCTAGTGGCCTACGGGTCCCGTGGTTGTTACTTTTATTTTGAAAGATTTTTCCATGCAAAATCTTGGTGTCATTTTTGTTCTATTTTGATTTGGGAAATTATCCAGGGCGTGTGAAATTTATTTCTTTACAACCATACATTTTTCTCAACAATTTTTATTTAAATAATTGAATTTATAAACATAAATAACATAATCTAAATTACCTATATAACACATCACTATATATTTTTTCTTGAAAGAGAATTATCTTAAAAAGAAGCAAGCTTTGTCTAAGATCTAGGATTAAAAGATAAGAGGGTATTAAAAAATAGTAAAAAATATTTGTCATTTAACGTTTATTTTTAACTAAATAAAACTTATATGTACATTTTATTTGTGTATAAATATATTTAAAAATTATTAAATTTATATTGAGTTTTTAAGTATTAAAAATCTAATAATTAAAATCCAAAATATCATATTATTATTTTATACATAAATTTATCTATAATTTTAAAATACAAAATGCACTTGTCTAACTGCTGTTATGTGTAATTTAATTATAAGATATTATGTTATGGGACATAAGAGTTTGACACAAAGTTATCAACTAAGAATGCTATGGCCATGTTCTCCTAGAGCCGATGGAAATTCAGAATCCTATTATTTTCTTTGTGGAAATATATATATACCACAAAGAACGTCGCCCAATAGCCCAATATGGTTTTATGCATAATCGAATTGAGTTTAGACGTGGGCATGACTGCACTGCACAAGAAAAGGGTAGTAAAAGAAGAAGTAATTAAAATGAAATACATGTGTAGAAATTTCACAACACATGTATATATATTTTACACTTGTGTGTGACTTTTACAAGTTTGTGGTATATTTACAGTAACATATTTTATAATATGAAAGTTTTTAAGTGAAGAGAAATTCTAGAATTAAAAAAATATGGAGTCGTAGTAGTGCTATAAACTATGACAAAAATAAAAAAAATAAAAAAGTTTAAGAATTAATGATTAGAAATCAAATTAATATTGGTCAAACTCATCCTATAGAGTTTTTTTTTTTGCTAAAAGCTATCTAGTTTTCGTTTCCTTAAACCCATATATGCAAGATCCATTTGAAAGAGTGACAGTCCTCGGGAGGAGGAGTAATTTTCTAGCATGTATGGGTAAGGAAATTGAGGTTACCCAAAAGATTTTTCCATTTGGGTGAAGGAGTCTAATATATATTAACTTATCGATCACTTTAAATTTAATTGTTTGTTTATTAATTTTTATTTTTTAACTTTTAATTTTTTTTAAATCAAAATATACATTTTATCTTCTTACATTATATTGTGATTTAACTCTTACTTAACCTACAATGAGTCTTGTGTTCATCGAGTTAAAGTCTATATAGTTAAAAGATTCGTATCTATAATAATTATTAAGTTTAAGATTAGTTACAGATATCATTTGTAAAAAAATCAAGGTTTCATACTAAATAATTAATTCTTTAATTGGAATAGGCTAATTTCTTTTTTTCTTCGTGGCTTTGATCCACTCATAAATCTAGTCATTGTGAAATTTTATTTGCACTGTATCATGTATTACATATTAGATAGAAAAAAATGTTAACATAAATTTTGAGTGGTAATCATTTAATACCCTATTTTTTAAGAAGATACTCTTTTTTGATAAAAAATGAACAATAAATTATTAATTTTTTTTAAAGAAAATTACACGCTTACTGAATACAATGATGATATTTTAACAATTTTGCCAAATAAAAGCAACATCATCACGATTGCCATTTTTTCAGCTTTATTAAAGGCAAAAAAAATTTAGATATATATTTCATATTTGTAATATTATAAAGTTTAGTTGGAAAAAAATATTTAAAATATTAAGTATTAATAGTTATCTGTAAAATTATCAACAAGCTATTAGAACTTTGGATGAATCATAAGAATTATTTTTGATTCTTTCGATACTTAGATCAATAATAAGATACAAAAATTTAGAAAAGTTCTACAATCTTGTTCTATTATTATGTGGTTATTAGATTTGATATATAAAATTCTTTATTTACTGAAACCACTATTTACTTATAACGTGAGAGGTTTAAAATTACACCTAAAATTAACCCTAAGACTTTCTAGCCCTCGAGCAAGAAGTTGTAATTGTAATTTTTGTCTATACTTGTAATCATGACTATTTTCAATCACACAGGTGACATTGAACTCGCCTTCGTATGCTTTTCTACTTGTCTCATCGAAGGATTTTATGCCATGTCCAACCACTCAAAATATGAGTTATGACATCTTGTTGCTTGCAGTGCTTCATGATTTCCAATTGAATTGTGGATAGAAAATTATGTCAAAGTTAATATTTGTGTTTAAGAAATCAACCATTTTTTTTTATTTTTTGAGAGAAAATTTAATTTATTTTATCTCATCTAAGGGCTCTAAATTTTAAATTAAACTTTTCTAAGCTTTATATTTTTCTCATAACAAGTAAATTTCAAGAATTTTGGTGTCTTTTCGTGATAATAGTACTAATATTATATTTAAATATTTAAATAATAGAATATGAATAATACTTAATCACTTTAATTTATATATAATTTATTTATTTACATATTTTTATTTTTACCTTCTTACGAAAAAATAATTTATGTTATAAAAAAGGATGTAACACACCAATATGTTTTATAAAACATATTTCTATGAAAAATCTTGAAAATCATAGAATTAAACTATTATTTATTAATAGAAAAAGGCCGATGAACAAGAATTATAATTATTATAAAAATATACTTAATTCAAAGATTTTAAAAAAATATCCTTAAAATTTATTATTATAAAAATAATAATATTTATGTCTATCTAATACGTTTTTTACCATTTAAAAGAAAATTTAAAAGAAAATATGACACATCATTTCATTTTAAATGTTATCTAATTATATGTCATTTAAATTTAACTATAATTATTTAAACTTATTCATATGTTTAACTTTTGTAAATTTAAAATTTGTTTATATTATTCAGATGTCATAAGTTTTTTTTATGTTAATTGTTTATAATTTTCAAAGATTTTTGTATATATTAAGACATACATGAAATAGATTACTAATACAAATTAAAATTGTTGGAACATCCTCCCCATTTAAGCAAAAACTCAGGGATGTTACTGATATTTACTTACTAAAATATTTACTAGGTTGATCTCCTTTCCATCTCTTCTGTAAATAACTTAAGGTGGATCGGTTTAGACTTGAGAGTTCAGGAGCTTATGCTTGCTACTATTAACATGAGAGAGCAATTGAGCAAATAAACAAGCTTCTCTCAGTTTCTCTCAGTTTAGTTTCTCACTGAATACTAAATTACTTAACTACATTAAGTACTAATTAACACCATTTGAAGATAAACTATATATAAAAAAAAAATACATTAGAGACTTCGGTTGATCATCTCCGTAAAACGCTGATCAGATTCTTGTCTCTGCAACTTAATATCATTATTAAACTTGCTGATAAATGCCTCCGCTCGCCTATTCAACTCATCCTGACTCATAGACTTGTCTCTTTTCATTAATGAAACTCTTTCCCTAAATGTCTCTGATTTGTGTAGCTCTCGTCGAGCCCAAGCCACACGATCAAAACAATCATGATCATGATCATCAATCACTACATGATTAGCTCTAATCAAACTAGGAGCCACATCCCATGTTTCATTCTTCTTTAGCTGTCTAGTCTTTGGCTTGCTTTTCCCTTCCATTATAGCCTTCCAAGTTTCCTCAATTGTGTCATCCTCTTCCACCAGAACAGAGCTTTCAACAGAATCACTTAAGAAATAACTTTTTTCATCGTAACTTTCAATGGGTTTTTCTTCTTGGAAGCTCGTCTCATCTGGGTCATCTTTATTTAGTGAAGATGAAGAAGAAAGTGTTTCAATTGGGTCTTGTTGGGAATGGAAAGAAAATTGGTACTTGTCCTGCTTTTTGTTCTCATTATTCTCTGTGATCTTGGAAGCTGAATAGGAATGGGAATGGGAATGGGAATGGGAATGGGAATAGGTATAAGAAAGGGAATGGAAATGACTAAGGTTTTGAAAATTAGTGGAAGAGGCAGCAATAGCTATGATAATGAAGTTGACAATAATGTATATGTAAAGAGGAGATAGGAACAAGTTTCTCAAGGAACTCCAAAGCTGAGGAAAAGTAAAAAGACTGAGATGAATTAGGTTTGGAATTATTACCACCTTGAATAATGTGATGGTAGATATTATTCCTATGAACAAAAGTACCAGCTTTGCAGCCCTAATAATGTTCTGCAATTTTGTTTTTTCAAACAATTGCTTCATTGGGTTTTCAATTTGAAGCAACACTCAGCAGAAAATAAGAAGAAGAAGAAAAGATACCGCGCGAGTTTCAATGATTTAGAGCACAATGTTAAGGAGCTTCAGCTTCAGTTTTATACCTAAGATAGTCTCTGCTAGCTACTTATCTTCTTCATTTGAATTAGAAAAACCAGTACCTAATGATCATAAGCAAGCTTTTAGATATTAGAGAAAGGGACTAATAGAACTTGCTCAACCCAAGACACTACAAAAGGACTAAGGACCAACAACACATGGAAGCACTTTATAAAGCTTTATGTACAATTAAGGGGCACCAAAGGGTTTGATTTCATCACGTTTCAAAGTCGCTTATCTTCCTAACATAACATCCAACCTTGATGAAATCTCAGCCGTTCAGTGCATATAATATACCTCTTCTTTAATAAAAGTTCGACCTATCTATAAGAAATCATTGCTAGATTTTAAAAAGTAAACTTTGATTTGTTTAATTATCCCATTAACGGCGCCATCAGCCGGCAGACTTGTCCTTGAACTAATGGCCAAGTCACCATAAGACTTGACTATCACTATAAATAAGTTGCCATCAATTTCACTATACAAGAAGAAAAAAGAAAGTTTTGTTTAAAAATAAACAAAGAGAAAAGAAAGCTTAGATACTTTATTGTTTTTTTTTCTAATACAAAATAATATAAGTAAAGAGGTAATTAATAAAATTAATTATAGCTAGAACAAGTGCACTCTTTGAGACCCACTATATTTTGAGTCTTTAAATAACTAATAGAAATAAACAAAAGAGAGACTTACATGCATGTGCAAGTATATTTGGTTATTCATTTGTACTAACAGATGTAAGGTTACAAATTCAAAATTGTTTTGTACATTGATTTTAGATTATTAGGTGTTAATATTTTTATGATGTCATCTTACACCATCATAAAAGATGAGTCTCAATAAATAGATAAAAAAATTATACTATATAGTTAATAATCTAAAATAATAGGGATAATTTAGTTAGAGAAAAATATTGTGAAATAATAGCTGGTGAGCAACAGTGTTATGATATTACTCATTCCATAGTTTTTATATATGATAGGTTGTGGCAAAAAGTTTTCCATGTCCATTACATATATATCCTTTAAAATATTGAATATCTTTTATTTTTTTGTTTAGGACAATTAAGAAATTTTTAGGGCATAAAGATTCATTGGTTAATCCGGAGCATTCATTTGTTATGCTTTCTAAATTAACTGGTACTTATTAAAATTATTAATACAATTTGAGTAAATATTACTTTAAAGTGAATTGTATACTATTCAATCATAATAAATGTATAAATATATATTAATTTTTAGTATTAATTGTCATTATTATTACATAAAATTATCATTAATAAAATATTCCTGTAACAATAATAATTTAAATTGTAACAATATTATTACTTTAATATATAATGTTTTTTGTTTAATAAAAGAGAGTTTGAAGTAATGTTAAGTATTACGATATTTTGTTCATTTTGATTTTACAATAGAATATATTAGTCATATTTTAAAAAGAAATTATGCACTTTATTCATATCATCTTTTCATTAAATTTTAAATATTAGTCATCTTTTATCAATTTTTATTTTTTGAATTTTTTTTAAAGACTTAAATTGAATTAAATTAAAGCTTACAAGCATGAGAATACATAGCATATGTTTTGAAGATTAAAATGTCTAAAAAATTAAAAAAAAAATAAAAAAAATTAAAATATCACTAAATATAATAATATGATAATAATTTATGGATAAGTTAAAAAAAATGAAAAATAGCTGAGACTGAGAAGCAGTACCGCAGCAGTGTCTGTTTTGTTCCCAAATGAACTATTGGCCTTCTTTGTCTGAGCGCAGGGAACACCAACCTACTCACCTATGCCCATTCATTCATTGCCCTATTTCATATTTCCTACAACCCTTCTTCCTATTTATTTCTTATCTATATTCTGTTGGTACTATCCCAAATTCTAATTAAAAATAAAGTTATTATATTGTATATCTCTATAAAATATTTCCACGTTACAAGTACTAATATAATTTTTTTTCTTCATAAATTTAAAATCTTTTTAAATTATTATAAATTTTATAAAAAAATCATTAATTGATTGTTAATAATATTTTATTCAACATTTTTACAAAAAATAAATTATTGATATATCTATAAATATCTATATTGAATTCTTTGAAACTTTTCTTAGATTTTAATTACTTTATTAATTCTGAGTAAACTCATATTTAGATTTTTAAAATTTTTAAAATCATACAAATTTTTAAAATCTTACCATTTATTTTCAAACTTTTACTTCTATCGTTTCTTAATACTATAGGTTATAAATAATAAATTTTCATATCATGATTACTTAATGGATAGTATTGGGAATATACAAACATAAAACCCTACACGTGTAATTAATACAATGGTGGATGCTTTACTTAAAAGTGTAGGAGATTTAATCTCGTGACATAACAGACATAACATGAGTTACCAAAGCTCTCAAGCCCTTTAAATAGGTCACATGCTTGAAGTCAATGATCTTAATTGGTTTACCTTCATACAGTTTACGTTTACTAGATAACATATTATGTCAAAATATTGTATTTCTCTGATAATTATCAGTATATTTCATTATATTTTCTCGTTATATATTTCGCATAATACTGGTATATAATGTATAAAACGAAAATTAAACAATAACCATAATTCCCGCATATCCACGTTTTATTGATCTACTACCATTATTTTATACTCCATGCTTTACTCCACTGAAGTTATCAGTGTTCCGCCACAACAACACACACCAACACTCCTCCTCAAATGCATATATGTCTCTTACGCCTAACTTGTTGAGTTGTGCTTCCTCACAGATTTTGCATGAGTATATCACCCAATTGATCTTCTCCGATTTAACAAATGGAAGCTTAATAATCTTTTCTTCAAGATTCTGTTTCGATTTGAAAGTTGATCCACTTCAACGTGTTTCAGGTGATCATGTTGAATCGATTGCGAATATGGCAATTGGGCCGCTTGTTATCACAAAATAAGTTCATTTCAGAAAGCTGTGAGCAACCCCAATCTCGCTAAGGTTTTTCAACCAAAGCGAGCTCACATATTCCTCGACCATTCCTCGAATTCAAATTTTCCAAGACTGGATAAGGCAACTACATTTTGCTTCGCTTCGCTTCCATGTAACAAGATCGCCCCCCACGAAAGTAAAGTACTCAAAGAAGAGATTTCCTATCCTTCATATTCCCCGCCTACCAATCAGATATCCAAGGACTTCCAATCGACCATTCTTTGAAAACATAAGTCCTTTCCTGCAGGGAGGATTTGGCAACGAAGGGCATTCGCATTTAATCGCATCCATATGGTCTTCACTGGCAGGTACGAACCGACTCACGACACTCACAAAGATACGCACATCGTCGCAGTACGAGATAAATATACGAAGTTTTCCTACCAACCGTTGATATCTCTCGTTTATCTCGGTACTGGGTCCACATATTCTCCGAGTTTACGATTTTGAACCATAGGAATATCGACAGTTTACAATCTAGTAGTCCCGCTCTCGCTAGTAGGTCCAGAGTATATTTCCTTCTGGGAAAGACATATGCCTTGTTTTGATCTTGTTACCTCAATACCTAAGAAGTATTTGAGCCCTCCCAAGTTCTTCATTTCAAACTCCTTCGACAGCTGTTCTCAAGCTAGAGATTTCTTCTTTATCATCCCCCGTAATGATCATGTCGCCTACATGCACTATAAGTCAAGTATCTTCCCTAATCGATGTTTTAGGAAAAGAAAGTACGATCGTAGCTGTTTCATGGAACCCATATTTCTTCATTGCCGAACTCAACCTACCAAACCACGCCGAGGTGATTGTTTTAGTCCATACAACGCTTCGTTGTAATCTACATGCAGCTGCTTTCTCGATGTAACAAGATATCCTCAAAGGGATATCCACGTAGATCTCTTCTTCAAGGTCACCATGAAGGAAGGCATTCTTCACGTCAAGTCGGTGCAATGGCCAATCTAAATTTGTCGCACAGAGACAACAAAACTCTCAACGCTTTTAGTTTAGCCACAAAGCGGAAGGTTTTTGATAATCTATCCCATGTTTCTCGTATATCCTTTTGCTACAAGCCTCGCCTTGTAACGATCAACCAACCCATCCGCTTTATACTTAACGGAGAAAATCCACTGCATCCTACCATCTTCCTCCCGAGGCAACTCGCTAACACCCATGTGTTATTCTCTCCGCAATGCCTCAAATTCCTCTTTTATACCAGCCCATTTTGGATCGATAAGGCTTCTTCAATGCTACTCGGAATTTGGACACGATGAGTGTTTCAGGCGAATGCCCCGATAGGTTCTCGATAATCTTCGAAGTAGATACATAATTTGCTATCGATACTGTTGTCGTTCTTCTCTTCGGGAGTATCGATTCTGAGGTTTACCTCGATCAGTGTCCGAAAGGTAAAACATAACCAAATGTGTGTATCTATAGCATTAGTTTGTAAAGGTGTGATAGATAGCTACCTCAGAGTTGTTCTCAAGCGAGGATCATCGGGTACTGTAGAGACGTATGGGTACATCAACCACTTCATCTTCCTCGGGAGATTCAATTACTACTGCCCGCTTCGGGTCTGCCGGTTCAGATACACTGCTCCTCCATATTATCGCGTGATCCGAGTACGTTGACTGTCTAATATTTCAACATCAAGCCACTTTCGTTTCATCACCATAACTCTCTCCCGAAGAGTGTAATCGATACCCAGACGGGAAAACATTCTCGATTCTAGGAAAGTGACATCCATGGTAGTATAGTTTCTTTTAGTAATTGGATCATAACATCGCACTCCTTTTTTGTACACCATACCCCAAGAATACACATCGGACAAAGACATGGATCCAACTTAGTTCGTTGATTTTTAACGGAGGTGGACAAAAGCAACACATCCAAAAATTCTAGGGGCGTAAGCATTAAAATAAGAGGTAAGTGGAAGATGATCGGATAACACCTTTAATTGAGTCCGAAATTGTAAGGTTCATGGGCATTCGATTCAGAGATACACAAATTGCAGAACAAAGATCACCCGTATTTATTAGGCATACGTGCACCGATTAGTGCCCGAAAGCCGTTTCTAAAATATGCCTATTCTTCCTCTCCGCAAATCTCCATTCTCGTCAGGCTCAGGAATCACGAGGTTTCACTGAGAATACCACGGCTGTCCAAGTATGTCCCGAATTGTCGTATTAACATACTCCCTCCATTATCGACCTAAGTATCTTAATTTTTTCTAAAATCGGTCCGAATCACAAGTGAAACAGGAAATGTAGCAAATACTTCATCTTTATGTTTGGTATGTAAAGCCATGTCATTCGTGTACAATCATCAACAAAAATAACAAACCAACGATGACCCGACGACGTAATAACCGAGAAGGTCCCCAACATCGAATGTACCAAAGCAAAAGGAGTCATACTTTTATTCACGCTCATGTGATAAGACGCCCCATGACTTTTTGCTAGGATACAAGTATCACATTTGAAATCTGAATGTGTGATATTTGAAAATAAACTAGTGAGAGTGCGTGTTTTAAATACCCGAACGACGCGATGCCCAAATCTACGACATAGCCAAATCTGCCGTTCCTTGTTACCAACAAAGATGTCAGTACGTGATCGGCTCTTCCCGAACCGAGGTCATCCACATAATATAGCCCTCCTCTCCTAGTACCACGCCCAATGATCTCCTCGCGAGAATATCCCGTAGAAGGCAAAAAGTAGAATACATCAATACTACACAATTAAGGTCTCAAGCGACCGACTTACGTACATTAGCCTCCGCTTGGCTGCAGATGGTACAAGCAAAGTATTGGGATAATGATAACGATTTGCGGAGATAAGGTCACCGTTCCATCTCCTCGTAATCGGGATAAGCGACCCCATTTCGCATTGGCGACACCGCCCGCCTTCGGGCCGGGTCAGATTGGGAGAGATCGTTTGGGTCAAATGTCACGTGATCCGTAGCTCCGCAGTCCGGTAATCTAATCCTCTTTATCACTACGAGTAGATACGTGGAAATGCTTTACTTGAAATACCCGGATCCCGGGAAGATTCACCGGGAAGTAAGTGATACGAGGCATTATTGGTAGCCCACAAATGCCGTCCCAGGTTCCCGTTTCTTCCGTGTCAAGATCATTCCACCATTCTCGATACCCATGAAGCTGCAAGCGCCACCAGCGTGTGTTTGGAGTTTCCGCAATGGCCACATTTCATGTCAAGAGATGGTGGATTTCCCGAGGATTTCTCGTTACGCCCAAGCGAGGTTCCCCGTTGGGGTACTCCGACATGGTGTCCTCGACCCTTTAAAAGTCATAACCGCCTCCGGTGTCGTATCTACACCCGCGATCATCACGGCCCGTCGACCTCTTCCCGACGACGAATCCGCAGCTTGTTCCACCGCAGGAATGGTCCGATTTCAAGACATCACTTCGAGTTTTGTCGAGTCTACCATCATCAAGTCCATCACGAAGGTATACACTCGATCTTCCCGTACGATGGAGTTGTATTTTTGTATGTCATTTCCGCACACTCCATTGGATTAGGACGACGGAAATCAATTTCGCCACAACCCTCATGTCATCAGTATTTTTCAATGGATCCACCCGCCTCGTTTCATACGAGTAACTCGACGACGAAGATCATACACTCGAGACGTGTCTCCGTCCCATCATGTATGCGCGTAGACAGGTTAATCCCAAACTTGTTTCGCATTGGAATCGAATAAAATTTGCAATCAAGGAGGGTCCATCGAATTGATCAACCATCCTTTAACAATGGCATTTTCAAAGGCCATCTCCCGAACGAGTGGCCTGCCAACAGTCAAGGAAAATCCCCATTAATATATCCCAATTTGTCTTTGCCGAGATATACATCTCCACCACCTCAGACCACAAGGCATAGTCAGATCCTCCCAACTGATACTAACTGGGCAATGACGCTTCACTGACAGAGGGTCAAGGAAATGATTCGAGCTCTAAGGGAAAACTTCCGTCATTTTCGCCGTCCTTTTCACATTCGCAATTACGCTAACCCTAAAATTTCCCTTTTTTTTACCTTTTTTGCGCAACTCCTTCTTCCGCCTTCTTCTTCCTCCTTCTTCCTCAGCACAGATTCTTCCTTCCTCAACGCAGCCTTCCTTCATCAAGGCTTCTCAACGCAGCTTTCTTCCGCCTTAATCACGTTTCTCGCAGTTTTCCCTTTCTTCCCGCGCGATTTCAACAGATTGTCGCAGCTTCCCCGCTAAGCCTGCCTGCCTGCCTCTCGCCGTTAGCTACCGGCTCGTACCAAAGATCTTCTCGCGCGTTCCACCATTTCTTCTCACCCAAAAATCTCGCAGCCCATCTTCTTTCTCCTCTTCTCTCGTATTCTTTTATAGCCGCGCTCTTCTTCACAAATGCCGCTTCTCCTTCGGGCCTCGTCGAAATGGTAGGTTCAACCACACAAGACCACCTATTCTCATATACCGTAAACCGCATCAACGGCCGTGGAGATTGCTTCCAAGTTGGTCCGACCTTCTTTCAATGGTTCTTCGTCGCGAATCCCTCGACTCCTCGTAAGTCAGATGCCGATATATATTTTTTAAGGTGTAACCCGTAATCTTCTATTGAATTTCGAACAAATAAACGTGAAATAACTATCTTGCTTTCATTTTCGAGCCGCACATGTTCGATGTTTGAAACTTACAAGAGTTGAATATAAACCGTAGATCTAACTCAAAACAGTTGAAAAAACCTCAGCCTACAATCAAGAGTCACACCCGTAGATCTAAATTAGAAACCAGAACCGTAAATCGAAACCGTAAATCGAAATCAAAAATCAAAAATCAAAAATCAAAAATCAAAAATCAAAAATCGAATCAAAGAACTCAAGCAAATTTGCGATCAAGAATCAAAAATGATAGTTTCATAAATCGCCAGGTAGTTCATTAGCAATATCCTCAGCTCGATACCATGTCAAAATATTGTATTTCTCCGATAATTATCAAGATATTTCATTATATTTTCTCAAGTTATATTTCTCGTACAATACAGATATATGTATAAAACGAAAATTAAACAATAACCATAATTCCTGCATATCAATGTTTTATGGATCCACTACCATTATTTTATACTCCATGTTTTACTCCACTGAGTTATTGGTGTCTGCCACAACAACACACACCAACATATTATAGATTGCTAATTACGCTAGTACTTGTACTTTTAGCTTGCTTCCAAGTACCCCATGAAAATAAGGCATGCATGCACTCAATCAATTTACTAGTATATATTAGTTAGCTTTTATGGTTAAGATGAAAACTAGATCACCTAGTTCATTAACATTGGTCACTTGAATAATAGTACCAAACGGTAATTAAGGCTGATGGTACATCATCGTTTCAAATCTATTGAATATAATTACTTAAAAGAGATTGCAAAATATTAATGAGAAGTGGGTTAAGCTTGGTTATTGGTAGTAGGGTAATTTGTGAACATATAGATAGAATCCTGAAGGACAATGTAAGAGGGTACATCGTTTTCATGATAGTACATGAGAATCTTACTTTATATTCAAAACAAACTTATAATAAACGAATAGTAATAAGGTTTGGAACTTTGGACTCATCTCATCTCCGGTATGTTCTGCTTCAGCTGTTTGCATAATTCTTCACGGTTCAATGGGGGGGTAAAGTAAGGTAAAAGCAAAAAGTAATAAGGTTTACTGACTAAAATTGTGAACTAATTTTCTGTGAGATCACATGAAAATTGTTACTAATTTTAAAAAAAAAATTTATGTTGAGATAAAATAAGTGGGAGTGTCCATATTTTTTCCTATTTTTTGTTTTATTATTGGAGAGTTTTTTATAATTATAAAAAAATGCTTATACTATTCCAAGAGTTTGGAAATGAGATTTCTACACGAAGCAACATACTTATCATTATTTAGATAACGTAGAGGTTTTTGAGGTTATTGGGAATTATCAACGTACAAGTTTTGACAGGTGCATCCCTTCTCTCCCACTTCTCTATGATTTGTAAATTTTTACCTAATGCTCAACTTAAAGTATTATTGGAGATTAAAATATAATTAATTATAAAAATAAAATTGATAATTTATATATATATTTTAGTTATAATTATAAAAATATCATTATCTCATTTATTATTATTATTATTGCTCTAGCAAATTATTGCTGCATATAGGGGTGATACGTAGAGCATTCTAGTAGTCATTTTCTGCTTTGAACTTTTCATCTTTATATTATATTCTATCAATTTTTTTTATTTTTTTTACTACACTGATCAATTATTGTAATATTCTATTAATCAAAGCACACTAATTAATTTTATAATATATTTGAAAACAGTCATGAGAATTCACAAATATGTACATAGATGGAAGATTAATTAGGAGTGTTATGGTGTGTAATCATCTCTAAGGAACATAAATATCATTTTCTAAATAACGAACATAGAATTATTAAATAATTAATTAACATATTTATATTATATATTAACGAAAAGATAAACATTTTTAATGATAATATAAACACCCCCAAACCTTAAAAATTAAATCTTAACATTGAATTAGCCTTAATACTAATCACCAATTGCTGATTATAATATTTATATATGTAATTAAAGAAATTGATAAGTGATAAGTTTATGGAGTTTAATTCGCCTATTGAAGTTTGTCCGACTCTTCTATTAAAATACTGGGGTAGATATTCTTCCTACAAAACCTACGAATTTATGTGATATGCTTTTTTTATATAAAATATATAAATATCAATATGTTAATTTTAAAAAAAATACAATAATATATATATATATATATTAAGATATTATTTGATTTTTTTTGTAATAATATAAAATATAATATATAAAAAATAATAATAATAATAATAAGAAGAAGAAGAAGACATATTTTATATTATTAGCTAGGAATCCATAAAATGTGGTTGAATATGAGACAGAAATAAGAGCGTGGATATGAATGAAGTAAAGTTAAAGCAATCTAAGCTAGAAATAATTTAGATATTGAGAGGACACAAGTGATATGATATGATATGATATGACATAAGTAAGTGGGTAGTGGAGAGTGAACAGAGCTAGAAACTCATCAATACTTGTATTTTCATTTATATGATATGATAGTTGAATTAATGGAACTAAACTTTAATTTCTCTCTCAAATATGCAATCTAATAAGATATACTACGTAGGTAGGTCCCTATAGACAAAGAAATTGAGTTGTGTTGTGAGTTACATTATTTGGAGTAGATATAGGATATCTAGGATAGCTAGGATAGTATATGTATTTGAATTTTGGACCAAAAGCAAATGCCAAATTTCTCACCACCACATACAAATTAAGGGGACGGTGGGGGTGTGTTAGTAGTAATATATTAAGTGGTGGGTCTACACCTAACAACGCTCTATCCATTTTTTTTTTCTTTCTCTTTTTTGTTATATGTATCTTTCAATATCTGTAATGACATGACTTTCACTTTCATTCTCTCCCTCTTATAACAACAGAAAGTTAATATGAATTACAAGGGTTTTCATTCTTTTCTCAATCTAAATTTATTATTATTATTATTTTGAATTGTGATATTAAAGAGTAAACTTTTTAAAAACATGAAACTATATATACCTTAGATGTAGTACTTTTACGACACTCACAATGCGTACTCTTTTTACGAACTTGGATGGTATTGATTGGTACACTCACAATATGGTTTTTGTATTTGATTATTGCTTTGTCTCAAAAGACAAGCCAACCAATTTGCTGGTTTGCACTACTAGCTTTTGCCAAGCTAAGCTGTATTTGCACTTTTTGCTTCTTGCAAATTCTGGCCATATCCATTGCTATTTTCCCACATCACACTTTTTTAGTGCCTTTTTCTTTTCTACAAAATTGAAGTGCAATTTTAACATAGTTTGTTGGAGAATCTTCATCATTAGAACTTGGATTTTGTAAAATAAGAAGTTTGTACGTCTAGAAAGTCTAATGTTAGATAATTTAAATAAAACTATTACTTTTTAAAGTTAATAAATTAAATTATTATTTTTTTAAAAAATTAATGTATTAACTATAATAAAAAAGTTTAGTTGCTTTAATTAGAATATGTAATGAATCTGTACATTTTTCTCTTATTCATATTATAGTATAAAAATTATTGATGTTGAGCTCCCTTCCAAACGATTTTGTAAATACAATCAGACAAAGTATTGAGCGGCTCGAGAGATTCACTAAAAGGTGGGAACCAGGGCCACAATTCGAATAAAATAAAATAAATAAATAAAGAATTCGTTGGCTGCAACCTGAAAATAGTGTAAAAAGAATACTCCAATTCTTTCAAGAAAATATACAGTTAATTAATATAATAATTATTGCAAAATTAATTACTTTTTTCTCTAATTATAAGATTAGGTGGATTAATTACTTTAGTTTAATAAAAATAATTAAATTAATCTAATTATCAAAACTAAATGCTATACACAACAAAAAAATACATTTTGTTAAATACATACATCATTAACTAACTTACCAATTTCAAGATATAATAATTAAAAAAAAAATTGGAAAAAGAATATTTCTAACATACAACTTGAAATCTATTTTCCCATGATATAAAGAAAAAAAAACTTTAAATTGAAAATAATTAAAAATATTATAACTTTATTTAACGTCAAAATGAATAAAACACACTTGATATCCATAAAGAATAAAATCACAAATCATTCACATGTATTCTCCTTACTAATTTAAAGGAAAAATTACTATTTAAATTCATTTAACTATTTCTTAAAATTTACTAGACTAAGTAATCCAAGCACAAAAATAAAATAAAAAATAACAAGAATAAACTTCTCATTTTCGTAAAGAATGAGACTAATTCAACCCACCCAATTTATTAATGAAAACAATCCATTTACTACTACTTTTGTCATATTAATATGCCAATAAGATTTACCTTTCTTTCATTTCAAATCACGTAAAATACAGTTTAATTTAAAACAAATGTCTAGATTAAGATATTTTATTTAATTCAATTAATTAAAAAAATGCCAAAAATATTCAGAAACTAAAAATAGTAGATAATAAATTGCAAAATAATTGAAACTTTTAGTTAGTAAATAAAACATAAATGGTTACCTTTAATAAATGAACCAAGACATCTTCAGAGTACAGGGAAGAAAAATACCTATCATTGTTTAAAAAATTTAATTTCACCAAATGACTCAACCCTTCACATGCCTCTGTTGAGTTGATGTAGACCCTTTACTTATACAACTAAAGAATTAGGAACCTGCTTCATTCTTTGTATCAAATTGAAAATGATGAAATTCATTTAAAAAATGTTACACCATCAAATTAATTAAACTATCTTTCATCTTGTCCTTTTGCCCTTGGACAATTGCATTTCTTTATACGTATGAAAAGATGGATGAAATACAAGTCCCAAAGAATTAATAATTGCCTTGGGTGTTTGACTTGTTTGTTGCTCGATTGTATATGGTATTATTCTAACAGCAAAAAGGTAACGAAGGTGCTTAATATTTTCAAAATATAACATTAATATCGTAATTATTGAATTAAACATAAAAAAAAATCTTAATTTTTTAAAATGTATATTTTAAATCCATACTTTATAAGTTAGACACTAAAGATAATGTTATTATGAAAAATAAACACTTTTAATCCTATAATTTAAAATAAGTAACACTAATCCATCAAAAGAAGAATTAAAATAAACACTTATAATATCTAATTTTTATAAATAATGAGACTATACAACTCAAAAATTACGAAACCTAAGTACCCATGTACACGTAATAACGAGACTATTACAATCTTTTTCTAAAAATTATGGGACATCTAGTACCTAATGAAATAGTTAAAGGATTAAACTGTTCAATTTAAATAATTATGAGAACTCCTGTGCATAACTTCCATTATTCCAATGAAATACATATTATCATTTAATTTTTAACATCACGTACTTATTCAGTATACCTCCAATTATCAATTATTTAAAGCTGTCGTATACTTGTTTTTAAATGATAGTAAATATCAAGATACGGGGAGGGGAGGGAAAACAGTTGAGATGTCACTTCAATGTCATTGGTATTATAGTTTGCAAATAATGTATGCTTGTCAAACCATGTATGCTTGTCAAACCATAGGAGCTATTAAAAAAACTCCAATGAAAATCTTCTCAACTAATCAACAGCATCTCATGTTGACTCGTCTGCATAGATAGCTTATTATTCAATCAATCACACATTTGGTACACAATAAAACTGCGTAAAGAAACAGACGATTTCAAGAAATCATTTAAGTGAATTACCTATCAAGAACAAATGTGGATCTTGAACAAAAGCTTGTAGCAGATGGTAGAGATGTTTAACATCAACAAAATCAACCACTGATTCAGATTAAGTAACTCCATCTCCTTCTCCATCAAGGCCTTTAGATTCATAAATTCTCAATCTCAGCCATTAATTAAATGAAAATAGCTGAATCCAGTTTCCTTTCTTTGTCAAACTCCATAGACAATTGTAGGTACAGTCGGAGATTTGTAGATATAACCAATGAGTTTCTTTCCCCGCTTTAACATGAACAGAGCTTCAAAGTTTGATAAAAGAAAGAAAGAAAAAGAAAAAGAAAATATTATACAATAAATAGAAAAGTCAGTGAGCTCAGCTATGGAGTGAATGTGATTCAAAATCAAAAAATAAATGGAATAAAGTAAACATCTACAGCATACCTGCAATTAAGTTTGCAGCAACAGATTGATGTAATTATGGAGAGAAAACCACTTGAATGGCTTATGGTTTCTCCTTGAAAACTCATGATAGTAAGTGTCATACTGTCTAAAGTTTTTGAGAGTTACAGTAAGCCACTCGTTTGGATTATTGACAGGCAGAAATATTAAGAAACAAAACTTAAAAAAAAATGAAAGTCTGGCATATTTCTCAATAATCAACCGACTCCGTCAATAAAAGACACCTTGCAGTGTAAACTATGGTAAATGAGTCCAGACTCTTCAGGAGCTCACGGAATCAAAACGCTGAGGTTGCTGAAGGAGCCAAGGATGTAAAATTCCCCACTTTGATGTTTCATGCTTCGAATACAAATTTTGAATTGTCCACCTGTTTCAAAATTCAAATATCAGTAAATTCGCATCACATCAACAAAAATTATTGAAGAAGATACCGAACAAATATATCAGCAACAGCTAATGCAAAATGAAGACTGACAGCTTCTAACCTGTAAATCTAGAGATATTGGCCCGGCAGTCTCTTCCATTTTGGCTGAGATAAACATAGCACAGGCAATCATTTAATTTTCTATGCTTTTCCCTTCTGCATTAGCATATTAACAGTATAGATCAATCAATAATGGTATTTCACAGACTAGAAGATGTTGAACAAACAGTAAATGACAGGTAGGCATGTTCCTCTGATGAAAGGTGAGGTGATACATGAGCAGAAAGGAATTGATCAAAGTAGTTTAAGAATTAATATATGCGCAAAGGGATCCAAACAAAAACAAAGTGCATCCGTTCATATGCAAGTCTGATAGGGAATTGAAGAAAAACAAATAGTTTGAGGCAACGGCTCTATTCTGTTCGTCTTAACTCAAAAGTTATTAACTGTACTATGTGACTACTACTACTACAATTATTTGTCAGTGACTGTCAAAAATACAAATGCAATGCCAATATATGGCTAATCAAAGATTACTCAAGCACATGTGATGAAGTTTTTACACATTTTAGGCTGTACTTCAAATCAAGAGCAACTACCAGAAGTGGCTCAATTCATTACTCAGTTCTTAATATAATTTTACTTTAATCATTATTTTGGTGTCTTTGTAATTTATTTTGTCATTTATAATGGTCCAAGTTGTTCATAATATTATCAATGTACAGCTTGAGGGGAGTACTGAAATAATAAACATAAAAAATGTTTGGTTTCCTAAATTAATTTAGAGTCTAGGGTTTTGGTGTTGTACCCTGTCCCTGTCTATAAATATGCACTGCATTCTCTAATATTAATTAATGAAATTACAATGTCCTTTTCGATTTCTTATTTTGCTCTCTTCTATTTTTCTCAGCACATAAAAGCTGAAGAATGAGATAGTTCCAGCATTTTCCAATGTCTATTCCATTCAACCAAACACATCCCAAGTAACTTGAAAAGATATCAAACTATACAGCTGAAACAATTTATCCAACAAAATGAATTTACAAACATAAAATACCTGGACACAATCAGACTTCTATGACAGATTCCTGTACATTAAATATGGGTCCAGCAATCAGAGGAAGCAAGCTCCAATAATTGCCTCGACTATCAATACAACAGCTATGCCACTTGATTCTATAAGATCCCACCGGGAATCCAGAAACATCGATCAAGCAGCGAGAGAACCCTTGACCTTTCTCATTTGGTTCAAAACACACAAATGTGTTGGCAAATCCACCATTATTGTTACTCCTATTCCGCTTAGTCTTTTTTGTACTGGATTCTGTCACATATTGAAAAAGCTTTTCATTCATTTCAACAATTTCATCAGTCTCCCAAGCTTCATAACCACCCATGGACATACATTGTATCGATTCTTGAAGGGTCACTCCACAGTAGAGAATGCAGTACAACTTCCTCAGTCTAACTGAAAGATATGAAGGCACATTCTTCAACTGAAGACAAAGACATAATGATAGATGGCTACCCTGCAGGACATACATATTATCTGGATTTTTATCATCACTGACAGCAAAGAGTTCTGATCCAATGCAACGCCTGGAGTTTTCATAAACAATAAACATTAACATAATGCAGGAAAAAATAATTCAGGGTTATAAAAACAATCTCATGACCAAACAAAAAATGGGTGTAAAATCACGTCTTTTCAGCTTCTACCATGCAATCTTAGAATAATGATCAATCGTCATGTAACTCATTCCAGGTTCTCAAAAGCACAAGAAACAATAGGTAGGCTTAGAACATTTCAAGAAAATGTTTGAGCTACACTTCAAAGAACCTCCAAATGTGCTTGATCTAAATAATTAGTATCTGTTTTCATGCCTAGGAATATGAAATAGAAACTATACATCCATCTGTTTCCTAATCTGGCTGCAAGAATCCTAAACTTAAACCTCACTTAGCATTCACAATACTTCAACTGGAAAGTAATGAAATTAGTCCTCAAAAAAAAATGATAGTTTTCTTAGCAATGATCTTATTTCTTAGAATACCATGTATAAATCTTTTGTTCTAGGCATCCAAACAAGGCCTAAAAGTAACATTAATTCTAGACATTGTAAGACTTCATCAACAGGCAATCATTGAAAGAGATCATGGCATACTGAATGAAAATACGTAACCATCTTTTTGAGAAACTAAAACAAGCTCAATTCAATTAAGACCATGCGGTTAATCATAGAGTTCAGATTTTACACCGTTTGGACAATAGATACCTCAAGGAAAGGCTTCTATAATTAGAGACTCATTTAACAGATAATACTGATGCTCATACAAACACAAGGAAGTTCTTTTTGGCCATGAACGCCATGGGAGAAAATTTAATAAAAGACTTTTCATTTCATACAACTTGTCTAGATATTATGGTTACCTTAACCTAAAGAAGTACTTTGGACTCCTGAAAGAAACTTGCATCCAGTTCAAAAGAGTATTAGATAATAGTTGTAAACCATTCTTAATAAGTCTGGACATTGCCTCCTCGTTGCATGCCTTCTTTGCCTCACTTTTCAAATGACAAACTCCAGAAACAGTATAACTACAAATATTAAGGATATCCCTTGCTTCAGCCCCACCAACATATAGTTGATTTCTGGACTGCAAGTGAAAACAGTTGCCGCACTCTTCATTGATCTCCAAAAGCTCACAAAGATTTGAACTGGTTTCAAGGTCAAGATGCCACAGCCTCCCAGCTAAATTTTGTACAAGATGTGCCCGTGAACTACAACTGAAGTTTTCAAAACTCCAAGTTCTAAAAGTTTCAGGTAGGTTAGGAACAAAAAGTGCAAAACTAGTAATAAAGGCCAATAGAGAGCTACTTAATGCAAGTGCAGAAATGATTTTTGAACTTTTTCTGTCCATATCAATGAAAGACGATATAACTAGATCAAATTCCTTTGCTAAGCTCTTCAACTGCAACGAAATTCGAGTAATTTCTTGTAAAACTGTCAGGAAAGTAATCATATAGCTTTTGTCAACCTGTCCACTATTGCTAATATCTTCACCAACCAAAGGAATTGTTTCAAGAGCTTTAAATGTATCCATCACAGCTGCTACTAATTTAGCTCTTAAAGACAGAAGCCACTTTTGAAAATGAAATTCATGACCTGACTTACAAGCGATCTCCAAGGTTTCCTTAGCAGAGCAAATACCTTTGTAAGCTGAAACAAGCCCTTCACTATAGTTTGGCTCAATAAGATTATCAACACTATCATGGCCAATTTTACATAAATCATTCTTGAAATTTGGAAGGAAAATCTCGGTCTCTGACCAGTCCACTAAATTTGAACCTTGTTTCGCATAAAGCAACATTTGAATTTCTCTCTCAGAATGAGCAAAATGAAGCAGTGATTTCAACCAGCCAACGCAGAAATCAGAATGTACCTTTGTAGTTAATTGCCGAAATATAAAAAAAGCTGGAAACCATGCACCCTGGCATGCTGAGTATGTCCCAATTTTATAAGCAGCCCAATTATGATTTTCTGACAGCATCTTCTTTGAAAACTCAATTGTAATAACTTCATGCTTAACCAAGTTATTTGCAAGAGATACATCAGTGACACTTTGAACATGACAGTTTTTCTTACCTCCATCAAAGTTCTGATTCCAGATAACCCTGCAATGCAGCAACAGAGAGTAAATTGTGCGTGTATAGCAATCAAACAAGTTGCAATTGCATATATGTTCGACCATAAGCTTCAATTTGTTTAACACTTGCAAAGTTATGTGACCAGCTTCTTTGAGATTTTCAATAAATGTTGCCAAAAATCTGTATATTTTATGTGCGAGCTTTAACCTTGTAACTACGCTCCCTACTCCTTTAGTTTCCATAAGGTCATTAACAGATGTCTCTGTTTGTTCTGTTGCCATGACTGTGTCATTTTCATCTGAAAGGCTTCTTATAAGTACAGAAACTTTATCCAACAGTTCACCACTCAAATCTGGGTGTTTTTCAACCATGCAAAGAAGAAGATTGAACAGACTAGTTACTTCTCCATGCACTAAACTTTCAACCTCATAAAGATCGAAGAATGGCTTCACCAGCAAGGTGATCCTGTTAATAATGAAAGAGATGAGTTCTGATGGCATAGGAGAGGATAAACAAATATCAGATTCAGATTCAGATTCTCTGCTTTGTTTAACTTTTCCTGATATATGAACCAAAATATGGATTGCTAACAGGCTATTTGAGGATGCATTCCCAGCAATGGTTGACAGCTTATCAAAACCAATAATTTCAACAGGCAGATCCGGCAGCATATCTAAAAGAATCTGCAATGGCCCATGTGAGTTAGTATATTTTAAACTTAGGCTCAAATAATCAGAATTCATCTATAAGGAACTAGGAATGACCTTACGCAGAATTTGCAGAACATCACATTGCATAGACAAAGGAAGTTCAGGTATACCAACTATGTTGAATAATAGCTTGCTCAGATCCACAGTAATAGGAAACTGGACCATTCCTCTACTGAAAATAAAATGAAGACATTTAAGTGCTGTTTCCTGAACACGCAAACTTTGTCTCTGACTAAAAATTGAGAAAAGAAAGTCCACCTGCTTGCAAACGTCAATAAGTAAAGGATTAAAAACTGTACCTTCAAAATCATCAAACACTTAGGATTCAAAGAAAATGACTTCACCTTCTTTTCTTAAAGAAGAATGAATTATGTATGCGATAACTTTCCACACCTTAGGTTATGTGCCGCAACAGTGAACTTGTACTGGTAGCCCACAAAATAAAAATAATAACAAAAGCGAAATTAATAGGCCCAAGAAATTGAGATTCTAGAAAGCATTTCTGAGAAGGATATTGAACACATGGAGGTCTCAGACTCTCAGACGGCAAGTAACATAATCATATCATTATTCATAATAAGTAACCATGACGGAGCTTTTAGGATTCAGCAAATAGTTGTAGATACTATTGGATAAGTATGTCATGACAATGAATTAGATTAATTATGCATGCATTTTAAAATCTCTAAATTGATATTCCAATATTTCCAATTGTGAGTTTGAATCATTCAGAATGTCGGTTAATCAGTGCTTGAATGATTGTCGGTTAATCTGTGCATAACTAGTTAGCATTTTTAAATCTTCAATACATAAGTCTACTTATATAATAGCAACAAAGATTTTATTTCTGCAAGCCCACATTTGTCACTAGTAAGTCTGAAATTTTTCGACAATTCTACAAAAAAAGGATTATATGCATGAGATAATGGGTAGTAGAAAAGGTCATTTTGTTTGTTCTATCATTATAACTAGTCCTGGAATAATGAGATTCACTACTTTCTTTCCCACATCATGTAGTTTCTGCCTTTCTGGCAGTTGTGAAAGTCTCTCTTAATAGTCAAAATAAATAAGAACCGTCAATTGTTGGTATTGGATTCTGATCATAGTTAATTAAATGCAAGAAATCAAGGTACCTGCTCAGAAACAAGTGCTGTTGATATGGAAATGAGTTTGGACAGTGAAACCAGCATTGCAACATAATAATCTTCATCTGTTGAGTCTAACACCAATTTTTTACCAGCCTGCAACAAACTATATTAGTACCACTTTACAATGCCTAGCGAAGTGATAGTGTATACATATCCAGCGATCCAGGGAAACTAAAAGGCAAAAACTCTTTCCACTAAAGAATCTTACACATAAATATTCAAGTTCATGAATAGATTTCACAAATATTAAATCTAACATTAATTCTATCACAAAGCCAACAACCCTCCTATTCCTATAACACCATCAGATGATATCATGATAAGAAAATATCACTTATCAATTGAAGGAATGCCCATGGATCTTTCCCGTCCCAAAGAACTAGATGATACCTTGACATGCATATTTTAAAAGGGAGAAAAGGTCATAGTACTCATGTTATTACGTGCAAAGGAGCACTTTAGTCCTGTAATTTTTGGGGTAGGTACCTCTAATTCCGTTATTAATGAAAGTTAAACATTACAATTTAAAAATTAGTCCTCTTTATAGGCCTAGAAGTGCTCAGTTTTAATACTTTTAATGGACTACAAGTACTCATTTTAATAATTATAGGTCTAGAAGTGCTAAATTTTTATAATAACAGGAATAATAGTACTTAACTCATAAATTACGGAATTAAAATGCTCATTTTGAAAGAAAATAATAAAGGACTATACTACCTTGCATCCAATTTAAATGTGAGCTCTATTGTAGTTGTAGAAAACAAAAATTGGATAAGGTTGAGAACCTTGTAAGCTCTTTGTGCTACCGAATATGAGCATCCCATTTTTGCAAAGACACGAGCTCCTGCACACTTTATGCTAGGTGATGTTTCAGATGCAATCATGATATTATTCAGCATTTCCAAGACAGCACGTGAAAAATCATCTGATAATTCACAAAAGCATCCTGCAGCAAATAGAGCTGCTTTTACCTGCAAAAACCAGCATCATATTTGCAGTGTGTCAGTAAAGTATGAAGTGCACATAGAATGAGAAATAGATTGAGATTTATCTCACAGCAAACAACTATTATGAACAAGGAGTTAAAAGCATTTATCTCAAAGAAATAAATAAATGATTGTATGTAATCTTCTTAACTTCACTTTAGAATCATAAAAGCAGCATATGAAAAGACGTGAAATGAAAACGAAAGTAAACAATAAATACATTGATCCCACCTCCAAAACTTGTGAAGATACCAAACATGAAAGTACTATGTAGCGTATGTGTGCACTGTCCTTGGAAAAAGGAGCCCAACAACCAAAGAGAATTAAAGCCAACGCCTTCGACTCAACATCCCCATTATCAAACACGAACCTGACTCTGTTCAGCAAATCCAAGTGGTTAAGAACCCTATTCTTGGACAACCATCCTCTATAAGTCCCTCGTTTCTGTTCGTCACGTTGTTTGTACTCCAAGAAAAAGACCTTGACAACACAACGTCTGATGTGCTCGTCTCCCCACTGAAAAGCGTCGGCAAGGCGCAAGAAAATGACATTAGCAAAAAGCTGATCCTCTCGAGGAATTAAATCAAACATGTGGTGTACAGCCAAATTAGACTCAGGCTCACGGCTCCATTGCTGAAGTCTTGGTCCAAACTGTAAAATAGCTAAGGCAGATTGACCTGGTCTCTTAGAGCGTAAGGCCTTCTCCAACTCAATACTCCATTCCATGGCACAAGCTGCTGAGTTTCTTTCCATTTTTAATTATGGAGATCGCAAAGAGGCAAGAAAGTAGAGTGAAGGGGGTAGATGAGGCAGGGGCAGCTAGGCAACAAGTTTTGGCACTCCAGAATAAGGACCCGAACCCACAAAAACTGAATCAATGTTAATAATGGGTTCCTAACTCATTTAAATATTTAGGTAAATAATACTATTTCGTTAAAAAAATCATTTAGTAGAATGTGATCATTGATACATTTTAAACCCTAAATCTTACCGACTTCAAACCGGATGGTAAATTTGTATTGATTTTCGGAAGCTTAAGTTTATGTCAAATAAAGATCATTTTTTTTTTTTACCTTTTATTAATCACTTGACACTTTAGTAGTCATATTCACTATTTTTTTATTTTTTAGATTATAATTAAATTTTCTTTACACCAAAAGATAAAAAAAAATTATTTATTTCGTTGGACCTTCGCTTATAAGTACATGTCATTTAATCTTTATAATACCATCCATACTTTCTAAAAATGTATGATAATTATATTTTTTTTATTATATAGATATCATTATAGAAATATTTATGTATAATTTTAATATATATAGTAACTTATTTGATATCTGACTGATTAATCTTATATTAATTCTAAAGAGATGCATAGAAACTAATATAATTAATTGAAAAATATATAATTTTATAGTTATAGTATTTAAACATGATATATCATCCAATGAAATAAAAATTAACAAATCTAATGTAGATCTTATTTGTTTCTTACCATCTTACACTTGTATAAGGGAAGTTTGTTATTTTCTTGATCATGTACGGTTATATTGAAAATTTATACAGGATTTTTCAAAAATAGCAAGGTTTCTATGCATGTTGCTCCAAAAAGATATGATATTTATTTTCAATGAAAAGTACCTTAAAGAATTTAATAGATTGAAAGTCTTATTATTCCATTTAGATCTTAAATTGTTTTTAGGTAAGTTACATTCTCGTTAAGTTGGTCCATTTATTATTATTAATGTTTTCTCTCATGGTGCAGTTGAAATATAAAACCCAAGTATTGATATAGAACTCAAAGTTAATGAACACTGAATGATGATATACTATGAACTTTTTGCACCAATCAATATAAAGAAAGTAACTCTACACGAACAAATAAATTTGAACAGTTAAAGAAATATATAAGGTAAAGTCAAACTAAGGAAGTTAAACCAAGCGTTTTATGGGAGACAACCCACCATATTTGCTTTCTACTCTCTTTTTACTTATATTTTTTACATTACATATATGCATGTGTTTACATTGAGAATAATGTAAGAATTAGGTGTGGGAGAGTGTTAATACATCACTATCTTTTTTTTTATTAATTTAACATGTTTTAGGATTAGTATGCTACATGCAACATAATTTTTTCATTTTTTAGTATTTATTTATTACATTCTTTATGATAGTTATGATTAATAGACGAGTTTAGAATCAATCACATGTTCTCTATTTATTTTTTAAAATATATGATGAAATTAACTAAACAATATTAGGTCAAAAAATATAATAAATGTTTATAGAGTCTTTACATTGTTCTTAAGTTAATGCAACTTTATTGTAATTTTACTCAAAACTTACATGCATAATAGCTAAATTGATTATAGAAGAATTTATACGCATGAACTTGTAAAAAATATTATGAATTTCTTAAAACTTTGATATACTTTTAATGAATGAAAATAAATTGTTAGAACTTTTATTTAAGTTTATCAAGACGAATATTAAACGTATTTATTAAAAATTGATTAAGACAAAAGAGAATCATAATTTTAAATTTATTTATGTTAAATTATTTGAATATTGTTAATTGATACTACATCTCACACAATTTAATCATAATTATTATACATTAACTATAATAAAGTGATGACTATAGATAATAACTAACATTTATTATAATTTAAAATTTTAATATTATTAAACTCATGAAATAAAATATAAGAAAAAAATTTCTCTTAATTTTGGAACAAAAATAGGTAAGAAGGAATTTGACTAGGGATATTTTATACATAATTTTTATATCAATTTTTTTACATTTTTTTTAAATATATGATGAATCTAAAAATATTTATTTTATATTTATTGAAAAATATTAATTTTTATAATTTTTATGAAATTTTTATGGTTTATATATGACAAGTGGATGTACTGATGTCCAGCCTCCACATTACTATTCACCTTTAAATATTCAGGTGTGATACTGTCTCATATATCCTGACAGCGCGATTTTTGCATACTCGCCTATGCTTTTTTTTTTTTTTTGGTTCGCTTAAAACAACCCATGAACTACTCGCAATATCAAAATTGTACAAAAATTAAAAAAAAAAATCAAAAAAATATAAAACTATAAAATTAAGTTTGAAACAACAATAGAGAAGAAAATGATTTAATAAATAATCAAAAGAGTTGAAGATCAAATCAAAGAACAAAAATCCTAAGATTTTTTCCCATTTTTTTTATTATTTTTATGAATAATTTTTTAAATTTATTGTTTGTCATGAATAACTAATTTTATAATTGATTGTGAATGATTTTAAAGCCCTAGACATGGATTTTAATATTTATAAAATTTGTAATATTAAATTCAACTAATTTTTTTATTATGTATTAATTCTCAATTTTAATCTTAATATAGATTTATTTGATTATTTAAGTGTATAATTAAATTAATTTATCGTTAATAAATTTAATTGATTGGGTACATAATCGCTTGATCAATTTAAATAATTAGTGATAAATTACTTATAATGCGAATTAATAATCAAGATAATTAAATCGACCTTGTGTGTTTAAACTTGATCCAATTTATTTTTTTAAAAATTATTACTTTTGATAGATTAAATTTAGAGAGTTTATTATAAGTTGTATATTCAATAGAGTTTGATTTAAAAACTTGTTAAGTTCAACGAAGAGACGAAGATTTTTAAGTTTAAATTTTTTTTTAAATTAATATAATCAAAAAATAATAGAATATAATATATTTTTGTTAATTTATCGTACATGTTAGTGGTGAACAATGATTCTAATCCTTATCTTATTTGACTCTTTATCATAATCTATATATTTTATTTTTATTTTTATTAATATGTAATTATTAGATTTAATTTTCAATTTACAAAAACAAGATTCCTATTTTTTAATAAATAGTAGTTAATTTTTAAAATTATCTACTAGAAAGATCCTTATTTATAATATGTTAATTTGTGACATCTTAAGCAAAACTTTAAATTGATTGTTTATTTAAATTGCATCATGCCTTTGTAAATAAAAATTTTATTTATTTTTTAAGAAAAAAATATGCTACATAATATATTATAATTAAAATAAGTAAAAAAATTTAGTAGATTTTATATTTATTATAATAATTATTATTATTTTGAAGTTATAACATTTTAAATGAACCAATATATGTTTACTGAAAAGTAAAATTTAACCATTTAAACTCATAAATATTCGTTCTTTTCTTTTACTAAAAACATTATACAAAGGTAAAAAAGTAAAACAGGTGGAATTAATTAACTTTAAAAATACATATTACCATTACTAAGTGATTCTATTTAGATGCTAGTAGTTTTAAAGTATCAAGGAAACTCTTATATGTTAGTTCTAATTAATACTAATTAGTACGGGGAGGATCAAGTTTTGTTTGAAGAAAAACCTATACGATAATTCAAAGAGAAACTCTCCTATAGTAAAAGTTTTGCGTTTAATTCTCTCTTAAAGAACTTGAGATGCAGCTGGTGACAACAAACACACCAGCTGGAAGCAGCCACCAACAACTTGGTGGAAAAGAATAGGTTGTCAAGAACATGCCTCTTATAATTATATTTATTTGTAATTATTACAATTTTGCTTTTCTTTTGTATAAATAGATTGTAAACATTCGTTATAAATCATCAATAAATCCATTTCTTACATGATATCAGAGCTTAGGAAACAATTCCCAGAAAATTCAGCTCATAGAAAATTTTTTCCCATTTTTCTTCAATCTGTTTTTTTTTTCAAAACCAATTTCGATTCACAAAATAATTTCAATTTCATCCCATCATATTACTCAGATTAATCCGAGCAATCTGTAATTAAAATCAAGCCAAAATACCTCTCAACGCGCTCACATGCGCCTTGTTTAAACTCACCGGCGTTCCACGCGCCTCACCAGAGACACACGCGCCAGCTGCTAAGGTAGACGACTCCAACGACACGTCGTTCGTGCGCCGCTAAAGCAAACGACGCGTCGTTCACTCAGTTCGGTCCCCATCCGATCCGGTCCGGTTCTGTCTTCATCCAGTTCAGCGCTAACCGTTGCAGTCGCCGTTCCAACCACTCCAGACGCCGGTTCACCCACTTTCCGACCGGTTCTGCGGCTAAAATTTCCGGTTCTGTAATCCTTGACTCATTTTCTATAAGATAAAGCATATTTCACTTCATTATTTATTTCATAAATAGTCATTATTGTCTAAAACACATTAAACCCTATCCCATTTTTTCAAAATTTTCACTCAAAAATCATGTCGGAAACTACCAATAAAATTCATACACAATATTCTTACAAAAATTACCCACAAATGAACTCACATCTCAAGTACAATCGATACAATAATATCGGTCACAATTCTAAAAATTATCGAAGTCACCTTAAATGTGATTTCTGTGGTCTCAATGGACACATTTATGAAAACTGCCGAAAACGCCTCAAATGTGATTTCTGTGGTTTGAATGGACATTACATCAACATGTGTCGGAAGAAAAGATCAATTCAAGATAAGAAAGATGCAACTTATGGTTTCTCCTCCAAAGCTCACCATACTAATCTTCAGGAAAGCAACTCCAACACAAGGACACCATCCCACAACCTTACATATGCTCAATATCATGAGCTTCTTACACTTCTCAATCAAGTCAAATCAGGTAGCATGGTAAGATAAATGACTACTTCAGGTAATATATCATGTGCGAATGTTTTCCATTCAAAAACTCGTTGAATTCTTGATACAGGAGCAACTGATCACATGGTCTGTTCTCAAAACCTTATGAGCTCTAGCATTCCAGTCACTAATCGGCATGTACATTTACCTGACCATTCACTTGCCCATGTCACACATATTGGCACTGTACATTTTTCCAATAATTTCATACTCCATAATGTCTTATGTGTTCCCTCCTTCAAATTAAACTTGGTTTCAATAGCCAAACTAACTCAAACTACACTTTGTCATGTCACCTTCACTAATAATATGTGCCTTGTTCAGGACAAATGCTCGGGGAAGACGATTGGGATGGGAACTGAGAAAGAAGGACTATACTACCTGACTATTTCGAAGAAGGCTGAATGTTTCTCTATTTCAAATACTACTCCAACCAACCCTCATCTATGGCATCAACGACTTGGTCATCTATCTAATAACAGTTTGCATGAGCTTTCTCTTTCCATTAACATACATTTTTGTTCTATTAGTGATTGTTCCATTTGCCCACTAGCTAAGCAAACTCGTAATCCATTTCCTTTAAGTTCCATCAAAACAAAAGCACCTTTTGAACTAATTCATGTTGATATTTGGGGTGGTTATCACATTCCAGCACTTAATGGAGCACGTTATTTCCTTACTATTGTTGATGACTACTCAAGTTGCACATAGGTCTATCTCTTAAACACCAAATCTGATACACACATATTTCTCACCACCTTCATTAATCTTGTTGAAACACAATTTGCATCCAAAGTTAAAATCATTCGTAGTGATAATGGACCAGAATTCTTTATGACCGAGTTGTTTTCTAGAAAAGGAATCCTGCATCACACCAGTTGTGTCTCTACCCCTCAACAAAATGGTGTTGCTGAATGCAAACATCATCACATTCTCAATGTGGCTCGTGCATTACTTTTCCAAGCCAACCTCCCTAAACAATTCTGGGGAGATGCCATTCTTACAGCCACATACCTCATAAATCGTACTCCAACACATGTTCTCAAGGGAAAAACACCATTTGAAATCCTTTTTTCACAAAACTCCTAGATATGAACATCTTCGTGTTTTTGGTTCCCTTTGTTTTGTGTCTGCACATCATGATCGACTCACCAAGTTTGATTCTAGGTCACATAAATGCATATTCATTGGGTATCCATCTAGGATCAAAGGTTATCGTGTCTACAATCTGGAAACAAGTAAGACTTTAGTGTCTCGTGATGTTATCTTTCATGAATATGTATTTCCTTATTTCACTTCCGCTGTCAACACTCCAACTCTATTTCCTCCATCAGAAGATACTATTTATGATGACATACCCAACATTCGTTAATCAACCAATCCAAATATATCACTTGATCATACACCATCTGTCCTTCCAACAATCAACTCAGACACTCTTCATCTTCAACATTCATCTCCAGAAACATTATCATCAACTTCTCCACCACACATAACTCCCCCAACACCAGTCACACATAGGCTTCGTCGATCCACCAATGTTCCTAGCTACCTTCAAAAATATCATGTAGAAGCTTCCTTCCCTTCGTCTCACTCAGTATCGTCCAAAGACAAAGGTACTTCTCATTCTTTATCTCATGTACTTACCTATGACCAATTATCACCTGCACATCGTGCCTTTGCTACTTCTATTTCCATTCTCAGGGAACCAACCACCTTTGCTGAAGCTTTCAATGATCCAAAATGGCGGCTTGCCATGAAACAAGAACTAGATGCTCTTGAAACTAATGGCACTTGGACTCTTCAACAGCTTCCTCCAAACAAGAAACCAGTTGGTTGTAAATGGGTCTACAAAATCAAGTATAATCCTGATGGCTCTGTGGAACGATACAAAGCTCGGTTAGTGGCCAAAGGATACAGTCAGATTGAAGGTTTTGACTACCAAGAAACTTTTGCACCAGTAGCCAAACTTGTCACTGTTCGGCTTCTCCTTGCCGTTGCTGCTATTCAAAATTGGCATCTTCGACAACTTGATGTCAACAATGCTTTTCTCTATGGTGATCTTCATGAAGATGTCTACATGTCCCTTCCACCTGGATTCGGACGAAAGGGGGAAACACGAGTATGTAAGCTACATAAATCTTTGTATGGACTCAAACAAGCCTCACGACAATGGTTCATCAAGCTATCAACAACACTTAAGCTAGCTGGTTTTAACCAATCCAAATATGATCACTCACTGTTCGTCCGAACTCGTGGTAATTCCTTCTCTGCTCTTCTTGTCTATGTAGATGATATAATCATAACAGGAAACAATATATAAGACATTGAAGAAACTAAGAATCATCTCATGAGACAATTCAAGCTTAAAGATCTCGGTGAATTAAAGTATTTTTTGGGCATAGAAGTTTCACGTTCCAGTAAGGGAATTGTTATGTCACAACGCAAGTACGCACTTGAAATATTGGAGGACATGGGTTATCTTGGTGCCAAATCTGCCAATTCACCTATGGAACAAAATTTATCCCTCAGCAAGGTTGAAGGGGAATTCATCAGTAATCCCACATGCTATCGAAGACTTGTTGGGAGATTAATATACTTAACCATCACAAGGCCCGACTTAGTGTATGTCGTGCATATTCTCAGTCAATATATGGATAAACCACGACAACCACATTTGGAAGCAGTTCAACGAGTGCTACGATATGTCAAGAACACACCAGGGCAAGGTCTCTTTTTCTCAGCAACTAGTTCATTACAACTAAATGCTTTCTGTGATGCAGATTGGGCAAAATGCACAGATACACGACGATCAACCACAGGATATTGTATGTTTCTCGGAAATTAGCTAATTTCTTGGAAGACTAAGAAACAAAATACAGTCTCACGATCAAGTGCAGAAGCAGAATACCGCTCTATGGCAACAGCATGTTGCGAAGTAACCTAGTTACGATATATTTTGGATGATTTGGGTATCAAACACTCTCAACCAACCAAGTTATATTGTGACAATCAAGCAGCTCTTCACATTGCATCAAATCCAATGTTTCATGAGCGAACCAAACACATAGAAATCGATTGCCATCTAGTAAGAGAAAAGATTCAAACTGGAATGATCAAAACTTATCATATTTCTACGTTAAAACAACAAGCAGATATATTTACCAAATCCTTGAGTTTTCCACCGTTCTCAAGCTTACTTAACAAGTTAGGAATAATTAACATATATTCTAACTTGAGGAGGAATGTTAAAGAACTTGAGATGCAGCTGATGACAACCAACAAACCAGTTGAAATCAACCACCAACAACTTGGTGGGGAAGGATAGGTTGCCAAGAACATGCCTCTTATAATTATGTTTATTTGTAATTATTACAATTTTTCTTTTCTTTTGTATAAATATATTGTAAACATTCGTTTATAAATCATCAATAAAATGGATTACATTATCTGTTGGCAATTTTCTTTTACTTTGTTTTTCTTTCATGTACTCTCTCTCTCTCTCTCTCTCTCTATATATATATATATACTAGTTCTAGCTTCTTTTTACGCCCATATCAATGTTAATTACACTCAAATATATATGGAAACTCATTTGCGTTAAGCATACTTTCCAAATTATTTACACAGCTTACACGCATGTGTAATGTAGTTACACAAGGGTAATATTTTTTTTTTAATTTTAATTGTAAAATAGGCCAACTAAAACTACATTCTGAATTTTTGTAAAACTCTAAATTATATTAAGTGATTACTTATATTAAGTTGATAGTTTATAACTAAACTTTTCCGACGTAGGCAAGCGACAAACCATATTCACAGGGCCGAAATACCCAACAAAATATCCTCCTTTGAGGATTTGCCATTTTCTTTTTCCTTATATTATCACTTCATTTATACCTTCTGCAACCATTATGAAGAAACCAGTGTTTCTTCATCACATATATCCTTGGGTTCAAGGGTTAAAATTTTCAGGCTGGCTATGATCCCCTATGGAACTGACTCTTCACAAGACAGCTTTGAAAATTGGTCCTGCAAAATTTTAACTTCTGCTTCACCCACATGCATATTTTTACTAACTTCCAGTCTGTCTTCTGCTTCATTAATAAATTGTGGCAAACTTTTGCCATCTGGTGTTTCGTTTTCTGTTTCAGCAAATACTTCTGATGAGCTATGAATTATCTCTGATGGTGGGATAGATTTACTAATTTTAACTTTGCTATTAACTAATTCCAGCACTTCTGTTTCAGCATCAACTCTGTCCGGTTGAAAGGTTTTATCTGATGATTGCACAAGCTGGATATTGCAGTCTGCAAGCCTGACTACTGATTCAGTACAAAACTCACTGGAATGATTTGTCTCCACGGAATCCATACCTACTTTAGCTGCTTCTTCTGTTCCTATTGATAAGGTACCATCTGGTCCTGCATCATAAATGATCTTTTTAATCTCAAGTCCACATCCAAATTCTTTTAGATTCTTACAATCAACAAGTTCATTTTCTAATTTAGCCCCAGCTGCATCTGCACCATGATTTTCATCAGCTAGATTTTTAACCATGGATAGCCCTACAGTGGGAACAAAATCTACTATTGATTGATCTGTTCTAGCTGGCAATGCACCATCTATCCAATATTGCCCAAAAAATAAGCAAATTTTCTGAAAAATAGATCAGTGAACAAGAATACAGAAATACACATAACAAAAGGAGATAATACTTACCAGATTGTCTATCCACTTTATGATTAGCATATAAGGGTTTCTTAAGCAAAATAGTTCCAGGAAAAACCATCAAGTTGATTTTTTTAAGACTAAGCTTTTCACTATCTTCTACAGGTTTGAACCCAAAACCATCAGTCCATGTCTCAACCAAGTTTGGAATCGCAGCTACCACAAGCATTTCCACCTTAAGTGATATCAGCATCTAGTGCAAGCCAGAAAGAACATGCCAGAAAAAATAGAGTAATTAGAGGAAGAATACATGAACGAAACATCCAAGAAATTTGATCAGAAGTTTATGCTCTCCAGTCTCCACAATGCACATATAGTTACTAAGGTTTTAACAGTGAACAGCTATAGAAAGTGCGTGAAATTTTAACATAAAACAGTAAGTTTGGAGGACAGTCAAAATTCTGAAATTGTGAAATTGAAAATATAGGAGAGAATATATATTTCGCCTCTTGTGATAAAGGAAAAGGCCTCCAGTGGCTTAACAGTGTTGAACTTCCCCCGTATGTACACTATGCCTTGAATTCCCAGATGCAAGTGTCAAAACAAAATTGCCGATAACATGATTAGCACACAAGAAACACAGATGCATATGAAAAATGTTGGAATATTAGATCTTTCTACTTGGTACAGTTCAACTACGACTGTCTATTTATCTCTTTTTATTATTGTCAGGTGTTATCTTTAACGTCTTTCGTAATTGTACAAGTTGAACATATCTATATTCAGGTTTAGGAGAGTGTTGGAGTGTTATATATTTAGTATTTAGTTTCCATACTAGTGTTGGAACTAGAATATTTTCCTCAACTCATTTTGATTTCTTAAAAAATCTAGCTTAGGTGTTTACATTTCTATTAAAAATGTAATACGAAAAGCAAAAACAGCATTTATACATAACAGGAAAAGTAGTATAAATACCAGCAACAAAAGAGAGCAAGAGTGTAAGAGAACTCATTGACTCTGTTAAAGAGACTAAGAAAATGACACCCAAGACAATAGGAAATGAGAGAAGTCACGATGACATAAGAACTAGATAAGGACACCTTCACAAATTTAACAAGGATAAATTGTAGCCAGCCTATAAAGCACTAATGTTTTTAAATGTAATTAAATTGACGCTAGAAGAATCAGCTTACAGCTCAGTGGGTTCCCAATCCCAGAACCCCCTCCCTCCCCATTTGGACATCGATTCTCACCCGTTTCAGTTAGATTATATGTCATGAAGTATATAAAAAATTGACAGTAGAGGTCTAGAAGATCAGAAAAAGTTTAGAAGTAAGCAGATCACTTGCTTTTGAAGAACTGAGCATAACTTCATAAATAACTATTAACTAATACCTTCTCAATTGCAGTCACAAGACGTCGACACATTCCTTGACGACGGTATCGACTACATGTTGAAATGAGTGGCATTTCTGCAACCATTTTTCCGTGCACTCTACAAACAATATCAACTAACAAAGTGAAAAAAAAACAAAACAACTTTATAGGATTATGGTAGAAACAGTAAGACTAAATTTACCAGTAACTAGAAGTAGTAGGAACTAAACACATTAGAAGTTGACCTTGCAAAATGGACTGCACTTGGCTAAATGAAGAAAAGGGGGAAAATGGAAGTCATCCACATTGTACAAGATAATTGTTCATGTTACCTGATTGATGCCACAGAAACCAGCACATCATCTTTCTCCAAGACCACAGAGTAAAAGCCTTGAAAATTCAGACGTGCAAAATCTGACCTGATCAGTACAAAGAAATTTCACTCAAATAACATGATCACTTGATAAGTAATTTAACTTAAACAACTACAGGAAACTGCAAAAAAAAAAAGTGCCAGATATGTAAAGCAGACATAAGGAACATTTATAGCAGACAAAGTAGAGATACTAGGAGCAATTTATTATAAGCATAAGCTTACCCCCAATTGTATAGGACTTGTGGTATCATGTTTATGCCCGTTCTTGGATCAACCATAGACAGAAAGCATTCCTCCATAATTGTAAGAGCAACAGCTATTCTCGAATTGCATTCAGCCTTCAAGGCAAGCCGCTGGGCAGAATGAACCTTTTGGTCATCATGGATGCATTTCAAAAGTGTCCATGTAAGGCCACCACTGATATGATTAATGAAGCCAACAAGCGATAGAAAACCAGAATGAACCTGCAAATATATACCAGTGAACCATGTTCTCAAAATAATAATCACCAATAATAATATTGAGCAAAGTTATTGCAACTTTGTAGCACCAGTGAGTCGAAGAGAAAACCAGAAAGGCACAATGCTATCTTATCCCTATTAACCCTGGTAACATTGTAGCCAAACCTAGAAGAGTAATTTATCCATGCAGTCGCACAATGCAATCTTATCCCTATTAACCCCAGTAACATTGTAGTGAAACCTAGACGAGTAATTTATCCATGCAGTCATTAATCAAATCTTAATTTCTAGGGAATAAAAACTCTATTAGTTTTCCAAAATGCCAAAGCTTAAAATAATAATACCAGTAGAGTTTAAAGATAATAGACTAATAGAGGTGTCTTTTATAAAGAACAGGCTTTCTTAGATTTCTCTTTTGAGTGGGTTGCTTGTCCACAATTTGTATTTTTGTAACTATTTATATCTATAAGTATAATATGATATTTCTTATACAAAAATTTAACACCAGTACAGTTATAAATAAGTAAAGGAAGGACATCCTTCATTCCAATGCAAGACAAGATTTATCAAAGCCTGTATCAATAACCAGATTAAATCTAAAGCATCACAAACCAACAAAAAATGACCAAGAGAAACTCTATGTGCATAAGTTTTTTTATTTATTTAAAGAAACATGCTCATCAAACATTAAAAACATAGTCTTACTAAGGAAAATCATTAAAAATGATGAGAAATGCCAAACACGTGATGGTCTTAAATAAAGTACTGAAAGGTGAACCAGAAAGATGGAGATATAGAGTGGTTGGGCTTGCTGCCAGATGCGTACAGAAAGAGATAGAGGGGAGGTACAGAAAGAAAGGAAAAGAGGGAAATCCTATTGGTCTTCAGATATCATTAAGGTTTGACATGTTTTTATGGGCAACACTCTGAAAACGGTAAAAACAATATTATAACCAATGTACTACAATAGGTACATGCAAATGAGTCATGAAACAGAAATAAATTGATATCATGAATGACAGCTTTAGAACTTAAAATATGCCATCATAGAGTAAGGCAGCCCAAATGGTTGGTACATCAAGAAGGGGGGGGAGTGGCACTTAAAGAAACACCCTGTGAGTCCTAAATTACATGTAAAGAAAGATGTTAATCTTTTCTTAGACAAATAAAGCTAGGAACTCAGAGCAAAAAAGGGAAGGAAAAACTATATTTTCCTTTTTCAAAATATTTATGTAGTTACTTAACAGTAAATAAATAAAAACTAAAATTGAATTTCCCCCTGACAGACCACCCTATGGGGTCAGTGCAAGAATAAGTGATCATCTATTATAACCATCAGCTGATAGAAGGGATTTATGACTCATGTAAGAGCAGTCTCTACCACGTGCAAGTTTGTGAGAGCAACACACACGCACAGAGAAGACATACCTCCTGACAACTTCTGCCACAAACCCATGTATCTGATATCGGTCCGTGGTATGTACCTTTGCCTTTCACACAAGCTTCATGATCTGCTCACAAAAATGCAATTAACATGCTAATTAGATTCTAAGTTTCCAGGAAAAGAACCATTGAAAACATGGGTGAAATAATAAACGGCATATATCAGTTAACATTAGATAACCAGGTATCTGGGAATGAAATAGCACATAAAACATAGATGAATGGATAAAGAGAAAGTTCACCGCCAAACAATGATTGACAATTGAGGAATTAATTTGAAATTGACTAATAAAAGATTTTTTTTTAATGATCATAAAAGAAATTTAAATGGCTAATAATAAGAAAATATGAAGAGGTTCATAAAGCCACACAACAACTAAATAGGAAATTTGTCCGTTTAAAAGTGAAATTTCAAGTAAATATATCTGCAAGGAGAAAATAATATGCTGACTTTCAGAATTAAGATATTAAGGTTAATATCATATATCAGAGTTGGATGCCCCATAAAAATATGTTACTAAACAGTGAATAACTTAAAAAATCCCCAGCAGTACTGTATAGGTAACTTACATTTTTTCTCGCATTGTGAGCATTTTAATGCATGAGAAGAACTAGAAGACACTTTATCTTTAACCAAATAGCCACACATCTGACAGGTGCAATTATGGCAATACCAGCTGCCTTCAGGGAGTTCCTAAAGTATTTTTTTTTTTTTAAAAAAAGAAAAGAAAAGAAGAAAGAGCAAAACCAGGTTATTTTGGGAATCAAAAGAACTAAAAGAAGGAAAAAACCATAATCAAAACAAAACTTCACAAGAAAACAAGCTATAGAATAATACATGTAGAGACATATATATACTATATATAAAGTATAAATCACATCTAAAATAATTTTGGACAAAAATATCCTTATTCTTTAAATAATGGCATATCTTGCCCTTTATATTTTACTTTGAATTTCAAAAAAAAAAAGAAGCTAAATACCTTAAATAAAAAGATTTTCAAAATTGGAGTTTAATTATATCTGTTTGCAATATGCATATATGTTTTTGGTTAATGAATTTTTATATATAATAGATCTTAATTTACTTAAAAAATGATTAACTTTTTATTCTTTATTTGTTTGTCAATGTACTACATAAACAAAGAATTTTTTTTTTAAATGTATAACAATTCATGTGCAATGCACGAGTTTTTAGGTTTCATCTTGACCAAAATAAAAAGGAAAGTAAACCAATATATATTAGCTAAAGACACGTGCATGCAAAAATTGTTATACATTTTTTCAATTTTTTTCTTTGTTTAATTTCTATAAAATATTTGAAATTTATGTGGTACAATGACAAACAAATAAAGAATAAAAAATTATATGTATATATGAATGTTTGTTTTCTTACAAAACACGTACTTGATAAGAGTATCTAATTGAAGCATAAAACTATTATGCTAAAGTCACACTAAAAACAAAGGATATAAATCATCACCAAAAGAAAAAGGAAAGTAGACCAAAATAAATATGGAAAGACCTTAGAGAAGCATACCCGAGTAGATAAACAAAATAGATGGTAAGTTGAGGGACAGTTATCACAACATATTAACTCGCCACCGTCCCCACAAAGCCCACATGAATCATCATTTTGATCATTCTCATCATCTTGCACTACTTTGGTTCCATGTTTTCTGGACTTGTATTCAGCTGACCAGGCTTGAAGCTGGCACAAAGTGAAGGGCTTACCAGATTCCATGAAAATATTCAAGCATGGACGATTCAGTTTGAACCCAGCATGAATCTTAAACTCAGAAATAGTGAGAAACTCATTGCAACATTTGCAGAGAATCCCATCCCTAGTAACCAAACCATCTTTGGTGACAGCATCATCTTTGGGATTCCGATAGTGCATCACATCATTAAGAGATATAACTCCAGCGTTAATCATCCAAGACAAGACTGTTCTTTCTCCTACAGAATACCATTTTCCATCCTTAATCTGACTCCCCGTCTTGTCCAGGCCTCTTGGAAGCAACTTGCAACTTGCCTTTGGTCTTTTAGGCTTCCTCCCTCTCTTTCTGGAAGTACATGTACCAGCACTTGGGCTGAAATCTTTGTTCTTTATAATAGCTGAAATCAGCAAGTCATCATCTTCAATTTCACATCTACTTGATTTCCTTTTTCCAATTTTGGTATTATTATGATCAAAATGAATACTCTTTGCAGAACCTTTTTCCTTAATCTGATGCTGGAATGAGTTAAGAGATACGGACTTGTTCTGCCAACCTTTATTCCTTGATTTGGCCATTAGATCTCGATGTTCCTCTTGCAATTCTATACAGGTCCTGTTACCAACAAAGTGTAACTTGGAAACATCACTAGGAGTAGAACCTTGAATGTCACATTGGTACGATGAGCTTGCTTTGATTTCAGATATCTTTTTAGACTTCCAGCATGTCTTCCTTTTAAAAGTAACATCCCTAAGGGAAAAAGGATCTGCCAGATTGAATTGTGAACTTCTAAAGCACTGCCTACCCTCTTCTTCATCATGTGTGGACTGCTGAGCAGCCTCCAGGTCCTGAGAATGAACCAGAGTATCATTTGTGCAGTTTGGATAAATATTTAGTAATCCCTGTAGATGATCCCTGACATTAGTAACCTGACCTGTCAGTGATTCATCTCTTTTCTCATAAGCATCTTCTGATGCATCTTTAACTGCTTTAGTTGATTCCATGCGATATTCTGAATGCTGTTTTTCAAAATTTTGAGATTTTTTACAAATATCTAGATGAGGTGAAGCAGCTTCAGACCCTCCATGCACATTGCTAGAAGAAACAAGAGCATCAAGCAGGCAACTAGCTGACTGGATAGAAGTACCGTCACTACCCCAAGTTGGCAAAGAAGTTATAACGAGACCGCTTCCTTGGTCCCCAGAGGATTTGTTGTCCTCATTTTGAATCACATTGCCATGACCAGCACAACAACTCCCATCATAAACTACCAAAGCACTTTCAGCAGCTGGAGAAGATCCACAAAGCAAAGCGGGCCCATTTCTCTCGTTCATCCGGTAATCAACACCATCAGAACTTTTCAAGGCCAAAAGAGAATCATCCTTTCTCTTACCATCAGCAACCAGACTACTAGTTACTTTAACAACCTCTCCCTTTTTCAATGCACCAATCTTTCTGTCAAAGTAAACAACAATAACAAAGGGATCCAAAAGCCTCCACTTATATGACAATTGTAAGCAATTCGTGCCTTTCTCAAGATTTTTTAAAGCATGAAATAAATCTGACATGAACTGAGTGAGATCTGCCCATTTCTTACCATCATCTTCCTGCACACAAATGCATCTATCTCCAAAGAGAAGCTCACCACATAACCTCCAAGCTTTAGAAAACTCACGAATTAACCTTCCTTTTGGTGTTCTATAAACTGAATCCATATAGCGTCTGCTAGGTCTTTTGCGTTTCTCAATGTGCCATCCTGCTGCTCTAAATAGGTCAGAAACATGATAGTGGAGGAGCTGACGAGGGTCATTCCTTTTTTTCGAGGCAATGTTGAATTTATCCAATCCAGGATCTTCATATTGCCCACTTATTTCATCAGCTTGTATAGGAGATTCGGATACCTCAAGAACATTCACAGTTGGGCTTGCAACCAAAAGCATGGTTGCAAAGCTCTCCTGGGAAGCAGGTGAAGCAACAGCTTTACTCGCAGTTACTTCCTTTCCATCATTCCCATCTAAGCTCAATAATCTGCTTTTCAAACAATCTGTTTGACCTATTATGTCCCCTCTATCCATTTCTACATGTTGCTTAAATAGGTAGCAACTAGACGTTACTCCCTGACTTGACGATTCGACCAAAGGAAATGTAAAAATTTGATTGGTGGGTTCTGTAGGTGGAGCAATGGGAGCATTTTTGCCCGAATATATTGATGAAGTCATCATCTTTGCAATATCACATTTGGCAATTGAAAGTCCATTGTGCTGTTTTATTCGTTTAATACTCACATCTTCACTATTCCCAGTTACCAAAGCAATTTTTTTACGGGAATTCCCAAGTGCAGAAGTCTCCCTGAATTCCTCAGTTACATCTGAAGATTCCTGCAAACGTGTAATTTTGGAGGAAGAATGACTGGTTATAGCCGAGCTTTCACTGTTCGAACCATGTGATGCATCCATGTTCATACCTGATTCACATTCGAAGCTAATTGCTCCTGTAACAAGAAACCTCCTACTAAAGCTAGCAATGTCATTACCAAAAAAAACCTCTTTGAATATGGATCTCTCACATTGTGATCCCTCAAAGCCATCATCAAGCAAATCTTCTATGTTTATGTTGTGTAACATCTGTACTGACTGCAGTTCCACTTTTTCCATGGTCCTCTTCCCTTTCTTGGTCTACATATAATTAACATCAGGTGATGCAAGGTTTACCGAGTCATATACTAATTTGATAGAGAAGATACCCATTATGTAAAACTATGCCTGGACAAGAAGATAGCAAGCCTCACTGTTTCTGAAGTTAAAGCTAAAACTATTCAGGGATTGCAACAAAGTTCTCAAAGCAATTTATATGGTCCAATCCTCAATTTTTTTGTTGATTAGCACGTCTGCAATCGCGTGTTCACTTCGGCTGTTGTCTCTTCTATCCTATATCAAAATCGAATTACTCTGGGCAGAGGAAAGATGCACCATAATATCTTCTTAAAAATATAATGCAGAGATAAAAAGAGGCTGAATCCCGTCATGCTGAAATGTAGTCTGAACCTTCCAGTAATTCGATCAAAATCAAAAATAAGAAAGTGAACCCTAAACTAAACTCTTTATATTAAACTACATATGCTTGTGCAAACAATATTGACACAGTCCTGCTGAAATGTGGTCTGAACCTTCCAGTAATTCAATCAAAATCAAAAATAAGTAAGTGAACCCCAAACTAAACTCTTTATATTAAACTACGTGTGCTTGTGCAAACAATATTGACACAATTAATAAGCATGATAGAATTTTTTTCAGCAAGAAAAATTTCGGCATAAACATGAAATGAATAATGTAGAACTATAGGTGTGAAATTATATGATCTTGAAGGATACAAAATAACTTCAACTATTTTGTTAGAGTTCTTAATAGGTGAAGTCAAAATTTGCACTCAACAAAAATCCAGATCAATTTAGAAATATTCATTAAATATCCAGTCATTCAGTTTCAGATCATAACTTTAACACCCAACTATACTCGGATGAAGGATCAGCCCAATTAAAATCTGAACAATTTAGTACATTCTAGATTAATCTTTAATCATTAAACACTATTCTAAATAATTACTTCTTGATGAAATATTTAGGATATATCTCATTCATAATTAATTTTTGAACTAAATAGTGGTCTCAAAATGTTTGGAGCTTTATTCGGATTAAAGAAAGTTCTCAGTTTCTAGATACCCATCAATTTTGGAATCATGCCTTGCCTATTGCAAGACAATAGTAAGCCATTGAAAAACTGTAGCTGCACCAGCAAGTATGGAATTAGGATTTACAACGTGACTCTCCAAAAAGGTCAAATAGCACATATATTATATGCCATAAAAGGAAACCAAATACATAAAAAAGTGACAATGGCCCCACTTCATGAATCCCTTTTCGGCCACTACAAATAGTAATAATTCTCTCTTTAGAAAAAAATAAAATAAAAACCACAAAAGATTCATACATGGGCCTCACATGCACTTAAAGGAAAATAAAATGCTACATTTAGTTACAAGTGATGCAAAAGTTAGTCTACAATAAAATCATGAATACACCGAAGTAGATAAATACTCTAATTAGATATTCAGAAACAATGATTTCCAGCAAACCATTTCTCCACCGTACAAATTATACGTCCACTGACCTAAAACTTAAAAATTGCTTCCCTTGCAACTCCTTCAACACTTCACAAGATCACTCAGGACTTCCTGACCTCAGGATGCCTAGCTTTAGGAGTATTATACAATGTATGCCAGCAGCAGCATGAGGGGTATATTAAATACAAGCAGTCAACTCTTTATTTACTAACTAAAGAATATAGAGACATCATTCAATCTTGAGAAAAACAATTTGGTTGGGACAGGATAATGACTATACCACGGGTACATTCCATATTTAAAAGCAAGCAATAAAACTTAGAATCCAGATATAGTAAACTCAATAAGTAGTACGTCAAAAAAGTTATACACCATTGCAATTTCATATCAAGAACTTCTTCTTCAAGAAATACCAGAGGTATAATAACTTTATTGGGAGAAAATACATTTTTCTGGCTCCTGCATACTTAAAGATCATGTATGTCAGTTTAGCAGAGGAAGCCAAACTATGAAATTTTACCTCCTATGGCATTTCAAATTTAGACTACCTCAAGTACCATGTAGCACCCTAACCTGAACACGTGAGGTAAGAACCACACAAGTGAAAGTGAAAGTGAAAGGAATTAGCAGCATTCCTCCTGCAAATGGTTCGCATTGGTAAAGACAATATTCAATATTGTTTATCATCAAAGTTTCTGTCTTGTTCACAACGTAACATCATCTTAGATTTTATGAAACGACATAGAAGCTTCATTTGTTCAAACAAGCCGGGGACAGCTTATTAATTACCATGTTGACCACATGCATAACAGTGTAACACAAAGCATTACAAGGCTTCAAAGACTTGAGCAAAGATGTCAGCTTCTACTTCGTTTTACTTATTTGTAAGATCACCCAGAAACAAACAGTATGGGAATTCGCAATTAAATTAAGATAATATTACTTAGAAGTACGTCTCCTAGGCTTGCAATAACCCTAAAATTCTTATAAAATCTTTTATATAAGTAATTCTTAAATATCCCAACAGATTTCAGCAAACTCGTCAACTTTAGCCCCCAAAGTATAAAATCAAACCAAGAATTGAAAATTTTAGGAAAAACTGGGTAATGCATGAGATGAAAATTCGGAAAAAGAAAGCGATCAAACAAAGGAAATCAAATGTTCATTAATCACCATAATTAACAGAATTCAGGGATAAAATTCCAAACTCTTAAAATACAAGGAGAGAAAAATAATCCCCCGACAAAGCCATAGAATATACCAGCCATGCATTGAACCCCACAGGACACAACGTCACAACCATATAAAAAACACAAGGAAAATGAAAAACATGAGAATTAAAACATTCTTCCAACCCATTTCCAGAGATAAGCTATAAATCAACCATCAAAAACAAACAACTCAAAGCCCCATCTCAGAACTAGATCAAAACCCATTAAATCAATCTAAAAAATACACAACGTTATCTCAAAAACTACATTCAACAGAACCGCAAACGAAACTGAAAAAAACATCAAATACCCAAAAAATTAGCTCACATTTGCAACGCCTTTTCCTGATCAACATGCAAACGAGGTTGAAACACGAATTGTGATAAGAGGGCTTCGAAAATGGCCGAAATGCTTCATGGGTACGACCGTTAGAAGCTATAAAGATAAGGAGAAAAGAAGGTTAGCTTTTACCTCATCAACTTCACAATAGACCAAACCCAAACAGCAAAGAGGACTTTGGGAAACCCGAGTTATGCTCCGTATTGCAACAGATGGCAAGTGCACATTTTCTCTCTCTCCATGTGAAAATATATCATCGGATTTGATCTCTCTTCTAAAACCACTTAGCTTTGTCCCTTTGCGTGTATTGGCAACTTTTTTTTCTGTAAATCTCTGCAAATGGTTGTGTAAATGTAAGTTTGTAACATTGGTCATGCTTCTTAGGAGGCTTCGCTAATCTTTGTTTTATTATTTTAGCTATTTCCACCATTTTTTTATGCATTTTTTTCTTGCTGATAAAAGTTTTGCAGTTACCATAACTAAAAAGATGTTAAATAGTCTTTTATTTTTTCTTTTAATAAAAGAAGGATAAAAGATATTGAAAGTTCTTTTTTAATATAAAAAGGTATTTTAGTATGTAAATTATCCGATTGAGTAATATAAATTTGTTATTTTTTTTAAGAGTGTTACTAAAATCTATCTAGAATACCAAAATTTTAAGGATCAAATTTACATTTTGTAAAAATTTATTCTCTTTTACAAAAAAAAATGACAAATAAATAGTTAAAAAGTTATTCTTTTATTGAAAGCTATACTTTTATGCATTTTCTTACTATTGATAGTTTCAATCATAATTTTTTAATATTTATTTTTATTTATTTATTATTTTAAACTATATCATTTTTTTCTACTTACAAAATGTCCATACTATTCTTTAAAATTTGGCCTAATTTTTTAAATAATTTTTTATGGTTATTTAAAATAGATAAAGAAATTGTACTATCCTATGATCATTTTAAAATAAATAAAAGAATTATATTATCTTATATAATAACTAGTGAATTAAAATTTATTATCGTTAAATATAATAAATTTATTTCATCTTTATAAAAAGAATATATAGGTTGTTTTCCTCAATAATAGAAAGATAAAAAGATAGTGCCCTTTACCAAAATAAAAAACGATGATGGTCCATGGAGAGAGGATTTAAAAGCTATTAATGAAGTGATCTTTTATGAATTTTTTTATTTATTAGGTTATATTTTGTGTTACTAGTGAAGATATGCATGGCTATGGCTGCTCGCTCGTTTCCTGCTAACATGATATGTTAATAGCATGGGTATTTTGTTTTCAAGGTTTTTCTTTTTCTTTTTTGTCGGTATGTTTCACTATTGTAGTTTTACTTTACGGTTTATTCAGTATCTATCGATTCAGTAAAAAAAAAAAAGGACAGTTAGTATTTGGTTTATATAAGGAAAAAGTAACGAAAATAAACATAATACGTAGAAAGAATTGAATTTAAATAATATTATTCTTATTATATTAATTTTATAAGTATAATTAATATAATAATAAATATTAAAATAAAATTTATAAGATTATAAATTCATAAAATTAAAACTAAATGATATAAAAAATTATATAAATATGTGAGAAAAATTTAATTTTTGAAGATATGTTTTAAAAGTGTGTGAGTATTTTGTTTATTGAATTGATTTAAAATGAAATAACTTAATTTTTTTTCCAAAATTTTTGTAAGTTTTAAATCACATAACAAAATAAAATAATTGGAATATGTAAAATGATTTTTAAAATGTTTTTATTTATTTAAAAATTACATATTAATTACTTAAGAACCAATTTATAACAAAAAAAATAACTTACATATTATTTGGAGAGATTTTCATGTGTTAAGAATTCTAGTGATTTTTAAAGAAGAATATAAAATATTGATAAATAAACAGATTTTGTATTCTTCTATTAAAAATGTATAAATAATACCTACTAGACAAATGTCGATGTTATATAGGTTGAAATTCTCAAGTGATTAAAATATATACAATTCGACTCCTAACAAATCAGATCGTTATAGACATTACATAAACAAACTGTTATATACATACGGTTTGAAGTTTTATATTAAGATGTAAACTAGATCGCCAAGACAATATCCAGGCCGTTTAACTTAGACCAAGTCTAATCCTCAAGTCGTCGTTTACAAGGGTTATCCTTATCATAGGCGAGGTATCTTGATTGCTAGGATCATGTAACTATTACATAAATAATACCAAACACATATAACGCAACTTTTACAAATTTAATTTACATGTAATAAAAAATAACTAGCATAATATATTAAATATAAAATTGTATATATATAAAAGATAAATACATAATAATGAGATACCTTTGTTATTTATTTAATATCATCGTAATTTTCTCATTATTTTTCTTACAACCTTATAATTTAAAGCATTTGTTTCTCTCATTCTTATCGTAAATCTTCAAAAATTTATTTATCGTAATCCATTTTACTCTATTTAAAGAACTACATATATTTAAATTAAAAATAATAATTTAACATCATGAACTTGTCATTAAAAAATAACCTATTTGTTGAAATATCGTTATATATATATATATATATATATAACAAGTATACATTCATCATATATATCTCAATATTCTCATGGCTTTAAAAAAAGATGATTAAAAAATCGACATAAATATGTGAAATATTTTGAATATAAAATATTTTGTGGCTAACAAATTTAAAATATAATTATAAAAAAACTTAGCATATCAAATAATATCTAATAATTATTACCATTCCAAAAATATAAATGAACAAAAAACTTATTTCATAATTATTATGAATGTTGAATATATTAATCAAATAACTATATGTATTTAAATTTAAATCATTATTTAACCTCAAAAATCATTAAAAATAACTTATATGATAATAAAATATATTAGTTAAAGAGATTACTGCATATTTAATTAACATGTTGATATTTGAAATAATCTCGTTATAAACTTCATAAAAAAATAAACACATATAACTTCATCTTCTTGTTGTGAAATATACCAAAAACAAGTATACATGGTTTATGAATTCGAATATGTTTATTATTCATTATTAATATTCACTTAATGTATCTTAACTTCATCCCATATAAGTTTATATGTTTTTTAAAGACAATGTTCTTATTCTTATTATACATTTTTCATTTTCTATCAAAGTTTAAAAAAGTTAGTATTTTTATCTTTATTCAATATTACAAGGAACAATATCAAAAAAATATCTAATTATAAATTTTACATTTCAACAACTATTTTTATGTCTTTATTCAATTATATGAAAATTGAGTTACATTAATATATATGATTACCATATAGATTAAAGATTATCAATATCAAATAATGTTGACTGTTCAAATTGTAGTGGTAAAGTGATTATCAACTTTTGATTTCTCTAAAGTATTAATTCTCTATTACGTAATTGTTTTGCTCTTATACTAGCATTCAGCTCTTGATATTGATTCACACAAGATGAATTATAAAACATTGTTAAATGTGATAAATGATTAGCTTGAAATCGATAATAACATACCATGTATAAAAATATATAGTTAATTAGATAATATGAAATTAATCATATGTTCTACATAAATAAAATTTATTTACCGATTGATGACTCATATTGTCCACATTTGAATTATATTTAAATTAATCATTTGAAACTCATGTGACTGCAATATGCACTGGATCGATATATAAATATATCCAATGTTTATTTAAGATATTTCCCGAGGTATTAGAACAGTCCAATCCATCACTCATACTGATTTTGCTCACATCAATTGTCATAAAGGAGTTAGATTTTTACTAAGTTTATAGCATACTCATAATTATATTTTTTTCGTGATTTATTTTTGAATGACTTAGTACGCAATAATTTTCCACTAAATAGAGATTTGTCTCGAGATACTTTCTTGCATATCTTAAATTTATAACACTTATTAACTTCGGTATAATAGCTTAAAAATATAATCATAAATAAAATAAAAATAGTATATAAATTTTATTTTAAGCAAAAATAAATATTTTCATGTCAAATTTTAACTCAACTTTATTTTAAAATCAAGTAGCATATTATCCAATATCTTATTGGACTATGGTAACATCAAAGTACACTAATAGTGTATAATAATTGATTATTGGTCAATGATTTGATAAATATTTATTATGAATCATTTGATCATTAGTATTGTATCGTTCTAATAACAATGTAGTCAATTAATGATGAATCTTTCAATAAATATCTATTTTTGTGTAAAAAATTAAAGTATTATATACAATAAACAAAACATATAATAAGATATAAAAAAATATTTGCTTTATAAACTTTAAATCTTATCACGTTCATCAAGAAAACTTTCATATAAGGTAGTTATTTGAACAACATTCTTATCAAAATAGTATTACGAATGATGGATAGAATCTACACATTGTATTGAAGATATTAAATTACTATTGTGCCGCCTTTGTTGACTCTACTGCTTATGCTATTGTGTCGCTCCTGCTGTTCTTGGAATCGATATCGTGGATGCTATGCATATTGCCATTGTTATTACCCCGTCACTCTCTCAAATATAGGTATTTAATCTTACAATATTAATTTCAAATGATTGAATATAAATATTATTTTAATATCTTTATTAAATTAATAATAAATATTATTTTTATTTATTAACATTAACTTTGTAAATCATTTTACCCGATATTTTATATTTTTAACATTATATTCTTGATTTTTTCCTAATAGCAAAATGTATAAGGTTGTAATAAGAGATAATATTTGTATGTTTACAAATATTTAGGTACTATTTTTATTAGGGGTGAATAAATAATCTAATCATTCCAATTAAATTGATAAATCTAATTCAATTTGTAAGATTCAGATTGAATTATATTTATAAATTTTATAATCGAATCGGTTTTAAATTAAAAATTATACAATATGTTCATATTCAAATCGAAAGATTTTATAATTTATTGTATTCGATATATACCAAATTATTATTTAATTATAAGTAAATGAATGTTTTATTTTATAATATGCTATATTTAATTATTAGGTATACCATAATTATATTAAATTATTATTTTAGTTTAAAAAATAAATATAAATATTTATAATAATTTAATAATTACATAGACATATTTTTTATATTTTATATTTTTTAGTTATCTGTATCGTAAAAATAATAAAAATAAAAGGGTGTGTTTTTTTAATTAATAATATTATATTATATTATTTATAATTGATACTTATATTTTTTATTTTTTATTTGTGATTTTACTAAAAATGTTTTAGATTATTGAAAAAATGTGAAAAAGAAATAAGCCAACAAGTAAATTATTGATTTATGAACTTTAAAAAAACATTTAATAAATTTTTTTAATGTTTAATCCTAAATATTTTTAGAAAAATAAAAATAATACATTTTAAAATTTATCCATAAAATAAATATTTTTATATTTAACTTATATCTTTTATTGTTTAATTTTTTTTTGACAAAATTAACATAAATATTTTACATTAAATATCTTTGAGGTGAATGTTATTTAAGTTTAATTCCCGTACATAGATTTATTATTATTTTTATTATTATAAATTTTAAATATGTTATTTTATTTAAAGTATTTTATAGTGTTTTACTAAATATTATAAATTTAAAATATATAATAAAATTTTATTAAATAATATAATATAACTTGTTTGATTGATCATAATTTATTATGTAAATTATTATAATACTATTATATCTCAATCATTATTATGATTAAAAAATATTTAAATTGTTAAAATTTATAAGAAATGTGAGAGAGAAAATTACTATATTTAATATAAATGTGACTGTATAATAAATCATAATAATTGAACTATTTTTAAAAATATATCAAATTAATAATATTTATGGTAATTAATTGTAGGTTGATTTATAAAATATAAGATTGTGTTTACTAATGAAAAAAGGAAAGAAGAGTAAGAATTCTCTTTTTCATGTTTATTTGACAAAAAAAAAACATAAAAAAGGGAAAGAACAATCTTAATTTTTTTCAATTTGATTCCCAGTCCTCCTTTATGATTGTTTTCTTTTCTCTTTATTTTTTATTTTCATTTTATATAAATTTTGGAACAATTTTACCTTCTAAAAAAAATAATATTTCAATGATATCCTTTGTGAAGAGTATAGAGAGATAAGAAGAAAGAATGATTTAATGTTGTATTGGTGTGTTTAGAATGTACATAGAGAACCCTATTTATAGGATTGTAACAAGTGTAGTACAAGTGTAGTACAAGTGAAATAGTGGAAGTGTGAAGTGCAATGTGAGTAAATTGAAATAGTGGAAGTGTAGTACGAGTGTAGTACAAGTGAAATAGTGAAAGTGTAGTACGAGTGAAGTAAATTACAATATCGAATATAACTTAACATCCCCCTCGAAGCTCGAGGAGGAAGAGAAACAATCAACTTGAGTTTGGAAACTAATTCTTGAAATCTGCAGTAGATGAGATTTGGTGAAGATGTCGGTGTTTGATCTGTGGAGGATATTGATTTGAGACAAAGCAGTGTCTTGAAAGAGCATGTTGACGAACAAAATGACAATCAATCTCGATATGTTTTGTTCGTTCATGAAATACATTATTGTGAGCAATCGGAATAACCTTTCTGATTGTCACAATATAGGATAGTTACGATTGATTGGAGAACGCCCGTATGCTCCAGTAACCAATGCCAGGCAAAGAAGTTCTTGAGTGGTGTGAGAGCACGATATTCGAACGGTCTTTGGATCGAGAAGTGAGAGATTGTTTCTTGCTTAAGATATAAGAGAGTTTCCAAGAAAGAAACAATATCCAGGTGGTAGGCGACGATCGGTTGGGTCACACCTTGTCGGCGTCGAGTGGGCGGAAAGAAGAAGATTAGACTTGTTGGAGAAATGAAGACCATGAAACATAGTGCCTTTGATGTAGCGAAGAATGCGAAGAACCTTGATATAATGGGTAGGCCGTGGAAGCGGTGTGAATTGACTAACGGATGAACAGCGTAGCGATGTCGGGGCCAGTGGTGTGAGATAAGCAATTTTGCCTAGTTGTACGTATAATGTGGCATATGAGAGAGAATAGTACCATCTAATGGAGTAAGTTTGACATTGGTTTCTAGAGGTGTTGATGCGGTTTACAATCGGATGGAGCCGGCCCGATTAAGAATATCGGAAGAGTACTTTGCTTGAGAGAGATAATATCCTTGAGAATCGAGATGAGATTTCTAAGCCCGAAGTAGTGGAGCGACCGAGGTCTTTCATTTCAAATTGATGACTCGAAGCTGGCAAGATCGATAATTCCATTAGAGTCATTCCCGGTTATGATCATATCATCTACGTAAAGGAGTAGAAGTGTTACAGGTGGGAGTCTTAGAATAAAGAGGCAGGAGTCATAAGAGCCGGAAGTGAAACCAAAGTCGGTAAGTGTAGAAATTTGAATTTGGCAAACCAAGCTCGAGGAGCTTGTTTGAGGGACCATGAAACACGACGAAGTCTGCGTACTTGATGAGGTGAATGAGTGTATCCGGGAGGAGGTTTCGTATAAACTTCCTCGGTTATGTCTCCGTTGAGAAAAGCATTTTTGACATCCATTTGAAACATGTTCCAATTAGAGGACGGCGGCAATGATGATACTTCGAACGAGAGGTGAGTCGGCTACGGGTGCAAAAGTTTCTTCATAGTCGATTCCGTATTCTGTGTAAAACCACTTGCTGACGAGGGACGAGCTTTATATCGTTCATGAGACCCATCGAATGAGTTTTGATTTTGAAGATCAACTTTCTGACCAATCAAAGATTTATTAGATGGAAGATCAATAGATCCCACGTGTATGTGCTTTTGTTAATGCACGTAATTCATACGTCGTAGCTTCTTTGATAAGGGTTAGAACAACCTGCATAGTTTTGGGGTTCGCTGATGAGACAAAATAGTAGAGAAACATTGGTAATCACGAAGATGAAAAAGGAAGACTACTTACACGGTAGAGCAGCGAAGTGATGACTCTGGACAATCGGGTAGTTGGTCTTGAGGAAGATGTTGTTATGGTAGGATCAGCGAAGGAGCGGAACCACGGGAGAAAGCGTAGTGGACGATGGTGAGGGTAATGGAGCAATGTCGGGAGGAAATAAATCAATAGTTGGGTCGTTAAAAAATGAGAGTGAGGTAGGAGATGAGGCGTGAAATGAAGAAATAGAGAGAAAACATTTTATGTTCCCGAAAAGATGACATGGCGAGAGATCTTGTAATCGTTTAGAGATAGGGTCCACCGACGATAGCACTTTGTGTTCTATTCCATACCACAGAAGCTTAATAAAGCGAGAACTAGGTTCTAATTTATTGTGTTCGTTAGGGTGAAGAAGAACAAAGCAGGCCTGACAACACTTTGAGTAGTTCGTAAGATGGAGAAAGTACTATAGAGGCATTTCGCCAATGGGGATTGATTGTGAATAATAGGCATGGGAACACGATTGATGGTATAAACGGTAGTAAATTGCTTCACTAGCGTTCGGAGACGAGAACTAGAAATGAGGAAATCTGAGAAACGGTATTAAGAATATGTCTGTGTTTTTTCGCTCGACTCTTCCATTTTGTTGAGATGTGCGGAGACGAGAATATTGAGAAAAGAGTCGATTTTGTCGAAGAAAATTTAAAAAATTTGTTTCTTTATATTCCATTAAGCATTATCGAAATTTCTAGCAACTTTGATATTTTGAGAAAATTGGGTTTTAACCATTTGGGCAAAATCATAATAAATTTTGGGTAATTAGGATCATGTTTCATGAGAAAAATCCATGTGAATCTTGAATAATCATCAATAAAAATGACAAAATAAACCACGTCCACGTAGTAGGATGTGGGGATGGACTGAAACATCGAGAATGAATTAAGTCAAGGGAGGCAGTAGAATCACTTTTATTAAAACATAAAACGGGTTGTTTTCCCCGATTGACAAAGCAAACAATTTACATTATCGAAATGAAACGGTCCTAATTTACGAGAAGATGCTAAGGGGCGAGACGTCTATAGATGTATGGCTTTACAACGAGCGTACCGTAGGTTGATAGGAGTGGTAGAAAGCGGCAAGCGAAGTGTGAGAGAATTGGGTAGATGAAGGTTGATAAGTTCAAATAATCGTCCAGCCTTCGGCTACATCCCGAGGATCATCACTGTCTGTGGATCTTGCACGTGGACAACCGAGAAGAGGAAAAAGTAATAGTAAGACCAAGTTCACGTAATTGACCAAACGGAGATAAGATTTAGAGTAAGGTTGGGAATATGAAAGGTGTCGAGAAAAGTGATATAGAAGATGTGGAAACTTGTCTGCAATTAACGTACGTATGTGAACCGTTGGCGGTTTGAATTAAAGGTTTGGAGATGGAAGATTGTGTGGGAGAGAAGATGTGAGTATCATGGAGTCATATGGATTTACAAGCAGAATCAAAATACCATAAAGATTTACACGATGTGAGAGGCAATAGCGTAGGAGAAAGCATTACTAGATTGTGAGAGAAACATGTTTAAGAAGACGCTTGAGTTCTTGAGTAGAGAAAGTAAATTTGTCATGATTATCCTCGAAGTAGCGGCGGTGATAGATGAGTTACTATTTTTTACCTGAAGCATGTTGAGAGGGATTAGAGAGAATCTTGAGAGGGATTCGAGGAAGGAATCTTGAAGGGATTAGTGAGAAATCTTTGAGAGGGATTAGAAAGCAATCTCTGATAAAGTGTCACTGGACCACTTCTTGTGACAATATATACGTAGAATGGGACATGTAAAGCTTCATGATTGGGGTTGTGACGGTATGGGGTGCGACGCTTGATGTTTGAAGTCCTGCTTTAGAACCTCGCTTTAGAGGCGATAAAAGGGGGTGGCGAAACGAATACGTATGATGAACTTTGAAAACCACATCCAGAGTTCTTGAGCGAAGCTTCGATCCGATAGTATCTAAGGATGGTATCGGTAAATGGCCTCGTACTCCTCGTCTGCGTCATCCGATGACATAGTAATCGATTTCTGGCCGATGTGGAGGGGATGTTAAAGTCGCGTTAGTAATTTAGAGTAAGCAATGATACTCGCTTATAAGTCTGGCGATCATACAGCTGTAGCGTATTGTTTTGGGTTAAGAGTTAAGCAGGTTTAAGATCCTTAAAATTAGATTAGGGCAAAAAAATGATACTATTATTAACCTTACCTATTCAAATCAACATATTAATTAGATTTTTATTATTTAATTTTTTAATTAAAATTATAAATATTATTATATTAATTATTTTTAAAAATAAAAATTATAAATTAAATAAAAATAATAATATATTTATGAGGGTAGTATTGTAAAATGTAATTTTTATTTTCTTAATTTCTATTTTAAATGCCTACTTCATACTTTAAAATCAATATATTTTTTAGTTATTTTAATTGTTATAAATTGTTAATAAATACTATTAAAAAAAATCAGCATATTTATTTTAATTATTTATCATTCCAATTTTTATGGATTTGGATTATTAGTAAACACAAATTAGTAGTTTAATCCTCAAATGCGTAAATAAGAAAGTTATTAAAAAAAATTAATAGGGTTTGTTATTTATTCCAGCGGTGTAAAAATAAGGACGAGGCTCCATGGACTCATTAACCGTCATGTTCGCACAAACTAGCTCAGTATCTCTTTTCTAGAAAAATCTCAATTTTAATGCGAAAATAAATAAAAATAAAATAAAGAAGTGGCCATATGGCAGCGCCCTATATTCACAGAGCCACACCTTACTCTCTTAAGCTACTTCGCTCTTCCTCCTCATTCGTACCAAAGCTCAGCCCCCGAATCGCTTCTCCTAGAAAGCGCTTCTTACTCCCACTCTTTTCCGTATCTGCAACTTCAATGGCTTCTGCTTCTCCTTCTCGGAAGGTACTCATCTCACTCTACTTTTCTTTTCTTTTCCTGTTAATGGTTTGATTGGTTTATTTAAGAATGGTGCTGAGGTGTGTTGAGTTGTGAGAGTAAATTTTTTGGGCATTCAGGTTTTGATTCCGATTGCCAATGGCACGGAGCCGATGGAGGCAGTGATCACCATCGACGTTCTGCGAAGAGCTGGAGCTGATGTAACTGTTGCTTCTGTGGAGAAGCAACTCAAGGTCGATGCTGCCCATGGAATCAAGATCGTCGCTGATTCTTTTATCGCGGATTGCAGCCAAACTGTTTTCGATCTCATCAGCCTTCCTGTATGTCTCCTTTTACTTATCTCTCATTTAAACTCTTTATTCAGCATGAAAAATTAGGGAGATAAGAAGTATGTTACTATTCGCGCCCATGAGTTCAAATTAATTAATAATCTAGGAAACGAGAGAACAATTTACGCTTACGACTGGTTCAGTTTTATTTGGCACTGAGTTTGAAGTGTTCGGCTTTTGGTTTCATATCATTTGGTTCCTTGTTGCTGACGTTGCATAGTTTAAGTTCTGCATGAAAATGTAATTATGCTGCAAATGACACTTTATGCATTTTTTTTTGTTTAATTGCATATCCCCATGGATTTTCGTTTTAACTCCTCTATGTAGTGTACATATCTTTTTTTATATAACTTAAAAGATATATGTTTTTTGCATGTTCATTAATGGATTGAATATATGTTTTTTTTATAACCTAAAATACATATTATAGAGTTCAAAAATGAAACATAAAGAATTATTGGGCATCAATTCTCTCAAAAGTTTGAGCTTATAGAAGATGGACCTAATAATTCATTTATATTCTTTAATACTTCCCCTCAAGTGTGAGCTATTTTTTCATTATAAAGGTCTATCAGTTGATCTTTTCTCAAAGAGTTTTTTCCCCTTTCTGCAAGGCTCATCAAATTTTAGGAATTTAATTGATTTTGGGGGATTTGTCAAAGGGATTCGATCTCAGGATCTCGTCGTTCTGATACTTAAATAAGTATCAGACACTACTTCTCCCAAAAGTTCAAACTTATGAGAGGTGGGTCTAACAACTCATTTATACTTATTGACAAAACCAGGTGAATAATTTGGTCTTATAAAAACTAGAATGCTCTTTTTTGACCTTAAAATAATAGGGGAATTTCCATGGCATCAATCTCATGCTACTAAATCTCCAAGTAGAGGAAGTCTTCCCATCTGTTACTTCTGCTAGTTTTATTCCTTCTTTACCAGCTTCTCTTGCTGTGCTTTATTGTATGCTCCTGAGTTCTGCTCGTGTAACCCATTCCTTGTTCTTCATGCTATATAGGGAGGCATACCAGGGGCAGCCAATCTTAAAAATTGTGAGATCTTGGAATCATTGGTGAAGAAACAGGCTGCTGATGGAAGGCTTTATGCTGCTATCTGTGCTTCCCCTGCAGTGGCACTTGGTTCATGGGGTGTACTGAAGGGATTAAAAGTAAGCTTGCCATCAATTTTGCCATTTATTTCTGATATGCATTGTTACTAGCATACCTCAGTGACAGTGGACACCCACCCCCAATAAAAGGAAACGATAAACTAACAGTGTATAACCTGATTTTTGACAGGCAACTTGTTATCCTTCATTTATGGAGCAATTAGCACCTAATGCCAATGCGGTTGAATCAAGGGTTCAGCAGGATGGGAATGTTGTAACAAGTCGTGGACCTGGCACCACCATGGAGTATGCCCTTGCTCTGGTTGAGCAGTTGTATGGGAAAGAGAAAGCAGATGAAGTCTTAGGACCATTGGTATTTCTTTTTATATGCCTCCCATTTCTTATTTATGTTTTACGTGTAAGTTATATAAAAAGCACTTTTTTGTTGAAATTCCTGTTTAGGAAAGCTCACGAAGCTTGTATGACTGAAGTAACAATCAATACAACTGTGATGCCTCTCAAAAGCTTATTTAATAATGTTAAATGTAATGTCACAATGAAATGCTGAAATGTTCGTCCGATGTTAAAGTGACTAAAATATTCTAACGAACGCTGAGTACTGTTTCTTTTTCCCCCCTTTCAAATGAAAGTCTTTTAGGCATAAGAAGGAATGAGCTAATTATGTTTGGTGATTTCAATTTGAGCATCTTGCTTTAGGTGAAACAATTTTTGAGTCTTTTAGCTGGGTTGTTTAGTTAGTTTGAAAGTGCAAATTCATTGACGCTGTATTTCAATTTTCTAGATTTAAAACATTAAAATATTTGAGTTAAAAGAAGTTCTGGACTGCTTGTAGGGTTAAGGTGGCAAACTTTGCTTCTGTAAATGCTAAGAATGCTTATCTGCTTGACTGCTGGCAGTTGTATTTTTGCCTTCTAACCGTGTGCTTCTCTTTGTTAGAAGTGTTTCCCCGATGTTGAATTTCTTTCTAAGGATTGTTAAGTAACAATGTGCCTTTTGCGTTCCTGTTTTTGCACATAACTGATTCCTTGTCTCTCTTCTGAATTGCTTGTCCTTACTCTTGTACTCAGGTTATGCGATCCAACCATGGTGAAGAATATACTATAAAGGTGATGAACCCAGTGGAATGGACCTTCAATGATAACCCGAGGGTGAGGTTTCAAGTTTCTTTTTTGTATTTTTGGACCCATTAGTTAATGACTCATTTAGTTATTGAGCTTATAAGTTATGCAGCTATTAGTAAACAATTCCCAGAGGTGGATCTAGGTTTTTGTTTGAGGTGGCACCACATGTTATATCACTTTGAGAATAAAATATGACTTTAAGGTTAATAAGGACCCTTTATAAGCATATTCTTAAAATTTGGTGTCAAATGTTAAGATCATAATATGCAATTTGAGTTGGTAAACTAATTTCAACAACGATGTCGCAAAAAATTTTCTACAATTTAATCTTGATTGTTATTTTCAAACACAAAAATAATTTTGAACATTGGAAATTTTAAATTTATTATATAAAAGCAAATACTAAATTTTCTAAACAAGAAATAATAAAATAATTATTAGATATAAGAGAGCCTAAGAAAGCAACAAAAATATGAGTTAAAGTTAAGGTAAACCATGGATACTTTGAGAAAAAGGAAAACAAAATAGATAATGAAATAATTATGTAAAATTTGAAGAAAAAAAAAGAGTGTTAAGATAAACCATGGATACTTTGAGAAAAAGGAAAACAAAATAGATAATGAAATAATTATGTAAAATTTGAAAAAAAGAAAGAGGAGAAGGCTAAACAATTATTTTAGTTTCTAACTGTTTGGAAATGTGTTAGTGTATTAGGGGTTATAACGAGATGTTGGAGAGAAGATGCCATTTAGATCCTTTATTCATCTCAACAATGAGGTATATATAGGTATACAAAAGATAGATGTCAATGTTACATAAGTAGATACTCTATCAAAGCGTCGTCGCCAACCTAAACATTACATTTTATAACAATAACCTGTTCAGCGAAAGTATGTCATCGTCCTAGCAATCAGGTTGTTGGAGTTATGCATCCCTTGCACGAATGTGGGATAGAAATGTGACAAGCTTTTTGGTTGCTTGACCTTATAGTCAAGTCGGTAGGTGGAGATAATGCTTCAAAGAAAAATCGGTTTGTTACTCCAGTGTCAGACCGACACACTAAAGGTGCTCGATACAACGGGTTCTTATCCAAGAAAGGTGATTCAGGTCGCTAGGGTTACGACTCCTCCATGCCTAACATATCTAACACTAACCTTCAACGAATTTCACATTGTGGTCTTGAGATTAGTCTTTCGTTATGTTGGCCCCTACTCTTTTAATTTTTAATATATTTGGTTATATTGGTAATTATTATTAAGAGCCATCAAATTTTGTACCGAAGGTTGGTATTATTCCACGTAATGTTAGGACCAAATTTTAACACATTTGGTTCCATGCATGTGTTAGTTTAGTTAAATACTTAATGGTCACGACTAAATATATTTTAAAAAAAAGTTAGAAATCAAATATAACGAAGAATTAGTTCTTTTAGATAACCGAAAAAATAATTTCGAGTTTAAAGCGTGAACTTTGGAAATGGTTTAGGGTAAACTAGAGACCAATATAGTTATTTAGTCAAAGAAGTAATTGTTTTAAGCAAGAAACATAGTGAAAATGAAAAGATATGCTAAAATTTAGATCACATTTGGTTGGAATGAATGGGACTAGGAATGCAATTGTTTCTACACATTCCTACTTTTGGTTGTATCATAAACATGTAATGTAATGGAAAAATTCTTAAAAGACATGGAATTGTTATTTCACCATCCTTTTTAGGAATTATTATTCCATTTCTTTCTTACCCATTGTATAAAAATACATTATTCTAATTTTGTTCTAAAATCTTAAACCCTAAATACTAAAATCTTAAAATATTAAACCTTAAACTCTAAAATCCTAAATTTTAAAATTTAAACACTTTTTTCAATTTTGATTATTGATGTGGTGGATTAATAATAGGACTTCGTTATCATATATTAATACTTGTTATTTTGCAAATAATATAGAAGAAAAAATTATTAAATTTTTTTCTTCTTGTTTTTAAATATTTTTAAAGATTAAATAATATTTTCAAGTAATAATTTTTTAGAAAAATATTAATTTTTAATAATATATTATGCTTGATGGAGAAAATAATAATTAAATAACACTATTTAAACTTAAATGAATATAGGAGTTTTAGGGTAATATGTAGTGTTTTTTATTCTATTCCAATTGTAACCCTTGTAATATTGATTTTTTCTTTGATTTCAGTGGTCAAATCAAATACTGTAATAGTAATATGTTTCCTTTACATTTAATTCCATTACCATTATCATTTCTATTATTTTTGCATTTTGCGAACTAAACTTGAATTTAGAGGAAAAAACTTGCAAAACCCTAAGGAATAAAAAGTGTAGGGGGGACAACTATAATTTACTATGATGATAGCAATTATATGTTTGTAATTAAGTGTAAAAAAATTATAGAAAATTTTGAGGGGCCTATACCCCCTCTTGTAGGTGGGACTTAACGATTGTTAGTTCAGAGGGATGATATCCATATTTCTAGCATACTGTTAGACATGTAAATTTGTCTCTGATTGTATATCTGAATTTCTTCATGCATTAGGGTTGTCATGATATTACTCTACAAGTGCATACATAATCTATTGGTTGGATGTGGTAGTTTTGGTACCCTGTGACCACTCTCATTCATAGAAAATATTGGTATCTAGTTTTCTTATGCTTATTCAAGCACAAACTTCAACATTATGTTTGATCGTCGTGGCCAGTATATGGATGGGGTGTTAGCTTTTAAGATAACTTCTGGGGCATGTTTGATTTCAATTATTGTCCATGTCCTGCGCCTGTTGTAATGTCTTGTGCCATGCATTTATGTATGTCTGTTATATGGTGTACTGGAATATTTTGTTTACTTGTACTTGTTATCTTCAGGTTCTTCTACCTATTGCTAATGGCACCGAGGAAATGGAAGCTGTTATGATCATCGACGTGCTGCGCCGTGCAAAAGCAAATGTGGTTGTGGTCTCTATTGAGGATAAATTAAAAATCTTGGCTTCACGCCAAGTTAAATTAGAGGCAGATATACTCCTTGACGAGGCTACCAAATTCTCATTTGACCTGATAGTTCTGCCAGTAAGTTGTATAATCTTTCAGGTGACGTAGTATTTATTCCAGTAATCATATAATAGTTTTGTTGCTTGTTAATTAATTAACCTCTTTTTTTTGTTTTGTTTGCAGGGTGGGCTTGGCGGTGCCCAAGCATTTGCAAACTCAGAGACGTTGGTGGATCTATTAAGGAAGCAGAGTGAATCAAAAAGGCCTTATGGGGCAATATGTGCTTCTCCAGCTCTTGTGTTGGAGCCCCATGGATTACTTAAGGTATTTATTATTCTTCGTGTTTTTATTTCTCTCTTTAAAGGACCAGCTTCTGAAAGGGATGTTTAAGTTTGATCGCTCTTAAAAGTATTTATTCCTCAAAATACATATTGAAAATAAAATAAGAAACAAATAGAATATTTATGAAAGTTATAATGATTATCTCCGTCTTTAATTACTGTTCTCTCATCTTCCTAATCCCTAATTCTTCGACTCTAACCTTAATTCTCTTCTTTTCCTTGCACCGAGGCTATTCTTTCCATAATCAGATCATCTTATCATTTAACTTCAAACATTACTATAATACTCTGCTTATCATTTTCATGTTAGTTCCGTTGCATCAAACTGAATCGTAATTTCCTTTGATTCAGGGCAAAAAGGCCACAGCTTTTCCTGCATTATGCAACAAGCTGTCAGATCAGAGCGAAACTGAAAACAGGGTTGTGATTGATGGCAACCTCATCACCAGCAGGGGGCCAGGAACGTCCATGGAGTTTTCTCTTGGGATTGTGGAGAAGTTTTACGGGCGCCAGAAAGCATTGGAAATTGCAAAGACAATGATATTTGTACACCCTTAGAGTGCAACATAGTTTGATGTGATCGAATTACACTGCAATGAAGTTGTACAACATTTGGCGTGTAAAAGAATAAATTTAAGAGTCGAATGAGTTGTACACTACCGCACCGGCTCACGTTTTTGTAGTAAAATTATGTAATGTTAAGAGAATATCTTTTAAATTATTTTAGAAAGCTATTTATTAATCTTTTTATTTATGAAAAAGATGTTTATTAGTTATTTTATTAATAATTTTTTTTTTAAAAAAGCATGTAAATAATGAAATGGGCCGAAGGTGTTATTGTCATTTCATTCGGTTAATTTTGAAACAAAGGAAGAAAAAAAATGAAAAAATTGAATCCCAGCCATCATGTGTGTAACAATTGGACTGGATTGATTTGCAACGAGTATAAGTCCGGCGTAATAGTCGTACGATTGCCCGGTGTTGTATTTCAGGGGCCAATTTCACCTAATACGCTTAGTCGCCTTTCAGGGTTACATATTTTGAGTCTCAGATCCAATGGTATAACTGGGCATTTCCCTTCTTATATTTTTAATCTAAAAAATTTCTCTTTTTGGTGCCTTCAATTCCACAACTTCTCTTGGCCATTGCCTTGGGATTTCTCATTTTGGAAAAACTCACCATTGTAAATCTGTCTGTTCGATCGCCAAGGGTGAGGGATTTGCTCCTTTCTGGCATGGGGGGATACACATCGAGCGAGTATGGGGATATTTTGGTGATTTGATAATGTGAACAGTAAAATGATAACAGATACTTCTGATTTTTTTTTTATAAATTTTAAATAACATTTTTGCATAAATAAAGGTAACAAATTCACCTTCAATCCTAAAATTATTTATTTATATTAAAAGCATGTATTTTTGACCAGGATACTAGCTAATAAAGTAATTGTTTAGCCTTTGGAAAATTAAAAAGAAAATAACACAAATTTTATAAAAATAAAAAAATAACATTTTAATAATATGTGTTAAATATATTTTATATCAACAATGTATATAATTAGTTATAAATATGTTCAAAATGTTTAATTAGTTGCAATTATACCAACGATATATGGGTAATGATCATGTTTTTATCGTTATCCACCCATATATTATGGGTATAATTATAACTATAAACATGCCTAATATTAAACATGTTTTTATTGTTACTTATACGTTGTATACATAATTAAAATTAAGTATATATTTTTAATATATTTGCGATTAATTACATACATTGTGAACATAAGACATAATTGATCCCAATAATATTAAATATAATTGAATTAGATGATATTTAACATTAAACGGATCTATAGTAATCGTAGTTTAATTTAAAAAATATTAAATATAAAATGATATATCATAATTTTTCAATAATAAAAATATCGAGTTATATATTAAAAAAAATATGAGTTGTATATTAAAAAAATATTATTTCTTGTGTTTATAAATTTTAACCTAGTTATTGTTGTTTTACAAAAGTGTTTTTGTTAATGTTATTAATGTCTAAAAAGAAGGTTACTAGTAATTCTGATTCTAAACTCCTAACAAAGCCAAATTATTCTCTCTACTCATTTTTCAAGTGCAGACACTTTTTTTTATATTTACAATTTTCAGTAATTAATAAAGCTGTACAATTAGGTATTAGGTGGATCCGTGGATATATAAGGAAAAATAGAATTTTGTGCTGTTATATAGTGCAAATTAATTTTTTAATAAACCACATCATTGAAAATAAATCAATTTCATCCTCTGCCGAAAACAACTACAAACCTCTATCAAAATATAAGTATATGTCACTCTATTCCTGCTTCATTAATGATACATATTATGGTAACAAGAAACGAGATATATGGGCCTAGGCCCAGTTTTTAAAAAATGGTAACCCACCTTAAAGCAGGAATCGAATTGCAAAGTTGGAAACCGAATAACCAACTAAAGGGTCAAGCTCTTCTCTTCAAACGGGTCAACTTCTGCCTTTTCTTATCTTCAACCTCATGTTGCCGTACCTTCAACTGTAAGTTCCCCCTTTCCCTCTTTACAGAATTTTCACAAACGTGAAAACTTCAATCTTCTTTTTTCCAAATAAGAACATATGAAATGAAAATTCGAGTAAAATGAACGCTCCTCGTCTTTTGTTTTGTGAGCCCTATTCTTCTTTTCCCCTGCATTTAGTAAGTGTAAGTGTTCCTGTGTTCGCATTGTGGTTTTTATCTGCTCCGAGTATATGCATTGGGATTGTGCAAGACTAAACAACTTCATTAGGGACTCTTATATTGCTATATGCAAATAGTAGCGACTAAATAGAAAGAAGAGGATATTTCTTGAAGAAAGTCAATACCAAACCCAACATGTAATTACCACTGTTTAAATTATTCTGTCTTATTAGAACAAGTTCATGGAAATAATATTAGCATAGGTTGTTTTTTCTTAAGATCTATGGTTCGAACATATGATTCAAGGATCATAGGGAAGGGATTCTTAATCACTAGACACTAGGCTAATCACGCATAGAATGGTTTTATGTTATTTCAGGGCTGTATATAAAATTATGGAAAAAAAAAGAAAATTGAGAATTTTTTTTAGTTTTTAGAATGGTTAAAAAAGGAGCTTTCCCAGATTTTTTTTTTATATATGTTCTTTTAGAATTTCACCATTTTCATTGAAAATGAAAAATGAAAGCATAACTAATTACTAAATAATACCAAAATCAAAAACTAAAGTTTGAACATAGCAAAAAAAAAAAAAAAAAAACGTAACTAAACGAGTCCTAATTTGTTAAGATCATGTTTATGACAACATAAGAAGAGTTTACCACCTCTCTGATTTACTTCGATGGGCTATATTTTTCGTAGAGTTCTGAACAGCATAATGTGTGTATTGCATTTCTTGAAATATTAAATTGTAACGTTTTCTGCTATGAGTTTTCTGACTTCAATAGCAATAGGACATTCATTTTATTTGCATGTCCAGAGCGATAATCACAAAATGCTAGCACCAGATTGATAATCCATGATATATATTTCAATGTCTACCAGGAGATTCTCTGCTCCATACTTTTCTCACAGTTGCGCTGCAAATAACTTCTTATGTCCATCTTTTAATTGCACGGTGGTTGTCATGAACTGCCAACAGAACATGGTGCATTGGAGCCATCATATATCTGCATCAAGGTACTGGTCTCACTCATTTGCCACCTTTAGCTCCTTTACCTGGCCTCATTCTTTAGGAGTCTTACAAATGAGCATAGGCACAGATGAGACTTCAGATTTTAGGCAATGTGAGTCGATTGTTAACATGGAGCAAATTTTGAGCCATGATGTTCAAGCAATTGATACTAATGACTCCTCAAAGTCTTCTAGCTTTGAGGATTACAAGGAAAGGCAACGACGAAAAAAGATAGGACTAGCAAACAAAGGAAGGATACCTTGGAACAAAGGCAAAAAACATAGTGAAGGTAACGAGATTTGGAACTCTACTCTGAAATTAAAATTTTAAATTATATCTTAATATAGGTAAAACTGAGGTTGTGGTCTTGTGTATGACATAGAGACCAGGGAGCGAATCAAGCAAAGAACTATAGAAGCATTGCAAAACCCCAAGGTGAAGTCAAGTGAGATCCAGTTTGGACTTTATTTGTTTGTTTTTTAGTACATTTATGCGATTGTTTTAACTATTTTCAGATCTTTTCTCTCTTTTCATGTTTTGAGGTTTTCCTCATCTTTTCGGTCATTTTATTGTAAAGATCTTTGCTTTACATAATTTCCAATTTTCTAAACAACCTTTTTTGTACTCAACTATTTTCAGGTTAGGAAAAGGATGTCTGAATGTCCCCGTTCTCGCAGGTAATACGACAACCATTCATAACTAAAGGCTAATAAGTAGTAAGAATAGAGTTAGAAGAAGAAGCTTCAAAATCTAAGTACTTATTTGCTTATTTGTTTATTGCAGTGATCACATCAAGAAAAAAATAGGCTCTTCCCTTCGACTTCTTTGGGGAAAGCGTCTAAAATGGAAACGGTCAAAGGAAGATTTTTTTAGGTCATGGTCAGAAAGTATAGCAGAAGCTGCTAAGGTAGGAGGAAATGATGAACAAGTTCTAGATTGGGATAGCTACGATAGGAAGAAACAAGAATTAGTACTTCAACAGCTTCAATTGGCTGCAGAGAAGGAAATGGGGAAAGAGATGAAAAAGATAGTAGGAGCAGAGAAAAGACTGCAGAGAAGACTAAAAAAGATGGAGAGGCTTGGTGGTAGAAAAAGTCATGAGAAGGCAAAAGACCAACAACACAAGGCAAAAGTGAAGACAGACAAGGACAATTTGATAGTTCTGGAAGAGTTAAGCCTTAAGCAGAGGTTAAGAAAGGTAATGACTGGGGACCCAGAAAGGGATATAATAGAATTTCAAATTTATCATTTTACGTACACAAAACACCCCTTTCATAGTTGAAGTTCATTTCTAATCCATTCCCAGCCACGATGTTCAATGCATGTTCTCTTTATTTGTTTTACGATATGACCATTTATTTTAGTTTTATAGTTTTGAATGCAAATTTATTTCAGAAAATAAATTTTGAAAACATGTGTTTATGAAACAGGCCATTTGTGATCATAGCTATTAAAGCATTTCAAACCTGAGTCTGCTACCAATATCGTCATCTTGGTTCAAAAACTATCGGAAGAACATAAGATAGCATATATGTGAAGTCTAAATGTTTTGCAATATTTACGCTCCAGTGGTGATAATACTTGGTCTTTGCAGCAGATACGTGAAAAGGAGGTATCAACAAATGGTGAAGTCACAAGAAAAGGGGTCCCAGTGATTACCCCTGTCACTGCACTTGAGAAATTGGATATAGAGCTGATTAAGAGAGAAAGACGGCAGAGACGAGTTTCATTTGCAGATGAGATAAGAGATGCTAAAAACAAAAAAGCAGAGTTCATAGCTACAATAGAAACGGAATCTTTGTCCAATGTTCATCCCAGCTTTTAAATACCGATGGGGCTAATATTGTTTGGCTCAGTTGCCACCTGATATGAAGCTGTTGTTTGGAGAAGAAACAAACTCATCCAAAGAGGGATATTTAGTCCATACTTGTAAAACGTGAGTCACTTATTGACAGATCGAACTCGAAATTGTATCGATGAATGAGTGATGGGTGCCAAATATCTTTGAATATCTATTAGCAACATTTTGAGAACATTATTTAGCTTAGCAATAAAGAAAAAAGTCTTGTAACTCTTAAAAATATATAATTTAATCTAATTTTTAAGGTATATATCTAAATTCCTCTAATTAATAAAAAAATACATTGAATTAATAACCCATGAGTCTCTTAAGATATATTTTTCTTATGGTCATGATCCAGTGAAAGAAAGACTGTCACACAAATATCTTAAAGGAGAGATCGAATGTTTATGAGTATTAATAATATTTGTAAATAAAATATTTAAATATAATTTAATTTCTAGACTCATTATTCAATGTCACTATTCAAACTGAAGAAAATATCAAATTTTAAATAAACATATTTCAAATATACTTGTGTTCTTATGCACGCTAGAATTCATATTAATCATATAAGAACATTTAATAAATAGGTTACTTGATTGATTGACTAATGTTTTGATCAATCGAGGAGATAGATCGATAGAGTATCGATCTACTATGATCTAAGTTCTCTTAAATTAATTTTAAAATTGGGATAGTTTGATCAAAGTTTTGGGTTCAATCGATTGAACTTATTGGTTCAATGAACAAACTCACCATAAATCCATCGAGTGGCAAGAGATTTAACTTTAACCTAATTGTTTACTCAAGTCAAACTTTTCAATTACTATATTATCCCTATTATTTATTGCTCTAAGAATTATTTTTTTTATATATTGATAATTGGTCATAAACCTATCATTAAGATTTCATATTTCCTATATAAACAAATCTAATGCCTCTTATTCTCTTAACCACGAGAGTATCAATATTTTCATCTTAAGTTCTCTCTTTCAAATTATTTTACAAAAATAAGATCATATTTCTTTATGTTTTTTTCTTTAATTAATCTATTAAATATTAATAATTGTGTTTGTTTGGTTAATAAGTTTAATTAATTTATGATATTTTGGTTGAATGTTGATATAATTTCTTCTTTATTTTGTTCTTAAATTATTAGATCAAGTGATTGTGTATATAATATCATAATTATTTGTTTTGATTATTTATTTTTAAAGAAGTTATATTTATTGAATTTGTATTTAATTTGTTTGTTCAAAGATTGCTAGATGATTTAATATTAACTGATATATTTTTGAATCTTCTAATCAGGGTTGTTCATTATTAAATCTGCTCTAAGACACACTTTACATTGGTATTGTTGTACTAACTTTTCAGTTATTGATTGAACGAGTTTGATTGTTTGTGTGATTCAAGTTATTAGAACGTTAGTTTGGATCCAAGCAACTTTTTTGAGAAAATTATGAAAGAAAACATGGGATTATAAGTATATCACTTGGACACTATCTTAAATGGTAGTTTAAATCCTAATCTTATAATTTTGAACGTATTTTCATAGTAGATAGTTAAATAATCTGTTAGACAAATGGTTTTACTTTTAAATCATTATTGTGATCTAAGTTGTTTTCACTTAAAAATATCATGTATTAATTTTCATTTCTGTATTATTTTATTTACACACGATTGCATGTATTATTGTTTATGAATTTTTAATTTAACATATTTTTATTAATTATCTATCCACTTTTTTTAATTAATTAGATCTATGAAATAAAAAATATCACATAATAACATTAAATATATATGAGCTTAGGTGAGAATAATAAATATTATTTATATGATTACGGTGTTATAAATATTATTTAAATTTTTAATCATAAATACAAATAATAATAATAATAGCAATAATGAGATTAAAAAAAACAGAGACGAACAAAGATATTATTTAGATTATGTTCAATTTAAGAAGAAAAGTAGATATTCAAATAGTTTTGGTTTTGGTTTTTTTAAAATAATAAATTTATCATTTTATCCTCTTTAATTCTTCTTGAATGCACCATTTATCACTTTTTATTACAAAAAAAAATACCACCGCTGAGTTACCCTTACATAAAATAATATACTAATGATCAATCATGTATAAGTTTAATACTAATTTGTACTTTGTCACAGGTTCAAAAAAAAATTCACTCCTTTTTATCTCCTACGAACTGTAATAAACTGTAATAAGGATATTTGTTTTACAGAAATATTCTCTTTAAATCAAAAGAAGATATTTCTGATTCTGTGGTTCTCGTTCCACTATTTTTGGTATTAAAAAAATAGACTAAAGATTCCGAATTTAATTCAGTCTATTTCTGTATTGTTATCGTATGTGGTAAAACCTACTGAGGTTACAAACCCAACAGGGGAATTGAAATCAATTGCCGTTCACTTATAGACCCCAAATCTATATTGGTAGAACAGAGCAAATTATATATTTACTTTACTTTTTAGTGGGCAAATAGTGAAGACAGTTTTCCATTCATAAATATCCAATCCGGATGCAGAAAGTAGATCATATAGGATTACATAACAAAATTAAATATCCATTAAAATGTACTCAACGAGACAATTGGACTTAAAGCAACAAAAAAGAGATACAAGTCATATGCATTTCTGATGACATGCTAGTAATTAATTCACCAACCCAAATAGATAATAATAAACTCATGGTCATCCTCAAAGCACTAAACATTGCAGCTAAAATTCTAGTTTATCTACATGGCCTCAACAGTGAGATGAGGAGAGGCAAGTCAACCCCTGTTTGGAACATTTCCAGGCCATGCTGCAATGTTTTGCATGCCTCCCATATTATCCAGAGGTGAATCTCTTGTGTTTAGTGGCATTCCTCCAGTGCTGCTTGGAGAGGCTCCTCCCATGTTAGGAGGCATCCCTCCCATGTTACTGTTTGGGGGCATGCCATGCCAATTGTTGTTTGGTGGCATGCCACCCCAGTTGTGGTTGGGTGGGGGTGGACCCATGTTACTGCTAGGTTGCGGCATTCCACCCATGTTATGGTTTGGGGGCGACATTCCACCCATGTTATGGTTTGGGGGCGACATTCCACCCATGTTATGGTTTGGGGGCGACATTCCACCCATGTTACTGTTTGGGGGCGGCATTCCACCCATGTTACTGTTTGGGGGCGGCATTCCACCCATGTTACTGTTTGGGGGCGGCATTCCACCCATGTTACTGTTTGGGGGTGGCATTCCACCCATGTTACTGTTTGGTGGTGGCATTCCACCCATGTTACGGTTTGGGGGTGGCATTCCACCCATGTTACTGTTTGGGGGCGGCATTCCACCCATGTTTGGAGGTGGACCCATATTGTTGGGAGAATTTGCACCCATGTTGGGAGGTGGCATGGTGTTTGGAGCCATTCCTGGCGCATTTGGACCTGCATTCATACCAGGAGGAGGAGCCCTCTGAAAATCTCGATTCTGCATATTTTCCCTCCTCCTATCAAAGTTTCTTGATCTATCAAAGTTACGGGGTCTATCATTGCGCCTGTTTCTCTCATTTGCTTTTGCATTGTTCCTTATCCATTCTTCATGGTACTTAGGATCATAAGGAACAGCTTGTCCATTGATAAAAGGTTCCCCTGCCAACAAGGAATTAACTAGAATGAAGTGAATGTTATGCAAATTTGCACAAACAAAAAAGAGAAACCTACAGGATTGGGATTGGGGTTGGAGCAGAAGGTTATACAAAACTACAGGCAATTCAAACATACATGGGCAGTCAAAAAAATTAAAAAAATAACCTCAGAAGTAACATGAGCGAGATAGTAATACCTTACATGCTGAACCTTACATGTCTATAACATCCGAAATGGATTTTTTGTTCCAAATAAGAATGTCAGTTTGCCTCTACTTTAGTTTTGCACATAAAGCATTTTATTAATTTTTTTGGATAATTTTCTTTACAATGAAATGTGGTCAGTGGCCAATGTACAGTGTACTATAGCATGCCAATACCCAAAATGTCCAGTAAACATTATACACACACAAACTCTAATACTTCACAATCTCATCAACAGGGATCATGAATACATACCTCCATAATCTTTGTTCTTGACATCCAGATATGAATCAGGAAGAACCCAGCGAACTCCAGGCAATTCTGTAATATTTTGACAAATAGATCAGTAAGAATCCAATCAGGATAGTAACAAAATCCAAGCAGGTAACTGGCAGGCATACCTTTGATTTTGTATGAGAGATCCTCAGAAACAAGGGCTCCAAATGCATAATAGCATCTAGTTGAAACAGAGTAAATCTTCATCCTTGCCTCTTCTTCACTGTAACGAACATAAACAAACGATTTATTTCGTAACCAGTCCATGACGTACAAACAAAGGACAAATATGACACCATTAAACAAGTAGAATTTAAAGAATATATCTTTTTGAAACAATCTGACTGAAATAAAATGACTCTTTCTATTTTTCAACTAAAGCTAATCATCTATGGCAAAGATCGTACCAAGGGCACACAAAGAAGGACCTACAAGCCTCAATCCATATTCATGTAGACACAAAGATAAGACTGCGTGAACAATCGTATCATGTTATATTAACATGACTGAGAACAAAAACACAGTAAGCAATACTCAACGCCTGAATAGTTAATAGCAAATCAAATATACACAGTGACATAAATAAATGGGAGAAACACTATATCCAACATCTATTATGAAAATAATGCAACGCTTTCTCAAAGTTTTCAACAAATAAACAATTTTATCAGTAGTAATGACGACGAGGTTTCTCAGATTTTCAAACAACAAAATGACGGAAAAAGATATAAACAGAAGAGAGAGAACGTGTTGAAAAAGTTCACCTTCCGATAACCTTGGATAAGGTTTTGATATAGCTATCGATGATCTCGTCCCTAGTTGGGTTATCCGTAGGAGGCTCCATAACAACGAGCCAGTGCTCAAAGTCGCATCCATCCAGTAAGATCGTTTCCTTCGGGGGTCGGTTTGACCAGTTTGGGTTGGGATCTTTAAGTGAGGACGAAGTCGTGTTCGTTGCAAAGCACCGTACAGTAGATACTGGAGACAATGGTCCGGTAGCTGTAATAGCTCCAGCGAGGGGGCGAAGACGGTGGAAGAGAGAGAGCGAGGAACGAGGTGGAATGGCAGAATTAGCTGCAGAAGTAGCGAAGGAGCGAAAGAGAAAAGATACAAGGCTTAGCGTTTTTGGTAAAGAGCGAGAGCACAAATGGATCGCCATGGCTGTAAGAACAGATTGGTTTGGGAGTTTCAATGAAAAACCCTAGCAAGAGCTCCGACAGACAGAACTGAAATGAAATAGTAGGGTTTGAGGGTTTAATAGAGTGAGCCAAGATATCCTACCCTTCTAAGTGGTTGATTTTGATTTGTAAAATATTTTTTCCCGATTTTGCCCATATCTTTATATATATATATATATATATATATATAAGGCTTATTTATAGCCTCATTTTTATTTTATTTTGTATTTTATTTTTGATTTATAATTTTTTTTGTTTTGCAAATAGTTTTGATTTTTTATTCTATAAATATTTACATATTTTCTTTCTAATTCATAATATAATCTAAATAATAATTTTTATACTATCCGAATATAATTATTAATATTAATTAATGTTATAAAATCATATACATAACTCTTTTAGTAAATAAATTTGTAATTTTTTTTTCAAATAATTTTGATTTTTTGTTATATAATTTTTTTTATATTTTCTTTCTAAATGAAAATAAAAATAAAAATTATAATTTTTTTGATACAATGAAATATGATTTTTTTTAAGTATTTGAATATAATTTTTGATATTAGTTAACGTTATAAAATCATACACATCAAACAAAATATGGTATAATAATACAAATAAATTCAATAAAATATATATTTTATAATTTTTATTTTATTTTTAATTTTCAAAAAATTTGGATTTTTTCTATAGATATTTATATTTTTTTTTCTAATTGATAATATAAATAAATATAATAATTTTTGATGCTATTCGGATATTATTTTCTTTTGGTCAAATATCAGAATATGTTTATAACATTATAAAATCACACACATAATTAGTTTATTAAATAGATTTGTAATTTTTTTATTTTTCTTAAATAATTTTGATTTTTTATTATATAATTTTTTATGTATTTTCTTTCTAAATGATAATGCAAGTATAAATAATAAATTTTTGCAAAAATTGAATATAAATTTTTTATCATGTATCAAAAGAATATGATTATTTTTATTTTATTATTAGTTAAAATTATATAAAATTACACAACTAACTCATTTAGTAAATATATCAAACACATGATAACATACCAATAAAATAATATGTATTCATTTAAATTAAACAGTGAAAGATTTGACACTGCTACTCTAATTAAATAAAAAAAAACAATTTTGATTTTATATTTATAATAAACATACATATCAAATATAAATATGATTTATTTATTAAATTAATTGATATAATTTGTACGAATTATAACATTATCTTAAATCTAGCTTATAGAATAAATTACATGTAAAGTAAAAAAAAACAAAAAAAAGTTTTTATGAATTTCTTTTGAATTAATAGAGATACAAATAAAAAAGGACTATATAACTATATTGTTACACGCTCTCATTCCAATTTAAATAAACTATGCACGTGATGTTTTCAATAAAAATGTGGGGTTTTTTAGATGTAAAATTTTTAAATTATTTATTGTTAGGATACTTAACATTTATTATTTAAATACGTGGGTTTCATTAACAAATTCAAAATCAAAATAAGAGTACAGTACGTACTTTCGTGTCTAAACCTAGTAGTTAAAAAATGGCATAGTGAACAATTAAAAAAAATATCTTTAATGTGAAAACAATTAACAAGGTAATTTCTAGTTTATTTTATTTTTATTTTTCTCTTGAGCAATGTCATTAGTTTTTTTAACTCAATTTTTGTCATGCTTTGGCATGTAATTTCCTTTAAACCTTAGATTGTAAGAAACTAATCTCAAAAAAGAGTTGTGCCACTAACAACAAATCGTTCATGCAGCCCAACCCATATAATCAGTTTGGAGAGAGTTCTTCAAGAAAAACATCTTCATTTTTTGCTTCATCATGAAAAATTATTTTGACTTTTAGAATTCATAGTTTTCAATTATCATCATAAAAAAAAGAGATAATTTAATAAATCTATTACTTCTAAAATCGATAACACCTTAATAACATCGTTAACAAATAATAATAACTCATATTCTTTCTTAATTTAAAAAAATATTATTATTTTTATTATTATAAATTTTACAGATTAATTTTCGAAGAAAAAACCCATCAAAATTTTCTAAAAAGTAATAATAATACATCAAATCCGTGAAAAAAGATAAAAGATTTATATTGTAGTGTTCATATATCAAGTAAAGGTGAGTATCAAATAACTTCATCTGAATTCGGATATTTTTGTCCTCTGCAGCAAAGTTCAATTGAAAAACTGTAAATGAAGAAATCATATAACATACTCTTTTTGTATTTTATACATAAATGCACACAAGTAAATATATGTCAAACCGGTTTCTTTGCCTTACGTCTCACATTCTTGCTATCTTCCACAATAGAAGGTGTTGGAAATGAATTTAAATAAAAGAATATTTTTTATTATTTTATGACCATTATTTCATAAATTATGTAACTATCATTTTCATAATTATATGGTCATTAATTTTATTTAATCGTTATTCTTATAATTATGCGGTATTACTTTTATAACCGTTATTTTCATAATTACGCTACATTAATTTTAATCGACCGTTATTTTCATAATTACGCATCACTTTTACGCATATTTTCATAATTATGTGGCGACATTTTTACGACTGCTATTTTCATAATTACGCCAATTACTTTTATGGACCGTTATTTTCATAATTACGCTAATCAAGTTACTTTTATGGCCGTTATTTTCATAATTACGTGTCAGATTTATTTTTCATAATTATATTTAATCGCTTACACATATTTTTTCCACTATAAAAAGTAATAATACTCGAAGTTTAGAATATAACTTAACAACTCAAAAAATAGTTCTACGATTTTCATAGCAAAATCAAAGAAAAGAAAATTGCAAATTGTTTTCTCAGATTTCCAGCAACATAAATATTTCGGTAGTGTAGTATTCCACTTCATCGGTCTAGTAAAGTTGAAGTTCCGGTACGTAAAAGATTAAATTTGTTTATCCTGGGACGACGGCATTGCCTTGTCAAGTTGTCATGAGCCGTAGCGAAACGCCTTTTTAAAGAGAAATTCAGTCCGCGACTCAACCCAAGCAAGATATTTCAATATATCGGTAATATTGTTCTTTACATAGTTTTTTCACATATTTGTTCCAACAATTTTAAGACGAATTCTATCTGCCATATCTATCGAAATGTTAATCATTGATCTTTGACAAACCATTTTGTTTTGAAGAACTATACTTTAAAAAATGGCAGACAAAAATGTTATTCTTCTTAACTATGTAAAATGTCACTTTTGTTTTTATTATTGAAAAAACAACACTGCTTAATTCTCATACTAAAGCTACAACAAATGATTTAAACCCCAGGATAGAAAATTATTTTCTATGCAAACTTTTTATTCTTAATGGATTAGCTAATGACTTGTATGACTATTATAATTTTGATAAGTCCCTAAGGAAATTTGGGGAAGTACTTTAAAAGAAGTATGATAGTGAAAGTCGAACTAAGAAGTATGATGTGAGTAGATACATGAAGTATCAAATGATTGATGAAAAATCATAAGCTCAATCACCTAACTGCAAAAGATAGCACACGAAATAACTTTTGAAGGTATGACTTTAATTGAACAATTTCAAGTAGTTGTTATTATAGATAAATTACCCCATGCTTAGAAAGATTTTAACAATACACTTAGACATAAAACTAAGACATTTTCTTTAGAAAGTCTTATAACCAGTTTAAGAATAGAAGAAGAAGTCCGAAAATAAGACCAAAGAAATGAAGTACTCGTTGTCTCAAACAACAATACCAATAAGAAACCCTCATCTGCAATTTGGAAACCTAAAGGTAGAAATATGAAAACTCATAATCATAATAATAACCAACACCACAACGACCAAACTAGAAACAAAAACTAGCCTCTCTAGAATGGACCTTAACCCCCAAGGAATAACACATTTCAGGTGTTAAAGTTGTAATGCACTGCCACTGGCTAGGAAGCTACCGGAAACAGAATTGTCCTACCACGTGGCGAACCTTCTACCGAAGATCAACTTATTGCTATGATTTCTAAAATCAATTTTGTTGATGGATCCGAGGGGCGTCAGTTGGGACATCGGTACTTCGCCATGTTCGCTATAATCGAGACATGTTCAAGTCCTACTGAACCTGAGGATAAGAAAGTGTTGTTGGGTGACTCCCACTCCACTAAAGTTGTTAGATCATGCGAGGTGGAATTAAAGTTTACCTCTCGAAAGACTATCATCTTCAAAGATGTCACGTGATACTCCGTAGATGAGAAAGAACTTGGTTTGTGGATATTTTCTTTACAAAGTTGGGTTTACTCAAACTATGCGGGCGATTTATATACAATAACTAAAAATAATATTTTTGTTCGGGAAAGTGGCACGCCACTAATGGCATGTTTAAATTGAATGTCGAGTTCCTTTAATATTTGGCATGCTAGACTTTGTCATGTTAATAAACGATAATCAAGAACATGAGTAACTTAGAACTAATTCCAAAACTATCTTTGAATTATTTTGGATAAATGTGACTTTTATAGTCAGCTAAAATAACAAAAACTTCACATAAAACAAGAGTTTAGAGAATCTGAACCTTTAAAATTATTACATTATGACATATGCGAACTTGATGAAAATTTAACAAGAAATGAAAAACGCTATTTTATAACTTTTATAGATGACTGTTCATATTACACTTATGTATATCTAATGAAAAATAAAAGTGAAGCGTTTGACATGTTTAAAATATTTATGACTGAAATTAAGAATCAACTTAATAGAAAAATAAAAAGGTTTCGAAGTGATAGAGGCACTAAATATGATTCCAATATCTTTAATGATTTTTATAAAACTCATGGAATCATTCATGAAAAACAAAGACCTTATTCTTCTCGAAATGAATGGCAAAGTTGAAAGAAAAAATAGAACTTTTACTAAATTAGTAGTTACAATTTTATTAAACTTTTGGTCTTTCCTATCAAGGGAGAAATTTTATTAACTGCTTACATGTGTTAAATAGAAGTGCCTAAATCTACTAGTAAAATTTCATCATCCGAAATTTTGAAAAAAATAAGAAACTTAACTTATTTTAAAACTTGAGATTGTTTAGTCTTTGTTAGATCATTGATCCTTAAAAGAAATAAACTTACTAGTAGAACATACGAATGTGTATTCATAGGATATGTTATGAATAGTAAAGCTTATAAATTCTACGACTTAAATGATCATAGTTATAGAATCAAATGATGTCACTACTACTACGAACATAGGTTTTCATTTAAATTGAAGAATAATGTGGCTCGCCTTCTAGTCGCTTACCCATAACTAAAACTATTGAAAAAAAATGAAGAATTAAACACTACAATTAGAAGAAGTAAACGAGCTCGAACCCTTAAGGATTTTGGGTCGATTTTTACGCTATACCTTAGGAAGATCCCCAAACTCGTAAAGAATCATTCTCTTCTTTAGATGCCAACTTATGGGAAGAAACCATAAATGATGAAATGGACTCTTACAGTATAATAAAACTTGGCATTTAGTTGACTTACCTTATGGTTGTAAAACCATAGGATGTAAATGGATACAAAAGAAGAAATTAAAACTCAATGGTACTATTGAAAAGTACAAAGCTTGTATTGTAGTTAAATGGTATAGGTAAAGGAAAAATGTAGATTTATTTGATACCTTTTCACCAGTCATATGAATAACTTCCATACGTGTACTTTTTCCTCTTACTGCCATCCATGATTTAGTAGTACATCAAATGGATGTTAAAAATGCTTTCTTAAATGGTGATTTAGAAGAAGAAATTTATATGGATCAACTTACGAAGGTTTTGTTATCCCAGGTCAAGAAAATAAAGTTTGTAAACTAGATAAATATCTATGGTCTAAAATAAGCACCTAAGCAATGGCATTTGAGAAATTAGATAATATAGTTAACCCACATGAATTCAAATTGAACGAAAGTGACAAATGCATTTATTATAAATTTAGAAGATAACATTTCGCCTATTATATGTTTATACGTGATGACATGCTTATTTTTGGATCAAATATTCATGTTCATGGAATAATGTGGAAACTTTATTAAGTGTTAACTTTGATATGAAAGATCTCTTTGAGAGAAGCGAGTGTAATCCTTGGTATAAAGATTACTAGGTTCTGAAAGGGAATTTCTTTAAGATCAATCTCATTACATTAAGACGATCTTAAAGAAATATAATTGCTTTAACCGTAAACCTCGCATTTGCCGTATGATCCTAGTTTAAAGTTGTTCAAGAACACCTGAGATCGTGTTATACAACCCAGTATGCGAGCATCATTGGTAGCTTACGCATGCCACCGATTCAGACCAGACTGCATATAGCTTATGTCATGACTACTATGTAGGTTTACCACTGTATCTAAAGTGTAGGAGCATTGGAATGCTATTGAAAGTGGTTATGAGATACCCTTAAAGAGAACTATATACCTTGGATTACATTATACAAAGTTTCCGTTTCTGTAAGGATACAAATACGCAGATTGAAACACTTTATCGAAGACTCCAAAGCAACTAATAGCTATATATTTAACATAAGTGAGCTGCTTTCCCTGGAAGTCTAAGAAATAAACAATATTGGCTTAATCTACGATGGAGTTTGAAATGATAAGACTAGCTACTACTAAAGAAAGCTTGTGCTAGTTAAGTCTCATACCTGAGATCCCTTTATGGGAAAGATCGATACTGCTTGTCTCGATCCATCAAGCGATAATCATGCCGCTTATCAGCAAAGATTTGAACCGTTATTACAATCCGGAAAGAGATGATGTATACACAAGATCATAGAGAATTTCTCTCTACAAGAGTCAGTAAGAATGGATCATATGTCATCGATGAAAATTTGGCTGATCCTTTTGACGAAAAGGATTAACAAGAGAGAAGGTTTTCAAAAACCTCGAAAGCGAACGTGATCGCATGCTCTTTAACGAAGAAAGTCACTCATGATGGTAACCCAACTTATAATCGAGATCCCAAGAAATAAGTTCAATGGGTAATAACAAGTCATGAAGTGATACAGATGAATCATGCTATTTATGAAGTCACAATCTATATTGTTAGAAGCGTGAAGTCCTGGTCGTAGCGGACGAAGTTAATTATTAAACTCTTAATGAAGTTCTATACTCTACGCGAGCGGAGCACGAAGGCTGCGAGTACTTGATAGACTCACCTACGTGAACGTGGAAGTACGGCCGCTTCCTATGAAAATTTTGGGCAAAATTTACTGTAAGATTCACTATACCGGGATACACGCACGTCGCAGTTAAGCGGGCTTTTCTAACTACACCTTGGAAAGATCGCGCTGTGTGTGATGTTGTTAGAGATGTAGTTCAAAACTACGAAGTTACTCTAGTAGATATTCTAAAGTATTAACACTACGCAGGTTCAAGTCGATAGACACGCTTTTGTACATGCATAATCTTATACTTTTAATTGATTGGTTTCACCGTAAACTATTTTTATTTAAAATTCAAGTGGGGATCATGTTGAAATGAATTTAAATAAAAGAATATTTTTTATTATTTTATGACCATTATATTTCATAAATTATGTAACTATCATTTTCATAATTATAATTGGCCATTAATTTTACGACTGCTATTCTTATAATTACGCGACCGTTACTTTTATAAATCAAGTATTTTCATAATTACGCTACCATTAATTTTATGGCTTAATCGCTATTTTCATAATTACGCGTGATACTTTTATGGCCAGATTATTTTCATAATTACGCTGATCAAGCTACTTTTATGGCCTATTTTCATAATTATGCCGACTGCTACTTTTATGATCGTTATTTTCATAATTACGCTGTCAGTTATTTTTCATAATTATATGGCCATCGCTACACATATTTTTTCCACTATAAAAAGGGGCAATACTGAAGTTTAGAATATAACTTAACAACTCAAAAATAGTTCTACGATTTTCATAAAGAAAATCAAAGAAAAGAAAAATTGAGAATCAATTTCTCAGTTTCCGAGCAACATAAATATTTGAGAGGTGTATATTCTGACTTCATCAAGTGAAGTTCCGGCATAAAAGATTTCCGTCTGCTTTATCCCTGACGACTGCCGCATTGTTCATTTAGCAAAGCAGAGAAATGCGAACGCCTTAAAGAGAAATGACCCAACCGCGACCAACCCAAGCAGATATTTCAAGATATCTAATATCGTTTTACATAGTTTTTTCACATATTTGTTCCAACAGAAGGTCTACCAATTTTCTTACGAAAGAGAAGAGTTTTAACAAGTGAGACCGAAAGATGAGCTTATTGGACATCCTCCTATGTTATAGCAAATACACTTGTCTTCTTTTTCTTTTTCTTCGGATAGTTGGTCTTTTGTCTATTCCACCCCAATTTACTAGTCAGTAGGATTAAGGAGGGATACGCCGATTCCTCCCCTTTTCACCGTCATTTTCGAGTTTTAGCTCTAAATATCATGTAATTCGGACATAATATATAGATATGTTATATGTACATACCATATGTTATTTAAATTCGATTATATATAAATCGTATAAATATTATATATATAAATATGTACACGTTGGTTATAAATTCAATACATACTTATTATTTTAAGATTTAATAAAATAAGAGATATAGTTATGATTGTTAAAGTCCCACATCGATTGATTATTGGGTTTTTGCTGCACTTATAAGTCTATGTCAAACCTTACTCTTTAAGAATTCTTTTGGAGGGAGTTAGGCTATCTTCATGGTATCAAAGCCTGACTTGGTCGACTTAGTTGTAGAGGATGGACCTGTATTTGTGAGGGGAGGCTTCCATATCTCCGTCAATCGATGTGAAGAGTGTTAAAGTCTCACATCGATTGATCATCGTTTCACGACTTATGTTTCACATGGAACCCTTACTCTTTAAGATTTCATAAAATAAGAGATATAGTCATGATAAACGTAAAAGATGGATAAAACTCAATATATAACGGTTTTTTTTATATAAAATTATAAAAAAAAATTATAAAAAATATATTTTGATATTTATTAATTTACAAGAAAAATCAACAAAAACTAAAAAAACACAAGAAAAAATAAATTGAAAAAAACTACCAAAATCATAAATACATTTTATATAAAATTACATAAATAATTATTTATAAAAAGTATATCTATTATAATAATATTATAATATTTATTAATATAATAAAAAAATAAAATCTTAAAAAGAAAAAAATCAAAAAAATCAAAAGAATTAAAATATTGAGAATGATCAAAACCATAAAAAAATTATTGATGATGAGATATTTTTTTATAGGTAACGAAATTATCACAATAATTTTTATTATTATCACGATAAAAATATATAAATTTTTATTATACTTATACTATTAATTACATTTCAATATTATTATTATATAAAATTATTATCAATATAATATTCTTATAATAATAATAATTTTTTTTACAAGATCATTATTTTTATATATATACTATATACTCATTTTATATGATTCTTATATTTTTCACAACATCTGCGCCCACTGTACGTTATATATAGCAAAGTCAATGGTTATTAATATGACTGAGGAAACGACGTAAATTTCATATACTATATATTATATATTATAGGAAATGATGTTATGATAACGAAAATTTTATTTAAAAATAATTATATTAAATTTAATATTTAATATATTTATATTTTAATAATAATAATAATAATTAATATTATGTAAGATATATATTGTTGAGAAGTACCACATATATCAAGGATTATCATAAAAACTGGTTTTAATATATATATATATATATATATATATATATATATATATATATATATCATGTATAGAATATAAAACTATATATATCATGTATAGAATATAAAACTATATATATCGTATGTATAAAGTATAAAAATAAATGGTTGATATTTAAATATAATAATTTAATTTTTAAATAAACAAATTGTTTAATTGAGTTTAAAAATAACTCCCTCCATCTTCTATGGCATGATACTAAAAAAAATGAAAAGATATATATAACAAAATCCTAACGATAAATAAATAAATTTTATTTTAATTTATTTTAAAAAATTTTGAATTGCATTTGTTTGTTCAGCCATGAAAGTCAAGCTAATAAAATGACGATTATTTATTAAAGCAAACTAACATGGCTAAGAAAATTACCTAGAGTTGATATATTATATGTGATTGTGTGCATATAAATATATTAGGTTAATTAATTGATATGGATTGATTTTTTAAAAATTTATTATTTACTCCTATTGATTTAGAAAAAAATATTAATTAAATTATTAAATGATTAAATAAAATTATTTAAAATAATAATCAAGAATAATAATTGGGATTAGGTTTCAGTTGGTATCCTATCTTTAAAAAATATACATAAAAGTATTATATTTAGTAGGATACATCATAAATTATTTTCTTTTAAAAATTAGCACAATTTATTATATGAATATTTTAATATTTATTAATTTTTTAAAAAATTAAGCTAAAAAGTTAATAAAAAAATTAAAAATTAAAGTTAAAAAAATGAACAAGAAAGGATATTTATATCCACATGTTAAAAAATAACTATTAAAACCCACTATATAAAGATTTTTTTATAAAAAATAATATAAGATAAAAATAGAAAAGAAAATATTTATAAAAATTATATTAATTATAAAAACATTTTGATATTTATCGATTAACAAAAAAAATCAACAAAAACTAGAAAAAAAAGGAAAAAATAAAATACAAAAGACGACTAAAGTCATAAATACTTTTTATATAAAATTACATAAATAATTGTTTATAAAAATTATATGTATTATAATAATATTTTTATACTTATTAGTATAATAAAAAATAAAATATCATAAAGAAAAAAATACGAAAAAAATTAAAATATGAAGAATGATCAAAATTATAATTTTTTTAGATGATAAGATATTTTTTATAGGTAACGAGATTATTATCACAATAAAAATATATAATTTTTTTATTATACTTATATTATCAATTATACTTTAATAGTATTATTATTATTATTATTATTATATAGAATCGTTATAACAATAATAAATTTTTTTGACAACATCATTATTTTTTTATTTTTGTTCCGTTTTATATATACTATATACTCATTATATATGATTCTTATATTTTTCATAACATCTGCGTCCATTACACGTTATTTATAAAACCTAATTCATAAAAGAAGGTTACTTCATGCTATTTATTTTAAAAAATTTAGAATTGTATTTGTTTGTTCAGCCATGAAAGTCAAGGTAAGAAAATGGCGATTATTTATTAAAGCAAACTAACATGGCTAAGAAAATGACATAGAGTTCATATATTATATGTGATGGTATGCATATAAATAGATTAGGTTAATTGATTGATATGGATTGATTTTTTAAAAAGTTATTATTTATTTTTATTGATTTAGAAAAAATATTAATTAAAAATAAATTATATTATTAAAATATTTTTTAATTAAATTATTATTTTATTTATTAAGTGATTAAATGGAATTATTTAAAAAAATAATCAAGAATAATAATTGGGGTTGGTTTTTAGATGGTATCCTATCTTTAAACAATATACATATAATTATTATATTTATCAGGGATTTATTTTCTTTTAAAAATAGTACAATCTATTATATTATATGAATATTTTAATATTTATTAATTTATAAAAAAAATAAAAAGTTAAGTTAAAAAGTTAATAAAAAATTTAAAAACTAAAGTTAAAAAAACACGAAGAAGAAAGAATATTTATATCCACACATGTTAAAAAATCACTATTAAGACCGATTTTATAAAGATTTTTTTATATAAAAAATATAAGATAAAACTATAAAATAAAATATTTACAAAAATTATATCTATTATAAACTTTTTTTTGGTATTTATTAATGTACAAGAAAAATCATCAAAAACTAAAAAAACAAAGGAAAAAATAAAATGCAAAATACTACCAAAATCATAAATACTTTTTTATATAAAATGACATAAATAATTATCTATGAAAAGTGTTTTTATTATAATGATATTTTAATATTTATTAATATAATAAAAAGATAACAATAAGAAAAAAATAAGAAAATTAAAATATGAAGAATGATCAAAATCATAATTTTTGTATGGATAATAAGATATTTTTTTTTATGGATAACGAGATTTTCACAATAATTTTTACTATTTTTTATTATATTTATATTATTAAGTACACTTAATATTATTATCATTTTTAAGTTCCCTTTTATATATACTATATACTCATTTTATATGATTCTTATATTTTTCATAACATCCGCGTCCATTACAAGTTATTTATAGCTAGCAAAGTCAATGGTAATTAATATGGCTAAGGAAACGACGTAAATTTCATATATTATATATTATGGGAAATGATGTTATGAAAATGAAAATTTGATTAATTAATTTTTTATTTAAAAATAATAGTATTAAAATTTAATATTTAATACTAAAGATAAGATTAATATTTTACGTAATTATATTTTAATAATAATAATAATAATAATAATAATAATTAATATTATATAACAGTCGGGAAGTATTTTTGAATGAATCATCTTTAAAGTGAACTGTTATGATTATATTTTATTTTTATTTTTATGTGCAATATGTATAATATATATATAGCATATGTAGAGTATACAAATAGATGATTGAGATTTAAACATAACAAATTAATTTTTAAATAATCTAATTATTTAATTGAGTTAAAAAATAACGCCCTTCATCTCCTATCTATACCAAAAAATGGAAAAGATGTATGTAACCGAATCCTAACAATGAAAAAAATAAATTTTATTTTAAATGTTTGAGTTGTTATTTATAAAACTTAATTCGTATAAGAAGTTATTTCATGCTATTTATTTTGAATATTTTAGAATTATATTTGTTTATTCAGCCATGAAAGTCAAACTAAGAAAATGACGCTTATTTATTATAGCAAAATAATATGGCTAAGAAAATTAGCTAGATATTATATATATATATATATATATATATATAGAAAGATCAATAACAAATAAATAACACATAACATTTATAAAATCAACAATGATATTTTTAAAAATTGTTATCAAATAAATCTTGACCACTTTTTTTTTTTATCTTTTTCCTTGAAGTCTACCGAAGAAGGATTTTTTTTATATAGGAGTGCATCTAGTTAAGTTTGATTTGTTTGTATTTATCTTATTATTATTAATTATTTTAAATAAAAATATATATTTAGATTATTTTGTTACATGAATTTTATTTTAAGAAGATTTTTTTTTCATCTAAATATACGTATATGATAATTTATGTTATGTTCATGCATATAAAATTTGTGTTTTATTATCAATGTAACGTGATATAAAAGATTATAAAAATTAAATTAACACGTTTATAAAGATTTTTTTTTTAAATATTAGCTACTATTATATCATTTGGAGTAATTATACAGTTGATTTTTAATATATTTAAATAGATGATTTATTATCTAGATTTTATTTGTTATTCGTTGATATTTAATGAAATTATATTTTATTAAAAAAATAATATTTTAATAATTTTAAATAATACAAATTTAATATTAATATTTTTTAAAATAAATAAATAATAGTCTTAGGTTAACGAGGAAGGAAATTTAAGCTTTCCTCAAGCATCATCATTAATTGTTTATATAAAGCGTTAATGTAATTGTTAGATATTCGATCTCATCTGTAAGTGCAGATTAAGCAATGGGTTACACAGAGAGCAGTATTAAGACCGGTGAGGGTCGAATTCCTATCTACAATGAGCCAGTACACCCATTTCATTACCCTGTGATTCCTGGACCTGAAGATGAGTGGTATGTGGAAAACAATAAGGACTTGAAGAAGAAGAAGATGAAGAAAAAGAAGTGGTCTCATGTCTTTTGCTGTTCCAATTTGGAGATTCACGAGAAAGAAGACAAAGCCAGAGTTTTTGAGTTTTTGGAAAATAAGCATAACAAATCCCGCCTGGTGTTCTGTTGTTCAAATATACAGACGGGAGAAAAAAGTACTACTGATTTGGGACTGTCTGCTAAATAAAGGGTTCATTACCCGCTAAAACAAAATAAGAGTAAGCTTTCTCAAATAATAAATAAATAAATAAATAAATAAAATCAAAAAATTTAATTTTATTGTCTAGTATGTATTTTTACTCTTTTATGGCCGACCATTATTCGTGGATTTTGGAGAGGCTGGTTGTTTGTAATTGATAATTTCACGTTTGAGTGTCAGCTGGTTATGTAATTAAATAATTTTTATCATGTACATGTTTGCTGTTTGTTGTTTTTGTGTAAGTTTAAATGACATTTGTGTTTTTTTCTCAACTTTTATATATATATATTTGTATAAATATAAGAAAATATAATTTTATAAATGTGAATTCTATATATAATATATAAATTTAATTCTTTATATTATTATTATATTTATTATATGTATTTTATTAATTAAATATGAGTATGTACGAAATAAAAAATAAACATCAATAAATACAATAAAACAAAATTTATTTAAATATTCAACAAATAAAAAATTATTTAAATATAATTTAATAGATAAAAAATTAGTTATAATTTGTAGTGAGGTGATAAACACATAGGTAACCATATAGTAACACACATGTCTCGTTCAAAAAGCATAAGTTTAAGTTTTATATTATCATTATATTTAAAAATTTAATTTTATAATTTTATAATATAAATTTAAAAAAAAGTTAATCATAATTTTAGTCGAATAGTATATATTAAAAAATATAAATTCAACTCTTTGTATTATCATTATGTTATATTTAAAATTTTATTTTTTAAATTGATAATTTAAATTTTAAAATATTAATACTATTATTGTTATTATGTATAAATAATAATTTAAAAATTAATTTGTTATTTCTTAAAAAAAGAAGAAGCAAGCAGATGATGTCTCCGTCGAAATTTTTGAAAGCCAACAACGACTTTTTATATAAATAATAAAATATAATAATAATAATAGAGGCTATAAATTTAAGAATTTTGCTGTTATTATTATATACTAATTATATTTTTAATTTTTTTTTATAAATTTCGTAACTAAAAGATGAAAATAAAAAAGAAGAGAAGCAAATTAAGACACGCCCCCAAAAATTGTCGAGGGTATTATATTTAAAAATTTTAATTTTAAATTTATATTATAAATTTAAAAAAATTAATTATAATTTTATAATTAAGTAATAAAAATAAAGTATTATATTTAAAAATATAAGTTTAATTCTTAATATTATGTATATTATTTTTAAAATTTAATTTTTTATATTTATAATATAAATTTAAAATTTTTAATGTATAAATAATACATTAGAAATTTAATTTTTAAAAATTTTTAACTTAAAAGAAGTAAAAATAAAATAAAATCACATCAATGACGTCGAAATGCAGAAAGCAAAACCTTCATTTTTTATATACACATTATCCATCTAATTTTTCGATTTCCTTTTTCTTTTTTGATAATAATTTATTTGTACGATTCCAAAAAAAGTGGGCTAAAATTTTCATCCGGACCTGCTCAACCAAACCAATCCGTATTGATTATACGGCTCTTTTTAAAAGCAACCCTATTTATGATATATTGATGAATTTTTTTAAAAAACAAAATCTTAATATTATATTATTATAGATATAAATTTTATGGACATAAATATAAAATAAATTATTATAAATAAATATTTATATAAAAAATATAAATAATTATTTTTATTTCAAATAATTAATAAAAAAATAAACCATTGAAAAATAAATTCTTGTAAAAAAAATTATCTCTAATAAAAGATAAATTAATTGTTTTTTTGACAGGCTTTAAAGAAAAATAGGAGAATAAAGTGTCTAGGTTTCCGGATGAACAAAAGAAAAAAAGGAAAAAAAAAAGAAGAAGGTGAAACTTAAAGTATGAATGGAATCTCTCTCTCCTTTGGAAGTTAGAACTTCCAACTCTTCCTCTATCAGCCATAGAGTTAGGGTTTAGCACCTCGAACGTTCCAGAAAATCCCTTCTTCTTTTTCTTTTATCTTTTAGAGTCTCGTCTTCGACTATGGACCCCATGAAGAAGCGCAAGATGGAGGAAAACGGCGTCGTTGATCCAACCTACCCAAAGCTCACACCCGAGGATGCTCGAAAGATAATCGATAGATTGAACCCAGACCAGCTTATCGATATCGTCCAACGAGCCCTAGTTCGCCACCCAGACGTCATCGATTCCGTTCGATCAGTCGCTGATCCCGATACCTCTCAGCGTAAGCTCTTTATCCGAGGCCTTGGTTGGGAAACAAACACTGAGGGTCTCCGATCACTATTTTCCGCTTACGGTGAGATCGAAGAGGCTGTGGTAATTCTTGATAAGCAGACTGGTAAGAGCAAAGGCTATGGTTTCGTCACTTTTCGACACGTGGACGGTGCTCTTTTAGCCCTAAAAGAGCCTAGCAAGAAGATTGACGGTCGTATGACGGTCACTCTGTTGGCCGCTGCTGGTAATTTGGGTTCTAATGCTAATGCCAATGCTTTTGCTGATGTGTCGCTGAGGAAGATTTATGTTACCAATGTGCCGTACGACATGTCCTCCGATAAATTGCTTCACCATTTTTTGCAGTATGGAGAAATGGAAGAGGGTCCCTTGGGATTTGATAAGCAGACTGGAAAATGTAGGGGTTACGCTTTGTTTGTCTATAAGACTCCAGAGGGTGCCAAAGCTGCTCTTGTGGATCCGGTGAAGAATATTGAGGGAAGACAGTTGAATTGTAAATTGGCTATTGATGGAAAGAAAGGGAAGCAAGGTGGCCCAATGGGTGATGGTGTTCAGGCGCATGTCGGTGGTCCTCGAAGTTGCCGTGGGGAGGGAAGGGGAGTGGCTCCGCCAAGTTCAATGACTGGGCAGTTTGGCGGGCCTGGTGGAATGGGGTCTTATGGTGACTTTTCAGGTGGGCTTCAAGGTCCTCCGCCTATGGGGCACCATCCTTTGAACTCTGTTGGATCAGGGTTATCGTCCGTGGATAGTCAGGCCCCATCTTCTTTAGGCGGTGCTGGCGGGTACAGTGGGACTTATGGTGGTTATGGTGGACCTGGCTCAGCCGTTTATGGTGGTATGGGCGGTGCTGGAGCTGGAGCTGGTACAGGTGGTGGTTCTGGAGCGGGTCCTGCTTCTTCTTTCTATAAAATGCCACCTAACTCAGGTGGAATGCCTTCTGGTGTCTATCCGGAGAGTGGTCAATATGGATTATCGTCATCTGGATATCCCGGTCACCAACCAACTGGAACATCACAAGCCCCAATGGTTCCATCTGGTGGAATGTACCCGCCTCCTTACTACTGAGGTAAATTTAATCGATTATTTGCTCTTTATAGTTTCAGTGGTTGCTTTTGTGAAGATTGTATATATACTTACAAGAGAGTGTGAAGAGTAGCTAGTGAGCATAATGAAGACTGTATATTTACGGTGACTGTATTCTGAGGACTTATATATTCGCTAATATTCTCTTTACAGAAAACACATTTTTTTACGGGATGGGTACCTTATTCTTATTTTGGTACCATTTTTATCCCTTATTCTCAAATGTTGCCTTTGGATTATCCCTATTTAAGATATTGGTACCCATTTTGGTTAATTTCAACAGTAATGGTACTTTTGAAGTATCCTAATTTATCAAGATTATTGTTAAAATTGATCAAAATGGGTACCGATAACCTAAATAGGAGTACTCCAAAAGTACCAGTTAGAAAAAGGATACCAAAACACGAATAGGGGTACTTCAAAGATACCAATTTTTTTTTTCAGTTGCTATTTTGAACTATTACTCTGTATTGGTCATGTACACTTCATATGCTGGGTTGACATTTGCCCGTCTGTATACAATCATAGATATTGATGATGAAAAATTGGATGAAGGCAAGGAAAATTTTAATAAGATGTGCCTAAAACTGACAATTTACTATAGGTTTTCATTGAAAGAGTAACTGTGTTTCCATGAGAAGTTTCTTCTTGTTCAAGGGGTGGTTTTTAATAATTTAATATAATGATATATTCAGAACTGAATTCGGTGTCTAATATATTCTGTTATAGGCTTCTCATTTTCACACATCTCCTTTTAACTCGTTGCCTTCATTGTTTGCGGCATCTTAATTAAAATAGAAGCTGAAAGTAAGACAGTTTTGTGAGGATATGGTTTCCTTTATGTGGAGTATGTTGGATGATATAGATATTTAAAAGTCCATATATCTGTGGTAATTTAACCATCATGTTCTATGAAGTGGGAAAGAGGTATTTCCTTGGTTGAGGTGTCTTCTTTAACGATTAATCAGATATTGCACTAAACTCCAATTTGGAAGCTGTACTTTTTATAGTTTTATCCAGACCTTATTTTTTTTAATTAAAAATTCTTGTAACCAACACAAAGGGGGGAATTTCATAAGGGTGTGTGTGAGAAGTAAAAATTATGCGGTCAACTTTAGAAAATATACCTTTTCATTATAGGATAATTTTTTATCAGTCATTTGTAGATTGTCCTGTTGATATTTCATATTTGCATTGTGGCGGTTCTTTTTGTCTGTGTTGTGTTTGAAAGGTTTATTTTGCTAACATGTTGATCATTGTCCTTTAATAAGCTTAAGAATGATGCTTTCAGTACTGGATATGGGTGTATCATATGTATTACCATATCTATTAATTGTTCACTCTTCACTTAAAATGATAACACGATAATTATTGGAATGTTGTGGTTTCTTATTTCTTTTGTGGTCATGTTAGTGAGACTGTATCTTGTTCCTTTGAGCTGGACGAGTATAGTTTCATTTCTGATGTTTTTCTTCTTATACCTGTTCTTGTGCTAAAGTAATGATTGAAGTGTCAGTTTTTAAGAGCTTGAACTTATTATTGTATAACATCGAGGAACATTTGTACTGATCATTGACATTGAAAGCTGATGTTATTAATGATGAGCCACATTTTGTATGTATGTAGAGCTTTACCTCTGTATTTGGATGTGTACTTGGGTGGGGGTTGTGTCTTAGATGTGTGATAGTTATTCCAATTAAAAAAAGGCTTCAATTATTAAAAAAGTGATAAATTTAATGATATTTTCTTGTGATGGGTGCATGTAGTCGTTTTGAAAGATAGCATGGCTTGGGCTTCAATTATGAATCCAGAAGGATGTCTGGAAATTTGTCTTGTTAAGAGTCATAATATTGTATATGATAATGGGACTTATCTGGATGTTTATTAAAACAATACCAGGACTTATCTAAATTTTTATTAATAACAATTGGGACTTATCTGAATTGAAGATTCAAGTGGGAAAAAGATCAGACAGGCCCGTGAGACGATGATGTATTAGTGCATTATGTGTAGCTTTTTGGTATATTATATTTAGTTCTAACTTCTAACATACAGGGCTACATGCCTTAATAAAAAGAGAGAGAGAACATACCTGTGCCTACTCTTTTTTCAATCATTATCTTTTAAGAAGTTGCATTGTTATGATTATGACCTGTCCTATTTTGAATTTGGTGCTGGATATAATTTACAATTTATTGAATATTTTTCTATGTTTCCTTTACTGATAATGTTGTTCGAGATTTATTTTTCTTTTTGTTTCTAAATATCAGTAGTAATTGGGTTGTGCAAATGCATGCAATTCCATTTTGTTTACTTGGCTGGTGGTTTTCTAACTTCAATACTGGGTTGAGCTGCGAAATAGTTTCAAAGCTACAGTTTGAAGATGTTATCCAGTATATTTGTAATTGTGCATGTGCTTTGTTGTATATATCTGTTTTGTACAATTTATGAATTAAGCTGTCACTTTAAGATTCATTACCATGAATTGAGTTGTTGATGTTTGGTTCAGGTATATGACCGCTTGTTGGGTGCAGATGCTTTTTTGATTCTGGTGATTGCATAATTGCAGACTGTGTGCTCTGGCCCTTATGTAGTACTATCTGTTTCTTCTTGTTTTTGCAAATTTATGCTTTTGACGTGGCTTTTCTTTTGTTTACAAAAATTTTTTGTTTATGGTCGATTGATGTAACTCAGCTTTTTCAGTGTGGAGAAATTTATTAGTCAGTTCTATATGTATATGTTAATGATTGTTATGTTACATCTGTTATGTTTATAATAATATTTGGGAGTTATGGTTATGTAACATACGTAATATTTTGTTGGAGAATGTTGCGTGAATAGGAATGAGGTATAACTTATTGTCCTTTTTCTCGTGTTGCCTCAGTTGATTGGCCCTTTTCTTGTGTGGCCTTGGTAAGTCTTATTTATGCTAAATAATGTCTTTGTGTGTGGCCTCATTGGTTTAATGTGTTGATTGCCGCTCTATGAAGAAAGCAGTGAGCGTAGTTGCAAAATGAAGCTGGTTCCTGTTTTATTTACTCTGTGCAGAGGATGTCTATTGCTAAAGTTGATATGCCATATGGTTTATGGACTCAAAATTGATTGAAGCATTGTTTGTATGTATAACTTTTATTGTTTCACATGCCACAATTTTAAGCGTCATATTTTAATAAGATTGTGTTTGGGTGGTGATATTTAATCGTTTTCTTTATATCCTGCTTAATTGTTGTATGAGTTATTTTTTTTGGCAGCTCTTTGATTATTGCTGCTATGCATGTTCTAAGTTAAAGGGCATTAATTTCTTGGGAGAGTGACCGCACAAGTTCCATACTTATTATAAAAGTGACACTTAGGTCATATGTTTATTTTTTGTAATAATTTAGTCTTATTATTATTATTTAAAGTGATCAGACAAGGATAAATGACTATTTTTTTATGTTTTTGTTTATTTTTTTATTCAATTCTTTGAGTTACAACTTATTCAAGTTAAAAGTCTATCTAATACGTTTGGAAAAATGAAAAAATTAATTTTGTTCTTATGCTTACTTTTTAATAATAATGGGATTAAATTATCATAAAAAAATAAGTATGGGATCCAACTGTGTCATTTTTGTAATAAGTGAATGACCTGACAGTATTTTTCTCTAATTTCTTTTGGTGCTGTGCTTTTAAGATCCATTGGCGTTTGTTTGAGGAATCATTTGTGACATATTTAATATCAAAAGTGGTTTGTGCTTATCAAGGCGATGCTTCATTGTGGAAGACACGGAAATCGTATTTGAATTTTTTTTTGTTTGGGTGGGGGATTTGGCCGAACTTTGTTGTATGCTGAAATAATTGTCATGGAGGTAAAATGTTTGTTTGTCCTAGAGTGTTTATAGAATGTCTTAATCTTGGCTTGGCCTCTCATTTGTGAATTTTGATTTGAGGTGCTGGTTATTCTGGCGTGGAACTGTGGGTCTGCTTGCTTTAATTGTGGTGTTCTGTTCTTTTACTTGTATTTTCATCCCCTTAAAATACATGGAATATTTTGCTATAATTCGGTTGAAAATTAGCAAAGAAAGAGTCTACTTCATACCATATGTGATATTGCCCTTAAAATTACAAGCTTGTTTGCGGTCCGGTCTGTAAAAAGAGAGAATGGACAAACCTTTGTTAGTGGTGACAAACCTGTGTTATTGTAAACTGTCTACAGCTTTAATGTTTCATTTGTAGCAGGAGTGTGGACAAATTGCTAATTCAATTTTGTGAATTTTATTGTGCGCTCTGTCCACTTTTTTTCAACATTGAGGCGTGTATTTTCCGATGGTAAGACACTAAGATGAGATGTTTATTTTGCTAGCTTTATTAATACAAGTAATTAAAGGAGATGTGACAATGGTAAATGTTAATATTAGAGATGTAAAGTTGGTTATCCTGTTTAGTGTCTCTAATGAGTTTTGTAATATTATTTTATTTTATTTATCTTATTTACATTGTAATCTTAATGAACCTAATTTGAAATATATTTTGTATCATTTTTACTTATTAAATTGACATAATAAATTTTTTTTTGTTTTCTTATTTGTCTCATTTAGATCTCGTAATGATAAATAATACATCTCAATCAATACCTTTTATTATCATTTATCTTATTGAAAATTAAATGTGATAAGATAAGATATTGAAAATTAAATGTGATAAGATAAGATGGGTTTTGAAAATTAATGTATCTTAAATTTCATTAAAATTTCATCTTAATTTTTTTAATTTATGGTTGCATAATCGATTTTCTTAAATGTAACTTACAAAATCCGTTGCCTTCTACCTGATTGTGCTGTCTCTTTCCTTTCAAGTGGAATGTGGTTTGGAAATAATATAACTTAGAAGTTGGGCGCATACAAAACAAAGAACCGAATCTAGAATATAGTACTTGAAGCTGGTTGATCAGCACGAAGCCAGTACTGAAGTTTATGACATCTTCGGTTACTTGGGTGTCTTTGTTGCTCTTGCCAATTATTCGCTGCTTGTGGTGGTGTTGCTATTTCTGTTGAAGTGGCTATGTTGCGATAGATTACCACTTAGTGCCGAGGGTTTACCTCGTTTTTCAGGAATTGTATGTATGGAAAGATTTTGAACTGTTACAGAAGAAAAAGAGATGTAAGTAGTGTCCTCTTTGGAAGATGATTTGTTTTGTTTTATTGCTGATTATTTTCGTGATATATTACACTAAGAAATAAGGAAGTTAGATGGCTGAAATTCACGGAATGAAGAAAAATAAATTCTCGTATCAATTATGCATTCAGTTTTTAAACTTGTTAAGTCTACTATTAACGAATCAATTTTTTTCCAAACAATATAGTCTCTTTAACTTCTACACTTAGATCTTTATTTTATTTTTTTTAAAAGATGTTCTCTAAAACTTTTTAATTTTTATGCTTGGGTATTAAATTTTCATTTTATCTTCAAATTAAAAATATTGAATTGGTAATTGATTAGGGATAAAATTAAAATGTAAGATCTAGAAATTAAAAAAATTTAACGGTTACTTGTTGAATTTTTTTTTTAAAATGTATAGACTTGATAAAAGTTTAGGGACTACTTAATCTTAAATTCTAACTTAAATAAGGGATAGGAAAAATTGCAGTAATTTATCATACAATTTATCGATGTCAGGTTAAGGACATTGGAGAAAGGTCACTATTAATCAGTATGAATTTTTTTAATAATAAATAGTTATAAACTAGCACCCACTTTAGGATTGAGTTTGAAATAATTTCAATGCCGATTTAAAGTGTATGTTATTGTAATATAAGTAAAATATCAATTAATATTAATTTGTAATAATCACTTCTTAAACTAATATTTATCTAAATTAATTGTGAATTGGAATTCAGCTAACATATATATAATAAGTTTTACTTGATTAGTTTGAAAAATTATTTTCAAATTAAATAAAAAATTAATATATTAAAATAAAAATAAGAAGGGTGACCAGTTATATCATTTGGATATTTTGTTTATTCATTTTTTACAAATTATACATAAGTCATCGAGTCTTTCAAATTGATATATTTTAATCATAAATTTTGACTAAAAATTCAAAATGTTATCTTTTTTTATACAATAAATAGTAATTAAAGTATCATTTTAATGAAATTTATGTGATTAAATTGTTCAAATTTTAATTAAATGATTTATATATTTACTATGAAAGTTGAGTCACAAAAAATCAGTGTAAAAAAATAAAGTGTCTTTTAAGATAATTTTTCTAAATAAAAATATCAAATAAATAAAAAATAAAATTAATGCTTGAAGTTGAGTTATTCGTAATTTTATGATTTTTTAAAATATTTATTTATATATAATTCTACATAATTTTATGATTTTTTAAAATATTTATTAAGTAGTAAGTAAACCTCTTAATTTCTTAATGAAATGTATAGTTGTTTCACAACAAGATAATTTTTCAATTACATTGTAATTAAACTCAAGAGCTAGGTAAGATGTACATTTTTATTATACATTTCGTGTAAATATATGATACTTTAACCAATAAAAATCTTTACATGTACGAGGTATATATTTTATTTACTACTCAAAATTTTAATTCTAAATTTACCCTTTTATATATTTTTTTTCTATTTGATCATTCATTATAAAAAGCATGTTATGTTACCTTTTAAATATATGTTTGCAAAAGTAATACATTGTATAAAATTGTAACATTGGAGTGTGAAATTGATTAGAAAAGAGAATAATAAGTTGATTAAAAATGAAAGTTTGGTTGGTAAACCAGATGTTTACCATGCTTATACCATAATATTGTAATTCGTTCAGTGTAATTAATTTTTGAAATATTGAAACCAAAACTGTATTTATTATTGGCAGTTTGGAGAAAATTAAAGTACAACCATGTCCTACCAAATAAAAAAATAAAATAAAATAAAATTACGGGTCAGTTTGGTCTTTCTATTGTCGGATTCAGAAAAATTACGCCCTTTTTTTTTCCCCTTCCTATGATAAATAAAAAAACTATTACGTATCTTAGATAAAACCTAAATAAGTTTAATAGCGTAAATAGCATACAAAGCTATGATAAATAAAAAAAAATTAGTGCGTATTTTAGATAAAATCTAAATAAGTTTAGTAGTCTAAATACCACAAAAAGTCTCGTAAAATAAGTTAAATGTAAGATGTTCGAGTCTTAGATGAAAAATTCATTTAGAGAAAAAAAAAACCTCATAATTATACTCTCTACTGGACACAAATATAATTTTCTAAATAGTATTTCCTTATAAACAAAATACTTAATTTTTTTGTCAATTATATAATGATCTTAAACCCTTCGGCAGCAAATCCCAAAATTATGCGGCAGCAACCGTTTACCAGCAATCAGCTCTTTCAGTAAACCTGATCTTATAAAAAAAAATAAAAAAAAATCAGCTCTTTCAGTTTTCGGTAATCTCCATCTTCCATCTTTTTCATTAACTTTTTTTTATTTTTTATTTTTTATCTTTACTTACATTCAAGGATTTAATTAACCTTCCTGGGTGTACTTTTGTTTGTTAATTATTAAAAATTCTGAGGATTTTTGTACCGATAAATTGTTTAATCACTACCTTGATTCCATTGGTTGAGATATGTCCATGCGGGCATATGTAGGTCTTGTTAGTTTGTTCAGAGTTTGTATTTACTTGCTTTGGAGGGAAATTGTGAACGATCATGAGTTGTTGGAATCATCCTATTTCAGAAACTCGTGCTTTTAAGATAGTCCTCTTATTAAACCCTTTCCAGGGATGAATTTTCATGCAAAATTTTGATCAAATTTAATGGATACCCCTTTTTAACTTGGCTTTTTTGTTGACCTTTTTATGAAGCTACTGCTACAAACACAAATTTTCTTTTACTTGGGGCGAAATTTTTTTTAAAAAATAATTTAAAGGGGTCTAGATGAATTTTCTTTTAGTTACTAGCTTATAAATTCTTTAAAACAATTTAGTAATTTTAATGAAACCTTCCAGGTGCCACTGCCACATTTTGCCTTGCCATGGTTCTGCCGCTGAGCGTAATTGTATGTGTCACCTTCGTTTTGTATGGTTAAATGGGGGTTTCCCTCATAAATCTCGGCCTTGGGGTACATTTGAATGCTGTTGTATAAGAGTAGTTGATTTTCTCCCTCCTCCTTGCTGGAATGGTGGGATGAACACTTCCTTTTCACCTTGTTCCACTTAATTTTTGTTTCTTTGGAGCTAGGATAATATATCTAATTAATACTGAAGCTATCCTAATTCTAATACATGCTTCTCTTGTGATTGATGTTGATATAATATTAATGTTTCTTTTAACCGATTCATCAAAGTTGTGACGAATTTCTTTATCATTATAGCTTATCAGTCATGAAGGATTTAAAATTTCACGGTAAAAAATGGATTGGGAACATATGTCAGAAGTTTGAAGCAATATGCCAGGAGGTTGATGACGTTTTAAGTCAGGTACTGATAGTTTTTTTCTTAATTGTCAATATTATATCCCTTTTCTATTAAAGTTTCCTGGTGAGTTTGTTTCTATTGGGATGTAAATTATTGCAAAAATTCAAAAATAGAAAAGTTGGGGGTTGTCTTATGAAAAACATACGACTCAGTTTTCCAATTCCTCTGCATTTAATTGCATTTACTTCTTATGCAGAATAGAGCCAAGTGTGTTGAATACCAAGAGGATACTGGGGGTGACAATATGAAAGATTTATGTTTTGATGTTGCTCATAATTCAGCGAATACTCCAATGGATTGTGCCACTACTTCCTATATCAATCCAGTGCTAAACTCTAAGGATAATTGTCTACCTACCTCCACCAACTACTCGCCGAGAGACCCTGTTGCAGTTGAACCTGTTGAAAACCAGCCAGATTATGCTTCCATTGACTGTCATATTGTAGATCAATGCTATACTCCCAAAGTTGTGGATAGAGGTTCAGAACCTATCTTATCCTCGGGAATGATTGATGATGTTTTAGCAAATGAAGATTCTATCAGCAATGTATCGAGCAACGAAAAAAATCCAGTACACGGACTTTTGGGCCCCATTTCTCATGGTGTGACAGAGCCTGATGAGGCATTGGTACTCATTGAATCCTCCAATCACAATAATGAAGACAAAGGCATTGTTTTGGACCCAGATGTGTTAGACAGTTTAGGTCACTATATGGAGCTTCAACGCATCCCAAAAGTAGGAACCTTATGTGATATCTCTGTGGTTGACACTACGTGTGCTCTTGGTCCGTCAACTACTCCATCTGAAACAGCTCATTGTGTTGTTTATGGGAAGAATACTGAAGCAGTAGATGAACTAAAGGCCTCCACTGTGTCCAAAGATCTTGCCCATCATTGTGAATGTTCACCTGAAAACTTATCCCCTAAAGGATTCGACTGTCACAATCCAGTTGATATGGATGGGTGTAATTCTGATAGTCCTAAAACTGAGTCAGAGAGGCAACTTGTTTTCTCTAGCTGCTTGCTAACACTGGAATCAGTAGGTTAGTTCTTCTGATACACGTGTGCGGTTAGTACTCTTGTTTTTCTCTTGTCATGTTTTTCAAACTTTTCACCTGCGTTCATGTTTTGACAGGGCAAGATAATGCCAGCAACAGTGAGATTGTGTGTCTGCCTGAATCATCTAGACAAAATCATACATGGTTTCATGAGTCTTGTACTCCATCTGAGGTCTCCTTGCCCTCTTTAGACTTAGGTATTTACGTTCTAGCATTGTACTTGATCACATTCTCCTTTTCTTTTTACATTATCTATGTACAGAAGTTATCCTCCCCCCAAATTGCTTAAGCATCCTTCTTCTTTTTTTGCAGCTTTTTTTCATTACAAGTTGAACTTTAGTCCTTTGTCAATTTTCATGTAAAGCATACCCTATAATTCATCTTGAAGCAATTAGTTCCTAGCGTTGAATATGTTTCTGTGGAAGTTCAGACAAGCATCAGTCCTGAATTTTTGTGTTCTAATACCTTTAATGTAAATTCTTGCTTCCTATCTGCACTGGGTTCGGCAAGGTTTTAAACTTTTTACTTCATTTCATACGATTGACATAAAGATTGGATTCTTCTTTCAAGTTTAAAGCATTACTTGGCAACTGGGGGAACAATTTGTTGCACAACTATACTTGCCTTCACATGCCTATGTTGTTAGTAATCTTATTGAGCTTCTACATGATGTTCAGATCACTTCAACGTTGCCCAATCTGTCATGGAAACAATTGATTTGTCAGGCAAGATGAAGCTTGAGGAGAGCTGCATGATTGTTGATGATAGAATACCTTATCACGTCTCTTGCAGAGCTCAAAAACACAGATCATATAAGGTAATTTATCTCTCTCAATTCTCCCTCATAATTTCATGTATTCCCAACGAAAAGTTCTCATGATGTTGTTTTGATAGCATGCTCTTTATGAATGATATTAAATAATCTTGTATGGTTAAGTTAGATGATACTTTAAGTAATCCAAAATGGTTAGGAAACAAAAGTTTGAAAAAAGGCTTTACACTAGGGGTTAGTGGTTTGAACATTGTACTTTTTTAGAACTTAAATATGCTTAAAGATGATTAAATTTGAATGGAAGTTGATGCCTCCCTGTTCCCATGGGAAGTTGCGAAATGATCTGTTTGCTGAATAATACTCTTCCATTCTCTTCTGTGACCTCGTTCCAATTCTTATAGATTATGTCATGAGTTGTATGATTTCTATGGGATGGATCTCCCTTGACTTAGTGATCAGTTTAGTATTGGTTGAACTGGAAAGAAGAACGCTATACTGTTTATTTAAGCACGCCTCTTGATGAGAGTGTTTTCTTTTTCCTGTGTTTAATTGGAAAGCTAGTTGATTGGTGTGAATTGTAAAATGTAAGAATTAATATTGTTTCAGTGATAGTCATTGTTTTGTAAGAAAATAAGAGTAAAATTCTTATCTGAAAAGGAAAGAAATATCACAAGGATTTTCTTATGCTTCGTCTGATCTCATTTATTTTTCTCCTTTTTCTTTAAACTAGAAAAAAATCCAGGAAATTCTTGCTTCAAAGAAAAGGTTGGCAAAAGAGTACAAGCTTCTAGGACTATGGTATGGAGGCATTGATATCCACTCTAGCCAAGACACAGACCTTGATCAGAATTTGAGAACTAATACTGAATCTGACTCTGAGTGGGAGCTCATCTGAAAAAATACATACACTGCCTCTTTTATTACAATTGTAAATGATGCATCCGGGTGTCAATTGCGTCATCATATTCGTGTTCATGTTCGTATTATCTTGCCCATATTCACCTTTTTTTTAATATTCTAAAAATAAATAATTTTTAGCTAGTTTATTTATTTATAATGATAAAAAAATCAATATCTTTTATAAGTACAAAAGAACTGAAGGTTAATTCTATTAAAAAAAAAGTTGTATCAGGTCGTGTTAGAGTTGCAGCCCGAATGAACACCCCTCCTTAATTACTGGGTTAATACCTAGATTATTCAATTTTATTTAGCCTTTGTTTGTAGGTCAACTGTACCTTAAACCAACAAATTATACAAAATAAGCATTTCGCAAACTATATGAATTGGAGCGGTATTCTTTGTCGGACGAAGTTGCCAAAAATGTGACATCCTCGTACAACTTTGTTTTTTGTTCACAAAAATTAGACACTATCTTCTAATGTTTTCTACTTTCTAAACTCCATTGTCTTCGTTCAATGGTATTTAACTGTTTTACAGTTGCTCACCTGTTTCGTAATTCAAAGTTGTGAGGACTCTTTAACAAATAAGCATACAAAACTTCGTTACAGATATCTGGAACACCTAGTAATGCGAGATAAGATTAGAAAAATAAGTAATGTTTATTATCAAGGTAAAATATGTAATAGAAGTATAATGTTTTAAGTTTTGTTCATTTTTTTATGTCTTACGTTGATTTTATATTAACTTTGTAATGGATTTTTTAACTTTATATATTCAAGTTCTTTATTTATATAAAACATGTTAGAAAAGAATACACTTATAAATATTAAAGAATTTCTTCTTTTTTTCTTATTCTTAATATTTTAGTAATAATTTTTTTTTGTTTGAAAGTTAAAGTCTTTTTAATTATAGGATAGAAAAATATCTTTAGATTAGTAATATTTTAGAATTATTAGAATGTTTGTCTAAAAATTGATAATATAATTAGAGTAATCTTATTAAGATTTATTATAATGTTTGTCTAAATAATAATTTTTATGTATTTATTTTCTAACATAAATACGAGTTTTTGTCAATGAATCTAACTAATTTAAATTTTGCTCATATATTTCTTATTTCTTAATTGTTTTGTTCAGTTGTTATCATACCAAGTTCACGTGGGTTCAATGGAATATAGAAGATACATTTTGTAAAAATAATTTTTTCAAAAGATGAATCAAGCTTTTAATAAAATTATTGCATCACTAACGTTATTAAAAAAAGTATGGATTAAATTCTTATTCAAAAAGAGTATACACTAACTTAAAATCAATACTTAGTAAATTTTAACTCTTAATGTAAAAATATTACCAATGACCTACTAATTTGGAATGAGAGGTTCGATTCCTCCCTCACTTGTGTTGTACTAAACAAAAATATTAAAATTCCACAAAAACATAAATTGTAATATAAAAAAACTTTGCAACGTTACTTGAATTTTTATATTTTGTATCAATTATATATTTTTATTTTATTAAATAATTATTTAAAAATATAAATTAGTTTTGTTAAGTCCCACATTGGCTAAGAATAAAGCAGTAGTACTCCTTATAAGTCTGGACAATCCTCTAACTAATAAACTTGCTTTTGGGTTCAGAGTTAGGCCTGGGTTTCTAAGATGATATCAGAGTTAGGCTCTTGGTTTCTCAGACTCCCATCGTGCAAGAATTGACCGCTTTGTCAGAATGACTCTAGCCAATGTGAAGGGGGATGTTAAGTCTCACATTGGCTAAGAGTAAAGTAGCAATCCTCTAACTCACAAGCTTGTTTTTAGGTTCAGAGTTAGGCCTGGGTTTCTAAGATGTTATCAGAGTTAGGTTCTTGACTTCCTCGTACTCCCATCGGCGCTCGTGTCGTAAATCCGGACTCTAGCCGATGTGGAGAGGGGATGTTAAGTCCCACATTGGCTAAGAGTAAGGCAGTAATGCTCCTTATAAATTTGGGCAATCCTCTAGAATTAGGTTTGGGTTTCTAATAAGTTTTATGTGCAATACGTATATATTATACATGTAAGCTTAGTATTAGTATAAAGCATTGAGATTTATTAACGCAATACTATCTTAAAGAAAATAAGATTTGGAGAATAAAATAATAAGTATATATTTTAATTGATGTTAAAATAATATATTAATTTATATATATATCCTTAATTATTTGTACACATTATATACAATTTACATATTATTTTAAAAATTTAATTAAATTATGTATAACGCTATTTTAAGGCATGTACGCAGAAAATGCTAGCATTTTTTTCTTAAAGATATATTAATTAAAAGCGTTAATGAAGGGTATGTTTACTACTATGTATGTAATTTGTTTTATTTATACCTCACAAAATTCGTACATATAACACACAGTTTTAGTAAAATTTGGACAATTTTACAATTTTCAATTTGATTTCCGTATTAATTATCCAAATATATTTAATGTAATTGATTTAACATATATGAGGTAGAAGAGAAATATGCACATCACAATTCCATTTCGCAAAACTAGTTGTATGCCATTGATTTTTCTTCTTCTTTTAGTATAAGTGGAAATTAAGTTATAATATTGGTGTTTAAATATATAAAAATTAAAAATAAAATACCAAATTATTTGAAAAAATTTAGAAGTAAATTGATGAAATTATTTGAAAAGAAAGTTAAAAGACCAAAATTTAAAATAATAAAATATTTAAGGAATCATGTGTAGAGTGTAGACAAAGCTAAATGCTTATACAGACGTTAAAAACTTCATCACTATTATAGAAAGCATATTAATACAATCAAAAATAAGAAGAAAAAAAATGTATATGAACGAGGTACATGCATAAGAGATGAATTTGATAATTTTAAGAAATGCATATAAAAATACTATATCTTTTTATGAGTACTCAGAAATCGTGTTTTTTTAATACGTACGTTTTAATCTAAAATGATTATATGTGGCAAAAGATGAAATTTAATTAAAAAATTTTGTTGCGAAATGTAACTTGTTCCACATTGTTTTTTTACATTATTTTAAAGAGGTTTAAATAGTAAAGAGTTGTCTATTGGGATTGGGCTCCAAGTGGCACCCAATTTTGTGGAAGTGGAGAGTACCTAGGCAAATGTGATACCACACACGTACCGAGTTCGAGTTCGAGTTTGAGGTGAGGTGGTATTTTCTTTTTTGGTAAAATATTTTTTTTAAGGAAAATTTTTCCACTTACAAAATGGTTGTTATATATATATATATATTTTTTTTCTCAGAAAAAAATGATCGTTATTTTCTTTTATTAAGAATATGTCTGTTTGTTTTCTTTATTCGAAAAAGTCGCCGTCAGATTTACTCATAAAAATATATCCGTTATCCGTTATCCGTTATCCGTTACTTTCTTCATTACTCGGAATTGCCCGTTACGCTCTTAATTTCTGACATTACCGCTTTTATTCATAATTGCCACACTTTCTAAAATCTATAAAAAGAGGGTTTACCATTTGAAACACAATCAACAATCATCTCCTACTAAAAAAAAAAAATTCTCTACAATTTCTAAGTTCTTTTTCTTTTTAGTTTTCCGAGCAACAAATTTTCGTGTGTAGCATTCCGGCTTCTCATCACGGTGTAGTGAAGTTCGAGACGTAGATTAAGATCTCCGGGTTGTTTTATCCTCGACGACGACAAGGTGTGTTTGCTGCACAAATCGCGGCCGCTAAAACGCCTTAAAGAGAAATGACCTAGTCCGTCCGCGACTCAAGCCAAGCTATTTTCAAGTTATCGGTAATATTGTTCCTACATCGCTTTTTATAAACTTGCTTCAACAATTTTAAGACGAATTCAATCGCCATGTCTACCGAAATGCTAATCAGATCTAAACAAACCATTCCGTTTGAGGGCTTACACTTTAAAATACGGAGACAAAAAATGTTGTTTTTCTTAACCATGAAAAAAGTCAAGTTACTGCTTCTTACTACCGAAAAACCAATACGCCAATCCTCCTACCGGTGTTGAAACTAAAGATTTAGACGCCTGATTGAAAATGATTTTCTATGCAAAAACTATATTCTTAATGGTTTAGCGATGACTTGTATGATTATTATAAGCTGTGATAAGTCTCAGCTAAGGAAATTTGGGAAGCAACGAAAAGAAATACGACCAGGAAGCTGCTACTAAGAAGTATACTGTTAGTAGATACATGAAGTTTCAAATGATTGATGGCAAATCAGTGGAAGCTCAATCACATGAACTGCAGAAGATAGCACACGAAATAACTTCTGAAGGTATGACTTTAGATGAACAATTTCAAGTAGCTGTTATAATAGATAAATTACCCCCTACTTGGAAAGATTTTAAGAATACACTTAGGCATAAAACTAAGGAATTTTCTTTAGAAAGTTTTATAACCCGTTTAAGAATAGAAGAAGAAGCTCGAAAATAAGACCAAAGAGATGAAGTACTCGTAGTCTCAAATAATAGTACCAATAAGAAACCCTCATCTATAATTCTGAAACCTAAAGGTAGAAATATGAAAACTCCTAATCGTAGTAATAATCAAAACCGCAACCACCAAAATAGAAATAGAAACTATCCTCCCCAGAAGGGACCTCAACCCCCCTTAAGGAATAACACATTCATGTGTTATAGTTGTAATAGACCTAGCCACTTGGCCAGAACCGTCGAACAGAATCGTCTCGCCTACGAACCTACCGAAGATCAACTTATTGCTATGATATCCGGAAGTCAATTTTGTTGGTGGATCCGAGGCGTGGATGTACACCGGTGCTTCTCGCCATGCATCATTTGCTATGATCGAGACATGTTCAAATCCTATTCGATTCTCGAGGATAAGAAAGTGTCGTGGGTGACTCCCACTCCACTAAAGTTGCCGGTACTTGGTGAGGTGGTTTTGAAGTTTACCTCTCGAAGATTGTCATCTTCAAGGATGTTCTCGCATACCCGAGAGATGAGAAAGAATTTAGTTTCAGATATCTTCTTAACAAAGTCAGTTTACTCAAACTATGTGGATTTATATACTATAACTAAAAATAATATATTTGTTGGGAAAGAGTACGCCACCGATGGCATGTTCAAATTAAATGTTGAAATTAATAAAACTCTTCTTCTCGTTTATATGTCGAGTTCCTTTAATATTTGGCATGCTAGACTTTGTCATGTTAATAAACGCATAATAAAGAACATGAGTAGCTTAGAACTAATTCCTAAACTATCTTTAAATGATTTTGAAAATGTGAATTTTGTAGTCAAGCTAAAACAACCAAAATTTCACATAAATCAGGAGTTAGAGAGAATCTGAACCTTTAGAATTAATTCATTCGATATATGTGAACTTGATGGAAATTTAACAAGAAATGGAAAACGCTATTTTATAACTTTTATAGATGACTGTCGTATTACACTTATGTATATCTAATGAAAAATAAAAAGTGAAGCATTTGATATGTTTAAAATATTTATGACTAAGATTGAAAATCAACTTAACAGAAAAATTAAAAGGTTTCGAAGTGATAGAGGCACCGAATATGATTCCAATATCTTCAATGACTTTTATAAAACTCATGGAATCATTCATGAAAAAACTACACCTTATTCTCCCGAAATGAATGGCAAGCCGAAAGAAAAATAGAAATTTTACCGAATCAGTTGTTGCAATTTTATTAAACTCAGTGTCATTCTATCAAAGTGGGGAGAAATTTTATTAACTACTCTGTATGCTAAATAGAAAGTGCCTAAATCTACAAATAAAATTTCACCCTATGAAATTTTGAAAAATAAGAAACCTAATTTAACTTATTTTAAAACTTGGGGTTGTTTAGCCTATGTTAGAATCCCTGATCCTAAAAGAAATAAACTTGCTAGTAGAGCATATGAATATGTATTCATAGGATACACTGTGAATAGTAAAGCTTATAAATTCTATGACTTAAAATATCGCAGTTATAGAATCAAATGATGTTGACCACATGAATATAGGTTTCCCTTTAAATTTAAGAATAGTGGGGGCTCGTCTTCTAGTAGTTTACCTATAACTAGAACTAGTGAACAAACTGAAGAATTAAACACTGAAATTAGAAGAAGTAAACGAGCTCGAACCCTCAAGGATTTTGGGTCTGATTTTTATGCTTATACCTTAGAGGAAGATCCCCAAACTATTAAAGAAGTATTACCTTCTTTAGATGCCAACTTATGGGAAGAAGCCATAAATGATGAAATGGACTCATTTGAGTATAATAAGACTTGGCATTTAGTTGTCTTACCTCCTGGTTGCAAAACCATTGGATGTAAATGGATACTAAAAAAGAAATTGAAACTTGATGGTACTATTGAAAAATATAAAAATCGTCTTGTAGTTAAAGGATATAGGCAAAGGGAAAATGTAGATTTCTTTGATACCTTTTCACCAGTTACACGAATAACTTCCATACGTGTACTTTTCTCTATCACTGCTATCCATGATTTAGTAGTACATCAAATGGATGTTAAAATTGCTTTCTTAAATGGTGATTTAGAAGAAGAAATTTATATAGATCAACCTAAAGGTTTTGTTATCCCAGGTCAATAAAATAAAGTTTGTAAATTAGATAAATCTCTTTATGGTCTAAAACAAGCACCTAAGCAATGTCATGAAAAATTTGATAATCTAGTTATCTCACATGGATTCAAAATAAATGAAAGTGACAAATGCATTTATTATAAATTAGAAGATAATATTTGCACTATTATATGTTTATATGTGGATGACATGCTTATTTTTGGATCAAATATTTATGTTGTGAATAATGTCAAAATGTTGTTAAGAGCTAATTTTGATATGAAAGATCTTGGAGAAGCGAGTGTAATCCTTGGTATAAAAATAACTAGGTCTGAAAAGGGAATTTCTCTAGATCAATCTCACTACATTGAGAAGATCTTAAAGAAATATAATTACTTTAACTCAGAACCTGGTACTCCTTTATGATCACTAGTGTAAAGTTGTTCAAGAACAAGAGACGATTGTTAGACAACCGAGTACGCGAGCATCATTGGTAGCTTACGTTACGCCACCGTTATCGCACTAGACCATACATTAGCTTATGTTGTGGGACTACTACCATGTAGGTTTATCAAGAGACCTATTATGTAGCATTGGAATGCTATTGAAAGGGTTTATGTAGATACCTTAAGAGAACTATGAACCTTGGATTACATTATAAAAAGTTTCATTGTTTTAGAAGGATACATTTATCGATTGGAACACTTTATCGGAAGACTCCAAAAGCAACTAGTGGCTATATTTTTAACATACCGGTGAAGTTTGCTTTCTGGGAAAGTCTAAGAAACAAACAATATTGGCTCAATCTACAATGGATTCTCGAAATGATAGCACTATCCATTGCTAGTGAAGAAGAGGTGGCTAAGAAGTTTGTTAAGAGATCCCTTTATGGGAAAGACCGATACCACTCTCTTGATCCATAAATAGATCACGCTTATTGCAAAGATTCAATCAAGTATTGCTAACGGTAGAGATGATGATACGTAGTAAGCATAAATCACGTTAGAGAATTTCTCTCAACGGGAGCATAAGAGTGGATCATGTACTTTCTGATGAAAATTTGGCAGGATCCTTTGTGAAAGGATTACCAAGAGAGAATGTTTTCAAAACCTCAAAAGGAATGGGATTAATGCCACTTATAATGAAGAGTCACTTACGATGGTAACCCAACTTATAGACCGAGATCCCAAGAAATAAGTTCAAAGGGTAATAACAAGTCACAAGTAATATGAGATGTATCATGCTATTAATCAAATCTCATTCTATATTGTTAGAAGCATGAAGTCCTGAAGCGATAGAAAAGGATTAGTTATTTGTTAAACTCTTAATGAGTTCTATACTTCTACATGTGGAGTGAGACATAGCTACTGCGAGTACTCTTGATAGACTACCTATGTGAATGTGTAAGTGTGGCCGCTTCCATGAAAATTTTTCGGGCAAAATTTACTGAAAGCATTCACTATACCCGATACACGTGTACGGCCGCAGTAAAAGCCAGCTTTTTTCGAACTACACCTTGGGAAGGTTGTGTGTGATGATTGTTAGAGATAGAGTTCAAAACTATGAGTTACTCTAGTATATTCTAAAGCATCAACACTATGCAAAGGTTCAAGTAGAAAGAGACCTTTTCGGTTAGGCACAATCTCATAATTTTAATTGATCTGCTGTTCGATAAAAATTATTTTTATATAAAATTCAAGTGGGGGATTGTTGGAAAAGATGAAATTTAATTAAAAAAATTTGTTGGGAAATATTCTGTCCACATTGATTTTTTACATTATTTTAAAGAGATTTAAATAAAGTGAAGAGTTGTTATCGTGGACGATTGGGCACACTCCACTTTTGCTGGAAGCGGAGCAGGACCTGGGCAAATGTGATACACACACGCCAAGACATCGCCGCACCGCCACCGGCCAGTCTATCCGACCGACGTAGTGCCGTCTGAAAGCCAGGCGAAGTTCGAGAATGCGTGTGTGGGGTGGTATTTTCTTTTTTGGTAAAATATTTTTTTAAAGGAAAATTTTTCCACTTACAAAATTGTTGTTATATATATATATATTTTTTTTTCTCATAAAAAAATGACCATTATTTTCTTTTATTAAGAATATGTCCGTTTGTTTTCTTTATTCAGAAAAAGAGTCGTTGCTCGTATTTACTCATAAAAAATATATCTGTTATCCGTTACTCTTCATTACTTAGAATTGCCGTTACGCTCTTAATTCCCAGACATTACCGTTTTATTCATAATTGCCACACGATTTCTAAAATCTATAAAAGGAGGGCTTCAGCTCTCATTTGAAACACAACAATCAACAATCATCTCCCTACGAAAAAAAATTCTCCCTACAATTTCTAAGTTCTTTTTCTTTTTAGTTTTCCAAGCAACAAATTTTCAGGTGTAGCATTCCAGTCTTAATCGGTCAGAAGTTCGGACAGTAGATTAAGATTCTAGGCTATTTTATCCTGGGACGACGAGTCGCTTGTTTGCACTTAAATCGACATGACACGAAACGTCTTAAAGAAAATGACCTAAATTCGCGACAACTTGATATTTTCAAGTTATCGATAATATTGTTCCTACACTGTTTTTATAAACTTACTTGAACATTATAAGAAAAAAATGTTAATAACCAATGTCATAAATTAATGAAGAGTTATTTCTATCATTTCTAATTTTGGCACATTTTATGGAAAAATTACTTCATCCTCCACCCTTACTCCTTCATATTTTTTCCCTATTTTCTATTACAACCACTCATTTTTGCTCTATTTAAGAAGTAAAATGAATGAAAATGTGCTAAAAATGTTTTAGCATAAAATGTTTGTCAATAAAATTATTTAAGCATTATAAACATAATCTATTTTAATACATTTTAAACATAATTTGTTTACCAAAAATTCTTGAATAATTTAGCATAGTTTATACCTACATATTTTGACAAAATCTCTATAAATAAATTATCAATTTGTACTATATTAAACCTGTAATATAATTTTTTTAAAAATTATATTCACAATTTTAACTTAACAAATCAATCGAGAAACAATTTACATTTAAACTCTTTATATATTAATATAATAATTTTTAAGTAAAATAATATTTGTAAAACTTATTATAATAAAAATATTACATAATATTATTAAATATTGTTCAATTTTTTAAAATAAAAAATTTAGCATATTTAATTGGTCAAATTTTAATTTAAATGACAGTAAAATTAACAATATTTACCGTTAAAGTTTTCGGTTGAATTTTTTTTTAATAAAAATATGTTAACAAAACATAATAAATCTTTTTTATGTTACCGGAGTATTATAAATATTATTTTATATTTTAATAGATAAAATGTTTTATAAAAAAAAAAAGAAATAATAATAACAGCAATAATAGCAAGTGTGTGATAAAAGATTAAAACAAAGACAAAACAGTCAAACAGTTTTGACCTTGATTTTTTTTCCTTATAAATTTATCATTCTATCATCTCTAATTCCTCTTCAATTTATCATTTCACTTTTTCTTACGACATCAACAAAATATATATATATATATATATATATATATATATATATATATATATATTTATGATACTAATAATATATTTTTATATAAATTTAGTAATAATTTATACCTTTATAAAAAATTATGATACCTCATAAAACTTTCACCTAAAAAAATTCATTCCTTTGTAATTCCTATGAACTGTAATAAATTGGAATATGGATATTTTTTTTACAGAAGTACTCTTTAAATCAAAAGAAAATATTTTTTATTCTGGTTCTCACTCCATTTTTGGTATTAAAAATTAAAAAAAGAAGATAAATACAGTCAAATCTCATAATTAAAAAATAATTTTTAGATAATTTTTTTATTTTAATTTTTTCCAACTACATTTAACAAGATTATTTTAAATTGAATAAAATGTAATAGAAAGAATTAAAAAATTAAATAAAAATGAAAAATAAATAGATAAATAACACAAAAATAGTAATTTGTTCTTACACAATAAAACTAAAATGTAAAAAAGTATATATATATATATATAAACTTAAGTATTATTTTTAAAATAAATATAACTAAAGTCATTCACCCCAGAATATAAATAAAAACCAAGGATTACGAATTTGATTTAGTCTATTTAGATATAGTTATTGTACATAGTAAAACCCACCCAACCAGGCAATTGTTAACAATTGGTATTCACGTATAGACCCCAAATGTATATTGGTTGAACACAGCAATTTATATATATTTACTTGACTTTTTAGTGGGTAAATAGTGACGACAGTTTTCCATTCATATATATCCAATCCGGATGCAGAAAGTAGATCATAGAGCATTACAGAACAAAATTAAGCATCCATTAAACTGTGCTCAACGAGACAAATGGACTTAAAGCAACAAAAAAGATTCTGATGACATGCTAGTAATTAATCCACCAACCAAATTAGACAATAATAAATTCATAGCCATCCTCAAAGCACAAAACACTGCAGCAAAAATGTCTAGTTTATCTACATGCCCTCAACAGTAAGATGAGGACAGGCATGTCAACCCCTGTTTGAAACATTACCAGGCCATGCTGCATTGTTTTGCATGCCTCCCATATTATTTGGAGGTGACTCCCCCATGTTTGGTGGCATTCCTCCAGTGTTGCTTGGAGAGGCTCCTCCCATGTTAGGAGGCATCCCTCCCATATTGCTTGAAGGAGCTCCTCCCATATTAGGAGGCATCCCTCCCATATTGCTTGGAGGGGCTCCTCCCATGTTAGGAGGCATCCCTCCCATATTGCTTGGAGGGGCTCCTCCCATGTTAGGAGGCATCCCTCCCATATTGCTTGGAGGGGCTCCTCCCATGTTAGGAGGCATCCCTCTCATGTTACTGTTTGGGGGCATGCCATTCCAATTGTTGTTTGTTGGCATTCTGCCATAGTTGTTTGGTGGCATGCCACCCCAGTTGTTGGGTGGGGGTGGACCCATGTTGCTGTTAGGTGGCGGCATTCCACCCATGTTGCTGTTAGGTGGCGGCATTCCACCCATGTTTCTGTTAGGTGGCAGCATTCCACCCATGTTACTGTTTGGGGGCGGCATTCCATCCATGTTGGGAGGTGGACCCATATTGTTGGGAGAGTTCGCACCCATGTTGGGAGGGGGCATGTTGTTTGGAGCCATTCCTGGCGCACTTGGACCTGCATTCATACCAGGAGGAGGAGCCCTCTGAAAATCTCGATTCTGCATATTTTCCCTCCTCCTATCAAAGTTTCTTGATCTATCAAAGTTACGGGGTCTATCATTGCGCCTGTTTCTTTCATTTGCTTTTGCATTGTTCCTTATCCATTCCTCATGGTACTTAGGATCGTACGGAACAGCTTGTCCATTGATAAAAGGTTCCCCTGCCAACAATAAATTAACTTCAATGAAGTGGATGTTAGGCAAATTTGCACAAACAAAAAAGAGAAACCTACACGATTGGGATTGGGGTAGGAGCAGAAGATTATACAAAACTACTGGCAATTCAAACATATATGGGCAGTCAAAAAATTAAAAACATAACCTCAGAAGTAATATGAGAGAGAGAGAGTCATACCTTACACACTGAACCTGAATGTCTGTAACATCCGAAATGGATATTTTTGTCCTAAATAAGAATGCCCATTTCCCTCTACTAACGTTTTGCATATTTTATTAATTTTTTCATGGATAATTTTCTTTACAATGAAAGGTGGCCAGTGTACAGTGTACTTTGCCCATACCCAAAAAGTCCAGTAAACATTATACACACGTAAACTCTAATACTTCACAATCATATCAACAGGGATCATGGATACTTACCTCCATAATCTTTGTTCTTGACATCCAGATATGAATCAGGAAGAACCCAGCGCACTCCAGGCAATTCTGAATTATTATGACAAATAGATCGGTAAGAATCCAATCAGGATAGTAACAAAAGCCAAGAACGTAACTGACAGGCATACCTTTGATTTTGTATGAAAGTTCCTCAGAAACAAGGGCTCCAAATGCATAGTAGCATCTAGTTGAAACAGAGTAAATCTTCATCCTTGCTTCTTCTTCACTGTAACGAACACAAACAACCATTTTATTTCGTAACCAATCCATGCCATAAAAACTAAGGACAAACACGACACCATTAAACAAGTAGAATTTAAAGAAAGTGTCCTTTTGAAAGAATCTAACTGAAAAAAAAGACTCTTTCTATTTTTCAACTAAAGCTAATCATCTATGGCAAAGATCCTTTAACGTAATAGCAGAGGCACGCAAAGAAGGACCTACAAGCCTCAATCCATACTCATGTGGACACAACGATAAGACTGCTTGTACGGTCGTATCATGCCATATTAACATGACTGAGTGCAAAAATACAGTAAGCAATACTCAACGCCTGAATAGCAATTCAAATATACACAGTAACATAAATAAATGGGAGAAACACATTCAACATCTATTATGAAAATAATGCAACGCTTTCTCGAAGTTTTCAAAAATAAACAATTTTATCAGCATTAATGAAGACGAGGTTTCTCAGTGTTTCAAACAACAAAATGATGGAAAAAGTTGTAAACAGAAGAGAATTTGTTAAAAAAGTTCACCTTCCGATAACCTTTGATAGGGTTTTGATATAGCTATCAATGATCTCGTCCCTAGTTGGGTTATCCGTAGGAGGCTCCATAACAACGAGCCAGTGCTCGAAGTCGCATCCATCCAGTAAGATTGTTTCCTTCGGGGGTCGGTTCGACCAGTTTGGATTGGGATCTTTTAGCGATGACGAAGTCGTGTTAGTAGCAAAGCACCGTACTGTATATGCTGGAGACAATCGACCGGTAGCTGTAATAGCTCCACCGAGTGTGCGAAGACGGTGGAAGAGAGAGAGCGAGGAGCGAGGTGGAATGGCGGAATTAGCTGCAGATGTGGCGAAGGAGCGAGAGAGAAAAGATACGAGGCTTAGCGTTTTTGGTAAAGAGCGAGAGCACAAATGGATCGCCATGGCTGTGAAAGCCGATTGGTTTGGGAGTTTCTATTAAAACCCTAAGTGAGTAGGGTTTCAATTTTCGCAAATCTTAGGGAGTTTATCCGGTTGAAGTAGGATGTACTAGAAGAACATTGTACCATTTATTTTAATAAATATATAAAAATTTAATTTTATAAATTTAAATTAATCATAAATAATATCTTATTATTTTATTTTATTACAATATTAATAAATTTTTAATTTAAAAATATTTTATAATTTATTGTTATTATTTTAAATTAATTTATGATAAAATTTTATCAATATTATTTAATTTAAAAAGATTATGTATGTATATATATTTTATTTTTTAATTTATATAAATATTACTTATTGATTTAAAATTTAATTTTTTATTATAAAATATATTTTATTAATTTAATTTTTATATTAAAAATAAAAAATATTATTTATATCTCTATGTTCTAATGAGGTTATTAATATATTCTTACAAAAAAATTAAATATGAATAAAATATAAATTTTAAATAATAAATTATGAAAAAGAAAAAAAATCACCCAGGAGCTTAGACAAACAGAATTGAAATGAAATAGTAAGGTTTGGAGATTTTAGTAAACGTTTACGAAATTCAAATGAGGCTAGATATGCTAACCTTTTAGGTCGTTAGTTTTATTCGTAAAAGATTCCTTTTCTGATTGCTCACATAGTGAAAACAATGGCATACTGTATAATTAGCTAAGATTTTTTTCTCCGGCAAATGAAAACAATTAAGGTAATTACCAATTTATTTTATTTTTAGTTTCTTTTTTCTTTAACAACCTCATTATAATTTTTTACTCTATATTTGTTATGATTTTACAATTTCAATCAAATTATAGATGAACACTACACAAAATATCAGATTTCTCGATAATTAATGATATTTCATATTATTTCTGCTCTATTTCTTTACAAGAAATGTAGATATACGATACAAAGTTAAAACGAAATTAAACAATAACCATAATTCCTACACATCCACGTTTTATACCTCCACTAATATTATCATTCTTCCATGCTTTTACTCCACCGAAGACGCTGTTCAAGCATCACGTTACAAGATTCACCACAACACACACCAACACTTCTCCTCAAGTGTGCATATACGCTCTTATGACCAACTCATTGCCGAACAGAAGCCGTTTCTCACAGACACATTTTCATGAAAGATATCACCCAATCGATCTTCCTGATTTAACAGATTGCTAATAATCTTTTTCTTCAAGATTCGCTTTGATGAGTTCCGATCCACTTCAACGCTTGCCGTATATCATGTCGAAATGATCGGTAGAGATAAGCTTACTTTGTTATCACAAAATAAGTTCATTTCGTAGCTATGAAAGAACACCAATCTCAAGCAAGTTTTTTCAACCAAAGGAGCCTACATATTCCTCGACCATTCCTCGAAATTCACTCTTCAAAGACTAGATAAGCGCAACTACATTTTGCTTCGCTTCCTCCACGTAACAAGGTCGCCCCACAAAAGTAAAGTACCCAGTAGATTTCCTATCCTTCATATTCCCTACCACTACCGAATCAGATATCCAAGGACTTCCAATCGACCATTCTTTGAAAACATAAGTCCTTTCCTGTGAGGATTTTAAGTAACGGCATTCGTACGACCGCATCCATATGGTCTTCACTGGGCAAAGGTACGAACCGACTCACGACACTCATAAGATAAGCAATATCGTCGAGTATGAGATAAATATACGAGCTTACCTACTAACCGTTGATATCTTTGTTTATCTCACGGTACTGGTCCACATATTCTCCGAGTTTACGATTTTCAACCATTGGAATATCGACAGTTTATAATCTAAGAGTCTCTACTAGAGTTCAGAGTATATTTCCTTTCTCAGGAAAGACATATGCCTTGTTTTGATCTTGTTACCTCAATACCTAAGTTAAGTATTTCCGAGCCCTCCCAAGTTCTTCTATTTCAAACTCATTCGACAGCTTGTTCTCAAGCTTGTAGATTTCTTCTTTATCATCCCCCGTAATGATCATGTCGCCTACATAGACTATAATGGTCATATCTTCCCTAATCGATGTTTTAGGAAAAGAGTATAATCAGTAGCTTGCTTTGCGAACTCCATATTTCTTCATTGTCAACTCAACCTACCAAACCACGCCGAGGTGATCATTGCTTTAGTCCATACAATGCTCGTTGTAATCTACATGCGCTTTCTTTCGATGTAACAAAAGATATCCCGGTAGGATATCCATGTAAATCTCTTCTTCAAGGTCACTACGAAGCGAAGACATTCTTCACGCTGTTGGTGCAATGGCCAATCTAAAATTGTCGCAAGAGATAACAAACTCTCACGCTTAGTTTAGCCACGTGAGCAGGTTTCTTGATAATCTATCCCATGCTTTCGTGTATATCCTTTTGCTACAAGCCTCGCCTCGTATCGATCAACTAACCCATCTCGCTTTATACTTAATGGAGAAAATCCACTTGCATCCTACCATCTTCCTCCCTCGAGGCAACTCGCTAACACCCACGTGTTATTCTTCCGCAATGCCTCAAATTCCTCTTTATACCAGCCCATTTTGGATCGTATAAGGCTTCTTTCAATGCTACTCGGAATTTGACACGAGGAGAGTGCTTGTGCAAAATGCCCTAATAGGTTCGATAACCTTTAAGTAGATACATAATTTGCTATTGATACTGCTTGTCGTTCTTCTCTTTCCGGGGAGTATCGATTTCGGAGGTTTACCTCGATTTGTCTCGAAAGATAAAACATAACCAACCGCATGTATCTATAGCATTAGTTTGTAAAGGTGTCATAGGATAGCTTACCTCGCAGTTGTTCTCAAGCAGGATGATCATCGGGTACTGAGAACGGAGGGTACATCAACCACTTCATCTTCAAGAGATTCAATTACTACTTCCTTCGCTTCAAGTTCAAGTCTGGTCTACATCGGCTCCTCCATATTATTGGCACGATTCGAGTATGTTGGACTAGTGTCTAATATTTCAACATCAAGGCAATTTCGTTCTTCACCATAACTCTCCTCCTGAAGAGTGTAATTGGATACCGGTAATGGGAAAAAACATTCTAATTCAAGGAAAGTGACATCCATGGTAGTATAGATTCTTTTAGTAATTGGATCATAACATCGGTAACCCTTTTTTTGTACACCATACCACAAGAATACACATCGGACAACACATGGATCCAACTTAGTTCGTTGATTTTTATGGAGGTGGACGAAAGCAACACATCCAAAAATTCTAGCATAAGCATCAAAATAGTAGGCAAGTGGAAGACGATCGTATAACACCTTTAATTAGGTCTCGAAATTGTAAGGTTTTTATGGGCATACGATTCAAGAGATACAGCTTGTAGTAACAAAGATCACTCCAAGATTTATTAGGCATACGTGCACCGATTAGTAAGGCCCGAGCCGTTTCTAAAATATGCCGATTCTTCCTCTCCGCATCTCCATTCTGTCAGGCTCAGGAACACGAGGTTTCATGCCGAGAATACCACGGTCACCTGTCCATGTCCGAATTACTGATTAACATACTCCCTTCATTATCGACCTAAGTATCTTAATTTTTTCTAAAATCGTGTCTCGAACCATGCGTGAAATAGGTGAAATGTAGCAAATACTTCATCTTTATGTTTCGAGAATCCAGAAAGCCATGTCATTCGTGGCATCATCAACAAAAATAACAAACCAACGATGACCCGATGACGTAACGACCGGGAAGGTCCCAAAACATCATAATGTACCAAAGCAAAATGAAGTCATACTTTTATTCACGCTTCACATGATAAAGACGCCCATGACTTTTTGCTAGATACAAGTATCACATTTGAAACTGAACGTGTGATATTTGAAAATAAATCGAGGAGCAGGCTTTTAAATACCCGAATGATGGATGCCCAAATCTACGATGACATAGCCAAATATGTCGTTCCTGTTACCAACAAGATGCCAGTGATTGGCTCTTCCCGAACCGAGGTCATCCACATAATATAGCCCTCCTCTCCTAGTACCACGCCCAATGATCTCATTGCGAGAATATCCTATGTAAGGCAAAAAAGTAGAATACATCAATACTACACAAGCTAAGGTCTCAAGCGACTCCGACTTACGTACATATTAGTCACTTTGACAGTAGGTACTAGCAAAGTATTAGATAATGATAATGAAGGAGATAAGGTCACTGCTCAGCCCCGTAATCGGATAAGCGACTCCCATTTATTGGCAACACGGCTCGTTCTCAGTGATCCGTAGCCTCCGCAGCTCTAGAATCCAATCCTCTTTATCACTACGAGTAGAGATGTGAAATGCTTTACTTGAAATACCTAGATCCCGGGAAGACGGCCCGAGAAGTGTGATAGCAGGCATTATTGGTAGTCACACCGTCACCCAGGGTGTCCCGTTTCTTCCGTGCTTCAAGATCATTCCATCATTCTCGGATACCCACGTAGCTCGGGGCCACGGTGTGTTTGGAGTTTCCACAATGGCCACATTTCACGACAAGAGATGGATGTCTCGTGGATTTCTTTCTACCCAAGGAAGGTCCCTGCTGTGGCATTAGATTAGCGATGTCCTCGACCCTTTAAAAGCCATAACCGCTCCGAGTGTCGTATCTACACCCGTGATCATCACTGCCTCGCCTCGACTTCTCCCGTGGGATGAATCCACAGTTTGTTCCACCGTAGGAAATGGTTTTATCTCAAGCATATCACTGAAGTTTTATCCACCCATCATCAAGTCCATCGAGGGGGTATACACTCGATCTTCCCGTACGATGGAGTTGTATTTTTGTATATCAATCGCACACTCCATTGGATTAGGACGACGAAAATCAATTTTACGCCACAACCCTCAAGGTCATTGTAGTATTTTTCAACGGGATCCACCTCGCTGCCCATACGAGTAATCCTCGACGGCGAAGATCATACACTTAAGACGTGCCTCGTACCATCACAAGAGGGTAGTCGCATCCCAAACCCGTTTCGCATTGGGAATCGAATAAAATTTGCAATCGCAGAGGTCTATCGAATTGATCAACCATCCTTTAACAATGGCATTTTCGCGCCATCTCCGAATGTAGGGCCTGCGGTTTCAAAGCAGGGCCGAGAAAATTCCCCGTTAATATATCCCATCCCGGCTTGTCTTTGCCGTAGATATACATCTCTACCACCTCGGGACCACAAGGCATAGTCGATCCTCTCAACTCGATACCACTCAGGCGCCGACGCCCGGCCACGGAGGTCAGCGAGCCTGGCCCGAGCTCGCTGTAACTTCCGTCATTTTCATCACAAGTCTTCCAATATGAAATCGCAGGAGTTAAATCTCAGATTCTACCATGAATCAGAATCTAAAAATTTCCAAACGAAGGCAGCCTTCTGCAAGGCTGCTAACCCTAATTTTTTTCCCTCCGTGCGCAAACTTTCTTCACGTTGCCTCTTCTTCACGCAGCTCTCTTTCTTCACGCAATTTTTCTTCCTCACCGCAAATAAACCTACAGCCCAACCAACCACACGCACGTAGACAATGAAACTCAGTAACCCTAAACAGATTCTCATCCGCGCCTCCGAAAGTGGCGCTCTTCGCTTCATCGCTTTCTTCTTCTTGTCTGCCGCTTTCTTCTTCTTCGTTCGTCAGCCGCTATAATGAAACAAAGCTTCCATTTTCGTCGTAATAATTTTTTTTATTTTTGCAGTAGAAGAGTCACCCTCCACCTCGTCCTCTCGCGGCTTGTTCTTCTTCGCCGCTTTGGCTACGGCCTGACCGTCAACCAACAACCATAACCGGACGCTGGAAAGCAGAATGGCCATCTTGAGCACTAGATGTTGTTTTTTTATGTTTTTTTTTCTTTCAGTATTGCAACCGATCGGTTTCAAAAATAAGAAATCAGAAACCAAAAACAACTTCTGACCAATATAAACCAAATCGAACTCAACAAAATGAAAAATTGCAAGCATAATCAGAAACACACCAAACCAAAACCAAACCAGGAACCGTAAACCAGAATCGGGAATCGTGAATCGAATCAGCAAATCATCAATCAACAAATCATCAAATCAGAATCAGAAATCAAAAATGGTAGTTCCATCAGAAATCAACAGGTAGTTCATTAGTAAGCAATATCCTGCTCTGATACCATGTCAAAATATTGTGTTTCTCTGATAATTATCAGTATATTTCATTATTATTTATGTTCTGTTTCTTTACATACATAATAAGGTTATAAAGTTATTTAACTCTTTAAAGACACAACTCAAACATGCAAATCACAATGGCTCACCCCTGGGAATGAGATATATGTATACAAAGAAAACGAAAATTAAACAAGAACCATAATTCTTGCACATCCATGTTTTATGGCTCCACTAATAGTATTGTCTGCTCCATGTTTTACTCCACTGAGTATTGGTGTCTGCCATTGTTGCAGCATGCACCACAACACACACCAACACACGGGACTTACGGATATGATTATACTAATGATTATAATTATTTTGTATCATTTTTTTATACATTCAATTAATAACTATCTCTTATAAATCAACAATAATTTTTACATAATTTAATTATGTTTTTTTTTATTTTTTTAATATTTATTTAAAAATATATTTAGTTTTAAAAAATTAAATATTAATTTAATTCTTATTTTATTATATTATTTAAAATATCGTTATTTTTATTTTTTAACTATTTATTACATGTTTTTAAGTAAAATAAAAAAACATAAATTAATAATAAATAAAATTTAATCTAACTATAAAAAATATTATTTAAAATTATATTTTTTTATATAATTATATGTATATAAAATAATAGCATTAATATATGTTTGATTTTGGTTAAACATAATATCGATATTACAATAATTATTTTCGTTAATAACTTTTTGATTACTGTTATTTTCAAGAAAAAATCTATAAATTTTTAAGAATAATTAAAATTTTAATTAAGTACGATTAAAATATTTATACTTACAACAAATTTTAAAAGGTAAGAAAGTGATTTAAAAAAAATTGGGTGAACTTAATTGACTTGAGAATCCTGTACATATGCAAATTAAACTTTTGAGTTAAATTATTTTGATAATATAACTATTCGAATATATTGAGTTTAATTATTTCTATATTTCTAATTTGATTGCATTATAAAATATTAATTTTTATTTAAATTAAATTAAATTTTTAAAAGATTAATATTTAACGTACTAAAAAAATTACACTATAAACTAAATTATCATCTTAAATACGCGGTTTAAAAATAAATAAATATTTACTAAACTCTTAATTAATTAGAACTGTATTTGAGAATGAGATAAAAATAAATATGTTATCTTTAATGAAATTGGTCTCATATGTGTATTAATTAAGTGGAATTATAATATTTCGAATTATAAAACTTCAAAAATATTTTTAAAATGTGCAAACTTATATTCAAACAATATAAAAATTAAAAAATAAACCACAAAAATATTTGAAAAAAATTAAAAAGTAAAGTGATGAAATTATTGGAAAAGAAAGTTAAAAAGACCCAAGATTTAAAATAAGAAATATTCAAGGAATCGTGTGTAACAGTGTAGACAAACCTAATTGCATGTACAGACGTTAAAAAAAATTCACTGTTATATTAAGCACATTAATACAATCAAAAAAAGGAAAAACAATTTTGTAACAATTAAGTTTATATTACTTGTATAATTTGCAAAAAAAAAAATATTATTAGTGATTATTATCTTATATACGTAAATAAATGCATATATTTATAAAAATGAAAAGGGAGGAGGTTATCCAACAAATAAAGTAGACATAAAATTTGTTTCAGAAATAGATAGTACAAATTAAGCAAGAACCGAATTCATACACCTACGTCACAACAGCGTTTTTATTTTATCAAGTCGACGTAATTGAGAACTTCAACATCCACTTATTTATTTAAAATCAAACTAGCTATATGTAGTGATCATACTCATAAATATAAGTAAGCATTTGGACATAATTTCTTTGATCTTTTCAACATGCAAGCAACGTTTATATTTGCTTTCTTATTTAGTTGCCACCTCCACGGCCGTATCCTCCACCGTAGCCACCACCTTCACCACCTCCATGGTTTCCATTTGATCCAGATCGAGCCCGAGACCCAGCTCTAGAACCCGCCTCGGAGCCTGCACCAGACCCAAAACGAGACCCAGCATAGGAGCCTGCGTCAGAGCCTGCTTCAGAGCCTCCACCAGAAGAGTGTGAATTTGAACTCGATGATGAAGATGAACTCGATGAAGAACCCGAACCGGATCCAGACCCAGCGCCAGCTCCTGCACCCGACCCACTTCCTCCTCCAAGGCCAAGGCCTACTCCTGCACCAACCCCAAGCCCTATTCCACCAAGATCCAGACCAAGGTCTTTTCTAGACACTCGGCTTTCTGATACATTAATAAATGACATGCTTAGCATTATTGCAAGCAGAGCTAGACATCTCATTCTCAATGCTGCAGCCATTATAGTAATATTGGAAATGCTTATTATCTAAATGAAACAAGCTATAGGTAGTTATTGAAGAAATGTGTAAAGGGTTGTGGCTTTATATAGTAGTGAAATACGTACGAGTATTTTATTTGATAAAATTTTAAGTGGGAAGTGATGATTTCGGTGGTGTATCAGGCTAGCTATTTCCCAAATTAAGTGGCTGAGAAACTAGAAATTAAGAAATGGAAGATGAATTTGGTCTTGACAAGTGTGGAGAGTTTACCGACATCTCCACTCAATACAGAGATAGTGGAGTAGTATTGGCTAGCTGCACAGTTTGTTGGCTATACGCTGTACTTCCACCATTATACCCACTACATGGTTTGAAAACATAATGAATACAAAAAAAAAATTAACACGTGTTAAATCTATAATTATAAAATCATTTACTATCGATTTTTTTTTAAAAAATGTACACATATAATATAACTACTAACTATTTAAATTTATTTAAAATTTAATTTTAAACGAAATTAAATTAAACATATTTAAATATTATTAAAAGAATTATTTTTATTATTATAATTTTTTTAAAACGGTAGGTTCACCTCGTGTCTTTATCCGGTTGATCAATAAACTAACAAATAAAAATTAAAAAGATATCCACCGACCTTGAGGAAGTGGAGTACATATCCTATTTCTACTCTTATAAATTTGTAATTACTCACAAATCATGATTATTAAAATTTATTTTGAAAATTTGTTAATTTTATATTTATTCAACTAACAAAATGATAAATTTTAATTAATATTATCTTTAATAATAGTAGTAATAGTAGATATATATATACATTAACATGTTACTAGATATACATTAACATCCCCCTCAAACTCAAGGTGGATGTGAGACAAACTTGAGGTTGTTAACCAAATTACGAGTGCGTCCTTTGGGAAGTGCCTTAGTGAAGATATCTGCAAGTTGATCGTTGGAGGAAACGTAGAAAAGCTTGAGAGCACCATGGATAAGATGAGAGCGAATGAAGTGACAATCAATCTCGATGTGTTTAGTCCGTTCATGAAAGACATCGTTATGAGCAATATGAATTGCTCGATTATCCACAATAAAGATGAGTAGTAGAGGATGTGGACACACCCAAATCCTTAAGAAGCCATCGTAGCAAAGAGAAGGCTGGATGTGGTATCGGAAACACGATATTCGCCTTCACATTAGGCGGGCCACGAAGGTTTGTTTCTTACTTCGCCAGAAATCAAAGAAGAACCGAGGGAGAAAGCAATAACCTGTAGTGGACCTGCGATCAGTGGGATCTCCCCAATCAAGACGTGAGAATGCACGAAGTACTAAAGGAGAATCAATGAGTAGAAAAGGCCGTGGAAGATAGTGCACTCAGAGTATCGTAGAATACGTAGAAGCTGACGACATAGTGAGTTGATCGTGGAGTAGAATGAATGCTCATTTGGCACGATGAGCAAGTAAGAGATGTCTGGACGAAAATCGAAGATAAACGCACCCGCCAACCAATCGTCACATAAGAGAGGGATTAGACAATGGTTGCCCCTGCGATGGTGTCGGCGTGATTAAGTTCAACCGAGTGTCGACAATCTTCTTGTCGGTGAGTCCGGCTTGAGATATGAGGTCGGATGCATACTGCTTGAGTAATGTAAAGACCATACGTGGAGCAGTGATCTCGAGACCCAAGAACAGCTTAAATGTCGAGGTCTTTCATCTCAAACCTGGCGACTAAGAAAATCCGGCGAGTTCTTGAATGCCATTGGTCGTTACCGATTATGATCATATCATCCACGTATAGAAGAAGCGAAATGGTGCCTTTTATCATTACGACGAAGAAATAAGGCGTAATCATAAGGATTTGGCGTAACCCGAAGGATATAGTGGGCAATTTGGCAAACCGTGCTCGTGGAGGCTTGTTTAAGGCCATAAATTGCACGTCGAATGCGACAAACCTTATTTGTTTCCAACGAAAGACGAGAGGAGGTTGCGTATAGACTTAACTCACATGCAGATCCCCGTTAAGGAATGCATTTTTAACATCCATCCCGAAAAAGGTCCCATTTACTAGCAGCAACAGCTTAAAAAGGGTACGAACGGAGGAAATACTGACGGCGGAGCAAAAGTCTCTTCATAATCAATCCCATAACTCTTGTGGTAAAGCCTCTTGCTACAAGACGAGCCTTGTAGCGATCGATAGACCATTCGTTGATGAAGTCTTGATCTTATAGATCCACTGCTTACCAACCACATTGACCGGAGGGAGAGTAAGATCCCATGTATGGTTTTGGTTAATGCATCAATTTCTTCTTTCATTGCACCGAAGAGGTTAGTAGATGCCTCACGATAGGTGTGAGGCTCGTAGCAGAAGCAAAGCGGTGTAACAATGATAGTCAAGTAAATGTGTAGGAATGGATCTTACCCCGGGTTGAGTGGCGAGGTGGAATGTCTTGTTGAGGATCTTCGGGCGGGCTTGAGGAGACGAGGACATGTTGATGAGGTAGCTCATTATCAACCTGGTTCTTTCTACGACTGTCTAGAAGAATCATCAAAAATATCTGAAGATTGAATAGTGAAGTCCAAAGATGGATGAGAAGTATCTGTAGAAGGAAGCAAAGGGACTCGTTTGGAAAAACTTCCAAAACATTTGAATTAGTTAGGGAAAGAACGAAAATGAGAAAGTTCAACAAATAGCGGTGTTCCCCGAAAGACAACATTACGGAAACACGAGAACGATGTGAGATCATAGCATCGATACCGCACTTTTGAGTTTCACTATAACCAAGAAAACAACAAAGTCTAGATCGAGGCTCAAGTTTGTTGTGTTCATGAGATTGAAGAAGAACGAAACAAAACAGATCCGAATGAGCGAAGGTAATGATAGTTAGGAGATGATCCAAAAGGCGCTCATACGTGAGTCGATTATGAATGACATCACTTGGAATGCGATTAATGGCATAAACATCATGAAGAGCGACTTCACCTGAAAATGGGGCAGAACTTTGGCGAGAGAAGAAGAGCACGAACGGTGTCGAAGATATGTGACGATTTTCTTTCGGCTCGACCATTTTGTTGAGAGGTTCTGAACGTGACGGGTTAGATGATGTACAAAGTGCCGTAGGAGTGTAATAGAGTTTGAAAAGCATTTTGAGTATATTCGAGAGCATTATCGGATCGAAAAGTTTTGATATGTTTGGAGAATTGTGTTTCAACCATTTTTTTGCAAAGTTACTATATATTGATAAGATTTCGAGAACGAGATTTCATTGGAAAGATCCAACTATAACGAGAATAATCATCAATAAAAACAACAAAATATCGAGATCCACCAATACTAGTACGGGAGAAGGTCCACGAACATCGAATGAATTAACTTCGAAAATACTATTAGAGATAGATTTACTATTATTGAAAGGTAGAAATTTGTTTGTTTCCTAAGCCGACTTAAGTACAATCAAAATTATTTTTGGACCTGAGAACCCAATAGACCTTTAGAAGCTAATCTTGTGCAGATGGGATGGGCGCTGACGAAGACGAGAATGCCAAAGTGCGAAGAAGGTAAGGAAGAAAGCTGCGAGCGGGCGCGGCGGAACAGAGGTAGGAAACGGCAAGGTGGAAGATGAAGATTGTTTATGGGAAACATACGCTCGAGCCACAGGACCAGGTCCCTGACTCTTGCCCGTCTCGGATCTGCCTGATACACCCGAGAATAGTCAAAAATAAGGCGATATCCTAGTTCGACTAATTGGCCCATGAGCATAGAATTATAGGATAGGTCGGTCACATGGAAAACCCCAGGAATAGAGAGGGTAGAGGTCGAAACAAAAACCTAGACTATTCCCATGAATGGTGGAACCATCGGTATGTGAATATTAAGGGGATGTGGTGCGGGGTCAGAGTTTGGAGAATAGAAGATGAGTGGTGTCATGTGATTTGCAACATGCAGAGTCAAAAAGTTTGAGACTTACCAGGGCAAAATCGAGAGGAAGTGGAAAGAGATGCATTACCGACCATTTGAATAGCACGAGTTATGATCTTACAGCAGTTCCGTGGAGGAGAGGTTGATAGTGGATTCGAGAAGGCGGGACTCTGTGAACTAGAAGGCATCAACGAAGTAGGCTCGGTATTAGCAACGGCTTGGCAAGTAGATTTGTTACGGACGGTAACAAGTCTCAGTAATGTGGCGTGGCGCTTGCGATAATTACTGAGACAGCACTTTATTGCTGCACTGCGACGATTGTAAAAGCGAACCCGGAGGAATCACTGTTTCGAGGTTGTTCAATGGTAGGAGCGGGAGGAGTAATAGCGAAACATTAAGCTTATTTTGGGCTTGAAGGGTTTGCAAGTCGAAAAGCTTCTTCTCTAACCAACTCATTTACAAGAAGATGTCAAAGAGAGGGAGGAGGACTACGATTAAAGAGGCGACCTCGGATTGGCTCAAAGTCCTTGTGGAGTGACATCAAGAACTCATAGAGACGAAATTCATCCCTAATAGTAGCATATTGCTGAGCATCTGTTGAGCATGCCCAAATTGGATCACAAAGGTCAATTTGGTCCCAAAGGAAGCGAAGTTGATCAAAGTAGTCATTGATGGATTGCCCTGGTCCCTGTTATTATCTTTAAAATTTCGAAATATATTATTCCTTAATACATACATATCGTAAAAAAAATCACAGAATATATTAATAGATATTCCTTTAGTTTTAATAATAATAGTAGTAGTAATAGTAGAACGAAATCATGAGATCACTGGGAGTTGGGCAAAGAAATTGATACTAAATGAGTAAATCAGTATAATCTTCCTTCACAAATTAAAATATAATTTACTGATGATGATATCTTACTAAGAGTATCTTAATTAATGCACATTATGTCATATTTTAAGGTGCTAACCAATAAATAATATGTAACTTAACTAACGAGCGTAATCCCAATACATGAACTTTAATTAGTGACACGATACAAATACACAACTTGCATAACTTATCTAATAGACTAGTTTTTAAATGGGTTGGTATTTAAATATAATTTTATTATTAAAAACAATTTTATTAAATTAAGTAAATGATTTATTGTATAACTATCTATCAATAAAGTATCAATTATAAATAATAAATATCACATTTTAAACTTTATTAATTTCAAATTATAATATTATTTATCATATTTTACATATATATCATAAAATCATAAAATAATAACATTTTTAATTTGATTTCAGGTTAACAAGCTATTTCGAACGCATCTCAAACCAAACTCATTTTTTTGAATTATTTGAATTGGTCTGAATTTAATTCAATTCATGCTCGATTCACATTTTTCAATTCAAATTTGATTCAATGAATTGAGTTACATCAAAAATTATCACTCTTAATTTATTATATAGATATTTTGATATTTAATGTTTTAAAAAAATAACAAAAAGAGAAAAAAATGGGAAAAAAATGGAAAAAAAATGATCATTGATCAAACATCGTGACTTTTAATATATAAATATACTTAAGAAGTTACTCTTATATAGACATAATTTAATTTAATAAATATTTTTTATTTAAAAATAATTTTTTTAGTTAATTATTATTTTTTATTTGATATGAGGTATGATATGATATGATATTCATATAAAAATTATTAATTCAACAAAAATATAATATATTTGTAAGTGAATTGATCGAATACTTATTAAATACATAATCATTTACCGTATGAATTGTCATCCTTAATGTAATAAAAACAATTACAATATATAAAATAATTATTTATAAAAAATATATTTATTATATAAATATTATGATATTTATTAATATAAAATATAAATATTTATTATATATTGTATAAATTTTTATATTGTATAAAAGCAGAGAATATAAAAAAAATGGGTATTAATTTTTTATAAATAGATAATTAATTTAAAGGATTCTTATGCTTTTATTTAAGCATCCTAAGTTTAACACTTACATTCATTTACTAGCCAATAAAACGTACAATGTACGGAAAAAATTAATTTAAAGTATTATAAATTATAATACAGTATAATTAATTTATATAATACAAAAATTTATTTTAAAAATATAGATAATTTATATATAATTATTTAGTTTTCTTTTATGTCTTAGATTTATAAGATGTTGTTTCTCTTTTTTTTTTTTGACATTACTCGCTTAAAAAATTTAAAATGTATAAAGCAAAAATCCAAATCTAAAACAAAAGTGTTTAAATAAAAATAAAATATTAATACTTATAATTATTTTAGATTTTATTTATTTCTCTCTTATTCTCCTATTAAATCAATTATTTTACACTAGTATTATTTAAAAAATAATAATTTAACATATTTTTATGAGATTATTAGTTTTCTTTTTTAATTTCGTAATAATAGATAATTAGTACAATTACCACTAGTCTTTTTTATTTTTTCTTTAATTTTCGATAAGAAATAGTTTATAAATTTTAAATTTATTCACATAAATCAATTATCTTATTAGTTTTTTGATTTTTTTCTTTTAATTCTCCCAATAAAATATAATTAATACATACATTCAATTATTTTTAAACTAAATATAATTTAAAAATAAATTAACTAAAATTAAATTATTGTTAGACTATGTTATACTAAAAACTATATTAATATTTATGGTTACAATAATCCCACTCTTTTATAATACTTATAAGATAATATTATAAAATATTATTTAAATATATTAATTTAATTACATAATATAATTTTTTTATATTTGAGATTTTATTTTTAACCATTTATTCTCTTTGTCTTTTTAAATAACGTAATAAAAATACTAATATTCAAAAGATTTTTTTAATAAAATAATATATATATATATCTTAATATATTAATATATCAAAATTTAAATCATATAAATAATATATTATAGGTAAATTAAAATCCATTTAACATTGTTTTTTTAATTCCTAATTTTTTTAAAGTTGTACGGTAAGTTCCTAGTTTATTTTAAAGATGTATGAATAAATTTTAACTTAATTATTTTAATTTTATTATTATTTAGATACGTAAAAATAATATAATCTTATAAATAAATGTTATTTTGTTAACATAAAATATTTATTTTTCTTCAATAATAAACAACTTTTGATTATTTTTCTTAATGATAAATTTATCTTTATTAATGATGGTAGATGATTTTTATATGAATAACTTGCAGCTTAATTAAAATAGTTATCTTGTACATAAAATTATTTATAACTTAAAAAAATAATGCACATTAAAAAAACAATAATTAGTACGATATTACACAAGCGTATTTGCATATACAATAAAAAATATCACTCAATTTATAAAAAAACGAAAAAAAATATTAAAAATGATAAAAGTGTTAGAAGACAAGTAAATAAATTTTAAAAGTTAAAAATAATAAATATACTTAATCTAACACAATGATATGAAACTATAAACTAAGTTAAACTTGAGTAGATAAGAAAAACAATCAAAATAAATCCAAAATATTTAGCTTTATAACAAATTTAAAAAATCTATTAAGTATAAAGAGAAGATAAAAGCTAATGAGAAGGAAAACATTTTTTATATTATGGATATAAATATGTTAAATTAAAAATTCATAGATGACAAAACATGTATCGCATGTAAATAAAATAATATGAAAAGATAAATTGACACACGAGATTTTTAGATGAAAATAAACTAAGTCACAACATTAACTTAAAAGAAAAATCACAAGTTCATCAAATCACTAATTATTTACTATGTAAATAAGATCAAATTATAAGATTATGACTTAAATTATCCTCCAAAATAATGTCCCTAAATAATATACTTACAAACGGCTAGTTTTCTTCGGTCTCTATAAGAAAAGTGTTTGAATTCAGATGAATGTTTCAATAAATTCAAGTCATACGAGTAATCGAATTCGTTGAGTTAGTACTTGAAAAATTTGTACAAAAATACAAGCACAAGATGTGTCATAAAGTAGATTAAATAAAAAAAACCTAGATATATGATTTAATAAAATATTAGTAAATTTGAAATAATCTAATAAGCAGATTAAACATAAGTTCAATAAAAATAATTTTTTAAAGTTAAATAATCAAATCAAATATTATGATATTATATACAATTATTTGATCTAAAAATTAAAGAACACAATAAAAAAGAACTATATGAAAATATAATCAAAATATCATAAATTAAATAAGAACATTTATTCAATTAAACACAATTATCACTATTTGATAGATTAATTAAAGAAAAAAACCTAAATAATTATGATATTTTTTTACAAATTTTTTTGAAAGAGAGTACAAAAACAATTAGAAATTTTTAATAAATGTGTGTTGCTTGAAATATAAAACAATAGTTTGTTTTCTATAAGAATGATTGAAACCATAATGCTAACTTAAAGTCCAATTATTATCGTGTCCATAAAAAGATTAAAGGAGCAACAAATAACAGAAATAATACGGTAATTGAAAATTTTACCTTAAGTAAAAAATTAAGTTAAAATTGAAACTCTCATTATTTGATCTATAGTTTGAAACTTTTTTTTATCAATATAGGCAACAAATAATAAAACTAGAGATTAGGTAGATATAATGTGATCGCTTCTCGATTAATACAATACTTAATCGATCGAACCCAAAATTTGGATAGATCCATTCAATGTTAAAATTAATTTCAAGACGACTTAGATCGATTTAATCCTTACTTGATCGATCGAGCATATATACACTAAAAGTTTCTATATGTTAAATATAAAATCTAACGTGTATTAGAACAGAAGTATAACTAAGATAAATTCATTTGAAGCTAGGTGGTTACTTTGTCTTGAAAGTGACATTAAAAAATGAGCCTAGAAGTTAAATTATATTTAAATGTTTTGTTCATGAATATTCTCAAACACTAATAAACCTTATAAATATAGCACCTGATCAAAGTAGATCCAAGCTCATTCATTAAGCTTTATCACCCCATGATGTGATTGACTATTGATGACACAAACTCTTAACTTGTCTATACATTGTGACCTTCTAACACTCAACAAACACACGATACACTAACACATAGGCCCTTCACCGATGAACAATGTTATAACCTTGCAACACCTATCCAATACACGACACACTAGCATATAGGTTCCCCACCTATGAACAACATTACAACCTCATCATACCCAACCGATATATAGTACACCAATACATAGGCTCTTGACTTATGCTCAATATTGTGATCTCACAACTCCCAAATGGCACATGGTAAACTACTACACATGTTGTTTACTTATGGGAACTGTTGTATCCATGAGCTATTGAATGACACGTGACAAGTCAACATTGATAGATACTCCTCAAAATGAGGTGGCTCTTCACTAGCAAACGAGCATTTTAACTTTAAAAAACTCTTAATTTCACATTTTAACTCTAAAAAAAACTCTCAATCTTACATTTTTTACACTCAACTATATGTTTGAAAAAAATGAGAGAAATTTTATCTCTAATGTCCTATGTTCTACAGATGTACACATTGTTTCTCAGATCTAACACTCAAAAGGAAAATTACCAAGAAAAAATTGTGAAAGTCTGGTGCTAAACGGGCAAAACTTTCCCTCAAATTATGGCAAAAAAAAAACAAGAGAATGAGAGTGAAATTTATAGAAAAAAATTAGCCTTCGGATCCTCGCTGACCACCTTGGTGAGGGCAAACGTTGCTTTAACGAGGATAAATGTCTCTTTATCTATCACCAACCATCTCGACAAGCTCTCATTGATCATCTCGAGAAGCTCTTATTGATCATCTAAACGAGCCCTCATCAACCATATTTGCAAGGAAAAATAGCACTAAAACAAAGTCGTTAAAGTGTGCTGACTACATTGGAAAGAATATTGGTGAGCTTTCAAACCCACACAAAAAAACCTCTTGGATATTAAGAAAATGATTAATCCTTAATTCGACAACATAACAACAAACAAATATCTAATAATGTAAACTATATGCAATTTAAGAGAATGATTATATGTAATAAGCAAACATAAAACTATATCATAAGTGATATTCAATAACATTAACCAATCTTACAAAGAACTTACACAAACTTCAAATAAAATACAAATTTTATATTTTATACACTAAAATGTGAATATAATTACTACACTCAACCTCAATAATCAATTTTAAACTTTATACTTTTGAAGTTAGACTTGTCATTTTTTTATAAAAATTAAAACTTAATATTTTATAATAATTATAAGATTATAAAGTTAGCCATTAAAATACACATTTTTAAGTTTTTAATACACATTTTTAAGTATTAAGAACTTGAAAAGCAATTTTTTTGGTTATATTTGTATAATTTATGAAGACGAAGGTTAGTAATATATAAATTTCATCTTTTTTTCTATCATAGTAATTAAATTTTATCACATATTAATGTTATTTAAAAAATTAAATTATTTTTATAATTTTTAAAATAATTGTTATACAAGATATATTAACATTAATGTTGTGCTTGATTGAAGTGTATAGAAAAGAATCAGAATTAATTCCTTTTATTTATGTGTTTGATTGAGCTTAAAAATAAATCAAAAATATAATCGATTCTTAAAGGAAAAATAATCATAATTTCTTCTCCCCTTTAAAAATCACAATTATATTCTAATCTCAATTTTTTTCTCCAATTTTACACTAATCTTAAATATAATTCTAAATTCAAATCCCAAAACCATAAAACTAAAAATCATAAACTTAAAATCACAAAATCATAAATCATAAACTCTAAACCTAAAATACTAAATCTCTAAACACTAAACTCCAAATCTCAAATCATTAACTCTAAATAATAAATCTTAAAACCCTCAAACCATCAAATGCCAAACGCTACCTAAATTGAGAGACAACTATTAGACGGAAGTGCTACTCGTGACTTACGAAACAGCCAACGAGTGGCCAAATCATATCTTTCGTCTCCTTTTTGCTAAGCAGAAAGCGAAAATGAAGGTTACAATGGTGAGATCGCTGCAGTCAGCCCTTAGGAGAGCCTCAACAGCAGGAAATAGCCAAGTCTTCAGGCGTGGTTATGCTTCCGAATCTGCAACCAATCGCAAGGTCGCCATTCTCGGTGCTGCGGGAGGCATTGGCCAGCCCCTTTCGCTGCTCATGAAGCTGAATCCACTCGTATCCAGTCTATCCCTCTACGATATCGCCGCCACCCCTGGTGTTGCTGCCGATGTCAGCCACATAAACACAAGATCTGAGGTCCCCTCTCTTTCTAGGGTTTTGGGCCTTCTTAATAGTATTAATAGTAGTTATACCAAGCATGTTTTTCAGGGTTTGTTGTCCGATTTGATTCTGGCTTATTATTAATATAGTTGTATAGATTTTATGCTATTGGCATATTGAGATTGAACTAGTTTAGAGGTAACGTGTGTGTTTTTTGTTGTTGTTGTTCATCATTGCTATCAGGTTAAGGGGTACGTGGGTGAGGAACAACTTGGCGAAGCTTTGCAAGGATCGGATGTGGTGGTCATTCCAGCCGGAGTGCCACGGAAACCGGGCATGACTCGTGACGATCTGTTCAATATCAATGCTGGTATTGTGAAGTCGTTGTGCTCTGCCATCGTCAAGTACTGCCCCAATGTGCGTTTCATTTCCCACTCATCCTCCATTAATTTTGCATTTTTTAATATTTAAAGAAAATATGGTTTCTTTTGGTCTGGATTTGGTATTGTTGTATTGATTAATTTTCGTCCCATTTGTTTTTTCCCCTCTAAGGCACTTGTGAATATGATAAGCAACCCAGTGAACTCAACAGTTCCTATTGCTGCTGAGATTTTCAAGAAGGCCGGTACATTTGATGAGAAGAAGTTGTTCGGTGTTACCACCCTTGATGTGGTCAGGGCTAAGACTTTCTATGCTGGAAAGGCAAACGTCCCAGTTGCTGGTATATCCATTTTCTAAACTGTTTTCAATATTGAAGTAGTATTCTTCTATGCTTGAAAAATGCTCTTTATCTTTTGGATTCATTAGAAATGACCCGTGGAAGACTCATTAAGATGGATATCTGTTTTTTAAACATTAGTTTTTACCTTTCATTTTTTAATTTATCGCAGAGGTTAATGTGCCAGTTGTTGGTGGTCATGCTGGGATTACCATTCTCCCACTTTTTTCTCAAGTATGTCTAACCTTCTTTTTTAGTTTCACTGTGGAGTTTTCACCTTTTGGTAGTTCTCTTAATTTTTTTTGAACTTTTGAAAATTTTCATCTTGTTTATAGGCCACATTAAAGGCTAATATGCCAGATGATGATATCAAATCTCTTACCAAGAGAACACAAGATGGAGGCACGGAAGTTGTCGAAGCCAAAGCTGGAAAGGGATCTGCAACATTGTCAATGGCGTAAGTATTGAGTTGATAAACCAAATATACACTTTGCCAGATTCTTTTATCCTTTTTTCATGTTACACAGTTCATAAACTTTTGCTCCTGAATTTGAATTTCTGCTGCTTACCCTAATGCTTTATGAATGAATCATAATCGATTCTTACATTCAAAGAAGAATGATTTCTTTGACATTAATTTATTTAGTTATTTTGACTCATAGTCAGTCAGAAATGTTCCGACAGATATCATTCTTCACTTCTTAGTTTGGCATTGAATGCACCACTTCATTTTGATTTTTTGGCCTTTAACTTTTGCCTTGATCATGAAATTGTCATATATTGATAGAAATTTATGATGATAGCATTTTTACTGTTGTGTGGGCCGCATTTCTCAAATTTAATTCCTGGAAATAATTGTACTGTCAATTTAAGATGAGTTTTGCTTATGTTTTTTATTTTTTAGAAACCTCTTGTTGGTTATGCTCTATCTCATTTAACATTGTCTTGGCAAAAAAAACTCTCATTTTTGACTATGTATATCACATAACCAACCTGTTATGGATCTTGCAGTTATGCAGGAGCCCTATTTGCTGATGCTTGTCTGAAGGGGCTTAATGGGGTGCCAGATGTTGTGGAATGTTCTTTTGTGCAATCTAGTGTCACTGAACTTCCTTTCTTTGCATCTAAGGTAACACTCATTGACTTTTACTGTGATTTTTGTTTTTAAATTCTGAGTTTATCAGAAAAAAGTATTTGTTGCATTTCATATGACTAGTTCTTGTAATCTAATATACGTTACTATTAGTGTTTTGTATTTTTTTGTTCACTGATTGTTACTAGTTCTTGTAATCTAATATCTGTTCCAGTTACTAATAGCTATTAGCATTTTGATATTTTCGTTCACTGGTTTTGGTCATGTTTACTAATGGCAGCCTATTAATATTTGTAGGTGAGACTTGGAAAGAATGGTGTGGAAGAAGTTCTGGGGTTGGGCCCTCTCTCAGATTATGAAAAACAAGGACTGGAAAGCCTAATGCCTGAACTTAAATCATCCATTGAGAAGGGGATTAAGTTTGCCAATCAGAGTTAGATGAATGTTAGTAGTAGTAGTAGTAGTAGTAGTAGTAGTAGTACAAATGCCTGGTGATTACCTCCTAGTTCTCTAATAAAACTACCATCCATATTTTTGCATTTGATTGTGTCCTGTTGTATTATTGCTGCAAGCAGCTAGGGTTTTGTTGTTTTAATTAGCGTAGATATAAAATAAAAATATCGAAGTTAAAAATCAATAATTTCTGGGGGTATGTTACGCTACATTTCAGAAAAGTGGCATGAATTAGATGGGAAATTTTAGAATATTTTATCATTAAGGAATAATTTAGTGAGTTTCGTCTTGCCGAGTAAATTGGCAGAAGTGGAATTGGAATGTAGATTACTAATAGTTTTTCTGATCGAGATTGGATCGTGTGGATGGATTAGACATTTTGTGACTTGAAGTTTTCACGTCACAAAATAGTACTCTCACACTAGTTCTGTCACTTTCATTTATGGTAATTTATTCTCATAATTTTAAAAGTTGTGTTCTAGTTTTAAAATTTTAAAGTTTGAGATTTATGTGCATATTTTTTAAGATTAAAATGTATATTCTTTTTAATAATTATTGAATTAAAGTATTATTTTACCTATGAAAGCTACAAAAATAATGTGATATTTTACCCAAAGTTACAGATTAACCGGATCACTTGTCGCGTACAACCAAAATAATATAATCACCAAGAATTTATAGAACCCAAAGCTGATATTTATGATGATATTTTATTTAAAAATATATAATTAATGAAATTATTATGATAATTTTATTAGTATGATAATAAAATTGTATAATATATATATTTTAATGATATTATTATTAGATAAAGTTATTAGTAATGAATTTTTTTTAGTAATAATAAAATGCATTTTGTAGATATCACAACACTATAAATATATATGACTAAATTAAAAAGAAGTTTAATGAATTTTTCTAGTTGAAAATATTTTATAACGTAAGCAACTTCAAATAAAGTAAGTATTATCGTCAATAAAAATTATTTAAAAAAAAATTGTACTAGTAGTATATGATTAACTGTAATAAAATTGAATAATACAATTTTTAAAATTATGTTTTGCTAAACATAATTTTATTGCCGTAAATCTGAAATTTTTACCTTGTATAGAACTTATATCTTATTACTTAATTTTTTTTAAATATTATTAATTCGTAGAAAATATTAAATGATTTATTAGAATTTATTTGAATAGTAGACATATGAAATTATATTTATAACATTTTTATGATATACGATGGTATTATATTTTAAGCGATATTTATTGAATTATTAATGTGACGTAGATTCAAAGTAAAAAGATGTTAAACGTGTATTTATATATTTCTTTGCATAATTTAAGGGTTGATTCTTTTTAAAAAATAAAAATTGATGGTTGACCTTAACCGCTTGATTCGAGTGTGCTTTTATTAGGGTTCAAATAATCCAATAGTTATTTAAAAAGAGTATTTAAGTATTGTTTATTTTAAAATAGATAGATTTAATTTTATAATTTTTTTAAAAAATTAATTTAATTTAAGATTTTTAAAAATAAAATAAGTTTTTTAATAAAATTAATAAGAAAAATAAAAAAATTATATCTCCTTATCAGAATTGCATTACTATTTAGACTTTAATTCTTTATTTATTTATTTATTATTATTATTATTATTTTGTTTAAAGATCAAAGTTTCTGATTAACTTAAAACCCCATAAGCTTCGTGTATTGATTTGTAAGTAAAACCCTAGTCTCGTAATACTTCTTCGCTCAAGCTCAGCTGCGCCTCCAACAATGGTACTTTCTCTGTTTCTTGATCGCCCACTTCATTCCCGATAGTAATATTTCGAATCTATTGAGTATTTGAACTTGATTAAGCTGTTTGTGTAATTTTGCAGACTGGAGAGACTGTGAATCCGAAGGCTTATCCATTGGCGGATGCTCAACTTACTATTACAATACTGGACCTTGTGCAGCAAGCTGCCAATTACAAACAGCTTAAGAAAGGCGCTAATGAAGGTTTGCTTCTAGACCCTTCCACATATTTGCGTATAATCATATATATTTCTTTTAAAGTTGTTCTTTTTATCTGTCCAGTTTCTTTCTGTGTCATTCTTTTATTATCTATTTCTTTATAGATTATGCATAATGGTTTTTTGAATGGATTTCAGCGACTAAGACCCTGAATAGGGGTATCTCTGAGTTCGTTGTTATGGCAGCAGATACAGAGCCCCTCGAGATTCTACTTCATCTTCCACTTCTAGCTGAGGATAAGGTATGCCTCACGATTTTTGCTATTGCCAGGGATTTGGTTTGTGGTTGAACTTTGTTTCTTCTTTATTGATCATGGAATAGAGGCGTTGTTCTTGTTAATATGGATCCTGTAAGCTACCCAAATTTGCTGCTTTGCTAAAGAGGGGACTACTATAAACGTTTATTGTTGAAGAGGCATTTGATTTCGTACTGATTTATATGCAATACTTGATATTTTGTCTGATGGAAATACTGTTGATTGTAGATAGGGTAAAATACTGCAGATTTAACTAATTTGTAGATAATGAAATACTGCACATGTAACTAATTCGTAGATAATGAAGTATCATCGTCATTGTTGATTGAATACTATTTAAATTTGTAGTAGGAAAAATTAAGTGCTTAGTGGTCATCCTAATGCTTTATTTGCTATTCTAAAATTATAGATGGTTTAGTTTAAGTGGGTAAAACAGCCAACAGCTTTTTCTTGCACGAGGCCTCGGGTACTTGTTAATTAATTCTGCAATGTTCAATGCGAGAATTGTTTGGGGCTGGAGTCTGGCATATAAGTTTTTGAGTGTGTTAGACATAGTTCTTATTTTTGGGTGGGCATGGGGCTTAAGCTTACCTCACTTGATGTCAAAGGTTAGGGATGATATCAACAATTTATTGAGAGAGGAAAGAGAAGAACAAGAGCGGAGGTTGGGATGAAAGAGAGAAGGATGCTTTCAGAATTCATTAGCATAACAATACTTATCAAAGGTTTAAACCCTCCTATTGCAAAGCTAAAGGGCCATGGGCCTTACAAATATCCATTAGACCAAGGGAGGAATTCGTAAGGCCTGTCCATTAGTTTTTCCATTTAAAGTATGACTAGGTTTTTTATTGTAAAAGACATCAAGACTTTTGATGACTTCGAGAACATTTTGTTCACTTTAATCTTTATACACAACTTCCTTTGTTCATCTTTTTCCTAACAGTTATTATTACCCGTTTATAATCTCCTACATCACTACACTTCAACTCATATCCTTTAATGGTCTAAGAAGCAACAGTTAAATGTTCTATGTCTACATTAAATAATTTCTCTTTCATGGCATAGTGGGCTCCTATTTATGTGCTAGAGATGTGCCAGAATTTGTTGTATGTTGTTTCCTGCTGATATGAACGTATACTTAAATAAATATCTTATATCCCTATAAAAGTCTGGATAAAATTGCCACCATTTCAGAAATCTTCTTTTCATTTTTCCCCAAAATTTGCAGAATGTGCCTTATGTATTTGTTCCTTCAAAGCAAGCCCTCGGTCGAGCATGTGGTGTCACAAGGCCTGTCATTGCCTGTTCTGTGACAACCAATGAGGGAAGTCAATTGAAGTCCCAAATACAACAACTCAAGGTACTTTGCCTGCAACTAGCAACTATTGTTTCATCACCATCTCACTTGGTTCTGACTTTTTTGTCCCTTGTATTGTAGGATGCTATTGACAAGCTTTTGATCTGAAGGATTATGGGTTGCATATTGGGTGTGATAGGCCTACCCTCGTGTATTCGTGTTGAGAATTTGTTAAATCCCTAGGCCTTGAGTTCCAATTTGTCATTTGACTTGGGAATGTTTGGTTTGCTTATATTTGGATGAATCCTTCTGTTGTTGTGTCATTTTATTTCTTCATCTGAAGCATCACTAATATTATTATATTAAGAAAACCCTAGAATATGTGTGTGTATATATATATCCATCCCCTAACAAAAAACTTCACAGTTTGAGAAGAAACCCCTGAACTTAAATTGTTAGACATGAATCGTAGAGGTAACCCTCTATTTTTATAATCAGTTTTTAACAAATCGTATTATCAAAATATTGATGAGCAAATTACTACCAATAAGGCTATATCAGTATTATTTTTTTTCGTTCGACCCTCGTAGTGTTCTAGTCACAAATGAAATGGAAAATAGGTGTCATGCTTAATATCGGAAGCATTGTTTTCAAACGGTGCTTTAATCATTGCCATTGTGCCAATTGGGACAAAGATAGTTTCTTCTAAATACTATTGAAGAAAAAAGAGGGAATTTACGTTTTTATAATTTATACTTTTTCATTTTTTTTTGTTACTTTGTACTTGTGATTAATGATTACGACAGTTGGTAAAATTTATTTCTAAAAAGACCTAAAACAATATAGTTATCCTAATTTTTTTATGTAACATACTAAAAATATCTTTTAAAATTTATAATTATAAAATAATATTACTTATAATCGGATGTTTTTAAGTTGAATAATAATAATTTATATATAAGTGTTATTTTTGTTAATGTAATAGAAAATTTGAAAGTACCAATATAGTTTAGTAGTATTAAGAATTGATGTAACCAGCTCTTTGAAGGTTCCCATTTGCATGAGATCAACTTTGGTTAGTTTTTTAGTGTTTTAACATCTAAGTCACCATCTCCTCTTTCCTCTCGTGTTAACTTGCCTTTGACTTTGTCTCTAATCAACATATGCTCTTTATAAGTTCATGATCCTTAGATTTAGAACCACACCCAGTAGCGAATTAAAATAATAAAACACTTTTTTAGGTAAAAGAAATTGAAAATAAACATTAAACAATAATATGGCACTGAAAAAGTTAGTTAAAGTTGTAAATTTGACAAAATCTGAAGGAATCCCATGTGCAGCGTTAAGAAAGAAAGAAAAAAATTATAAAGTTAGTAGACTAGTAGATGATTAGATCCGTCATAAATGAATTTCAAGGCATTTAAAATAAACAACACTAACATATAAGTATTAAACTATATGGTATCAAATTCTTGAAAAGCATTGGTTGAATATAGAGTCAAAGCTCCTTTGAGTTTCAGGCCATGGGCTTCAAGCATCATAGTTCCAGAAATTCTCCTCCATTTCGACGTTCAACCATCCTTACTCTGTTTCTAGTCTTGACCTCTTTGTTTCTTTTCCTAGTTTCTCTAAGACAAATAAGAGAACCATTCACTTACACTAAACAAGTCCAATTCTTTGGCGATCTAAGAGAAGCTAAATTTCCATGGAACAAACTTTGTTTTGGACGAACATATGAGAAGCTCAAACTTGCTGTATTCTCAAAAACATGGCCCATTGGAGCTGACCCAGGTGGCATGGAGCGTCATGCTTCAACTTTATATCATGCTCTTGCTTCTAAAGGTCATGAAATTCATGTTTTTACTGTACCTTCTAATAGAATGCCTCATAAGGATTTACATGAAGGAAATCTTCATGTTTATTTTGCAGCAAATGATCATGGTTCTTTGAATTGTTCTTTAGCATTTGATATTTTCAATACTGTAAACTCAAATGGCGTATTTGACTATGTGCATACAGAGAGTGTTTCTTTGCCACATTGGCGTGCAAAATTGGTCACTAATATAGCTGTGACTTGGCATGGAATTTGGTATGAAATTATGCACTCTAAGCTATTTCAAGAGCTGCTTTCAAATCCCAATAAGGAATTTCCTGAACCCATGACAGAGCTTCGAGAGGCAATGCCGAGACTGGTGGACGAAATTAAGTTTTTTTCCAGCTATACACAACACATATGTATAAGCAAGAGTGCTGGGGAAGTATTGGTTAACATCTACCAACTTCCTCAAAGAAATGTTCACGTTATACTTAATGGTGTTGATGAAACTAAATTTGTTGAAGACCCAAAAGCCGGTTTTAAATTCAGAGAAAAACACGGAATTCCGAAAAATGTAAGCCTAGTTATGGGAGTTGCAGGGAGGTTAGTTAGGGATAAAGGTCATCCTCTTCTATTTGAGGCATTTTCTTCAGTAGTCAAACACAATCCAGATTTGTTTTTACTTGTAGCAGGTTCAGGTCCATGGGAAAAAAGGTATAGTGAATTAGGGTCAAATGTGAAGGTTTTAGGTGCATTGGAGTCTTCAGAGCTATCCAAATTTTATAATGCAATAGATGTGTTTGTGAATCCTACATTGAGACCTCAAGGGCTTGATCTTACATTAATTGAAGCAATGCATTGTGGGAAACCAGTATTGACTCCAAATTATCCAAGTATAGTTGGGACAGTGGTTGTAGATGATTCATTTGGTTACACATTTTCACCAAACTTGAAATCTCTAATAGAGGCTTTGGAATTAGCAATATATGATGGACCTCAAGTTCTGAAGAGAAAAGGTATTTCTTGTAAAGATTATGCACTTACTATGTTCACTGCAACTAAGATGGCTTCAGCTTATGAGCGTTTTTTTCTCTGCATGAAGAATACTAGATATTGCCACTACCCTCTTCCCACAGATTGTTAATTTGAAGTTTCTTTGCTTTCAATTCAAGTTATACACTCATGTACTCATGTATGTATTTTATGTTTGTGGATGGATACCAAATAGTTTCACATCTTTATTATGCTTTTCACCTGTTTTCTTTACTAAATATCTTAAAGATTCTGATGCTAAAAACAACAGAGAGCTGTCTATACAAGTTGGTTTCAACACCAAACCGCTCAAACTTTTGTCTGAATTATATTGTTAAACCACTTTAATTAGACCTAAGTTGAAAGATCAAGGGTTTGTTTGTTTGTGTTTTTGTTAAAAGTAATTTGAAAAAAGTGCTTTTAGAAAGAATAATAATCTCTTATCATGTTGCACAAAATGTGCTCTAAAAGCACTAACGATATTTTATTTTTTTTTGTTCGGTCCAAAAGTGTTTTTCTTTTGGTATAATAAACACTTTTATTGAATCTTATAAGTAAAAAAAAACAAACTCTCATTATAGGAGGAAGTAATGGCTTTCTATTGAAATAGAAAAGGAGGGATTATAAAAGTAGAAGTTGATTGGCAGTGACTTCATGAAACACTTGTTTGATAAAATATGCCCGGCCTCTGATATTAGGATAAATTGTGTTGGGAAATAACGCAAATTTCCGATAAGCCAAACTTATGAGAAAACAAGAATATAAAATAGCACACAAATTTGATAACGGAGTTTTGCCAATCTTGCTTACGTCTCCGGACCTGCTGCAGATCTTTTTACTGAAAGAGTAGAAATTACACAAGGTGTTTACAACACTCACAACCCACAACCCAATTACACTCAAGAAAATTACTCTCAATTTTCTCTCACAAAAGCTTTGCTCTCTAAACTTTTCTCTCAATTGGAATGAAAACTTTTGGATGGTTAATTCATTACAATTACACATCTATTTATAGGAAAATTCACTCCTTGAATTACTCCTTAAATTAATGGTTCCTTGAATTGCTCCTTGAATTAAGCTCCATGTTTTACTCCTTGTTTTGTTCCATGTTTTGCTCCTTAATTTGCTCCTTAAATTAAGGAGCTTTATAACAATAATCTCTAACAATCTCCCACGAAGACCGATTTCAATCTGTCTTCACACCTCGATCAATGCACAACTTTTCTAGTCTTTGTTATTTAGTAGACCAGGCGAAGTTGAGCCTGACTTGAGTTTGTCAATAATCACCACCTTTGTTAACATATCTGTGGATTTTTGCTTCCTTGAATCTTCTCTAAGTATTAACACATCATCTTCTTATAGAGATCGATGAAGTGATAACGAAGTCAATATGTTTGGTTCTAGAATGAAATGTCAATTCTTCGCCAAGTGTATTGCAACTTTGAATATCACTATGCGAAACATTCTTCTCTTGTTTGAATCCCAACTCGGTTAACAAACCGCCGAAGCCATATCATCTCTTTACTAGCTTGATTCGCTATATACTCGGCCTACGTAGTGGATAGAGTGACAATTTCTGTCTATTTGTGACATCCAACCAATGTACCGTTCGAGCAGAAATATATAACCTTGGGTGGTCTTCGGTGATCGACTTCACCTCCAAAGTCCGCATCTACGTATCCTTGTACTTTTAACTCTCGCTTTACTAAAGTACAAACACTTTTACTGTGGTGCCTCGAATACCTCAAAATCCAGCTCTTCCCAATGAGTTTTCCTTGGATTTGACATAATCGCTAACAACTCCCATTTAGCCAATGTTTGGTCTTGTGCATGCACATTGCGTACATCAAACTTCAAATGGTGAGGCATAAGGAACCTTAGCCATAAATTCTCTATCTTCCTCTGTCGAGGGGACCGATCCTTGGATAGGCGAAAATGAGCGGCCAAGGGTGTGCCGGCGGCAGCATCGCCCACGTGTTGAATCTTTGCAAAACACGATTGATGTACTCTGCACGAGATAATTGCAAGGATCCTTTCTTCTTATTTCTTGTGATTTGCATTCCAAGAATCTTCTTTCTTTGGACCCAAAGTCTTTCATGTCAAATTCCTTTGACAATTCTTCTTCAACCTTTTAATATCATCCGTATATCCGAACCTGCTTCTTAACATATCATCAATAAAGTAGTAAATGATATAAGCTGGACCTATATCTCTTGAAGTAGCAACAATGATCAAGATTGCACTTACAGGAAACCTTCCTTGTGCGTGAAGCTATCAAATTTTTGTACCATTGTCTCGGGGGCTTGTTTCGGGCCATACAAACTCTTCTTAAGTCTGCACGCTGCTGTTCTTCTTCCCCGCTGAGAAACCTTGGTGGTACATGTATATTTCTTCATCTAAATCTCCATTGAAGGAATGCAGTCTTCACATCCAAGCTATTCCAAGATGAAGATCTTCGATGGCTACAATGCTCAATACCGATCGATAGTATTGAGCTTCACAACAAGGAGCAAAAATGTCGGTGTAGTCAACTCCTTCCTTCGTTGAAACCCTTTGACAATGGCGGGCTTTGTATCTCTTGGAACCATCACATGCCTCTTTCTTCCCGGTACACCCATTTGTTGTGAAGTGCCTTCTTTCCCATAGGTAACTTAACTAGTTCCCACGTGTTTGGTTGGAGATGAGAGATTTCATTTCTTCTTTCATAGCCTTGCTTGTTGGAATCTCGAGTCTGACAAGCTTAAATCATAACATTCGAGGCTCCACTCCATCGTCAAATGACATATAGTTCATGTATCTCTGTTAGGCACGTGAGGTCGAAGACCTTCTCAATACGGGGAGTGGAGTAAGAGGTTGTGGTGTGTCGGAATGATGTGTACTTATGTCAACAAGTTCCTGCAAGAGGACTTGTTACGTTGGTCTGCGGAAGTATACGGAACATCATCTGTGTCGGCAAGAATCTTACGACTCATTACGCCCCGAGTCATTGGCGTCTATTTTACGTGCATGTCATATACATCACCCTTTCGTTGAAAATCACATCTACTGCTACGGATAACTTTCTTCTTTTCGTCATCCCAAATCGTAGCCAAACCTTATCCTACTTGCATAGCCAATGAATGTGCATTTCTTGGATTTGGGATCAAGCTTATTCCTTCCTTGATCACCGATATGCACAAATGCTACACAACCGAAAACTTTTAGATGTGATAGTTTCACCTCTTTTCAGCTCCATTACCTCATACGGTATTACATGCTCGATGGACAGATGGGCCTCGGTTGATCAAGTAAGGCTGCCGTGTTGGCTTTCACGCCGAGGCCCTGTTTCTTAGGTGACATTTGTATACGAATGCTTCGGCTTTTACCCCGTCAACGTTCGGTTGGCTCATACGCCGACTACACCATTGTGTTGAGGCGTGCACTGGCACAGATTCTTTCCATTCTAATCCCGGGTGCTCATAGCATAAAGTTTTGAATATGGTGTCTTTATATTCACCACCACGTTATCGGTTCCGAGCTTTTTGATCTTTAAACCCGTCTCATTTTCCACCATAGCTTTCCATCTTACGAAAGCCTCAAATATGAGACTTATGCTTTAGAAAGTAAACCCATACCTTGAGAGTGATCATCGATGAAAGTCACGAAGTAGTGTTTCCCAGCGATAGATGAGGACTCGTTGGTCCCCGAACATCGAGTGAATAAGCTCTAGCCTTTCCTTCTTTGGGATTACGCAACTTGTCCGAAAGTTGACTCTCTTTTGCTTTCCAAGTATGCAATCTTCATGGCACATGTCTATCTCCCGTAGGCCGTAGACACAGGAAGTTTTTCCTTTGAGTGCATAATCTTCATCCCCTTCGCTCATATGGCCTAGTCTGCGGTGCCACAGTTTGGTGTTTCATTGCTTGCTGCAAGCCTTAATTGAACAACGTGCCTCTCCGTCATGTAAAGAGTGCCAACTTTTCTTGCTCGAGCATTGTCACCCGTTGCGCACTTTGAAATCTTCCAATCATCGCATGGAAGATCGTAGTGTAACCTTCAACGGCCCACCGAGATTAAGTTCATACGAGATCGGGAATATGCCCGACATCCTTCAATTCCCAAACAAATCCGTTCAACTTAATCTTCGCTACGCTTTGCCAATAATAGCACGTGGTTGATCATCGCACCAAGATATACCTTTCCAAGGTTTCGGGGACATATTTCTCGAAGAATTCTTTTTGTGAAGTAGCAATGGAACGATGCTCCGTCTAACACCCAAGATTCTTCCTTCAAGCCTTCCAAAGAGCATATCAATGCATCATCTCCTCGAGGTGGAAGTAACATTTGCCTGCTGCCTTCACTTGTTTGTCCTTCGGTGCATTCTTGCACCGATTTTTGTAGTGCATGGTTCTTCCACAATTCCAACACTCGATAGTCTTGGGAGCTACGGGAATTATTAGGATTCACGGATTTGGACCTCCTGTCTTTTGATCTACCTCGGTGATCGGTTACCAAATCGTCCATTTCCTTTGGTTGAATTTCTTCCTCTTGACTACAGATGCAAACGAAGAGGTTGACGATTCACTGTCTCTACGTCGGATCTCTTCACCGAGAACCAAATCATGAACATCTCGTCAAATTTCAACTTATTGCTTCCCGACGAGCTACTCCACAGTAGTGACGGTAGCATTCCACTTTCCGGTGAAGACAAAAGTATCAATGCCGTACTTCTTCGCCGAATTCAATTTCGAACTGTCAACCGGTTGTAAGCGTATTGAGTTAGATTTGAGATGTTGAGCTACCGATCGCCTTCCGTCATCCACAATTGAACAAGCGCCTCGTGAGTGCACTTTGTTTGAGGTGATAAACTCATACATATTGGAGAAGGCTGACCAAGACCCGTAGTGGTCTTTTCGCTTTGCTATGTTGAAAGCAACATTACGGGATAACGTCAATCGAATAACTCCAGAGGCTTGTCATGCTGTAAGATTCCAATCTTCTTCGCCCATAACCTCCGGCTTCTTGCCCGAGAGAGGTTGATATAGATTTCTTTGATCACGAGATAATCCTCTATCCGCATTTTCCAAAACCGCCGTCAAATTTCGAGTTTCACCCCTTCCTTCATAAATGCCGTTCTCACTGTAAAATCGACTTCTCTGGATCGTTTCGATTATTTCTTGCGGAAAATTAATGAAATCACTACCAATAACTTTGATACCAGTTGTTGGGAAATAACGCAAATTCTAGATAAGCCAAACTTATGAGAAAACAAGAATATAAAATAACACACAAATTTGATACTTGAGTTTGGCCAATCTTGCTTACGTCTGGGACTGCTGTGAATCTTTTCTTGAAAGAGTAGAAATTACACTGAGGTGTTTACAACACTCACAACCCACAACCCAATTACACTCAAGAAAATTACTCTCAATTTTCTCTCACAAAAGCTTTGCTCTCTAAACTTTTATCTCAATTGGAATGAAAACTTTTGGATGGTTAATTCATTACAATTACACATCTATTTATAGGAAAATTCACTCCTTGAATTACTCCTTAAATTAATGGTTCCTTGAATTGCTCCTTGAATTAAGCTCCATGTTTTACTCCTTGTTTTGTTCCATGTTTTGCTCCTTAATTTGCTCCTTAAATTAAGGAGCTTTATAACAATAATCTCTAACAAATTGAACCCTCTATTAGATATTGATGTATTTCAAAGACAATCTTCCCAAAATCAGATACGTTGATATTGATACAGAGAAGTACAAATCAATAACGCTGAATCGCAGAGATCTAACAAACTCAACACAACAAAGAAAATTTCATGAGGGGATTAAATTGAGATCTTTATAAAGACAAAAAATTTCCATTTGAAGACACTCACATAACATACCTATTCTAATAGGAATTGTTTTTCTTTTGAAAGTACTAAAATTTCTCTAACGGCTCTATTAGTACGTGACTAACCTGCTGGCTAGTGATGTTGAGGATTTGGTCCTCAAGATGAGGAGGCACTAGAAGCTGACAATCGAGTTCTTCTTTAGCATTGCTTTTGTATTGTGCATTACTTGAGCATTTTTAAGACAAACAGTTATCGGAACATCTTAATAGCAGAAAACTAATTTATACTAGAGAAATGCTACTTGTAGTCTCAGTTAGGAATTTTTCTATTCCAAATAGAATTTATTCTATGTTTTGTTTTAATTTTATCTTTTGTTAGTTACTATAACTTTGCATTTGTTTTTAATCAAACGTTACTTGGTGTGATTCGAACTTATGACTTAAACAACGTAAGAGTGATTTTTATCTCTAGATTACTAAATGAACTATCCACAACTTTGTTTGCTCGTTAAAAACCTAGTCATCTTTCTTGTTTTGTATCTGGCAAGCATGAAAGCATAAAAAAATTTATTAGGGTTTTTTTCACTCCCTTGAATGGGAAACTTTTTGATTATTTGATAGGTTATTAATGTAGATTGGCTTCATTCCCCTTCTATAAACCACGCGAAAATGGACATGAGATTGGATGATTAGTTTGTCACTTAGCATGATGATCATACGAATCACTTAGTACTCAATCTATTTGTTTGTTTGTTTTCTTAGCACTCAATCTATTTGTTTGTTTGTTTTCTTATTTTGGATTTAGTTACAACTTTACACCCTGCTAACCTTTTGTCTTAATCTTTTTATGCTAGTGTAAGCTTTTGTCTTTTTCACTAAATTTGTCTAAAATAATTTAATTAAGTATACTTATAACTAATAAGACGAAATTAGAGACAAAGTCCAAAACAGAGATGAATGATCTCAACCAAAAAAAAAAAACACATAAAGAGGAAATGACAAAGATGCCAGGCAGGTCAAAAACGACATCATAATAAATTTTAGTATTTTAGGCTAATTAGCATAAAGCTAACCCGTTTAATTTGGTGCTACCAATCTTCAGAGAAAAAAAGATGAGTATAATGCCAAATATACATATGGGAACAAAACTTGGATCTGGTGTGTTTTTTTCCCCTTCTAATAGCTTAATTAATTTAATTTGAGTGCTGTGTAATATGAAAATTTTAATTACAAATTTATTCTTTTTGAAATGTCTTAATGAAATATAGCTTTTTTGAGCAATTACAAGAAAGTTATGCATTAATTTTCAATAATTAGATAATTTTTTAGTTCAATCGATAAATATTTTTTTAAATGTGAAAAAAAATATAAATTATTAAGTGATGTCCCTATGAGTGTAATGCCAATATTATTTGAAACTGTCGTCTTCTGTTGATGCTCATTTTTAACCCCAACAATATTTATGCTTATTGGATGAGTCCTGAGTGTATTTCAATTGCAATAACACTAAAAAACAAGCCGATGAAAACTCCTACGCCTAATAAAGTAACTCCAACTTTTTTTATTTTTTATTTCTTTCTCTTTCGTCGTTGCTCTGAAAAAAGTAACTTAACTTTCCTCTTACTATTGGCATCTCAAACTAGCGAAAGACTTCTGAGGAAGATATCCTTAGAAGGACATTCCTTATCTAAGTGTCCATATGTCTTAATTGACATCTTGAATGTTTGATTATATTTATTATCGAGGCTTAATTTCGTACTCAATAACCTTCATCTTCCAAGTGAAACAATACACGGTATGAATTTATTAAAAAAAAAAAAACGTGAAGGTATCAAACTTCTATTGCCTTCTTCTTATCATTTTAGTCATATATATCGTGTTAATTTTTCTTCGGTCTCACGTCGGTCAAATATAAGGTAATAAAATTGCTTATAATCATAGAAAACCCTTAATTCAATTAGATCTTATTGCGTTGAGTTAGACCTAAGTTTCTAACATGTTACCAGAGTTGAGTCTCACTTGATTAGTGACTTAAACTTTGTCCTTAACAGTCTCATAGTAGTTTTGTGAGAACACTCTTGTCAGTGTGTAAGGGGGTTGTTAAGTTTCCATCAGTTTCACATTGGTCAGAAATAAAGTAGAAAAATTGCTTATAAGCTAAGCTTGAGCAATTCTTAACTTAATAAAATCTTATTGGGTTGAGTTAAACCTGAGTTTCTAGCATATCAAACATGATCAGAATTGAGCCTAATCTCGTCAACATTTTTTACACCACTTAAACTCGGTACACACTTAAGTCAATTCGATGTTAAAAAAAAATCAGACCTGAACCTACCCAAATTTTTTAAGATTTAACTTTTTCCTTGTATTTAAGTTAAAAATTATTATACAACTCGTCACGAAAGTATATACGACCCAACAAGACCCACATGAATTAGAAATTTTAAGTTTGAATTAATCTAACTCGTCTAAATTTACTAATTTAAAAATAGTAACATTTTTTTTCTTTTACACATTTAAATTTATATTTCTATATTATCATTGGTTTGGATCACATGACCAAACACTAACTAAAAATTTTAAACTTAGTCCGCTTAGCACAAATGTACTAATTTAAAAATGGCAACACTTTCTCTTTTTTTTTTCACATTTGAATTTACTTTTCTATATTATCATAGGTTTGTATCACGTATCAACGTGCATATATATATATATATATATATATATTATATTCTTTTTTCTCCATAATTGTAGCATGTTATTAGTCTTGATAATTAATTCAAGACTAATTAACCTAGATTTTTTTTCTTTATATTAATTCATGTTTAATGTCGGATTCAAATTTCTTAACGAGTGGTTGTTACAACGATTAAAGGAGTTTGATAAATGTGTTTAATTAATTAATTGAGAGTTATATTAAAGTCTAAAAGTTACATGCGACAATATACAAAATTATAAAACTTCAATTCCAAAACGCGAGATATTCAGAATCAAGATTAATTAACCTGATGGTTTTTTATATAACATTCATCAATACACATGTCACAATATAATTAATTTTATGACATTTAGTCAAACAATTATTTCAATATTTGAACTTATAAATTTAACCAACAATCTAATACTTACAACAAATATAACAATTGAATACTCATTTTGAATAGATTATTATATCCACCAAATGACGGTTAGCATAAAATTATCGTTTTGACTTTAACAATTTGTAAACCTTGTAACGTGATCATTCCTGTTATTGGAAGAAAAGATTAGTTAGTTAGTGGTGTGCTTTTGGAGCGCACACAACTTAAAAACAAATATATATAAAAAAAAGATGTAAAGAATTTAATAAATCCAAAATGTAACCCGCCCAACCTATCCAATTCTCCAGAGTCCTTGGATTTCAATAATATATTCTCCATACTGAAATTTGAATTTTATTCTTGTAATTTTTACTTATTTAATAAAAAAGTTTTAATATAATCTTTAAAACATTAGTTATAATTTTTAAAAATAATTAAATTACTCGTATTTGAATTTTAAACTTACAATATGTCGTTCCGTCACAAATTGATTGACAAATATTAGCTACAACTTAGAGAAAAAAATATTATCCCAAATTGATCAACCGGTTACAAACTCAATATATGAAATTGAAAATTTAAGATTCAATTAATACGTTAAAATTAAAGAAAATATTTATTTACGAGATAAATTAAAAGTAATAGATGTATAACGATTTAGATAATTAATTTATATATTTATATTATTTAATTATTTGAATTATTATAAATTTATCACTTGATTAAGTTAAAAGCTTTTCCTTCAAAATACGTTCATCAGGGAAAAGGTCACTCAGACTAATAACCAGTACTCTGTTGACTTCCTTGGTTGGTATAGGACTCAACATTTTCTCCTCAAATGAGGCAATGTAAAGACCGATTAAGCTTACAGGGTGGTTCGGTAGTTAACTCCAATGACCTATTCTGATAACAAGTTGAAAGAAGACAATCCCGTTTTTACTTCATAACGAGCTTATCAGGAGAGAGACCACTCAAACTAATAACTAGTATTCTTGTGACTTTTCTGATCGATATGCGACTAAACACCCCCTCAAAAAGTAACTGATACTTAGACCTAAATATAACAATTGATGATGTTTGATTGAAATTAATAGAACAATTTAATAAAAATAAATACAATATGATTTACTATATTGTATCGGTTACTTTTTGATTTATTTATATTTTATATATAATTATTAAATTTTTGAATACATTTATTAAGTGTATATTTTAAAAATATCATGTTTAAGTACTAATTATAATTGCATAGCAAAATCAACTTATTTAAGCCATATACGTATATCAACACGTGTGTTAGTAGTTTTGTTTGCTAAAAAAATAAAACGTGTTTATTAATAGTAAAACCAAACAAAGCAGCTCGACAATTCTCTACTTGTACAAGTTCTTAATTGAAGCAGATAAGCTAGTGATGGTGTGGATCAGGTCCTCCGGGACTTGATCTCTCTGGCACGAGATACATTCTGACGTGTCGTTCAATACTAGCCGTTAGAACGTGTTTGGCAGTCTTCATCATCATCAATTGGTTGCTACTCTTGGTTGAAGCAGAACTAAGAGAACGAGTTTCAGATTTTGAAATGGTAACAAAGATAAGAAGAAGAAGAAACAAGCAGAGTTTGAGGCTACCCATTATCATATAGTTGAATATCCAATAAGTAGTAATTAGGTGGAGAAACTAAGAGCTAGGCTTATTGATTTATATAGAACATCATTTTACTTCCTTTTTATTTTTATTTTTATTTTATCATATATTTATAAATAATTAATAAAACTGAATGTGCATTATTAATATGGGGCGAGTACCTTTTTCCCTTCATATAATTTAGAGGGTGATATTGTTAGATATTATTGTTATAAAGCTCCTTAATTTAAGGAGCAAATTAAGGAGCAAAACATGGAACAAAACAATGAGTAAAACATGGAGCAAAACATGGAACAAAACAAGGAGTAAAACATGGAGCTTAATTCTAGGAGCAATTCAAGGAACCATTAATTTAAGGAGTAATTCAAGGAGTGAATTTTCCTATAAATAGATGTGTAATTGTAATGAATTAACCATCCAAAGTGTTCATTCCAATTGAGAGAAAAGCTTTTGTGAGAGAAAATTGAGAGTAATTTTCTTGGGTGTAATTGGGTTGTGAGTTGTGAGTGTTGTAAACACCTTGTGTAATTTCTCCCCTTTCAGTAAAAAGATCTGCAGCAGGTCCGGAGACGTAAGCAAGATTGGCCGAACTCCGTTATCAAATTTTGTGTTATTTTTCTATCCTTGCTTTATCATAAATCTGGCTTATCGGGAATTTGCGTTATTTCCCAACAACTGGTATCAGAGCTATTGGTAGTGATTTCTGTCAATTTTCTGCAAGAAATAGTCAGAAACGATCCAGAGGAAGTCAGATTTTAGTGGGAGCAATGGCCGCAGATGAAGGAAGGGTGAAACTCGAGAAATTTGATGGCACAGATTTCGGGTTTTGGAAAATGCAGATAGAGGATTATCTGTATCAAAGAAATCTATATCAACCTCTCTCAGGGAAGAAGCCAGAGGCTATGAAGGAAGAAGATTGGAATCTTCTAGACAGACAAGCCCTCGGAGTTATTCGATTGACGTTATCCCGTAATGTTGCTTTCAACATAGCAAAGGAAAAGACCACGGTGGGTCTTATGGCAGCTCTCTCCAATATGTATGAGAAGCCATCAGCCTCAAACAAAGTGCACTTGATGAGGCGCTTGTTCAATTTGCGGATGACGGAAGGCGCATCGGTAGCTCAACATCTCAATGAACTCAACACAATTACAACCCGGTTGAGTTCAAGGAAATTGAATTCGATGAAGAAGTACGAGCATTGATACTTTTGTCTTCTCTACCGTAAAGTCGAATGCTACCGTCACTACCGTGAGTAGCTCATCGGGAAGAAATAAGTTGAAATTTGACGATGTTCGTGATTTGGTTCTCTGTGAAGCGATACGACGTAGAGAGACAGGTGAATCGTCAACCTCTTCAGTTTTGCATACAGAGTCAAGAGGAAGAAATTCAACCAAAGGAAATGGACGTGGTAGAACTGACTACCGAGGTAGATCAAAGGACAGGAGGTCCAAATCTAGGAATCCTAATAATTCCCATAGCTCGAAGACTATCGAGTGTTGGAATTGTGGAAGAACCGGGCACTACAAAAATCAGTGCAAGAATGCACCGAAGGACAAACAAGTGAAGGCAGAGACAAATGTTACTTCCACCTCAGGAGGAGATGATGCATTGATATGCTCTTTGGAGAGCAAGGAAGAATCTTGGGTGCTAGACTCTGGAGCATCGTTCCATGCTACTTCACGTAAAGAATTCTTCGAGAAATATGTCCCCTAAACCTTGGAAAGGTATATCTTGGTGATGATCAACCATGTGCTATTATTGGCAAAGGTGTAGTGAAGATTAAGTTAAACGGATCTGTTTGGGAGCTGAAGGATGTCAGGCATATTCCCGACCTCAGAAGGAACTTAATCTCAGTGGGGCAGTTGGCTAGTGAAGGCTACACTACGATCTTCCATGGTGATGATTGGAAGATTTCAAAGGGTGCAATGACAGTTGCTCGAGGCAAGAAAAGTGGCACTCTTTACATGACAATAGAAGCACGTTGTTCAATCACAATTGTAGCAGGCAATGAAACACCAAACCTATGGCACCAGAGACTAGGCCATATGAGTGAGAAGGGGATGAAGATTATGCACTCAAAGGGAAAACTTCCAGGTCTACAGTCTACGGAGATAGACATGTGCGAAGATTGTATACTTGGAAAGCAAAAGAGAGTCGGCTTTCGGACATGTGGTAGAACCCCAAAGAAGGAAAAGCTAGAGCTTATTCACTCGGATGTTTGGGGACCAACAACTGTCTCATCCATTGGTGGGAAACAATACTTCGCGACTTTCATCGATGATCATTCTCGGAAGGCATGGGTTTACTTTCTAAAGCATAAGTCTCAAGTATTTGAGGCTTTCAGAAGATGGAAAGCTATGGTGGAAAATCAGACGGGTTTGAAGATCAAAAAGGTCAGAGCCGATAATGGTGGTGAATATAAAGACACCGTATTCAAAAATTTTTGCTATGAGCGTGGGATCGAATGGAAAGAAGCGTGCCGTGCACGCCTCAACACAATGGTGTAGCCGAGCGTATGAACCGAACGTTGACGAGAAAGAGCCGTAAGCATTCGTATACGGTCGGGTCTACCGGCGGTTATGGGCGAAGCGATCAACACGGCGGCTTACTTGATCAACCGAGGCCCATCTGTTCCATTGGAGCATAGAATACCGAGAGGAGGTATGGAGCGAAAAGAGGTGAAACTATCACATCTAAAAGTTTTCTACCGTGTAGCATTTGTGCATATCGGTGATCAAGGTAGGAATAAGCTTGATCCCAAATCCAAGAAATGCACATTCATCGGCCATGGTGAGGATGAGTTTGGCTACCGTATTTGGGATGACGAAAAGAAGAAAGTTATCCGTAGCAGAGATGTGATTTTCAACGAAAGGGTGATGTATAAGGACATGCATAAAATAGACGCCAATGCCTCGGAGAGCGAGAATGAGTCAAGATTTGCGTACGCAGATGATGTCCCGTATACTTCCCCAACAGAACCAATTGTAATAAGTCCTCGACGGAGGAACTTGTTGGAAAAAGCAAGACACAACATTTCGACACACCACAACCTCTTACTCCAGCCTCACGTATTGAGAAGGTCTTCGACCTCATATGCCTAACAGAGATACATGAACTATATGTTGTCATTGATCGATGGAGGGAGCCTGAATGCTATGATGAAGCTTGTCGGACTCGAGATTCCAACAAGTGGGAGCTGCTATGAAAGAAGAAATGAAATCTCTCATCTCCAACCGCATACGGGAACTAGTGAGTTACCTATGGGAAAGAAGACACTTCACAACAAATGGGTGTACCGGGTGAAAGAGAGTACGTGATGGTTCCAAGAGATACAAAGCCCGCCTAGTTGTCAAAGGCTTTCAACAGAAGGAAGGAGTTGACTACACTGACATTTTTGCTCCCGTTGTGAAGCTTAATACTATCAGATCAGTATTGAGCATTGTAGCCATCGAAGATCTTCATCTTGAACAGTTGGATGTGAAGACTGCCTTCTTTCATGGAGATTTAGATGAAGAGATATACATGTACCAAATGTAGGTTTCTCAGAAAGAGGGAAGAAGAACATGGTGTGCAGACTTAAGAAGAGTTTGTATGGCCTGAAACAAGCTCCGAGACAATGGTACAGAAAGTTTGATAGCTTCATGCACAAGGAAGGTTTCCAGAAGTGCAATGCTGACCATTGTTGCTACTTCAAGAGATATAGGTCCAGTTATATCATTTTACTACTTTATGTTGATGATATGTTAGTAGCGAGGTTCGGATATGGATGATATCGAAGATTGAAGCATCAATTGTCAAAGGAGTTTGACATGAAAGACTTGGGTCCAAAGAAAAAGATTCTTGGAATGCAAATCACAAGAAATAAGAAGAAAGGATCCTTGCAGTTATCTCAGGCAGAGTACATCAATCGTGTTTTGCATAGATTCAACATGAGCGATGCCAAGCCAGTTAGCACACCCTTGGCTAGTCATTTTCGCCTATCCAAGGATCAGTCCCTCAAACAGAGGAAGAGAGAGAATTGATGGCTAAGGTTCCTTATGCCTCAGTCATTGGAAGTTTGATGTACGCAATGGTCTCAGACAAGACCGGACATTGGCCACGTGTGGGAGTTGTTAGCGGTTATGTCAAATCCAGGGAAAACTCATTGGGAAGCAGTCAAGTGGATTTTGAGGTATCTGCGAGGCACCACAGAAAAGTGTTTGTACTTTAGTAAAGGAGAGTTAAAAGTACAAGGATACGTAGATGCAGACTTTGGAGGTGAAGTTGATCACCGAAGAAGCACCACTGGTTATATATTTACTATTGGAACTACAGCTGTTAGTTGGATGTCACAAATACAGAAAATTGTCACTCTATCCACTACAGAGGCTGAGTATGTAGCAGTAACTGAAGCTAGTAAAGAGATGATATGGCTTCAAGGTTTGTTAACTGAGTTGGGATTCAAACAAGAGAAGAATGTTCTGCATAGTGATAGTCAAAGTGCAATACACTTGGCAAAGAATTCAGCATTTCATTCTAGAACCAAACATATTGGACTTCGTTATCACTTCATCAGATCTCTATTAGAAGATGATGTGTTAATACCGCACAAGATTCAAGGGAGCAAAAATCCAGCAGATATGTTAACAAAGGTGGTGATTATTGACAAACTGAAGTTGTGCTCAACTTCAGTTGGTCTGCTAGAATAACAAAGACTAGAAAAACTGCTGCATTGATCGAGGTGTGAAGACAGATTGAAATCAGTCTTCAAGTGGGAGATTGTTAGATATTATTGTTATAAAGCTCCTTAATTTAAGGAGCAAATTAAGGAGCAAAACATGGAACAAAACAAGGAGTAAAACATGGAGCAAAACATGGAACAAAACAAGGAGTAAAACATGGAGCTTAATTCTAGGAGCAATTCAAGGAACCATTAATTTAAGGAGTAATTCAAGGAGTGAATTTTCCTATAAATAGATGTGTAATTGTAATGAATTAACCATCCAAAGTGTTCATTCCAATTGAGAGAAAAGCTTAGAGAGAAAAGCTTTTGTGAGAGAAAATTGAGAGTAATTTTCTTGGGTGTAATTGGGTTGTGAGTTGTGAGTGTTGTAAACACCTTGTGTAATTTCTCCCCTTTCAGTAAAAAGATCTGCAGCAGGTCCGGAGACGTAAGCAAGATTGGCCGAACTCCGTTATCAAATTTTGTGTTATTTTTCTATCCTTGCTTTATCATAAATCTGGCTTATCGGGAATTTGCGTTATTTCCCAACAGATATGACATTTGTTCAAGAAGAAATTTCCTAGTTGGGTGTTTCAGATAGGAAATCCACACCGACTTAATTTCCCAAAATAGTATTGAAAATTAATTAATAAAAATAGTATATACAAATTAAAGGCTTGATAAGTATAATATTAAAATGTACAAAGTATTCAAATTATTTATGATAATGGTTGAACAATTAATACGAAGAGTAGTACATCTTTATTAAATTTAACGAAATTATAATACTCGTATTTATTAAACAATATATTATAAGTCTATTATATTTATAAAAATCTATTTTATATAGATAATAGATTTAAAATTCTATTATTATTTTTATACTTTTGATATCATATTTAATAAATAATCGACTAAAATATATTTTTAATTATAGATGATTGTAAAAAACTTGTTCTCTAGTTGTACGATAAGTCATAATCCTTAAAAGAAATTGATTGCCAAGTCACACAACTTTGGATTTTTGCAGCATGCGTCAATTTTTGCTGTGAATTAAAACTAGTAAATAAAAGTTGTTCCTGAGAGTAATCAATTACTTTTACTATCTCAAGATACGTGTTACCTTAATATTAAATTAAAATCCCAAAAAGCAATTAATTAATCTTACATCTCATGCTTATGCATACTCTTTTTTATAATAAAACTTAGCTATTATGAGTAAGAGCTAGGAGTAATCTTTAAAACTATATATTTATAATATGAAATTCATTCACACATTTAATAATGAACTGAATACACATTTAGCTCATACCTCGAGAGTACATCCATGACTGACTCAAACATATTCGACCATGGTTCCGATACCAGTTCTTGAAGATATCCTATCACAATTTTTCTTAACCCCTAACTTCTACATGGATGATGACTATTATGAGAAAAAAAGGTAAGTACTTAATTATTTCATAGTTTAAAATGCTATATTGGAGGAAAATTTTTTTTTTTGACGGAACCAGGCCCAAAAAGTAGCGTTAATAAATAAATCCACAGTCCATAAGCACTTCTTAAAAAAAAAAAAAACAACAACAAAAGCACTACTTTCGATAGTTTTATGGATAAGCACCAGTTTTCATTGTGTTAATGATATACTGATGATGATGCAAGTGCTTGCGACAATACCCTTTATATGTATGTTTTAATGAGTAATGTACGAGGCACATATATATTTGTTAAAAAAATTCCGCACTTTTAGAATATACTTCGATCTTTTTTTTTTTCTCCTCTCTTCTTCGTAGGTAATTTATAACTTATTAGTTATTACGTAGTTGGTTGAAAATAATTTATTAAATCCTTTTTTTTAAATCATTTATACTTATAGCACTCATACATATATATATATATATTCATCAAAAATAAATTATTCATTAATTTTAAATAATACATGTTATTGAAATAATAATCTCAACCAATATTATTAATACTTTTATTAATACTTAATGCAAACATTTTCTTAAAAATTATTATATTTTATAAAAAAAATAATTCTATCAATTAATATTATCGTTGAAGAATAAATAAATCATCAATTAAAATCATTTATAATTATTATAAATTTTATTATAATATAATATATTATCACATCCCTACGATTACTTAAATTATTAATACACGAATAATTAGATGAATATCAGAATTAATTAATGTGAATATTGAGTTTGAAAATCATGATAATCATTATTCATCCAATTCTAAATTCTAATGATCTACTCCACACACACCCCAAGCACATTAAATGCAGTCCGAAATTAGTTAATATATTCGTAATAACCGAAAGGTAAATATTTTATTTATTAATCAATAAAGTGGTAATAATATATATATGTATTAAGTTTTACATGTATCAAGTATTCAATTTAAAAAATATAAAGTTATGTGGTGGATTACATAAGTCAACTTACTTTTAAGAATATTTAATAAATATAATATAATATGTGATATAAATATTTAATAAAAATAGATAAATTTATCATTTAGAAACTCATAATTAAATTTTTTTAGAGAATATTTGGCAACTTCGTAAATAAATATGTGATATAATGAAATGATTAAACCTAAGACTATTTTAATCACTTTCAAAGTAAAGGATAATGATTCCAAACATTTGACTTTTTAAAACCAGCTCATTGAAACGCTCTCTCTCTTTTAGTATTTAATAAGTAGTTAGGTTCATTATATTCCTTACTCATTAAAGTTGAATGACGGCTGGATAAGGAGTAATAAATAACAAATTTTTTTTTGTTTTTTTTTCGATTTAAAATATATTGAGTTATTATTTATCAATTAAATTATTTTATTTTATTTTTATTTTTTATACATGTATTTTTTTTTTAAAATAATTCTATTAATTTTAAATTTTATTTAACTAGAGTACGAACAATAAATTATTCCTCCATAACCTATAAACTATGAATTCCATGTTTATGATTCGAAAGAGACAAATCCCACCATTAGAAAAATAAAAATCACTCAATTAATGGGATTTTTACTAATTATATTAATATTCTGCTAATAAAGATTCAAATTTGAAGAAGAAAAAAAGTAGTAAATTAATATATTTACCCAAATATATTATCATGATAGTTTTATTGATCTAACTTCTAATCGGTTGAGCTCTGTCATCTCTTACTCTTTGTTCCCTTTAGTGATTGTAAATATATATACTTATACCAACGTACAGAAAACTACATTAAAAATACAATAAAAAACTGAATAATTAATATTAGACAATTTATTATTTTCTTCCCATAATCAAAGTTACATCTCACTAGTTAAATGTGAATGATCACATTAAATATATATATATATATATATGTTAAGTCCCGAAACACACTAAATATTATTTGATATAAATTTTTTTAATGATGGCGAGAATCAGGCCCACCGGGACTTACTCGCTTGGAATCAAAAGGCTTGCCACCATTTCTTTGAATGCTAGCTTTGAGTGCTTGCTTGGCAATCTCCATTAGTGTCCTATTGTTTGAGTTAATTGGCAACACCAACATGCCACTTGGTACAGAACGAGTTTCTGAAACTGGAAGTGAAAGTGACACTATCAACAAGACACAAAACCAAAACTTCATTTCCGCCATATATAACAAATGCACTCGATTAATTTCTCTGTGTAAAATTAGGTTTTAGTAATGAAGATGATCTTAATACTTGGAAGTTGTCAATATTGGGAATTAATCGAAAGAATGAGATACAATGAATTTCGGTTGGGAGGGTTGGATATAAATAGGCAATGTAGGTCAATCTATGGAACATCTTTTTTCATTTGAAAATTAGAGTACTACTATTAATTAATTGGGTGATGATTATAGTGCAATATGTGTATTCCAATTTTAATTCAAAGTGGGGAAGTTTTCATTTTATAATATGGCCGCAAAGCTAATTGCAGTACTGTAAACTGATGGATATATATATATATATATATGTTTAGTTCATCTACAACACCTGCAAATTAATCTGTATATATCTGATATTTATATGAATGGGTGAAAATGTTTGAAAACATAAGTATTATTATATAAATTACTTATTTTTATTTATAACTATTGATGATATATATAATATGATAACAAAAATAAAACAAAAGAATTATACTCGATGCTTTATACTATAAAATTACCCTTAATGAATTATTTTTAGTTTTATTAATTTTTTATATCTAAAAGAAGTTAATTTTCTCTTACCATATTAGATTAAAAATAATTTAATTTTTTATAATATTAAAAAATAACTGAATTCACTTACCAAAATATAAATATAAATATAAACATAAAATATACACACAACTTTCACAAATAGCACTACTGGAGAGGTACACAAATCAAGTTCATATATTATAATACCGACATGGTTGGTGGGATGGTTAAATGTGTGGCTTATCGTTGTGTGTGAGTTTTATTGCCTGTCTTTTATTGTTTTAAAGAAACCTAACCGAGGTAAGCGCAGCTACAATATCTCTTTTAATTATATTAATTTCAACATATTTACGATGATTTTAGTACTAGAGTAAAATTAAGCCTTATCATCAATTACATGTACGAAATAGATATTCATTCTATCTTTCAAATTTTTTATTATTAGTTGAGTAGTATGAATTTAGAAAAATTAAACTTAATAATTTTAAACCGAAAGTAGAATTAGACGTTATCATCGAATATTTATATAAAAAAACATACTTATTGCAACGCATCAAACCAAGACTCGTGTACATATTAATCAAATTTTGACATTAATTGTTCTAATTCATGATGTGTTCGTCTTTTATTGTTTGATTATATTTTTTTAGAATAAAATACCACTCATTATATTTTTTAAAAAATAATAAAAATAACACCTTTAAAATTTATATTTATTATAAATGATTAAATTATTTAACTGATTTCATTTTTAATACATAGTAAAAAGTCATATGTTTATTCTCTTACAACGTTAAAAAACATGTATTCATTTACGTCGTAAGAAAAATGAACATATATTTTTTTATGAGGAGATTAAAAATAACTCTACATATGAAAAGATTATATCATGCAATTAAATCAAAATAATATCCTTTATTTTCAACTCATAATTTTTACTATTAAAAGTAATTCTGATATATTATTTTACTTTAAACGTCGTTTAAATTAAACTATAATCATTTAGACTCATTTAATTTTAAACAACATCTAATTAAATATTATTATGGTGTTATTTTTATTACTATATATTTTTTAAATATCATTTTTTTTAATTTTTTAATTTTTTTTTTCAAACCAAAAACATCAATTGGGTTTAACCTTATAAATGAAAATAAGAATACTCGAACTTGAATAAGAACCTCACAATATAAATTAAAAATAATCAAATAATATAAGTTATTTTTATGTAAAAAATAATTTTTAAGTTTTATCAAGTCTATTAATGGTATGCATATAGAATTAAATTCTTGGATAATATTAATAAAAATATTAATTTAACAATTTCATTAGTATTGTATTTTCATATTTGATTTATTTGTTAAATAAAATTATTAAAATTTAGTCAATATTATACCAAATTATTCATATTTGTATCGGTTTAAAATTATTGTATAATTGTTCTTTATTAAAATAATAAATTAAATAACTATTTATTATTAAAATTATTGTTGTAAATCACTTTATAAATTTTTTTTAATATCAATTCATTTTCACTATGTTGTATACGATAAAAACAACCTAAAATTTTATATTTGTAATGAATTTTTTCTTTATTTTATAAAATAACTTTTTTGAAACGATAACAATTATTATTCGATAATTAATAATGTTATATTATTAAATTTAAATAAACAACCCATACACGAGGCTATCAAATAGGTGGATTGTGTCATCTTTTATCAACCCATTTATGACCTTGAGGTCTAATCTGAATCCAACACATTTAATAAATGGATTAAGACGAGTTAATCTCTTTATGACCAAACCCATTTAATCTCAACTCGAATATATTTAAGAATCGAGTTCTTATTTAGTTTACGGAATATATTGTAATTTTTACTAATAGATTATATATTGGTCGATTAATTTAAGACTCGACTTATTTAAATCCAATTTGATAGATTTTTATAAGTTAATACAGATCGATTCAATTATAACCTAACTAGTTTAGTCTTAATCCAAATTTATTTAAAAAAATTGTGTTCATATTAATTTCACAAGTTGTGTAAAAAATTGTCATGTGTACGTGTGTGTATATGCAAGAGTCCAAGAATTAGTGCTTATAAAAACTATATGCAAGAGTCCAAGAACTAGTGTTTATAAAAACTAAAAAGCAAGCATTTTTTTCTCACTAATATTCTTATCACTTTGCAAGGCATAAATAAAAGGGTGGACTTTTTTATTTTTCAAACTAATTTATGGATAGTGCTTTAAGATCGTTAAATCATTTTGATTTAATCAATTAATCTCAACATGCACGCAAAAGCATGATATGAATTTTAAACTAAATCCTTCCTGTTACCACCAATCAATTATTTTCTTTCTAAATTACCAGAAAAATAGTACAGAAATTTCCAAGTGTATACTAACATCGTTACAATGAATTGGACTAACTGTATTTTTTTTTTTTGATGTGTTGCCATTTTAAAAATATAGAAATTAAATTTTAAAAACAACTTTGCAATTATTACATGATATATTAGTCAACTGCTTTTACAGTTTATCCCTAAAACAAACATAAATTTTGTGTGTTATAAAAATATATGTTTAAAATATTTTTTAATATACGTTAAATATTTTTAACATTTTTACAGAAAATAAGGAATCAATAATTTACGAATTAAATATGATTTTTTTTTCTTTCCATTAGGTATCTTTATTCCATGGCTCAAACCTCACTCTCTCATCTCAAAACCTTGTTCCTCTTTCACTCACAAAATCCTATCTCCACCATATCATATATATAGGTCGAGTGATTTGTTCCCATGGTTATGTCTCTAAGAAGTCCCATGCTCACCACTACAAATGTCTAACTAATTTTTGTTCTAATAATTAAGCTCAGTGAACTGTTGCTCGACGATATCCCTTGATTCTTCTAGTCTGATGTTGGTAATGAGTGCTCTTCTATTTTCAATCATCCATTGTTAATGCTTCTCCGATGGACTTTTTACTCTTTACTGAAAACTTAGACTTGTACTTGTAGTTGGTCCCTAATGCAACCAATATTTACTGAAAAAAGAATGCACGAAACAGGGATTGTACTTGTAGTTGGTCCCTAATGCAACCAATATTTACTGAAAAAAGAATGCACGAAACAGGGATTGTACTTGTAGTTGGTCCCTAATGCAACCATTTTTCACACACATATATATATATATATATATCGACTCCAACTAAGCAATAATAAGTGAACCGAAGTTGATCATCAAATATTATCTATCTATTCATCGGCCGTAGTCCGTAGACTCGCCTTATCATACGCAACCACCAATGGTAGGTAACCACCACAGAAAAGCAACTACAAATTCACAGAGGTGACATAAACCATAATTGCAGAGTGGTTTAATATCGATATGCAATTTTGCCTATAAATAAAAGAATGTCTTTGCCTTAGAGAAACATCAACACAACAAACAAGAAGATAAGCTAAGCAAAGCCAAAGGAACAATTTCTTTTGAAGAAAAATAGTGTCATATGAGAAAGTTGGAGAGAATTATCTTAGAAAAATATCGGGATATTTTTCTAAAGTGTGGTTGACAAAATAAAAGCTCTGGGAAACACTTCAGACACTATTTCGTGGGTTTATCTCAATTTGTTGTATCATTTCACTTTGTATCCATTAATCTTATTAGCGAAGAAATATTTTCTGAGTTCATTCCCGTGGACTTAGCCCAAATTAGCATAACCACGTTAAATTTCCGTCATTATTCTACTCGTCAATTCATTTTTTTCTTTACCGTGCCCAACAACTGCATCGAGGGGTCTAGTAAAATTCTTAATACGCTTCCGTGGTTAAAGATAGATTGATCTTCCACATCGTAAAAGATTTTATTAGGTCCAGCGCGTATTTATTTACGTAAAAAAAGAAACACATCTAAAAAAATGTCAAGCCAAAGGTAGATATTGAGAAATTTAATGCACATAATAATTTCTCTTACGGGCAAACGAGGATGAAAGATATTCTTATTCAATGTATAGGTCTATAAGGCGTCATTGAAAAGAAAAGAAGGTAGCAACCGTCACCGAGGAACAACGAGGAAATAGACGTAGATCATAATAGTACAATTGCCTAAATCTTCTTTGCATGTTGTCTTGCAAAACATTGAATCAAAAAATTGCAAGACTGCTAAAGAAACATGGGAGACTCTAGAAAACGTACATGTCAAAGAACCTTGCCAATAAATTTTATTTGTAAAGGAGTCAGATCGACTATTATAAGCGAAGATAATGCGCGTGATGCAAGATGTTAGCAATTTCAACAAAGAAGCTTTCTCACTTAGCAAGATTTAATGCGTGAGTTTTGGCGATGAAGAGAAAGTCATGGATGTTATTGGCATCACTACCCTCATCATATAATCATATCACAACAACTCGACTTATGCAAAAGACAAGATGAGTTTGAAGTTGTTGTAAGCCTTGTTCTCATACGAGAAACAAAACAAGGAAAGAGATTCGTAAGCACAAGCCCTTATCATGTAGTCTCCAGAGGGAAGCGAGACTGCATAAAGAACAAAACCGAGAAGTAGCAGAAAGAGGCAAATCAAACAAATTTGCCAATGTTGAATGCCATCATTGTGTTACAGTGGTCACATTAAGATATTTTGCTCCGTGTTCAAGTTAAGGAACAAGAAACTAATACAGTGCAAAGTAACAAAAAAGGACGACAAAGAATGATTTATGAGCAAACAAATACCATGACGAGTTCAATATCGCTTATGACAAGATTTTGTCAATCTTGCATCACACTTCACTGATTGATGGGTGATTGATAAGCTACGCTCACGCTACATCACTTAGAGAATTTTTCTCATCATACACACTTGGAAGTTTTGGTGTCATAGAACGGGAAATGAAGGTCTCCACAAAGCGTGTAGGTAAATGAGACGCTTGCTTGGAAACAGAGAACTAACTGACTATTTTTCCGAAGGATGTCAAGCATATTCCGTACATGCGCCATCAATTTTGACTCTCATAAGGCCGACCGACAAATGAAGGATATCATTCCTTCATTTATGACAAATGGAAACTTACAAAAAGGCTCCTTAGTAAGGGCCGCAGGTGAGAAGCATACAACTTTGTATATAATGCAAGCGAAACTCTCTACCGACACAAGAAATGCCACATGTAGAAAGATAAGGCAATGTAGCATGGCATAAAAGACTACCAATACTGGGTGAAAAAGGTTTGACAAGTCTAGCCAAAAGAAGATATTGCCTCGGAATGGATGAAGTACATTTGGAGAAATTTGTTCATCGCAAGCAGGAAAGCAAAATGTGGTCGCTTTCAAGAGCTTCCTCCTTCCGGTAAATAATATTTTAGATCCGATTCATTCAAATTTACGGACCAATGCCAAAGTCACTGCGGTGCTCAATACTTTGTGACTTTCATTGATGATCATTCAAGGAAGACGCGGTATATCTTCTAAAGACAAAGGATCGCGTAGATGTCTTCAAAGAATTTCATGCCTACTGGTAGACAGATCGAGTTAAGCCAGCAGCATCCATTGCATAACGGTGGAGAATACACTGACCTTTCCATGCTTATTGCAAAAGCATGGTATTCAAGATCGATGACACCTCCAAAGACACCGCATTGAATGGCTTAGTCGAGAGATGAATAGAACTTTGATGGAGAGTTAGATGTCTACTCTCACATGCAAAGTTGCCTAAAACTTTTTGGGTGAAACCATACTTACAACAGACATGTGTTGAATCTTTCACCTTGTACTCTCTCAAGACGGATGTTCCAAATAAAGTGTGGTCGTGAAAGGATGTTTCTATGATCATCTCATGAACTGTTTGGCCGCAAAACTTTTGTTCATATCCCCAAGGATTTGTAGATCCAAACTCGATGCCAAAACAAGACAAAGTTGTATTTTTATCGGTCAAGATCAATTCGCTATAGATTTTACGATCCAAAGCAAACAGACTTGTCGAGCCGTGATGCCTATATTTGTCAAGATGGCACTATCAAGATATTATCAAAATGAAGAAAGATGTTCCTAATTCCAATGGTGACTCATCGATTTGAATTAATTCCTCCAACATCGCTACAAGATAAGTCGAGATGAAGACCAGGTTTATCCACCGACGTAAGATGATGCCCCCATGTGTTGGTTCTCAAGATGTGGAAATAATGATGTTTCATTATCCCGCATCAACACCGCGTTTCTCCGTCTCCACCGAGTTAAGTGATAGGTAGACCACCCTCTATCTCATATCCTCCAGATGAGTATGTAACTTTCACTCACGGGGAGAACCCGAGAGTTGGCGAAGAGGCTACGGATGACGAATCCAAACAAAACGGATCAAGCCATGCAAGACGAGATGAAGTCCTCGCAATGAGAACAAAACCTTGAAAGTTGACGTGTCTGCCCAGCGGAAGGCCTTGAAAAATAAATGCGTTCACAGGGCGAAGTACATGGGCGACACGCCTCCACCGTGGATACAAAGCCCGATTGGTTGTCGTCAAAGGATCTCACACCAAAGAAAGGTATTGACTTTGACGAGATTTTCTCCAATTGTAAAAATGACATCCATCCGTGTCAGGCTAGGTTAGCAGCAAGTCTCTCGACTCTGAGGTCGAGCAAATGGATGTCAAACCCGCCTTCCTACACGGGTGACTTGAAGAGATATACATAGAGCAAATGTAGGGTTTTCACTGGGTGGAAAAGAAGATTATGTCTCAGCAAATTGGAAGAAAAGTCTCTACGCTTAAAATAGGCACCAAGACAATGGTACAAGAAGTTCGAAATCATATGAGAGGAGGCTACAAAAAACTACTTCAGACTACTCGTGTTTTCAGTGCGGTAAATTCTCTAATGATGATTTTATTATTCTTTTGCTCTACGTGGACGATATTGCATACGATTGTCAGTTTCAAATATTTTAATCAACAACTTGAAAACGCAATGTAGTAAGTTTTTTTCCATGAAAGTGACTGAAGAGAAACAGATTCTCGTACGACTATTATTGAGACAGAGGCGCCAAGAAATTATGGTTGTCACAGAGTAAGACATTGGAGAAAGTACTTCAGAGATTTCATACGAATAAGACTAAAGCGATTAGTCATTCCTCTTGCTAATCACTTTAAGCTAAGTTCTAAGCAGTAGCCCTTCTACAAACAAAGAGAAGGAAAATATGGAAGAGGTTCCATACGCTTCAAATAGCTGAAGTCTAATGTACGCCATGGCTCAGACACCGGCCGTATATCACTCATGCAGCTTGAATTGTGAGGAGTAGATTCCTTTCAAACTCGGAAAGGAACATCGGGTCATAGTGAAATGGATTTTCGTGTATCTTCGAGGTTCTTCCAAAATATGTCTATGTTTTGAATGATAAACCCGTGTTAGTTGATACACATGTGACGCAGAGCATGATCGGTGATACGGATTCTAGAAAATCCACTTCAGTTACTTGATTACATTTCATAGTGGCAGGGAGTCATGGTCATGGCAATCAAAGTTACAAAATGTTGCATTGTCCACTACCGGGGTTAATTCATAGCAGAATGCAAGTACATGTAAAGAGTTGTTATGGATGAAAAGTTCTCAAAGAACTTTGCCATACAACAAGACAGCTATCGGCTATTTTGTGATAGTCGAAGCTGGTTATCCATCTTGTTAAAGAATGCCTCCTTTCATTCGAGATCAAACATATCACGCGAGATATCACCTGGATTGGTGATGTAACGAGTTGCTATTACAACTCGGTATAAGATCCATACAGTAAGAAAATGGATCGACATGTTAACAAAAATTCTCCGAGACAAAATTTTGAATACCGGCTGCATTAGTCATTGATCGCGAGCCCCACATGGCGGTGAGATTTCATGAAATTCCTCCTACATTTAAGAGGGAAGAAAACACCAACGGATAGGTAACCACCACCCAGAAAGGCAACCACCACCAGAAGCAACCACCAAATTGTGTGGTATCTAACATTGATATGGCAATTTTGCCTATAAATGTAATATCTTTACCTTAGAAAAACATCAACACAACAAACAAGCAGGTTATGCCAAGAAAGCTAAAGGCTTAACAATTTTCAAGAAAATTGTCAGCAGAAAGTCTTTAGACATCTTAAAAATATCGGGATATTTTTCTAAAAGAGGAGCGACAAAATAAAATACCATTTTAAACATACTTGCAGACACTATTTTCGGCTTATCTCAATTTATCAGACGCTTCACTTTGCACTCCATTAATCTTATTAACTGTAGAAATATTTTCGAAGGCTTTGTCATTCCGCGATTTCAAATTAAAATGTAAACACGCTAAATTTCGTCGCCATTATTCTACCGTCAATTCATTTTTTCTTTAACCGATGTGCCATATTATATGAATAAACAATCATTCATTCATTCTAATAGCTGTTGTCTTAGTCATAATACCCGTGCTTGTCTATTTGGGTAGACAAAATTAATATTCCAGCTAAGTTCGTACAAATTAAAAGATCTTTGTTTTTTTTTTAGTTTAAAATACAAATATTACTGAGCCGATCGAACCACTTGTTGTTATGTTACCTTTAAATTATCTTCTTTTTTGTTGGAGCCGATTAACTTTTATATATATACAAATATATATATATCAGCCCTAGCTAGCTAGCTAATAACGATTTGACATTATTTTCTTATTTATTTTAAAAAGGAAAAACTCTAAAGAATAAAGCGTCATGTCTGGCTTCCACACCCAGAATACAAGGGATTGGTACTTAAAATACAAAATCCTTGGATAAAGTTTCTCATGCCCATAAATCTAATTAATTATGATTTTCACTGTCCATACTTTTATTAGTTCTTGCGTATACTGAGGTAGGTAAGAATCGAAAAAAATTCAGGTGTTTTTTCTTTAAATTATAAAGTTTTAACAAATTGAATTGCAACCTAAAGGTACATGCGATGCGATAGCTCAGTTCATAACATTACATTTGGGTGCATGCTTATGCTTTAGATAGATAAGTATTTTATAATTTGATTATCTTATTCATCTCATGTCTTATTTATGTAATATTGTTTATTTTATTTAAATTTTATCTTATTTTATATTATTTTTATTGTAATAACTTTAAATATATATTGTATTATTTTTCTTATTAAATTTATATTATAAATAATCATATATTATTATTTTTTTAATTTTTATATTTATATTTGTCTTATTTACATAAATTCGAAACAAATTAGATATATTAATTAATACAATCTAATTACAATATTATTTTGTTAAAAATTAAGTTAGATAATATTAGATAAATTTTAAAAATCAATGGATTATAACATAAATCTCATTAATATATTATTTCAATTTACATATCTATTTATTCTCACTCAAGATAACAACACAAGGGGGTTGATCTCTTTTCTGTACGAATATTATTTTTTTAAATTTTTAATAATACCTTAAAAAGACTCATATTTTCGAAAATATTTTTCTCCTAAAAAAATTGAAGAGTAATTTAATCATTTTAATTTTTTCTTTCATCTTTTTCTTATGGGCTTGCATTATCCTCACAGCCTATTACTTCCCCACGCGCTGGTACTGTTTTTTGGGGATGGTATTTTGGGCTTTTTTAGTGGGATTAAGGGGTTAAGGTATACAATGGTTACAAGGTATACTATTTCTCTATACCAAACAGTTATCACACCTTATATAATTTAATTAATTTTAATTAATTTATTAATAAGATTTTTTTACATTATAATAAAAGAGATCTATGAACAGTATTTTTAAACACACGAAAAATTCATATTTTTTAATTATATATGTACTGCATTGATGTGGTAAAAAAATAAATTCCATATATTGAGATGTTAAGTTGTTAAATTAAACCATAAATTAATAATACACAACACAAAAAATTAAGAGCAAATGAGTTATATAAAATGTGTTATTAAAACTATCGAAGTGCATTACTATTGCAGTATCTTCCCAATTTCCAGCCCAATTAAATAGTGGGCCTCATTCTCATGGGCCTCACATGCTCCAATTCAAAACTTCTTCTTTTTTCCGGAAAGAAGTTTCTTCTTTCTTTGCCTCCCACAAAAGACATAGTGCACTTTCCAACCATAAATGGTACGCTTATCTGTCCATTTAATCTTTTATTTACCATATTATAATTTATTTCATGACATTTTAATTAATAAAATTTATTCTTGTAAATGCGATAAAGTGTTAATCAAATCATAATTTTCGTTAAATTTAACAATAATGTATTATTACATAAAACTAAATCTTAAAATCTAATTTATAAATGACAAGATTTTGATAGCTGTGGCTCAACTATATATGTAATTATATATAGTTGAATTAATATGTATATAAAAATATCTTAGCAGCATCTTATAATATGTATACCTGTTACATGTTTTATACATGAATATGATGAGAGTATTGAAAAAAAAAATCATATCCATGCACCTAAAAAATAGTTAGTTTATTTTTAATTTTTTTAAAGTTATAATCAATTATATTCTTTCTATGTTCTCCATGAAAACCCTTTTGTTATATACACTAAATAGTTTTTAACATCTTATTATTAAAAGGAACGCAATTATTCTTCTCCATATTCAATTATCCAATAGTAATGGTAATCTTAAAAATATAATTAAAAATGATTCAATTTAATATAAAATGTGAAAGTAATAAAACTTTTAAAAAATATAAATAAATATTAAACATACACATTTGAAAATTTAAGAGAATTGGTAATTAATTCTTATTCAATATGGTATTTGAACAGTAAGAAATATGGAGTAAATAATGTCACATTTGCAGTAGTTTCAAAAGAAATGTGAAAAACAAACAGATCACTCTCCCTATATAAAGTTTCATTTTGCTGCCGAGAAATAGTAAGTAAGGAAAAAAAAATTAATGATGCATGCTACCATTTGTTAGTGAAACATGTGTACTGTATATTTATTCTCATTTGATACATTTTATAAATTATAAGAGATTATATAATATAAATTACATATATGATATTCATAGTATACATTTTACTTTGACTAGACAAGCTTTACGTCTACGGTGGAATATATATATATGTATATATTATAAACCTAAAATCAAAGGAGTATTATAACCAGGAATATTTTGACTAGACGAGCTTTATCTCTACGGTAGAAAACATCTTTACACATCATCTTGCTTAAAATATAATTAAATGTACATATAGAATGTCTCGAACGTTAATAATATTATATGTCAACATAATATCTTTCGATATAAAAAAATATCTTATTGGTTTCCCGTATTGTCTTAATCTGAAAAGATAAAATTAAACAATTAATAATACCTTAAATAAATATTAATTTTACTAATTTACTTTTAACACATCAATTTAGTACATACAATATTATTAGTCTAAATGAAGTTATATAACTATAATGATCCATAAAAATAAAAACAGAGAAAAGGTAGTACTGATCTATATAAAACTAAATTAAACCGCACATTTAGTGTTTTCCAGCTTGAACGTGATGATGTTACTGAAATTGATTGGATGTCACTCATTGTAATAGCTGGTTGCCCCAACCCCCATCATAAACAATAAATGGAGTTCTTCACCTCTAAAAATTAAGATCATGATGAATTCGAGCGAGAGAAAATTTTCAAACTTTACTCAAATAAAGTCAAATGAATAAACACATAAAAAATTATCTTTTATATCTTTGTAAGTTAGTTTATGATTATTTAAAAATAAGAAAAAGAAAATAATAACTGGTTGCCTATGGTGAATCGGTCAAGAAAGTGACAGATCAATGGTCAAACATATTTTATTTTATCTCTCTATTTAGAAATCAATATGTCGTCATAGGTCAAGAGAATTATGGACTTGTATATAGATTGTGGTTCAAAGAAGGTGATCTACACTATTTTATTTTATTTTACTCTTGTTTACTTCTACAGTTTCACTCTGCAGGGTTGTGCTTTTTTATCCTTATTTTTAATTAATTAGTGTTTTTATATTACTTATATTTATTTTAATTATATTTATTTTAATTAATTTTAACTGTAATAATATTTTTAAAATATTTTAATTTATTAGGATTATTATTAAAATTAATTAAATTAAGTACTAATAATGTTAAAAATAAGAAATTGCATAATTTTTTTTTATTTATTTATTTATTTATTTATTTTATAAGAAATCAAATAAAAAAGAAAAGCTTTCTCTATGTTTTCCTTTCTCAAAGCTAGGCTTCATAGAATTACTCAATAATCATATTCATCGTATAAACAAATCAAAGACAAATTCTGTCGAAAACTACACAACCCAATGTCTCTACGATGTTTTCAAATTTGGACAACTGTCTCTTCTATGGCTATCAAAATCACACTTCAAAGAAAACCCATTGCCCGAAATTATCAAATTTGTGTCTGCTCCAAGCAATTCATGTTAATGACTGTTGTACCACATGTTTCTAAATTTTTACGTCTTAATAAATTATTAGTTATTCTTATATATATATATATATATATATATATATATATATTCCTATTAACCTTCTTCTAAATTTCAAACACTCATAATAATTTTGGGAAAACTGTCACCATTTTATATTTTGTATGTGCCCTTTGGAATAAATAAAACGAAATTATTTTTAATAAACATTAAACTAGCTTAGCTAACTCTTTATTAATTATCATTAAATAAAACGGGGAATTACTGGTGAAAAATATAATTTAATCATTGAAAACATAATTCTTCACGTACAGTACAAATATTCTAACTAATACTACTTCCAATTTACGAGTGCATTACTGTTTTTGAACATGTTTAACAAAATTGACCATATTTAATTAATTATTTATTTATTTATCCTCTGCCTTCTAAGTTTAATTCATACCATCTTCATTAATTTTTAATACACAACTACGTTTAATTAACTCCCATTATCAATGACTTTTTTTTTTTTGGGTTCAAACTCAACGTACTGTCTACTAGACAATAATACTGTTAATATATTAAAAAAAACTACGGATATATGACTACTTAGAAGGGAAAAACGAAGAAGAAGAAGAAGAAGGAGAAGAAAACTACTTATATATAAATATAACAAAAAGAGTTTCTTAAATAAATTAATTAGAAATAAACTTGCATGCATGAGCTTAACGAACAGATCGAGTTTCATAACAAAAATATGACATTATATGTATTATAATCAAAATTATAAGAACAATTAAATTGAAGAAAAAAAACATTAAACAATCATGGATTTTTTTTTTAAAATATTTGCATATAGAAGCAAACTTTTATTGAGTATTTTTCTTGAACTTTTTAATTCTTCAATCTTCATTTATGATTTTTTATGCTCAATAGGAAGCATATGGCCTTTCTTGAAATTGAAACTATACTCTAGAGTATAAAAAAACTTCTAAATAGTTTTTCATAGAGTATATACTTTCTTGAACCGGCCTTCTCTTTCTTTATTTTTCAAGATTTAAAAACAAAATATTCAACTACAATATTCGTTCATTTCTTTTTACCAAACCAAAGAAATATTTTCTATTAGGAAAACTAAAACTAAGTTCAAAAATTACGTAAAATAACAATACTAAAACTTATATTAATAAAAATAATATCCTAATAATATTAAATAAAATCTATTTCTTACTTTTAATAAAGTTAATTTATTAACAATTTTTAATATGATATCAAAACTAAAGATTTTTTATTTAAATTTAAATAACTTAAATTGTTTAATTATAAATATTTTGACTTAATAGTGCATATAACAAACATACTTAAAAGGGTGATAGAATATATAAAAATATTACTAATCATTCATCCAATAACTTAAGTTTTTTAGATATTTATTTTCTAACAATTTCTAACATAACATAAGTTACATTCAATCCATTTAAATCCTTAGATTTTCTTAAATAAATTTCACCATCAAAATTATTTGAAATATAAAACATTTTTTTTATAACTACAAAACAATACACGATATAAGCATATATAACTTAGAATTTTTTTATATAAAAATATGATATTGAGTAATATATTTCTAATTTTTATAAAAACAAATAATAAATATAAACAATATTTTATTATTATCTATATTGTTGTATAAAATTTCTAGAATAAATTATAGAAAAAAGTAAGTGTGAGAGAATTATGAGCATAGAAGCAAGAGAAGAAGGAAAGAGATGATCTAAATATGCTCTACACTTTTCTATTTCTTGAATTACATTTTGTGATACAAGATGATGTTTATGTTACAGTGAATACTAGAGTCTGTTACACATAGAATGCTATAGTTATGCTAACAGCATAACTACTACTTTCATATGGCTATAGGAATCTATCCACTGTATCACTTTAACACACTAGATTAGTATGTCCTAAACACACTCTAACGAACACTAACAGATTCTAACACATCCAATTCCTTCGTATTAACCTTACTGTGTTTTAGGACACTTGGATTAAAAAAGATATTTTTTAATCTATTAATTTAGAGAAAATTAACTAATTAAGAATAAATAATATTATTTTAATGATTTTTTCATTAAATAATACTCTTATCAAGTGAATAAAATGCAATTTAAACTCAATTATTTAACAATAATAAAATGACAATTAATAAGAATTTTTTCACAATATATTTTTGTTTTAATATTTAGTTATTTTCAATATTTTAATTTTAATATTTTATAATTTTTATTTTTAAAATAAATATGTATTTAAATAATTTTTGTTAAAATATTATTATTGTTAGTTTTTCTTAAATAATTTTATATTAAATTCTATGTTAATAACTAATGTTTTATCTAATTTTAATCCATAAAGAAAAAAAATAATAATATTTTAATAGATAAATTATTAAAATAATATTATTTATTCTTAAATGATTAATTTTATCAAAATTGAGTAACTAGATAATATTTTTTAAAATGGATAACCACGTCAACTTTATAATCTGAAAAACTTCTTACGTAGCTATCCCAAAACTATATAAAAAGTCTACACTGTAATGCATGCAAATTGTCACCATAAGTTATATTTATCATACATTAATTAAATACAAGATTTTGATTAACTATTTAATTATATAATTTTGAATGTATAGGAGTCCAATCCAAAAACCATGACGATCCGGTTTATAATATATTTTAAATTAAAATAATAATATAAACAATTCATTAAAAAAATACTTTGTTAATTGAAAATTAAAAAAAAAGTACCAACTTTCTTATAAACAATTTATTCTACCACCCTCGTTATCTATATCTTGATCTACATTTATATTTACACCAATAATTCTGCATAATTAATAATGCTATATTTCCGGCTGTCATTAACAACTAGTTTTTTTTTTTAATAATAGTTTGTGGAAATAATATTTGCTAGCTAGCTTTAATTATATTCCATGTATATTCTCTTAAATAAGTACTAATGATCAATGTGGATGTTTATATATATATATATATATATATATATATATATATATATATATATATATATATATATATATATATATATATATATATATTATTAGAAGGTGTGTTTAAAATTTTGATCAGTTCTATAAGAATAATGCTGACTTCTAATGATTTTATTCTTATTTTTTTTTTGGGAAATAAAACTAATTGATATTATTTTTCAGATATTATTTAAAATCAATGATGGTTGCTCCATTTTGTTCGAAGCTGTGAACTGAGGTGAGACAATGAGAGTCTTCCTGTTATAAAGGGTAATAAAGTTTCTCCAATAATTTTTAAAAGATTATAAAAAATATTTTTAAAATTTATAACAATAAAAATAACACTTTAATAATATTTAATAGGTTTCAATTTAACGGTATTCAACATTAAATTAATTTATATGGTTATAGTTCAATTTGAATGGTATTTAATACGATAACATTTAATATGAAATGATATAACGTGTTTTTTTAATAATAAAAATATATTAACTAGAACCTTGATATAAAATATGTTATTTTTGTTTATATAAATTTTAAAGGTATTATTTTTTGTTATTTTTTCGTAATTTTATCATTTTATATGCTTTTTCCATTATTTATTTTGTCTTTAATTTTAAAATTTTATACTTTATTCCCCTTAGGCTTTTTCTTATAATTTGATTAATTTACATTTTAATTTCTTTCACTTTGATTCCTTACTTTTATATAGTGTTTAAATTCAAAATTCAAGTTGGTCTCAAAATTTTCTCTCGAATACCCAAAATAACATATATTTATTATACATAATCTAACTAATCTCAAAATAGTATATTAATTTATATATAATATGTATATATTTAATTTGTGTACATTTTATATATAAATGAATGTTCATTATATATCATGTGTACATATAACATATTATTTTAAGGTTAATTATACATATTATTTAATGTCAAATTATAATTATTTTACTAAATGTGTGAAAAAAAACCCCGAAATTATAAGCCAAAAAATCAATAAAACATCCAAAAGTTAATGAGTTTTGTGTAGATGAAGCTAATATAAAACTAACCGAAATTATCCATCTATTCATCAATTGATTAATTTTTTTTTCGACAATATAAATTAGTTATTTTATAATGAAAAGATCTTCCTCCTTGTATTAAAAGTTATTGATGATTATAATAATTATTACTATTATTCTGTAATTTATTTAAGATTTTATTTTTTATAAATCATTTAATAATTTGTAGCACTTAGAATATATATAATTACCTTTTAAAGCTATTTAAAATGTAAACGCTTACACAATTTTTTAAGATAATAATAAATTTATAGTAAAATAATTTTAGTTGTAAATTATTTTTAATATTTTAGTAAATTACATGTTCCCAACTAGAATATATATATAAATATGATCAATAGTTATAAAATATTATACATTTTTTTATACTATCTTATTAATTATATTTTTTTCTTTCTCAACTATCTTCTAAATTTCAACCATTGAGATAAATAGATATAAAAAATTGTATAAAAAACTAATGCCATTGATCTTGTCACATATTTATATCTAGACTAGGGCATTTATCACAAGGAATCAAATTACATATTCTATCTTTAGTGGGTCATTTTGTATGCCATCAATTATTAATAAACAAATGGGTAAAAAGTTTATATTTTATGTAATAAGAACATACACTTCTAATCACTTTTATCTACATATTTGTGACGTATTAACGGTACATATAATAACATATTAAAAAAGGCACAAGAGAATTAGATTCCGATGATAATTGCAAGTATGTTTATCAAAGTTATCAAAAAGTTCTCAGCAAATGAAGGTAATATTCATGCAAATAGTTTTATAGTATATGTGTAGTATTGGTTGGATTCCTAATATTTGATAGAAATATTGTATGTGTGGCTAATTTATAGAGAAAAAGGAAAAAAAAAACCTTTTTTTTTCACGTAAAGGGTAAAATCTATAACCAATAAGAGCATAAGCAAAACCATATAAGTTGACTTTACTATTATAAACTAGAGGAAAGCTTGCAAAACTCTGTTATACACTCTCAATTAATAAGCTGATATGTATAATGATAAACATTATAAAAATAATAATAAAAATGGTAATAAAAAATCTTCTTAGTATTATGTATTTTATTTTATTGTTAATTTGTAATTGAATATAAAACATTACAACAATAACATGCATACTCATTCCTTACACACCCTTTAAAAATATGCTTTAATGTCCTATTTTACTCATAATTTTTTTATAATTTTTATAATTTTTTTTATCTCATTTAAAAATAAAAAATATTTTTAATTTTATACTTTAATATTTATCATTATTTTAATTACATTATTCAAACAAATATAATAATAATAATAATAATAATGTTGTTATAATTAAATTAAATTTTTATTACTATTTATATTTTAATTACTTTTTCATTCTACGAAACCAAAAATAACTTTGATGTCTTTAAACTCTAAGAAATTTATTATAAGGATATTCCTTGAATTTTAAAGATAAAAATATCCCAAGTTTGCTGGTAAACATGTAAATAATCAGAGCTGTGGATACTAGACTTTTCAACGTTAACGTTTCTCCATCACTTATTATTTTAAGATTTGGGGTTAATATTTAGGACAAATTAAGAAAACCTGATACTTTGGTGACCAATGCTTCCAAAAATCTATTGACTTGGAAACTTTGAAACATAAAGAAAGGGGGGCTTATGTACGAAAAATTAATTATTATCATTTGATAAAAAAATATTCTAACCATTAAAAAAGTTATCAATATTAATTTAATGTATACATCCGTACATAATAATTCAATTATTTATCAATTAATCCAGTTGGTATTTAATTACTAATAATCTTTGACCATATATCAGAATAATTAAAATATCATAATTAATTAATAACTAACTTAAATTAATTAACAGATAAAGTATGATTTCGTCATTGTCATAACCACTTTATATATATATAATTTTTTTTTCCTTTTCAACAAACAGACTTGGCTCCAAAAAAACTGACCAGTATGATAACAAGGTGTTGCTGATAGTACCAATTGTTGGACATACATCATATGTTTTCTCATAAAATTTAAACAAATTTAAGGAAGCACGTACTCATATTCATTTAATAAATATATAAATATTATATGATATGTTATGATTTCATTCATATGTCTTTGTATTGACCTTATCGCCGTATCTTTATATAGTGTTCAAAATAAGTGATATTTTATGACCTTGACTAGCAACCTAATATATCCTACTAGTAATTTAGTCTGTAGAAAATATTTATTATTCCGGTCCATTAGGATTTGATAATATAAAGGGAATAATTGTATAATTAATTAAGCCATTTATATATTAAATATTTATTTTTTAAAAATAGAATTAGTAAAATTTATTTTTTAAAATCAAAGTAAAATTTTGTTTTATCATATATAAACAAGAATAGATTTCTTTTAAAAAAAAACAATGTATGCTCTTTATTTGAGAGGTTGGTGCTTGTTAGTTACCATAGTTCTTGAAAAGTCAACATTAAATATCATAATTTTTGGTTTTTATACTTTTAGTACTTTAACTTTTGTAAAGGTATCTCCACAAAAAGTATAACTCTTCAAAATAATAATTAATGTAAAATTTTTAAGTGTAAAAATGTTACTAATGTTTCATAAATATATTAAAAAAAATTGAATAAGGGGGACGATGAGCAGTGTCTTTTTTTAGTGAAGCTAGATTGAGATTGTATAATAATATTTCTTTTAGAAAGATAATATTTTTCTCTCTCAATTATCTTCTAAATTTCAACCATCGAGATAAATAGATATACAAAATTGTATAAAAGACTAATGCCATTGATCCTGTCACATATTTATATCTTAGACTAGGGCATTTATTACAAGGAATCAAATTGCATATTCTATCTTTAGTGTGTCATTTTGTATGACATCAATTATTAATAAACAAATGATTAAAAAGTTTATACTTTATGTAATAAGAACATACATTTCTAATCACTTTTATCTACATGTTCGTGACGTATTAATGGTACATATAATAACATATTAAAAAAGGCACAAGAGAATTAGATTCCTATGATAATTGCAAGTATTTTTATCAAAGTTATCAAATATTTCTCAGCAAATAAAGGTAATATTCATGCAAATAGTTTTATAGTATATGTGTAGTATTGGTTCGATTCCTAATATTTGATAGAAATATTTTGTGTGTGGCTAATTTATAGAGAAAAAGGAAAAAAAAACTTTTTTTTTCACGTAAAGGGTAAAATCTATAACCAATAAGAGCTATTATAAACTAGAGGAAAGCTTGCAAAACTCTGTTATACACTCTCAATTAATAAGCTGATATGTATAATGATAAACATTATAAAAATAATAATAAAAATGGTAATAAAAAATCTTCTTAGTATTATGTATTTTATTTTATTGTTAATTTGTAATTGAATATAAAACATTACAACAATAACATAACATGCATACTCATTCCTTACACACCCTTTAAAAATATGCTTTAATGTCCTATTTTACTCATATTTTTTTTATAATTTTTTTATCTCATTTAAAAATAAAAAATATTTTTAATTTTATACTTTAATATTTATCATTATTTTAATTACATTATTCAAACAAATATAATAATAATAATGTTGTTATAATTAAATTAAATTTTTATTACTATTTCTATTTTAATTACACCAAAAATAACTTTTATGTCTTTAAACTCTAGGAAATTTATTATAAGGATATTCCTTGAATTTTAAAGATAACTATGTTATCTTAAATATCCCAAGTTTGCTGGTAAACATGTAAATAATCAGAGCTGTGGATACTAGACTTTTCAACGTTAACGTTTATCCATCACTTATTATTTTAAGATTTGGGGTTAATATTTAGGACAAATTAAAAAACCTGATACTTTGGTGACCAATGCTTCTAAAAATCTATTGACTTGGAAACTTTGAAACATAAAGAAAGGGGGGCTTATGTACGAAAAATTAATTATTATCATTTGATAAAAAAAAATAATCTAACCATTAAAAAAGTTATCAATATTAATTTAATGTATACATCCGTACATAATAATTCAATTATTTATTAATTAATCTAGTTGGTATTTAATTACTAATAATCTTTGACCATATATCAGAATAATTAAAATATCATAATTAAGTAATAACTAACTTAAATTAATTAACAGATAAAGTATGATTTCGTCATTGTCATAACCACTTTATATATTTGTTTTTTTTTTTCCTTTTCAACAAACAGACTTGGCTCAAAAAAAAAAAAAAAAAAACTGACAGTATGATAACAAGGTGTTGCTGATAGTACCAATTGTTGGACATACATCATATGTTTTCTCATAAAATTTAAACAAATTTAAGGAAGCACGTACTCATATTCATTTAATAAATATATAAATATTATATGATATGTTATGATTTCATTCATATGTCTTTGTATTGACCTTATCCCCGTATCTTTATATAGTGTTCAAAATAAGTGATATTTTATGACCTTGACTAGCAACCTAATATATCCTACTAGTAATTTAGTCTGTAGAAAATATTTATTATTCCGGTCCATTAGGATTTGATAATATAAAGGGAATAATTGTATAATTAATTAAGCCATTTATATATTAAATATTTATTTTTTTAAAATAGAATTAGTAATTTTTTTTTTTTAAATCAAAGTAAAATTTTGTTTTATCATATATAAACAAGAATAGATTTCTTTTTTAAAAAAAAAAACAATGTATGCTCTTTATTTGAGAGGTTGGTGCTTGTTAGTTACCATAGTTCTTGAAAAGTCAACATTAAATATCATAATTTTTGGCTTTTATACTTTTAGTACTTTAACTTTTGTAAAGGTATCTCCACAAAAAGTATAACTCTTCAAAATAATAATTAATGTAAAATTTTTAAGTGTAAAAATGTTACTAATGTTTCATAAATATATTAAAAAAAATTGAATAAGGGGGACGATGAACAGTGTCTTTTTTTAGTGAAGCTAGATTGAGATTGTATAATAATATATTTTTTAGAAAGATAATATTTTGAAGTTGAAATATATATATATATGATTAATAATAGAAGACATGTGATTGTTTTTTATTAATTTTATTTCTATAAAAATAATTAAATCAATGAGATAAATAAATTAACATATCATTCGTATAAAGCGACAAAAAATCATAATTTAAAAAAAAATAGATTTGATTCATACTTTAATATTTTGAAAAAGTAAGAATAGATTGCACCTCAGGATGACACTCCACGTTGATCTGTGGTCATTATGTTTGAATTTTCTTTTCTTATTCAAACGCGAAATCGAATTTTATTATTCTAATTGTAAGCTTATTATTAGACCTAAGTTCAACCTTTTTCACATGTTACAGGACTTGAGATATATTATTAAATAATTATGGTAATTAAATATACAATTATTTAGAGCAAAGATAATTAGAGGTGTTTTTTACTTTTATTTTAAATCACGACTAAAATCTGGGTCCATCACCACAATTTTTTTTTTATAATCAAAATTAATGTATGTATATGTATATATATATATATTATTTACGCATCTATTGCAATTAAAAACTCACACTTACAACTGTTACAGATTTTCTAAATATAGAATATGACACTAATTATACTTGTCCTATCAATTATAAAGTTACTATATATATTGAACACAAATTTACTTGGAAAAATTATACTATTAAGTTTGTTTTGAACATTTAAATAAGAAATTAGATAAATTAAAAATAATTATTATTTTTGAATACTGTAAAATTTGAAAATAAATTTTATTGTAATTCAAATGAAGAAAAGGATTAATTTCATAATCAAAATTAATGTATATATATATATATATATATATATATATATTATTTACGCATCTATTGCAATTAAAAACTCACACTTACAACTGTTACAGATTTTCTAAATATAGAATATGACACTAATTATACTTGTCCTATCAATTATAAAGTTACTATATATATTGAACACAAATTTACTTGGAAAAATTATACTATTAAGTTTGTTTTGAACATTTAAATAAAAAATTAGATAAATTAAAAATAATTATTATTTTTGAATACTGTAAAATTTGAAAATAAATTTTATTGTAATTCAAATGAAGAAAAGGATTAATTTCATAACATGATCTTCTTTATAGATAAATTTTCAATTTTAACTCATCGCATATTTGATTCTTCTTTTTTCTTTTATACATGAAAAATACGTGTTTAACCCATATTAAAAAGTGTGATATATATAAAAATTAAATAAAATATTTTTTTTACTAATTAAAAGTAAAATAAGTTAACATTTATACATGGATTTAATTTGATTTTTGACTTCTCTTATTTAACACATTATATATATATATATATATAAGTTATATCATTTTAACTAATTATTTAAACACAATTTTTTTTAATTTTATATTTATCTCGTTAAATTTTATCACATGTTTTTATTTTTGTTAATATATATATATAACAATATTAGGTAAATAGATAACTATATAAAAAAATTACTTTTAATAACAATATAATATGTAAAAAATAAATTAATATATACACCATTTAATTATTATGAAAATTACAAATAAAAAATGTATCTTTATCTAATGATAAAAATAATAATCAATTATAATCAATGATATAAATCTAATATTAAACTCTTACTTATTAGAACAAATGTACCACTTACATTCTTTATTAGTTATGTAAATATGTTATCAAAAATATAATATAATGATATATTTATAACATCAATTATACTTTAATGTTATTTTTATTACTTAATAAAATTAGATAATATATTTATAATTTTTATTATAATTAAATGATATATTTTTTAATTTATACAAATAAATAGTTACAAGCCAAATGATAATGATAATTATAAATTAAATGAGTAAATAACGAACTGTTTTCTGAAAAATTTCCATAAATTTATCTATAAGACATAGTCGATGTTTCCTTCACTATTTATTTCGAAAATGAGAAGAAAGTTGGTATCATTAGCCTTTTTTGACCCCGGAAAATGAAACATCGAGAAGTCATTAGCTGACACTAAGTAAGATGGTTTGAGAATCTTATGCGTATAATACGATTGTGACTATAAGCAAAATGTTGGCCCTGCAATGATATAAATAAATAATAAGAATAATAAAGGACAGTGAAATTCATATGTAGTGTTCTTAATCTAATCTAAAAATGAAGAAATAAAAAGGTTATACTTAGTTAGCCTATGCGCACCAAAATTTACTCCTTTGCCACATAACAAATATTTTGGATGATTAATAACTTTATGTGATCGACAATATGCTTCTACTCTTTGTGCATTAATTGAATCACTTGTATCGAGTTGATTCTGTTGAGAAAAATAGATGGTAGTAAATAAATAAATTTCACACACACATGATAATTTTTTAAATCAAAATAAAACAAAAATAACACCAAGATTTTAGCGTGAAAAAAACTTCCAAAATAAAAGTAACAACCACGGTACCCGTAAGCCACATAAACTTCCACTATAATAAGATGAGATTACACACTTTATCTTTAGGTGAATCTCTCACAAAATAACAACAAATATGTATCTTCAATTTATATATAAAACTTCACAAATTAACTTTCTTAATTTTTCCTCTTAAAAACTCTCTTAGAAAATTTTTCATGTTTTCTTTTTCTCCACTTCTGATCTGTGTATATTGAGATTGAAGCAAAGGCTTTTATAAAGCCAAAAGCTCCATTCTTCACGCATGATTATATAGAGACAAATGACATAAATTTTTGACTCTTTTTTTTTCTTCTTTCGACACCTACCTTTGAATGTTTTCCTTCTTTTTTTTATTGCTGACCCACTTAATTGGACCAAGAGATTCTAACATTATTCTTAATTAATAATATTTTAGTTGAAGATGAATATATTATAAATAAAAGATAAATGTAAATAAATTAACATAATCTAATAATCTACTATGTTTAGAATAATATATATGTTATAATGTATAAATGATATGCTAATAAACATTCTAAATTTCTATTTAAGAGAATTAGCAATTTAATTAATTACATGATAAATTCGAATTCTTTTAAACATCAAGTTTTTTAAGAATATTATTAGAGTCAATGGTTCAATTATCTAGAATTTAAAATTATAAGGTTTATGAATTAGAGATTACAATTTATAATTTTAAATAATTAAAATTTAATTCTATTTTTTATTACATTTTGTTCTTAATTGATTTTTCTTTTAAATTTTAAGAATAGTAGGTTTTAGAAACCCAAGTTTTTATTGAGTTGATGGTTGTTAAAGTTTATAAGCAGTAATGCTGCCGAATTCCTAATCGATGTGAGATTGAAGAAAACTTAACAGCTCCCCTTCACACGGACAGAGGTGGTGTCACAAAGCTACAGTGAGACTGTTAAGATCAAAGTCCAAGTCACCAATAACGCTAGGCCCAACTCTAATGTCTTGTTAGAAACTCAAGTATAACTCAACTCAATAAGATCTCCTTAAGTTAAAGGTTACCCAACCTTATAAGCAGCATTATTGTCTTGCTCCTAGTCAATGTGGGACAAAGATACTTAACAACCCACATTCACACGGCGTACAAAGGTGGACATAAGCGCCACAGTGTGACTGTTAGGGGTGTTTATCGGATTGAAATCGTTGATTTTACTGTCATCCGATCCGATCCGACCATCCGCTCGGATTGAAACATCCTAATCCGCAACCGATCCGATCACTTCTTACATCCGCTCAATCCGAACCGTAAACTATTCGGATGACATCCGATCAATCCGATCAATAATTTTAATTAACTCAATTTTTTGTATTTTTAAATAATTTTTTTAAATTTTTACATAAATCATAACATAAAATTATTTGATTTAAAAAAACATTAAAAAATTAAATAAATATATATTAATTATTTATATATATTTAATTTAATAAATATATATAATTAATTTCTATTGATCGGATCGGATCGGATGAATCGTAATAAAATCCGCCATCCGATCCGCACTTAACGGATGGAAAAAATCTCCATCCGATCCGACCATCGGATTGGATCGGATCGGATGAAAAATCAACGGATCGGATCGGATTGATCGGATGATCGGATTTTTTGCACACTCCTAGTGACTGTGGTAGAGTCAGAGTCCAATCACATAGAAACCGGGAGTAGAGCTCTAATACCATGTTAGAAACTCAAGTCTAAATCAACTTAATAATGTTTTATTAAATTAAGGGTTTTCTAAGTTTATAAGTAATACTACTGTCAAACTCTTGATCGATGTAGAATTGAAGAAAACTTAACACTAGTGACAAAAATAATTCAAAACAAAAGAACCAACCAATCACAAATACATATACAAACAAACGATTTGGAGAGTCTAAAAAATAAAATAGTAGCGTACACTTCTAACCCGATCTATATTACAAGATCCAATAACTTTGGCTTTGAAAGCTTGCGTTTGCAATGATACGAATAATTATATTTTTTTAAAATAAAATAAAATTTCAATAATAAAATCAAAAGATATAATATAGATGAAACTTATTGTATTTAAATATATTAATAATTAAAAATATAAGTTTTAATTATTTGATATATTATAAAAAATTTGAACTGATTATTTAATTTAGTTGATATATTTGATGTTTTTTTATAAACAATGGAATCTTATATTATCTTCTAAGTTTTAGGATATTGAAAACAACGTAACTAAAAGAAAATATAGATTTTTAATACATAAACATAATATGAATTGTTATAGATTAATATATTATTTTTATTTTAATGATCGGAAATATGAAGATAAAAAAAAAACTAATCTAACGGAAAAGAACTCACGTGAGGAAGTATGATTATATCATTATACGTGCTAAGGAAAGTAAAAATATGTATTAGTCTAGACGTCATTTAGATTAAAAAAAAAGGTGGGGGAAAGAGAAAAGGTAAGATTTAATTATAGATTAGTTTTTTTTTTTTTTGGGGTTCAATTAATTATAAGATTAGTTGAGATGGATGTTCTTTTGAACAACCCTCTTCAATCATTAAGTAACATCAATTTCATTCATATCCACCAAAATCTTTTACAGGACCAGTCTTCGTTAATGTATGTAACCCTTACGCTAAAATTGGGGCAAATAATTCAAACAGTGGGTGGATATATATTTGTGACAAACCAGAGAGGTCTGCTTTGAGCGTACAAATATCATAAAATTACTGAGATTTGCATGCATCACCTATAAATTTAGGGTAACCATATTATTACCGCATAAATTATTATTATAATTTTATTTAATAACGTGAAACTAAAAACATAATTAATATAGGGATAAAATAAATATTTTATACATTTTTATTATAACAATGATATTACAAAAAATCATATTCAAGAATAATTTCATTAAAGTTATAGTTTTCATTCTCCTTTATTTTGATTTAATATGTTTACTTCACGTATAAAAAAAAACCAAATTCTTGTTTATTTTGATTTCATAAAAATGTCATTAAACAACACAAAAGTAATGAATCAAGTGTTATTATTCCTTTATATTTCGATTCAACCTCAATAATTGATTTTTATTCTTGATTATATAAAAGATGATAATTAATTAATTGATTTTTTTTGAAAGAAATATATTATCACTTTTTTTTTGCAATTACAGTTTAAAATGAAGGAAAATAAAAATTAATTGCTTAAAAATACTTATTGTATTTTATGTTTGAGTGGGAGAAGAAAATAATTAATGGTGTAATTAGCGCCGTTATTTCTATAAGTATTTTCTTAAAAATACAAAAGGACGGTGATGTGTACATGTGGCTTATGAAACGAAAGAAAGAAAAGGGGCTAAAAAATAAAACAACCAAATGGCAAAAAAAAAAAAAAAAAAAACTTACCTGTGTTGGTGTTGTTATTAAATAGTATGGAGCGGGCAGTAAATGTTTCTTAGGTGTAGTTTATTCTTTTAACATAGAATTACTTAGTATTATAATTTTTTAAAAAATATGTAAATTAAAAATTAAAAAAATTATTTTAAAATTTTTTATTTAAATATTATTTTAAAATAATATTTTGATATTAAAATATTAAAATAATATACTTCATTTTTATTTGATATCTTTTTTAAAAAATAAAAATTAATGATAATACTTATAATCTAATATATCAATTCACACTAATAATAACATCTCTAACGCTTTTATCTAAAATAATAAGTAAGGTTATCACTAAACTCAATTATGATGTCAATGATAATATTAAGTTTTTATGTAAATCAACCAAAACCATAATTTGAGCATACGTAAAAAATAATATTAAATTATTACGTATTAAAAAAGTTGGTAACTTTGAAGTATTTATGAACTTATTTTATTATTTTTTTCTCTTATTTTCAATACTTTGGGAATAATAATATTACATCTGAATTATTATAATTTATTAAGATTATTATTAAAAAATATCAAAATGAATATAAAAAACTTAAATAAGAGTAATTTAAATATATCAATTGAAAATAAAGATAAAAGACATTACTAAAATCAAAATAGGGTGCTCCAAAATTACTAATTCTTTAGAAAATAGACTCTGAAGTTTTGTCTTTAATTTTTTTTATTTTTAATTAAAAATTATATATTTATATTTATTTTCTTTTTCATATAAATTTATTTCTTATTTAATAAATTGATTTTTGAGATTAAAATATGTAAAAGATTAATAAATAATAATCAAAGTTATTTAAGATAATATTTTTTAACAGAAGTGATAGAAAATTAAGAGTATGATTTATTAGTAATAAAAGTATTATATTTTATAAAAATAAATTAATTAAAAAAGAGAGAACAATATATAAAAGATTCGAAGACGAATAGCCTTTTTTTTCTAGATCATTACTACAAAATAGGGTATTTAAGTCGATATGTAAAGTTATTTTTTTGGAAAAAATCGACTTATAATGAATTTAAAGTCGGTTTGGTGTAGCGTCGATTGACGTGGTGAACCGACGCTATCCACGTAGCGTAACGTCGATTGCACCTAGAACTGACGCTATCTACGTAGCGTAGCGATGGTTGACACCTGAAATCGATGCTACGTCCACGTGTAGCATCGGTTGACACTTGGAACCGACGCTACATCTAGGTATAGCGTCAGTTGACACGTAGAACTGACGCTATACACGTGAATAAATTATTTTCTCTTTTTTCTTCTCCAAATAGAAACTATTCCAATCGTTGTATAACTCTCAAAAACCCAAAACCTCATCTACTTCTCCTCCACTCTTTTTCATTTTTCGGCCACCTACGACCACCAATTTCAGCGCTGGTTAATGAGTTTTTTCTTCCTCTCTAACTAATCTTTTAGATCCCTTATTTTTTTGAACAAAATACTCAAATTTTATATACCAATTTCTTACTTACAAAACACTATTTTTTTCTTCATTTATTTCATTTTATCACTTCATTTACTCTTGTAAGTATTTTTATTAATACTACGCACTTATTATTCATATTTTTTATGTTATTATGTATTATTATTTATGTATATAAATTTTTGTATTATATATGTAGGTTTGTATTATAACATCAAGATAAGAATATAATGATCTTGAATAACATAGAAAAGCACCAAGTTAATTTGTCTACTATTAATTAATATTCTATTTTTTAATTACTTGTATTATTTAAACTATTTGTTAAAAATATTTTTTTGTTATTATTTAGTGATTGAATACATGTTTTTATTTGAGTATAATAGAAAATGAGTAAATTTTGTAAAAAAAAAATTAAAAATCGATTCACGCGTTGACCCGATTTTAAATTTTAAGTCATTTCATTTAAAGTCGATTTTTAACCGACTTTAATACCCATTTTTGTAGTGGTGGATGAAAATAAAAAATATTTTTATTAATTATATATTTGTAAATATTAGATCAAACTTATAAGTTTAAAAGAATAAAAACTTACTAAATAACACTTAAATTAAAGAAAATCACAAATCTCTTCACATAATAAAAACACAAACAAACTAGTTTTATAATACTACTACAATATATGCTTTTGGTCTAAGAATTTTAGCCTTGATTATTACCGAGGCCATAGGGTTTTGGTCACGGTTTGCTAAAAACCAAGAAAGTAATATAATATATAGTATTATCACGCGTTAAGTTATAATATATATATATAATATTAGTTACCCATCCAATTATCCCAGCCCTAATCTCCAAAATTGTTTTCGTCGTACATCAGATCTAGGAGATCTAAGAGCTCGCGTAATTCAATTTATAACCGAGTAGTACCACGCTGCGTCTCAAGATATTGTCGATGAACTCCTCCAACAGCTCATCCTTTCCAGTACCTCGCTCGACATTTACAGGAACTCTTTTCCCTAACCTCTCTTATTCTTTTTTCTCTGTTTTGTTTATGTTCATATTCCCCTTTTTGCAACTCGACTCCCAACCATTTCTACTATCGTTATTAGCGACTCAGCTCCGGGTAAGTGTAATACCCTCTTTTTTTACTATATAAAATCATATATGTGATCAAGTTATAAATGGTGAGGATATATGTAACAAAATTAAAACTCAAAAGTATTTCTGATAATTTAAATATAATTATTAACAAAGTTAATGATTTAAGGATATCAGTTACAATGTATAAAAGGTTATGAGTTTTCTTGTTAAGTTATAAATTTGGGAATATATTTGATGAAAGATAAAACTTAGAGATTTGTGATAATATCCTGAGTCCCTAATTACCTAACTGTTTCTCTATTGCATTATGCTATCACAATCTACATTTTCTGTTTCTTTTCCAGTTTTATGTTGAGTTTTTCAAAACTTTTTTTAGGTTTTTTTTTCCTTTTCTTTAAATGAAAAATCTTTGTTTAGGTTTGAGCTACTTGATATATGCTTTCTCTGTTTTCGTGTTTCTTGGAGAGAGAAAACGAAACAAAAAAAATAGAAAAAGAAAAAAGTTATGAAACAGGCCGGCACCACAAGACCAATATCAGAATTAGTTTAATAGATTCCATCATACACCTCCTATAATATACATCTAACACTTATCAACCATTAGATTTTTTAAAGCAATCACATCCACATAATTGATTTTAAAAATAATATATATATATATATATATATAAACACACACACAAATAAGATGTATTATAAAACTTTCCAGGTTACTCTCATATTGTTTTTAAAAATCGAATAGTCTTCTAATCGGCTTGTATTAAAATCAATTTTAATCAATCAATTTTCATCTTTTTTTATCCAATAGATAGTACTCCATGAATCACCTAGTAACTTGGTAGCTTAATTGTTTAAGTTTGCATCTCTAAAAATAAAAGGGACCTTAATTGGTTATCAATTGATATTAAAAAAATAATACTTTCAATTTCATGTCGAAAGTTTCAACCAATATTGTTTGATTTTAAAAATAAATGAAAAGAAAGGTAATAGTAAGCTATTAGTAACACTATTGGGTAGTCTTTCAGTCATAAACCAAGAAATAAATATTGTTGTTAAGGAGTGACAGAGAAAACTTCTGTATTAAAAAGCCTACTGAACGTTGGATGCTGGTTGATGGTGCGCTGCCCTGGCACTGGTGCTCTGCCTTGGTGCTGGTGCTCTGCGTTGGTGCGCTGCGTTAATGCTGGTGCTAGTGCTAGTGCTGGTGCTAGTACGCTGCGTTGATGCTAGTCCGCGCCGTTAGTCTTTGGTGTTGGTGTCTTTGTGTTGATCTTTGGCGTGGTGCGTTGTCTTTGGTACTTATTCTTTGCCGTTGCGCCGGTCTTTGGTGCTCTGTCTAGTGTTGGTGCTGCCTAGTCTTTGGTGCTTATTGCTTCTTGTGCGTCTATGCTAATTGTAACAAAAAGGTTGTGCTTTTCTTCTTGTTAGGTTTCAGCTTCTATTATATATTTTGCTATTTTAGTCTTCATTTGAGGTTTTCATTATAACCGCATTTATGGATCAACAAACCACTTGTTTTGACTTATTTCTACCTATTGATCTACATTATACTTTCATCCAGAGTAATATTGTACAATAAGGTATGTTCTTTGGGGTTGTGAAATGCTTATACACTGTTATTCAACTTATGAATGATCTCTATATGGATAACTTTGTCAGTGATCAATTGTTCAATATTAGACTATGTATTATTGGTGTGACCTTCCCTTGACTTTTATATTTGTTTTTAGTTTTTTCCTTGATGTGTAGTGGGTTCTCTCTCCCAAATACTTCAACTTTCCTTAACCCTCCCCTAGTTATTTATTGGTAAGCATTAAAACACTTGATTGTTGTTGGTACTATTGTTGTTAAATTGATTTAAATCTCCCTGCTACTGGTGTTGCGTTGTTGGTTCTACTGGTGTTGGCGCTGCTGCGCGACGTTGGTGTTGTGTTACTGGTGCTAGTGCTGAGTTGGTGTTGGTAATGGCGTTGTGCTGGTGCTGTTGGTGCGTTGTCCTATTGGTGTTGTGCGTTGGTGTTGTTAATGGTGCTACTAGTGTTGGTAATTAATACTAAGTTTTTTTTCATGTTTGTAATTAATGCTAAAAAGTTAGTTTGTAATAATAAGTTTTTTTGTGTATAATATTGTAATTTATATTGATTTTTAATATTATAATTACTAATTGTATTTTTTTTAATTTATGTATACCCTATGACATCGGTTATTAGAAAACCGAAGTCATAGGTACACTCTATGGTCTCGGTTATATGCTAACTGAGGTTATAGATACATCCTATGGCCTCGGTTATTTAATAACCGAGACCATAGGTACACCCTATGGCCTCGGTTAACATATAACTGAGACCATAGGTCGTTACCTATAGTCTCTCTCACTTAGGCCCCCGTTCTTATAGTTGTGATTATAAATCTACAGATACAGTTAAAAACCGAGGGCGTATGTATGTTTTGTAGTAGTGTAAGGTGTGCATCTAGGCTTCACATGTGATTCATCAATGAAAAACACATGCACTAATGAAGTTAATTTTGGAGGAATTGTGACAGATTTAGCACATAAGGTGACAAACTGTAAAACATATTTGAGTTAAATATTTTCTGAAACATTTTGTGGGTATTATATATAAGCTTTCAATTTTTTCACTCATGAAATACAACAAGAAACTCAAACATGAGAACACAAGACACAAAGAAAAAAATTACAATAGATATATAAGAACCTAAGCTCATCTCTAAATAATTTCACTGAATCCATCATTCCTTAAAGAAGGAACAAAGATACAAGAAAAACATATATAAAAACAACAAATACGAAAATAAAAAGGAAAGAACAGCTAAGGTTTCAAGCCTACAGACATCAAAGAATAAGACCAAAGAGATTACTCAAAGTTATGTATTTTGGGAAACCCATACTGAAAAGACAAAAAAACAAAGTAAAATATTGAAGTAACAAATAACCACTGTCAAAATTAAAATAATTAAATGAAGCAAGAAAATAATAAATCCTATTAGGTAGAGAAGCTTCTAAGGGAAAATCTCTCTCTTTGGCATAAGAGGTCTAATAAATTGGAGTGTCTGTCGTATTTCTTGAGCTTTTTCTCTCTAAGTTTTTCAAAATTTTGTAGAGATTTCATTTCTTTTTATATCAACATTTTCATAATAATGATGGGGTTGAAGCTAAGAGTTTTATAAGGGAAAAATATGAAAGATAATTTTTTTACCTAAATACTTAAAGATTTTGATTGAGATAGGAATAGAATTTATGTTCATATCAATTAAATTTCTTTCTTTTCTTTATCTTTTGTTAATATTCTTTGACTCTTTTAGTTTTAAATTATATTTTATTAATATTTAAAATTTTCATTTTATTTTATCTTGAAAAACTATGATATTTTATATTATTTTATTATTTTTCAGTAGTAATTCGTAATTTTATTGAAATTAAGTGATATTTTGAATTATATGAATGATGCAAAAAAATAAATTGTCCTACTTAACTAATATTCAGTTAATCCTTATTATTTTTATTATTGATATTTACTCTAAATAGGAATAGTAAAATATATTTTTCAATAACCTTACATAACCATTAAATAATTCACACTCCTTCAAAATTAATCCTTAACTTAAATTTTGTTATGGAATATTATTTTTACAATAATAATAAGATAAATGTAATATTTTTAAAAAAATAAGAGCATTTAAAAAGTGTGTATACATAGTAAAGAACATCAGCAGTAGCAGTAATGAAGCCGCAGAAATCTTTAATCCCCTATCTGACCAAGCATTGCGACCCTTATCACTGGCATCACCAAGCACTCCCATAGGTTGAGAAAGCATTTTCTTCCCTACTTCAATTATTTACCCTTCTACCACAACCTCCCCCCACATAATACCTTCCTTTCTTTATTTCTCGTTCTACCTCTCTCTCAACCTATTTGTACAAAACTTGAAAAAACTTTAGGAATTTTCCCAAGTAAACAAACCCCTAATAAAGTTAAGCTCTTTTGGTTTGCTTGGTCAGTGGTTACTAGTTATTTTCCCACAAAACTAGTTGGGTTGGCTAGTACTCCACAAATACATCAAAAGGTGGGAAAGTTACTGGTTTGGAGATGAGGGAAATTAAGGAGATGGGTTAGGGTGGTAATATTGGAGTTGGTGTAAGTCTTGTAGGTTTAAGTGGTTTTTGGATTTGGAAATGTAAAAATTGAATGGTAGTAACTTTTTGGAGAAGCAGAAATATCAGGTTTCAGAATTGTGGCAGTTGCACGAGCAACAAGGTGAGGAAGAGGAAAGAAGGAAAAAAAATAGACAGTAGGAAAGAATCAACAACAACCCACTTGTAAAAAGTGTGTTGCTCTGTTAAAAGCTGGAAGAGGAAAAGCACAAGGGGCTGAGTCTGGATCCTCAAAGGAATCATCATCATCATCATCAGCAGCCGCAGCATCAAAACCAAGGCCCACTTCTAAATTCAAGGTATGTAGTAGAAGAAGAAAGAGTAGGAGGTGGAGGTTTAGAAGAAGATGATGATGAAGAATATCAAAATTCCACATACCAAAAAGAACAACATTTTCATCTTCATCAGTATCAGCAACATCACCAACAAGCTTTTCATGATCATCAGCAATTTCCTTATCTTCAAAACTTGCAAACCCAACAAGACCAAAACTACCAAGAATACTTTTTTACTGGTTTAGAAACAGAGCTTCATCATCCACAAACCCCAAAGAAACGATCTTATTTCCCTTCATCTACTACTATAAGTTTTGGCGAACAAACCATCGAACATGCAAGAAAAATGGGGGAGAGTAATCATCAAGTGGCAACATCGTCAAGATTGGAGATAAAGAACACAGGAGGAGAGATCGTAGAGGTCCAAGGTGGCCACATTGTTCGGTCTACTGGTCGAAAAGACCGTCACAGCAAAGTCTGTACTGCAAAAGGTCCCAGAGACCGAAGAGTCCGTCTCTCTGCTCACACCGCCATTCAATTCTACGATGTTCAAGATCGCCTTGGCTACGACCGACCCAGCAAGGCTGTAGATTGGCTCATCAAGAAGGCCAAAGCTTCCATTGACGAGCTCGAAAAGTTACCAGCATGGAAACCAACTGCTACTTCCATCGCTACAATAGCTCCAAACTCTGCTTCCCATCAACGTGTAAACGTGGAAAACGAGAACCCAATTGGTATTCACCGATCTTTACCGGTGAATACTGTTTCTTCTTATGTAAGCCGGAGAGCGAAGGCAGCTGTGGTGGGTACTGTTGGTAGAAATGATAGAGTCTCTGAAAGCACACACGAGTTAAATTTTCGGCAACAAATGGTTGAAGAACCTAGCAATAGCTCTGGTTTTCTGCTATCGTCGCTGGACTCAGACTCCATAGCCGACACTATCAAATCCTTCTTTCCAATAGGTTCTTCAACCGAGGCTCCATCATCAACAATACAGTTTCATCGGAGCTATCCACCAGATTTGCTATCCAGAACTAGTAGTCATAGCCAAGATTTACGTCTTTCATTGCAGTCCTTTCAGGACCCAATTCTTCTTCAACACCACCAAACTCAACGACATCAATCAGCTGCTCAGACCCATCAAAACGAGCAAGCTCTTTTCTCTGGAACAGCAGCAACCCAAATGGGTTTTGATGGGTCTTCTTCAGGGTGGTCCGAGCACCACCATCAGCAGGCTGAGATGAACCGATTTCAGAGAAAGGTAGCTTGGATTGGTGGCGATCCTGGTAGTGGCAATGGAGATGGTGAAGAAAGTGGTGGGTTCATGCTGAACTCATTGCCCACGCTTTCACAATCTCTGCAAGAACCGCCATTCCAGCCGTTCTTCGGCCGAAGCCAGTTTGTTTCACAGAGGGGACCCCTTCAGTCCAGTAACTCACCCTCGGTTCGTGCTTGGGTAGACCCTTTTTTTCCTTACCATCAATTTTCTTCTGCTATTAATCAATCTTCCATTTCGGGAATGGGATTCGCTTCGAGCGGATACTCTGGGTTTCGTATTCCAGCACGAATTCATGGTGAAGAGGAACACGACGGCATATCCGACAAGCCGTCCTCTGCTTCCTCCGATTCTCGCCATTGATTGAGCATAGAATAAAGTGAACCGAAATTCTCTCTTAAAAGGTGTTTCCTTTAAAAACCAACTCTCAATTTTCTCCAATTATCAACTGTTAATCTTGTAATTCAACGATATCTCATATTTGCAGGGCTTTTCATTATTATAATGGAGACCGAAAGTACGTTCTTCACTCAAGCTTAGACCGAGCCAATGAGAAGATTTCGGTTCATTTTAGCTCAATGGCATGTCCCTTGGGAAGAATAAAATCTGAGTGCATTTCAGGTTCTTCAATCCCTCGGATTGTTGTTTAGCACTCTTAATAATTAGCTTTTGTATCAGTTGCTTATGTTGCGACCTTCTTTTTGTTTTTCTGTTTAAGTTTCTTTGTTGGATTCCTCTGTTTCTGACTTTAGTTTTATGCTCTTTGCATTACTTTGAATTTCTTCAGTTAAAATTAAATGAAACTTTCCATGCTTTTGTTAGTTTGTTGCTAGATTCCGTGCCTTAGTATCTGGCATTATTTTGCAAATGTTATTCTTCAAGAAACATGGATCAACAAATATGGGGAAAATTGCATCTTTTAAATATTTCATTGTGCATGAAAGCTTTTGTTTGAACTGTCGTTGCTTTCTCCAGCCCAAAATGAGAAACACACCAAACCTTTTTTCTCTGTTTTTTTGTGATTGTATTTGTATTTGTTTTGTTGTTTTACTGCTTCTTCATGCTTTTCATAAACTTCCTTAAATCTGCAAAAGGAATTGAAAGGATAAATGTTGTTTTACATCTATATCATTGTTCTCATTTTGGGAGCATCAAGAAAAAGTCACTATCCATCCACAGTGAAAATTGTTTGGAATTTGGAAAGAAATGATATTCCCAATGAACTAATTGCAAAATCCTATCTCTTCCATAAGCTGCAGTATTTGGAAACGTGTAACTTCCATGAAGAATCCTGTCTCTTTCTCTTCTTCTCCTTCTTCTTTATACTTGGACCAGATATAACCCCAAAATCTGCAAAGTATGATTATTGAATTGCCGCACATGCAGCTCTAATAGAGTAGAGGTAGGTAAATATGTATTCCTCTTTACAAATAATCGAGGTTTGAATCCCCACATACCCGTTTGTATAGTTAATTAGTTGTTTATCCTTTAAAAAGTAAAAAAAATTGCTATGATGCAAAACTCTAATGTGATAGGGAAAGCAAGAGAAGGATGAATGTTACGGACACCTTAACCCAATTTGTACAAGTTGTAGAAACACCCTCAAAATGGCAAATGACACTAAGTTGGTGTTTCCTCTTTAGAACACATTCTCTCCTAATGCCAACATTGTTTTTTTCTCTTGCTAAAAAGTATTGCCAAATGATTTGAAAGCTCAAGTAGAGGTACTAAAACTAGATTTAATATCAAGTAGTCAGATCCATGCGTCAATATGAATGAGGTCATGTATTATTTATGAAAAATATTTAGAATAAATATTATATATATATTAGCTGCTGGAATATGAATCAAGTGGGACTTCAAATTCTGCAAGAACCGTGAAAAGAGAATGAGGTTGATGAGCAGAAAGAAGCAATCTCAATAATAGATGAATACATAGATAAGATACTGCCAAAATGTAGTACTTGACACTCTGTGTATTGGCCCCCCTACCCTGCAAATATCAATGTCTAATATTAATGTGTAGCTGGAGAGTTTCATCTTTTCATCAATTAATAGTACCTTTTTTTTCTATCATGACCGTGACATTTGCTTATAATTTGCATTGGTACTTCTTTATTATGTCTGAAAATCATGTAGTAGTACATATTAAGAATGTGTAGTGCAGTGCAGTGTATCGCAATCCTAATGATGAGTCAAATTTGATCTGATTTAATTTGAAATTTTTTGACATTCTAACTGATATGATCTATATACTTCAATATCATCCGATTCCATCTAAACCGCAGTAATTTTGGATTGGTTCTTTTCAATTCCATCAAAATAATCTAAATACATTTTTTTTAGACATATTTTAAACATATTTTTATTGCATCTTCTTAATGTTTATTTTATAATATGAATTTTTTTTAATCTTTATATAATAAAAATATATTTATATCAAAAATTTAAATTAAAAAATTGAGGTTAACATATATTCAAAATATAAGGAATTATTGAACATATATTCAAAATATAAGGAATTATTGAACATATATTCAAAATATAAGGAATTATTGAACATATATTCAAAATATAAGGAATTATTGAACATATATTCAAAATATAAGGAATTATTGAACATATATTCTATTTACAAGGAGTTACAAATAATAAAATAAAGTAAGTTATCTATGAAACGGAAGCCTAATTTTCAAAAAAATAGTTTAACGTTAAATGGTTAGGTTAAAAATTGTTTTAAGCATTTATATATTTGACATAAAAATTTGAGTAAAAATTTAAAATTATTTTAGAATAAGAGCATGTATTGCATGAATAAAAAAAATACTTCTCCTAAAAATAATATCACTTATCAAAAAGCATAATAAGTAAATGCTTTCAAAACAATTATAGAAAAAAAAAACAGATCTCTTGAAAATTACTAGCCCACCTTTTCGAGTTGCTAAAATATGACATCTATATAATGTGGGTTTACTTAACAAAATTGTGGTTTAGTTTAGAAACATTCTATCTGGATACAATGATTCAACCCTATTTTTGAGTGATAAGATGCTTAGATTGGGCCTCAACAGTATAACATCAGTTCAAATAAAACCCATTTAACTTTTTCACTTGGGAAAAGTAAATCCCCCTCAAGATCTGCTTCATGGATTTATATCATGAGCAGCAGATTATTTAATTACCTGTGGATTGATTATACTTACACAGGACCATTTTTTACATTTCCATTTGCAACGTACATGTTTTTTAGCTAATCATGTTTGAAAACAGCATTGCTTAATTATATATATATATAATCAGACTATATAAAACAGCAGCAAAACGGCAAAAACTAAACAAATCCACCGGTGGCCAATAAATTGGAAATCATATATGGTCCCGGCGGGGCTCGAACCCGCGACCTTCGGCTCATAAGACCAACGCTCTAACCAACTGAGCTACGGGACCTCATATTAAATGATAAGTAATTTATTTTATGCAGTAATATTTTGGTCAAATAATGAAGGAAAAATGCTACATTGCTAAAAATGGTAAAAAAGATATAAAAAAAAAACAGAGATGCTGCAACTCTGCTATATGTACTGTATTGATCTTATTATTATTATTATTATTATTTTCCTACTGGTTGTACCCATTTTTACATTATTCATATTCCAAAATAAATTGTAATTTGTAGCTGTATGAAAACATGAGATTAGGGAGAAAATTTTTCAATGCTTTTGAGCTTTGCATATCTATTAAATTTCTAGGTTGTATTTTTTGGTTTTCTACTAATGGACCCATAAAGTAATCATTTATTTTGAAGCACTTGTTGGAAACATTTTTTTATGGAATATAACTAAATAAGTTACCGTAAACATTTTTCTTTGCACTAATATGGTTACTATCAGATTAGTTCCCAGAGATGTCTCAAACTCTCCTTTATAGCCCTAGTCAATTCTGCATCTTCTCTCCGAGTTTTCTATGGGTAGCTCTCACATGTCGAAAAGAGATTGTCCCTCTCCGGTAAGTTTTGTTTGGGTATCTCTGTTTTAGTATTTTTATTTTGTGTGTTTTTTTTTTTTGCTTTGGTTATGATAAGTTTAGTGTATACTATAATAATGGGATAAAATTTATCATATCTTGATTTTGCATGTGTTCCTCTTGTTTTCATTATTTTATAATATGTTTTTAATCAACTTGTGAGTCGTGTAGTTTAACTACTACACATATATGCACGGTGTTGTTAAGGTTAAGAGAATTAACTATTTTAACTTAAATCGTCCCGACAATAAGGCCAAATTAAATTGAAAAAAAAAATGAGGAAATTAGTCCTCACGTTACCATTATTAGTACTCAACATGGAAACAAACATTTTGATATAGATTTTTATCAACATAAATAATTAATGTACCACTTGTTTCCTATGTACTTGAGAATAGAGAACAAATTATTAGGATATTGGACTACCATAAGGTGTGCATTTAAGTCAGTTTGGATAATGAGGAGATTACTATCTCTCATTGTGATGTTTAGAGATGTCTAAAGATATTTAGGGAGAGATTCTAGATCTCAATGTTTATAGTTGAGAGAAAAGATTGTTATGTGTAGAGATAATTATATTTATTGGTGAATGATGGTGAATATTTATAGAAAAAAATATATTTGCTGATGACCCTTAATCATGGTGATAAACTTATATTTAAATGTCTGAGTTTTATCTACTTAATTATCTTATTGTCGAATAATTAAGGATTTGAATTTCGTTCATTTATCATGTTAGGTATTTAACTGATATTGACGTTTATTTTTTGACTCAACACTAACTCGATTGACCTGCGAGTTATTTGCTGATTAGGACCTCTCATATTATGTCACATAATGTGAATTATTTTACACCTAACATCAATTCCTAGACTTGCTAGGCATGGGTACATGGGTTATGAGGTCTATTAAATCATTCTATCAATATCTGGGTTCACTCTTACGTGGTCATTCCTTGCCTGTACGATGAATTTTTTGTTTCTTCCCTGGCACTCAAAATGTACGTGATGATGTCCTAATGTTGGTGATTTTAATAGATTATAAATCAAACTCTTGGTTAAGTAGTTATGTCAATGTCAAAAATCACTACTCCATGGACTTATTTCCTATTATTAGGTGAAAGACATGAATTTAAATGTGCAGCCCAATAGCTTGATGAAGGATGAATGACTAATGAATATAATCGAACTTTATTGTTATGAGACGAGGGAGCAAGCCTGATGAAGGGAAAAATGATTGATGAAGAACGAGCACAAATTGGAATGAGTCACGTGAGGTTTTCGTTGAGTAGAGGACGGAAAAAAGAGCAAGGGATTGATGTTTGACAAGCCATGGTCCGACTACTTATGGTGTGTTCGGCCATGGTCTAACTATCCATAGGACATCTAGCCATGGTATGTTCGACTATAGTCTGAACACCTATTGTGTGTCTGCCATGGTTTGGCCACTCATGGAATGTATGGCTTTGGTATGGAAAGTTATGGTTCATGTGTTTGTGGTCGAGTGTGCGTTGAGTTGGGTGGTGATTTATAAATATCTCGACGATGTATAAGTGTGAGGGTTATGATAATACCATTGTAGATATCATGATTCTTTAACATTTATGCTTTTCTTTATTGTAATTATTTTTCTAATTTGTACACTTATGTCCCTTGTTGGAGCGAAGTGTCATGGGTGTATAGAAGTCTAGACTTTTTTTGCAAGGTCTAGGTAGTAGGGGATCGTGTCTTGTTTGCCTCAAGTTCTTGTATGACCAATATATTGGGCTATTTAATAAATTATGTGCTTGACTTATGCTCGACCTCTGTTTATAATGTAGTCATAGGGTTAAACATTATGTACCCGATAAGAAAAGACATGTAAGAGTACACCATTGTAGGTGTTCATTCTTTGGGAGGACACATGATGTGGTACAACCTAGGAAGGCAATGGACATGGCATCATGGCCCTTTAGATAGAAGTTCATGCTAGGCGAAAGTTTATGTTTTGTAACCTTCATTTAGTCTTAAAGACTAGAGATGTCTAGACATTTTATATGCTTCAGGTTTTATATTTCATGATTGAGTTACTCATTAAGATTTGTATTTTACAGTAGCCATACCAGATGGAAAGAGCCCTTTAGACCTAGACAATAAGTTTTGGCCTTTTGTTTAAGCATTTCTGGATACTTAGTGTCGATTGTTTATGATACAGGTTCAAAAACCATTGAGCTTGGTACTTCAACTTTTGTTCTAGATTTTCAAAGTTCATGAAGCTTGTGAAGTATGACATACCCAATAGGGTTTCAGGCCCACCAGTATACCATATGCTTGGAACATAATATTAGAGTTCAAGTCTTTGTTTGGACCTTTTGGATATATGTATATGTCATGTTTATTTACTATTTTTGTACTTTTAGATCATGTACTTATGAATTTGTACTTATGTTGCATCCATATCCTTCTTTTACTTTTTGGTGGGGTTCATTTGGGATATTGTCTATTTCAAGATAAAATGAGGTCTTTGAGGACGTCCCTTGTTAGGATATGTGATCCACTATGTTGGTATGAAATGGTGTGTACTTGTTGGGAAATAGGTCCAAGGTGATCTGAATGGCTATGTATTCACGAACATTTACCCTGATTGGTCATATAAATTATGTCATATCACTTATGATATATCTAGCTTTTCCCTCCTTACTAGACCACATGAGCCATGTGTGCCATGTCGGGTCACATATGCTGTGTCTAGCCATGTACCATGTTAGGTCACATATGTTGTGTCTAACCATGTATCATGTTGGGTCACATATGTCGTGTCTGGTCATGTACTATGCTAGGTCATATGTACCATCTTCGACGATGTACCATATCGGGACACAAGTGTCATGTCCAACTATGTACAATATTGGGTCACATGTGCCACTTCCAGCTATGAACCATATTGTGTCACATGTGCCATATCGGCCATATGTGCCATTGAGCTTGTGCTTAGACTTTATCGCTTTCGTATGATTATTTTTCATTTGTCTAAGGTTGGTTTGTTTGAATCGAGATGTTCTTGGTATACCAGCCCCTACTTAGTGTACTTAAGTTCATCAAGTTATCTAAGCATTTAGTCTTAAGACTTAGAAAACTTTTTTAGTCCTTGATGGATTATTCCATCATGTCATGAGTGTCGTGTTCTATTCATGCTTGACAGTTTTTATCAATGACCAAGGTTGGAGATTTTAGGTCCCCAATTTGAGCAAATATGTGTTTGTATGGATATGATGCATAAATTGTAGCAACTTTCAACTTTTGGACTCTAGGGGTAGTTGTTGCCTATTTAATGGTCCAATATAGCCCAAAGAGGTAGAGCACAAAAATTATAGCTATTCCTGATCCTAGAGTGTAATTGTTACCTATTAAAAAGTTCAACACAATTTATAGAGGTGAGGTGCATAAGTTGTAGCAACTTTTGATCTAGGGATATAATTGTTGCCTATTTAAAGGTTTAGCATGGCACATAGGAGTAAGGCTTAAAAGTTGTAGTAACTCATAAACTCGGGATGAAGTTGCTTCCTATACAAAGGTCAAGTATGGCTTATAAAAGTGGGGTGTATTGTGGCAACTTTTGACCCTGAGGATATTAGCGTGTGACTTTTCATAGTTCACACCTGTCAATTTTTCCTTTCCAAATACATGCAAACACATTTTTTATTAAAATAAAAATGTACCTAAAACCCAATCTATCTTTTTATCGTAGTGAGGTGTGTTGTTGTCCCATGTTACTCCTTATAAGCGACATCTTTGCCACTTTCTACTCTTTCAAGACAATTATTATCTTTAGAGTTTTTGGTGGAAATCATACATGGAACAAGTGCACATGTCCTTGTGTAGGAATGTCCTTTTGAAACTCTACTATGGGGCTTTGTTAGGTTATGCTCACCTTTTAGATGTGTGCCTATTGAGTATCATGCAAACTTATATAATTTTGGAGGAGTTGGAATATTATCCTAAACCTTCGATACGTAAGTGAACATATATTTTGTTCCTTAATTGGACATGAAGTGTCACTTCATTGAGTCTATATCCATATTTGGTTGATTCTTTGATCTCACCAAATGTTCTCATGTGATATTTGATAGATACTATTTTATACATATTTTAATATCAATTTATTTATATTTATATATTATTATTATTATAATGAGTTAAAATTATTTATTTTATATTTATTAAAAAAATATTAATTTTTTAGATCTTTAAAAATTTTTATTTGACATATGGATGGACTTAGAAATATTCGTGGATGTACTTAGCACAAGTTTGTGTACTTTGTTGATTAGCCGGTGCACTTAGAAAAAATATGCCAAAATAGTGTTTTTTTAGCCTTTTAAACGTACTCTTCCAACCTCCCAAACAACACGTCGTTTTGGCTCGCTCTTCCACCATACAACATGTCGTATGGTCATATTGTTCACTTGGTTGTGTACATTCACCTCCTAATTCCAACACATGACATGTGTCATCATAAATATATGACTAGTGCAATTTTTGTGTGAAACGTTCCACTTTTACACATATTTTGTACACTATCATACCAAATATAACTCTAAAATATAGTTATTTTTTTTATATAAATGCAGAATAACACACTATAAATATAACTAGTATTAGAATTACACAAAAATTAACAAAAAAAAATCAAAAAGTTAAAAAAATTATACAATTAAACTGAAGAGAACAATTGAGAAAAGATTCAAAAAGCAATTAAAGGAATTCAAGAATATAATTAAAGATGATAAACTTAAAAAAAAATTCTCTTTTTTATTGTTATCATGAATAATATTCTTAATTTATTATTTTCAAGAGTAATTAATTTTATAATTGATTATGGGTTATTTCAAATTCTCAACATGGATTACAATATTTAATAATATTTGTAAAATTTTATTCAATTATCCTTTTTTATTATATATTAATTTTCAATATTAATTTTTGTATTAATTTATTTGATTATTTAAGTGTATAATTAAATAATCAAATTAATTCATCGTTAATCAAATTAGTTGATTGGGTACGTAATCGCTTGATCAATTTAAATAATTAGTGATAAATTATTTGTAATGATAATTAATACTCAAGATAATTAAATCGAGCTTATATGTTTAACTTTGATTCAATTTATTTTTTAAAATTAAATGTTTTTGATAGATTAAATTTAGAGAAATTATTGTAAGTTGCCTATTAAAACGAGTTTGGATCGAGAGTTTGTTTAATTCAATAAATAGGTATAAAAAAAGGGAGGATATTTTTGAATTTATAAATTTATCTAAGATGATATAATCAAAAAATAAGAGAATATTATATGTTTTTTTAATTGTAATGTATGATTATCTTGGAGAATAATCATAGAATCTTTTTTTTATTATAATCTTTATCATAATATTTATATTTTATTATATTTATTAATATTTAGTTGTTAAATTTAATTTTTATTTTATATAACCAAAATCACATTTTTAATAAATAAAAATTAGTTTTAAAATTTTGTGTAAAAAAGGCTCCTACTTGTTATATATCAATCTGTGATATTCTAAGTTATTTAATTTAAAATTTAAATTAATTTTTCTATCTTAACTTCATCAATTTTTCTATAAGATAATTATACAAGATTGCATATAAGAAAAAAAATGTGATTAAAAAAACTAATCAAAAGTAACCAGAGTGGATTAAAAAATTAGATAAATAAATAAATAAAGATAATTAAAGATAAAAAAATTAAATTTTAAATTTAAATAAAATATGCATTAATAATTAATACGGAGTCGGTCCAGGAGAAAATTAAGAGCGACAGCGAGGATTTGGGCTACAAATAAGAAAGAAAATATTATTTTGTTGATTTACAAGGGTACGGTGGATTTGAATTTTGAAAAACTAAGTTGAATTTTCGTTTTCCATTATTTTATTATAACGTTGTTACAAAGTTTTCAGTGATCTGTTCTATCTATCAGACAAGTCTATTTGAGAAAAATCCGAAATTTTTCCGATACTTACTTATCCTTGTCTTTGCTCTCTCTCACTTCCCCTTCAAATTTCTTGCGGAAACTTGGATACCCTTTTGGTTTGTTCCTTTGCGAGATTTTTTTTTCTTTCTATTTGTTTCTTTTTTAGCTTGGATTCTTAAAATTCCTTTAGATTTTACACTCAAAATTTGAAATCAAAGTTTGGGTTCCTGAAAATCAAAGATCTTCGTCTACCTTCTCTCTCTTTCTCCCTCTCACAATCCTATTTGGATTCACTTCAACCTCCATTAGGAAATAAGAACTAATAATCAGTAATAAAATCATGAAAGTCAGATCTGTCCTTTCCTCTAAATTTTATGTTTTTCTATCTGGGTTTGATTTAGATTCGTTGTTTGTTATCTCTTTATTAGTAAAATTAGATGGAAGATAACGAAAATGGTCCAAGTAGACAAAACGCCAAAGGGAAGTAATAGCAGTGGGGGTTGGGCTGGAGGTGATGGTAATGGTAATGGTAATAGTAATGAAAATGCAGGTATTGGAAATATTGGAAGATCATTCAAAAAGCAAAAACAAAAGAAAGTTCCTCAAAGAGGATTGGGAGTGGCTCAGCTCGAAAAGATTAGATTGGAAGAACAGCAAACGAAAGACGCAGCAGCTTTAGCTACAGTTACAGTATTGTCATCTCCTTTGGTACCAAATGAATCCTCTTTTCTTTCTATTCCAATCCCACATTACAATCACTCTGATCAATCGTTTTCTTCTCTACCATTTGTAGATCTCTCCTCAGCCAATTCCATATTTAGCCCACCTTACTTGACCCAAAACATTAATGTTAGAAAACCAAACACTATTTCATTTCCAAACAATGATGGGTTTGAGCTTCCAGGACATGCCCATGTTCCTAAATTCTGGAATTCTTATGATTGTAATCTTGAGAAGGAGTATCCCTGTGGGTTGGACCCTGGATTGGTTCTTCATTCCCCTTTGAATTTTCCTTATGAATCTAAACCCATTTGTCCTCTTAATATTCAAAGAACACAATATCATCAACTCTGTCCTTCAATGGTATTCTCATTCTCTGTGTTATTTGTTCTTGTTCATTTATTTTAGACTTCATAATTTCTCCTTTCTCTTTTTACTTTGAATCATGTTGAGGATTAATTTTGCTGTATCAACTTTGTAGGTGAATGTCCAATCATCAACTTCATCATCTGTGTTAAACTATCAGATGGAGCCCCCTTCAAACCAAAATTATTATGGCGTACCATTGTGTTCAGAGGAAGAAAAAGTATGTTCATTTTACTTAATTATGTTGCCTTCTTTTTCCTTTTTATCTTTCTTGTTATGTTCCTGGAAAATCTGTACGTGTTCAATCATACAAATGTATATCATTGCATTCAACTGAAAACATTTTCTTAGAGTAAGTCAGAAATATTTCAAATTGAAATTTCATGGTGGGAAGTTTGGATTTGGATTCTTCCAGACAGAACACAGTAGTATAAGCTTGCTCTTCTAGTTATAGAACCTTTGTATTTTCTTTAAATTAGATTATTTATATCTTTGTCATTGTAATTTCGTAAGCTTGTGTTGGGAAATAACGCAAATTCCCGATAAGCTAGATTTATGAGAAAGCAAGAATAGAAAAATAACACACAAATTTGATAACGGAGTTCGGCCAATCTTACTTATTCCTGACATTGTCAGATCTTTTTAATGTGAGAAATTACACAAGCTGTTGTTACAACACTCACAACTCACAACCCAATAACACCCAATAAAATTACTCTCAATTTTCTCTCACAAAAGTTTTCTCTCTGTTTTCTCTCAATTGGAATGAACACTTTGATGATTAATTGATTACAATTACACATCTATTTATAGGAAAATTCACTCCTTGAATTACTCCTTAAATTAATGGTTCATTAAATCGCTCCTCGAATTAAGCTCGAATTAAGCCTTGCTTTCGCTCCTTGACCGGCTTCCTCAATTGCTCCTTGTTTTACCCATGCTTTGCTCCTTAATTTGCTCCTTAAATTAAGGAGCTTTATAACAATCTCCAACAATCTCCCACTAAGACCGATTTCAATATGTCTTCACACTGATCAATGCATCAACTTTTCTAGTCTTTCTTATTTAGAGACTAACCGGGCCGAGCACAACTTCGGCCTTGTCAATAGTCACCACCTTTGTTAACATATCCGCCGATTTTTGCTTCCGAATCTTCTTCAAGTATTAATACATCATCTTCCAACAGATCCACGGCGTTCGATAACGTTCAATACGCTTTGTTCTAGAATTAAAATGTCAATTCTTCGCCAAGTGTATCAGCACTTTAACTATCACTACGCAGTAACATTCTTCTTTGCTTCAATCCCACCAATTAACAAACCTCAAGCCTATATCATCTCTTTACTAGCTTTCCGCCATCGCTACATACTCACCTCCAGAAGGATAGAGTGACAATTTTCTATATTTGTGACATCCAACTAACAACAGAAGCTCCAACAAGAATATATAACCCATAGGTGCTTCTTCTAAGTGATCAACTTCACCTCCAAAGTCTCAAGGCTCTACGCATTCCTTGTACTTTTAACTCTCCTTTACTAAAGTACAAGCACTTTTCTCACGTGGTGCCCTCACAGATATCTCAAAATTCACTGACTGCCTTCCCAATGAGTTTTCCTCAGATTTGACATATAACCGCTTAACAACTCCCACCGCGACCAATGTCTCGTCTCGTACATGCACTATCGCGTACATCAAACTTTCAAATGGTCGAGGTACATAAGGAACCTTAGCCATGACTCCCTCTCTACCTCGTCTCGAGGAGACCGATCCTCGGATAGGTGAAAATGATCGGCGGCAAGGGTGCGCTATGTCACGTCCCGCCCAAACTCGTCCCTAAAATCCAACAATAAATGGTCGCCTTAAAGGACCTAGGCTTTTCTACATGGAAAGTTCTAGAGCCTTGCCCTGTAAGCCCAGAAAGCGGCGTAGCCGGGACTCGACCAACCTCAAGCTTCAAGACCCCAGATTGTTCCGCAGCACACCGAGGTGCTAGAACGGGCCGAACGTTCTGTAACGCGCCGATGGTTCTGAAGGACGTAGAAGCCGGAAGCTTACCAACATCCCTAAGGACGTAGGCCGCCAGCTTACTAATATCCCTAAGGACGTGTGTAAGCCGAAGCTCACGAACATCCCTAAGGTACGAAAGAGCCAGACAAACCTAGAAGACTCTGAGTTCTCAGTAAGGTCCTGTGAGCCTCAGGGCACATCAGACATAAACCTAGAACCTTCTCGTATATTCTAGGCATAGAATTATCTGTAACGTGGTGGCATATTCTGTGCTAAGCCACCCTATAAATGTACCACTCGTCTTCATTTGCATTCATCTCTGGGAAATCTTGGAAGATCCTCGGGAATTCTTAGCAATTGTATCATAAACTCTCTCTGAGCAATACAAAGCATTCTTTGCAAACTCTTTCTATTCTCTTCGAGTTCCATTTTCTGATTGAAAGGCAGGCGACATGACGACCGAGCTGTGGCCGCACGATCGCTACTCGAGAAAATTAAGGTCGTGACACTGGTATCAAAGCATTAGGTTGAAGCAATCTTACTTGGCATAACGAAGAACGCTCGTCCATCTACTCCATTCGATGTTCCACCTATGGAACGCTGACGTGAGAAACCCTAAACCATCAGTTAAGCCCGAGCCAAGTCAAAAGACATACTTCTAGCTAAGCACGTGTCGGGAGTGCGCGGGACAACAGATGCCCAGTGAGCCGTTTGACCGAGTAGACAACTTGTAGGAGCCAGAACGGCTCGAGGCCGAGGACGCGAGATCCACGCAGCGGTAAAGATGTCGCTCAACGAGCTGGGACGCGGGCTAAGGCAAGAAATCACGGGTCGAAGCCGAACTTGTCAAGGCAAGAGATCTCGTCAGAGAACTCACCAATGTATCGCATAGAACTGGAGGATACATGGTGCGCATCTAGCTCCCACGTAGTCGGCTACGGTCACAGTGAACTAGTGCAACCACCGTCAACGAGGCCAAGAGTGGACGTTCCCCAAGCCAAGACCTTTAATGGCGTTGTGAACGCCTGCAAGTGGACAACTTCCTACGTGGCTGTAGAGCAATACTGAGGCCACCGGCATAACGGACTACGCCAAAGAAGATCCGAACCGCAGCCTACGTACTTATCCGACACCGCGATGTCGCGCGAGACGAGATACCGAGATGCAACGATAACGGGGTTTGCACACCGACACCTTTCAAGACTTTAAAAGTGCGGAGTTCAAGATGCGCTCTTCCCCGTAAACGCTCGAAGAGAGGCAGCGGGCCGCCCGCGACGGTAAAAGCAGACGGGTAGCATGGGTGATTACGTGAAGGAGTTCACAACCCGCCGAAGTCCTCGACACAACCGACAAGGATGCCCTATTCTCGTTGCTCACGACGGCCTCCAATCGCGGCTAACCTCGAGCCTGCGACGCGGTGCCCAAGATTTATCTTCTACTATCGCGACAGCCATAGTAAAGCTTCATTGACTACTCCACAACAATGTGGCTCCAAAGCCACGTACAAGAAGTTTGGTGGAGAGAAGAGGCCCAGGCCATGCCAAAAGTCGTGGCTCCAAAAATCATAAAGGCAACTCCTCATTCAAGCCACGGACAAAGTGCAGGCAGAGGATCGAATGCCTCAAAGCCCCGGCGACGTGTTTTATATGCGACTTCGACCGTATTGGGCACGTGAATGTCCGAAGAGGAAGGCCTCGAAGCAGCCTTAGTGCCCTCCACACGGTCAAGACGGGAGCGAGTTTGACGATGCGGCAGCACGGGTTCTCACGCCTACTGTGCATCGCAGCGTCCCCGAAGACCCCCAAAGTGCCCGACGTACGAGATGCAACCATCACCCGGAAGTGTCACCAAAGCCTCGTCGACACAGGCGTCTGTGCATAACTTTGTTTCAGAGGATAAGCAAAGAGACTTACTGGCGTCACAACGGGTGGTTCTCTCAGTTAACTCAAGAAGACTACCATTACACCTGAGTCGCTCGCGGGAGTTAAGGTCACCGTACGGGACGGGCACTTATCGCTGGCGCCCATACGATTACCACCGATGGTATTCGGTGAGCTTCGGGACCGTGTAAAGAGCTTTCGGTGCCATACTCAAACCCACGTGCATCACCATGGTTCGGCTCGCGTGGTACCGACGGACAGACCACCAAACGCACAACCCAAGCTCTCTCGGCACTTCAAATCGCGTGGATTGAAGAGGGACGGAGAGAGTTACCTAACCATCTCAAAAGAGTACAACGGAGGAGTCGCCAAAGCTGCTCGTCATGGACGTGCAAGTTGTCTCGTATAAGTCCCACAAGCGTGATGCCTGAGGCGCCACTGGGCCAAAGCCAAGCTCGCCGACCACGGCAAGTTGTCCCGCATAAGTCCCAATGCGTGATGCTCGAGGCGTCACCATGCTCAAGTCACAATCCAAGGCAAGCTACCACAGATAATCCCATAGTGACGCACGGCCTCACCTTAAACTCCAAGCACCTCCGCGAGTGAGTGCGAACCACGAAGTCGAGTCGAGCTCGACACAAGACCACCATTAACCCAGCCGTGGCCAGTGGAAAAATCGAGTCACAAGCACGAAGTACGGTGATCGACGCGCCGAGTCGAAATGGGAGACAAAGCAAAGATACACCCTGAGGTCTCCGCTGTGCCGTCGCCCATTCCGCAGACCACGCTGAGTGTCTCTACGGATTTCATCACTTACCGCCAAAATCGGCGCGGGCAAGAAGATTATCGTGGTGCTCTGATCGCTTCAAAGAAGATGCGCAACACTCATACCGCTCGACGACCGCACGGCAGATGACGAGATACGTTTGCTCTCAAGAATATCAAGCACGGGTATCCCGTCTAATACATGCGAGCGACCGAGACCCACAATTCACGGGGGAAATTTTGGACCGGCAGTATTCGCTATTAGGATCGACTTGAATTTCTGCTACCGCCCACCCCCAAAGCGACGGCAAACGAAACGTGCCAATACATCACGTGGAGTTGTATTCAGGCACTTTGTCGGGCACCGCAAGACGATGGGCTAAGTCACTTACGTAGCCCAATTTTCCTACACCTATTTGCAAAAGCGAAATGCGATCATCGCCAAGAGTCCCTTCGAGATTGTCAGCGGGCGCAAAGAACCTACGACTCCTCATGCCACACGAGTTACGGGCGAGCAGCCACCGCTTTCAAGTTTTCCAAGGCGTGGTACGAACAAGTAGTCTCGAGCTCATTTCGCATATGGCTGCCCAAGATGAAAGAATGCCTAACAGAAAAGAAGGATGGTCGAAATTCGAAGAGATCTAGTCCTTATCAAACTATTGCCTCAACAATTCAAGACCTTTCTAAGGTTCATAAGGTTGGTCGCGCGAAATACGAGGACCATTTCCTATCCCAAGAAAAGCTCTGCAAGGTGTCATATAAGTCGCAAACTCCTCCTAAGCTTAAAATCTATCCTATTTTTCATGTAAGCATGCCAAAATCCTTTCACGGAGATAAGGAAGACATAAGTAGTGTGAGAATCCAAGAGGGCACCCACCGTAGCAAACCTCCTTCAACAAAGAAGTTGACTCCACTCAATTGGGCGGACCGTCGATCCGACGTATGGCGTACCAAGTTACAGGAATACTGGGTCAAATGGAAGAACGCCGGATGAAGAAACGAGTGGGAACCTAAGGATCGTGCGCTTCAAAGACGATCGCAGAGGTTCAGTTGCAGACGAGGCGTCGCGAACTGCCGTGAGGGTGTCACGTCCGCCCAAACCGTCCCTAAAAATCCAAATAAATAAGGGTCGCCAGCGACCAGGCTTTTCTACATGGAAAGTTCTAGAAGAGCTTGCAGGTCTAGAAAGCGGCTAGAATGGACGACTCAACTCAAGCTCAAGACCCTGGGATTGTTCCGCAGCACACCTGAGGTGCTAGACGGGCCGGAACGTTTCTAGAATGCGCCGATGGTTCTAAGGACGTGCGCCGCCGGAAGTTACGAACATCCCTAAGGACGTAGAAGTCGCCGGAAGCTACTGAATATCCCTGGTGATGTGTGTCACGAAGCTACTAATATCCCTAAGGATGTAAGCCGCCGGAAGCCACGAACATCCCTAAGGTGCATGAAAGAGCTAGACAAACCTGTAAGACTCTGAGCTCACAAGGTCCTGCAGCTCTCGGGCACATCAGACATAAACCTAGAACCTTCTCAGTATATTCTAGGCATAGAATTATCTCGAATGTGAGTGGACATTCTTAGGCTTAAGCCACCCTATAAATGACCACTTGGTCTTCATTTGCATTCATCTCTGGGAAATCTCGAAGATCCCCTCGGGAATTCTTAGCAATTGTATCATAAACTCTCTCTAGAGCAATACAAAGCATTCTTTGCAAACTCTCTTTCTATTCTCTTTGAGTTCCATTTTCTAGATTGAAAGGCAGGAACGCGACTCGACCGAAAGCAAGCGTCGCACGATCGCTACTTGAGAAATTAAGGTCGTGACAGCTAACTGGCTTGGCATCGCCCATGTTGAATCTTTGCAAAACACAATTGATGTACTCTGCCTGAGATAACTGCAAGGATCCTTTCTTCTTATTCTTGTGATTTGCATTCCAAGAATCTTTTTTGCTGGACCCAAGTTTTTCATGTCAAATTCCTTTGACAATTGTTGTTTCAACCTTTTAATATCATCCATATCTGAACCTACTACTAACATATCTCTTGAAGTAGCAACAATGATCAGCATTGCACTTCTGGAAACCTTCCTCAGGTAATGGCCGTCAAACTTTCTCGTACCATTGTCACTGGCTTGCTTCTGTGCCATACAAACTCTTCTTAAGTCTACACACCCATGCTCTTTCCCTTTCTAAGAAACCTTCCGTCGTACACGATATCTCTTCATCTAAATCTCCACGAAGGAATGCAATTTTCACATCCAAATGTTCAAGATGAAGATCTTCGATGGCTACAATACTCAATACCGATCTCGATAGTATTAAGCTTCACAACAAGAGCAAAAATGTCAGAAGTCAACTCCTTCCTTCCGTTGAAACCCCTTGACAACTAAAGTGCTTTTTGTATCTCTTGAAACCATCACGCTCTTCTTTCACCTCTCTGTGACACCCATTTGTCAGGAAGTTGACTTTCTTTCCCATAGGTAACTCACCTAGTTCCCATGTCCTGTCGAGATGAGAGATTTCATTTCTTCTTTCATACAAGCCTTCCACTGGTTGAATCTCGAGTCCGACAAGCTTCATCATAAGATTCGTGCTCTCCTTCATCACCAAGAACATATATACCATGATTCTCCGTTTAGGCACACGAGAGGTCAGAAGACCTTCTCAATACATGAGCCTGGAGTAAGAGGTCGGTGTGTCGAATGTCGTGTAATCGGTCATTGTCCAACAAGTTCTTCCGTCGAGGACTCGTTACAATTGATTCTCTGCCAGGAAGTATCCCGGGACATCATCCGCATCTATAAATACCGACTCATTCTCGCCTCCGAGTCATCGCGTCTATTTTATGTGCATTGCCCTTATACATCACCCTTTCGTTGAAAATCACATCTCTCCTTACTTGGATAACTTTCTTTTCGTCATCCCAAATGCGGTAGCCAAACTCATCCTCACCATAGCCAACGAACGTGCATTTTCGGATTGGGATCAAGCTTATTCCCGCCTTGATCACCGATACGCACAAATGTTCCACTACCGTAAACTTTTAGATGTGATAGTTTCACCTCTTTTCGCTCCATACCTCCTTCCGTATTCTACGCTCCAATGGAATGGGATGGGCTCATTGGCCGATCAAGTAAGTCAGCCGTGGTTGATTGCTTCGCCCGTAACTACTTCTCGTAGACCCGACCGTATACGAATGCTTCCGGCTCTTCTCACAACATCTCGGCTCATACGCTCGCCTACCCTATCAGGCCGAGGCGTGCCCGGCATGTGCTCTTTCTATTCCGATCCCGTGCCTACAGTAGAAATTTTTGAATCTCGTGTCTTCATATTCACCACCATTATCTAACATGAGCTTTTGATCCTTAAACCCGTCTCATTTTCTACTATAGCTTTCCATCTTCTAAAGCCTCAAATACTTCGTACTTTAGAAAGTAAACCCATACCTTCCGAGAGTGATTATCGATGAAAGTCACGCAGTGTTTCCCACCAATACTGATGAGACGGCCGTCGTCCCTCAAACATCGTAGTGAATAAGCTATAGCCTTTCCTTCTTTGGGATTCTACAACTTATCCGAAAGTCGACTCTCTTTGCTTTCCAAGTATGCAATCTTCGCACATGTCTATCTCCGTAGACCGTAGACCCCTGAAGTTTTCCCTTCGAAGCATAAACTTCATCCCCTTCTCACTCATACGGCCTAGTCTTCGTGCCACAGATTTGGTGTTTATTGCTTTGTAATCGTAATTGAACAACGTGCCATTGTTGTCATGTAAAGAAGTGTCACTTTTCTCGCCGAGCAACCTGCACACGTACCTTTTGAAATCTTTTCAATTATCACCATGTAAGATCGTACCAGTAGCCTTCATCGGCCAATCGCCCCACCGAGATTAAGTTCCTTCCGAGATCGGGAATACGCCCGACATCCTTCAGCTCCCAAAACAGATCCGTTCAACTTTAATCTTCACTACACCTTGCCAATAATAGCACATGGTTGATCATCACCAAGATATACCTTTACAAGGTTTTCTAGACATATTTCTCAAGAATTCTTTTTGCGAAGTAGCACGGAACGATGCTCCGCAGTCTAACACCCAAGATTCTTCCTCGTTTCCAAAGAAGCATATCAATGCATCGTCTCCTCCCGAGGAAGTAAAATTTGCCTCTACCTTCACTTCGTCATTCCTTCAAGTGCACTCTTGTACCGATTTTTGTAAAGGTTCTGCTTCTTCCACAATTCCAACACTCGATAGTCTTCAAGCTTTCGCACTATTAGGATTCTCGGATTCGACTCCTCCGTCCTTCGATCTACCCCTGCAGTCCTGTTCCGCCACGTCCATTCCCTTTGCTGAATTTCCCTTCCTCTTCGATCGTATGCAAAACTTAAGAAGTTGACGATTCACCCGACTCTTTACGCTCGGATCTCTTCATCGAGAACCGATCACGAACATCGTCAAATTTTAACTGTATTGCTTTCCCGACGAGCTACTCACACCATGACGTAGCATTCCAACTTTCCTGCAGTAAAGATAAAAGTATTAATGCTCGTACTTCTTCATCGAATTCAATTTCCACCGACCTCAACCGTCAGGACTGTGTCGAGTTCATCGAGATGTCGAGCTACCGACGCGCCTTCATTCATCCACAATTGAACAAACGCCCATCAAGTTCGCACTTTGTTTCGAGGCCGATGGCTTCTCATACATATTCGAGAGAGGCCGCCGTAAGAATCGCCGTGGTCTTTTCCTTTGCGCGTCAAGGCAACATTACGGATACACACCGAATAACTCCGGCGTCATGTCCGTCTGTAAGATTCCAATCTTCTTCCTTCATAGCTTCCGTTTCTTCCCCCGAGTAGGTTGGATATAGATTTCTTTCGATACGATAATTCTCTATCCGCATTTTCCAAAACCCAAAATCAGGCATCAAATTTCTCGAGTTTCACCCTTCCTTCATCTGCACTATCAAGCTCCCACTAAAATCCGACTTCCTCCTGATCGTTTCTCCGACTATTTCTATAAATCATCGTATATTAGAACACCTCCACAACGAACAAATATCGTCAAAAAATTTCACTATTCACGTAAATAGTAACCTTGCGTAAAATCGACGTAAATCACCACCAATAGCTCGATACCAGCTTGTCGGGAAATAACGAAATTCCCGATAAACAGATTTAGGAGCAAGAATTAAAAAATAATACACAAATTTGATAACGGAGTTCACCTAATCTGCTTACGCCTCCTGACCGCCGCAAATCTTTTACCGAAGGAGAAATTACACAAGGTGTTTACAACACTCACAACTCACAACCCAATAACACCCAAGAAAATTATTCTTAATTTTCTCTCACAAAAGCTTTTCTCTCAATTGGAATGAACACTTTGGATGATTAATTCATTACAATTACACATCTATTTATAGGGAAATTCACTCATTGAATTACTCCTTAAATTAATGATTCCTTAAATTGCTCCTTGAATTAAGCTCCTTATTTTGCTCTATGAATTGCTCAATATTTTGCTCCTTGTTTTACTCCATGTTTTGCCTCTTAAATTAAGGAGCTTTATAGCAATCTCCAACAGCTTGATTTAAGGATACATGGAACAAAGAATACTACAAGAGAAAACATCATAGAATTTTCTTTTTTGCTCCTTTGTTTGTCTTGGTCAAGTTATATGTCATACCTTGCATTTGTGAAAAGGTTTATTGGTTTTGATTGCTGAGTTCATAAATGTTGCATAGATGGTTGGCATGAAGAGGCCATGTCCCTGCACAGGAGCCTTTGCTTCCGTTCCTCTAAGAGCAGATGCCTTGCTTTTGCATAGAAGTCTCGAAGGCACGGATGATTTCGACCCTAGTAACCAAAAGTTGAGGTAAGATTATTGTTGGCTTTTGTCAATTCCATTGTATTTTTTTATGTTTGTTCACATGGTTTTTCTTTTGATAATGTATTCTCAGAAAAGGTACTTGCTCTATGTCTGTCGTCTCAGAGTCGAATTTGAAAAACAACAACAAAGACAAAAACCACCCAAATGGAGATTTTCTCACACTATCCCCTTCTGCAAATAGGACATGTCCTCCGAGCTCAAAATTGGACAATCCATCCACTTATCCAAAGCTCCAAAATCTTGAAATGTTGGAATTCAATGCACTTCCTTGCCAGGTGAGATCAAACCTAACCCATTTTTTCCTCCAGTCAGTAAATTTTGTGTTTTATATCTTTATATGGATCTCATACCAAAATTTCTCTGCTCTCTAATCTGCTAAAGGGAAGTGAGAAAAGTTTTAAGCCTGCATCAAGTAGGTCAAGGGAACAACATGCTTTCTACAACTTTTTAACACAAGGAAAGGAACAAAATGACGAAATAGCAACAAGTTTGCACGAATGGAATGAAGATGAGGAAGTAAGTGTTGATCTCAACTTGACGCTATAAAAGGGCTAAAGTCGTAAATTGCCATGTCTTTGGCAGGCCAGTTGTTGCCTTCAATGAAGTTAAACGAGGAATTTTTTTTTATAGCAATTTGTAGAACTGGGTAAGATTATATCTAAATTTGCATGTTTAAGCTGGAGTATGAAAGGGACTTTGAGATCTTGGCCATGTGAAGCTGATTAAAGAGAAATATGGAGATCTACATGTGTCTGTTTTCGTTCTTGTGATTGTAGATTTATGTTTTTTTTGTATTTGTTTAGATTGGATTGATATGATTTTGTTGGTTGGTGGTTGATGAATAAGTGAGGCATTGGATTAGTAACCAACTTTGCATCTGGATTGGATGGTGCTTTGTCTCCTCTTTGTTCAAGTGAGATCATCAAATCTGACCCTTTATATGGTTTCAAACTCGCACTGCGAGTATGTTGCGAAAGCAAGAGCCCATTTGTAATTACAACTATGACGACAGGGACAAACTGCAAAATTGTAGAACAAAATAAGTTGAACATGAAGTATATCGATTCAGAAGAAAACAGTTCATAATTCCAGAAAATAAGATTTTCAAAAAGAGATTCTCAAGATCTAAAAATATACATAAATAGAGCAACCATGGATCAATAAAGACTTGGCCACGTCAAGCAAGAATAAAAATAACAAAATAGGGAAATAAAATTCAGCACTAAGCGCTTCAAATTACAACACATGAAAAAACCTCGACCAAACATAGTCTAGAGAAAATAAATAACTATCTTATTTATGATCTTCATAAGACTATTATGACCAACCGAATACATAATCCAGAACGTAGACTAAAGCAAGGGAGAAGGGATAAAGCAGGTAGGCCAACGAACATGTCCAAAGAGGGAAAGTGGTGCGGAAGCTGGCAAAAGCACCCATGACGATGCAAACGATAAGAATAACAAGTACTTCAGATGAGAAGTCCCATGTTAATCCCCTGACATAAACAATGGCTAAGAACACTGATAGGCACAAGACATTATTCATAGTTACCGCCCCATACAGCTGCAACAAGCAACAAGAAACTTGTGATCAGATTATTTTATAAAAGCGGTAAATAGTGCTGCTAAATACTATTGAAGTAAAAGAGAACTGAAACAATTGAAATAACTTAATACAAATCCAACAATATATTAATTGAAATGTAATAGTTTAATCTTATCAATAAGAACTAGTTTTGTATTTATTTAGGATTAATTTCTCTCTTAATTATTTGTATGTTTGTTCCATTTGCTTAAATCTCTAACCCCAATTTGTTTATTATTTCTTCCCTTTCGTTCATCTCTCCTATTTCTCCCTCCTGTTTTACATCAGAACCCCATTTTCTTCATCCTGACCCTCTCCTCGTTAACAACACTTGAAACGAGTCCTTCATCTTTTGTTCTTTGCTGTTCTTCTATTCTCCTTGGTCCGTGGTCCTCCTCTTCCATCGTGTGCTACTGGTTGGTCCAAGAACCACGGAAATGATGGAGCCCCAAAATAACTCTATGGACTCGCCTTTCAGCTTTATGTTGGTTTCTACTTATTTCAATCGTATTGCTTGTTCGTTCATCTCAGTTTTTATCATTCTCTTCCCTCGTTAGGTCATACTTCGCTGATTCGTCTTTCGAATTTACTTTCTATTTCTTCATTTTTTTCTTCTCGAATTATAGTTTCTATTTGAGTTTTTCGATTACTTATTCCATGCGAGTAGTTTTGTGGGTTTGGTTGTCTTGTGTTTGTATTCTTATAACTTTGCTCTTGTTTTGCTGATTTTGAATGGCTAGGAATTTCTTTTGTTACTGATTTTTTTTTCTTTCATATTTTCATTTGGAATCTTGAATTGGATTTTTTGTTCTTGGTTGTTCTGCTATTGAATGTAATTTTCCTGTTCTTGTTCCATGTCGGATAACACTGATGAGATGTAAATCCTATCATGTTAATTGTCTACTAGCTTCTTCACTAGAATGTGTTGGTGAAGGTCTCCTTGGGCACCTGGCTAGTTTGCTGAAGATGGAGGCCCTTCTTAGGTGTAGTGTTTGTTAGTCTAGTACTATCTTGGGCGTCTTTATCTTTTAGATGTTTTACATTGGCTTTTAGGTTGTAATCGTTTTCTTTAGTGAAAATTGTCTCCTTTTTGACCCAAAAAAAGAAAAGAAAACAAGTAATAGAGATAATGAAATTATTACAATCTAAGATGATGTATTTCACAGAGAAAAGCATATAGGAGCCCTACCTCAGAAAATGTTAAGGAAGAAGTTCTTAGTCTCTTTCGGCTAGCAAAGATTATTGCAGATACAGCTTCACTTGAGTTAGTAGCCAGAGGTAGTGCAATGAATGAGATGAAGAACGTTGGGATACTTGTGGCATCTGAAAAATTGTCAACAGCATCCACCAGGGGATCTGCAAATACAGCTGCAATGACAGTTCCAATCAGCAGCATTAATACTGCCTTGATGGATGTCCATTTGGGATCTGCAACACCCTTAGCAACCTCGTCACTTTGATCAGTCGCACCAAGGAGATCATGCTCTTGCTTCGTCCGCTGTACATTAATAACTAACAAGTTGTTAGAAGACTACTAGAGCTGCAGAGTTGCAAGTTCATGCAAGCAAAACTTACCTGGTGAAAGTCACTTAAAATTTTCGTAGTGCGAGAACCATTATCAACAGATATGTCCCCCTTACTCTTTGCCTCAAGAATCCATCTAGAGATACCTTCAACAAACTCCTGTACATCAATTTGCCTATTATTAGAAGAGTCAAATTCACTCATCAACTTTTCAACAGCATCATCCTTATCAAATTCTATCTCATAAAAACGAATCCCAATTATGAGTGCTCTTAGTTCAGAAGCTGAGAGTTCTCCATCATTATTTGAATCAATTGATGTAAACAACCTGACATAAAATCCATTAGAAGAATGGTGATTATGTTTAAGTAAATTCAATTGCAAAAAGGTAGCAAAAAATACAAAAATATAACATTTATAATGAATAAAACTAACTTTCTTATAACTTCTTCATCAGGATCCCCATTTTCATTGAGAAGCTTTCCTAGTGATCGCTGCTTTAGATGTTGTAGTATTCCTGATATAACATGCTTGTGCTTTGCAAAATCTATTCGTCTCCTCTGAATCCAAGGCTGAAAAACCTGTAACAAAATCAACACAAGTTAAGAATCAACCTAAATAACTACGAAAATCTAAAGATGTAAATAAAACATTACAATCCTACTGCTGCATAAAGTTCCCAAAAACTTTATGAAAATGTAAATACTATGCTTAATGGTATGATAAGTATTGTGTACTTCAAAAAGCCAATATTTAACTTTCACTCGACAAAAATTAAGAACCTTCTCCGCATGTTCAAAAAACGCAAAATAGAAAGAGTGGTAATTAACACTATTAGCACCAAAAATATAATATCCCCTAGAATTATTGAAAAAACGATTATAAATTAACACATTTCTCTAATTTTAAAAAAACTGCATTAGATATATATAACACACATTAGTTATTCTAAAAATAAATTAACCTACCTGATAAAGACAATAAGAAGCCAGTAACAAAACAGATACAATAAAAGCAATCAAAATTGCTAAATGTCTTCCAGAGTTTGAATGGAGAATTTGAGGTAGTTGAACAATAACAAATGGGAGAACAGATATAGTCATAATCCTTGCAGCATAGCTAGTCCAAATATCAGTGCTAACACCAGAACCTGCATTTACGATTTGTTCAAAAACTCGAATAGTTTATACTAACAAAACCAACATTTTCAAAATCTTATTCAGAGTATCACAATTCTGCAAATATTCAATTCATAAATTTGTTTGACAATTACTTTCTTAATGATTATTAATGAACTTGCAAGAAATAGAAGTACCAGTCAAACTAAATCCTCTTGTATCCTTTGAATCAACTGCAATGGAGCCTTGAATATCAGTCTTGCCAACAAGCACACAAGAGCCCCAAATTACTGTAATAAGCATGACAGTTGAGCCGGCTAGCAATCCCATTCCAACAGACACCTGACTTTGAGCTGTTTCCTTGCTTCCAGAAAGTCCAGACACTATAGGGAAAATTCAAAAGTAAGATCAAAAGTCAGAGAAAGCATGCAAGGGGTTGGTGTTGAATTACAGAAACATTAATGCATCCAGTATCCATTCAACATTTGGCTTGAATCCATTTGAATTGGCCACTAAAAACATTTTCAGATTAACTATCATATAAGAAACTGTGATTCTTATATATATATATATATATATATATATATATAATTTTCTATTTTGGAGGGGAAAAAAAGTATTTATGCATGTATAGTGTATTCATTCTATTCTTCTTCTTTTTCCAACTAAGTATTCACTATTCAAATAGAGGTTGACAAAGTCAAAATGAAATGCTTTTCATGCAAAGCAGAATATATAATTGTACGAACAATTAACATATGTTGTGAAATTGTATTTAATTGACTTCCTAGCTGTTTATTGTCTTTTATAAATCATTTTGCAATTGTTATAAACTTTTTTCACTATTTTTGTGAGCCTAAACTCTAAAACAATAAAATAAAGGAAGATACGATAGCGATAATACTTAAGAGGAATAGGAAAAGCATAACGTCTTGAGCAAAAGATATTCAAAGCATAAAGCGTTTAATATTCCTTTAAAGAATCGAAATAAAGAAAACGCAGAACACCAAAAGTAACAAACTTTAAAAAAAAAATTTAAAGAAGCCACAGTAAACATTCCTAAAGGCAAAAACAGGGCTATATACTCTGTAAATTTGGAAATATGGTTAAAAATTGGTTTTATACACGCAAACTATTTCTATGGCTTTGTCAATAAAATAAGTTTTAATTAGATAAAATAATTTCTTTCAAAATTACGGTGCATATATATATATATATAAATATTTTTTTAGGGATCAAAAATAAACCAAATCATATAAAATTTAATTGATAAAATTAAAAATATTTTTAATATCTATTGTTACCTACCCATATTTATAACATACTAGACTTGCTTTTGTTAAACTCATCTAATGAGTTGTAGCTTTCGACTCATCTAAGAAGATAAGTATCATCTAAATTTTATATGAAATCGTTTTATCTCACTTTTAAATGGTTGAGTTTAACGGTTTATTAACTAATTTATTTATATTTCTCAAAATAAAATAAAAAATATATTTATAATTTTATTAGCATAAACGTTTTATAAATATTATCTTCCGATTATATTTTTATAAAATTATTTTTTCATAAATGTATTTTTTAAATAGTTGCAAGTTGTTCATAAATTAAGTGAGCGAAATTTTTTCTATTCATCTCGTTATATCAATCTTAAATAAACTAAACCTAAGATGAGTTAAGTGCTAATTTAAACACAACTATATATAAGAGCTTCCATGACTGATTTTCACAGCAAATATTAAATATTTAAACAAAAATGCAATTAAAAGCCAACCATTAATTAAATGATATATTTTCACATTTACACAACTAATTTTGTTAATACTAAGACAAAATTATATCAATTAAATTTTTTAACGTACAATTAATTATATTTTAGTGTTAATATGTGTTTGGATAAAATTTTCATTAATAAAATTTTTTAAACTGCCATATACCCTATACTTTTTTAAAATTAATAATTCAATATTATAATATTATTATAGTATATATTTGTAATTGTGTCTGCAACTCTCGTATTTAACTCAAAGCCAGAGAAAGCAAATGAAATATAAAATTCTCTATCACTTTCATTTTCTAACTTTCTAAAAAATGATAACGTAAAAATAAATAAATAAATAAATAAAGAGAAAGTATACCGAGAATGAGCATGGCATCAGGAAGAGCACCAAGGATAGGGAGAAACAAACCGCCGATAATTCCAGGACCGAGAATCGCAAGTAAAAGCTCACTCCCACCAGATAGATATGTAGCGGCCAAGTACATGAGGGAACCATAGACCAGGATCAAGAAAAGATTACCAATCGCGGTATTCGTACATGGCAGAAAGCCGTAAGTCTCCTCACAGGCGGCCGAAAATGAGTAGTGATTGAGACGGAGGTAAGACACGTCTCGAATATCGTGGACCCCATCCGATATCAGATCAGCTGATGACGACGATGAATGATGGGAGATCAATCGACTTTGGGCTTGAGTAAATAAGATTAGCGGAAGAAGGAAGAAGGTGAGATAATGAGTACTATTAAACATCGCTTTATTTTATCACGACATGTAAGAATCAAATTGGGAGTATGGAGGAAAAGAGAGCGCAGAAAGGTTTTGTAATTTATAGGTGAGTGTATAAGCAGTGTAAGGTTTATAGCTAAACGAGCGATTCAGCGTCAGAAACGTGTTGCGGCTAAGAAAATATTGGATTGACGAACTACTTTTAAGAATTGCCTTACATGTCATTTTCCATAATCTTGTATATGAATGGTCTCGTATATTGCTGCATTTAATTAAAGGGAGTGCAATATTTACATGATCTAAATTATTAATATTATAATAATATTTTATTAACAATAATTTTATTTAAAAATAATAATATTAAGGTATACTTAATATTATAAATAAAATAAATATTTTATATATTATTATTATAATAATAAAAAAAATTATAATGAATTTATCAATACCTTAATCAAGGGAATTCATAATGAACGTATTTATTAGAGAAAATTATTTATTTTTAAAAAAGTAAACTTTCTTCTCATATTTTGAAAATAAGAGTATATTTAATTAAATTACCATTTATCAAAGACATTTTACAGTTCTAAATTTATATATATTAACAAATAATACGTGTGTTATATAGTATATAAATTTAATTTAAAATATTACAATCTATTATAATACAATATAATTAATTTAAATGATATATAAAATCTAACTTAAAAATACTTAGATTTTAATAGATATTAATTTGATTTTTGTTGTATTATATTTATGAAATTTTGCTTCATTTGATTTTGTGATATCATCAATTTAAAAAGTAAAAATTACATAAAGTAAAAATTTAAAAATCAATATGAAAGTGTTAAAAATAAGATAAAATAAAAATATATACAATAATTAATCGCATATTAAAATATATAGAACAATAAATAATAAAAATGACATTTAATATTTTTTACAACTTTAAATCATTACTAAATTAAGCTTAATTTTTCGCTCAAAATACTTCAATTTTATATTTATTAAAATAATTATATATTTAAATCCATGACTACAAATTACATTTCAAATTAAATATAAAAAGAAATTACTCTAATATTATGTAATTGTATGTATTTATACTTCAAAACTCATTACATATAAAATTAGAAGAAAATATGAAGTATGAAGCATTAAAATCCTAAAAGTATTAAAAATTATAGAACCAAGTAAAATGAGTGTCTTTTTTTTATAATTTTTAATCAAATTTTATGGTTTATAATTTTGTTAAGTATATTAATTTAACACATATTTAAGAAATTATTAATTTTCTCTTTTAATTTTATAATAATATAAAATTATTATAATATTTATGAGTTATTTTGAATTTTTTTAATTATCAATTTTAATGATTCTTTTACGTATAATCAAATATTATATAAAAATTAAATATTTTAGTTAGTGATATTTTGTTAAAAGATAATTATTAATGTATATGATTAATTTTTATATTAAATATAATTTAAAAAATAAATTAAAATTTAATACGAAGGGATTTTTAATTTTATAATAACATATAATTATTTATAAACAGTGTAAGGTTTATGGTAAAGGCGGGAAAGAGTCGAGCGATTCAGCGTCACAAACGTGTTGCGGCAATCAATTGGATTGAAGAACTGCTTTTAAGAACTACTATACATGCCATTTTCTATAATCTTGTTTATGTATGGTAGTATTATATTATTATTGCATTTAATCAAAGGGAGTTGATATAATGTAAATTATTAATATTATAATAATATTTTATTGATGAAAATTTTATTTAAAAATAATGATATTAAAGTATAATTACTATTAAAATTAAAATAAATATTTTATATATTTTTATTATAATAAAAAAATTTATTTTAAATATATCATCACCCCAATAATAAGAAAAAAATTATACTCTTTATTTTCGTAACAATAAACATTATTTTCGAAACAAATTATTTATTTTTAAAAATATAAATTTTACTCTTTATTTTGAAAATAAGACTACCATTAATTAAATTACCATTTATTAACAAAATATCAAGAATCAAAAATGACTTACAAATTTATATACAAAACTTGCATTAATTTAAAATATTACAATTAATTATAATATAATATAATTATTTAAATAACATATAAAAATTTAATTTAAATACTTAGATTTTAATAGATAATAATTTGATTTTTTAGTGTCCTATATTTATGAGATTTTAATTCTTTTGATTTTATGACATTATCAAGTCAAAAATCTAAAATCTAAAATTAATAACAAAGTGTTAAAAATAAGATAAAATAAAAGTATATACAATGATTAATCTCATCTTAAGACATATAATATCACAAATAATAAAAATAATTTTTATAACTTTAAATCATTGATTAAATTAAACTTGATTTATGTTAACACATTTAAATTTCACATTTATCATGTATGACTACAAATTGCATTTCAAATTAAATATAAAATAGAATTATTATGATATCATTTTGTCTTTCTTTAACATATGTTTTAATACTTCAACTTATGACATGAAAAATAGGGAAAATATAAAAAAGAATTAAAATACTGAAAATATTAAATGCATTATAAATATAAGAGTAAGTAAAAGGAGTATATTTTTTATAATTTTAAATTATATTTTATGGTTTGTAATTTTGTTAAATATATTAATTTAGCACAAAGTTAATAAATTATTGATTTTCTCTTTAATATCATAATAATATAACATTCTTATAATATTTATAATTTTTTTGATTTTCTTTGTAATTGTTAATTTCATTAACTCTTTCATATAAAATCAAATATTTTATAAAAAAATCAAATATTTTAACTATGAATTATTTTAATTTTTTCTTTTAATTATTATATTAAAAGATAATTATTAATATATATTGTTTAAGAGAATCATACACAAAATGTTATAACATATGATGGGCCAAAGATCCGTCTAAGTTCTTAATGCTTGTGACTAAACTCAATTGGATAAGTATTAATTTTAGGGTGGACATTGAACTACATTTGAGGATAGGTCTAGCCTCCAAGAGTTAAGTATATTTAAGTAGATTTAAACATGAATGTCAAAAACGAGTTATTCGTGAATTAATGCATTAACTATTAATTTATAAACTTTTAAATTTATTTATATAAAATTAATTATTTTATGATTTTTTTTTGTTTTTCATTTTTACTCCCGTTATAAAAATAATTTATACATATAATAAATTATTTTTATATTAAATATAATTTCAAAAATAAATAAATTAAAATTAAATTATACTTGAATCATGTCATGTTACAAAAAAATGTATTGATGATCTCTTAAATATACTAACTTTACATATATTTATAATACTTTTGATTTTATTTTTTAATTATATAATAATATATAATTATTATATATAATTTTATTAATTCTTTTGTTTTTCTTTATAATCGTAAATTTTATTATATTTTTCAGTTAGAATCAAATATTGTAAGAGTACTTTAGTTTTCTTTTTTAACTCTCTTTTTAATCTAATAAATTATTTTACACTAAACATAATTTAAAAATAAATTAAAATGTAACACATATTTAAAAAATAATAATTCTCTTTTTAATTTCGTATTAATAAACAGTTATATAAAAATTATGAGTTTTTTATTTTATCTTTTTAAATTTTTATACGGATAGAATTTATAAATTTAAATTTTTTTATATAAAAGTAATTATTTTAAAAGTTTTCAAGATACACAGTAGAAAATAATTAATATATATATAATCAATTAATTTTTATAATAATATAATTAAATTATGTTATAAGAAAAAATATATTAATATTTATTAATTAAAATATGATATATTAGAGTAGAATAATTACGTTGATATAAAAGTATAAATTTATATAAAATATTAAATTTTGCTAAAAAATTCATTTAGTTATTAGTGAGTGCGACTATGAGTCATGTCTACGTTCATTTAATTAATGCACCTTACATGCACTAATTCCAAAAACTTCAAAGTAGTTAGTAGTTTGTGTAATATATACAATACATATATAAAGTTTTTTAATATTATTTAATAATTTATGTGTTTTACGTAAAAAAACATTTAATAATAATATATTTAAAATATTAGTGATATTATTACAAATAAATTATTATTAATATAATTTTATTTAAAAATAATTGTATTAAATTCTAATTAATATTATAAAGGTAAAATGAAATTTAGTGCATTTTTATTAGAATGATAACAAAAAATATTCGAGTAAAATGTTTCCTGCCTTTTGTTTTGGCTTAATCCATCCTGAAAACGGGCATCAAATACCACCCATGAAAACAATGAAACCCATATACAATCACAATATTTTGAAAAGGAAAAGGAAAAAAAAAAAACAATCACAATACATCCTTTCCGCCCAAACAAAATCAAATCGTTGTTATATATTAAAAAAAATTAATTTGTTATAATAATAACAAATTAAGTATAACTGTGATGATAGCAAAAAGTGACATGAGAAAAACAATGGATGTATTATATTAGCCTTTTAATCCACCATGTGAGATCGACTAAAAAAGTGATTCACAAGAAGAGATCGATTTAATTAATAAAATCATGAACATGTCAACAGCTAAAGAGCTTTTTCTATACCTTAATTTAATTCTTCTTATTCACACTTCAGGCAATTAAAAATAAATAAAAGAAGAAGAAGCAAAACCATACAAATAACAGTACACAGAGGCAAATACGCTGTATCGACATTAAGACTCAAAGGCAATGAAGAGGTTTAACAAAAATAAAAAAAATGAAAGAAAGTAAACTGTTGCCGCCCATACTTGCTTGTACTACAGTAATCGTAATTATTAAAAATAAATATTTTAATTTTATATTTTTATATAAAAATAAATATTTTAATTTTATATTTTTATATAAAAATAAAATAATAGACTATAAATTACATGATTAAATTAAATTATTTTTAAATAAGAGTAATAACTTGAATTTTTTATCCATTTTATCTCGACGATATATAAATTACATAATTTTCTTGTGTTACAAGGTTTAGAGGATTGAATTTGACATGTAAAATATATTAATTTCAAATCTTAATTACAAGGGTGTGTGTTTAGTTGTATAAAAAATTTATATCGAAATGCAAATAGTATATTAGTTATGGTGTAAAATCATATTTGATTGAATTATTTTAAAAAAGATAAAATATATACCAAATATATTGATTATATATAATATCATTAATTATTGCTACATTGTTGAACTTGTAGGTTGCATGATAGTATCAATAACTAATTAAAGGTAGTTATATTTTTTTGAAAATAAAAAAATTAAGGATGATTATTTAAAGGTACCAAAATATGTTACAACATCATTTACAGACATTTTGAGTAATTTAACAATCTATTATAACCACTTTTAAAATATTAAAGGGTCATTCTCAAGCACCATCTTCAAACACTTAAGTTTGTTTTAACGTTTTCCCTAAATGCACAACCACCACGTCCACCATCAACTTTAGTTGGGGATTGAAAGAACCAAAGATATTAGAAAGTAGTCGAAGATTATGTTGAGAAACTATGAACTGATATGAGAGTTAAGAGCTAATTCTGATAAAATAGATTTAAACAAATGTAATTTTATTGATAACTAACTTGACTTTTAAATAGTCAAATGATAATAGAAAAAGCAAGAAAATAGTCTGCTTAAGTTAAAATTGCTCTAAGCGGTTACATAAGACTTGGAATAATTCAAATAAAAAAATATTCCTAAAGACTAGGGTTTTATTCAACAAACCGAACAGTAGTTATACTTCTCCATTCTCTCCTTAGACTAAATGTTGTAAAGCAATTTTGTTTATATTAGAAATCTTGCATACTCCCGTAGCTTCTGAAAGTCTTCAACTTTCAATGGTTTAGTCAATATGTCTGCTACTAGATTTTGACTTTCATAATGATTTTTAGACAACTTAATGGTTGAACTATTGTCACACATTACTGAAATACAACCTTCACTTGAATGTCCCAGCTCCTTGATAGGCACAAACTGTATCTACTACAAACTTAGCTTTTATGGTGGATAAAGTCACAATGGGCTACTTTTTTAAACATCATGAAACAACACATGAACTTATTAGAAACACATACCCAAATGTACTCTTTCTATCCTTCATATCTCTAGGATAATCTCAATCTAGAAATGTTAACAATTTACCATTTCCTTCTTTCTTATAATAAATTCCATAGTTCACAATCCCTTTTAAGTATCGAAGCACCCTTTTAGTTGTTTGCAAGTGACTTTCCTTTGATTTTGTCATATATTTACTTATGAGGCAGGTAGTAAACATTATTTTAGGTCTTATGGCTATGAGATATATTAAGCTTCCCACTAATTACTTGTAGTATGACTCATCAACATAAACTCCATCTTTATCTTTACTCATTTTGAAACTAAGAACTATTGGATTACTTATTGAATTGCTTTTCATCATTCTAAACTTGTTCAAAACCTCCCGAGCATATTTTATTTGACATATATAAATACCATCACATTTTTGTAATATCTCGATTTTAAGAAAAAATCTTATTTTCCCCAAATTAGTCACTCTTTTAACATAGAGTTTTTTAAATTCAAAGATCATAGTTTCATCATCACCATTAAAAATTAAATCATCAACATGAACACTTACAATGATGATTCTACCTTATTTATTTCTTTTTATGAATAGTGTCTATTTGTTATTACATCTATGAAATCCTTCTCCAATGAAATGTGCTTCAATGCAACTGAACCAAATTCGTGGAGCTTTTTTTATTCCATACAAATCTTTGTGTAATTTGTAAACAAAGTATTCATTACCCTTCTTCTCATATCCCCTAGGTTGTTCCATATAAACATCTTTATTTAACTTATCATGCAGAAAAGTCGATTTGACATCTAGTTGATTTTTTTTCAATCCTTCTATGCAGCTAGAAGAATAATCATCCTTACAGTATCCATTATTTCCACTTATGTAAAAACTTCTTTATACTCTATTCCATGCTTTTAAGAATAACCTTTCACAACCAAACAAGCCTTATGCTTATCGATATTTCCATGTTCATTATATTTAGTTTTGTAAACTCAATTCACTCCAATTTTTTTGGCTTCAGTTGGCAACTCAATGAGTGTCCATGTTTTTTTCTTCTCGATGGATTTGATTTTGTTGTCCATGGCCAATCTCCAATGTGCATTCTTTACAGCTTTTCAAAATGCAAGGGATCAGTTGATATAACTTGTGCTACATGAACTTCATCTTCAGATATACCTTCTCCATTATCATAATTTTCCATCAAAGTAAGAGGTTCTCTCTTATCAGGTTGTCTTAGTTCCCTCACTCTCTCTTCACCTTCTCTGACTCTCTATTCATTCACATCACATTATTTTTCCCTCAAAAACTACATCTCTACTCACAACAATCCTTTTAGCAATACTCTCAACTGATGCCTAATAGCACACATCTAATGCTTCTACTATCAAATTTTTCCTTCCCTTCTTCTGGTACACGAGTATGTTCTATACAACCAAAGACCCAAAAATGTTCTATTGAGGTTTTCACTCCACTCAAATCCTTCTTTAATGTAGCATCCTTAATATCTAATGTAAGACATCTATTTAGAACACAAATACTCCAGTTTACTACTTATGGTCAAAATAAGTTGAGGATATTCTTATCAGATAGCATTGATCGAACCATGTTCATCACATTCATGTTCTTCCATTCCACCATGTCATTCTGGTGTGATGTATAAGTAGTGGTTAACTGCCTTTTAATTCCATTTTGTTTGCAAAAATCATTGAATTCATTTGAATTGAATTCCCCTTCTCTATCAGTGCGAAGGCACTTAACAAACAACCCTATTTGTTTCTCAATAACGGATTTAAAACATTTAAAGGAATTAAAAGTCTCTGATTTTTCTGCCAAAAAATACACCCAAGATTTTATGCTGTAATCGTCGATGAATAACAAGAAATACATTTTGTTACTATTAGATGTAGGAGAGATCGAACTAAAAATGTTTGCATGAATAAGCTCTAATTTCTAAGCTGCTCTCTAAGTACTCTTCTTTGGGATAGGATCATAGTGTTTCTTTCCACCGATACAGTCAATACTTGTCACTTTTAAAGCAATGAGTTGGGGAAGTCCATGTAACATATCCTTGTGCAATAAGGTTCACAAACCTATATAGCTTAGATGTTCATACCTTCGATGCCAAAGATGAGTCAAATTTTCATATTTTATGTGAAAACACTAATCAAATAGAGAAAGAACTTGAGATTGAGTCAATAAAATAAACATCCTATTGGAACTCATATTAGTTTGAATGATCAGATCCTTTTCTGGATGAAATACTTTGCACATTTTGTCTTTGATCTAAATGACCAAGCCTTTTAGTGTCCTATGCTTAAAAGATTAGTTCTTAATTCTGGAATATAATATACCTCACTCATAACATGATTAACTTCATTCAATAACATCTTCACACTTTTTTTTTCCATCACATTCATCTTAGTATTTGTCAAGTTCATTGAACATAGCTTCATTGCCATATGATTAAAACATCTTGAATCAAGAAACCAAGCATATTTTCTTTTGGCATCATACTGCTCTACATATGCCATCAAAAAAATTTCATCTTTCTCTCAAAGTTTCGCATAATTTTCTCATTTATCTCCAGAACATTCATACTAGAAATGTCCAAGTTTATGACATTGATAACATTCCACGAGTTCCTCGACCTTTCCCTCTTTCTCTTCCTTTGTATACACCACGACCACGAGCTTTGTAACTTATCAATAGCAAGGGAAATAATATCCTTCGACTCTTTAATGGAACAGAAAACGTAGTTAAACCTTTCATCTAAGGAGCACAAAACTTTCTTCACGACTTTCACATCCTGCATACCTTCCCCATAACTTCACACCTTGTTTGTTATTGTCATAAATCTAGAGAAGTATTCTATTAAGCCTTCTCCAGATCTCATTTCAAGAGTTTCAAATTCTCTACGAAGAGTTTGAAGATGAAACCTCTTGATTCTTACGCTCTTTTCATATTTTTTTCATGGCATCCCATATTGCTTTGGATGTGTCCTTCTTGAGAATAGTATAAAGAATTATGCGATCTATGGCCCGAAAAAGATGGTTCTTCACTTTTAGGTCCTTTAGTTTCATCTCCTCATTTATCTTCTATTGTGCTTTTGATTGTAGTTCACTTCTTGGTGCATCATAACCAGTCTCCATTAGTTCCTAATATTTTTTAGAGTGTAAGAAATTTTTCATTAGCATGCTCCAATAATCATAGTGACCATCAAAGCGAGGAGTAATTGGTTGAATAAAATTTCCTTCAACAATCATTCTGTGAGTCATTTCTTGTGCTACTGTAGAAATTTTGCAAACCCAGTGGATGTTCTTATACTAGAATGTTGAGAAACTTTGAGTTGATATAAAATTTAAGAGCGAGTACCAATAAAATGGATTTGAACAATTTCAATTTTATTAATAGCTAACTTGCCTTTTTAATAGCCAAATGATAACAAAAAAGTAAGAAAATAGTTTGCTTAAGCTAAAAATGTGCTAAGTGGTTACATAAGACTTAGAAGAATTCGAATTAAAAAATACTCCTAAAGACTAGGGCTATATTCAACAAACGAAACTGCAGTTATACTTATTCAGATTCTCCTCCATTAAAGCATCGATGTTTCATGGATTTCTCTTAGCTTTCTTTCAACTTATCAAATTTGGCAAGCTCTTTCAGGTTTTAAACTTTAGATTACAAATGGTTTTGAATTGTTTGTTAGTTTGTTAGCAATTTTTTCCTATTCAAACTTTTCCTTGTCTCTTTTATTATAACACGAGCTTTGTTGTGTGTTTTACAATACATAGAAATCGTGCAAGTATATACGGTCACAAGTAATAAAGATTTGTAAGAAGAGTATCGTTCTCATGAGGATTTGTTACTATAGTTTGTTGAGTACTAAAATTGTATCTCTCTGATTTTATCCAAAACAATCGATGATTAAGAAAAATGTAAAAAGAAAATAAGAGAACTCTAGGATTGCAATTTTTTACCAAATTAATCCACTCAAATCATGTTATTTTCTTTTGATTTATATTTTTTAGTACATTTAATTTGTCAACCTAAAACTTCTTTTTTATTCATACATCTCTTCAGAGCTCCGTATAAACATACCTCGTTAAATTAATTCACTATATCTCTATGAGAATTAAATTTAATAAGATTCATTAAGTTCTAAGTTCTCAAATGGCCACACATACAATTAGGGTATATTCATATCCTTCATCATACATGCCATTCTATTTACGAGCAATATACACAAAAATACATTTCTCAAGTTTATTTTTATGCCACAAATCGTTTTGATAAAATTCGTAAATAATCAAAAAGCATTAAGCACAAAATAGAACGAACAAATCGAACGTCTTATAAATCTATCAAAAATAATTAAAATCAAAGCTTCATATATTTGAATCAAATGAAACCCTAGAAAAATTAAATTACTTCATTAAATTAAAATAAAAATTATAGCAAATGCAGAAAAATTAGAAGAACAAGAAGGAAAATTAAAACATCACATAGAACAAATATTTGGCACACGCAGAACACAACAAAAGCCAAAAAATGGCTTCTGCGTGTTCTGCAGTCCAAAACCAAACAACACAAAAATTCAGGTGGACACGTCGCAGATTCTGATTCGTTGAAACTCCGGTTGCACGCAAAGATCAACACATGGGATCAGAGGAGGGCGTGCGTGGGGGACAGCAGCTGGACGCGTCAGACAGGTGGGTCCCACTCTACACGCCGGCCTGCGCTGTAGGTGGGCCCCACTCGGGCACCGAGCTGCGTGAATGAACCTGGGAACACGCGATTTGGTAGGACGTGATCGGGACGCGCGCATCGTAGCCGTTTCTTATTTGATCGGACGGTCCATGATTGGTGCGTGTTGTTGGCGCGTGGTTCCCCTAATATGCGAAGAATAATAACTTTTATTAATTATATTTTCCTCCATAAATTTAATCCAAATTATATTTTGAACTTTCTTAAATTACAGTTAAGCCCTTTGCTAATTTTAAATTAAATTTTTAAACTTTTAATAATTATAATTAAGCCCAAATTTAATTTAAATTATATTTTCGATTTTTATAAATTGTAATTAAGAAACAATATTATCTGAAATAAAATTTGTGGACAGAAATATGAAATTAAGTATATTTTCGATACAAATTATTTAATTATATTAAAAATGTATTTTTAGCACATAAAAGAAAAATATTAATTTATTTAACAAAAATTAACTAAATATTAAAAGAACATAGCAATTATCATTACTAAAATTGATGAAAATAACTATATAAAATACAGTTATCAAGCTTTAATTGTTCTAATTTATGTCTCATATTTTGACCTAGTGCTGTTTGTAGAAAAAATTATTTGAAAGACTTGTGATCTTTATGGACTTGCCTTTGTGATAATGTTACTTTATATTTCCTTTTAGCTTTCTTCCTATACATTGTACTCTCTTTAATTTACTTTTCTAAATTTGTAATGGACAATTTAATGATTTACATAAGAAACTCTTATCTCATTCTAGTGAACGTGGATCTTATAAATCATGAGCATATTTTCTTAGATCTAATTTTAACTACTTAGTACAAGCAACACTATGGGGCTTATATAGGCATCCTTTTCTTATTCACAAACGTTTTTAAGCTAAGAAGGTTGGTGATATTGAAGAAATGGATTAGCATTACCATCACTTGATAACAAATGATATGCAATTTTGTGAGATAGCTAAAGAGTTATGCATTGTACTTTGGATAAAACCTCAATTGAGTTTATGATTTCTTTTAGGAAAAAAATGTGAAGGTGGCAAACCATGTCAATGGGATTGATAATATGACTTGTGATTTAAATTATGGTGCTAGTTTAATGAATGAGATGATGTCTAAGATGGTTGAAGAAGATGAAGGGGGGCATCATTTGTTTATGGAGTTGTTGACAATTTGGTTAAGAATTGGGTTAGATCTCAGTTTGGGACAAATTAGAATAATGACAAGAAAAAAAATGACCCTAATGTGGCCAGTAAAGAAAGGGCCAATTAAGTAGCTAAGTAATCTACCACAGATGCTATTACAATGGAAGACTCTCTTGTAAATCACGTTCGTGTGAGTGCTGCTCTTGTTAAGAGCTTTATGATTTTGATAATTGGTGCAGGTAATGATGGAAAAATGTGGGATCCCTACAAATTTTTTTGAGCAATGGTTAAGTTTGGAAGGATAAATATATTGATTTTGATGTTCTTGCTTAATATTAGTTTTTGTTATTATGAATCTAATATGTAATCATAGCTTCCAATTGGATAGTTAAGTTTTAGTTGTGATATATTTATTGGGTTTTATTTTAGATGATAATGTTTTTATTAACAATGAGTCTTTTGAAAGTTATTGGAGATAAAATTAAGGAGTAAATTAAGGAGTGTCAATACCTTAATTTAAAGAGTAAATCAAGGAGTTGTGATCCTTAATTTAAGGATTAATTCAAGGAGTAAAACAAAGAATACTTAATTCAAGGAGTAAAACAAGGAATCCTTAAGACACTCCTTAATTTTATCTCCAATAAAAGTTATTTGCTTATACTCTATACCATGTAGGATTATGCTGATAAGTTTTGTGAATTTTTTTCAAAACGTACGCTTCTAACTCTTACCACTAGAAAATCTTATTTATGGGGTCCTTAAGTGACCTGATGGTTACTAGAGAATAAATCTTTATTGATTTTTTGTTTTAGTTTGTTATTTTGTTTTTCATATTCTTTTGTTATGTTTGACGAATATAAATTAGATTTGACCTGTTTTTATTTTGTTCAATGAAAGTTATGCCTTCTTCGACAAAAAATAAATAAATATCGAAGGATCATATATTCTTTGAAAAAGTATGCTAGGTACTGGCCATGCATGAGTACCTATTCAATTTTTTTTTCTTTTGAACTTTATTTTATTTTTTTAGACATGATAAAAATAATGCAACCCGAGTTAAATAGCATTGTTCATATTGTTTTCATTAGTTGGTGATAGTCATAATAAGCAAGAGTTCAAACTTGGATTGCTCTTTTTTCTTTATTTCTTACTCTCATTTTTTTTGGGGGGGAAAGGCCCACAGAAGCACTTGAGAATTTGTCTAGAATAGACTGACACAGGGTAATCTGTAAAACTTAAGCTCTTCGTACGTTTTTATTAAACATCTCATTAGGAATTCAGTCAATTTTAGTCGAATTTGATTAATTTGATCTAAGTTGGTGAGCAATTGGATTGAACTTTGAACATATTCGATAAATATGGACCATTTTTTCACCTTATTTTTCACTTAAAACTTGGGACAATCTTTTGTTTTCTGTAATGTAGGTAGACTTCGCAAAAACCATTTATATCCAACAATAAAAATAAAATCAATGGTCTTCGCAAAAAACAAAATAAACAAAAATCAATGCAATTGAAAAATAAAACCACCCAATTAAGACTCTTTTCCCCCTTTTTTCCCTCAAGAATATTAAACGGATTATAATTGCAGACAAAACTTGCATTGAACATTGAAGGTTCAAATAGTCTAACTATAAGACTCACTTTTATTCCATTTTAAGTGTTTGAATTACATCAATGACCCTGAATCAGGTTTCATAATTTATCATCAAATTGCTCCACAGAGGAAACAACAATATCGCTGCTCCTATCAATTGAATTTTCACCATTCAAATTCTCTAACAAAGGAATAACCCAGTCTCCATCTCCTTTGCTATCAACATTTACTCTGCAAACATTCTGAGTGAACAATTCAGTGTTCTTTGGAACATGCAATTCTTTAGTATTTCGATTACCGAGTAATATAAGGTCCAACATCTTCCTTCGAACTTTATATATAGGATTGGATGCAAGCAAAGATCCCTTGCTATAAGCCTCTCTGAGAAAAACCGTTTGAGTATTCCCTTTGGTTGATATGTAAAATATTCCAGGGTGCTTTAAGAACAGTTCCCGCATATTAACTTGTATGGCAAAATCTCTACGGAAATGGGCTAATTTGTCAACCTCAACCATTTTTCCCACAGTCAAACTCAAGAATTCATGTAGAATTCCAACTGCACGCTTCTCATACCTTTCGATCCCTCCACAAGTACGGACTCGTAAAACTTCTCTTTTCTCATAAGGCTTTATATAAGGAAGCCTTTGCCAATTCTTCAACTTGTCCCTAAACCCTCTTTCAATCCTATATCCTGTTGGCAAATTGATAGGGAAGGCATATTTTGTCTCAAACTCACTCAACCACTTCTCTATAAACTCTTTCTCTCTCCATTTCTCAATTTCAGCTACCTCTAAGTTCATGTCTTTATCAACCAATTCTACAACCTCTAAGTCCACCAACTTTAACTCATTTGAATACTTACAGATAATAGAGTCCCTAAAATCATCAGGAAGACCCAATTCTCTCCTGACCATTCTCAGAGCATGTACATGTAGAGTGCCATTCAGGGACATCTTCAACAGTCTCTTCACACGGTACACTGCTTCTGATTCCCATTGTTTTGTAGACCTTTCTTCTTCCTTTATTAAACCCAACATTTTCTGAGTCATTCTACAGCATAAATTGCGCCTTACAGGCTGAGTAAATATCTCAAATATATGCGAGTACTTGCGAAGAAAGGCACCAATGCCCACATTAATACCCAAGAGGTTCCTCCATCGGGACATTATTTGTATGGATACAAAAGGACCACGTCTTCTATGAGTCATATGGTCATGGAGATGGAGGATGGTGTTGAGTCTTTTAAAGTTAATTACAAGCTTGTCAAATTGAGTGTCTCTTATCCGGTCTTCTAAGCGAGTCCGAGCTGAGATCACCGGTTTTTTCCACCTCTTTTGTATGAACAAACTAAAGGGGCCAAATGGGATTCTCGAGGAGCTTACCTTAGAAATCTGAGAAGATAAGTGGGGCTGGAGAAGGCTTAGCTTCAAATACTGTAATATCCTCATGTGTGTGGGTCAGAGAATAGCTTAAGATGCTAAAGTTTCACTGTTTCAAAGACAGAGAGGTTTATAACCCCATTTGCTTTTGGCAGTGACAAACTCCCTACGGACCTACCCAGCCAGAGATGAATATCACTGTATCAGTAACAGAATCAATAAAACATAAAAATCGCATACAGGTCTGAGGGACAAGTACGATTTTTAAGGGCATAAGAAACATGGCTTGATGAAACCCCAGCTCCTCCTTGGTTGGGCTTTGAAAGTGAAATGTAAACAGAATTACGAGCAAGTTATGGGAGCTGAAACAAGAAGATAATGGAATGAGGAGAGCTGAAGAGATAAATAACGGACTGGAATTTAAAAAATGCAAATTTCGGAAAGTTAAAACAGATATTCCATCAGAATCTAGACCAGCTTGAAGGATGGATTGATATTGAGGGAAGAAAACAATAATAAAATAACCAAATAATAAAATCCGTTCCCCAAGTAAATCCCCTTAATTTTCATCAAACCATTAATTTTCATCAAACCATAATCAAAATATGCATAGAACTGCAGAGAATTGACATATGAAGAAAATGGAAATGCCAATCTACATGCAAAACTGAAAAATTCCCTTGTTGGGAATTAGATGAAGACAGATTAACTATTTGATTTCCAATCTATAGCAACTTTGATTAATAGTAAAAAATAACCCACGGCACTTTAAATTCTAGAGCACAGGCCACAAAAACTCAACAGCAACAACCCGGGCACCAACCATCAATTCACAGAGAGCCCAGGAATGATAAATAAACCACAAATCATAATGTGGAGGAAAATCATCAGTACTATCTAGAATGTGTAAAGATGTATGGCAGAATACGTTTTTCTTAAGGGGCCTATGATATGTGATAAAACTTCAGCTATGGCCTATATGCTCGTTAATCATAATGGATTTTGGCTTTTGGCACTTCCAGTTTCTTGCCTTTACCATCCTTGAAAACTGGAAAAAACCCTGATAAGCTACAATAATAAAATCATTAAAATCTACCAAATTTCATGCTTTAAGACCAAAGATCATTTATTTAACTTGATCAAATTGGCTTCGCATAAGGCAAAAAACACATGCACTTAATTAAACCTCAAATATAACAAAGATTAAAAGTAAAATTGAGGAAATAAATTAAATTTTCGTGCTCCTTCATGCTCTTCCATTTTTTCTCCCATCCACCCCTCTATTTTCTCAATGGCCAAACAGAAGTTAACACGGAAAGAATTCAATGCGGGCATACATGTTTGATCAATTCTAAAAAATACGAGGCTAAAGTTTAACATTGCATTCAAATTTCAATGACGAACCTCGAATATCAATTCCAATAAATCCCACTAGCATTATACTGAGTAGAACTAAAGGGTCATACGAATATCTGACACCCATAATACGAAACAGAGCCTTAAAAAAGAGTCTCTCTATGTATTTTTTCCCTCTTTATATCTATTAGCAATTTTCTTGTTGTGACTTCAAAACTTGAACAAACTAACCAGCTTTCGATTTCTCTTAAATTTTTAATCATATGGGAAGAAAATAAGTTACCTGATGTGGTGTACTTGATGATTCGACGCACTGGATTCGTTCTGTAGTGAAGGAGAGAAGAGGAAAGCTTCAGGCTTAAGCTGAACTAGGATTCGCACCCTTTTTGGCCTCTGGGCTCTGGATTTGGCTCGGTAGTCTACGACAGTCTAAATGCCGTCGTATGGCCTTTCTAATTCAAAGAATTTCGTTTTTCGTTTTTCTTTTTCTTTTGGCAAATAGGCTAAGTTAGACCCTCTTACTAATTTTATTCAGACCTACCCCCACACTTAACACTCCCTACTAAAATTTCAAGTATAGCCAGGTTTACAATAGGTTTCCTATTATTAAGCCGTCTAAAATGATCGAGGGTCTCGCAGTTCCATTTCCTCTGTTCGGCGTCGGCCGACAACGGGTTTCTTGGTTGGGATTCACATGCTCGGATTGTTCGAAATGATCAAATCTCATCCACTAGTAGAGGGTCTGGCTTTCTTTTGATTTTCTCAAAAACTGAGGAAAAATCCTTGAGAAAATGAATGTGATAGAAGAGAATCGTAGATTCTGAGTTGTGGAGTTGTGGAAGAGAGTGTGGCAGAAAAATAAAATTTCTCCAATTGTTATCTCAATAACTTAAAACCCCAAATCCTCAAATTCAAGAAAAACCCTCAAAGAGTCGTTCACTTGCCCTATCGCCCCAATCACTCAAGAACCCAATTTCCAATGAAAAATACCTCCAAGTAGCAAACAGCCAGATAAAAGACAAAAGGGTTATCCAAAAAACTTACGAGGGAAAAACCTAACTGGCCTCCTGTATAAACCCCAAAAACGTAAACCCCCAGGATCGCGATTGAGAAGTCCAAACCGAAGCTAAAGCTAATGCACGAGAAGACCAATCCGCAAAGCGTTCAGATAACTAAAACCCTAGGAACTGTTCTGGGTAATCCAATTCAGAATCTGGATCTGCATCACAACATTTGCTTCCCGCTATCAAAACCTTAGAAATTTCTTCGTAGTTCGTCACACCACAGAGCGAGAGCGACGAAGGGCAGAGAGAGAGCGCGCGACGAAAAAAAAAATGAATTTCGATCAATTATATACGAGGTTTTTTTCTATAAAAGTGACACATGATAGTTTAAAAATAGCAAGGAGTTTTTTTATAAAAATAAGTATCTTCCCTGTGAGTTTATTTTAAAAAAAATATATCAACTTGATTTTGTAAAACATAATTATTATAAACATAAAAAAATATTAATATATTATAAATTTATAATTAATTTTAAATACATAAAAAAATTTATCATATAATATATTAAAAAAATTATTTTAAAAAATAAAAAATTAATTTATTTTACAATAAAATAAATATAAATTTATACATATATTAAAAATGATATGCTAAATATTTTGATAATTCATAAATAATATAATACATTCTTCTTATTATTATTATTAAATATAAATATAATTATATTTAATAAATAATTATAATATTAATTATAATTATAATATAAAAATAATTAAATTATTAAAAAAAATTGTGAAGCCTTTATATCCAATTTTTTACAAAATACAATACAAATATAGAACATTATATCACAAATTTTGTGAGAAAATATTATATAATATAATATTATTATAATTATTTTTATTATTAATATAATAAAATATATAAATTATATTGAATTACTTATATTTTAATACTTAAATATAATTATTGTTAATAAATATTTGTTATCTTATTAATAATTAAAATTATAATAATATTAGAGATATTTATTACAATTTAATCTATTTTTTAATTTTTTTAATCTTAAATAATTTATTTTTTAAAAATGTCAATAATTTTTCATAAAAATCATCGTAACTAGTAAAGTTTTTAATAATTTAAAATTTTATAATTTATTATTATTATTATTATTTTAAATTATTTTATAATAAAATTTTGATAAGTTATTTGTTTTAAAAAAGTAGATATTTTTTATTATATAAATATAAATTATTTTATTATTTTTTATTTATAATAAAAATAAATTATTATTTATTAAAAGTTATTGAATGATTATATTTTAAGAAAATAGGGTCTTGGGAATTAGGGAAAGAGAAAAAAAGACAAAAATATTTTTTTATTAAAAAAATTAGGTTGTTGGAATAAGTGGAATAGAGACTTAGAAAATGACAAAAATAAGAATGACATGGAAATTGTTTAATGGGTTTTGATTTGCTTATTTTAAAATAAAATCTAATATATTTAAAGTATTTAATGTGATATGTCCTAGGGGTGTTCAAAAACCAGCCTGGATTTGACCAAATTGTAAAATCGAATCGTATTGGACCAAATCAAACAGTTCGGTTTGATTTGTATTAATTTTAAACCGTTTGAATCGGACCAGACGAGACCGGTTTAATAATATATTAAAAAATTTACATTATTTTTTATTAAATTATAAAAAAATCGAACCAAACCGGACCGAACTATTTTATAAATCAAACGGTCCGATCCAATTTTCATTTTTTAAAACCGTTTCAAACAATTCGGTCCGGTCCGGTTCGAGTAATATAAATGGTCCGGTCCGATTCGAGTAATATAAACGGTCCGATCCGATTAAAGTTTTTTAACTAAAAACGAACTGAACCGAACCATTGGACACATCTAATATATCCATTATAGACAAAAACTCATTATATATTGAGATAAATACCACGTTTCAATGATTCCCAACCTTTTACTTTGTATGCAATTTTAAATTATATTTTTTATTTAATAAAAAAATTTAATTATTTCTTACAAAATTATTATTATTATTATTATTATTATTATTATAAAAATAATATTTAAATCTTATATTTATTTTTATAATATTATTATTATTATTAAAAGTTACAGTAAAATAATAAAATAAAATTTTAATTTATATTTTTAAATATAATGAAAATAATAAAATAAAATTTATATTTATATTTTTAAATATAATGAAAATAATAAAATAAAATTTTAATTTATATTTTTAAACTATAATGAAAAGAATTAAAGAAAAAACTAAATAAAAAAAGGCATAATAAATGATTATTTATTCTTAACAATACGATTAAAATATTACAAAAAATAAATATATTATTTAAATATTATTTTTAAAATAAATGTATGATCTATACATTGAAATATTTTTATATATTTAAAGAGTATTACTTTGAATTGATTCATATCTATTTTGTATGATTTCTTACCCTACCACACAAATTCGAATCTTAACAATGTAATATTTTATTTATTAATAAAAAAAGTACTTAAATGCATTTAAAAAATAATAATATTAGTCTAATAACTATTAAATAAAATATTTACAAATAAATTATCAAAAAATCACATTTATTTATCAAATACATTAAATAGGTATAATTAAAACTTTAAATAATTTCTACCATTAAAAATTAATATCCCTAAATACAATATCAAAATCTTTTTCTAGAACTAGAGTTATCAATGAGTTAAGAGTGGTCAGAAATCCCTTTCTGTACTACATTCTCTATTTAGAATTTATCCTTCACTTTTACGTTAAATTCTTATGAACATATATAGAAGATCTTAATAAATAACAAAAATATCTAATAAGAAACGAGAATATAAAGATATTTTAAATATTATTTTTTATTTTTATTATAAAAGAAAAAATAAAACTAACAATAAATATTTTATTATAAGAAAAATTTCAAGTAAAAAAATAGAAAATATCTATATTTACATGAAATTAAGAAAAATAAAATATATGTGAAAATAATTACATAATCATTTTATAATAAATAAATTTTATTACAAACTAGTTTGAAATAATAAGATAAATTATAAAAAAATTATAAAAATTAAGACTTTTATAATTTAAATAATTTTTATAAAATAAAAATTATTGGTATTATACCCTCTTATTTATCATCAATGTGATAATTACGTGATTAATAAATGTTTTTTTTTACTTAGTTACTATACTACAAGTATCTCTAACCTTGTACCTTCCCACCAAATTTGGTACAAAGTTATTCTGATGTAATATAAAATTTTGTATTAAAAATTATGCAATAAACTATGCTTAAGATGGCTTATGTGTTAATTTTGTTAAAAATTAAAAATATATTGCTAAATTTTTTATTGTATATAATAAATTAAAATTAAGTATATAATATAAAATTATTAAATATAATATAGAGTTAAAAGTGTAATTATTAATCGAATATAATAATTATTAAATCATTAATTAAAAAGAAAAATAAAAAAAAATTATTTTTAGTATAATAGTTGATAACATAAGTTAAAAAAACAGTAAAACGTTTATATAATTTTTGTAAGCACATATTTGTATGCATCAACGATTGATATTTTAAGTATACATAATTAAAATTATAATTAATTATATGAATTTGATATATTTTTTAAATAATTGTAATTGATAAATATTTAAAGTGGTGATAGTTATTGTAATATTGACATTATACTTAATTAAAATATAACATATATTAATATTTTTTTTTATACATATAATTATATACAAAATATATTTTTAATAATAAAATATATAATAATTGAAATAATTAGATATAATTTTATTTATTTTTATTTTATATCTTTTGTTTTATTTAAAAATATGTGTTAAATTAATTAAAAATAAAAAATAATGTCAATATTTTAAATAATATGATAGAGTACAAATGATATTAATATTTAATTTTTTAAAATTAAATATATTTTTAAATAAATTATTAAATAAAAAGTGTTACAATGGTTGCCATAAATGTGGTAGAATATTACATTGGTTTCATTTTACTAGAGTTGTAAAATAATGAACTTTTGATATTTTATTGTATAATTTGATATAAAATTGATTTTTAGAATAAATTATTACTAGTTAGGAAAAATTTATCGATTTATTAAAATTAAAGTATTTATGCAAAAGATGCATATATAAATTCTTAAATTTTAAATAGTATAATTAGTATCAAATTTTTAAAAAAATTACCAATGTGTTCATTTTAAAATTTATCATTAAAAATTAATTATTAATTATATTTAAAAATTGAATGATAGTGGACATGTGAAATAAAAGATAATAAATTTTGTATAAATAATTCAATTATTTATTATGTTTTCACTTTTATCTTTTTTAGTTAAAAATATATATGTTTATTTTTGTATAACATTAAAAAAATTGTTTATTTATATAGTAAGAAAAATGAACATAAATTTTTTTCTAAGAGAATTAAAATTGAAAATTCATATATGAAAGGAGTTATGTCATGTAATTAAAAATTAAATTAAGATTTATTAATTAAATTAAGATTTATTTGTATAGTTTAAAAAAATTATGAATAAAATTATATTATTTAAAATTTTAAAACCATGTTTAATGTCTATTAATGTTTTGAAACTAATAAAATCGTTAAAAAATTTTGGGAGGGGAATCAAAGAGATTTTTTAAGTTAATTATTTAATCTATTAAATTATAAATAATATTATTTAATTATTTAATTTAAGAATAATAATAATTAAGGATTACACACGGGTTTTAAAGTAATATTTTGATATAAAAATACTAAAATAATATATTTAACATTAATTGATTTATTTTTTAAAATTAAATAAATAAATAATATCATTTATAATATAAAAATTCTAATAAAAAACTAATCTAATTTAAAAAAATTCTATAACACTTTTTTTATAACCTTTTTCGAAGCTTATCCAACATCTCTTATATATGTTATACCTCTCTTTGAGAATATATTCACCCCGTGACGAAGGTAGTAACTTGGAATTTTAAGTCATGAGCTTAAATTTAAAAAAAGAACTGACATATGTTATACCTCTCTCAATGTTAAAAGCAATTGGGCACATTTTGAATGTTTACAGATTGAGTCATGACTCATGAGCACATTAGGGAAATATCATTAACAAATAAAAGTAATTGGGCAATTGGACATTTATGATTGAAAAAAAAATTAAAGTAACATGAAATTAGTTTTATGCATCATTATTTTATTATAACCTTGAAAAATGTTAAAAATAGGTAAATTTGTGTTATTTTTACACCCATACTTTTCCTAATATGCATTGCGTTAACATATAAAAAAAATTTAAAAAAATTTTAAAATATGAAATGATTTTAGTAATATAAATCATCCTCAGTAACAATATTCTCAATTATATACTTTCTACTTCCAATGTTCTCTAAGGAATTGGTAACTTTATAATAGTAGTTATCAATGCATTTATCTATTTGATATTTATTCGTTTTATTCGATTATTAATATTTTTAAGATTAAATATATTAAAATATGAACTTTTAATAAAAATGATAAAAAAATATTTTTCAAATATTTTATAATTTTTTTAATAAAAGATCAATTAGAAGACGACACGTAAATATCACGCAAGTACAAGAAAACTAATTGAAAGTGTCGCATGTGCTAAGTAATGCATATGTTGTCACATATTTACAAAACATTCATTATGAGTTTTGTTGCGCAGCTAATTAGCGTGTCATAGGTCGTTACAGGATTAGTCCGCTTGTTCCACTAAGGTGCCATCCAATCTATATAAGTGAATCACAACAAACTACATGGTGTTAACTCACCATACATTGAACACGATCAGTCCATCCCGTCATGCATCGTGCGTTTCGTCCTTTTTTCTCACTTGACATGTGCAATGATCCCATTGGCAAGTGTTGTTTAATTTTTATTTTTTCATCTTAACTCTTGAACAAAAGTTAATTTGATGGTCTAAATTTCATTTAAACTTAATTTAACTTTTTAATTGCACCAAAAACCCAAAGAGTCGAATTTATTAATTTTTTAATCAATTTTTAGAGACAAGAAGAGAGAAAAATACAAAAAAAGTTTAAAAAAAGATACTTTTTTTGTGAAAATTCAAAAAGAGATTGATATTACAATTCAAAAAATTAGTTGTATTTATTATTTTCTTATTTCTTTATCAAATATTATGTCTTTCTTATGAACACAATTTTATTCATGTGATTATATAACATTTTACTCTAATTGTTATTTCAATTTAATTATATTATTTAATCTTATTTTTAAGCTATTAATTATTTGGTCAATAATTGATCTATAAAAGACACTAAATAGATTTCAGATAATTATTTAATTATTTGTCTTGATTAATAATTTGAATAGTATTTAGGCAAACATGTATCATTCTTATTAATCTAATGATCTTATAAATCCAATTTTTTACATGTGATCATCTAATATTTTATCTCAATTATGATTTCAATTTAATTATATTATTTAATATGATTTTTATGCTATTAATTGTTTGGTTAACAATCGATCTATAAAGACCATTAAATATATTTGAGAGAATTATTTAATTGTTTATCTTTATTAAATAGCATGCATAATTTTTGGACAGAGATGTATACTTCTTTATTAAATAGCATGCATCAATTATGTGATCCATAATCGATGAATTTAATAAGTAACATATAATTTAATTGACATGAGACTGTTATTAAGTTAATTACTATATGATGTGTAGTTTATTTAAAATATGAACACATACTAGCTTAAATTCAATTGATTATGTAATTCATTGGTAATTATATTGCATGATTTTAGTGATTAACATATTCAAAAAATTATGAGATTAAATATTCCTAGATATTTTCTCATATATCTTCTTAATTACTAATTTTGAGTTAATTAGTTACTGATATTTATTTTTAATTCTTTTAATTTAACTTCCTCAATATACAAAAAATGATCTTTATATTTTAGTTTTAAAAATTAGTTTTTAATAACATAATCTCCATATGAACGATTTTTTCTTATAATTATATTATTTGTTTGCGATATGTATACTTACGTACCCATTATACATAATTTGTGTCGATCAATAACACATATAAATTTTATTTTCTTTTACACGTTAATTTTCTTTAAAAAAAATTTAAAAAATATACCAAGAAATAAAAATGACAACATAATTAAGATTAATTTTATCAATGCTTCTGCATAGATTGATACATAACTTGATTATTGTTAATCATTAAGGTGACGTTTGGTTTACAGAATGAAGTTGAAATAAGAATGGAAATGATAATGGAATGAAATGAAAAGGAAACAATTTTGTTTGGTTTAACCATTAGAATCAAAGAATGAATCAGTATTATAGTGTTTGGTTTACAACTTGAATAGAATAAAAAATGCTGTATATTACCTTATTACCCCTATATTTAGTAAATTTTAAATAATATCATTTAATTATTATTATTTTCGTCAGACAAAATACATTACTAAAATCATTATTTTTTTAAATAATTATTACTTAAAAATAAAATATATTATTAAAATTATTATTTTTCTAAATAGGGTTTAGGGTTTTGGGGTTTGGGATTTAAAGATTTGAGATTTGGGGTTTAGGATTTAGGGTTATATTTGTGGGTTAAGGTTTAGGGTTAAAACTATTATTTTTTTTAAATAGGGTTTAGGATTTAGAGTTTAGGGTTATATTTATGGGTTAAGATTTAAGGCTAAAATTATTATTTTTCTAAATAGGATTTTGTGATTTGGGATTTGGGTTGCGATTAAAGTTGTTATTTTTTTAAATAGGGTTTGTGTTTTGAGATTTAGGATTTAAGGTTATATTTGTGTATTAAAGGTTTAGAGTTAAAATTATTATTTTTCTAAATATGGTTTTGGGTTTTGGGATTTAAGATTTAAAGTTTAGGGATTATGAGATATTTGTGGGTTAAGGTTTAGGATTAAAATTATTATTTTTCTAAATAGGGTTTTGGTATTTAAGATTTGGGATTTAGGATTTATGGTTATATTTATAGGTTAAGGTTTATGATTAATTTTTTAAATAAGGTTTAGAGTTTTAAGATTTGGTGTTTTAGATTTAGAGTTATATTTGTGGGTTAAGACTTAGGATTAAAATTATTATTTTTCTAAATAAGATTTAATGTTTTAGGATTTTGGGTTTTATGATTTATGATTTTAGATTTAAAGTTGAGTTTTATGATTTTAGGTATTAAGATTTGGGATTTAAGATTTAGTATTATATTTAGAGTTAAGGTAAAATTGAAAAAAAAATTGAGATGAAAATAAAATAATAATTTCTTAAAAGTGAAAAGAAATTCTAATTCTTCTCTTTTAAAAATCGATTTCATTATATTCCAACTTTTCAATCCAATCAAATGTAAAATTAAAAAAAATCAATTCTGATTAGTAGGTTTTTGTTTTTCAGACTTACATTGTTAGTGAGCTGAGCTAGCAAAGTCAACTTAGGATATTTAAAGCAAGAACATCCCTTATGTAAAGGATTCCATACTTGGATAATGATCCTGAATTTAAAAGTGGAAAAAAAAGTCGAAGATAGCATGGAAATTCTTTTTAGCAGAATGCCCGAGCGTGGAGCAATACTTAAAATTCTTGAATACCCTACAGTAAGTGCCAATACTTAAAATGAATAGTAACTACTTGTAATTTATATCACACAAACCATTGATGAGAAAATAACAAAAAGTCTGTACAATTTGAATAGATACAAGATGAAGATTCGAGAAACCTATAAATAAATGAGCTAAACACGTGACTTTTGTTCATTGTATACGCAAATTCTTGCTATAGGCCGTCCCTTGCGGTCAACATTGTTTCAGACTTACATACAGGGCAGACATTCTTCACAAGCAACCACTTCTTTAAACATTCAACATGGTACTCATGCCCACAATTGAGAATTCCAATCTTTTCGAGGTGCTTATAATTATCCTGTGGAATCCAAAAGGGTAAAGTGTTTTCAGTAGATAAGATAAAAGAATTGTTGTAAAAAGAAAATGCAAGGATATTCTCGTACCTGGCATATGATACAGAGATCAGTTTCCTCTTCTACATCTGTGGTAATTGCTGATGATAAATGAGTTTTTGTCTTTAATTTATTCATAATGGTCTCCTCTGTTAGCCCAGTGTTCACATGACCAATCCTTTCCTCTAATGAAAGAAGGTCCTGCATTTGAGATTTATGATAAAACTTAAGTATTCCTACACCATAAATCGATTTTAAACATTGAAAAAAATACACTTTTTACCTTACTTTACTAGAACAACGTGCATATATTATCCTATGTATTATCTGCATAAGCAAGATATTACTGTTAAGATAAACTTCTTTAACTCACCTCATAAGACATGTCCTCAATATCCAAGCGCATATCTCTGTGGTAATCAAGGTTCCCTACCTCATAGAAGTCTGAAAACTCTAGCATGGCAACTTCCTGAAAAATCAACCCAAAGAGTTCAGCCAACATACAATTAACGTTCATAGTCACTAGACAAGTCCATATTTCCTACACACAAGCATAAGATAGCGAGCAAAAGGAGAAAACACAAAACAAATATGTAATGGCAGAGATGAAGAAGTTATCTTACATCAGCTTGCAGAAATCTCATATGGGGAAGGTTTTGATGCCTTAGAGAACTCTCAGGAGTTACTACATGGTGAGGGCGGAATATCCTAAAGCCAGTTGAAGGATTTATTACAGGTTGCCGATGACCGCCCATTTCAAAACCATTATGAGATGGATTAATATTGCTAGGTGACACATTTGACGGAATTCTATATGAAGCTGTGATTGCCTGAGGGTACAAGTTTATATTGTGACCTCTAAATCCTTGTGTGGGTAGTGACGAGTGATGATTTTGCTGCCAGTGGTTGGTTGGAGGAGGATGCCAGAGACTTTGGAAACTTGTACTGCCACTTGTTTCATGATATCTTGGCAAACCAACACTTGCAGCCCCTACAAAACATACAATGACATTTGGCCCCTTCAAGTTAGAGATACAGATAGAGAAATAAAGAGAGAAAGAGAGATTGGAACAGATAGAAACTGCTAAACTATCAAGTATCATAATATGAAAGGCTGATCATCACAACAGTATCACTTAAAAGTCTTATAAATGCCATACTTATCAGAGATGATTAAAAAGAGTATTTGAGAACTGGTAAAGTAACAAAAGAAAAAAATAGAAATGTTTTGGCAACAAAATGAAAGCACATATTAAAATTTTAAATCTTCTGTTTGCAATTATTGGGGTATTATTCTACAACCTGTTGCTTTTTTTAATTACATTGAGGATGGGGAAAATTGAACCTTGAACCGTTTAATCAAGTACAAGGTGCCTCTAACTAAACAGATCACCTCTACAGTTCTTTTTGCCACAAACTTTTGAAACACAATTTTTTTTTCTCTGTCATGTTGAAAAGCCTCCATTAATGACTATTTAACTAAGAAGAATATAAAAGGGACATACCATGCATGGAAGGCATTCCATGTGATTGATTCCAAGCCGAAACACTTCCAGAACCAGAGCCAATGTTTAATTGTTCCAACCAAAGGGTACCAGCTGGCTGGAATGGTTGACCCATATAGTTCTGTTGAGAAATATGGTTAGGATCATACATAGAATCCAGGCCAGAAGCAACCGGTCTGTCCCTCCCACCACTTTGATGTCCTACTTCCATAACTTGCATTCCATTTCCAATGTATTGCGGCAGGGAAAAAGATGCAACATCAGGTGCTGCAACCCCTTCTGGGTGTCTCGTGTTTAAATGAACAACTGAAGAGCTTGGATATGCACAAGAATAATAATGTGGGAAATTTCCTAAGACACCTTCAGGAGTTTTTCTCTTGCAAAGAACCCTTACATCATCAATGAAGTGGTTGTTCCTCCCATTCTCACATGCAGGAATTCCAACTCCATAATTGCTAGAAGATGGCAAGTGACTGGAGGCCCCATGATGTAAAGGAACAGGTAAAACACCAGCACTAGATGAAGGGGCCATATAAGAATAATAAAAGCTGGCTGGAGTTGGAACACCTAATTCAAGACTACGATGATGTTGAACGCCATTATATTGTGGCATCCTGTATAACATTGAGTTGTCATAAAGTCCATTCATATATTGGGTTTCAAATGTAGTGGAGCTTCCTGAAGCTGGTACCACGGTACAAATATTATGCTGTGTTGTGCCTCCAAAATGGATGGAGAGTCCAGTAGTAGAGACATAACCTTGGCCTTGTTGCTCCATGTCTGAGTAGATTATCTGATTAGTGCAGAGCATATTTCTATGCTCCATGTTAAAGGATAACTTTACTGCTGCAAAACGTCCCCAGTCGATTAATACCATGAATAGAAATCAAGAAGATCAATGGCAAATGGGATGAAAAAGCTATCAAGCAAATTGGATGCCTAAATAAAGACATAACAACTAGCAGTGTGCTACTCACATTCAACAACACATGACAGCACATAGGAGCAGAGCGGATAATTCAGAAAAATCAATAATAAAAATCAAATGTAAGATAATGTGAGCTCTTGACCCATAAATAAAACATCACAAAACAATAATTCCTCTAAAACAAATACTAGATGTGAGATAAGTTATATAATGAGATCAGACAATCATTTTTCTAGTTTTAGGAATACAATGTATGACCTAACAAGGCATCATACTGATACATTCCTCTTAAATAACTTGGGTACAATTTCTCTGCAGCACCTTTTTGTTTTATTTTTCTTATTTCAATTTCCAATATTGCATTATAACAAATGTGAAGCAACAGCAGGCATAGTATAATCTAATAATTTTAGAATTATTTACAAGAAAGTATATATAAAGTGCCTAAAAGGGATATAATAAGGCTTCCTTTAAAAGCAAAAGGAAATCAGCACCACGCAAAAAAAAAAAAAAAGAACTTGATCTCAAAAATCATAACTGCAAAAGCAAAAGGGCATCAACGAATGCAGAGATGATGGTAGAACCAAAACGAATAATGATAAATTACAAAAGGTCATGAGCTGGAGCCCTCCCATGCACGCGGAAATCCCAAGGGATGAAAACCTTGAAATTATTTAGTACCCTTGAATCAAAATTTCTCACTTAACAATCAACCACTCCACTCAAACAATTTGGAAAAAGAAAATTAAGGCACCATTATTATGACCACATAAAACTAACTCCTATATCAGTTAATGTAGTAATGCCAGATGGCCAATATAACTTTTGCCCGCGAAATTAAAAACACATCATTCTTAAAAGGAAGAATTTTGAAAACAAAACAAATTTTTAAGCTTACTGAGTTATTCTGAGAACTCGTATATCAATTTACAAAATTTTGTCTTTCAATTAGGAAGAATACCGGAAATAAAACTATGTTCATTCAAAGGTTCGTTCCAATGCCCTCTTCTCTATATAACTCTCTCAGCTAATAACCCGCATGGGTCATAAAACCTAACAATTACTTAACCAGAAAAATTATTTTACTTAAATATCAACTAAAAATGTCCTCACCTTATTATCGTGAACTATTCAACAGAAGACTATGAACCTATGACTACCCAAATGAATTTAAAAGCGCGTGTAAAAATCAAAAGAGAAAAACCCTAATTGTACTATCAAAAACATTCAAAAATAAATTGCCGAAAAATCGAGTAAATAAAATATAAGCATTGAAAATAACCGCCAAAGCAAACAAATTTTGACGGAGCCAAAATCAATTAAACAGTTGGTAAGAGGGGAAAAAGAAAAAAAGAAGAAGAAGAAGAAGGAAAAAAGGGTACCTTCGAAGGAATTATCGAACCCAGATATAGAGAATTTGGGATCCCTGAGAGAGATTTTCAGAGAGAGAAATATAAAGACGTAAAATTTGGTGTCGCAATTAAGAAAACAGAGAATCAGAGAAAAGGAGCGAGAATGAAATTTCCTTGGGTTGGCTCCGTCTCTTCTTATATAGAAAATATTTCTTTTCCTTTTTTTCTTTCGAACTCTCGCGGTTTAATGGTTCGGAGTTTCGTAATTATAACCGCTATAGTATTTTATTATACTTTGAACATTTACCCAATAAATACCTGTAATTTTATTTTTTTCAATATCTATTTTTCTACTTCAATTAAATATTGTTTAAATTCAACTAAACTTTTACTTTTACATAACGTTTATTTTTCTTAATTTTTCCTTCTATAAATAATATTGTTTAAATTTAGATCTACGTTTGCATTTAATCCGCTTATATTCTTTATCTTAAATTTGGTAAGAATTTCTTTTTAATTTATCCCAAAATCTCCTACTTTTATAAGAAAATTAATTCAAATATGAGATCTCTTTCTATTTTTTTTTTCAATCTTAATCCTAAATCTATTAGGATTGTTCATGCATGTATAATATTTATTATCTATTTAGGAGGAAAAAAAACAGTATTATCTAATTGAGAATAATTTTTTTTTCATTTTTCTATAAATAATATATTTGATAAATCTTTAATATTTTAAATCATCGATATATATCTAAAAACAAACTCCTACTCTTAACCAAAAAAAAAAAACCAATAAATATATTAACATTAGACTGCAATTTTTTATTTTCTAAACGAGGCTACAAAAATTTAGTTGTTCCATTTGAATTGCCTTTGTTTTCTGTTCTCTGTTCTGTTTTTTTTTTTCAATAAATAAAATGTGGATTTCCTAAGCATGCAGTTACAATTATGGTCTTTACTTTCATTGGCAAAAAAAAAAAAAAATTATTTACTTTACTTTTCTTTTTCAATAATTGTAGACTCATAGGAACTCGTAGGAAGTTGTAAGCTGTAATTTTTTAACTTGTCCTCAGCTACAACTTATAAAAAAGGTCATCTAAATTAATTTTAAAAAAAAGTCATTTTAATCCATATTTTGCTATGAATTAAAATAACTTTTACTATAATAAGTCTTGTACTCTTTCCTCCTAATAAAAATTAGAATAACTTAAACACAGTGTACCAGCCCAAAAAAACTGCAAAAGTTCCAGAAAAACAAAAGGACAGCAACAACTACATGGGCAGCTTTATCATCATAAGGAGTTTTGTTAACAATTATATCTAGTTTTGTTAGCTTAACAAAAATAATAGTTTTTTTTTAAGAGATGCAATTTCATTAATATTGCAGTAAAATTACAAACATAATAAAACACCACAAAAATAATAGTTTTTTTTTATACGAACAAAAATGATAGTTGAAAATTTGATTCTTTCCTGTTCATTTTTAAAGTTCAAGACAAGTATAAATGTTTTAGAATATATTTGTTCTACATTTCTAATAAATTAGTAATACTCATCAAGTAATTAAATAATCTTAATGTTTTATAACAATAAATATATTATTACATCAATAGAATTATTGAAAGGGTTTAAATCATTATAATTTAATTTAAATAACATTAAATTAAACAATATTTAAATATATTTTTTTTAATGGTAAAAAATATATGAATTAATTATAAACAATATTATTTTTATGATTATAAGTTTTAAATGTGATATTTTTTTTATTTTTTTATTACAATTTGATGTATACATCAATTCAAACAATTTAATTTTTTTTTAATAAATAATCGTACAATTATTTTATCGTCATAAATTTTCAATTTTACATTCAATTAATAATGAATATATCATTTTATACATATAATATTACTGTAATAAAAACACATTTATATAAAATATATTGTTTACAATGTGAAAGTAATCATCTTCTACAAAAGAGTTAGGAAACTTAATTTATTATAAGCCAAAGCATATTTAAGGTTAGTTAACAAATTTGACAAGAATGATGATGACGATCAATGTGCAAGTGAAAGAAATATTTTTCTTGTGTATTCAGCAAAAAAAAAAAAAAAGTTTTTGTTGTGTGTTTTCTTTGGTCAGAAATTATAGGCTCTCTAACTAATTTGTATATTTCTCTTTAGGCCACATTATTTTTTGTTGTTAAAATTCTCTTTTTATAAATTATCCACTGGGAAAACTTATATGTGATTGTCGTTTTTGAGCAAAATTGTTTATTAGTGGACACAAATTTGGGGTCCATTTAACCCCAAATTATAAGAGGCTTTTATTTTATTTTTGACTTGAAAATCTGGATAGAGGGGCACAAAGAAAATGAATGCATTTAGAGGCTTGAAGTATGCGTTCTTAGAGGATGTTCCTGTTTATTGTTTTTTTTTATAATCGAACATGATAAGAGAGCACATTATCATAATCCTCTTTCTCTAACATTTAAACACCTAATCCCCAAATGACTCTTATGTTATATTTCATATAACAAACAAATTGATTTTATTAATCAACCCACTTAAGCCTTATAATAATATATATATTGTATCTTTATTCCTAATGTCACCAACTGTCATTATCACTTTTCTTTTCTGTTTATAATATGTATTGGGTTTTTATAATTTGATAGTTGAATCAGTCAAGTGTCCAGTACGTTTTTATATTTATTATTAAACATACTTATTGTTTGTTGATTTATTTACCTACTTTTTTTTTTAATTATTTGATCCAATTCCAGAAATTTCCCCCATCAGAATCAAGCAGTTAGTCCAACTAAAAACTACCAGTTATTTTCTTAGGGAAAAAAAAAAAACTAACAAGTCATCACATCCAGAACACTACCTGTACTAATTTTCTGCATTCCTTATCTTCGTAACAGGCCTTGCATCAAGTCCAAATTAGGCCTTCAGTTGTTAAACAGAGAAGTGTCTCCTTAATGTTCTAATAAAACTTGACATTACCATAATAAGCAAAAGGATTAATACAGGAAATTTTTTATTTTTGCTAAACAAGTAAGGGACTAACTATTGTTTTTGATATAAGCCTTATTAAATCCCTCTAATTGTGATGGTTAATAATCTGACCCTTTTATAGCTAGCGTTATTGTAGTAGCACAGTCTCATTAAAACCTCAATGTGAGGCACACAAATCGGAGGTTATGGGTTTGATTTCTTGTATGTAAGTTGTTTAATGTTATTTGAAAAATAAATTAGAATCAAAACCTAAGAGTTAGAACCCCTTTGAGAAATTGATTATGAAATTGAAAATACAAATAAAAAAACAATACAAGATTTTTCAGAGACCTATTTTCTTAAATAGTTTTACTTTTAATTTCTTACAAAACATAAATTTTTCAAGTTATAAATAAAATATACATGTATGATATTTTTTAAGATACATTAAACATATATTTTTCACATTATATAAAAAAAAACAATTATGTACATAAGTACATTGCATTGAAAAAGGGTTAATAAGGAAATTACTGCTAGGAATATCATTTCAGTGTTTATAGTTATAAAAGCCTTTTTCTGATGTGTTAATAAATCTGGATTCACTATTATATGTTTCATAATCCAAGGCTAGTGTCTTGCCTAAACCTTGAGTAGCTTTTACTAATAACGACAAGTTTTTTTTTTTTTTTTAACTTTACAGTTACTGAGTTTTGGTCGAACCAAAACAGAGTATTTTAGATATCAAATCACAAAAATAAACCACAAAAATCAAAAGCATTTAAGTGAAAACAACTAGGAACTTTATTCCATTAAAAAATGATGATCATACCAAAAATCAAGAAAAAGGCTCCGTGGCAGTCCAACTCACAAAACCAAAGGCATCTGTTTAATTGCCTGTTAGGCTGTAACTTGCTTCAATAGTGGGTAGAGACCAGAATCTTTCCTCCTAATACATTTTTAAATAATTTACGTCTTAGAATTATAACCAATAATTACTAAAGAAATGCCAAGCCTACTGCTTCTTATATTTATACTTTAATTCATGTTATTTAATAATTTATTTCCCAAGTTCCTAACTTGAAATATTCTCAACTCATTTGTTTTTCAAGATAACGAATAACAACTTTTACTATGTTCAACTAACCACAAAATATAAGAATTAATTCTAATTAGATAATCATTCTTGTCAGGAAGAATTAATAATAATCATTCGTGACAGGACAGGACAGGACCGACTATAACATTGTGTAGGAGCATAATAGGCTGCAAATAGATAGGAAAATCTAGAAAAAAGATACTATGTAAAATAGAGACAAATTTAAGAATATTCTTAAATTGAAGCTAAGATAAATTAGTCAGATCACACGAAAAAAGCAATGCATATAATCACCAAGCTTTCTTTAATACAGTTAATAGATGTCTTAAAATATATCACCGTTGGATTGAAAAATAAGAAAGCAACATAGTTTTGTCACAATCTGGAATTAGATTAAAGGGTACAGATAAAGGACTAATTATATCATTTGAAGAAGGAAAAAAGAAACTGGGTAATCATCTCAGCTCTTCCCACGACCTATTCATTTGCGTACCTCTACCTTTTTCTGCTCCCTAGCTGAAATTTTTTGAAAATGTTATCAGTTTAAATCTAGAGGTAATTAAGATATATATATACTACACATATGCAGACGAACACAATCTCTACGACATGACACAGTAAAATGTGGATCAACTAAAGTAATGAGAAAACATGCTACGACAATCATACCAGCCCTTTCTTCATCACGCTTCTTTGCAGCCTCCGCCCTCTGTTGCCTTATAAGAGCTAACCGTTCTGGAAGATAAAATATACATAATGAGAATTGCACAAACAGGATTGTCTTCCAAAGGGGAGCAAACGTTTAGTACATTGCTATTGACTTGACACCAGCACAAATGGAGAAAGAAAACAAGGGTTAGGAACCACAGGAACCAATGAGTGCTTATCATGTACCATTGCTTCAATTTGCACTTCATGTATATTAGTGGAACTACTACAATTACTATATGTGTTTTGGTGTCGCCAATGATCACCGAAATCTATCTATTACAGAAGAGTTGACTTTCCCAAAACAATAACAAGAATTAGTTCAATTTAAGGGTTTAGTTTTGTCAATTTAAGGTTCACATTTTCATGAAGATTACCTAAATCTTTTCTTGCTTGATCTGTTTTCCCTTGTTCCTGTAGCCTCATGTATCTCTCATGAGCTTTTTGCTTCTCTATCACCTCCCTGTAAAAGGTATAATTAAGTTAAAAGATTTATTAGCAAGAATTGTAAGTCAAAGTTGCACAGCACTCTACATTTTAAACAAAGTTTCCAATATGGTCAACTTCTAAGTGGCAGAGTTTTATCACATCACCGTGCTAAGACTCTGAAGTCTGAAATCAGAACAACTAAAGCCTGACTCCTTTTTATCAGGTGTGCGACCCAATTTTTCAATCTAAACATGTCACCAATGATAAAACAAGTTCCTACAATGGTAGCCACAAAATCCAAAATCAATTAAATATTTCACCATTTCCCAAGAGTAACCAAGGAAAAATTATGGGTGTGTTTACTAATCCATATTGGAATGAAAATGAATCATAATTGGACTAAAAAAGAATCAGAAATGGAATGAAAAAGTGTTGGGAAAAATGGATGGTTTTAAAGAGATAAATTTCACACACCCAGGATAATTTCCCAAATCAAAATAGAATAAAAATGACACCAATATTTTTTGCGTGGAAAAACCTTTCAAAATGAAAGTAACAACTATGGGACCCGTAGGCCACTTAAACTTCCACTATAATAAGATGGAATTACACACTTCACCTTTAGGTGGATCTCTCACAAAAATACAACAAATATGTATCTTCAATTTGTGGATAAAACTTCACAAATTGGCTCTCTTAATTTTTCTCTCAAAAATCTTTCAGAAACTCTCTCTCTCTCTTTGTTGATTTCTCCGCTTCTGATATTATTTGAGATTGAAGCTAAGGCTTTATAAAGCCAAAAACTCCATCCTTCTCTCTGTATTATACGGAGAGATTTTTGACTTTTTTTTTCTTTTCTTTTCTTCTTTTCTTTCGGCGCCAAGGACTTTCCTTTCTTCTTCCCTTTTTTTTTCTTTGTGGATGGCCCACATTAGTTGGACCGAAGAATCTCCTCCACCTTATGTGGGACGTGGCTCTTCCATACCTTAATCTTTCTACAGATAACAAGTTTTTCTCTAGTCACGGTCTTTGTCATCATATTCCGCCCGTTATCATTGGTATGAACCTTTTCAACTTTCGGTAGTTTATGTTCCAACACATCACTTAATCCAATGATACCTTAATCGATGTGTTTGGACCTCGAGTAGAAGGTTGGGTTCTTGCTAAGATGAATCGTACCGACCGTCGCAATAAAGAACATAATTTTCTTGGTTTGATGCAATTCTTGTAGGAACTTTTCATCCATGTAGGATCTCGCACAACCTTCAGGTGATTGCAATGTACTGCCTTCAGTGGTACTTAAAGCAATACACTTTTTGTAATCGTGATTGCCATGAAACTTGACTCCAAATGTTATTAGGTACCTGACATAGATTTCCTCGTATCTACGTCGCCCGTATCCGTATACAGATATCCTTCTAATACAAAGCGTTTATTATTACCAAAGCATAAACAATGACCTGGGAGGTTCTGCGAGATACCCGAGTATCCATTTGACGGTACATGATGTTCCTTTCCAGATTTGATAGGAATCGGCTCACAACACCAACAAGATGCGATGTCCGGTCTAGACATACCATAGCGTACATTAGGCGCGCCAAATGCCAATGCATAAGGCACCTTGCTCATCTCTCGATTTATCCTTCTCACTGAGGACATTGACTGCATTAAGTTTGAAGTGGCTTGCGAGTGGACAACTAACAGGTTTTAGCTTTGCTACGTGTTGAATCTTTTCAAGAACGTTTTCAACATACCGTTTTGGGAAAGCGGATCTTTTGCTTTTGCCTGTTACGGGTGTCGTCGAAGAATCTCGCTTAGCGGTCCTAAGTCCTTCATCGCAAAGGACTTGCTCAACTCCTTCTTTAACTTGTTAATCTTGTCAATATTTTGACCCACAATTAACATATCATCAACATAAAGCAAAAGAATAATAAAATCACCATCGAGAATTTCTTGATGAAGACGCGATGATCACCGTCGTTACTGTTGTATTCATTTTTCTCCATGAATGAGTCGAACTTTTTGTACCACCGCCTTTGCTTGCTTGAGACCGTACAAGCTTTTCTTTAGTACCGCATACCAATGTTTCTTTCGCTTTGACTCGAAACCTTCGTGTCGCTTCCATATAGATTTCTTCATCAAGATCACCACGTAAGAATGCAATCTTTACATCAAGTTGTTCAACTTCCAGTTTAAGACTACCGCTAAACCAAGAACAACTTCCGGATTGAAGACATTTTAACCATCGTGAGAATATTTCATCGGTTAACGCCTTTCTTTTGCTAATCCTTTCCACAACCAATCTTGCTTTATAGCGTGGTTCATGAAATGCCTTCACTTTGATTCTCAGATAACTACTTATTCTTGAGAGCTTTTTCTTCTCTGTGGTAGTTTCATCAGTCAAATGTGTGGTTCTCATGCGTACGAGATTTCATTTCTTCTCGTACGGCTTTAAGCACTCGCTTTATGTTGATCGGTGATAGTTTCGTGCCATAACTCTCCTGGTTCTCCTTCAGCCGAGCATCACATACTCGTTGAGAGATATATATACCAGGTTGTCGTACTCTAGTATCTCCTCGCTCATACTTCCTGGACTTGTTCGAGACGTTGCGGTTCAATCACACCGGTGGTGGATTGACATCATCAAGATTATCGCTGTGACTCCCCGTCATCGATTTATCAGCGTGGAGATCGCATCCGCATTAACCGGAATTTCATCTGACCTGGTTTCTGATTTCTCAAAGTCCTCGATTGTTTGGTCTTTCAAGAAATATCACGTCTCCGCTGACAATCCTTTGTTAATAGGATCCCAAAGTTCTGAGGCCAAATTCTTCATGGGCATACCCCATAAAGATACATTGTTTCGCTTTTCCATCCAACTTGGACCGCCATCTCTCTTGGGATGTGAGCAAATGATACCGAATACTTTCAAGTGTTTGTGAAACGCCTCTCCTCAAAGTCGAAACTCTTTCCGTGCGTCGTGGTTCGGTGGAACCGATGGAGAAAGGTTGATTAAATCGATCGTCTTCCTCATCGCCTCCCCCAAAGGAGTTTGGCCGGTTTGCATTTGAGCGTACATCCGACTCTTTCCGCACGATGGTTCTATTCATTCTCTCCGCGACATCGTTATGTTGAGGTGTCTTTGAGTGATTTTTCCACCGATGCCAAAACTTCTACGGTACTCTTCGAATGGTCCACGATACTCACCACCATTATTCTGACGTACACACTTCGTATGTACCCGGTTTCTCTCTCCACTTTTACATGAAACCCGCTTGAAAACTTCATGCAACTCGATCTTTAGTTTTCAAAGCAAAAGTCCATACTTTTCTAGAATGGTCATCAATAAAAGTCACAAATAGTGAAGCACCTCCTGTGACTTACAACTCGTTGTACGGACATCTGCAGTATTAAATCTAGAATATTTTCCTTTCTAGATGGTGCGAGACTACGAAATGCAACTCTCATGTTGTTTTCCCATAATACATCAACACAAGTTTGCAAGGGTGTACCTTTCATTCCCGGCAAGACCTCATTTTGGAAAGAATTCAGAGACCTTTTTCGCTCACGTGGCCGAGTCGGCTATGCCATAGCTCTGGTAGAAACTTCTTTCCTTGTGGCATTTACTTCTCCCTGCTACGCTTGGCTTCGTGATGTAGAGTGATGTATCTTTCTTGCCTTTACTATTACCGGATTGCCTTTGGTGAGCTCTCACTTTCCTCCACCAAAATAATTATCAGATCCGTCATCATCAAGCATACCGGTAGAGATTAAATTCGAGGCGGATATCGTAGAACATGCCTCGCATCTTTCGTAAGTAATGCATCCAAGATTAGTCTCTAGATAAATATTTCCAATGCCGACAATTTTTGATGCATCGTCATTTCCCATCCTCACACGTCCAAAATCACCTTGAGTGTAGGTTGAGAAGAATTCCCGTCGTGACATGATAGGGAAGCGCTGAGTCAACTACCCAGTAGTAAAGGTCTTGGCATGCAAGATTGACATGTCCCAAAGATCTCAAATGATGACAACTTCTTCAAGGTGAGTTGTGGTATCATTTGTTCGGGTTTCGCTTCCGATTTACGGATTGTTACGCGCTCTTTAACCTTCTACATTCTCGAATGAAGTGTCCAGGATTACCGCAATGATGACACTTCACGTCATACCTGATCTGACTTCGACCGTCCTCTTGTTGACTTTGGTTACGGGATTTTTACTTTTACTTCTCTCGCCATTCTTGCTTGCCTTGTTTCTGCGTAATGAGCTTCGCCCGATGTCGAGTATATCCTTCATCTTTTCGTCGAGACTCTTCGTTTAACATTCTCGTCTTTTACCATATCCACGGTAAGCTTCGTCGAGGAGTCGAGTTGCTAACGACACAAAGTATCCCCAACTTTTTGGTGAGAACTCAACATCAACAACGCCATGGCTAAATGTACTGCTAGGTCATCTTCACGTAGAGTTGAGTTGAGTCTGATCTACAATGCCTTGAAACTCACTCATATGTTACGATACTGGCTGCCTTTATACTTCAAATTGACTAATCGTCGCATCGATTTGCTTTATTCTGCACATGCGGTTGTCATCGCATACATTTTTCTCCAACTTTTGCCAAAGAACATAAGCGTCGTGTTCATTAGCAAAATTTTGAAAAATGCTTTTGTCGATCAACATGCGATTTGAGCGAAAGACACTTCGGCTTGAACGGTCCATTCAATGTCTGCATCGGTTACTTCTTTCTCCTTCGTCATTATAATTGGCTTCCATAGATCTTTAATGTATAAAAGATCCTCCATCTTCTCGGCTTTCCAAATTGCATAATTAAACGCGGTTAATTTTATCATATTACCTGTGCTTTCCTCCATTTGAATCGTCACCACTGCAGGTTTCGAACTTATACTTTCTCGACAATAAATAGTACGCGTGAATAGTACAATACAAGTATATATGAATAGTACTATATATGTGTAGATGTACTTCTTTAAAAATAACTTGGCTCGATACTCAGCTTTGTTGGGAAAAAATGGATGGTTTTAAAGAGATAAATTTCATACACCTAGGATAATTTCAGAATCAAAATAGAATAAAAATGACAATTAATATTTTTGCGTGGAAAAACCTTTCAAAATAAAAATAACAACCACTTTAACCCGTAGAGGCCACTTAAACTTCCATTATAATAAGATGGGATTACACACTTCACCTTCGTGGATCTCACAAAAATACAACAAATATGTATCTTGATTTGTGGATAAAACTTCACAAATCGGCTCTCTTAATTTTTCTCTCTCAAAAATCTTTCGTAAACTTCTCTTTCTTTGTTGATTTCTCCGCTTCTGATATTATTTGAGATTGAAGCTAAGGCTTTATAAAGCCAAAAACTCCATCCTTCTCTCCGGATTATACGGAGAGATTTTTGACTCTCTTTTTTTCTTTTCTTTTCTTCTTTTCTTCTTTTCTTTCGGCGCAAGGACTTTCATTTCTTCTTCCCTTTTTTTTTCTTTGTGGATGGCCCACATTAGTTGGACCAACAAAAAGAATCGCATTGGGGAGGAAAGGGAATGAAAATCTATTCCCTTTCTATGTGTTTACTAAAAACAGCAATAAATTGGAATTAGAATATTTATTTAATTATATGTACTTTTTAAAGCAATGATAACTAATACTAACAGGTTGATGGTAAACACTTAATAAGAATGATTCTTGAATTTGTATGACCGTTATTCCCTTACCACCATGTTTTTAAAAGTAAACAAAAGAATGAAAATGACACCCTTTATAATCATTTCATTTCCTTGTTAGTAAACACCGTATTCTTTAGCTTCCTATGACATTAAACAACTCAAGCATGGTCATCTAAGCAAACAACAGCTTAGGCATCCACTTGCTGCATAAAAACCTACAAGTAAAATCCAATACAAAACATATGCTCTCCTACAATAAAGGTAATTGCATTCATTCGCATACCTTTCACGCCTGGAGAGTTCAGTTGTTTTTTCAATCTACAAGATGAAAAATAAATTATTTCAAAGAATGTGCAATGCATGAGTGACAACTAATGAACATAGTAAATGAAGTGGTGCTTAACTTACATCTAAGTTTTTAGCCTTCAAATTCTTTGATTTCACTAAATTGGGATTTTCAATCTCAATGAGTCCCTGAGTGCCTTTTCGTTTCTGCCAGAATTTTCAACAGAAGGAGGGAGGGGGGAAAGGAAACTATTAAGTAAAGTAATGCAGATGTTACCAAAAAAAATTAAGCAAAAGCATAAAATGGCCTACTGACATCAGCTTCTTCATCACTGTCTTCTTCCTCCTCCTTTTCTTCAAACTCTGCTTCCTTCTCTTCAACTTCTTCCTAGTAATAGCAAAGAAATGAGATATGACACTTCTAGGTATTGTTACAGCTGAGTGTACAGAATTAAGAAGGGTAAAATTAAACTTCTTTTTTTGCCAAGTGAAACTAAATTCTCAAAACAAAATATCAGTATTGTTAAGCAAACATTCTAATAAATGAAAGCCATCAGATAATGGTTAGTATAAAAACACATCAGTTGCAGAACATGAACCTAGTTTCCAACAAGGCAATAACAAAGATTATATCTTAAATAACAACGTTTACTTATAACAGACAGTCATACAAGGAAAGAGACGTTTATAAAGCCAAGGTGACCTATAAAGGAGAGTGAGAGCTATACCCTTCTGAAAGTGCGCGGGCGAGCTGAGATACCAGCAACTGCAACAATTTCAACATTAAAACATACACAGCACCAGCCCATGGCAGTAAAAGCATCATTGGAAAATAATAATTAAACTAGCAAGTATTCACTGAAAATGTCAGTCTCTACGCTCTGCAAGTTGGGCATATGAAAAAACTTAAAAAGAGATGAAATACAAAGTGCAGATTTGAAATTATAAATGGCAACACAGACAAGTTTACTGTTGTTCGACTTACCCAACAAAAAATTTCAAATTCATCCACCGTAATATTAAGTTTAATTGCATAGTATAAACCCTTCACGAATAAAGACTCATTTTTAATTCTTTCCACGGGTGCACGTACGTTTTTTTCTTAAAAGATTAAAAATAAAACCCCGTGAATAACTAAGACATATAACACAAAAGGGACAATATAAATGGTAAAAGATAGTCACGTGTTCAAAAATCCAAATCGCGTAGGCAATAAAGATTAGTTCAATTGAACATGTTATCAAGTAAATCTTCTCCAAATATAAAATACCCATCCAATGGGTCTAAATTTTAATCCCAACTTACGAATTAAGTAGGTAGAACATGCTATTTTAGCTTATCCTAACAACCGGCCCAACTCTGAATTGATTCGATTATAAACTATCACTGTTAAAGTCAACTTTATCTGATATAAACGCAGGCCCAACTCAATCAATAAGATTTCATTGAATTAAGGGTTGTCCAAGCTTATAAGAAGCATTGCTTCCAAACTCTTGACCGATATGGAACTGAAGGAAACTTAACAGCCTCCCTTCACATGGACATTCTCACAAAGTTACGATGAGACTGTTAAAGACAAAACTCAAGTCACCGATCAAACCAGACACAACTTTGATATCATGTTAGTAACTAAGACTTAACTCAACCTAATAAGATCTGGTCAAACTTAAAAGCAATACTAATACTGAACTCTTGGTCGGTGGGGGATTGAAAAAAACTTAACAACCCCTCCATACGGACAAAGTTGATCTTACAAAAGTTACGGTGAGATTGTTAAGGACAAAGCTCAAGACACCGATCAAATCAGACTCAGCTTTGATACCATATAGAAACCTAGGCCTAATTCAACTCAATAAGATCTTATTGAGTTAAAGATGTTGGGAAATAACGCAAATTCCCGATAAGCCAAACTTATGAGAAAGCAATAATATAAAATAACACACAAATTTGATAACGGAGTTACTAATCTTGCTTAACGCCTCCGACCTGCTAGATCTTTTACCGAAAGAGTAGAATTACACAAGGTGTTTAACGCCACAACCCACAACCCAATTACACTCAAGAAAATTACTCTCAATTTTCTCTCACAAAAGCTTTGCTCTCTAAGCTTTTCTCTCAATTGGAATGAAAACTTTGGATGGTTAATTCATTTACAATTACACATCTATTTAGGAAAATTCACTCTTGAATTACTCCTTAAATTAATGGTTCCTTGAATCGCTTTCTTTGAATTAAGCTCCATGTTTTACTCCTTGTTTTGTTCCATGTTTTGCTCCATGTTTACTCCTTGTTTTGTTCCATGTTTTGCTTCCTTAATTCGCTTCCTTAAATTAAGGAGCTTTATAACAATAATCTCTAACAATCTTCCCACTTCAAGACCGATTTCAATCTGCCTTCACACCTCGATCAATGCAAAGAATTTTCTAGTCTACATTTGTTATAATAACCGAAGTTGAGCACAACTTCATTGTCAATAATCATCACCTTTGTTAACATATCCATTGGATTTTTGCTTCCTTGAATCTTCTCCAAGATAACACATCATCTTCTAATGAGATCCGATGAAGTGATAACGTTCCAATATGTTTGGTTCTAGAATGAAATCTTTGTCAATTCTTCACAAGTTGTATTGCACTTTGACTATCACTACGCAGTAACATTCTTCTTATTTGAATCCCAACTCGCTTAACAAACCTCAAGCGTATATCATCTCTTTACTAGCTTCGCTTACTACTACATACTCACCTACGTAGTGGATAGAGTGACAATTTTCAGTATTTGTGACATCCAACTAACAAATTGTGAGTTCCAACAAGAAATATATATAACTGTGGTGCTTTCTGATCAACTTCACCTCCAAAGTCTGCATCTACGTATTCTTGTACTTTTAACTCTCCCTTTACTAAAGTACAAACACTTTTCTCGCGTGCCTGCATACCTCAAAATCCACTCGATCGCTTCCCAACGAGTTTTCCCTGGATTTGACATAACCGCTAACAACTCATTCTAATCGCATGGCCAATGTCCGGTCTTATGCATGCACTATCAAGGTACATCAAACTTCCAATGGCCGAGGCATAAGGAACCTTAGCCATGAATTCTCTCTTCCTCTCTAGAGGACCGATCCTCGGATAGGCAAAAAATGACTGCCGGTGTGCTAACCTGGCTTGGCATCGCCCATGTTCAATCTTTCGCAAAACACGATTGATGTACTCGCCCGAGATAATTGTAGGATCCTTTCTTCTTATTTCTTGTGATTTGCATTCCAAGAATCTTCTTTGTCGGACCCAAGTCTTTCATGTCAAATTCCTTTAACAATTGCCGCTTCAACCTTTTAATATCATCCATATCTGAACTCTACTAACATATCATCAACATAAAGTAGTAAAATGATATAAGCCGGACCTATATCTCTTGAAGTATGCAACAATGATCAAGATTGCACTTCGGGAAACCTTCCTCAGGTACGAAGTCACAATTTTTGCACTACCATTGTCTCGGGCTTGTTTGCCACACAAACTCTTCTTAAGTCTCGCACACCATGCTCTTCTTCCCCTTTCGCTCGGGAAACCTTCGGCTAGTACATGTATATTTCTTCATCTAAATCTCCACGAAGGAATGCAGTCTTCACATCCAACTGTCAAGATGAAGATCTTCGATGAGTTACAATGCTCAATACCGATCCGATAGTATTGAGCTTCACAACGGAGCAAAAATGTCGTAGTCAACTCCTTCCTTCCGTCAAACCCCTTTGACAACTAGGCGGGCTTTGTATCTCTTGGAACCATCACAAGCCCTCTTTCACCCTAAGTATACCCATTTGTCACATGTTGAAGGCCTTCTTCCCATGTAACTCACTGGCTCAATCCCATGTCCGTCAGATGGAGATGAGATTTCATTTCTTCTTTCATAAAGAAGCTCCCACTTGTTGGAATCTCTAGAGTCCGACAAGCTTCATCATAGCATTCAAGCTCCTCCTCCATCACAAGAACATATAGTTCCTTGTCTCCCGTTAGCACACGAGGTCGGTAGAAGACCTTCTCACACAAGTGAGCCGGGAGTAAGTGTCGAATGATGTGTACTACTTTGTCCAACAAGTTCCTCCTTCAAGGACTTGTTACAATTGGTTCTCATTGCGGAAGTATCTCGGGACATCATTCCGCATCTACAAATACCGACTCATTCGCTCTCGAGTCATCGCGTCTATTTTATGCGTATGTCTATACATCACCCTTTCGTTGAAAATCACATCTCTCGCTACGGATAACTTCTTCTTTCTTTTTCGTCATCCCAAACGGTAGCCAAACTCATCCTCACCATAGCCAATGAACGTGCATTTCTTGGATTTGGGATCAAGCTTATTCCTCGCCTGATCGATACGCACAAATGCTACACAACCGAAAACTTTTAGATGTGATAGTTTCACCTCTTTCCGCTCCATACCTCCTCCGGTATTCTACGCTCCAATGGAACAGATGGGCCTCGGTTGATCGGGCAAGGCTGCCGTGTCGATACGCGTCCGTAATTACTTCAGTAGACTCACTGACCGTATACGAATGTTTCCCGGCTCTTTTGTCAACGTTCGGTTCATACGCTCGCCTACACCATCAGTGTTGAGGCGTGCACATGCGGTACGCTTCTTTCCATTCTAATCCCGTGCTCATAGCAGAAATTTTTGAATCCTGTCTTCATATTCACCACCATTATCGATTCTCGAGCTTTTTGATCTTTAAACCCGTCTCATTTTCCACCATAGCTTTCCATCTTCCAAAGCCTCAAATACTTCGTACTTATGCTTTGAAAGTAAACCCATACCTTCCGAGAGTGATCATCGATGAAAGTCACGGCAGTGTTTCCCACCAATAGATGCATTTGGCGGTCGTTGTCCCCAAACATCGTAGTGAATAAGCTCTAGCCTTTCCTTCTTTGGGATTCTACAACTTGTCACGAAAGCCGACTCTCTTTTGCTTTCCAAGTATGCATCTTCGCACATGTCTATCTCCAGACCGTAGACCCTGAAGTTTTCCCTTTGAGTGCATAATCTTCATCCCTTCACTCATACGGCCTAGTCTCCGTACAGATTGGTGCTTTATCTTTGGCCGAATCAGTAATTGAACAACGTGCCTCCGCCGTGTAAAGAGTGTCACTTTTCTTGCCTCTAATCGCTGTGCAGTTCTGAAATCTTCCAATCATCACCACGGAAGATCGTAAGTGAGCCTTCACCGGCCAATCGTCCCACCGAGATTAAGTTCCTTCGAGATTCAGAATACGCCCGACATCCTTCAGTTCCCAAACAAATCCGTTCAACTTAATCTTCACTACACCTTTGCCAATAATAGCACATGGTTGATCATCACCAAGATATACCTTTCCAAGGTTTGGGGGACATATTTCTCGAAGAATTCTTTTCAGAAGAGTACGGAACGATACTCCGAAGTCTAACACCCAAGATTCTTCCTCGCTCTCCAAAGAGCATATCAACGCATCATCTCCTCCTGCGTGGAAGTAACATTTGCCTCTGCCTTCACTTGTCCTTCCTGCATTTCGCACCGACATTTTGTAGGCTTGGTTTCTTCCACAATTCCAACACTCGATAGTCTTCGAGCCATGTGGAATTATTAGGATTCCCGGATTCGACCTCCCGTCTTTTGATCTACCTCGGTAGTCAATTCTACCACGTCCATTTCCTTTGGTTGAATTTCTTCCTTCGACTCGTATGCAAAACTGAAGAGGCCGACGATTCACCTGCCTCTACGCTCGGATCTCTTCATCGAGAACCAAATCACGAACATCGTCAAATTTCAACTTATTGCTTCACGAGCTACTCACACGCATAACAGTAGCATCTCGACTTTCCGGTAGAAGACAAAAGTATCAACGCCGTACTTCTTCATCGACCCACAATTTCCACCGAACTCAACCGGGTTGTAACCGTGTTGAGTTCGTTGAATGTTGAGCTACCGACGCGCTCTTCGTCATCTATCCGCACCGAATGCGCCTCATCAAGTGCACTTTGTTTCGAGGCCGATGGCTTCTCATACACATCGAGAAAGCGCCATAAGACCCGCCGTGGTCTTTTCCTTTGCTACGCTGAAAGCAACATTACGAGATAACGTCAATCGAATAACTCCGATGGTCATTCTGTCTGTAAGATTCCAATCTTCTTCCTTCATAGCCTCTGGCTTCTTCCCCGAGAGAGGTTGATATAGATTTCTTTCGATACAGATAATCCTCTATCTCGCATTTTCTAAAACCCGAAAATTTGTAAGGCCATCAAATTTCTCGAGTTTCACCCTTCCTTCATCTCTGCGGCCATCGCTCCCACTAAAATCGACTTTCTCTGATCGTTTCGATTATTTCTTTAAAATTGACAGAAATCACTACCAATGCTCCTGATACCAATTGTCGAAATAACGCAAATTCCCGATAAGCTCAAACTTACGAGAAAGCGAATAATATAAAATAACACACAAATTTGATAACGGAGTTCTACTAATCTTGCTACGCCTCCTGACCACAAGATCTTTTACCGAAAGAGTAGAAATTACACAAGCTATAACGCTCACAACCCACAACCCAATTACACTCAAGAAAATTACTCTCAATTTTCTCTCACAAAAGCTTTGCTCTCTAAGCTTTTCCCTCAATTGGAACGAAAACCTTGGATGGCTAAGTCATTACAATTACACATCTATTTATAGGAAAATTCACTCCTTGAATTACTCCTTAAATTAATGGTTCCTTGAATTAAGCTCCATGTTTTACTCCTTGTTTTGTTCCATGTTTTGCTCCTTAATTTGCTCCTTAAATTAAGGAGCTTTATAACAATAATCTCTAACAAAAGATTACCCAAGCTTATAAATAGTATTGTTGTCTAACTACTGATCGACATGAAACTGAAGACATGAAACTGAAGAAAACTTAACATTATTATTCGCAGTTTCAGTCAGAGTGAGCTTCAACTAGACTTTCCATATATCATAAATACCAGCTATATAAATGCAACATATATTCATATAAGAACACAAGCATACACCCAAAATCAGTATATGGGTGCGTTAATAGACAGAGAAAGAGAGAAAGATATATTACGAAGCTCTTCGTGAGTGGAGAAGTTACGGTGGCCGGTGGGCTTACCCTTGAACTTCCCTCTTCCCATCTTCGTAAAAACCAACACAGAGATATCGGCGAGGAATGAGATGAAGTGAAAGGGAGTGAGGGTTTCAGTTATTAATCGAAATATCGATAGGCGTTAGGCGATATCACTGCCCTCTCCCTCTGCCTCACACTTCATTTTGAGTATTTATAGTTGCCTTTATTTGTTTTTATTTTTAGTTATTTGTCTCCCGAAAAATAATAAACATGATGCGAAACTTTTATCCATCTATAAGATTTTAAAAATTTTGAATTATAAATAACTCTCTTGTAAAATATTAAAAAAATATAAGTTTAAAAAATAATAATTATATTCTTATCGTTATTTATGTTTAATTTTTGAATATAATTATTTACAATAAAATTAATAAAAATTATGAAATTTATATTAAGATATTACAATAAAATAATATCATAATAGATATAATTGCTTATTTTTAAAGTTTGAAGAATATTTTTATAGTTTTAAAAAATATCAATAGATTTTATAATAATTTTTCTTTTTAAAAATTGTTGTTTTCAATAATAATAATTATTAATGTAAGAGTAATTTAAGAATTTAGTTAATAATTTATTATTAAAATGTTTTTAAATATAAAAAATTGTTCTTGTAATATTTTTTATTGTTATGGAAATAAAGTTATTGGAATTTTATTATCAAAATTATTATACTATTCCATTTTTTTCATTAATTATATTATCCAAACTCTTTTCTTTAATTTTGTTTGATTAAATGATAATCGGTGGGGAATGGAAAAAGATAGATTTCCACTGATTTATTTTTAAAATAATCACATATAAAATATTGCACTAATTTATAAATTTCCATGACAAAAAATAATTCCTAATTTTTTTAAAAAAAAATTTGATCAAATGACAATCAATACAGTAATACTTTAAGTATGGAAAGAGAGTCTCACTCACATGGAGAAAAAATTTAAAATTTGAGTTACAAATTACAATACAATATGAAAATATAGCAACTCCTGTGTACGCTGATAAAACATAGTTTTGTTACTTTTGTATTTGGGACATAAATTATGAGATATGGTAATATCCCTACTAAGTATTATTATAAAACTACACAAATTCAAAAAAAAAACATATTTTGCAAACTATTACTTGGTGAAGATTGTTATTACGTATAAAAACTTATCATGTATATGCTTGAGAGAGAACAAAGATCATAATTAAAAAAAAAAGAAGGAGAAGAAGAGAACGAAGATTCTTTAAGCAATAATAAAATCATGAACTTCAATATTGTATCCCTGCTTTGCAAGTTGGGATGCAATTTAGATGGACATGGTAGTGACTTTTTATGAGCATCTTAGCTTGGGAGCACTCAACTGAACTAAAAGAAAGAATAACAACTCGATAAGAACGAGAAAAAGGAAGTGGGTATCGAATGTGAGGGGGCAAAAATAAAAATGACCACAAACACCTCTAAGAATCTAAGGACTTTCTAAACTTTTTTTTGTAAATTAAAAAAAAATAATACTCATAAATTTTATAATAACAAAAATAATAATAATCAAGGATGTTTAATATTAAATGCATCAAAATTGTTATAATTTATTAATTTAAATAGTGACTAATCGAAAAATATTTAACGTAAAATAATATATCATATTTTTTTAATAGTAAAAATATACGAATTACACATAAAATATATTATTTTTATATTTATAAATTTTAAAAGTATTATTTTGTTATTATCTTATTAATTATGTGATATTATTGCTGATATCTATAGAAAAATAACTTTTATTAATAAGTCATGGATTTGGTTATTTACAAGTATATTTTTGAAAAGGTTAATATAAAATTGAAAAATAACAAATATTTTAACTTTTAATAATAATATTTTTTAACTTTGATTTTATTACTTGATTCAATCAAGGAAAACCTCTCTCACATGTGTAATCAAATATATGTTCTCTAATCAATACTGTAGAGATGTTGAAAGATGTGTTTCATTGACTTAAGAATGGAGAAGATTGGGATAAAAAATTTAAGAATTCGTTTGGTAGAATTTCTAACGAAGTTACAATTCTACTAGGAAAGAGAACCATCAATAGAACTACCATATTTGAATTTCAGTGGCTCCTAACAAGAATTAATTCAAAAGATCAATTATTACATCACTTGAAACCAATCTATGAAGTCCTGCATGCCAGTCAACAAAGAGGTGCAAACTCAAAACTGATGACTCCTTGTTCTTGACTATTATAACTTATACAAATGATGTTGTAGCTAGTCACATTTACAAGTGGCTGGTAATAATGAGTATAACTTCACAAGTTCAAGATGAGCTCCTTTAAATGGCTCATCTTTATGAGCTCCTCTTCCAATTAAAATGGCTCAAGCGCTCCTTAAAGATTATAGGTAGCCGAAGTGTTTTGAAAGAGCCTCTTGATTATTGTTATGGTATTCCTGTTTATTGGAGTTCTTGTGGTTTGACCATTAGAAATTCCATATCAGATTTGGGCAATCCCATCACTTGTGCAAATGTTATGCTTCATTGGGTCAAGGTACAAAGAAAAAAAGAATTCCAAAAGTAAGGAAGATTTCATCACCAAGATGCGCAATCTTGAATTTGGAAGTGCCATGGATGAAATCACATTGAAGAACTTGTATGACGTTATTGGTGTTGTGTCGGAAGTAATCAGTATATGAATATATCAAAGCGATAAATGAATACATAGAATTTACGTGGTTCGGCAATTCGCTTAGATACATACATATTTCTTCACTAATAATATCTCTCAAATGTTTCTCCAAACTCATAAGTATTTTCTCTCTTTGAGTTTGCTTATATTCTCTCTAATTTTTTCTGATTTTGGACTTGTATTTCAATGCATGAACTCTTCCCTATTTATAGATGAAGCAAGGCTCCCTTTTCCTAAATTGTGCCATAATTTAAGCCTTAAATTAGGCCACTAATTTCCTTAAATTATGCCACTAATTTCCTTAAATTAGGCCACTAATTTCCTTAAATCATGCCACAAATTAGGCCAATAATTTTCCTAACTTATGCCACTAATTTGTTACTTTTAGAGCCAATATTCAACAATCTTCACCTTGGCGATTGCCTCCAAATGAACCCTAGGCGCTCTAAGTTCGAGAGATGTTGATCAAGTTCAAGTAGTGTTGAAACTTGATCCTTGTAACCACCTTTGTAAGCATATCTACAGGGTTATCTACAGTTCCAACTTTCTGGAGTATAACATTCCCTTCATCGACGATTTCCCGAACAAAATGAAATCGAACATCGATGTGCTTGGTGCGACCATGATGAACTTGGTTCTTTGCCAAACAAATGGCACTCTGGCTGTCGCAGAAAACTTCCACGTTCTTCTGAAAAATACCCAAATCTTTGGTCAACCCGAGAAGCTAGATAGCTTCTTTGAATGCTTCTATGACCCATATACTCTCTGCTCGTAGCAGTAGACAAAGCTACAGTTGACTGCAATGTTGATCTCCAACAAACTGGTCCTCCTGCCATTGTGAACACATAACCAGTTGTAGATCGACGCTTATCCAAATCTCCAGCATAGTTAGAATCCATATATCCAACTAGGTGTTTACCTTCAGTATTGTCTCTCTCAAAACTTCAAACCAATATCCACAGTACCATAGATGTACCGTAGAATCCACTTCACTGCTTGCCAGTGTCCTTTACCCGGATTATGCATGTACCGACTCACCATACTAACAGCGTGGGAAATATCAGGTCTGGTGCAAACCATTGCATACATCAAGGCACCAACGGCATTTGCATATGGAACACGTTCCATTTGCTTCTTCTCATCAGTGGTGCTAGGTGACATCAATGCACTCAACTGAAAGTGAGGAGCAAGTGGTGTACTTACTGGTTTGGTTTTTTCATCAATGTCAAATCTTTGTAGTATTTTCTTCAGATACTGAGTCTGTGTCAGACAGACTGTGCTTGCAACTCTATCTCTTGTGATTTCCATCCCAAGAATTTTCTTAGCTTCTCCAAGATTTTTCATTTCAAATTCTGAACTCAACAGAGTCTTCAATCTGTCGATCTCCACCTTGCTCTTAGATGCAATCAACATATCATCAACGTATAAGAGCAAATAAATGAAGGTACAGTCTTGGAGTTTCCGAAAGTATACACAGTGATCAAATTGACTGCGTGTGTACTTTTGCTCTCTGATGAAGCTATCAAAGCGCTTGTACTATTGTCGCGGTGATTGCTTCAAACCGTAAATTGACTTGCTCAACTTGCAAGCCCAATTATCTCGTCTTGGAATTTTGAAGCCATCCGGTTGAGACATGTAGATTTCTTCGTTCAAAGTACCATGGAGAAAAGCTGTTTTGACATCGAGTTGAGCTAACTCGAGATCAAACTGTGCTACCAAAGCCAATAGTATCCGAATAAATGAATGCTTAACAACAGGTGAATATACCTCATTGTAGTCTATTCCTTCTTTCTGAGCATAGCCTTTTGCTACCACTCTGGCTTTGTATCTGATGTTGTCTTTACTAGGAGCACCTTCCTTCTTGGCATAGACCCATTTGCAACCAATAGTTTTCTTTTGTTTGGGAAGTTGAACCAACTCTCAAGTCTGATTCTGATGTAGAGACTTCATCTCTTCATCCATTGCCATTTTCCACTTCATACTATCAACTCTTTGCACGGCTTCTCTATAAGTGCATGGGACATCATCATCAATTACTGGAAGTGCGAATGCTACCATGTCTGTGTATCTGGTAGGCTTCCTAGTCTCCCTTCTCGATCGAGTAGTGGCAATAGATTCTAGCTACTGATTAATCGATGGTGATGGTGAGAGAACCTCCACCTCAACTGAGATCTCTTCTTGATCATCAATTTCATCTTCACCACGATCGATAATTGGTGCAATCTTTTCTGGATCTTCCGGAGTCTCAAGCATCACCTTAGAAAGAGTATTTGGACTTTCATTCTCTTTCTCTAAATTTGTTTGTCTCAGCATAACAGACTCATCGAATGTAACATCTCGGCTTAAAATGATCTTCTTGGATTCACCACACCAAAGTCAAAATCCTTTAACTCCTTCCTTAAAGCTCAAGAAAACATCTTTCTTTGCTCTAGGATCCAGTTTGGATTCACTAACATGAAAATATGATGGACATCCAAATATTCGCAATGAATCATAATCAGTAGCAGGTTGTCCAGACCATACCTCTTTAGGAGTTTTCCCATCTAATACAGTCGCAGGAAGTCTGTTGACTATATGAGTTGCATATGACAAAGCCTCAGCCCAAAATACCTTGCTCAATTTGGAATGAGATAGCATACATCGAACTTTCTCAACCAAAGTACGATTCATTCGTTCTGTAACTCCATTTTGTTGTGGTGTACGAGGAACAGAAAAATGTCTGATTATCCCTTCATCTTGACAAACTTTGAAGAAGGAATCTGATTTGTACTCGCCACTATTATCATATCTGAGCCTCTTAATTTTCCTGCCTGTCTGAATCTCGATCATTTTCTTCCATTTAAGAAAGATATCTAGAACTTCATCTTTGTGACTCATGGTGTATATCCAGACATATCTAGAGAAATCATCAATAAAAGTCACAAACCAACATTTACCTCCAAGTGAAGCATTCTTTGAAGGTCCCAGACATCCGTGTGAATATAATCAAGGGATCCCTTAGTATGATGAATGGCAGTGCCGAACTTGACTCTTGTTTGTTTTCCCATTACACAATGCTTGTAGAAATCAAACTTTCCAGTCTTGGCATCTTTCAAAAGACCTTGCTTTATTAAGCCTTGCAAAGCCTTTTCACCGACATGCCCTAAACGCATGTGCCATAGGTGGGAAGAATCATTTGTCTTTTCTTCAGAACTACTTGAGATAGCTGCTCTTCCTGTAACTGTACTACCATCTAAGAAATACAAGTTCGTCTTCCGAGTATCCTTCATCGCTACAAATGCACCTCGTATAACTTTCAAGACTCCATTTTCCAATGTTACCTTGTAACCATCAAAATCTAGAACACCTAAAGAAATAATATTTTTCTTTAGGTCAGGAATATACCTTACATTTGTAAGTCGTCTGATTGTACCATCGTGCATCTTTAGTCTTATTGTTCCGATCCCTTTTGTCTGTCAGGCATTTTCGTTTCCTATAAGCACAACTCCTCCATCGAGCTCCTCAAAACTCGAAAACCAATGTCTATTTGGACACATATGATAAGAACATCCAGAATCAAGGATCCACTTATCTGAGTAGGTTTTTGATGATGAAACTGAAAAGGCTGATTCTTCATCTTCATCGACCTTCTGTGCAACATTTGCATTTGACTTGTCCTTGTTTGGACAATCTTTCTTCCAGTGCCCTTTCTGGTGACAATAGGCACACTCGTCCTTCGCAGGACGTCTTCTGGATGACTCTCCTCTGGACTTTGATCTAGATTTCCCCCTATTATTTGATCCACCAGATTTTTTGTTGTTAGTCCTACCTCTGGCTGCTGTCAATGCTTCTGATGTTGAGTCTCTGTGATCATGTTGATCCTTTCCCGATACTCGTTATTTACCAAAGCATTTGAAACATCTACGAACTTAACCTCATCTTTTCCATATAACAAAGTTGTGGTTAAATGCTCATAACTCTCAGGTAATGAATTCATCACCAACAAAGCTTTATCTTCATCGATAAATTCAACATCTAAATTTTGCAAATCGGCCAAAATTTTATTGAAATTATCTAAGTGCTCAATCATAGGGGTACCTTTCTTGTACTGGAAACGGAAAAGTTTCTTCTTCAAGTAGAGTCTGTTCTCAATACTTTTCATCATGTACTTGTCCTCTAGTTTCTTCCAGAGAACTGCGGCTACATTCTCTTTCATGACAAAGTACTTCTGATCTTTTTCTAAGCACAATCGAATTGTGCCACAAGCTTATCGGTTGACATAATTCCAATCTTCATTTGAATAATCTTCTGGCCTAGTCTCCAAGGTTATATTAGATCCTTCTTGGAACAATAGATCTAATACTTCACATTGCCACATGCCAAAGTTGTTGGTGCCGTCGAATTTCTCCACCTCAAACTTTGCGTTGGACAACATAGTTCTTCGAGTAGAACAACTTGGTTTGCCATAAATTTTATGGTCAACTTGTTCACCTTCTTCGATCTATCTTTTATCAGCCATAAGTACAAACTGATAACAGAAATTTTACACTTACAACTTAAAATAGTGTTTTTCTAAATTTTATACCTTATTTGAAAAAAAACGGAGTCCGTATTTGAATCCAAAATGGTTCAATTAGCTAGAAATAGATCCAACTCAGCTAAAAACGGATGAAAAACAGACCAACTCGGTCCAAATATCACTAGTGACTGAGTTGACTCGGTCCAACTCGGCGAGTTGACTTAGTATTGGCAGCAACACTCCGGCAGCTTCTGGCAGCGATTCTGACTTCCGATTTGAGTGATTCTTTCACCGTTGTGTTCGTCTCATTGAGAGCTTTGATTTGATATATAATACTACTATATTTGACTCTGATACCAATTTGTTATGACGGAAGTAATCAATAACGGTATATGAATATATCAAAGCGATAAAATGAACACACAGAATTTACGTGGTTCGGTAATTCGCCTAGATCCACAGAAGGTAGCAGATATTATTTGAACTGAGTAGGAAATATACAGAATACAAATACAGATTTTCTCACTAATAATATCTCTCAAGTATTTCCCCAAACTCACAAGTATTTTCTCTCTTTGAGTTTGCTTATACTCTCTCTGATTTTTTTTATATTTTTGACTTGTATTTCAATGCATGAACTCTTCCCTATTTATAGATGAAGCAATGCTCACTTTTCCTAAATTGTGCCATAATTTAAGCCTTAAATTATGCCACTAATTTCCCTAAATTATGTCACTAATTTATTACTTTTAAAGCCAATATTCAACAAGTGAAACATACAAGCAAGTATATTCTTCCTGAAACCTTACTTCATGCAAATGGACACAGCCTGGTGAAAATACATTCTTTTTACCAAATCCTTCCCAGATATCTTTGTTGATAATGGACAGCCTGGGTCAGTATTCTCTAATTACATTTGGTTCACAATAAAGTCGTGTGAGGCACTTAATTTTTAAAGCCTTGAGATACATGATGCAATGGAAGTGGAGAATTGCTATTTTGGGACTTTACGATTAGTGCTACTGGAGTTCACCCACCCCAACTCCATTTTCAAATGGCAGATATTTATGGGTACCATCCTTAGATATATACCTTCCATATTTCCATAAAGATTCGACCTGGAATCTTTTCTAAGACTGGGACTCTCATGTAAGAGCATAAATACTAGCTAAGCCTTCATTTTGCTTAATAAATAATTGCTTTAGTTTCATTATCGTTTATACTTAGTTTGTGGTGTTTATCTTTATTTCTTTCTTTTAGTTGATGCTATGAGCTGGACATATATGAGGTAGCCCATACTAGTTTTGTGGGTAGCTGTAGCTTATCGTTTCTTTCCATGTAAAGCTTCTCTGAAGCTGATTTTCCTTTCTATAGACTTGGGCCGACGAGCTTCATTCTAGTTGTTTTCTTATTCCGTTGAATTTGAGAACTCATCACCTTATTCTCTACATCACTTTTTTGTATTTTTACTAAGGCAGTAACAGAAGTTAAACGATGTAATTTCACAATGTTACTAAAGTTGAGGCCGTGGTTATGATATTCTTGTAGCTTTTGACGAAAATAGAAGGAAATAAATTTAATTGTGTAGTTATAAATTTATTTATGTAATACATTTAATTCTTATTTTTAATATTATAAAGTCTGGAATTTTGATTTAAATATGATGGGTACAAAAAAAAATATAAAACAAATTCATAAAATATAAAAAAAAGTAAAAATACTACAATGTTAAAGTTAAAATTTTAATTATTAAAATAAAATAAAAGTTTTATTCCATTAAAATTACTTTATTGTTATATTAAAAAAATTTATTAATAAAATAAAAATTTATTATTTAAATAATAATTAAAATGTATTATTTTTTACATAAAAAATAACTTAAATATCTCCTATAAAATTAAAATAATTAAAATATTTAATTTATACAAACAAAATATTTTTACAATTTTTGCTTTTTTTAGTGGCCTATAATTCGGGCCTAACGACCAACATGAGAAGTCATTAACGTGTTGGAATGGTCATTTGACATCTGTTACTATAAACTTAATTTTGTCCTTTTACTTTTTTTTTTCATTTTCTTTCCTAAAATTAATTTATATAATAATATTATAAATTTTAACCGAGGTAATCCTAATATATTTACCTGCGAATATTTTACCTGATCAAAATAAAAAACTATAAACTAGTTCGCATTTTCACTTATAAATTATAGTAAAATTTTGGAGAGAACTATTATACCTCTTTTATCTCGTTATAAAAAATCACCTCCCTATTTTCTTTTGCTTTTTTTAGAAAATGATATATATTACCATAATAATTAGGTTAAATGAAATATTAAAAATATTATAATTTTTTAAAATTAATATTTTAATGTTATAATTTTATAAATAAGGTATTATTATTGTTGTTATTATAAAAATAAATATTTTTAATTCAATAATTTATTAAAATAATTTTTTTAATATATTAAAAGTATAAAATATAAGAGTTATGATGCTAATTTTATAAATAATATTTAAATTATTAAAAGTTTTAAAAAATTATGAAAATTTTGATGACTAATTACAAGATTAAATTATCAAACTAAATAATTTCATTAACTCTAATGCACAGCACACAAAACGTCACTATTTACTTTCATAAGAAGTGTTTCCGCTCCATCGTACGTCTCGGAAGTTACGACTTGGAGGAGGAAGATGGGAACTCAGCAAAAAGGCAACCCTAATCCTTCACAGCTCAACCCCAACTGGGCTCAACTCCAACAAGTAGCTCCACTCACTTTATTATCTCTATTTCTCTTTCCCTTTCAATTTCTTATGTTATCTTCTTCAACTTTGTGCTCCGCAGAGGTTAAAGAGCAATGGCTCGATGCCATCAAGACCCTCACACAAATCAGAATCGGAAAACCCGAAAACCATGCTAGGTAACAATATGTTTCTGGAAATATCTACTGCTGTTTTCTTTGTTCAATGGCTCTGGACGCAAAAAGATACGATTTTTGTTTGTAGTAGCAGCAAATTTGTTATGGGTTGGAATTCAACGTGGATTTTTTCTGTCGTTTAGATTGTTCCGTATAACTTGTTTTTTACTTGCTAAGTTTGGTTTTTTGGAGGTTTTTGTTTATAGGGAAGCGCAAAGAGAGATTCCAAGATGAGTCTGGTGATTCTCCGGAAAGGACCAATCCTCTGACTCCGGCTAATGATGATACTAGGTAGTTTTCTTGGTTTTAGTTGTACTTTGAATACTTTCTAATAGATTTTTGTGAAATTGTAGTTGAAAGAAAGTGTGGGGGTGGGTGAAAATTCAAGTTTTTTTTTTTGTCAAATTTTGAGAAGTTAGCTGATTGAAGTGTGTCAGAAAAACTTGTGGATTTTTTTTTTGCCAGGGTAACAGGGTGCATTCTTGAAAATTAAAATATTATAGGAGGTTGTCATGATTTCTACGCATTAATCAATAAAAAGTTTTCAAAGAGTGTTTTATGAGCATTGGTACCTTTGGAATACCCCTATTCTTGTTTTGGTATCCTTTTTGACCCATATTCTCATACCCCTATTTAAGTTACTAGTACCCATTTTGGTTAATTTCAATAGTAAATTGTACTTTTGAGATATCCTAATTCATTGAGATTACTGTTGAATTTGACCAAAATGGGTACCAGTAACCTAAATAGGGATATTTGATGTGTCTTGGTTGAGAATGGTGTCAAAAAGGGTACCAAAACAAGAATAAGATTACTCCAAAGGTACCAACTCCTGTTTGATGGGTCGGATTCTTTGCATGCCTCCTCTCCAATTCATGAATGATAAGTCATATTTTATAGTGTCTGGGATGATATAACTCAACCTAAGAAATTTGACAGTCTGACAGATGCTGTAGCCATGGACTGTGAAATGGTTGGTGTTGGTCAAGGAAACAAGAGTGCTCTTGGACGAGTTACACTGGTATTGTTCATCTTTTTCATTCCACCTCCTATTCCTTTGCGAAACTGTGATTTATGTTGCATTTTATGTATCTCTGAGGCTTATATACTAATAAATAACAGGCAAGCTACTGAATGAATCATGATTTTTGGCAGAATACATTTGGATTCTGTTTCTCAAATTTTAAGCTGAAACCGGCTTTACATTGACCAAACATCGTCCTGCTTTTCTTTGAGATAATTTTAATACTGCATCATGTTTCTGTGTGAAACAACTTTTACTGTAGAAGAGCTTAAAATAGAACATTCTCCCTTAGGGTTGAGTATGTTCATGTGTATACCATTGAGCATAATATGATAGAAATATAAGGTGATTGAGGTATTTTTATTCTAATTGAATACATGGGTTGTTTAGTAATAGAAGACATAAGGGATGAAGAGATCATGAAAATCAAAGTAAATCAAGGTCAATCCAAATACTTGGCTATTTTCAAATTTTAGCATGAAAGTAAGAGTTGAAGAAGGTTAAGCTGTACTGTCTCTACTGTTTGTCATAAATATACTCTTTAGAAAGTTTTATATAATAAGATCGTTGTAAGTAGCTGAAATTATATAGTGGTGTATGCTAATAAACTGAATGAAGATCCGACTCTCAAATTGATATATGTTGATAACAGGACAATAACGAACCGACTTCATCTCATTCAAATTTGGGTTTCTTTTGTTAGTTTTTAACCTTTCAGAATCACAGTTGTATTTTCTAGTTGTTGAGGTCATTAAATCATGATAATGCTTCAATTCCTGACAGGTAAATAAGTGGGGAAATGTTATTTATGACGAGTTTGTTCGCCCTATAGATCGAGTTGTAGACTTCCGCACTCAAATTAGTGGCATTCGACCACGAGACTTGAGGAAAGGTTGGCTTTATAACTTATGTCATTTTTGATGCTTTCTGAGACGTATTAATGTGGAGGATGTGTAACCATATGTTATGTTCGACCATTATTTCTCTTGATTCTATGCCACCTGACCGCAATAGCACTGTGCTGACGTGCTCTAACTTGGGATTTCATAATTATTTTCAACATTATTTTGTGGTCTCTTTATGGATCCACATTTCTTTAGTTCCATAGCTGTATTTGTTTGACTCTTGATATTTTTACCTTTTATTTCATCCGTTGTCTTACTGCCCCATTTCCTAGCATTTTCACTTTATACTTAATCAATGCACATGTTTCTGTACTTTGTAATACGAAGTTGGTTCCTATTTTAGTTTTTCTTTTTATAATCACAGGTTATAGTTGTGTAAAAGTTCGGGATTTTTTTCAATTTATTTTAATTTTATTGGAACATTATACCATGTATGCAATTGAAAATATATTGGATTTTCCGTGCACAATGTTCTTGCCTTGGGATTATGAAGCCAATTCACACAATCTATGTATTTTTTAACCTCACTTGGTTATGCTGGGCTTAAATTTTAATGCCAATTTTGAAATTCATCTGCAGCTAAGGATTTTACGGCAGTTCAGAAAAGAGTTGCAGAGTTAACTAAAGGCAGGATACTTGTGGGCCATGCCTTGCGAAATGATCTGAAGGTATCTGGCCTTGTAATATGGTTTTATTTTTCTGAAGTAAAGATGTTAAATTTTAATCTAAAATATAAACAGGTGTTGCTTCTAAGTCATCCTAAGCAGGATCTGCGAGATACTTTAGAGTATCAACCCTTTCAAAAGTAATTGTCTCCCTCTAAGTTACTTGTTAATTTTTATAGTATATTTCAGATCCTTGCTTTTCATTTATCTCATGACATTTCATGACGGCTGTCTGGTTTGTATAGTAGGGAAGGGGGCAGAAGGGCACTTCGACATCTAGCAGCCGAACATCTTAATGTTGAGATCCAAAATGGAGAACACTGCCCGGTTAGTACATTGAATTTGTAATGGTTGTAGTTACTATATCCTAATATGATTATTGACCAAATTCCCGGTTAGTACATTGAATTTGTAATGGTTGTAGTTACTATATCCTAATATGATTATTGACCAAATCCTAAAATTTATTCAATGATCAGTACTCTTGTATTACCTTTAAAACTTACAAAAGTAACCCAATATAGGCACTTTGGTTTTGCAACAATTTTAAAATATAGTAACAGTGTACAATAGTGAAATTGTTGGCTGTTGGGTTCAATAGCCTGAGACCAAGTAGCTTTGATTGCAAAATATTTCCATTATGTAGTTTTGCTGTTAGCATTGTTCAGCTTGTCAAGCAAGCGTTGGTCTTTGCTTTATATTCCACTAGTTAAAAATACGTGGCTTGCACGTGAATTGTTCTACTTCCTTAACTTTTCTCTGTTTAATTTCTACAACACTTAAAATAAATACAAAATTAATTTTCTTATGCTTCCAAATTAGTTGTGATAATAAATTCAAAACCATTTGCAAATTCTTGAATCAATTCGAGATCATTTATTAGTGTAGAAACTCTTTAACCAAAAACATACAAGCATATAAAGATGAATATAATAAACATTGTTAATTAAAGTATTTGAGTTTGAAGATATCTTTAATATATGCATATTTTTTAAATATAAAAGAAAAAATGTGTCTTTATTTTAAAATATAAGGACATTTTTTTTTCAAATTTAAACTATTTTAAAGATACTTGTCATTTATTATTAAATAAATTTTGTTTGCATAAGTTACCTATTTGAATATGTTTTGAGTCTTTATTGGATATGGTAATCGTAATATGATTAGAGTCTTTATTAAATGTGGTTCTTATTCGTTCATCATGTTTAAAGTCTTTATTGGATGTGCTCCTTATCCGATAATCATGTCTAGAGTCCTTATTTGATGTGGTTCTTATTCGATCATCATGTTTAGAGTCCTTATTGTGATAATCGAGTCCTAAGAGTACAACCAATGTTAATAGCTTAATATATAAAGGTAATTTTGTCTAAAAATATATTAAGTGCGATTTGGACTTTTATATATAGTAGATATAGATATAGATTTATACTTGATAATCTTATGTTTTGATTGTTTTTTTCTTTCCTTTTACCTTGTTTATGCTGTATGTTGCTTGTTATGTGAGCTTCTCATGCATTATTTATAAAGTGAGGTGCCGTAAAGATCTCTTATGTTAGGAGATTTGCGTCAATTAGTTCCTTATATTATAAAATGTGTCATTTAGTCTCTTACATTTTATAAAAGGTATAAAAGAAGAACAAATTTCATTATTCACTTAAATTTTTGATTTTTTTATGATAAAGAATTTATTATTCATTCAATATTTTAGTAATTTTTATGATAAATACCATAATAAAAGTTATTTTTATCCTCTACTTATTTACCAATAGAATAAAGTATTAGGAAAATAATATTATTTCATTCAGAATATTAATAAAAAGTAATTTTTGTTCTGTCTTTAGTCATTTTTACAAAAATAAAGGACCAAATGACGTATTTTAGCCATTGGTTTGGAACCTGTGCGGCATATTTCTCTTATTTTATATTCAAACCTTGCACACTTGTAAAATTGTTTCAGATAGAGGATGCCCGCGCTGCAATGATGCTTTATCAGAAAAACCGAAAAGCATGGGAAAGAACAGTTAAAGATCAAATAAAGCTCAAACTTAAACAGAAGAAACGGAAGCCAAAAAAGAAAATTAAAGCTGGATGTCATGCTGTACCTGCATTTTCTTAACCACCTTTTATATTGACATTTGCTCCACTTTCCGATCTGGTTTGTTCGAACAGGTTATCTAGAATTACAAAAGTAGCAGAGGAAGAACAGAGAGCTTATGACTCCTGGTGATGGACATGGACTTTGTATGAATGATATAGTGTTTATTAAAAAGGGATACATATTAATGCAATTAGTTCACCGTTCATCGAAGCTGTTACCTGTTGGTTTTTATTTCAATTTCAAAAGAAAGGTTTTGACTGTAATTGGTATTCTTTTTGGATTATTCTTTGTAACAATCTTTCAAAGAAATCCATGTATTAAACACGACCAATTTTGTAACTTTATTAATTTTTGCTGACGTTTTCTAACCTTTATCAGTGCGAGTCCTTAGTACTAAGTTGATATATATATATATATATATATATATATATATATATATATATATATATATATATATTAAGAATAATGCTTGCAGTGAGAGATAGGATTGGAGTTGATGGCTTGCTTCAGAGGATTATTATAGAAAGATGATGTGGCCTCGTTGAATGTATACATAAAAAGCTCTTATTTTTGTAGAAAAATTAAATGGTACAATTAAAACATGTCATTTGATATTAGTCATCCCGAAAAAGAAAAACTGAAAACAAAATGTTTTGGTTTTTTCAATTTAACTGAAAACTACTTTAATAAAAGCTCTGATTGATGGAGAGGACAAGACTGAATTATAATTATAATAATTTGTAGTTTTAACTATATTTATTAATATGATATTATAGTTTTTATTAATTGATACACTTGCGTAATTTGTAGTTTTAAATATATTTATTAATAATACTGTGTAATATCATTTTTTTATTACAAATTAAATAGAATTTATTAGACAAAATTTTGAGATTATTTGTCTAGTGTCTCATCTGCCTCTGCCTGGATGGGTGCCCGTGAAGGCTCTGATGTTGCCGTTTAATGTTCGAAGTTCGATCTCAAAACTCCGTTTTACTTCTTTTTCTTTCTTTATTTTTTTTTATCTATTTTTCTCAAAAAATTGATTTCGGATGTGGAATTAAATATTAATTTTGTCTGCTTCGAGCCTTCTTACCAAATAATAATAAAAAAAAAGGAAAATATTACATGAGATATCTCTATTTTTATTTTTAATATGTCTAAAAATATTTTTGATTTTATACGTGCATTTAAAAGAATAAATATTGTTAGAGTTTTAGTAATTTTTACTATGAAAAACCATCAAAACAACTAATGACAAATTATGTTATGTTTTTCATTTTTTTTTTGAAATGTCATATTGTTAGTGAATATGTGATTAAATGAATTTTATTTTTGTATATATGTTAAATTTTAAGTAAATTTATTAAAGGTAAAAAAAATTAGATAGTTAACCAGAATTAAAAGAAAAAATTTTCTAATAAAAAATTAAGGAATTATTAATTTGGGATTTTATCTATAATTTTTTGAGGTGTCAATTTTATTTTAAGACACCAAAAATATTTTTTTTTCAATTTAAGATCTATTTCAAATTTTTAATCTATTATTATAAATTTAATTTTTTTTACTTGTGCATAGTTTGTTTAAATATATATATATATATATATATATATATATATATAAAACAACTAAAAAAACTGAAAAAATAAGTTAATAAAAATTGATAAGGTGATAATAGGTTTTATTTTATTTTTATTTTTTTGAAAAAATTGGGCTTTAAAACAAAATTGTCTCCTACGTTGTTAAAATTCCTGTGTCTAAACCAACCCAGCCTCAAGTCCCTCACAACCTTTTGGTTAAGAAGCTGTCAAACCAAAAGAGACTGTCTGTCTGATTCGAAGCACTTCTTTGCTTTCCTGAGTGAATCGAAGAATAGAAAGCTGAAATGGGTAGGCCTCCTAGCAATGGAGGCCCTTCCTTCCGTTTCACACCCGCTGAGGTATGTTGCTTTATATTTACATTCTCTTCTATTTTCTGGTTCGTTATTTTCAATTTCAATAGATATTCCATGTAGGAAATCTGGCTTTCCCAATTTGAGTTGAATTTTCGAATGTGTTTTCGAGCTACGAATCTCATGCATATCATTTTTGAATTTCGAGTTGAGAAACTTGAATTGGTTCTTGTAATTTTTAGTTCATGCGGGAAGCCTTTTTGCAAAATTTCGATTTTGAGTTGGATTTTAATTTGTGTTATTATTATTTTTAAATTATATTCTTAGATTTTGCCTGCTTTCTAGTTGTGTTACTTCTGGGATTTGAGAAACTTTTCCAGGATTTTTTAAAATCCTTTACATTTTGTTTTGCTTCCAATATTTTTTCCTCTCATTATTTTTTATTTATTTGTCTCGGATATGGCCTAATAGTATATCACCTTATTATTATGTTCATTTGTTTGAAAATGGCTTCTACTGGTATGGGTTTTTTAAATGTAATCGTTTGTAGCGTAGCTTGGTGCCTGTGTCTAGGGGTGAATTCCAAATTCTTCTCAATCTTACATCAGAATCATGAGTGGTTTTTATGCTTGCGGATTTTCTTTTTTGACTATGTTTCAACTCATCAGACGACATTTGAAAAAAATTCTCTTAATGATCCTATATTATGATGGTCTATGAATGCAAAAACCTAGATGATGGCTTCGAGAGAAAGGACTCAGATGAAACACATCTTACATTTATCTTTTTTTTTTCTGAAAAATGCTCTCTCATTCATAGTTCCTTGATGCAGTTTTCTTTTCATTTTCCGTCCTTTTTTTGCTATCACATAATTTCCACAGTTTAGGCTGTGTTTGCTTCATCAATTATCTCTACTTTATTGAAATCAATATGGATGGTCAAAAATACTCACATGCCCAGAAGTTAAATCATAACAAAATGGGCATGTTGCCTGGTAAGAGATCCATGTTATAAGGCAACGTACTAGTAGTTTGGTCATGTTATATTTGGAACTTTTCCACATCTGAGAATTACTTTTTATGACAATCCATGGAAAAAATTTCAGCTACGGTAGCTCCTTCATTTGATTTTGGATATTGCTCACTGTTTGGAATAATCATTTCCTCATGCCAAGTGAACCAAAAGTTAGATAGAAAATGAAGGTAGCTGATACCATTCGAGTCTATCAATTTTATTTGATAAGTCAAAATTCTGTCAAGTATGCTTCTTCTTCTTGTTTTTTTTTTGTGTGTGCACGCCCACTAAAATCTATCAAATATGCTTTGATTATGCAGTACAAGTGACTATAAAGAATGTGCTGCACTTTTAGTTTTTACTATGTAAAACCATGTATTTTTGATAAATGTATAGATATGAGTTATCATGTTTGTGGTAGGGTTTCCTTTCTTAAGAAACTGAGCAAAAAAATTTGATGTTCAAAAACCATTAATAAATATGTATCTGCAAATTACGATGATTTTTAAGGTTTTGGAGATGGAAGCTATTCTGCAACAACACAATAATGCAATGCCTGCACGCGAAATTCTGGTGGGTCTTGCAGACAAGTTTAGGTAATTTCTAATTGTATGAATACTTGGGATATGGACTTTGTTCTGTTTCTTTTACAAATTTCGTAACTTAAGTCGATAATTCATCCACTCTTGCAGTGAGTCAGCAGATCGAAAAGGCAAGATCACTGTGCAAATGAAGCAAGTATGACTGGTTTATCATATTAAAGTATTAATAGCTTATAACATATCATAAAGGTCCCTTCCTTACTTAGCATCTTTGTATAGGTTTGGAATTGGTTTCAAAATAAGCGATATGCTAATAGAGCAAAATCAAGTAAGAATCCTGCAAAATTAAATGTGTCTACTACATCTCGAGATGATTTGACTCCAGTCAGAAATGTTCCTCAACCTGTGACAGCAACAATACCTGCTGTTCCTCAAGGTAGAATGGAACATGTTCAATGCTAAGTTTTAATTCCTCACTGTTTTTTACTATAAGCCGCAATCAGCTTAAGTTCATCAAATCTTTTTTTCCTGCATTATTTATTTATTTTTAATGTCAACATATTTATTTATTTTTGTTTTGTATGATTCTTTAAGCTTTATGTTCAAAATGTATGTGAGGGTATACAAATGATAAACAGTCTGTAAATCTTTGGTTAACAAAAATTATGTTCAGGTTGATGGTATATTATTGTGTATATTGGATTCATTTTAAACTTCAGCTTTTCCACCTTTTCATATCTCCACTACTCACTCAATATTCTTTTTAAAGTCAATTCTGTCTGTAACATATGTATTTTTTTAGCTTCTATCTCCAATTAGTCCTAGCAAGGTGCTCAATGCTGTGGTTGATTTTCTGCAGTCTCATTTAGGTGTTTGTTTCATAATGTTGTCATAATTGAATGTATGTCACTTCCTAACATTGTCATATTTAATTTATGTTTCTATCCGTTATTGGTTTTAAACAGTTCCAGGCACAGGAAGGGGCGCTCTAGAAAATTCTGTGATGGAATTTGAAGCAAAATCTAGGAGGGATGGTGCATGGTTGGTATCTCTTGTAATTAATATGTTTGGATTACACTTGCTGACTTCTTGAAGCTTATTTTTATTCAAAGGAGCATAATTTGTTTCAAATTCATGAATTTTATTGGCAATAGTTCCTTTGCAATGACATCAGCAATTGGGCTTTAAGCTGGTGTTGCACAACTAAATTTTTAAATGAGAGAAATTTTTTGAGTGATAACTTAAAATAATTGATGCAGGGTTTAGAGTTATCTTCCCCCTAATTCCAAATTACCTACTACACCCAACCTTTCTAACATCGGAGTAACTATTAGTGGATTTGATTTCTAAAATTGGGTTAAGGAAATCTTGAACTCCAAATACTATTGATTCTCAATCTTCTATCTGGAGTGTGTCTCGAGAAATAAAATGCTTTATCATCGAATTGGAATCTTCATCCAAGAGTACAGATCCATCTTATTTCCTAATCTCCCATGCGCAGGTATGATGTTTCTGCCTTTTTATCACATCGACATTTGGAGAATGCTGATCCGGTAATTTTCCAAATTTGCGCCCTTTTTATATAGCCTTTAGACGCTAACATGTAATAATTCTTATGAATTGCAGTTCCCTGATTTTCATCTTTATTATGTTTCCTATTAAAGAGATTAATATATCTTTTACCATCAAAAACCAGTAGTCATAGGCCTGAAACTGCATATATTTAAGGGAAAACAAATCTAGCTGATTCCATTATTTTTGGTCAAATACCTTTTATTTTTATGGAACATAATTTGTATTACTTTATGTTTTGGTAGTATTGTTTCCTCACTCAATGTATGCAATTTGGTTATGGACTCTCTTTTATCTACTTCTGTCTAGTTAGTTTGTACTTTTCCTTTACAAAGTTTCTACTTGCTGGAACTCTTCTGATGGAATTATATTAGCTATTTCAGGAGGTGTTAGTTCGGTTGGCTGGTTTTGGCCCTGAGGAGGATGAGTGGGTTAATGTAAAAAAGCATGTCAGGCCACGTTCTCTTCCATGTGAATCGTCAGAGTGTGTAGCAGTTCTTCCTGGAGACCTCATACTCTGTTTCCAGGTGAGAAGTCATTTGTAAAGGTGCTCATGAAAGATAATCTTTTTCCTTGTTTTGAGAAAGAAGTTATTTCTAATAACATAGTACAGGAAGGTAAAGAGCAAGCTCTTTACTATGATGCCCATGTCCTTGATGCACAAAGGCGAAGGCATGACGTAAGGGGATGTCGCTGTAGGTTTCTGGTGCGCTATGACCATGATCAGTCTGAGGTATAACTATGTGTATTTTCTTATTATGAATAGTAATCTCTTCCTGCAGCCAACTGAATTTAAAAATTATTGACTTCCATTTTCTCAGGAAATTGTGCCGCTAAGGAAGGTGTGTCGTAGACCTGAAACTGATTACCGTTTGCAACAACTTCATGCAGATCAGCAGAAGAATAACAAAGAAACCTTTACTGTCAATGCTCCAAGGACCATTACTCCTGCTGAAACCATGCACAAGCCAATTAATGCAGTTGTAGCATCAGCAACTCCAGATATGCATATTAATGTCTCCTTAGGAACTCAAGCTTCAATCTTGGAACCGAAAAAAGATGAAACTAGCAGTGTCATCGATACAGGAAATGCTAATGTTCCTTCGGGTATGGTTCTTGGTGGCACCTGTGAGAATAGACCAGAAGCTAAATAGTAGGTTCATCTGACAGTTTTGCCATCCATATGTCCGAGGTCTTTTGTGAGTTTTTCTCTTTTGTCTCAAAAGATGAATCAGTTAATAATTAGGACTTCTTTTCGTACTGCCCATCAAAGTAAATTCAGCTCCATGTATACTAACTAATGACAAACAAGCTGAGAGGATTATGAAATCTTTCAATTGAACGAGTCCAAACATTGAAAAGCAGGTAAAAAAATACTACATAAATAAGGTCTTCTAAAAAAAAATACCATTGAATAATCTTTTAGACGATAAGCTACCGAATCGTAGTCCGCAGCTATCATAAAACAAAACAATTTTAAAAATGAGATTCAATAATTTGGATTCCCGACAAAACACATTGCAAAAAAGGTTCCAAACTTTAAGCATTACATGCACGTCATTTAAGAGAGCGAAAAGAGAAGATAGAGATGGCTCCGGTGAGTAGAACACTAACTTGGATGGGAGAAGGATCGTCTGAGATGGAAAAAATGGGGGTAGATTTTTGTGGGAGTTTGATGGTACCCTCTTCTTGTGCAGCAGTAGCACTGGTAATGGTGGATTTGGTTGTGGGTTCAGAGGCTTGGGTTAGCCATGGCTCGGGTATGGATCCAAACAGCCTAGAACAGAAAAGGGAGTAATGGCTCATGGGTCTGTGGATGAAAACTAATTAAGGGAAGATGATAGAGAGGAAAAAACAAAGAAAGATTAGGTTAACTTTTTAGGTCAAATGACATTTTTGGTATTATTTGAATTATGTCCTGAAACTGGATCTCTGGTATTATTTCACTCCTTGTTTGTTACAATTATTTGTAGGAACTAATTTTTTCAAATAATTATAATTATATATAATTAAAATGTACATCCTTAATTACATTCATTTTATGAAAACAAAAGCTTAGTTTAGGATTGTTTCCATGAATACCCCCAAAGGAAAAATTAAATTGGGTCACATTGCAAAGATAGCATTGGTTGAGTGTTAAAAAGAAAATTGAAAAAATGAAATAGAACTTGCACAATATTAAAAATTGTCAAAATATGGTATTTCTCTGATAATTATCAGTATATTTCATTATATTTCTGTTATCATTTCTGTACAATAGTTGAGATATATGTATAAAACGAAAATTAAACAATAACCATAATTCCTGCATATCCATGTTTTATGGATCCACTACCATTATTTATCTTTCGTTTTACTCCACTGAGTTATTGGTGTCGCACGACACTACACCAACACTTTCGCCACCGAGTTGATGCGTATATGTCTCTTACGCCCACTTGTCAAGTGAGTTGTAGAAGTTCCTCGTGCATACCGTGATTTTGTGAGTATATCGAATTGATCTTCTCGATTTAACAAATGGAAGTTTAATAATCTTTTCTTCAAGATTACTCGTTTGATGAAGTTAGATCCACTTCAACACGCTTCGTGCGATCATGTTGAAGCCGGATTGTGGCGATAGCGATAGGCTGCTTTGTTATCACAAAATAAGTTCATTTCGAGTTAGGAGTAACCACGATCTCGATTAGAAGGCTTTTCAACCAAAGGAGCTCACGTATTCCCTCGACCATTCCTCGAAATTCAGAACTGACCTTTGGATAAGGCAACTACATTTTGCTTCTCGCTTACTCCACGTAACAAGATTGTCTCCCCCGAAAGTAAAGTACCCCGGTAGATTTCCTATCGCCTTCATATTCCACTACCCGGTCTGAATCAGATATCCAAGGACTTCCGATTGACTCATTCTTTGGAAAACATAAGTCCTTTCCCAGGAGGATTTTAAAGTAACGAAGTATTCGCGTGACGCGTCCATATGGTCTTCACAAGGCAAAGCTACGTGAATTGACTCACGACAACTGACACGCATATCGTCGAGTATGAGATAAATATATGAGTTTACCTCTGTCGTTGATATCTCTCGTTTATCTGTGGTACTTGGTCCACGTATTCTCCGAGTTTATGATTTTGAACCATTGGAATATCGATAGGTTTACAATCTAGTAGTCTGCCTCTGCTAGTAGGTCCGCAGTATATTTCCTTTGGGAAAGACATATGCCTTGTTTTGATCTTGTTACCTCAATACCTAAGAAGTATTTGAGCCCTCCCAGAGTTCTTCATTTCAAACTCATTTGTGACAAATTGTTCTTGAAGCTTAGAGATTTCTTCTTTATCATCCCCTGTAATGATCATGTCGTCTACATAGACTATAAGATTTGTACATTATCTTCCTGTCGATGTTTTAGGAAAAGAGTATGATCGAGTTGCTTTGTTGGAACCATATTTCTTCATTCTTGAACTCAACCTACCAAACCACGCCGAGGTGATTGTTTTAGTCCATACAATGCTTCGTTGTAATCTAAATGCGATTTCGTTTCTGATGTAACAAGTATATCCTGGTGGGATATCCATGTAGCAAATCTCTTCTTCCGGTCGCATGAAGGAAGGCATTCTTCACGTCAAGTTGGTGCAATGGCCAATCTAAATTCTTGCGAGAGATAACAAAACTCTCGCGGTTTAGTTTAGCCACGGTGAGAAGGTTTCTTGATAATCTATCCCACGTTTTACGTGTATATCCTTTTGCTACAAGCCTCGCCTTAACGATCAACTAACCCATCTGGCTTTATACTTAATGGAGAAAATCCCTGCATCCTACCATCTTCCTCCTCGAGGCAACTGCTTAACACCCACGTGTTATTCTTACGCAATGCCTCGAATTCCTCTTTTATAGCTTGAGCCCATTTTGGATCGTATAAGGCTTCTTCAATGCTACTCGGGAATTTGACACGATGAGAGTGTTTGTGCGAATGCCCCGATGGTTCGATAATCTTTTGAGTAGATACAATTTGCTATTGGATACTTGGGTTGTCGTTAACTTCTCTTTTGAGTATCGATTTGGAGGTTTACCTCGATTGTGTCTCGAAAGGTAAACATAACCAACAGTGTATCTATAGCATTAGTTTGTAAAGGTGTGATAGGATAGCTTACCTCGTGAGTATTCTCGGCAGGAGGATCATTGGGTACTAGAGAATGGAGGGTACATCCACTTCATCTTCTCGGAGATTCAATTACTACTTCGGTTTCGGTTCTTGGAAGTTCGGCTCAAGGTCTAGATACGGGCCCCTCCATATTATTTGCACGATCCGAGTATGTTGGACTAGTGTCTAATAGTTCAACATCAAGCCAATTTCATTCTTCACCATAACTCTCCTCCTGAAGAGTGTAATTGGATACCGGTGATGGGAAAAAACATTCCGATTCAAGGAAAGTGACATCCATGGTAGTATAGTTTCTTTTAGTAATTGGATCATAACATCGGTAACCCTTTTTTTTTGTACAATACCCCAAGAATACACATCGGACGACACGTGGATCCAACTTAGTTCGTTGATTTTTATAGAGGTGGACAAAAGCAACACGTCAAAAATTCGGGCGGAAGCATTAAAATAGTAGGTAAGGGAAGATGATCGGATAACACCTTTAATGGAGTCCGAAATTGTAAGGTCTTTGTGGGCATTCGATTCGGTAGATACAGTACATGTAGTACATCAACTCCGATGTTATTAGGCATATGTGCACGATTAGTAAGGCAGAACCGTTTCTAAAATATGCCTATTCTTCCTCCTCCGAATTCCATGGTCACGTTGTGGGGTTTGTGACACGTGAGGTTTCACGTGGAGAATACCACGGTTGTCCAAGTATGTCCGAATTGTTGATTAACATACTCCCTCCCGTTATCGGACACAAGTATCTTAATTTTTTCGAGAAAATTGGTTCGAGATCACGGTGTGAAAGCAATTGAAATGTAGCAAATACTTCATCTTTATGTTTGAGAAGGTAAAGCCGTATGTCATTCGTGTACAATCATCAACAAAAATAACAAACCAACGATGATAGACGTAGTAATGCCTTAGGAAGGTCCCCAGTAACATCGAATGTACCAAAGCAAAAGGAGTCATACTTTTATTCATGCTCATAGATAAGGACGCCCTATGACTTTTGCTAGGATACAAGTATCACATTTGAAATCCTGAATGTGTGATATTTGAAAATAAACTAGAAAGTAGGTCGTAAATACCGAATGATGGATGCCCAGATCTACGATGGACATAGCCAAATCGTTCCTTGTTACCAACGGTGATGTCATGCGTGTGATTGGCTCTTCCCCGAACCGAGGTCATCCACGTAATATAGCCCTCTCTCTCCTAGTACCACGCCCATGATCTCCTCGCGAGAATATCCCTGTAGAAGGCAAAAGTAGAATACATCAATCTTACGCGGTTAAGGTCCGTTGACCCGACTTACGGTGATAGCTCGGTTTGAGGAGATGGTACAAAGTATTAGATAATGATAATGAGGAGATAAGGTCACTTTGTTCCAGCCTCATAATCGGATAAGTGACCCCATTGCATTGTGCAACACGGCTCGTCTTGGGTTGTATTGGAGAGATCATTGGGTCAAATGTCATGTGATCTGTAGCTCCGAGTCCGAGAATCCAATCCTCTTTATCACTGGTAGAGATGTGAAATGCTTTACTTGAAATACCTGGATCTCGGAAGATTCGGCACGGGAAGTAAGGGATAGTGAGGCATTATTGGTAGCCACTGTCGTCAGGTGGTGTCCGTTTCTTCCGTGCTTGAAGATCATTCCACCCGATCTGGATACCACGTGGAGTTTGAAGCGGTTTTCACGGGTGTGTTTGGAGTTTCCGCAACGGCCACGTTTCATGTCGAGAGATGGTGGATTTCGAGGATTTCTTGCTACCCAAAGAGGTTCCTGTTTTGGTGGCATCTCGATTATGGTGTCAGTCCTCGACCCGCACAAAAGTCATAACCTGCTCCGGTGTCGTATCTACACCTGTGATCATCACGGTCTGCGACCTCTTAAAACGGACGAATCCATAGGCTTGTTCCACCGCAGGAATGGTTTGATTTGAAGCACATCAACTTCGAGTTTTGTCGAGTGCATTGCATCAAGTCCCATCGAAGGTATACACTCGATCTTCCCGTACGATGGAGTTGTATTTTTGTATGTCATTTGCACACCCAATTGGATTGTGGCGACGAAATCAATTTCTCGCCATAACCGCGAAGGTCGTCATTGTAGTATTTTTCAATGGATCCACCCGCACTGTTTCATACGAGTAACTCGACGACGAAGATCATACACTTGAGGACGTGTACGTACGTCCCATCATAGAATGTGGTAGCAGAATCCCAAACTTGTTTCGCGAGTTGGGTATCGAATAAAATTTGCAATCGAGGAGGGTCCATTGAATTGATCAACCATCCTTTAACAATGGCATTTTCGGTGCGCCATCTCACGAATGAGGGGTCGGTTTCAACGGGTTGAGGAAAATCCCCGTTAATATATCCCGGTTGTCTTTGCCAGATATACATCTCCACCACCTGGGACCACAAGCGCATAGTTGGATCACTCGACTTGATACCATGGGGCGATCGACGCTTGATTGAGAGGGTTGTGGCGTCGAGCTCTGGTGAAAACTTCCGTCATTTTCGGCAGTCAAATCTTCCAACATGAAATTGGTAGTTAAATCTCTAGATTCCGCCATGAAATCTAAAATTTTTTTCTTCCGTTTTTCCTTCTTTTTTTTTTTTTACAATTCTTACAACAACTATATAAAGAAAAATTTGTAACCCTGTAGTCTCCTTTTCACGTTCGTACGCATTTTAACCCTAAAATTTCCTCTCTTTTTTTTTTCCAATTTTTCGCGGCTCCTTCTCTTCCTCCTTCTCTTCTTCTTCCTCCTTCTTCCTCGGCCTGATTCTTCCTTCCTCGCGACTCGCTTCTACCGTGTTTCTCAAGCAGCGGTTTCTTCTCTTGTGGCTTCCGCATGACTTCGTGCGCTTCCTTCTCTTCTACCGTGACTTCACGCAACTTCGAGGCAACCACGTAGATGGGTGTTGAACCGAAGGCGTAAACCAAGCCACCCCGTAGAAATCGGTCCAGGGTAAGTGTAAACCAGAAATCAAAAAATCAGCAGCAGGAAACAATCAACAGAAATGTAAATCAACGGAAAGCAATCGGCGGTGAAATTAGAAATGCAACGTAAACAATTTGGTCCGATTATGAATCCTCAAGTAAGTTGTATCTTTGATATTTTTTTTAAATGTAACCCGTAATCTTCTATTGAATTTCTGAACAAATAATCGTGAAATAACTATCTTGCTTTCATTTCTGAGCTGCACATGTTTGGTGTTTGAAACGGCTACAAGAGCTGAATATAAACTAGAAATCAGAACTCAAAAAACCGAAAAAGCTATTCTGATTAGTAGCCACACTAGAAATCAGAAATCAGAATTTAGAAATCAGAAACCAGAAATCAGAATTCAGAAATAAGAAATCAGAGATCAACAAATCAACAAATCAACAAATCTGCAAATTTGCAAATCAGCAATCAAAATTGGTAGTTCATTAGCAATATCCTGCTTCGATACTCATGTCAAAATATGGTATTCTCTCGATAATTATCGGTATATTTCATTATATTTACGTTCATTTCTACGATAGTTGAGATATATGTATAAAACGAAAATTAAACAATAACCATAATTCCTACATATCCATGTTTTATGGATCCACTACCATTATTTATGCTCCATGTTTTACTCCACTGAGTTATTGGTGTCTGCCACAACACTACACACCAACAAAAATGATAGCTTTATTATTATTAAAAGTAAATAGATTCTTTTACCATCAAATTTTTAATTGTTATAAAAATATCAATGAATTTTGATTTATTATTTGTATATTATTAGATTTTACAAATATTACAAAAATAACATCAATTTTTTTATTACTTATATACCATTAAATTTTACAAATATAACAAAAATATCATCGATATACATATAATTTACTATTAAATGATTGACATTGATGGTATTTTTATAACATTTTGTAAAGTGTAATGATATAAGAGTAATTAAAAAAAATTAATAATATTTTTGTAATAATTATAAAGTTTAATTATATAGAAATAACTTATCAAAGTATATAACAATCACAAAATTTGACAGTAGAAAAATCTCCTTGCTGCTATTAATGATCAACTTTTCATCAGCAGAACATCTTCAATCACACGGGAATTGATCGGGGGATTATGTTAGACATAAAATCTCCACGGGATTTTAGAATGCACATATTTTTATAATTTGAATTATTATTATCATAATAATAATTCATTAATGATAATTTTATGCTTAACCTTAAATTATAATTAATAGTAAGGATAAATGAATATTTTATACATTTTTATTATTACGTAAATAACAAAAATAATTATAGCAATATCATTAGTGGCATTTTATTCTCATGGCTACCCATGCAGCACTTTGCAATTTTATTTTTTTTAATTTTCGTGACTCTAGTTATGGACAAATTCACTCTTCACCTAATGAGAAGTTCATCAGTCCTATTTCCATATCCCCCTTGAAAATGGTTTCTTAGCATTCCTGGCGCACATTAGAGGCAATAGATCTAGCCCAAAACTTAATTTGAGCCTTCATATCTTCATGTGACTTCTTCGTCAAAGCCAATTTTGGAGCAGGAAGAGTATAGCTTTGCACTAACCATGCTTCAGAAAGATAAGGTCTCTGAACCTTTTCTGGGTTCAAATCTTGAGGTCTTTTTTCCCGCAAACCAGGCAGTATATTAACTACAGTAGTAGGGATTAAGTCTTTGTTTTCAAATGTGAAACCCAAGTCCTTAAACCCTTGCAATTCTTCAACTTCAAGATCATTTAGACTCTTCTTTGTCTTCTTCTCATTAAGATATCTTCGTCTCATTTCCATATAGCCTTCTGTATTAATACTTTCTAATTCTGTGATTCTTGATGGTCGATATCTTGAAAGGCTCTGTAACCCATTTGTCACATACCATTGTGAACTAAAATCAGTTAATTAACAAGTATCACAAACTAATAGAGCGAAATGTGATCCTCAAAAGCTTATATTGTAGTATTACCTTATGTCTATGAATAGTCAAAGTCTGCTGAGAAGAGTGACTAATCTTTGTATCACTTGATTCCATTCCAATATATGGTGGCAAAGATGGGGCCCTTTGCATTTTGGTTTGAATCGACTGTCGTGTGACGTTGCTCTGTCTGATGTCAATTTCTCTTACTTGGGTTCCTTCTCTTTTGCAAAGAGAAGGTAGCAATTGGGTTGAAGGAATCACTTTTTGATGTGATAATTGCCGAGTCAATTTGCTCATTTTGTTATGACTCTGTAGTTTCGCAGGAGTTGTTTCTTCTCTCCCTATATTTGGTGGTAATGAAGGAGCTCGAATCAAACCAGGATGAGAGGAATTGCGGTCTTTTGAGATCTTAGAGGTTTTTTTATCGGACTTTTTCACAAACATGTCATGATCACTATTGTCCAAAGAAGGACAAGGATCAGAATAACACCTTAGCATCTTTGGTTTTAATTTAAGCAAGTTGTCAAAGAACCAACACTCCTCTATAAGATCCACAGTATCTGCTCTGTCTTCTTCATCCCTTATTGAAGTTGTTGATTCAGAAAAAGGAAGGTGAGGAATAGGCTCCATTGTTCCACATACAGTTTCTCAAATGCTCATAAACGATAGTTAAAAACACCTGAATACTACATGGTTACGTTTGCCTTTTTGATTCATTTAATATCATTTGTCTCTATTATAAGATGTAGAACAGGTAACCAAAACAAAAAAAGAAACTTGCCTGGCTAGAAAATAATGTGGGGGTAAGGAACCATGTGCTTTGAGCTAAGAAACATTATATTTTATATTTGAAAATAGGACTTTGTGGAAGTTCTAATAGAGACAGATAGAGAAATGGCATAAGATTTCTAGTGGGTTAGTATGAAATTTAAAGCCAACAATTTCGGAATATGAGGATGTGCTCTTAGGAGCATATTACAGGGCATGCCAGCACAGTCCCCATGTGATTAGACTATTGTTTATGGGAAAGAAAGAAAAATGAAAATGATATTCAAGAAATTTTTTTTTCTTCTCTTCATTCTACCCATCATATGACAGCTAATGTGGTTGTTGTTCAATTGGTAAGAAAAATAACCTTGCTATTTGGTTATAGAATAAATTGTAGTAAAATTTCGTTAGCTTAAGCCTCAAGTGTACTCAAATCCATTTGTTTTAGATTGGTGTTTTTTAATCATTTTGATTTTTTTTTTAAAAACAATGATCAAATGTAATAAATAATATTTTTTTATCATAATAATGGTTTTGATATTTTAAGGGATCATGGCTTTATTATTTAGAGTTTCAGTGTTTAGGGTATTATTTATTTTGCAAATATTCAAAATTCAACTATGATTTTGATAAAAGAAAAAAAAATTATTATTTTATTGTTTTAATTAAGATTTTAATTATATTTTTTCATGACTCTCTCTTTTTTAATTTTAAAAGTACAATTTTAATTAATTAATTATATATGTGTGTATAATAACCAATCAATCTCAAATGCATAAACAAAGGACAATTCAGTATTTTACTTCTTCATATGATATGGGGGGTTGATCAAGAATGCTTTGCTGGTGTGTGTCGTTCATTAAAAAAAACTTGCTTTGTGTTTTTATTGCAAAAGTTTCATTGATTTTGCTGAAGTTTTGAGGCGCCGACACCAGATTTTGGCTCTGTTCGCCCGGAAGTTGAGCTCAAGACACCAAAAGAAAGTGAGATTTAGCAGAAGAAATTAAAGAATATAAAAATAATGGAACAATTGTCTGTAACGCATGGATTTGACTTCCTAAATTATATGCTACTCGCAACATTTTGCTCGTAATTTATTAATGATTCTGATTCAATTTTATTAGCGCAATTAAAGTGATGAATAAACTATTAACACTGAATTTACACTGATTCACTTAATTTTGGATTATAATAAATATATCATTCATTTCTTATTAATATCATTTTTTAAGACAAATCCAACATCAATTTTTTTTTATATTATATACTTTAATTGGTAAATTTTTAATACTAATCAGAATTTGATGTGTGGTTGAATATATTATTTATTCTAATTGTCGATGTGCTACAGCTTAAGTGATTAATATCGGCGTTGATTGGGAACAACAATAATTTAGACAATGTAGATGGAAATATGCACATGCATATCTAATATGGACAACATTTGTAATTCTAGTATGCACTCAATGCTGTTCATCTATTTAAAATGAATGTACCAGCTTGGACGAATGTGGCTCGTTAGATAGTGTGTCAGTCCAGTCCATGGCATGTGATCTGTGACCAAAAAAAAGTTTAGAATAAAAAAAATGGAATTGTAAAAAATTATAAATTTCACTCACTTTTTTAAGTAACATTTGTAAGTCACTCCTACATTTAAGAGGAAGAAAACACAAATGATAGGTCTGTGCAATAAAATGTTAGATACAATAGCCATAATGGTAAGTCTGTGTGAACCACAAATGGTAAGACAATGCAATAATAGGTGCATCTAACATTGATATGCAATTTTTACATAAATAAAGAATGCCTTCTTTGTAGAAAGCATCAATACAACAAACAAGAAGAAGTTAAGCAAAACCAATGGAGCAATTTCCTTTGAAGAAAAATAGTATTGTGTGAGAAAATGGGAGAAGAATATCTTAGAAAAATATTGGGATATTTTTTATAAAAGGAGTAAAAAATAGTGAGTTTGGGAAACACTTTGTGTATTTATTTTGGGTTTATCTCAATTGTTGTATAGCTTTCACTTTGTACCCATTAATCTTATTAGTGGAAGGAATAATTTCTGAGTTTGTCGTGGACTTAGCCCAATTAAAGGGTGAACCACGTTAAATTTCGATCATTATTCTACTCTGTTGAATTCATTTTATCTTTACTCATTTGTACTTGACAATTTGGTATCGTACAGTAAAATTCTTAATATCTTTCTGTGGTTGCGAAGATGGTCGATCTTCCACATCGAGAAAAAGATTTTATTAGGTCAGAGTGTATTGATTTACAAAAAAGAAACACAAAAAAAATGTCAAGCCCAAAGGTAGATATTGAGAAATTTAATGGCAATAATAATTTCTCTTTATGGCATAAGGAGGATGAAAGATATTCTCGTTCAATGAAGGTCCATAAGGCGTTCTTTGGGAAAAGAAAAGCAGGTAGCAACCGTAGAACAATGGGAGGATATAGATGAGATTGCGGCTAGTACAATCCGTCTAAATCTCTCACAGTGTCTTGCAAAATATTGAATCAAAAAATTGCAAGGCTTGCTAAGAAAAACATGGGAGACTTACAGAAAATGTGTACATGTCGAAAGAACCTTGCCAATAAATTTTATTTGTGGAAGGAATATATCGATGAGGAAGGAAGATAATGTGAGCGTGATGCGGCGTGTTAGCAATTTCAACGGCAAGCTTTCTCGTAGCAAGATTTAATGTGAGTTTTGGCGATGAAGAGAAAGGCGTGTGATGTTGTTGGCATCACTACCTCATCATATAATCATATCACAACAACTCGACTTATGCAAAAGACAAGATGGAGTTTGAAGTTGTTGTAGAAGCCTTGTTCTCATATGAGAAACAAAACAAGGAAAGAGATTCGAGAAACACAAGCCCTTATCACAGTCAGAGAAAGGAGACTTTCTGAAAGAGCAAAAACCCGAAGTAAGAGTAGAGGGCAAATCAAACAAATTTTCCAATGTTGAATGCCATCAGCACTGTAAGAGGAAGGGGGCCACGTTAAGAAATTTTTGTCGGGTGTTCAAAAAGGAACAAGAAACGAACAAAGGCAAAGTAACGAAGAAGGGCCGACAGAGGATGATGAGCAAACAAATACCATAGAGCGAGTTCAATATCGATGATGAAGATTTTATCAATCTTGCATCACACGAGACCATTTGGGTGATTGATAGTGGTCTTCTGATTCACGCTTACATCGCGTAGAGAATTTTTTCTCATCATACACACTGGAAGTTTTGGGCGTTGTTAGAATGGGAAATGAAGGCATGTCAAAGGTAGTAGGCGGAGAGACGTTTGCTTGGGAAACAGAGAACGGAACCAGACTATTTCGAAGGATGTCACATATTCCGGATATGCGCCTGAATTTGATCTCTCGTGCGCAAACTTGCAAATGAAGGATATTGTAGCTTCTTCATTTATGACAAATGGAAACTTATAAAAGGCTCCTTAGTAAGTGGCTAGAGGTGAGAAGCATACAAACTCGTATATAATGCAAGCAAAGCTCTCTCGACACGGTAAATACCGTAGAGAAAGATAAGTGCGGTGAGTTATGGCATAAGAGACTCAACCACGTAGGTGAAAAAGGTTTGACAAGTCTAGCCAAAAAGAAGATATTGCCTGGAATGGATGAAGTACATTTGGAGAAATGTGTTCATTGTCTAGCGGGAAAGCAAAATAGGGTTGCTTTTAAGAGCTTCCTCCTTCCCAGAATGAATAATATTTTAGATCTGATTCATTCGAGATTTGTGTGGACCAATGTCAAAGTCACTTGGTGGTGCTCATACTTTGTGACTTTCATTGATGATCATTCAAGGAAGACGTGGGTATATCTTCTAAAGACAAAGGATCAGTGCTAGATGTCTTCAAAGAATTTCATGACTCGGTTGAGAGACAGACCGGTGGAAAGAAGTCAAGTGTATCCCCGACAGAACATGGTGGAGAATACACGACCTTTCCATGCTTATTGCAAAAAGCATGGTATTCGGCATCGGATGACACCTCCCGAAGACACCTTGATTGAATGGCTTAGTTGAGAGGATGAATATAACTTTGATGGAGAGAGTTAGATGTCTACTATCACATGCAAAGTTACCTAAAACTTTTGGGTGAAACCATACTGAGATTGCACGACATGTGTTGAATCTTTCACCATGTACTCTCTCAAGATGGATGTTCCAAATAAAGTGTGGTCGAAAAGGATGTTTCCTATGATCATCTACGAAGTGTTTGGGTACAAGCATTTGTTCATATCCCCGAGGATGAGAGATCCAAACTTGATGCCAAACAAGAGCGGTGTATTTTTATTGGCTATGGTCGAGATCAATTTGGCTATAGATTTTACGATCCGGTTGCAAAAGACTTGTCGGGATGTGATCTTGTATTTGTTAAAGATGAGACCATTCAAGATATTATCAAAATGAAGAAAGATGTTCCCTAATTCCAATGGTGGCTCATCGATTTGGAATTAATTCTCCAACATCGGTCTTGAGACAAGTTGGAGATGAAGATCGAGGTTTATCCACCTAACGTGAAGATGATGCCCCATGTAGAAGTTGGTTCAAGATGAGAGAAATGATGATATTCATTATCCGGTACCAACACTGTGGCTTCTCTCCAGAGGAAAAGTGATAGAGTGAGATGACCTACATATCATATCCTCAGGATGCAGTATGTAACTTTCCGATGGGGGAGAACACAGGAGAGTTATGAAGAGGCCATGGATGACGAATCCAAACAAAAATAGATTGAAGCCGTACAAGACGAGATGAAGTCCTTGCATGAGAACAAAACTCTTTGAGTTGATGAAGGCGCCAGTGGAAGAAGGCCTTAAAAAATAAATGGGTGTTCGGGGTGAAGCATGAAGGACACGGTTCCCAAATCCCGCGATACAAAGCCGGATTGGTTGTCAAAGGATTCACCAAAGAAAAGGTATTGACTTTGACGAGATTTTCTCCGAGTTGTAAAAATGACATCCATCCGTGTTGTGCTAGGGTTAGCAACAAGTCTTGACTTGGAGGTTGAGCAAATGGATGTCAAACCGCCTTTCTCACATGCGTGGTGACTTGGAAGAAGAGATATACATGGAGCAACCAGAGGGTTTTCAGCAAAAGGGAAAAGAAGATTATGTCTGCAAATTGAAGAAAAGTCTCTACGGCTTAAAACAGGCACCAAGACAATGGTACAAGAAGTTTGAGTCTGTTATGGGGAAGCAAGGCTACAAAAAGACTACTTCAGACCATTGTGTTTTTGTGCAGAAATTTTCTAATGATGAGTTTATTATCCTTTTGCTCTATGTGGATGATATGTTGATTGTTGGCCGAGATATTTCTAGAATCAACAACTTAAAAACACAGTTGAGTAAGTCTTTTTCCATGAAAGACTTAGGACCAGCAAAACAGATTCTTGGCATGACTATTATTAGAGACAGAGGCACCAAGAAATTATGGTTATCACAGGAGAAGTACATTGAGAAAGTACTTCAGAGATTTCATATGAATAAGGCTAAAGCGATTAGTTGTCCTCTTGCTAATCACTTTAAGCTAACTTCTAGCAGAGCCGCCTGGACGTATTAAAGAGAAGGAAGAGATGGAAGAGGTTCCATATGCTTCAGTTGGAAGTCTAATGTGATGCCATAGTTTGTACACGGCCGAGATATCACTCGTACGGTTGGAATTGTGAGTAGATTCCTTTCAAATCCCGGAAAGGAACATCAGTGGGCACAGTGAAATGGATTTTCGTGGTATCTTCGAGGTTATTCCAAAATATGCCTATGTTTTGGAAATGATAAACCCGTGTTAGTTGGATACACGGATGCAGATATAGGCGGTGATGTGGATTCCGTAAAATCCACTTCGGGTTACCTAATTACATTTGCGGGGAGCCGTGTCACGGCAATCAAAGTTACAAAAATGCGTTGCATTGTCCACTATCGAAGCAGAGTTTATAGCAAAGCAACGGAAGTACGAAAGAAATATTCTTATGGATGAAAAAGTTCTTGAAAGAACTTGAGTTACAACAAAACATTATCGGTTATTTTGTGATAGTCGGTCTTTATCCATCTTGGAAAGAATGCCTCGCTTTCATTCGAGATCAAAACATATTGATGTGAGATATCCTTGGATTAGGGATGTAATGGAGGAAGAAGCTATTACAACTAGAGAAGATCCATACGTAAGAAAATGGATCGAACATGTTAACAAAAATTCTCCCGAGACAAAAATTTTGAATACTTGTCGTTTAGGCTGCTGGATTGGTGGAGCCTACATGTAGTCGAGAGGGGGAGATTTGTAAGTCCCTCCTACATTTAAGAGGAAGAAACACGAATGGTGAGGTCTGACCACCAATGGTACCACAAATGGTAGGTCTTGACCATAAATGGTAGGTGCAACCACAAATGGAAGGTACAACCACAATGGTAGGTGCATCTAACATTGATATGCAATTTTGCCTATAAATAGGCAATGTCTTTGCCTTAGAGAAACATCAACAAAACAAACAAGAAGAGAAGCTAAACAAAGCCAAAGGAACAATTTCCTTTGAAAAAAAATAGTGTTGTGTGAGAAAGTGGGAGAGAATATCTTAGAAAAATATTGGGATATTTTTCTAAAAGGGGAGTGACAAAATAGTGAGTTTGGGAAACACTTGTGTGACACTATTTTGGGTTTATCTCAATTTGTTGTATAGCCTTTTACTTTGTACCCATTAATCTTATTAGTGGAAGAAATAATTTTGGAGTTTGTCCCGTGGACTTAGCCCAAATTAAAGGGTGAACCACTTTAAATTTCCAGTGTCATTATTCTACTCTGTTGAATTCATTTTATCTTTACCCACTGTGCCCAACAACATTAGAGTCGTAAGTATTAAATTATCACTATCTTTTTTTTTATCGACGAAAATGTATTTTAATCTCTTATCTATTAAATATGGTAGTACAAATTCGTTAATTTTACAAAAAATTAAATATAAAAGTCAATTTTGTAATGTAATAAACTTGTGGTGTCTTGGTTTCAAAGTGTACAAATGTGACAACACAAATATATTACTTTATCAAATAAATTTCTACAACTCATTCATGTAAATGTATCAAATTTGTACTATCCTATTTAATATCGATAGATCTAAAATATATTTTTACTAATAGTAACAAACTTTAAAAACCCATCTTTAAATAAATATGGCTCTAACAACACTTATCATCGACCTCGTCGGACCTTCAACCTTCTACCGTCAACTTTGGTAGAGTTTTGATCACCCTTGTTGAAAATGTAATGCTTACATTTTTTTTGAAAATAACATGTAAGGTTTATATACAGCATACATATTTTTGAGCTTTAAATAGATATTTTCAAAATAACATGTAATTTTACTTTTCTAACTTTAAAAAAATATACAATGTTTACATACATATTTTGGAACAATCATAACTCCTAACAACGTAACACAAAAAAAGAAAATACACAAGAATCCCATGTGATAAAAGACATGAAATAATGAAAGAGCTAGACACTCCAATACCATTACTAGATTCTTGTGAAGAGGTTTATAGTGAATCTTCCCTTCAGCACCTCCAAGAGAGTTACAAACTTTTGTACTTATCTTGTACACTTAACCTTTCTCATCTTATTTCATGCATCGTGGCTCTCTTTTGATATTTATGGTTGATATTGTGTCCAATACGTAAGTTGTGTTAGAACAATTTGATGATTGGAGTCCTTAAATTTCTATACTAACTCCTTTGAATTTCGATACCTTTATGAGTTGTAGAAGTTCCACGATGAAGTTTTCTTTCCTAACTTTATCATAATAATTTCCTCAAAAAAATTTATAAAGAAGGTTTAAAGTATAAAATAATTTATGGTATCCAAATTTTTGTCTTCATTTACTTATATTTTTAAAACATAACATTAATATTTAACTTAAAATTTGTTAATCATCACAATCTAAGTGTAATCATTCATTTATGTATGTTTTTAAACTCCAGTTTTTTTTCCTCTAAAAAACTTAAGAGTATGAAATGGTATATAATTCTTTGTGTGAGTGTGGGAGAGTATTAATATGTGAATGTATTTGACTTATAAAGTATATTTTTAAATTAAAAGGTTGGATAAACATGGATTGATGCAAGGATATTGTTTAGGGGATGAAGCCTTCGAGTTTCATAGTTTTTTTAATGTTATATTTAAATACCATAACTTTTAGCTTGTATATAATTCTAATACATTAACTTTTTGTCAATTTAATGACGAATTTTCAGGAGTGGAAATGTATCCATGAAAAAGATGAAAGATTTTAGTTGAGGGGATGACGAGTAGTGGAGGATCTATAAATAAATAAATTGGTGAGGATAAGTTGTACATTGTACATTAATGATTATTTTTTTTTCAAATTGATACTTGAGGGTTTTTTTGGGTCAAAATTATTCTTCAATGTACGTTTTTAATTAATAGTTGAAGGACTTGTTTTTATTCATTTTATCCCTCGTATAATTAATGTAAGTTAATAATTATATAAAATTAATATATCATTAGTAATAAATCATCAACAAATCATAAAAAAATAAAACTAAATTCATATTTTAATTATGAGCCACATAATCCATTGGTAGTATGTCCATATATATTCTTCCCAAGAAACAGCCTTAAAAGACGCAAATATGGTTCAGACGTTGAACTCTTCAATATACTAAGCAACTAAAAGTTCCGTCGATTATTCTTCATCAATCAAAACACTAAAAAACGTTAATTTCCCAAAACAAGAGGGAAAAAAAAGGAAAGAAAGAAGAATTTAAAAGAAAAAATGGCAGCAAACTATCACATATCTATGTATCCATGGTATGCAATGGGCCATATGACTCCATTCCTTCACCTTGCAAACGAACTGGCAGCCAAAGGCCACAGAGTCTCAATCCTCCTGCCACAAAAAGCTCAACTTCAAATTCAACATTTTTCTCAACACCCCAATCTCATTACCTTTTTTCATATCACTGTCCCTCACATTAAGGGCCTCCCTATCGGCACCGAAACTGCCTCTGAGATACCCTTAAGTCTCAACCATTTGCTAGCTGAAGCTATGGATCAAACTCGTGATCAAATACATGGATTTCTTTCTAATCTTAAACCTGATCTTATTTTCTTTGATTTTGCTCATTGGGTCCCAGATATTGCTAAGAAATTTGGCATCAAATCTATTTGCTACAGTGTTGTTTCTGCTTCTTCTTTAGCGATTGTTCTTGTCCCTGCAAGAAATGTACCAAAAAATCGAACAATAACAGAGGAAGAGCTTAAAAATCCACCTCCTGGCTACCCATCATCCACTGTTGTGCTTCGTGGGTCTGAAGTTCGTTCTTTGTTATTTGTCTCTTTTCCATTTGGAAATGGGATTACTTTTTATGAAAGAACTACAACAGCTTTTAATAATTGTGATGCTATGTCTATAAGAACATGTAGTGAAATAGAAGGTGATTTGTGTGACTACATGGGAGAACAATTTGGAAAGCCTATTTTATTAACAGGGCCAGTTTTGCAAGACAATATTGATAACACAATGTTAGATGAAAGATGGGCAGAGTGGTTAGTAAAATTTGAGATTGATTCCGTTGTGTTCTGTGCATTTGGGAGTCAACATATTTGTGAAAAAGATCAATTTCAAGAGCTTTTATTGGGAATTGAGCTAACTGGGTTGCCATTTTTTATTGCCCTGAAGCCACCTATGGGTTGCAAAACTGTTGAAGAGGCATTCCCAGACGGGTTTGAGAAGAGAGTTAAAGGGAAGGGTATTGTTTGTGGAGATTGGGTTCAACAACCTTTGTTATTGAAACATCCTTCAATTGGATGCTTTGTTAATCACGTTGGGTTTGGGTCTATGTGGGAGTCTTTGATGAGTGATAAGCAAATTGTGTTGGTTCCACATTTAGGTGATCAGATTTTGAATACTAGGCTTTTGGTTGAAGAGCTTAAGGTTGGAGTTGAAGTGAGGAGGGAAGAAAATAGATGGTTTTCAAAGGAGAGTTTATGTGAAGCTATAAAAACTGTGATGGATAAAGATAGTGAGGCGGGTTTGGAGTTGAAGAAGAACCATGAAAAGTGGAGAGAAGTGCTGAACAAGCCAGGGTTCATGAGCGGCTATATAGATAAGTTCGTGGACAGTCTGCATCAGATTGTTATTAAGCAGGAAGCAGAAGATAGCTAGCATTAATATTAGTAAGATTATTTGATGATTCTGTTTGATTTGGTTATTTATTATTCTATTGTTTGCATGTAAAAGAATACATTGATAATAGGACTGAATGCAATAGTATTTATCTCTTCGTATTTGTTTTTATTTCCAAATCTTAACCATATATTATTAATGTCAAATAATGCATCGATAGTATTTAGTCTACATGGCTGGTTATCAATTAAGATGTTTGGTAGCAGTTATCCACCAACGGTTTTATGTGGGATTAAGGTGAAGATTCTATCTCTTGTCTTTGTTCTTAGTATTTGAATCATTGCTTGTGGTTTTATTGTTCCTTAGATTATTTCTAGTAATGAACACCCATATGTTGCCATTAGTAAATCGTCCGAAATTGCTTGTGTGCTAAATCTACTTTGGGTACATATGGGTAAGTAAGTGTTAGGAAATTTGGATAAAATGGTATAATCACAAATTCTCCCTCTCAAGATATTCCTTAGCAGAATATCAAATAACAAAGAAATAGATAATAAACAACACAAGAATTATAGTGGAAACTTCAAATTAGAGAAAAACCGCTTTCGTTGTCAAAAGACAATTAGAGAAAAATTCACTATGTGGAAAATTTTACAACCACACTCTCAGTAATTTTCTCACACACCCAAAAGACGAGCAATTACAAGCCCAAGAGAATTTTCTCAAAATTCTCTCACTCAAGAACTTCTCATACAAGCTTTTCTCTATTTTTGGGATGATTATCAATGAAGAAATGAAGCCATATTTATAGCCTTCAAATTCTCATTTCATATGCCAAACATTTCTTCATTTAACAAAATTAGGCTACCTAATTTTCTTATTCTTTATTCAAACAAGGTTAGGTACCTCCATCTTTGACAATATGGTAAACCATCTTCCATGAATTTTCTTCTAAATTAGGCACCTCCTATTTTGACTAACAAACCTAATATTATTTTTAATCAATAATAACAATCTCCACCTTGATTAAAAATAAACATGGTTACCACTACTGACACTGTCTATTCCAACGGTCGTAATTCTCACAGAAATTATCATACTCCATCGTAAAGTACACCACTTAAAATTAATCACCAATTCTAAGAATGTCACATCGGCTCGTGTCGAAAAAAAAACTTCTTGAAATTTATGGTGCAACTCTCGCACTTGGTTTTCCCGAGAGTTCATCACCATCAGCATCCTTTCCACCGCACCTTGCATCTATACCAAGCCAATGCCCGTGTACAAACTTGTGGACCCGTTACCGATAACACAGTTCTCTTTCATGGCAATATTTAGAGACTAGCGGCATGCCGTGAGGATGTACACGCTCTTTTCAAAGAGCATCGCTATAGTCTTTGAAAACGAGACATACTATTAGCGTCACTAGTCGGTATTTGAGCTTCTTGCAGGGATCAGCTCCACCACTTTGGACAATTTCTTTTGAGGTGTCCAGTTGTCCACACCCCCAAGCCTGCTATCTTCTTTTTCATGAAATTGTTTTTCTTTCGGTTGTTAGCTACCAATGCTAAGTTTTCGAGTGAAACATGTTCTTTTCTGCACTTCGACCTTTTTTCTTGAGAAAACAACTTGCTAGTAACTTACGAAAAAATTATTTTCTCCTTTCCATGAATCAAGATAGGTTTCATGTGATCATAAGAAGATGGAAGAGACCCGGATGAGCCTTAAAGCTATATCTTCATCATCGAGTTTAACTCGATGGTTTCCAATTCGAGAGACAATACCATTGAAAACACTTAGATGGTCGACATAATAGTTCCTTCGTTCATACGCAAAGTATGAAGCGCTCTTTCAAATACACCCGATTTGAAACGCCTTTTTGCCTGATACAATTCTTCAAGCTTTTCCCGAGTTCTTTGGCGTAGATATTCCATGCACGTTTGCGAGAATATTTTTGGCCAAACAAAATCGAATTGCACTTGCCGACTCTTAGATCAAGATCTTCCCAATCTTAAATCACTTATATTGGTTTCTTGGACTCAATACCAGTAACAAGGGTTGGTTTCCCCTTTAACGCCTTGTGTAACCCATATTGGATCAACAAATCTTTGACTTGTACTTGCCACAAGCCTAAAAATTGATTCTCCCATCAAATTTCTCAATGTCAATCTTGACTCCTGACATTTCTTCTTCTTTCTTTGAAATTGGCTTTGATACCAGTTGTTAGGAAATTTGGATAAAATGGTATAATCACAAATTCTCCCTCCCAAGATCTTCCTTAGCAGAATATCAAATAACAGAGAAATAGATAATACACAACACAAAAATTATAGTGGAAACTCCAAATTAAAGAAAAACCGCTTTCGTTGTCAAAAGACAACCAGAGAAAAATTCACTACGTGGAAAATTGTTACAACCACACTCTACCGATGTAATTTTCTCGCACACCCAAAGACGAGCAATTACAAGCCCAGAGAGAATTTTTCCCACAAAATTCTCTCACTCAAAACTATAAATACAAGCTTTTCTCTATTTTTGGGATGATTATCAATGAAGAAATGAAGCCATATTTATAGCCTCCAAGTTCTCATTTCATATGCCAAACATTTCTTCATTCAACAAAATTAGGCTACCTAATTTTCCTATTCTTTATTCAAACAAGGTTAGGCACCTCCATCTTTGACAATATGGTAAGCCAACTTCCATGAATTTTCTTCTAAATTAGGCACCTCCTATTTTGACTAACAAACATAATATTATTTTTAATCAATCATAACAGTAAGGTTGGATTTTCCCACTGGAATTTTTATTGGTGGAAATTGTACTGTTAATTATGTTGTTGAGAATTTGAGTGGTAGTGGAGGTTCTGATCTTAATAATGTTGGCAAAAGAAAATCTTAACGAAAAAGGAGCATCTAAGTTTGCAAAGTGCAGGGCTGATTTTGATCTATGGGTTGGAAGCTTTTGGGTATCTTGGGGCTGGATGTTCATGGCTATTTGCTGAAGCCTGAAGGTGTTGCCTTTACTCTTTAATGGTTTTTGTTTCATTGGAGTTCAATGCTTTTAGTTTTTAGATGAAGGATTTCAGGTCTACTTTGCTGCAGGATATAAACAAAGTTCAAGTGTCTGTGTGACTATATTCTAATAGAATCTTCGTTGTTTCAATTGAAAGTTGTATAGTTCAAATGTTTTTCTCAAACACGTTTATCAAGAAAGGAGTCATTCAGAATGATAACTAGCACTCGACTGGCATCTCTGGTTGATGTGGGACTCAACACTCTCCCTCACATCGGACGGGGACACCGCAAAGACCGATTCCACCGGACAGGAGAACACAGCTTTACCAGACTGGAGAACTGTGAGGTGAGCCAGAGGGGACTCATCGCATCAGGGACCTGCTCTGATACCAAATTGTAAGCTGGGGAGCTCAAATATTTTCCTTAAAACACGCTTGTTAAGAAAGGGGCCACCGAAACTAATAACCAGCACTCGGTTGGCATCCCTGGTCGATCTGGGACTCAATACTCCCCCCCACATCAGACGGGGACACCGCAAAGACCGATTCCACCGAACAGGAGAACACAACTCTACCAGACCCGGGGAACTGTGAGGTGAGTCAAAGGGGACTCATTGTACCAAGGACCTGCTCTGATACCAAATAGAAAACTGGGCAGCCCAAATGTTTCCCTCATCGCACCAGGGACTTGCTCTGATACCAAATTGCAAGCTGGGCAGTACAAATGTTTCCCTCAAAACACGCTTATTAGAAAAAAGACCACCCAGACTAATAACCAGCACTCGACTAGCATCCTTTCGATCTGGGATTCAACAGTTAGAAGTTATGATTGTTCCAAAATATGTATGTAAACCTTGCATACTCTTTTAAAGTTAGAAAAGTAAAATTACATGTTATTTTGAAAATATCTATGTAAAGCTCAAAAATATGTATGTTGTATATAAATCTTACATGTTATTTTCAAAATAAATGTAAGCATTACATATTCAACAAGGGTGATCAAGCTACACCTACCAGTGACTTGATTTGATACCAAATTGAAAGTTGGGCAATTTAAATATTTTTTTCAAAATATGTTTATTAGAAAATTGATCACCAAAATTAATAACCAGCACTCGATTGTCATCTTTAGTCGACGTGAGACTCAACCGTTTCAATTATCACATCAAACACCAACGCAACGCAAAGAGGAACACGGAGTTAATGTGTAACGTTTAAAAACACTTGTAGACATTTACGAGACACCGTAATAATTATGAACAGGATTCATATGCAGAAGCAGTGTGAGCTTTTTTTGATCAAGTCCTCTTCCCTAGACTCATATTTTATTCCCTTCTCAGCTAGAGCCACTCTTACCCTCATGCCTATCATACTGGCCCAGAATTCCATGAGAATCACTTCTGCCATTGCAGTACAAATTTTGTTGCTTCAAATCTCAAAACACGAAAACAAGAATTATCAATTGAATCCAACGCTAAGCGAAGAAGCCTTGTTTATTTGGGGAGTGATATGAAGATTTATAAAGTAAAATATGTGAAATAGTGTTAATTAATGGTATGAACTTTATTTAATCATTTAAAAAGGCAACGTGACTAAATACATTTATATATCACTACAGCATTAATGATATATGCAATGGAATACATTGAGCGAGACATATGAATGATCAAAGTCCTTTGTCCCATATGCATATGCAACGCAAGTGGTCACTTTTTTATTCTTTCTCCAAAATAGACAAGTCGCCCTTACGAAAGGTTGTGTCAACTTTTTATTTATTTATTTATTTAATGAGTTTGTTCCAAGCATCCACCTTATTAAAAAGAAGACAAAGAAAAGATACAAAATTAAGCTGATTTGAAATATCGTCTATAGATTATTATCCTTTATTATCTAGTCAGTGAGACTCTCCCACTACCCCCTCTCTTTTTCTTCTTCCTTTTGCTTTATCAATCTGAAAGCCTATACAGAATTATTAAAGTAAATATTACAAATCTAATATTGTCGAAAGGGTACTTAATTTCACTTTTATTTTTAGGTAATACCTTATTATTACTTATATTTTAAAAAAATTATCCATCCTATGAAATTTCACAAGTTATTAATACGTGCAATTTAATTTCACAAGTTCTTAGTAACGTAACAAAACAATTTTTCTTTATTTTTGAATCTTTAAATATATATTTTTTTGACTCATTTTATCTCATTTTCATCGTATCTTCTTCTCAATCATTTTACTCCCTTCAATCTCAATCATTTTACACTCCCTTCAACCTCACTCCACTTTTATTTTCATAATATATATATATTTTTTTAATATTTTCATTTTAGGAGTTTGATATTGTTTCATAACCAACATTTTGAGAAAGAATTATGGGTGAGGCTTGTTTCAATTTTCAATAGAAAATAAAAGTGAAAAAAAGTAAAAAAAGAGTACAAAATAATTAAAAAAAGATACGAAGATGAGCTAAAACGAGTTCATAAACGTTAAAAATCTGTATTGAAAGACTTAAAAATGAGATAAAAAAAACTTTTATCTTGCATGAAAAAGAGACAAAAATATCAAAATTACTATATTTATAGTGATTAATCGTTAAAATTACATTAAACTAATATTTTTTAAAAATATAAGTAACGATCAAACGTCACTTAAAAAATAAGGATAAAACAATAACAAAAATTAAATTATAACACTACTAAATAAGGATAAAACAATAACAAAAATTAAATTATAACACTACTAATTTACTGAATCTGCCCGAAAAGAATACTACTTTTTTCCCAGATAGTAATAAAGGAGTCGAAAATAATGATGGAGTCATTAGATAATTCCGAAGAAACAGTCCAATAATCTTGTAAACTGAAGCATTGAACAAACTTGGAATTTTAACTGTCACACTATTAAACAGTAGTTAGCAATAGCATACACCTGCCAGATTTGCATTTTTAACCACCAGAAATTTTTTATTTCAAAATGTACTTGGTTTTAATACTCTGATGAGGCATGATTTCATGTGCAATATTAGATAAGATAAAAGATTCACTTTGATCTAGATGACCAACTCTTTGGTCCACCAAAGAAACTTTAGTGCAATTAAAAAAAAATATCTCCTGAAAACAACACATAATTTATGCTTGCTAACAACAATTCATTCGACACAACATTTGATACCTGCAACCGTAGTGGATATTAAACATTATAAAAGGACCAGAATCACCCTCGTCATTCAATACCTGAAAAAACAGGTGATTGCGCTATTGTTCCCATAATTACTTTTTACATAGGACTAATAAGAACTCATGTGTCACAGTTTCCCATTAATGGGACTGAAGGATCATCATTTTGGGGCTAGAAGTGCACTAATTCAAAATATGACTAAAATTACTATATTATTACTACCATTTCTTCCAACAACAGGAAGAAGAAAAAAAGGACACCATGGCACTAATATGAAACATATCTTTTGCTCACATCAAAAATAGATAAGTGAGCCAATCCCATAGAAAATATTTCGTCAATCATAAAGCACATGAGCAAAAACATATTACCAATTAAAAATAACTCATCCAACTATCTCATCTTTGTAAATACCAACCAAATCCAAACTGAAAAAAAAAATTGCAGTAAAGATAATCGAGCCATCATTCCATCACATTCACCAGTTCATATTCAACCAATGAAAGATTGTTATCTTCCTTGACTACAAAATCTGCAGGCTCGGCAACTTCAATGCGGCCCCATTTGTCAACTGATAGCCTCATAGATCCCTTAAACATATCAATCTTTGCATTGCGGAGAATTGCAGTTGCACCTGGCTTCAATAAATCCACTGCATACAGAATAGAGCAATAATGAATAAGGTCAAAAAAGAGTGATCAACTACCTCGCAAATTGCAAAATTCATACAAATGACACCGTTCAACAAGATTGAATGAAATTAGTTATTCACTTAATGACACATCAATATAACTACGTAATTCCAAGTCATTCCGGATATGGGTTTATTAAAACATAATGCTCTAAAGAAGTACCACTAAAGAAATAAAGTGCTGAAATTTGGAAAAGAAACCTCAAATTTACAAGTAATTTTATTACCCAGGAGCATCAAAGGTAACAACTCAGCATGATTAAAAAAATACAGGAGAAGATATAACATTAAATGAACACATGAAGGGTCTTGCATATCGCAGATGTTATGAACTAGTTATAAACCGCCATACTGTGAAATGTTTCAAATCACATATACCAACGTAGTTTGCAGCCAAACAAAAGTAACAAGAATCTATTAACATGTAGGAGGAATGCTAGAGACAACCAAATTTACACCCAGTTTCGCCTCCTTGCCACTTGTATTTTTGCCACATGTCAATATTATCTAGAAAAATGAATTATTTTTCTAATTTTCAAAACAATTATAACACATGAAAGAAAATAAAAGATATGTGTGTGAAAGTGTAAGCAAAATTAGGTGATATTAGCATTTTTCTCATAACCTCTAGACATGACTAAAATGTTTAAAGTAAATAACAAACACTAAAACTTGTACCTTTTAGTATAATACTAAGACTACTGATTTGTTCAAATTAGGAAGGTAGACTCAATGTTAGTGGCTGTCATAAAAGATTTAAGAATTCGTAATCTCAACACAATTTTGATTAGATCAAATAGATCAATTTCATAACCTAAGAATAAGCATGGTTTAATAATGCGTCACAATATCATAGTTATAAAAGCTTAATTAAGTATAATGTCAAAAATTCCTCGTAAAACAATAACTTTGCTACATGGCAAAGCTATAGCAATTTAACCTATGAAGAAACCAGGAAAATTCTTCCTACATTGCAAAATTTGGAATTCCTCATCCACAACCAAATTAGCTTCATCCATAGTTACAAAAATAATCATAATAATAAGAAGAAGAAAAAATAAATAACACATATATTCCACAATTAAAATGTAAATGAAATCACCTGCAAACACCATCAATAATTCAAGATATCACAGAGGCTAAATCAAAGACATAGAGTGCTCCATTACGGGTTTCTGAGTAGCAGAAGAATACAAATACAAACATTTATAGACACAAGAAAGCATCAAATGCTTATCCTACAAGACGGCCCTCAAACCAATACGCGAAGCCTACTTGATCCGCTCATTTGTGTCTACTTATGCTTCTTATTTTTTTTTTTTTGGATACATGATAATATAAAACAGAACAAAACCCAATTTATCTTTCATTTCCATCCTCTACTATCATTTTTCTAACCAACAACTAAGATCAAGAGATCAAAAATTTACAATTGGAGCTTAACATTAGCATGAACCCCGCACTTTGCTCCTCTCTACGTTCTCAACAAAACAAAACAAAAAAAAAACAAAAAAAAAACAGTGAAAAGAAATAGCAATCAAAAACAAAAGATGATACCTTGCTCATTTCGTGCAGTAAATAAAATGGCCCCGGTCTCATCTCCGATGAGGCACTCGGCGATTCTGGTCTGACGGAGGTTTTGTGACACCGAACGGCCTTTCTGTAGCACAGTGTTGGAGCTGACGACCTTAACGGTTAGGTTGTGGCCGCTAGAGCCAGGTTTGAGCTGATCAACCTTGATGAATACTGGCTTTCTCAGCCCTGGTTTTGAATCGCTCTGCTTTGATTGGGTTTCCGCATCTGTAGTCTTTGACGAAGTCGTCGCCATTGCTCAAAACAAAAAACCCAAACCCTAAACTCGCAGCAATGGGTATCAATATCAAATGTAGTACCTCTCTCTCTGTGACTTCTGTGACTACTTACTTTTTCACGCTTGAATTTGTTTATAACGTTTCGAATTATTATTTATTGCAATAATTGCTATTTTTCAAGGTGCAGCCTCTTCTGTTTCCTCTTTCATTAAAAAACCAGGAAAAATCATCGTAAAAGACAGGTGAAGTAAAATGGCTACTTTAACTTAATTTTTTATATATTTTTACACTTATAAATTTTATACATTATTATTTATTATAATTATTTTAAAAATTATAAAAAATTTATAATAAAATTTAAATAATATAAATAAAAAAATATGCATAAATTTATATGTTATACCTTTACTTGAACTTTACTACTATAATATAGCTAATAGCTATTATTGATAGATAAAAACTTTGATTTGTAATTAGAATTCTGGATTCATATGGTATATATATATATTTTTATGTTAAAAAAACAATACACATATATTATTATTAAAAATTATATATATATTTGTAATTTATTAAAAATAAAATTAATTAAGTAGTTATATTATATAAAATAAAATAAAAATATGTTTAAATATTATTCAAATGGATAGGGTTAAAAATATTAAAGAAAAAGTAACAAAAATAACATTATTATAATTTATAATAATAAAAATAGTATTTTTTATGTATAACTTATATATTTTTATTGTTAAAAAATATCTCTTATATTATTTTATATTAAGTTCATTTAAATTATATTATAATTATTTAGATTTATTTAATATTAAATTTTATTTAATTAAATTTTTTTGAATATTAAAATAATATTTTATAATATCCCAAAATTTTAAATTTAGTTTAATGAGATAGCTTCCTACAAATACATAATTTATTCTGAAATTAGTACATTTTTTTTCTCTTGCAAGTTTGCAACCGCCTTCATTTAAGTGAAATCTTATTAAAATAATTAGAAAAAAATAAAATTATTTTTAAAAAAGTAAAAAGGTATTTATTATTTTTAAACAAAAATTACACGTACAATTATCGAGTTTGATTTCACATTATTACGGTGTCTAAGAGAAAATATTATATAGCTATTTGTTAATATAAATAGTTAATTTAATAAAATATCAAAATAATTATATTTTATTAAATATTTATGTTTTGTTATACATAAAATTGTCTTTTAAATTAAACATATATATTTATAATATAAAATAATTTGTTGAAATACATATATACTTTAAAATTAAAGTTACAAAAGCTGATTTTTAATAATTTCCATTAGACTTCCAAAAGGTGGTTGGCATTTTTTAAATAAAGTGGCATGCACTGAATACTAATTGCAAATTGTATAAAATGCTTTGTTAGCTTTCTTAAAAGTCGATGTCACATTCATCAGTCTTATCTTCACGATAACATTAATTATTATTTATTTAAAAAATATATTATAAAAAAAAATACTTGAGATAAAACTCAATCATAAATTCTATATTTTGAAAGAGTGAAGCAATCTACTACTCCGTGCTGTAAGAGGTTTCATTCTTTCATAATTAATTATGGTTACTTTAAGAGTTATTATAATAATTATGTTTATCGTTAATAATTTCGTGATCTTTAATTTGTCGCTATATGTTGTTTGCATGTTTATTGTTTCTAAAAATAATTTTGATATTTAGAAATTAAAATCTCAACTTATTATTATCATCATCTTTATTATTATTATTATTTATTTTGGGTACAAATATCATCTTAGTAGTATTTTTTTTAACAGAAAGGTCACTGCCGTAAGGGTAGATCGAAGTAAAAATTAATGAAAAAATAGGTAATCAATTTCTCTATCTCTGTGATCGTTCCTAAAGTTAATAATCAGTTAATGATATTATACAATTATAAGTAATGACCTTGCATCTTAAAACTATACAAGTATCGAGATATTTGTCTAAATCTGTGATTCCAATCATCCCATTCTTAAAATAAAGTAACTATGAAATATATTTTTATTGTATATTAGTTATTAATTTAAGTAATAAAATAAGGATATTACTTCTTAGTTCAAGGAATAAAACAAGTACATTAATTTAAGGAGATTAATTAAAGGAGTAAAACAAAGAATCCTTAATTCAATGAGTAAAACAAGGAATCCTTAATTCAATGAGTAAAATAAGGAATCCTTAATTCCATGAGCAAAACAAGTAATCCTTAATTCAATGAGCAAAACAAGGAATCCTTAATTCAATGAGCAAAACAAGGAATCCTTAATTCAATGAGCAAAACAAGGAATCCTTAATTCAAGGAGTAAAACAATGGATGCTTAATTCAAAGAGTAATTGAAGGAGTAAAATTTCCTTATAGATAGCTATACAATTGTAATGAAAACATGAAGAAAATAATAAGAGCTCTTTTGTGTAGAATTATTTCTTGTTTTTCAACATGGTATTAGAGCGAGGAAAATTAATTTACTTACAACTTTATTATTATCTTAGCATCTTCAATCTTTGAAATAATGACGAAAGACAATGACATTAGGATCGGAAAGTGAAAGTTCATCGGTGTTTTCCTTGTGAATATGCATGTAAGTGGATGTCAGCCCAAATCAAAGATTAAGCTCAGTCTTGTTGAATGAGTTTAATTACTTTACCTTAGTCGAAGCGATGTCTACCGGCTCTGAGTGGAAGGTCTAAGTTGGGGTTCATAAATGGAAGCTTGTCGAAGTACACGATGTTTCCTCGCCAGCCTATGAATCTGGCTTAGTAAGTATCGATTGGTTATGCCATGGCTCACAAATTCCATGAAACGTAAATTAGTGAAATATTCGATTACTCTAAATCTGCGTACCAAGCTATGGGAGACGGATTCCAAGAAATGTATGGCGATCAAAATAATGTTGCACGAGAGTTTTCAATTAAAGAAGGACATCTCAAATCTGCAACAAGATGGTAAGCCTTTTGTACAACTCTTAGGAAGCATGAAAAGCATGTGGAATGAGTTAGAAATATATCGTCCTCATACTCCGATGTAGCTCTCCTACGAAAAGAAGCGAGAAGATAAGATATTTCAACTTTTGTCCGGTCTTGATTCAACATATGAAGATATACGATGCCACGTACTGCATGAATATTGAACTTCCTTCCTTCACGCAATGTATGTGCGACAATTCAACGTGAAGAAGTAAGGAGGAAAGTCGCTGAACAAGGATACAATGGCTAGTGCACACGAGAGCGAGAGCCTATCTAACCAACGAGAGAAAGTACAAGGAAAGCATCCAAACTTGAAGTGTCAACAACTGCAACTATACGGGCCATGTAAGGACACGTGTTGGATTCTACATCCAGAATTAAAACCTGATTTTATAAAGGATAAGGGTTTTACGAGAAAGTGAATCGTATTGCACACCGTGCAAATCGTGCTACACGCCTACACCAGCTAATGGGTCCTGATCCATTCAAAAACTTCACAGCGAATCAACTAAACTTATGAATAAGTTTATGTTGTATCTTTAACAAACGGAGGAGCTAGAATTGATTGTGTGGATAGCATAGAAGAAGGAAACTCGACAGCATTGCTAGGCAAGTTTGCAGGTTTCTTGGCAGATACAAAACTCATACCACAAGAGGACATGCAAGGTATCATAAAAACCTTTAAAACTGTTCTTAAAATAAATATGTTGCATGATTTTTGGGTTGTAGATTCAAGTGCCACAGATCATATGACAAACCATGTGTCGAAGTCTCATAAGTTTGAAAAATTAGCAAATACTTCTCAAGTTTCAATTGCAAATGGTAAGAATGTAAGGGTTTTAGGAAAGGAAAAAATAAAATTAATGTCTCATGAAATCGAGTCGGCGGTTTTATATGTACCTTCATTTCCCTTCCAACTTCTGTCTGTAGGAAAAATCACAATTACCTTGAATTGCTTAGCCATTTTTTCTCCTCACAATGTCATTTTTCATGATTGTGTCACCAAAAAGACGATTGGTGAAGGGTTTTACTTAGATGGTCTCTATTACATATCCAAGAACAATCCCAGAGGTTTCCAAGCCAAGTTTAACCCTATCCAAGATAATCAATTGTGGCATCAACGTTTAGCTCACCCTTCTCCACCAATTTTGTCAACTTTATTTCCAAACTTAGGAAATGATGCAATTGCATGTGAAACTTGCCACTTGTCTAAGGACACTAGATTGCCTTTTAATTCTTCCTTGTCTAGGGCTAGTAAGTGTTTTGAATTAGTTCATTCAGATGTATGGGGACCAACTAATGAATCTTTTGATGGTTATAAGTATTTTGTGATTTTTGTTGATGATTTTTCTCGAGTCATATGGTTATATCTTTTAAAGACTAAGAATGAAGTTATGGAAGTATTTAAGGACTTTCATAACCTTGTTAAAAATCATTTCACCTCTAAAATTTAAACCTTAAGGTCGACAATGGCCATAGAATACATGTCCAGTATCATGAAACAATATTTGAGCATTCATGGCATTATGCATCAAACAAATTGTGTTGGCACACCTCAATGAAATGGTGTGGTGAACGCAAAAAGTGGGACTTACTTGAAAAACTAGAGCATTAATGCTACAAATGAATGTACCAAAGAGATTCTGGTCCCCGAGGGTTATGACGGTAACACATCATCAATAGATTACCCAGTAGAGTCTTGGATTTCAAGTCTCCCACAGAGGTCATGAAAGGAAGGAAAATTAACCTCTCGCACCTTAGAGTCTTTGGTTGTATCTGTTTTGTACATATTCAATCTCATCGTCGAGATAAATTGGATCTATAGCTATTAAATGTATTTTTCTTAGTTATTCATCTACACAAAAGGGATATAAGTGTTATTATCCCCAACTTAGGAGATTAATTATGTCTAAAGATGTTCGATTTTATGAAACTAACCCTTTTTTCAGCAAGTCACATGAAATCACAAGTCAAGGGAATGACATCTTGGATGTGTTTCCATTACCAAGAATCGAACTTGAGGCTCTACAACAACAAGATCCCAGCCATGTCAACATTGATACATCTCTCACTGAAAGTAACAATGAAGGGTCTCTTCTTAATGGTACACTGCATGAAGATGGTGATAATCAAGATGATCCTCACAATATGGTACAAGATGTGAACGAGTGTGAGATAACTCTTCTTGCTTCACGACGTAATCCAATGCGTGTTAGGAAACCTCCCACAAGACTTCAAGACTTTGTCACCTACAAACCCACACATCCCATCTCAAATTATGTGTCATATAAGAAAGTGACACCAACCCATGCCGCATTCCTCAGCATTATATCGAGTTACAGTGAGCCTCAAAACTTCCATGAGGCCAATAGCCAAGAGGTGTGGAAGGAAACCATGCAAGAAGAACTTAAAGCCCTAGATCAACACAACACATGGAGAATCACCAAACTTCCAAAAGGCAAGAAAGTCGTGGGTTACAAATGGATTTATAAGCTCAAATTCAAGTCAGATGGATCAATTGAGAGGTATAAAGAAAGATTGGTGGCTCGGGGATTCACTCAAACATTCGAGGTGGATTACAAAGAAACATTTGCACCAGTTGCAAAAATGAACACAGTAAGAGTGCTATTGTCTGTGGCTGTAAACAAGGGGTGGTCCATGTACCAAATGGATGTGAAGAATTCATTCTTGCATGGTGATATCAAAGAAGAAGTCTATATGAAATTGCCACCAGGGCATCCTCAAAGCAATGAACTGGATTTAGTGTGCAAATTGCACAAATCCATTTATGGGTTGAAACAGTCCCCACGAGCTTGGTATGCCAAGCTAAGCTCAGTTCTCACTAGTGTTGGTTTCAAAAGCAGCAATGCCGATTCTTCACTATTTGTTCGCACAGGAGCTATAGGAAAATTGGTTGTGCTAATTTATGTAGATGATCTGATAATTACAGGTGATAATATTGACGAGATTTTCAACCTCAAACAAAGGTTTGCAATTAAAGACCTTGGGATATTGAAGTACTTTCTTGGTATAGAAATGGCAACCTCGCACAAAGGACTCTTTCTTAACCAAAGGAAATATGTCCTAGATTTGCTCAAGGAAGCTAAAATGAGTGATGCTAAACCAACCATTACCCCTCTTGACAGCAAGCTCAAACCTAGCTTGAAGGGCACGCCACTCACGGATATAAGTTATTACCAGCGATTGGTTGGTAAGTTGATCTACCTAACAATCACCAGACCTGACATCACATATTCTGTAAGTATTGTGAGCCAATTCATGCACTCCCCGACACTTGAGCATTTGACCCTTGTTAAAAGGATCTTACGCTACTTAAAAGGATCAGTGGGTCGTGGTATCATCATGAAGAAGAATGACAACACACAAATCATGGGATATTGTGATGCTGATTGGGCAGGGAATGCAATCGATCGCAAGTCCACCACTGGCTACTGTACATTTGTCGGTGGAAACTTGGTCACATGGAAGAGTAAAAAGCAAAATGTCATCGCCAGATCAAGTGCCGAAGCTGAGTATCGTGCAATGGCTTCAACTGCATGTGAGTTGATATGGCTTAAAGGTCTTCTATGTGATTTAGGTGTTCCTACAACTCTTCCTATGTCCTTATTTTGTGACAATCAGGCAACCATGCATATAGCATCAAACCCAGTGTTTCACGAGAGGACGAAACACATTGAAGTTGATTGTCATTACATTCGTGAACAAGTTCAATCACAAGTGATTCAGACACATTATACAAGAAGCTTCGACCAACTGGCTGACATCTTCACCAAGCCCTTGGCTTCTCATCAGTTTCAACGACTTTTGTCCAAGCTTGGATCCATAAACCTTTTGGATCCAACTTGAGGGGGAGTATTGGATATTAGTTCTTAATTCAAGGAATAAAACAAGGACCTTAATTCAAGGAGTAAAACAAGTAATCCTTAATTTAAGGAGTAAAACAAGAAATCCTTAATTCAAGGAGTAAAACAAGAAATCCTTAATTCAAGAAGTAAAACAAGGAATCCTTAATTCAATGAGTAAATCAAGGGATGCTTAATTCAGAGAGTAATTGAAGGAGTAAAATTTCCTTATAAATAGCTATACAATTGTAATGAAAACATGAAGAAAATAATAAGAGCTCTTTTGTGTAGAGTTATTTCTTGTTTTTTCAACAACTTTTTTACTCAAAAACTAAAGTATGTTATTGATAAACTTATTTACAAGTCCAACGAAATCAAAAACAAATTTTTTGAAATATTATAACTCATTTGAAGTAACTTATGAAAGTTTCTATGTTAATTATATGGATTGATAAGGATACTTATGGTTGGTGGGAAGAAAAAATCAAAAACAAATTTTTTGTATGATTTAGATTTATTAGTTGTTTATATAAATATTTCTCAATAACAATGTAATAATCAAGTTAAAGAAATTAATGACAAAAGTTTGAAAATTTTTCAATGTTTTTGAAAAATTGTTCTTAAATGTTCTTAAGTTTTGAGAGTTTTGATCCATAATATTCCAACAAATTATTTCCAACCAAGTTGCTTCCTTGAATGTGAAATTCATAGATGTAAAGTCAATTGCATGATTATGACTCAAAATCAAGAAAATCAGACCAATCAAATTTAATCTAGAGCCAATGCAGAATAGCTTATATTCTTTATAAGCAAACTCGATAAGAACTCTTATTTATAATTCAGAATGAAGTGGTTCATAAACTAAAGACAAGGAAAAACAAGGAAGCTAAATGTAAGATGAAACATCCCCTTCAAGCATCTCGATTTCATTGATTTAAGTTCTACTCTTTGTAGGGAACAGATACCCTTTGCATTTCAGGGCCCCCTACCATATCATCCCAGATTAGGTCAGAGAGCGCCATTGTCAATCCTCCCACCATACCTGTTAATTACCACAAATAAATATAACAATCACTTCTAAGATCAACTTACAATATCACTATAAACTTCATACGTAGATAATACTATAGGAACAACAAAACGAGTCCTTAGTCTTTTCCATTGCGGAATTGGTGAAGTTAAGGGTGAGATGTTCCTCCAAATCCAAAAAAAAAAACTTCTCATCTGTTTGCTTCTACTTTAAGATCATGTAAGAAAATGATTTTGACAGAAAACGCTTTTGATAGAACCACTTTTAACAGAAGCAAAAACAAAATCACACTAGTGCTTACCGTCTCCAATAGGCTGATTATCCCACATGATGATTGGCAACAAAGGAAGAGTGCTTCCTACAAACATCATTTCAACTGCATTTTTTGCTTCTTCCACTGTAATGTTTGCAACTCTCACACCTTTCAGCCGCCGCTGCTCAACTAATTTTGGTGCCAATTCAAGAAGCCTTCTTGCAGTGCACCCGCTAAGGATCTTGTCGAAGAATGGCACAACGAGCACTTTATCATGTGTTATAAAAGCAACATTTACATTTGGACCTTCTGCAATATAACCTTCCTCATCAACCCATATAGAACCAAATGCTCCCTTCTCTTCAGCTTCCATCACTGAAAGGACATTGGGAAGGTAATTTACATTCTTCATTGTAGCAAGGTGTGGCGGCTTCATTGGAATAGTTGATGTTATCACTTTAACGCCTACTTTGCACTGGGAAAAGTCATCATCAATAACTATTGCATAGAACGCAGATGTTGGGCAACTTGCAGGTGATAGCAAGAAGTCTCCTGGACCTGAACTTAACCAATATCTTAGGGTTCCTTTCTTACACTTTGATTCTGCAACAAGTTGTACAAGAATGCTTCGAAGAGTTGATCGGGGGAATGGAGAGGAAACCTTTGCTTTAGAAGCTGATCTTAGGAAGCGATCCAAATGAACATCCAGTTCATATAGGTATCTATCAGGGTCATATTAAGAAACAACCATAGGGGCATAATTGACAAAGCTGATATAAACACAAAGAATAACATATATTGATGCAAATTAAAAGAAACAAGAGAGGGGGACAAAAAGGCCGAACCCATTGAAGATAATTGCTGTATCGAAAACTCCATGGCCTCGATGAACCATGTGATCATCTATTGGAATCACCATCATGGCAGGATCAAGGATGATTCCACCATATATGCTGGAATACATTGCTGGATATGGTTGATTTTTGACTGAGTTCCACTTCTCATGAAGCTTTTCAAGCAACTAATTTGATAACAAGAGGAGAAATGTAGTTATGGGATTTACGAAATCTACTGAGAGATTTTAAAAATGTGTATTCAAATATGATTTTTGTAGAATTTAATGGATTTTAAAAGTTTCTAAAAAATTAGTTGTATTCAATTATAATTTTTTAAGATTTTTTAAAATTTTATAGAAATCTTATAAATTTAGGTGTATTTAATTATTATATTTTAAATGTTTAAAAAAATATTAAAATATTCAAAATATCAAGAACTTTTACAAACCTCGAATAATCATAGGTTTTTGAAGATTTTAAACATTTTTTTATATATAAATAAAATATACCACCAATAATCATAGACTTTTTAAGATTTTAAACAATTTTTTATGTATAAATAAAATATACCACCAATAATATTTCTATCATAAGTTTTTTGAAGAATTCTTTTTTAACTCTTTTTACTTTTTCTTTTATTATTTTTTCTTTATTTCTCTTGACTCCTCATAAATATATAATTAGGTGAGAGGTAACATATGTTCCATTTTTTTTATGAAATTGGTTAATTTAGTTACGTTGTTTTTGATCAGAGACTATAAGTCCTACAATTATGAAAAATGAATACATTTATTCCCATTATTATTAGAAATTAACACTTTAATTTCATAATTATTTAAAATCATGTACTTTAATCACATGACTAAAATGCACTTTTTAGATTAAAATTCTTTATTTTTATAAATTAGGACACTAAATTAACCAAACCATAAATAAAGAGAATAAATTGATGCAATTCACATCATAAATGAACCTTTATTTATATACACATATACATATATATATATATATATATTTCCCACCAACTAACATAAAAATTGATTTATACAATTAACCATAAGTTTTTTTAATAATCCCACATAATAACTTTAAAGGAATAATTTTCTCTTAATAGTTATTAGGGACCAAAGATCTCATAATAATAATTTTTATCATAAATATAAGCTCATTTTCAATTAATGCAAGCATGTCTTGGTATCAAAGCATTGGGTACTATATTATTTATTGAAACTGATCAAGTTTGTTCTTTTGGATTTATTTTGAGCTTCTGGTTATCTGATTGGTTTCATATTTTCTGGGTTATGCTTCTGTTTATTTAATATTGGGTTTTCTGTCATGGCGGTAAAATACGAAATTGAGAAATACGAAATTGAGAAATATGAAATTGAGAAATTCAAAGGTAGAAATGATTTTAGTCTTTGGCGTATGAAGATGCGGGCCGTATTAGTTATAGAATGGCTCATTCAGACACTTGAATGCAAGAATAAATTGCCAGAAAAATTGACTGATGAAAAAAAGGATGCATTGATGGAAAATGCTCTCAGTTCAATTCAGTTATCTTTGTCTGATGAGGTATTACGCAAGGTTGGTGATGAAGAATCTCCTGCTGGGTTATGGATTAAATTGAAGAATTTGTATATGACTAAGTCTTTGACCAGTCGGTTATATTTGAAGCAACGTTTGTATACATTCAGAATGTCAGAAAGTACACCTTTACGAGATCACCTTGATGAATGTACTAAAATTATTTGTGATCTGAAAAATGGTGGTGTTAAGATTGATGATGAGGATCATGCCTTAGTTCTATTATGTTCTTTACCTCATTCGTTTGAACATTTTATTGATACCATGTTATATGGGCAAGACACTATTTCTTTGGAAGATGTCAAAACAGCTTTGAATTCCATAGAGTTGAAGAAAAAGGTGTCTACAAGCAAAAGTAATAATAGCAGTGGTTTATTTGTCAGAGGTAGAAATCAAGAAAATGGCACAAGCAATAATAGAGACAAGTCTAGATCCAAATCTAGGAAAAGATAAGATAAATGCAACTATTGTCGTCAAGAAGGGCACTGGAAAGTAAGTTGTCTAAAATTCAAAGGTAAAGGCAACTATTCCGATGGTGAAAATGTTCTATCAGTATCTATTGGTTCTCCTGGAGATGTTTGGATTCTTGATTCGGGTTGCACTTACCATATGTGCCCCAATAGAGACTGGTTTGCTTCTTATCACTCTATTGATGGGGGTGTTGTCTTGATGGGAAACAATATGTCCTGTAAGGTTGTTGGTATTGGTACTGTCCGAATTAAGATGTATGATGGTATTGTTAGGACTTTGAAATATGTTCGTCATGTTTCAGATTTGAAAAAGAATTTGATATCTTTAGGTACTCTTGATTCACAAGGCTACAAGTATGTAGCTGAAGGTGGAGTTTTAAAAGTTAGTAAGGGTACTCTCATTGTTATTAAAGGGCAATTATCGCGTGGCCTATGTTTCAGGGTAGCACTGTTATTGGCAGTGTATCAGTTTCGTTCTCATCAGATCAAGATTCAAACACTACTCGATTATGGCATATGCGACTTGGGCATATGAGTGAAGCAGGGATGTCTATTTTGAAAAAAACTTGATTTGCTTTGTGGTCAAAAAATTGGGAAGCTTGATTTCTGTGAGCATTGTGTTTATGGAAAGCATCGCAGGATCAAGTTCAGTACAATCATCCATAAAACGAAAGGTACTATTGATTATATTCATTCAGATCTTTGGGGTCCTTCTCGTGTTGTGTCTAAGAGTGGTGCCCAGTATATGTTGATTTTTATTGATGACTTCTCTCGTCATGTTTGGGTGTATTTTCTAAAGAATAAGAATGATTCGTTCTCAAAATTTGTGAAATTCAAGGCTTGTATAGAAAATCAAACAAGCAAGAAAATCAAGTATTTGAGAATTGATAATGGTTTGGAATTTTGTGATAGTCAGTTTAATGAGTTCTATGAAAGAAATGACATAGTGAGACACCGCATTATGCGTCATACACCACAGCAAAATGGAGTAGCAGAACGTATGAATAGGACTCTCTTAGAAAGAGCTCGTTGTATGCTATTTCAAGCTAACTTAGATAAATCCTTTTGAGTTGAAGCTTGTAACCATGCCTGCTATTTGGTGAATCGGTCTCTATCAACTGCAATTGAGTTGAAGACGCCATTTGAGGTATTCTTTGGTACTCTTGCTAATTATTCTGATTTGAAAGTTTTTAGTTGTCGTGCTTATGCTCATATTAATGATGGTAAACTTGAGCCTAGGGCATTAAAATGCATATTTTTTGGGTATCCTTATGGGGTAAAAGGTTATAGATTATGGTGTGATGAACCCAAGTCACCTAAATTTTTGATTAGCAAAGATGTTAAGTTTGATGAGTTTTCCATGTTGCAAAAGAGAAAAGAGTTTATTGTTGCAAAAGAAAAGAGAGTTTATTGTTGCAGATAAAGACCACGGTGTTAGTGAGCAGGTGGAGCTTGAGAGTGGAGCTCCTACTCAAGTGCAAGAGGGCACTTCAGATCAGCCATTTGTGGATGAGATAGATGATTATGCTCATGATGTAGCAGAAAAGCAACATGAGCAACCATATAGTATTGCTAAGGGTAAAGGAATAAGAGAGATTCGACGCCCTCAGAGGTACGCAGATGCAAACTTAGTTTCTTTTGCATTATTTGTGGCAGAGTCTATTGAGGTACATGAACCTTCTAGTTATCATGAAGCAATCACTTGTGATGAGTCTGTTCAGTGGCTGGTTGCTATGAATGAAGAGATTGAATCACTTCATAAGAATCATACTTGGGAATTGGTGAAACCGCCTAAGGGTCAGAAGATTGTTGGAAACAAATGGGTCTTCAAGAAAAAGGAAGGTATACCTGAGGTTAAAGCAGCTAGGTTCAAGGCACGTGTTGTTACAAAGGGTTATTATCAGAATAAAGGCATTGACTTCAATGAAGTATCTTCACCTGTTGTGAAACATAGCTCTATTTGTGTGTTGTTTGCTATGGTTGCATTGTTTGACATGGAATTAGAACAATTTGATGTCAAAACAGCCTTCTTACATGGTGAGCTTGAAGAACAAATATATATGCATCAACCAGAGGGGTTTGTTGTTCCAGGTAAGGAAGATCATGTTTGTTTATTGAAAAAGTCTTTATATGGGTTGAAGCAATCCCCTAGGCAATGGTATAAGCGGTTTGATTCTTTTATGATTGATCATGTTTACTCTATGAGTGATTATGATAATAGTGTTTATCATAAAAGATTTCATGATGGTTCATCCATTTATTTGTTGTTTTATGTTGATGACATGCTTATTGCTTCTAAAAATAAGTTTGAGATTCAGAAATTAAAGTCTCAACTTAGTGGTGAGTTTGAGATGAAAGATTTGGGCATGGAAATTTACAGGGATAGACAAGCAAGCAAGCTTTATTTGACTCAGAAAAGTTATATTGAAAAAGTTCTTAAACGCTTTGGTATGAAAGAGTCTAAACCTGTGAGTACGCCGTTAGCTGCGCATTTCAAGCTTTCTTTGGATTTGTCACCACAGTCAGAAGAAGAAGAGCGATACATGTCTCAGGTTCCATGAGCTAGTGTCGTTGGTAATTTGATGTACGCTATGATTTGTACTCGTCCAAACATTTCACATGCAGTTAGTGTTGTCAGCAAATATATGGGTAATCCTGGTAAGGGTCATTGGCAAGCAGTGAAATGGATACTTCGATATTTGAGAGGCAGAATATACGGCAGCAACAGAAATAGTGAAAGAAGCTATTTGGCTTAGAGGTTTGGTTTGTGATTTGGGTTTACAGCAGGATACTTCTGTTGTATTTTGTGATAGTTAGAGTGCGATACACTTGACTAAGAATATTATGTATCATGGAAGAACCAAACACATTGATGTCAGATATCACTTCGTTCATGACATTATCTCTCAGGGTACTATTATTGTCAATAAGATAGTCACTATAGAGAATCCAGCTGATATGTTAACCAAATCAATTCCATTTAACAAGTTCAAGCATTGTTTGGTGTTTACAAAAGATAATCACCCTTCGGGACTTTGGACGATGGTTATTTGGTAACCCGAGGAATTTCATTTGAAGAACTTATTTTCTATTTTGAGCCAAGATGGAGATTTGTTATTTGATTGGCCCAAAACTTCAAACCCAAATCCATTAAATGCATTAACCTAATTTCCCTATTTCCCTTATATATATAAAGCCGCTCGAGAAGAACAAAAAGAAAGGAAAACTGCTCCCACAATAGAGAGAGCTCCAAATCTATTAAATTAAAGAGTGAGAAGAAGAAGAAAAATTTCAACCGTTGTTTTTTCCATTTTTAGTCAAAGAATCTTCTATTTTTCTTCTCAAATTTTGAAGAGTTGATTAGAAGAAATGGAAGCTCATTTGTGTGGTAATATTTTATTTAATAGTAAGTTTGTTAATTTATCTTGCTATATATTACCAGTAAATTATAGGGGATATTTTATGAGTTGATTTTGGATTTTGGTATATTTTGTGAAGCTCTCAAAAAATTGGTGTTTGTATTTTCGTTTGATTATTAGTGAATTTTTCTTTGTTGTGCCGTCGTCAGTGGAGTAGACTTTTCACATTGAAAAGTTGAACCACTTAAATCATTGTGTATCATTTATTTTCTTACTACTTATTATTTTACTGTTACCCATTATTATTAATTTGTGCAATCAAAATTGGACCCGATCTTCACTTCCGTAAGTACTAATTTATAACATGTCTTTACGTTTATATAAACTTTGAATATTTTCACGTTTCAAAGAAAGCATAAGTTTTATTAAGTTTTTAAATAAAATATATAATAATATATCGAGTATTTTTGATGATTATAAAGGATTCATTCAAAAATTATAAAATAATTAAAATATAGTAAAAAGTGTAAGTATAATAAAAAAATAAAATATATTAAATTTTATAAATATTCCCGTAAGACTGTAATGGCATGTTTGGCCGCATCATTAAAATTATTTTTAAGAACTATTTTCAAATTATAATTCAAAAACAATTTTAATAATTTTGAAGAATAATGAAATGTTTATTCATTGTTTTTAAAAAAAATATTGTAAAAGATAAAAACAATAAACATGATTGTTCCAAAAATTATATTAATAAATGATATCAATTTAAATTGATCCTTTTTATTATTATTTATTAAGTTAAAAATTATTAATATTTAGTAACATTTAAAATTATGCAATTTTTCCTTCTTTTGTATTTTCTTTAAGCAACATATTTTGTTTTTTTCTGAATTCAGTATTAGTGCCATATATCGTTGTTGTTTTTTTTCTAATTTATTAATTATTAATTTTTGTATTTTGGTTCAACTAAAACACTTGTCATGAAGGATCTTTTCGGAAATAAAAAATTGCAATGAATCCCTCTGACATTTTTGGTTATTTCCGGATCCAACCAACATTTTAGACCCTCTGTGACACTTATATTTATTTTTGGATCCAAACAACGCTTTTAGCGTGTATTTTCATTGTTTTCAAGAACAGTGAAAACACTTATTTGGTAATTGGTATTCTCTGTTTTCTTGTTTTCTAATTAATCTTTTTTTTTTTTAAACATAACTCAAAAACACTGACTAAACAAGAATGTAGTTTTTAAGAACATTTTTTTTTTTTTGTTTTAAAACACTGAAAATTGTTTTTGAGTTATTTGGTCAAATAGGTCCTAAAAATTTATAAAAAAAAAATACACATTTATTCAAATTCATATAGAATTTTTAAAGTTTAATAAATTATATATTAAAGTCTTTAAAAGTTTATTGAAATTTATATACTTTTTAGAATTTAAAATTTATAAAACATACACAATAATTGATTTATATCACTGTTCACCAGAATAGTACTCTGCCAAACGGCTGTAGAAGAGTAAAAAACAATTTAGTGTGTAATTGTTATTTCAAACAAAAGGTGAAAAATTTACTAGTCGATACAAGCGAAGCCTATAACACTCGTTAATCTACTGAAAACCCTAGTGGAAAAGGTGGGGGCTTTTTAATTCTCACCTCAGATGATGAAGTGTACACATGAACTTTGAAATCATTGTTATTTCCAATCTCCAAAGCATCTTCGAAGCAATAAGAACAAAAAAGAGCCAATTAGGTTTATACAGATCAGATCACCATAATAGTAATCCCAATCCCAATCCCAACAAGCAAACAAAGACAACAGAGGCTACCTGATTTATGCTCAGAAGAAGAAGAGATGCAACTTTCCATAGAGTGAAAGATTGAAAAGGCGATAAAGCCTCTATTTGCAGTGGAGTGAGGGCAAAAGAGGAGTTGCATGCTTAATGGCAAAGCAGGTAGCTACTTAATTTATGCGCTTCTGCATTAGGCACTTGGCAATTATTTTCATTGAATACAATAAAAAGGAACCTGCTTTCGTCTTAACAATTGGCACTTTCGGGTGTTGTGCATTGGTGGATGGTAGCGAGGTAGTGTGGTAATGTGATACCACCAAGAGTTTTGTCTTTTTTGTCGATTTCTCTTGTATTTTGACTTCATAGTAATCAAAGGAAATTACCATTCAACCTTGATATTCCTAGGATATGACAAAATTTATTTTCGGTCGACTTGGCTTTGTAGCTGTACATGAATCATTGGTTGCTTAACGAAAACATTAAAATTATATAAAATAACACATTTAAATTTTATATTAATAAAAATTATTTAATTAATAGAAATTTAATATTAGAAAACCTAATTCACCTTAATTTAAATTGAGTTATATCAATTTTATTTAAACAAGTTTTAAAAAATATCACATTTAAAACTTGTAATTTATATAATTTATATATTTTTATTATTATAAAAATATAACTTATCATTTTATTTTAAATATTATTTAAATTTAACTAGAATCATTTAAACTATTATTTAATTGGATATATTTAATATTATTAATATTGTATTCATTTAATATTATTATGGTTGTAATTTTGTTGTTATAAGTATTTGAAGTTTTTTTTTTTAATTTCCCAACAAGTTTTAAGGAGTTTTGTAAAGGTTGAATCCCAAAATATAATCATAATTTCTCGAGGCATAAAAAACAGGGGAATTTCCTTTTATACTTTATCCTTTCACAGCATATATATATGAGCACTACTTTAGTAGGTTCATGGTCTTATTATGTTTTAACAATCAAAATATAAAAAGCAAAGTTGTGATTTGACTCATTTTTGAGTGAGATGAACCACGTCTATACTATCTTGAATTAAAATTCTCAGCAATTTGTTTCATTTCAAGCAGTGATATTTAGATTTAATATAAATGAAAATTTTATTCACGGATGAAAGAATTTAATCAATACAAAGGTTTAAAATTGTAGGATTGCCTTATACAAGTTATAAATGAGTAACATTTTTATCACCAAAGGAATATCACCATCAAGTTCACAATATAGGTTTTTAGATTAGCCAACTACTATTGCTATAAAAGTTTGGCATGCCTTTGATAGAACAATTTAGTTCTTCTCAGCCCCTCTTCGAGAGAGGAGGGATCAGCAGCAAAGGTAATACGAAGCCAATCTTTCAGTCCCACTGCTGTACCTGAAAATAGAGATCGGTTTATAAGTAATTTGCATAGTTGATAATTATCCTTCATAGTTCACAAGTACACGTAACTTGTTATCAGATATAGCATAACTTATCATTTTTCTTATCCATTATTTTTTGTTAAAAGTCGAGAAACAATATTTTTCAAAAACTTAAACCAGTGATAGAAGAGCCAAAAATACTTTTATATACTTATCACTATTTTACAAGTATTGGTTTTATGCACAACGCAAGCAAAATAATTGTTAAAGACAGGATTTTGGGTTTTGATATCATGTTAGAAATCGTTGGGAAACCAAATCTTACAAAAGTCAAACAATTTGTAACTTTTTAAGTTAAAAAACAGTATTATCTTATCATTTATTTTCATCAACTAAATTTCAAAATTTGATCATAGGAAGGAGGGTGCAAAGGGTGGTGGATATGAAATTTTTTACAATAGAAGCAAGATAGATTTTTATAGATTTTTTAAATTAAAAAAAAATTAAATGCAAGAAAAATGTAACTTAATTACATAGAATGTGTTTGAATGTCCATTTTCTACCTGGAAGAATGATAACAGACTCCTCTTTGGCCAGCTTGAAACAAAAATCAATGTCATCGCTAATATCTTCTAGTAGTGAGAGGTTCAGTTTCACCTGTGCATATTAATATTGAATATAGAATTAGCACAGATATAGCCTATATAGCTGAGCCATAAATATTAAAGAAGAGAGGTATTCAAGTTCTGCTATATTCTCACCATTACAGCCATGGATCCCTCTGGCTTATTTGGACATGTAATGCAAGGGATGTCTTTTATCCAATCACAACAAATCTCTGAGGTTTGCTTCAGTAAATAATTTGTTCTTTTGAAGAAAATCTCTTCAGTTTGCTCAAGGATACGAGGAACAGCTGCCTAGTAACCAAGGACATGAGAAAGAAATTTGGAATGAGTAATCTTTGCTTGCAAAATTTACATTTTCTACTCAAGTTTAAAGTATGTAGTCCACTAATAAAAAAATAAATATGTTACAGACCTGAATGAAGGTTGCAGGGCCCCCCAATAGATCAAAATATTTCTTAATTCGCTCCACTACCTGAAAAGAGGAATAAAACGAATTTGAAGCATGCGCTAAATGATTTTTGCAATCAAAAGAAATGAATTCTTGCTAATGAAATATGCAAACTGAATATCAAAATGAAGCAAATTCAATAAATTCAGAAACCAGAGAGAATCGATTATAAACTGAAGAACTTGGACATGTCCACAATGTACTACTAAACTCATGTCTCAGCAGGTTAATGTGACTAACATGACTTCTAATCCTCTTTCTTTAGAAATTGAGGACTACAGCTAAAGACCACGATTGGTGATAAAAACAGATAGTGAACATTATGCAAGAGCTGTATTTAACATGATTGTCTATTCAACATTGACTTCTGTCTATAAATCGTTGTTAATTATAATCCATCGTTTTCAAATTAATGCCAAACATGTGAAAGAGTATAACAAGCATATATACATTTAAGAGCAGGACAGAGAAAGATAAGAACCTTGGGTTTTCTAAACATGCCAGATGGATCACTTGTCACAAACCAACCAAGTCGCCATCCGGGTACTATCCATCTCTTTGATAGAGATCCAAGAGTAAGAACAGGAACAATAGACCCAAAAACTCCCATAGGAACAAACGGTTGACCTCCAAAAGCAAGGTGGCCATAAACTTCATCAGCAATTACTAGAATTCTAAGCCTTTTGGCAGTTTCTGCAATCTAATTGAAAGGTCAAAAAAAGACCACCACTTTTTCTGTTGATGCAAATTACAAGGAGACAGTATCTCAAAATACAGCAATATTTGGAACTAACCTTCTGCAAATGCAGCCGACTGTAAACATTCCCACAAGGATTACCAGGGTTTATAATCACCAAAGCAACTGTGTTGTTATCTGCAAGAGCTTCAACTGCATCAAGATCAACTTCCCAGCCTTTCTCGGAGAGGAGATCAAAATGCCGAACTTCAAGGTGTCTAAAAGCAGCACAAAGTTCATAAATAGGGAAGCCTGGCCTTGGAAGCAAGATGTTTGCACCAGGCCGAGCAAGCATTGCCAATGCAACATCAATAGCTTGTGTACAACCAGACGTGACAAAAACATCATCAGATGTTAGTTTGTAGGGAAGATCACGTGACAAATATTCGGCAATTGCTCTGATAAAGTAAAGGTATAGAAAAATTAATCAGTGATCACATGAATGGCATAAAGAAACAAACAAAAATACTGGACTCTGCAGAATGCAGATGTATCTATCAAAATTATCTTCTTCAAATGATTTTTTTTCGTTTGAAAAGAGAAATTAATTGTTGGAAATTAGAGCTGGACCACTTTCAAATGAAATCTTGCTTCCAAACAACTTATGACTGACAGACTGCAGTGAATTAATAAGTACAGTGATTAAGCTAGATTAACCAAAATTAGGCCACATAATCTAGAAAATGGACCAACGTTAAGCTGTACAAGCTCAGATTAATGGACTAAAATCAGGTATTTCATTGAAGTGAACAAACCACGTAAAGATGAAAGCTCAAGTTCTTCAGAGGAAACCACAAGTACAATTCCAAATCAGAGTAAAAGTAAGTGTGAGTCTACTGTCAAGTGTAATAATTCAAAAATATTTAGACGATGACAGCATAAATGATAACACAGACCGTTTTTTTCTTTTTTTTCACTCTAATTACATTACATGTTAACTAAAATTTAGAATACATTATCCTAAATTTATTAATATTGCTTTCATATAAATAAACAAAACACTAAGCTTTCAACTCACACCAAAAATAAGAATACAAAGACTTATTTATTTTTGGTGAGATAATTAAAAACAAATTTAAAGTAGTTTATTTATAATACTCATCGTACAATGTACGTCACGTAAATATAAAATTAATAAATAATTCTAAGCACACAAATATTATCACATTCTACACATTTTTTATTTTCTACATCCTTCTAAATTTTCTCTTAAAAAATATTTTTTCAACCACTCCATTTATTTATTGAGATGTTGTTTATTTTTAACATACAATGTTTAAGTCTCACATCGATTTAGCATTAGGTTTCTGCTGTACTTATAAATCTATAGCAACATTTACTCTTTGAGAGCTCTTTTAGAAGAAGTTAGACCATGGATTTCTTCATGGTATCAAAGTCAGGTGACTCGGTCGGTACCCAGTCAGTTGTAGGGGATGGATCTTGCGCCGGTGTGAGAGGGAAGCGTTCCATATCCTCGGTTTGAAATCGATGTGAGTGAGAATGTTGAAGTCTCACATCGATTGAGCATTGGGTTTCTGCTACACTTATAAGTCTATAGTAACCCTTACTCTTTAAGAACTCTTTTGAAGAGAGTTAGATCATAAATTTCTTCGTACAATTCATCGATGAAAAAAATGAAAACTAACACTTTTGTAGTAACACCGAATCAAATAAGTGATTCGAGGCAAAAAAAAATTACATTTAATTGGCAGTATCGTCGTTTCAATTCAAGTCTTAAAGTTTGCCATTTTAATTTAGTTTTAATCCCAAATTTATAAAATATTTGAAATTAAATTGGTGAGAGAGAAGACCCGAATATTCAATTAAGAAGGATCCCAATTAATTAAAAATAAGTAAAAATCCGAAGAAATGAGGAATCAAAATTAGAATATACATACCCACAAAAAATTAAATTACCTTCTGGTTTGAGGTAGACCAACAGTGGGAGAATAACCATTGAACTTTTGAGATTGAAGAGCATCAACAACAGCATCTCCAGCAACAACGGGTGAGTTAAAACAAGAATAAGCAGTTGGGTCACCCATACCCAAAGAAATGACTCTTCTCCTATCACTTTCATCGTCAATAGTTTCCATTAACAAGCTAAGAATGCCTTTAATGGTGATAGTTGTTGAAGCTGTATCTCCTACATGGCTCAAATTTCCATTTTCCATGGCCTCTTGTTTTTCTTCTTAATGAATTGGGTTAGTGGGGTTGGGGGGGTTTGGAATTGGGTTATGGGCTTTATGTAAAAGATAAGTGAGAGAAATAGACTCTGTTAAATAGAGTGGCTTACTGGAGAAAGATAACGACACGTTGAAGCCCCACTTCTCTGCAACTGCATGTATGGAATCTAATTAATCGGCAATTACTGGAAAAAAGTTCCAGTCCAATAATCAAAATATAAATCAAGTAGTACTTAATAATTTGCTTCCTTTTTTGTCTACGCATTAGAATTTGAAGCGAGAAAATTCTAATGCAACAAAAATAAAATACAAAAAAACCAGAAATAAGTTGAACCACAAAAAAAAAAACCTTCAGGGATTGTTTGTGTGCAACCTTCTTCTTTTTTTTTTAAATTTAAAACTTCTCTAGTCAGTGGCGTATGTAATCTTCATATCTTCTCTCAAAATAGATTTTTGAGGCTCCCGTCAAACTTTGATAATATACATATATTTCACGAAATTACTTATCTTATAATGTAATATTATACATATAATTTAAATGAGTGTTAAAAAGGACATGAATTTGAATTCGCAATACAAACAAGCATATACCTCAAAAAAAAAATCACAATATTTTATCTAATTTTCTCATAATATATTTGTTATAAAAATTTAATTTTAAAATAATTTTAATGTTTTTTTAAAATCAAATATATTTCACGAAATCCCTTTGTTTTTTTGTTAAACTTAATTACAACTAATTTATCTTTACCTATGAAATTTGTTAATTTTGAGGCAACAAAGTATAATTAAACATTTAAACATATACTTTTATTAGTTTATTAGTGAAAAATCTCGTTTTTATGGTGGAGATTGTTATCCGAACATTATCGTGTCATATGAAGAAATAGAAGAGAAGATAAGAGCATCTTACCGGGAAGCACAGAACTCGAAAATAAAGATCTCACTGGAACGAGAAGAGCAACTATACACATATAATGCCTCCAAAAAGCTATATACAGAATTGACCAAAAAAAAAAACATACATAGGAATGTTATGTTTCACAGTAATTATAGTTTCTATTGGAATTAAAACGTATGATGCTATATATATGATAGAGATAATTTTAAAACAAATCCAAATCAAAATATAGAATCTTCTTTGGGTAATGATTACCTATTCAAAACTCAGAAAACTAAATTTTAACATTTTGTAATTTAAAATTCTTTTAAAATAATAATATTTTATGTATTGTTAATGTATTTATTTTTTTATAAATATTTTTATCTCTGTATATATATACAAAATATAATATTTAATAAAAAAATAACTAAAGTAAAAAATTGATATAAATTTTACCCATTAAAATTAAACATGATTTATTATTATTATTATTATTATTATTATTATTATTATTATTATTATTATTATTATTATCCATACTTGTCTATATTGTATTGTGATTAGATAATCAAATGGATTGCACAACCCACTGTCAATATTTTTTCACAACTCTTTTGATTTCACTCATTTTAAAAACTTTTTTCTCTTTAAAATGTGAATTGTAGAATGCAAAAAATAATAAAAATGATGGCCATTAACTTATGTCTCTAGATGTAAGATAATTCAATTTAATTAAATAAATTACTTTTATTTTATTTTTTATTAATTAATTAAATATTGATATTTTAAATTAATATTTAAAAATTAAAAAAAAACTATCTGTATTTAATAATTTTAAAATAAGTTGTTTAATTTAAAATTCATTTGATAATTTTGTATGTTCTAATATAAATAATATTTTTTATTAAAAAGATTATAAAAAAAAAAGTCAATTTTGACAACATGTGCCCATCCTCTTTAAATGAGGCCGTTCGGGAGAGAAGAAAAAAAACAAAAAAAAAAACTAGTGGTCTCGCGGTAGACATCATTTTAAAGAATTCTTCTTATTTGAATATAACGAATATTCACTTGTTTTTTATTGTTTGTACTGCTTAATGTAATAACTTAAAATTATTTTTATTTATATTTTTTTCTTTCTAATTTTCACTATTTTAAGTTTATTTGATTTGAATATTTCTTTAAAATTTATGTTATCATATCATTTTTTTATAATTTTAATTAATAAATAAGTATTAATTTGATATTTTTTTCCTATATTATTAATACTTATGATATATTTTGTCTAATAATTATTTTAGAAAAAAAAATAAATTTAAAAACTCTAAATTTCTTAAACTCTTAACAACTTTGAGTAATATTTAAATAGTTCATATTTCTTAATCATGTTTATATAAATTGATTATTTTTTATCTTTTTTACTGTCTATTTAATTTGATTGTTTTGGTAACTAGTAGCTATATCAGTAGTTTTAGGCTCATGGGAATTTAGAATAAAATTATAAAGCCTTTATTTTATAATTTAGTTTTTAGTATAAGTAAGGTTTATTGTTTAGAAATTAATAAATTTTATAATTTTATAATTATAAAATTAATAATAAAAAATATTTCAACATAACTTATTTATCAACATGGTTCTTAATTCTTGGCGGCTTAACAAATCTTATTCAAAATTCGTTAGTATCTATTTATTATTAGCATCGTGTATAGTATTTAATTTTATTCTCTTAAACTTATGCACAATTTTATAGCATGTACATAGATTCTGATTTTAACATTAAAAAAAAAAACATCCCAAAATATATTATTAATATAATTAATTAATAATTAATTAATTTTTTCGTCAACTCTATGCATATATGATTTTCTTCTTATTAAAATTTATTAAGTATAAGTTACTAGTAGTTATTTTACCTATATTTGCATTTATTTTTTATTTCTCTGAATTATTAATACATCCAGTGAATATTGATATAATAACTTATATTAATTTTACAATTAAATTAAATTATTAAAGTATAAAAATATATGTATAATAATTATTTTTTAAAAAAAATATTTACTTATTGAGTGGGTGGGTTGACACTTTTTTTTTCTTTTTTAATTTTATCCTTCTAACACAACATTGTTTTTTAATTGAATACTTAAATAAGAGACTTAAATTATGAACTGATTTTGTTTTTTTTTTTTTTACACCCATATTTTCCATTTCTTTGTATTGATATTGATAGGACAGTTGTGCGTTCATGGAGAGGAATACTTTACGTCTTTCTAACTAGAATTCATTGAAAGACGTAATCAGACAATGTGTAGCATTTTGAGTCTGCCGTTCTTATCCATGTATTGTCTACTTAGAAATTTTTTATAAAATATCAACTTATATATTATTATTATTAAAAAAAATTAATATATTATTTTTATTATCATAATTTTTAAATATAAAAGTTACCTCATATTCAATCCTTTGATTTAGGTTATGATTTTAATTAAATGTGTATTTTTTATAATTGTAAGTTCTCCACTATGAACAATGTAATATATAATTATAAGTTTGGATAATAGATTTATGGTTCGAGTTTTGAACTATGCACAGTTCATTTCATGATTTGCAAACTTCTTATTGTTCTCTTCGTGACGTTACTATTAACTATAAGTTTAATTGTTTTTATTAATAATTATCTGCTATATGCATTCTTAAGAATGGGTACTTTCGTATACCTTTATTTTTATTTTGGAATTATTATTATTTTTTATTTTTAATTAATATATTTGGAATAACATTATTTAAATTGTTATTCGATTTAATTTTAATAAATTAAAATATTTCATAGATATTATTAGTTTTAAATTTGGTTAAAATATATACTAATTATTTAAATAAATTTTTTAAATAAATTAATTAAAAATAAAGATAAAAAATATTAAAATAAAAATAAAGTTACTAATTCTTATAAAACTTCTTGCCAATAGAAATCCTCTTTTTTAAAAAAAAATGTTGATTTTTAGAATATCAATATCACATGACGTGGGGGCAAATGTGCAAGTACTCCTTTAACTAGAAAAAATTAGAAGAATTAGAAAGTAAACGTAACCTGTATTGAGTTGTTTATGACACGTAACGCATTTTATAATCGTGTCTTCATATTAATCACTTAAGCAGTGTCGTTTACACAGATTGAAAATCTATAAATAAATACAAACACCTCAACAATAATATTTTACACAAAAATCACATTTTTCTTGTTTTTAATTTTTTTTTTTGTTATGGACTAAAAAATATGTTACTTGGAAGATTACATTAGGAGTGGCAAAGGAAATATTAAAATATTAAAAACATTTTAATTTTTATCCTTAGTTAAAAAAATTAAAAATTTATTACAATTTTTAATTTTATTATGAATTTGAAGACTTATATATTACATATATTTTTTAACAACATTAATGGTTTTTCTCACAATTTTTGGATCATTAAATAAATATTTTAAAATATTTTTAATAAAAGCATAAAATATGGAAGTAAAACAAATCAAAAAAATTAAAATAAATATTTAATGGCTCAAAAATTGTATAAAAAAAACTATCAATGTTCAAAGGAGCAAAAGAGACGAAAATGTCATAAATATAATTCATTGAAGGTACATGTATTGTATAACTTTGAAAAATTTAAAATAAAAAAAAATTGTATCAAATTAATTTTTTTTAAAATGTTGGACTAAATACAATTTAAAAAATAAGGATAAAAACAAATATCAAAAATAAAATCAAGATAAGAATAAAATACCAAACCTGATTTTAGATATGTTTTTATTTGCTTTGTTTCAAATTTATATCTAGATTTTATATTTTATATTTAGTTATTTTTTAATTAAAAATGTTAATATTTTGATTGATGAATAATTATCATTTTATAAATGAAAAGAATCATATTTAAAGAATTATAAGAGTTAAAAGAATAAAACTCAAATTATATAAATTATTATTTTTATCAAGTTTTACTATAATTGAATATATTTTTATCAAATCTTTTTTTTTATAATTTTCTAAAAAATATTCCACGAAAATGCACACTTGACCAAAAATATAATCATGGACACGATATTTTTGTCTATTTTGGGTAACAATCATTAGCGAATAACGAGGGCCGCTCGCCAACTGCATATAGCAGATCTATGACAATTTTAGATGACAAAAGGCTGATGTTTATCTAAATTGGGCCTTTTGAACGGTCCATTATCATTGTAAAAAAAAAGTTTTTCTTTACTTTTTTTTCTCTCACACGATGAATACTTTATTTGCATATAATTTAAAAATTATAATTATTTATATATTTTTTAAATTAATTTTAATTGATTAAGCGTTAGAGAGATAATTATTATAATTTAAAATTATAGTTAACTAAAACCTAAGATATATTAATTTTATTTTTTTATATACATACAATTATATATTAAAAATTTACTTGTCATAAAATTTCCTTACATTAAAATATTTATATCAATTAGTTTATTATATTATAAAAGATATAATTTACTCCCTTATATTATATGCAAGCTATCAAAGAAATAAATTTAAGTATTCACTTAATACTTTTTACGATGAATATTATAACAAAATATAATTTTTATTCTTTACTTATTTATCAAATAAAATAAAGTATTAAAAAATATATATTATTTTATTTAAAATATTATTAAAAATTAATTTTTTTTATTCTTTAATCTTATTTATAATAATAAATGATAAAATTATACATCTTTTTAAGGCAATAATTAACCCTTTTATTAAAATACATTTTTAGTAAAAAAATAATATTTAATAAATATATAAAGAATGAAAAATAATATTAATTTTTTATATTAATATTTTGATTTTTTTAATTATATATATTTAAAAAATATTAAAAATAACAATCATAATTAAATTATGAAAAAATTTACTTCCCTAATCCAAATTTATTCATCAAAACAACCGAAAATCAATATCAAATGATGATTGTTATTAATATAATGGGCGTCATCATCGCTACTATCCATACATTCGTATTTAATTATGACTTCTAAATGAGCATATAATATTTAGAACGAAGTTGAAGTTATATTTAATATAAAATTAAACAAAAAAATTCCAAACAATTAAAATATATTTTTTAAATAAAAATACTTACAACCCTTGACACCTATTGAAACAAAAATCTGCACTACATTTTTTTCTCTATTTTTTTTTTTATGAGTAAGCTTAATCACTCAGTTTACAATTCAAATTAAAAGCGTTAAAATTATTAAAAATTCCCAATTAAATATGATGACTTATTCTAATCTTATATGTTTAATAAAATTTGTCTAATTTCTAACTTAAACAAATTTTAAGTCATTAATATCTAAAATCATAATAGATAATTAAAGTTTTATTTAAGTTGTTGGTTAAAAAATTTAAGTAAATTTTATTTTATTAAATATATTTATATTAAAAAATATAAATATATGTTACATATATTATTTTATTATATTTAATAAAAAAATTATATATAAAGTTAATTAACTTTATCTTTACTTGACAAAATTTTCATAAACAAAAAAATGTTAATATATTTTCTAAATAAAGATGCTTTAACAACCCCTAGCACCTTAAAAAAAAAAAGACTTTGCACTACATTTTGTTTCCCTATTTTTTATAAATAAACTTACTCACACGGTTTCCAATTCAAAATAAAAGAGTCTTAAAATTACAAAAAGTTCCCAATTAAATATGATAACTTATTATGAGGTTACATGTTTAACTAAATTTGTCTACCTTCTAATTACCAAGCAGTATGATTTTTTTTTCTTTTTTTAATTTATACTCTATGTTTTAAGTTAAAATAATATGAAATACTGTTTAATTAAAAAATCACACAAAATAAATTTATTTCTTAAAAAGTATATTGCATTAATCTAAATGTGAAAAATGATTAAAAAGTAATAAAATTAAATAAGTCAACATCAAAATTTATAATAATATTTATTTTATGAAAAATTTCACACAGCATGCAGGAACTAGAAGTTAAAGGAATTAATTTTTTTGTAAATTTAATTTACAAGTATTAAAATAAAATTATTTTAATAATGTTTTTCATTAAAAAATAAGAGTAATGTGAATTTAAAATATTACTTTTGCTAGTAATATGTGGGCATACAATTTGTTTCTTACTATATTAAAATTTTGTTTTTCCTAAACTAAATGATTAATGAGTTTTTAAATTTAAAAAACTAAAACCAAAGAAAGAAAATGTAAAAATCTGTGGACTTGCTAAACACTATCTTCTTACTTTTTAATGGGCATAAAGACCAAAAACATTTTGAAAATACCTACAAATTTTTAACTTGTTTTAATAACATTTCAATTTCTCTTTTAAAAAAAGTATTTTAAAGGGGATAACTTAAAAGTAAGCTAATTTATAAAAAGAAAAAGAAAAAAATGTGGGATAATTTAGAAATGTGGGCTAAAAATGTGAGTTAAACGATAATTTAAATTTTATAAATATATAATAGTATTAATTGATAAATAATAATTATAAAATCTTTAAAAAATATTATGTAAAAATAAAATAAAATAAATCTTTAATTATAATAAGATGTAAAATTAATGTTATAATAAGTATTTTATTAATACAAATTTAATTAATTTAATATTATAATAAAAAATATATACATAATAATTATTATTTTATTGGTAATAAATATAACACTTTATGACAATGACACACAATTTAAATATGAGTTATACTTCACTTATCAAATAAATCAAATATAATAATAACATACGTGTCAACTTAACACTTGATGAGTGATATTAAATATAGTAAGATGATATATATGATTACTCATTTAATTATCATGTAAAATTGTTAATTTTATAAATTATTATTCTTAATTTAATAAAATAATTCTATTATACAACGTAATTATTTATAAAAATATATTTATTATATTAATTTTTTGATATTTAATTATGTAAAAAACTAACAAAAAAAAAAGAGTAGAAAATATGTTTTTATTGTATCGACTTTTTGATATTTATTAGTATAAAAAGCTAAAAATAAATTATTATCGATAAAATATTATGGCATTTTATATATAAATATATCATAAGTGAATTAATCGAACAATCAATAACAATACGAATTGTCACACTTAATAAAAATGATTGTATTATATAAAACAAATATTCATAAAAATATATCTTGATATTTATTGGTCTTAAAAACTAACAAAAAAAATTATAAAATATGTATTTATTATATAGATATTTTGATATTTATTGATTTAAAAAACTAATAAAATATATATTTATTTTTATTGATATAACAAAACAAAAACAAGAAAAAACCATAGCAGACAAAAGATTTAGACTTAAGATATTATAAGTTAATTTATCGAATATTTATTAAATATTTAATTATTATATGTATAAATTATCATTCTTAATATAAAAAATAAAATAATCATTCATAAAAAATGATATGTTATATATATATATATATTAATATTTATTGATGTAAAAGATTAAAAAAATTATGAAATATGTATTTATGATATAAATATTTTGATACTTACTAACGTAAAAAATTAACAAAAAAAATATAAAATATGTATTTGTTATATAAATATTTTGATAAAAATTAATAAATTTATTAATATAAAAAATTAATAAAAGGAAAAAAATTATTTATTAAAACCTGAATTTATCAAATAATTATTCAATTTATAATTATTAACTATATAAATTATCATATTTAATATTATAAAAATAATAATATTATAAGCAATAACTATCATAAAAATTGATATTATAAAAAATTAAAAAAAAGACATAAAGACCAAAAAAAAAATAATAATAACAAAGAAAAAAAAGATCCGAAAACGACCAAAATCCATGGAAGTTTTTATTATATATAGACACGTAATTTCGTTTGTCTTCTCCAAAATTTATCTTGAGAACTTTGGAAAATTCTAGATTTTTTATCAAATAAAAAATTTATGTAATATTTATATAAATAATTTTTTTATTTTCAATAAAATTTAAATATAATTTATAAAAAATTATACTTAAAATCATTTTAATTTTATAAATTAAATATATCAATAACTTTACTTTAAAATTGTACATTTTATTCATTTTATTTTTATATTTTTTTAACATTTTAATTATTTTAAATAAAATTTGGAGATTTTAATTTATTTTCTTTTTTATATTTTTTAACTTTTTGAGATATTTTTTATTCAAACACCTACTAACATAACTATTATAACAATAATGTAACTAAAATGTAATAGTAATATGATTAAAATGTAATATTAATATGATTAAGGTATACTAATTTAAAAAAATATAAATAATTTATCATATTTATTAAAATAAAATTATAAAATTATCATAGTAACCATTAATTATATAGAAATTAAATAAAGCTTGTTTTTATAATGTTTGAGCATAAAAAATTAATTATTATTTTTTTATAAAAAAATAACTTTTTAATGTAGTATAATTTAATGTATTTTTATTTTATTCATATAATTATTATTATATTTTTTATTTAAATAATTAAAATATAATTTTAAAAAATTAACAGACATAAATAAGATTTGGTTTATAAATTTTATATTTAATATTTAATATATTAAAATATATACAGTAAATTCGTCTAGATATTTTTGGCTGGGAGTACGTTAGTGTGTATATATATATATATATATTATTTGTTCTGGAATCTTCTCTTCGTATTGTATTGTTTAAAGCCAGCTTTGTGGGGCCTTTCTCTCAAAATCCGAGCTTGATTTGTCAAAATCTGATTGCATCAATCTTCCTCTATTTCTCTGTTCTTGATAACGATGGATGGATTGATGGGATCGTAGAATAGATATATGCATGTTTTTTAAGGGTGCGGATTTGTTGTTTACTACACAGCTAAAATTTAAAATTTGACAAAAATATTTTTTAAACCAATTTAATTGAAATAATAAATAATATTTTTATTAATTTTTAAAATTTATATTAAATAAAAATAAATTATTGTGGTAGTAACGCTACCATTTTTTTAATTAATCTCATCAGTTTTTCAAATTTAAGATAAGTTATTATATTTAATATAAATTTTAAAAATAAAAAAAAATATTATTTTATTTTTTAATATATTTTTTATATAATGATTAAATTGTTTTTATTAAATGAAATATAACACATCCTATAAATTAAATTATTAGTGATTTATTAATTAAATATAAAACTAATAATATGTAATAATAAATTAATTGTGATATTATTGTTTTATTATAATTAATATATATATTGTTGTTATATTACATTTATTTATTTAATTATTTAATTTATTTTTAATTTTGTGTGCTTATGCTCCGCAGCATTATTTTTTGTTTTTAAAAGGAGACCATACACCTAAATTTTCGAGGTTAATATAATTTTTTTTTTATCACGAGTGATCAATGTACATACTCTTTTCATGATTTGAACGAAATAAAAATTCACAATGCAAGAAAAATAAAGAGGATAATTAAGAAATATTTGAATTTACTCTAAAAAAATTTAATTATAATGTTTACTCTTTCTTACATCTTAAAAAGTTAAACTATAACAAAAATAAAAAAAAACTATTTAATTTTTTAGGTAAGATCTATCTTTTCTATTTATATTTTTTATGATATTAATTTATTTAATTTATTTATAAATTATTATATATTGATGGATTTTTATATATTAAATAACTATAATTGCACATTTATTTAATTAGATTACCTAATTAATTAAGTTAATATATTTTTACTATTTATATTATAAGTTGTTAAGCATATAAAATAATATAAGTAATATAGTCCTTACAAGTGGTTCAGGGGATTGTGGTATTTTATTACATCTAGTTTTGCTAATATTAATGATAAGTTTTGTATAAATATCATAAGATAAAACACAAAACAATTAATGAAAAATGTCAAATTTTACTATCATTTTCATCTCTCTTTATTTAGTACATATTGATGAGTGCTTCATTTTTTAATATTTATAGAAGTTTACATGGTATCAAAACTTCGACCCATTGAGCAAAATGATTTTAGACCACACTTTACAAAAAAAAAGGAAATAAGCATTGCAAAAATAAAAAGAAACAAGTAACATAAATTAAAAAATATAATAAAATAAATTAAAAATACAAAGCAATGTGTTATGTAAAAGATCCATACTTTCATGAGGATGTTAAGAGTAATGTAATACATTAATTAAATATAATATTATGTTAGAGTTTATAAGAATTATAGATATCGTCATTCATTAATTAATCTTTTGATATTGAAAAACCCATAATTTTTATAAAATTTTGCATGATATCAAAGTTATAAATTACTCGATCTACAGCTTCAATGTTCACTGATGGAGTTAATACTCCATCAAGTAGCAGTATTTCATTGTTTATTTCTTCTTTAACTTTGATGACAATAAATGACAATTTCTATGTGAAATTGGATGATTCTAACTACCTTATATGGAGAGAACAAATCAAACATGTAGTAGTGATGTATAGTTGTTAATAGTACCTAATGGATCAAAGAGTGCTCCTGAGAAATTATTTAAGATTTCACATGGAGAAGATGATCATGTAAAATTCAAAAAATCAATTGAGAGTAATCCAAAATATAAGGTATAGGTTATGGGTATAAGGAAAAAATTGTTATAGAAGGGATAATATAAGGTATAGGTTTACAAGGACAAAAAATGTTATGAAATGGATTTATAATTCATTTTCTGGTAACAAATTGGAGTTTCTTTTTGGTAATGCTTTTGCTTATGGTTATTGGATTTCACTTACAAGTAAATTTCATGATAACTCTAGCTCTAATCCCATGCAATTGAGACCACAATTACAAACGTTGAGAAAAAATGATAAAACTATGGATAAAAACATGGAAGAAGCAAATGAGTTGTTTGACTATTTGAAAGCTATTGGTGACTCAATCTTTATTAGAAAATAAGTTTTGTATCTTCTTCATATTATGAACTCAAGTTATATTTCTTTAGTGACTAATATCACAAATAAGAAGAAGATACCATCTTTTGATGAAGTGTTTTTAAAAATGTCGATGATATAATTAGTTTATAATAATATAATTACCATATAAACGATATTTTTTTTATTATATTACCTATTACCATACACATATTTAGGTATTCATTGCACATAATTCATGTCGATGAGTTGGTATATGGACTCAGGTATAAGTCACCATTTGATATCTAACCAAAGCAACTTGATTGAGCTTCGCCTTACACTAGCCAAGAGAGAGTGATGCTAGGTAATAGATCATGAGTTCCCATCTCTTGTATTGATCATGGTCTTGTGCATTCTGAAGGCTTAAATTTCAAACTTAATAATTTGATGCATTTCTCATTCTAGCAAAGAATTTTATTTCTATTGGACAATTATGTTTAGACAATAATATGAGTATTTATTTCACCCAAAATCTTTCTATGTGAAGGATTTAAGCAAGGGAACTTTTCTACTTGAAGGGGGAATTGAGAATGAACTCTATCGACTGAAAAAGTTTGTTTCTAAAATTGCATAAAGTGGAAGAGATATAAGGAGCTTTGATAATGTAGCTATAAATAGGTTTCTACTATAAATGAAACATTTTTGCACAATAGACTTGGACATCCACATGTTGTAGTACTAAATAAAGTCTCGTCTAACTATAAACTATCCACTAAAATCAATATATACCTGACGTGTGTGGTTCATGCCAATTAGGAAAATCAAGTAAACTTTTTTTAATCGTGTTTATTCAAGATCATTACATGATTTTGATATTGTTCGTATAGGTATACGGGCACCTTTTCTTGTGATTGGAAAAAAAGGGTACAAGATATGTTATCCTTTTTGTAGATGATCATAACAAAATTGTATGGCTTTACTTACTCCATAATAAAGGACAAGTGCTTCCATTTTCTTACATTATAAAGCTATTACAGAAAGGCAGTTTTTGGTGAAAATAAACAGTTGTAGACAGATGGTGATACTGAGTTTAAATAACTATAGACACTTATGTTTTAAGGGGGATATAAGAGGAGAATTACATGTCCACACAATCCTTCTCAAAATGGGTTTATTGAAAGGAAATTTTTTTCATGTGATAGAGACCGATCTCTCAATGATGGTTCGAGCATATCTACCTCTTAGTTTATGGTCTAAAGCATTTCAAGCAGTTACTTATCTCATTAATAGACTCTCATTTAGAGTGTTAGATAGCAAGATTCCTTTTGAACTTTTGTGCACAATTCAGCCTAGTTATGATCACTTAAGAGTGTTTGGATGTATATGTTATCTTAACACTAGACTCTATGTAGCTACCAAACTTGATGTTAGGTTAGTTCTTTGTTTTTTTTGTTATCCTCATCATCAAAAGGGATAATTTTCCTTGATATAACCTATAATAGAGTGTATATTACCTCTCATATGATATTTCATGGAACTCAATTTCCTTACCTTCAATTGTCAAAACTAGAAAATATATCTTAGAAATAAATGTCTACCTCTAATTTCATAAGTCATTGGTAAAGATTTCCCAAGCTTCCCTCGGTACAAGAAAAATATATAATGTATTACAACCTTCTGTTAACACTACATCTTTTTTTGTCTTTATCCTCATTTGTTCAAAATATTCGAGTTATGCATAGTCACTATCATAGTTCTACTTTTTTTGCACTTGTTAACATAACCTTGTTTGCTTCTGCTACATCATATGGCTAAAAGATAGTTCTATACACCTTCTGTCTTCTTTTGATACCTTACATAGTTTATATGCACACTCTATTTCTGATACTTTAGGTCGATAATTACCTATAACTAACTCCAATTAGTTCACCAATTCTTTACTTGGTATGTTAAATATGAATTTTACAACACAATTTATAAACTTATCAAATATCATTAATTCATAAAGGTATTAATCTTGCAATAAACTTAGCTATTAGGGCTAAAGTTCATAAGCCTATTCAACAAACAAATACTCACTCGAGCAAAAACATGTATTTTCCAACCCAAGGCTTTACAAGCAATCATCATATTACATGTACTATCTTCACCTAAAGTGGCACTTAAACACATATAATAGGTAGAGACAATGAACAAATACTATGATACTCTTATAAAAAATGAAACTTAAGAGTTAGTTCATCTTCATTAACATGGAAAAATAATTGGCAATAGGTCGATTTTTTTTGTAAATCATAAACTAGACAAATCCTTAGAAAGATATAAGAGTATGATGGTTTTAAAAGGCTTTTACCAGACATAAGAGGTAGATTATAGTGAAACTTTTAGTCTTGTAATTAAATGTATCACTATGACAATTATACTTACTTTTGCCTTGTCAAAGAGGATGGGCTATGAGATAACTTATTATTAATAATATATTTTTAGATGGTAAGTTAGATGAAATTTTTTATATGTATACACCTTGAGGATTTGTTAATATTATATATCCTCATAATGTGTTTCGTTTATGAGAGTATTGTATGGACTCAAACAATCTTCAAGAGCTTAGTATACCAAGTTGAATAATTATTTGTTAGCTTGGGGTTTTAAAAGTTCTCAATTATATTCCTCTATGATGATATTATATGATGGAAAATATTTTACTATCATTTATGTCGATGATATTGTATTCAGAGTAAATGATCCAAAGTTTATCCAATAACTTATCAACATGTTACATGGGTATTTTCTCCTAAGGATTTCTTATATTTAAACTACTTCTTGGGAGTTGAAATTGTGATAATTGATGACAGTTTTCATCTAATCCAAACAATGTATAACAAGGCAGCTATTAGACAAGACACAATTGAGTGAAATCTAAGGCAGTTGCCCCATCATTAACTCCTCGTAATTCTTTGTCAAAATTTGATGGACAATCATTTAAAGATTCAGTACAATATCGATACATTGTTGGAGCATTACAATAATGTACATTCACTCTACCAAATATAGAATATTCTATGAATAAATTATGTTACTTTCTTTCTTGTCATACAAATGTACATTGGACAACTTTGAAGATACTTCTAAGGTATCTCAAAAGAACACTCAATCATGGGTTGCATCACTAAAAATCAAAGAGTCTTAATTTGGTTGTTTGCACAAATCTAATTGGGTTGGTTGCATATACAATACAAGAAGTATTGGTAGATAGTGCATTTTATTATTTGAATTAGAGGTAAGATCATTAACTCTTTCTATTTCAGAAGTTTTATGGATAAGAGATGTGCTGATGAACTCAAAAATTTCCCTCACTATTGCACCAATTCTATTTTGTGACTACATGAAAGCTTGTATGCTTTCTAAACATCTTGTTTTACATTCTAAAATTGAACATGATGTAGTAGATTTTTATTTTATAAGAGAAAGAGTACTTGGTGGTGAGTTGGTTGTTGAATACACTTTCTCTAAAGATTAGTTGGAAGATATAATGACAAATTCCCTTGGGACAATGCATGCTAAAGAATTGGGAACCAAATTCAATGTTACGAGTAAAAATATGTACTTTAGAAATATGTTAAGTATACAAAATAGTGTAATATAGTCAAATGTATAGGATTTAATGTATCATAAGTTGAGGGTTGTATTTTTGTTACAACTAGCATAAACAATAGATTTTGTATAAATAGCATGAGACATTACACTTAACAATTAATGAAAATATTAGTATTCTTAACATCTATGAAAATTTACATAGGTTATTAAAAAAAAATATTTTAATCAACAATTCAAGTATTGATATTACATTTAGTTATTTTGAATATTATTTGTTAATTTTTGACTAAAGGTTAGCACATATGTCTTACATATTGAATTGAACAAAGATTTTTGTGAAAATTTAAGAAGAAAAAATCAATAACAAAAAATAATAGTTTATTGGTTAAAAAGATATAGAAATAATTAAATTAGAATATTATAATAAAATATTTTAATATTATAAGGCATGAAAAATACCAATATATTAAATAGGATGTTGAATCTTATATAATAATAACTATAATAATTCAAATATAGTGAATATTTTTTTTGTTAGATTCACTAGGTTTTTCACTCACACAAAAAATAAAAAAATTAATAAAATAATATAAAAGTTAAAATAAAAAATTTATACTATTTATCTTTTATTTTAGAGGAAATATAATTGTAGTTCATTTTTTATTATATTTTTTCTTAAATTTTCGTAAATATACTTTTTTAATTTGTGATGTATAACTTGTATATAATGTTAATAAAAAATTAGAAAGTATTATTCAAAATAATTAAAAATTATTAAAATAAAATATTTTAATAATATGAGACATAAAATATACCAATATTAATATTAAATTAAAAATAAATAAGTTAATAATTTTAATTCATACATGCATATTTTTTATAGTCAAATATAAAGATTAACACATTAAGAATTAAAAATTAAAACTAAAATTTATTATAACATTAAATTAATTAAATCATAATATATAATTTTAAATTGTACATAGAACCTCTTATATGTAAATCCTAATTTAATTAATTGATTGTATTATTGTGACTTATAGTGTTTGATTTATTTAATAAATAGATTAAGTTGAGTTGGGTATTTAATTACTAGAGTTGTTTGTATTTATGATTATGATGTATTTCTATTTATGTTTTTGTTGAAAAATAAATAGTTTTTTTATGTGTAAATTATTTATATTAAGAAGTAATCATGATATTTAAATTTATTAAAAATTATAATAAATTTTAATCTAATTATTTTTTAGTTAGATTATAAGTGTGTTTTCGTGACATACCCATAAAATGTTTTACTTTTTTCCTAGTTTTTACAACATATTTAGAATAAATTTTTTTTTTTTAATTTTTGAGTTAATTACGAAAATAAATCTATTAATATATATTCAAACCATTAAATAGAAAAATATACTAGTTATTATAAATGTCATTCTTTGTGAGTAGTTTAATTTAAAAAATTAAAATAACATAAACAATATTATATATAATTACTTTAAAATATAAATAAATTTTTATCTAAAATTGTTTTACGTGTGACTTAAAATTTTATATATAATATATATTTAGTTATATAAATATCTTTTACAAAAATGTAAAAAGCATACGCTAAAAGAAAAAAATTCCCATTGCCGTGGCTTCCTGGTGAGTTAGCGCCAAAACAAAGAAAGTTCAAAACGAAAATTTTTATGAAAACACGGTAATGCTCAGCTCGAATTTTCTAAAGATTTTTAACCTTCCGCCAGAGTTTCTAAAAATGAGTATTGTTATATTTTATCTCGTATCTTTAAATTTATGTATTAAAATTATTTTATCTAATTTTATCTAATTTTTTTAATAAATTTAAATAATTAAAAATAAAATATATTTATCTATAATAAATATAATTATTTATAATAATTATAAATTTATTAAAAATAAATATGATATCAGATTTCATTAACATCTAAACTCATAAAAACATAAATATAATAATATAGATCAACTAACAAAATTAATAAATTATACCATAAATTAATTAAACATCATATTTTAATTAACATATTTAAAATTTTCTAACCAATTATTATTATTATTTTTTTAATAAAGATATTAAATTTTTTTTATACTTCTTGTCATTTTATAAAAAAATTGAAAGGGAAATTAAAAAAAATAATACAATAAAAACTTTTAATAATAAAATATTATTACAAAGGACACCCAACACCTCTAAATGTTTTCAACCAATTTTCATTTTTTTTTCTTTCTTTAATCGAGGTATTAAAAAAAACAAATTTTTCATACTTTTTGCCCCTTTTCACAAAAATTGAAAGGAAAATTAAGAAAAAAATACTATACAAACTTTTAATAATAAAACAATATCATAACAATATTAAAGAGATTTAATTTAAAAAATATTTAATATTTAATCAATTTAAATTGACTAGTTTAATTTAAAATAAATTTAATTAAATATAATTTAAAATAAAATAATTTATTAAATTTTATAATAGTAAAAATATATAAATTATTATTTTTTAAATTAAAATTCGAAACATCATAAAATTCATTTCAAACATAAACAAATGAAATATTTTTTAATATTTTGTTTTTTCTTAATATAAACAAGACGTAACATAGAACCATTAACGAGATAATATAAAAACATGCCAGATAAAGTATAGCCCCCTCTATTTCTGAAGGAGCATTTGATTGTTTTTTCATGACCTGTCACCTGAGAACGGTAATAAGTGAGCAAAGTGACCATTGACATCATTGAAGAAAACATCATGTACCATTTTCTAGCGAAGTTAAAATTTATTAAATATATATTAATATTAATTATTAATTTTTTTAAAAAAAATTTTATTGTATAAAATAAATTAAAAAATAAGTTTTTAAATATAATTTTTTTAGATATTCTTATTATAATTAAAAAAATTATTTTAAATTATTTTAAAAAGTGTTTTATATAACTATTTTAAAAATAAATAGTTAATTAATTCATTATTTTAAAAATAAATAAATATATAATAATAGTTATTTTATGAACAATAAAATATAAATATAATATAAACATAATTGATTTACCACGATATTTTTAATAATTAAATAAATAAATTAAATATAATATAACTATAAATCAACTTATTTAATTAGTATTTTTATTATCTAAAATATTGATTATACATTAATGATATAAATAACTTAATTTAATTTAATAAGTATTTTTAATTAAAAACATAATTTATATTTAACATTTGTTCTTTTTTAATTGGCATGTGATATGATATGATCTTGACGTAAAAATTATTAATTAAATAAAAATATAATATATTAATAAATTAATTGATCGAACACTCATTAAATGAATAATTATAAACTGTATGAATTATCGTTCTTGATATAATAAAAATAATTATATTGATGTATAAAACTAAGAAAAAAATGATAATATAATAAAAATAATTATATTGATTTATAAAACTAAGAAAAAAAAATGAGTTTGGTTCATAAATGTATGAATTGAATACTTGTTAAATGGATAATTATAAATTTTATAAATTAACGTTTTTATTGTAATAAAAAAATGAATTATATAAAATAATTATTTATAAAAATATTTATTATACAAATATTTTAGTATTTATTGGTGAAAAAAACTAACAAAAAATAAGAAATATATATTTATTATATGTATATTTTGATATTTATTAGAGTAAAACAATTTAAAAAAAAATTTGGTCATCTTAATAGCTAATAGAAATGGTTTATAGTTTTATCGTTATATATTCGTTGTAATTATAATTATAACTTTAAACATATCAAATGTTAGATATATTTTATTGTTATCAATATTTTATTAGTATAATTAGAAGCAATTAAAAGATTTGAATATATATACAACTAATTTTATATATTATTGATGTAAAATATAATTAATTTTATCAAAATAACACATAAAAGGTGACTGAAAGATAGGGAAATTAATTTTTTTATCTTTAGATTTTATTTTAAATTGTATTTTTAGGATATTTATGTAATTTATATGTGTCGCAAGAATGACCAAAAAATTATAATACATAAATATTTTTTTAAATAGTAGAAAATGTGAAAAATTACATAAAAATTAACATTTTTTAAACAATTTTTAAAAAAATAAATATCCAATTAAAAATGTAAATAGTGACGTCAGTTTAAAGCCTTTGATGTGACATAATTAAAATAATATTTTTAACTCATAATTAAGTATCATCACAATTATAATATATGATAGAATTTTTACCAAAATAATTTTGTAACGTAAATGGTTTAATATATTTTATTAGTTTTAATTTTGGTACTGTATGCTGACATGAGATATGAAACAGCTTTCCAGATCCATGGTTAAAAAACAAGAGAAAAAAAAAGAGACATGGCTTGACACCTTGCACAATTAGAGGGATTTGGCCTAATGTTAATATTTTTATGTTATATGATATTAAAAAATTTCATTTAAATACTTTAATTTAATTATTGTTAATTTTAATAATATTTTCTTTACATAATTGAAGCCAATCATATACATCTTACTTATTAAATTAGATAAAAATATTTATAATTTCTTTTAAAATTAATAATAAAAATATTAATTTAATGATTAAAATAATTATCCATAATTAAATTAATATATTAAAATAAAATATTTTAGTAATATAGTTCATTAAAAACATCGTACATACATTAACTAAGATAATATAAAAATAACTATATTAATTCAAATTTATTATTCAATTTTACGTTAATATACTGTAATTATCTTGCAGAATTTTTAGTCTTATTATCATTTATAATTCAAGCTTAAATTTTTCAAAAAATGACAAACTTTAGAATAAAAAAATCATTCTGTTATTCTTTTATTCTGTGAAAAATATAATCGTGATTATTTTATATTTTCCTTTTGATTTGAATTTTCATAAATGATCTTGTAAAATTTGTATAAGATACATGTAATCAATTTTTACTAAATATAAAAAAATATTATTAAAAATATTAAAAAATAATTTAATATTAATATAAAATATTTTTTTAACATGTAACATAAATAATATTAATACATTAATAAGATACCGATCATCGATTAAAGTACGAAAATTACTTAACGTTTATTTGACTAAATATGTATTCATTGCTTTCACACTAAATTTTTTTTTTGACAGTTCAGGGAAAAATTAGACCTAATTTTATGATTGGATGATAATGTTACCAAATTTTTGAGAGATTCTATTCATTTAATATCACGTTAATAGTTTTAATAAAATTATTATTTAAAATACCATCATAATTTAATAATATAATTATTAAACGAAACAATATAGTATAATTTTTAATTAATAATTAAAATATGATTTTAGTTATAATTTTATTAAAAAAATAAAATTATATTATTATAATATTTAATTGATAATAATTTAAATAATTAATGATAAATGTAATACTTTTTAAAAGTAACATAAATACTTTTTAGGAAAATATTCAAATATTTTATTTTTTACAAATTTATATAATTATTTTATTAATTTACATCATTTAAAATTTATTTTACATATAATTTTATAAATTTTATTTTAATTATAATGTAAAACGTATTATTATCATTTCTTTAAAATTTAATTCCTATTACCTTATATTCTCATTAACCAAACAACAACTCAAAAACTAATAAATTTATATTTGAAAAGTAGACAACCATATTACCCTTGAAAAAAAAAACATATCTTGCGGTTACCAATAATATGTATCTCACAAATCACAATCATCTAAAAGAACTCTACAATAAACCTAGTTTCTGTACACAGCGTTTCAATATTTTCTTCACTGACAGAGGAATAGTGGCACATTTACGCACGCACGCACGCATACTCTAAAGTCTAAACAGAACCCTTGGAGCCCACTCCTCCTCTCAGACACGTACATCACCCTCTCTCTCTACCTCCATAACACTCACACACAAGATACACAACATATAAGTTTGTATTTACTCTATCTCTAGAGAGAGAAGACGCTATGGATATTATAAGGGCCTTGGCAGATAGTAATCAGAATAAACAGAGTTGGACAGTGCAGAGTAAAAAACAAAAAGATTTTTCCAGCCCATATAATTCCTTTTTAAATCAACTTTCCCATTCAGATTCATATTCAGATTCATCAAATCCCCACGAAACCCACGTAATAATCTATATTACTTCCCCTCAACGAAACCCTCACCTCCTTCCTCTAACGTCACTTCAAAATGAATTAAAGGATATACTTGAAGCCTTCATTATATATCAGTTTTTCTAAACTGTAAAACCCTCTTGCTACATTTGCTTTTTGAGCAGTTGAGGGTTTTTGTAAAAGCTTTAATTTGATGGAATTCGGTTACAGTAATCATTTAGACAAAAGCGACACTCACTTGCCTCCTGGGTTTCGTTTCCACCCAACTGATGAGGAACTCATAACTTATTACCTCCTCAAGAAGGTATTGGACACTAACTTCACTGGTAGAGCCTTTGCTGAAGTAGACCTTAACAAGTGCGAGCCTTGGGAGCTTCCTGGTAAGTTTTAAATTGTTTCAAATTTGCTCATTTTCCAAAATAACGTATGATCGATTTTCGATTTTATTTTATTTTGAAACAGAGAAGGCGAAGATGGGAGAGAAAGAATGGTACTTTTTTACTCTGAGAGACAGAAAATACCCAACTGGGTTACGTACCAACAGAGCAACTGAAGCTGGATACTGGAAAGCAACAGGGAAGGACAGAGAGATTTATAGCTCCAAGACTTGTTCACTAGTTGGAATGAAGAAGACTTTAGTTTTCTACAGAGGGAGAGCTCCAAAGGGTGAAAAGAGCAACTGGGTTATGCATGAGTACCGCCTTGAGGGCAAATTTGCTTACCACTACCTTTCCAACGGCTCCAAGGTTCTCTCTTTGTCTCGTTCTTAACTTTTTTGTAAAGCCCTGCAAGTGTTCTAGTTATAAAAGAAATACGTCAAAAATGAAAAAAAAATCAGCACTTATTTAAGTCATATATACTTTAAATTATTTATACTCAAAATATATACTTAAATAATTCAAAAAAGTTATATACTTATTCAAGTTATTTTTTAAATTAATTCAAAAAAGTTAAGCATGTGGATTTATGTATGTTTTTTTTTTCTTCATAATTATTGAATTTATATTACTTCATCAAAAAGTTAATGGAATTTTATAAATTTGTGTGTACAGTAAAAATAATATAGTTTTTGATTATTGAAGAAAAATATGACACTTGTCACACTACAAATTTATGATTTCTCTCACCAGCTGGTTAGGTTCGTTAGCTTCTTTTATAATTCACTGAAATGATTATGAAAAACATGAATATAGTTGATTTTAATTAGGTTTTGTAAACGCCTGATGATCATCAATATCCTAGTCGATCGTTTATCCTGATAACATGGAATACCCAAGGACCATTACTAGTTTGTGCTATATATTTAACTTGTATATTTAAAATTGGAAACAGGAAGAGTGGGTAATATTAAGGGTTTTCCACAAAAGTGGCTCAAGCTGCAGTACCACAATCGCTAGTAGATCAAAGAAGATCCTCAGTAACTTCGGAGCGGGCTGTAAAGGTATCTATCCAGAGCTAGGCTCACCTTCCATTGTCTCTCTCCCATCTCTCATGGACTCATCACAATACCAGTCCGACCCAACTGCATTCACTGACCATGACAGCCAAACCACAAGAGAGCACGTGTCCTGTTTCTCCACCGCCTCTGCCTCTGCAGCTGCAACTCCAAACTTCAACCCAAATTTCGAGCTACCTTATCCTCCTCAGCCTCCTTCATATGAACTAGCTTCTTCACGCTTTCCTAGGAGCGTTGGAGTTTCCACCTTTCCAAGCCTTAGGTCTCTACAGGAAAATCTTCAGCTGCCCTTTTTCTCCTCATATCAGCCTTTCCAAAATGGGCCTTTTGGTTCGGTGGACTTGGGTGGTTGTAGCTCTGGAAACTGGGCTCCGGTGCTTCATGAAGAGCCTAAGGTTAATGGTGCTACTGCTGAGTTTGTTCGAATGTGGACTCACTGAGATTGAAGGAGATCAACATGGAACTAGTTACCTTGCTTTTAAGATATCATTATATACGATTCCATGTCTGAACTATTACTTATTATTATTAGTAGTATTATCTATGTTTTTAGATTTGGATTTACTAGTTGTCCTGGAAAGTGACTCGTGGTTTTCGGAATTTCTGTTGTTTTGGGGACTTAGGTATGCGTAACAGTGTGACTTGATTATTTATTTTAATTTTATGGTATTATTAGTAAAATAGTATATGCAGACAAAGTTTAAAATATCATGTTCAAAAAGTGTGAGAATGAAAATTTACAAATATATGTTTATATGATGTTTTTGTTGTCCACAGAAATCATGGGAAGAAATTTATAAAATTTATAAATTCGTGAAAAAAATGCTCAGAAGTAATTAACATATAAATTTAAATATATGTAATATTTGTACATCAACAAAAAAAAAATAATAATATATAGATAGTATGTTTAGAATAATTATATAAATTTATAATTTAAAAATACACTATTGTATGAATATTGATAATATAATAAATTTTACTGACAATATAAAATGATTTTATAATTAAATAAAAAAATTGTTTTAATTTTAAATGAATGATACTAAAAATTAAATAAAAATATTTAATGATAAATTATTTAAAAAATAAATAAAGTTATTTATAAATGATATTTTATTGATATTATTTTACATTTTTATGGTGTATCCGAAAACATAAATATAGTCGGTAGCTTAAGACATTTTCATGCTTAATGTAGTAATTACTTGCTTTTGATTTTAAAGTTGATGTGTACTGCACGTTGTACAGATGGCGAGAGAAACGTACATTTATAGCAATTGACGTAGAGATTACTGGTTTGTTATGATCATATATCAATTTTTACTTTTTTTTTTTTTGAAAAACATCATCATATATTTATGAGAGGTCAGATTTGTGATCATTTGAATGACTTTAAATATTCTTTGCACGTACGAACCGATCTTTGCTTTTCGAAAATGACATTGCAGTAATACGAGTTATAATCTCTTCTGTTCCAATGATGCAGTACTTGTCGTCGATCGTTATTGAGCTTCAGGCTTGCAGGTTTTATTTGTGGTTTGCGAGGGAGGATTTTAATGAGAGAAGAGAGTTTTGGCTTGATGAAAAGAAGATATATACAGTCACGACTTCGATCTCATACTGTACTGGTGAGGTGAAGCAGACGGGATGTAGACAACTTTTAACAATATAACGTGCATCGATCCATCATTTACAGCGAAAAATATTGTAACAGCCTACTAAAACGTGCTCTCTTTTCATGATTTTATTTATGTTTTAAATTGCATTTGAAAATAAAAAATTTGACATTAATAATTATTAAAACTGTTTTTGAATATAAAAAATTTAAAAATAGAAAAAATAAAGAAAATCACAAAATATAAGTTAGTATAATTAAACTATAGAAAAATTAATAAACTTAGATGATCGATTTTAAGAAGATAACCAATGAAGCGTTGAAATAGGTACATTTTGTGACTAATGTATATACGGGTCGATATTAATATTAGAGGAGAGATATATTGTTACAAAAAAATATATATGATCTCGATTTTTAACCATGATCGTAAATTTATAGTCATGTTTATAAGAACTAAGACCTAAGTGAGAGATCATAGGTAACGATTTATGATCTCGATTTTTTAACCGAAGCCATGAGATATACATAAATTTAAAAAATATAATTAATAATTATAATATTAAAAATTAATATAAATTATAATAAATTTATTAAAAATAATATTAAAAATCATATTATATTAAAATTAAAAGTATAATTAGATTTGAGAATTTATTATTCACTAAAATATAATAAAAACTTACTATTACAAACTGAATTTTTATTATTAATTATAAATATAAATATGTTACAAAAATAATTACAATGATAATTCATGTATCTTTTACAAATGTATATTCGATTGCATCTTTTGTCATCTAAAATATTTCTATTCTACTTAAATCACTTACTATACTAAAAAAAGAATAATAATCAAATGAATTATAATTATAGAAATATATTAAATGTTTTCAAATATCTCAGTTTCATACACAATTTTCATAGCAAACCTACTTGGTTTCCCTGCATACGTGCAGGCATTTCTTAGTTTGACATACGTGAGGAGAGGACCAATTGCGGGGCTATAATATAGAATATGATTTCTTCATGCAAATTATATAAAGTGTATATGAAAACTAAAAAAAATGATTAAATCATAAGAAAAGAAAATAATGGGACTAAAATGTTAAAATTAAAAGGTAAATGTAACTATTCATAGCCCACAAAAAAAAATAATGGGAATACGTAGTTTTATTCATAACATAATCAAAATAGTTTTCAAAGTATTTATTCATGCAGGGAATACGTAGTTTTATTCATGCATATATATTTTGGATAATATTTTTTTTATTGTAAGGTTCAAGAAACTAGTCGTACAATTTTATCCAAAAAAAAAAAGTAAATTAATTTTGGATAATTTTGCACCGTTAAAGAGTAAATTATTATTTTTTAAATAATACAAATCAGTGTATTAATTTTTTTTCTGCTAATCGATAAGTGGTTATCGAAAAAGTAATAGTTTTTTGTGAAAATTGAAAATCATAAATATATGTATTTGTCAATATCTAATAATAATAAGAAAAATATTATAGAGGTATTTTAAACGAGATGGCTTGTATTATTTAGTATTTAGATGTTATTTAATCATTTTTATATTAAAATATTACTTAAAAATAATATTTTAATTAAAATAATGTATTTTATCTTTAATTAATCATTATTATTTTTAAATAAATGATTAAATGATATTAATTATAATAAAAGATTAAATAATAACAATTACTATATAAAATAACAAAATACTAATACAAATTACTTAATGTAAGTAAAACTGCATGGTCCGACTGCCTCAAAATAATTATGAATGCAAAAATAAATGAGTCATTTTGCTCATTAATCTATGCGCCTTTAATCGTATCATTGTGCATTTTCAATCATATACCTTTATTTTCACTCAGTTATTTTTGCTGTTTTCGCTCTTATAAAACTATTTATAGGTAAAACTCAACTATTTATACGTAAAACTCTTTTTCAGTACAAATTAAACTGGAAATTGAGTTTCCGGTGAATGATGTTGGCTCTGCGCCATAGTGAAAAACAAGTCTATCTGGTTTGTGATTGGTGGCAAGAAATCCAAAAATTCATGTCCTTGGCAAAACGGGGTGAAGGGTTCTTTTAAACGATAGATAGATGATCTATAAATTGATTATTTTAAATAAATGCATTTTTTTTTACATTGATTATGAGATTTTATGTATATAACAATAATTTTATTGAAATTATCAAAACACATCACATAATTAGCTAGTATAATTTTTTTTTCACTTGATTGAGTTTGGAAAAACAGTAGCCAAATACCCTCCAATAACTACAGGTTAAGCAACGGGAGAAGAAAATTAACGAACAAAGTAAGCGTACTGAGTTTCGAACATCTTAGGAAAACAGCCATTAAAAGAGAAGGTTGGTAATGATGAATGTGCTCAGTAGTTGTACTATGCTTTGGAAAACACTCGAGTATTTCAGAATGTATTATAACATTTAGGCAAAGCTCTGTGTCTTTGTATATCATGTGAACATTTTATGCATGGAAATAGAATGGCACGCGGTGTACTTTTGGTGCATGATATCTTTTGGACTTTCTCTTGTTCAATCTTTTCTGGTCCATTTTGTAAAATTTTATTTACCGTATGAATTGAGATATAAATTATTTTTATTCAAGCTGCATATTTGAATCTACGGAAAATATGATACCGTTATTTCCTTTCACATGTTATTAATAAGTTTTTATTTTTATAATATCTATAAAAAATACCTTTCGATATATATATATATATATATATATATATATATGTTATCTTACGACTAATAAGAGATACGATGAAACTAAGATTCAAGCATAACAACACAGACATTAAGAAAACATTCAGTGAACAATTGCATTGCTTTTTGAGAATAGATTTACAATATGTGTTTTCGATGATGACATTACAATAGGTTTTGATATATTTATACACAAATATATCTAAGAGCTATGCTAAGCTCAATGCACTTGAGGTTTTGTCTACAAGGGTGAGGTTTTGTCTACAAGGGTCTAGCTACGTCGCTGGTTGAAATCCTAATATACTCAGCAACAAACTTGATACGTTACCAACATTTATATCCGCTGCATGTTTTTATATAGATGATAGTGTAAATAAGAGTGATGTAACGTTAAGTGAACCGTGATGATAGTACGGTTTCGTCGGAACCATACGTCGATTCCGAAACCAAACGAGGTTCGTGATGGAAGAACCTTAATAAAGTATCAGGTTCTCTCACTATGAACTGCATAACAATTTAGATACACCATCAATACACAGTAAATAAGTGTGAGAAATCAGTGAGAGCATCAAATTAAAAATCAATTAAAATTCCCGTGTAAGTGCTGAAATTTGATCAATAACAGTAGGTATGTTTTCAATCCAAATTTGTTTTCGCTACATTTAAATTATGAGTTCATATGATTTTCTGAACGTTTCTGGATTGAATTGAGACTCTAACATTTGGTATCAGAGCCATTTGAAAACAACTATGTTTTTTCTGTTTTACAAGAACTGAAATTTTGGGTTTTTTATTTTGATTATTTTTGATGCATCTGGAAATTATAAAGTGTTTCAATATTGATTTTTGAGTAATTCTGTAAAATTAAACTTAAAAAATAATGAAGAAAATAAATCCAATTTTTCGTGAGTATTTATTTGTTTTATTAATTAATTTTTTATTTAAAATGATGTTTTTACTTCAAATTAAGATCATGAATTACTCGAAAATCGAATTCTAAATTTTTTGATAAAAAGAACACCAGATTTTATCGTCGGAATAGAAATATACGGCCGGGTATCCGTTAAGGTTAAACGGGGTCTGTTTGCTAAGTTTTTTCAAGAACATGAGATAGTTGCCTAATACACTATGGCTGGTTCCCCAGACCAGAATGGTGTAGCAGAAAGGAGAAACCAAACACTATTGGATATGGTGTGGAGTATGCTTAGCAACTCCAATCTTCCTAAATCCTTGTGGATTGAAGCTTTAAAGACAACTGTGTATATATTAAACCGAGTTCCAACCAAGGGTGTTTCAAAGACGCCATTTGAATTATGGAAAGGTTGGAAACCGAGTTTGCAACATATGCAAGTTTGGGGATGCCCGTCTGAAGTGAGGATTTATAATCCATAAGAGAAGAAACTGGACTTAAGGACTATTAGTGGGCATTTCATTGGATATACCGAACGGTCAAAAGGTTATAGATTTTACTGTCCATCTCACAACACTAGGTTTGTGGAATCAAGAAATGCAAAATTTCTTGAGAATTACTTGATTAGTGGGAGCGATCGATCCGAGGGCATTGGTTTTGAGAAAGATCATTCAGATGCTCAATGTACCACTTCAAGTAAAGGACTGATCGTTATTGTTAATAACACGTCTCGAGTACAAACGCGTGTTGAAGAACCAGTCTTGGAAGTACCATAAGCTGTTGATCCTGATCCAGTAGATGTTGAAGTTCAACACATGCCTACAACTATTGAACAACCAATTGAACAACATGATCCTACTCCCCAGGAGAATGTTGATGCAACATTAAGAAGATCTACTAGAGTAAGGAAATCAGTGATTCCTAATGATTATGTTGTGTATCTTCAAGAATGTGACTATAATGTTGGAGCCAAAAATGATCCTGAGACGTTTTCATAGGCCTTGAGTTCAGAGGTTTCGAACTTATGGTACAATGCCATGAAAGAAGAGATGGATTCTATGGTGTCTAACCGAGTCTGGGATCTCGTCAAGTTGCCTGATGGTGTGAAAGCTATTGGATGTAAATGGGTTTTCAAAACAAAGAAAGACTCACAAGGCAACATTGAGAGACATAAGGCAAGACTCGTTGCCAAATGATTTACTCAAAGGGAAGGAATCGACTACATGGAGACATTTTCTCCTGTATCTAAGAAAGATTTACTTCGTATGGTCATGGAATTGGTTGCCCATTTTGATTTGGATTTGCAACAAATGGATGTGAAACCGGTTTTCCTTAATGGTAACCTAGAGGAAGAGGTTTATATGAAACAACCTGAAGGATTCTTCTTTAGTAATGGTGAGCATTTGGTTTGTAAGCTTAATAAATCCATATATGGATTAAAACAAGCTTCCCTTCAATGGTATTTGAAATTCCATAACGTCATCACTTCATTTGGTTTTGAAGAGAACGTCATGGATCAATGTATAACCAGAAAGTTAGTTAGAGTGAGATTTGTTTTTTGGTGCTATATGTGGATGATATTTTGCTTGCAGCCAATGATAGTGGTTTGCTACATGAGGTAAACCAATTCCTCTCTAAAAATTTTGATATGAAGGATATGGATGAGGCATCTTATGTCATTGGCATTAAGATCTATGGAGATAGACTTCAAGGTGTCTTGGGTTTATCTCAGGAAACCTATATCAATAAAGTTTTAGAGAGATTTCGGATGAAGGATTGTTCAGCAAGTGTTGTTCCCATTGTGAAAGGTGATAAGTTTTAATTTGGACCAATGCCCAAAGAATGATTTTGAAAGAGAACAGATGAAAACCATTCCATATGCTTCAGCTGTTGGAAGCCTGATGTATGCTCAAGTCTGCACCAGACCTGATATTGCATTTGTTGTTGGGATACTAGGGAGATATTAGAGTAATCCAGGTGTTGACCATTGGAAAGTTGTAAATAAATTGATGAGGTACCTACAAGGAACCAAGGATTATATGCTTATGTATAGACGAATCGATAAACTTGAAGTAATTGGCTACTCCGATGCGGACTTTGCTGGCTGTATTGATTCACGAAAATCAACATATGGTTACATTTTTATGCTTGTCGGTAGAGCTGTGTCTTTGAGGAGTGCGAAATACTCCTTGATTGCTACTTCAACTATAGAGGCAGAGTTCGTATCATGTTTTGAGGCCACATCACATGGTGTATGGTTAAAGAGTTTCATTTCTGGGCTTAGAGTAGTTGACTCTATTTCGAGGCCATTAAGATTGTACTGTGACAACTCAACTGCTGTATTTATGGCTAAGAAAAACAAAAGTGGTAGTCGTAGTAAGCACATCGACATTAAATACTTGGCCATAAGAGATCGTGTTAAGAAAAAGAAAGTGGTCATTGAGCACGTAAGCACTGAGTTGATGATTACTAATCCTTTGACTAAATGCATGCCACCAATGAAAATCAAGGTTCATGTAAAGAAAATGGGAATTGGTTCAACTTTATAAATGTATATATACAATTAATTAATGAAACTCTTATATATTGTGATATTTTCTCATATTCATGTGTACATTAATTTATTTGAGAAAATTTATACTGGACCAAGAATAAATATAGGATTTATTCATTAAGTTTCGTCGGAACCGTACGTCGGTTCCGAAATCAAACGAGGTTCTTGATAGAAGAACCTTAATAAAGTATCGGATCCTCTCACTATTAACTGCATAACAATTCAGATACACTATCAATACGTAGTAAATAAGTGTGAGAAACGAGTGAGAGCATTAAATTGAAAATCAATTGGAATTTTTGTGTAAGTACTGAAATTGGATCAATGACAAGAGGTATGTTTTCAATCCAATTTTGTTTCCACTGCATTTAAATTATGAGTTCATATGATTTTTTAAACGTTTCTGAATTGAATTGAGACTCTAACAGATAGAACTATCATTTTCATGCATCACTTGAATGAGCTACACTTGTTCTTAGAGCTTTCACTTATACACTCTCTCAATATTTACAACTTAAAATAACATATGTTTTCTAGAAAAAAATGTTATAGTAAAAAAAAAAGTTGTTTACGTTTAAAGAAAAACAAGATATTTTATAATTAAATATATATTAAAAAAATAAATAGATTTTTTTAACACCAAATTTTAAAAGATAAATATACAATAAAACTTTGATTTATTACTTCTATAACAATAAATTTTACAAATTTTATAAAAATAATATCAATTTTTTTTGTTACTTACGTATCATTAAAACTCATAAATATAATAAATTTTTTATCGACATATATGTAATTACCGTTAACTGGTTGACGTAGATAGTATTTTTATATAAATTTAAGATAATTTAAATAATAAATTAAAAATTAATGATATTTTATAATAATCACTAAAATTCGATAATAAAAAAGTTTATTTAATCTATTAAAAAAAAAGTTACCCTACCTATTTTCAGAAGTATAAAATATATTTTGTCCAGTAGTTATAAGTGGGCGAGAGTTCAATCCTTGATGGGTTTTAATAAAAGGGCCGGTCCACATAGGAAATATTAAAGACTGATGGAGACCACCGAGAGCCCGAAAGCCCTGATTTCACTTTTGTTCGTCTTTTGTCCCACGTCCGACACGTATCGAGCCTTTAGCCACGTGCCCCCTCTTTCTTCTCCTAGACCTTCCCCCTTCCTCTCTTTTCTCAAACTCACTAGCAGACGCTGAGACAGTGTGAGCGACCTAATGGAGTACTCGATGATTCCAAATCAGTTACTTGAAGCTGCTTCCGATTTCGAAAACTATCCCGGTTTGTATTTTTCTAGCATTCTGTTTTTTTTCATTCAATGTCTCTGATCGTTTGAATTCCCATCAACTGCTTAATTTTGAAGCTATTTTCAGGTGTTCCTAACGATGCTTTAGCGAAGGAGTTTTTAGATCGCTGCCCTCTTCCCGTCGTTATCAAGTAAGATTTTATACTCTGAATTTTTTTTTACTTCCTGTATCTGCTTTTGTTTTCTTAAACTTGCACCTTCATATCGTATAACTGTGAAATGGTATTGTAAGTGTTGTAACTTGTAACAAAGGCGTGTTGTTAGTATTTTTAATTTAGTGAATTCCTTCCGTGAAACTGGAATTTTATTTTGTTGGCCAGGTTAAATTACGTTAATATACTGTAATGAGAGAGGATAATTTGTTTAATATCACCAGTTTCCCCTTTTACTTTCATTTACTTGTATAAATGTGATTATATAGGAACAGTAGGTACTTTGTTTTACCATTTTTTAACATTTATGCTCTGCCGGTGGAAGCTATGGCGATAACGGAGAGTGCTCAACTGGATTGCTTTAATTAGTTGTGATTTATGACGTGATTTTGAATCTAATAGATATAAGTGTTAGCTCATTATGTTCATTCTAGTGATGATGACTTTATCTTTTAGAAGATATAAGCGTTGACTTCTCTTTAAACAAACTTCTAGTTTTTGATAAAAAAAAAATTTAGAGGAACAATTATATAGTGGGCCTGAACAATGCTGATGTGTAAAAGAAAGAAAAAGTTGGGTCATTTTTAAGTCTTCTTATTCTCTCTTCCCCATGATTGTGCATGCTAATGGTTAAGACCAATGAATAATTCCTCCATTTAGAGTAAGTTGAGGCTGTACTTCGACCAATCACATTGCCTAATGATTCGACAAAGTAGAAGAAAGGTTGTATTTTTAAGAAAATGTTTGGAGTGTACTTATCAAGCACGTGATTGGTCCAGACCAAGACATCAGCTTTACTTCCTCTTCAATTAATAATCTCTCTTTGTTTATATAGTCCCAGAGCAATTAGTGACATAAAGACATTTTTAGTGCAGCTAACCTAGACTAGTTATTGTTTAGGTTCCCAAAAGGTATTGGAAAAAATTGTTTGTTTAGATTTGAGGATTAAATCTTTAGAAGTTTTATGTTCCGTTTTCTGCTTGTAAGACGTCTTCTTGTTGAATGTAAATTTTTTCCAAAATGTCTTTCTCACTTGCAGTGCTTTGCAAACCAAAGCAGATGTGCCTGGGCTAGAGAATACATTAGTTGCTTGTTTAGAAAGGATATTCAAGACGAAATATGGTGCCTCTCTCATCCCACAGTATATGGTAAATTTATAATTCTTAATTGTTTTACAAGTCCATTGATTTCGTGTTCAGAGTGCCAGATTAGTATCTTTGATATCAATTTTTCTGTCACATGGTAATATTTTATTTGTGCATTCATTTTGTTAGATTTGGGTTGTCAAACATGTCTGCTTGTTTTACATTTTTCATCTCTCTTTTCAATTTTGTGAACAAACAATTATCTCCCTCTTTTACAGGATTTTGTTCAAGTTGGCCTTAAAGCGGATTCTCAAATAGTAAGATGCCTAGCTTGTAAAACGGTACGTGTATACATTAATTATCCATCTAACTTGCTTTCGTGGATTGGAAATAACAATTTAATAATTCATAATATCTTCTATTTAAGTTTTTGGGAGTTTTCAAGCATTTTAGAATTTTTGCTTTGGAAAGGCTTTTTATAACCTCACAACTAGATGACATCTTCTGGTATGTGGCCTCTTTTTTGTGTTGAATCCCTTTGTTTTGTTTGATGTGATTATTAATGATGTTCTAGCATGTATACCTATTTGCTATTTGTTTGGATTTTTCAGAAATTTAGGTGAGAATTGACTCCAATATCCCTCTAGTGCAGGACTGAAGGCAGATAATTTTGATGTTTTTGTTTCCTGATCATGTGTCAACTGTCCACAGGTTACTTGCCTTCTGGAGAGTTTGAGGGAAGATTCTATTGCTTCAGTGCCCCTTGTACTTGACTACGGTGTATATCCGCTCTTGCTGGATTGCCTTGTAAATGGGTAAGGCCTAATATTTTCACTTCAAAAGTGGCTCTACTTATTTTCTTCTATGTATCTGTTTGTTTGGGACAAACTATTGTAGTTTTTTTATGTTTCGGTTTATTTAAATCTTAGAGAACCTTAACCTTATAAAGATGTGGAAGGAAAAGGTAAGTTAGTGTTTGGAACAGGATGAAATCCAACTTTTATTAAAAGATAGGCTAATCAAACTAAAAAGGTTGCTCTATTCTTTCTTATATCTATTTCTTTGCCTCCCTGGTTCACATAATTACAACCTATTAAAAGGAATACTTGGTTCAAAATAGGGGTTCACATAATTACAACCTATTAAAAGGAATACTTGGTTCAAAATAGGGCTTCGGTATCTTATAAGTACCCAAGTTAATGCATTATAACCTTTTATGTCCCATGTTATTAAGAGCCTCTGGTTTAGGACCTCAATTCAAGTATTGGTACCCTTTATGTCCCATATTATTCAAAGGTTCCGTCTTGGTCCCCTAATTCAAATATTGGTTTACTTTTTGTCTAATCGAACGAGGACATTTGTGACAATTTAAGAAAAAGAAAAAGCTAATAGCAAAAAGTAATAATATAATAACTAAAAGAGGTGCTGATAATTAAATTGGAGTACTAAAACTTAACATTTTAATAACATAGGGCATGAAAAAATCACTACATTAACTAACTAGAGTATTTGAACCTCGTATAATAATAACTAGAAAAGTTCAAATTTACGGTTCTTTTTTTTTGTCAATACATTACTATTACTATTAATAATCCAAGTTTAAAATTTTTAAAAACAACATAAAAATTTAAAATGAAAGGTCATACCATTAATTTTTTTTTAACTTTAGGAACTATAATTGTAACTTTTTTTCTATTGGCCCCCCTCCCCCTCAAATTTCCATAAATGTCCTTGTCTAGTTTGCCTTTTGACCAAAAAGGAGAAACAATGTTCAAAATTAAAATTGCTAAAAGGGATACCAATACTTGAATTGAGGTACTAAAACGGAACCTTTTAATAACATGGGACATAAAAGGTACCACTAGGGTACCGATCCCTCAAAATAGTGTGTGGTTTAGTGGTATATAACTATATGCTTAACATTTCAATGACCTGGGTCCATTTGCTTTGACCTAAAAGCTTATCTAAGATATACACTGAGATTGCCATCTATGTATTTCTGACAACCATTATATTCTATCTAGGTTTTATATGTCATAGTTGAGTGATTATAAGTGAAATGTTCAGTCTTCTCTATTTCATGTTTTAAAAATTATCTTCTTATGCTAAAAATCTTCTACATGCATGCTTTTCCCCTTTAGCAATGAACAAGTGGCTGCAGCATCAATGGATACAATTAAGAAGTTAGCTGGTTTTCCACAAGGCATGGTAGGTGGCAGTGGTATAGGATATATATATGTTTGCTATTTGTTTAAATTTTCTAAAATTAAATTTGGTTATATTGATGCCCTGATTTCCATTTTTATATAGGAAATTATCTTCCCAGCTAATACCAATGACTTCACACATCTCGGGCAATTAGCAGGCCAGTGCTCATCACTGGTATGATTACCAGTACTTTGTTTTTAGTCATGTGGAAATTTTATGGTAATTATAATAGCAACAATAATTGTAATGGTGATCATAATCTTGTACATTTATGTGAATGTGATCATCTGCCAGTCAACCATTTACAACTCTGACAAACTTGCATCTCTTTCTCGTGAAATTTTTTTAGAAGTTGAAAAGTTTTGGCTGACAGCTTGACATGGGTGATGTTTCATGTACAATAGGTTTTCTTTTCTTTAATTTTTGTCCGCCATTTGGAACTTATGCATTCTAGAATTTCTTGTTAAAATGATTAACAAAACCTAATTTTCTGTTCTGATAAGCTCATGTAAGCTAAACCATAAAATCAAAATTCATTTCATGCCCTGTAAGACCATTATTCCAGCCATTTTACCTCTTTAGTTTCTCAAGAGATTCCTCATAACTCTTAGAGCGTAGTTTTTAGCCACCCACCATGTTGTCATCAAGTCATTTTCTGTCGGTTTTAATGTACGAACACCTTTAAAGTAATGAATACATATGACAAACACAATAGAGAGATCAATTAAAAATAAAGCAAACTTAAAGTATTAACTAATTTTAAATTTTTTACATATGTAAAGTGAGGAAATTCTAACTTGGCTGACTCCATGTGTGCTTGGTGGTTATCAAAATAAATATTTTATTTTTTTAAATAAATTTAATTGCTGAGATTGATTCAAGTAAATCTAAAGATCCAAAATTTTAGTATGTAACTTACAGAGGATGTAAGTAAGAATGATCCACAATTTGAAGTTGGAACAATATGTTTGATGTGTTTGCCAATTATCATATAGTGCCAATACTGTTTGTTTAAATTCACTGCAAGCCAGTTTTATGCACTTGTTCATGTCAAGATAGATTACTTTGTTTGCTGTAGTTCTTGCCAGCTTGAAAATATGTAACATTTTTTCTGCTTTTTCCTCAGGGTCGGGTCCGAGTTTTGGCCTTGATAGTGAAGCTATTCACCATATCCAGCTCCGTGGCATCAATGATTTACAAGTCAAATTTGCTGAACTATTTTGAGGCAGAAATCAAACATCCAAATGATACCCTCGTAACATTAAGTGTTCTGGAGCTGTTATATGAGGTTTTATTATCTTAATCTCTCTCTCCCCCCATCTTTTTCAGAAACCGGTTACTCTAGGGTCATGAACCCTTGATACTCCAATGGTTCTCTTACAATTCTACCATCAAAATCTCAGTATCTGATGACTCGAGCTTTTTCATGCGGTGAGAGTAGTGTTTACATACAACCATTTTTCTAGAGCCAATATCTGAGCAGAAATATAAAAGAGGAAAATAGGTGTGCATAACATAAGATGCTTGGGGATATATAGTTCTACTTAATGAATTATATAATCCAGCAAGGACATGAATAACAGGGATACAGTGCTATATGAATTGTAGAGTTTCTTTTTATCATTATAGAGACAGATAAAATCCTCAACTGACTACCTTTTAATTGGAGTTATATCTCAAGTGAATTCTGGAATTTAGTAATTAATTGTTTCCCCTTTTTCATGGTTTCTTGGTGGACAACGACTCTATTAGCACTAGCATCTTCTGTCAGTGAGTGGAAGCCATGAATTCTCTGTTTATATTTATTATTCGCTGCAACAATTGATTGGAATGTAATAGTTTCCCGTTTGATTGTAATTTTTGCTTAGGTGATCATGTGTAGGGCTTTTTATCTTTTCATTTATTTAGTCACTTTGCTGGCTTCCTCTAGTGAATTAGTATTGGTTCTATGTTTTAATTATGGCCTTGTGTCCTTTCCTAATGAAGTTGTCAGAGATCCAGCATGCCCATGAGTACTTGTCTGTAAGCACGCTACTGCAGCTTCTTAGTTCAACAATAAGGTAGTAGTTTGGAGGAAACATTTCCTTCTAACAATCTCATTTTGGCAACACATCCATGATCAAGAACAATACCATTTTCTTTTGTATTTGCTGCAATAGATCACAAGAAGCAGTTTTAAGATCAAGGGCAATGATGATCTGTGGAAGGCTTCTGTATAAAGAGAATTGCACTTTTGCTGATGAATCTAGTAAGGCATTTGAATTCTAGTAAAATCTCTAGGAATTTTGTTGCACAAAGTTGTGATTCCTATATCGTTTGAATTCATATATTACTAGAAAACTTTTAAGCCATGGCTAAACAATAACTGTGCTTTTCAATTTTGCCAACAAAATGTACTTCCTAGCTATATGTGTATCAACAGTCTGTGTGTCCTGCAACAAATTGCAAGTTCTGGTAGTTCTATATAGATGTAACAGATACCAAAGTTGGCACCAACCTTCTTGAGCATATTCTGTAACTTAACCCAGGATGAAGGAAAATTAAGTGGTGTTAGCTGGTGCTGTGTTTTTTGATCCAGTTTTTCTTGCTTGTATTCAAGTTCTTAATGATGCTTCTGCACTCAACTCAGCCTCAAAGTTTGACTGTTTCAGCTTGCTTGCATAACATTTGTTTTGTTGGGATAAAACTACTTCTATATCAATAGTTGTAATTGCTTGTTCTGCTCAGTTATTAGGATGGAATAGTTTAGCAAAATAATAATTGGCTACCATTTGCACCTTGAAACTCTCAGAAAATTTTGCTAAGCTTGTTTTGAATGTAAAGCACAATGTTTTATCAAGCTTGCTTTATCTAATTTTTTGCTTTCTGAAATATTTATGTTTGCAATGAATTGTCAGATCTTGGTACTTAAATTATCTTAAAGCCTAAGTTCTACATTATGATATTTTGGAGAAATGTCCATCTGCTTATTCTAATATTTACATGTTTTGCATTATGGTAGTTTCACATTCTTTTTCTGTGTGAATGTAGGCATAGGAACTGTAATATCAGCCATAAATGGGAGACTAGATTCACCAGAAACTCAGCACACTGATGAATGTGAATCTGCTCTTGAAGCATTGGGTCAAATAGGGTCTTGTAAGTATGAAACTACTTTACATTTGGAGAAGTCTTTCTAAGTAAACCATTCAATGGTCTCATTGCAGCATTTATGTAACTTGGAGGTGAAAACACTTGGTGCATCTGGTGTGTAAATTATCTCAGCATAAATTTACATGGCCAAGGAATATTTGTTTAAAATAAGAGAACATGCCAAGCAACTGTTCTCAGAAATGGGATTTTGTGGTCTTCAGCATGACATTTTCCTTTTGGTTCATAAATTTAAGATTAATATATGTTGAAAAGTACAATGCTGCAGCTTAACCGGTCTTATATATTCACTTGTAAGTTGTTCAATGATGCTATAAATGATTCCTTGAGCATGTAGAAATTTTCCACTATCATGTCCTGAAGCACATTCGCTTAATCTTTCTGGTGAAAATATTATTTTTTCTTTTCGTTTTGTTTCTTTCCTTTTTCTTTTTTATTGGATGGAGGATGGGGGTTCTAGAAAAGGTGCTTCTCATACTTTTTCCAAGTTCAGCAGCACTGCAGAGATTTTTTGTACATATGCCCCCGTAAAATGCTTAAAATATAAAATTGGTTTCAGTTGTGTATAAACGCAGGAACATGAATATGTACATAGTCACTCATTTAAAACTATCTTCTGTTCCTCATTTCATGGGGAAGTGTCAGAGCAGTAATATTTGGCCCTCTTAGGTTGTTTGTAAGAGCTGAAAATTGCAGTCATCTGGTGCTTTACATTGAAAGTGAAACATGTATTACTAACTGAATAAAACTGACTTTAAAATGATTTGGTAATGATTTTTTAATACAAATATTTGCACCTTGTAACTCTTTGCATGAAAGAGCTGAACTCCCCAGTTCTTTAATTGATGTATCCATATTATTAAAAATCTAATACTTTTTTTTGCCGTATTTGGATGCATTTAGCAATACAAGGAGCACAGTTGCTACTGTTAAAGTTGCCACAAGCTGCAAGACATGTTACTGAGGCTGCCTTTGTTGGTCAAGGACGTGGTAAACAACTTGTGAGTGAAGCAAATATCTAACTTTTTTAATTGTTCCAGCCCACCTGCCCTCACAATTTTTTTTCTGGCTATTTCATTTTTAAAATAAGAAACTTGCTAAATAGAGTTGCTGTAAACAGCTCTGACCTGTCGAATGCAATTTTGCTTTCCTTACTGACTAATTGTGTCTGAATTAATGGGTGTTTATTGGTTTCAAAATTTGTTGATTTATCACAGTTATTATAAGCTTAGTAGGAGTCAACCATTTTTTTTCCCTTCTCTTTTCCTACTTTTACATATTGAGCTTATTATTGTATTTGAATTATCTTACATGTATAGGAGTCTGTAGGTCAGGAACATTTAATAGAGGAAGAATATAGAAGTTATTGGGATTCACACTTATTAGGATGTCTTTGCTCTAATGTCAAATTTTGATGGTGTATTGCCTTTTCTGAACGGTCAAGCTTGAAGGATCTGATTTTATTATATTCTGAGAGCACTGATTCCAAGTCTTTATTTCATTCTTATGCTTATTATTTTGGTCCTTGATGACAGGCTGCCTTGCATGCCCTTGCAAACATCTCCGGAGAAGTTCGATCTGAGAACAGCATGATATTGAACAGTAGTGCAGAAGAAGGTCTGCGTCGAGTAATTTATGAGACAGCATCGAAGACTCCAAAGCTTACTCCATCTGTAAGCAACATCTTTTTGTTGGGAAATCATAAAGCAATTGTTCCTTAGAAAAAGATAAAATAAAATAAAGGAAGCAACTGTTGCAATGACCCATATGCGAGTTATGCAACCATCAGTTTGCATCCTGCCTTTCTTATGCTTAGCCGAATTTGCTTTGCAGTGACTTGTATTTTGTGTGTACATAATTCTTGCTATATTTTTGAACTTTTCAAATTTAAAAAAGAGGATATTTACTGAGTACATGGTGCAATGGCAGGGTCTTATTTTATCAGTTCTTCACCAGGATGCAGAAACACGGTTGGCGGTGAGATTTTTAATTGATCTTGGATATAATTCATTACTGTAGCAGATAATACAATTTGAAAAGGTTAATTTAAAAGGAATTTTTACTGTATTCAATAAATTGAAATGGCATAAACCACTGATGAGAGTGGCAGACTATGAGATCACATGTTATCAACTTTTTCGCGCTTTATAAATTTTGCGTTGTTTCTACTTTTAGCTATTTCATGACTTTTTACTGGCGTGTTCTCTAATTTGTCTCACGCAAATTAAGTCTTACTTGAATGAGTCACTCAATTTTGTTGACATTAATAAAATATTAGACATTTAAATCAATTTTGTGGTAATCAATTTTACTATTGTAGTTGGAATCTGATGCATGTTTTTGAATTTTATACATCGGTAGTACTTACAGATGTTGGTGTTTCATTTTGAAATAAAATTAATGAGGCTACAAAATGAATATTTTCAGGGTTATAGAATTATAACTGGGTTGGTGGCTCGCACGTGGTTCCTAATGGAGATCTGCTCGAAACAAGAGATTATAAACATAGTTACTGATGCAACCACCGAAAACACAAAAATAGGTTCTTTCTAAATTCTAGTCTCTATCATCATGCTATTTATTTGAATAAGGTGAATATCCAGTTCTTAATGTTTATGGTCAAGGTACTTGGTAACCTTAAGCCCTTAATTTAAAAGAGACTTCGTGTGTCAGTCACTGGATGCGGTTTAATATCTTCATCCCCCCCCCCATACCAATTGCTCCACTCAGACAATAGAACTAAAGCCATAGTAAGTAATTTGTGCCATGACTTTGTAGTTGTAACATTGTTGCAGCTAGATTCTTGTTTTCCAGCTTTACCCCTGCAATGGTGTCTGCATGAAACCAAACTTAACTGTACTTGCCACATGTCATGTGGTAGCGCATCTTCAAGTTCTACGTAAATGTCTGCTTTCCTTTAATCATGCACAAATGCACAATGTTCAGAATTTAATATCTGATTACAGGTTAACACTAAGAAGGATAAAGTTGGCAAAATATCTATTAAAATACATCATTTCATACAACAATGTCTTCTGACATATCATTTCTAAATATATCTTTAATTGTGCCTCTTTTGAGATGCCCGTGTCTCAAGAGAGAGAATTCAGCTTCTTTTCCATTCAAGAATACAGAGTTGCAACTTGGTGTGTGATTTTATCAAATAGGATCTTGACTCTTTTACAAAATAAGTTTCAGCATTTATTCATATTTCTTTACGCTGCAGCCATCCCATAAATGACTCTCCGAGTGATGAACTACTGAATTGCTTATCTATCCTATTGCTTATTCAGAATGTGATTTGATTCTTGTTCTTTGAGATCTGCGCACGATTCGCTGTTTACCTTTAATTAGATTAAGGCAACTGCATTTATTTACTGTATTTTGAAATTCTATGTTAAATGAATTTTTTAGGTATGGAAACTAGACATAATTGTTGCAAGGCAATCCAGAAGGCTTTTTTGTCATCAAGTAATATTTTGAACGACCCTTCTCTTGCTGGGACAGCTGCAAAGGTGAGTTATATTTAACATTTGTAGTCTCTCCTTTTTTTTTCCCCTCCCTCTCCCTCACCCTATAGGTGGGTGGAGTCTAAGGATGTACAAAATATTTGTTTATCCAATTAAATTGCAAAATCCGTCCACATTCGAAGGATTGTGGATGGTTTCTATCAATATCATATTGGATTTGATGAAAATTTTCAAAATCTATAAGGTATGAATTGAATAACGGATTAGGTTTAGTATTTTTAAATTCGCATAAGTACAATCCGATCTATATATATTAAAATATAATATCTTTTATATTCATCTATAGATTCTGAGTTTTTTAATAATTTGAAAATAATTTTACCCCATTCATTCAAAACTTTCTCTAATACACAATAATTAAATGAGTATTACTTTCAATTGTTTTTTCCTTTTTAACCTCTTCAATGAATCATTTTTACTTTTCCATTTCTAATTGTTCTTTACCAAAGTTATTTGTTTTTTCTTAAAAGTTAATTGATAATTCTATTAGATAAGTGTACCATATTATAGTTTTAAATTTTGAGTTGTGTTGATTTATAATTTGCATATTTTTTTAATTAAAAAATTGTGGTAATTAAAAATATCATTTAATGGATTGTACGGATTGATCCGAACAAATCGGCATATACAATGAATCGGATTAAATGTACAGGTAATTGCAGATGATTAAATTTATAATCCGTATTGATCGGATCGAATTGCAAATTGACTAAAACTAGGAGAATTTGATCAGCTACCCCCATAGTGGAGTACCTGGAACCTTAACTAACCAATGTATCTAAGTCGAACTTGGCTGATCATGAATTCCATATTTAGATAACATCTGTTACGTTAATTACTTTGCATTTCATGCCCGTATCAATGGGTTGGTAGGAGTTATATTTACTTCGTGTCAATAGTTTGGTACGAGTTGTACTTAGAGATGTATAATGGGACGAGCTTCCCAATTGAATTGTGGTACAGCCCGGTAATTACATGGTTCGGATAATCTTGTATCATTTAAATATGAGACGGGCTTGACATGGGACTTTAATGGGATGAAACGTGTTAGCCTATTTGTATCCCATTTATTATTAATTTTCTCCTTTCAAATATGAAAAAACGAATCAAAAATATTTTCTGCAAGAAAGAAAAAAAATAAAATTCTCAACAACTCCTGTTTTGAAAAGGGATTTAACAATAAATGACAATAGGTGTTTGGATCTTGAGTAAATGAAATAAAAATCTTAATTTAACTATAAAAGTAAGAGAAAAAAACTATAAATTGAGAGAAGATATATAGTAGTGTTTGGATTTAGAGAAAATGAAAGATTTGTTTAGGAGAATCTGTAAATTGTTATAATTTTTGAATTTCTCCAAGCTTTTTTGTTTGGTTGCCTAGAAAGTATCGTTCTTTCCGTCTCTTAATTGTCTTTAATAAGTACGCTAAAGTTGTATCCGTCTGTCCCCTTCTTTTTTTTTTGTTAATTTTCTCACGCTTAGGAGACCCATTAAAAGATGGTCCATCAGTTGACCCATATCTCATTTGTGCTTGTTAGAAACTCAGGCCTAACTCAACCCAATAAGATCTCATTAAGTTAAGGATTGCCCAAACTTATAAGCAACTTTGATGCCTTGTTCCTAGTCGATGTGGGACAAGGATACTTAACAGTCCCCCTCCACACGGCGAACAAAGGTGGACATTAGCATGAGATCAGCGTATATCCCATGGGCCCAAACACATGAGACTAGGTCAACTCGATCTGTGTTAGAAATACTTAATGATTATATTCATTTGATTACAGAATAGAATACAATCATTAAGTATTTCTAACAGTGGTGAAACAAGTTGAGACATGCTTTGATCGGGACTAGTGTTGACGATCCTTAGAATCCATGTAGGCCATTTTAGTTGGGATGGGTCAGGCCTAACTATCCTATTTAACATGTCTAGTTATACTTGCGTTTGAGGTGCCGCACGAGTGTGTAATGGATGAACTAAAACGCATATGAATCCTACAAATGCAGGTCTGTATATATACGATTAAAAAAACAAACAAACAATAAGGCTTTATCATTTCTTACTGGTCTATGGAATTGTTGAAAATTGAAAAATAGTTATATCAACCAAGTATATTTATTTACTAATTTTATTAGCTTCTGCTAAAATGAATTATTCCCTATGAGTGCAGGTCCATGAAGCTGTTAGAAGAGGCCCCTATGTGACCAAGAAGGTTGAAGCTCAACCAATGGTGGTGACCGCCGATAGATTTTAAGGTTACTGTTGGCAATCCTTTGTTGGTCAGGTATTTTAGGTTGGCATAAATACGAGGCTGAGTAGCCACATGCGAGTCCGTTAGAGCGCTTATAGAAGTTTGTAGAACTAAACTTGTTCGACATAATTTAATCCTACTTTTCCTTTTGTTTTGAACTATTCGCGTGTAAAACGGCAAAAGGTCAGGAGATCAATAACGCTAGTATAGAAACTACTCGATAATCTTCCCATCAAATAAACTTTTGACAATATTTTAAGGAGAATTGAGTCTTAGTACATGTTTAGCCTTTTAAATTCAAAAGAGTATTTTGTAGTCGAATCCCTTTGACAAAAAGTTTTAATTGTAAATAATATTATTTTAATGATTTTTATTAAAATATTATTATTTTTGGTCAAGTGATAAAAATATAATTAAAGCTTGGTCTACTTTACTGGTGGTAGCGGTGAAATGCTAGTTCATATGAAAAAAAGTAATTTTTTATTTGAATGTTTTGTCATGATTATTATTTTTATTTTAATATTTTATTGATTTTTGTTTTTTTAAAATATAGAAAAATGTATATAAATAATTATGTTATAATATTTTTTTAGTTACAAAATTTTATTTGTATCATTTTTTATTTTTGTTAGCGGTTGTTTCGTCATATTTTTATTCACCTGATTTAAAAAAAAAATATTTTCGTAGAATTTTTTTTCTTTACAAAGTTAAGTCTTGAAAACATTTTTTAAAATGTAATGGATTTAATGACATTCAGTCTTTTCTTATTTTAAATTATGACTTAATAATTATTGAAGAAAAAATATCATAGAAATGTTTATATTATGTCATTTGTTTCATTTAATTTTGTATAAAATGTATTATTTAGTCTATTAATTTTATAAAAAATGTTAAATTATATTATTTTAATTCTCTCAAAATATTGGTTATAAAACACGAATTTTAATAAAGTGATAATTAATAAAAAAATGGTTTTTTGATGAGAACTGTTTGATATTTAAATAATTTGCATTCAAACTGTCGGATTTTTGCGGTAAACCTGAAACGATGGTATTTATCGAACAGTAAATTTTGTGTGTTTAATGTTTATCTACATATCAATCTGACTCTAGTAATGTTTAGATTATCTAGTTCATATTTTTATTTTTATATCTTCTATGCTCATTTGTTTAATTTTGATAATTTTATTTTATTTTTTTGTAATTTTCGTGAAATGAAAAATTCCTTCTTTATTGATAAAATGAAAAATGCTCATGATTATTACTTGGAGTTTATTTTTATTTTTAAATAATTATATTATTTATATTATTTTTTAAATAATTACAATATTTGTACACAACTTTACATATTTATATATTTATTTTGAGTTTTAATTATAAGTAGGTAAATAATACAATTATTTAAAAATAAAGGTTAAAGTATATTATTGGTGATCAAGTTTTAACAAGATTCATATATAAGTTTCTAAAGTTTTAAAATATATATTATTTAATTCTTAAATTTTTAAAATTTTACACATAAATTATATAATTTAATTCTTAAATTTTTAAAATATTTATAAATTAAAATTTTAGTATGAAATTTTAAAAGTTTTGAGAATAAATCATAAAATTTAAAAATTTATAGACATATATAAAATTTTAAAAATTAAATAATAAATTATATGTTTTAAAAATTTATGAACGATCTGTGTAAATTTTATTAAAATTTGAGATAAACGTATTTTAACTTTAAAAAAAATTAATAAAATAATTTTAATGATGGATATTTATTAAAGAAAATCTAAGGTTTCAAATAGGTTTGATGGTAGAATCTTAGGATCCTAACCTTTTTGAAATTGAATAATAAAAATTATCAATCGGGCATGAGAAAGTACCAAGCTTTTACTAAACATATATAATGTTTAGGAAGCATCTATAGTTATAAAAGGATAAATAGGATTTCTTTGGGAAAAGTATATCTAAAAATTTTAACAAACACACTTTTTGACCTTTAGCGCATCGTCGATTAAGCATTTTATATTTACTTGATCTCAAATTGAAATGAAGTTGTATCATATAGATGCACTTAGATTTCATCTTATTAGCAACTCTTAAACGCGAAAAGTAGATTTAGAATTGATAGCTAAAACAAAATATAAGTGGCATGTTGTTATATAATACTAAAAACTTTGTACTCTTGGGTTGGTTTCAAATTTGTATCTTTATTTTTAAAATGAAAAAAATATATAAAATATAAATTTAAACAATTGAAATGTTTTTATAATAAAATTATTGTAATATGTAAAAGAAAATATTTAATATAAAATATAAAATTTTATTATCAATTTTATTTAATTATATTATAATTATTGTGATGATATATTTTATATATTAATTATAATATAATTTAATTAGATTCAGATTTATTACAGGCACATAAGCATTGGATAAGTATACAAGTCAAACAGTGTCCAAACAGTCACTACCTCGGGAGGAGAAGCGGAATTCTCAGCTATTCCAGTCTTGGGTGCATACTGGTTACTGGATAACATAGCACTACGAACTGCACAAAAAAACCCAAGAGCTCAATTTTGTCAAATTGAGATTGGGAGAGAAAGAGATGGCTTCGGCTGTTCATTGCCTATGTTCATGCTTGGCCCTTCCTCTCAAAATTTAGCAGCATTTCCATTAATGACTCTTCTTCTTCTTCATCCTATTTTGCTATTATATGCGCTCCAACCCACTTCGGGTCTCTCAGTTTTTCCAATACACTTTCCAATAATGTTTTCTCCAGAGGTAATACCTCTCCATACTCGTCTCTACGATTTTTACAATTATTTTCAAGATATTTTGAAAATTTTGTTTACTTCCATTAAAACTAATTTAGAATAAAATAAAGATTTATCGTAAATTTTGAATTTTATGCTTCAAATACTAATGGTCAGTGGAAGCAAACACCTTTCCTAAATGATATATAAAAACCACTTGGTTTAAGTTATTTGATACTAAAATTCTGGGTTTTTTTCTGGTAGCACTCTTATATTATAGCTATTATTCGTGCAACAAAATGGAAAGTGACGACAAGTTCTAAGTCAGGGATTGTTTTGGCTTTCAGAGTTTCTAACAAAGAGAGCAGTACAATCCCCAATTCGCCCTTTTATGGTCTGTGAGGCTGCTCCAACAAAAAAGGCTGATTCTGCTGCAAAGAGAACTCGGCAGGCCGAGAAAAAGTGCATCTACAACAAATCCCATAAAATAGAAATCAAAACCCGGATGAAAAAGTGTTGAGTAAATAAATCCAATATCGACAAAAAATAAGCCAGCAATGCTGCTTGCTTATAAAAATGAGTCACTCTTAACCTACAAGCTGGATTTTGAAGGTGACTTTTGGAGTTTATTTTTGGATTAAGAAAAAGACTCAGTTGAAATAATATTGGTATCAAAACATAAACCCTCCTGATGGAAGAGCTACCCAGCAATAACACCCGTACTAATAAAGTAAGATCACCACCGTCTGTCGATACAGTCGAGGTGAAGGAGAGTGTTGAAGAAATAAGTCGCACATCGACCAAGAAGAAGACAAAAATGCTATTTATAAGACTGAGGCACCCCTTAAACTATAAGTTAGTTTTTGGGCTAAAAAAAGTATCCGATCGAATAAGATTGGTATAAGAGCAGGAACCCTAGCAGTGGAGGAGCCACCCTTGGTAACAAAGTAAGACCACCACCTTCCGTCGACACAGTTGAGTGAGGGGGAGTGTTGAGGAAATAAGTCTCACATCAACCGATAGGAAGGCAGCAGTACTTCTTATAAGACTGAGTCACCCTTAACCTCTAAGCTGGTTTTTGGGTTAAGAGAAGGACCTGATCGAATAAGATTGTTATAAGAGCAGAAACCCTAGCGTTAGAGGTGACTCAGTCTTATGAGCAATATTGTTGCCTTTCTCTTAGTTGATATGAGACTTATTTCTTAAACATCAACTGTACCCTTCTCTTAATCCAAAAGTCAATTTAAAAAGCCAACTTATAGATTAAATGATGTCTCAGTCTTATAAACATTACTGTTGTTTTTTTACTGGTCAATGTGAGACTTATTTTCTCAACACTTCCCCTCACATCGACTGTGTTGACGAACAGTGGTGGTCTTACTTTGTTGCCACGAGTGATAGTGTCAGGTGGCTCCTTCACAGCCAGAATTCCTACTCTTATACCAATCTTATTCGATCGAGTTCTTCTCTTAATCCAAAAATCAACTTGTAGGTTAAGGGATATCTCAGTCTTATAAGTAATATTGTTATCTTCTTCTTTGTCGATGTGTGACTTATTTTTTCGACAAAAAGGTCCTTCTCCTTCTCATCATATTGAATTATTGATATTTAAATTGACGGGTTTTGCTGCTTCTAATATAGCGTGTGTTTAATGTATAGAGGGGTTTAGTAAGTTTGTAATATGTTGAATTTTTTGAGGGATAATGACATATATATAGATTTGGTTTTCATTATCTGCTTATGAAATTTTATGTGTTTGTCTCTTTATTCAATACTGCATTGCTTGTGACATACCATGATGTTTAGCCTTTTAACTGTTAATATGGGAAAATTCCAACATACAGATTCTGTATGTTACGTCCATTATCCAAAATGTATTGTTAGAGGTTATTCAATTTAAAAAAAAATTCCCAAATTGAATTTTTATTGCTGATGTTAACTTGTACAAATCTATGGCTCAAACTTGCCGAATTAATGTATCTTACATGTTACATCTTCTAACTGGTTGATACTTGATATGATTTCTTTTGTGCTTTCAAATATTTTTCTTCAACTGGACTAAGTCTAATCATCTAACAATTCAAAGAAGTAAACTTTGATCATTGATGTATGCTTACATTCAAAATCTTTATCATGAGGTCAGACTGTTTTAAATGCTATGGTTGTAAGATTTTGAACACCTATTGATTGGTTGGCAAAACCGCATCAATTGTCAACTGCTAATAAGCTGTTTGCTTTTCTTTTATTATTTTCTTCCTTGTGCATGATTTGAATTAAACACTCTAGAAAGGGGAGGGAGATCGATGTCCAAGTTCATGAGAAAACTCGGTAGTCTCTTTTGTGGGTTTGATTGTACCAATAGTTATACAATTAAGTCCCCTCCCCCTTTTGTGAAATAATGGAATTGTAAGCACTGGGGACACTGAGATGAACTAAGAAGATGAATTTAAACTTATGCCATATATGATATCCATGATCTAAATTAGGACGACTATATGGAATGGTGTTGTGTATTATTATTGAAGCACGTCTTATTCAAATGAAAAGCAAAGTTGCAGAAACACAATCTTGAGGAGCAAGGACATGAATTATATCGGTAAACATATATTTGAAATCAACTCTTCTATTTTTCTCTCTTTTTTCATTTTGTCCTTATTTCAAAAGTGAAAAACTATATCCGTATTGCCTTCTAAATGGAGATGTTTTTGAAGATTCGTTAAGTTCAAATGCCATGCTACTGAGCTTTACTAAAGTGAGTGCAAATGGTAGAGAGATGCCTACACTTCCTACTGTCTAATTCTGTTTTGTCTGACCTAGCTGTATTATGATATCTTTGTTATACTCTTATATTCAATCATCATTTGTTATAGTGGTACTGATTAACCAATGTGAATTATAAGTTTGATGATACCTTGTCAAGTTAAGTGCCTCTTTGACTTCTGGTATTTTCACCCTTCCTTGATAGGTTTTGGAATCTTTGGATGTGCTTAGAAAGAAAGCAGATGCTCAGGCAGAAGAAATTATTTCCTTAAAGAAGCTCATTGCTGAGGCATACTCAGTTATTGACAAAGCCGTGAAGGTGGGAACACTACACAAGAACACGGGAGCACGCCGAAAATCTCGGCTAGCCAGAAGAAAGAAGGCTGTAGTTATTCACCATGGCTGGTATGCCCCTTCTATTGACATTGCTTGATCAAACCTAGTATTTTAATCTATGTGTAGAGGAGCAGCAACTGCAATTCTTCATTTTTGTTGAATATTATTCTGTTTGTGATTGAAGCACATAATTCACACTCTTGCTTCATTCGTCCCTTTGAAGTTTGAAGTAATGCATTCAAGTCTATTTTGAGTTTTTCTTTTCTTTTCTTTCTCTTTTTCAATATGATTACTGATAAATGTATTTCATATATAAATTTAACTTCTGTTAAGTACCATCACTATTTAAATGTCTTTCTAGGTCAAACAATATTATTAGGGGAAGGAGGGTAATGGTGGCATTTTAATAATGGTATACTCGTTGGCGTAATGGTGATGCCTTAATAGACAGACCCTAGGTTTGAGCTTTGATTATAGCAAAATAATGGTGTATGTACTAAACAAACAAGTTACTTGTGAAGTGTTTGGGTATATATTGTTCAAGCTATAAAGCAAAAGAATATCAATTAAATTTGATTTCAAATTGGTATATATAATTTATATAAACAACTCAATTTAATATGTTTACTCCACCCATACTTTTCAAAATGTTGGTACTCTTTTAAATTTTATTAACATGAAATATTACATATTATATAAATAATAAATTAATTAAAAAAATTATTAAAATTTAAGCATATTTGCATAGATTGGTTTTTTTAAAAAAGAAATTAACTACATATCTTTGGAATTGTTTTATATAAGTGACAAAGTAGCATACGAAACATAAAAGGGCATAGAGAAGCAAAATTGTAGTGAGGAAAGGAATCTGAGAAGAGCTGACTTAATATTTTTACTATTCTATCACATTGCAGCCAGACAATTAAGATTCAATTAAGATACGTGTCTTTCATATAACTAATGAAGGAAGGAAAGATAGAATTTATTAAAGGATGGAATATTGGGTTAATTATATTTAATTATTTCACTATACATTAATTATTAATTTTAAAAAATAATATTCTTATAAAGAAGGTGAAAAAGTGAAAAGAAATTATAGAAAAATTACATTAAAAATATAAGAATATATTTATTATATAATTAAATTTAAAATATAAATTTTTAAACATAATTAAATTATTTATATTATTAATTTTATAATAATAATAATTTATGTTTTATATATCATATTATTAAATTTTATAATTAAAACATTTATTTATTAATGATAAATATTATTTTTGATAATATTCATTTCATTTATCCATATAATTTTACAATCAATATATTTTAAAAAAAAAAAATTAAGAAAATAAGTTTGAAAGATAAGTGGGATTGGAGGTTCATTCCTAAAATCGAGTTCTACTTTATCAAGGAAGGGGGTTTAAAAGATGTTTGAGTGAGCTCACTTTATTTATAAAGTCAGAAGAAAACGAAAAGTTTCTTGTGGTTAGTTTGTACGTGGATTATCTCATTTTTTACGGGAAACGATGATGACATGTTTAAGAGATTTAAAGAAGCTATGAAGTAGAAGTTTGATATTTCTGATCTAAAAAAAAAAAAATGAAGCATTTCCTTGGAGCATAAGTGTTGTAAAACTCTTTAAGGGAATTTTCATAAGGTAGAAGAAATATGCTAGAAGAGGCGTTAGAGAGATTTGACACGGAGCATTGCAATCCTGTGAATAATCCAATAGTATTTGGGGTTTAAGCTTGTGAAGGATGAGAGAGGTACAAAAATTGATTCCATTGTGTATAAGAAAATGGTGGGCAATATGTGATGAGTTTAATTAATCAATGCATGGAAACATCTATTATTTTGCATTAGCAAGTTGTGATCTTTGGGTACTTAAAAGGGAACTGTTGAGTTGGGAATTCTTTACAAATGATGAGATGAGAAGCAAAATGATTGATGCCCTATTCTAATAATCATTATGAAAGAGAGATTAAAGATTGAAAAAGCACATCAATGTATATGTTTTTGTTGAGCTAAGTGTTATGGATTGGTACTTGAATAATCAACCAATCATAATACTTTTCACCATCGAAGCTTAGTTTATAACTATTGTATCTTGTGTTTGCTAAGGAAGATGAATGTGAAAAATACTTAAAAAGTTTGTTCATAAACAAAGTAATTGAACTATAGTTTTTTGTTATGATAATTCAACGATCAAATTTCCAAAAAATCCTATTATGCATAATAAAAGTAATCATTTTGATATCAAGTTTTATTTTCTTTGTAACTTAAATAAAGACATAATTGTTGAGTTAGTGTCTCGTGATTTAAAAGATTAAATTGTTGATATTATGACTAAATCATTAAAAATGGAATTGTTATTAACTATTGGGTTTATGCGTTACATATGTAAACAAACTATAAATTTGTAAGTTAGTTCAAGGGGAAATTTATTAAAATTTTGAATTACATGTTAATTAATTCTTTGAAATTTATTAGGATTAGTTTGTGTTTATTATTATTTTTTTTTCAATAAAATTCAAATTAATAGGAATTAGGATAGATTTTGAACTATTTAAAACAACTTTATTACTACGTAATTAAGTAATGTAAATGTGTGTGCTATTTCATCTTATTTTTGTTTTTATAACTTTTATTCCAATTGGCGAAAGTTAGTATGATCAAGAGAAAAGAATGAAGATAAAACCCAACATTTTTAAAGAGATATGGAGTCTTTAACTGAAACTCAAGAGTAACTTTGATTCCTCATTTTTGTTTCTTAAGTTTTGAGGTGGTTTATTTGGAACCATAATTATCAAAAATTATTTCTTTTCATAAAAAAAAATGAGTAGTAATCAGTTTTCAAAAAAATGTGTATGCATTGTTAAAAGATATTGCTAATATTATTCTAACATATTTCCGTACAAAAGAAAGAATAAAGAAAAGAAATACAATATAAGTTATTTTTATGTAAAAAAAATAATTATTAATAAATAAATAGTTGAATACTAGTAACTTAACAATAATAAATATCAAATAATAAATATAGAACAATAATGAGAAATGAATACCAAATATTTAATATTTTATAAAAAAAAAATTTAAATATCTGATCAATAAAAATTTGGAAATATTCCCAGAGCTCACGGTGGGGAGATATTGGCAACACAGATCTCAAAGAAGCGTGACGTTTTGTCACGGGAGAGCGCAACAAGGATCCGCCCAACAAATTCATCGTTTTCAATTTTATTACTCGTTTTTTTCTTTTTCAAGTCCACCTTTTATCGTGCTTTTATAGCGGTAAAATTATTTGTTATTTTTAAAATATATAATGAATTAATATTTTATATTAATAAAATTTAACATTAACATAATATTTATATAAAAATAAAATGTTAATATATTTATTTTATTGAAAAAATATTTTTTTTTTATATTTGATAAAGAAAACCATAATTAGTGAAAAGTAACATACTTTACTCTAAAATAATAAACAATATCTAAATAGTCTGATATAGGAATGGTTAATTATTGACATATTTTAGAAATGATAGACGAGATTATTAAAAAAACTATCATTTTATTGACATTATAAAGGATATATTTTTTTTCTCTCTTTCTATATGTCATTCTTCTTTATTTATACTTTATTTTAATTAGCTATGACTGATGTGTCAGTTTAAATTTTTAATCCAAGACTAAATGGTTGGGTTTATTATTTCTTAAATGAAAAGCATAATTAAATCTCACTAATTTTGTTTTTGCTCAGTGTATCTTACACATTGAGCTTACCTATTCATTATTAAAAATATTTTTTTATTTATTCTTTTAAATAATATAATTTAATCTTTAATATTTTTAAACTTAATAAATTTTATTCAAAATTTTTATTTTTCTTAAATTAATTTAATTACGTTATATTTAATTATTTCAAAACTTAACTTCTAATTCATTTCGATCACCAAATTACTTTAAAAAAATATAATATAATTTGATCACAAAATATAAGATTTTGTCTTCGATGTTTATAATTACGTAATTATTAAGTATGGTATTATTAAATTAATTTAATAAAAATTAAAATTTTAAATTATATTTATCAAATTTAAAAACATTAAATACTCGATTTTTTGAATTAAAATGTTCTAAATCAAATTTTAATATCTTATATAAATTCAATACGTAAACTTAAAAAATAAGAGAAAATCCTACCTAATCTCTAACCTTCTATTCAATTTAATTTTTTTTAATAAAATAATAATTGTCATATTCGAATTGATATCCTAATATTTTTTAAGATATTAAAGGAATATCACTCAAGAACTTAAAAAATAATAAAATTAAATATTTAATATGAATACCAACAATGTAGCAGACCACTCAATTCATGCTATAACCCTAGACAGATCATTTTTTTATATCTACTCCATATATTATTAAATTTTTATGATAAATATATAATAAAAAAAAATCAATAATGGTAAGGTGGCTATGACACCATTCACCATACTTATTTTCTTTTGTACATGAGTAAACGACAAACTAATATTATTAGGTAGTGATAAATTCGTTACACTATAATGTGTCACCGAAGGTTTTAAACCCAACTCTAAAAGGAGACTCCAACTTGGATATTGCCAGCTCATTTATTCATATCAGGTGTTGTTGAGTTATACTTACACTCAATATAAATCATATATTAATTCTCAACCTGTGATGATCAAGATTAATATGATAAAAAATAAATATAATATTTTTTTTTAAATATAATTGCCAACAACTTTTTAAATAATAACATCTTATCATTTATTCTTAAATCATTATATAAATTTTATACAATCATATATAAATAATTATTTTTTTAATATCAATAATAAGTTACCTAAAAACATTGTTACAAAATGATGGGAGAAACATCCATAATTTGTATCATATCATTTATTATATCAATTACTTATTTTTTTTATCTGTGCTAATCAATATGTCTACTATTATATCCTTATTTTAATATAATATATTTGAGTAATTATATAACATATTTTAATTTTTTTATTATTATTATTATTATGTGATCAAAAATATGCTCTATCAAAAAATAATCAAAATATTTTTAAAATTGGATATAACATTTTAAATAAGTTCTGCCGTATGACAAACTTAAAATATAAAATAAGTTTACAAGTAGAAATTACTTAAAATTTAAAATCGATTTATGGGTATAACCTATTTAAAATTTTTAGTCAATTCACCCAATCAACTTAAAATAACTTATTTATAACAGTGAGATAAATAATTCGTGTTTGATTATTCATTAATCAATTTTAGGTTTAAATTAAGTTAAATATTTAAATTGTTTTTAATTATAAATCAGTGATAAATAATAATTTGATTTATAATTAAAGAATATATTTATCTTAATTTTATCAATTAATTAATTTCAAATATGATCCAAAAAGTTATTAATTACATAAATTTAAATTTTTATTTAGATTATTTAATTCATTATTTCCATAAAAAATTATGGTCACTAATTCTTCATATTCAATTATCCTTCTTATTTAGATTATAATTTAATTTATTTGTAATATCTTAATCATTTAATTAATTAGATTTTTTTTCTCTCAACTAACACTCATAAAACATTTAGAATTATTTTTATTAACTAATTTAGAAAATAATCAAACTTTTTAAAACTCTCTTTCAATTCATTTAGAGATCGATTTGTTAGTGATTCATGCATTTGTTACATTTAAAATTTTTACATCAATAATGTTTCAAAGAGGAGAGATCTCTTAGAGGAGAACCAAAAGCCAAGCAATATCCAGATGAAATGATGATGCTAAAGAAATCAAATCCAATTGGCCGGAATCGAGAACGGTAATGGATTTGGCAATTTGATAAAGACCTAGCAAAAAAATGTAGATAACACTAATTCTGATCGGTTAGGGATATAACCAAAAGAATGAAATCCTTCCTCAATAGGATGAGATTGGTTGAAAATGAGTGGAAATAAGAGGAGATTAGCTTGATTTGGTGGAAAACAAGAGGAAATTGAAAGAAGGTGGGTGGAGTTTTTAGGAACCCTAGAAGAGCAAACCATGGCCGTGAAATTTATCATAAGAACGGGATGAGGGGAATGATCTAGCTAGAATCTCATTCACTAAAGCATCGTTATGAACACAATGATAGTGTTCGAAATCGGAATCAGCTTCGAGTATCATACACAGAGTACTCTTCCATTAGCTTACTCGCACTGTGTCTAATACATATCTGAGAGAGTAATTGACATAACAACTACTGGAGTAGATTGGTTTGAAAGATGAAAGTTTGAATTGTGGTGAGTGTATTGAGATAAAGTGGATGAGCGAGATCCATCGCAAGAAAGATGAAAGAACAAAAAAAGCCAAGGGAAAAAGAAAAGCGATATGGACTGTCATGGATTAGAGATTGGATTGTTTAACGGTTTTGATGATGTGTAGACTAGACTCCATTAGTTGGATCTAGAATCCGACTTAAAAACATCCATGTTTGGTTACTATTTCTCACTTATTAGTAGGTTGCTCGACCTAACACACCTGTCTTTTCTTTATCTCCAAAAGTCTGAAAATTATATATAACGAAAATGTTCATTTGTTTTTAAAGAAACCATTTTAACAATTGAAATTTATAAGATAATTAAAATAAAATAAAAATTATCATTTAAATATCAAACAAATATAAAAAGTGTAATATTTTATTCCCACCAATCCTATAACATAATTAAGTAAATATACGATTGATAAATCTTAGAACCTTTGAGTCATTAATGATAGTTTTGTCAAATAATGTTTAGATTTTGATTCTAATTTACATAAATTATTATATAAAAATAAATAAGCATTACTACGTGATGGCACAAAGGAACTAAGAAAACAAAATTATATATATATATATATATTACAATTATAATTAATATGATAATTTTTTATTGAATATAGTCACGTGTTTTCAATTTTACTTACCAATAATATTATATCATATCACTTATTATTATTTATCATAATTTTATGATAAATGACATTTTTTTTAAAAATGATATGTATGAAATATGTTCTTAATATAACGGGGCTATAAAATATGTTTTTTAGTTTTCTATATTTAATAAAATGATATAATTAAAAATAAATAATATTATTTTAATATTTTTTATTAAAATATTATTTCTATTCTATTAAAAGAGGATGAAATGCATGTTATTAATATGTGTAAAATGAAATTTAATATAAAAATATTGAAGTAATAAATTAACAATAATAATATTTTAACGTGATTATTTAAATACATATATTTTTATAAATTAAAACTTATAAAATATAAAATATAAATGTGATAACCAATAAATATTTTGTGAAAAAAATTATAATCACTTTATTATTATAAATTTTTAATTTTTAATTGTGTGTTTTGTAAGCATTTGATAAAAAATTATTAAAATAATACAACTCATTTTATCAAAATTAAAAGATTTAATTTAAAGGATTTGATTGATTATTTTTTTGATAAATTAATTATGTCATATCAATTGATTAATAGACAATTTTTTCTTATCTAATGTATAATATTCATATTATCTTGAATTAATTTATCACCTATTTAATTCAAATAAAATTAACAAAAATACATAAATTTAAGTAAAAAATACTTATTATAATAATTCATATCATATTTCATCTCACTGCGATACGATAAAATGATATTAAAATTTTGATTTAATTAATTAATTTAGTATACAGTGTGTTTTGCCACTTTAATAAACCGAATAATATTAATTAATATAATATTTAAATTAATTTAGGATACCATGTGTTTTACCACTTTAATAAACCGAATAATATTAATTAATATCAGATTTATGTATGGTTGTGCATGAATTATTTACTATAATACTTATATAATTCAAATTTTAAATATATGTGTTATTACCAATTAGGCAATTACGGGAACGGAGGAATCAAGATCCACTAATCCATTCTTTTTTTTTTAAAGGGGAAAAAATGATCCACTAACTAAATGTTTTCATCGATAATTTTGTAGCCATTGCCAATGCATCATCAACCATATATTCTTTTCTTTTTATTTATTTATTGAAAATAACCATATAAGATAGAGTGAAAGTGCAATAATAGAATAAAGAGATTATTAATTACCCTATCCAAATGATATATTTCTGACGCATCTAATTAATTGTATTCATTGACTCGAGCCTTAATTAACCTCTAAACATTCAAAAATATTATTATTATACTAATATATATTAACATGATAAATAGCCAGTATTTATTATAATAATATAGATTAATAAGCGATAAAAAAATTATTATTTTAATCTCAAGATTAAAATATAATTATATAATAAACTATGAAAACTCAATCATATATATTCAATAATTACATGACATCTCACTCTTAAGGGAGAGTAAGAATAAAGAAACGTATGTGGTAAGTAGGGGTGTATATGGTCCGGTTTAATCTGGTTTTTCTTAAAAAAAATATAATCGGATTGAATCGTTCATATTACTAGAACCGGATCGGACCGGACCGTGTGAAACGGTTTTAAAAAATAAAAATCGGATCAGACTGTTTGACTTATAAAATCGTTCGGTCTGATTTGGTTCGATTTTTTTATAATTTAATAAAAAATAATGTAAAATTTTTAATATATTATTAAACCGATTCGAACGATTTAAAATTAATACAAACCGGACTGGACCGTTTGATTAGTAAAAGCATTCGATCTAGTCCAATTTTACGATTTGGTCCGGTCCAATCCGGTTTTTGAACAGCCTATTGGTAAGTGTAAATATGAAGCTAGAGGTAAATGTGAACAAAATCTTGAAAGCAATTTAAAAATCAAGGAATGATAATTTTCTTTAAAAAAAAAAATAGACATGTTACACACTACTATAAATAAATAATAATTTTCTTAATCAATTATAATATTTAATAATTTATTATATTTTATTACATATTTATTTTTGAAATTATTTATTATAAAAACTTGAAATTATTTATTATAAAAACTATTTATGGATTATGTAGTAGATATTCTTAATTTTAAATTTTTATAAATAAAATATTTTTTTTGGTTTAAATTTATAATATGATTATAAATATTCTTAAATAAGTTTTTATTAATATTTTTAAAAATTTTTAATTTACCTTTAAAATTCATGATTCATTATTTTTTTTATGGAATGACATTTGTGAAGAATATTAATTTATAATTATTTTATTAAAATTTTATCCAAAAAATTATTAAATATTATTACTATGTGCAAGAATGTCAATGAATTGTTTTATAAGTATCACTTTAAGTTTAATAACAATATCACAACATAATTAATTTAATTTTTAAGATTATTTTAAATAATTATAAAATTAATTTTTTTATATGAGCCTGTGGTAAGACTCGTTTAAATCATTTTTAATGATATAAAAATATAATTATATATTTTACATTTCGTAAAAAAAAATCAAACCAGTCAATGGGGAAGATTTATTAGCACTTGTATATTACTTGAAATAATTCAGTTTAAACTGCATTTTAGGTCAGACCAATAATAATATTTATTAAGTTTAATTTTATAAATAAAAAAATTGATAATATTTTATAATATTTATAAAATTTAATTGTATAAAAATAAAAATAAATTATGATATTTTTATAATATTTACAAATTTTAATGCAATTAAGTAACAAAATAAAATTTAAGATTAATTTTATAAATTAATATTATGCTTTTTAGTATTTTTTGGTAAACTTTTTATTTCATATTACTAAATTTGATTTATTTTTAATTTGTTATTGTTATTAATTTATGTATTAAATTTTATATTAATTAAATATTTTAATTAATATTTATATTAAATTTAAATGAAATAAATTATAAGATTTTCACGGAAAAAATCACTCATAAAATTTTAATTTTCTAATTCAATCACTTAAACTTATTTATCATAAAAAAATTTAATGTTAATATTAATTTAAAATATTTAATTGATATATAAATTATAAAGTAAAATGTTAAATCAATATATAAATTATAACATAAAATATTATATTGATAAAAAAAATTATAAATTAATAAATCGATAGTAATTTAAAATTTATAATACGAAATATCACTTTTTCTAAAGGAGTACGTAATTATTGGACAGTGGGAAAGCACGTGACGAGAACCCAAATCCCGACATGTACCTCGTCAACACGGTATTACTCCTTAAGGCCCCACCGGTTTACCCTTCCGCTTCTGATTCATGCTCTTTAATGAACAGCGGTTTCGTCGTCGGTGCCGCCATCACCAATGATATATTTAAAGATTAACACAAATATTAAAAATATATTTACCTATTAAGCAAATAAAGTAAATTTTTTTTTTTGGTAATAACAAGTAATGTAATTTAATATTACTGAAAGGGCCCCAGATTACTCATACGGCACTTAAGCCGTTCGATTGACGAAATCCTTGAGATGAAAGCGACCAAATATAGTATAAATAACGAGGTGTTTTTCTTATTTCACGTTCCGAAACACAGATAATGTCATCGTTAAGAAGAAGCTCAAGCCTCTCTAACTCTCTGTTTCATTTATCTTTAAATAGTATAATTATTTTGAAAAAATTATATAATTATAAAAATAATGTTTTCATATTTATTTAATATTTAACATTATCAAACTAAAGCCCTTTTTAATATTATTAGATTTTATGTTTATTTTTATAACTTTTAATAATATAATTTTTTTAAATTTTGATTCATGTTAGTCCCAAGTACTAATTGAAGAAAAAAAAAGCTTCAGACAATTAAACGGTGCGTTTTTCATAGGCAAGGTTGTTACCCTAACTTGCTAGAAACCGTCAACCGCTGGACAAGAATCATCCCACGGCAATTAAATTTGTTTGTTGAAAATTATTGATCCAGAATGTTCGGTTAGTTCTAGTTTGTGGAGTAACTCATCTCCGTTAGTTAGCTTTCCTTGCACGGATTTATGGGGGGGCCCAAACAGAATAATATGTAAAGAAACAGAATTGAACGAAAAATCTTTGATTTTCTTAGAAGATACACTTATGGCATTTAGAGTGCTTAACATCAACAAAAAAAAGTAAGCTTATCTCATTTGGAGAAACAGAATAAAAAAAAAAGAGTTAAGGTACCCTATTTACATGTGATTCATGACTAATTAATAACATAAACCTAAAATGATTATCGGCTTGCTTTGCTCTTTCAAAATCTGTCAGACTTGATGAACAAAGAGAACCAGACCGCTTGATAGGCCGAGATGACAAAACCGGCATATATATAGACTCAAGTGTCAAGCAACTTCTGGTGCCGGAGGAAAGTTGAGGTCAAGATCGAGCCGAACAGATGGACGATTATGATCAAAATCAACAACTGATGACGAGTCAGAATCGCTGTGAACCTCACCGCCGGCAGCCGTACGATCAAATGTACACATTTTGGGGGAATGACCGATTGTGGTATTCTCCGATTGAGCAAAAGCATCGAAAAAGAAAACCGACCGATTCCCGTGAATCGGTCGGTAACAACCGGGTGCAGAAGTGAAGTAACAGTTGGCAGGGAAATGAGGAGCGAGAGAAAACTCGAAAGGTAATGGAGATGTGGACATCGGAGGCGGTGGAGGTGAGGAGGATTCGACGGTGCTGCTCTGGCTTGGGCTGCGCGTGGGCGCGTGGTTTTTCTTGTTGGTTTGGGTGGTGTTACAGTTATTCATGTTAAGTAGCTCCGCAGGAGTGGGGAAATTAGTTTTCGCCTTGGCACCACGGAACTCACGCGCAGCAGTATCGTAGGAACGCGCGGCCTCCTCGGCGGTATCGAAGGTTCCCAGCCAGACACGAGTCTTCTTGCCGGGATCTCTTATTTCGGCGGCGTATCGACCCCACGGTCTCTTCCTGACGCCTCTGTATCTAATCTCTTTGGAGTTAGGGTTTGGGTTGGGTGCAACCGGTGGTTCTCTCGGAGCCATTTAATATTTTGGATTATTACGCAGAGGTAGTGAGTGAGTGAGAAATTTTAGAGAGAGTGTGTTATGGGAGGGAGAGGAAAGAGCAAGTGAAAGAGGGCTTTTATAGAATTCAGAAGGCAGTGTGTTCAATGCTAAGCCTCCATTTGGAGCGCTTGTATCGTGCACAATGATACATATACGATAACTTAACAAGCGTAGGTAAGCACTAAGGAATGTAATGTCTATTATACCCCTAACAAAACGGCTTTCAGATTAATTTATTATTTATAAAATAGCAGGTGTCACTATAATAACCTGTTGAATAATTTGGACCGTCAGATCCCACAAGACCGCTTCAAATGCCACGAAAGCCAAGCCAGCGTATTAATTTCCCAGGAGCTTTCCCTTCCCTCATACGCGCACCTTTGTCTAAATTCTAAAGATCTGATCCGATTCACGCGGCTACGCGTAAGAGACGGTCCATAAGTTATGCATCTTAACTGCAAAACTGCCGTCACAAACTTTCCGTTTATCGGTTCTCAAACATCATAATAAAAAAAAAACTACGCTAACAGCGCCGTCTTACTAGCCGTTAGATGACTGCCGCCCTTTATCCATACTCCCGCCGCGTGTCGGGACAAATGGCACCACGTTATGACTCTTTTAATTAGACAAATTGTGTCATGTGGGTCCTACATGCAGAAGACAAGGGCGGCGGGCCTTATTTTAAATGCGGTATTCGGTGGAGACACGGGAAATTATTTATTGTTTTTATTGTATTTTTTTTATAAAAATATTTAATAATATATTTATATTATAATAATAATCAATAACAACTCAACAACACACCGTCCCTGCTCATCTTTTGCAGTCAAATGTCTCGTTGACTGCGCCGAATATTCACTTTTTAAATACTAAGGCTTTACCGCTTGCTTTTTGGTGATTGAAGTATGAAAGACGCACACGAGGTAACTCATGGCGAGTAATGGAATGATCCACGTGGGACACATATGTGCTTCGATGAACGTGTTGAGCTATTTTGTGGAAGCAAGCAGACATTAGGATACGGCTTTTACAAATCTAATAATGTTGAATTATTGACACTTTTTTATACAAATATTTAATAATTAATTTTTTAAATAAATATTAATATCATATATATTTATATTTATATGCTTACTGTAAATATATATTTTTATATTAATGTATTAAAATTATTTTATAAAATTTTAAAGTAATTTATTTTAAAAATATATAAAAATAACAATATTTAAATTAATAATAATATTAAATAGAATTTAACATTAAATATATCTAAATAATTATAATTTAATTTAAATAATATATAATTAAATGATATTTGAAATAAAATAGTGTATCTTATTTTTATTAATAATAAATATATATATATATATATATATATTATTTTTATTTAATTGTTTTAGATAATATTTCACGATCTTCTAACTTCAAACATGTGGTTGAAAACTTATATGCCAATAATATTCATTTTTTAATGGATAAAAAAAATATTGCCTTTAAACATTTATTCTCACTCAACTAAGAATAGCAATGGGAAGCCCAAATAAGATTATATTAGACTCAAATTAGCCCACAAAGCATCATAAATTGGATCATTTTTGAATAATTTGAATCAAATTAGGTATTATTCACTAGTCAAACACCCAATCTTTTAAAAAAAATCAAATGCATACAAGTTTTAATATATATGATTTATTTGTAACCCCAACGTGTTATTTGAAATGAATCACAATCTAACTCGACTTATTTTAAATGTCTTACTCTGTTTCAAAATGATTAGATGCTCATAAGGTCCAATCTGATGTATAAAACTACCATTTCTACATTCAATTAATATTATTTAAAGAAATAATAAAAGTGATATATTTATAATTTTTAACCATAAAAATAGTAATTTTTATATTCATTTTATATGTTTTCACCATTAAATTTTTCGATAAATTATTTTATTTTGAATACTATCTATTAAATAATGTTTAAATTAAATTATAGTTGTTTAGACTGGTTCAATGTTGAACGTTATATAATTAGATCACGTTCAATATTATTATGGGGTTATTCATGTTGTTATAAATTTTAGGAGTGTTCTTATGAGATGATATTATCATAATTATTTTTATTATTAAAATAATAAAAATATATAAAATATATTATTGAACATACATTGTTAAAATAATACTATCACATTAAAATATATTGTTGATCATACATTATAATTAATAAATTATTAAAATCTAATAAAATTTTAAGTTGTAGAAACATAATCACATTATTTTTTAAAAGTATGATGTAAATGTGTAAAAATAAAATTAGATGCATCTTGAAAAAACGGTGACAATAAATCTTACCCATTAAATAAATAATTCAATCATTATAAATTATAATAAATAATAAAATGTGGTTATAATATCAAGGAATTATGAGATAATTGAACTTCAGAAATATATTTTACTAAATCAAAAGTAACTTTAATTATTAAAAAAATAATGAATATATACAATTATAATATGCTTGTCGATTCATTCCATTTTTGATTTATTTAAAATGTTAAAATTTATTACATAATTTTTTTATATAATTTTATTCTTAATATTTTCAAAATTTATAATTTTAATTTATCTTAAAATGATTTAATATTATGAATAGTAAATTATAAGTACGAAAGAATTTAATAAATGATAATTTATACATGTTTTTAGTTATTAAATTATAGATATTTATATTTATTTTATTGTGTTTACGTGTTAAATATGTTTATTTTATAGTTTATGTAAAAATATGAGTTTTTAGAATTTTAGAATTTTTTTTTTGACAAATGTATATTGTGTGAATATACTTAGATAATACATTGATTTACTTAGCAAAATAGGGCCTAAATTGACACCGCTTTGAAGAACCCAGTGTCAGACAACTCTTATCCCTATCGTCATTCCACTAAACGCGAGCCAAATGATGCATCATTTGGTCAATCAACTCCTCCTCGCTTACTGTCGTGTTGTACATGCTGTTGTTCACACACCAATTCCAAATGATGACATATGGTATGTTAATAACCATCCATTTGTCTCCCTCCAATGATCCTAACTAAATTTATATTTAAACACATATAAAATACCTACAAAATATCAATTTTGAAGTATATAGTGAGAGAAATTCGTAAAAGTTAGAGAAACAATTAAAAAAACATATATTTTAGAGAATTTTTGAAGAAAAATTTAAAAATAAGTTTAATTATTGATATATTTAATTTATGTGGGTTTACTTTTTCATCAAAAAAATAAATTCTTATATCTTCATTTTTTTTATAATTATAAATTATTTATTTATCTTTTTGTTTGTCTTAAATTTTATGTATAATTAAACAATTTATTGTGATTATGTCTACTTAGAAATTTTAAATTATGATTTAATATGAATTATATTATTATTTGAATAAAATTTTAATTATTAATTTATTTATGTGTTTAATTTCATATTTAAATATCAAAGCATGTTAATTCTCGAATTAAGTATACAATAAATTTTATATTTAGTTTGTTTATTATTAGATTATGAAGTTAACATAAAATTATTATTTTTTGTAATTAAAGTAACAAATTATTATTTTCATTACAATTGAAATTAGACTCTCATGTTATCTATATCAATTTCATCTAATTTAATTATTATTATTTTTAATTATAATGTAACAATTGAATTAAATATATTAGTCATAATTCTAGAAAATTTAATAGTTGGATTAATTAATAACCGAGTTCTTAATCAATTATAAAGTAAGAAAAAATATAAAATTTTATACAAATGTAAATTCTTAAAATTGAAATTGAAAAAAAAACTTAAAGTTATATAATAAATTTTGGATTTAAAAATTTACTGGATAACGTCATAAATTTAATTATAATCTTATGGCGAGAATAATTTTGTAATTACATGTTTATTTTATTAATCTAAAAATTTATATTTTAGGTTAGTTTCTTACTATTTTATGTTATTCTATTTTCTTGCAAAAAATTCAAAAAATCTCTTTTATACTGTGCATGATATTTAATTTTTAAAATAATAATTAATAAGTTAATTTTTTCAATTATCTGTGTAAAATAACCTTTACTTATAATTATATTTACATTAACATATTTCTTTTAAAAATTAAAATAAAATAAAATATTTTATGAACCACCACATGAATTTTTATAAATTTCTACTAATAATGATTTATCAATATGAAAGTAAAATATCTATATTAATCCTTACTTATAATTATATTAAATTAATATATATTTTTAAATTTTTTTAAAATAAATTTAAATATTTAATAGTTTGATTAGTCCTGAACTTTTATAAATTTATATTAACAAGAATTGGATTAATAATAAAACATAAAGAACTTTGAATAAAAAGGATAAAAACATTTATAGTTCGATAATCTATTTGAAAGTACAATAATTACCCATAATATTTCATTAAAAATGAAATAAAATAAATATATATATCAAGTTTAACACGATGTTGTAATATAGATGGTTATGTTCTTTTTTAAACGCACGAAGAATTAAAATTTAAAAACAAATATCATATTGTATCATATTTGTGAAGTAGGTAATCTAAATTCAAAATATAAATTCTAAGGATTTTTTTTTGGAAGGAGAAGAATAAGTAGATGTTTTTTTATACATAATTTTAACAAAAATTTATTACAAATATGTATGATTTTAATCTTTTATTGCATATACTTTCACATTTATAATTTGATTATAAATACATTGAATATTTTATACATTATAATTAATATCCTTAAATAGTTAACGATATTAATATTTATTATTAATTTTTTAATTTTTCATAAACTAAATTATCACAAATATCTATGACTTTTTATAATTTATCATATATATCCAAATATTTATAACTTTAAAAAAATACCCTTAATATTTTATATATTGTTTAAAATAATTTTAAATTATTAATAGTTTTAATACTTACCATATTTATCTAATGTTTAATGCACTCATATCACAAATTTTAAAACTTATAATTTAAGAATTTATATTTATAGTATAATATTAAAATTACAATCTTCATAAACTTGTTTTTATTTAGGTTTAATTGGTTAGTTTAGTTTCATTTTAAGCCAAAAATATTATAATTATAATTATTCTAGCATCAAATATTATTGCCTATTTTCTATTATTTAACAAATAAAAATGAAAAAACTACCGCATTAGATTGTAGATAAAGTTTAATAGAAAATAAAATTAGTTTAAACATGTGCAAAATTAAAAAGAAATTAAACTATTTTATATAATAATTACGTTAACTCGTTAATATTAACATCTTAGATTATCTTTAATGGTTTAGATTAATAGATTAATATATATTAATAGAAAAGTTTTCTCTTTAGAATATACAAACCAAAATCAAATCCTCAAATAAAAAAATATAAATTTTCATCACAATTTAATATTTTATCAATAACATAAATAAAAAATAATGTTACCGTTAGAGATAACGGTTCATACATGAATTATTGGTAATATTACCCTCTTGTTGAAATTCAACATTTTGTCAATATATAAATAAGAGACAATGTTACTTAGATACAATGATTCATACATGAGTTTTTGATAATTTTCTCCTCTTGTTAGATAATTCATACTTAGATAATTCATACTTAGATAATTTTCTTAAGTCACCACTTTTTATGTTCTTAAAAGGACAACACATATTATTTTTTGGAATTGTGATGGTTTTTGTGGAAGAATTTATAATTTTAATTATCATAAAAAAACATAAACTAATGGGGTTTGAGTCAAAAGAGAAGATTAGTTTTGTGTTTAAGGAGAGAGTTACGTATAATACAAGTAAACAAAAAAATCTCGATAACAATTTTTCAATTTTATTTAATTATAATTTTATATTTAAATATCACATCAAAATATAATGATATCACTGCTAACCATATATGTGATATTTTAAAAATATTGAGATATATGTGATAAAAAATGAAAAATTGTTGATATTTTTAATAATTTTTTACTATATCATGTAAAATATAATGATATTAATATTAACGGTATTAGTGACATTTTGAAACGTTTGATATATATGACAAAAGATGAAAACTTATTGATATTTGCAATAATTTTTTTAATTTTAACTAAAAAGTTTACTAAAATTCAAAAAAATAATAAATTTTTTAAATACATATAAAATTTTATACAATTTTATAGAATTATAATCAAATATCTATAATTTTAAAACTTTATAAAATAAAAATATCGATGGAATGCACCATCACCATATTAGTTTTAAAACCCAATTGGCCGACCGAAAGTATCATGGGAGTAAAAAGTTCATCCGAACAAAAGTTTTGCCCATCCTACTTGAATTTGTATTAATTATTTAAAATAGTAACAAAATAAAAAATAATATTTATTTAAATAATAATTAAATTTTAGAGTTTATTTTTTTCTAGATTGTATTTATTTATTTTTAAATTTAATTTTTTAATCTAACTCACTGATATTTTTAATTTTAATTAGATTTTTAATTTTATTTTATTCTTATCTATTAACAAATTATTATATGTATACACGGTACATGTTATTATTTTAAAAGATATATAGATATATATCTAAAGTTTACATATTATTTTCAAATTCATATATAAATCTTATATATTCTTTAAAAATTACTTATAAAACATAAATATTTTCTTATATATAAATCTTACGTACGCAAAACTTTTAATTTATATATATTTTATAAATAATAAATTTTATATTTTATTTATGTTATTTAAATAAAATTAATGTTTTTTTTTATCAAATTTATGCTATTTAAGTAAAAAAATGTACCCCAATCTCAAATGTATATAATAAAATATTATCATATATAAATTCAAAGTTTTGACCTTTTTATCTGACATGTCTAGTTTTTATTAGTGGTATGGTCATTCCTATCATATTCCCTTCCGCACCTGATCACTGGTGTTCATTAGTTTGTTTGGGGTTTTGTTTTTCTTCGGAATGTTCGCTGGATCCTCTCTACTTGTTTCTCTCTCTTACTTACTGTTGTGCTGCCGTAGCCGGACTTGTTAACTTCTAGTCGCCGATCAATCATCAGAACCGTTTGCAGTCTGCCGATTTGTAAGGGAAACAACAGTTATAAGCTAAAAACCCGAAGAAACTCACAAAAGAAAAGCAAAAGGAAAATGCATTCTTTTGGGTACAGAGCCAATGCTTTGCTGACCTTCGCACTTACCCTCTTGGCTCTCATCTGCGCCATGGCTTCCTTTTCTGACAACCTCAACCACCCTACTCCCACTGCCGAAGTCCAGGTCTCTCTTTTTCTTAGTTATTGTTTCATTTTTTTTGTTTCTGTTAGTAATGTAGATCCAGCGTTCAGATTCTTGTAATTCTGAATATCCAATTTTGATTCATAGAAGACTTTATCATTTTTCTGGGTTGTTTAGGTGTTGAACATCAATTTGTTCCAGAAGCAACCCAACGGCAACGACGGGGTATGTTTTCTACAATTTGTACTTGTTTAACTTTGCTTTCATTACTTTCGTTGGTATTTAGGTGAATTTCCTTAGAGTGATGTTGTTACTTTATTTTCCGTGGAAGTATCAAAATTATATTTTTTAGATTTATGTTTTTTCTGATTGTGCGTGAATTAAACCTTATTTATGTGTGTACATTTAGTTATTGGAGCATAATTTGATTGTGAAATTAGGGTTTAGAGATTTAGTCTCAGCACATTATCGTTTATTGGCCGTCGTATGTAACAAGTATTAGAGATTTTCCAAAAGCATAGATGATGTAATAGATGTCTATATCCCTTCCGGTCACAAGTCACAAGTCAATCACGTCAAGTATCGTTTGATCTAAAAGAAAATTAATAGATGTATTGGCACTATAAGCTATTGCATTTCAATATTGGATTCTCCTATATATTACACCCAAAGACAATCTTGAAAACAAAGTGGTTGAGAACATTTTGGGACATTTTGTGTTCAAGTGCGTAGAAATATTGGTGGCTAGATGGGTTGAGGTATGAATTTGGAACAACATAAAATCAGTATACCAACATTTCTTTTCTGGGTTTTCCTGAAATTAGTTTGAAGTAGGAGACTGGAACATATATCTTAGGTCTTTCCTTTTTCCTTCTCCTTTTATGAGTAACTAGACCAATACTTGATATTGGAGATATGAGTAGAATGACCTTATTTTTTCTTCTGGTATTTTAATGTGTCCTCTGCTCTAAAAAATATAAACATCATTAAAATCATAAAGAGACACTCCCTTTTTTCTCTCCGGGCTAGCCAAATAAAATGATATATCTATTTGGAAAAGGATTAAATAGTTTCGATATCAGCGGCCTGTAATTGCAAAACATTATTTGTGGGCATGTTTGGGTCAACTATTTCACACACACACGAAAAACGAAGCAACGTATTTTTGCCCTCTACTTTTGTGTTAACCTTCTCGTTTCAAAGTTGCATTGGCTAGCAGTACATTCAACCTGAACCAACATGTTTTCATCCCATGCAGGTCAGCATGACTTTGAATATATCAGCAGACTTGCAGTCATTGTTTACATGGAACACAAAACAGGTTTACCCATTGAAATTTATATTTTACTTTAGCTGACATTTTTATAGCCATCTTGTTTCATCATATATGTTTTCTCTGTTGCTTTAATTATTTGGATATGCTGAAAGTTGTTTAAAAGATAACGATGCAGCTCTGTGATAAACTTGTTAAAATTAAATGGATATCGGATTTGATCATTTGGCTAGTTGAATATTTTTTTATTATCTATTTTATAAATATCCAGTTAAATTCAAATTATACAAAACACAAGACCAGCTCAAATTAAGGAGACAATCCTTGTTCACTCGTCTGTTAGATTACACCAAATATTAATCTGATCCGATAAAATTTTATTGAAAATATTAAACATATTTTTGTCTTGCCGTAAATCACAGGTTTTTGTATTTTTGGCTGCTGAGTATAAAACCCCAAAGAACGCCTTGAATCAGGTATTCTTTTATGCATTTGGTAGCCTGGCTGCACAAAATTTGTATTATTGTTTTCCTTTAAATTCTACTTCTGGATGCATATATACATTTTGACTAAAATGTGGTTCAATTTTCCATTTCAAACCGATGCATGGGGCTTCTCCTCCACCTTCTTTTCCTATTAATTAACCGTCCGTTGTTTATTTTATTTTAACAGATCTCCCTTTGGGATGGTATTATACCTTCTAAGGCAGATGCCAAATTCTGGATTCGTACTTCAAACAAGTATCCATTTATAGACCAGGTGTGCTACATTTTTATGAATAGCTCGCACCTGCTCATTAAACTGTTAATCCAAGTTTAAATCTAACTTGTCTTCACCACCCTGTAGGGAAGCAATCTCCGCGGTAAGAATTTCAACATGACAATGCACTGGCATGTCATGCCCAAGACTGGTAAGATGTTTGCTGACAGGATAGTTATGTCTGGATACCGCTTGCCAAAGGAATATAGATAGAGCATCTTGTGTACCTTGTTCCTGTAACTTTAGTTTAGCCCATCAAAGTACAGGGGGTATCCATGTGTCATTTGATTTAGAAAGATATAAGTGGGAAATTCTCATTTTGGAGAAAGCATGAATACGAAAAATGCTTGAACTTAGTTGATTTCGTCATCAATTACAGGCCTCTATCCCCTCTCAAGGGAGATGAGTTCTGCACCCCACAGGTGTACCGTTTGAAAAACATTTTGACAGCTTTGTGAATTTGGCACCATCACTATTTATCTAGAAAGAAGCTTTTTTCTCAATTTTCACTTGTACTTTATGCTGTTTTTTGTGTGTTGTGTCTGATTTTGGAACTCTATTTGGCTGTGTTTTTTGCTCCAAAGAAAATCCTTCAGGAGAGTTTATATATATACATGGAGGGAGACAAAGTTATTTGATTAAATAATTCAGATTTTCTTTGTAATTATATCATAGAAATTAATAACCAATCAACTCTCAACCTTCCCTTACACCTGTCTATGTAACTTTTACGTGTAAAACTTACTCTGAAATAAACTGAAAACACAGACGTCCCTATAAGAATGGAGTAATTTTACTTTTAACCGACACTTATGGGTTCATGTATAGAATTTATTTCAATATCTTTAAAGTATATATCTAAGGTTATTTATTTAATTTATTAAAATGTATATATTTAGGATTTTTTAATTCTTTAAAAATTTCAATTAATTCTAAATTTTTTCTCTTCAAAGGAAAATTTGAAATTTTTAAAAAATAAAATACAAAAAGTAATATTAAAAATTGACTTTTACAATTAAAAAAAACTTAGATTTGAAATGAGAAAAAATCCTACTTTTTTCTTAAATAATGCTCAACTACAAAAATTTCTGAAAAAAAAAATTGTTGAAAACATAAAATTTTAATTTTTTTTATTCTAAATATAAATTAAACATTTTTTTTTATTTTTAGCTTTTTAATTAATTTTTAATTTTTGATTTACTTTTGTGTATTATTTTTCAAAAATTTAAATTTATCATAAAAATTATTAATTTAACTTATTAGAACTTTTAAAGAAGTAGGTGATTATATATGTATACTTTTAAAAATATAGGATTAAAAATGTATATTTTGATGAATTAAACTATGTTAGATATATATTTTTAAAAACTCGTTACTAAAAGGAAAAAAAAGTAATAAAATAGCACTAATTATGACAAAAGTATACAAAAGTTTATTAAATTTTGGGTGCGCATTTTAAATTTACAAACTATGAAAAAGTATCAAAATTTTAAAAATATAAAAAATATCATAAATGAAACACATGGGTACATATGTACCTATTTTTTAAATGATTATGTGTTCAAGTCTATTAAAATTCATATTTTTTTAATTATAATTAATTTATAATAATTTTAAAAAATACTCACATATGTATTAACGTGTTTCATTTATGTTTTTATTTTATTTTTGAATTTATAATACATTTTTACATAGTTAATGAATTGGTAGTATCTTACCTAAAAATTAATAAACATTTTTATATTTTATTATAATTAGTATTCTTCTATTATAATTGGCACTTACTAAAACGTACTTTATGAATAATTATAAGATTTGTTAAGAAATTATTAATGGTTCTATGAAAGTAGAATCATTAGCGTATTTTTTTATTTAATAAATATTATTTTTATGATTAAAAATATAAATTTTTGGGATTTTTTTATATTTTTTTATAAATTTTTAATATATGATCAATCATGAACTAGCACATAACTTTACCATGCAAGCGGATGAGTTAACTTGGTAAGCCAAGCGGAAGCCACGCCAACAAAGACAACAAATCATAGATCACCGCGTGTAAAGAGTGATCCAGTGCATGCCACGTGTAAACACAACGTTCAATCCAAGTTCAAAGAGTGATCAAACCCTTATACCATATGTCGTCACGTGATTGGTTACCATTATTCGTCAACGAGCCACACCATCTATTTTCATGAATCACCGTGCCGCATGACGTCGACTTAGCATGTAGGTATCTTCTGTCGCTTGTCGCTCCCTGACTCGTCTAGTAAATTTAAAAAAGGAAAAATAAAAAAAGTCAATTATCTCTGAGTGATAGAGATGTGAAGCAATCACAAGGTATGAAGGCTGAATCAGTTCATTGCAAGCACCCCAAGGAGGATGATTCTAGGTTCGTTGCAAAGTCGAAGGATGCAGGTGATGATATGATTAGTTCAACCAAAACCCCAACTAAAAAGGAGACCCAAGTGCCTGTTTGGAGGAGGAAAGCTATGGAACAAATATGTGAAAAACTATGTAAGAACAATATTACCGATAATTTGAAATGAACTGCTTGGGTTGATAAGGATACAGCTCATGGTTGGTGAGAAGAAGAAAAATCAATGGGTTAGGTAAGAAGATAAGTGTATGGTTTAGATTGTTTTGGTAGGTTTAGATTGTATGGCTTAGATTTATTTGTTGTTTCTATAAATACCTCTCATTAGCAATGTAATAATCAAGTAAAATAAATCAGAAACGAAAATTCAATAATTTCTGAGTGTTCTTGAGTATTCTTGAGTTTTTGAGAGCTTTGATCCATAATTTTCCAACAAAGTGTTATCAGAGCTGTAGTTGGAAATATAAATATACACTATTGTATATCAAATCGAAGCTCTCGACGAGACAAATCCGACGCCGCAAGAATCATCCAGATCGGAGTTCGGACGCGCCGCCACGATTCTCCAGAAGTTTCTGCCAGAAATTGAGTTAACTCACTGAGCCACCAAGCCGAGTTGACCGAGCCGTGAAGCCTGTTGACCGAGCCGCTGACTGAGCCACCAAGCCGTTTGACTGAGCCGTCAAGCCGTTTGACCGAGCAGCCGAGACAGTTGACCAAAAAAGTTGACTTTGACCGTTGACCAAAAAATCAGTTTTTCCCACGGAGTTCCTCTTAAGGTTTTTTGACGTTCTGAATCCATCTGTGCGATCAGAATTTACAAATTCTCACTATATTGATAGTTATGTCAAATGGAGGTATGTCATCGTTTCAAGTCCCGACACTCAATAACGACAACTATGATAATTGGAGTATCAAGATGAAGGCTCTTTTGGGTGCACATGATGTGTGGGAAGTCGTAGAGAAAGGCTTAAGTGAGCCAGACGATGAAGCTACTCTAACGCAAGTGCAAAAAGAATCTTTGAAAGATTTGAGAAAGAGAGACAAGAAAGCTCTTTTTCTTATTTATCAAGCCTTAAATGATGATGGGTTTGAGAAGATTTCAGATGCAACATCTTCCAAAGCAGCGTGGAATAAGCTTCAAATTTCTTTCAAAGGAGCCGAGAAAGTGAAGAAGGTTCGTCTCCAAACACTAAGAGGTGAGTTTGAATCTCTACATATGAAAGCTTCCGAATCTATTTCCGACTATTTCTCAAGAGTCGCAGTTGTTTCTAATCAATTAAAAAGAAACGGTGAGATGTTGGGAGATGTTAGAATAATGGAGAAGATACTTCGTTCATTAGATTCCAAATTTGAACATATCGTCGTGACGATTGAGGAAACAAAAGATTTGGAAGAAATGACCATTGATGAACTCAATGGGTCATTACAAGCATATGAAGAAAAGCATAAGAAGAAGCAAGGGATCACTGAGCAACTCTTCAAGATGCAATTCAAGGATAAGCATGAAAGCCAAAGCAATGACAGAAACCAACGTGGCCGAGGTAGAGGTAGAGGTAGAGGCCGTGGACGAGGTGGAAACCACGGTCGTGGACAAAGTTGGAATTACAACAACAATTTCAAGAACTTTGAAAGAGCGGAAAGCTCAACACAAAGTCGAGGAAGAGGTAATATGAACTCAAGGTATGAAAAATCTCAAGTTCAATGCTATAATTGTCAGAAATTTGGACATTATGCTTCAGAATGTAGAGCTCCCAATAATAGAGTAGATGAGAAAATCAACTACATAGAGGAGAAGACCGATGAGAAAGAAACTCTTTTTCTAGCACGAAAGGAGGGTAATAGTAGTCAACCAAATGCACAGTATCTTGACAAATGAGCAAGCAACCATATGTGTGGAAGGAAAGACATGTTCGTGGAACTAGATGAGTCAGTAAGTGGAAATGTTTCATTTGGAGATGATTCAAACGTAGCAGTGAAAGGAAAATGTAACATTCTTATTCGTTTGAAAGATGGGAAACATCAATTTATTTCCAATGTTTACTATGTCCCAAATATGAAAAGTAACATTTTAAGTTTAGGACAAATGTTAGAGAAAGGTTATGATATTCATATGAAGGATTGTAATCTTTCTATAAAAGATGATAAGAATAACCTCATTGCTAACGTGTCGATGTCAAAGAATAGAATGTTCTTGATCAACATACAAAATGACATTGCAAAGTGTCTGAAAGCTTGCTATAAAGATGCATCGTGGCTATGGCATCTTCGATTCGGAAATCTCAATTTTGGAGGATTGGAGCTGTTGTCTAAGAAGGAGATGGTGAAGGGACTACCTTGCATTAACCATCCTAATCAACTTTGTGAAGGGTGCCTACTCGGGAAGCAATTCAGGAAAAGCTTTCCAAAGGAGTCAGACTCAAGAGCTGAAGCCACTCGAGCTAATCCATGCGATGTGTGCGGACCGATCAAGCCTAGTTCTCTCGGTAATAGTAACTATTTTCTTCTTTTTATTGATGATTTTTCAAGAAAAACTTGGGTATATTTCTTGAAACAGAAATCAGAAGTTTTTGAAGTATTCAAGAGGTTCAAAGCTACAGTGGAGAGAGAAAGTGGTAGAAAAATCAAAGCCATGAGATCAGATCGAGGTGGAGAATTTACATCCAAGGAGTTTCAAGAGTTCTGTGAAGCAAATGGAATTCATAGATCTTTAACAGTGCCAAGATCCCCCCAACAAAACGGTGTGGCTGAAAGAAAGAACCGAACAATCCTCAAAATGGCACGAAGCATGCTCAGCAAGAAACTACCCAAAGAGTTTTGGGCGAAGCGATGCACGTGTGCGGTTTACTTGTCAAATCGATCTCCAACAAGAAGTGTATGGGGAAAGACACCACAAGCGTAGAGTGGAAGAAAGCCTGGTATTTCCCACCTAAGAGTCTTTGGAAGTATAGCCCGTGTTCATGTACTTGGGATGAGAGAAGACCAAAGCTTGATGATAAAAGGGAGAGTTTTATCTTCATTGGTTATGAAACTAATTCAAAGGGCTATAAGCTGTACAACCCATACAATAAGAAGATTGTGATTAGTCGAGATGTGGTATTCGACGAAGAAGGAGAATGGGATTTTAAATCCCACGTAGATAACTTCAATTTCTTTCCTCGGTTTAAAGAAGATGAAGCGGACAATGAGGGAGCAATCCGTAGAAATTCAACAAGATCCAATGACTCCACCTACTTCACCAATGCCAACCACTCACGAAGATTCGTCTTCATCTTCGAGTGGAAGTGAAAGAAACCATGACACGTACAAGAAATCTCCAAGATCTTTATGAGGTAACAGAACGACAAGATAATCTTACCTTATTCTGTCTCTTTCTTGATTGTGAACCGGTGAGCTTTCAAGAAGGCATGTACAGAGAAGAAGTGGAGAGATGCGATGGACGAAGAAATCAATGCTATAGAGAAGAACGACACATGGGAACTTGTTTCACTTCCCAAAGGGCATAAGGCAATAGGTGTCAAATGGGTGTACAAGACAAAGAGGAATGCTAAGGGAGAGATTGAAAGACACAAGGATATAGTCAAAAGGCTGGAATTGACTATGATGAGGTATTTGCTCCTGTTGCTCGATTAGAAACTATAAGACTAATCATTTCTTTGGCAGCTCAAAATAAGTGGAAGATACATCAAATGGATGTAAAATCTGCTTTTCTAAATGGAGTCCTTGAAGAAGAAGTCTACATTAAGCAACCATCAGGCTATGAAGCAAAAGGTCACAAAGACAAGGTATTGAAGTTGAAGAAAGCTCTTTATGGGTTAAAGCAAGCACCAAGAGCATGGAATAACCGCATCGACAAGTACTTTCTGGAGAACAACTTCATCAAGTGTCCCTATGAACATTCAATCTACATCAAGATTGAAGATGGCGATATTCTAATCGTTTGTCTATACGTAGATGATCTCATCTTCACCGGAAGTAATCCAAAGCTATTTGAAGATTTTAAGAAGGTGATGACCCGAGAGTTTGAAATGACAGATATCGGGTTAATGGCATACTACCTTGGAATTGAAGTGAAGCAAAAGGAAGAAGGTATCCTCATCTCTCAAGAAAGCTATGCAAAGGAGATACTAAAGAAGTTCAAGATGAACGATTGCAAGCCGATCAACACACCAGTGGAATGTGGAATCAAACTATCCAAGCATGAAGATGGGGAAAATGTGGATCCAACATTTTTCAAAAGTTTAGTTGGAAGTCTGCGTTCTCTCACGTGTACAAGGCCTGACATCCTGTATGCCGTTGGATTGATTAGTCGCTATATGGAGAAACCGACAATCACCCATTTCAAAGCTGCAAAAAGAATCCTACGCTATCTAAAAGGTACAATTAATTTTAGCTTGTTTTATTCAGCTTCTAATAATTACAAGCTTGTTGGATATAGTGATAGCAATTTTGGTGGAGATATAGACGATCGAAAAAGCACCTCCGGATTTGTGTTTTTCATGGGAGATACTGCTTTTACATGGATGTCAAAAGCAACCGATTGTCACCTTGTCTAGGCGTGAAGCGAGAATATGTAGCAGCTACCTCATGTGTTTGCCATGCAATTTGGCTGAGAAACTTGTTAAAGGAGCTAGGTTTGACACAAGAAGAGCCAACCAAAATTTGTGTCGATAACAAGTCAACCATTGCCTTAGCCAAAAATCCTGTTTTCCATGATCGAAGCAAACACATAGATACTCGATATCATTACATCAGGGAGTGCATCACAAGAAAGGATGTACAACTCGAGTATGTAAAATCACAAGATCAAATTGCCGACATCTTCACTAAACCACTCAAGCAAGAAGACTTTGTCAAATTGAGAAATTTGCTCGGCATCATAAAACAAGTTTAAGGGGGAGTGTTGGTTTGTAAACTTGTTTACAAGCCTAAAGAAAATCAAAAACAAAATTTGAAACATTCTAGCCCATTTGAAGTCCAGCTCGTGGAAGCTTCTATGATGATGATCTGGATTGATAAGGATACAGCTCATGGTTGGTGAGAAGAAGAAAAATCAATGGGTTAGGTAAGAAGATAAGTGTATGGTTTAGATTGTTTTGGTAGGTTTAGATTGTATGGCTTAGATTTATTTGTTGTTTCTATAAATACCTCTCATTAGCAATGTAATAATCAAGTAAAAGAAATCAGAAACGAAAATTCAATAATTTCTGAGTGTTTCTGGAAAATTGTTCTTGAGTGTTCTTGAGTTTTTGAGAGCTTTGATCCATAATTTTCCAACACATCTACACAAAGGAAGCATCAGCTGTACATTTTCACATTATATATATTGACATCACAAACAGGTATTGCACTTATCAGAATTTCAACAATCTCAAATGAAGTGAAGTGTGCATTTCACATTGTATACATTCTTGTAGGTTTGATTATACTTACAATGATATAGTATCATTTATTTGTTATACATCTTAAATTAAGATATATATATATATATATATATAGGGTTGTTAAAATGAGTTTAACTATACTAATTACTTTAATTTCAATTAATCTAGATGAATTTGATTTAACACCACCCTAGCTAGCATTCCCACTACCATGGATGGTGGTGGGATTAATAAAATGATTTGTTCACAACGTACAGAAATTGTCTTGTTATGATCTTACGAACAAAAAAACCCACTATTATATTTATCATGATCATATCTACAGATAGGTATTGAGTCTGATGTCATAAAACAGCCTCAACGAAAACAGGGAGCTATGGCAAATAATTTACTAGAGCATGATAAATATTTTAAAAATGAAAAGGGGTCTCGTTTCTTGTACAGATTGTTAAAGATCTCCTAGCTATATAATCTTTTTATAAAATAAATTTTAGAGTTATATATATTTATAAAATTTTAGAGTTAAATAAAATAAATTTTGATAATAATTATAAAAAAAAATTATAATTATAATTGATAAGATAATAATTATTATAATGATCGTTAAATTAATAAATTAAATAATTTAATTAAAAATAATATAAATTGAAACTTATTATATTTAATTACATAATAAATAATATACTTAAAATTTTATAAATATTTAGGATATTAAGAGATTGTTTTGCCTCGTAACTCATAAATAATTCTCAGTGTTAATAAAAAAAAGTTCTTAAAAATTAGATTATTGTTTAGCCACCTTTTTGAGTTAACTTTGTTTAAAAAAAAAACAAAAAATAGAGTGATTAGAAAATAAGAAAATAAAGAACACAAAACAAGTGTTTTCAGTATTCTTGAATAAACTAAAAATACACGCTAGCAAGTGTTGTTTGGATACAAAAATAAATTAAAGGGTCAGAGGGTCTACTACAATATTTATCTATGAAAAGACAGAGCAAACACATAAGCCTCTAAAATGTTTGGTTGGATCCAGAAATAAACAAAAATGTCAAAGGACTCAACTGTAATTTTTTATTAATGAAAAAGACAAAATCAACCGATGAAGATAAAAAGCCTCTTTTACTCCTTCATGTCAAGTGGTTTTGGTTAAGTAAAATACAAAAAATAATAATTAATAAATTAGAAAAAAAACAACAACAATATATGGTACTAAAACTGAATTTATAAAAAAAAATAGTGTTTAAAGAAAATAGAAAAGAAGGAAAAATTGAATAATTTTAAATTTTATTAAATATTAATAATTTTTTAACTTAATAATAAAAAAATTCAATTTAAATTGACACCATTTATTAATATAATTGTTAGAATAATTTTTCGACACACATTGAAAATCATGTTTTTGTTTTTTAGAATTGTTTTTTTTTTAAAAAACATCTCATTGTTCTTCAAAATTGATAAAATTGTTTTTGAAAACAACTTTTAAACTATGGTCAAATAGTTCCTAAATATTCGATTTATCTTAATTTATATATCAATGAAAAATTCTTTGATCCCTGTAGAAAAAATACGGTACATCTCAACCAATCTGCTCTCGTCCCCACCCTATTGTCATGGATATGTTCCATCTTCAAAAGAATGAATGCCTTTGAAGGACTGAAAATATATTATTAACACCTATTGTGGACAAGACCCAACTAGTGACCCAACCGCAACCGCAACCGCAACCGCAACCGCAACCGCAAGTAGAAGCCAATACTTTGAATCCAATTCTTGTTATGGAAAAAGGAAGTAAAGGAAGGAAAACAAATTATACATAATGTCATAAAACGTAGCCACGTGTCCCTATAGCTATCACTTTCAATATATTGCTTTTACTTTCACTTTCACTTTCACTACCTCAACCTTTTATTAATTCCTTGACCCCTAATCTTTCTAGGTTTCTTAGAAAAAAAAATATTTATTATCCTTGAAGTATTACTTCCATGGATTACTTTTAAGACATTAAAATGTTTAGTTAGCGTATACTTACGTGCTCTTCAATATACGATTAATATATATACATTTTTAAATTATAAAAATAAAAATAATTCTATAATAATACTTCATGAGTTGTAATTATAAAACGTTAAAAATAAAATGAGTTGTAATTATACACCGTTAAAAATAAAATAATACGTTAAAATTTTTTTAATAATAAAAATATATAAATTAAACATACATATTGTTAAGTTATATTTGATATTGTAATTTACTTCACTAGAATACACTCAGATATTTCACTTGCATTTCACTTCCACTATTTCACTGCAGACCACACTTGTACACACTTCCACTATTTCACTCAGACCACACTCAGACTACACTTCCACTATTTCACCAGACCACACCTCGTACTACACTTGCTACAATCCCTATAAATAAGTGCTCTCTATGCATATTCTAAACACACCAATACAACATTAAATCATTCTTTCTTCTTATCTCTCTATACTCTTCACTTCGCATTGTTACCTCTCATATACCTCTAAAATTTCTATCGTACCGCCTCTTCCTCGCTCCAAACCCGGCTCACCTCAACCCGCCTCATTCCAAACCCGGCTCACCTCAACGGCCACTCCAACCCCGCCACCTCCACCTCACTCCAACTCCTCGGCCTCTCAACTCGATCTCTCAACTCCTTCTCCTCAACTCCTGGCCTCCTCAACTCGGCTCTCAACCCGCTTCTCCTCAACCCGGTTCCTGTGCTTGTTTTCAACTCCTCTTTTTCATTTTTAAGGATATCTCCTTTATACTCGTTTCTATATATTCGCTTTATATCTCCTCCACTATTTCGTTAAATGGACCTAAATGATATCATAAAACCAATCTCTACCACCCTCGATGATACTAACTACCTAGCACAAGCAATGAAAAGCTTCGAAAGGACGCAAGCTGCTTCATAACCATGATATCTCTATACCCATCCAAGAAACCACCGAAAACAACTCCTTATTCGTCGATCGCTCAAGACCTTATAAACATCATCAAACATCATCAAATCCTCTCAAAGATTCCTCTCTCGAATCCCTCTCGCATTCCTCCTTTAATCCCTCTCAACACGCTTCGTGTAAAAATAGTAACTCATCTATCACCGCCGTTATTTCCGAGGATAATCATGACAAATTTACTTTCTACTCAAGAACTTCAAGGTCTTCTTAAACATGTTCTCTCACAATCTAGTAATGCTTCTCCTATCGCATTGTTCTCACATCGTAAATCTTTACGGTATTTTGATTCTGGCTGTTGTAACCATATGACTCATACGATACTCACATCTTTCTCCCACACAATCTTCCATCTCCAAACCTTTAATTCAAACTCGCCAATGGTTCACATATGTTAACGCACGTAGGACAAGTTTCCACATCTTCTATATCACTTTCTCGACACCTTTCATATTCCCAACCTTACTCTAAATCTTATCTCTCATGGGTCAATTATGGAACTCGTCTTACTATTACTTTTTCCTCTTCTCGGGTTGTCATTACGCGCAGATCCACAGACAGACGTATCCTCGGGATAGCCGTAGGTCGACGATTATTCAACTTATCAACCTTCATCTACCCACTCCTCTCACACTTCCGTCAAGCCGCTTCTACCACTCCTATCAACCTACGGTACGCCGTCTGTTACACGCCCATGTGACGCCTCTCGCCCCTTAGCATCTTCCTCGGTACCAGGATCTGCTTTCTATTTCTCGATAATGTAAATTGTTCGCTTTGTCAATCGGGAAAACAACCTCGCTTTATGTTTTAATAAAAGTGATTCTACTTCGCTCTCCCTTTCACTTAATTCATTCTCGATGTTTCGGTCCATCCCCACATCCTACTACGTGACGTGGTTTATTTTGTCATTTTTATCGATGATTATTCAAGATTCACATGGATTTTTCTCATGAAACATGATCCTAATTACCCAAAATTTATTACGATTACTTGCCCAAATGGTTAAAACCCAATTTTCTCAAAATATCAAAGCAGTTAGAAATTTATAATGCCATGGAATATAAAGAAACAAATTTTTTAAATTTTCTTCGACAAAATCGGGACTCTTTTCTCAATATTCTTTGTCTCGCACATCTCAACAAAATGGAAGAGAATGGAGCGAAAACACAGTACATATTCTTAATAATCGTTCGTACTCTCCTCATTTCTAGTTCTCGTCTCCGAACGCTAGCTGGCTCTTACTACCGTTTATACCATCAATCGTGTTCCCATGCCTATTATTCACAATCAATCCCCATGAGCGCCTCTATAGTACTTCTCCATCTTGCGAACTACTCAGCTGTCATACTCGTTTTGTTCTTCTTCACCCTCATGAACACAATAAATTGTAACCTCGTTTCCTGCCTTTGCTGTTTCTTAGTGGTAATGGAATGTAACACAAAGGCTATCATTGTCATTGGACCCTATCTCTAAATGATCACAAGATTCTCTCATGTCATATTTTGGGAACATAAAATGTTTTCCTCTATTTCTTCATTTCATGCCTCATCTCCTACCTCACTCTCATTTTTTTTAATTGACCCAACTATTGATTTATTTCCTCCCGACATTGCTCCATTACCCTCACCATCGTCTACTACTAGCTTCTCCCGACATGGTTCCGCTTCCTTCGCCGATCCTACCATAACAACATCTTCTCAAGCACCAACTACCCGATTGTCCAGAGTCATCACTTCGTCTGCTCTAATTCAAGTAGTCTTCCTTTTCATCTTCGTGATTACCAATGTTTCTCTACTATTTTGTCTCATCATGAACCCCAAAACCATGCAGGCTTAGTTCTAACCCTTATTGGCAAAGTTAGCTACGACAGATGAATTAAGGTGCATTAACAAAAGCACATACACGTGGATTCGCTGATCTTCCATCTAATAAATCTTTGATTGGTCAGAATGGATCTTCAAATCAAAACTCATTCGTACGGGTCTCCATGGAACGATATAAAGCCTCGTCTGTCATGCGTGCGGTTTTACACAGAATACGGAATCGACTACGAAGAAACTTTGCACCTCAGCCGACTCACCTCTCGTTCAAGTATCATCATTGCCGTCGCCGTCGAAATTGGAACACGTTCCAAACGGATGTCAAAAATGCTTTTCTCAATGGAGACATAACCGAGGAAGTTTATATGAAACCTCCTCCGGATACACTCATTCACCTCATCAAGTACGCAGACTTCGTCGTGTTTCTACGTTGCCTCAAACAAGCTCCTCGAGTTGGCTCGCCAAATCTCACTCTACACTTACCGACTTTGTTTCACTTCCGCTCTTATGACTCCTGCCTCTTTATTCGAAGACTCCCACCTGTAACACTTCTACTCCTTTACGTGATGATACGATCATAACCTGGAACGACTCTAACGGAATTATTGATCTCAAGCGCTTCGAGTCATCAATTTGAAATGAAAGACCTCTGTCGTTCCACACTACTCGGGCCTAGAAATCTCATCCGATTCTCAAGCGATATTATCTCTCTCAAGCAAAGTACTCTTCTCGATATTCTTAATCGGCCGCCTTATCGATTGTAAACCGCATCAACACCTCTAGAAACCAATGTCAAACTTACTCCATTGGGATGGTACTATTCTCTCGTATGCCACATTATACGTACAACTAAGAGGCGCCTCGTTTATCTCATACCACTGGCCCCGACATTACCTACTGCTCATCCGGGTTAGTCAATTCATGTTCGCTCCACTCTGCCTACCCATTATACCGCTGCGTTTCTTCGCATTCTTCACATCAAAGGCACCATGCTTCACTCGCTCATTTCTCCAACAAGTCTAATCTTCTTCTTTCCGCCTACTCGACATGCCGACAAGTGCGACCTAACCGATCGTCGCTCTACCACCGGATATTGTTTCTTTCTCGAAACTCTTATATCTGCGAAGCAAGAAACAATCTCTCACTTCTCGATCCAAAGACCGAAGTCGAATATCGTGCTGGTCGACACCACTCAAGAACTTCTTTGGCTCCGTCAAGTTACTACCGATACGGGTGTTCTCCAATTAATCGCAATTATCCTATATCATGCGACAATCAGAAATACTATTCAGATTGCCACAATAATGTATTTCATGAACGAACAAAACATATCGAGATTGATTGGCATTATTTGTTCGTCAACATGTTCTTCAAGACACCTGTCATTCCCAAATCAATATCCTCCACAAATCAAACAAATGACATCTTCACCAAATCTCATCTACCAAGCTAGATTTCAAGCACTAGTTTCCAAACTCAAGTTGATTATTTCTCTTCCTCCTCAGCTCAAGTGACAAGAAGCTATATTTGGACATCAGAATTTACTTCACTGTACTACACTTCAGATTATTTCACTGACTACACTTCCACTATTTCACTGTACTACACTCATACTACACTTCCACTATTTCACTCTGCGACTACACTCAGTACTACACTTGCTACAATCCTATAAACAGTGCTCTCTATGTACATTCTAAACACACCAATACAACATTAAATCATTCTTTCTTCTTATCTCTCTATACTCTTCACACATATAATATTTTTATAATTAAAAATTTTAGTTTTTTTTAATATAACATGATTTAAATTCTATTAATTAAACATATTAAATTAAATTTTATTTCCATATATATTTTCTTAAAAATGGGTTACTAATGTAAAAAGTAAACGATTAATATTCGGTCGGTACTTACTGCAAACACGTAAGTTGCTCAAACTAAGAAATAAATTCGAAATTGTTCCCTCTCATCCAATCCCCATTCCCAACGAATAATTAAAATCGTTGGCAAATCTTGTGCCTATATAAACCTCCCTGCAGTTTTCATCCACATTTCATGCCAAATTAACACTGCTTTGATTTTGTCCTTTTAGTTGCTTTCTCTTTAAACGTACAGATACTTATCATCATCATCATCATCATCATCTACTTTTAGTATTATATTTCTATTTTGATTGATTTTCTCTTTCTTTTTTAATACAACGACTTTGTGATTGTGGTTTTTCATAATATTTTAACGATCGAGTACTGTAAATAATTAAATTGATAGATCAAAACAGAAATGGCACAGAATAAATTATATTGGGAAATAATGAAGAGGATAGTAGCAGCATTGAGCTCAGCAAAGGCGAAAACCCTAGCTCTAAAGAGCAAAACGAACGCCCTCAAGACTCGTTTCGTCATATTCTTACTTCTAAACAACAAGAAGTTTGCGATGAGCTCCATCTCTCACAAATTCCAAACTCTACTCCGCCATCACCACCATCTTCGTGAATATGATCAAGAATCCAAAACCTATCATGACAATGAAGACGTATCCAAAGATTTACAAAGCACTAAGGCACTTGTTAATGACGGAGCACAACGTACACCATCGAATGATCATCAGAAGTATTTTTTAAATTTCTGGAAACAAGAATTTGACGGCGACGAAGACAGAGAGAAATACCCGGAGCTGACGCACTCGATGTTCGAGATGGAGGACGAAGAAGGTTATGAGGGAGGAACGTCGTCGTTGTCGGTAATAGAGATGGTGAAGCACTCAAAAGAAGAAAAAGGAGAAAAATTTGACCTAGAGGATGAGATAGATCGCGTGGCTGATCTGTTCATAAAGAAATTTCATCGCCACATTCTGTTTCAGAAGCAACGGTCCCTCAAGGGCCACCAAGATATGCTCCAGCACAGTACCTAGACTATCCGTATAATTTATTTGTTTAATCTTTTTAACCTACTATAATTTATGTAAATTTGTTACATTAAATATACTATTTATATATAAACGAGTTTAATCTTTTATCTCGTAAATATTTTAAGATAAAATTAGATTTAAATTTAATATGATATCAAAGTAGATAAATTTACCTTATAATACATAAATGTAAATCGATCACTATCCATCGATAAATTATTTACGTGAGAAATGGCGTTAAAAAATTTCATATTAATTAAATAAATGAATACAATCTTTCGTCTTACTTAATGAATTTTAAAATAAAATTAGATACAAATTTAATGATAATAAACTTATTAAATGAATAAATATAATTAATGATATAATTTAAAGATTTACTAATTGAATTTTAGATTCAACTTAGATAAAGGTTAAAATCGTGAAGTTAAAAAAAAAACCATGGTATATGACTCATTTAACGTCCTTTTATTCAACATTAAAAAGCGAAAAGATTATATGATTGAAACCGAAGGACCCATAAGCTTTGCAAATTAAATTAACTCCTTGATAATGAAAACTTGCAATGAGATAAAATATGTCCAAAGCTATCCTACAAATCAAATTTAGTTGAAGAATAGTTGCACTAAAATTAAAGTGAAAATATATTTTATAATAATTACAAATGAGTTTTTTACCGTCATCAAAAACCAAATAACAAGAATTTAGTAATTAAAAACAAGAAATAGCAAATAGGAGAATCAACTGGGCAGCCAAGTTAGTACACCACCTTAAAACCCCTCATCATTCAGACATGAGTTAGTTTCTGAGAATTAAATATTGCATGATTTTATGAATAAGAAATAGCAACAAATTGTATATAAAATACAAAAATGATTTGAATTTATTTAATTAAAACATAAATGAGAACACTATATTTAGTGCATATTTTTCAAAAATTTACTTTTAACGAACTTAAATAACCTCACCCAAAATAACGATAAAAAAAATTAAAATTAAAAATTAAAAAAAATATAATATTATTATAAAAAATATAAAAAAAAATATCTATTATATTCTTATAATTAATAAATTAGATGTAAATTTTGTTATTATTAGATAAAATGTTGTGGTAATAATAATTTTTACAATTTGGGTTGTGGCATACTACCAAAAGCCAGGACCAAAAGGAGAAAAAACAAACATGAATATAATGGGCTAAAACTCAGAAAGGCATTGGGAGTAGCGGGGAAAGAGAGACAATGGTGTTTTCATCGAACCCATTAGCTCTGAGTGTACCCGAGGCTGCTTTTGAGTCCTGGCTTCGCGACAATGGCTACCTTGAGGTCCTCGATCAACGTACCTCTGACCTCCATCGCATCTCCTCCTCCGCCGTTCCCTCCACCACTCCAACAACCACGACAACCTCCACAATCATCATCTCCACCACTACTGTTACAGGCTTATTCGTCTCGTTCGTCTCTCGCATCGCTACCCTGTTTTCGCTCTTTGCCTTCTTCAACCCCTTCATCAAGCTCACTGCCGATGACTTCTCCGGCAAAACCCCTCCGTGGACTACTGCTTTTATTGGCTCTTTCGATTCCTACTCCTTCCCTTCTTCCTCTTCTCAGGCTCATATGAGGGTCCACGAGAACGTCAAGCGCTATGCCCGCAACTATGCTGTCCTCTTCTTCCTAATCTTTGCTTGCTCTCTGTAAGCTCTATAATCTTCTCTATTCATTTCAATTTAGTGTTCTTTTGCGAGTTTTGTTAATTGGGTTCTGTTTAATTTTCGATGAAGGGTTTGGAGGATTCAGAAAAACTAGAACTTGATTTAAAATTGAAATATCATGTTTGCTGGATAGGAATTGAAGATAAAATGTTAGTAGCATTGGGAAAGGAAAGATTTCTTAGGTTAGGGAACTTCTTTAGTGTTCTCCCGCTAATTAGTGACATACCTTTTTGGTTCCTGTAAATGGGAACAAAGAGTTGTCAAGATTAGAATTTGAAAGGTACTTTCTTGACAAGGAAACCCTGTAGCTTTGGAAATTTCAATGGTTTTTGTTGGCCTTGGATTTGTGAAAAATAGGAATATGACTAGTGTAGCAACTATATGGAAATGGTCCAACCGAAGCTTCTTTATCATTTTTCTGGTTTGACTAGTGTAGCAACTATATGACTAGTGTAGAAAACAATATGAGGTTAAGATTCTTCCAGTCAGTTGTTTTAGATTTTGCCTTCGGTAGTTGTGTTGATCACTTGATCTTAATAAGTAGAAATGCTGATAATCCTAGAAAAATTTTGTGCAATGTGGAACGATTTTCAGTTTCACATAAATGCTCTATGTAGATGCTGATATAACACGGAACTACGAAAGGAATGGCGATTTTCTCATCCATTGTCTTTAGGATTATGCATGCCTGGATTCCCAATTTTTGTGCGAGTCTGTTTTTGTGTGGAGAGGAGAAAGGGTGGGTTGGTTTGGTTGCCACATGTTTCTTTATCTAACCTTTTGTGTTTGCTTGTTGATGGTTTGAAGATATGAGATGCCAATTTCACTGGTTGGATTGATATCATGCTTTGCAATGTGGGATGCTTTCAAATATTGTAGCGAAAGATGGGGACTTGATCAATATCCATTAATTCGGCAGTGCTTGGTTAATGTTGCCCTATGCGGTGAGTTAATGACAAGCCATTATATTGGTGCAAACCATCTAATTCTATTCTTTCTTTGCTAAACAATTCATTAAGATTTAGGTTTTTCTGGTGACTTTATGGGATGATAATAGAGAATTGTGCTGTTATTTTGACATGCTGCTCAGAGCTCATAGGGTGGGACAATATTTCTTGCCTAATTCTCGTGTGGGGGGATGGCATGGCAATTCATCTGTAGTAGCCTGTTGTCAAACTGTAGCCAAGTTAGTTCTGAGAAATTCTCACATCATAGCCATTCAAAGCTATGATGTGAGATTGTTGATAACCGATGACATCTTTACAACATGAATTTGGTTGTTATGTTTGCAGTGACTGCAGTGATTTTGTTCTGTTCAAATGTTCACAAGGCTCTCCTTTGGGCGGTGGGCATCAGTTACATAGGTGATTTTCACATACATTATTTATTTATTTCCAAGCGTCCCTTTAGTTTCTATGATGTGCTCATTTTTTTCATATTTTATAGGCATGGTTTTGCACGGTGCTTTTCGAAAGCTTACTCCAACGAAGCAGCATTCTCGAGGAAGATAGGAATTGTATGTGTATATGATCATGCTTTAGCCAGAGACATGTCACCATAGCTAGCTACTTTTCGTAATATAAACAGGGGTAATTGTTCATATACAATTGGTAAAAAAGTACTTATTGCGCGCGGAATTTGGATCCTTAAATTGCACCAAACCCCAAAATTGAAGCCTAATCTTCTTTATAAGAGGGATCAACTTTTTTCATCTTCCCAGCCCAAAAAAAAAAAGGTAGGTATTTTCATCATTTCAGGCCAAAATGATCAGGTATGAAAATTGTCGATACATATGCAATGGAGATATTTAAACTTTGTTTTCCCTTTTTTTAATTACAAAACAATTCCTAGTTACATAGAAACTGTTCCAACTTAAGCTGCTACGGTGCTACCTTATATGCTCTAGGAAGTAGCTTTGGAGTCTGGACTGACTCAAAGAACAGTTCTTTGCAGGCAACTCCAGATTCAAATGTAGTTCCAGATTTTATCTACTTTTAAATTATCTTTAATAGCATTGAAAAGGAAAAAAAGTCCAATGAAATCTAAATGAAATTATTTTATAAGTTTATGCATTTCTATAACTTGTTTGTAATGAGGAAATACTCAGGTCAACTTTTAACATTCAATAAATTTTGTTACATGTGATGCGTATTTTCGCAATTGTACGAATCGTTCAAGTAATAAAGTGTACAAAAGTACGGATATCGAACCCACAAGGAATGACGTTATTAAGTACCGAAATTGACTAACCCTAATTTTATTTGAAAACTGAATTGTTGAAATTGTTTTAAAAGCAAATTAACATAAAACTAAACCCAAATAACAAAATTTAATGTTGTTCACAAATGATTAAAAACGCTAAGTCATTTGATTTCACTAAATCAATTCAATCCGATTTCAAGTTATGTTATATGAGAATAAAAGTTAAAATTGATAGTTTAAAAACCCAAACTTATCTAATACTCTTTCTCAAGTTATATTAGAATTACTTATCTATGAAAATTGATTATATTTCTATGAAGATTTAATCACAAATAGCATTGAAAAGGAAAAAAAGTCCAATGAAATCTAAATGAAATTATTTTATAAGTTTATGCATTTCTATAACTTGTTTGTAATGAGGAAATACTCAGGTCAACTTTTAACATTCAATAAATTTTGTTACATGCTCTTATTAATTGTCTTATATTGTAATGATTCCAAGTTAGAGATGTATAGCCTCCCAATTGAATTGTGGTACAGCCCGGTAATTACATGGTTCGGATCATCTTGTATCATTGAAATATGAGACGAGCTTGACATGGGACTTTAATGGGATGAAACGTGTTAGCCTATTTGTATCCCATTTATTATTAATTTTCTCCTTTCAAAAATGAAAATTGAAAACGAATCAAAAATATTATTTTCAAGAAGGATATAAAGAAAGAAAAATTAATTCTCTTACAATTCTTTCTGTATTAATAAGGGATTTAACAATAAATAACAAAAGGTGTTTGGATCTTGAGAAAATGAAATTAAAATCTTAATTTAACTAGAAGAGTAAGAGAGAAAAAAAAACCATAAATTGAGAGAAGATATATAGACGTAGTGTTTGGATGGAGAGAAAATGAAAGATTTGTTTAGAAGATTACAAAATGAAATCTATAAATTGTTATCATTTTTGAATTTCTCACTTAGGAGACCCATTAAAAGATGGGCCATCAGTTGTCCCATATCCCATTTGTGCTGAAACGAGATGGGACATGCTTTGATCGGGGCTAGTATTGACGTGCTGAAACGGGAATGGGTCGGGCCCAAATATCCTCTTTGACATGTCTACTATTATCAATCATACTCCACAGTTTTTTTTAATTAAAAAAAATGAATAATAGTTTTATACTATTGCATTCATACTCCTACAGTCCTAATACAATATAAATAGAAACTTATTTGCTAGGTAGTAACAGATAGCCCATTTTTTCACAATTGAATAGAAGGAAACAAGAAACAATCAATTTTTTCACAGTTGAATGGAAGAAAATAATGGCATCAATCAAGTATTCACAAGAATGGTTCTGTTGTAAAATTCAAGAATGGATAATGTTTTTTTCAAAAAAAAATGATGAAGTATCATCAATATATATCAATCAAAGCATGACATATTTCATGCTTTTCATGCACATAATTAAACAAAATTGTAGGCATGCATTCACTGTTTTAATAAAATAAATTCATGGACAAAATAAAAAAAATATTATTTTCATGTACAATTTATACAGGGTTATTATCATTTGTATACACAATTAAAATAAAACTCAAAAGATATATTGCCATAATTACTTTTCTAGGTTGAAAAGATTAGGTTTACGAAGTTACTGCAAAGGAGAATAGCATAGTAAGTTCATAACTTTACCATTTAGGATAGGTCTTCTTTTTGAAATAAAATAGCTTTTGAAATAAGAAACGAATATGTGTGGCCAAATCTTAATTGAATTTAGAATTTTTATTGTAATCAAATTAAAAAAGAAGATTAATGTTAATAGAGTATATGTTTGGAATTATGTTAAAAGGTAAATATATCTTAATGTTTTGAAACTCGACCGACCACGGTCATCCATTGGATGCACAAAATGAGTTTTTTCTTTGACTCTCACTGCTTATCACTTCACCAATTGGGCACAATTACTCTTTTACCCCTAGATTTCACACTCCTAACTACATTCTAGGAGGGCATCATTGACATTTTTAAAACCTTGAAGGGATTGCTGAAGAAAGCTAAAACCTGAGGTATTATTGAAATTTCCCCGGGATTCCTGAGATTCATAGAAAGAAAAATCCTAATAATATATATATCTTTTTTCTTTTGTCAAAATTCAAGACCTCGTTACCTTTTCTGGATTTTGGATACCACAAAATATTGTCGGACACCAGATATAATTGAAACCCTTCAAGGAGACGGATTCCAAACCAAGGATTTAGGGTTTAGGGAATAACCAAAATACCATAAAGGGAGGAAAGAAGATTTGTAGTTAAATAAAATGAGTTAATTTTAAAAATACAATGAAAAATTGTCATAGAAAACCCTAATTATACAGTGAGGTTGCATGGCAAAGTAAAAATGAAAAGAAAATAATATTAATGATAATCACCATACAGAAAATCAAGAATTTCTTACAATTATGTACATTCTCAATTGGAGTAAATGCATAAACGAAAATCACACTATTAAAACAAACTATTGTAATTCCAGCCTCATCTTAAGTTGGGTTGGGATCTCGCGATGATTGGCCTTGCCATCTGCATCGAAGTATTGACCAAATTGTACAGAAGAGTTAAGACATGCAAGTTGGCCAACTCTGTTAAAACATCGGGTATATAATTTTTTAAGGTTTTTTTTTTTAATTAAGTTAGTTCAAGGTTGGATCTTACAAACGCCCAATCATAGCCATAAATGTCCATTGTTGCAGTGAATGGAACATTGCATGGAAAACAAAAGGAAATCATTTTCACCATAAACAATTTTGGAGTGAATAAGTCTTGATTTTTTTTTTTGATTTTGTGAATTTTCTCAGGAAAAAATTATAATATTTTCACTGACCTTGAGAGCAGAAATCTTGCAAGTGGACTCATCATGTTGGTGTTAGAATGAAATTCCTTTGATTGCTTTTTCTTGTTATCCTCTTCCGCCTTTTCTTCTAAAGCTATCTTACCCCTAGAGTGAAGTCGGGCTGCCAGCTCCTTCAGATCTTTCAATGAGGCTTCCTTTGAGCTGCCATGATTTTCATCAATGTAAGTTTTATGAAATAAGCAGAGGTGAACAGAACATGACGTGAATGAAATATGCAAAACTTGTTTTGAACCTTGCTAATCGCTGAAGCAAACTATGGACAAGAACTTCACATGATCCAGGCTTAGATCGCTCCATACTGATGAGAGAATTTGCAACTGCATGTACTACGGGCCCTTCTGAATCATCAGTAATGGCCTACATTTTACATACACAAAAGTAAAATAAAGTAGGTTGTTCTAACTGAGTGAAGCAACTGTGGCATAGAAGTTTAATAACGAGATCATCCAAAAATATTCTCATGTCTAAAAAAGTGAAGGTTCATATGACTACATGGATCTCTGAAGAAATCGATCCACCAAGAAAAGGAAAACAACAAAAACAAAATCAACATAAATGAGTACGTTCAACAGGTCACTATGTTATTCCATCACTGAACACATAAATGACATCCGTCTTGGTTCAATAAATTTTGCTAACCTAGAATAAATGTAGCAGATAACATTCTTCAAGGTGCTTGACTTGAGCATAGCACAAAAAATGTTGCTTAAATGCCCAGATATTTGTGCACAACTAACAATAAGTCCTGTTTGATTTTGGGAAGGGGATCCAAAAATAATCAAGTATATGTTTTACCATAGTAACTTTGCTCACTATCTTTTTATCATTTTTCAAAGTCTATTTTTTAAAGATGGGTCAGATTGGAGAATTTAAGGAGACACCAACTAGAACTTCATGTATTATGAAAAAAAACAACAAAATATAACAGAAGAAAAGCAAGGTTATCTCGACTCGAGCAAATAGAAAAAGTGAAGTTGAGAAAGTGAGTGAAATACTATGAGCTCACCTCTTTCAAGGAAGGAATAAGCAGTAACGACAGTGGTGCAGAGGATGATGTTACTTTTGCATTTTCTTCATCATCACTAACTTGGCGTGATCTTGGCAATGCTCTAGGTAAAGTGAAATAATCATAGGAACCAGAGAATGTAAACATTATCCAGAAATCAGTAGGTTAGATCCTATATTAGAAACACATAAGGACTTATAGGACATGCCAGAAGAATCTCAGTAAACAGATGTACCTAGAAGAGTCAGAACTATTTGTTGTTTGCTCTCTTCTTCTGTTATCCGAGCCATCATGGTTCAACTTAATAGCAGACCTTTCTCTTGCATTCGCTTTCCTGAGCCCTGCTTGAATTGCAGCCTTTGCCTGCATAAACACTCAGCCAAAAATGAAGCTTCAAGCCTTTTACCATTTTGGATTTCATGCTAACACCACTTTGTAGTTTACTCTCTTTACTCATACAAATGTAACCCCTTTAGAGAAGAAATCAAGTTGCTGATGATAAAAGTGGTTTTAAGAGATGAAACCTCTGTGTCTAGATTGGATTTAGGAAAGACAACAAAGTCAATGAGTAAAGAATCTTGCATTTCTTTAAATGTGATCATGTCAGAAAAATGCAGCACAACTTTATAATAGCTGGGGAAAAAAATGAGATTCAATAGGTAATCCAGGTAACTTATTAACAACCTCGGCAAGGTTCATGGCACTGTCTTCAATCTGGGCACTTGAAGCCTTCTCTAAAATTCCCAGTCTGGACTTGGGAGTTCGTGGAGAATCAGAATCATCATGCTGGCTGCGATGTACAACAGTTCCACTAGGAGAAGCATCTTCCAATGAGGCATACATGCTCGAGGACTGCATACATAACAAAACGATTGGCTATATAGAGCAGGAAAGATGACAAAATTATTACTTCCATCTTTCTGACATATATAGACAGCATACCAAAGAGCTTTGATCATGATGCTGAGAGGATGACTGTGATCCTTTTGGACTTCTTATGACCACAGTTCCTGAACCGCTCATAGACAACTCTTCCTGAAAATTGAGCACTTCAAATTGGTAAGCGGCCAATCAAATGAGATTTGCTTAATAGTGTTTTGGCTTTAAGGCCTTTTTTTGTTGAGAAAATTCAGCTATATTGAGATAGAAATGGAAATTAACAACTCAAGTCACATTGGGATTCTGATCTTCCTGTCTTCAAGATTCTTTAAGAGCTTATTGAGATAGAACATAATTTTATGAATCCCAGTTGTGGTCTTTCATCTCATTTCTAAACGGGAATATTAATTAATTGCAGTTCATTTCAATGTTTATAAAAGTTGAGTTGTGATGTTAATAGCACTTATAGGAAAATCTAGGAGGTTCCAACTGAACCAGTAAAGGGTCAAGCCTTATCTTAATGTGCTAAACCTATTCAGCCAGCTTTGTAAACAAGTTCACAATCGTAATTGTGAGAGGCCCACATAATCCCCTGAACCAAACCCAAGTGAAAACAAGTTTCGATTATTGAAGGAAAGAAAAAACCAATAGAACATCAAATCTTCATATTCTTCTAGAAAATCAAATTTACCAATTAACAGATGTAGTAGTTATTATCATTGACTCAGAAAACCAGAGAGTCTCACCTCCTCTTCAATTTGAATTAAGAAATCTAATTTTCATTAGACAATAAATTAAGGTTACTTCCAAGATGCTAAGTATAAAAGTACAAGCAAAAATAGACTTACATCTTCACGGTGGTTCTCCTGATCTATAAAATCTTTAGCCATAAAATCTTGTGATGCATTTCTAGGTGCTGGTGACCATTCGCTACCACTGTCTGCGGTCCTCCCAGAGGTAGCCTGGCCGTATGGAACTTCCGGCCTCCTTTCTCTAGCCTGAGGGGGCTTTAGAACACTTCTAACAGTGCCCGTAGTTTGTGATCCACTTATGCTGAAATCCCATCCAGCATTTTTCAGGGTTTTAACCTGGTTACTGCAAATAAGAGCTAATCAGTAAGTGTTCAACCACACAATCACTGAAATGTAGTAATCAACAGTAGCAACTCACCTAGCTCGAACAGTTTCTTCTCTTATGTTTCTTATCACTTTCACTGTATCATTTCCATCCCCTATAGCTTTGGGACTATTTCTTGGAGTATCTGCATCTTCCCTTATCTGGTACTTAGGACGCTCTCTGTCAGGATCACAAAAGCACAGAGCATTAACACCATAGTAAAACATCCCATTTAAGTGCTATTATTTTAGCAAATATTTTGCCTAGTCCAACATAAGATGCAAATTCATTAGAAAATGATAACAAAAGTGACACTGATGCATTGTCTGTCTTATAATATTAATAACTCTGTGCCCATATTCTGGGTCAGGCATAAACCTATGCATGCCACAAAGATCATAATAAAATACAGTTTAAAAGAAACATAAAAATTAATAGCACCTTATTCGCTCTAGAAGTCTTGGACTCTTCCTTGCATTCCTAATAAAACGTTGCTTCAAGAGATCCTTGGCATTTGATCTCTGAAAATGAAAAATAAATAAATAGGAGAGAGGATATTAAATGGAAATGACATGTTTCCCAAAGTAGCCTCCAAAAAATAAGGAGAATGGAAGAAAACATATTTTATCTGGTGAAATAGTTATAATGCATCTAGTGGGTATAAAATACTTACCTCGGAAGGTACCTTCTTTAAACAAAGTGAAACAAACTCTTTCATCGGACGAGAGAAATGCTCTTCCAGCTGCACAAGTGCAAAAGAGTGATTATTTCTGATTTCTAGAAGTTCCGTCTCCATTTAATCAATAAATCGTAAATCATCTAAAACTAATAACCTGAGGTGGATTTTCTCGAGGAATAATAAAAAGAACTCTCATCGGGTGGAGATCAGAAAGTGGAGGTTCTCCTTTTGCCATCTCAATTGTAGTTATGCCAAGAGACCAAATGTCTGCCTGCATCATTTAAAGATCCACATACTAAAGTCAAGATTTAACTAAGCTGAAGCAATGAAGCATCATGGAAACAAGATGTGTGCAAGGATAGCAAGATGGGAGGAATGTTCTGGAAGATACCTTCTCATTGTATCCATCGGAGTTTTGAATCACCTCTGGAGCCATCCAGAAAGGAGTTCCTACAAATGTCTGGTATCGTTAAACAAATTAGTATAATGATCTGATGCTAAATACAAACATTGCAAGTAAAGCTTTGCTTTTACAAGAGAAAGCATTATGGAAATGAAATAGAAAGTAAACACTACATCTGAATCTCATGTTACAGGTAAAACAGTAAATGTTGACAAGAGAATAGCATAACCTATTTTCATCCACCTGAAGGGAAGTTTAGGGTCTGAATATAATATCCAGAAAGAGCAGAAATAAAATCCATTTGATGAAATAAACAGATTTCAACCGCCTCCCTCCAGCAATAGTTCAATTATTCCTTAGTGAGAAAGCAACATATCACTCAAAACAACAGATTGCAATCAATTATCAGTTAAAAAAGTTTTATGCTGGCAAAAGAAATTGTTAAGAGGTGGTATGGGGGGCTACTTTTCATGATTATGAGATACAAAGAGCAAAAAGGAAAGCACGAATCTGGAAAAAAATAAATCACCAGCAAGTAAATAACCGGCATAACATTTTTTTCTTGTTTCTTGTTTTTTATTTTTTTATTTTATTTTTTTTAGGGATAGAAAATAAGACATTGAGTAAATTAACCAGACCAAGCTATATCATAAATAACATACCTAGCCATCATATCTCAATTTAAATTAAAGAGCTATTTAAAAGAAATCAAAGAATTATTTCGTAAAAGAGAGTACCTTCCTCCTTGATATTGTCCTCGTTAGTTGTGCAGAGACACCAAAATCTGCAACCTGTCACAAGTCACAAACATAGTTGGGTAGAGAAAGTAAATCAATTCAGTTGATATGTTAATTTGACCCTTGTTCTAGCTAGTCAAATCTATCTACTAAGTCAGGTGTGTTTAAGCCTAAGGAAATACCTTAACATCACCATTCTCTGACAACAAAATGTTTGCCGCTGCAAAAATTATAAACCAAATCTTAGCACCAATCAGAATGAACTTCAGTTTGGCAATACTGAAATAATGATACAACATTAGAAGTAAGAAAATGCTACCACGCACTGGATATAGCATAATTAAAGCAATCTCTCTTTCAGTAAATATTTGAAAAACGTTCATTTGCTTGTGTGATAAGATATATAATCACGAAATAAAGGAGTTCAAAGTCAGAAAAACCACCTTTAATATCTCTATGAATCTTCCCTTCATTATGTAAATATTCGATTGCATGCAGCAAGTCACGAAGAATACAAGCAATTGATGTTTCATCAAGGGGTGGACCTGTCTGGAGCTGCATGAGGAAAGGAAAGGGTTATACTCCCTATTGACTTATATTTGCCATTAAATTTAACAAAAAGGTTTTCCCATGGCATTATTATATTTGCCATTAAATTTTGCAAAAATTATTTTCCATGGTATTATAACTCACAATAGAAACAATATAAATGATGAAGCTAATGGAATATACTATATCACATTCGTCAAAGGAAAACTTTGTACTTTGTTCAGAAATGATTTATTGATTGAACATTTCAAATGCAGGCCTAAAACAAAATATAAGAACATTGGAATGAAAAATAACTCTTGACTACAAATTTGGTTTAGGGGAGGGATGGGAAAAAATGCGTAAAAGTAGCCTACTAGATCAGCAACTGAGCCACCAGCCATGTATTCCATTATTATCCATAGTTTAGTCTGGTGAAGATAGGAACCATAGTACTCTGTAATATATGGAGATCGACATTGTGACAACACAGAAATTTCCTGGCAAATATTTGAGATGGATTAGCAACCTAATATTCCCTTTCAAGATACAAAATATAGTGGATCAAGACTAAGACACTGTACCTTTTGTATGTCCTCAATTTCATCTTCTCTGCAGAAAACATGTTAAAAACAAACTCAGAAGTAGCTGCAGGGGTCGATAAACTGAAAAGGGGAAGCATATTGTACGCTCCAAGGAGAAAAATTTACAAATAAAATACATAGCAAGAAATTATCCAAAGCAGGAATGTGTGCCGGGAATGACAAAGTTCTAATATAAAGGCCTTCACAGGAATCCTTCTATTGGAATGTGTTCCATGCATGACAATATTTGACATGAAATGTAAATAAATTTGATCCAAAGTTAATCCCATTCATCTAGTAACACAGGTAGTGTGCGCTCTGTGTACTCTCTTTCATCCATTCAATATGTCGAGCAAACATGCCATTTCCTCTAAAAAGAATAAAGGAAGGAAGCAAGGGAGCTAGGGAGATATGGAAATTCCTCAAGATGTCATTCACAAGCAAAGTGAGATCTTTAGAAAGAACAACTTATAGTATATTTTAACATACAAATGAAAGGAAAACCATGTACTTACGATTCTTCTAAATCAATTACTTTAATAGCAACTTCTTTGTTGTGCTCCTTATCAAACCTGCAAGTAAAGAGCAAAATCATGGAGAAACAACAACTCAGATTCAATGAAATTTTAGAATTTCAGTACATCATCCAAAAGAAAATAAGTATATTTCTGCAGTAGCATAAAATTCACAAGACATACTCTTGGAAGAACAATAAACATGATCATTCATAATAATTACCCTAGGTACCATGGTATATATAAGATCATCATTGTACAAGCATTTGAAGCACACTGCAATTTAGCACTAATAAGGGGCACTCAGTAAAGCAAGCAAAAAAAAAATAACACGAAAATAAATGTTTTTAGTGTAGGTTCAATTAGACTAATTATCTAAAGTGTAATAAGTCTAGCATAATCAAGGTGCCTGCATTGTAATTTAATATGTATATCCAATTTCCATGTACCATATATGGATGTATTCATTTCAAATCATTAGGGAATAGCATTCAGAATATCTTACAAGTTACAACAATTCAACACATTACCTAACCATTTAAAGTGTGATACTGACATTACTCCAATAATGAGATAAATTATGTCAGTTCAAACCTTTGCATAATTGGGAAATGAGATATTCATTTGAAGCCTTGGGAAAGTATCATTAATACTTACTAAGGGTGCAATTGCATGTTTTCACAAGCTAATCATTTGGGTCATAATATGAAGAAAGATGGAGTTATCATTCATATTATCCTAATCATGCATGGCCCCCATTTTAATCAAAAGAATGGTGTACTTTATTCGTCATAAGATATTAACCATTACATGCCAATATGAAAGGTAAAAGAAAAACAAATTAGGATGAACTAATTTGTTAGTCCAAAGTTTTAGAATAACCTAAGTTAAAACAACAATAGTTCTGGCATGGGATCCATGCAAAAATATTTTGTAACAATAAATTTTAATTAGAAATTTAGTCTAAGCTTCAGCATTTTCCATTCCAAGATGTCAGTCCTTGGTTTAGTCCTCTATTGATCTTTCTAAATTACGAAAGTAACTGTAAGAATAAAAAATGGAACTTTCAACACAACCAACTTTATTTTGTAGCAAACTAGCATTATACACTTTTAACATACATCTTTCACGCAACATGTGAATTTGTTTGTAGTTAAACCTTACTGTTTTCTATTTGATAAACTATGGTCAGGCATACTAAAGTTGCACGACTGCTAAGCTCGATATTTAACTTAAGTAATTGTCATAAGTATTTTTGTTCGTATCTCCTGCAAGTATAAGACAAACTTTTCGTACTCTCAAAGATTACTTACTAGAGTCAGATAAAATATAACGAGCATGTAACAGAAGACACAGGACTTTATTTGGATTTTGTAAACATAAGACTTACGCTTTATATACATCACCAAATGATCCTTTGCCAATTAGCTCTAGTGAACTAAATCTTGATCCTGCAGCCTCTGCTAGACCTGATGCGTCATCCATTTTGAAGCTGAAATGCTTCCCTTACAAGTATCTCTTAAAAAGGAGGTCAACAAAAAGAATCACAAAGGATAAAATTCCAGCCAACTATATCCAACAAATGTACAAGACCCACTACCAATCACAACCCCAAAAACCTGAAACCCGATACACAAGCTCTATGATCCAATCATTGTCTTCAAATACAATATCTGAAACAGCATTGGTAAACACAAAATCATTAAACCCATTTATATCTTCAGCGCAATCGCACATAAGATCACATTCTCACCGCCAGTAAAGAAGAACAAAATTATATGAAAATTTTGAAAATAAGTATCAGAGAAACTTGATACATAATAGGCTCTTGGAGTCAAAGTAAAGCATATTCGCTTGATTAGTCTCCCAATACTTGTTAGGTGAAGTAGGATTGGCTAAAATGACGGAACAACAGAATTGTAATTCGAAAAGAGAACAGAATTTCCATTGGCGAAAGCGAAATAATAACAAAAATAACCCATGTGTTCCTTCAAAACGTCGTATCCGAATTTCCACTAATTTCACCAATCCTTATCAAAATAGTTCCATATTTTTGACTCAGATTGAGATTAGAAACTTACCCATAAATGATAATCCAACTTTTGCGTAGCAGAGGAACTACTTTTCTTGCATACATACAGATCTCTTTCTGTTTCGTTTTTTTTCTAAGTTTATCGTTCTCTCTCTCTCTTCGTGTGCTAGGGCCTCGTCTCGTTGAAGAGAGGCTTAGGGAGCTTCAGAGAATCAAAGCGATTGAAGAGAAAGAGTTGGGCTTTTTTTTTTTTTTTCCTTTCCGTTTTTCTTTTTTTAAGTAGCCGAAGTGACAAATGGTATATAGTTGTAGAAAAAACAAAATACAAGAAAACAATATGTAGGGAGAGAATTTTTATTTTTTAAAATAATCAAATTTATAATTTATAATTATAAAAATAAAAAAAATAATTTAAATATATTTAATATTTAATGCTATTAATATTATTAAATTAAATGCCTTATATTTAAAAAATATTATTTTTATTATTATAAATTTTAAATATATTAATATTATAATAAAAATATTTTGATATATATATATATATATATACATAAACGAATATATCACCGTTATAATATATATGATAATTTTTATTAAATATGTAATTATATTTATTAATAATATTATATTATATTATTTAATATTCACTTTAAATATAAGATTTTGATTAATAATACATTATATCGGTAAAAAAAAACAGAAAATACATGTAAATATTGAACTGCACATCATTTTTTAGAACTGTCGAACCTTATTCATTTAATGTATTTCTCACTATATAATTTTTCATATTAATGAAAATTCATGACATTTGATATTTAATGATATCTAATTACTCCTTATTATATTTATTATTTGAATTTTTATAAACTTTCTCCAAATTACATCTAATCTATATCTATATATAAAAATCAAATCTACTAAATTTCAAACACGCATATCTAAATAAATAGTAATTGGTTAAAAGCTCACCATATAGATTAATACATGGTGAAGAAGAAAATATCACTATACATCGAAACCTTAGTGGATAAATACGTTAAAAACTATTATTTAATTAACTATATTGTAAAAATCATATAAAAAAATATAAACCGTCATATAACTTTTTATCATGCAAGAAAACTCTCTATCTAGAAGCTTGACAAAAAAAGAGATTTAAAAAATAAAAATAAAAATAAATAAAGAAGAGGACAAACAAATAAAAACATAAATTACATGTGAAATTATAACAGTGATCACGAATAAGTTTTATAACAGTGAAATTATACATGTGATTTTAATTTTTTATTAAATAAATAAATTTTAATGATTTAAATATGTTTTAATAATAAAATTAATCAATTAAAATTTTTTTTTAATATAATATTAGAAAATTTTAATTTAGAGTACACTTACTCATATTGATATGTCAGCCTACTTCTTTTCGCAACACAACCTTCCAATTCTCAAACCCAATGGGCCTCTTCTTATCAAAGACATGCATATTGAAGCTAAAGTTGTCTAACTCTCGACATTATATTTTATATAAATATTTGTATTTCAATTTATTTTAAGAATATGTTTAAAAGTCAATTAAATTTGTGTAGAATGAATAATATTATTATTTATTTACATCCAAATGCTTTTATTATGCAATACTAATTACTATAAAGTTTTTTTATTATTTGTTAGCGGTGCAGTGTACCAAAATGTCTTTGTGAGACATGTAAGTTAAAAATTAGGGTTTGATTCCGATGTTTATAAGCTGTGTAATATGATTTGAAAAAAAATATATATATATTTTACTATTTTAGAAATAAAAAATGTTTTTTTTTTTTAGTTTGCTGGTACTATTTTTATTCATGCGAGACAGCTACGAGGCATTTGTCTCTTTCAACTAATGTCGGAAAACACTTTGTATCTACCATATTGATAAGAAACTTTGACTTTTTATGGGAAATGTTAATTAATTAATTAATTAATTAATTACATATAATGGAGGCACCTACGTATAATCTCAAATATTTACTAACAAGATCCACGAAAGCAAAATAAGTTAAAATGTGGTGATAAGATCATGATGCTTTTCAAGATTTTTGATCGTCAATCAAACCCGTCTTTAATTAGTAACAATTAAACTAATTTGCACAATCATTGTGTTATTTTTATTGCATGATATATTATTTAATTATATTTTTTTTTCTTTACTTTTTATATAATATTTATTTTTTAAAAATAAAAAAATTATAATAATTTTAAATTTTATTGATATAAATTACCTTATCATTAAGTATTCTAGATAATTAGAGTGCGATAGTTCCTATTAATTTGTTTCACTCCTTAATCATTTTGAATATAATCAACGGAAAAAAAAACTCCTTGATTTCCTTACGATCCATGAATTATAATTTTATTGGTTAATCCTTAAAATAATTAGCCTATTTTATTTCTTTATCTTTATTAACTTTATTAAGTATTAACTTAGTATTTTTACTTAATAGAAAATTTAGTATTTTAATTGTAAGCCGTAAATCTTTTTTTTTTCCTTGTATTTATTGATTATACATAGAAACCATTCCCTGTTCTGTTCTCCCAATTTACTTTCTTGTATTCTACTATTTTAATTTTAATAGTTGGACTACTAGTTGGTAAATAAGTTGAGTTGATATGATTTATTTATTTTTATTTTTTTTAAGTAAATTATAACTTAATTTAATTTATCTAAATTTAATGTAAGTAAAATTTAACTTAATTTATTTTTAAATAAATTAAACAAAAAAAACTCATAAAATTATTAATTTATACTTCTAAATTAAAAATAATATATATATATATATAATTTTGTTTAAAAAGAAAATTATTAGTATAACTATCATCTTTTAATTATATTTTTTAAATAAATAATAATTAGGGATGTGCATGGTATGAACAGTGATAAATTTTAATATAATTATCTCTGAATTAAATTATAAGTTCAAAAATTGTTACGATTCAAGAATTATTTTTCACCTATAGCTAATAATTCTCAACGGTTCTTAAAAAATATTTGGAAAAAATAGTTTTACAAATTTTTTAATTTTTTTTTATTAAATCTTAATTATTAATTAATAAATAATTTAATTAAATAAATACAATTACTTTTGGATACAAACGGGTACGCTCATCAATATAATCGTAACTGAATCATATCTGTTATTTTATATTTATTTTTTACCCAAAATCGTATTCATCCTTAAAATTTATCGGATAAAAACGAATCGATAATACAAATAACCGCGGATAATAAAAACACAGTTTTTTTGTCATTCCTAAGACAATAGTATCTTTTAATTGCATTTTTATATATTGATATTATTGTTATAATTATATAAAAATATTATCATTGATAAAAGAAATTTTATTAAATAAGTTTATGAACTCTTAATAAATTAAGTGAACTAATTTATTTAAAGCCATGAATGAAGTGAATTGTGTTTTTCAACTTATCATCTTATTACATAAATATTAAATAAATTAAATTTATCATTTAATATTATTGATTATAAACTTACGTCACATTTGTGTATATCAATATTTGTATTGCTGGTCAATTTTTTATTTTCATTTAATTTAAAGAATGCATATAATTTATCCATTAATCACAATTCATATCCCCGTTGAACTAATATCTCAAATAATATTTGTTATTAATTAATATAATTTTAAAGTCATAAATTAAATTATATTAAAATCTTAGTAAATCTTTTTAAAATAAATAAATAAAAATATATCCTTATCATCATTCTCTATATATATCTTTTATATTTTATTCAGCTACTATTCGAAAAAAAAAGTAATATTTTAGGTGGCGTTTAGTTTATAAAATGAAATTGAAATGAAAATGAGGATGAAATAGAAAAGAAATAATGTTGTTTTGTTTGACCATTGAAATCAAAAAAATAATCAGTATTAAAGTGTTTGGTTTGCTATTGGAATGGAATGGAAAAAAATTGTAAATTACCTTAATACCCCTATAATCAGTAAAATTTAAATAATATTATTTAATTATTATTTTTTAGTTAGATAAAATATATTATTGAAATTATTATTTTTTTTAAATAATTATTACTTAAAAAGAAAATATATTATTAAAATTATTATTTTTCTAAATAGGGTTTAGGGTTTTGAGGTTTGTAATTTGAGATTTAGGATTTAGAGATTTGAGATTTTGGGTTTATGGTTATATTTATGGGTTAAAATTTAGGGTTAAAATTATTATTTTTTCTAAATAAGATTTAGGGTTTTAGAATTTGGGGTTTAGGGTTTAGGATTTAAGATTTAAAGATCTGGGGTTTTGGAGTTTAGGGTTTTAGGGTTTAAGATTTTGGGGTTTTGGGATTTAGGTTTTAAAATTTTGAAATTTAAGGTTTTGGGTTTAAAGTTTTAGGATTTAAGTTTAGGGTTATATTTGAGGTGGAAGTTAAATTGAAAAAAAATTGAGATGAGAATAGAATCATGATTCTTAAAGGTGTAGAAGGAATTGTGATTCTTTTTTATTTAAGAATTGATTTTATTTTTTATTCTTTTTCCAGCCAAACAAACAAAGCACGCAAATAGGATGAATCAATTCTGATTCATTTTCATTCGATACAACAAAACATATTGTTATGTATTGACAATTCATATTACATGTGTATTGATTAACTGTCTCTATATGCAATGTATTTATTCTCTTTCGGCCCTTTCTTCTCGAAATAAAAATGACTTAACCAGTACTAACAAAAATAAAAATAAACAAAAGACACATAAAAAAGGGAAGAAAGAAGGAATTGTGATTCTTTCTTATTTAAGAATTGATTTTATTTTTTATTCTTTTTCCACCCAAACCAAGCACACAAATAGAATGAATCAATTCTGATTCATTTTCATTCGATACAACAAAACACGTTGTTATGTATTGACAATTTATGTTACATGTGTATTGATTAACTGTCTCTATATGCAATGTACTTATTCTCTTTTGACCCATTCTTCTCGAAATAAAAATGACTGAACCAACACTAACAAAAATAAAAATAAACAAAAGACACGTAAAAAAGGAAGAAAGAAGGAATTGTGATTCTTTCTCATTTAAGAATTGATTTTATTTTTGATTCTTTTTCTAGCAAAACCAAGCACACAAATAGAATGAATCAATTTTGATTCATTTTCATTCGATACAACAAAACACATTGTTATGTATTGACAATTCATATTACATGTGTATTGATTAACTGATTATATATGCAATGTACTTATTCTCTTTCGGTCACTTCTTCTCAAAATAAAAATGACTGAACCAACGCTAATAAAAATAAAAATAAACAAAAGACACTTAAAAAGTGAAGAAAGAAGAGAAGATAAAGCTATATATAGTCTTATAGAGTATATACTGATTAGATCATGCTTGAATGTAAAGCTAATATCTAATACGGGGATCGGGATTTTTGTAATACCTTTTTGAAAGAAAAAAAAAATTGATCACGTTTTGAAGTTGTTCACATGTAATATTTAAAATGTTTTAAAAAAATTTATTTGATGCACATAATGCTTTAAACGTTTTATTTTAAAAAAAATTAGTTTCATTTTATTACCTATGTAATCAAATTTAATATACTTAATCTTTATGTACTAAATTTAATTTTTTTTAAATACTTCGGATATTATATGAAAATTATTTTAAAATATAATAAAAAATTAAAAATGTTGTTAAAATATGAGTAATAAAAAATACTAAGACCGTTAATAAGGAAGAAAAATGACGAACAATATTTAGAAGAGGGATGCAATAAAATAAGGTAAAGTTTTTATAGAACCATGTTTGAACCAATCAATACAAAATAGGATGAGTTCGCATTCATAGCAGCCAAGAATTTGGATTAAAAAGTGTTAATTACACAAATTTAACCTCAAATTTTCATTTATTAATTATGAAAAAAAAATTATTTATTTTTCTTTGTAAAACCTAAATTATTTGAGTTATATATTATTTTTTATTAATAATTCAAATTTATTATATACGAAAGATAAAGTTTTAAAAAGAATGAGAGAGAAACAAATAAACGATCATGATCTATAATTATTATATAATAATTTTTTTTATAAATATTAATAATTATTACTCGTTATATATATATATATTTTATAAATATTAATAATTTATTAATATTTTAACTCGTTATATGGCAAGAGAAAAGTACTAGCTAGCAGGTAAGCTTTTTTATTAATATTTTAACTCGTTATATATTTATTGGGCCATGAAAAAGGATTTAGATTGTAATTAAGCTGAACTCGTCTACTGAAACCAAAATTATTACTAATTTTAGTTTTCTCAATATATCATATAATGATTAATACGTTCTCAAGCATTCTACACTGACCATCACACTATATCAGGAGCATGTTTAAAATGGTTACCTTAATTGTAAAGAGGATTAATAATTGGATTGAAATCGTAACAAAACAGTATTCCTGAAAAGATATCACTGAATTAATCATCTCCTTTTCAAACAAAGTTAATGTTTAGCTTCTAGGAAAATATTCCTTTGATACTTATTCTTGTCTAAATTTAAAAAATTAAATATATGATTAATTTAAATTAAATGATTAGTTAAGTATAGACGATGAATAATATGTGTGATGATTTTTATGTTAAAATTTTCTCCAATCCTTTAAGAGAAGTATTACGAATTTTGGGATATTTTGAAAACATCATTTTCACACCAGAATTTTTATTTTTAAATAGCAGTATTGTTAAAGTATCACGTCGATTGGGGATCGCGCCCACGTTGCGCATATAAACAATGTCAGTTATACAATTCATAACTTGGGTTTTGAGATGTAATTAGACCCAAATTTAATATGGTATCAGAATAGGTTATCCGATCGGTGCAATTGTTTCGTCATTGGTGAGTGATGCGTTAATTCTTGAGCTCATTTCAACATCTCTATCGATGCCGAGGAGACGGTCATTCTTAGATGTGAGTGAGAGTGTTAAGGTCACATCGATTGGGGATCACGCCCACGTTGTGCATATAAACAAGTGTAGTCCTCCAACTCATAACCTGTGTTTTGAGATAGAGTTAGGCTCAAATTTAACGAATATAAAAAAACATATTAAAAAACAAAATATTTTATCTCTTTAACTTAAATTCATTAAATTATAATTATTATAAATATTTAACATATATTAATTGGATTCTGTTTTTAGGTTGTTATTTGGAGTAAGGCGCATGGGTAGTGGAGTCGCAGCCACACAGTTTATTTTAATTATAATTATAATTATTTATAAAAAAATTGTACAATATATATTAATATTATTATATATAAAATATATATTTTTAATAATAAAAACATCATATAATTATATTAAATTTTATTTTTATATTTTTTAATTTACTTGAAAATATATACTAAAGGACACATTACCCAGCAATTCGTGATGTTCTCTTTCTTTATTAGAAACGATGTACCGACTCACTGCCACTCACGTGAGCACGTGACACTCTCTCTCTTTATAACACTTTCCTATATTCAACTTTTTCCCTTTGGCTTCATATTTATTATTTAGTTGTTAGTACGAATGTAATAACAAATATAATCTTATAGTAATAATTATTCATTTCATATATATCCATTACCTTTTTCTTATATTTATAAAAATGAAATATATTTCAACATCTTAGATATATATTTGTTTGTTAAATTTGCACGTTAATTACTTGCTTTTTTTTTCTCAAGTTTATATTGCATAAATTTACACCGTTAAGCATCTTTCAACATCTTATAATAATTCATCTTTATATTGCAGCGCAGCAGTTTCTTTAAAAAACTTAACTTATAAACTTTAAATATATAAATAATTAAATTGGTTATTGAAATTACATAAGATATATACATAATTAAATTAATCATAAAATAATATATTAATCATACATTTATCATATATATAATTTTATATCATTTATAAAATATACATAAATTAAATACCTACAAACAAAAAATATTATTTTAAGATAAATCAATAATATATAAAATAACTAGATATTAAAGAATAGAATTATAATTTTTATAGAAATATCTAGATTTCAATTATATTTTTAAGAGAATTTAAAATAATAGAAATTTCAAAACATATCATTATCTAAGTTATTTTAAATTGAAGTATTAGATACTTAAACTTAACAACATACGAGGACTGATTCATATTTTGAATTAACGTAATCATTTGATATTCATTTATAATAATTTTATTTTTAAAAATAATAAATTTATTTTTTATCATAAAAAATATTGGTTGTGTTGTTATGTTAATCGTTGTACAGCATGATAATAACAATTTATTGATATTTATAAATTTTATTATACATAAATTATCTTTTATTAATTATTTTAATAATTATATACGTTAGTTAGTAGTAAATTTATATATATATTATTAATAGAATGAATAAAAAAAATTAAATTTATTTTCACTACTATTGTTTTTTTAGAAAGAAATTAGAATAATACACTCTAACTCTTTCAAACACATAGTAATAACTTTTTTGAAAGGACAAATCATAACACTTGAAATGCCTATATGAATGACGTAGGACAGACGACAAGAAAAATAAAAATGAGAGCCATATATCAATATTTTTTTATTTTTTTAACTCTCAACCGTACAAATATTAATATCATAGTTGGACCTTGATAAGTGGATAAAGTAAAATAAAAACTGACATAAAAAATATGTATCATATATACTTAAAATATAATTCAAATCTAACCTTCAGTCCACTTTTGACTGGTAAAGATTCTTTTGGTTCCCAATTGTTTTAGTTAATTATATATTAATTAAAATTATTATTTTTTCTTTCTTTTTTGCTGAAACTTTGATGTTAGAAAACAAACAATTAAGGTAAAGTGTTTTTTTTTTTATGACTTTGAGATGAACAAGATATGTTATATATAATATCTTCTTTACCCCATTTTAGTATACTATATACTATTATAACACTTAGCTTAACTTGTTAGTAAAAAGAATACAACACTTAGCTTAACGTTCAAAGCACGCAGACAAAATTTTCTAGCAGATAATATATATGAATCACACTTCAGCTGTCTTTCTACGTACACTTTTTTTTTTCTCCTTTCCTGCTACTATACATATATGGTGTGTAATAGACATGCTTTATAAGACTAGAAAAGGGAGATATTTTACTGAGCTTCTAGCTTGCTATTATGATTGATATCTTGCTCAAGTTGATCATTATTATTATATCATTTTTAACATCAAAGGAGATAACACAGTTTGTGCACTCGTTTGGTATGAACACAATTCAAATGTCCAAACTTTATTAATCTTCTGCATTGTCAAGGTCTATATATTTCTTTTAATTTTCAATTTGACGGGTTACTAGTAATGAAAATGACATAAATAACATTATGATAAGTCATTATTATCTTTATTTCTTTTAATTTTACATTTATAATATTATCTTTATTAATAAAAAAAATACCAGTAAAAAAAAAAGAAAAAAAAGAGGGTTAAGCTTATGTATTTCTAAAACTCTATCTCACAACTCTATTAAGTCAGTTAATTATTTTCGAACACGTGAGCTTGAAAAAGTTTTTAATACTTATGAAAAACTCTATTATCTTTTATTCAACCATCCCATCACATCAACACTAAAAAAGTGAGAATAACCTTAAATATGGATACTTACAAATGATATTATTATTATTATTATTATGAAAATATATTATCTCATTTTAATGAATTTTATTTTAATAATAAAGGTAAGTGATACTTCTTTTCACACAATGATATAATATATTCATATCTAAATCTTATATCATATAATAAATTATATTTTTTATTAAAATAAAGTTAATTAATATTATTATAAGTTATTATTTTATTATGATAAATCTTATCATGACAATAAATATCAATAATTAGTCGTCTCACATTGAACAAATACATTTTCACATCAACACAATATCGTATCATAAATTTATTTTTTATCAAAGTGATAAACTATATTTTTTTTGAGTGATTTTGATAAAAAAAATATTATCCAAAATCGATTTATTTTAAGTATTTTTTTAACATATATCTCTATTTATATATAAAGTTATAATTAATTAAAATATATACTAAATAATAAATATGATGTAAACTTCGATGAATCAATGTTATATATCTAATTATTATATTTCATGTAAATCATAATAAAATCATTATTTTATTTAGCAGTGATAAGTGTGATTTTTTTAAATGAAGATTAATTTTTATATATCTTACTTGATTTGATCATGTAAAATAATCAATAAAAAAATGTATACATGAGACCGATAAATACAATTAAAATTACTAGCCAAAGCAAAACTCTTAGACTCGGAGACAAAAACAAAGTAAAGCAAATGATGAATACACCACATTAGGAAAAAATAAATAAAAAGTAGAGAATACAACACTCTACTACAGTTGTATATTGTTTCTTCTTTCCCATTTACGCTTCCCCTCTCTTAAAATGTCCAATAAATTTCATAAAAATTTACAGATACATTATGAAATACGACGACGTGTGTGATGTGTCAAGCCAAACAAATAGGATAATTTTTTATTAAGTATATATTTATTTATTGAGACAAAAACAAATAGAAAGTACACGTAACAATGAGAAGAGTGTAAGATAGCAATAAATTGATTACGTTGAAGTTGATTTTTGTCTACATTTAAAAAAAAAAAATCAAATCTTGTAGAACAAGGGAAAATAATAATGAGTGGTATTAAATTCAGTTTGATACTTAAATTAATTTTTTTTTTGTAATTATAGAGAAAGTTGGAATACAGTAAAGAAAAATATTTAATTTAAAGATATAAGATTTATTAATATGTTTAATTTAAAAATTATTATTATTAGGAGAGAAGATTTTTTTAAAGATGTTTTTTTGATTAGATATAAATCATATGTTAATTGTGAGTTAATTGAAAAATGACTACAGATGCTACTTTGATTTCTCAAAATATTGCAGTTGATTGACCCCTTCATCCAAACCAAGTTAAGTGACATTGGAAGATCAGAATATTAGGTAAAAAGTAATCATATCCGTCATAATCCAGACCAGTCTTACGTGGGGTAAAAATGTTAATTGTGATTAAGTCATTAAAGACCATAACTTAAGCCCCTTTGCTTTTTCTTGTTTACAGTATGTACTTTTACCATGGGGGTAAAAAAGAATAGTAACTACTAACTAATCTCCTTTTATTCTTCTACTTTCACTTATACCTTTGCCCTTTGGCTCTGTTCAAGATTTACCAAACCGGACCTGATTACTTGGGAGTTGGGACCAAACAAAATCATAGTATAGTGTGAGGGAGAGTCCAAGTCAAAAGGCATAAAAAAATATATTTATATATTGAAACACAGACTGAGGGAGATAAAAGGAGTCTCTTTTTATGGTGGACCGGTGGTTAAGCATTATAGGATTAGAGATGCCAAAGAAGATGAATTTAAGTGAGAATTAATAGTGTTTTAGAGATAGAGGTAGAAACTTAGAAGAGAAGAAGAAAAGAAAAGAAAAAAAGGGAGATTGCTAAGTGAAAGAGAAAAAAGGAGGCAAAAGGAGAGAGAAAGAGAAAGAGATGGTGGGCTCAGGAGCATCAGATAGGAGCAAAGAAGCTGTTGGGATGATGGCCCTTCATGAGGCCCTCAGAAGCGTCTGTCTCAACTCAGACTGGACTTACTCTGTCTTCTGGACCATTCGTCCTCGACCGTATGTCTCTTTCTCTCCTCGTAAAGATCTCTCTCTCTAGCCTTTTCTTCTTTGATTTAAGCTAGCTGTTTCCTTAAATGGGTATCTTTCATTTTTATTGCAGAAGAGTCAGAGGTGGAAATGTCTGCAAGGTTGGAGACGACAACGGCAGTTTGTAAGTATACTTTTATCCGAAATCAGAGGAATTTTTTAGAAAGTTAAAAATGATAGCTTGAAATAATGAGTCAAACTAATTAGCTATTTCTTCTAACTTCTCGTATCAGCTAAACAGAGTATTAGAAAATTTCTTTCTTCTGGAAAGCTGAACATACGTTAAATTTAGTAATTAAGAAACGGTCGTTAGTAATTTACAAATTAGCACGTGATAATCATAGATGGGTACTTGGTTGTTTTTTATTTCATTTTTTTTTTGGTTGGTTAAGGATGTTGATGTGGGAAGATGGGTTTTGCCGAGGAAGAGCTTCGGATTGTCTTGAAGAAATTGAGGGGGAAGATTCTGTCAGAAAAGCCTTCAGCAAAATGTCCATTCAATTGTATAATTATGGAGAAGGGTGGGTACTTGGTAGGTGTTTATTATGTTGTGATTTCAATTCTCTAATCGTGTGTCTCTATGTGTCTTTCTCTCCCTGCGTGCTAATAAATGGCTAGTGATTATCCTTAAGAAGAAAAAAAAGTGTAGATATTTTTTGTGCACTTATTGCTACATTAAAATAAGCAGGTTAATGGGGAAGGTTGCATCTGATAAGTGTCACAAATGGGTCTTCAAAGAACCTACAGAATGTGAACCAAATATCTCCAACTACTGGCAAAGTTCATTTGATGCGGTACGTCATAAACACCACTACATATTTAATCTTTGATCCCTATTGTAAAAAATTGAGATTCACATTTTTCACGGTGACAATAATTAGGCATCATCTTTTATGATTTACTATTGTTGGTTAGTTGGTGCTTTCTTAAAAATGATTGCAACTGTTTTTTCTTGTTGCTCATTAATTGCAGCTTCCACAAGAATGGACTGATCAGTTTGAGTCTGGCATTCAGGTTAGAACATATATTGTTGTTACTTTTTTGTGTTATTTTTTCTTTGAGGATTAAAATTCTTTTATTGGGCAGACAATTGCTGTGATTCAAGCTGGTCACGGTCTTCTACAGTTAGGTTCTTGCAAAATTGTAAGTATATATATTTCCCTTTAATGTCTTTGTAATAGTATATACTGTTAATTTTCTATCATATATGATATGTTGTTCACTTTCAGCAGTTTGTGTATTAGATAGTTTGATCATAGTGAGGCACAAAATTATGTACTTGCAGATACCGGAAGACCTTCATTTTGTATTGAGAATGAGGCACACCTTTGAATCTCTAGGCTACCAATCTGGTTTCTACCTTTCTCAACTCTTTTCTTCAACTAGAAACACTTCCTCTTCCACTCCAATTCCTTGGAAGCAGCCCACGATTTCTATCCGACCTCCACCTCCTCTCTATAATTGGGCACAAAGGCCACTTTCTTCTCCAACTTCTATGCTACCTTCACCCAACTTTCACAACCAAGCAGCTAGGCTTGGATTTCCACAAGCTAAAGACGAGACTCATATGTTTCTGCTTCCTCATTCATCTGAAACTCGAATCGAAGATATGATGGGAGAACATGAAAGTGACATAAAATGGCCAAATGGGTTGTCTTTCTTCAATGCATTAACTGGAAGAGCTGATGAAGCAAAGCTTTTTTTCAACCCTGAGAGTATTGGGAATAAATCAGAACAGAATCATCATCACCACACGACTCTCATGCTCCACGAAAAGAATACAAATTCAAATATAGATGCTTCAAACATGCAAAATGGTAGTGGTAGTGGAAATCCCAATGAGTTGTTGAGCTTGGATAGTCATACAGATAATGCTAGGAAGATGGAAAACAGGTTCAAGAGAAGCTTTACTTTGCCTGCTAGAATGACTTCCTCTTCTTCCTCAACTTCAATTGATCATCATCATCATCAGCAGCAGCAGCAGCAATCTGTGGAGTATAGGAATTCTGAAGCTGGTATGTACACTGACGGCATGGAGACCTTCTTGGAGTGAAAAAGGATGAGTTTGTATTAGAGGTGTAGGTTAGTAGTAGCTAGGACTCTTTTTTTTTTCTTTGCGTTGAAATAACTACACTAGTCATGCACCCTATTAGGATTCGAAACACATGTCCAACTCCTAGTCCATGTTTTTTATTTAGTTGCTTGCTTTGCTACTCCTAATTTGTTTTAGTGCTCTTGTTTTCAATTTCTTCTCCCTTTTTTCCTCTCTAGACGTTGACTTAATTATAATTGATTTGTAGTTCATTTAGAAAGGAAGTTTTTTGTTTTATTGCTCATGTTTTTTATTTTTTTTCAAGAAAATATTGGTATGAAAACTTTAATAAGTAAAAATTGCATTAATCATTTACTTTCTAGCCAAAAACATATGTTCAACTTTTTTTTTTCTTTGACAACTACCACCTAGTTAGGTTATTGGTTTACAATGATGCACAAAATGTTGTAACGTGGAATTAGTATCGTTAAAAGTAACGGTTGATTATTGGTACATGAAGATCTAAAGCAGAATTTTTTTTTTATTTGTGAGTTTTTAGTGAATTAGGTATTTAAGGGATGGATGCTATGTAGTCAGTACCGTCTAGTCGCTTTGTTATTTTACAATTTTAATTAATCAAGACTATTTGCATCTGAAAATACCAACTAGGAGTTTCTCTTAGGTACACGTGTAGCAGCAGATGCCTTGTTACATCCAGATTTGGAATCCATTTCACGCTACGGATATTGTTGCATACAAATGCAGCATTGGTATACGGTGAAACTAGTTATTTTAACCTTTTTATTTTTATAAAATGAAGGAGTGTTTGTATTGGTAACAAAATAAGGGGAAAAAGAAATTTTGAAAGTAGTAAAAATTTTTATCAAATAAATATATTAGTATTTTAATTATTAGATTAGATAAATTATTTTTAATAATTTTTTAAAATAAATATTTTAATTTCATAATATATACATTAATTATTACTAATTGACTTTTAGTTTATTAAAATTGAACATTTTTAATTCATTAAAATTATTAAAATTGAATATTTTTAGTTCATTAAAGTATTAAAATTAAGTGCGATTTATAAATAAGAAAACATGTGTCTAATTTTTAAATTATTAGACTAAAGTATTTATTTTTGTGATATTCAATCAAAAAATTACTAAACTAAATCTTTTAAATTAAATAATTAGTGAAATCTTAATACTTGATTTTCGAACAAAATGAACATTATTAATAAATACATACCATAAAATATCTTATATTTAAAACTATATACTTTTTAAATATTTATTTACATTATATAAAAATTCCTATAATTTTTAATAGAATTTCGACATTTAATATAATAATTACAAAATTAAATGTTTAAATTAGTGGCATACAGAATGATTACTACTAATAAATACGTTCCATAAAATATCTTATATTTAAATATAAAGTACCATGAATTTTTTGTTTGAGTTAAGTATAAAATTTTATAAATATTTAACATATTTTTTGAAAAATAAAATAAAAAAAAAGGGTCGAACTTGGGCAGTGAGAATAATTCTCCACTTCATCTCGTTCATCATCGGTTAACTAACAACACCAAAGCCTACAAATATTAGTTGGGTTCACTTGTGTTTGGTGTTTGGAACTCAGATAAGGAAAATTATTTTTTTGAGGAAATTATTTTATTAATTTTTTTTTCTGAAATATTTTATTTTATTAATGTTTATAGCATGGAAGATAGGCAATAAAGAAAAAATATGATAAAATTAAGATGAAAATTTTGTTCAAGGAAAGTCTTTGCCTTTTTCTCTCTTAAAACTTGAGAAAAGCTATTATCCATAGAAAAGTTCGGCGGAAGGGCTCCGCCTTCGGGAAATTTAGTTTTTTTTTAAATATAATTTTAACACCATTTCGAATTTCATTAGATTTGTTTTGAAAATATATATGAGTTTCTCTTCTTTTTTTTGTCCTTATAATTTCTTTTATGTGGGCTCCCATAATTTTGTCATTTTTGTAATATTTTTTTTATTAAATTATTTTTTAAAATGTATTGATGTTTAAATTTGATAAATATATAATAATATTAATTATTATTGTTTCAAAATTTTTATTTTATTAAATAAATAAAAAAGTAAGTATTTAAATATAAATTTTAAATTATTTTTATAATAACAAAAAATTGATGTTAAAATATTTTATAAAATGATTTGTTAAAATATTATTAAAATAAATTGTTAATTAATTTATTATTTTAACGATAAAAAATATATAATAGTAATTATTTTATGATCAATAGAATTTAAATATAAAATAAACATGAGTGATTTGTTACAATATTGATATTAATTATAAATTTTATTTAATAAATAACTTAAATATAATAGAACAATATATAAACTTATTCAATTAATTTTTTTAATATGTAACAAGTTAATCATACGTAAATAATAAACATGATTTGATTGAATTTAATAAGTATTTTTTGTCAAAATAATTTATATTAAATGAATTTTTTTAGTTGATATAACATATGATATGATATCTATTTAAAAATTATCAGTTCAATAAAAATATAATTTATTCATAAGAAAATTGATCAAATATTAATTAAATAGGTAATTATGTACTATATAAATTATCAATCTTAATATAATAAAATTATTATATTATATAAAAATAATTATTTATTAAATGAATATTTTGATATTTATTAGTGTAAAAAAATAACAAAAAGTAAAAAAAAAAGCGTAAAAAATGTATTTATTATATATAAATTTTTGGTATTTATTGATGTAAAAAATATGAAAAAAAAATTTAGTTTATAAATAGATCTATCGAAAACTCATTAAATTAGTAATCATAAATTGTATAAATTGTCATATTTAATGTAATAAAAATAATACATTAGAGAAAACAATTATTCATCAAAAACATTTATTATATATATTTTTAGTATTTATCACGTAAATAATTTGATATTTATTAGTATAAAAAGTTAAAAATATATATATATAAAATAAAAATTAATAATAACTATATTTGTATACTTCAGAAAATTTTAATGAATGAATTCACAATTTCACATTTAGCTTTACTTGGTTTTCTTCATGAAAATGCATTTTTCCTTATAAATTTTGACAATCTAACAGTAAATAATTTATCTATAATCTTTAGCTAAAAGATATTTAAAATATAATTATTATTATTATTATTATTATTTCTAATATGTGGTTGATTTAATTTATTTTTAAGATATTGAAAACATAAGTGCTTGTTTTTTGTTAAAGAAATTATTTAACTTAATATCTTAAAATTTACAATAATAAAAATAGAATCCTTATCTTGAACTAAGTCATATATGAATTAGTATTAGAGATGTTATTTTTATAGTTTAAACTTTTGTTACATATATAACTCATTTATTCAATCGATTTCATTTTTAATTCTTTAAAACAAACATATTTATTTGAGTAACTTGTTTAAATTGATGGGCGAGCATTATTCTAATATATCTTAAATTTTAAATACTTTAAGAATGAAAAATTCTTACATATAATAATTATATTTACATATGTTAGAATAAATTAATTTTAATTTTTTAATTTTATAAAAAATAAAAATATTAGACATACCGATGAAATCAACAACTATAAAAAAAATATACAATATGTTGCATTTAAGAATTTCTATTAAAAACCCAAGTAGAAATTTGTTTTGCATTTGTTTCCATAAAAAAAATGTCAAGGACTTGATTATGAATTTTTGAGAAATCACACTTAGATCACGGTGAAGTCAACATTTGTCAAGTCAAAATAAGATGTATTTTGTATTTATCACACAAATTGGAAAAGTAATTATGAGATTGTTCCTGGACCCAATTAATCAAATCAGATACCACATACATAATTCTCATTCCTTACATACTGATCATAAGAAGAAAATCAATGTAATTTGACATTCCCTAAAATGAATTTGTCATGCTATAATTTCCTCGAGGATGGTTCAATTGCATGACACTCTTTGCAAGAAGAAACAAACCATCTAAAAAACCTGAGACCAAGCTTAATTGGCTTCACCACAACCGTCCTCTTCTCTTTCTTAGTTCTTCTGACCACTTTCTCAATATTGTCCACAACAACATAATTATTCTCTAATCCCCTCTTTGATCTTCTTGATGACTCACGACTCAAAGTACCAGCTGGTAGTACAGGTGTCATAATTTTCCATTTTTTAGAGCAACCATATACTTGAGCTGCAACACTAGTAGTACTGCTTCTATTGCTTTTATAATTACCCACCACAATTCTTGATCTTCTTTGGTACTCCCAAAATTTTCTCTCAGAATTATCATGATCACTTAAACTTGTTCTGGCAGTAGTAGTACTACTGCTACTACTACTACAACTGCTGCTTCTACTATTGGTGCTGTTACTGCGAGATGACATGAGGAAATTATCCTTGCTGTTAATACTACTTGTACGACTTGTCGTACGAGAAGTAGTATTAGTACGGTCCATAACAATACTGCTAATATTGATATTATTGTTGATGATTGGATTAAAGGGAAAAACATGTGGAAGAAGCTTTCCATTGAAGAAGAGATGATCAGCTGGGGAGGAGTCTATGTTAATATTTGCAGGTGAATGATCTGGTGTGATGAATCCAAACTCGAAGTTGGAGGAGATGTCATCTTGTTGTTGATTTTGATATTCATGGCTGCTTGGACTTGGAGTACAGGGAAATGAAAAGGCTTCCCCAGATGAGTTTTTTCTGTGGAGGGTTTCCATTTGGTTCTGTATGATTATTCAGCTTTGATATTTATTAACAGAATTATAATTAACGTGGTGTTGTGATGAAACTGATAATAGTGCTCTTAGTGTGGGCCGGGTTGGCAATAGATGCTCTTTTTGCCAAACAAGTACTGGGTATGTTACAGATATATAAATGTTGCTGATATGTGTCACATTTGGTCAAAATCTATCCCCACCTCGTCACACACTTTAGTTCATTTTATTTTAATGTTGCTGTATGCTGATATATAATTGTTTATTAGTAGACATGATTACACAATTTCATTTTTAATCCAACGATTTGAGACATATCCTTTTTCTATAATGCAAAAAGTTTAGAGTAAAACTATAAAAATAAAATGATATATTTAATTATTTTTTTATTTTATTTATATAATTTAATTATTTTTTTAAGTGAGTTTTTTTTGGTTGAAAAAATAATTCAAAGGGTTATTGTATTTGAAATATGTAACACATTTTATACCATTTTAATTTATTAGAAAAGAAAAATTTTAAAAATATCATGAGATTCTCTCTTTATTAGTTCTAGTCCACACTTGCTTTTGTGTTAGGTTAAGGACACAAACTCCAAAATATACTTCTTACAGGTAAAAAGCAGGGAATTAGAAGTTTGAGTCGAAGAAGAAGGAGAAAATCGGATCCATATACTATTTGTTAAATTTTCTCATAAATTACAAACTTATAATTACAATCAGTTCTTTTTAATTATTTGATGAAAAATTGTTATATTAAAAATAATTATTATTATTATATATTATATTTCTTTAAGATATTACAAAAAAAAAAACCAAGCAAATGATGTGATGGCCATATATTTCCTTGTTATATGGATGCAAAGGCTCTCAATTGAGACTGATAAAATGAAAGGGGGAAAAAAGATTTAGATTAGAGACAATGATAAATCTGATCGTGGTCTTCCATTTAGGTTACTAGAGAGGACCTGTGGAGCCCCATTATTTGAGCTCGATATTTATATTTAGGGACCACCAGTTTTAGTTTGATTTCTATCCTTCTTTTCTCTATATTCCCCCACGAGCTCCAATAAATTCATTTCTTAATCTTCCATGGCAATCTTATCATGTTACCTGCTAGTTACTTGAAGGTATGAAATATGTAATAAAAAGATTTAATATAATGAATATTTATATTTAATTATCTAATCGATTTAATTTTTAGAATTTAAAGTTTGTAGTTTATGATTTAAAGGTTAATAATTAATAAATGAATATTATTGATAAGTAAATATATTTTTTATTTATTTAAAATATGTTTTTTAATTATTGGTTTTATATTTTTATAAATTTTACTTTTATTGTAATTAATTTTTCTTCCTGTACCAATATTTTCCTTGATATCAATTCTCAATTTTCCTTTAATATTTTCCATACGAAATAAAACAGGCCTGGCCTGGATCATGGATCATGGATCATGGCTTTAACTTTATATAAAATAAAACAGGCCTCACTAATAGAATAGTTTCTCAATTGATTTTAGGTGAATTTATGAATTTCTTTTCTTTGACTATTTAGAAATATAGACGTTAAATGCCCATTCCTAAATCTTTGTGATGAAATTAGGGAAAATGAACAAAAATATTATCATTTATGTCTAAGTTTTATATTTTTATTATAAAAAAATTAATACATTATTTTATATTGAATATTATTTAAGCTAAATTATAATCATTTATATTTATTCAATACTGAATACTATTTAATTAGATACCGTTAAATATTATTAAGATTGTTAGCAAAAATAAAAATCTTGTAACATGATAGTGTTTATAAGAAACAATAATGTTGTTGATAAATCTTTGAGAGTGAAAGAACCATAATTTTTATAGACTTTAATATGGTATCAGAGTACTTCAATCAAAACAATGAGACAAAAAAATTAATATACCTCCTTAAAAAAGATACATGGGCTTTTGTGAAAATAAAATAACAATATCCATAAATAAAAATAAAATATATTAAAAATATAAAACATTGAGCCAAATAACCTACATTTTGAGGGAGGACACAAGAGAAAATAATTTTTTTATATTAATAAAAGATAATACTATAGATACGACTCATTGAATTAACCTTTTGAGATTAAAAAAAACTATAATTTTTATAAATTTTGACAAAAGTATTATTTTTATTTTATAAACTTTTCGATATTAATTTATATAATTTTTAAAAATTTAATTTCAATATTACCCTCTTGTTATTTATGCTTGCCCATTGTATGAATTATGAAGTTTATAAACAAGATTTATTGGTATTTAAATTAATCATATTATTGTTTGTTTCTTCCGATATCTCTACAATTTAATGAACACACTTTATCATGAACTGAAAAATAATCCCAGTTTTCAATATTATAAATTTTTATCCCTTATTTTTATATAATTCAATTATTTATATAATTTTATTTGTAATCATTACAAAAATATAATTTTTTTACGTTATAATGAAAAAAATGCATATGTGAAATGCAATTTTAAATATGCAAAAAACATATATATTTACGTTATATAAAAATATATATGTATAAAAAATGAATAGGATTAAAAATAAAATTTAATCTATAAAAAAGTTAAACTATGTAATTAAACATTATGTTTTTAATCAAGTAGGAGAAAAATAACCAAAAAAAATTGATAAGTAGACACGTCTTTGAGGACTAAAAGTCTATTCATTATAAATTTTTGATGCTTCACAAATAATATGTTGTAGAATAATTAAATGATGAAGTTAGACACACTTATTTTAAATTAATGACATTTTTACATATAATTTATAATCAATATAAATAAATCTATAATGAATATAAGTTGATTAAAGAAGAATTCGTCGAAGAGTGTCTCTTGGCTTCGAAGGAAAGGATGTTTTTTCTGACCCGAGTGCAATATAAAAGAATTCTTTAGAATTCATTAAAATACAAATGAGATAAAAAAAATACTCTATTGAGATTTGAGTAGAAAAAGACGTACTCTTTTAGAGGGCCATAGAAGGCCAAGGATAGGGGGTCATGGAAGTGTTTCGAGCTTTACCTCACTAATAAATAAGGATATTCAGCTTTAGAGAGTAGGGGCAAGGTTCTCATACTAAAGAAGGTCGTAAGCAATGGCTCAATAGAGATGGTTGGAATCAAGTGAAACTAAAGGCATTTGTTGGCACCCGAGATACTAAGGATCAAATACCTTTTAGACATAGAACTTTAATTTAAGGCTATTCGTGACTTTTTTGATGACTATGTCACAATGGAAACAATGTATCTTTCTGGGGATGCAAAGCTACGGTGGCTGACACGATATGAGGACATGTTAGAGTTTTCTTGCGAGATCAACACCAAGGGCAATCTAAATAGGAAACTCAAGGAAATGAGTAATTTCTTCCTAGGATGGTTGCATGGCTCATAGGAGGGTCCATAATGCAGATCATCAATGTTCGATAAAATAAAATAAAACCCTGGGGACTAACCCGAGATATAAACAGAAAAGGAATTTGATCAAAATGTGAAGAATATTTGAAACCATTCTCGAACCATCACAAATTCTGATACAATTGCCCATAATATGATGAGAACAAAATGAAAAGGCAAATAAATTGATTCGATGCGCATACGTGAAATCTCTATCAATAGAAGCATTCTAACCTATTTTATTTAAGAATGATTCACTCATTTAAGAATTTCAATTCATGCTCTATTCCTCCCCACAAAAAATAGATATTAAGAATCTCGATAACCTAAATAAAAGCATATAAGTGAGCGTACCTCAAATACCATTTTCAACCTTTAATTAGTCAAAGCAAAAAATATGATAAATATAATGAAATGAGATCAAAAATATATCTGGATGGCTTTATTATAGTATAGGTTAGATATTTTCATGAGCATCAATAAATTCCTTTTTATTTTGGGAAAATTGGTGGCAGTGTGAATTATTTCAAGGCAAGGAACAATCTGATTCAACATTATTTTTAACTTTGATCCGGTCAAGGTTGTTTTGTTTACAAGTGCATAGGTGGTCTCACTTCCTATGATCGAGTCTTTCTTACCCTTATGAACATATTTTCTTAATGTATTAAAGAAGGCTTCTCTACCTTATGAAAAATGGTAGATGCTTACTGATGACCATTCTTGGCTCGATTTCGATAACACAATTTTGGGAGGAGTCTATAATTGAGTACTAGATCCCTTCAAACTTGGAGAATGTGTAACATTAGGTTGGGGATCGGTGAACCAAATGGTTTTTACTCTAATTGATGCTTGAGAACCAATTCAAGCATCAAAGTTTGGATTATGAACATTACATAAAATTGAAAATGATTTATGGCATTATTCGATCGATCGAAGAGTTTTTGTGTAAAATTTGGTTTTTAATTTTAATGACTCGATCGATCGAACAAGTTAAACAAATAGAATAAATGACAAAAAAGAATGCTTTGACAAAAAGTTATTTTTTGAGGGACATTATTGTAAAAGTCCACATTGGGTGTGTTTAAGTAATAAAGAGTTCCCAAAAAGTCATATTGTGTGCTTGTTAGTGTGTAAGAGTGAGAAGAGAGAAAGAAGGCCATTTTTAGAGAGGAAAAGGAGCTATAAAAGAAAAAGAGTTAAGGTTTTTCACTATTCTTATGCGTTGGAACTTTGTGAGGTCTTTTTAAGTGTTATTTTTCATGAGTGTGTATTTCATCTCCATTTAGAAGGGTGAATAAGCGGAGTGGACTCACCACATTGATTGGGTAGAATCATTATAAATTTGGTGTGTTCTTTCTTTTATTATTTCCACGCATTATTTTCCTACTACTTGATATTCCATTATAGGGTTTTGTGGCTTATGATGTTTTGTTGAATATTCTTCGTTAGATGTTGTTGTATGAGAAATTTCTATTATTACTTGGATTCTTGAACAAGTACAATATCTAGATGTTCTTATTTATCATAACAGGTACCACTTTATCTTTAGTATCGTTAACTATTATGATGTCATCTATAATTTTGCATTAAGTGCTAGTGTTATTAAATTCTTCCCATCAATTTGTTGATATTTTTCCTTTTTACTTATTCGAGATAAACCTTAAATCTTAGTTTTTTTTATTCAATCTAAAGTCTGAATCTCGTAAAACTAAAAGTCAAATTTCACTTTCTTTTATTTGATGTAACTGATAATTAATTACAATATAACATGTAATTTATTGTTGTTTTTGAATAAGTTAAATTAATAGTGACGTGAAATCACTTTATTTTTTGTTTACTTTAATGTTATCATTTTGTTAGTCGATGTCTATAAATTTAATTATTCCTTAACTAGCTTCACATTTTTAGGCAGAGAACTTTCTTTAACTTTCAACCTGTCATTTCTTTTCAAATGAGATCTTATTCTTTATTCTTGTAATATAAGATTGTTTTCTTTTTTTATTAAATATTAGGTATTTTTTTTCGAAGATAAAATTTTACTAATTTAAATTTTATTGGTATGTAACAACGTAATTATATATTCTATGAATAATGTATTATTTCACTTTTGAAATTTACTACATTAAATGTTTTCCTTTACACAATTTTGAGGCTTAATAATCAAGTTTTTGCAATAATAATAGTAATAAAATAATTAGGTTTACATGTATATTGTAGGGAAAGGTGCGGTTAGCTTCGTCAAATACTGACTTTGGAAAGGAAAGAGCAACATGGATAAGTCAAGAACACATGGTTATCGATTGATGAAGGGAAAATAAGCTCATTCCATGGAGGACTATGTCCTTGCAGAGTTTAAGCAAGTTGATGAGAATGAACTAGGACTCTTTGCCATCTTATCTCTTTGAAAATATACTAAAAGAGGTAATTTTTGCATTTTGAAGTAAATTGTCTTTTATTGTTGTATTGATAAATACCGTGTAATGTATATATAAAGCATATGTTTTTTTTCATGTGATTTAACTGTTTACATGAATTGTAGTAGTGATATGATAGCAAATATTGGGGATTCTCGGGCTTTTATTTGCAACATTGCGAAACAACTATCAATAGATCATGAACCAAATTCAGAAAAACCAAGCATTGAGAACAAAGGTTGTTTCGTATCAAATTTTCCAGGTAACCTGATTCTTCAGAAACAAAAGTAACATGTTTGGATAACATAATAGTTTGTCATAGGTAATCTTTTGAGTCCATTTAATTTCAGCTTGTATATATGATTGTTCTCAAGGGCTATACTGATATAGCACACAGGAAGCAGTTGTTCTTAGTGCTAATAATAAATGATAGAGTGTAAATTTCCAAATATGTGATAAATGCAGGGATGTTCTTGTGTTGATGGGCAGTTAGCTCTGTCTGAGGGCATTTGTTGACAAGAGTTTGAAGATGCATCTCAATTCAGAACCGACCGTGGCTGTAGAGATGATTGATGGATACATGACGGTTTATGGAAGGTTAGCTTTGTTTGAATCCTACAACTCATGTTAATTATTCCTTTATTAGCTTCTTTTTCTCTGCTACTTGATTTTATGCATTCATTTAGCTTCTTTGTCATAATACATAAGTTTATTGAATCCCTTTTCTTTTCTTTTTAATTTTCTTCTGTCTGCTTTTACTGTTAGGCATTGTACATCTTTAAAATGAAAATAAGCTCGATTGTCTCATATGATTCCAGTTCATGTCAAATCAAGAAGTAGATGCCATCAGACCTGTGAATGGTGCTCAATCAGCAGCAAAACACCTCACTGAAGAAGCATTTAATAGGAATAGCAGCAATGGCATTTCTTAATGATTTATAAGCAACACTGGCTATTCACTTGCAAACATAGTGACTTCAGCATTCAAAAAAGATAAATAGCAAACACAATCACAAAAAAAAAGGTATCCAAACTAACTGAGGTTGTAGTTTGATGTTATTACTCTTTAAATGACATAGATTTATAATACTTTGTAAATCTAACATATAGAAAATTATGATATGCTATAGAAAGCCACACAGGATGACAGAAGAGAGGGAGCATAGTGGAAAGCCACAATATGGTCCTTATCTGATATGGAGATGCTTGTAAGTAGAGTTCACAGACTGAGTGATTTGAACTCTGCTTCTTTGATCATCAATCTGTTTGGTCTGACTCTCTCTCGAGCCTCTTCGGCTTGAGCCTTCTCCATGAGATTCCACTGAGCTCTTCCGACGCCTCTCATTGTGTCCAGCCAGACGTCTACGGCAACTTCTTTTTGCTTCATCAAACTCAGATACCTCATGGAACCTGAACAAAACAGTGATTAGTTATTATGATAGCATCTTATAACCAAATGCTGAAGAAAATTACCGTATCAATAGGAATATGGACAAAAAATTCAAAGAGCTGGTGGTGTCCAAGTCAACATTTTCTCTAATCCGTGTGAGAGCAAATATTTTGATTTGGATGGAGTTGTTGCGGGCAGAAGCAATAAATAGTGCTATATGAATATATCATAGCGGTAAATGAATACAGAATTTACGTGGTTCGATAATTCGCCTAGGTTCACGGGAGTCAGCAGATATTATTGAACTGAATTGGAAATATACAGAATACAGATACAGATTTTCTCATTAATAATATTTCTCAAGTGTTTCCCAAACTTATAGAAAAAACTCTCAAACTCACTAAATATTTTCTCTCTTTGAGTTTGCTTGTGTTCTCTCTGATTTTTTCTGATTTTCGTCTTGTTCTTCAATGCGACCTATTCTCTATTTATACATGAAGCAAGGCTCCATTTCCCTAAATTGTGTCATAATTTAAGCCTTAAATTAGACCAATATTAAACAGGAATATGTGTCAACAAGGATAAAAAAGAAGAAGCATGATGTATCCCTCTAATCTCTAGTACCAGTTATATCACAATTTAAGAAGTTGAATGTTCCAGGATCTGCTAAGTTCAATTTGATCAAACTGTCTTAACAGAACACATGAGTTCAAAGAACTAGGACACATTGATTGAAACACGTTTCCGTAGATGAGTATTTTGGTTTGATATCACATTACAGCACACATTTTACTGACTTGGGAAGAGAGAGATGACTTTAAGAGAAAACTGGGCTAACACAACTACATTCACTCACAATTCACAACTCAACACTACAGAAGAAACTATTATCGAAAAAATAACAGAAAAACAGAAGGGAAAAAGAGAGAAAAAAAAAGAATATTAGGAATGAAAAAACCTGCTGCATTGCTGACAGAACCTCTGAGGAAGTCCGGAAACTATCACAATGGGCGCTTTTGAATGAAATTCACAAACCTTATGACGGCGATGATACCTTTTAGCATCAGTCAGATTAGCACCACACCTCTCAGCTTGACAACATGGCACCAAGCCTGGCATTCCACCACCATTAGGAGGCACTTTACTACCAGATATTGCCCCTAACTTCTTTCCACCACTCTCTTCTTCTTCATTATCATCCTCGAAATCATCATCCTTGTAAGCTTTTTCATTCCACGTTTGCCTGCCTTCAAAATTCTTAGGTTCCATATAGAGGAATTAAGTCACTAATACTGAGATGTGGTAGCTAAATAGCAAGCAAGTGATGGTACAATGTTAGAGCAATGATCTAAATGGAGCTTCAAGTAATGAAAGGGGAAGAGTGTGAGGACAAAGTGCCAAAAGGTAGATGGACCATTGATTCCATTTTCACTATATGCGCCTGTCAGCATTGAATGGTGAAATGGAATACTGAATGAAAATAACTTCTAAACAAATAGTAAAAGTTTAAGTTGGCTGATTATGCTATGAACTTAATTAGTTCATGAAAGTACTGGGAAGGTAGATGTTTAGTACATTATTATTTTTTTGGTTAATATTGCTTAGCTGAAAATCTGAGTACCAAAGCCTGTAAATAATTCCATTTAGTGTAGTGTGAAATTATTAAAGGAACCTTCTCTTTTAAAGTGAAACATTAATGACCATGGAGCATCAATAATTAAACAAACTTACCATTTTGAGGTATATAAGCAGTACGAAGGTAGTGTAGTAATGAATTCCTTGCATCCAATTGGCCTAGCTAGCCTTTTGCTTTTTCAAAAATTTCATTTTTAATTGATTGATGCATTTTCTGTCTTTTCCTCTTTACCCTTTGTATTTTACTTATAAACCTTTAGTTTTTCAACTTTTCATCCATGCATACAAGGTAAGTAGTAAAATTTCATATGTGAATTTCCCCCCGGTGTACTCGAATCATTGAAGACCACAAGAATTACGATAGTTGTCATAAACATAAGGGGTACAAGTAAGAAAATAAATTTACTATTGTAGTAACTCTGCAATCACTTATCTGACAAATAGAAATTTAATATATATATTATTGAAATTCATGATATATATAACCACTTATGACCAAATATAAATTCATAGGGACTGATTTGAATAGTAAGAACTAAATTACTGATATGAATATGGTTAGTACAACTTACAAGCCCCACGGGACATTGGACTTTATTAATGACCCGTGTAGTCTCAATTCACATGGCTATAGTACTAATCCTTTTGATCGAGTCATTAAATTTGGTGACTCCACTAGTACATTTCTTACCTAATGCTCCTATTGCTTAAATCATGTTTGGATCTTTCAGAATATGGAATTAACTAATTTCCTCAACTTTTACCTTAGGTTGGTTAATTTTCTATGTAACACCTTCAAACTTGGTATCTGCAGTTACATGTTTTGCATGAAGTGATTTTTTTTTTTTTTTGCTTTCAACATTGAAACAAAATTATTAAGATGCTTATTTTGTATCACAATGTTCATTATCTTTACTCTAATTTCAGGTGTTTTGATCTTGAGTCATAAACTACTCTGCATTTTGGACCACTCTATAGAGCTTGTTTCCCCTAACTTCACCTGACATTCACAAGTTTTCGCGTCCTCAGTTTTTTCTTCCTCTTATTTTTTTGGTAACAAGAATCAATGCTTGCTTGAAAGTTGAAAAATCACCTTGTCGACTTCGTTTCACTAGTTTGCGCATCACCCTCACAGCTTAATAAGTTGAATTTTGGTCCCAAATTATGTTCTACCTGGATTCCTTTGTGTTGTGTCACTCAATCACCCATCTAGCTAGCATATATATATGTTGGGATTTTTTTTATATTTTTATTTTTAATCAAAGCATGTGTTGGGAATGGAGTAAATAAATAATAATATTAAGAACTTATAAATCATAACATCTTTTTCTGTTACGTGATGAGTATCTCTTGATATCCCAAAAATATGATACTAAAATTCAAATAAAATCAATAAAAAAGATTGAAGATAATAAATTAATCACTGGTAATCCAGATAAGATAATTAATTCAAATATACAACTAATTAATAAAATATGGTATACCTCATCACGTTGGTGGGTAGAAGAAAAACAAGCCTTTGTTAAGTTTGTAACATGAGTACTAACTATTATTAGAATGAACATAAAGTGATTTTGAGTTTTGGGTAATGCTTTCGACAAACTAGGTTTGTAAAACTTGAAATTATTATATCAATATTTACCTAATTACTTCCAAGTTCTTATGAAATCTCATTTATTAGTTATATTACTAGATTGATTGTGAAATATGGGACAGGTATATTTAGCTTAAATATTTGAAGATAGCTTGTTGTTTCATATTTCTGATACACGTTGAGATATTTTGACATGTTTTGGGGATATTAAGCAAGAGTGGTCACAGCGAGTCACTTTTTTCACCTTCCTGATTCACACTTGTTTTATAAAATATCTATTGTAAATGGGGGGACTGGAAACTTGCAATTTAGTTAGTATTGTTGTTTAAAAAAATTTATATATTTTATAATTTATTTTTTTTTTATAAATTAATCTTATTATTTTTGTAACTTAATTTACATTTGATTATTTACCTTTTTCGTTACTATTTATTTTCTTTATATTTTATTTTTTTTTACTTTAATTCCTCTATTTTTTTTAATATTTTTGAATTTTAATTTCAAAATTTTCTTAAATTTTGAATTAGATATATAAAAATTAAAAAAATAAATAGATTAAATTATAAAAAGTATAAATAAGCAAAATAAAGGGGAACAGATATACACTAATTAAGATAAAAATATACAAAAGTTATTAACTTTTTGATAATATATTATAAATCTATTAACTATATAAAAAAAAATATAACAGAAGTTCAAGACTAAAAGAAAAAAAATTCAGAAATGGAACACATAAATATACATATTGAGTTGCTATACGTTACCTAAATAAATTGTAACTTATAAAATATTAAAATGAATATATTTAAGCTCGTAACAATGGATTTAAGAATATATAACAATTTAAAAAATTATACATGTTTTATTTTTAATATTATTTTATATAATTAGTGGATTTTATTATCATTCTAAAAAATAAATAAAATTTTGTATATTTTTATTATAATTAGCGCATTTTTTTGATACAATTCATTTTAAATAAATAGATTAAAATGTAATAATTTAAAAATAAATAATAATTTAAAAAAATAGAGATGTCAAATTATAGAATATAAAAAGAAAAAAAAATATAAGAATTGCTTGTATAATTAAGAAAAAAAAATTATATAATGACAAGGCAATCGACGCTAATAGTAATTTTTTTTTTATTAATTTGTTAATAGTATACATATTAAGTTAAAAAATCCTACGATTATGTATACGATAATCCCACCTGCACTTTAGTTTATGAGTCAACTCTTACCTCTAAAGTCTAAGTCTTCCATCACACATTATGGTGACATTGATCTCTTTCTCATATTTACGATAGAAAAATTCCCTTATAAAAAGTTGTATCACCCTTGTAAAAAAAAGTGAAGAAATTTGAAGATTACAGTATTTTATCATATCACCCACAAATTCATAGTTATCAATTAATGCCCGACTTTATTTTAACTATCAATTTGAAATATGTGTAACTAAAATCATAAATAATTATATAAATTAAAAAAAAACATAAAACTTGATAATTATTATAAAACTAAAATTATGATTAATGAAAATTAAATATATATTAACCTTATTTTTTATATACATATAGTAATATTAAAAATATATTTTTAATAAAATAACACATAATATTTAGAATAATGAGATAAAATTTTATTTATTTATATTTTTCTATATTTTATTTTACGTATAAATATGTGCTAAATTAATTAACAAATAAAAATTAATGTCAATATTTTAAACAATATGATAGAGTAAGAATTATGTTAAGATTTAATTTTTCAAAAATAAATACATTTTTGAATAAATGTTAAAAAAATAAGAAGTGTGGTTAAATTGTGAGAAAAATGATATCAATTTATAACCGTTGATTATTACCTAAATGTATCATAAACTAATACGGATGATTATGGTTATTAATATAATCGTATCTAATCACCCTATTCTCATTTTTAAATGTTTATATTTGTGCAACTTTTTAATAAAATTAAAAAAATAAAAATTTAAAACCTATAACAACAAATATAACATTCTAATAACATTAAATAAATTTAATTGAAAGATGTTTTTGATAAATATATAAAACAATATTGATCATTCTATCAATATCTTATATTTTAAGGATAATTAATTTTTAAATAAATTTTTAAAATAATATAAAAAATGTAGGTTATGTTCAAAGTCCAATAACTACATTATTGATTTGACTTACAACCAATGGTTAAATAATTTTGATTATTTTTTAAAAAAATTAAATTTTTTGTAGAGTTTGTCCATCAATTTTTAAAGATGATTAATATTAAAAGTATTTAAACGATAGTAGTTCAATTTAAACATTACATAATGTTTAAAATAAAATAATATGTCAAATATTTTTTAACAATAAAAATATATAAAATAAATATAAAAAGTATCATTTTGATGATTATAAGTTTTAAATAAAATTTTTATTTTCAATTGTTTCTCTCTCTCTACATAATAAATGTAAAGCACATGTATTAAACCTGTTATAAAGAAAAAAAGGACATGTATTAAACCTCTTAACAATAAGTAGGTGGTACGGTGTTTATTTGAATTCTTTAATAGTGTAGTGTTTGAAATTTTGAATATGCATACGTTAATATAGAATTTTAAATTATGTTACAGCTCCAACGAAATAGTAAGACAAACTCTATGCTTATCGTAATTTTATATTAAATATTACATTATTTTAATACAAAAATTATATTAAATATTTATTTATTTATAATTCATAAAATTAAATATTAAATTAAAAAATATATTTATTTTATTTTATTTTATAACATACATATATAATATATTTTTAATAATTTTATATTATATATTTAATTTTAATTTAAGATAAGATATCACAGATTAAATTATTTATGTCGTTTAGTATATTAGATTAGAAATGATATCATTTAATCTCTTAATTTTATAAAAAGAATTAATGATAAGTTATATTATTTTAATAATTTTTATTAAAATATTATTACTTTTATCAAATGATTAAAATGTAATTAAAATACGAATCTTTAATAAAAATAAAAGTAAAATCTTGTATAAAATTGTTTAAAAAAAACTAAAAATAATAAAATTTAAAAAAAAAATTATTTAAATATATATTTTAATTTTTAATAAAACATTTAATAATATAGTGATAATTAAAAATATTAAAAACGAATATTTTGTGTATTTTTTATATAAATATATTATAATTTTACAATTGTTAAATACTCGTATTTTAATCTTATTTAATAACTTGATAAAATATAATAATATTTTAATAAAAAAAATTATTAAAATAATGTAATTTGTTATTGATAGACTCTTTTTACATGTTAATAAACTAAATAAAATCATTTGGGGGGAAAATGATATAAATAATCTATTATAAAAGATTTTTGTGATATTTTTTATATAATTTATTATATTACTTAAAAATTTATTTTAAAATTAAAAAATACTGAATATTGTCCTCCTAAATAAATTAAGTTACATCAAATTTAAAGTAATATTATTTATTACATAATTTTAAATACAAAATTTAGTGTTAAGTTACAGAAATTTTTATATTAAATCTTATACTATTTTAATAGAATAATGAAGGGTTTGAGATTTCCCAAGTAATTTTTGTGCGTTGTTAATAAAGCAGCAAGTGTTTTAATAAAAAAAAAATTAAAGAAAGAAAGAAAGCAAGCAATAAGTGATAATATTATAATCATAATTACTTTGACTGATAAAGTTATTACAACAAGCTTTGATAAATATTATTAGTGTTATCTCTTTTTTATGTATCCTTTTTAATTGATAAAAATATATATAGATGTCTTGTTAGTTATTTAGTCAAGAGTGAAATCATTAACGTGAAGCAATTTTTGTAGGTTAAAATAAATCTCATTTTTTTTTTAGAGAAAAAATCATTTCATTTCAACGCATTAATTTAGCATCCAATGATAATGACAGTCCCTTGGTTTATTCAAAGAATTTACTTCTTTTTTTCATTAATAAGATTAAAGCTTTTAGTACATGTATTCTCTCTTATCTTTCATTTCCCTTTTATTTTCCTTTATAAGATTAAACTCTCTTTTTTTTTACTGAGATGATCAAACTTTAAAATATTTAAGAAAATATTAAATTTCGCAAGCTGTATAAATAATTAATGAAGTGGTATAAATAATTAGCAAGCACTTTAAAATCCATTCCAAATTTATGTAATTAGGTTTGACTTAAAAGAAGAAAAAAATTACTTTCCACGTAATTAAGGGTTAATTATTGGAGCTGAATTTTTATTTTTGAAGCAATAAATATTGTTATTATTATAGAATTTTTTATTCTAAAAATTAAATTTTTTTATAAATAGAAACTTGTTCTCGTACTATAATTTATTGTTCAAGACAATAAGGTCATCCCCCTATAAGATTCTGTAACTTTTAAGTAAATATTATGTGAAGATTAATATATGTACTAATAATTAAACATATACTATAACTCTTTTTCTAGTTATTCACATTGAACATGATAGATCCTACGACAAAACATTAATTAATAAATATAGCACTACATTAGGGAAAAAAAAAACTATATAAACCATTAATTTTATGAACAATCATCTTTTTTATCATATCATATTTGAATTAAATGCCTTCTCAAAACCTCAAATTAGACCGTTGTTGATGAGTTTTTCACAATGATCATCTCCTGAAACAGCGTCGTCTTTAACCTGATTGGTGGTATCCATAGCAGCTTGCCAAGTTCCATCAAGGGTGTGCTTAGCAATATCCTTAATAGTATCAGACATATCCACAGCTTTGACAGGGCTCTCTTTTGCAGCATCACAACTTGACAAGTCAATACCCTGTTGGGTATCCTCTTACGTGTCTTCTTTCAGTGTCTCTTTGCCGTATACGCCAATCCTAATGTCCCTGTTCTTCCACCTTTATTGTTATTGTTATTCTCATCACCTTCTCTTGCTTCTTTTACTGCATTACTACCTTGCGTGATCATTTTACTTCAACTTGGCTTCAACCATTATGGTATTAGCGGGAGGTCCCTTATAACTCCAATTGTGAAACTTAAAGTGTCAAGAACAAAAAAAAAATAAAAAAAAAATCCAAAAGTGTTGGCTAAATCTTAGAAAAATAGTATATATATTGGACAAAATAAAATCTCTTTATCTTTGCCAATGGTCATTCTCAAAACGTACGTATATGAATTTTGAATTATAATTGGAGTAATAAAATTACATCGGCACGTTCAAAGGCAGAGGAGAAGCAAGCCTTTGGTGAGACGTATTTGCTAAAGGAAACTTGAAGATGATAAATATTATTATTGGTGTTGTTGCCTAATTGAGGCATAATTTCTTTGATAGTTCTTGCGGCCATGTTAGCTTCAACTAAACCTTGTTCTCACTCTCATATATGCTTTTCATTTAGATTGTCACCTGTCACGACCTTAATTTCTCAAGTAGCGATCGTGCGACACTTAGCACCGTCCGTTGCACTAAGCCTGCCTTTCAACCGAAATGTAATTCCAAAGAGAATAGAAAGAGAGTTTGCAAAGAATGCTTTGTATTGCTCTAGAGAGAGTTTATGTTACAAATGTTAAGAATTCCCAAGGATGAATACAAATGAAGACCAAGTGGTCTATTTATAGTGTGGCAATAAGCCTATGAGTATGCCACATTTCTCTAGATACTTCTAGCTCTAGAATATACAAGAGAGTTCTATGTACAATCTGCCACAAGGTTCTAGGACCTTCTATCCAACTCTAGAGTCTTCTAGGTTTGTCTAGTTCCTTCATGCACCTTCCGGGATGTTCCGTAAGCTTCCAGCAGCTTCTACAACCTTCCCGAACCATCCGGCGCGCTCTAGAATATTCCAGCCCATTCTAGCACCCTCCAGTGTGCTCTAAAACATTCTAGGGTCTTCAAGCTTGAGTTGAGTCCGTCCAACTCCAACCCTTTCTAGACTTCTCTAGGCAACTCTAGAACTTTCTATGTGTATAGATCCTTTAGTCAGCCATCATTTGGATTTTTAGGGGCAGTTTTGGCGGGACGTGACACACCGCTACCTTGTATATAAGGTGTCAAGTATGGGAAAGTGGCACACCAAAACTGAGTGACACTTAATTAGATGGCTACTGTGAGATGAGCTCACACTCAACTTCAACTGTAACATATGCTTTTTCATTTAGATTGTCACCGCTATCTCCTTTTTTTCTTTTTTTTTAGAAAGTTAATTTCATTACTGAAAAAAAAAACTGAAAACTGTAAAACAAACGGATGTAACCTCATGCTAGCTGCTGGTATATACAATGTATTTTAATACATTAAGAGAAGTGCTTCTCCTGATCATATCGAAGACTGCTCTACTTGTATATCTGCAAACTGCAACTAAGACTAAAAAAGGTTGAAATAAGTTGAATTGAATGACATTGGTTGGTTATCATAATCATAAAATTAGACAATAATTTAAGTTGACTATAATAATGAAAAGTTTTAAACCCTACAAAGAATATCTGTAAAAAAAGTTCCTAGATTGAAGTGATTGAATTCAAGAGCGTTTAGATTCGCTACAACTTTTTCGAGTAGATCAAGCAGAGTATAAATCTTTTACTAATACTTAACTGCTACAGGAAACATACTCATTTTTGCAAAAATGAACTTCCAACTGCTATATATATATATGCCTTGTAAAAAAGAACAGTACTTCATCACTATAAGGAATTTGTACATAAATTATATTATGCTTCTTCCTGGTAGATGAAAAAAGAGATACAAATTACATCTATCAGTATAAAGTACTAAAAAGACTTTTCTATGAGAATCCAACCTCAACTAATACTACTCGTCCGGTCACTCGGACTTGTAACAGTTACGCTGTAGAGGTATTAGCATACATTAGATCATATTGAAAACTCAATTACATTATTAAGGAAAAGCAAGAAGGCTCATTGTTGAGCATTCTCATATCCAACACTGTCAAGCCATGATACAACATCTTCAATGATCGGTCTCTGTCTTGGATTCTGGTCTAGGCACTTACATGCAATGCCAAGCAAATCTAGAACCTGTTTCTTATGATCCTTGCTCCAAATTGATGAATCTATAATCTCCTCCTCTCTCTGTTCAGATCTCATCTGAAATACCCAAGACACCAAATCTCTGCAGTTTTTGCCTTTGCAAACTTCAACAGGCCTCTTGCCTGTAAGAAGCTCGAGAAGAACAACACCAAAACTGTAAACATCACCCCTGAATGTTGCTGTCAGTGTTTGACTATATTCTGGTGGAATATAACCCAATGTACCAACCAAATCTGTTGTGACATGAGTGTCGTATGGACGAAGAAGCCTTGAAAGACCAAAATCAGCTAAATGAGCCTCAAATCTTTCATCCAACAATATGTTGCTAGACTTTATGTCTCGGTGGACTATATTAGGCTGGCAACCTTTATGTAAGTAAGCTAATCCACGAGCAGCACCTTGAGCTATCTTGAGTCTTACATCCCAATTCAGAGATGAACTCTCATCAGCAATCTCATGCAGCCAATAATCCAAGCTACCGTTCTCCATGAAAGAATAAATCAACAACCTGTCATTACCATGTTGACAATAGCCTTGCAGAGACACAAGGTTCTTGTGTTGAGCTCTAGAGAGAGCTTCTACTTCAGCTTGGAACTCGCGTTCCACCTGACCACAATCACCGGAGAGTCTCTTGATTGCAGCTTTGGTGCCATTTGAAAGGTTAGCTTTGTAAACTAAACCAAATCCACCACAACCAATTATGTTCGCTTGGTTGAAATTATTTGTAGATTTCAACAATTCAGTAACAGTTAGATCCTTGCATTCAGAATTCTGAAAAAGCACCAATTTTGAAGATGCAAGTGCTTCAGATAATCTGTGTGGCCTACTGAATTCCACATCAAAATCATCAACTGGAATCTCCACTTCCCCCCTTGACATTTTAAGTAGACCAATTGCAAGAAGCAATGCAATCCCAACCCCTACACAGATCGTAATCAAAAGGATGCTGCTTCGACCAAATCTACTATTTGAGCCAGATGGGAAAATAGGCCTAGGCCCTTCACAGCCAGTAACATCACATGGAGAATCAATTTCTCCACAAAGACCCGGGTTACCCTCAAAGCTTGTGCTAGGAAAGCTTGAGAATTGTCCTGCCTTCGGAACTTCTCCCTCCAAGCGATTATATGCCACATTGAACTTTGATAAGAATGTGAGTTTCGCAAATGATGGAGGGATGGAACCATGTAGATCATTGCATGACAAATCTAATGTTTCCAAGTTTTCCATCTCTGAAATAGAGCTAGGAATAGTTCCAGATATGTTGTTCCGGCTCAAATCTAAAACATGTAGCTGTCTCAGCTGCCCAATTTCAGGCCAAATCGTTCCATTTATTCTGTTATTGCTCAACAGAATTGAGGGAGGAAAACTTGATGCTTGGTTGTACTGCAGACCACTAGCACTCTGATTCCGCTTTACGTATAGTGGAATTCCAGCAGAAGCAGTGAGATTTAATGAACTACAGTTAAAAGAAATGAGGCTTTTTAACTCTGTCAAACTTCTTGGAATTTCTCCTACCAGAGAGTTATTCGAAAAATCCAAGTAAAATAAGTTTTCCATCTGACCTAGCCATGGAGGTATACTTCCATCCAAGTGATTCCATGACAAATCTAAGACTATTAGCTTCTTGCACTTCAATAGCCAAACTGGTATTTGGCCCTTAAGAGCACAGTTACCCATTGCCAACACCATTAAGCTATCAAATCCACTAAGATTTTTTGGAATTTCCTCCCCAATAAAATTCTTAGTAAGGATAAGAGATGTCAAGTTTTTGCATTGCTGCAGCACAGAAAGTGCCCCATATAAGTTCACAAAACTGTTGTTTGACAATGAGAGAGACAAAAGCGATGTAAGATTTGAAAATTCTTCAGGGATTGTACCACTTAGTTCGTTCTTGGCAAGGCTTAAAGTTTTTAACTCGCCGCAATTAGACAGGGATTTTGGAAGAGGGCCAGAAAAATGATTAGTAGCAAGATCAAGAGTACACAGATTGGGTAATTCAGTGAAATTCAGATCGATGTGACCACTTAGAGAATTGTTTCTTAGATCAAGCACGCAGAGTTTTGAACATAGTGTCAGAGTTGGAGGCAAAGGCCCGGATAACAAATTTGAATGTGCAACTAACTGTTCTAATTGTGTAAGGTTACCAAACACATTGGGAAGTTTACCAATAAATCTATTTCCAAAAATGATAAAGGTCTTAAGGCTTGAGAGCTTACTCAAATTTTCACTGAGCTGTCCAGAAAAATTGTTTCCAGAAACTGAAAGTTGCTCCAAAGCCGACATTGAGTATAAAGAATCCGGTAAATGGCCTGAAAATAGATTGTAGTCAGTGTGAAGCCGCTTGATAGATGCATTGCAATTCTGTAAACCTTCAAGACCACCAGCCAGGCGGTTAGAAGATATATCAAGAATCTGTATACCATTAGATGAATTGCAAAAGCTCGAATTAAGCCAACCATTAAACAAATTGTCGCTTATGTTGAACACAACAAGATATGCAAATCCTCCCAACTCGGACAAGCTTCCATTAAATAAATTGCTCGAAATATTCAATACTCTAATTGACTTCAAACCCACAATCACTGAAGAAACTGGTCCTGACAGCATGTTGTGGCTCATATCAAGAACTTCTAGCTGCTTCAAGTTGGACAAATCAGCAGGCAATCCACCTTCAAGATGATTGTGTGAAAGATCAAGCAATTTGAGCCTACCCAATCGACCCAGTGAACTAGATATGGTTCCTTTAAGACCCACATTAGGCAAAGCTAACTTGGTCACTCTGCTAGCAATAGACCCCTCATCTACATCATCACAGACAACGCCATACCAAAGGCAGCAAATGGATTCCTCGGTCCATGCTCTGATAATGGACCCATTTGTGAGATTTCCAGCAAACTCCTTCAGTGCCCTCGCATCACTTGGATGACAGGGTATAGCTGAAGAATTAAGAGCCAAAGATGAACATGCCAAGCAAGCCAAAAGTACCAATTTGAGGAATTCCATTGGAGCAAAGCCACAAGCCACCATTACTGAATCCACAGAAGATGCCAACTCAACTCAAGAGCAACACTCCAAATGAAGAAATTTTCACTCCCCAACTTGCAGTTTACAAATGAAGCAACAATTACTAGTAAAAGCAATTAGATCACTGATCCCCAGTTTAAACAGATCCCAAGACCGTAAATCAAGAAGCCCAGAAACCCATTTCAATCTGAAAGTTATAAGCAAACGGTATACCAAATGGAAAAAGAATACGCCCAAAAGAAGCAATTAAATACCCAATTACCAAGACACCTCAATAGCCACAAAGGTCCAACTAACAACAACTTGCAAGTGAAGCAATTAACGTGACCATCCAAAAAAGTGAAGCAATAATGAGCACCAGTAAAACCACTAAGATACGTCCAGTCTCCACCCAAAATCAAAACCGTTGATTACTAAACATGAAAACCTAAAACCCTAATTTGTTGAATGGGAAGATAGAGAAACACCCAAAAACACAGAGAGAGCAAAAGAAAAATAACAAAGACTAAAACTTTACATAGCCTGCTGAACCCAGGACTCAATACCTAACAGACTACCAATCATCATCCCTTGCTGATGACGCAAGAGTTCCCCGTGAAGTTAAAATAAATATTTGGCAAAGATCTCTGATTTCAAAAGAAATGGCTTTCTTCTCTGATTTCAAAACAAGACGCCTCTGTTTCTCTCCATAATTTTAAGCCAAAACAGAAACGACAGAATCTAAAAGAAAAAAAAAAGAATCTAGGGAGGGGGGAGGGCAGATATTTCAAATCAAAGGAACAGTGAACTCAGCACAGACATTAGAAAGCAAAATACAAATCAAAGGATTAGCGAAGACGAAATACACTTCCTTAAGGCAGTAACGAAGTAAAGAAAAGAAACTTCTTTCTCTTCCTTGAGAGAATCTTTCTTTTATTGGAGAACCCAATTAAACACAAGTGTTTAGAAATTGAAACATAAAAGAGCTGACTTTTGAAGCAAAATCTTATTTTGGCTTTTTCATAACCACTGTTTACAGGCTCACATTCTGATTTGTCAATACCTAATCACCTATATTTGTCCTTTTTGTCTTGTTCTCTCTCTCTATTCTCTTTTTAATTACATTAAAATAATAACAATAATTAATTTTGCTAATTTTATAATAATAAAGCATAAATTATATTTTCTATTCTTATAATTAATTATATTATTTTATAATTTTTATATAAAATATTTAATTATTTATTTAACTGATACATTTTTAATCTCTCCAAAATATATATTTTGAAGATATTAAATATTATGTGACGCATTTCACTTAATTCATTATATTAATATAATATAATAAAACTCAAATAATTATATTTAATAAAAATATAATACTATATATAAAAATATTTTTATATCATCCACTTAAAGTGTAATTAATTAATTTTGTATGGGTGGGGTAGTTTGCATGATTTTTCGGTGCGGTCTTATGGCATGAGAAGACTACAAAGATTTCGCAGTATCATGTTCCCACGATCACATTATGCGCGTGAGTTTTATGTGTTTTGAAACAACCGGCAACAACTAATAAGATTTGAGCTTTTATTGACGCTCTTTAATGGCGCTTGGTGAATTGAACTATGCAAGTGGAAGAGAAAGTGTATAGAGTCAAAGAGAGTAAAGTGATGGGGCACCATAAATTACCGGATATAGCCGATTAAAACAAGTGGTTTTAGGCGGACGTCACGGGTGAATGCGGACGGTAAAATCTGTTTTCTTCTAAGCCACCGGTTTGTCGGGTCAACTACCCAGCCTGCTCTCACGTGTAAACTTACCAAATCCACTCCTGCTTTCTATTTTAAAATGGAGGTTTTTGTTTGGATTAAATACAAATTGATTATAAAAACAGAATAAAAGAAAACTATTATATCATTAATGTTCGATTATATTTAAAAAGATATTATTAAATTATTTTATTTATTTTATTAATATTATTAAAAAAAAATTCTTTTGTTTCACGTATCTTATAATTCTTTTTATTTATATTATTATATTAATCTCTATCTAATTACGTTTACGTTGTAAATAATATTATAAATTAAACTTTTTATTAAAATAATGACATAAATTAAACTTTTTATTAGAGTTAATATATACAAAATTAAAAATTATTTATTTTTATAATTTATACTTATTGTTATATAATGTGTTAAAAACGCCAAATCCTTGGAAAAGTGAATAAAAGTTATGCTAATAGATATAGATGGTAAAAGCAAGGAAAGATTTTTCCTCATTTAATTTTAAATCTTATTTGTTAATATTTATTTAAATACAGACTTAAAGAAAAAAAAATTGTAAACATCATATTACCCTTCTTTTTTTTTTGAGCAAATAATAAGAATATATTACTTAATAAATCATACTGTTAAATTAATAAATTAAGATTATTATACCATTTAGATGCAACAAGATCGAGTAAATTATGTAGATATTTTCTTTATTTTTAAATAAGGATTCACTGAGAGAGATGATGCAGATGAAAATGCTCATAGTCATCCTCACATTCGGGTATTATTAGACTTTCTAATAGTAAAGTTTTATAATGTACTCAGGGGTGTTAAAAAAAATACCATAATTAATCGAACTCCATATTTTTGTTTTTAAAATTTTATTAGTTTATATTGGTTATTTTTTTATAAGAATAGATTAATATTGAGTTTCTTCAATTTTTAATTCTTTAAACTTATTAAAAATCTAACCAATTCAATCAAATTATTTAATTATTTTTTATTTTTATATTATATAAATAATTTTCAGCAACCCTTTTTGGCCATTAACTCTCAACCACTTGAAAAGAGAACATTTCTATCGTGTATCCTCTAAAATTTAATTCCCTCTCCCTCTCACTCTGTCAGCTTCCTCCATCTCCAGCATTGATCTCCGACGTTGATCCCCAACCAGCAACTTCTTGCTTCAATCTCCAGCCACTCCAGTATTTGTATCCAAGCATTCCACCGTTTGTGTCCAATCACTCCAAAATCGATCTTCAACCACTTTCAACTTTGATCTCTAACCACAAGTTTATGTGACATTTGAGTCAAAGTATATTTAGTGATTAAGCTTTGTTTTTAATTTTCACTTGCTAATTTCACACATTCACGTAAATGTAACTCCAATGCTATCACTATTATATTATGTTATGTATTACTTATGTAATTAAAATGAAGTATATATATTGTTGAAAAAACAAGAAATAACTCTACACAAAAAAGCTCTTATTATTTTCTTCATGTTTTCATTACAATTGTATAGCTATTTATAAGGAAATTTTACTCCTTCAATTACTCTTTGAATTAAGCATCCCTTGATTTACTCATTGAATTAAGGATTCCTTGTTTTACTCATTGAATTAAGGATTCCTTGTTTTACTCCTTGAATTAAAGATTCCTTGTTTTACTCCTTGAATTAGTTCTCCTTGTTTCTTGCCTCTAATTAGTCCTTATTTTATTCCTTGAATTAAGGTCGCATTTTATTCCTTGAATTAAGGTCCTTGTTTTATTCCCGAATTAAGGTCGCATTTTATTCGACCAATTAAGAGCTAATATCCAATACTTCCTCTCGCCCTGGATCCAAAAGGTTTATGGATCAAGCTTGGACAAAATGGAAGCGATGAAAAGCCGGCTTGGTGAAAATGTCACCATTGGTGAAGCTTCTTGTATAATGTATCCTGAATCACTTGATCGAACTTGTTCTCACGAATGTAATGACAATCAACTTGATGTGTTTAGCCATTCTATCGTGGAAACACCGTTTTGATGCTATACGTATGTTCTTGATTGTCACAAAATAAGGACATAGGAAGAAAGTTATAGAACACCTAAATCACATAAGACGCTTTAAGCCATATCAACTCACACGCTGAAGCCATTGCACGATACTCTTTCTTCAAGACTTGATTCAAGCGATGACATTTCTTTACTCTTCCACGTGACCAAGTTTCTACCGACAAATGTACAAGAGTCAGTGGACTTGTGATCGATTACATTCCCCGCCCAATCAAGATCACAATACCCTGTGATTGTGGTTGTCATTCTTCTTCACGATGATACCACGACCCATGATCCTTTTAAATAGCGTAAGATCCTTTTAACAAGGGGTCAAATGCTCAGTGTCGGGAGAGTGCATGAATTGGCTCACAATACTTACGAGAATATGTGATGTCAAGTCTGGTGATTGTTAGGTAGATCGACTTACCAACCGCCGCCGGTAATAACTTATATCCGCGAGTGGCGTGCCGCTTTAAGCTAGGTTTGAGCTTCGTCAAGAGGGTAATGGTGCGGTTTAGCATCACTCAGTGTTAGCTTCCTCGAGCAAATCTAGGACATATTTCCTTTGGTTAAGAAAAAGTCCCTTCAGGCGAGGTTGCCATTTCTATACCAAGAAAGTACTTCAATATCCCAATGTATTTAATTGCAAACCTTTGTCCGAGGACCTGCTTTGAGGTTGAAAATCTCGTCGGCATTATCACCGTAATTATCAAATCATCTACATAAATCAACACAACTAATTTTCCCATAGTTCCCAGGTGCGAACAAATAGTGAAGAATCGGCATTGCCGTTTTGAAACCAACACTAGCGAGACCCGAGCTTATCTTGGCATACCAAGCTCGTGGGACTCAAGCTTCAAACCATAAATGGATTTGTGCAATTTGCACACTAAATCCGGTCATTGATTGAGGATGCCGGGTGGAAATTTCATATAGACTTCTTCTTTGGAGATCACCATGCAAGAATGCATTCTTCACATCCATTTGGTACATGGACCATCCCTGTTTACATGTACCACGTACGCAGCACTCTTATCGTGTTCATTTTTGCAACAGTGCAAATGTTTCTTTGTAATCCACCTCGAATGTTTGAGTGAATCCTGACCAATCTTGCTTTATACCTCTCAATTGATCCATCCGACTTGAATTTTAGCTTATAAATCCATTTGCAACCCTACGACTTTCTTGCCTTTTGGAAGTTTGGTGATGCTCCACGTGTCAGGTTGATCTCAGGGCTTTAAGTTCTTCTTGCATGGCTTCCTTCCACACCTTTTGGCTATTGGCCTCGTGAAAGTTTTTGAGGCTCACCGTAACTCGACATAGTCTTTGAGGAATGCGGCGTACGGGTTGGTGTCACTCTCTTATATGACACATAATTTGAGATGGGATGTGTGGGTTTGTAGGTGACAAAGTCTTGAAGTCTTCAGGAGGTCGCCTAACACGCATTGGATTACGTCGTGGAGCCGGATGAGGAGTTATCTCACACCTGCTCACATCTTGTACCATATTGTGAGGATCATCTTGATTATCACCATCTTCACGCAAAGGTACCATTAAGAAGAGACCCTTCATTGTTACTTTCAGCGAGAGATGTATCAATGTTGACATGGCTGGGATCTTGTTGTTGTAGAGCCTCAAGTTCGATTCTTGGTAATGGAAACACATCCAATATGTCATCCCTTTTGACTTGTGATTTCATGTGACTTCAAAAAAAGGGTTAGTTTCATAAAATCGAACATCTTTTAGACACGATTAATCTCCTAAGTCGGGGATCATAACACTTATATCCCTTTTGTGTAGATGAATAACCAAGAAAAATACATTTAACTGTACTCTAGGATCCAATTTATCTCGATGATGAGATTGAATATGTACAAAACAGATAATGACAAAGACTACAGGTGTGAGAGATTAATTCTCCTTCCTTTCACGACCTCTAGGGAGACTTGAAATCCAAGACTCTACTGGTAATCTATCGATGATGTAAGCGGTAATTGGCCAGCAGGACCCTCGAATCTCTTTGGTACATTCATTTGTAGCATTAATGCTCTAGTTTTTTCAAGTAAGTCCCGATTTTTATGTCATTTACACCATTTTGTTGAAAGGTGTGCCAACACTGACTTGTTTGATGCATAATGCCATAAATGCTTTCAAATATTGTTTCATGATATGGGACATGTATTCTGCGCCATTATGTCGACCTTAAGGTTTGAATTTTAGAGGAGAAATGATTTTTAACAAGGTTAATGAAAGTCCTTAAATACTTCCATAACTTCATTCTTAGACTTTAAAAGATATAAATCCGTGACTCGAGAAAAAATCATCAAAAAATCACAAAATACTTATAACCATCAAAAGATTCATTACCATTGGTCCCATACATCCGAATTGAACTAGTTCAAAACATTTACTAGCCCTAGACAAGGAAGAATTAAAAGGCAATCTAGTGGCTTTAGACAAGTGGCAAGTTTCACGTGCAATTGCATCATTTCCTAAGTTTGGAAATAAAGTTGACAAAATTAAGGTGGAGAAGAATTGAGCTAAACGTTGATGCCACAATTGATTATCTTGGATAGGGTTAAACTTGGCTTGAAACCTCTCTGGGATTGCTCTTGGATATGTAATAGAGACTATCTAAAGTAAAACCCTTCACCAATCGTCTTTTTGGTGGCCTGATCGAAAAATGACATTGTGAGGAGAAAAAAATGGCTAAGCAATTCAAGGTATTTGTGATTTTTCCTACGCATTTAAGTTGGAAGGGAAAGGAAGGTACATATAAAACCGCCGACTCGATTTCATCCGACATTAATTTTATTTTTTTCTTTCCTAAAACCTTTACATTCTCACCATTGCAATTGAAACTTGAGAAGGATTTGCTAATTTTTCAAACTTATGAGACTTTGACATACATGGTTTTGTCATATGATCCGTGGCACTTGAATCTACAACCCAAAAAATCATGCAACATATTTATTTTAAGAAAGGCTTTAAAGGCTTTTATGATACCTTGCATGTCTTTCTTATGGTATGAGTTTTGTATACGCCGAGAAACACTCGCAAACTTGCCTAGCAATGTCACGAGTTTCTTCTTCTATGCTATCCACACAATTCTAACTCCTCCTGCCTTGTTTTGAAGATACAACATAAACTCATTCATAAGTTCACCGATTCGGCTGTGAAGTTTTTGGAATGGATCGTGACCGATTGCAGGCAGGTAGAAGCGAGCATGGTTGCACGATGTAAGTATGATTCACTTTTTGTAAACCCTTATCCTTTATAAAATCGTGTTTTAATTTCGGATGTAGAATCCAACACGTGTCCTTACATGGCCCGTATAGTTGCGGTGTTGACAACGAGTTTGGATGCTTCCCCTTTGTACTTTCTCTCGTTGGTTAGATAGGCTCTCGCCTCTCGTGCAATAACCATTGTATCCTTGTTCATTTGACTTTCCTCCTTACTTCTTCACGTTGAATTTTCGCACATTACATTGGTGAAGTAAGGAAGTTTAGTATTCATGAGTACGTGGCATCAGTATATCTTCATACGTTGAATCGAGATCGGGACAGGTTGAAATATCTTATCTTCTTCCATTTCTTTTTCGTAAGCGAGAGCTACATCGGTTATATGAGGACGATATATTTCTAACTCATTCCACATACTTTTCACGCTTCACTAAGAGTTGTACAAAAGGCTTACCATCTTGTCACAGATTTCGAGATGTCCTTCTTTAATTGAAAACTTCGTGCAACAATGTTTTGGCCATACATTTCTCGACCATCTCCCATAGTTGGTATGCATATTCGCATGTGAATATTTCGGACTAATTTACGTTCCATGGAATTTAGGAGCCATGACATAACCAAATGATCCTTACTAAGCCAAGATTCAGTTGGTGAGGAAACATCGTGTACTTCGATGCTTCCATTTATGAACCCCAACTTGGACGCTTCCACCTGTAGCCAGAGACAACGCTTCTTGACGAAACAAGTAATTAAACTCATTCAACAAGACCTCGAGCTTAATCTTTGATTTGGGTTGACATCCACCTCATGGGTATTCATGAAGGAAAGCAGATGAACTTTCACTCTTCCGATCCTTGTCTTCCGTCATTTCAAAGATTGAAGATGCTAAGATAATAATAAAGCAGAAGCAAGTTAATTTTCCTGCTCTGATACAATGTTGAAAAAACAAGAAATAACTCTACACAAAAGAGCTCTTATTATTTTCTTCATGTTTTCATTACAATTGTATAGCTATTTATAAGGAAATTTTACTCCTTCAATTACTCTTTGAATTAAGCATCCCTTGATTTACTCCTTGAATTAAGGATTCCTTGTTTTACTCCTTGAATTAAGGATTCATTTTTTTACTCCTTGAATTAAGCTCATTGTTTTGCTCCTTGAATTAAGGTCCTTGTTTTATTCCTTGAATTAAGGTCCTTGTTTTATTCCTTGAATTAAGGTCCTTATTTTATTCCTTGAATTAAGGTCCTTGTTCTATTCCTTTAATTAAGAGCTAATATCCAATATATATGAAAACCATGACTATAGTAGCTATATAAGTTAGATTGCAAATTAGACAAGTAGATTTTGGGATGGAAAGGTAGTGGAATATATAATGTATGTATATATTATATTAATATAACAATATATTATCATTCCTTCGTTCCTATATTTTATATGCTCTCGCATTTAACAAAAAGAGAAATAAAACACATATAATTTAAAGTTAATTAAATAGCTAAGACTCAAAAAAATAAGTTCATCGCTTTCAAGCCTTTTCAAATCATCGTTACAACTCCTTAAACACTCAAAATATTTACATTATATAATATTATAAGTGAATAACAATGACAATGTTTTTTTTTTCTCGTACGTTCTAATAACATACACGATTACTAATCATCAAAAATTGAAATCCTTAATTATTAGTACCCACAATAGAGATGTGAACAATACTGCTCAAAAACCACAATTAGGATAGAAATCAATTCGTTCTTAATGCAATCTAAGCATTGCTTTAGCAAGTATGTATTTATCCAAATAAATCCAACAAATTCTAGCTCGGCTAACAAATAACAACAAAATATTGACACAACAATATAAAATATTTCAAGAATAATTTATTTGTTTTTTATTTTTATGCTTTCACATCATTCTTATTTCCTCCTTTTATCTCTATATTCTATTTTAATTTCTAGAATAATTTACATTAATATATATTAATCAATGATCTTTTTGTTTATGAGTAATGTATTTTCTTGATAAATGATGTTATGAATTCTACTACTACTCCAATGAATATTAAGACCATATGTAATTAAGAAGATACATTACGACCACTTGCTCAAGAGATATTATTACAAACTCAACCAACACCTATTGAAAATAGTTTACCATCAAAACCGCCAACAACAATATCACAAAAGAATAAACCTAGAAGGGCGCCATCTGATATATGGAAACATTTCAACCTCTTGATTTCAAATATAAAGAGTTCTTATAATTATTGTAAGATAGACTATTGCACTAACAGTAATAAGAATGTTAGTTTAACTTGTTGGAAATATTTGAAGATTTGTCCTAATTACCAAAAAAAACAATAACACTAAAAAATGAAAAACTTCAAATTTTCAAGTTGATAAAAAATAGTACTAATAGCAAACTAATTGATGGAGTTTTGATTAAGCAATTAGAAAGGCTTTAGCTTGAATGATTATTATGGATGAACTTCCATTTAATTTTGTTGAAGGCATTGATTTTAAACAATTATGTGAAATTGATATACCTAAATTTCAAATATTATCTCGTACTATAATTGCTCGATATGTTTATGAGATTTTCTTAGAGGAAAAGTAAGCATTAAAAAAGCTTTTGTCACGCTCTAAGCAAAATGTTTCTATCATTATTGATTTGTGAACTTCTTACCAAAATATCAACTATATGTGTATAAATTGCTCATTATGTAGATAATGATTGAAAATTGTAGAAAATAATTATATACTTTGACCCTATTTTAAGCCATAAAGGGACTGCAACGCATGATTGAGGTATTGGAGGTGTTTTTATGTGACTGTTGATAATGCAAGCTCAAATGTCACTATTAGGGGTGTCCACGTTACGGTTCATTTTTGAGTAAAAAATATTAACCAAATCGGATTGTTCATATTGTTCAAATCAAACCAGATCGGACCGTTTGGCTATTAAAAATGTTATAACCAAACATATTGGTCCGATTTGGTCCGGTTTGGTTAACGGTTTTCAACGATTTAGTTAATAATATATAAATATGACACAATCTAATCGGTAAAATAATTGATAAATTTTGTTTTCGCAAATAAATGAAATTCATTACCTTGTACATTTCATTTAATTCAGACGCAATGTAAAATAAATGATTTCTAACTGTTTGATAAAATTCATACATTAGTATACCCACCATATCCATAGGTTGTGCATCACGGACTAAGAAGGGAAACCACAAGATAAACACAAAATAAGAATAATGAGAACTATATATCTGCATAGCATGAGAGAGTATAAAGGTAAAAAAATGCTAGATCCTTTCAAACTTTATTTGTGATAGAATGGAACCAACCTGCCTGCTTGTTCATTAGCGAATAATCCCAACAAACCTAAGTAAAGAGCTGCATCTCCCACCTATAAGAAAAAATGAAAAAGAATAAAGGAAAAAATTAAGGTTTCCAACTTCTCTATAGATTCATAATGATAAATATCAAAGAGAAGTCAGTGCAAATAAGTTATTTATTATAAGGATTGAGGATTAGTTCACAAAGTAAAATAGGGATTACATTACATATTTTTCAACAAAGAATTATCTAGTCTTTTGGTAATGTATGTTACCAATCAAGCCTACATGGGTAACCAGAGTTTGAGGAGTGATTTCCATAATTCTAACAGTGGATGTTAGAATGCTATTAACTATCCCTTTTTAACCCCAAATTTAAATTCTTGAACTACACCATGAAAACAACATACTTACATTGAAAGAATTAAAAGATGTCTGAACTTTTGTGAAGTTATCAAAGCTAGAAGGCTTCTGTTATCATGGCCAACAAATATTACTGAAGAAAACCCCATCTTAGAGCAAAAAGAAAGAAGCAGATCAACTTAAAAATACGAGAAAAATCAAAAAATAAATAACTAATAATTTACACTCTACAAAAAAGTAATAATATGATACAAATGGAAAGAAGATTGTATTTTCACTACGGCTAAAAACAACCACCATAAGACAAGATACAATTGAAAGCCAACATTGCATATAACACGTTAACATCTCCTACAATGACTGCATGCTAGAAGCATAAAGAGGAACAACTCATTTGCTTATATAAATGAGTGTCTTACTTGTCTCTAGTTAATTGCTACTATAGACCAATATTTAGCATTAAACTCATTGGTAAGATAAAGCCTTCGAAGGGAGACAAGAAATAAATACCTAACTTTCAAGTTGGTAAGGGTTAGGCAATTCATTTTCTTCCCATTCCTCCCTATGAGGCCTTGAAGTTAACCTCAAATTAGGTCGATCAAAAGTAGCCACAACATAACCAATCTGCGGCGACGAGGACGTGGCTAGGGTTTGAAGAAGGAAATAGGTTCGCGAGAGAGATGCAGAACACAGATTGGTTTTGTTATATAATATATTATTAAAACCAGTCTGATCTGATTCGAACGGTTTAAAAATTAGTATAACTGGATTGGACTGTTTGAAAAATAGTTTTAATTAATTTAAACTAAACCGGATCATTTAATTTATAAAATTGTTCAGTCTGATCCAATCCGGTCCGATTTTTAGACACCCCTAATCACTATTATAACAAGTTTGAAAAAGAGATGAAAGACTCGAAGTGGTTTAGTCTTAAATTGTGAGTTCTTACATGTAAGATGTTACACACACATCTTGAACTTAATAATGAATGATGGTTTAAAAGAGATCAACATGTCAATTGAGAGTATTCGTAATGCAATCAAGTATATTAGATCTTCCTTATCAAGATTACAAAAGTTCAAAGAGTACGTGAAATATGAAGGAATTGAAACCAAAGAACTTATTTTCTTGGATGTCCAAACAAGGTGGAATTTCACCAACCTTATGTTGAAGATTGATTCTAAATTTCAAAAAGAATTTGACCAATTGCATGTCTATAATAATGAATTTCTTAATCATTTTGATGATCATATTGTAGGGTTGCTTTTATTAGAAAATTGAAAGGTTGTAAATATTTTTGTTGAATTGTTTGCATAGTTTTTATACTACAAATATCAACTTTAATGATTCATTGTATATTATCTCTAAGAGTAATGCCTATGAGTTCCATGCTATTCAAATTGTATCGATGAATGTGATGGAAGGAGAAGATAAAACATTAAAAAAGTGGATTGGAAGTATAAGAGCTAAATTTGACAAGTATTACGATGATGTAGATAAGATGAATAAATATTTATTCATTATGATAGTGTTTGATTCAATGTATAAATTTAAGTACTTAAAATTCATATTTAAACATTTATATTGGAGCCATATTGTTGAAAGACTGGTTAATAAGGTGAATGTTGTTCTTAATAAGTTGTTTAAAGCTTATTATAATGTCAAATGAAAGACAAAATGATGGTTATCTTCAAATGATATCTAATTACCAAAATCTATAATAACAAGAAAAATTATAAAGGAAAATGATACACCAACTTTGAATGTTAGTCAATTATTATACTTACAACAATTATAACGTGAAGAAGTAAAATATGAGATATAAAGGTATTTGATTAATTGTGTTAATCACTGTTATTGTTGATTAACACAATTAGATATCATATTTCTTTTAAAATTTCACGAGATATCTTAGCAATATTGCTTTCTATTGTTATATCTAAATCACCTTTTAGTACTAAGAAATGTATAATTGATCCATATAGAAGTTTTTTTGCACCTTAAGAAGGTGAAGGTTTTAATTTACTATCAAAGTTAGATACTTGCAAAAATAGATTATTTTCAAATTATAATGGATAATAATTTTTTTCTATATAAAGATAAAGTGAACATACCTCGATGAATTCATTGATGACATCATTGGTTTTAGCTAGTGGTTTTATGTTTCATTTTAATATTTATATTTTATGAAAATGTTAGAAGCTATATTGTGATTTGAGACGAGAGCTTGAATAGTTGTTAAAATTTATTTTTTATACACTTTTTTATGGATAATTTAAGTAATTTATTCTTATTTTTTATTTTGTACAAACAATGTGTACAGATTTGAAATTTTATGTCTTATTTTATTATTAAAATTAAATTTTATCTTATATTTTATTAGTACGAGATAAATATATTTTACTTATTTTTTTCATTTGAGTTTGGATATTTAAATAGATTTCATGCAAGAACTTTAAGATTAGGTATACTCTCTTCTTTTTCTTCTTATCTATATGACACATTAATTTTATTCTATTTAATTATTTATCTATTATAATTTATAATTACAATAACTTTTACATTTTTACGTTAGAGTTTATTTGACATAATCTACTTTATGAATGGCTTGGATGTCAAAATTAATAAATTTTATTGTGTAAGTCATTGTTATTTATTGATTTCTATTTATTTTACTTTTAAAAATTTATTACATTCTATTATTAATATGTATAATGATATTAGATAAATCATCTAAATCTAAATCTTTAAATTTAAAGATGATAATAAATTAACATTATAAATATTACAAATTATAATAAGAGAGTTCGATAAAAAGACTAACAAAACAAAATTATTAGTAAAGAAAGGAAAAAATTTCTTTAACCTAACCCAAAAAAAATTGGTTCAAATTTTCTTATTTTTTAAATTTATTAGTTTAAATTGGTATCATTTTTTAAAGAATAGATTATATTAAATTATTTTTTATTTTAATCTAAAACTAAACCAAACCAAAATACTTCTAAATATATTTGTTAAATTTGTTTAATAATTTTTTCTCATTCAATCTCAATACTAACTTATTATCAAAATAATTTTTGCTATTTTTATATTAAAAACGTATAAAATATTTATATTATTTTTAATGTTATTTATATTTTAATATCATTATTATTATATAAAATTATTATTAATAAAATATTTTGATAATAATGATAATTTATATTTTAAAAATATTATATCTTTTTAATATTATTATTGGAGTTATTTTCCGCTGTCATGATTGTAGTCTATAAGTGTGTTAGGAAAGTGAGGAAAAAAATTCCCATGCCAAAATTGATGGCACATTCCCACGTTAAAACTAAAAAAGTATCGGTGAAAGTCATAATTACTTTTCTTTTTACTTTTGACTTTATAGCTGAGTAGTTGAGAAAGGATGTTCAACCAAATATATAGGTAAATTAACATAGGTGAAATTCATAATATTTTAATTTTAAAATAAAATAAAATATTTAATTATTTTAATATAAATACTTTTATTTTAAAAATATAAATTCTGTTAATATATCATAAAAATTATAAACATATTATTTAAATTTATTATAAATATAACATTAAGATATTTAAAGTGTTATAAAAATATCATATTAATATAATTTATGATATTTTTATATTATATTTACAATATAAAAATTGTTATAAAAATATTATCTAAATTATATTAATGATATTTTTATAACATTTAAAATAATTTAATTTTATATTTATTGTAAAATAAAATTAGATAATATATTTATTAATTTATCAAATATATATTATAATTTTAATTGGAATTGGAATGATTGTGCACACTATCTTATACTCAGACTATCAGTTAGAACGTAATAATTGTTATATAAATTATAGGTTAATATAAATTGTTTTCCTTTGTAATTCACCTAATTTCTTTATTGATTTTAATCATATCAAATTGAATCTAAGGATAAGGTGGAATATTGATCCTCTCAACTCTCGAATAAAAACAAAAAATTAAATATAATATTTATAAAATTAAGAAAAAAAATTATTTCTCTTAATTTTAATTTTTGATCTTTTATTACTCAATATTTTACTATAAAATAAACAATTGGAATAAGTTTATATTAAAATTAGATACGTTTAATATCTTATTTCATTTTATAAAAAAATAAAACATATGATTATATTCTTCTATTATTAATTGTTATTATATAATTATTAATTCATAACTCATCAGATACAACACACATGTAAATTCAAGATTTTTTAAGTATATCAAGAATAAAAACAAAAAAAAATCTAAAATTTGATGAATCAATACAAATTACATAGAACAAGTCTTAAAATACATAGATAACCCGTGTTTAACAATATATGATGATCAAATTTAAGAAAGTTAAATTTTATATTTTGATAAAACCTTATCCCATTAATCATAAAAGAGCTAAAAATCTTAGTTTAAAAATAGAAAGATCTCACTAATTAACTATAAAAAAAGTTTAAAAGCTTTCCACTTTTATTAAATTTTTATTTTATAATATTATATATGAATGAATAACACATATTTATAATAAAAAATATAAATTATTAATCTTAACTAATAAAATAATAACAAAAAATTATAGAAATAAAAAAGATTATAATAAATTATGCAAATCTGCTAAAATTTTGTTACATACCGTGAGATTGTTTTAATCTAGTAAACACGTGAATTAAAAAAAATTGATTTCTATATGAATGGTAGATTATTAAGTGATTTTTTTAAATAATTTTAAATAATCTAATTGTGATATAAGACAAAAAAGATATATTATTAATAGTGACGGGCATAATAACTTTCAAATTAATGTTTTTTTTAAATTATTTACAAATCATTTTAAAACTAAACACTTATTCATATGGCATAGTTTGATTAAATTTTGAATATTTGAATATTTCTTGGATCATATTACTTAAAATTTTCATATTATATACACGTGAACGTATATAAAAACTAGTTATTTGACTTATAATATATTTACATGTGTTTAAAATGCGTAATAATATATATAAATAAAAGATAATATTCAAATACTAATAATAATATATTATTAAAAGTCAATGATTTTCTAATTAGCTATATATGTCATTATGATATTTTTAAGTCTTGGGTTGGAGACTTAAAAATATAGATATTAAAATTCATTAAGAAAAAAATTATATTATAAAAAAATATGTAAAATTTTTAGCGTGATATTTTTTTAGTTTCAAATCAATCCATATGAATCTTTAAATTTTAGGAATCAAGTATTCTTGATCTTTTTTTTAAATGTGATGTTAAGATCATCTTCTTCTTTTTTAAATTTAAAAATATTATTAAATTTTTTATTACATAGACAAAATAAAAATCAAGTATATGATTTGAAATGATTGAAAAATTACTATAATATAACATAGAGTTAAAAAAATTAATACAAACTAGAATAATGATTTAATAAGATTCTAAAAATATTATTAATTTTTTTATTATATTTAATAAAATAAAATTAATTACATAATATAAAATAACTAAAAGAAATATTAATATAACATATAGTTAAAAATATAATATAAATTAAAATAAAGATTTAATATTCACTATTCATATGGTCCGAAAAAAAATATTTGTAAAAAATAGGGGTATGCAAAAAATCCGATTATCCGATCTATCCGATCTTTCCGTTGATTTTTCATCTGTTCCGATCAAATCCGACCGAAATTAATTATATATATATATAATTAATATATATTTATTAAATTAAAAATATATATATATATATATATATAAAATTAATATATATTTATTTAATTTTTTAATGTTTTTTGTTAAGTAAAATAATTTTATATTATGATTTATGTAAAAATTTAAAAAATTTATTTAAAAATACAAAAAATAGAGTTAATTAAATTTATTGGTCGGATTGATCGGATGTCATCCGAATAATTTACGGATCGGATTGAGCGGATGTAAGAAGTGATCGGATCGATTGCGGGTTATGATGTTTCAATCCAAGCGGATGGTCGGATCGGATCGGATGACAGAAAAATTAACGGTTTCGATCCGATGAAAAACCCTAGTAATAAAACAAGAAAGATATCAAAAAAATGTATAACATACATTTGGGATACTTTAATCACGTTTTACAATTGTTTTAAGACTGACACGTTTTTAGAATAAAAATATATTACACAATATAATGTATGTATATATTATTATGCATAACATGATAACGGATTATAAACGTGATGTTAATACAACAATTAAAGAACAAATAGAAGTATCAATTTCAAAAGTTTAAATGGTTGTAAATGAAAATACTTGATTTTAAGAATTTTTTTCTCAACCTAAATAAATCAATATAACATTGCACTTTAAAATACATTAATTAGATGAATATAATAATTTATCAAATAAATATCTATCTATATATATTTTTAATTCATATAATATTTTATTTAATAAATTTATAATTTTTAATTAATTATTATTAATTAACTAATAGTAGTATATAATTATTTTATTGGTTTAATATAATAATTTTTAAAGCAGAAATAAAATAATCGGTAAAGAAAAAATAAAAAGAATATTTTATTTTATAAATAATATATTTTTTAATATAATATTTAATATTATGTGTTAAAAATAATAAAATTTAATATAATTTTTAATATAAAATAAAATAATGGGTTTAACATGTACTAATATTTCTTAATATTTAAGTACCACTTCTCCAAACGCTTACAATTGACAGATACTTTAGAGTTAGGTAAAAAGCCATTAGGACATATATTGTTGGTCTTTGTGCACGATTTATTCGTTAATAGTTATTTTAAAATAATTTATAATACACACTCGTATGTGTACATATATATTGATCAGATTTAAACTTACACATTCGCAGTATTACTTAAGTATACAGTATTGCTAACGATTTAGTTAAATAATAATTTTTTTAAGATACGTAAATTTATACTTATTTTTATATTCACATCATTTAGAAAAATAATAATTTTTAATTTTTTTAAAATAATTATAATACTTGACATTATAATGAATATTAATGCAAAATTGAATCAAAATTGTGATATTAAGATTTCTTTTTCACAACTATAAACTAACTTAGAAACTGTATCTTAACCATAACTCAAACAACATCTATTTAACATGAATAAATAGAATATATGTTATTAAATCACAATTCGTTTGCGATTTAATTAACTAATTATAATTGAATACTCCATCCTTATGTAAACTATTACACAAATTGTTATATAGTAATCTATTAGATAATTACAAGTGTATACCTATTAAATATACTAACAGACTGTACATTACAATGCGCCTCTAAGCTCAAGAAATCTTTTTCTATGTAAGGCCTTAGTAAGAAAGTCTACCGGTTGGTACTTCAATAAGTAGTATCAAATAACTATTTTTTTTTTCTTCTTAATACCTGCTCATGAACAATATGTATGTCAATCTGAATATGCTCTGTACTTTGATATAATATAGAATTTTGTAATACCTACCACCTTTTGACCAGAGGGCATGGAAACCAACTCTCATATATGATTGCCCATCAAAGCATCACATTTTGATTGCATGGAATCCTTCCATTCCTTAAATTGAATAACCTCTCTCCAATTCTTAGACTCCCAAAGTATCTCAGTAGATGCAACATATTACTGGAAACAAGTGCAAAGAATAGTGTTACAGATGTGAGAAATAGGGACACGAGCATCATTACCTACAATAACATTGTCAATGTCGAAAAAAGATAATGAGTTGTCAGGATTAGCAAAATCATTGGTGAGATGATAATGAGTTGCCAGGATTAGCAAAACCATTAGTGATATGGTGTGTTGCACCTGAGCCAAGAATCCAATATTCATCTCCTCCAGCAAAATTAGAAGCAACATATGTAGATGCACCAGAGTTTCTATTCTGAGACTGGTGATTGTGAGAAGAACCAAAAATGAGATTCTTTAACTGATGACAAGTCGAAGCAACAGTTCCATTCTTGTTGCAGATCAAATTGACACTAAACACTTCTATCATGTCCCCTTTCTTGTCTCCTTCCTCTACCATGATTATGAGGTTGAGAATCTCTGTTAGGAGAAAAATGTGGTCCTCTAGATTGCTTATCACACTTGGATGACAAATTCTTATCAAGACTTGTAACAATGAATTTGATCAGATTGGCCTGAGCAATTTGTTGCTCTTCATCCTTATCTTGCTGAGTGAGACGATCGATTCTCATAAACAAGAATTTAACTGTGGAACTCTTCAATTGAAACATTTATAGCATGATAAAATCGCTTGCCTAATCCTCCAATTGCATATTGTTAAGTATCTTTGTCTCACATCGACTATGAACAAGGCAGCAAAGCTGCTTATAAGCTTGGTCAACCCTTAACTCAATAAGATCTTATTGGGTTGAGTTAGGCCTGAGTTTTTAACATGGTATCAGAGCTGGGTCTAGTCTCTATGTGTTTGGACCTAATTAGGCTCTAACACAGTCTCACTGTGGCGCTAATGTCCACCTTTGTCTGCCGTGTGGAGGGGGGTTGTTAAGTATCCTTGTCTCACATCGACTATGAACAAAGCAGCAAAGCTGCTTATAAGCTTGGGCAACCCTTAACTCAATAAGATCTTATTGGGTTGAGTTAGGCCTGAGTTTCTAACACATATAAAATCATATCATTCTGTTGTACAAATTCCCTTACTGCTGATAGATTGTCTGCAAGACTTCTAAGACGTGTCATAAAATCATCCATTGTCATATTCTCTTTTTTAAGGGTCCAAAGTTGTAACTTGAGTTCCATCACTCGAGAATGAGCTGATGATGAAAACACTCTCTCGTAAACCTTCCAGAAGTCTCTTGCTGTCTTGTACGAGTCAAGTAGCCAAAAACTTAAGATGAAACGGAACTATATATCTAAATTCTAGTAGTGCCATTAATTTTAGTTTATCCATTGTCAAACGGAACTATATAAACGTGTCATAAAATCATCCATTGTCAAATTCTCAAAAATATTTTACTATAAACAATATATAAATTATTGGTTCTTTTACCTCACGTTTGGTTGGAGGGAATGAAATATAATCAGAATTAATTCCTCTCATTTTGTGTGTTTAGTTTAACGGAATGAAATAGAATCAGAATTAATTCCTTCTATTTTGTGTGTTTGGTTTGACTTAATAAAGGGTGGAATAGAATCTGATTAATAAAAAAGAAGGAATCACAATTACTTCTCCTACCTTTGGTAATTATTATTCCATTCCCATCTAAACTTTTTTTTTCAATTTTATCCTCACTTAAAATATAACCTTAAATTCAAATCCCAAATTCTCAAACTCAAAATTCCAAAACCCTAAACCCAAAATTTCAAAACCCTAAATCCAAATCCTGAAATCCTAAAACCTTAAACCCTAAACCTTAAAACATAAATCCCACAACCCTAAAACATAAATCCCAAATCCCTAAACCCTAAACCCTAAATCTCAAATTCCAAATCCTAAAACCCTAAATCCTAAACCCCAAATCTCCAAATCCTTAAACCCTAAACCCTAAACCCTAAAACCCTAAACCCTAAAACATAAATCCCAAAACCCTAAACCTTAAACTCCAAATTCCAAACCCCAAAACCCTAAACCCTACACCCCAAATCTCCAAATCTCTAAACCCTAAACCCCAAATCTCCAAATCTCTAAACCCTAAACCTTAAAACATAAATCCCAAAACCCTAAACCCTAAATTCCAAATCCTAAAACCATAAACCCTAAACCTTAAACCTTAAAACCCTAAAATCCTAAACCCTAAATCCAAAATTCTAAAACCGATAGCTATTTTTAGAAAAATAATAATTTTAACCCTAAACCTTAACCTACAAATATAACCCCAAATCCTAAATCCTTAAACCCTAAATCACACATCCCAAACCTCAAAACCATAAACCCTATTTAGAAAAATAATAATTTTAATAATATATTTCTTTTTAATTAAATAATACTTATTTAGAAAAATAATGATTTCAATAATTTATTTTGTCTGACGAAAAAATAGTAATTAAATGACATTATTTGAACTTTACAGCATGTAGGGGTATTTAGGTCATTTACAACTTTTTTCATTCCATTCCAGTGGCAAACCAAACACTATAATCTTGATTCTGAGCTTGATTCTGAGCTTGATTCCAGTGGTCAAACCAAACAAAATTGTTTCATTTCCATTCGATTTCGATTCCGATTCCATTTCACGAACCAAACGCCACCTTAATGATTTCATTTTTTTTATTTCACACTCATTTCTTCTTCTTCTTTTCTTCTCTCCTCCCTTATTTCTTGTTTTTATCTCTCATATTTTATATTTTCTCACATCTTACTTTATTTTTATAAAAATCTCTCACTTATTTTATTCTAAAAATTATCTTCTTTGAAAAAAATCATCAATTTTGATTTTATTAACAATATTGATAATATTTAGTTTAAAAACTAACAAGACAACGAAATTGAAATATTAGATAATATACATATTATAATAACATAAAAAGTCTTCAACTAAGCCTTTTTTATACAGTTGCAATTGATTAGTAAGAGAATTTTTGCGAATGCAATTACCACTTAAAACTTATACTAAGTGGATAAAATAGAGTAAATTTGAGTTAACTTGAAATTTTTAATGAAGTTTTTTTATAATAATTTAGAACATTTATTTCTTAAAAATTATGGAAGTAGCAAGCCAAATTCATAAAAACGTAATGGTGATGTTGACGCAATTGAATTTGTTATTGTATAATAATAAAGTGAGTTATCAATTTCACGCCCCTTCCTACCTTGTTCGTTCTCTCTGCGTATGCTTACTATTTCTCTCCATATGTTGCAAGGGAGGGACCTCCCTTTTAGGGAGAGCTCTCTTTAATAGGTATATTACAATGTCTTTTAAGGAGTTTTTGTTCATAGATAATATTTTACCGCCAATTTTAGTTGTTTCCATTGTCAAATTTAATTTTATGAAGATTAAATCTAATATGTTTGTATCTTTGAAGGTTGTTGTGTTGGGTACGGCGGATAAAAATAAAATAAATTCAATAGAATAAATAATGACACCGATAATGTAATGTGGTTTATCCTTTAATTTGGGCTAAGTCTACAAGACAAACTTCGAAAAATATTTCTTTTACTAATAAAATTAATGGGTACAAAGTGAGAGACAATACAACAAATTAAGATAGACCTAAAATAGTGTCACATAAGTGTTTCCCAAACTCACTATTTTGTCACTCCCTTTTTGGAAAAAGATGTCAATATTTTTCTAAGATATTCTCTCCCAATTTATTACACACAACACTATTTTTCTTCAAAGAAAATTCTTCATTTGACTTTACTTTGCTTCTCTTCTTATTTTGGTGTGTTGATGTATCTCTAAGTCAAAGACATTGCCTATTTATAGGCAAAATTGCCTATCAATGTTAGATGCATTTTTCAAATGGGATTGCACCTACCATTTGTGGTTACACCTACCATTTATGGTTGCACTTAACATTTGTGGTTACACCTACCATTAATGGTTGCATATAACATTTGTGGTTGCATATAACATTTTTATTTTCTTCCTATTCAATGTAGGAAGGACTTACAAATCTCTCCATTCCGACTACATAAAGGGCTCCACCAATCCAGCAGCTAAAAGACAGTATTCAAAATTCTATCTTGGGAGAATTTTCGTCAACATGTCTGATCCATTTTCTTCTGTATAGATCTTCTGAAGCTGTAATAGCTTCTTCTCCATTGCATCCTTAATCTAGTGATATCTTACATCAATATGTTTTGATCTCGAATGAAATAAGGCATTCTTTCCAAGATGAATAGCACTCTAACTATGACAAAATAATTGGTAATTGTCTTGTTACAACCCAAGTTCTTTCAAGAACTTTTTCATCCAAAGCAACTCTTTATATGCTTCTGTTGCTGCTATAAACTCTACTTCGGTAGTGGACAGTGCAACAAATTTTTGTAACTTTGATTACCATGACACAGCTCCCACTGCAAATATAATCAGAAAACCTGAAGTGGATTTTCTGGAATCCACATCGCCAGCCATATTTGCATTTGTGTATCCAACTAACACAGGTTTGTTATTTCTAAAGCATAGGCATATTTTGGAAGAACCTCGAAGATACCTGAAAATCCATTTCATTGTAGCCTAATGTTCCTTTCCAAGATTTGAAAGGAATCTACTTACAATTCCAACGGAATGAGCGATATTTGGTCGTGTACAAACCATGGCATACATTAGACTTCTAACTGCTGAAGCATATGGAAATTTTTTCATCTATTCCTTCTCTTTGTTTGTAGAATGGCTCTATTTAGAACTTAGCTTAAAGTTTTTAGCAAGAGGACAACTAATTGCTTTAGCCTTATCCATATGAAATCTTTGAAGTACTTTCTCAATGTACTTCTCATGTGACGACCATAATTTATTGGTGCCTCTGTCTCTAATAATACTCATGCCAAGAATCTACTTTGTTGGCCCCAAGTCTTTTATGGCAATATAAAAGACTTACTCAACTACGTTTTCAAGTTGTTGATTCTGGAAATATTCCAGCCAATAATCAACATATCATCCGCATAGAGCAAAAGAATAATGAAATCATCAATAGAGAATTTCTGCACAAAAATACAATGGTCTAAATTAGTCTTTTTGTAGCATTGCTCTCCCATAACAGACTCAAACTTTTTGTACCATTGTCTTGGTGCCTATTTTAAGCCATAGAGACTTTTCTTCAATTTGCAAACATAATCTTCTTTTCCCTTTTGTTGAAAACCCTTTCGCTGTTCCATGTATATCTCTTCTTCCAAGTCACCATGTAGGAAGGAAGTTTTGACATCCATTTGCTCAGCCTCCAAGTCAAGACCTACTACTAATCCTAGCACATTACAAATGGATATCATTTTCACAACTGGAGAGAAAATCTCGTCAAAGTCAATACTTTTTCTTTGGCTGAATCCTTTGACAACCAGTCTGGCTTTGTATTGCGGATTGGAACTGTGTTCTTTATGCTTCACCCTAAACACCCATTTATTTTTCTAGGCCTTCTTCCCTTTGAAAAACTTCATCAGCTCAAAAGTTGTGTTCTCTTGCAAGGACTTCATCTTATCTTGCATGGCTTTAATCCATTTTTGTTTGGATTCCTCATCTATGGTTTCTTCATAACTCTCAGGTTCTCCCCCATAAGTGAAAGTTGCATACTCATCTGAAGGATATGAGATAGATGGTCGTCTCACTCTATCACTTCTTCTTGGTGGAACAGGAGAAGCCGCATGTGTTGGTACTTGATAATGAACATCATCATTTCCATCATCTTTAGAACCAACTTCTATGGAAGCATCATCTTCATCAGGTGGATAAACCTGGCTTTCATCTCTAACTTGTCTTGTCACTGATGTTAGAGGAATTAATTCCAAATCTGATGAGTCACCATTAAAATTAGGAACATCTTTCTTCATTTTGATAATATCTTCAATGGTCTCATCTTCAACAAATACAGCATCACGGCTCCTAACAAATCTCTTTGTAACCGGATCGAAAAATATATAGCCAAATTGATCTTGATCATAGCCAATAAAAATACACTATCTTGTTTTGGCATCAAGTTTGGATCTCTCATCCTTCGAAATATGGACAAATGCTTTACAACCAAATACTCGCAAATGATACCAGTTGTTGGGCACAGCGGATAAAAATAAAATAAATTCAATAGAGTAAAATAATAACACCAGTAATTTAATGTGATTTACACTTTAATTTGGGCTAAGTCCACGCGACAAACTCCGAAAAATATTTCTTCCACTAATAAAATTAATGGGTATAAAGTGAGAGGTAATACAACAAATTGAGATAAACCCAAAATAGTGTCACACAAGTGTTTCCCAAACTTACTATTTTGTCACTTCCCTTTTAGAAAAATATTCTAAGATATTATCTCCCACTTTCTTACGCACAACACTATTTTTCTTCAAAGGAAATTGTTTATTTGGCTTTGTTTTGCTTTGCTTCTCTTCTTGTTTTGGTGTGTTAATGTATCTTTAAGGCAAAGATATTACCTATTTATAGACAAAATTACCTATCAATGTTAAATGCATTTATCAAATGTGATTGCACTAAATATTTATGGTTACACTTACCATTTATGATTGCACCTATCATTTGTAATTGCATCCAACATTTGTGCTTGTAGTTAACATTTTTATTTTCTTATTCATCAATGTAGGAGAGATTTTCATGTTATTAGTAATTTCATAACTCTTAAATTTATAAAATTTAACAAAATGTAAATATGTTGTTCATTAATATATCTATTCAATTAATTATGCTCGGTGCTAAAGCTTCTAAAAATCAACAAAATAAAAAAAAAAACTCATGAAGACTTCGTGGTATTATAAGAAGAATCATCTGCTTTTTAGTGCGTGATTTATGTTTATATTTTGTTTAAATATGCATTAATAAATTTCATTTGAAGATATAATATTCTTTTGAATTTGAATTTTAATGAATTATAAACTTTCTAGTAAAAAAGTTATCAATATTATTAATGTAATAAAAAATTTTGTTATAATTAATGAATTTTAGTTATACCAAAAAAAATTGTATTGTTGAAATGAGATTTGATAAGGATACAGATTTGGAAAACATTTTAGGTCCACACTACTCGTTCATTTACACTAAAAATAAAATAAATGATACATAAATATTATAAGTTTTATATAATTTATTAACAACATTCGTGTATAAAAATCAATAAAAAAATAAATATTTTAGTAATTTTGTTTATCCCAAAGGTATAAATAAAAATACTTAATAAATTTTTGCTCATTTTTATACTCATATTAGTTAAATTTAAACATAAATTAATATTTTATAAAAAATAAATTATTTCACAAATTTTTAAAGTTTTCACGTGATAGGAAATTAAAAGAACGAGTACATACTGCATGCGCACAAACTTGGTGACATTCCAATTTAGCATTTCATGTATGGGCTATGGACAATATCAGTCCCGAACTTTTAAAGATAAGGCTGATTCAAAATCACGATCGGATCGGATCGGATCGTATTCGGAATATCAGCACGAATTGGCGATGTTATCTAAAGGCGTATTATTGTAGTTGGTTTTTCCATCTTTCCATAATAGACACATTTCCACAAACATTTGAACAGCGAAACTGCTCTAAAGTTTAATGGAGGAGATAAGGACGATCGGAGTGGTGGGTAGCGGCCAAATGGGTTCCGGCATAGCTCAACTCGCTGCCGTCCATGGCCTCGATGCTTGGCTCCTTGATTCCGACCCTAACGCGCTTTCCAGAGCTACCAAATCGATACAAAGCTCCATACATCGTATCGTCTCTAAAGGCCATCTCTCTCAGGTCTGGAACTCTCTCTTCCTACTTTTTGATTGGTTTTTAAATCCTTAAAGACAAGGGGTAAAAAAAAAGGATGTTAGGACTTAGGAGATGATCGTAACTGATCCCTAAGGGCGTGAACTCCAATAAATTTTGTGAGTGCTTGATTGATTGCTTATACTATCGTGATTCTTCTAAGTATTTTTGTGTACTTTGTGGTGGGTATTGTCTAATCGTGTCTGATAAATTATTTGAACTTGTCTCCTAAGCTTAACCAAAATGAGAATTCCGGTGAATTTTGGTTTAGCTTTAGCACGAGACGTGTTTTTATTGAATTAGCCTTTATTGTGTGCATATAGATCGAAAAAAAAACTCCCAAAATCACTTAAAAGGTAATGATTATCACAACAGTGTAGGAAAAGACTGACCCATTCGGTGACTTTCGCGGACGCCCTCACTGAACCGACTTGAATAGCGATCTGCCGGGATGTAAAAATGCATCGGTAGGGGAGCGTTCCGCCGAAGGGGAAGCACCCGCGCGAGCGGCTGTCCATTTCGCGATTCAGATTCAGAGTGCGAATCTGTACATTCCTAAGAATCTGAAGAGGAGATCTCTCTCCATCTCGAATTGAGACTCACCCCCTGGGGATAGGCGTTTATATAATTGTGACTTTCCGCTGAAAATAAAAGAAAAAAGGTCCATTTTTCCACTAGTTCGTCGGTCAAACCAACCCTTATCTCAGAGTGATTTTGTTAAAAAATGAATTTCTAGTAAGGTATTAACATGATGTGGGAAAGCGTTTGCCTAGCATAGAAAAGTTTACCATTGGCATCTATTGTTGAGGTAAGTATTGGAGATTGTTATAAAGCTCTTTAATTTAAGGAGCAAATTAAGGAGCAAAACATGGAGCAAAACAAGGTGCAATTCATGGAGCAAAACAAGGAGCTTAATTCAAGGAGCAATTTAAGGAACCATTAATTTAAGGAGTAATTCAAGGAGTGAATTTTCCTATAAATAGATGTGTAAATTGTAATGAATTAATCATCCAAAGTGTTCATTCCAATTGAGATAAAAGCTTAGAGAGAAAAGCTTTTGTGAGAGAAAATTAAGAGTAATTTTCTTGGGTGTAATTGGGTTGTGACTTGGGAGTGTTGTAAACACCATGTGTAATTTTCTCGCTTTCAAGAAAAAGATGCAAATGTCAGGAGACTTAAGCAGATCGTCAACTCCGTTATCAAATTTGTGTGTTATTTTTCTATTCTTGCTTTCTCATAACCGGGTTTATCGGGAATTTGCGTTATTTCCTCAACAACCTGGTATTAGAGAGCTATCGGTGGTGATTGCTAATTTTTTGCAAGGTTACTATTTACATGAATAGTGAATTACGTGCGTAGTGAAATTTTGTTGATATTTGTTCGTCATTGATGGTGTTCTAATACACTGCGGTGATTTGTAGAAATAGTCGAACGATCCAGAGGAAGTCGGATTTTTAGCGGAGCGATAGCCGCGAGATGAAGGAAGGGTGAAACTCGAGAAATTTGATGACACAGATTTTGGGTTTTGGAAAATGCGAGATAGAGGATTATCCGTATCAAAGAAATCTATATCAACCCTCTCGGGGAAGAAACCGAGAGCATGAAGGAAGAAGATTGGAATCTTACAGACATGACACCGATTAATTCGATTATCCTTGCATCTTGCTTCAACATAGCAAAGGAAAAGACCACGGCGTGCGGCCTTTCTCAATATGTATGAGCGTCGGCCTCGAACAAAAGTGCACTTGATGAGGCGTTTGTTCAATTTGCGGATGAACGAAGGCGTATCGGTAGGCATTCAACATCTCAATGAACTCAACACAATACAACCGGTTGAGTTCGGTGGAAATTGAATTCGATGAAGAAGATTACGAGCATTAATACTTTTATCTTCTTTACCAGAAAGTTGGAATGCTACCTTGTCACATTTGTGAGTAGCTCCGTCAGCGATAAGTTGAAATTTGACGATGTTCGTGCTGGTTCTCGGTGAAGAGATCGACGTAGAGAGTCGCTTGAATCGTCGGCAACTCTTGCATACGAGTCAAGAGAAAGAAATTCAACCAAAGTGGAACGAACGTGTTAGAGCAGACTACAGAGGTAGATCGAAAGGACAAGAGGTCCAAATCCGTAAATCCTAATAATTCCCATAGCTTCGAAGACTATCGAGTGTTGGAATTTTGGAAGAACCGCACTACAAAAATCGGTGCAAGGGTGCACCGGTGCACAAGTGAAGCTGAAAGACAGATGTTACTTCCACCTTACTCGGGGAGGAGACGATGCATTGATATGCTTCTTTGGAGAACGAGGAAGAATCTTGGGTGTTAGACTGCAGGTATCGTTCCGCGCTACTTCCACAAAAAGAATTCTTCGAGAAATATGTCCCTAGGAAACCTTGGAAAGTTATATCTTGGTGATGATCAACCATGTGCTATTATTGGCAAAGGTGTAGTGAAGATTAAGTTGAATGGATCTGTTTGGAGGAACCGAAGGATGTCGGGCATATTCCGTCTCGTAAGGAACTTAATCTCGGTGGGGCTGGCACGGTGAAGGCTACACTACGATCTTCCATGCGATGATTGGAAGATTTCAAAGGGTGCGATGATAGTTGCTCGAGGCAAGAAAAGTGGCACTCATATGATAGCAGAGGCACGTTGTTCAATTATAGTTGCGAGAAGCAATGAAACACCGTATACGTGGCACCAGGAGACTAGGCCCATATGAGTGAGAAGGGGATGAAGATTATGCACTCAAAGTGGAAAACTTTCGGTCTACAGTCTAGGAGATAGACATGTGCGAATATTGCATACTTGGAAAGCAAAAGAGAGTCGGCTTTCGGACAAGTTGCGAGAATCCCCAGAAGGAAAGACTGTGAGCTTATTCACTCGATGTTTGGGGACCAACGACCGTCTCATCTATTGGTGGGAAACACTACTTCGTGACTTTATGATGATCACTCTCGGAAGGTATGGGTTTACTTTCTAAAGCATAAGTCCGAAGTATTTGAGGCTTTCGAGAAGATGGAAAGCTATGGTGGAAAATGAGACGGGTTTAAAGATCAAAAAGCTCGAACCGATAATGGTGGTGAATATGAAGACACCGATTCAAAAATTTCTACTGTATGAGCACGGGATCGGAATGGAAAGAATCATGCCGGGCACGCCAACACAATGGTGTACGAAGCGTATGAACCGAACGTTGACGAGAAGAGCGAGAAGCATTCGTATACTGGTCGGAGTCTCTGAAAGCAATTCGGCGAAGCGACAACACGGCGGCTTACTTGATCAACCGAGGCCCATCTGTTTATCGGAGCGTAGAATACGTAGGAGGTATGGAAGCGGAAAGAGGTGAAACTATCACGTCTAAAAGTTTTCGGTTGTGTAGCATTGTGCGGCATATCAATGATCAAGGCGGGAATAAGCTTGATCCCAAATCCAAGAAATGCACACATTCATTGGGTACATAGTGAGGATGAGTTTGGCTACCACATTTGGGATGACGAAAGAAGAAAGTTATCCGTAGGAGATGTGATTTTCAACGAAAGGATGATGTATAAGGGACATGCATAAAATGAGCGCCAATGACTCGGAGGCGAATGAGTCGGTATTTGCATGTAGATGCGGATGATGTCCCGGATACTTCCGCAATGAGAACCAATTGTAACAAGTCCTCGGCCAGAGGAACTTGTTGAACAAAGCAAGACACAAAGATTCGACACACCATGACCTGCTTACTCCAGCCCTCTGTGTGAGGAAGGTCTTCCTCGACCTCGTGTGCCTACCGTGAGATACATGAACTATATGTCTTGGTGACCGATGAGGGGAGCACGGAATGCTATGATGAAGCTTGTCGGACTCGAGATTCCAACAAGTGGAGCTTCTTATGAAAAGAAGAAATAAAATCTCTCATCTCCAACCGTATTAGGAAGCTATCTGAGTTACCTATGGGAAAGAAGGCACTTCTACAACAAACGGGTGTACTGCAGGTGAAAGAAGAGCGTGATGGTTCCAAGAGATACAAAGCCCACCTGGTTAGTTGTCGAAGGGGTTTCAATAGAAGGAAGAAGTTGACTACACTAACATTTTTGCTCCCGCGTTTGTGAAGCTTAATACTATCGAATCGGTATTGAGTATTGTAGCCATCGAAGATCTTCATCTTGAAGCAGTTGGACGTGAAGACTGCATTCCTTCACGTGGAGATTTAGATGAAGAGATATACATGTACCGGCCAGAAGGTTTTCAGAAAGGGGAAAGAAGAACATGGTGTGCGAGACTTAAGAAGAAGAGTTTGTATGGCACGAAACAAGCCCGAGACAATGGTACGTAAAGTTTGGATACGACAAGGAAGATTTCCGGAAGTGCGTGGTCCGATCATTGTTGCTACTTAGAGATATAGGTCAGTTATATCATTTTACTACTTTATGTTGATAATATGTTAGTAGCGAGGTTCAGATATAGATGATATTAAAAGGTTGAAGCGGCCGAATTGTCAAAGGAATTTGACATGAAAGACTTAGGTCCAAGAAAGAAGATTCTTGGAATGCAAATCACAAGAAATAAGAAGAAAGGATCCTCGCGGTTATCTCAAGCGAGTACATCAATCGTGTTTTGCAAAAGATTCAACATGGGCGATGCCAAGCCGCTTAGCACACCCGCCGGCGATCATTTTCGCCTATCCAAGGATCGATGTCCTCGAGACGGAAGAGAGAGAATTCATGGCCTGGGTTCCTTATGTCTCCACCATTGGAAGTTTCGATGCGCGATAGTACGTACGAGACCGCATACGTTGGCCACGCAGTGCAGAGTTGTTAGCGGCATTTATGTCAAATCCAGGGAAAACTCATCGGGAAGCGATCAGTGGATTTTGAGGTATGCGAGGCAGCCACGGAAAAGTGCTTGTACTTTAGTAAAGGAGAGTTAAAAGTACAAAGTGCGTACGAGGCAACGTACTTTGGAGGTGAAGTTGATCACCGAAAAAGCACCATCGGTTATATATTTACCTTTGTTGGAACTACGGTACATTGGTTGGATGTCACAAATACGTAAAATTGTCACTCTATCTCTACAGGTGAGTATGTAAGCGATGGCGAAGCTAGTAAAGAGATGATATGGCTTCGAGGTTTGTTAAGCGGTAGCCGGGATTCAAACAGGAGAAGAATGTTCTCAAGTAGTGATAGTCAAAGCATACACTTGGCGAAGAATTGACAAAGATTTCATTCTAGAACCAAGCATATTGGACCGTTATCACTTCATCGATCTTTGGAAGATGATGTGTTATCTTGGAGAAGATTCAAGGAAGCAAAAATTCAAGCAGATATGTTAACAAAGGTGGTGACTATTGATAAATCAAGTTGTGCTCAACTTCATTGGTCACTAGAGTAACAAAGACTAGAAGAGTCACGCATTGATCGAGGTGTGAAGACAAATTGAAATCAGTCTTCAAGTGGGAGATTGTTATAAAGCTCCTTAATTTAAGGAGCAAAACATAGAGTAAAACATGGAGCAAAACATGGTGCAATTAATGGAGCAAAACAAGGAGCTTAATTCAAGGAACCATTAATTTAAGAAGTAATTCAAGGAGTGAATTTTCCTATAAATAGATGTGTAAATTGTAATGAATTAATCATCCAAAGTGTTCATTCCAATTGAGAGAAAAGCTTTTGTGAGAGAAAATTGAGAGTAATTTTCTTGGGTGTAATTGGGTTGTGAGTTGTGAGTTGTGAGTGTTGTAAACACCTTGTGTAATTTCTCCCCTTTCAGTAAAAAGATCTGCAGCATGTTCGGAGACGTAAGCAAGATTGGCCGAACTCCGTTATCAAATTTGTGTGTTATTTTTCTATTCTTGCTTTCTCATAAATCTGGTTTATCGGGAATTTGCGTTATTTCCCAACAGTAAGGGCTACCACTATAAAACAATATCTTGATACCTTACCACAACAGTGATAAATCTTATCTCAAAGTGATTTTGGTTAAAAATAGAATTTATGTTTTAGCATTTACCTAGTGTGGGAAAATATTGATCTAATGTGGGAAGGTGTATCACCGGTATCCAATCTCGTGGTAAGGCTTACCACGATTATGTAATGCCTCACCGCATAAGCCTTACCTTGGTAAAAAATTAAAATCTAACCTAAATGTCCTACTAGATTGGTAAGTCATTCAACACAGTTTCAGTGCTCTGATATAGTTTGGTTAAATCTGTCCATATGTGTCATATATTTCTATCTAAAAGAATACATGAAAATGTTAATATTGTCCAGAACAAAGAACAATTCTTTGAATCCTAAAGATGTTTCTAGACAAGCATATTTTCAATGTTTATGGTAGAAGTGTTGATATGTAGACATAAACCAACAGGCTGTTGCATCTAATGCTTTGGGACGTCTGCGGTGTACCTCAAATTTGGAAGATCTTCGTACAGCTGATGTTGTTATTGAGGCTATTGTTGAATCTGAAGATGTAAAGAAAAAGTTATTCATTGAACTAGATAAGATCACAAAAAGTTCTGCCATTTTGGCATCTAATACAAGTTCCATCTCCATTACTAGTCTAGCTTCGGTCACTGGAAGACAAAGCCAGGTTATTTTAAAAATTATTTCTTTGTTTTTGTTTCAATATTATGTTGATAACTTCAGGCAGAAACATTGATATACACAATCATAGTGAATTACCTCTTTTTATTCCCTTCTATATCTGATTTTTATCACATTTGCTGCTCATTTACAGGTTATTGGCATGCATTTTATGAATCCTCCACCAATTATGAAGCTAGTTGAGATTGTACGAGGTGCAGACACATCAGATGAGACATTTAATATAATAAAAGCCTTGGCAGAGAGGTATTTTTTGAAGTAAAGTGTCAAGAAAAAGGGGCAAAAAAAATTTAGCTCCTTGTTCCTTACACCCTTTGGCCATTTTTCTTCCCACTACACAATTTTTTGTTGGCGTTGTTGGTCTTCTGATGCTAAATTGTATTTTATTACAATTAAAATGTGTGTTTGGAGGGAGGGTAGGAATTGTGCATGTGAAGATCCAAATGAAAATGCCTTAAGTGTCTGAGCGTGCATTTCAAATTTACAAAGATCCATGAAAAAGGATTCCCTTCACCTGCAAGAGTTCAAGAGAGCAAGGAGCCATATTATTTTGGAAGGGGGTTTGCATCTGATAAAGATCTAGAATAGCTATATTGTTCTTCTCTCATCTAACTTATGACTGTTAAATTTGCAGGTTTGACAAAATAGTTATATGTTCTCGGGATTATTCTGGTTTCATTGTGAACCGGATCTTAATGCCCATGATAAACGAAGCATTTTTTGCTCTCTACACTGATGTGGCAACAAAAGAGGATATTGACACAGGAATGGAGCTGGGTACAAATCATCCTATGGGTCCTTTAAAGCTCGCTGATTTCATTGGACTTGATGTTTGCTTGTCAATCATGAAAGTTCTTCATGCTGGCTTAGGTGATAGCAAGTATGCCCCTTGTCCTCTTCTTGTTCAATATGTTGATGCAGGCCGTCTTGGAAGAAAACGAGGCATTGGAGTATACGACTACCGTAAAGCACCTGGGCCGGGAAAACCTGCAGCTCGACTTTGAATATGGAGACTATTACAAAAGAAATTGTCCAAATTTTTAGTGCCACTTGCAATAAGGGGGTTCTTCGACTTTGAATATATCTATGTTTTAGAAGAATGACCTTAGTGTTGCTCTCGATCCAGTATCTTGGTGATGATGGGCCATGGTGTACTTCATACAGATGAGTACTATGATACATATCTTAGTCATGAGATGATAACATGATGAACAGTTGGGGAATTTAAGATTTGTATCTAGCAGATATATCATATGTATAGTAAAATATAGTATTAAATATTTTTCAGTTAATTTTTATTTATAATTAAAAAATATTATATGTATTTCATTTTACTAAAATTTTGTATAAATTATTAAGTTTGTAATGAAATTTAAAATTTAAAATTCAAAAGAAACATAATTATATTTTATGTATATAACTTGATTATAATTTTATAAATATTAATATATCTAGAATTAAAGTGGGATACGTAATCGGTCTTTCCTGTCATTGTACCCGCTTCACTATGAATAAGGTGGTTGTAAGTGTGTAATAAATGAGAGAAAAATGTTAATTACACGTACATTTGTGCAGATATGTTACCCAAATCATTTATATAATGATATATGATAAAATTACTTTTAAAACTAAGAAAATAATTTATTTTTTTAAATAATTTAAATGGTTTGAGTTTAAATTTATGTTATTAATATTCTTTATAATTTATAACTAATAATATTAGATAATGATATTATTATAATTATTTTTGTTATTATAACAATAAAAATATATAAATTATCTATATTTATAATTAATTATATATTAATATTATTATAATCTATTAATAATTTTAATGTCATTTATTATAACGTAAAGCGTCGTCATGGTGTTTGTTTGCATACTGTGTTGTCTTAATTGCCCTACACCTTTAGAATAAAGTTGACCGCAAGCCATGTGATTTCTAATCCACTTAATTTTTGGATGCATTTGCAACTTTTCATTTTTAAATGGAATTATTGGGGTTGAGATTTGAACCAATGTATTCCGTATAAAGGTACAGCTACTTTACTACAAGATGAGGGTAAATTGTGAGTACCCAAATCTGGACTATATGGGCCTATTATGGGCTAATCAAATTTGTATCATTGTTTAGGATATAAGTTCAATATCTTTATATTCTTACATTTTAATCGATGAATCGAGATATTATAATTGTTGTTTATTTTAGTGACATTTTTTTTAACCTACAAAAAATCTAGAGTAGATGCTGTTGATTCTTTTAACTTCTATACAAGGTTTCTTCGTTTCTTGTCATTTTCAATATGTTACTTATAATTTTTAACCTTCGTATTTAAGTCTAATTTATTTATTTAATTGATTTTAATTTTAATTTATTAAAAACATATTCATTATATTATAAAATATATATATTTAATATATTATGTTAAACACATATTAATAACAAAGAAATATATATTTAATGTATGAGATAAGGTTTAAAAATATAATTCTATTTATAAAATAATTTATTTTACCTAATTACTCTGATTTTTAACTGAAAATACCATGCATAAACGTGCAATAATATAATTAATTATAAGCATAAGTAATTATTCAATAAACATAAATTGTAATTTTACCTGATGAAATATTTGTTATTAGAGGTCTCAACGTTTCAATTAAGTTCGTTTTTTAGTAACAAAATTTAATCGGATCAGATCGTTCGGTTATTAAAAATATTATAACCGAACATTTTGGTTAACAGTTTTCAATAACTTATCCCGTTTAATAATACATAAATATAATACACCTAAGTCAACGGGTTATAAGAAATGATGTGAAATTTAATATATATTAAAATCGATTTCGTCTTATTTGATCCATTTAAAAATTAATATAATCGGATCGAATTATTTAAAAAATGATTTTAATTAATACAAATTTATTCTAAATGTTTGATTTATAAAACTGTTCGGAACAATCCAATCTAATTTTTTGCTTTAATTTGGTGTTTATACACCCCTGATTATTATAATACTAAAATATATAAGAATTAGGATTTAAATATTCTTGTAACTTTGTTAAAGACCATATTTTAATCATGTTTATTTTCAATTATATTTATTTTAATAATTTTGAAACAAGTAAATTAATCTAATTATCATTTTAATAGTAAAATTGTATTCCTTAAAAATAAAAACTCGAAAAAAACTATCTCATCTCCTCTTCATTTGAAAAAAAAAATCTCTCTTAATATATAAATTCAAGCGGCTTTCTAATTAAAAGCAAAATACTCCATGCTTGCATAAAGGAAATTAAAAACAGAGACCAAGAGTAAAAAGATAAAATGATATATTTTTTAAGAGAGATGGCAGATTTAAGTATTTATGCTGAATTTTTATTAGTGTCTATTATGTGTTTTTTTTTTCAAATTAGAAATATCGGTTGAGTAACAAAAATATAAATATAAATAAAGGATATATTACGGCAATAGCATATTTGTTTTAAAAAAAAACTTTTTTACATAAATATATTAAAAAGAAAGGTAATAGTTAAAACTTTAAATGTGTTTCATAAAAATCAACCGAGTCCCCACGGACTACTAAAATATAAATAAATGAAGTTCGAAAGCAATGGGATTATAAAAAAAAAATTATAAAAATTATGAATTTTTTTTTGTACCCCTCACTTTTGTTTGTTATTTTAAATTATATATTTGAATCAAATAAAAATATTATTTGGTTTTAATTTTTTTTTTATAAATTTAGGTATTATTATTATAATGTTAATATAAGAAATGAAAAACTATGCAACTCTTAAATTTAAAATATAATATAAATAATATTATAAAATATTATTAATAAATATAAGCAACAAAAATATCATTTCATTTGTAAATCCTAAAAATAAAATAAAAAAAGAAACAAAGTATACTCGTTGAATTAGAAATGAAAAATCCATTTAACGTTACAATCTTTACTAATAATAGTAAATATACACGACTTCATCGACTTTATTTTCGACGGAAAGGTTTACAGGCAACTATCAAAACTTTGAATATATTATTTGGTCAAATAGTGATTATTGTTTGGAATAACAATATTTAGTTAGTAAAGATTATTATATTCTTTCATTTTAGTATTATTTTTATGATCTATGATCCTTTATCATTAAAAAATTAAAGAAAAAACTTGCACTAAATTTGAAAGAAAGAAGAAAATATAAAAGTTTTTACAAAAATGAAAAGATAGGTACCTAGGTACAAAAAATCCAGATTAAAAATCTAACGATTTAATTTTACATTAATTTTTGTATCTATTAGGATATACTCGTAGACCCGTAACTTTTATACAGTCGGGGGTCTTTAAACTCCTTCTCCAAACTAAGCTACGCCGAGTTCCTTTCGTCTTCCCCAAGCCTCGAACCTAGAACCTAGCCTTTAAGTACCTCAGGTTCTTAGAAGTTGGTACCAACTTTTACGAATCTGTAGACTAAAGGGTCAGGTCACAAGTTCGAAGCTGGGAAAAGGCGAAAGAAATGCGTCGTAGCTTAGTTTGGAGGATGAGTCTAAGGACCCCTCACTGTATAAAAGCTACGGGCCCACGCAGATAATCCTTATAAAAAGGCGTCATTTTAATGTTAGGATATGCTCGTGGACCCGTAACTTTTATACAGTGGGGGGTCCTTAGACTCCTCCAAACTAACCTACGTCGAGTTCCTTTCGCCTTCCTCAAGCCTCAAACCTGGGACCTAGGTCTCAATTGGTACCAACATTTAAGAACCTGGGTTATTTAAGGGCTAGGTCCCAGGTTTTAGGTTTGGGAAAGGCGAAAGGAACTCGGCATAGCTCAGTTTGGAAGAGGAGTTTAAGGACCCCCCAATGTATAAAAGCTATGGGTCCACGAATATATCATAATAGTATCTATTTCTATATTATATAGAAATTCAATTAAAAATTCTATTTTTAATCTAATTTTTGTATTATTTATACATATTATTTTATATTATTTTATTAAAAAACCTTTTTAATTTTGTCCAAGGAACTTTTCGTCTCCATGGTTTTAACATACACAAAATTATACTAAATTCAAAAAATAAGGATATTGATACAATAATAATTTTTTTATCTAACAATAACAATACTAATATATAATTAATCATGGAAAAAATAGATAATTTATATCTTTTTATTATAATAATAAAAAAATTAATAGTAACAATATTATACTCATTAAAAATCAACATATAGTATCCTCAATGAAAACGTATAGGCATCATGAATGGTACTCATCTTTTCTGAGCTTTTGATAACATATATTATAGGTGTTATGTTTATAAAATTATAAACAAAATACATGCATAAAATAAATGTATATTTTTTTTAAATTTCATTTTTAGGGTTTTGTCTAGTGTTTCATACTTAGGTTGGTTAAGTTAGTTTTTGATCTATTTTTAAAAATGGTCTTATTTTGATAATTTTGAAAAACCCAAAATCTTAATTGACTTATGATCCAAAAAATCATCGTTCAAACCAAACTATAAGATCATTTTTAGGGAGATTAACTTGATATTTTTATCTATAATCATAATATGATATAAAAGTTTCATTTGATTAAAATAAAAAAATATCATATAATTTAACTAGAAATTTATTGACATCACATATTCTATTTATTCAATATTTTACCACTAATAAGATATAAGATGGTTCTAATAAGTATTATGCAAATATAAAATTATGATTATTTTTAAAAATTAATTATTAAAAACTTATTATAGAATAATTATAAAGAAATTAAAATATGTTTAACAACTTATTGAACATCAAACAGGACTATAAACAGGACTATAAATCCAAGTAAAATATTATATTGTTAATTAAGAAAATATAATCTATATGATACTATAAAAAATTTATTGATTTGAAGATTTTAGACCTAATTTGAATACATTAATTGACAAAAAAATATAATGATAAATACATGAAAGATAAAAGTATTAATTTGATCATTTAAAATGTTATAATGATTTAAATAATTTTTTTGTAATAAAATTAATGTTTAAAAATTTATAATAAACAGAAAAGTATTCATTCATTTTCATTTTTAGTTTTGAAAGCATTATAAATAAAGAAAACATTAACTTACATAGATTAATAAATTATGCATAAAATGTTTAATGTTTTTCATAATTTATCATGTTTAAAAGTAATATTTAAATATATAAATGAGAGTGATTATTGATTAAATTTAAAATTTTAATTTTAATTATAATATATAATATATAAAATAATAATTAAATATATTTTAAAAAATTAATATATATTAATATTATTTCGCAAATTCAATTTGTTTCATTTGACTTTTATAACTTCTAATAAAATAGGTTTTGTTTTTTTTAATATATTTAGATTAATTAACCTCGATATCTCAATATATATATATATATATTTTAATTGATATTATAATTAATTTTTTTTTTAAATATATATATATATATATTTTATTTATTACTTAAAAATATATTAAAATTTAATAATTTTAATATTCTTAGAAACCTAGATCTAAATATGAACTTAAAAATTTTACGAAGCTAGAGGATTACGCACTTATAAGAAAGACTACCGCTTTACTCTTAAGAACGCGACTTAACATCTCACTCCACATCGACCAGAAATCGATTTACTTCGTGACGATCCTGATTTACTGTGACGAGATCGATGGGAGTACGAGAAAACCAATAAAAGCTAAATTTTACGAAGCTGTATGATTACGCAGATTTATAAGAAGACTATCAGCTTTACTTGAAGAACGCGACTTAACATCTCACTCCACATCGACCAGAAATCTGATTCTACGATCCTGGATTTACTGACAGTATCGATGAAAGACGGTAAAACCAATAACCTAGCTCTGATACCATATTAAAAACCCACACTTAACTCTGAAACCAAAAACAAAATTATGAGTTAGAAGATTGTACAGACTTATAAAGATTATTTTTATTTTATTCTTATACAATATAGAACTTAATAAATATATTTATAATAAAAAAATAAATATAATATCTTTTTATATTACACGTAAAAGTGAGTAAAACCTTATCTATACTTACACGAATTATTAGCAGTAATTGTCTTGAAAAAATGCAGAGGGTAGTGTGGATATTATTATTATTATTATTTTTATAAGTTTCAACAACCTCTCACAATAACCCATGTTCCGATTGACACACCATTTAAAACATGTCAGAAATTGTTTTTTAGTGGATTATTTATTTATTTATAGTGTAGAATTATTAAACCATATTTTTCTTTCACAAAATATTTATCAATTTTAAAATTTTCGAAAATATTTTTAATAAATTTAATTGAAACAAAATAAATATTAAAAATAAAAATATAATTTTTAAATTTAATAATAAATTAATTATAAAAATAAAAAAAAGATATCACAATAATTCCATCCTATTTATTTATTTATATTTTATTAAGATGTTGATATTGTAACTAAAAATAAAATAAGTATGAGTTTTATAATAATTTTATTATTAAATTATAATTAATTATAAAAATAAAATATATCAATTAAAAATATGTGTCAGTATCTTCCCTTGATTTGTAGTATTTTAAGAAAACACCTTGCAGTATTTTAACACACACGTGATACGTGGTTCAGCGGAAAGAATAAATGGGAACCATGCGATTAATCGAATATTATCACATTAATTAGTATGCTCCGTGAGAAATAAAGACTATATTCTGGGTTATTATGATCCATTTATTGGTCAACTACTATAAGAGTAGTATAATTGTATACTTTGTAATGTTTTAATTAATTTTAAGTTATCTTCTAACTCAGAAGTTTTGTTCAATCATTTTAAATTATCGCTATTATAAAATATAAAATTCCTTCTCTTTGCATATTTCTAATTCACTAATAAGTTTTTTTCGTAAATTTCGAACTCATACTAAAAATATTAGTATTTATTGAGTTGAAATATATTAAGCACACGTAAAATTTAAAATATTAAATTATTTTTTTTAATTTTTAAACTAATTATGATATAGAGTAGAATATAAATGATATTAGTGTAAAAAATTAAGTGATATTAATATATTTTATTATTGGATAGATGTATTTTTAACATTTTTATGATAGTGTAATTGTATATTTTGTTTAAATTTAATATATTATTAAAATCAGTTCGGTTCGATTCGATCGATTTAAAAATTAATATAATCAGATCGAATTATTTGAAAAACAATTTTAATTAATATAAATTGAATCGAACCTTTTGATCTATAAAACTGTTCGGATCGGTCCGATCCGATCTGATTTTTCAATTTAATTTAATTCGATCTAGTATTTGAACACCCCTAATTGTTATCATACTAAAATATATAAGAATTAGGATTTAAAGGGCATATTTCATATTATTCAATAATTTTGAAATAAGTAAATTAATGTAATTTTTAAAATGATAATTTTAATGGTAAAATTGTATTCCTTAAAAATAAAAAGTCGAAAAAATCTATCTCATCTAAGCCTCTCATCTACTCTTCATTTTTTTTTAAAAAAATCTCTCTTAATATATAAATTCAAGCGGCTTTCTAATTAAAAACAAAATACTCCATGCTTGCATAAAGGAAATAAAAAACAGAGACCAAGAGTAAAAAGATAAAATGATATATTTTTTTAAGAGATATGGGAGATTTAAATATTCATGCTGAATTTTCATTAGTGTCTATTATGTGTTTTTTTTTTCAAATTAGATATATCGGTTGAGTAACAAAAATATAAATAAATGATATATTGCGGCAATAGCATACTTATTTAAAAAAATAATTTTTTTACATAAATATATTAAAAAGAAAGATAATAATTTATTAATATTTTTTTATCTAATAATAACAATACTAATATATAATTAATCATATAAAAAATATACAATTTACATCTTTTTATTATTATAATAAAAAAAATAATTGTAACAATATTATACTCTTTAAAATTCAACATATAGTATTATTGACAAAATTGTATAGGCGTCAAGAAGGGTACTGATCCTTTCTCAGCTATTGATAACATATATTATAGGTACAATGTTTATAAAATTATAGACACAATCAATGCATAAAATAAATCTGTAATTTTTCTAAAGTTTCATTTTAATGATTTTATCTAAGGTTACATACATAGGTTGTTTATATTAGTTTTTGAGTCATTTTTAAAATTGATCTTATTTTGATAGTTTTAGAAAATCCAAAACTTTAATTGACCTATGATCTAAAAAATCATCATTCAAGCCAACCTATAAGATCTTTTTAGGGGAGATTAACTTGATGTTTTGATCTATAATCATAATATTATATAAAAATTTCATTTAATTGAAATAAAAAATACTATATAATTTAACTTGAAAGTTATTAACATCACATATTCTATTTATTTAATATCTTATCACTAAGAAGAGATAAAATGTTTCCAATAAGTATTATGTAAATATAAAATTATAATTATTTTTAAAAATTAATTATTAAAAACTTTTTACAAAATAATTATAAAAAAAATAAAAAAAATTAGAGTTTGTTTACCAACTTGTTGAACATCAAAATGAACTACAAGTGAAATAGTATATTGTCAATTAGGAACATATATTCTATATAATAATGTAATTTTTTTATTGATTTGAAGATCTTAGACCTAATTCATTACATTAATTGGTAAAAAAAGTATAATAATGAATACCTGAAAGATTAAAGTATTAATTTGATCATTTAAAATATTATAATGATTTAAATAACTCTTTTGTAATAAAATTAATGTTTAAGAATTTATAATAAACATGAAAGTATTCATTTATTTTTACTTTTAGTTTTGAAAGCATTATAAATAAAGAAAAAATTAGCATACATAGATCAACAAATCATGCATAGAATGTTTAATGTTTTTCTTAATTTATCATGTTTAAAAGTGAATATTTAAATATATAAACGAGACCGATTAATGATTAAATTTAAATTTATAATTATATTTATAATATATAAAATAATAATTAAATATATTTTAAAAAATAAATAAATATTAATATTATATTATAGATTAAATTTGATCCTAGCTTTTAATCTTTCAAACAATATATTCGGTTTGATATTAAACTTACGTTAACTGGTAATTTTTAAAAGAAATATATATTCTTAATTTATCAATTAAAAATTTATTATAATTTAATAATTTTAATATATTTATAATTAAAAGAAATAAATATAATATCTTTTAATAATATTACACATAAAAGTGAGGAAACCCGGTATGATACTACCACGAATTATTAAGAGAAATTGTCTTGAAAACTGCAGAGGGTAGAGTAGAATTATTATTATTATTATTATTATTATTATTATTATTATTATTATTATTATTTATAAGTTTCAACAACCTCTCCCAATAATGCATCTTCTCTTGATTTGTAGTATTTTAATAAAACACTTGCAGTATTTCAACATACACGTGATACATCATGGTTCAGCGGAAAGAATAAATGGGAACCATGCGATTAATAGAATATTATCACATTAATTACTATGATCCATGAGAAATAAAGAATAGATTCTGGGTTATTACGATCCATTAATTTATTGGTCAACTACTATAATAATAATAATAGTATAATTGTATACTTTGTAATGTTTTAATTAATTTTAAGTTATCTTCTAACTAACTCAGAAGTTTGGTTAATCATTTTAAATTCTTTCTATTATAAAATAAAAAAAGTCCTTAATTCTCTTTTCATATTTATAATTAACTAAGAAGTTTTCCATAAATTTCGAGCTCGATCATGCTAAAAATATTAATATTTATTGAGTAAGTACACGTAAAAATTTAAAAAGTTTAATTTTTTTTAAACTAATTATGATATAGGGTAGAATATAAAGGATATATATTAGTGTAAAAAATCAAGTAATATTAATATTTTTTATTATTGAATAGATGTATTTTGACCATTTTTTTTATCTTTACTTAAGGTAATATTTTTTTTCCATTTTCCAAGCACAATTAAACACGATATATTGTTGATCAGATACAAATAAAAAATGTAGTCTCCATCAAAAACAATACATAATCCAGATTATCTGTACAAATTGTAGAAATAAAAAAAATTAAAGTAACAAATTAAATCAATGATATGCAGATAGTAGGGGAAAAATTAAAATTAATTAGATGCGTTAATTAAAGTCTCTTTGGGTTATTTCATTTTTCTCTCTGCCTCTCTCTTTTTTTTTAATATATGTAAAAAACGAAAGGTTAAGATTAACTTTGAACTTGTATCAACAACGATACATAAGTAATTACAATATCTTCTAGAAAGATACTATACATAGAGAAGATTTTTCTCGATCATCATCTAGCCTTAGGAAGTCCACGGTACCAAATAGTATGCATTTCAGAGAAAAATTAGTTAATGGTTTGATCAGTCCTTTGGCGTTTGGTATGAAGAGTTGTTAAAAGTTGATATTGGTTGGCTAAATCTGTTGTAGTAAAGCAAGCCTCAAGAAATTCCCAAATTCCTTTGGCAGTATCAAAACGCCCAAATTCACCATGAATGGAGGGTAAAGTGGTGTTACGGAACCAGGTAATAATTTGATGATGTTTACTTTCTCGCCTTGAGGCGATCAAAGAATAACGAGTTGTTTTCGGTGGTTTCTTGGATGGGTATGTAGATATCACCGCTATGAAACGCCATAGCCAAGGCCCTTTCAAGAAACTTTTCATTGCTTGTGCCCAGGCTAGGTAGTTAGTATCATCAAGGGTGGTAGAGATTGGTTTTAGGATACCATTTCGGTCCATTTTAACGAAATAATGGAGGAGATATAAAGTAAATATATAGAGACAGTATAAAGGAGATATCCTTAAAAATGAAAAGAGGAGTTGAAAACAAGCCTGGAACCGGGTTGAGGAGAGCCAAGTTGGAGTGAGCCGAGTGGAGGTGAGCCGGGTTGGAATGAGCCGACTTGAGGTGAGCCGGTTTAGAGTGGCCGAGGCCGAGGCCGGGTTTGGAATGAGCCTCGAGGTGAGTCGGGTTTGCTCGAGCGAGGAAGAGAGGTAATTTTGATAGAAATTTTAGAGGTATATGAGGCTTTGATACCACACGCAAGAGTATAGAGAGATAAGAAGAAAGAATGATTTAATGTCAGTATTTGTGTATTTATAATGTACATAGAATCCTATTTATGGATTGTAACAAGTTTAGTACAAGTGTCATAGCATGAAATAGTGGAAGTGTAGTACAAATGTAGTATGTGAAATAAATGAAAGTGTATTATAAGTGTAGTACAAGTGAAATAGTGGAAGTGTAGTATAAGTGAAATAATACAAGTGTAGTACAAGTGAAGTAAATTACAATATCAAATATAACTTAACAAAGTTAATTAATAAAGAAAAACAATAAACTAGTTTGGTAAAAAGTTATATCTTTTTATTTTATTATCTCTTAAATATAAAATTAATTAATAAAATAAAAATGGATTTTAGTATATGATTTTCAAAACATTTAAAAAAAAATAAAAAATGGTTAAAATGGAACTGATTTTTAATCTATTTTGAACTAAAAAATAGAATTAAATACCAAATAACACTTATATTAAAAACTTGGGTTTGGAAATTAAAACTTGAAAAATAAAATTGATTACAAAATATAATTAACAGAGTAATTTTTATCAAAGTAAAAAATACAAGACTAGATAGATAGATTAAAAAGAAACTTTATTGTAGAGGGGTGAATAAATTAGTTTGGTAAAAAGAAGGAAATAAACTTCAACGAGTAGAGAGAAGAAAGTAGCAGGTTGGATTAGGACAAGTGATTTTTGTCAAAATTGGACTACTTTTGGATTTTCAGCCAGAGAAGAAATTAAACATGGCATTGTTATCTTTCTAAATTAAATATGAGCATTTTTGGTCTACCAAAACACTTTTTTGTTAGTTTTTATTTTTTAACATTAATAAATATTAGAATATTTATATAATTTAATTATTTTTATTACATTTTTTTTTTAATTTTTGTCTTTTCTATCGATAAACGATAAAATGTTTATATAATTCAATTCTTTTTATTAATTAAGGTTAACAAATTTATATTATTAATTTAATAATTTTATTATTAGTTCATTTATGAGTTCATATAAAATAAGAATGTTTGGTAAACTACCAAATTCTACCTTCTTTTTTTTATATTTAACTTTTTTGTTAGTTTTTTACATTAATAAATATAATATATATATATATATATATATTGTTTACATTTAAAAAAAAAGTTTGTTATTGTTTTCAATAAATGTCAAAATGCATGTATAATGCAATTACTTTTATTACTTTAATCCATACGGTTCATAATTATCCATTTAATAAATATTTAATCAATTCACTTATAAACATATCATATTTTTATTAAATTAATAATTTTTATGTCAAAATCATATCATATCTATTTAATTAAAAATAAATAAATCAGTTAATATAAATTATTTTTAATAAAAAATATTTATTAAAATCAATCAAGTTATATCCATCATTTGCGTGGAATTAACTTTTTAGATAATAAAAATATTAATTGAATAAATTCATATGTTATATTATATTTAACTTATTTATTAAGTAAATTTAATGCATGATAAATCACTCATATTTATATTGTATTCATGTGTTGTTATGTTATGTTTCACTTATTTATTAAATAATATATTCAATTATTATCAATATGGTGGTAAGTTAATTATGTTTATATTGTATTTGTATTTTATTACTCATAAAATAGTTATTATTATATATTTTATCATTAAAATAATAAATTAATTAAATATATATTTTAACGGTATTTCTATAAACAATCCTATAAAACATTATGAAATTAATTTTTTAATTATAACAAAAATAATTTAAAATTGTATATTTAAAAACTTACTTTTTTTCTTTTATTTTATAAAATAAAAAGTTTAAAATAGTTATAATTATTATTCAAAAATTAATATTACTAGATATTTATCAAATTTAATATAATCAACCATACAATTAGATGTTTTTTAAATTTAAATACAATCACTTAGATTCATTTAATGTTAAATGTTTCTAATTAAATCACGTTCAATATTATTAAGATATTATTTTTATTATAGTTAAATTTTAAAAATTATTTTTTAATTTTTCAAAATTTGAAACGTAAAAACCGAGATTAAAATTCAAGTGAAATAATTATTAGTTTATTCAATTACTAACATGATAATATTGTTACTTTGTAAGTTTTTTAAAATAAAATATAAATATTTAGAGAATTACAAGTGTCGTGGACTATTCAAGTAAATAAAATGACCACATCTAACTCCAATTGATACAAATTAAAATATATTTATTATCATATGATGAGTTCATGTCTATATATATATCTCTACATATTTATTTTTGGATCTCTACGTATAAGTACTCGAAGTATCTTGTTGTTGTTGTTGTTGTTGTGCATTTCAAGATATCTTGTGTAAAAATATTTTATAATTATAAAGTATCTCGATTCTCATGCTCAAATATAATGTAATTGTCTGATTAAAATTAAATTAAATTATTTTAATATTTTTCTATTAAAATGTTATTTTAAAGATAATTTATATCATTTCATCTCTGACATCATAATTGATATTATTCTTTCTTTTAACTTTTTACAAATCAATCAATCAATCAATTTAAAATAAATTATATTATTTTTAAAATATAATATTTAAATAAAAAATTATTAAAATAATATATTTCATTCCTAATTTTTCTAAAGCAATAAAACTAATTAACATTAATTTTAAATTAAAAAAAACTAAATAACACTAATAATTATTTAATATAAAATACCTACATTATTTTCTATTTTAAAAATAATATTTTAATAAAAAAATATTAAAATAATATGTTGTATCATAATTACCTAACTTTTGAACAAAGAAAATTGGTTTTTGTCGGCACATGTGATATAATATAATCTAAATAAATGAATTTTATTATAATTCTTTTCATTATTAACCGATTTAAATTATTATAAGATTTACATATTAGTCGAAATTGTATCATAAATTAAAATGTGAAACATTAATCCTATCTAAAATTTTATTCTATTCAGTCTAGAGAAAAAAGAAGAAGGTATAATCGCAGGATTAAGAGTCGTACCTAACTCTAGACGAACACCGAACACCTTTTGAATAAATAAATAAATAATAAGTTTTAACATAATTTTAGAATTTCTACCATTCATGCCACGAGGCACTGTATTTTTCCTAGCAGTCAACGCATCTCCAACCTAACGGTGCAGTTATTTTGTATGTAATTGTCATCACTTACACCACCAAATCCAAATATAACATATAATACATATAGGGCATTAATTGTGGTGGTCATTCTAGCTTTATGACATCCATTTTTTTTAAATTAAATAATAAATTAATATCTTTATTCTTAGAAATTATAGCATTACTTATTAGGTAAAAAATTAATTATATCTTATAATTTTTTAATAAAAAAAATTATTTTTAATAATATTCATATTTTTTATATTTAAAAATATGAAAAAAAATACAAGACACACACATATTTTTATAAAACTTTAAATTATTTTTGTAAAATAAAACTATGTTAATAATTTAATCATATAAAAATCAACATATGATATTTTCTACTATATAATATTAATACAATTATTAGTTTGAGAATCTCAAATGATTTTAGGCAGTTTTAAAATTTTATTATTAAATATAGTTGTGTTTATATAATTGTACTTCCATTATTTAATTTTTGTTTTTTTAAAAAAAATCATTTTTGAACAAGTTGGGAATATTTAATCTGAATCTTCAACGAGGGGTATATAGTAAACATAAGGTCTGACTCCCAAGGAGCAAATGTTAACTGGTTAGAGATGATAGAAAACATAAGAACAAGCTCAGAGAATAATAGAGAACCATTGTTAGAGGTTAGTGAGAATGGAGAGGAAGAAAACAGGGGAAATCACTGGTGGAAGAAGATATTGGATGTTGAGGAAGTTAAGAAACAGTTTTATATTTCCTTACCCATGATTCTTGTCAATCTTTGCTATTACTTGATCCCTTTAGTTTCAGTCATGTTTGCTGGCCATCTCGGTGAGCTTCAGCTTGCTGGTGCTACACTTGCCAATTCTTGGGCTACTGTTACTGGCTATGCTTTTATGGTAATTTCAAATCTCTCTCTATCTATCTCTCTTTCTGTATATATATACAGAGAGAGAGAAACTACGCATTGATTGATCGTGAATAGCTAATACAAGTAGTTAATGATTGGTGAGCTTTACAATGACTACCAAGTGTTTGTCAATAGTACTAGTTATGTGATTACGAGTGTTGTTCACTTTCTTTGTGAGAAGAACACCAAATAGTATAAGGTTAGTCTATATACCTGCAACGAGTAGAAACTAGTACTGGCTTGAACCCTTTACTGTACTCTGTAATTTATATCATAGAAACTTGAGAATACCCAAATAATTAATGTTCAATTGTTCATCTTTAGAGCTGTGCTTTATGTATGCTACTGCTCCTACCATAGTTTGTCCAGCGACAGGAACATAATAAGGGACCTAAATGACATTTTTTTGAGAAGGATTGCACACATCATAATTTGTCTTCATGAGTTAAACTGTTGTTTAAGCCTTTTGCTTCCTTTTAAAATAAATATTTATGTTGTCGTTTTAGATTGGATTGAGTGGAGCTCTTGAGACACTCTGTGGGCAAGGATTTGGTGCAAAGTCATACAGATTGTTGGGGGTTTATCTGCAAGCATCTTGCATAATATCCTTCCTATTCTCAATTATTGTATCCATCATTTGGATCTATACATATCCCATATTGATTCTTCTTGGTCAAAATTCCGAAATTGCTAAAACTGCAGCTCTGTATATAAAGTTACTGATTCCAAGCTTATTTGCGTTTGGCTTCCTGCATAATATATTGAGGTTCCTTCAAACACAATCAGTTGTTGTGCCTTTGGTTGTCCTCTCATTGATACCTACTCTCTTACACATTGGCATCGCTTATGCCTTGGTACATTGGACGTCTCTCGGGTTCAAGGGAGCTCCTCTGGCAACCTCTATATCAGTTTGGATATCATTCTTTTTGCTTGCCATGTTTGTGCTTTTTGCAAAGGACTTCAAGAAAACTTGGGAAGGGTTTTCACTGGAATCATTCCGTTACATTTTAACCAACTTAAAGCTTGCCCTGCCCTCTGCTGCTATGGTATGGTAAGTCTCCATAACCTAATCAATAGACCAAAGAAATGCACCCTTCCCATTTAGAATTTGTTTTCATGTTCCATTTTTAACTTTTCTGCTACTCTTCATGTAATTTGTTTCAATTCTAACTTTTACAAGGGCTCTTAAGCAAGCAAAGTTACTTACTAGATTATGCTAAATTCAATTCAGTTTTTCAAATAGACATAAAGCTTGTTGACTACAATTATAAAACTCTAGCTCTATCTCAAATACTAATTGATGCAGAAGGGGGTAAAGAAACCTTTTGTTCCTCCAACTGTTTCACCATGACTAGACATATTGCATGATATAGCTTTTAAAGAGCTATTGGATTATGAAATGTGAGTTAAAGTACTGAAAATGTTCGAATCTATAACCCTTTTCTAGTTTGGAATACTGGGCTTTTGAGATTCTGGTGCTTTTGGCCGGACTAATGCCAAATTCAGAGGAAACCACTTCACTTATTGCAATGTGGTGAGCTTCTCTGAATCTTTTACTTGGTTTTATATCTTAGAGCGTTTATGCTTTTTCTTGATTTGAAAACGAATTTTTATTGGACATTTCTGCAGTGTGAATACAGAAGCAATTTCATTTATGACCACTTATGGTCTCAGTGCTGCTGCAAGGTTGGTAGAATAAACTTAATTAAGCCTGTTGTATTATTCTAGTTTCCTCCTGTCATTTTACTAACACTGACACAAAAAGGTCTTTATATGATATAGCACAAGAGTTTCAAATGAGTTAGGAGCAGGAAACCCTGATAAAGCTAAAAGTGCAATGACTGTTACTATCAAGCTCTCTCTGTTGCTTGCTCTCATAGTAGTCTCGGTTCTAGCAATCGGTCATAACATATGGGCCGGTTTCTTCAGCAGCAGTTCTGTAATAATAAAAGATTTTGCTTCAATTACACCTCTGCTTGTAATTTCAATAATATTGGATTCTATTCAAGGCGTCTTATCAGGTAATTAAGGAGTGTCTCTATTTATCTTAAGTGATTATATCTTCATATTTGAATAAATATTTTTTTCGAATATCCATGAAAGAGACTTCGATATTTTAGGGGTTGCAAGAGGTTGTGGTTGGCAGCACATAGCTGTATATGTAAACTTGGGGGCATTCTATTTGATTGGCATGACGATTGCAGGCCTTCTTGGTTTCAAGTTGAAACTATATGCCAAGGTGATAATAAATATATTGTTTTAAATTATTATAGGAAAACATCCTTCATATTCACATACATACTGACTGTAATTCTTATTCTTTACTTTGAAATTTGAGCATAAATTCTCAAATTCTTGAAAAAGCAAAAAAGGAAACCTGAGAAGCAATCGGTTTGAGAGTGCTTCCTTTATTTATTCTGCTGACTTGTCTGGGATTTATTTTCTGCAGGGCCTGTGGATTGGTTTGATTTGTGGTCTCTCCTGCCAAGCCTTGGCGCTTTTGTTGGTAACATTGCGCACAAAGTGGAACAAATTAGATCTATCTGAAAATCACAAACAAGAAAATGCAGTTTTGATCTGATGATATCGACGAAAATGAAGTGACAAAGAACAGAGTAGAAAATGGGAAATTTTTGGTCGAATAAGTAAGAGCTGATGTCCCCTGTAGACTTTTACTGATCACAGACATCTTAATTAAGATGCAAGCATTTCCTTTTTTTATAATAAGAAGGCACTTGATTTTGATAAATGAGATATCCATGCAACTCCAACAACAAATGTGTAGTGCAAACTCTCATTGAGCCGTTTCAATGTGCCAATATCATAAGATTATAAACGTTTCTATCTTATAGTAAAATCGTAAATGCATCTGACATTGCAAAATTTCATTAGGAAAAACACTTTATAATACTACTATACAATTCACTTACATCATGTCATGAATCTAAGGATTTTTTAAACTAAAGTAGTTTTGATACTCAATGGTATCATATAGAATTAATCTTTCATTACATACAGCTTTATTGGTCTAACTTTAATGTATAAATAAACTATACCACATCATCATCATCATCATCTGTAATAAGACACAACTTTGTAATAAAATTAGTTTTTCTAAGAAAATTCCCACATACATAACCAGCAACTCTAAAACAAAAATCAGAATTCGGAAAAATAACACAACTGTTCCATCAAGCTTCATCAGTTAAAAATTAGAATAAATTTTTCAAGTTGGGCTTCTTCTTTTTGCTACAAGACTTGGGCCTCTAATTTATTTAACTTATTTTCATGCAAAGACTTATTGGTAGATGTGATCCACCTAGTATTCTGTCGAGCTCTGTTGGATCGGGTGAAACATGGATAACCAAGATATTTATTGATTTTGTTAGGTTAAAGATTACGAAATAACATGGGTAACCAACATAAAGTGATTTTTTTTATACTAGTAGCCACGTTTTTACAGTTGGTAGATACATTAACAAGTTAATAATAATTAACATATATTTTAACTTGAAATAGAATATTAAAAAACTCGAGATCTAACTGGTGATAATTAATATACTAATTGAAAACAATCATCTAAAAAACATATTCTTTCGTAATTGTGTTTGTTTTTAATTATTACAAATTTTTTTTTGTATAAATAGTTTATAAACGTTTGTTTATTTATCATTAATAAAATCATTTCTTAAATGTAGAATAAAATTGAGGTTAGTAGGAGGTAGTGTCACTCCATGTAAATGAAATTTTGGACTGGAATTCATGAAACCAGCGCATTAGCTGGTGTTTTGGTTCTTTTTTTTTCTGAAATAAAATAAAAAGAAATTTTGAAAATGAAATTAGTAAATTTAAGATTCAAATGATATTTAAATAAAATTTATTTGATTAAAATATTTTACTTATAAATTATGAAATTAAAATAAGCTACCGACCTTCAGCTCCCATCGCCCATAATTGAATCGGTAACCATTCACATTTCCTGGCACTCGCTTGCAAGTAGTGTTTGATTAATTATTCTAAAATAAAACTTTAAAATTACAAATCTTAAATATTTATTATATTTTTAAGTTTAAAATTATATTTTAAAATTTTCCATGACATTTTAAAAAATACTTTAGTATATCACTATACAATTTAATATTATTTATATATAATAAAATTAATTATCCTGTTATTTGTTTATGTATACATCTTTGACTTTATACGTTCCTTTGAATAAAACAAACAAATAAATACATAGAACTTTTAAAATTATAAAAAAAACCTATCAAGATGTTATAATAAATTAATCGAGTGGTCATACGAATTATCTTTCCTTTGGAAAATTTAGCGATGATATTATTGATAAAAGAAAGGATCAAATACATGTAATTCACTGATTAATACACAAATATAATTTGATTTTCATAAAATAAATGTAATTATCGTTATTTTTAGATAATATTATTTTTTCATCTTGTTTTTATTAATTAATTATTATTTTTTTTCAAAAATAAAGATACTAATTATAAATTTTATTAATTTAAAATATAACAATCATTACGTGTTTTAGTAATAACGATTTCTCAATTGTTTTTGTCTAAATCTAAAAGATTAGAAAATGATTTAGGTTCGTATGTCATCAAAAAAATGAACAGACTCAGCACTTTTGGTAAGGCTACAACTCATAATTCACGTACCAATAAACCAGCACCTTACTTAATTTAATACCGCAAATAGAACCGTTAAGTCGCTCAGATCACGCCACGTGTTAAGTCTTCAAGCTAAATACAGAATCAAACGAAGAATATACGTTACACAAATTAATCACATAATCCAAAATCCAGACATCTCTAATTTACTGTTACGTGTACAACGGTAACCCCTTCCTGTATTTAAATTCTTATCTTTTTTAATCTCTTTCATAATCTAAAGTCTTTGGCAGCTTCAATTTCTAAATCAGATTTTTCTGTTCCCATCTTTTTTCATCAGTTTCACTATAAATATATTGTATATATACTTGGTACTTTCATCGTCTTTCCAAGAACCAAAAACACCTTTCTAATACTATCGGAGTTTGCTTAAGTCCCTCTGTTATACGATGAAGTTTCAGAGATTTCTTTATCTCTTCTTCCTCTTGTTGTTATCTGTTTCTTCTTCTTCTCAAGCCTACAAATTCTACGCGGGAGGTAGAGATGGTTGGGTCTTGAACCCTTCTGAGAATTACAATCACTGGGCCGAGAGAAACAGATTCCAAGTCAATGACACTCTCTGTAAGAAATACTACTAATTATTTCATGTAACTATCTATTTTTTTTACCAACTTCTAATCGATTTTTCTTTTCTTTTCTTTCTAACATGCTTAATTTCTTGGTTTTATCTTCACAAGTTTTCAAGTACAAGAACGGGTCGGACTCTGTTTTGCTGGTGAACAAAGAAGATTACTACAACTGCAAGACCACGAATCCAATCAAGAAATTGGATTCAGAGTTCAAATTTGATCGTTCTGGGCCATTCTTTTTCATAAGTGGAACCGGTGATCACTGTGAAAAGGGGCAGAAACTAATCGTTGTTGTTTTGGCTGTTAGGCATAATAATATTAACCCAAACCCATCACCACCTTCAATTCCAAGAATAGCACCATCACCTCAATTTCAGCCTCCCATTTCGCCCTCTCCAAAATCACCAACAGTGTCTCCATCGTCATCACCATCACCATCACCATCACCGTCTGCGACAACTCCAAGTCAAACAAGCTCTTCCTCTCCAGTTCCGGCTCCATCAAGTGTACCCTTTTCACCTTCTCCAACAACTCAGTCTTCAGCTGCTACTCCGGAATCTTCACCGTCACCCTCACCGGAGACATCATCAGGTCCATCTCCGACGTCGCCAGGAGGGATAACTCCATCACCTTCTGGAGGATCCATAACTTCTCCACCTCCACAGGCTGAGAACCAGAATTCATATGCCGGGACTGTTACTCCATCTTCTGTGCTGGTCTCGTCAGTAATTCTATTGGTCACTGTGCTTCTCACTAGGTTTGTTAGCGGTGTTGCTATCTAAGATACTAGAATTGTGGCCTTTTTTATATATATATATATATTTTTTTTGGTGGGGGAGTGGGTGGAGTGGATTTCTTTTATTTATTTTTTTGGATAAATTCTATTACTTATTCGTCTGTTTATGATGATTTCATATTATTTAATTAATAGATTTTATAATTTTGTTATCGTGATGACAAAATTTGATTTTTAGTTAATAATAGAAAGTATTTGTTGTTTAATTAAAGTGAATAATAAGGCATGATACACACATCATTCTATTTTGACATTGTGTTTTAACATGTTTTCATTTTTTCCACATGCTTTAAAGTATTAATATTACTAAAGCTCCGACGAGAAATATTTGAAAGAGTAATCCAATGTTTTTTGATCCATTTTTTTTCTCATGCGTTAAAAAAAATGTATAATATTGTCAGAAAGGCGATCGGGCACCAGAGGTTAGTGGTACTCATCGTGAAAACACGAGAACATGAAAAATTATCCATTATTTTAGGTTGTAAATAATGTAATATTCAAATATTAATTGTTAATTTAAAATTAATGTATAATTCCTCTAAAAACAGTATATAAGAGAGTTCAAAAGTAAAAATGCTACTAAAGCTCTGAAAATTACGGCTCATTAAGTTAATGAAATTTAAAATTAATAAAAAATACAACTGATGAAAAAAAATATATTTTAAAAATAATGAATTTTCAACCTTTTATTCAAATAAAATCATGAAATTAATCTTGAAAATGAACTGACAAGATGGTCAAAATAGAAAGCACAGTATATCTTTGGTTTTTTAAGTGGAGCTTTTAACCCACATAAATTATTGCTTTAAAAACTTGCGCAAAAAGATAAAAAAAAGGGAATTTTTTTGGTCACACTTAGATGCATATATTTTCAAATCAGTCCTTACAGTGAGTGACAAGAGAAATCTTTATGGATACCAGAAAATATATTACCTTGACCATTTATTTTTCTTTCTTCACCCCACTTGAAGACAATAATAGTCGAATAGTGTAGATTTTGTGATATAATGGCACTTCTTCTCCCCATACTCAAATACCTAACTCCAAGTCAACCACACTTAAACATGGCAAAACTAAACAAAGAAACAGAGAACCTAAATATTTGGCCATATTGCGGAAACGAAGGATCTTGTCGTAACTATTGATTGCAGATACAATATTATTTAGGATTTTCTACTAATGCCGTTTCTTTCCTTCTTGTTGACACTAAACATTCTTGTTAAAGAACAGATAGATAAATAAGGGAAAACTATAATCCTCAACAAGGGGCAAGTTTACAGAGGAGTCACAAGCATTGTCATGAGATTGATAGCACATGGACACAAAATTGCTCAAACTAGAATCTTCAAAACAACCACCATCTCCTTTGCCGAGTCTTCTGCAACAATTACATGCATAAAGTCAGATAAGTTTTGGATAATCAGGATTTTCCAAATGCTTGGACTATTTATCAACATAATCAGAATGTTAGTTGCATCTATAACATTGCCAAACCAGTCCAGAATTCCCCAAGAAAACATGCTTTTTACGTTGTGAGAAAGAGGATAAACAAAAATACACATACATGGAACACATTTTTTAACATATGAAAAAAAATGATTTTTTAACTTTATATAAAAATATATATATATATATATATATATATATATATATATATATATATATACACCGCGTGGAGGAAGTTATGCTACTTAATTAAACCTCAAACATTTCCAATAGTTATATTATTGTTTTAATTTTAATATGTTTTTGCCTTGAGACCTTAATTTCATTTTAATTTGAAAGGACAGTTCCCTTGGGAAGTAAAACATGAAGGGAGCGAAAAATACTTTTGTCATAACATGATATCCTCCGAGCAGAAACGGGACACTCCACTAGTTGAATTGATTTAATAATAAAAAATTAAAAAGAAGAGTGAAAATGGACCACATAAGGATGCCTTCCGTAAGTTCTGTAATTTATATGTAAGTTATCAAACCTTCTTATCATTGTCTTGATTCTGTAATATAATAGGCTGAGTAAGAATAGCATTGCCCATGTTTTGTAGGTACGGCCTCACCTTCTCCTCCAACATCTCATTCAACTGTGTGTAATAAAGATAAATAGGGTGAAAATTCATATAAAGGGATATGAATTATGTCATTGTATGTAAAAATATGCACAAGATCACATGGCAGTTATTCTCCACAATTAAGGACTACATTAGGAAGGATATTCACTGATAGTTAAAACTTCCTAATCATTTTTAGGTCCTGTTATATATATTCCCTACCTTTATTTCATTGTCATAAACATACACAGGAATATATGATCCTATTACAACTCAAAAATCAGGACTTGGTACTACTGTTCTCAGGAACTATTCTTGGTCAATAATAGTGTGTTGTATGTTTTGTTCCTTTGCTGTGTTTATGAGCTCAACACTTTGTGTTTGTTTCCTTACTAACGAAGTTTAAAAAGGAAAAAAAATAAAAAAAATCCACACATTCTCAAATAGTCAAGTTCAAGTAAACTAACCTTTTCTTGGCGCCACTTATTCTCCCACTGAGCATCCAAAATTTTCTCAGCAATTTCTCGTTGGGCATTTAGAAGAACAGTCATCTCGTACAACTTTTCAGGATCCTTGAGATCCTCCTTGCTCCATGATGATGCATTCAGTGGAAGGTCTAGCTTCTCAAACTGTTTTACAGTAGTCAAAGTATGTTAACGCTTGGAAAGGATAATTTCATGCACCCAGTTTTGGTAACAAATTCATGCAAACAGCATCTATTATTTTCTTTGATGATGGCTATCTTCTCAACTTTTAAAAATAGCAGTTTAGCCACATAGAGTACCTTGCTAATCAACAAAATACCATGCTTAATAAGTTTCTTAATTTATTACATGTTACAGTGAAAATATAAAAAGATGGAGCATATGAAAATGAAACATGTCTCTATGTGGAGGTTATCAAAACATTTCAAACGCTGAAGGGGAAGATATACAAAAGACAGTGATACAAAGAATACTCACACCCCAATTCTGTGGCCTTGGTGGAGGATCATGCTTCATTACTTCTGTTTCCAGTGTCTTCTTGGCTTTGTAATAAGGGACATTCTTCACAATTACAGGATCATCCTTGGCACGGGTAGGATCTATAGATATCAAGGCCTGTCAAAGATGACAGGTTTCAGTATCAAGGTTTACTCTAAAAGTATTCAAGGTCAACCCATCTTCAATGAAATAAAATCTCAAACCTATAAAGGCTAACCATAAAAAAAAAGTCTTCAATTATTTGTCATTTTTAAGCCTTGCTGGTTGGCTATAGTTGAAAAACAATCATTATTGATTTCATGACATCATATTTTAGACTATGAAGAACCATGGTTTTAGCAACCAAACCAGAAGACTTTACACATACATTACAACTGGACAAGGTCAACATTGAGTATACATACATACATACATATATATATATTTTCCTCCACACAACAATTCTTAAAACGTATACACTAATCATATGCTTTGATTAAATCTTTTAGTAAGTGTTTTCATACTTCTTGCAGGTGCTCCCAGCCAGGTTTTCTCTTGGCCACCAGGTCACGAAGTTGATCATACCGCATAGATTCCTAAACCAACAAACATGAAAATAATAACATTGTAACAATAATGAGAATGGTTCATAACAAGCTCTTATATTTTGGAAAAAGTAAACAGGACTTTAAAAACTCTGAATGAGCAAGATGCAATCAATAATTATCTTCTTTAGACTACTCAGGACTTGAATACAGTAGAGTGGAAGAAGAGGGGAAACAAATTTTCATTTATAACATACAAAACCATGTGCTTGTAGGAAGTCATAGATGACATATTATAAACAAAACCTAATATGGGAAAATAAGACAGAACAAACAAGAAACCTTATATTGCCACCAAATTTTCTGCTTGACATCATCATCATAGTTGACACCACCCATTATCTGAGGCATAGTAAACAACCAAAAGGCAGCAATGCTGGGATCTTTCATGCTGTGAACTATATGCTGAAATGGTGACAAGATCAAGAACGGAATGTTAGAAGAAAAAATAGGGTTCATCTTCAATTATTTTCCGTGTGTTACACGTGCAAATTTTAAGGAAGTCACTCAAAAGTAGCTAAAAGGAAAAGAAAAAAAGAAGGAATGCATCCATATATTAATGCAGACACATATAACTGGAACAAAAAAAATTCCATATTTCTGTTGCAAAGTGAAAAACAAATAAGTCCCACGTTGATAATATTGGGACATGGGTTTATAAGTGCATGAGTCAATTCCACGTCGTAAGTTAACCTTTTAAGATGGGAACTCATTGTCTTTTGGAAACTCATGAGAGTTATTGGGTCTATCAAATGGTATCAGAACCTATAGTTATTGTCTTTGACCAATTGGTAAAATGCAGGCTTGGTTAGGCTTGAAATAAAATTCTCTAAACATCATGGTGGTATTAACTTATTCCAGAAGTTGAACTTGGAAAACTTTGAAAACCTGGGCAAATAAGGTAGATTAAAGTCAAAGTTCTAGGGGGAACATTGAACTTGAAAGACCTAAAGAGGATCTTGAAACCTTGGACAAATACGGTGGATTAAGATCAAAGTTCAAGAGGGACAAACCATAAAAGACTTAGTTGGATTGGCTTGAGTCAAAGTATGAACTTAAGGAGCCAAGTGGTCTTATTTAAGAGGATAATTGTTAAGAAGTGAAAAGCAAACAAGTTCCATGTTGATAAAATACCAATGGGAGCATGAGTTATAAGTACTTGAGTCAACCCCATCCAATGGGTTACCTTTTTGGGATGAGAGCTCATTGTCTTGTGAAAACTCTAAAAATTATTGAGTCTATCAATATCAATAGTCAATTAATCACCACTTCCAACTTGCTAAATCAACAATTGATGCACAAATAATAGAAACTATCACAAACCAAAGGAGTTTAGGCAACTATTTGAAATCAACAATTACAAGAATAAGCAATCAACAAAAGAAGATCAAAAACCAAAATAAGGATGGGGAAGAAAAGGCAGATAACATGCTTTCCATATTCCTCATAATATGCTTATTTTATGTTTGAATAAATAGATTTTCTACCACCGAATTTTGGGGGTTATTACAAAATATCATTAAATTTTAATTTGTTACTTTCATACCATTAAATTTTGGAATTGTTATAAAAATACCATCAATTTTTTTTTGTTATTTTTATACCATTAAAATTTACAAAATGTTACAAAAATAGCATCGATGTCAATCAGTTAACGACAAGTTATACGTATATCGATGATATTTTTGTTACATTTGTAAATTTTAATAGTATGAAAATAACAAAAAAAAAAGTTCGATAGTATTTCGTAACATTTTTCAAATTTAATGGTATGAAAGTAACAAATCAAAGTTTGATAATATTTTTGTAACAACCCCCAAAGTTCAATGGAAAAAAATCTATTTACTCTTTATGTTTATGCAAAGTTGAAGCTGAAAAATGAGCTCATATACTGCAAAACCAAAAGTATATAGGGTTTCACCGAGAAAGTCAGGCATACTGTGACTGCACGTACAATTAGAGTTATTAATTGTAATTTACAAATGGTAGAGTTTGAAACATGATACCTACCTCATAGGGATAATCCATCTTTCTCAGGACATTGTATGCTTTCCAAGGAGGCTCCATGATCTGCATGAGAGCATCAATCGGGAATGATGAATGAGGACCATGAAGATGGAATGTAAATAATCTATTATGAAATGAGAAAGTCAATAAACATATACTATATACACGACTTAATGGATATTCAACACTAGGTATAATGATCGAAAAACACTAGGTCTGTAGTTTAAACTAATAAATTGACAGTAAAATTCAGAAGATCCTTTTTACACAACAATCGATTGAGTCATGCAGAATCTATGCCTACAAGCAGGCCTCGAGTTATCAAACTCAATATACTGAAAATCTGAGCTCACCAAGAAGATATAGCACTCATCATGCATTAATCCTGTTCTTTACTATTTACTTCACTTGACACACTATTAGCTTTTTGTCATAGTTATATATGAAAGGAGTCCAAGTAAGCACTTTGATATAACATCTTTGGTCCTTGTCAGTCTTGCATGATAAGCATATCTTTTCTTTTTTGGGTAGCCTCAGGGAGGGCCGTGGTCCATGGATAGGCTTTTAACTAACTAAAATCAAATTGCAGATGACCAGCAGAAACTGATCGCTTATCATGATAATTCAATTAGTACAAAAGAAATTCTGTGGGCAATGTACATAAAAGAAGTTACAAACAACAGATTTAGAAAAACTCACATCATCTGCAGAGATCCTAACTTGTAATTTGTGCTTGCATTCAGGACAACTCATCACACCCTGTAATACAAATATTTCATGTAAATAATTTTGCCCTGTAACTTAACAAGAAATAATTCAGCAGCGAATGCTCTGGGTTAACCCAACCAATAAAAAGGTTAGAAGTACAATATTACCCATCACTAACACAAGGGTCTCTTTATAAAAGGAGGCTATTATAATAGTTAAAAATCAGCAGATATAATCTTTCATTTTTAGTATAAGCCATAATTTGGTCACAATTAACCAAAGTATTAATAGTAACAAAGGGTGAAATAAATTAAATGTCCTAGCTATGCCCAGACTGAACTATATCAAAATTACCGTCCCATCACAGGTTGGGCAATCTTTAGATGGCAATGAAGTGTGAAGATCCACAGAAGATGGAAGGTGAATCAGCTCAGCCCTATTATCAGTAATCGCATCTGCAACACATTCGGCCGTTGCCTTCTCTCCACTGTGATAGAATATAAAATAAAAACAAAGAAGTATTAAGCATATTAAAATGTTTTTGTTTATTATTTATGGTGGGACGAAGCTTGCTTGTTTTAATAATGCTAACAATAGTGCTGTATTCCGTTGAATAGTAAAATAAAGGGAAGGAAGGAAATAATGGGTGGGTGAGAAAATAAAAGAAGGCAGAAAACTATCCAAAACAATAGACACACAAAGAGCAATCAAAATTCTAGGTTGTAAACAAGTTTTCCAAGCAGGTACGCTAACCCCTCTGTGCAGGACTGCATACATGTCAAAATCTTCACCTTTGGAAATCCAATTGAGCAGCTTAGAAAGTGCCCAAACATGATCACAAAGAATATCACACAATAAGCAAGCTTATTTTACCCTCCAAATTGTGTTTAAGTTGGATCTAGAGTCTTTTTCTGATAAAAATTTTACTTGCCGGGAAATAAAGAACTGCAACCACAAAAAGTCTGACACACTCTCACCCCCTCACAATGTTAAACCTAAAGATTTCTATGCATTTCAATTCTCAATGGTGATATTTTATGGTCCTTGGTATGTATCTGCTAACATTGGGGAGCCACCAATAGTCTAATATATCATGGATTATGGTTCAGTCTTAATGGCTCATAATGTTGCCTACTCAGAACTCATATTATTGCTATAAACTCTTACTTCACAACAAAACATACCACCGCAATGCAATTATAACACTCAACACATACTAGGCAACCGAATTATGATATTGAGTTACCATGGAAGAGCTATAATTTTTCAAATGACTACAGTTATGCAAACTAAAACGCGCCTGCACAAATAAGTAAAATACCAAATTTGGGGTTCAAAATAACTTTAGTCACTACCTATAAGGAAAATCTGGCATCATCTACAGAGCTCAATTATACTTTTTGTTTTTCCAGTCAAAAAACAAAAACATCTTTCTGTTCATAGATTTACAACTCTCAGAAGTCAGAAATATTGGGATATGAGCCTACCTTTTCAAGGCACAATTTTTAACCTGGTAGTGCACCCTTCCTGATCCTTTGCACATAGTACATCGCAATGCCTGCCATCCGTTGCAGGTTTGACAGTTCCTGCACTTGAATAAGAATACTCACTAGGGTAAAAATCTAACTTCTAACACAAAGTACTAGTAATTACCTTCAAGTTCAACCATAATTCACATGAAACACTAAGATCCTTCTGCCTTTTAATTTATCAGCTCAGAGTGCAATCATTTTTTTTAAATGACTAGAATAATGTCTTTGGCAGGTCAGGTGCCCGTCTATGCTTATAGTTCATTTTCGATAATTGATTTGATATCAATCAGATTCGGGAGAAACAGCCGCCACATATACATAACGAATTTGTGTAGTATATTCATATCATAACGTATGAACGTAAGAAACGGCTACACATGTTGCCACAAAAACATAAGATCACTCATGTAGAGTTGTACAGTGTACATGTACACGTACACATATAATGTACCTAATCCATCTATAAATTGGGAAATCGGACAATAATTTGTCAATGTCAACTCATAGAACAGGCGGTCAAGTTACCTCTGACAAATGACCTTCTTTCCCAGCTCCAAAGCGATGTCATAAGTCCCAAGAGTAGCAACAGCCTGAAATCAACAAATGACAAATAGCACTAAGTAAAACATTTCGGTCCTCCTTAAAAGAAAAGACACTGAAAAAACAGTGAGCCAAGAAATATCCACTTGAATAAACGATAAGTATTGTTCAAATGATTGAAAACCCGAAAATCAACCAATTCAAGCTACACCTTCAACATCCAACATCTACAATATCCATTAACAAATGATACAAAAATGGGAAAGACGGAGGTACTCATTTAACCAGATGACGAACATCACCCAAAATAGCAGCTATATCTCATTATTTATTTGTATAGAAAACTAACTATCCATTTTATTAACATTCTTTACAACACAAGAGGGCAACCTGAAAGTCCCAAAAGCCTAAATACCACAAACTCATTGAAAATTCAACAAACACCCGCTAACCCATACAGGAAAAATGAATTATTGAAAATACCACCCATAGTAACAGTTAAATTCTCAGAATTTACGGTCAGAAACAAAAACCCAATTAACTAAACTTGCACGGTAAAGGGACTCACAAATATTGAAGCATATGAGATCTTGGAGATTAACTCAGGGACGCCAAAGCCACGAGGAGCAGAGCCGGCGATGTCAAAAGGAAGAGTAAAAGGAGAAAGCACAAGCTTTATCGGGAAATCGAAAATGTCAATGAGTTGTTGCCCATAACGAGCTGAAAATATCTTGTACTGAACATCTGCGAACTTCTTCAAGGTTTTCAACAAACGGGCTGTTCCTCCCGACATACCAAAGCGCGAGTCTCAACTGAGAGTATAGACTTTGCTGCTCTTATCTTTATTTAGCTGTTTTGTTATCTTCTCGTTTTCTTTTCTGTTTTTCCAATTACAAATATCGGAGAAATTTTACGCAACTAGGTTGAAGTATATTCAATATATAACATAGATATATTTATTTATATATAAATAATTATATTAATATAATAATATAATAATATATTTTTAAAATTAATAAAATATATTATTTATTATTTTTAAAATATTATATTTTTTTTCTATTATTTATTAGATATTTATTTTTTAAAATATATTATTACATTAAGTTTATATTTTATTTACCTCAAATATCATATCATAAACCTAATTTATTCGATTTTTTTTTACCAAATCCTGTTATTTAGTGTCATTGTTTAGAAAGAAAAATTTTAATTAATAAGAAATTAGGATATTTTAATACTTTTATTAAATTATTTTAATTAAAATATATGCATTAATTAATATAAATATTAAGAAAATTGTGACAATTAAACGGCTTAATTGACCTTATTAAACTTTTACTCAAAGCCCTTTGGTTACTGTTTCAATTCCTTCTTTTTAAAAGGAGATTAATTCTATATTACATAACAACTAAGTCTCTATTCAAAAAATAAAAAATCAATATAACAAGATTTAATCTTTTTCAAGAATCATTCAAATCTTATCTAGTTTTGCTCACAGAATTATTAGAACTACACCAGTTTATTTGGTTTAACTTTCTATTTAAATTTGTGATGTATATGATATTTTTATTATTAATCTGAATTGTAACTTTATTTCATATTCAGTAAAATTCTTACTATTATTACATATTATACGATATTAACTATTATATTATATTAAATTTGAGAGTCTTTTAAACGAGCTAGGGTTTTAAACCCCTAACTTTATTTTTTTTTTCTTTTCATAACTTCCTTCGTATCCAACTGCCCACCATCACCTTACTCTCCATTATTTCTCTATTAATAAGGATATATTTGCTTTTCGTTTAAAGACTAAAAGCTTTTAGTTCAAAATATTGTTTTAACAAAGGAGAAAAAGCACTCGAGGTAAGAACTTGGTTTTCAGCATCCATTAATCTTCTAATCTTCATTTCATCTTCCTAAAAATTATCAGATCTCATCTCATTGTTTCTCTTCTTCCTAAATTTTATCTTTACTTTCCTCCAATAAGTCCCCTAAAGGATTATGCAAAAATATTTACACATTTGATCTCCATCTTTTCATTAACTCCACATTTCTTCGTTAAGTTTGTTTTCTTCCTTCTTCATTTTTGGTTCAAAGATCTGGTTAGGTCCGGCATACAAAGAGTTCTCTTATAACACCTCTTGAAGTTGTGGACGTTGTTTTTATGTTTATATTATTTCTCTCTTTTACGTTATCAAATTAAAAAATAATAATTTAAAACCGTGTACACAGTCAAGACAATGATATACAAATTCTTTAGAGATTCAACTTACACTCACAAGCAACTAAACAAATAAAAAAAATAATAGAAATGATAAAATAATCAAATTAAGACGTAATCACGAACTAATAAAATAATGATTGTATTAACATAACATTAAAGTATACAATGTAATCATGTAACTGAGGTAAATGAATATAGAACATCTGTTTATATATTAAAATACTCGAATTTTTTGTTCCAATCATTCAGTAACAAATAATTTATTAAAACAAAATAAATAAATATAACTCGATAAAAGTACAAATGTAAATATCTCTATTAGTCAGTATCATTCTATCCTAACTGTCTATTGTTACCATTGTCTAATACCTACGTAATAATTTGATTCGATGGACGAATCTGATTGTACTTTAGAGCCAACACCATATAATAGTGTGATCAATCACTAACGTTAACTATCTTAAAATACTTACCACTCAAGAATGTGATTTTGTTCTCACAAACACTTATCCCAAACATCAAACAACACTAAAGGTAATTTATGAAACACAATAAAAAATACGATAGAAATTTGATAGAACTTTGCTTCGATTTTCTAATTACCAAAGCAATAAAAAATATAGATAACTAAAGAAAAAAATTCAACTATCTGAGACCTCAACAACCTAGGATAAACAAGTGTAATACATCATCTCAATGAGAATAATAACGCCTCATTAATTAGAGTAAACGAGGTACAACAAATGTGATTTTTTGTTTTCAAAACTTGCTAAATAATTTTTTACAAATGTTCAAGAACAAAATGACACAAAATCAAAAATAACTAAAATTAGCATGCACAATGCAAAAACATCTATGTGATATATATAAACATGTTCGCATGCAAAATGTATCTTATTAAATGTGTGTATTTTTGATTTTCAGTAAACAATCTTACAATATATTAAATAAAATTAAACAATTCCTGTATTTTGCATACATGAAACCAACCAACACAAAAGACTATCAAAACTTACAAAAATAAATACTAAACCACAACACTATAGTAAGGGAAGAATCAAACATACATGATTTTGAGAGTCGGTTTAGAGATGGTGTTTCCTTTTCTTTTTCCTCCTTCTCTCCACCCTTCCCAGTCGCTTTCCTTCCACTTTCCCCATACGACTCACCGACTCCTTTCTTCCTTATTGCCTCTGTTTTCTTTTTGCTTTCATGCTACCGATTTTTTTTTCTTCAATTCCAATAAAATCTTTGAAGTCACGATTGTTGAAACTTTTCCCCAAGATGACTTAAAGGATCTAGCGTTCCTCGTTAAGGGCATAATTGAGCTTTTTGGTTCTCCATTTTCAACCTGGTGTTAGCTTGCAAATTTGGCTTTGATTTGTTTGCTTTTTAATTCACGCTCTCATTTAGCAGTTTTTCTTTTTCCTTCTTTAATTTTGCTCAGTGATTGCGATTGTGTGTCTTAATTTTAGAATCAATTTGTTGGTTTTTCGTCTGGTCATTTGGAGGAGCTGTGGAGGATTTACGCACTGGAGTGGATTATCTGTTTGATCTTGTGACTGTGGTTCATACTTATTAAAAAAAGTTGATGAACTTGGAAGCTCTGTTTTGTGTTCATTGAAGAAATTGCACAAGGAATGGTGGAGTAAACATGAAGGGAAATGATCTGGGGAGAGGATGTATTGATGACTTGGAGGCCACCGTTGCAGATTTGGCCATCAGAATGTGTTAGGATCAGCAATGCTGATGGCTATGGATCGGTTCACATTGAGTTGCTCAATGCTTGGTTCTATTTCTGACTTTTTGTTAACTGCATACTCAGCTTTTTGTTTGTTATGTTTAATTTTCTAGGACTATTATGCTTTTGATTTGAGTATGTTTTAAGTAAAATGGTACAATTTTGGTTTTGGTGCGTTTCTCCCTTCTAGAAGATGATTATGTGTTTATTTTTGTGCTTTCTGGTCATGTCTCTTGTGTTTGTAGAGATTTCACTCTTTATTTTTTTTCATGTTGGATAAGTAAGCTTGAATTTTCTTCTAGGACATTTACTATTAACCTGGTGCTTGATATTGTTAAGTTGGGTTCCTTAAGTAGCTTTTGAGTTGTTAAAGATGTGATCAATTTAGATTTAATTTTGTTGAGTGTTCCATTTAAGGTTATATATATATATATATTGAGGCTTGTAATTCTCTTTTATGTTTTTAATTAAATATATCTCCATCTAATTAAAAAAAAAAAAACTATTATCTTGTATGAATTCAAGGGACATTGATGCAAGCCTTGTCATTCCATAAATTTGTACTTAATGGTTACCTGGAATTGCAACAAATTATGGTAAGAGTAAAATTTTCAATAAGTAAACCAAACATACATAGAAACAAAACAAAAAGCACACTATTATGCTGAAAGTGTATCATCCAAAAATACATAAAACTAAACCGAAGACTTTTACTCCAAAACTTCGTCTTTAGTTTAAAGCAAACAGAAAATAGAGATATATGGAGCTAGAAAGTTGCTGTTAGGGATCAAATCCATATACAAAGCAAGTGCAACTAGAAAAATGCTTGAACCAAAAGAAAAATATGTATCTATCTTCGAACACTAATATGTCACACTAAAAATGTAAACTCTTGTTTTTACTCTACCAGGAAGGATTCATTTTTCACAAATAATCATACATAATAGAAATTCTTGCTTTTATTTAAGATACTTTACAAAGAAAATCATCTTTCAAATATTTTTTTTTGTCAAAACGTTCCAAAACATAAATACAATCTTAAATTAAGTGATTAAAATACATTCAAAAATTCTTATCACTTACATGTCATATCAACCTAGTATTAGGATAGTTTTTAAAATAATTACATGCTATTAGATTACACACTATTGCATGCATACAAAGTTTATTGCATGTAAAATTAGACCTTAATATGTATTTACTTTCGGATCATATCAATACATAATTAACACAATAAATAACATACAATATTATAAGCAATAAACTTTATTTAATATTATTAGCACATATAATATTAATATACCTACAAAATTTCAAAAATTAAATATATTATAAACACGTCAAATATTATCTTATATAATTTACCGGAATCTAACTTATAATCGTAACTATATAAATAAAAATATCTATTTTTTTTCTTTATTCCTTCTTAAATCATATTTCACACATCATATTTTAGGTGTATTTTCATAAATTACAAGATATTGTTAATTAGCATATTCTAAAAACACCTTTAAAAATTTGTACTCAAATAAAATCTTCCACGTTTATTAGAGTTTAAAACCTTACACTAATTTGATTGTATCAAGTTTTATTTTAATAACATGAAAATTGTTTTTAACTTTAAAATTTATCATAGTAAAATTAAACACATAGATATATCAGGGTAAATATTTTCAAACCCAAAGATTTAATTAATCATGTTCAAAATTTAATAAATAATTCACGAAAAATGTTAGAAAATTTTATAATCAAAGTTCCCCTAATCGAAAAACATACCGAATATTTTATAAAAATAATTTGGCCTCAAAATTTTCAATAATAACCAATAACACATGTTATCATGTATTAAAATAAATAATTTAAAGCATTCAAACTATTTTTAGTCCTGGTCTTAATTCATAATATGTTGAATTTTAGGTTTTTATATACAAGTTGAAAAAGTCATGAAAATTAAAAAAACAAAATCTTTTTGAATGATTCAAAATCTATTGGACTAAGAATACTTATATTTTCAACAGTAAAAATATGAATTCAAAATTCATCCAAAAGTAGATAAAAATCATATAAACATTCACATGATTCATAATTTTAAGATCATGAATTTTATTATATCCTCCTTACTTTTCTCTTAATTTTAATATTTAGAATTGCCACAAAAGTTCTCAAATATTACATTGTATAGAATTTAATTATATAAATTTAGGGATTTTCATTCCCCTTTAAAACCTTAAATAAAATTATGAAAATCTAATTAAAATTGTAAGTATTGAGACTTAGATTCTTACTTTAAAATTCTACTTTGAATTCAAATATTTTACAATTGCTTGAAAATATCGAAGCCAAAGTGAAATGAAGATAAGAGAAATAGACTGAGTTTGTATTCTATTTGAACTCTATTTTTTCTTATTTAATTATTTATTTTCTTACTAACTCTAATTATAAAAGAATATTTATTTATTTAAATAATTTAATACTAAACATAATCCAACATAAATAACTTATTTTGTTTATCTTAGTATTATTAATATATATTTATTCATTTTCCTTACTACTTTCTTTTCTCATTTCAGTAGGAATATTACTAGTAAATAAGAATTAAATAAAAAAACAAAAATAGAAGGTTTTGATCGGCTAATACGCACTTGTGGTGCAAAATCGTGTCCCAAAGTCATGTTGTTTAACATTTAACTAATTTGTAATTATTTATATTATATTATGTATTTTAATTATTTTAAAAATAAGAAAAATAATTCAAAATTTTAGATTATTTTAACACGTAATAAAATTTAAATAATATGAGTGTAAAAATAAATATAAATTTATATATCAATAACACTTTTAAAATCAAGTAACATAGTATTTTTTAAAAAGAAAATATTAAATTATAGTTGTCTTTAAAGTTTATCATATAATTGCTATACAATTTAAGTTAATTTTAAAAATTAAGGATTAAATAATATAAAAAATAAGTTTTTTAATAAATTAATTTTTATTGTTATAATAAAATTTAGTTAATTTTTTAAATTTAAACAAAATGTATTAAATTTTAAAAAATAATATACTTAATAATAAGAATTAAAAAAAATGAGAAATCAAATCGTAAAATCTAACAAACTAAAAGACTAATGAGTAGTTTATTAAAAAAAAAATATAGTGCGTTGTTGTATTACATTATCAGTAAAGAATCTTATAACTTAGAAGGAACTCAAATTTAAAACTAAAGATTTAATACAATGTACGTAAATTGTATAATGTTTTTGAAAAACATAACTTATCTGTTATTCATAATTACCATATTTATTTTATTTAATAAAATATAATTATTTTTAAATAAAATATTTATATTAATTTTATATTTTATTAACTTAAAATAAGATACAAAAATAAAGTAGAAAGACAACCAACTAAAAAATAATTATATTTTAGTAAATAAAATAAAATATTGTAATTATGAATAACAAATTAAGATAAGTTATGTTTTTCAAAAACATTATACAATAATCACTGGAATGTTGGGTTGGCATTTGAACCTCGACTTTGCGACTCCACAGTCCACAGCTTACCAATTATCACTTTCTCCGCTACAAAGACAGAGACTTGCTTATTTTTAAACCTCAATCCTTTCTGTCTACATCAGTTTCCCTCTCTACAATCCAATGGCGGCAGTACTAGCAGCTATGGCCCCAAACGGAGTTAAGTTGGGGACTACATCGCAGGCGTATTTGGGCGGCAAGGCTGTGAATGATACAAAGGGTCTGATTTCAGAGCTTTGCCGCCAGTTCTACAACCTTGGATGGGTCTCAGGCACCGGTGGTAGCATCACCATCAAGGTCCACGATGACTCAATCTCCAAGCCCCAGCAGCTCGTCGTCATGTCCCCCCCTGGTACTGGTCTTACAATATCTATCAGTATTATTTCTCTGGGTTGGTTGATTTTCTGGCGGTATTTGTTTCTTTTAGGATTATTCATTTCTGGAGTGTCTTGTCCTTTTGAATTGTGCGATGTGTGTTATTCAAGGTCGATTCTTGTCCTTTGCATTTTGCTTATATAGTTATATGCATAAATGTGTTCTGTAATCCATTTATGTTGTTTGATTATGCGACATTTGAAATCAATATTATATGCTCATACTTTAGCTTATGTTCCCCTCTCTGATTTTTCATTTCTGGGTTGGTCTTATCTGTGCTCAAAGAGTTATTTAGGACATACTGCTTTTTTTTTCTCTCTTTTTTGGGTGTTCGAGTATGAGTTTTATCGTCAGAGCTCAATTTTCTTTTGAATTTTAGAATGTACACCATGCTCAGCGCTCTATTTTTACCCCTTTTGTTGTTTGTACTCAGCTTCCATGCACCTTTCACTAAACTGATTTTTGAAACATGAATATCTAAGCTTTTATTCTGGCCTTATTCTTTGTGTGTGTTGCGTGTGTGTTTATATTCATGCCGGAATCTCAACTTCAGCATCCTGGTGTTTACTAAATGCGTTTCTGTGTGTATTTGTGTTTCTTACTCCTAAATCTGTTAATACCTTCTGAAAGTTTTTGTTGTACTTTGTATTTTATAATGTGGGTAGGTGTTCGAAAGGAGAGAGTGGTACTGGAGGACATGTACGTGTTAACTCCAAATGGGTCGGTCTTGTCTTCTCCATCCCCAAAGCCATACCCACATAAGCCTCCCAAGTTTTCTGATTGTGGCCCACATTTTATGAAGGTATTGACTCTTAATACTTCTTTGCATTAACTATATGCAACTTGTGAGTATTTGCTGATCTGGACAAGTCAGTCTTTATATTTGAAGCAGAATGCAATTTATGCTCGGAATAGCATACCTGATGTTGCCCATCTCCAATTATGTGACTATGATAATACGAATCTTGTAGGATTACTGCTAGTGTTAATAATGCTGGTAACTTCTATCGCAGCAGTAAAAATGGATCCATACAGCTCATTTGAATCAGCTCATTTGATGCTTCCTTGAGCTTCTTGGTCTTTGATCTTGTTATTGGCCCACTTGTATGTACAAAGGCTCTTGATTCAATTATTACATCTCTATTGTTGACTGCCCTATAATACTTAGACATGCCCATAAATGGTTATAAGTTATAAAATATGCTGGCAGGCTTAATTATTTCCAGCTGTTTTTTTTAATTTATTTTTTATTTGTGGTAGTCCATTTTTTATGCTTTCTCATCAATCAATTATTTATTCTGTCAGGCTGAATGTTACCATTATCTCTTTGATGCTTCCATCAAACTTCATCAGTTGGGCTTGGATTGGTCTACTGCAGACCATAGTCCTGTACCTAACCGTTACATATCTGCCAAGGCAGGCACTGTAGTTTCAAAATGCGAATTAGAGCCATCCAGAGTGAGTTTAATTTCATTATTTATCAAGATCTTGGAGTTGTATAAACTTTTCGGTTTCTTTTAGTTATGTGAACCGGATTACTAAGTTTTACTCAGATTCCAATATATCCTTTCGGTTGAGAAAATCTAACTCTAATTTGTTTCTTATCCCCCACCCAAAAGAAGAGTACAAAAAAATCACATCATTATTTAATTTTTTTTTCCCTTCTGTCTTTGCAGCGTTGTATTGTTCTTGACATTGAGGGAACCACTACTCCCATATCTTTTGTTACAGATGTTCTCTTTCCATATGCTCGTGATAATGTTGGCAGGCATTTTTCTGCTACATATGACACGCCGGAAACTCAAGATGATATCAAATTGCTACGTTCTCAAGTAAGATCTTTAGTTCAGTAAGCATTCATTTGCAGTTGGTTTGTTCTTGTGAAATATCCACTTTCACAATATCACTCTATGGTATACCTTTTAATTGGATACACCAATGAATGGTATGTGAATGCACCGTAATAAATAGGAAAGACATTCTCTATTCACAAAACTCCGTGAGGCATTTCAGTTATTGCAACAAGGCTGGTTGATTTTCTTGCAGAAGTTCAAAATTTACCTCTTCTGTTTTTCTTTGGACCTATGTCTTGTCTTGTCTTGTTTTCCTTGCTATTGGAGCACTGCATTTTATTTTCTAGGCAATTAAATTTTAATGAAAGTATGTATCTGATATTCATTATGGTTACAATTGAAAACTGTAAATCAAAGCTAAACCGAGTTGGACAATTCAGAGTTCAGACCAGTGCTTCCCGTTAACGATAGAGCTGTCCAATTTGTTTACTCTTCTAAATTTATGCCTGAAAACGTTATCTATTTGAATATTGTATGTTACTACATTCTTATTACAGGTTCAAGATGACTTAGAAAAAGGTGTTAGTGGTGCCATTCCCGTCCCTTCTGATGATGCAGGGAAAGATGCAGTTATTGCAGCTTTGGTGAATAATGTGGAAGCAATGATAAAAGCTGATCGGAAGATTACTGCCTTGAAACAATTACAAGTAAGAAAAGTTGGAATATGTGAAATTTCATTGTTGCAGCATCTGTTAAAGATAGAACTGATTTTTTAAACCCTGATTCAGGGTCATATCTGGCAAACTGGATTTAAAAATAATGAATTGGAGGGTGTAGTTTTTGAGGATGTACCAGAAGCTCTTAAGAAATGGCACGAGTGGGGAATAAAGGTTTTCTCCCCATTTTTTGTTCCTTACCCGCCTCCTTTCATCAATTCTTTCTTATTATTGAGATCTAGATTGTAGCTTTCTAGAAGACATTGCATATTTTTATGAGTTCATTCTACCTAATATGCTAGATATAGCTAATTGGCTACCTTAAATGTTACACGAGTAGGGGCTACAAGGCACTATAGAGGTGAGGGTGTTCATGTGGGTCTGGAATTGGGATGATGTAGAGAGTGGATTTTAATATTATTCAATGCTGAAGCTGCTTCCTTCTTTTTTTTCCCCCATTTTCCAGATATTCAACACTAAAGCAGCTGATCATGCACCAATTTTAGTTACCAGGACTTTGGTTCGACTCATTTTCTTGTCAAAAGGTTTTGCTTACAATGCTAACAAACAATGCCTTTGTTTTAGGTGTACATCTACTCTAGTGGCAGCAGGTTGGCACAAAGGCTTATATTTGGCAATACAAACCATGGGGACCTAAGAAAATATCTTTCTGGGTTCTTTGATACTACAGTGGGGTACATATTATAACTCTATAGTTTCAGCTTTACATAACTCTCCTTCTGCTTGTTCTCATAACTCAATTTTACTTTGTGTGCTCTCGTGTGTGTTTGTGTAATCGTGTGCTGTGTCAGGAACAAAAGAGAAACACACAGTTACATCGAAATTACAGAATCTGTTGGAGTTGATAAGGCTTCGGATATTCTTTTTGTGACAGACGTCTTCCAAGAAGCTATTGCAGCAAAGGCAGCAGGTAATAATATATTAGTGGTTTTAATTTCCCTTCCCTTTTAATTAATCTTCATTGCAGATAAGATAAGGTGAGATACAATGTCTTCATCGTTCAGGGTTGGAGGTGATTGTTTCTATCCGGCCAGGAAATGCACCTCTTCCTGAGAATCATGGATTCAAAACTATCAATTCTTTCATGGAAATTTGAAAATAACTTGATATTATTCCCAATGTACCATGAATAAATATTATGTACATATAAATAAACGACTTAAACGTCTCCAATTACTCGTATTAGTTTCCTTCTGTTTTACTATATTGTATTTGTTATTATTGGTTGTCTTTTGCAACTTTGCATCTCAATTTTTGTAGGGTACTGCATAGAAGGATGTTTCTTAACTTGTAGGTTGTCCTTGAGGGTTCTCTCCCTCTCAAAACATGCAGTGCTGAGGTTGAATTGCATCAAGGGGTTACGGGTATTTTCACCTATAATATCACTGGTTAACATAACGATCAGAGTAAAGATCCTTAGGATTAAAATATTCAAATAACTTGTTATTTAATGCAATTTTCATGCAAAATTCGTGTTTCCTACTTGATGAAACACACGCCAATATCACTTTTTATTTATAAATATATAGTTAAATACATTCCACGAACATGCTTAGGTATTTGAACTCTTATCATTCCAAAACATCCACAATCATTCACAATAAAATTCGAACTCTTATCATGAATACTCCGAAGAAAAATTGGAAAATGAATTCATACACATCATCCTGACCTTTTCCCAAATTACATACGGTTTATATACAAACCAATTAATTCCCAGCATCAAAGTGCCCGAGCAATGATTTTGAATTCATTCAAGCATGACTGGAGAGTCTTCTGACGCTTTTGAAGAGATTGCCTTTCATTCTGTAATACATCTATTGCCCCAGGAGCAACAAACATATCCATGAATTTCTCATCATTCACTGCAAACAAATCCAACCCAAGTGCCAGCACAAGCCGATCTCGACTGCAAAGGCAATAGAGCTGCTTTAAGAAATTGTAATAAATTTGTGCATGTGTGGGCAACTAATAAATTTGTAGAAGAAAATAGACTCTAAGAATGCAGAGCTTGGAGGCAGATGTTAAGTAATCAAATTGAACCAATCAAGTAATATATAAATTAAGATTAGAAACTACAGATAAAGAAAATAAGTAAAAGATTTACCATAAAATAGATTAGAAAAGAAGAAGCAGCAGCTCAAGAAAGTTTAAATTTAAAAGAGAAGATTACCAAGGAGATAAGAATCCAGAATTCAAAGTTGATGTCACACTTCTCTCAACAAGAACTTCACGTATTCGTGAAAAGTGTTGTGCTGCACATGAACAGACATCTGTATAAGCCGAGCTTGATCTTGAACCATTGTCCCCGTTTCCATATTTAAGATTACCACCATTTTGAACTCTCAACCGATCAGAGTTTCTACTATTTCCCATCCTTGCAAGCCTTTTTTTTCCTGCAACATCAACACCATTTCCAAGATCCTTTGCCCCACCATATGCTGCATCAGAAGGCTGATCTGGGGATGGGGTCTCTGGCACAGTCATTTGGCTTTCTCGAAGAGCTTCTCTAGCTTCTGCACCTTTTCCGGGTGTTGTCTGCTGCACACTATTCTCTGGAGGTACATTCTCCTGGTCTTTCATTGTGTCTGTCTGCACCCCAACATCGGATAAATCAAATGAAAATGGAGCTAGTGAAGCCTGGTTTAACTTGTGGAAAAAAGAGGCGGCACTAGAGCCAAGAACTCCTTGAATGTCGTTCTCATAGCAGACCATTGAATATGGGCTTGTAACTGAATCCAGGTGGTGTCTAACTAATTGCTTACACTGTTTAGCAAGATCCTTAATGAAGCGACCGTAAGCATTTCTTAAAGCAGCGTGAAAACCAACATAACCATCCATATTACCGGATTTCCTCCCATCTGTACCATAGTGTAGTGGTTTATGATCAGATATGTGAAAGAAACACTCAAACTAAACTGTGAACTTGGAAAAAGAAAAAAAATGAGGGACTGTCAGGGAAGGTAATGCTCGACAATATTTCACTTTGACTTGCAATAGCAAAAAATCAAAATCTAAAACTTTTATCCCCCAAGAACAAGCCACATGGCTTGTAGAAAGCGATAATTCATAAAAATTAAGATAAGGTTCTGAGCATCAAGGCTGAGAGAAACATACACAAAGCAAAGCGATTGGATTGACTGATTATAGCATAGTATACATTAAAAGAAAACTTTTGGACCAAAATAGAAAATTAACCAGCCCATTTTATTATGTTGCGAGTTATTGATGAGTGTTCCATAGCTAGAAAACCATACTTTTCAAGCCTTCAATATATCAGCAAAGTGTGAATGTTAATTGTTAAAAGAGGAAAATAAATAAGCAGTATGCTAAAAACAATAATAATGAAAAACACTACGGAAAATAAACTCAACAAAATCTGGTGCTAAGTAATTTTAAAAACTAAGGTGCAAGTTTTACTTTAAAAGGTCAGAGCTTCTTACGATCTGATTCACTGTTCTTATCTCTGACTAGAGAAATATCAAATAGGTTCCCTAAAACAAATGCAAGGCGATCACAAGCAGTGTCCAGAAGAGGAGCAAGCCATGAGCGTGCTGCTGCACGTGCAATTTCAGCAGCTGCCTCAACTACTCCTCGGCCGCCACCTCGACCAGCATGGGCAAGTAATATATTTGCCACCTTTTACAAAGAAAATGAAGCATGTACCATCAGTCTACAGATTACCAAGATCAATAATTCTCTAAATATTACACATGACTATATTTACCTTCTCCCTGGACACCGATGGACATTCAATGGAATATGCAGCACAACGAAACTCATGCATCACCCTCTCGAATGCAGCTCCACCATACAGCCTAAGCGTGGCATTTGGAGGTTTTATGTCTAAAGTAACACCCGGCCAACTCCCAATCTGACTTTCTAACTGCTCCTCCATTGTTGTTTTGCCCCATTGCTCTGGGGCAGGATCTGCTGCTCCATCAATTAAAGCTCCCTTCACCATAAGGAGGAAACAAAAACACTTTCCAGTTAACAAAAAGCTTATGAACTATTTAGAAAACGAATTCCAGACAGTGAGAATAAGGCCAGACACTATTTTTATTGGTTTGAGTTTAGATAGGTTCAAGAGGTGGAAAACGCTAAAAAATGGTATTCACTTTTACCTGAACACTTTGAGTGGAAATGAAAAAGACCATAGATGTGTACTCTGATGACAACATAAAGTATTTATTGTTCGAATTCAAAGTAAGTTTTAATCATTATCAAAGTTATTACCCACCAAATGGTTGCTGATAGAAGCTGTATACAACATTACAGTTCTTCTAAGCTGTGCAACATCAGAAGTAGCTTGTATTTTGGAGTCCATTGTTGCCAATTCAGAGGTAACTTCACCACATCGCTGTTCAAGTAAAGCAAGAGTTGCTGGTGCAGCTTCTTTGTATCTCTTCTGAAGTTCAGACTCCAAAAATTCTCTCAAACAGCCAAAACCAATAAAAGGCTTAAACTTTTCTTCATTAAATCCTCCCTTGATGTCCTCATGCAGATGCCGGAGAACATCTGAGTCCACTTGACATATCTGCCTACGAAATTCATCATTTGAAATTGTGCTTTTGTCCTTCGGTAGGGCCACAAAAAATGGATGGGTGTTCTCTCCTAGGTAGCCACTTGCACTCAGGTAGCGATCAACTTCCCACCTTTCACTGAACTCCTGCATGTTAAAAATATTCCAGTGAGCATCAAGGACTTCTAATACATTACGTACACAACACTAGGAACAATTGATGTTGAGTCATAACATCTAATCTAAACAATATTATTCCTAATATGCAAACTAACATGACCCAAATAAACCATGAACAGAGTAAAAGCTAAATTGATTTTCTACCCACAACTAAACATATGCTTGACAATATATTTAATTATACAAGGTTGACTTCAATTTGCAAATCAAATGTGAAATATGTCCAAAATAGTATGTTTATACCTTTAGACGATTATCAAATTTTGAAACCACAATTATCGTACGCCTAAAAGTTGGATCAATATCACGAACGGAATCCAACCAAAGTGATGAGCACCACTCTACACTACTTTGTTGAAGAAACAACAGAATGCGATGTGGAGGACTAGCAAGTGACTTCACCATTGAAAGGATTTCATTTGGCGTATTTTCAGGTTCTCCCTTCTTTGCCTGCCAATATATTAGAATACTTTGCATATTTAGTTACCATAGTCCTTCAAAAATCCAAAAAGATTCAACTGCATAACATCTATTTCCAGTTCAAGAAAATCTAGAGAGTTAGGGGGAACCAATATCATGATAAGCTATCAACAATTTAAAAGCTCAAGTTCAAAAGGCAACATATTTTATATGGTCTATTAAACCTAATAATAGACAACATAATTCATGGTAAAAAAAATGGGCTTCTGATGCCTCCTCTTTCAATGTATATCTCCCACAAAACAACCCACCTTAAGAACAAAACCTGGAGTATCAATGATGGTGAGGTTAGGACAATGTGCATACTCAGCTCTCATCACAATTGGCTTTGAAGAAACTGCAGCTTTTGTTTTCCTCAAGATCGCTTCCGTTCGTGACTTTATAACATCAGCTATTGCAGATGCCAAAACAATAGGGCTCCCATAATCTTCAGAATCCTCCTCCTGCTTCAACAAGTTCAAGTCGATCTTATTGTAGTTAAACAATCATGTGAAGCAGATCGTGAAAGGAAATCATAAGCATATAACAAACTAAAAATCAGGATTGGTTAACTTTAATTTCCAGTAATCTAAATCGTTAAAGTTTGCTTGCAATTATTACTCTCTTTCACACGCTGAATATCTTTTAATCCATTTCAAGAGCTAAAGACAATAAAACAACCTTTTTTATATAAACGAAAAAAAAAATCATTTGGAAAACAATGGCCATTATAGTTTATGTTTCAATTTCCTTTAAAGGACAAATACACCCACAAGATAATTAAAAAGACTAACATTAGAGAAATCTAAGTCGTTTTAGCTCTACTGTTTGACGCGTTTAAATGACTCTGGCATTAAGCTTACTGTGATTTGTACTTACACTGTTTCGAACCCTTCTATTGAAAAAAAGTTTCTGAAATCAATGAGATCCGGAAATCAAAAGAGAGTAATTGAAGAAGATAACAAAGGGTATTAACAGTGGGACCTGAAAGCGACAACGAGGCTCCAGAGCAGTCGGATCGTGGACCATTTGGAGGATTAAGGGACGGCGTGTTCCCATCTCGACTTCGCGGACATTAAAGCGAAACCCAAGGAGGGCTTCTAGAAGTGAGCTCTTGCCATCAGATTGGCCGCCAAGTGCTACAATCTCTGGAATTGGAAGCTTCTCGCCAAAGGCCACTGCTGCAGCTTGTAGACGATTGTATGCTTCAAATCGAGATTTCGAAGATGACGATGAATCGGGCATATTTAAATGCTGGTTCTGGTGAGGATTCCTTCTGGATTGGGACTTCTCGGATGGAGTTTTGGTTTTGCTTGGAGTGCTTAGATAGGTGACGGTGCTCGGAGTGGTGGCCATTGGAGAGCAAGAGAAAAGGGGGCAAGTAATTTGAATTTGAATTGTGGGAAAGTAAGCCGTTTTGTATAGCAATGGGGCTGACTGGTTGAGTACCAGGTTGCGACGTCGTGACTCGTGAGCAATGTTTGAGTTTGGGCTTTTTTACTTTTTATGGGTCAGAAAGTGGGCTTATAGAACTTACAAGAAAGTGCTTTAATCAAATGTATACATAATTTCTTAAAATTTAAAACGTATGAATTATATCAAATTTTACACATAAAATTTTAAAATTTTAAATCTATAATTTAGTCTCTAAATTTTTAAAATTCCATGTATCCATACTAACTTTACTAATAAAATACATATTTATGAATCAAAAATTTATGATATATATATAAAGTTTTGAAATATTTGGGACTAAATCGCATAATTTAAAATTTTAACAATATATGCGTGAAGTTTTAAAATTTTGATAACCAAATCATACGTTTTAAAAATTTAGTAGATTTATGTATAAATTTAATTAAAATTTGGGGCCAATAATATACTTTAATTTTATATATTTTTATTATATATAAGAGTCTAAATTTAAAGTAATTTTGGATAAAACTAAGGACATTTATTTCCATTAATATTTTATTTAAATTTTTAAAATAATAATCTTAAATAAAAATAATTATATAATATTAAAGAATATATTTTCCTAATAGATATCTCATTTTTAGATTTTTTAAGAGTTTCCCAAATAATGCATCTCTACCTTACTTAAAAGCTTATGATTTATAATGAATTCACTCTCACAATTAAACTAAAAGCTTAAAAAATTCAATTTTTTATTTTAAATTTAAATATGTTATAGAAATTAAACAAAACATAATAAAGAAATTTAGAAACTAACGCGCAAAATGCATATTTTTAACTAATACATAAAAAGTCATTGTACCTTACAATTTTATTAGATATATTGTTAAGGTAGTTTTAAACATTAAATTCTAAATATTTATTAGTTTTCTTCCCTTCTTTTTCCTTTAAAGTCTTCAATAGTTTAATTTGTTTTCATTTGGGGATTGATATATCATACGGAATCCTAGATTATTTTATTTATCTTCCTTCAAATTTATTAGATGTTTTTGAATAAAAATACATATTTATGTTTTTCGTCTAAATCTTACCTTATAATAATATTTTATTCAAATATTTATCCATGATAATATATATCATGTTTATGTCCGTTAAATTCGTATTATTATCATCTAAATCTTTACGTAGATTCGTTGTGTAGAAGATTATAAATAATACGCTATAGTATCAATATTTTATTTTTTATCAAGAATGATCATATATTAGTTGAATTAATTAAATAATCTATCGAAACATATTATAATAAAGGGAAAGATAATCTCAAATTTTATTCATATGTAAATATATATGTTTAATAAAATTTTTAATTTTAATTTTTCAATTTTGATTATTAATTTATTTAGAATAATTTATAATTTGATTATAATTTTAAATTATTAATTAATAAAATTTTATTTTTTAAAAAATATAAATATTTTATTTAAGTAACTATCTAACTAATAAGAATGTTTAAGATGTAACTTAAAAATTATATAGGTTAGATTTTTCCTTTTAAAAAAACAAATCAATAAATAGTTGAATCAATAAATATTCACATTTAATTAATTAGTTTCCGAAATGAGAGAAGGAATGAATGCGCCCAACAACTAACCTAACAGTCAGTTGAAAAACACTAGCTAGCTGAGCTAGCGCGCAATTTCTCTGACGGGGGCTCGTTTCTTCAAGCGGTGCCCAACCTATACAAGGTGCTGCTTATTTTTTCTCAGCCATTAGTGGCTTATGTAGTGGTCGGCATTCCTACATGCTATTCCTTGCCCCCCCCCTACTTAAGAATCCAAAAGTTGCCTTTGGATGTTGTCGTGACACTTTGGTTATGAAACGGGGCCTAAGTTTATGGATGAATTCAATTAACGAAAGTCCCTCAAACTCTATCAATATAAACAATATGTCCTAACCAATTAAGCTTGGTTTATTTTGTCAGTACAATCAAATTAATAAATGTTAACATTTAATTAAAATATTTAGATTTTTTTTAATTTCATTTTTTTGAAGTATTTTAGTTTACTTGTTTGAAAAAATGAGATATCATAAACAAAACGTTAATTTTATTTAATTTTGTGGATTTTTTTACTGTAGTTATTTATGTTAAAATTATATTTTAAAAATGTATTTAAAAATAAATAAATAAAATTAACTAACTAGACAACTTAATTACATTATTTTACCCCCGTGATATCACGTTTTTAATACAAGTAGACAAAATTACTCAACAAATAGCTAGACAACCTAATTACTCTAGTTGAAGAAGTACTTAGGAAAACTTAAAAATTAATAGCGGAGTTCATACTATTTCTTGTCTTCTTTCACGTTAAATTGTTAAATATCAAAAATATCATTCAACAAAGAATACAATTTTCTGTACAAACAAATTAGTGATTACTAATCATTTTTAATTAAAATGATATATTTTTAAAAATTAAAATACTACAAGAACATCACTCAAAAAACTTAAAAAATAATTACTAAATATTTAATATAAATACCAACCATCACTCAAAAAGCTTAAAAAATAATTACTAAACTTTACGTTGTTCTCGTGACAATTTATAAAAAAAATGCGGTTATACTTGACATGAAACATTAACAAAAATGTGTGGATGATTCATACGCTCATGATCACGATCACGATAACGTATGTTGTTAAAATGTTTTACATCGATTGGACATGAGGTATCAAACATATATATAAATAAGGTAAATCTTTTATATCATAACATGGGTTTTAAGATGGAATTATGTCTAAATTTAACATAGTATCAAAACAGACAAGCACAACCTGTGACACGCAGCTGTAAATCCATCACCGTCCATCGATGAACTGACGATGTGAAGAAGAGCGTTAAAATATCCCACATCGATTGGGCATGAAGTATCAAATACATAAATAAATGAGGATAAAACTCCATCTCATAACATGTGTTCTGAGATAGAGTTAGACCCAAATTTAACATAAATATTTATTAAAAATTATAACATGATATAATAGTATAATTTTAAAATTTGACTAGAAATAAATTAACAATTAATTAATGGTGATTAAAGACATGAGCTGTATAAAAATCTTTCACTTTTATTTATTTGAAAATTAAAAAGTTACCATTCATGGTTTCAATTTAGATGAATATTTTTAAGATATCATGATCCAACATTATTAGAAACCTACAAAGCTACTGATGGATTTTCCATTGTTCCATTGTAATGTATTTATATTCCAAATATATGTGCACAAAGTTTCTAATCAACAGATCACACTATATTTCAAACTTTTAATATGACATAGACTTTACCTTAATTTTTGCTTTGATAACAAATATAAATAACATGACATAGACTTTACCTTAATTTTTGCTTTGATAACAAATATAAATAATATTTTATCAAACGCATTATTAATTAACAATTAGAGTAGTGCAATGAAATCGTGGTAACTATTATCTAGTTGCTTAGTTGTGCACCAAACGGTAAAGCTAATTTTCTATTTTTAATAGTAGTATAAAGAAGCTGGTTATCTTAATAGTATTATAATTTTATTTTTAATAATTTTATTTATTTATATTTTTAAGTGATATTTAATTTAATGATATCATATTTAAAAATATCAATTTTATGTAATTTATCTTTTAATGATAATTTTTTTTTCATATATGTAATATATATGCAAGATTATGACATTTTTGTCACTTCAATTAAATAAACATTTGGTTAAAGAAAAACAAAAAAAATTAAAGGAGAAAAAAAACACATAATCCAGTCAGCTCCAAACAATTAATCGTACATGCGAAAGTATTTAGTTAAATTAATGAGTGTTTAAACATCTATGTTTTCATCTTTTTTATTTTATTTTTCAATATGAAGTTTCTGTTTTTTTAAAATAGTTTAAGCATAAACTAATATGCAATGACCTTAAACATATGCAATTTCTATTTTTTAAATAGTTTAAACAATTTTTAAAGCATTTTTTTAAACTTAAACATATACAATAACTTTTTCAATATATAATTTATATTTTTTAAATAGTTTAAAAAGTTTTTTAAATTAACTTAAACAATTTAAGCATAAAGTGTACAATATTAAATAAATTAAAAGTATGGTTGTTTTATTTCCATAATAAGTAATAACTTGTATAATATAAAAGAGTATAAAAATTGTGTGAATAAGTTGTCGGATATGCATTTAAGTAAATCAAAATAAATGGAGAATAACTATTAGTGGTCCAAGTGTTAAAAAAACAAAATATTTTAAAAATATCATTAATTAAAAACATATATAAAAATTACACTTAATAGATACATTTTAAAAAAAAAATTAAGAGTATCGTTCAAATAACACCTAAAAATTACAAATAAAAAAAATATATCAAAAATAAAATTATAATCTTATTAAGAAATTGAACCCTTAAAAAAGTTGTCACGTTGTCCTAAATTTCATCCTATTTTGTTACGTTATTTATTTTTTTTTTTTTTGAATTCTGAATATAAGGAGGACGTTCTGGCTAGTAGTGCTATTTTCTTTTTCTCTCCTTCTTTCTAAAGTAGGTTAGGTTAGGAAAACAAACAGCAACCACGAAAGACATACTTACTATATAAACATATACGCACAGATAGATGTACGGTGGGTAACGAAAAATGTTAATATGTTAAGCTTGAACTAGAGTTGTTATACAAAATTCAGAAGAAGAGAAAATTAATCATACAAGTAGACATTATTATTTTATGATTTTATCTTAAAATGCAAAAAAAAAAAAAACAAGACATATATATATAATATATATATATATACTTCATTTAGAATAAATAAAAAAGAAAGTAAGTCAACACGCGTAGTCACTGGTGGTGCTGGAGTTCCAAATTCCAAATTCGAACTTACAACTTCCAATGGCATGTGTAATAGAGCTGTATGATATGAAGTCAACTTTTTTTTTAAGGACGTATAAAGTCAAATTTAATAAAAATAAAAATAGCTAAAGTCAAATGGTTTCCTCAAAACACTCTCTCAATTCGATAGGAGAAAGATGATAGGTTTTTATTGATTATATTTATATAAATTTATTTGTATTTAGAATAATATTATACTATATTGTTTTAAATTTATTTTGAATTTTAAATGGTTGATTTTTTTAATATAATTTAATTATATTTTAAAAGATAGTTAAAAGTTAATTTAATCTTTCATTTTTTATAATAAAACTTATTTGTTTATTTAAATTGAATTAATATGATTTTAATCTTTTTTAAATTAGTCCATTTTATACCTTTTAATCAAATCGATTTCATTCAATAGATTTTTTATTACATCGATTTATTTTTTTATTTGATTAATTTAATTTATTTTTTATAAAGAGAGTATTTTTTAGACCAATAATGTTAATAAATTATATTTGTTATAATCACAAAATAATTTAAATCAATAGTATAAATACTATTATAATTTAAAATTTAAAACTAATTAATAACTCTTTTAATAAAATATAACAAATAATATCAAATTTTAAAGAAATTAAATTTAAGTAATTCAAAGTTTGGTTATTGTTAAGATTTATGGTTAAAAGTTATTAGTCTTTCGATTTTAACCATTTATATAATATGATCATTTATGTGATTTATGTGTTACATCACTTAATTGTTTCTAAAACATAGCATGTTGGTTAAAAATTTAAGGATTAAATTATTTCAGATTAATTTTTTTTTGTTTTGGTACTGAATTAGTTTAATTATAAAAATGGGATATAATTGAAAAAATAAAGATTAATTATATACTAATATTACTAATTAGAGAAATTTGAGTACCAATATAATTTGGACTTAAATTTTTAAGTTAATATTGTTGGAAAATTTTAAACCAAAAATAGATTTATCAAAGTTTTGGGTTCGATCGATCTACTTGATCTCGGATTTTTATTTTTTGTATCTTGGATTGATCAAAATCATTTATAATCAATTAAACTTATTGATTTTATTAATCGAGCTCAACTTAAATCGATCGAACAACAAAAACTTTAACTTTAACTTAATTGTTTACTTGAGTCAAAAAAATTAGTTACTATATTGTTCTCGTTCTTTAAAGGCCTTTAAGTAATTTTGTTGACAAATTAGTAATTAGCCTTTTACCTAGGGTTTTAATAATTTATATTTAAACAAACATAATGTATTTTAATCTCTCAACCATAATTTCTTCAATCTTTGATCATAAGCTCTCTATCTTTTAATCTATTTTGCAAAATCATATTTTGTTAGATTTATTTATTTGATTAATTTGTAAAGCATTTTATTATTATGTTTGATTGATTAACAAACCTATTTTATTTATGATCATGTGCTCAATTATATGTTTTATGGTTTGCTAGTGATATTATTTTATTTGTTATTTCATTAAATGATCTAGTTATGATTTTTTATTATTTAATTTACTTTAGAATATGCCTTACATTGTATTATTATGTTAACTTTTTATGTGTCAGTTGAATGAGTTCAATAATTCGTGTGACTTAAGTTTATCAAAATGTTAGTTTGAATCTATACATTTTACTTGTGCTGAATGTGAAAGAAAGCGGAGGCTTGTTAGTAGGTTATTTGGTGAGCATTTATGACGAGTAGTTTGAATCCTTACCTTATAATTAAACATTATTTTCGTAATGAATAATTAGGTGGTCTGATAGACCAATGATTTTACTTTTAGGTTATTGTTGTAGTTTAGATTATTTTCACTTAAAAATATTGTGTGTTAATCTTTATTTTCACATTATTTTATTTATCCGTCAAATTTTAATCTGACATAATTTGGTTAATTACATATTTAACATCTTCTAGTTAATTATATCTATACTTAAAAACTTTCAAATTAAATTTAATTATTTAACAATTTTGAAAACCATTTCTTTCTTAAAAAATTTATTCCCGTAATTTGTTTTTATTAAGTTCTACTATTACAAGCCCATTTGTATGTTGTATTTTAATTTCTTCTATTTATTTTTTTTCTTTTTATACGTGAGTTTTATCTTTATGTAGATGAAAATTCATTCTCTAATCGAAGACAAGTAGAAAGAAAGAAAAAAGTATAAAAAATGTGTATTTTCATATAGAGTTAGAGTCCTTTACGTAGATTTCATACATGAAAGTTTGTTAGAGTACTAAATAGTATTGTATAAATGCTAGTTTATCATTGTATTTTAAGATATCTTGTTTTAAAATTCTCAACCACTTAAATTAAGAAAAAAAATATCTTTAAAATATTATGTAATATATAAATTTCGATGATTTTTTTTATTTAAATTTATAATTTATATATATTTATATTTATAACTGTATAATATTTATTTTGTTCCTTCGTACTATTTTTTCATACAAATATCTTTTAAATTCTCTGTATGCAGTGTACATGATGAGAGTTTGAGTGTCAAAGCAGAGCATAAAACGTGCACCATTGTGTAGTACTAGCCGTCATATACTTTTGGTTAGCCTGAGAAGCCGGTGACTTTAACGTATTAGTCGCCGGTAAAGAAGATCCTCTACACGTGTACCAATTGTTTCTCCGGGGAATTATTTGTTGATCTGTAACAAACGAATAGGGAATGGTACGAATAGGGAATGCTAGGTAAGATCTCGTATTATTAAAAGTTTTTGTTTTAATATTTTAATTTAATTATTAATATCATTTTAATTTTTAATTTTTTTATTTTCTAAAATATATTTTTTTTATTTTTTGATGAATTTTTTAAAAGACGAGGTAGATTTAACATTTTTTATTAAAAGTTACGAAAAAAATAACAATCATTAAATTTTCACTCTTAAAAACAAATAATATAAATAAATATTACATAATTTTATTAAAAAATAATGAAAATACTTTTATGAAGGATAATAATAAAAATATTTTTATAAATAATTAATTAAAAATATTTGTATTATTAACATTTTCATAAAAAAATGACTATGAAAATTAACAAGTTTTTTTTTCACTTTTTTTTACTTCAATTAATTTTTAAAAAGAAAAAAACAAAAGGGCATTTTAAAAAAAGATTAATTACTATTAAAAAAATGATACTAATATTTAAATTTAGTACTAATAAGAAACATTTTAATCACATAAAATATTTAAGATATTAATACATTAAGTATACTTAAAATGTCAAACCCAAGTAATATGTTTGTCAAGAATAACAAGAGATTGAATAAAAAAGATAAAATAAACTTACACATTTTATCAGTGTTTATATCTCTCAATTATTTATATACTTAGTTTTAATTAATTTGAACCAATATACCAATTTTACTAAGACTAATGATTAATTTTTCTTTAGCGAAGGCATGGTTTTGCCATTATTCCTTGTGTACACCCTACTATACTCTCAATAATAAAAATAGAAAAACAAAAAAAAAAATTCTTTCTTTCCAAAAATGGTCCTTTCTGAATGTTATAATTTATTATATGCAAGTTAGAGGAATATATATATATATATTATATGAATGAGAAATTTAAATCACAAATTGCAGAGGAACGTGAGGGAAACTAAAGAATATGGAAATAATTTTTTTGGCCAAAAATAAAAGGAAATATTCAAACAAGAATTTATATCGTTCAACTTGTGATAAAACTATTTTCATTATAATCATAAGTAAAATCTCATATGAATAAAAATAATTGATGTTTGTAGAAATGTTCAGTGATAGAGACATTTTGGTTTTCACTAGAAAAGACATACTATATTTCAACAAATTAAACTATTAAACTTAATATTCAGTTTAATTATATAGAATTATTGGTTGGTAATACTAGCCGTTTGAGTGTACAATAATTTAACAAGTCTTTTTTTTATTTTTTTAAAGAAAAAAATTCATTTACTAAAAAACAAAAAGATATTTTTGAAAAAATTAGTTACTATTAAAACAAAAGAAATGATACCAATATTTAAGTTGAATAAGATAAAATATTTAAGATATTAATACATTAAGTATCTCTAAAAAATCAAACTTAAACTTATATGTTTGTCGAGAGTAAAAAAAGATTGAATAGAAAGAGATAAAAAAAACTTATACATTTTACCATTATTTATACCCTTTATTTTAGTTAATTTGAATCAATATACCTATTTTACTAATATTAATGAGTAATTTTTCTTTAGCAAAGACACATAGTTTTGCCATTATTACTTGTGCACAGCCTACTACTACTATATTCTCAATAATAAAAATAGAAAAACCAAAAAAATTGTTTTTTATTTCTTTCCAAAAAATAGTCCTTTCTGAATGTTATAATTTATTATATGCAAGTTAGATGAATATATATATATATATATATATATTATATGAACGAGAAATTTAAATCACAAATTGCATAGGAACGTGAGGGAAACTAAAGAAAGGAAATATTAAAACAAGAATTTATATTGTTCAACTTGTGAAAAAACTATTTTCGTTATAATCATAAGTCAAATCTCAAATGAATAAAAAGAATTAGTGCTTGTAGAGATGGTCAATAATAAATTCATTTTGTGTTTTCACTGGTTCAACAAAATGAAATATTAACTTAATATTTACTTGAATTATATAAGATTTTTGGTTGATAGAATAACCAATAATATAAGTAATTATAAATGATACATAGAAGAGAAAATTATTATCGTCAATTTAATCATTATTATTTTTTAATGTAAATTATTAATTGGTTATGAATTAAATCAATTTGTTTATCCAAACCAATCAACTTGATTAAATACCAACCAAAATTTTACTCTTAATTATAAGCTTATCATGTCATAATAATTAAGTAATCAAGACAATATTTAGCAATATCTTATCATAAAGTCACTTAGTATAAATATCCCTACATTTCTCTCCTTTAGCATACACTCTTGGGGGCAAGAAGGAAAATACCTTTATTCATCGAGATATCAGAAAGATAATGGCTAATTTACTCAACCTCAAAACCATTTTCTCTCTAACTCTCACGATATTACTACTCTTATGTCTTTACACACAAATGGCTTCCTCACAAGATGTCGTAGATGATGATGAAGAGTATTATGTTCTTGACAACCCAATTCCAAATTTCAGATCAAAAAGCAGATTCTTGGCCAATGTAATAAAGAAAGGTACTCATTGTGATCCCATCAAGTATAATATATGTAATGGAGTCAAATCAAGCAAAGGGACAGGCCTTCTTTATTGCTGCAAAACGCATTGTCGTAATGTTCTTGGAGATAAGAATAACTGTGGCAAATGTGGACAAAAGTGCAAGGTTGGAGAGTTTTGTTGCAATGGAACTTGTACCCATGTTGGTTTCAATAAAAACCATTGTGGCAAATGCAATAAAAAATGCAAGGCTGGGATTCAATGCCACTACGGATCTTGTGGTTATGCTTGAAATATATCAAATTTTATAGTTTTTAATCAAATGTTTTCTTTCTTTCTTCTTTTCTTTTGGAAAGCTATAGTACTATACACTGATGATCTTGGTCTCTTTCATGTATGATCTTTGGAAGAAAGTTCATATGTATACGCTTATGTAATGTTCAAGTTTTCGATTGATATATTTATTACTAACCTCTTACAATGTGTTTTCTTCTAATTAATTTGTTATGTTCTCAATGTAGTTTGCTCAACGATTAGAGGCACTGCCGCACGTTTGGGATCAGTCATTTCAACTTTAAAATGTTGTTGCGTAACACTTCATTATTTCTTTTTCATCAACCAACACTTATCATTCTAATTCAATAATGAATTATCCAAATTGTCTTAGGTTACCAGTGAAAAAAAAGTACCCTTTTCAGTTGACGGTAGAAGTTTAATATAACATGATCTTGTAAATTATAATCAACAGCTCTTTCCATTTATACCCAAGGAGTTGTTATACAAATTTAAAAGATATACAAATGACAGTGGTTACAATTGAGAATGATCGTCGAAGATGCATCACCTCTTTTTTCCTTTTCCTCTGAGATTCCGAAATTACAAATTGTAACATGGCTAACTTTCATGCAACTTCTAACCATCACCAAGCTTGAGTAACAGCTTGAATTTTAGTACGGCCAATTCTCCTCGGAACTACAAGCGTAAGCTCCATGGATATGATCTTTTATAAACGAACCATACAAACCTATAGATATCGAATAAACTCAACTGCAAACTTTCCCTTCTTTGTAGTGTTTATCTCTCCTATCTGAATAAGGGTAATGTCAGAGAAACTAAACGCGTAATAAGGATCCTCTATTATGCTATATAATGCCAAAAAGCTTATAACTTTCCATCAAAACTTTCTTTGCATTAGGTAACTCACCTTTAGTCTTCCTTTCTCACTTACTGAGACAATGTCACCAGATTTGAGTGTGACTCCATTTTTTGTAACAGGGGTCCAATTGACTCGCACATCCCCCTTCCTAGACAGATAAATAATTACGGGAACATTTTTAGCAACAAAAAAAAAATTACAGGAAGACTTTTAGCAAATTAAAAAGAATTACATGAACATGATTTGCAATATAAGATAACTAGGGGAGCAATGCCGTTCCCAACTTATCCTAGCATAGTAAACTCATTGCATGAACAGATCAAGACACCATAATCACCACACTCTTATACGAGGGGTACTGAGCAGAATAGAAAATAATTTAAATTCCCTGATCATAAATTGCACACTTGCTTTCTCTAATAAATAGGCAGAGTTAGATGGACTTACTGAATTAGATCAACCAGTTTTGATCGGGAGATTTTAAATCCTGCACTAGCCAAAGCATCTACCCTCAATGATGCTTCAACAGTTTTAAATGACTTTGTGCTGCAAAAAGAACACGTTATTTAATGGCTTCATTGATACCAGACAACAATATCAAAAGGCATAAATTAAGGACATCTATGATAACTTCCAACCTTGGTGGTTCATAATCAAGAGCATCCAATGGTATCTTTGTACAATATACTCGAGCATTACCAACCTGCAACAGAAAAATGGTTCACAGACATAAATGAGGTATGAAATTGAGTAGTGTGATAGAAAAAGCTATTTAGGCCGGCTGTCTTAAGCAAATCCCTGTGCTTGACTCATAATTCTAGGGGAATGCTACAACATCGGAGACAACATATCCACTAGATCCTTCATAACATACTTGTATTTCAACATAGTTTTGGCAGTGTCATATTATCTCAGCATCAACTGGCAATTAACATCCAAAACAAGAAAGCCACAATACTTGGATAATTTAATAGTCTGTATTAGGTTCTTTTCTCTCTCTCTTTTAAATATACTCTGTAATATTTTTAACCAAAGATAACAAGATTACCTTGTCAAGAGATGATATAAGAAAATCGACAAGTTCTGGAACAATAATAATCTGTGCCCCCGTACCCTGATAAGAAAAGCAAATGGAATTATAAATCGACAAATCAAGACTGTATGCCATCTTCTAAGTAATTTAAGTATCACCGATCAGGTGGCTCTAAAGGAAGTACTGAAGCTGTCTAATAGATAAAGGACTTATATTAGGTAGTTGAACTCTGCAATGCCTATTTAAACACTAATATTTCCTGGTGGACAGTAACTGAATTATCAACCCTCTTTTAAAAGCATTAACTGTCAGTGTAGAGAGAATAACGAACACACACTAATTAATTGATACTTGACAGTAACATAGTTCCCTACAGTCCAAATTTCTAATCCATGAGCTTGTAAAACAAGTTGGAAGTATAAAAGCTATAAAAATAAGGGATGACAATTGAGCAAATAGAATTGCATACAAACAATATACAGGCTTGCCCTCCTTCGCCCAACAAATAGTAGGCAATGACTTCTTTAGAATTTCGTATAGATGTAGGGTATGGATTATGGACATCAAAGCTCACTTCTAATGTCTGAAATTCTTTTGAACCACTAGTAGGGTGAGAACATGAATATATATTGTCTCAAAAATTACCATTAATCTTCCTCACACATCAACATTGAGTTGCAAGTCTAGTTCGTGGGTACCAACTATGTCTCCCGCATAAAACTCTTCAATAGAATTTAAGATAATAATCCATAACATACCTGCAAGATTATGTCTCCAAGCTTCTCCCTTGCAATCCCTGTACCAAGAATTGCACCGAGAAAATCACCATGGGAGCATCGCTGAAACCCAAAGTTTCCTGCAATACTGGATAAATAACATATAGAAAATAAGTACACAAAGAATTCACAGAAATTATATGGTGTATGCTACTACTATAACTTATTGGTAGATGGCTAGATGCAAAGCTAACCTCAATGCCGCAACTACATGATCTGGATCACATGCAAATACATCTGGTATTCCAACAGAAATACGGCACCGTTCAGCCTAGACAATTTGACCCATTAATTAATATAGAAATATGAATGCTTAGGACTTAAAAAGAAGCATTCAACCTAGTCTCGAATAGAAAAGATGCAACTGAACCAATCAATCAACCAACTGACAAGTTCTAACAAGTACATTCCCAGCAAAGAAGAAGTAAAGCAGGATTATTTGGAAGAACAAAAAAGTAACCTGTGGGTATCCTCCTTGACTAACCGATTTGACATCAGCCAGCTTTTCCAATGCTTGCATTGATTCCTTCAGCACTGGAGGGGTGAGAAAATTTGAATGGAGGACCTCTCTTCTAGATGATGCACGTCTAGCCTGATATTTGTTCAAAAATCACCTTCCTCATCATTAAGTAAAAGAGAGGCTTTGCTTTCTAAATATTCTCTAGTAAGAGAAAATAACATAGAGCAATGTATTTCTACTGAGAGAAAACACAAATACCATCTCAAGAATATGCTTCACTTCTTCAATGGTACTTTTGTCGCCCACTCCATTAAGTAAAACATCAACGTCCCCTTTCACAGCTTCTGCTATGTAGCAAAAACCTAAAAATATGATTAAATTACAAAGAGTGAACATACAATTACCAGGTAAAATGTTAACATAACAGATTATTTAACCCACAGTACATGCATTCCATTAACATTGAAAATGCCAAATCTAACAAATTTTGTATTCGAATCGATTTTAGACAAAAATAACAGGGAGAATCAGACACAACACTTACTATACATTCATAATTACAATCCAGACGTATTTCAACAAGCGGCACTCACACTTTTGAACTAACCCATGAATTTATGGTAGATTCCTTGTACCTGAAGAACTCAGTGGAACAGTAAGAGGCAGAGGGCTGAAGCTCTTAAGATGGTAAAGCTTGTTGCTTTTGTAAAGAGGATTCGAAACAGGAAAAGCCCTTGCCACTATTTTGGCAAAGGTCGGCAATCCGAAGCTCTTGGCAGCCATTGCAGGTCTTCCTCCAACGACGAAAAGGAATAATAGGATTCACAAATTTGAGTCCATACGACGAGGCGTTTACTTGTTTGGTCCTTGCATTATTTACCCCCCCATTTTTTCCTATAAAACAAATTAATTACTTTTATAAATAATGCCTTTATTAATCCGTAATAAATAAGATAAATTAGATTATATTTAGCATCATTTTACTGAATTGTTATATAAGACTAATTTTGAAAATCATATTTATTTATATGAATTTAGTTTTTTTCAATTTTTTTAGGATGTATTTAATTTTGTATAGCCAAAATATGGGTAGAGCCAATTCATTACGAAAAATAGCAAACTTAGCGAAATTATTAGTAGTTTGTCCTCTTAATCGATAAATAAAACCTTTATAAAATATATTTTTATAATTATTTTATAAATATAATAAATTTATTTATCTTATTTAATAGGTAGAAAATTAAAGTATAAAAATAATAAATTTAAAATATTATTTTTTTCATATATATATATAAAAGAATAAACAAAACATGGTATGTATTTTAATATTAAAAGTGTTTTTTATTAGTATGTGTTTATAAAAAATATAATATTGATATATGTTTAATTTTGATTAAATATGATTTCAATATTATAATAATTATTACAATCTTATGCCTAATCAATTATGATTATTTTTGAAATAAAAACTCTTATAATTTTTATAAATAATCGTAATTTTAATCAACGGTAAATAAAATATTCATCTACAAAAACAAAAAGAGTAATATACGGAGGTATTATAGTGTATTAGAAAAAAGTTTAAATAATTACGATATTATGTATAAAAATATATTTTAATTTTATAATTTATGAGTGGATATTTTTAATCTATTTATAAAAGTTTGTTATCTTAGTGTAAAAATTAGTAATTTTAATAGGAGTGAAAGCATATTTTTTAAATAATTGTAATACATAAATCACTATTTTTAATAATTACAAGAGTAGTTATATTCACCTATAATAACAATAACAATAATATTAATGGTATTTAAATTAAAAAATTAATATATATATATATATATATTAGAACGATGAATGAAAGATTATTAAGATTATGTTTGATAATATTTTAATTTTTAATTTTTAATTTTATAGTTTTGGATGTGAAGTTTGAATTTTAACTTTTTTAAATAAAAATTATTTGATAATTAATTTTTAGTTTTAATTATGAAAAATATAAATTAAAATTTGACTTAGTTTGTTTACTACTAATTCTTTATTTTTAATTTTTAACTAATAAACTATGCTGATTTATGACATGTATATAATATTTAATAGTTTAATAATATTTTCAAGTATTTTCAAAAAATATTGTTTAATTTATTTTGAAAGATACAAATGATTAAAATTTAAATATATCTAAAGATAAAATTAAAAATTGTGATAATTTATGATATCAAAATTAAAATTAAGATACCTTAGAAGCACCAAACTCACCGTATTACTTTTATAAATACAACATTTGATAAAATATGACTTATTTAACTTTATGTTTAACCTAATTTTTTTTATCAAATAGTTGAGTGTGATTAGCTAACTAAATCTCTTAAAGTAATGGAAATGAAATATGTATTTTGAATAATTATATGATTATTATTAAGGGTGTATAAAATTCAAAGTAATGGAAATGAAATATGTATTTTGAATAATTATATGATTATTATTAAAAGTGTATAAAATTTAAATTAATTCATCAAATCCATCGAATTAAATTACTTTCAAAACATCAAACATGTTGGATTAATATATACAAATTTTTTAATAACGAAACCAATACAATCTGATTAATGAATAATGAATTGGGTTGAATTAAGTTAAAATATTTATTGATTGATTTTGAACTAAAAAATTATTGACAAGATTATGAATTAAATTAAAATATGTGTAAAATTTAATCAACTCATTCAATGTTTACACCTAACTATTACAACTTACAACCTAAGGTGTTGTATTCACGATAACTTATAATGTGATATTTATTAGTTTAATTTTTAAAAAATTTAATCACGTGATATAATTGAATTATTAGATAAATTAATTTTTATTTTATCTACTTTATGTATTATATATATATATATTGTATTTTTTTGTAAAATAACAAATATTAAAAAAAATTGTTTTTAGTAACTTTTATATAAGTAATATTTTTTTAAGAGATCAAAAATAAAATTATATAAATTTAATTGATTTTTTTTTATATATTTTATAAAGAAAACAAATAATAAATAATATAATCAGTAGAAAATATAGTTTAAAAATAAAAATACTGAATAAAGTCTCTCTCTATCTCATAAAGGTGAAACAATCACCCAGTTTTTTCTTTTTTTTCTTTTTTCGCACGTCCTTTTGCAGATTCCTCTGTATGTAAACAAATAATAGTTGTTCACACTTCAAGCAAACACCAGTAAAATAATAATAATAATAATAATAATAATAATAATAATAATAATAATAATAATTCGTTCTCTAACTCTGGTAGTATTTTATGCTCTCTTACTCTGTTCCTGCGGGCAAACATGCTCTTTGCTAGTGCCGATACAGGTATAATGCCCATAACTCTCAAACCCATATCTGTTTTCTCTGTTGGTCCCAACTCTCTAATGCATATTAATTTCAGCTATTATTGTTCCAACTCCCAACTTTCTGGGAAATGGGCATTGAATGATCTGTTTCTCGAGCTTAAGATTTTAATTTAATCACTTGTGATTAGGTTTCTTCCATGTTATATTTTCGTCTTGATGGCCTTTGTGTGTGTTCTGAAGCTTGGATTCTGATCTGGATTTGTTTCTTTTTTTATCATGTACCTTTTATTTATTTTTATCTCTAATATGGTTGCTTCGATAAACTCCATCTAAGAAATCCACATCTGGAAGAAGAAAGGGGGAAAAAACGGAGGTAAGCTCCGAGTGTTCGTACGAAGAAATCAAATTTTGGAAATTTTCTCGATTCTTTACAGATTTGGCACCTCGTTGTTGTCAATGGTCGTTTCTGATGTATTTAATCCCAAGATTTTGTATTTATCAGCTCATCCTACAAATTTTTAGCACTCTTGAAAATATATAATTAATTAATTAATCCGGCAACGCATTTTTTCTTTAATTTTTGAAATTTTGTTTTATTCCTTTATCATCAATCGGCGATTTTATTTATGTAATTTCTGTCTTTTATAATACATGCTTAGTTCCTTGTATGTCTATTTACGAGTATAAAATAATTTCGTCTTTTCTTTGTTATACTTGAGCTAGCTGTTTACGCAACCTCTAATCTGTTTGTTACCAGTTATTTAATTTTTGGTGTTTAATTCAACAGCCTTCTTAACAGTGATTTTTTGAAATATTTATGGGAAGGGTCTCAATCTGAATTTCAACAGCCTGATGGAATTACTCATTGTTATATCAAATCCAACAAAAGGCTTTGGCTATTGAGCAAAACTGAGTATGAGAGAATAGTTCGTTGGTTTCTATCGTAAAGAAGGTAATGGGATTTCTAACCGTAGAGAAGAAATGGCTATTTCCACTTGTCATAAGTTGTGTGTTATGCATACTACTTGTTGCCACTTCCTTAAACATGGACCTTGTCCCTTCCCTTCATACAATCAATTCTATCTTTTCAATTTCATCTAGATTATCTATGAACCAAAGGACTCCAGATTTTACAGAAAGGAAGCTTTTAAAGTCTACACCACCTCGTGGCCGACCAACCATGCCTCGTTTTGCTTATCTAATTTCTGGTTCCAAAGGTGGTCTAGAAAAGCTCTGGAGAACTCTTTTTGCATTGTATCATCCTTTAAACCAATACGTTGTTCATTTAGACCTTGAGTCAGTCGGTCCAGGAAAAGATTGATGCTTGCTTTACGAATACAGAATGAGACAATGTTTGCTGAAATTGGAAATGTACATATGATCACCAAAGCTAATTTGGTCACCTATAGAGGTATATATATATTAATTATCTTTTCTCCCTTTATGCGTGCCTTTCAATATATATATATATAACTATATGTAAAGTTATCTTTGATGCCTAATATATAGGTATATATGATTTCCTGAACTGAAGTATTACTCTTAAAGAATATTAATTAATCTCAACATCTCATTCTATTAGCCCATCACACTTAAGGATCACTTTTAAAGAAGATTAATTAACCTGTGGTTGCTGCTCTACTTCTCAGTTTTTCTTTTCAGTACGCAGATAGATTTTTTGTTCGGCAGCCTTTTGTTTTTCTCATACAGTTTTTGGCTCTTCTCCTTCGACAGCTTTTCTTCTATTTTTCTTCACAAAAACACTTTAACCCTAATGTATCTATTATATAGATAATAATAATACCTAGTGGTATTAGGGTTAAATATATTTTGGGCTTAATTTTTCAAAGTCTATTAAAACACATCTTAAAAAATATTTAATTAATAATTTCATAAATTAATTAAAGTTTGAATAAATATTTTAACATAAAATATAAATTCAAATTTATGAAAATGTGCTATTAAATGCATGAATGCAATCCTATGTGTCGTAGTTATAAAAGATATACCTGAAATACAATTATTTAAAACTGGAGTATTTGTTGTCTTTTTTTGATAGACTTGATAACAGGACTATAAACTAGTTTACAAGTAAATATTTTGTCCACGAAAATAGCCAATACTCATAGTCCTTATAGCAGGGATAAAAGAGCAATGCCATTGATTATTGACACTGGGCTCTACTTGTCAACCAAAAAGGATGTATTTTGGGTTTCCCCCAAGAGGACGTTACCAACAGCATTTAAAGCATTTAAATTATTTACTGGTATGCATATTCTACCTCCTTAACATACTTCTTCATGTAGCTCTTAAATCTTCTTGTTATTAGGACTGGAAAGACTGGTATTGTTGATTGTTGTAATGTAATTTTGTTTCTTGAATTAAATTCTTGTATCTATTGATAATATCATAAATTGTGATCATTGAGTTGCCATTTATATAAAACTATTAGCAATAAGTTATATATGAAAGGTAGTTTATTCTCGGTTGATTTGTGCAAGGGAGAGGCGATAATACAACCCGTTTACCTTAGCAATAACCTGAGTTAGGAGTGACAATTGTGTCAATCGTATAGTGTCTATATTTTCACATTGAAAACTCTGAATTGCCATAATCTGGGTGTATCCTGTTTCCATTCCCATCTAAAACTTCCTTATTGTACTCCATTTGTTTTGTTAAGTATCAGTGTCTCACTCCGGAGGCAGATTAGAAAAGAAATCTGGGTGCCAGATATATATTTATATTTGTAAAACTAAACTATACGCATTAATTACAAATAGTAGAACATAATGGATTTACTTAATTTTCTTCCCCTTTGAATCTATATTTAAAAAATATTCAAGTAACAATATTCTCACTCTTCATATTAATCATATCCGCTATAATCTAACACCAAAATTTGTATGTCGACTGCAACCTTTCTGTTCCTATAGACTTGTATTGGATTTATGAACTATATATGAGCTACTTGAGTATGAGATTCCTTTACCTCATTCATCTGCAGACAACATTAAATGGTCAAAGACTTGAATCAAATCATCTCCAAAATTTTAATATTTCCTGTGGAATTTGCAGCCACTAAGGTGGAGGACTGGCCACGCCAACAAACAGAGGAAATAAACTGTGCAGCATCATCCATTTCATGGCCAGAAATTGGGTCTGCATGGTGGAATTTGTGTGATAATGCAGGCATTGGAAAGGCTTTATGGTAAACACACACCTGTTTCCCCATAAAAGTATGAAATCAGTGAGCTTATTATTGCAACTACTAAAAGACATACATTGGGAAGTGGGAACTATAACATGAAAGAGAGGCTTAACCATGCGGCATACATTGTAAAGGAACTTAACACTGAAGAGAGAAAACTACAAAAAGGCAAAGGAGCTTTAGCCTAAGGCTGTCGTACACTGTTGATGATTTCTAAGGGAATACTCTATCACAAACGAGAAAAAAAGTGCACACAAATCAAAGTGTCTATCTTTTACCCACAAGTCCAAGTTCATTTCTTTCTATCTTAAGGTCTTCATCTTTCTTTCTTTTTTTTCCTGCCTTTTCTTTTTTCTACCTGGTCTTAAGTTCATTCCAAAAGCATTATTTCTTACATGAGAAAGCCTGATCAATATAAACGACTTTTAACATGTGTCTAATTACTGATTAAGTTACCTCATTTGTCTCAGAGCCTGTGGCAATATAGCCATCAGAAATTGAAAGTCCCACGAAATTCTGCAACAAGCAACATTCATTAAGAAATCAGTTACATAGCTTGAGGCTAAAGTTTTTTACCGTTTACAAGCATTCAATGCAGGAAATAAAAATCAGGCATCATTGGCTTCTCAAATACTATAGAAGCTCGCAAATTTACAATAGGAATGATGAACATGCACTATCATGATTGCTCACTTTCATTATGTTAAAAAAGAATCAAGCAAATCAAGCTGCTGCATAAGAAGAAAATATGTTGAATGTTTTCCATAGTAATCCAATTAACAGGCGACATAAAAACATTTGGTTGACAATACAGGGCCACAAACATTTGAATAGGAAAAATTGGTTATAACACATGGATGGACGGTAAAAGGTATGCGACTTTATACTCAAACTTTATGTCCTCTAAATCTAGAGAATGAAAAGAAGCATTGTACATAAATAAAAATAGAGATTAATACTTACCTTTACATTCGTGTGGCCAGTGAAGGAGAGAAGCGGTGTGTCAATAACCCAAGAGGTACATGTTGACAAATCCCAAAGCTTCAGAGAATTATCAATAGAAGCAGAAACAATGTTCCTCGAGTCTACAAACTTGACATAACTCACGGTTTTATTATGTCCAACTAACGTGCACACAGGAGCATCTAGCTTGCGGAGATCGTAATAATAAATGTTATGGTCTGCTGAACCAAATGCAATTGAACGACCAGAGTCCAAAGGAAATTGAACACAACAGACATTGGCCTGCGTTCTGATTGTACTTACACTTACTCCCTGCAGTAGAAACCCACGTAAGAGAAATAATATATCATACATCCAGAATATTAAGTATACAAAGCATGCAAATAGATGACAGCAGTACGTTTAGTTTCAAAGCTGACATCCACCAAGTGCAAAAGTAGAATTGCCTGATTGATACTCCAAAGCTTAACAGTCTTATCATCGCTCCCACTAGCTAAAAGTGTTGGATCTGCCAAGGAAAAGTCAATTGACCATATGCGGCGTTCATGCTCTTTCAATTCCATTAGCGCTTGACCTCTTGTAGCATCCCATACCTGAGCATGTCAAATGCCAAGTTAACACAGAATACCAGGAAGCTGAAACGTTAATAAAATTTAACTGACCTACCTGCACCACAGCTTCAAAGTTACTTGAAGCAATCTGACTTTTTATATAACTATTCCAGCATATACTGCTTAGCTTTGACCTACTAGCCATTTCAATAACTGGATAGTGAATATCACGGTCCTCATTTATGATTGTATTGTACTCAAATACTTTAATTTTCTTGTTTACTCCAGCTGCAGCAAAAAATTCTCCATCACGATCAAAACTTAGTGAGCATACCAGATTCGAAGAGTTCAACAGATCCCCTTGCTTCAAGTCTGCCTTAACTCTCAGTTTACTAAATGATAGATATTTGCACAAACCTTCCAGGAATGGGTTAATCCAACCAGTTTTTCTACCCTCAATGTATCTCTCTTTTGACACCAAATTATTAACAGAGCTTCTTTCAGTTACAACATTGGAATTCCTACCATCACTACTGATTGGTAAACGTCTAACCACCGGTCTCCCTGACGGCTTGATTGCTCTGCACCTGGTCGAAAAATAAGCTGACTCTAGTTTCTTGAAGTTCTTCATCAACCGAGAACTTCTAAAGGGAATGCCTTCTTGGTTTTCAATGTCTGAACTCTGACCATCATGCAAGTTATCGTCACATTCCTCCTTGTCGTGAATCCTCAGTCCTAGTCTAAAACGTTTCCTAGACCCCAAACTTATTGAAGAATCATCATTAATAATATTTAAAGAAGGGAGGCTTGACATTGAGTTATCTTCCTTTACTAGTACTGAACACGAACCATCCTTTTTCTTAATAATTGTTTGCTTCTTTTTAACTTCTCCAATATCAGAAGAGAGAAAAGAAAGAGTATCTTGCAATTTATCTGCAGCTTCCTCTTTTCTTTGTTGTAAATGCAGAAGAAACTCCAGCAACAACTCTTGGTGCTCTATTCGCTCTCCAAGCTCTATTGCTGCTTCCCGTTCTTCAAAATCATCTTTTGGCTCATTAAGGAACTCACTCTTTAACAATTCACTGGAAAGCATCAAGAATGAAAAACTTTATCTTGTTGAGGTTGCATTAATTCATTGAGTATTAAAATAGAAATAAAAAAAGTTGACAACAAAGTTGCCTCACAAGAATCCTTTTACAAGACAGTTCAAGGCTACCTAAAGAATATTTAGTGAGATGGGACCGAGAAAGGCAATACATAAAATGAATTGAATTGATTATTGGCTGTAGCTTTTGAAGTGATATAAAACGACAACGAAACACAACTAATAAACAAGCATAAACAGAACGGATCCTAGTACTAAGATTTGAGTCACTAGAAAACAAGCCTAAACACAACTTTAAATGAACTAAACTTCTCATTGTCACTCATTCAGCAGGGCACTAAAAAGGTGGACATTATAGAGCATGAATCAGAGAATAGTGCAATAGACAATCACCTCGTTTTTGGCCGATTTTTTGGTTCAGGATGCAGCAGCCATAAGCAAAATGAAGCTTCTTTTGGCCATTTCAGTAGCAACTGAGGCGGAAGAATCCGGTGTCTAAAATTAGACATAGTTCTGCTCTTTTCTTCTCTCGAGCAGAATGGGCAAAATAACTGGTCATGAGTAGCATTACCATATTAGCAACTAAACCAAACAAATACAAATCTCCTAACATCTAATTAGTTTGGTAGTTATTTTTATACTAATTAACTTGAGTATTTACTTCAAAAAGGTAAAACAAATGCGTCAGAATTATGCATTACAAATTACAAACCTCAAAAAGAAGAACACCCAATCTGTAGACATCTGAAGCACATGAACTAGAACCACCAGAAATCTCTTCAGGACTGCTATACCATGTAGACTCCATAAGTAATACCTGTTTCATTGGAAAATGTTCTTTCTTATCTTCTGCATCAGCATTCCCTCTTTCTCTGGATCTATTTTGTTTTTTATTTTCTTCTTCCAATGATTCACGAGCTGCGAAGATGGAGCTTGGCTGCAAGCAACTTGTTTCTGAAAACGCATTTGTAGGAGCTGTCATGGGTCGAAAATCTTCACTGCCATAGTTGCTTCTTTGCTGAAGCAAATCACTTGGCAAAGGTGAGGATGGAATATTAACTTCCACAGTTTGGCCAACCTTGGGGGATTTAGAGCCATAATCTGAACAAGATGCAGATTCAATGAAAGAAACATGATTGAAAGATGACATACTAAAGCAACCTTGGGGGATTTAGAGCCATAATCTGAACAAGATGCAGATTCAATGAAAGAAACATGATTGAAAGATGACATACTAAAGCAAGATGGTCGCACATTATGAACAAGAATTCCTTGAGAATGTGCTGCATTCACAATTTCCACTATTTGTCTAAATATGTGTAAGCACTCAAAGACATCAACACTTCGTTCTGGTTTGTCTAACCACTGCCTCAAGCTTATATTGCTCCATTCAATAGTACCAGAGAAAGAAATTTTTGAAGTATTTAATCTCTTAAAGCTGAAGAACTTCTGAAAACCAGATTCTAATGATCCCTCCATTGTGATCCACGTCAAGTTGCATGAAGGACAGAGCACATATATCCAAAGAATGGAGAAATTCTACGGCTTCTATTACGACCTTTATCAGTCACCTTCACCATTTTGAATCAAAAACTCACATCAGATGCGAAATTAAATAGAACTGATACCCCCATCATTATCAAGAACATCATTCAGGAAAAACACATATTCCCCTGCCGAGCATAAAAGAAATTTGAACTTTACCAGAGTTAACGACACAGTCACACAACAAACCAAAATCATGGGAACCAATTACTATCGAATTATCAACAAGAACATAAAACTATCATCTCAATATGCAATTCCTGCTCATAAACAACATAAACACGACCGCCCACAAAACCCATCAAAGAAAAAACTTGAAAAGACCACCTTCTTTTCTTTGACAATTCGAAAAGACCTTAAAAAGGAGAATAAAAAGCACAGGAAAAACCCATCAACAAAATTAAAGAATAAAAAGAAGAAACATATAGAGATGAAGATAGAGGTACGGTTGCAACATGAAAGTGCGTCCTGTTTCTGCTAAAAAAAAACCTCCCAGTTTCCCAGAAAAACTGGGACCTTTTGTAATAAATTAAAGAAACAAATTGGGCTACAGTCAGATCCCGTACACTTTGCAGAGTTACTTGGTCGCCTTCGATATTAATATTAGATCACTTTGCTTTCTCTGAATCCTGAGATGCCACTGTTTTAGCTCTTTACTATCTTCTTTATCTTCCAGCTTTAAGCACCGACGTGGCTATACCTTGGCCTCTAGAGGCAGTTCTAGGGAAGAGGTAAAATGGTAAATTAGACAAAAATGTTGACCATACCATGAGAATGGGAGGGGAAAAAAAAGTGTGTGTAGTTTTTGATTTAAATATTTTAATTATGTAATTTTTTGAATAAATTTTATTATTTTTATAATTTAAAAATATCATTAATTAATAAAAAAATTAAAAATTAAATATTTTTAAATATAAAATAAAAATTATATATTTTATTAATAAAAATATTTTAAAAAATAATTTTCTATCCATTTTTTATATTTTTTTGTTTCTCCTCAAATCGAAGAAAAAAGGATGGATGGAGGATGAAAATTAACAAAATATATATTTTTTATTATATATTTTTTTAAATTAATATAATTAATTAAAATTTTAAATTATAAGATTAATAAAATTTAATTAAAAATTATAAAATTAAAATGTATAAATTATATAGTTATTTAATAAAAAAGGATATTTTGATTTATTATGCTACTAAAAACGATTATTTTTTTAGATCACAATAATCCTTACCGACCAAACCACATTAAAAAAGATTCATTAACTGCAAAGGATGTAGAATCTGATTGTTCTTTTTTTATTTCTTAAAATATAAATCATATATTATTAATTTAAAAATTAAATATTATTTTTATTAATAACTCATAAAAATAGATGGTAAAAATTCAAGAAAAAAGGAAATATCCTGATCCTAAACTAATATGCCTAAGTCAAATTAACAATATTAATATAGCTGAAATTATTAACGTCAAAATTATAATTTATTAATGAAATTTATGTAATAATTACCAAAACAGTTATTAATAACAAAGAAATTAAATACTTTGTATTATTACGAATAAAAGGATTATATGAGTTTGTAAAAATATATGTACGTACACACAATAAAACTTAATAATTAAGTAAATTTAACAATTAAAGAAACTTTAATTAAAGTGAATATACCAATTTCTTTTAAATTTATGATGTTAGGAAAATAGTCAATTTGAATTAAAATAATAATAATTAATAGAGCATTTCGTAATCCAATACTAATTATAAGGGAATTTATAATGTTGAAACTCATTAAAATTAAATAACTAAAGAAAAATCAGAATAAACTATTTCAAACATATGTAAATATTGAATACTAGGTTCTAACCAAACCAAAAATAATTGCTCCCGATCTCCACACATTTAGTAAGCGGAAGAAAACCAAACTCGTATAACCCAAAGCTTGATAGAGCTACGAGTGGACCTGAAGACAATGGACTCAGGAACGAGGACCCCATTGCATGGGCTGGCGTTTTAACACCTTGGGCCCACCGAAATTTGGCAACAACATGGCTCTACACTTGGTAACGATCGACACACCTTATAATTCCCTTTGGTAGCTCCAAATCAGAGACCTCATTGCCATCAAATTAAGAAGAAAAAAAAAATGAACAATAGAAGTCGATATCCGTGGAACAGTTGAAGAAGCCAAGATTGGAATTTCATTATTCTTTTACTAACTAGAAAAATAGCCAATCAACGCAAGAACATGTTGAGAACAGTGAGGTCAAAACAATAAAATCACAGATCGAGAAGAGAGAAAACCAACAGGTACTATCAAAGAAATAGAACCAGACTAATCAAATAATAGACTAATTGAAAGGCATAGTAAATGCGAAACCAGTTCAACGATAGAACACATTATTAACCAGTCATTATATTGATTCACAATGAAGAACGAAGATTATGAGATGATAGCTTAAGACCTTAATTGGATGGATACTGCCAATTATTTGACTGCTAGCTCTCTTGGAATTAGGACTTCATGCTTTAATTTGCAAGAAATCCTACATTGATGGAGATGAATCACAAAAGATGATTAGCAAGTGATGGAGAAAAATTAAACCAGTTAACCTCATTTTTTACTAAAGGATCGAAATGCGAAATTGAAAAGAAGATCGTTCTTTGATATACTATGATATTCATGTCAATATCGGTCTCTAAAAAAGAATAAATTTTTCATGGCCTAATTTGTGGTATGATTTATGGCTACGTGATTTAGGAAATTAATTGCGTAATTTACGCTTAAATTATGCATTAACTTTAGCGAATAGAAATCTTTCTTCATCTCATAAATAGAGAAGAGTTCAAATGCATGAACAATGCAAAAAATCATAAAAAATCGAGAGAAAGATAAAGCAAACTTCAAAGAGAAAAATACATGAAGCATAAACACTTGGAGACATTATTATGGAAATCAGATCAGATCAGATATTTCCTACTCGGGCCTAAATAATATTCGCCAGCTTCCCGACCTAAAGCGAATTGCCGTAACCACGAAATTCAGCTCATTTTATCGCTTTGATATATTCATAAACCGCTATTTATCGCTTTCCACCCACAACATAAATTGGTATCGAGCCAAATATAGCAAAGATATATATCAAATCGAAACTCTCAACGATACGAACGCAACGTGAAAGAACCGCCAAATCGGAAGTCGAGAATCACCGCTTTAAGTCGCCGAGTCCCCGCCACAAGAATCGAGTCAACTAGCCGAGTTAGGGAGTCAACTCAATCACTAGTGATATTCGGGACCGAGTTGGTCTATTTTTCATCCGCTTTCAACCGAGTGGGATCTATTCCTAGCTAATTGGACCATTCCAAATTCAATCCATGCACTGCTTTTTCAAATAAGGTATAAAATTTGGAAAAACAATGTTTTAAGTTCAGTTAGTGCAAAATTTATTATCGCTTGTACTTACGGCCGATAAAATGAGAGATCGAAGAAGGTCAACAAGTTGACCATAGAATTTATGGCAAACCAAGTTCTACTCCAAGAACTATGTTCTCCAACGCAAAGTTTGAGGTGGAGAAATTTACCGCACAACAAATAACTTCGTACGTGGCAATGCCGGCAGTAGATCTATTGTCATGCGAGAAGGATCTAATATGTACCTTGGAGACTAGGCCAGGAGATTATTCAAATGAAGATTGGAATTATGTCAATCAACCGACAAATTGCCAGGCACAATAATCGACCGTGCTTAGAAAAGATCAAGTACTTTGTCAGAAAGAGAATGTAGCCGCAGCTTCTCTGGAAGAAACTGTAGGACAAATACACGACGAAAAGCATCGAGTAACGTACTCTACTTGAAGTTAAGAAACTTTTCCGTTTCCAAATACAAGAAAGGTATTCTATGATTGAAGCAACTTAGATAATTTCAATAAAATTTTGGCCGATCCGTAAAATTTAGATGTTGAAATTATCGATGAAGATAAAGCTTTGTTTTGTTGAATTCATTACCTGGAGAAGCTATGAAAGCATTTAACCACAACCCCGTTATATGGAAAGGACGAGGTTAAGTTCGTAGATGTTTCAAAATGCTTTGGTAAATAACGAGTACCGAAGAAGGATCAACTCGATCACGAGACTGTCAATATCGAGCATTGACTACAAATGTGAGGTAGACTAACAACAAAAAATCTGCGATCAAATAATAGGGGAAATTCAGATCAAAGTCCGGCGAGAGTCATCCGTAAGACGCCTGCGAAGGGACGAGTGTGCCTATTGTCACCGTAAAGGGCACCTGGAAGAAAGATTGTCCAAATAAGGACAAGTCAAATGCAAATGTTCGCATGTAATAATGGCGAATGAACAATCAACCTTTTCGGCTTTCATCATCAAAAACCTACTCAAATAAAGTGGATCCTCGGACATGGATGTTCTTATCATACGTGTCCAAATAGACATTGGTTTTCGAAGTTTTGAGGAGCTCGACGAGGAGTTGTGCTTATGAAGGGCGGCCCACAATGCCTATCGACAAAAGGGATCGGAATAAAGACAACTAAAAGATGCACGATGGTACAATCGACGACTTACAAATGTAAGGTATATTCCCGACCTAAAGAAAAACCTTATTTCTTTGCGTGTTCTGATTCTCACGGTTACAAGGTAACATTGGAAAATGGAGTCTTGAAAGTTCAGACGAGGTGCATTTGAGCAACGAAGCGGTACTGTAAGCGCAAACTTGTATTTCTGGGATGGGTGTACGAGCTACGTGAGCGTAGTCGTCTCTGCGAGTAGTTCTGAAGAAAAGACAAATGATTCTTCCCGTCGCGGCACACGCGCTTATGCACGCTTCTGAAAAGATGGCTTTGCAAGGCTTAATGAAGCGAGGTCTTTTGAAAGGTACCACGACCGGAAAGTTTGATTTTCTCACAGCATCAGTGTAATGGGAAAACAAACAAGAGTCAAGTTCGGCACCGCCATTCATCGTACTAAGGGATCTCTCGATTATATTCACACGGATGTTTGGACCTTCCAAGAATGCTTCACTCGGAGGTAAACGTTGGTTTGTGACTTTATCGACGATTTCTCTAGATATGTCTCGGATATACACTACGAGTCACAAAAGATGAAGTTCTGGATATCTTCTTAAAATGGAAGAAAATGATCGAGACTGTGCAAAAGGCGGGAAGATTAAAAGGCTCGGATCTCGATAATCTGCGGCGAGTATAAATCGGATCCTTTCTTTAAAGTTTGTCAAGATGAAGCGGATAATCGTACATTTTTCCGTTCCTCGTACACCACAACGTAACGGGAGTCAGCAGAATCCGAACGAATCGTACTTTGGTTGAGAAAGTTCGACGTATGCTATCTCATTCCAAATCGAGCAAGGCATTTTGGGCCGAGGCTTTGTCATATATGCAACTCATATAGTCACCGTACTTCCTACGATCGCATTAGATGAAAAAACTCATCAAAGAGGTATGTTCTCGGACAACTGCACCGATTATGATTCATTATGCGAATATTTGGATGTCTCGCATATTTTCACGTTAGTGAATCCAAACTCGGATCCGAGAGCAAAGAAAGTCAAGTTTTCTTGGGCTTTAAGGAAGGAGTTAAAGGATTTCGACTTTGGTGTGGTGAACCCAAGAAGATCGTCTTAAGCCGAGATGTTACATTCGACGAGTCCGTTATGCCGAGACAAACAAATTCAGAGAAAGAGAATGAAAGTCCAAATACTCTTTCTAAGGTGATGCTGAGACTTCTAAGATCTGCAGGAAAAGATTGCACCAATTACCGATCGCATGGTGAAGATGAAATTGATGATCGAAGAGATCTCACCGATTGCGCGAGGTTCTCTCACCATCACCACCGACACCACTCGGAATCTATCGCCACCACTCGACCGAGAAGGGAGATTGAGAAGCCTACCGTGACACGTACACGGTAGCATTCGCACTTCCGGTGAATCGATGACGATGTCCCATGCACCCTCAGCTGCAGTGCGAAAGAGTCGATAGTATGAAGTGGAAAATGGCAATGGATGAAGATGAAGTCTCTACATCGTAATCGACTTTGAGCTTGGTTCAACTTCCCAAAGGAAAGAAAACTATTGGTTGCAAAAACGGTCTACGCAGAAGGAAGGCGGCTCCCGGTAAAGACAACATCGATACAAAGCCAAACCGGTAGCAAAGGCTACGCTCGTAGAAGGAATAGACAGCTTGAGGTATTCTCACCCATTGTTAAGCATTCATCTATTCGGATACTATTGGCTTTCGTAGCACGTATTTGATCTCGAGTTAGCTCAACTCGATGTCAAACAAATGTTTTTCTCCATTGTACTTTGAACGAAGAAATCTACATGTCTCAACCGATGGCTTCAAAATTCCAACGAGAGAATTGGGCTTGCAAGCCGAAAGCAAGTCAATTTACGGTTGAAGCCAAGCAATCACCGCGACAATGGTACAAGCGCTGATAGCTTCATCGTAGAGACAGTACACACGCAGTCGGTTTGATCATTGTATACTTTCTGGAAACTCCAAGACCGGCATCTTCATTTATTTGCTCTTATATGTGGATGATATGTTGATTCGTATCTAAGAAAGAAGTGGAGATCGACGATCAAGGCTCCTTTCGAGTTCAAAATTTGAAATGAAAGATCTTGGAGAAAGCTAAGAAAATTCTTGGGACGGAAATCACAAAGCAGATAGAGTAATGCTGGTCTGTCGACATGCACTCGGCACCGAAGAAAGTACTACAAAGGTTTCGACATTGATGAAAAAACCAAACCGTTAGTACACCGCTCGCTTCCTCACTTTCGCTGTTGCATTAATGTCACCTGTGCTACCACCGAGTAAGAAGCAAATGGAACGTGTTCCATATGCAAATGCCGCTGTGCCTTGACGTACGCAATGGTTTGCACCCGTACCGATATTTCCCACGCCGTTAGTATGGTGGTCGGTACATGCATAATCCGGTAAGGACACCGGCAAAGTGAAGTGGATTCTACGGTACATCTACGTGCTTGTGGATACTGTTTGAAGTTTGAGAGACAAGACCGGGCGTAAACACCTAGTCGATACGTGGATTCGGACTACGCCGGAGATCTCGGATAAGCGTCGATCTACAACCGGCAGTTATGTGTTCACAATGGCAGTGGAGGACCAGCTTGTCGGGAGATCAACATTGTAGTCAACTGGCAGCTGCCTACCATGCAGCCGCAGTATACGGCCGAGAACAGTATATCTGTTCAAAGCTATATGGCTTCTCGTGCCGACTAAGGATTTGGGTATTGCTTTAGAAGAACGTGAGGTTTTCTGCGACAGCTGTGCCATTTGTTTGGCAAAGAACCAAGTTCATCATGGTCGCACCAAGACATCCGATGTTCGATTTCATTTTGTTCTGAAATCATCGATGAAGGGAATGTTATACTCAGAAAGTCGGGAACTGCAGATAACCCTGCAGATATGCTTACAAAAGTGGTTACATGGATCAAGTTTCAACACTGCTTGAACTTGATCAATATCTCTCAAGCTTAGGGCGCCTAGGGCGCATTTGGAGGCAGCGTTATGCACTTTTTCGCCAAGGTGGAGATTTTTGAATATTGGCTCTAAAAGTAAAAAATTAGTGGCCTAATTTGTGGCATGATTTGTGGCATGATTTGTGGCATGATTTAAGGAAATTAGTGGCATGATTTAAGGAAATTGGTGGCCTAATTTAAGGCTTAAATTATGGCACACTTTAGGAAAAGGGAGCATTTCTTCATCTATAAATAGGGAAGAGTTCATGCATTGAAGAACAAGACAAAAATCAGAAAAAATAAGAGAGAGTATAAGCAAACTCAAAGAGATAAAATACTTGTGAGTTTTGTGAAACACTTGAGAGATATTATTAGTAGAAATCAGACCGTATTCTCGTATATTTCCTACTCGCTTCAAATAATATCCGTCGACTCCCGTGGACTGAAGGCGAATAATCATGAAATTCTCATTGTGTTATTTTATCGCTTTGATATATTCATATACCGCTATTTATTGCTTTCGCCCACAACAATTCAGCCTGTTGAGAAGCAACAACAGCTTACATCCAACGTTTATATATAGTCTTGTGTGATAGAGCTGAAAAACCTTGAGATAATTATATGAACTTTATCGAACAGGCAGTAGAATTTTATTTTCCCAAGATCCATGAGTTTCATGGCTCTGATAGTGTACCAAAGCAGCTAGTAAGAGCAAAGAAACTAAATGCTTTGTATTGTATTATTATGAGAATATATATATATATATATATATATATATATATATATATATTAACAATTAATGAATCTCTAATTAAAGTAAATACATGAAAAACTGAAATATAATTAATTAACATACCTTATCGTTCCGATAATAATAGTAACACTAATAAGTGGTTAAATATGAGAATAAAGTATATTTCGTTACAAAATTATTATAATAATAATAAAAATAAAAATTATCTTAACGATATCATTGTTTAAAAAAAAAAAGAGGTAAAACATATAACAACATCTAAGCATATAAATATATAGCTCAAATTAGATAGTGTTTAATTTTAAAATTTTTATACATCTTAAAGATATATTCATTTTATTTTTATAATATTATAAATATATGCTTTTTAATATTGATTAAAATAAGTGGATTATATATAAAATTGAAGAAAACAACTACAACAATGAAAATAGTATTTCAATAATATTGAAAAACTTTTATTTGATCAAAATTTAACAATTCAACTTAAATGATATCTAAACTATTAGAATTTAACTTAAATATCGTTAACTAATTATAATTAAAAATAAAACATACTATTCTATTTGCACGTGCTTATTAATCTACTATGTATATATCGATATTCAACTAGATTATTTGAAATTAGTTTTTATTTATATAATAAAAATATATTAACTTAATATAAATTTTATTATTTTTATAATTTTAAATTTTAAAAATATTTAGGTAAAACAATTTACTTAAACTTGGTTGCACAATAATAAGTAATTTGATAAAAGTTATATATAATCCAATCTTACTTTGGAAAGATCGTTACTTTTACTATATGCTTGCCAATACTGCAAAATCACAATTTATACGGCAATTTTGTAAAATCGTAAGAAATTGAGTATATAAATTGATTTGCTCCTTAATATCCATGCTAAACAACTATCACTTCTTATTTCTTTTTATTGAAAATAAATAATATTTCATTCAGGGGCAAAGATTATAACAAAACAAAACAAAAAAAAAAGAGTACAAATTTTTGAATACCATAAAGATTCAATTGAAAAATCAAAAGATAATACTTTTGAAAACATAAAGCAATACTATATGTTAAAAATATTTGACATAATAAAACATAAAATCTTTCGTGTCCAATTAATTAAAAAAAATTAACTAGAAATTATTTAATATTATTGAATATAATTCTATTATTATAAATTTTAAAATATTATTGTACGTAATTGTTCAAATAACTTATTTTAAACATTTTGTTATAAAATGTGTGCTTGTTTACACTGAATTAAATAGACTTTTCATAGAAGGTAATATCTATATCTGTAGGCTGTTGTGTGTGGGTATCTTTCTTGTATCATTGGGTTGTAAATAGAGTTGATTATATATGTATAAGTTGAGAGTGATCTTGAATTGCATACATACCACAAGGACAAATTGGAGCACATGCCTCCTCCATCTCCTAGGAACTATTTCCGACGAGATTCTGGTGGTAATTAATGTAAATGTAAAGACTTCAATTGGGAAGAAGAGTCCTACTAGTCGTGGAAAAGAAAGGAGATCTGGTTCGAAGCGTAACCAGAAAGTTAGGTAGTGTTAAGTCGCGTTGGTGAGAAAGAACAATCTTTCCTTATAAGTTTAAGCGATCATACAACTCATGGTAGGCTTTTGAGTTAAGAGTTAGGCGCAGGTTTAAGATGGTATCGGTAGCTCTTGGGCTTCCTCGTACTCATTGGCCCTCGTCTGTCAGTAAATCCAGGCCGTCTGTAATCAGGACTAGCCGATGTGGAGGGGATGTTAAGTCGCGTTGGCAAAGAAATAGCAGCAATCTTTCCTTATAAGTCTAAGCGATCACAAATCATGTACTTTTGGGTTAAGAGTTAGGCTTGGGTTTCTAAGAGGTAGTAATAGAGAAAACTCTTTCTAATTTTCATCTTCTCCCTCTCTGAACATCTCTAATTTTTGTCTGAGAATTGTTGATAATATTCGATTTTCAACTTTGTTTGTTGTATATAATTGTATTTTGAAGACTTGAATATGAGTTCCATAGTGCTTTTTTTTTATTTTTGCATTTGATTTATTTCGATTTTTCTTTATTTTTAGAAGTCAATGATTAAATATGAAAAGATATTATAGTGATGATATTAGCTTCGAACTTCAGACACAAGAAAAGGCTGGATCATGTACAAAGTTCAGCTAGCTAGAAGTGTGTCTTTAAAAACCGAGTGTTGTATAATGTATATATTAAATGATAATGTATATTTTATTTAACACGATGTTATGATGTGTTATATGTGATGTATTTAATAAAAAAATATTATGTAAAATCTGATAGTAATAACGTATGTGTTTAAAGTCTAAAATTTGATCCTACTCGACACGATATCCTAAGTATTTTTCTGTAAACTCGTCATACAAGTAGGCCCAAAGGAAGAAGCCCAAAAAAATACGACGATATATCATATATATATATATATATATATATATATATATATATATATATATATATATATAACTTTTAATGCTAATCAAAGACGGCAATTGGTTTGGTTCATTTGTTCAAAGACGGTTATCGAAAGAGGTATTTCTTTCTGATTTCGCAATTTGTTTCTATCTGATTCTGATATACGGGCAGTCTCGATTGCTACGCCAAAACTGTTGTTCTTTCTCCTAGCTTCAAATTGTAGAATAAGTACTGGAAGCTTCGCCGTCTTTCTTGAACGGTAACTAACTTTCCTTTTTACTATTACATCTTTATTGTTTGTATGTTTTGTTTGAAAAGTATATGATTTGATTTTCATGTTCGTGTTTCCATGGGATCGCTCAGAAATGTTTGTTTCAACTTTCAATGTACTAATTCTTTTTCCTTTTTTTTTTCTTTTTAAATCAAAATGATATTTGGTTTGGGAGAATCGAACCATGAATTCATAGGTTGTTATCTTCTTTATTTGTTTTTATTTGTTGTTGCTGCTGCTGTTTTTTTCCTTTTCTTTTGCTTTAATTGATTCTGAGAAACGTAATACCATCATGGTGTTCGATGAAAAGCCTAAGAGAAGATGATATTGAATGACGGTTGATGAAGGGAGGGAATGAATCTCTATTTTAATTTAAGATCTTTGTTTCCTTTTGAGCATTGGGCTCTTGGCTTTGTTCTGCCAGCAAAAATTAGATTGGAATGCATTTGCAGTTCATGCTTTGTTCTTAAGTAAATGAAAATAAAAATAAAAAAATATGAGCATCTTACTTTAGCAAGGTTTACAGAAAAGCAAAAAAAAATTTGATTACAATTTGCTAATGATGGCTTAAAGTAGAACGAAGCACATGGAATTTATTATCAATGGTCACTTAGATATCAGAAGAAATAGTATGGCTTCTATTTATTGCCTCCGTCTCCCTTGGTTGAAGAACTACTGGATATATTAGTAAAGAAAAATTCTGTTTCCCACAAATCGTGTATTAACAGAAAACTCTAAACATCCCCACTATTATTTCATCCCTACTTTATTCTCCCTCAAAAACAAATTAAATATTTCGATAATTAGATTCCATATGATTTAGTAGTGGACTCTATTTATAACCACCAATAAAAAATAGACACAGATTTAGAGATGCAAATCTAATGTGTGTATATAAAGAACTACTCTATTTCAACTGGTTTGATAGTTAATTATAGACTAAAAAAGTAATCTTACTGTTTTAGTCAATAATTGTCTATCATATAAGTTGTGGTAAGTTGTGTTTGTGATTGTACTACAACTTGTGGCATAAAGAGGTGTTCTTTAATAAATTTAAGTCCTTTTCGATCTTCTGCACCTTATTGCATCTGTATTTAAGAATTGATAAGCATTTAGGATTTTGCATGATCTTTTGATGTGGAGCAGGTAATCATAATTGTGCTGCTCAGTTTTGTTCAGCGTAGATTTGTTGCTATGACAAAGGGACTGAGATCTCGGTGCAAAAACTTGTTTTGGGTAACTTTGCATCTGATATTAATTTTGAAGATCTTATATTTCTTGTTCTTTTATATTTAGTATCTGTATCAGTATCCTCAAAGAATTTAAGTGATGGGTGGGCTGCCAGCAGATAATGCTTCCTCTATTCTAGCTTTGACCGGATCACAGACGAACCTCAGTTCACCTGCTAATAAGCCATCAACAGATGGAAAACCAAAGAAGATTTGTTGTGCTTGTCCTGAGACTAAGAAGCTGAGAGATGAATGTATTGTGGAGCATGGAGAAGAAGCTTGCACAAAATGGATAGAGGCGCATCGCAGGTGCCTTCGTGAAGAGGGCTTCAATGTTTAATTTTATGATAGAATCAAGTTTTGTAATAAACATTTAGCCATTGCGGGGATGCAAATTACTATTTTTAAGTTGACAAAATTTAAATTATGTTGCCAAATTCAAAAATAACACAAAGGAGGACAGCTTCTCTTTGCTATTCTATACGATTGATATTTTTTTCTACCTTTGTTTTCGTATCCTGGTGCTTTTGCCATCTAATTTTTTAAACGAGATCTGTAACATACAATAATATAATTAATAAGTTGAAAGAAAATATGGTTTTTGGTCTCTTTTTGAAACCCATTTGAGGGTAAGCCACATTTTGGTTTTCTTTTTATTTTGATGGAAAATCTCCATATATATATATATATATATATTATCATGGACGTTAGTACGGTATACCATTAAGTTTAATGAGTATTGTTGGTATTTTAGCTCTAACAAAATTTATTATTTGAGATTTAAAATTTTAAAATTTTATTCATAGATCTCTAAACTTTTAAATCTTACAATTTATTTATAAATGTTTAAAATTTTACATATAGTTTCTAGATTTGTTACTAAAATATATATTTGTTAATCAAAAATTTAATATTTATGTTTGTAGATTAAATTGTATGATTAAAAAATTTTAGAGATCTTTATAAGATGTTTTTTTAAAGTTTGAAAATCAAATCATATGATATAAAAATTTAAAAATATGTATAAATTTAAAAGAATTATGGGTATATTTTAGCCTTTTATTTTATTTTGCAAGCATTAGTTGCTTTCAGAAGACAGTGAATTCTTTTAACAGTAAACACTGATTATTAATCAAAAGAAATTAAAGTTGAATAATATTGATCAAAATTTCTTTATTTTACAGCTGAAGTATATATATATATATATAGATTTGAGATCCTTGAATTAATAATGAGTACTACCACCTCTCGGTCTCAACGATGACCATTCCGTAGCTGTTTCCCTTCTTCCTGCCATTAACAAAGCATTTAATCTTAAGTAACAATACACCAATTTAAGATCACAAAATCAGACGGATAAACAAAGGTTTGCTGTAAAATCATTTTCTGATATCGGTTTTAATAGAAAATGCCGAAGGGTTAAGCCTCCAAAGAGCCAATTCTAATTAATTATAAGCATATATGTTGGGATTAGATTTCAACCATGCTTCAATAATAATAACTGTTTTTACTTATCTTCAAAACATGCATTTATATTTTATTTATTTTTTACGTATGATAAGGAATAATAAAGAAATCAAGATGATTTAAGAGTTCAAATGAGTTGAAATAATATCGTGTAATTTCTTTCGCGATCCCAATTCTATACAGCATGTAAAGCATCTCAATTGTTGGGTCTGTGATTTTGTTGTAGGGCATTTTTAGGTCGTGCTCACATTATCCTGGTAGCATGTAAAGAATATATAGGTGGTGCTCAAGTGGGATGTGTTGTCCAGGGTGGAGTTCAAGATGTAGATGCGGGTGACAAGAGCTGCTCGAACCACTTCAAGGAGTCCTTGGCTACGGTTTTTCAAGTGCTTGCGGAAGCTTTTTCAAAAATTGGAGTTGATTGTGAGAAGTTTTTGTTAGGAGAATCATAATTTTAATTCGAACTTAACCAAGCTTTAAACATCGGAATTAAACATATTCTCCTTCTTTGTGTGAATCTTTTAGAAAACAAATAAATAGAGCTCAAAATCAAACATGTACAAAATCAACACAAGTAATTTACGTGGAAAAATCTTCCCGGTGTAGGAATGAAACAACCACGGCACACCTCTCCAAAACTTCCACTATCAAGAAACAATTGTACATCAGTTCTCTCTAGGTAAAACTAGAGGCAAATAATCAACAACATCATCAAGAATACACTTCTTGTAAACTAACAATTATTTCAAGAAAATGAAGAAATCTAACCCAATTCATGTAGCCATTTGTTTCTTCTTTCAATTTCCCTGCCCGGTGACCCAAATCCAAATCCCACCGCACAGATTAAAGAGTCTTGGGTCGTGAACCTGCCTGCAAAATTTCAGCTTAATCGGACTACAAACGGCCTTTGATCAGAGCACTTGATGAAGTCTTCTTCGGAGAAAGAGCGAAACGAGAGCGATTTTTACTAGAGTTGCTGGTTTTTTACGCACTAGTTTTTCTCTACAAATTTCTACACAAAAAACCTAAATGAGTTTATTAATTAAAACAATGAAATGACATAATTGCCTTTCTTCTAATCTTTTAAGCGTAAAAAAGGAGAAAAACCTTGACAAATACTTTTAATTAATAAATCTAATTGAAAGTATACAGAGTGTTTCTGAGGTGGTAGTATGAACTCTTTCATGTTGATCCAAGACTTTACATAAAATGCTCGAACATCCATGATATGCAACTCAGGACTTTTCCGCATTTCTTAGACTTAAGAGGTTTGTTTATTTGTAACACCCCATAAGATGCATGTATTTTTGAACTATATATATATATATATAGTGGGGTTACCATGGACCGAATTCGGTGCTAAGGTTGGTGGCCATGGCCATTACTACTACCCCTAGGAAAATTTATATATTTACCACTAGTTTAGAGTATGTTATGGTGTAAATATGAATACAAATAGAGCATATTTGTCAATCTATTCGTCTAAATTAAAATATTTGGTGCTGTCTCCGTTTACAAAAGCGACTATAGATAAATTTTGGAAAATTTGAAAGAGGAACGTTTTATTTATTACTAAAATTATTATTTGTGTTAATTATTATTATTATTATTATTATTTTGAGAAAACAATAAAAATAATATCTTTAAAGAGTTAATCACAAAGTATTCTCTCCGTATAAATTTCATATATTTTTATTATTAAAAAAATATGTTATAATATTTATATTAAATGTTATCTAATTAAATTTTATTTAATTAAATATTAAATGTTGTCAATTAAATATTCTCCTTCTTCAATAAATAGAAAAATCATTATCCACAACACAATAAGTTTATTTACGTGAAAACCTTCCTTAAAATAACTTTCCAAGACACCTCTGAAAACTTCCACTTCAAGAAACAATTTTCAACTAGGTAAACTAATGGAGATCTTCCATTTTTTCCTTCCAAGTATGATATGAACCCGAATCATTCTACTCAAATATTCCTTATTCAAGAAATTCCACAATAATAACCTTCTTTGTGAGAATCACAATTTTAATTCGAACTAAGCTCATAACCTATTCTCCTTCTTTGTGCGAATCTTTTAAACAAATAAATAGATCAAAATCAAACATGCACAGATTAAAGAGTCTTGAGTCGTGAACCTGCTGCAAAACCTTCAGCCTTGGACCACAAACGGCCTTTGATCAAGAAACAATTGTACAGCAGTTCTCTCTAGGTAAAACTAGAGGCAAATAATCAACACATCAAGAATACACTTTTTAACATGATTATTTCAGAAAATGGAGAAATCTTCGTCACTAGTTTCACTGCTCATAATTTCCCAAACCGGTAAACCAAATCAAAATCCCACCAATGATTAAAGAGTCTTATCGTGAACCTAAAATTTCAGCTTAATTGGACACAAATGATCACTTGATGAAAGCTTTAGCGGTTTTTACAATACGCACTAGGATTTCTACAAAAAAACCCCAATGAAATGACATAATTTCATTTCTTACTCGCTCAAAATAAGAAGAAAAACCAAACAATTTTTATCTCCAGCAGTAGGTATACAGAGTGTTTCTAACGTGGTAGTATGAACTCTTTCATTTTGATCCAAGACTTTACATAAAATGCTCGAATATCCATGATATGCAACTCAAGACTTTATGTATTTTTGAGCTATATATATATTAATGCTTTAGAAATAAGGGGAAAATTTACATTTCTACTAAAAAACGTACCCTACTTTTTAACTCAGCAATGTCTTTTGTGTCCATTATGGTAATTGTTTATATTTAGTATTTCATGAAAGCTAAAACTTAAAAAAGATTCAATAAATTAGGCTAATTTAGAGTAATTGTGGACTGATTTAAAAACACTCTTTGACTTTTCATGACCAAGATTCTTGTGGACTGATACCTGGGCTTGAGCCCGGCCCCAATCTGGCCAGTAATACTGCGAAACGTGGTAGCCGGCTATTCTTTTTCGAGAAAAACACGTGCAATGTTCCCTTAAACCCTAGAAGTTGTTCTAAAACCTCGTTATAAATAACGGCCAAAGTCTATTAGCTGAGACTCTGAGGAACTGAAGACCTCAAAAAAAAAAATGGCTGCTAGAATGATGTTGACCAATGCGAAAACTGCGAATATCTTCCTTCGTGGTACCATTTTCCGACCTACTCGCTCGAAAGTTGCTTCTTCTAATGGTGAACTCATTGAGAAATTGATTAATGCGTCTCAGAAACAGCTGACCGAAACTGCAGTTCTTCGAAGGTTTCTCTACGAGGATCCTTCTAAGGTTCAAGGATTTTTAGTCGGCGGTTTGAGCGATGGACGCCTTTCGGCATTCAACTCTGCTTCGAAGTTTGATGAACGTGTGAAAGGTCGCGTGGTTGACGAGCAGGATGACGACGACGACGTCATTATTGATTATGATGATGACGAAGACGATGATGATGAATTATTCAATCTTTCTGAGAGCGATGAAGATAGCGAAAGTGAAGATGATGATGATTAAAATGTTAAATTTAAGGGGAAGAAGTGAATGAATGTTGTTGCATAATTGGACATTATTCTAATCGGTTCATTTCCAAATAAGATTAGGTAAGGATGGGTTTAAATGTATTTCTTTTTATTCTTCTAATTCTTCATCTGTACTTAACCCCATTTAAGTACAGATATGGAATGAAATGTTAGCTAATTGTTCGTGCCTTCATGATTCTTCAAATATTCGAGAAATATATCGGTCAACAAAATCCGTATTAGTTACAATTCATGCTATCCAAAGTTCTTTTACACGGAAAATCTAATATTCAACGCTACAAAAAGTAAATTAAATTCTTTTAAAAAATTATAAAAAATATCATTATTAAAATTTATAATAACGAAAATAACAACCATAGTTATAATTAGATAACGTTTAATATTAAATAAATTATTTAAATAAATAATCGTATTTTAATTTTAAACGGATATTTAGAATAAAATAATATAAAAAAAATTAAATAGTAAAATGTATTAACTAAATATAAAATTTTTAAAAATTAAATAATCAAAATATCTAAATGATATTTTCAGTAACTTTTAGTATAATTTTTTGTTATATTATTTTTCCAAATTTTTACTAGGAAAATAATATACAAAAGTGTCTCATAAAAAAAGAAAAGATGAAAAAGTTACTCTAACTCTATTGGTTTTCTAAAGTGTATAAAGTCATTCATATGAAATTTAACTTCGATAAATAGGTCGAGTTAGATCATTAATATATGTTTATTTAAATAAATTAATTGATAAGTGTATAAAAATATTATTATCCCTTCTTTTATTAGTTTAAGTTTTTAAAATAATTAATTTTTTATCAACTTTTAAGATGATATGAGAACTAAAGTTCCTATGTTCAAGGTCAAATAATCACAATTATTAATTTACAAATGTTTTGTATGTATTATGCAATTTGTATATATAAGTATTATTAATCTAAATCCAATATCTCTGGTATGAATGCAATTTGAATTAAAAAATTGATTGCACATGAAATAAAAGCTTGATATCTAGGATACTCTTTGAGATAATATATAATGTTAAATGTCATTCTTTTGTTATATAATGGTGACATATTGGACATATTGGCTTATACTTCAACCAATGGTCTATATAATTTTGTATTGTTATAAACTTAAGTCTAACTCAATCTAATAAGATCTTATTGAGTTAAAGATTATTCAAAATTATAAGAAGCACTGCTTTCGAACTTATAGTCGATGTGGAATTGAAAGGAACTTAACAACACCCTCTACACGGATAGAGATGGTCTCATAAAGACACAATGAGATTATTAAGAACAAAGCCCAAGTCACCATTCAAGCTAAACACATCTATGATACTATGTTAGAAAACTAAATCTAACTGAACTCAATAAGTTCTCATTGAGTTAAAGATTATCCAATATTATAAGTAATATTACTGTCGAACTCCTAACTAATATGGGACTAAAGAAAACTTAACATGTATAAAATATATGATTCTATACAAAAAAATACTTGACAACACTCCCCTTCTACAAAATCATCTAAGCACGTTTACTCCAACTACATCTTTTTTCATGGCTTTCATAATTTATCAATAGTCACACAAAATTTCTCTCCGAAATATCTAAAACATAATCATTGTATTGGATTAAAGATCAATAAGATGCAATTTGTTGATGATTTATTATATTAGGATCATAATGATCATCTTTTCTTTCAAGATTATAACTAATTAGTTTCACATCCAAGAGATAAGAAAGACATAGCTGGAAAATTTGAAAAAAATTAGAAAGGAGAAGGTTATCATTTAACATAGAACAAGGAAAGTTGGGAGATCAAAGTTGATGGTATATTCAAAACACGTGATTAAAGAAGTTGAAGTTTTTGAATCAAATGTTAGTGAGACAATGTTATCCACGGAGACAAGTATAATATATTTCCCATTATAAGGAAAATTGTGGAGAGATATAGTGTCTTTCTATATATGACTTACATGTTCTATAATACAAAAAAATTACGTTTTAGATTAATAATCATCTTTTCAATTTTTACAAGTGAGTTTTTAGTGCTGTTTAATATTATTCAGGTATCTTTTTTTACCCTAAATCCTAATATCTTAAAATGAGTTTATCAAGTAAAGTTGATGACTTATTAAAATTGAATTCATATTATTTCAAAATAGAATCAAGTTTATTATTTTTATGTTCGTTACAGTTATAATTTCGCATTTGTATTTTATGTATTATTTATTATTTTTAAAGATATCTTTAATTTTTTTTAATTAATAAGCAAAAACATGAATAAATATCACTTGCAATTACCACACATCACACCTCCACAACAATGATACTCTTCGATGTGTAAAAATGCTTTTTAATGCATACATTATTTTAAGTGATACAATTTAATTGGTTTATAAATAATTATAATGCATATCGACATGGATAGTGTTTTTGGCACAGGGTAATCGAGAGTGGAGGATTTCTAGGAAAATTGGTGATAATTGAGATAAATTTTTAAATATAATGATTTTTTTATTGAATTTTCTCCTCATTCTTATTGTGTTATATGATTTAAAAAATTTGATAGCCAAAAAAATTAAATAAATAAATCATTCAATTTTTATATGAATAAGTTATTTATATATTTTATTTTTTATTTTTATTAAAAAGATATATTTTTTACATTATACAAAAAAAAATTGTATAAAGGAGGTTAAAAATATTATGCTATATAATAAAATAATAAATAATAAATTTATAGAAAATAAGTTAATATAGTCACTCCTTTTAATTTTATTTTAATATGATACTATAATTATATATTTATATAAAATAAATGTGCAAGAGTTAAATTTTTTTGAATTGAAAGCTGGTTGTATCCTTAGCTCTTGACAGAAAAGACAAAGCCGATAGCTGTAAAATTTAAATGGCGTTGGGCGAAATTACTAATGCCAAAAGAATAATAGTAATTTACCATTCAGATAATAAGTAAAAAAGGAAAAGAGCGGGACAGAAGAAGCATGAGATTTTATTACAGTTTAATTACATAATATAATGTTTTTTATACTAATGTTATTTTTAACTTATTTTTAAATATTAATAAATATATATTTTTTAACCTTGTATAAAAATAAATAAATATTTTCATATTAAAAAATTAAAAATAAATTATATTAAATAATTATATCATTTATAACTTTAAAAATATTTTTATTACCAACAACCTTACCTTATATAATTTTTATTTTAGAACTTTAAAAACATTTTTTTCCAACTTAATATCTACCATAAATTCTTAATTTTATTGTTATTTATACGCAATTTATTTCGATATATATGTCTTATTTATTAATAATTTGATATGTGTCTTAAATTAAAAAAGAAGCATTTTTTAGACCTTAAAATAAAAATAAAAACCCGAAAAAACAAAAAAAAGGCAGCAGCATCCCGGTGACCAGGCTACAGCACAGAGATCCACTTTTGAAGAAGAGCTGCCATGTTTCGTCTCCCTCCCATCTCTCCCTAATTCTCGCAGTCTCTTTTTCTCTCTGTTAGGCCAAAAAAAAAAACCTGCAAAGGAGAGACCATCAATCTCACTTCTCAGAGATCATTTTCTGCAAAACCCCGTGACTGGTGAGTTGGTTAAATTTGATATTCTTATTTTTTCCGACTTAAGATTGGAAAATGTGTGTAGGATTTGTGTTTTTTTAGTGGAAATTTTCGTTGGGCGTGACCTATTTGCAGTTAGTTATATATTGGCGATTATAATGCATTTTGATATGGATGGGGGTTTTGGCGGAGGGCTTTTGCGGTTGGAGGATTTGTGGGAAAATTGGTGTTACTTTCGGAATTATCGATTGTGTTTGTGGCCTCTTCTTGAGATTTTTGAAGCTTAAGAAACTTATTTAAGATTTAGAGGGAAAATCTATGCGCTAAATCCTACTATTCAGTTTGTGTAATTTAAGCTAATGGTTATGTAAACATCCAAAGATGGTACACTTGAAGGCTAGTCATTCTATAGGATTTTTCAAGCTTCGTCTTTTTTTCTTCCCGCTCTATCTTTCATTTGTTTTAAAGGGACAATTTCTTTGGCTTCTATTCTTTTGGGGTGGGCGATGCCTAGGTGACTTTGTTCATAAAAAAATACATTTTAGTCCTTTGTTTTTAGGTGGTATTCCAGCTCCCTTATTTTATGAAAATGGTTCAATTTCTTTTTACGTGCATGCTTCTCAAGTGTGTATTTAATGAAGGATAGGTGTTGTCATCAACACCTTAATGAGGTTTGAATGGGTTAGTTTTTTTTTATATATAAAAGTTCAGTAGATAATTAGACAATGAAAATGTCTATTTTATTCCTTTTAGTTTACACTTAATTAACAGTTGCACTTTTTCTTCATGATGCAAAATTGAACTTGTGTGTACTTTTTAAAGATTTGGGGATTAATGTACTGCCTTAAAACAATGGTACTAATGTATACATTTTTGGTGAACTAGGGGACTTTTTGGGGGCCATATAGTGGGGTTGCTCTTCCTACTTTGCTCTCTGAACTTGTAAACTTGTGCCCCAACTCAATTTTTCGTCGTTCTTGATTTTGTGTTAAAAGGTCTCGCTTGATGGCAGAAAGCCAATATTTACCGTACTTGAAGCAATTGAAGCTCTCAGATGAACAAATAAAACACTTTGAACAATGGAAGTATCAAGCAGAGCAGTGGCACAATCAAGCACTCGAGTACATTCATGAGATACCACCGAATCAGCTCTATGCTGCTCTTGGTGTCTTGGTTTTCACAATCATTTTCTTCCTCCTCAGTATGTTGCTTCCTCACATTATGATTCTCCGTGCATATTTTTGACCATAATATATTTAGGTTTTAGTTAATGCTTGGAATTTTAAATTTAATCACTGCATTTGTCTTGCTTTTCTATAATGTTTTATATTCTAGTTCGATTGTTTAAACGAGCAAAATCAAACACCGTTGTACTTTGTGGGCTTAGTGGGAGCGGTAAGACAACTCTGTATTATCGGGTAAGTATTGCAATTAACCATTTTTCCTTTTTGTTTCTTTCTAGCTTTTGGATATGATAATACATACTTTGATCACCAATTCCCCATAAATCAATGTTACTGAACTGTTTCCTTCCACTTTCAAATACACATTATGCTTCAGAATTTTATGTATTTTATGTAGTAATATAGTATAGGTATATTGTAAAATAAATGACCAAAGTTTGTTAGGTTTTTTAGAAAGGCACTTTTATCACTAATGGCTGGTATTTTTTTCCTTTTAAGTTACAACACCAACTTTAGGAATTGTATTTTGTTGTAACTTGTAACTGGGAATCTATTGCTCTATAGTGAATGAAATTTTGGAATGTAATAAACATTAGTGATTTTTTTTTATGAAGTTAGTCACTTTGAATATTACTATTATTACTATTATTATTATTATTATTATTATTATTATTATTATTATTATCATTATTATCATTGTCTTTTAAAGTATTTGTACAAATGTACAAATACTCCAGTTTGCGAGCTAATTAATTCAGCAAAAATGTAGTTATGCTTTATGGTTGTTGATCTAATTTTTACATGAATTTATGGTTGTGCCAGTTGCGGGATGGCTCTTCTCATCAGGGTACTGTTACATCAATGGAACCAAATGAAGGCACCTTTCCTCTACATTCTGAAAAAGTGAAGGTCAAGTTTCTTGGCTTTGATGTGTAAATTAATATGTTTAATGTGTAATTTACCTATATCACAATTTTTTTTGGTGTTTTAACAAGTGAGCATATGATTTATTATTTTCATACTTCTTATGTTTACATGATTCTGTCACAATTTTAGTTAGTTTTAGTCTTTTTTGTTCCTAGAAAATACTCACTCTGAGACTCCAATACCCTTATTTTGGGTGTCATTTTCAGAATAACAAGGTAAAGCCGGTTCATCTTGTTGATGTTGCTGGTCATTCTCGTCTTCAACCCAAATTAGATGAGTTTCTTCCTCAAGCTGTTGGTATAGTTTTTGTTGTGGATGCTTTGGAGTTCCTGCCTAAGTACCGTGCTGCTTCAGAGTAATATTTTCCTTATCTATGCTACACAATATATTAATGCTTATTGTGACACTTACACTGTCTATTGTGAGATAAACTTTTAATGAACTGAAATTTTCATCAATTCTGGTTCTTCAACATGAATATCTCATGCATTTTTTTCACCCACGTACATGCACCTTCCCTCACACCCCAGGCCTTCACCTAAAAGGTTCTGACGTTTGTAACCTTATATGGGTAAGGTACCTCTATGATATTTTGACTATAGCAAGTGTTATGAAGAAGAAGATTCCATTGCTTATTCTCTGCAACAAAACAGACAAGGTGACTGCTCATACCAAGGAATTTATACGAAAGCAGTTAGAGAAGGAAATGTAAGACTTCATATTTTTCACAATTTTGATGGTTTATCTATGTTTGATTGTATTTATTTAAGTGCAGGCTTTTTCTAACCTTAGAATGATTTAACTAACTAATTATGCTATCGTGATTTATTTTTTTTATCCTTAAGATTATTATTTATATATTTTCATTGATTGAGAGATGTATATTCTAATTAAATAATATCACATTGTTCAGTTTTGGATTTTATTTTATTGCGTTGATTGCGTAAGGTAGATATTAATCTCAAACGAAGCAATAATCGGCCAGTTGTTTATTAACTTGCCAAAACATAAAATTGCCTGTTTTGTATTGGATATATTTTTCATTTTGCATATGATCTGTACTATGTAACTTTCACGTATTTGCTGTGTTGTGATATATGCTTGTGACTTCCATTGTTTTTCAGTGAAAAATTGCGGGCATCAAGAAGTGCAATATCAGCAGCAGACATTTCGAATGACTTTACCCTTGGGGTGGCTGGAGAAGTATTTTCATTCTCCCAGTGCCACAACAAAGTTGTAGTTGGAGAAGCTTCTGGCTTGACCGGCGATATTTCTCAGGTTGAGCAGTTCATCAGAGAGCATGTAAAGCCATAGTAGGACATCCTGCCTCTTGTGGTGGATGCAGTATAGTTAGGGTTGCTGATTCAGATATTACCGCCTCAGTTTCAGAAACACCAATGCTGTTGAAGGGTCAAGAATGTTGCATAGTATAGACAGGAAACAGTGGAATGGATTTTTGAAAACAAAAGGCAAGAGAGTGAAGCCATATTATGGTAGGTATTGTAACAATCGGAAAAGATGGTTCACAAATTTTTTTTTTTTAATGATTTCGAAGATATTTTGGATGTTATGATTCACTTTAGTTGGACTTAAGGCCTCCTCTGATTCTCTCCTCGACCGCACATTGAATAATAAGTCATGATATCGAGTTCCTAATTATTTTCCATCTATGAAAGGATGCTTTTTCCCCCTCCGTTCACATAATTTGGTGACTTTTTTTGCAAGTTAGTAAGCATATAACACATTTTTGTTTCAATGTAATGTAATTGTTTTTTTGACGGGTAAAAAGTTTGAATATAAATATATATAAAGTTTAGTTATTTAAAAAAGAATATTTATAATGTGTTATAAAAGAGGCAGGAATTAATTTACTTATCTTTAGTACGTTACTTTGTATATTATTTAAAGGTTGATAAACATGTGTATTAAAAATTTATATTTTATATAATAAGGGTTTATATTTTTAGTCATTTTTGTTATCGGGTTTGTCGTGTAGTGGTAATATATACAACGATATATCGAAAATAACATAGGGTAATTGTACGCTACATATAATAGTCTATGAACGAAAAACAAAAATAAGAAAAGAAAAAGGGGTTAATTTCTTTAAAAGTTTTATAATTATTTAAAATGTATATTTTAGGTTTTTAATTCTTAAGATATATATTTTAATTTATCAAAATATTTGTTGGTCCTATATCTCTTTTAAGGCATAAATCTAATGAAAAAAAAATACAATTAACAATATTTTATTTTATTTTTTTTTAAATTTTAAATTTATCTTGAAAAACTATTTGAAATTTATTAAAAATTTTAAAGAATTAAAATTTAAAATATAGATAATTAAAGTATATATTTTGATGATTTATATATTTTAAATATATATCTTAAAAATTAAAATATTAAATTATACGTTTTAAAAAATTATAAGAATTACAAAAACGTCGAAGCAATGAAAAAAGGTAAGAATATATTCATTTTTTTCTATTTATTAATTTACTAAGACAATAATATTATTACAATTAAATAAAATATTTATTTATTTTTATTATTAATTAAATTAGAGCCTAATATTATTACTATTAAATAAAATTATTTTTATATGAGTGATAATTTGCTTCTCTTAATACCGCCATCTTAATATCCTTTACCGATTCTTACAGTCTTATTTCCCTCCAAAATGGGGCAATCCGCGAAACATATATATATATATATATAGCTGAATTTCTTAGAAAGACCCATTTTCAATAATTCACTTCTTTTCTTAGTGCAGTTGAGCAGTTTAGGAATGGTTAGAATACATGGAAATAATTAATGTTCAATTTTAATTAAATTTTTCATTTGTATTGTGTTGTTATATTATTAGGTGTTATGTAAGAAATTATGACGTCTTTCTCATTTCATTAGAAAAAGACCAAATATTTCTTTAGTCCAAGGAAAAAGAAAAAGAAAAAAAGGAAATCTTTATTCAAAGACCGAGGTTGTCAATACTGTGCATACGTAGAAGAATATGAAGCCACCGTCAATCTGCTCCACCTTGTCATCATCTTCGTCGTCCGGATCTTGGAGCAACACCAAGTCATGGATCGCTCACGGCATCGTCGCCGGAGTTGCAGTTGCAGCGGCAATTGGAGCTCGCTCTTATCTGGGTCGATCCAGGAAGTTTCGGAGCCGGGTATTGGGTATCATACCCGCCCGTTTTGCGTCTTCTCGGTTCCAGGGCAAACCTTTGGTTCACATTCTCGGCAAGCCTATGATACAGGTTCCCCCCATTTGATTATTATATTTCCGTGATATAACTCTGACATTGTACGTATTCCAATTTTGTTGCTTTTAATTTCTTTTCTTCTCTGAATTACTTGAATCTTTCCTGGAAAGCTTGATATGTGGGATACTTTAGAGGTGAAATTGGAAATGTATTCTGTCTTTTAGACCATACAGAGATGGATCACGCGTCTAGTACATTTTGTATTTAAGAGAAAAGTTGGTAGTCATAAATTCAAGATCTTATTTTTTTCCCTTCGGGACAGTTTGATGATTGTGTTACAGAGATTTGATCTTTAAGCAGCTGGAAAATGAAATCGCTTACCTCGAGTGATATTCATAATCTTGTACTGGCATATTTTACTTGAAGAACATATTGGGAATCTCCGTTGCACAAAAATGGCTTTAGTCTTTAGTTAACAGTAATTTTGAGAAATAAAATTTGGAGTGTTTATAGTGAGGCCTTTCATTTTGTGATGGTAGATCACATTGTTCTTGTAAATTGTAATTAATTACTCTTGAGAAAATAAAAGCTTACTATTTTGTCTGCAGAGAACATGGGAAAGGGCAAAGCTAGCTAGTACATTGGAGCATATAGGTATGCCCATTTACTTTGCTTCATGTAACATTATAAGGAGAATCTATATCACACATTTATTCAATTAAGATTTCCTGATTGGAATCAAAGACTGGTTTCCTTTTATTAACTCTCAATTCTGCTGAAGAGCATCTCTTACCTGACCTTAGAAGTTCTCGAATGCAGTTGTGGCTACAGATGATGAAAAGATTGCTGAATGTTGCCGGGGCTTTGGTGCCGATGTCATAATGACCTCAGAATCTTGCCGTAATGGTAGGCATCATATATTCATAAATGCAATTTCTAATATTTGAGTTGGATCTTATAATCATTTGTATACAATGTACTTAAAGGTACTGAGCGTTGCAATGAAGCACTCGAGAAGCTTGAGAAGAAGTATGATATAGTTGTCAACATTCAGGGAGATGAACCACTTATTGAACCTGAAATAATTGACGGAATTGTTGAAGCTCTGCAGGTTAATTGTTTGCTGTTTTATCTTGCAGAATATCTGCTTCTTCAAATGTTAATTCCGCCTGATTCATCACTTTTAGGCATCATGCCTGGACCATCTGCCAGCCTATATGGCCTTAAAATCAAGTTTATTAATGGAATCCCCTATCAACTGAATAATTTCTATTTTCATGGTTGATTTTATTATTTCCACTAGGCATCTCCAGATGCAGTATTCAGCACCGCGGTCACATCTTTAAAGCCTGAAGATGCATTTGATCCAAATCGAGTGAAGTGTGTGGTGGATAACCGTGGTTATGCAATTTATTTTTCTAGGGGGTTGATTCCACATAACAAGTGAGTTACACACATAATGGACTATTTTTTGCATCTTTTGTTTAATGCAACTGAACTCTTTTATATCTAAAAGCCGCTTTATGGGAGGTTCTATATGTGGCTATACTATTAAATGTCATCTAGTGCACAATGAGACTTGATGAATTGCTCACCTTCTTATATCTCCAGGTCAGGAAAGGTCAATCCTCATTTTCCATACTTGCTTCATCTTGGAATTCAGGTATCGAATTAAACATTTTCTTAGTGAATTCTAAGAAGTTTTCTGGTGGTACACTGAATTTTACCTGGGAGTTTATGGTTCTTAATTTGTTACCAGAGCTATGATACAAAGTTTCTAAAAATATATCCTGAGCTTCAACCTACTCCATTGCAACTCGAAGAAGATCTGGAGCAGCTTAAAGTCCTTGAGAATGGATACAAGATGAAGGTACTTATAGTTGATTTTTACCAAGTTTGTTACTCGAATTAAATCTTGCTTTTACCATCCAAAGATAATGTTTCCATTGGGGTTGTCATGATATTGCATCCTAAATTTCTCTTTGATTTAAACGTAAATAATATAGCATGTGACTTTAGGTCTAAATTTTACCAATTTTTTGTGTTTTCAATATCTTAAATATTGGCTAAATAAGTAGACACTTAACCAAAATTGAGTTAGTTATCAAGTAATTTTTGAAATTCTGAAAATTGAAATTAGGCTATCCTTCATGGAAAAAGAGTTGAGAACATATTTTAATGATTATTTAACCAGTATGCCGGTCTCAAAAGAATAGATATAACCATGTAATCTAGCAAACTTCATCCGAGTTCAATCTTGAATTTGACATCACTTGACCTCAAAATATGACAAGGGATTTAGTTCACTCCCCCAAATAAAAAAAAAGCTGACATGCATATATCTATGCTGCTATGCAGGTGATTAAGGTAGATCACGAAGCTCATGGTGTGGACACCCCAGAAGATGTCCAGAAAATTGAAGCTCTTATGCTTCAGAAGAACCTGTCTTAGCTAGCTAGTTTATGAAAATGCAGCCAACATCATGACAGAAGATCAGTACATTCACTATTCTCACAACCGTAGAGCTGCATTTCTATATGAAATTGTAAGACGATGCTCTGTATATAGCTGTACGCTTCATGGTATAGGGTGGGTGTATAATAGAATATCTATTTATTAGGCATAACAATCATATTTTAAGGTTCTATAATTGTTCCACTGTAAGCCTTTCTTTGTACGTCCTGGTTTTTATGTACTTTGACTTGGATTCTTCGTTTTTCTTAAAGAATCTGTGTCCAAAGTGATATGATATGCAAATAAATGTAAGTACTTTGATGCTACAATTTGGTGTAAAGTTACAAAATATATATATATATATATATATATTGTTGAAAGTGGTTTATATAGTAATGAAAAATTGAAACTTACAACGAGTCTTTTACATGGGATGTGGGTTGAGGAAGTTATTTTGATCGTGTAAAGTATACAATTTAGTTACTTTGTTTTCCTAAAGCATACTTAGATTACTCTCTCTATAATAATGTGATATTAAAAATTTGAACAGTACATTACTTTTTGTCAACTGTTTTTAAAATTTTTCATTTTATGGAAAAAAAATTGTATTGTTTAGGACATTTTTTTGTATCGTATTTTTTTTATAGATATCATGTTTAGATCAAAATTATAAACTTTATAATGTTATAGGCTATATAAGTTAAAAAATTACAAGAATAATTACATTAGAATTACATAAATGATCCCTTTTTAGTCCATCACGTCAAAGACTACACAGATGGCGTAGTCTCTATCTCAACTCCGAGTAACATAATGAAAGTGTGATGTTCAACTTTTGATACTAGTCTTTAAAGATAGTAAATATGAGACAGATTATATGTGTGATTCTAATGTTATTAATCTAGTAATTTTTTAACCTATGTAGCCCATATTTTTAATATTATAGGTAAATAGTTTTGATTCAGACATAATACTTATGAAAAATACTACTCATAAAAGTAAAAATTCTATAAAATATAAAATTTATAAAAACATTTGATCAAATAAACAATTTATTATATTATTTAAATTCAATTTTAAACGGTTAAAATAAAATTATAATTTTACTCCCATTAAATTCATTTTATTATTATTTCCTAATTTTTTATTAATATAATACTATTTAATGTTCAAAGAGTTAGTAAAATGTTTAATTTTTACAATGATAGCAATATCAATGTATATTGAGAAAACAAAATGATTAAAATATCATAGTTTAAAAACATTTATAGATGACGTAAAAAACATTCCATTATTATTTTATATAAATGTATTTTTTTTACACATAGATAGTCACATTTATGTACATATCATTAATATCTTTTTTCAAAATTATAAGGTATATTGTATATTCATGCATCTAAGTTATGAAAAAGTTAAGTAGTTACACAAACAAAGTGACCCTTAAAAATGAAATTATTTAAGGTTATATGTTTTGTATGGAGGACTCAATTAGCGTTGATCATTGCATTTTTTTTTTCTTTGAATCATTTATTAGTTTTTTTTTTACGAATCTATTTTTAATTTGTTCATTTATCTTTAGTACAAATAACTCATCTTTAAATTTAATGATTTTGAGTTTTATCATAAAAACTATGATTTATGATGATGAAGATGATGCTAATGACAGGATAATTACAATGGTAATTACACATTTAATGTTGATATAAAAAAGATACGTAATAAAAATTTAAAAGTATTGTAAAAGATATTACTACATGTTTGAAAATTCTTTTATTTTATTTGTAAGATCGTATGATTTATCTAGTTTTATGTTTGTTATTATTTCTCGCTTATAAGTTACTTTTTAGATTATTATAATCAACTTTATTTTATTTCTTGACAAAAACTTACTATAAATTCTATTTTATTTCTAAGTTTAGTTACTTTTTATTGATAAAACATATAAAAAAATTATTTACATTAATATTTGTGAGAGTTTTAGACAAAAAAAAGAGTATTTTAATGTGTGAGATAAGCGAGTACTATATGGATGAAGATAACTTTAATATCAACGGATAAAGAAAGGTTTTAATTTTCTATCTATTTAGAATAATGTATTTTTATAATGAATAAATAGTTATTACGTATAATGTATGTATAAACCAAATGTTATTATGTATTTATAACTATAAATATGAAATTTAGTTTTTATAACATTAACGTCTATAAACTAAATTTATATATATATTATTCTTAATATAATATGAATTTATTATAAAATAAATAAAGGCGATTGTTAGAGTAGTCAATCCTTTTACAAGAGTCTTTGTTAAGGAAATGTGGTCTGCCTCTGGATTCTGACTCACGAGTCATGACAAGGGATGACTAGTTCTTTTACTGACTTGTTTTTCTTTTAAAACTTGTAAATTATCATTATTTTACTATCAATTTTATATAAAATCAATTGCTTTACTACAAAAATAATATTTATTTTTTAAATTATATAAAATAATATTCTTAAAATTTATAATAATAAAATTATAAATAATAATATTAAATAATATTCAATTTCTAAAAACTCAATATTAAACTAACTTAATTAAATAAAATTTAATCTAAAGTTTAGAGTGGGATGTTATTTTGTAACAAAAACATATTAGTTGGGGTGTGGATCTTTTGCCTAAAAATATGTCTTGATTTATGTCTAATTAACAGGATTGATACATCAATTTAAAAAACCACCTAAATTTTTTAGAATTTTATATTTTAAAATATTTTAAGTAATGTATGATAATGTTAATAAGATTGAGATTGAGATATACTTAAAAGATTTAACATAATAAATGATGATTTTATAACTATAAGTTCTAATAATAATATAGATATTATTTTCCTAATTTTTTTAACTTTACATTTCTATCTTTTTTTTCTTTCTAATTTATTAAGTTCTTTTAATCCAAATAATTTATTAAACTTACCTTTTAATTTGAGATTGATTTAGAGGCTTATCTCATTTCTAATTACAAGGTTGAATTATAAATATATTTAATCGTTAATTTAATAATTTAGATGATATTTGTTATTAATATAAAAAATATACATGTATTATTTTTCAAGCAAAAAAAAATATTGTGATTAAAAAAACATTTTAACTAATTTAAATTTTAAGCACATACGAAGTGCTATTAAAAATAATTCACCCGAAGCCTAACGAGGAGTCATCTTGTAAGTTTTTAATTTAGAAAATAGTGAATAATCAAAAAAATATATACATAGATAATTAATTATAAAGGATATTGAGATAAATACTCTTTCTTTAATAAAAAATCAATTCTATAATCACTTAATGTATCTCACTAATTTTAATAATATATTATTATTTTTATACTAAAATTATCCTAAAAATAAAAATAAATATATCAATATTAAATAACAAATGAAAAGGTTTTTACATAAAGTTTTTTATCTTTTAGTTATGTTATCAAATAGTGGTGCTGACATGTTCTAACATGATTAGTCACTTGCAAAAACACCGCATGTGAAATTGACGGTAACAGTTAGAAAAGTCCTTCAATAGCCTAGACTCATCCCTGCCACAAGCATACAACTCCTTCATCATCCATTTGTTAACTACTATCCTAATTATCTCCACCCAATAAGCGCTCTTTGTCTCTCTCTCTCTCTCTCTCTCTCTGAAACTCTCTTCTCTCAGTTCTCTCTCCCCACGGTCTCCAGATCCTCTTCGGACATGGCTACTATACTTGAATTTATCACTGTTCCTCGCAGTTATGTTCTTCCTTCCAGCTCACTTTCTCCAGTTGCAGCTTCGTCGATTTCTTTGCTCCCCGGTCGTCGGAGCTTGCCTCAGTTTAGAGGTCTCAAGATTAGACCTAGCTTCGCTATTCGTTCTCTCGGATCGGTCAGCTCCGGTAGTTCCAAACAAGGTCGTCGTGGTGGAGCTATCGTCTGCGAGGCTCAAAACACCGCCGTTGAAGGTCAGTATCAGATTTTTCTGTCTGGCTGATTGTTTAAGTCGCTATTATTTGTTGTTACTATTTGATTTTTTTTCTTCAATACTTTACTGCTGTTCTTATTATGAATTTGCGTTTTTTAGTTTATTTTATAAATATTCTGCATTTATGTTTAATGGTTTCGGAATCTAAGGAGTAGGAAACTAAGGGGAAAACAAAGAGCATCGAAATAGAGTATGTTCTCTATCATTAAATCTAAAGTAAGAGAACAAAAAAGTAAAGGAGGTTAATAGTTCTTTCGGAAGATTCGATAGTGGCATGGAATTTGAATGTCATTTTCTTTAATTAGCGCCATGTTCTCAGACAAGCAAATAGATAATTGACAATTTATTCAACTTCTTATGCTTTTAGGTTGCTTTTAGTTTTCTTTTGCGTTTAGATTATTGTGGAATTGTTGTATACTCGATCGGTCTTAATTTGGTGGAAATGTCTTAAGATTTGTGCATATTTTATTCGAAAGATTGATTTCTTCTTCCAATTTAGTTGCTTTGTATTTGGATAAATGGACCTAATTTTCCTGTAAGCAAACTAGTAAGTTCTCAATACACTCTCGATGTTACCGAAGTATCTTGTTCTGCTTGCTGCTGATGTTCAACAACGAATTAGGAGTCTGCTATATAGCTTATTGTTACAGCTCACATTGGTATCAAATTCCATAACATGGATAGCATGTGGAACCTAAGAATTTTTGTTGTTTTCCTTATCCCTCTTCGATCAATTGAGTTGGTTTCATATGAGGAAAATATATCTGAATGAACAGAACTCGTGTTTTGTTAAAAATCTGCAGTGGCTGCTGCTACTGATGCAACTTGGCAGTCGCTTGTCATTGAATCTGAATTTCCTGTTCTGGTTGAATTTTGGGCTCCATGGTGTGGGCCCTGCCGTATGATCCACCCTATAATTGATGAATTGGCTAAGCAGTACGCTGGAAAGCTCAAATGCTACAAAGTTAACACCGATGAGAATCCTTCAGTGGCAACCCAATATGGGATTCGAAGTATTCCAACGATCCTTATCTTCAAGGATGGTGAGAAGAAAGATGCAGTGATTGGTGCTGTTCCCAAATCCACATTGACTACCAGCATTGAGAAATTCTTGTAGAGTTGGTAAGATGTTCCTCTTATATTAAGCTTTCTATTGTATTTCTTTCTTCTTTTTAAATTTTTTTTTATAGCCTTGTTGTCTCAAGCCTACATACTTGGTTACTGTATAGTTATTTGATGCAGCTGTATTTTATGTTTTATCAGATTGGTAATTTCTGTCCACTTATTAGCTAAATGTCTCTCTTTAAAGGTTTTATCATGTAAAGGTAGTAAATATTTGTTGATACTCTGTTTTCTTTCGGTTGAAGACCACTATAAGCAACTAAATGGTCTCTTGGCTTAGAATCTCTTTGATGATCGGTCTTAGTTTGCTCAGACAATTCTCAAGGAAAATGGAGAGTAGAAGCTGAGTAATATTAGCAAGTAAAGCAGGTGACTTGGAATCTTGGAATTTTTATTTATTTTTTACAGTATGAAATCCTGGATGCTAGGAACTGTGCTTTGTTATCCTTTCAATGGAATTGGAATCTGTAATTTTCTTATATGCTCTGCATGTTAGATAACATCGTTCTATATACCAACTGCAACCCTATTTCATTAGAGCACTGTCTTACTGAAAATTCTGTGAATAAGTTTACTGTTTAGGCAAATCTCAAGGACACGAGGTTCACGATCTGAGAACCACAAAATACGCACAAATATCGCAATGTAATTGATTTATAACTAAGAACTGAGCAATATTGCTCAAGTTTGAATGATATGACGCGTGAGCTGAAGTTAATTGAGTATTATCCACTACCAGCACCTTAGCCGTAGCAGTACCGACTACTAGACTACTCATGTACATGGTCCACAATGGACATAGTAAGTTGCAGAAACGGTAATAGTCAAACTCAAATGCGTTTCTATCTTGTCCTCCATTTTGGCTCATGTGTTTGACGTTTTGCTTAAATTTGATGAACTTTTTTTTTTTTTAAGTAACCACTCACCCATGCAGAGTTCGAGCATAAGTTAAGCATATAAACCCATGTCAGGCAATATTATTTAAACTCTTAATATTTTGTGAAGTATTTGTATCTAATCCATATAACATGGACATTATAGATGCTTTGATACTTTAAATTTGATGTAAATTTATAAAAAAAAAATTAAAAAAATTAAAGTAATCTATATGTATTTAAAATTTATGAATATAGAAGTCGTAACAGAATTTAAATAATATAGATTTAAACACCATGAAGTACCCGAACGGGCCCATCCCTAACATGCTCCCAAAATCTTCATTTCATGCCACCGAAATCATTAAGTTATCGTAGAAAATGTCGAAATAAATAATTTTTTCCCACGTAAATAAATATTTTTTTTAAATGGTAAGAAAATAACATATATATTTTTTATTGAAGTTAGAAATAGAATCATTGAATAGCTTAATGATTTATCCACCAACATCAAACACTTAAAGGTTTAATTTTATAAGATAACTTATTTTATATATGAAGTTTTATTTTTAATTTTTTTTAAATATATTATTTTACTTATGATGTAAGACAATATATATATTATCAAAATATTTTGTTTCCTGCTATTTTTAAAAAATACATATTATTTTACCTTATAAGAAAATAATATAAAGGATATTAAAAATAAAAATATATCACTAAGTAACACCTATCGGAACATTTAAATATTTAATCCAATTTTGAGTTTTTCGCGGTACTATTTTACATAAAAATCCTTCGGAAACTTCATCTTATCAAATATACATATTTACAATTTATTATTGTTATTTTCGGTGACAAATAATTATTTATATTATGCATGTATAGTAAGATCGAAACTCGAAAGCATCCGAAAAAATTTAAAAAATTATAAAATTAATACTTTTAAAATTTATAATAATAAAAATAATATTTTAAATTAAACACGTAAATCCTCAAATCAATATAGGAGTGCTTACCAAAGATAAACGGTAGAAATTTTATTTGTTTATTTATTTATTTGCTATTATGAAACCGTAGAAATGATTACTTTTTATTTAGTTTTTTCCCTCATACGTCAGGGTCAGACGGAAAAGCCGTGTTAGTCAAATTTATACACGAAAATAATTTTTAAAAATATTATTAATATTTTTATTCAAATGTTAAGAAAAATACTAAATTTTATTAATTAGATACTTACATTAAATTGAGTAGTTAATATATATATATATATAGATGTTATTCACCTTATCTATAAACTTACATAATTTACAAATTTAAAATCAAAATATTAAATATAGTGTTGCTAATCTATGATGATAATTTTTACATAATTTGAAATTTCATCTGATATTACTTATTTTGTTAGGTAGTTTTAAATTTTAATGGATAAAATTAACCTAAAAAAAATTAATTACTCAAAATTACATATAGTTTCATTTGTTATTATAATTTAATTTTTTAATATGTAAAATTTATAAATATTGATAATATTCGTGAATAAAATATTTAAATATAATTTTAATTTTTAAGTGTTTTTCAAAAAAAAAATTCAAATAAAGAAACTATTAAACTCTAACGATTACATTTCAGATATATTTATGTTCTCGTATACGTTAGATTTTATATTAGACACATAAAAATATTGTGCTTATAAACTACTCGATCGATCGAGACATATCTAAATCGATCAAGCTTAATTACCTGATTGAATTAATTTTTATATAACTAGATCGATCGAGCATTAAATCAATCGAGATTAATGAATAGATCGATTCACTTATTTCAAAATGAATTAATTATTTTACTAAATAGATCAAACATGATCAAGCGGTCATATTTAATCAATCGAACCTTCAGATTTTTAAGTTTGATCTACTTTTTACTTGAGGTTTTATTATTATATTGTTCTTATATTTTAAAGCTCTTTTAAATATTATTAATGATAGATTTGTAATATATCTTTGACTTAAGATTTCTACTCATACTATTTAATCATATAAATGATTCACAATTTTGTCAACTACAAAAGAGCATTATAGATCATTATTCTTTTCATCTTATTTTCTCTCATTGTTTTGCAAAAATTATTCAAGTCGAATTTTTCATTAAGTTAATTTATCAAACATTTGTAATTATGTTTGATAAATTAACAAACCTACCATATTTGTGATTTTATGCTTTAAATTGATTGTTATAGGATCACTAGTTGATTTTGATTTATCTGATATATTTGTTAAATCATATAGTTAATATTATTTATTATTGAATCTATTATAGAACACACACTTGTCCTTGTGTTGTTATGCTAATTTTTCATGTGCTAATTATATGAGTTTGATTAACTCGTTTGACTTAAGTTAATAGTAACGTTGGTTCATATCTAAGCACCTTTCTTGTAGAAACAATAATCAAAAGTATCAGCTTCTAAGTATATTATTTTGGGGCATTACCTTAGTAAGTAGTTTCAGTCATATCCTTATAATTGGACCACATTTTCATAATGGATAATAAGATGATCTGGTAGATCAGTGAACCAATGGTTTACCTCTTAATTCATTTATGTGGCCTAGATTGTTTCTACCTAACAATATTGTAAGTTCATCTTTATATTTTTGTATTACTTTATTTACACGCGACTCCATGTCTAATCGTTTTGTAAAATTTTAATTGATCATACTTCCTATGATCTTCTATTCACTTATCATCTACTAATTAAGCCTATAACCAAAAATAAACTTTTCAAAATATTTTCTTAAATAACATTTCATAACTTACATTTTTTTTAAATTTGATTCTCTAACTTTAACTTTATATTATCATGTCCAAGGTTTTACATTTGGGATCACTAATAATTAAATATTTTTAAAAATAACTGAAAAAGAAATGTTAACGACCATGTTATATATTTTCTCATCAAATTACTAATATGTATTTAGATGAGTAAATAATTCGATTAAATTGTTTAAATTGAAAATTATACAATCCATTCAGATTTATAATGATATATTTTTATAATCTATTGTATACTAAATTACTAATAAATTATAAAAAAAATCTATTTATTTTATAATGTATTATATTTCAATATTATATATACTATAATTATATTATATTATATTACTATTTTAGCTTAATAAATAAATAATAATTACAAATACATACTTTCTATTTTTTTAATTTTCTTAATTATGATTATAAATAATAAATTTTGCTACAAATATAAATTTAAAATTTTAATATCAATATTAACTTATCTAATTTGTTTGAATTTGAATTGGTTTGAATTAATTATATTATCAAATTAAATTTAAATCAAAAATATTTAAATCCAATTTAGATCGAATTATATTCAGATTTGTAAAAAAAATAAACAATTTTGATCTACTATTCATCCCAAATATATATAATAATGAGATTCTAAAAATAATGGATCAATTTTGATTCAATTGAAATCTAATCTTTAAGAGTATATAATAATTTTAGTTTTATAATTATGTGATTTATATACTTTAATCATATAACTTTTTAAATAATCTTTATTAGTTATGTAATCTAAAATTATAATTAATTAAGTCAAAAAAAAATTAAAAATTTAATTTTTTTCAAACATAAAATGAAAATTACATATTATATTAATAAAAATATTTAAAAACTCCCAACCATTTCCCTTATCTCTTCCTTTTTCTTTCCATTTATTTGTTTCTTCTTTAATCATTATTTTATTAATAAAAAATAAAAAATAAGGTTGAGTGAGAAAAATAAAGAGTAGGAAAGAGAGAGAGAATTAACTAGAGAAAAAGAGAGATAAAATATGGGGAGAGAAAAATAGAAGGGAGAAGAACAAGGCATTATTGGTTTTTTTTTATTTTTTTATTAATAAAATATATAATTCTTATTTTATCTCTAAAATTCTCTATTCTCAATTTTTAAATTTTTTGACTTAATTAATTGTACTTTTAAATTACATAACTAATAAAATTAACTTAAAAGTTTATACATTTAAAGTATATAAATCAGGTAATTACAGAACTAAAGAACTCAATACTACTATGTCATGACAAATAAGAGAATTTATAATGTAATATAGAGTTGTGAATTGGAATGTTATATCTTATTAATTTTATGAATTTTTTTTAAATGGATTGAGATAAGATGATATATACTTGAATATCTCATTTGTTTTAAATATGATTGAATGTTTGAAACAAAAATGCAAAAAATGAAAAATATAATATAATTATCTATAATAACCATAAATTCATTAGATATTTTAAATGAAATGAGATAAAATACATTTTTGACTTAGGTAGCATAATATTTGATAAATTATTCAATTCTTTGAAATTAGTAATAATCTATCTCAAAACTTATAATTTTATATTAAATTATTTAATAAAAATATTAAAATACTCTTATTTTGTAACTTTAATAAAATGAAATTACCATCACATCTTTGATAGATGGCACCCACTATTGACATCATCAAAACTTCAACGTGTTCATTGTAACATGTAATATATAAATATAAATTTTTATATGATAAATTGCATACAAAATTAAAAGTGAATGTGACATATTATGTACAAAAATAAATATAGATGTAATATTTTATAATTTCTATTATCATAATTTATCTTTCATCTTTTATCAAAACAAATTAACTATAATAAATTTATTCTAACACATTACATGACTTATAATCATTTTACTATAAGACATGAATCATATGTTTTAGTATGATACATTGTCTAATTTGAAAAATGTAAAGCCTTACGTTTGGCTTTAAAATGTTAGCCCTTACATCTAACACCAGTTATCAAAGCTCAAATATTACATGCATGTAATTAGTTTTAAAAAATAGGTATGGGTCACGTGACTCTTTAAAATTGATTTATATTTTTAAATATTTATTTAATAAAAATAATTTAATTGATACAATTATAGAATTTAAATTACATTATAAAATTTATTATGTTACAAATGTGATTAAATTATAACTTACTAACTTATAAATAATAAAATCTTTAAACTCAACAATATAATATATTTAATTAAAGAATGTGTGCATTTATATATTTCATACTAATTAGTAGTTATATATTTAGTATTATATTTAAATTTTTATTTGATAATTTAAAATATTATATAATTATACAATATTAAATTTTTATTTTTATTTATTTATAGATCTTGTAACAACATTATCAAATAAATAAATAAAGACTTGTTTATATAGTTAATAATTTTAAAAAATTTATTTATGTGTAGTTTAGTTTGTAAGTATTATCTTTTCCGACCGTGATACTTAATTAATTTAAATAATATAAATAATATAAATAAAAAATATTTAATAAATAAAATCTATTTAGATGTAATTTGATTCGTATATAAATAAATAAATAACATAATTATAATAACACAATCTAGTGGGATGTGTTAACTATCATGTCCAAAAAAGAAAAAGTTTAAGAATATTATCACGATACATAATATTAATATTATTATTATGTACATTTTTATTAAAAAGACGCACTTTAAAAATTTATTTTTTCACACCATAACATATATTTGATTTTATAATTAGAAAAAAATAATTTATATATAAATAAACAAATAACGTAGTCATAATATAATAATATATTAGTAAGTATAAAATATCATATAAAAAAAGTTTAAGTATTATTAATATCACAATTCATAATTTTGATATTATCATTTTTATTAGAAAATGGTGTTTTAAAATTAATTTTTTCATATTATATTTTAAATTTTACTTTATAATTTTAAAAAATTAGTTCATATATAAGAAGATGAATGACATATTAATAATAATATAATCTAATTATAAGTGTGTAAGTTGTCACGTAAAAATATAAAAGTTTAAATATTTGTATTATTTTAATATATAATTTTGATATTATTATTATATGTATTTTTATTAGATAATAGAACTTCAAAAATTTATTTTTTTATAAAAAAAATTTTTACATGCACAACCATGGCGACGGAATATAAGTGGTTTAAAAAAAATTGAAACATGGAGGACGATGACGGCGAAAGAAAGTGAAACCACTGTAGTATAAATTTAACTTAAAAATTACCGGTGAGGATAAAAAAATCTTATTTATAAAAGAGTTATATAAAAAAATAATACTTCTTAAAGTATAAGTTTAAGTTTTGATGATATTATTATATCTATTTTATTTATTAAAAATGTGTATATAAAAAAGAAAAAATGAAAGGAAATTAAAAGAAATAATACAAAAACTTATTTATTTAAATAGTTAATAAATAAAATAAATTATTTATATATAATTTAATTCTTACATGAATCATAATTTTATAATCAAATAATAAGTATAATTGTTTTGTAAAAAAAAATAAATTAAAGTTTTGATATTTTAATTATATTATTATTTAAAAATAAAATTTAAAATTAATTTTATAAATATAATAATATTGATATTATTATTATTATATATAAATATTATTTTAAATTTTTAATCTTTAAAATTTATTAATTAAAAGAGAAAAAAGAAAATACAGGTCAATTTTGTAAACTTCATTTGTGTATAAATAATTCTTTAAAATTTATTAACTTTTTGAAAAAAAAAGGATAAGAATAAAAGACAATGACGTCGAAAACTAAAAACTAGCCACATCTTTTTATAGAAGTAAATAGATATAATTAAAATAATCTAACTTTTCGTCTATGTACAAAACTGTGTTATTTTAAGTCACCAATCCCTAGTCTGGTGAACTTGCTGCAAATGGGTTTTTAAGCCACACTGAATAATCTAGTCTGGATTACTTTGTAAATTACGAGTGTTGCTTGACTAAATCATATTTTGGAATTCAAGAAAATATGTAAAAGGCTAAAAACATATAAATGTATACACACAAATTTATTTATTATTTTATAAATAATTTCAAAAATAATAAAATTATTTATTTAATTTTTTTTAATATTATGATATACCAAAATTAATATAAAGGTAAATATATATGATAATTAAATAGATATAATATATTATATAAAATATATAAACTGATGTAACATATTAAATATTATTACATAACATCATGAATAGTATTTGATGCTATATGAATATTATTGGGATATAATTTGGTGTAAGGTTATAACAATTTTATACTAAAATTTGTATATAAAACAATATTACCTAAATGAGAATATTAAATACTATAAATAAATTTTGAAATATACTGCTAATGGCTAACTTTTAGGAGATTTTTATGATTTATTATTCTACTTCACATTCGTAGTAAATAGATTTCGAGGTCACACTCTTAGCTAGAATATTCAAGAAAATACCTCAGCGTTACTATTACAAAAATAAGTATTTAAATCAATATGTGAAGTCGTTTTTTGAAAAAAATTAACTTATAATGAATTTAAAGTCGGTTTGGTATAAAGCCGACGCTATCCACGTAAGACGTAGCGTCTGTTAACGTGTCGAATCGATTCTATGCGTGGATATAGCGTCGGTTCCAAATGTCAATCGACGCTACGCTACGTGGATAGTGTCAGTTCACTACGTCAACCAACGCTACGTCCATGGATAGCGTCGGTTCGATACGTCAACTGACGCTACGTCCTACGTGAAACCAACGCTACACACGTGGATAAATCCTTTTCTTTTCTTTCTTTCCTAGATATAAACTATTCCAAGCGTTGCATAACTCTCAAAAACTCAAAATCTCTTCCATTTCTCTTCCACTCTTTATCATTTTTTGGCCACCTACGACTACCATTTCCAATGCCGGTTAGTGGGCTTTATTCCTCTCTAACTAATCTTTTAAATCCCTTATTTTTTTAAGCGAAATATTCAAAAAAATTATACCTATTTCTTACTTACAAAACACAATTTTTTATTCATTTCCTTCATTTTATCACTTCATTGTATCTTGTAAGTATTTTTATTAATTCTATGCACATATTATTCATATTTTTTCTGTTATTATGTGTTGTTATTTATGTGTATAATTTTTTGTATTATATATGTAGGTTTGTATTATAACATCAGGAGAATAATACAACATGATAATTTTTCTACTATTAATTAATATTTTATTTTTTAATTATTTTTATTATTTAAACTATTTGGTAAACTGATTTTGCTTTTTTTTTCTGCTCAAATATAGGTTTTTATTTGAGCATAATAATAAAAAATGAGTAAATTTTTTTTAAAAAAAATTAAAATCGATTCACGCATTGAACTAACTTTATATTTTAAATCATTTCATTTAAAATCGATTTAATGAATCGATTTTAATGTCTATTTTTATAGTAGTGCGTGCAAGGCATCAACATGAACGAGACCAAGTAAAAGCTTAATTGGTACATAAAATAAAATACGATTAAATAAACTCTAATTTAATATAGTGTAATCTTTACTTAATAAGCAATATTATTTTTTATTAAAGAAAAAAGTTTATATAATATAGTAATGTAATATATATTAAGTTTTATGTATAAAATAATAAATTAAATGTTAGATATTAAAATAATTTTGAGAAGATAATAATTATAATTTTACGTATAAATTGATAAATCATTTATAAAAAAAACATTCTTTATAAAGTATAAATATTATAAACATTATATAATTTTGATCATATTATTTTAAATTGATATGAAATTTAAAATATTAACTATACCATTCTTGTTACAAAAGCATCTGCCACGTGCTACCGAGTATTCCACTTAAAATGAATACAAAAATGTAAGATTATAATGAAAGTTTTAGTTGACTTGCGAAGTGCAAAATTGACCATCTAGAAGTGCGTGACTCTTGGTTGAAAGGTTGTTCCGTGGGTTAGAATGAAAATGTGTTGATATTTGACAGTGTCTCATAATATCTGTGTTTAAAATATTAATAAAATATAATCAATAATATAAATATTTTAATCAATAACCTATTTATTAATAAAAATAAATATTATATATATATATATATTTATTAAATAAAAAATTAATTTAAAATATAAATAATTTATTATTGTGATATTTTTAAAAATTTATTAGAATATTCATAATTAAGATTTTTTTTTCAATTTTTATAAAAAATAATAATATCCATAATATATTTTTAAAATTTACTAATAGATAATTTAAACTACTTGATGTTTTGATGTTTTAATATTGATAGTAATTACGTTACTTATAAATAATAATAATAATAAAAAATATTATTAAAATTTATAATTATAAAATATTGTTCTTTTAAGTAAAATTAATATATTTATATTATTAAATAAAAATTTAATACATTATTTTATATTGAATCGAAGTCTAATTTAATATCGTTTAAATTGAACGACTTTTTACACTTGTTTAATGTTAAACTTTTATCTAGCTTCAATTTTATTACAATATAATTTTTATTAATATAATTTTTAAGAAATTTTCTTTTCTTTTCTTTTTTAATTTCCCTAATTAATATTACTATTTGGTGCTGTTCTTGGTGGAACTAACTAATGTAAGATATATCTTTGGATGGTCTTAAGTTTTTTATAAGAGTAAATGGGAATAGATCTTGAACTTTGTATATCATCATCCGTTTGTTATGCGGATGGTCCCAGATAATCTTAGAAGAAGTGAGAAGCAGCACCCGCTTGGAAACATAGTTCAGTAGTTTTGTGTAATACGGTGCAACGTTCATCTAAAATGTTACTTATGATACGTGGATTAACTAAGATCTCGTTATTTGACTATACTGACTGTTTTTGATAAATTAATTAACTATAGTTCAAAATTCAAAGAAAAATAAAATAAAAAATAATGTACTTAATAAGAAATTAATATTGAATTGTTAATCCGTCCGTTCATAATATGACGAAACATATTCAATGTAATACGAGATTTTTCACGTTGATTCATAATTACAAGTTCAACGATTTCACGATCATAACTTAATAATTAAACGAAACCTCGTAGTTTTGCTTATAAAGAGAAACACTAAAACTCATACTCATCTATGACATGTGTAGACACATTGTATTATATACTCCCACTTAGAGAGTCTTATATTCTTATAAGAAAAAACATCGCACATGAGTTAGTAAGCTTATGAGTGTGATACCAATTAATATAAGATGATTAATCTATCCGTTTACAGAAAATTGTAATCTATTTTATGTGTCACAAAATTGTCAACTTTAATCCATAAATACAAGTTCAATGAACACACGAACATGATTTGACAATTTAATGGGATCTCACAAATTTATTGATATGAGAAAAATTTCAAAATACTTCGTATTATTTAAAGAATATTTATTCTTTATAAATATATCATAACTTAACTTTTTAAACAACTTTATTATAAATACATGATAACTTAACTTCTCAAGTAACTTGATATCATAATATATTAGGAATTTAGAAGTTTCTTTAACTTTAAGATGATGTTGGTCATAAATATATATATATATATATATATATATATATATATATATATATATTTCTGTATATGTCACCGAGACATTAACACTATTCATGAAGTATGGGATATCATTTGTTTTTACTAATTTTGGTCTTCTATGTGAGATGGTGACTCTGTCCAAAATAACTTTAACTTAGAAGAAAATAGTTTCAGGCGATTGATTGCAAAAGCTTTGAATTTTCATGCAAAAGAGAAAAGACCAAGTAGCTTCCCTCGAATTGCAGCTCATTGGTCCCGGTACACAGAAAGTAGTTTTAAAGATAATGCTGTGTTCTTCCTATCAGATAAAATTAATTACAACGTTCTAAAAAGTAGTTTTAAAGTCAGAAAAATATTTAATATATACCACAATATAATTAATATAAATATAAATTTAAAATATTAGTATAAATAAATAAAAAATGAAAAACAAAAGAGGCAGACAGATATAAAAGAAGAGCCATGCCATCTTGTTTTCGGTAATTTCTGACCCTTTTCTCCATCTTTTGCTCTTCATAGTTCCTATTTTTCTAAAACACAATCCCAATCTTTCTCTTTTTCTGAAATCCCTTCTGATCATATCTGCCATTAATAATCTGCGTCGCACGCCTTCATATTCCATTGCCTGGTTTAATCTGCTTCGACCCTCTTCTTTATTCCCTGAGGTATTCCTCTTCCTCCTCTTCAATTTGATATCCTTTTTTTTTATTTAGATCTCTGGCATGTTAGTTTAATTATATGGAATATTTGACCCCATCTATTGATAACATTTTCGTACGGTAAATGTCTATTTGGTACCTTCAATGACCTTTGGAATGTATGCCTCTGAATAAATATTATCTGTATGGGGTTTTAACCCCTGTATTTTAAATTGCTATGGATTAAATGCTTTTTCAAATGGAAGTTCCTTTATTTTTCCAGTTATTTTCAGAATATGGAAGGGTTTTAGCCTCTGTTTCTTGTTTACCGTTAAGATGTAAAATGATTTTAAGGATGGATGTGTTTGTGTGTGTGTGTTTCTTTTCTTTTGCTTTGATTTCTAGGATGAATGTTTGTTTATGTGCTCCGTATCTCAGATGTCTGGTGTATTTCTTAGAATTTACTTTCTAGGGCATTTGTGTTTTTAATTTGTTATTTATAAATTATATAATTCTTTTTTTACTTGAATTTTTCTTAAATTTATGACTTGGTTGCCTCCTGAGGATTAATCCTAAATGGAAAAAAAGGCATTTGAAGTGTTTACTCCTGAATAATCTGGTTAATTGACATTGATTTCTTAATATTTTGAATAAACTATTTCATTCTTCCTAAACTTTAATTAGATTTAAACTTTAACTAGATTCAAAAATAAGTTTTCAAATTTTTAAAATTACCAAAACTTTTAATTCGTATATCTTTTCTTTACATTTTTATAATTCATAATTTTACATATAAATCTTAAAATTTTAAATTATAAATATATATTTTAATAACAAAATCAAGACTTGTAAGTAAATTTTTTAAAATTTAAATATTAAATTATATGATTTAAAATTTTAATATATATATATATGAAATTTTATAAATTTGAGAACATAAGTCCATCTTTAACTATTTTTTATTTGAGAGTTGTGAACTGTGACAGTTGGGAGTTATAGCTTTTGAATTTATTTATTAAAAAAAATCCGCACTCAACGTAACCTTTTACCGAACCCATGTTTAAATTCTTCTTCTAAAACAGGCACCATATGAGAGTGGTAATGTCATTTATTAATCGGATATTTCGTCTCTATTTATTTATTTAAGTTTGTAACACAACCTGATTAAATGATTATTTACGAGAAAAAAATATATAATTTGTTTAGGTAGGATGTCATATTCAAAAAATCATATAGGGAAAGGCCAATCTATAGCTTCCACTTGTGCCCATCTGCTTGGTTGCTTGTAATAATATATAAGAAACATTTTCTGATTGTACAAAAGTGAAGCAGTTAAAATCACTGGTTTAGGATACCGTTGGATGTTGTTGGAATTTTATAAATTTTAAATACATTGAATTGGATTGAATGGTTAATATTTTATCAAATTAAATCGGATTAGATCCTTAAAACAAATTTGATCCGGTTTGATACAATTATAACAGTTTAAAATACGAATATTAATATATATATATTATTATTAATTTCTTTTATCTTAGTTTGAAACATATTCACTCCAACGATAATAACATTTTTGTTATTCTTAAGTGAAAATAATAAAAAAAATTGATATTCCTAGATATCAAACTTGTAAACACCAAATTAAATAGTAATTAATTTAACCATTGAGTTTTATATACTATTATATTTATGAAATGTATATTATAAATATAATAGTGTAAATGTTTCGGTCCGATTTTAACAATATAATTTTTTTATAAATCAAAACAGATTGAATTAAATAACAAACCGAATTGAATGGTCGGGAAAAATCAAAATTTTCAATTCGATCCGGTTGATCAATTTTATAGGCCACCCCTAAAAGGAAATGCGTCATATTTTTTTTTACTTCCTGACTACAAATTACATTAAATTTATAATTAATCTTAAGGATTTTTCTTATTCATTATGAGCTTTGGAAATTTGTTGTTTTGATTAATTGTCTACTTGAACGACTTTGTTGTACTATATGGATGCAAATTGCTTCCATGGATCTGATGAAATGAGCTTTTTTATTATTAACCAATGGAAGAAGTTGATTTCTATTCCTAGAACGTACAGTGGTGAGTCAGTGTATCCTTTTTCTATGTAAATGGAATATAAAGAATAGTGAGAACTTATGAAATCTACAGTGGCCCTAATGTGTTAAGGATTCTATATTAAAAGAAGAGCTATAGGGCCCACCATGGCTTATAATACCGTTATTTAAATAGTCACCCTCCATCTTGTTATGATTGATTAAAAATAATATTAGGTTTGTTAGTCAAAATAGGAGGTGCCTAATTTAGAAAAAAATTTATGAAAGGTGGCTTACCATATTGTCAAAGATGGAGGTGCCTAACCTTGTTTGAATAAAGAATAGGAAAATTAGATAACCTAATTTTATTGAATGAAGAAATGTTTGGCATATGAAATGAGAACTTGAAGGCTATAAATATGGCTTCATTTTCTTCATTGATAATCATCCAAAAAATAGAGAAAAACTTGTATGAGAAGTTCTTAAGTGAGAGAATTTTGTGGGAAAATTCTCTTAGGCTTGTAATTGCTCTTGTCTTTTGGGTGTGTGAGAAAGTTACAGAGAGTGTGGTTGTAACAATTTTCCACATAGTTGATGAGCGAAAACCGGCATCGCCAATTCTCGCAAATACTTTGGTTTTAATATTTGTAAAACTCTCGCAAGTGCACGAATCATTTCGTAGAAAATGATAAGTATACTCCCAAGGTCGATCTAAGGAAGGAATGTATGTGGTTTTTAATTTATTATTCAAACTTTTAAAAACGAAATTAAATCCTAAACATCCTGTCACGATATTTTGGGTTTTGTGTTTTTAATCTAATTACAGAAAATTAAACATAGATTCAATAAACATTCATGCAAATTTTATCTTTTATAAATAGTGGAGTATTTATGGATATAATAACTAAGTTAATTATGCTTGCTCGTATTATTTAGGTTATTAAAGATATGAATTGATATTTATTGATTCTCCCTTTTTTGTATGAATACCACCTTTGGTGGGGTTAGATATTCTTTGTTAACTAAACAAATCAATTAACACCTATGGGTGGGGTTGATAACTAATTTGGTTAATTAAATTAATTCCTTTTTCTAAGAGATTGAAAATGAACTATTTAAATCTGCGCTTTGGTGGGTTAGACGATTTAAACTTTATTCAAGGTGTCCAAATTAAACTTATGAATTAAGTTCTCCAAGTACTAACTTTCAAGTTTTAAATCTACAACAGAAAACATGTCGTCAATACGTTTTCAGATAATAATTCTTATAAAAACTTTTGAAATAGAGCTTCACTCTAACTACCTAAGGCGATTGTACCATCAAATAAAAGAAAGACTACTCTAAATCGAATAGGATAACTAAACCTTAAAATCTAATTTTCAGGTTTAAGTTTGTAATGAAAAATAATATATTTCTCTCTAACATCCTTAATATAAAATCATGAATAAAAATAAAATCAATTCATTTTAGAGATTTTTACCTATTTAATATTTCGCAAGCATAACAACGTCATTATTATATCATGATTATAAGCAATTGCATACAGTTAAATTTAATCACGTATAAATTAAATATAACATGTAAGAATAAAGCATAAAAATAAGCGTAAAGAAAATAAAATCCTTACGATCTTGATGCCATTCCCGTTGCTAGAAAAACTCCAAGCGGAATTTGCACTCCCATTTATTGAATCAAAAAGCTAAAATATTACAAAAACATAACTAGTTCTTCCCTAAAAAGGGAAGAACTCTAAAACTAAGAGAAACTAGCTAAAACATAAGAAAAACTAGCTAAAACATAAGAAAAACTAAAAAAACTAAAAACTAAGAAATGGAGAGAAAGAAAGAAGAGAGAAGTGTGTTTTTGAGGTGTTTTGAAGGTGTATGGAAGGGGGGTATTTATAGGTGAGGATGGAGAGAAAAAATGAGTAAAAAAATGTTAAAAAAAATATTAAAAAATAAAAAACGTGTTTTGGACTGTGAGGTCATCAATGACGTCGGCGTGACGTCGTAAGTACACGTGAAAAATGGGTCAAAAACGCGTTGAAGCGCTATGTTGGCGGTGATGAATGCGCGCTAAGCGTGAACGATAACCGCGCGATCTTCTTGTACATGAAACAATACCGCAGCGATCTTCTGCGCGTAAACGATACCAGCGCGGTTAAGTGAGTCTTTGAGTCTGTATTTGAAGCGGCCTTGGCGTTTTCTCCTTTTTGACATTTTTGACCTTTTTGACCCATTTTGTCCGGGCTTTTTCCATATTTGTTGACCTTTCCCCATTTATTTATTGATATTTTTGTGATGTATTGCTTCAAGTATTCCTCTTTGAGTCTTTAAATTACGTTTTTAAGCCAAAATACCCGAAAAACAATAAAAATACCCGTGATTCGAAAAAGACAAATTTACATAAATATATGATAAAACATATAAATATATATATTTTTAATCAATTAATGCGTAAAATCATGGTTATTTTAGTCTTTTTGAGCACTCATCACAACCTCAACCGAACTTCTTGTAGTCCCTTAGCAAGAAGCGATAAAAAATAAAAATTAAACTATCCTAAATCACTTCCGTGGATTGACACGGTTGCATTTAACTTTACGCAACAAGCCTTTAAACCCCTAGGTTGCCCTAGTGGACGAGTTTGAGTCTCGTGAGGGTTTTCAGTAATGATACCCACAAACATTGAACTAAATGTAAAAAACAAAAGAAACAATAAAAACAAACAACTTAAAAATTAAATTTACAACAAAATCACAAATTATCAACATCTCACAAAAATTTCTCATACTTTTTAATCTCCTTTAAGATCATAATTAAAATCTCAAGCATAAGTTATTTTAATCTCTTTAAACAATCATGATTTATTATAATAATTAGTCGAAAATCATTTTCATATTTCATATCAAAAATGTATCAATTTAATTTCACCCAATTTCCGTCATGAATCGAATTCGCTTCGACTCTATTCCTCACAAGTCAATACTCTCAAAACACCGAATCCTATGGGTTGAACACTCATACTAATTTATATGCGAAAGAGTTGGTGTATAGAAATGAACTACTATGTTCGCGTATGTGTAAAGAATAAAAATTCAAATTGTTATTTTAACATTGATCTCATGAGAGGAATCAAATGTGTAAATTATGAAGATATCATATATAAAAATTATTTTCATGCATAAATCAAACTCATTAAGAAAGAATTTCAAGATATATGCCTTTTACAAATGAAGAAATTGCAATGACTTTTAGGGAATTACTTCTTATATCTTTCTTTGTAATTAGCCTTTACTCACAACTTTGTAAGCAATGCATGCGGGTTATAGTATGTAGATGATACTATTTTTATCTCTCTCTTTTTTTTTTTTCTCAGATATTTTTCAATATGTGTATTTTTTAGAGAGTCAACCCAATGCAGTTGATTGTACATTGTTTTGGATTTTGGTGAGTGGTTAATTTTGTGGCTTTTCTGTTTGATCTTGGTTTAGGTAACCCCAGACATGTCTTTTTGTTTTTGTAGTAGTAAATGCATAAATGAGATATAAGCATATACTATCAATTTCTACTCAAATCATTTAATCTAAGCAAAAATAATAATAAAAAATATATGATACTCTATTAAGATGAAAAAAATTCATACATTCAATGCTAATACCTATAGAGATCATCTAAAAATTTGAAGAAATAAGAAATGTGTTTGGAGTAGAAAAAAATATATATTTCACTCTGAATAAAGGAAATTAGGCTCAAATTATATTTCACAAAGGTAGTCTCCACTAAAAAAAACTCATAAACACCGATTTTGGGTTTGATATAATTTCTACATCTTATCAAGAAATACTAATTATGACAAAAACTAACTAATTATCAAAAATAATTACAAAATTTTTCATGATATGTTTTCAAAAATTAATCTAACAGTACAAAAGACTTAACTATTTACTTAAATTTGATTTAAAGAAATGATAAACTTTTGTGAAACTTTTTTTTTTTTTTTTTTTTATTATTATTATTTTTAATTAAGTATGGTAACTTTTCACCACCCCCAACCTGTAACTTACATCGTCTCAATGATGTAACAACCGTAAATTAAAGATAAAGAGAAGAAGAAAGATTACCTATTTCCCGAGAATGTGCAAGTAGTAATGGAAAATGCAGGTCGTCCATCATATTCATCATTATAACAGATACGTATTGCATCATTGTAAACTTCTAACATCTCAACAAATATTTTTAGTTTTAACAATTTAAAAATTATTCACATGTAATTAAAATGAAATAAACAATAAAATTAAGTAAATACAACAAATAAAATTTTTTATTTTTTTATTTATTTTATTTTTTTTTTATTTTTTTTTTTTATTTATTTTTTTATTTATTTTTTTATTTATTGTTTTTTTTACCTAAAATGATGGGTTGCCTCCCATCCAAATAAGTTACTTAACGTCTTAGCAAGACGTAACTTTGATCAGATTTTAAGTAAACTCAATGTCCCTCATCATTGAGTCAATCAAACCTGCAGGTAAGACAAGTTTGTCTTCCTATACTTTTTCACCATGCCCTATTGATTTTCGTGATTTCTTTCAGACTTAAAACTAGAGGCATACTTTGATTCGCTTTAGATAACCCACATCTAGGTGCAAATCAAATAATTAAGTCATTAAAACAACAGTTGTACCTAGATCAAACAAAGCAACTAACTCCTTAGATTGTAATTAAAACATTAAAATTTTGGAGATAGTTGATTTTTTTTTTTTTTTTTTAAAATAACATAATCAAGATAACCAAGAGTCTTTCCCGGGAAAGAATGGTGGTCTGCAGCTCCCTTAAAACCATCCTCCTGCATTAACAACGTTCCTGCGAAAGACTAAATAGACAAAGCCGCCCAAGAACTACTTCCTGTATTTAACTCCCTTAGATCTTTACTTTTCATGTTATTAAGTTAAATTAAATAAAAATTTAAGTTAATGGAAATCTAAGTTAATTAAGTTTAAAGAAAAGGTTAATTAAGTTAAGTGAATTAAAAAAAATCTAAGTTAATTAAGTTAAGTTAAAAAAATCTAAGTTAATTAAGTTAGTAAAAAGTTAATTAAGCTAAAAAAATCTAAGTTAATTAAGTTAAGTGAAAAAAAGTTAATTAGTTAAGTGAAGTAAAAAAATCTAAGTTAATTAAGTTAATGAAAATTTAAGTAAAAACCTAAGTTAATGTTAAAAAAAAAATCTAAGTTAATTAAGTTAGTAAAAAAAAAACTAAGTTAAGTAGGGTAACTAAAAATCAAGAAAAAAAATAGCTAAAGAAAGAAAAATAAAAAAAATAATATAAAAATTGAAAAAGGTAAAAGAAAAAGAAAAAGAAAAATTAAAATTATGATTTAAAATAAATAAAAAAAATAGTAAAAATTAAACTCAAAAAATTAAAATTTTGTTGTTTTTTTTTAATTTTTTTTATTTTTTTTTTTTAATTTTTTTTTTAATTTTTTAATTTTTTTTAATTTTTTAATTTTTTTTAATTTTTTTTTATTTTTATTTAAAATTTATTAAAAAAAAAATTTTTATTTTTTTTTATTTTTTATGAAATTTAAAATTTGAATTTTTTTTATTTTATTTTTATTTTTTTACAAAAACAAAAACAAAAATCACAATTATTTACAACACAAAAATATTTTTAAAATTTTGATAAATAAATTAAAAACGCTATTCCTTCCAAGAATCCGCGCTTAAAAACTTGATGCCATCACGGCAAGAATCCGCCAAAAACTTGATGCCATCCCCGCAATGCGCTAAAACTTGATGAATAAAAGCCATCGCCAATTCTCGCAAATACTTTGGTTTTAATATTTGTAAAACTCTACCATGAAGTACCGAATCATTTCGTAGAAAATGATAAGTATACTCCCAAGTCGATCTAAGGAAGGAATGTATGTGGTTTTTAATTTATTATTCAAACTTTTAAAAACGAAATTAAATCCTAAACATCCCGTCACGATATTTTGGGTTTTGTGTTTTTAATCTAATTACGTAAAATTAAACATAGATTCAATAAACATTCATGCAAATTTTACCTTTTATAAATAGTGGAGTATTTATGGATATAATAACTAAGTTAATTATATTTGCTCGTATTATTTAGGTTATTAAAGATATGAATTGATATTTATTGATTCTCCCTTTTTGTATGAATACCACTTTGGTGGGGTTAGATATTCTTTGTTAACTAAACAAATCAATTAACACCTATGGGTGGGGTTGATAACTAATTTGGTTAATTAAATTAATTCCTTTTTCTAAGAGATTGAAAATGAACCATTTAAATCTGCGCTTTGGTGAGGGTTAGACGATTTAAACTTTATTGAGGTGTCCAAATTAAACTTAAGAATTTAGTTATCCGAAGTACTAACTTTCAAGTTTTAAAACCACTACCGAAAACATGTCGTCAATACATTTTCAGATAATAATTCTTATAAAAACTTTTGAAATAGAGCTTCACTCTAACTACCTAGCGATTGTACCATCAAATAAAAGAAGCACTACTCTAAATCGACAGGATAACTAAACCTTAAAATCTAATTTTCGTGTTTAAGTTTGTAATGAAAAATAATATATTTCTCTAACATCCTTAATATAAAATCATGAATAAAAATAAAATCAATTCATTTTAGAGATTTTTACCTATTTAATATTTCGCAAGCATAACAACGTCATTATTATATCATGATTATAAACAGTATGCACAGCTTAAATTTAATCACAGACAAATTAAATATAACGTGTAAGAATAAAGCATAAAAATAATCAGTAAAGAAAATAAAATCCTTACAAGATTGATGCCTTTCCATTTGCTAGATAAACTCCAAGAGTACTTTGCACTCCCATTTATTGAATCAACAAACTAAAACAATAAAAAAACATAACTTGTTCTTCCCTAAAAAAGGAAGAACTATAAAACAAAGAAAAACTAGCTAAAACATAAGAAAAACTAGCTAAAACATAAGAAAAACTAAAAAAACTAAAAACTAAGAAATGGAGAGAAAGAAAGAAGAGAGAAGTGTGTTTTTGAGGTGTTTTGAAGGTGTATGGAAGGGGGGTATTTATAGGTGAGGATGGAGAGAAAAAATGATTAAAAAAATGTTAAAAAAAATATTAAAAAAATAAAAAACGTGTTTTGGACCTGCTGAGGTCATCAATGACGTCGGCGTAGCGTCGTGGGGCGGTACGTGAAAAATGGGTCAAAAACGCGTTGGGCGCGTATGGTGAAGCGGTGATAGCGCTGGCGTGAACAGAACCCCATGTGATCTTTAGCATTTAACAGACGATACCGCGATCTTCTTGCGTAACAAGACTACCAGCGGTTGGCCATGAGTCTTGAGTCTGGCATGGCCGGCTGACGCGTTTTCTCCTTTTTGACATTTTTGACCTTTTTGACCCATTTTGTCCAGTTTTTCCATATTTGTTGACCTTTCCCCATTTATTTATTGATATTTTTGTGATGTATTGCTTCAAGTATTCCTCTTTGAGTCTTTAAATTACGTTTTTAAGCCAAAATACCTGAAAAACAATAAAAATACCCGTGATTCCGAAAAAGACAAATTTACATAAATATATGATAAAACATATAAATATATATATTTTTAATCAATTAATGTGCATAAAATCATGGTTATTTTAGTGCTTTTTGAGCACTCATCAATAGTGAATTTTTCTCTGGTTGTCTTTTGACAACGAAAGTGGTTTTTCTCTAATTTGAAGTTTCCACTATAATTCTTGTGTTGTGTATTATCTATTTCTCTATTATTTGATATTCTGCTAAGGAAGATCTTGGGAGGGAGAATTTATGATTATACATTTTATCCAAATTTCCTAACAACTGGGATCAGAGCCAATTTTAAAGAAAGGAGAAATGTAAGGAGTCAAGATTGACATTGAGAAATTTGATGGGAGAATCAATTTTGGCTTGTGGCAAGTACAAGTCAAAGATTTGTTGATCCAATATGGGTTACACAAGGCGTTAAAGGGGAAACCAGCCCTTGTTACTGGTATTGAGTCCAGTAAAACCAATATAAGTGATGAAGATTGGGAAGATCTTGATCTAAGAGCTGCAAGTGCAATTCGGCTTTGTTTGGCCAAAAATATTCTTGCAAATGTGCATGGAATATCTATGGCCAAAGAACTCTGGGAAAAGCTTGAAGAATTGTATCAGGCAAAAGGTGTTTCAAATCGGGTGTATTTGAAAGAGCAGTTTCATACTTTGCGTATGAATGAAGGAACTATTATGTCTGACCATCTAAATGTTCCCAATGGTATTGTCTTTGAAATGAAAACCATTGGAGTTAAACTTGATGATGAAGATATAGCTTTAAGGCTCATCTGGTCTCTTCCATCTTCTTATGATCACATGAAACCTATCTTGATTCATGGAAAGGAGAAAATAATTTTTTCAGAAGTTACTAGCAAGTTGTTTTCTGAAGAAAAAAGGCTGAGTGGTGAAAGAAATGTTTCGCCTGAAAACTCAGCATTGGTAGCTGACAACCGAAAGAAAAACAATTTCATGAAAAAGAAGATAGTGTGCTGGGGGTGTGGACAATCTGGACACCTCAAAAGATATTGTCCAAAGGGTGGGTGATCCTGGCAAGGTTTCAAATACCGACGCGATGCTAATAGTATGTCTGTTTTCAAAGACTATAGTGACGCTCTTTGAAAAGAAATACAGTACATCCTCGTGGCGTCTTTGCTAGTCTCTAAATATTGCCATGAAAGAGGGTGTGTTCTTGGTAGTGGGTCACAAGTTCGCACACGGGCGTTGGCAGTATAGATGCAAGGTGTGTGGTGGAAAGGATGTCGATGGCTGATGAACTCTCGGGAAAACCAAGTGTGAGAGTTGCACCATAAATTTCAGCAAGTTTTTTTTTTCGACATGAGCCGATGTGAAATTCTTAGAATTGGTGATTAATTCTAAGTGTGTGTACTCTTTATGGTGGAGTATGATAATTCTCGGTGTAGAGAATTATGGCTATTGGAATAGACAGTGTTGTAGTGGTAACCATGTTTATTTTTAATCAAGGTAGAGATTGTTATGATTGATTAAAAATAATATTAGGTTTGTTAGTCAAAATAGGAAGTGCCTAATTTAGAAGAAAATTTATGGAAGGTGGCTTACCATATTGTCAAAGATGGAGGTGCCTAACCTTGTTTGAATAAAGAATAGGAAAATTAGGTAACCTAATTTTGTTGAATGAAGAAATGTTTGACATATGAAATGAGAACTTGAAGGCTATAAATATGGCTTCATTTTCTTCATTGATAATCATCCCAAAAATAGAGAAAAACTTGTATGAGAAGTTCTTAAGTGAGAGAATTTTGTGGAAAAATTCTCTTAGGTTTGTAATTGCTCTTGTCTTTTGGGTGTGTGAGAAAATTACTGGGAGTGTGGTTGTAACAATTTTCCACATAGTGAATTTTTCTCTGGTTGTCTTTTGACAACGAAGGTGGTTTTTCTCTAATTTGAAATTTTCACTATAATTTTTGTGTTGTGTATTATATATTTATCTGTTATTTGATATTCTGCTAAGGAAGATCTTAAGAAGAAGAATATATGATCATACCATTTTATCTAAATTTCCTAACACATCTCTCTCTATATTTTAAAGATGAAGATAGAGAGATTACATTACTTTATCATCATCATTATAGTTATCAATTATTAGTCTGCTAGGGTCAAGAGGGCAACGTCCTTTTTCTGTACAAGTGGACACATCTTTATCCTTTTGTTGTTTGTTCCTTAATGAAATTTCACACTCTTCGTCTCTTTGTGCTTTTATAGGCACTTTATTAATATGGATCTCTTTTACATTATGCTAGATTCCACACTCCCTTCTGTCATGCTCAAAAACTTGCACATAAGCTCAAAAATGAGATTGATTCGCAGATATATATAATTGTTTTTGTTTTGTTTTTATTCCTTTTTTGTGGTGAGAATCAATGCATTCTAACAAATTTGATATTTTTGGATAACAGAGTGCACAAATATGGAGCAAAACCTTTTTGAGCCTGAGATTGAGGCGCACTTGGAACTGGATGAAAATGTTCGACTCAAACATGCCTCAATTCCCACGACAGTCTCTGAGGATGAAACTGGTTGCTTTGAGTGCAACATATGTTTGGACTCGGCACATGACCCTGTGGTTACCCTCTGTGGTCATCTGTACTGTTGGCCATGCATTTACAAGTGGCTTCAAGTACAGAGCTCCTTTGATGAACCAGAACAGAAGAATTGCCCTGTCTGTAAGGCAGTAATTTCCCCTGCTTCATTGGTCCCTCTTTATGGCCGAGGGATTTCCAGTTCAGATTCTAAGCCAAAGAGACCGCGCTTGGACCTGGTTGTACCCCCTAGACCATCTCCTGTTACAACCTCTGCATCACATCCAAGTGAGCAATTTCATCCACAATCACAGTCAATCCAGCAGCAATATTTTCCTCATTCCGCAGAAAATGTGCCATCATCTTATCTTGGGGGTGCTATAATGACAAGTTTATTTAATCCAACAATTGGGATGTTTGGAGATGTGGTTTTCCCTCGGGTGTTTGGGAGCTCAGGTGCGAATTTGTTCTCGCACCCTCATCAGAATTCTTATCTGCAGACTGGTATCAGCAATCCTAGGATGAGAAGGCAAGATATACAGCTCGACAAATCACTTTACAGGGTTTCTATCTTTCTTTTCTGCTGCTTTATTTTGTGTCTTCTTTTGTTCTGATTTTTTTTTATTTTCCTTGTTCCGCAACGTAAAATCTTTAGATGATATGGTATTTGTTCATATTGATAGCTAGTGGGTCATTATGATCTGTACATAAAGCAATTTTCTGTAGGGTTTTGTATATATTGTTCTTGATGTGGTTTATTGTTCTTCGTACCATTGACTTCTAGAAACAGAAAGAAAGAAAAGTCGAATAGCCTGGTTAAAGAGAACAAGGGAATCCTGCTTTCTTTCTTCTCCTTTGTTTTCCTAGTGTCCCTTTTGCTCTTACAATGTACAAATTAGTTATGTGATGATCCGTCTGTTGAGCAATTCGTCTTGAACTTGAGATACTATTGAGGCTGCATGATACTCTGTAGACAGCTTTATGCTCTGCTAATTTCTCTATCATACCCATCTCTTAGAAGCACGTCGGATGTGCAGAGCAAATAATTGAAGAAAATTCATTTCAACCTATTGGAATTTGGAACACCTTGTTGGTATCCTATAAATGGCAATTCACGTTTCATCAATCCTCGACTCCCCATTAAGCCTTTACTAATAATATTATTGAGTCTCACACAGCATGTTAACTAGAAGCTATCGTTCCTTTACAATATATTTGCAATGTCCTAGAGATTTGTTTAAACCATATATCTAATGTAAAATTTTATAATAACATTTTAAAGTTATGTGGGTCTATAAAACTTACATCTCTATGAACTTTAAAATGCTATCAAAAGATATAAGCATCCCTAAATTATTTGAAACGGTTAATCAAGAGTTACTCGTTTTACTTGTAAACGTACTCTATAAATCATAGTATAAGAGAAATTATTGGTTACACTTACAATATATAACATGATGTGTTCGTCAAGGATAATTAGATGAGAGATATAAAATCACATTTTTCCCCCTTTGTAACTCTCACCACTCTCTTAATTATCTATGTTGAGTAGACATGACTGGCATGAGTTGATGTAGCCCGGTATGGCCCAATACATTAATTACGTGTTATATTGGCCTGTGGTTTGTATATAAACCATACCATTTTTAGATTTTTGGCTCTTAAGCTTTGTCGTGTCTTGCTGTGTGTGCATGGCTTATTAGGGCATGCTTGACGGGTTCACACAACCTGTAACTATTTAATCCAAAAGTTGTTAATTTTGGGAGTCGATTTAATAGCTTGATATATGCACGACGTAGATGCCTCAATTATCATTGGTTCACACACATTATATAATATTAATGGATTTATACATGCAGATATAAAGATATAAAATTATTCAAACTAAATTCTTTATTTTTTATTATAACAAAATAATAATACATATGATGACAACGAGTGATGAGTCACATGAAATTTTTTAAATGAGTGTGTGGCTCAAGATTTATAAAATTCTTAAATGATCACAACTAAGCATTATGATATAGATAGAAGGTTTCAAAATTATTCAAACTAAATTCTCTCTTTTTATTTTCTATTATAACAAAATAACAATATATATTGGTATAGATTTTGAGCCATGTTATTCCTTTTTACTTACAAAATATATCATATTGTGTCGAATATTTAGTGGGTTATGTTATAACGATCTAATGTGTTAACAAATCAAGTGGTATATCATATCGATGTAACCCGTTTATCACCCTGTATATTAAATTTTTTTTCTCTTTTTTGTCTCTAAGCTATAACACCTATATATATATATTTCATGATCTTTGTTTGTTACCATAGATGCCTCATTAAACAAATAAAAAGGGTCCAATTCGTTTGAAATAGTTTAGATTAGTTTATTACGACACGAATCCAACTAGAACAATCCGAATCCAATTTATCCTAGATAGTTTGGACCATGCTTATAGATGGTTAATCCAAACCGTTGTTGTCCGAATCCAACCAAGACAACTCAAATCCATTTTGTCCAAAGTAGTCCAACCATGCTTACAAATAGTAAGTCAAGACTGTTACTATCATTATCTTGCCAAAAAGGTTTGAATTTAACCCTTTAATTATAGTCCAAACCTTGCCTATATATATAAGTGTGATAGCTCCATTAATACTTACATTACCTAACCTTGTTAGTCCTAGTTCAACCTAATGGGCACACTACGAAGTCGATGAAACAAAACAATTTAGTTTTAGTTAGACTCCTTAAGCCAGTTATGCATTATGGTTACTATAAAAAACCTAATTTTTACACTTTTTAATTAAATATATACCCGTATATTACATATGTCTTATAAATAAGAGGTTCATAAGCATCATTTCACACCTTTAGACATACGGTGTAACCCTCTATTAAATAATTTATTTCAAAAAGAGAGAGTCACAAATTAAAATCACCGATAGAAGAAGACTTCAGAACAGATCGCACAAGTTCTGACATGGGTCTTGTTCTAATTCTTTGTACAGAAACCGTCATTCCCAGCCCGTACGTATCTTCTCAGTACTTCTTCTTCATGTACGATGTGAGACAACGCGTTTAATTTCTAAATTATATTGTTTCACTTTTTTTTTAAATGTATGATCTCATGAACTATTAAATATTCAAAATTGTTCCTAAATATTACTTATATTATATACACTGAAAATCCGTGTGTTGAGAGTCTATAAATGATAAATAAAATGATGGCATTTTCTTCAACAATTCTAACTATCAACTGATGTTTTGAAAACACATATAAAAGAAAAATAAATTTGTGTAGTACTTGTATTGGAATTATTAAAGGTTCAATTAGTAACGGAGCTTTTCAGAAATTCTTGGGATTTTGTATTATGGCATATTTTGTTATTTGTATGTGTAGCTTTGAAGGGTATCAATTGTCAAGTTAGTGGCTGGATCAATGCTCATGCAACTTTCTATGGAGCCAATCAAAACCCCGCAACACTTGGTCAGTCAATAATTGTTTGATTTTTCGTTTAATTAATTAATTTATTGAGATTAAAGTTTTATTATTAAAGTTTAAAACGTTATATTTTGATTAGGAGGAGCATGTGGATATGAGAACACCTTCCACGCTGGGTTTGGAGTTCACACGACAGCCTTGAGTGGCACACTATTTAGAGGTGGTGAGGCTTGCGGTGCTTGCTACCAAGTGATGTGCAACTACAAATTAGACCCCAAGTGGTGTCTCCGACGCGGTATAGTAACGGTTACCGCCACTAATTTTTGCCCTCAGAACAACAATGAAGGGTGGTGTAATCCACCTCGTCATCACTTTGACATGTCCATGCCTGCTTTTCTTCGCATTGCTAGACAAGGCAATGAAGGCATTGTCCCTGTCATTTATACAAGGTATTGTTTATTAAGTAATGCCTAGCTAGGTTAATTAATCATGATTTATATATACTAATTATTTGATATTAATAAAATTAATTTGTAAATAATATCGTACGTATAAAATAGGGTGGCATGTAAAAGAAGAGGAGGAGTGAGTTTCACAATGAAAGGACATGCATATTTCAACATGGTGATGATAGCGAACGTGGGTGGGAGTGGTTCTGTCAAAAATGTATGGATTAGAGGGTCAAGAATGAGAAGTTGGGTTCCTTTGCATAGAAATTGGGGTGCCATTTGGCAAACAAGTGTTGATCTTCAAAGGCAAAAAAGCTCTCTTTCAAGCTCACTTTGGTTGATGCCAAAACACTTGTCTTCTTCAATGTTGCTCCTTCTAATTGGAGATATGGACAAACCTTTTCTTCCAAAACCCAGTTTATCTCATCTTAATTTAATTAATCATCACTTAATAATGAACCACACTCATAACCTTAATTATACATGTACAAGAAAAAACAGGTTTTTGATGCTTCATGGGAATCAATAAATTCATTTTTATACAACTTATATGCATTTTTTATGCATCGATCTATTTATTTTACTACTGCTATATATGATTACTCTCTTCTTCTTTTTTAACGTACCTATGTAATATTGCACCAGAAGTTGTTAGCCATTATGTAATAATTGTAATTAGTTAAATTGATTCAAATAATCATCAACTTTAAGTAATTGCAAATTTTCTGTTTGTTTGTGAGTACTTTATGAATGCCCACACTGTGATGACTTTAGACAAATGTCTAATATTCAAAAAATATGTTGAAATTACATATGACTCATTAATTTTCTAAATTGTAATACGAAATTATGTTGAAATTATTATTATGATTTTTATAGCATTTAAAAATTGATTATTTTATTTGCTAATAGATTGAAAATCTACAGATATTAATTTTTTTTTTTTAGGGAAAACCATGTTATGAGGATTCTTTTTGTCATTGTATCCTTACGTTTTATATAGATCGTATATTCTATTATTTTAATTTAATTCATTAAATTTTATTGAAAAAAATATTATCAATTTGAATTACTCGGTCATCAGAGTAATCTTCTCTCATCGATGGGAAATATAAACTTTATCCAAAACGATGTTATTTTCGTACTATACGGAAATCGATGAAAAACGATTGCATCATTTAATATGTTTTTATTTATTAAAAATTATATCCATTTAAATAATTTGTGTGCTCTTAATACTGGTACCGTATAAAATAACTCCAAATAATATAATAATGTAAAGTTATTTATTAGTCATGGATTCATCGTTTGTCAAGCTAATTAAAAATTAAGAATATTAGTTTAAGAGAAAGGAAAGAGAGACCAAAAAAAAAAATTATATTTTACAAAAACTCAAAAAATTTATCAACGGATAAAATGTATTTGTGAGACGGGTTAGGGAATAATACTCTCCATCACATCAAATTTCAAACCCGATATTATTTTACAATTTTAAATAAATCTCTTATATATTTATTTATAAAATTAACTATTTTTAATTAAAAATAAATTTTATTCTCACAAATTTTATAATTAAAATACTTTTATTTTTATCATTTAACAACCATAAAACAAGTTATGATTATTATATTTATAATTATTTAACTAATTTTAATATCTATCAAATAAATTGTTTTTATTTTTAACAAATATTTTGTTAATTTAAAATATATAATGTATAATTAATTAATATTTTTTTGTTTGTTTGTGAGGAACACCTGACATCTCAAAAAATTTCACATTTTGATGTAGTATTCCTAACATGCCCCTGTTGTATGAGATGTCAATTCCACCCCTATCATGATCTATTGATAATACTTGTATCATTATTTTCACTTAATTAATATCTATTATCATTTTTAGTCTATAAAATAAACATGAAATTAGTCTAATTTTAATTTGTGAATTAAAATAAATATAAATACTTAAATCTTTTTTATTGGAGAAAAATACCTCTAAGATCATTTATTTATTATACAAGTGATATTTATATTATGTATTTATTTTTTATAATAGCTTCGTTCTATTGTTACGAAAATTATACTTACAAAAACAAAAATAATATTTAATTTTTTTCAATTATATTAGATATAAATTATTATAACTTAAATAAATTATAATTGAAAAAATAAAAAATAGTTATTTATTATTGTAAAATCTTTTTTTATAATAATATGATTAAAATATTATAAAAATAAATATAAAATCTAACTATTATTTTTAAAATAAATATAAATTTTTTATGATAATATTTATTTTTATTATAACACTAAGTAAACAGTAAAAACATTAACTAAAACGATTAATATAAGCGAGTTTGGTTTGCTGTCCCAAATACATAGAGCGGGGGTTGTATGTAACTTTATATAAGGTTGTTTGTGATATTTAATTAGTTGGATTAAAATTGATATCATTTAATTTTTTAATTTTAAAAAATTAATTAATTAAAAATGACGTGTTTTTAATATTTTTTAAATGAAATATTATTTTTTAGATTTTAATATAAAAATATAATAATTCAATATTAATTAACTCTTAAAAAAATTAATTTAATTTATAATCTAAATAATCTAAATAGGATAAATAACATTAATATAATCAATTATTAGTAGATGTAATATAAGTATGAAAGAATAATTCCTCGATAACTAGAATTATTAGTGTTATTATTGATTAAAAATAATATTAGGTTTGTTAGTCAAAATAGGAATTGTTTAATTTAGAAGAAAATTCATGTAAGGTGGCTTACCATATTGTCAAAGATGTAGGTGTCTAATCTTGTTTGAATAAAGAATATGAATTTAACGAAGAAATGTTTGGCATATGAAATGAGAACTTGAAAGCTATAAATATGAACGTTTAACCCGTTGATAATGATCAAAAAATTGAGAAAAGGCTTGTATGAAAAGTTCTTGAGTGAGAGAATTTTGTGGGAAAATTCTCTTGTCTTTGTAATTCTTCTTGTCTTTTAGGTGTGTGAGAAAATTCTTAAGAGTGTGGTTGTATGATTTTAGCGTAGTGAATTTTTCTCTGGTTGTCTTTTGACAACAAAAGTGGTGTTTCTCTAATTTAGAGTTTCTATTATAATTCTTGTGTTGTGTATTATCTATTTTTTTGTTATTTGATATTCTTCAAAAGATTATATTGGGAGAAAGAATTTGCGATTATATCATTTTATCCAAATTTCTTAACAATTATTCTTAACAATTAGCATGTGTAATGCGCTATCAATTTTACTTGTAATTCCAAATAAATCTAGCTTCACTTGGGAAAAGAAAATAACGCTTTATTTGGAAGAAACGGGATTGGGGAAATAAATCTGACTCAGCCATAAAAAATGATAAAAAGTTAAAACATGGATACTATTTTTGTTTAGATAAATATTAAATATTTTTAATAAATTTATAATATAATATTATATCATTTTATTAAAATCACGTCTTATTACGTACAAGATTGTAGTTTAAATAGATCTAACTTTAAATATATATTATATTATTTTTAATTAAATTTATATTATAAATAAAAATTTATCATAGTTTTTATATTCTTATTTATTTTATTTATTTTTATTATAAATAAATAAAATATATCAATTATTATCATTTTATTACTATTTTATTTCATTAAAAATTAAGTAAGATAAAATTAGATAAATTTAAAAAATAAGGAGATTGTATAATAAATCTTATTAACATTTTATCTTAATTAACACATTTATTTATTTTTTATTTCCCTTTTTCTACTACCTATTTTTTTCATGTTTTTTATTTTTTTCTATCGGACAATAAGTCTCTTCTTTGCTCTCTCCAATATTTTTTTTATTACCCTTGTTTATAAATCATATGTTAATATATGATTTTAAAGTTTCATTTTTTCAAATTGGATCCTATAAAAATCGAGTATTTTAAAGAGTTTTGTATATTGTTTTTACTCTTAAATACAGATATGTTATTATTTATCAATATATATCTATTTGAAAGTGATAAATTAGAAGAAACATTTTCGTGAAATCTTTTAAATTTTCCACCAAAAAGAAAACAAATGAATACATGGCTTTATTCTTTAAAGAAATATATTATTATATCAATTTATATAGTTAGACATTAAAGCGATGAATAATAAAAGAAGGTTCAAAAATATTATATTAATTATTTTTTAAGTATCTTGTTGATAATTAGTTTTAATTTTTAATCTAATATTTTAATATATTTAAGTATCTATATTTATTTTATATGTTTTCTATCATTAATAAAATTATATTATATATATATATACGATCATATATTATCAATAAAATTATATATTATATATATGTTTGTTTGATTTATTAAAAAAATAATAAAGTATAAAAGTTATTAACTATTAGATATGATATTATAAATCTATTAATTAATAAAAATCAAAATTTTTTAAAAATATCATAAATAAAATAAGTATATATATTATGAATTTTGATTTAAAAATAACATAACAATTTAAAAAAAAAGTGTATGTATTTTGATAATTACACGTGTATGTATTCATGGCTACCTTAATCCTTATTTTATTTGTATGCACAATCACATTCAAGCGGTCAGTCAGCCACCTTGTCCCTTACCATAATTGTCAGTTTTTCTTGATCTTCTTTTCTTTTTATCCCTCAAAAGTCACAAAGCTGTTTTATTTTTCCTTATGTGCGGAGACGGATCTGTAAAGTTATTTCCTTCGTCTCCGATGACCTGAGAAAGAAATAGAACCATTTGGGACTTGAACGTCTTTTTAAGATTGCTTATATGTTTGGAAAATGGGGTCGGGAAACGCATCGAAATCGAACTCCAAAAGTTGTGGGGATGATGAGACCAATAATCATGAGACCCAGGTGTTGTTGAATGTCTACGATCTCACCAACGCCAATAGTTACACATATTGGTTCGGCTTTGGAATCTTCCACTCCGGTATTGAAGGTCTGGACATTTACGCTTTTCCTTTCTTTCTTTCTTTCTTTTCCCCCCTCCAATTGGCTTTGTGACTTTTTTTATATTATCCTTATATATTTTGATTTTCTGTCTTTGCATTAATTGAGAAAACCTGCTACTATTATTATATTTTATTTTCTTGTTTTTCTTTCTCTCTGCATTTTTTATTACGGTAGTTTTAAGCTCAACTTTTTGTTCCTTGAAGAGCTGCTTGGGATTAGCTGGCTCGGTGGAATCATTGATTTTATTTTCGCTTTGAGGTTTAATTTCCCCAATTCTGAAGTGGTCGGTGGAATGTTGCTATGTTGTAATTCTTCCCTCCGGTTGTACTAGATGGTTAAATACAAAATCAGCTTAATTAGGGCATTTTCATCTCATCCTTAGATTCTTTTCCCTCATAAATTTGCTGTTATTTTACACACATTGGAACAAGATAAACTAGTTATTAGTATGGCAAGTCTACATAATAGTGTTTCTATCAAAAGAAAAAAGAGAGTCTACATACTAGTGGGGAAGGTGACGAGGGGATTGGTACTTTACAGGTACTCCAGTTAATGTATTGGTATCCTTTATGTCCCTTGTTATTAAGAAGTTCCGTTTTAGTACCCCAATTAAAGTATTATCGCCGCTTAGTTTACCATCAAATCATCCTTAATGCTGCAGGCTAAATGAAGTTATTTGACACCAAAATACTTGGTAGCTTCAATTGTAGTTTAGGATGGATTTGAAAAAGACGATTTTAACCAAAATAAATAAATAAATTGGGGTTTGATGCTCTGTTTAAGCTGACAATTTTCCATTGAAGCAGCATTAAAAGCAAAATGTAGAATCTTCTGTTGCAAAGAACTGAAAAACTATAGCATCTGTTCATGTTGTTTGACAGTCCACGGTAAGGAGTATGGTTTTGGAGCGCATGACTTTCCAGTTAGTGGAGTTTTTGAAGTAGAACCCAAGAGGTGCCCGGGTTTTATTTACAGATGTTCAATCTCTCTAGGTCGTATAAATATGCCACTCTCGGAATTTCGAATAATCATTGAAGATGTTGCTTCAGAGTATCATGGGAACACCTATCATCTCATCTCCAAGAATTGCAACCACTTTACAGATGACATGTCTTGGAAGCTGACAGAAAAACGGATTCCTGGTTGGGTGAATCGACTTGCTCGGCTAGGTAAAAAGCATCTTCCTACTTTATGAATCTCATTTCCATATGAACATGCACTTGCAGTTACATATGAACGTGAAACAGTTTTGTTTCTTGCTGTTGTTTTATTTTCATTAACACGAGGATACTATGGATGTGAACTGAAGCCACACAATGTCTGTTTCTCATGTTTGCTTTTCTTGTTGGAATTCCAGGTGCTCTATGCAGTTGTTTGCTTCCTGAAACTCTCCAAGTAACTGCAGTTAAACAACTGCCTGAACTCCATGAATATTCTGGTTTGTATTTTGTTCAGTTTGCTATATATACATAAATAGTCACAAAAATTTATTTATAAATGTAAATACATACATGACATTATATTTTGATTTATTTAGAGGTAGATGGTATTGAATCTCCATCAAGTCTCCTCACTCATCGTGAATCAGCAGAAGTAGATGACGATCAAGAGAAGCGCTTGCTTTCTCCATTGGCAGGACTTTCCCTTTCATCTGCAAATGGGGATTTGTCTTTCATTAAAGGGAGGTTCATAGGTGAAACATAATTTCTCTCTTGTTCCGAATATATATATAGTAGTTTCATTTTAAGATCTTTTGTTTGTTTCAAAGTTGATGAAACGAACAAATGCTCCTGAACAATACTTTCTATGTGCAGATCTAAATCCAGATGACTGTTTTGAACTGGAAATTGAAACTAGGGTTGTTTCAGAGTAAAGAAACGTCAGATTTGTGGTGGTAATATCAGTTTATTGTTGGTATGCTGACTGTTGGGAGTCTGGGCGCTGAAGATAACCTCGTCAGAAAACAGCATCAATATATCAAAGATGATAGTGCTTGATGGTAGGATCTCTAGTTGGGAAGCTTTCTATGGAGATTGCAGTTTCCTGCCAGTGGCAACTTATGAATGACATTTTGACAATTTTGGGAATTTTTTTTAGTGATTATTGTCTGAACGAGTCTGGTCATTTTGATTCAATGTTACCACGATTATTGCTCTTGAATGATGATGAAATGATATAATATATTCCCTTTACCTCAGAAAATTGCAAACATGAAAAGTTTTCAAATCGTTACCAAGGAATGTCAACATCACTCTCCTATGCTCCATTTTACAATCTCTTAAGCTTAGTTAATAATTCAGATGTTATTTTGTTATTAATGTAGTTTTGAAATCGCAGAAAAGAATCCTGCTAAAAACTTGTGTAATCTTTCTAAAGTAAAAAAATAAAATAAAATTAACATGTTGAGTGTCAGGGTAAAGAAAATTGGTTGGCAAGTTGTTACGAAGTAGTACTTGCGAAAGCGAATATCAGGTCCAGTTTTGGTTGTATAAATTAATAATAATGGGTAACGGCAAAAGTAATAAACAGTATGAAATTAAATGACACACAATAATTTAAATGGTTCGACTTTTAAATGTGAAAAGTCTACTCCACTAACGACGGCACACCGAGGAAAAATCCACTAATAACCAAATGTAGATACAAACAACAATTTTCAGAGAGCTTCACAAATTATACCAAAATCAAAAGATAACCCACAAAATATCTCTTCTAATTTACTAGTAATATATAGCAAGATAAATTAACAAACTTGCTATTAAATCAAAATATTACCGTACAAATTTGAGAGACTCCACCAAAGAAAACAATAATGAACATCTTGTATTTTAGGGATTGATTCCCTTACTCACGCAGCTATTAATTTTTCTGCTTTGTTTCTCTACTCTTTGTTTCCTATGCGCTGCACTACTCTCTGTTTCTTTTCTTCTTCAATTTCGGAGGCTGCTACTTTCTCTCATCTATTCTTCATGCAGCTGTTGCTTTATATATATATATATATATATATATATATAAAAGGGAAAAAGGGAAAGGGTTTAATTAACTATATGGGCTTTGGGCTATTATGGTTTTGGGCCACATTTAATAACAAAACTCCACCTTGGCTCAAAACTGAAAACAAATTCTTCAAATGAAATTTCTTGGATTACCAAATAACCGTTGTCCAAAGCCCCGAAGGATGATCATCTTTTGCAAATATCAATCAAGTCCAAGCAATGCTTGAACTTATTAAATGGATCTGGTTTGGTTAACATATCAGCTGGATTCTCTGTAGCGGCTATCTTATTGACAACAATAGCACCCTGAGAGACAATGTCACGAACGAAGTGATATCTGACATCAATGTGTTTGGTTCTTTCATGATACATAGTATTCTTAGTCAAGTGTATCGCACTCTGACTATCACAAAATACAACAGAAGTATCCTGCTATAAACCCAAATCACAAACCAAACCTCTAAGCCAAATGGCTTCTTTCACTGCTTCTACTGCTGCCATATATTCTGCCTCTGTCGTAGACAAAGCAACTGTAGACTGTAAAGTAGCCTTCCAACTAATGGCATAATGAGAAAGAGTGAAGACATAACCTGTCAAAGATCTTCTTCTATCCAGATCACCAGCATAATCAGAGTCCACAAAACCAATAACATTGCAACCAGTATTAGAACTCCCATCATATACCAAACCAAAATTAGATGTACCTCTCAAATACCGAAGTATCCATTTCACTGCTTTCCAATGACCCTTACTAGGATTACCCATATATCTGTTGATAACACTAACTGCATGTGAAATGTCTGGACGAGTACAAACCATAGTGTACATCAAACTACCAATGGCACTAGCATATGGAACTTGAGACATGTACCGCTCTTCTTCTTCTGACTGTGGTGACAAATCCAAAGAAAGCCTGAAATGCGCAGCTAACGATGTACTCACAGGTTTAGAATCTTTCATGCCAAAACGTTTAAGAACTTTTTCAATATAACTTTTCTGAGTCAAATAAAGCTTGCCCGCTTATCTATCCCTATAAATTTCCATGCCCAAAATTTTCTTCGATGTACCCAAATTTTTCATTTCAAACTCACCATTAAGTTGAGACTTTAATTTTTGAATCTCAGACTTATTCTTAGAAGCAATAAGCATGTCATCAACATAAAGCAACAAATAAATGGATGAACCATCATGAAATCTTTTATGATAAACACAACTATCATAATCACTCCTAGAGTAACCATGATCAATCATAAAAGAATCAAACCGCTTATACCACTGCCTAGGAGATTGCTCTAGCCCATATAAAAACTTTTTCAATAAACAAACATGATCTTCCTTACCTGGAACAACAAACCCCTCTGGTTAATGCATATATATTTGTTCCTCAAGCTCACTATGTAAGAATGCTGTCTTGACATCAAGTTGTTCTAATTCCATGTCAAACAATGCAACCATAGCAAGCAACACACGAATAGAGCTATGTTTCACAACAGGAGAAAATACTTCATTGAAGTCAATACCTTTTTCTTCTGACAATAGCCCTTTGCAACAACACGTGCCTTGAACCTAGCTGCTTCAACCTCAGGTACACCTTCCTTTTTCTTGAAGACCCATTTGTTTCCAACAATCTTCTGGCCCTTAGGCAGTTTCACCAATTCCCAAGTATGATTCTTATGGAGTGATTCAATCTCTTCATTCATAGCAACCAACCACTGAACAGACTCATCACAAGTGATAGCTTCATGATAACTAGAAGGTTCATACACCTCAATAGACTCTGCCACAGATAATGCAAAAGAAACTAAGTCTGCATCTGCGTACCTCTGAGGGCGTCTAATCTCTCTTATTCCTTTACCCTTAGCAATATTGTATGGTTTCTCATGTTGCTCTTCTGCTACATCATGAGCAGAATAATCTATCTCATCCACAGATGGTTAATCTGAAGTGCCCTCTTGCACTTGACTAGGAGCTCCACTCTCAAGCTCCACCTGCTCACTAACACCGTGGTCTTTATCTGCAACAATAGACTCTTTTTTCTTTTGCAACATAGAAAACTCATCAAAATTAACATCTCTGCTAATAAAAAATTTAGGTGACTTGGGTTCAACACACCATAATATATAACCCTTCACCCCAGAAGGATACCCCAAAAATATGCATGTCAATGCCCTAGGCTCAAGTTTACCATCATTAACATGAGTATAAGCAGGACAACCAAAAACTTTCAAATCAGAATAATTAGTAGGAGTACCAAAGAATACCTCAAATGGAGTTTTCAACTCAATTGCAGTTGATGGAGACCGATTCACCAAATAACAGGCATGGTTACAAGCCTCAGCCCAAAAATATTTATCCAAGTCAGCTTGAAAGAGCATACAACGAACTCTTTCTAAGAGAGTCCTATTCATACGTTATGCTACTCCATTTTGCTGTAGTGTATGACGCATAGTGCAGTGTCTCACTATGCCATTTCTTTCACAAAACTCATTAAACTGACTATCACAAAATTCCAAACCATTATCAGTCCTCAAATGCTTGATTTTCTTGCTTGTTTGATTTTCTATACAAGCCTTGAATTTCACAAATTTTGAGAACGCATCATTCTTATTCTTCAAAAAATACACCCAAACATGACGAGAGAAGTCATCAATAAAAGTCAACATATATCGGGCACCACCCTTAGACACAACACGAGAAGGACCCCAAAGATCTGAATGAATATAATCAACAGTACCTTTCGTTTTATGGATGGTTGTACTGAACTTGACCATGCGATGCATTCCATAGACACAATGCTCATAGAAATCAAGTTTCTCAGTTTTCTGACCACAAAGCAAATCCTGTTTGCTCAAAATAGATATCCCTACCTCACTCATATGCCCAAGCCGCATATGCCATAATCGAGTAGTGTCTGAATCTTGATCTAAAGAGGATGAAACTGATACACTGCCAATAACAGTGCAACCCTGAAGCATATAGAGACCACGCGACAATTGCCCTTTAATAACAATGAGAGCACCCTTACTAACTTTTAAAACTCCACCTTGAGCTACATACTTGTAGCCTTGTGAATCAAGAGTATCCAAAGATATCAAATTCTTTTTCAAATCTGGAACATGGCGAACATCTTTTAAAGTCCTAACAATACCATCATGCATCTTAATTCGGACAGTACCAATACCAATAACCTTGCAGGATATATTGTTTCCCATCAAGACAACACCCCCATCAATAGACTGATAAGAAGCAAACCAATCTCTATTGGGGCACATATGGTAAGTGCAACCCGAATCAAGAATCCAAACATCTTCAGGAGAACCAATAGATACTGATAGAACATTTTCACCATCAGAACCAGAACTATCTACAACACCAGCAACATCATTAGTACCACAAAACGTTGCGACAGATTTTCCTTTACCTTTGAGTTTAGGATAATTTACTTTCCAGTGCCCTTCCTGACGGCAATAATTGCATTTATCTTTTCGTTTTCTAGATTTGGATCTAGACTTGCCTCTATTATTACTTGTGCCTTTTCCTTGATTTCTACCTCTGACAAATAAACCACTGCTATTATCATTGTTGCTTATAGACACCTTTTTCTTCAACTCTTTGGAATTCAAAGCTGATTTGACATCTTCCAAAGAAATAGTGTCTCGCCCATATAGCATGGTATCAACAAAATGATCAAATGAATGAGGTAAAGAACATAATAGAACTAAGGCCTGATCCTCATCATCAATCTTAACACCACCATTTTTCAGATCATGAATAATTTTAGTAAATTCATCAAGATGATCGTGCAAAGATGTACCTTCTGACATTCTGAATGTATACAAACGCTGCTTCAAATATAACCGACTGGTCAATGACTTAGTCATATACAAATTCTCCAATTTAAGCCATAACCCAGTAGGAGATTTCTCATCACCAACCTCGCGTAATACCTCATCAGACAAGGATAACTGAATTGAACTCAAAGAATTTTCCATCAATGCATCTTTTCCTTCATCATTCAATTTTTCTGGTAATTTATCCTTACCTTCAAGTGTCTTAACGAGCCATTCTTTAACTAGTACGTCCCGCATCTTCAAACGCCAAAGACTGAAATCATTTCTACCATTGAATTTCTCAATTTCATATTTTGCCGCCATGATAGAAAACCCAATATTAAATAAACAGAAGTACAATCCAGAAAATATGAAACCAATCAAATAACCAAAAGCTCAAAATGAATCCAAAAGAGCAAACTTGATCAGTTCCAATAAATAGCAGAATAACCCAATGCTCTGATACCAATTGTTACGAATTAGCACTTGCGAAAGCAAAGATCGAGTCCAGTTTTGGTTGCGCAAATTAATAATAATGGGTAACGACAAAAGTAATAAGCAGTATGAAATTAAATGGCACACAATGATTTAAGTGTTTCAACTTTTAAATGTGAAAAGTCTACTCCACTGACGACGGCACATCGAGAAAAAATCCACTAATAACCAAATGGAGATACAAACACCAATTTTGAGAGAGCTTCACAAATTATACCAAAATCAAAAGCCAACCCACAAAATATCCCTTCTAATTTACTGGTAATATATAGCAAGATAAATTAACAAACTTACTATTAAATCAAAATATTACCGTACAAATTTGAGAGACTTCACCAAAGAAAGCAATAATAAACAGGTTGTATTTTAGGGATTGATTCCCTTACTCACGCAGCTACTAATTTTTCTGCTTTGTTTCTCTGCTCTTTGTTTCCTATGCGCTGCACTACTCTCTGTTTCTTTTCTTCTTCAATTTCGGAGGCTGCTACTTTCTCTCATCTATTCTTCACGCAGTTGCTGCTTTATATACATATATATATATATATAAAAGGTAAAAAAGGGAAATGGTTTAATTAACTATATGGGCTTTGGGGTATTATGGTTTTGGCCCACATTTAATAACACAAGTTATTGAAAGAAATCCTCATCTTTATATGTTCATTCTTTGTCTCCTTGTACAACAAATAATATATTATATTAAACCATACAATTAAGAATAAATGTAAGGAAAAAAGTTGTTAAAATATGGGTCACAAATCTTCCAATGATATTTAGATATTTGAACATAGCAAACTTTGCAAGATTAGTCTTTCTTCAATAAACAACAGAATTTACTTACCAACCCTAAAGAGAGAGAAGGTGAGAATGCTGGTAAATCTATTTTTATATGATATTTTGAATGAATTGTTTTCCTACAAAATTATTATGGCTTAGTAATTATAAACAACAGAATTAAAATCTATTTGAAAATGATTTTACTATGAAATTAAATTATCAAAGCATTCGAAAATGCCAATTACTAAGAACTCAACTTAAGATAAAAATACAATTGTCATCAAAAATGTCCATACACTCATGTCCTCCTCACTGCTTTTGTAATAAGAAACCTATTAGCTTGTGCATAACAACCAAGACTCATCACAAACAACCCAATACACATGTTACTCATGTGCAACTCTCCTTATGTACTAAACACAAGTGATTTTAGAGAATTAAAATATAATTAATAAGTTAAGTATATTAAGCTAAGTAAACTAAGTATTAAGCAACTTATTTAAGCTAATGGACTAAAAGCACTACATCAATTATCCTCCTCTTGAAAAAGATTTGACCCCAAATCTTCTATAGGCACACAAACTCCATTTGGGGATGATACTTGTACAAGTCTTTGATGTTAAATGTTGGTAAGAATGGACAGTCTGAAAGAAGGTCAAGAAGATATGCATAATCTTCCAGTTTCTTTTGCATTTGAGTTGGATCAAATTTTGAGGCATGTAACTTAGCACAACTTCCCAATGGAAATCGAGCTTCAATTATGTGCACCATAATTAAATCACCTTATTTGAATCCTTTCTTTTTCCAATGTTTATCAACTTGAACTTTATACTTATCAGTACTAGTAGTAAGATGGTTCTTGACATCTTCGAGTAGTTGTTGAAATTGTTGAACCAAATTCTTAGCTATCTTGCTCTTGCAATAAGGAATGTCAACTAGACCAAATGGGAAATTGGGAACTTTAGTGTAAACAATTGCAAAAGGAGCCTTGCCGATACTTTTGTTTATCATGTTAATGTATGCAAGCTCCACTTGGCTTAGTACTATATCCCATTGTTTTGGTTTGTTTCCTGCCACACAACGAGTCATGTTTCTCAAAATACGATTCACAACTTCACTTTAGGATATATCCTCTTCTACTAAAGACATCAACCAAAGTATTTTTAGCATCAATTCTATGAATTTTTGTAAAAACAGTTCCTATCTGATGTGCATTTTACTCATTTGTCTTTGAGAATTGATGAATTATAATGCTCTATAATCTTAGTGTTATACGAACTCTTTTTATATTTAAGTAATATTTTCAATACTTTAAGGCTCGAATAATTGCATAGAATTCTTGCTCATAAAAACTCCATTTTTTATTGTGCATCACTTAACCTTTCATTGAAGTACTCTATGGGCCTTCCTTCTTGAATTAAAATGGCTCCGATGCCATAAGTATAAGCATCACTTTGTCAAAGTTGGGTAAAACCAACACAAGAGATAAACTCAATTTTTATTTAATCAAATCAAATATATTAGTTTGTATTTGTCCCCTAATTAAAGTTACCTTTCTTTATTTAAATTATTTATGTCATATATTTTGTTTCTTGGTGACAATCCAAAAATTAACTATATAAGATATGCTTGTAATCATTTGACAAAAAACATTGTCGCATAAACATTTTGAACTTTTTCTAAGAATTGATTGGTGCTAGATCCATGCGTCTATGAGTAATTTGAATTCATTTTCATCATGCTGAAGCACCACCTATTAGCTTATAGGCAACCATCTTCACTTTCTTGTCATTACGAATTTCTTAATAATCAAAGAAATTGTCGACAATAGTTTTCCAATTAAGGTATTCTTCTATATCAATGTTGACATAATATTCAGATCTTTTAAAAAATGATTTTGTTGTATGTCAAGTTATCATTCAACGTATACTTCTATCACCATATGCTATTATCTCTTCTTCATCAAGAATTCTTCTAAATGTACTCGTTAGTTTCCACGACCATTTCCTCATCCTTTAGGAAAACCGTTGGGTGTTTTGTTTAATAGTGTTTTTTTAAGTAAAGCTCACTCAACATGTTGATTATGAATGGGTGTGGAACGAACGGTGATAATTATGATAATAATCATAATCATCATGTATTAATTTTGGATACATTTGGTTAATAACTATTGGTAATGAACCAGTAGTAGTTTTCACGTTTCTTATTTTTTTAATATTTATTTAAAAATATATTTATTTAAAAAAAATGAAATGTTAACTTAATTCTTACTTTACCATATTATTTAAAATATTGATATTAATTTTTATTTTTTAACTATTTAACATATATTTTTAAATAAAATAAAATAATATAAAATAAGAATAAATAAAAATTAATCTAATTATATAAAATATTATGTATTTTATTATTAAAATTATATTTTTCTATGTAATTATATGTATATAAAATAATAAATAAAATAATAATATTAATACATATTTAGCTTTGGTTAAATACAGTTTCGGTATTGAAATAATCATCCCCACCCTACGCCTTTTTGTTTAGGGTTAATTTTGAAAAAAAAAATATCAGATTTTTATAAATAACTATAGTTTCAATTATCCACGAATAATATGTTCATCCTTATCGTTGTTTCATATCTTTAACTACTTTATTATCACAAAGAAAATGTTATAAAGTTAATTGAGTTATTTTAACATCTAATCTCTATTCTTTTCCAATAACAATTGACACACAACTCTAATGATGAGAACTTCCTTTCCATCACGTTGATCATTTCCACCATTATAAGCCATAGAAACTTGGGAAAATCCCTCTAATACCAATTGGCTTAGTCGCCAGAAACACTAGAATTAAAATCTATTTAAAAATGATTTTACTACGAAATCAAATTTTGAAAACATTCAAAAATACATCTCTATTACTAAGAGCTCAACTTAAAGGAAAGTACAATCATCATCAAAATTTTCAACGTAATCATGCCCTCCTCATTGCTTTTGTGACAAGAAATCTGTTTACTCCTCACTCGTAGCATAACAACCAATACGCATCACAAAAGACTCAATACATATGTTATTCATGCGCAACTCTCCTCATGTGCCAAAGTCATTTTAGGGAATTAAAACATAAACAATAAACTAAGTATATTGAGCTAAGTAAATTAAGTATTAAGCAACTCGTTTCCAGATAATCTCAGTATATTCTTCTTATGAAGATCGATCAGCTAAAACATTTAACCTTAAATGGTGAATAAAAACAAGGAAGGAAATTTTGACCTATCTTCCAGATAGAGCTGACATTGCAAACGATGATGATGATGATGATGAGGTATGATCACTATCTACTTGACGGATAGTGAATCTAGCGACCTGCTGCCTATGATTATCAACACCACTTGGAGTTTCATCGTCGATTGACAACAAATCGATGATGCACATTTGCGTATCCGGTGGTTCTTCAACCTCCACACGACCTTCTAGCATCTCTACCACAAGTGACATAGTAGGTCTCAGCTTAGCCCTCTCTTGAATGCACCAGAAAGCTATATAAACCAATCTCTTTACCTCCCTTTCATCCATATTATGACCACCGCTCTCTTGTAGTAGCCTTTGATCAATAATTTCCATAATCTTCCCTTCTCTCATTCTCTCGTTCACAATTTTGGGAAAATATTCCCATTTTTTGGTAGACTTATTATCCATTTCCACAAAGCTAACATTTTTCCTACCCCCAATCATTTCAAAAAGAACCATCCCATAACTATAGACATCAGATTTTTCAGAAATACCATGCTCTAATATCCACTCAGGAGCTAAGTAACCTCTAGTTCCTCTAATGGTTGTCATAATTCTACTCTCATCTTTTCCCACTAGCTTTGAGAGACCAAAATCTCCCACAACTGCTCTGTAATTCTCATCAAGAAGTATGTTCTCTGGCTTGACATCAAGATGTAAAATTCTTGATCTGCAATCATGGTGTAGATAACAAAGTGCCTTAGCAACATCAATGGCTATCTTGTGTCTCAAATCCCAAGATAAGCAACCACAAGGTTTGTTTTTTCGGCTTTGACTTTCCCTTCTTGGGAAAATCCAACAATCTAAAGATCCATTTGGAATAAAGTCATAAACAAGAAAACGAGATCCGGAAGGAACAGAGCAATACCCAATAAGGCGTACAAGATTAACATGTTGAACACTTGCGATTGCTGAAACTTCTGCTCTGAATTCTTTATCTCCACGTTCATCTCCATTAATGCGTTTCACAGCTACAGAAGTGCCATCACTGAGAATCCCTTTGTAAACTGAAGCTGAAGCTCCTTGACCCAATACAGTTTGGAATTTATCAGTTGCTTCCTCTAACTCTTTGTATCGAAACTTTGTAGGAACCCCAGCAACTTTTCTTAAGAAACTGTACTCGATTCGAAGCTCTTTGCCTTCGGAAACAAATTTCGATTCTAACAATTTTCGTCTGCGGTTGTAACGATGTCTGATCATAAGGCATGCAAAGATTGCAATGATTACTGTAATTCCTGCACCACAAATGAGAAAGAAAGCTTTGGAGAGCTTGAGAAAGAGACGAGCAACAATGATGAATATTACAAGAGCTGAGACAGATAAAGCTGCTACTATGTTTGCTTTCCTGTCTTCCATTAATGAAGTTTCATTTTGGTTCTCAAGTTCGAAGAGATGGAAAAGAAAAACTAACTCGTTACATATGATTTATGTGGAAATAAACAAGTTGTCGTTTACTTTTCTCATTATTTATCTTCCACTCTTTGGGTTCAACATGCATTATTATAATGCTGAAGTTTAGAGTTGAGATCTGTTTCCATCTCCAGATCGGCAAAAAGTTGAAAATGTGATAGAAACATCCAAGAAGCTTATTTGATAAGCATTTTTTTTTAATGCTTGATTTTGGGTTTGTTTTCGGACAATTGTTTCTTAATTCCCTTATTTTTATTTTTCTAAACGTATATTTTTGATTTAATTGTATAAAATAAACTCTTTTTTTATATACAATTTTACTTTTAATTCTTTCTTAGTAGAAACATGCTTTTTATTTTTTATAATTTAAAATAACATATATATTTTAGCGAAATACATGTCTTTTTATTAAAATGGTTAAAAATAAAATAATGTGATTAAATTTATCATGCATGTACTATATTTTAATAAATAATATTATACAACGTACATAATTTAAAATCGAAGGTATAACTTTACATTTATACGCCTCATAAAAGAACTTCAAGGTGTAACTCAAACAAAAATAAATGTCAGTGATATTGATCCGGTCAATGATTTCAAAAGTACCTCTCAAAAAAAGTATATATAAAAACAACTCGTCTCTTAAGTATACTAAAGAAAATGTGACATTTTTATAAATATTTGGAAATTAATTTGCTGCAAAGAAGTGAAAAATAATCTTATTATCCCACGAAATCATTCCCACATTTGTGTATTAATTTCACTTTGGTAAATATTACAAAAACTCTTTAAAATTTTGAGAAATTAGTCTATTCCCCATACTTTGAAAAATATATTATTAAGTTTATGCATTCAAATTTAACTTTGTTAATTTTGATTATATGAAATGCAAATAGATAAAAGTGTTAGGTTTTTTTAAAAAAATTAAAATAGAAAAATTAAGATTTTCTAATTTTTTAAGTAAATTTAATTTAGTTATTTACTTGATTTTAAAACTTTGACATTATAGTTTTGGTATTTATGTATTATCATTTATTATTATTATTATTATTATTATTATTATTATTATTATTATTATTATTATTATTATTATTATTACTATTATTACTATTACTATTATTATTGTAGTTAATGTATGATATAAAAGGAAGAAATAGAAAATTTAAGATTTTTATCAAAATATTTTAAATGGTTGAAAATAATTCATTATTTGAGAAAAGAACATATTATGTGGGAGCAAAAGAGATTATGATTTGATATTAATTATTACTAAAGTATATTTGACATAATTTTCATATTTAAATGAATTTGTGATATAATTAAGTTTCGTCCAATGTAAGAATCACTTAAATACATATTTTTTTTTTCGTTACTTAGGAAGTTTCATGGAAAAGAGAAAGATCTAATCAAATATTCAATCATATTTGAAAGTGCATATATGATATAATTTTAACATATAAAGCTAGCTAATTTGTGATATGATATAAATATTAATGATAATAATCTATTAGATATCAGTGACTTTCTTAATAGCCCCATTAATCCTCCATGATGGACCTGACTGAGTTCCTGCAGGATTATTAGAGATCCGAGACTTGCTTTAATTTAGGAAAATGCCAATAATGATAATATAATTTGATCTAGTCATTTTCCTAGAGAGAGAGAGAGAGAGAGATAAAAAAAGGAAAGATTTTGGTAGTCATAAGCCTAGACCTGGTCATTGCAACTAATTTATATTAATATATATGTATAAAATTAATAATTAATTTTATTCTCAATAACTTATAACATAAGCTACTGAAAATATTTTTATATTTTATCAGATATAATCCCAGAAAAAAAAACAAATAGTTAACAGTTAGTATATATAAACAAGATATAACCTATATGCGACCTTAACAATGCACGAAACTGTATCTTGATTAATCAAATACTAATCAAATAGTATTTTGTTTTGAATCTCCTAACAAAAAAGAACTCACAAAAGCAAGACCATGTACTAAATATAATAGTCAATCATGCAAATAAACACGAAACTCTAATACCAAACGATGTAAACTAGGTAATAATTTAGGATATTAGGTTGGGCCCTCTATATTGCATTTTGTTATAATCATATAAATTTATAATTATATTATTAATATTATATCTCGTGATAAAATTAATAAATTAATAAATAAATAATTTTAATTTTTTCCCTATAAAGTATTATCCATATAAATAAATAAAAAATATTATTAGCATTTCTCATTCTTACAAAATACAAAATATATATATATATATATATATAAACATGCTTATAAATATAAGAGTCAACTACCTTCTTTTTGCTTTATATTTCCCCAACGAACTGGTCATTGGACACATTATCCTCCTGCCACATCAAAAGGATTCCAATACCTGTCCTCGTATGGCATGAATGATATTTGAAAAACCATTCTTATATGAATAATATTTGAGAAATAATCATTATATAAAACAGTTATTTTCTTTGATCGTCTATTATCAATTATTCAAATACATTCATACGTTAGTACAAAATAACTTAAAAATGTTAATATTATATAACTGAGAATCAAAAACAAAATATATAGATTTCTACCTGAATTCATATTAATTAATTAATTATGTTAATTAAATGGTCACCTTTGAAGATATAAATGTTCTTCTTGAAAAATCCTTTAGTTTTCTCTCTACTCTTTCTAACGATGTGATATGAGATTAGACATGAACAATGCATGTAATCTAGTGACCATAACCACCATATATAGTTAATAATTTAATCTCTATTTTAATCCATCATTAAAATAGACATTAGATAAATATGTACGCATTGAAGACCATATCTTATTAGATACATTAAATCTCAAATTACTTAATACTTGTTACATTACTTTTAAATATGATTAATCTTATATAAAAGTTTACAATCAAGTGAATTGTAATTATAGAAAAACATTAAACGTCCTCAAGCATCCTAATTTCATACACATTTTCCCTTACATGCATCATTTATAAGAGCATTCGAGACACTGTGCAACACACTAGCCAGCGCAACACAGCGTTAGCAATATTCTAAACAATTGATCCATCCTCATTTCCTGTATCTTCTACTTTCTCATGCCCAGAAATTTCAGATGAGGTAGCAGCATCTCCTAAAACAGGAAGACCCATTAACAAAGATACATCAAGTCTATGAACCCAATCTTATAAATAAATATGAACACAAAACAAAGATATTATTATAGTTTACAAAGTTCATGTTTCAATCACTCACAAGGAACAACTGAAGATGCAGAACATGGTTTCTATTTCTTGGCTAATGGATCCAAAAGATATGAATGTTGTACATTTGACTGAAGAAAGATAAGGATCAATAGATACTTCTCACATTTTAAAAGAAACCAAATTTTAAAAGAAAGAACTTTGAAGCTTCATCAACTCTTACAATTTGTCTTTCTATAGCGTTATTCAAAAGTCGTGAGTGTCTAGGCTTGAGAGCAACCCATTCCTAAAAGCTTGTAAGCAAGCAACAAAGTACATGACTGAAGTGATACCTTGAAAGGGGCAAGTTCTTCAGGAGTTGCCAGATTATCTTTTGTTTCTAAACGTGGAAACATTTGTTTCAGTCGCGCCATATACTTTTCAACTTTATAAATCTTACTAGTAGTAACATACATTGAAGTTGTATTATCAAAACCCATGCCTCTGAGCATCATACTAACCTACAAGAGGAAAGCAATAACTCATTATCAATCACTAGATGTTACACAACAACCACTTCCAAAAGACATCTCAAGCACGTGCTATATGTTGATATGTTATGCATCTTAACTAAGCAAACACAATAACTATACCAAACATACCCAACTAAAGGAATTGTGGTTCAACGAGTATTTGGAAGAAAGAGAAGTTAAAAGTAAAAAACACTAAATTGAAAATTAAGAAGAGTGACAAACCCTAAATTGAAAATTGAGAAGAATGACAAACCTTTTAGAGCGTCAGGTGGGAAGGACAATGACTCTGGTAAAATAGAGAAATTATGGTTCCCATCCTTTAGGTTATAGATCAACGGGATTTTACCTGTACTTGACCATTTTGGGAAAAATTTGCATATCACAATCCAATGATTCATTCCCATCGCACACAGTTAACTTCGCCTCCATCGCGAGACGACGATGGCGAGAAGGCCAAAAGGTGAGAAGACGACGGCCAAAAGGAAAAGTGAACCACCAACGTGCTTGAAGTTTGTCATCCCATAGAAGCGGAACCATTAACAACAACGCCACAACCAGCAACCCCACAAACAGCGATGCTACAACCAGCGATGCCAACGAAGAAACGTCTCCAAAGCTTTCTTTCTGGATTGATCACTTGGGAAAAATAAAAAGAAAAAAGAAAAAAGAGAGATAGAGGGAATAAAATGAAAAAAATGAGAGGAAAAATAAAAAATGAGAGAGAGAAAAAGTAAAAAAAAAAGAGAAAAAAAATTAATGTATACTATAGCCTCATTTTTTAAATAATTGAACCTAAATATCTCATACTAAATGTATATATTGTAGTAGTGAATACTTAATTATTTATATACAAACCTAATGTTAGATTAAAGATCCAATAGTCTCCCACTTAAATTATATATGTAACCTTATAATTATTCAATACAAAAATAACCGTATGAGCTCAACTTTATTGTTATTATCAAAATATATCTTTAACCAATCCGGTCAATCAATTATACTAATATAGGATCAAAGTGATATTCGTTACATTTATCATAACTCGACTCATCAATGTTCATGTATATCGATACAACTAAATGACATAGATCATGATGAAAATGTCTAGCATGAAAATTTTATGCAATGTGATCTTAATATATCTATTTTCAATTGGTAAAACCTTAAACCTTAGTGAGATCAAACCATACTAAAATTAAAATGTAAATAAATCAAAAAAATTATTTCTACACAAAATAATCTCAAAATATCCATAAAATGAAATAACTGAAAGTGTGTTTATATCAAAAAATATTTATAATTACAAATTCCTATTAACACTAAATATCCTCAAATGGCATGACATTCATATAAGTTGTATGCTTATGAAAAAATTTGGGTGGCAATCCCTTAGTAAGTGGATCTACAATTATGAAATTTATACCAATTTGTTATATAGATATTTGTACATTTTGAACTCTTTACTTAACAACCAGGAACTTGATCTCTATATGCGTCAACTTCATCAAGATCCTATCATTACTACAAAAATGGGTATTTTAAGTCGATATATAAAGTCAATTTTTCGAAAAAATCGACTTATAATGAATTTAAAGTTGGTTTGGTGTAGAACCGACACTATCCACGTAGTTCATAGCGTCGGTTCGACATGTCAATCGACGCTACGAACTACGTGGATAGCGTCGGTTGACACGTTGAACTGACACTACACACGTGGATATTTCTTTTTCTCTTATTTCTTCCATAGACAGAAACTTTTTCAAGCACTACATAACTCTCAAAAACTCAAAACCTCCTCCACTCTTTCTCATTTTTCGTCCACCTACGACCACCAATTTCAGCGTCGATTAGTGGGTTTTCTTCCTCTCTAACTTATCTTTTAAATCCCCTATTTTTTTTTAGCAAAATACTCAAAAAAATTATACCTATTTCTCACTTACAAAACACCATTTTTTCTTCATTTTCTTCATTTTGTTACTTCATTTACTCTTGTAAGTATTTATATTAATCATATGTACTTATTATTCATATTTTTTTGTTATTATGTGTTATTATTTATGTGTATACATTTTTGTATTATATATATAGGTTTTGTATTATAACATGAGAAAAAAAAATATAATGATCTTGAATAACATAAGATAACACCATGATAATTTTTCTGCTATTAATTAATATTTTATTTTTTAATTATTTGTATTATTTAAACTATTTGTTAAACAGATTTTGGTTTTTTTCCTACTATTATGTAATGATCGAATATAGGTTTTAATTTAAGTATAATAAAAAATAAGTAAATTTTGTAAAAAAAAATTAAAAATTTATAGTCGATTCAACTCGTAAACCGACTTTAAATTTTAAGTAATTTCATTTAAATTCAGTTTAACAAACCGATTTTAATAGTTTGTTTCATAGTAATGTACTGTTAGATAAATGATATACTTCTCGTAAAGAATAAATAAATAAATAATTTAGACATAACGAGAAACTAATAAGATCAAATATATTTTTTTTTGCTCATTCAGCTATATCTTCCTATTGTACTTCGATCTCATCTAACCAATTGATTGTTAGTGTAGAAAACAAACGGGAGTTTGTAATTTTTTTATTGATGAGTTTTAAAATAAATAAAATTAATTGTGTTAAAATTGAGATTCCAATTTTTTCTTTATGTTACAATCATGTGTAAATCATAAATAAGATAATAAATAATAAAAATTAAATTTATATTAAATATAACAAAAAAAATTGATATTTAGACTTATTAAATTGAGTTCTTGACATTTTAAAAACTAAAATAAATATATTTATATATAAATAAAAATAAATAACTGATGCATCTAATCCTTCTTAAAAAAATAAAAAAGTTCATTTCCCTATAAATCAATATTTATAATTCTTCTTTTTATCCCCGTGCTCAACAATCATTTAAAACTTTAAATTAATTTTTTTTCTCACATTTTAAACAAAATTATGTAACTCACGCAGAGTAAATCTAACTAAAATTGTCAAAAGAGTTGGATGGGTCAGGATACTCTTCTCATTTTTCGTCGAGTTTGTTCTTCATTCTGATATATCAGAAATTTCATTGAAGAATATGAATCCTTAAATAAAAAACATGGATTCAATTGATATTTTAAATATTTTTTTATTTTGAATAATTTTTATTTGTTGTAAAAGAAAAGTTATAAAAAATACTAAACTAATAATAAATATTTTATTATAAAAAAAACGTTGAGTTTATAATTAATATTGAAGTAAAATGAATAAAAATAAAATATATGTAATAATAAATATATATTTATTTATGAGAATTTTATATGTAAGAACAAATGTAGAAAGGTAAATTGCTCTTTCAATTTAAATAGGTAGTCAAACCAAGATAAAATGTGAAAATGTCAACTCATTGAATCTTTTTGCAAGCTTTATTTCAATTCGACTGAACAAGCCTCACGAATGTAAAATACAATACAACATGCTTAATTCAACACAAAACAAAAATAATAAAACTAATAGTGAGAAATAATGAACTATGGTAGACATACTAGTGATTGTGTGATTCATAGGCTTTTATCCAAGTTAGTAACTTGCATAAACATAGCAAATATCACACATTACGCGAAACATTCATGCATTATGAAAAGTTATAAAAGATTTTCAATCAATTTAATAACTCATATATGATACCATATTCTAAAAATGATTATTGTACTTTTACAGTATGCAATCGTTTATAACATAGCAAACCAAAATAAAGAATCCAACAACTAATACATTACTAGGGTAATTTTATACTGATTTCTTAGAGACTCACATGCATGTACAATGCAGAAGCAAGATAAATTAATAAGAAATCGAGTAGACTAATTTAATACAACAAAAGCAATAAATAGAAAGTTGTGAGTAAACTACACATAAAGGAAAGAAAGCATGCGACAACATATAACAAATAAGCTTTCTTAATAGTCTACATCTAGTATATTGGTATATATAAGATATAAACTCAGACACAACCTGATCATGTATAATAATATTAAAGAAGTCCAAGCTCCGATACACAATCAGATTAAAGAGAGATTAATTCCTTAAGAATTTATTCCAAACATACAACATTAATAAGTAAATCATTCAACACACAACTATAAATAAGCAGCATATATATTATGTATTATTCAAAAAACAACCAATAAATAATAAAAGCTTTATAATCATACTTTAAACTCTTATTGTACTAGTCAAATCTTAGATCATACATAACATCATATATAGCTAGATTAGTTCATATAAAATCCCTATCTACGTGGTAACATCCTTGAGTTGCTTATAAAAACCATTTAAAAGCAAACAAATCCACTTAGTAATAAAACAATTACAATCTTGACATATATAAAACCTCCAATACTTCTATGGATCAAGATATTTGTCCTAATTGCCTATTATTTCTCTTGCTTACTATCATCCAAAGCCACCACCACTCGATGTAATGCGATGAGTAATCGATGATTAGTAAAGTAAATCAGAATGTGAACAATCAAACGTAAGGACCACCATCAATCATGAACAAGAAAAACTACCATGAGAAATACATTCAACAACGAATCACTAATCTTCTATATGGGACATTTAGTCAACCACGTATCAGACACAACTAACGATTTGAGAAAGTTGCATCATAGTAACTATTGGTCGACACATGGATCACCGCTACACAAGCTCTTCATCTAAGAAACAATTGCCTCATAACAAATACCAATCGACATATGGCTCATAGCCACACAGGATCCTCACATAAAATCCAATCACAAACACTACCTTGAGTACTCATCATTCAAGAGTAAAATTTTGCTCATATAATTATGAATCATTAATACCAAACAACACTCAAAGTAATAGTGGTTTGAAAATAGAAAATAAGATTTCAATTTAACAAATCTCTATTACAATTTTTCTGAATACCAAACGCAAAGAGATGGGTATTTATAGAAATCATACAAGCTCACAGCCAACCTCGTTCTCATCGACCACCTCGTTAGTGTTCTTACATAAGGTTAGATGATGGTCTCATCAAAGTGCCAAAAAAATCTCATTTATCCTTTCAAAATTGTCGAGTAATTTTTATAAATATATGTACGCGAAATAAAACAAAAACGAGAGTGAAAATGTCGATGAGCGAAATGCACACTACAAAAATTAATCATGTGATGTGTGTGTAAACATACTCATATACAAAGTGTATATAACTGTGTATCTGTGCATCATTGATCGACACTGACCAACCTTACACAGAAGAAAATAAATAAACTAAGTAAAATGAACATGCTTCGTATTTTGCATACAAGAAGTCAACACACGGACACAAAGTACAATAAGACTTGCAATTTATACTAAACAAATTAATAGAATCTTGTTTTAAACTAATTTAAAATAACAAGAATAAATTATAATTACTTATAAGATTTTAAATTTTTGGAATTTAAATAAATAGTTTAAATAATTTTTATTAAAAAAATAATTGATATTCTAATACAATAGAAAATTAAAGATAAAATATATAATATATAATACGTTATATATATAATTTTGAAAAATAGGATGGAAAATACAATTTATCATTGTTTTATCTCATATTATAACATACGAATTCTCGTTTTTAATTTTTAATTTTGTCGTTTCTATCATTACATCTAATCGAACAATTTTCGTATAAATCTATCTTATTAGAAAAAATTTACAACCCAAATTTCATGTGTTTTTTTTAATTAATTATTTTAGATAATTATATTTTAATTGTTATATTTTAATTTTTTTTTATTTGTGCAATTTTGAAGTTCTAAAAAAGTCCAATTTGATTTTTCTTTTCTTTTCAACACTTCGAAATTAAGAATCATACACAACTTCAGTTCTACCTTTCTCTCTTATCTTTACTTAAATTGGATATATTCCTAAACTTAAGCCCACGACTAACTAGTACAATTAATAACACTGTAAGTTCACTTAATGTTCGAGGTTCAATTCCTATCATTCATATTCTCACGCTCAAAATAAATGCATATCATTTAAATTTATAAAAATATTTAAATTTAATCAAATTTTATTAAATATAAGTAGAAATTAAATTTTTGATCTAGAAAATTTGAAATTTGAAAATTAAAAAAATTATGAAATATGAAACTCAAAATAGTTTATTTCTTTTAAAAAAAATTAGAATTGTACCCCTATTATCAAATAAACTTAGTTTTTTTATAAATAAAATATAAAAAAATTATAATTATAAGTTTATTATATTTTTTGTAATTCAAAATGACCAGGAAAACCCTGAAAAGTTATTATGATTTTATATATAATAAAAAAAAGGCTTCATACCATTAAAATTTTCAAGTATATATATTGCCCTTGGTTGAATTTATTCCATCCGGGGTATGTACTCAAGTACGTTGAAGTTTTGATATATCTATCTGGCTTTGGTTAATAGATGAAGTAAATTTAAATAAAAAAAAACATAATGATTTATCAATAACACCATGAGTGAAATTAAATATATAACATTTTTAAAATATAGATATATTTTTATTTTAAAAAAATGTGTTTTTAATATAAATTTATTATTTTTATTATGAAATATAAATATTCATTCTATTAAAAATTTATTCACAAACAAAGAGAGAGCCCATATATTCTTTAAATGTGGGCTCCAATATTATAAACCTGCAAGATTATTGCTTCCGTGATGATTCTGAACGAGATTGTGCGGAATAAATGACCCGATATAGAAGGAATTTAAGCCCAACTAAATTTTTGCCAGATCTCGAATAACGACGTCGTAATCGACGCATTATTTTACATTTCTAAATCCACTTACATATTATTAATATATATTTATTTAATTTATAAATTTATAATACATATATTATATATGTTTAAGTTAATCTAATTTTAGTTAAATTTTTATGTAATTTAAAATTGTAAAATAATTTACATTATACTTTTATTATGTTCATTTTTAAAAAAAAAATTACTATAATTAATAAAAAAATTAAATTATTTTTTGTTCTCAATAATTTACTTATTTTTAAAAGTTATTCTTTATTTAAAAATTAATACACAAGTATAATCTAAATGATAATATATAATTATTAATTAATTTATTAATTTAATATTAAGATAAAATAAAATTATTAAATTTACTTAAAAAGAGTATATTTAAACCGAAAACCAAATCAATTAAATTGACATAAATAAATAAATAAAACATTTTTAATCGATATTTTATATGTTTTTTTTTAATTTAATAAATTAATGTATTGATTTAATTAATATTGATTAAAATCGAACGAGTCCTTGGGAGAAGGGGCAGTCTATAAAATTTATAAACGCAAAATAAAAGTAAAATCAGGCGGAAAAATTCATACAATGATTAATATTAGCATAAATTTATATAAAACTAATATTATTTATACTTCTATTGGTTATGATAAGTAAGTATATTACAAGAGGATATTCTATGTTTTTGAAATGCATGCACTAAAGGAGGATAGCATTTTCATCGTCACAATTCACGATTTCTATTCCGAAATTGTGGAAACGATTTCATTTTATTGAAGTTGATTTGTACCTTTACCTTGGAAAGGAATATAATTAAATCGGTATTTCTTTTTCGTTGTTTTAAGATAATGGACTCGCTTTAGATGATTAAAAAGAGAAGTGGTCCTATTTTTAGTGACAACAAATATTTATAATCAAATAAAAGCCATTTTGTGTGGTAGTCTCTTGTAATCAATTTATTGTGGAGTATTTTTTTATGTTTATAAATTATCATATAAGAAATAATTATTATTTAAAATAAAAAAATTTAGTTTTTTTTGTTAATTTACATAAGTTTTTTTATTTATGTGATATTGATGTACACTTAGCAACGTGAAAAGAATATGATACCCACTCAAATATATGTAAAACATAATTTGAATTAAAAGAAATTTAATAGTATTTGTTATTAAATATGTAATAGATATATATCTTAATAATGTTGATAACACGCTATATTACTATCAAATTAGAGGGATAATTTAACAATGAATCGGATCTAATGAGTTCGATAAACATAATGTAGTCAAATAGAACACCATGTTATTGCACTACAAGATCTTAAAAATCAAGACCTGTTGAAAGTATAAGGTCCCAACGCAACCTCGAGTCTTAACTTATGTTGACGAACTAGAAAGTTACTTAAAAACTTAGAGAAATTTATATATAGCGACCTTTCTATATACCTTTCTATATAAACGTGTATGATGACCTATTTTCTACTTATTAGTTGTTAAATACATGATTTATCATGTACTTAAGATGTTAGATATATATTCTTTTAATGAGTAGAATACATTATCCAGTTTAGATATCTACTTTTTCATACTTTTTTCTATAAAAATCACAAAATTTTTTAATATTTAAAAAATTATCTCCAAACAAATAGAATTACGATATATTATTGGTATTTTTTTAAGGTATTTTTTTAATGGTATCTTCATTTAAAAAATGTATTAATTTAATAAAATTTTCATTTAATTAAAAAAATTACATGTGAAACAATATACGTGTGATATTTAAAGAATATTTTTGAATAAGTAATTAATTGATTGTCTTGAAATATAATCTAAGTTTTATTTAATTTATTTATTATCTAAAAATACTCTTTGAATATCATATATGTATTATTTATACATGTAAAAAATCTATAATTGAATAATAAATTATATCAAATTGATACTTTTTTAAATGTAACTACTAAGGTGCAAACTCCAAAATCTAGGTAAGAAAAAGTATAAAAAATAAAAAATGTGATACTATTAAATTAAGAAACTCATTTATATCACATATTTGTGATGATTTCAAATAATGTATAAATTTCTAATTTATTTCTAAATTATTTAGTTTTGATAGATCGAAAAATTATGTAGTTTTTTTTATATAATAGCCTATTAATTATTAATAAATTATTTATAATTATCATAAATTTATAATATTTAATATTATTCAATTTAAATTCAAAATCAACTTTTCAAAATTGTTCTGATTAGTTTTTAAAAGCAACCACATACTTTTCTTAATTTGAAATCCACCTATGCTTTATAATTAATTATTAATTATTCTCAAGCTTGTTCTGTTCCAGTAAGTAGCATAAAGTTTGTCATGGGTAGGCCATTATCAAAGCATAACGTTTTCTAATGTCCTGATCAAATTATTTGTATTTGAAAACTTTAAACCATAAATTAAAAAACGTTAGCTTTAATAAAATAGTTTATAAATTGTAAAATTATAAACTCGGACATTTTTAGTTTTTTTAGAAAGTACTAAGAAGGCCTTAAATTAAGTTAATGGTGTTAATTTACTTCTTTTGATAATTAATGATATTACGTAGTCTATTTCCTTTAAAAAAACGAGTCTCATTAATTATATTTAAAAAAAATATGAATTATATTATTTTAATCGTATTTATATTAAAATATTATTATTTTAAAAATACTTAAAATAAGATTAAATTATAAATTTTTAATAATTAATATAATTATTTAAAAATTATTTATTTTATATTTATTAATTCTTACTATTATATTTTATATATAATTACATTCACTATCTTATACTTATTATATCCTATATTTATTATAAAAATGATATTTAAATTTTATACTTATTTTTTATAATAATTTAGTCATATTATTGTTACAAAGTAACTATAAAATGACAAAGAAATTTGTTTTTTTTTTATTTTTTAACTTCATTAAATATTGATTATTTTAGTTGAAAGAATAAAAAATTTTAAATAAAATACAAAATAAATAAATAAAAACATTAAAATGATTATTTATTTTTATACCGTCACTTTTTCATAATAATAACACTAAATATCATAAAAATAAATATAATATTTAAGTATTATTTTTAGAATTAATGTAAGACATCTACAATCAATTTTCCCATATATTAATATTATTATTACTGAATTTTTAAAATTAATTTCATATATATTTTACTTTTACTCGATGGTGATATTTTAATCATGTTTTAATTAATTGATATAAAATAATATTTTAATTAAAAAATAATTTAAATAATATAATCTATCCTTAATTAATTATTATTTTATTCAAAATAATAGAATAAACTATTATTATATAAGTTAACAAATCACACAATTTTTTTAATCAATGGAACTGCACGGCTTCTATGTTTTGATGTTACACTTTCTTTTATGGGTAGGTGATAGTAAAAATTATTTAATTATATTAAACATATTAGTTTAATTTATTTATTATTTTTTGCTTTGCTTTGAAGAATTAATAGTAAAATAAAAAATAAAAAATAATTAATTTTTTTTTAATTTTAATTAATTTTTCTCTTTTTTAAAATGTTATTAAGATATTAATTTTATATATTATCTTTAATAATAAACAAGATGATAAAATTGATAAAAATATAATTTTTTGAAAAACATTAATTATTTGTACTTGTATCGTTATATGTTTTTTAATTATATTTAAAACATCTATGTTATAATAACTACTAAATTAATAATAAAAAATAATTAATTTTTAGTAAATAAGAGATCCATTATTATAAAAACTTTTTAATCAAAAAAATATAAATAAACATTAATTCTTTGAATTTTGATTTTTTAAAAAAAATATAAGGATAAAATATGTATTAAAAATAATATATTTTTATTTAATTAAATGAAATATAAAGAATAAGACATATTATTATTTAAAAGTATAGATATAGGATTTTATTAAATAAACTATTAGAGATCAAATCTAAATTTAAATAAATTAATCTTAGTTCTTTTGTCATAATCATCTTTTTATTCTTTCAATAAGCTATATTTCCGAAAGAAATAATTAAAGAGTGCTGAAAATATCGTTTTCAGTGGGAAAATACATAAGGAGTATGGACCATTAACTCTTGTGACAAGCTGTTGCATCTTCTTTTTCACAAAATTAACTGAACTTGCTATTTTTTGTTTCGTATTAATTGTATTATTCATTATTTTATAAAGAAAATAAGAGATGAATAAAAGGACGGTGGATATGCTTGCATTAGGATTGGTAGCCGTTAGCTGTATTAATATTTTATATTGTTAAAAAAAATTATTTTAGTTATCTTAAATTTTGAATTCAAATATCGGTAGTTATTTATATTATTTTTAATATTTTTTTAAACAAATAGTAAATTAAATAAGCCTATTTATGAAAATTTAAGGGAAAAAAGATAATAAAAAAAGAGTTATATTTATATTTTTCATAAAATAAAAAAAATTAAAGCTATGAATTTTTTATTTTAAATTTTTATATGATTTTATTAAAAAATATAAACCCAGATTATTAATGATAATAGTAATATATGGACATAAAAAATGAATAGTAAATTTAAATTATACATCGTAGTTATTGTTATATGATATTCTATACTCTTGTTAATATATAGATTTTTCGTGCCTCATGTTATTAAATTATTTTATTTTAATATTTTAATTTAATTATTGGTATTTGTTTTAATCATTAATTTTTTTTTCATTTTTTTCATTTTTTTTTAATTTTCACAAATATCTTTATTTAATTTGATAAAAAATGGTATTATTACTTGAATTAGGTTAAATAAACAATTTTTTTTAATAATATGTAACATAAAATGTATAAATATTTGAATTGATATACTAAAAAAAATCTTAAAATAACATATGATATAAAAAAAATATCAATTCTATTAACTTAAATACCAATAAAGTAACCAACCATTCTTGTAAGCTCAGAAGATTATGTAGATGGCTAGAAGCCTGGAAGAACTCTAAAATGGAAAATAAAAGAACGTGGTTGAACTAGTTGATGTTTGGTGGTAATAATATCTTTTTTTTAATTTCAAGTCATAATTTTTAATCACAATAGATATTATTTAATCTAAAAAATCTAATAAAACTTAAATTAATATTTTTATTGCAGTAAATTACAAATAATTACATTTACAGAAAATAAAATTTATTAGGATCAATAAATCATGACTAAATTGACTCAGTAAGTCCAAAATTCATATTTAATGGACATGTGCTTATACAATCTTTTCCAACCTATTATAAAGAATTCATTCCACATTAATGATTAATTATAGGAAAATATTAAGTTCTAACTACCTACAAGGTCATTTTTGTAATTTACTTTATGTATGGAAACTCATATAATATGTTTGAATCATATCAACCTAGAAAAATATCTCAAAAGTTAAAAACAAAGAGGTAATTGCTGGCTATTGAAAAAAGATGGGTAATTACTAGGAGAAATAGTCTCAAATATCTCACAGCTAACCAGTTTTCTTAATTAAGTGATTCTCACTTTTCTTACTTATACATGAATTCATTTTGTTTATTTCTTTTTGAAGATACTATGTACTGCCCCACTATTTTAATTATGAATACTTGTTTATGTCACAAAATGTGTCACTTTAATTATCAACTATATTAGTTATTGTTGTGTAACACCTCTATCTTAAAGACTTTTTGTTTAATTATTTCCCATGGATGATGGTTTTGATAACATTGAAAAGGTATAATGTGAAAACCTGGGGGGTTATAATAAAGGTTTAAGTATATTAATTGACTTTTATGTCCATTTATTGAGTTTAATATTTACTCCTTTCCATTAAATATTTTTATATTTAATTTTTCTTTTTTAAAGACTTACTTCTATTTTATGTCTTCTCTTCAAATTTTCAAACTCTTTTTTCTCTTTACTATATATATATATATATATTTTTCTTTTCTTTTACCTCAGCATATATACACAGAGATATTCTGTATAACAAGCATATATATAAAACATTGTTTTCGACCTTATTTAGTAAAGTTGGTGAAAGTTTGAGATTTTTTTTAATCTATAAAATTTTTAAAACATGTGTATATTAACATTATTTCATTAACATGAAAGTTACCAACAATAAAGTATAAGTTCTATGTTATGATTGTGTTTTTATTACTTACGATATTACGTACTGAAATAGCTTGCTGAAACATGGATATGAACAATTAACAAAGGAAAAAAAATTACCATTTATAACTTTTTAGGGTTTCTCTTGTACATTAAAGAAAAACAAATTAAGCTATTCTGCTATAGAGAGTGGAGGTGGCAGGCAAAAAACTTAAGTGATCATGAAGACAAAACTTGGAGCTATTGGTGCCAACAATTAAGAGAGAGATAAAATTCTATGAGGTAAACAAGTTAACCCACAACAATTAATTTTTAAAATGTTAAATTTTGACATCTCATAAATATATAAATATGTATTCATGATTTCATATACAAGCTAGAGTTTTAAGTGTTCCATTCTGCATAAAAATAATAAACATAATCCATCTTTTTTTTTTATTCTACACCAATTAAAAACACCTTATCTCTAAAAAAAATATTATAAGAAATAAAAATAAAAATAAATTATAAAAATAACACAATTTAAAATTTATAACAATAAAAAAAATACTCAAATAACATTAAACGAGTTGAAATTAAATCATATTTAATTTTGAACGAATCAAAATGATAATTCGATTAAAACAACATATAATTGAATTATATTTAATATGAATAAGGTGATAAATTTTTATATAATAAAAATGTAGGACAAAAACATAATTACTTGACTATTTCAAGAGGTATAAAACATCATCAGCTGGTGAGGAATCAATCTTCAAATTCTGAGTTCAATTTAATATATTACAAATATATTAAAATAACAACTTATATGACATGATATTATAAGTACAATCACCTAATTAGATTACAATAACAAATAATATTAAACTATTTTATTTTAGATTCATTTTAAATTTTAAGTATATAGATTTTGCGTGATGATTAGCTATGCTTTAAGGATATAATAAGAAATTTTATCTCATTACCAATTATTATAAGCCATTAAATTAAGAATACCAATTAATGCCAGATGGGAATTGATATGGTTCTTGAAATAACCCATCTGCAGAAGACCCCAGTATTAGTTGTTGTTGTAATAATGGAGGAGTCTGAGGAATCTGGCCAAGCATAGTAATAATAGAATTAGAAGAAAGGCCAGCTTGATGATCATTCTCATTCCAGTACAGTCCAGGAAGTGAAGGTTTTAGAGGGACAAAATTAGATATTGGAGAATCAGAAACAAAAGACTTCTGTGGTTTTGAATTTGAAGAGGATATTAAATGAGAAGATATTGAGGCAGTAGTAGTAGGAGTAGTAGTGTTAATTAACCCATAATTGCTTAATATTCCAATATCAAACAGGTGGTGATCATTCTCTGTCACTCCCCCAAACCTTCCAATCATGTCAATGTCCGTGGATTCCTCCATTGGCTTATGACTGTTCTTCTTCTTGTAAATTCGACACAGTACCCAATCATCAAGCTATATTATATAATTTAATTAGTTAAATGTAAAAATTAATAAACTCAAATAGAAAATTAAATTAGATATAAAATAGATATATAATTACCCTTGATGATTTCTTTTTGTTAATGCCAAATAAATCACATCCAATACGCTTCTTGTTGTTATCAGCAAGGCGATACTCGTGCATAATCCAATTGGTTTTAATTCCTTTAGGTGGCTTTCCTCCATAGAAAACAAGGGCCTTTTTGACACCAACTTTTTGAGTACCATTTGAAGTTAACACAGACTTATCAGTTCCTGTAGCTTTCCAATATCCTGAAGTTGATGCCCGATTTGGCCTAGTTCCGTTTGGGTACTTCCTCTCTCTTGGACTAAAAAAATACCATTCTTCCTCTCCAAACGTTGCTTTAGCTACAAATTCATTACCAAAAAAATTAATTAGAAATAACAAAAAAAATAAAAAAAATCCAACCCTTTATATATAACTTATGTACCATAATTCTTTTTATTAATTATTACTTATTAATTACCTGGAAGCTCCCAAGGATCAAACTTGTAGAGATCAACATCAGCGATGATAGAAATGGGTAAAGGAGCAGAGGTGGCCTTTTTCTTGAGGTAGTGAACTACTAACTCTTCGTCTGTTGGGTGGAATCGAAACCCAGGTGGGAGATTCGGCAGAGAACCAGAGGATGAGTCCGTGCTCTCCATATATCAAACTTCAAACGCAATACGTACCTAGCTTTAGTTTTATTACAATTCAATATTGCTTATGAAAGTTTCTTGCTCATAGGTTTTGAGCGTTTTCTAAAAAAAAAAAAGCACATTTTTGTATAGCAAGATGACTCGGGATTTCTCTTCTTTCGTTCTTTAAATGGAAATGGAGTCGGATAATCCAAGTATACTAACACTTGTCGTTGCTTGAAGAACTGATTGGTCATTTCAGATTTTCTGAATTTATCGAATTAGACCTTGGGTTTGGAAAACGAGAGATTTTTATACAACCAACACGTGAAGAATTCTTCAATATTAATTCTTGAATGAATTTACTTGTATTAATTTTATATAATTATTAATATATTTTTTAAAAAGTATTAAAATTTAACGTATAATTACATACTTTGAAAAGAATGTGAGTTTATATCAATGATTTTATAACCTACCAATTTATATTATTAAAGTGAAAGTTTATAATTCAAAATTTTTTAAAAATTATGGAAAAAAAAATGAAAAGAAAAGAACGTGAGGTGATTAGGGTCTAGCATACAGGATGTGAAACATAGTAGGAGACGAAGGTTATTTGACGATGACGTGAACTGTTACATGAGCCGTTGATAGTTTGACACGTATATATCTTAAAGATGGGACGTTTGACACATTGTTGAAATGGGTGGTGGGAGCCACAGCCTACACTAGGGGATAAAGTGTAGGGTGGGAACGACCTTTACGCTGAACATCATGCTTTTGTTGTGCAAATACCACCAAATTATGACTGTGAAGTGAGTACTCTAAACGATTGAAATTCACATAGTTTTGTATTAATCTCTGAATTGTTGTTTTTTTTTTTTGAAAAGAAACGTTAACAAATTTTATAATTATAAAAATAATATTTTTATATATATATCTCATCATTTTTATTATTAATTTTTTTCAATATATTATTGAACTTTATAAATTATTTAAATTAATTTAATATTTAAAAAAGTTACATTAAGCATTATTTTATATTATTGAATTGTTATTTTTTAATAAATTTTAGAATTGTTACTTTTTTAAATTTTTTTATTTTCTTATGTTCCTAAGTACAATTTTACTATTAAAAATAAATTTAAAAAATTATCCTAAAAATTATAATAACAAATATAACAATCTAAATCTAATTAGATCAGATTTAATATTAAATAAATTTAAATAATCGTAATTTAATTTAAATAACGTTAATTGAAATGATTTTTTAAAATAAAACTATGTAAAGTAAACATAATATATATTGTTTCTATTATAAAGTATTAATAGTATTATTTTTATTATTTTCCAAAATAAATTCTCACTAGGTGAAGCCTTAATATTTACCCAAGATTGTTCATTTTGTAGTCCTAAAGTTTTAGTTATTTTGCTCTGTTTCGGTATGGAATTTTAAAACTCCATCACATGTTCATGAATAAAAATGGTAGCTATAGCCTCTAATGTAAATACAATTTTATAGATAATAGATTAGCCACGTCTGTTCATCTTAAATTATCGTGTAAATAAGTAAAGAATATGCCTTACATGTGATTTAGAGCCTCTATTAGTTTGTAAATATTTAAATTAATTCAAAAATAACATATAAATTTATTCATATATATATATATATATACATATATATATATATTTAAGTTATCCATAAGTGTATATTATGTAAATATATTATATATATATAAACATTATTTACGATTAATATATTATTTTGGGAAAAATAAATAATAAATGAATATATATATATATATATATATATATATATATATATATATTACATACTATAGAGAACTCAAACTCTATATGATTTACCATGTTCATGATATATGCATGCCTTACACATTTTTTAAGATTTTGCTTCATGTTATATATAATATTTTGAAATTTTATTTTTGGGTTGCTATTGATTGAATTTTTATTTATTTATAAAATACTTTCAAGTGTGCTTTGACTAATATGTTTGGAGAATCATTTAGCTTATATGGATAGGGGTATAAAACTTAAACTAACTCCTCAAACTTATTGAAACCAACTCAATTCAAATGGATTGGATTGGATTGGGTTGTGTTTTATAATATCATTGGTTAATTTGTGTCATAATCCAACAAACTCGATCTTATATGAATGGATTTGGGTGTTATAAATTACAACCTATAGAACCAAATCCGATCACAATACATAATTTTAAAATTTATTTTATAAAAATTACAATTTTATATAAGGATTTATTCATGTTCAAAGCTCACTAGTTTAAATTTAAATATAATAGATGAAAATAGATAATATTTGTTTAAAAACTAACTAATATTTATTTAATATATATAATATAGTTTATCGCATAAATAATTTTATATTTTTTAAAAGTTAAATTAACTTAATAAAAATATGATTTTTTTTTTAATTTAACCTAATGAACCCAACTCAAATCGATTGTTTGTTGCATAATGGATAGGATTGAGTTAGTTTAAGATCAAAATTGATCAGTTATGATCTAGAGATTTTTTTTATCCCAATAACATTAGATGCAGTTTTAATTTTTAATCTAATAGGATTATAATTTTGTATTGTCTGAAATACTAATGTTTTTTCTATAAATATATAGATAGGTCGGTCCCCCTTCACTTTAACTTAGAGAAACTATCATGAGACGCCCATTAGAATTGTTTCTTCAATGAAAAAAACTTAACCTTGTAAATGTTATTTTATCTAATCATCTTATTTCAAGTTATAGGTTTAAAATATATATATAAAAAATATTATTTAGAGCCAAATCATTGATGATTAAAATCAAATTAGTTGTTTGAAAACTTTGCTTAATTTGTTATTTTGACCAAATATTGATTATTATTATTATTATTCCTATTGTGTTATAGATCATGAATAATAATAAATTCCGCATAATCATGTCTTGATTTATAACATTATTATTTATTATTATTTTATATTTTTTATTAAATACTTATTTTTTTCAAAAAATTAATTACACTCATTAATGTGGCTATTTTAAGGAACTTGAAAAAATATTTCAAAAAATATTTATTCAGTATGAATAAATATTATAAAATCGTCTTTTTATTCAGCTTCTCTTATTATCTTTATTTTATATGTGTATCTTCTTCTTATTATTAAAGTTAAAAAAAAAACTTATATTAATAACTAGTTTATTTTATTAAGATTTCATATATCGACGTTATAACCTTTTAAAAATTTCAAACTTTTTTTGCATTATTTCAAAGTTTTCTATAATGTTTTTAAAATTTTATCAAGTTTAAAATAAAATTTAAATTATTAGGAGACAAAAAAACTTAAAAAAAAATAATACCTTCAAATTTATAATCATAAAAATAACACATCTTATATTTATCTCATATATTTTTACTAATAAAAAAGAGTTTAAAAAATCATTTCATTTTAAATTATATTTAAATTAAATTAAATTAAAATTATTTAAATCTGTTTAATATTATTTTAAATTTTATAAATTTTAAAAAATATATTTGCATTTTTATTTATTTAATTTTAATCTATTATTTATATTTAAAAAATTAATATCATTAATCAATTTTTATTAAACGATAATAAACTGTGATTTTGAAGACATTTAGATTTAAGAAAAACATTTAATGCCTTGTTTTGTCTTATGCTAAAGAGTAAAGAGGACCTTAGCCGCCCACTGCATGGCTGCACCTGCATCTATTGAAACGTTGTGTCTGAGAATTAATTTTATAGCTAGAGTCTTGTTCCTATCTTATTGATTTGACATGCTTTTATTTATTGATGAAAAAAGTGTCTTCTTTCGTTGCTGTCTTATATGCCTTGAGAATGAGAATTTTGATTTGACATCAGATCTTCTTACTGAGAATTCCAAGTGTTGGCATTCTTGCGTGGAGTGAGGTAGAAAGTTGATTTCAAATCAACTCTTAATATTTAAAAAAAATATTTGAATTTTACTTTTTTGTAGATTTAAGTCCATTATAATTTGTAATTAGGAAGTTATTTATATATAAGATTTGGTTGTTTATACAAATAAGATAATGATTTGAGATGTTTTAAAAATATTTAACTTATTTTGAGATATTAATAAAAAGAATATTATTAAATTTCAATGTGTTTTGTATTATGGAGAAAACATCTTATTAAATTTTGATTTGTTATTCTCATAAAAATGTTAGATCTTACTATCCATTTGTTGAAAATGAACGTCATTTTAATTATTATCTCCTTAAGTTTGTTGACGCCTTCATCTTTATCTTCTTAATAAACTTAAATATTTCTTATAATTTTATGTAAATGAATGACATTATTAGAGTTAATATTCGCAAGAGTAGAATTAAGATGTTAAGTGTTTGTCACTTATGTTGCTAGAGAGATGTATAAATTAATTATTCATTTTTTTGTTATATTTTTACTAGAAAGATGCTTTTTAAAATCTTATTTATGTTTAAATGTGTAAGATTGTTTAAAGAATTGATTTCACCTTGTAAAAGATCTTTTAAGTATATGGTTTTTGAATAGGGTAATATTATATATATTTTTACATTAAAATGTTTTCAAGTCTTAAGTGACAGACTATAATTTAATACATTTATACAATTATGGGTCCATTTTCTATACGTATTTCTCTTATTTGATATTATCTCAACTTAGATTATATAATACTTATTTTATATTTAGGCAAATGTATATAACTCTATGATAAAATGTATAGGAAAAAATTTAATATAATTTTTGACATGGAGTACTTGTTGATTGATATATAGGTGGATACAGGAGTATACAATATACATAAATTGTGCTTGTGAATATGCGTGAATGAGTCAAGAACTCAATATTTGATGATTTAAGTAAATGCCAAAAAATAAAACTACTAAGCTGATCATCACATGCGATAGTGACTATTGCTTGGAGCGGTGAATATGCGTTATCTCTCTTATTCCACAAGTGGTTCTATGACAATACAAGAAAATTTGTCTTTTGCAATAAATTTTTTTTTTTCGATAATAAATATTTGTTATTGAAAGAAACTATTTGACGACAAAATATATGGACAAAAGCTTCAATTAAATAGCTCAGATAAAGTGATTTTTAGTGAAAAAAATAAAAATAAAAATCAATTTATATTGTAGTGTGAGGCCATGCATGAAGCATCAAATTGATGCTTTTACGTTAGCTATATAGCCTATAATATTATGTATGTCATAAAGCTACTAATACTATGATCTCCACATGTTAATGAAGAAATGGTTTTTAGTAGTTCTGATCAAATAACAAATGTTAAAGGGGAATGAATACAAATTTTATTGGAATAGGATTTTCGGTTTTTTTTCATGTTTTAAACCTCAATTTTATACTTAAATTTGCAAACATACTCGGATTTGAGATTATTAATAAAAAATAATATTTGAAATAATTATCCAAGCTTCAACATCTTATATAAATAGTATATGTTTTAGATCTCACAAATAAAAATAAACACAAAAATAGAATCTAACAATTCTATTTTATTAAAGTATCTCCAATTTTAAATAGTTGATAACTTCAAAAAATATATAAACGAGTATATTTTATTCTCTAAATATTAATTCAAAAGGTATTTTTACATCAAGTTGTAAAATAACAATTAATGATATGATAGCTCGTACAGGACATATTTTATATTTATTAGAAAATTAAGTAGTAATGCGCTTATAATCGGTATTCATTCTCTAAATTACACAACGCGTTTTGTAATTTCTCTCTATAAATAAAGTTGTATAAGGTCTAGCTGAATCGTTGAGTAATGACCATGGACCCATTGAACTTGCAGTTATGAAGTAAAAGAGACAATCTTGTGTAACATGGTGTGGGTCACATCTTGCTATAAGTGGATAAATGAACTATTTTTCATTACTTAGGGTCAAAACCATGATTCTACTCGACCATGTGAGCTAGTGTTTTTTCCGAGAACATAAGACTCTTTAGGTTAAGGTGTATAATATAATGTATCTGCACATATCTCACATTTATTAGTAAGCTAAGTAGTGATATACTTATAAGGAGTGAGTATTTTTAAAATAGAATGAATCATTTTAGGGTTTTTTCTTAAAATTAAAACCTTGAGATTCCGTTGAACTTACAATTAAGGATCAAACGGATAATCTTAAATCAGTTAGATTAGGTCTCAGTAAACGGAGTAATTAAACATCTTGTATCAACAATTTATTATAGATTAAAAAATAAATTTAATTATCTTAATCAATAATAAATTATTTTTGATGGACATAGAAGTGTTGATATTAATTACTTCTAACATTATTAATGCCTCAACTTTGTACATACTAACTTATCATTTTTATAGTTAGCTAATTGTAGTGTTTTGATACAGCAAGACATGACGACTATCATCTAGCTAATATTGACGACTGAAAGGTCGAAACCAACGACTTGGCTTAGGTGCATGTTTGGCCATGCGATTCAAAACCACAATTTTTCAATTTTAAAATAGCTCAAATTTTGTATTCTAATGATACATTTTGGTTTTAAAAATTAATAAATATTCATAGTAGTGGTTTTCTTCTCGATACCATAGAAACCCTAGCGACTCTCTTATTTTTTTTTTCTTTGCAACATTCAAGAACTTAATTTGATTTATGTTGCGGCCTCTTTTTGGTGGTTTTTATTTTATTTATATCTTTCTTTCATTTTATTATTTTAAATAAAAATAAAAATAAAAATATATTTATATTTTTTATTTAGATTTTATTGTGTAATATTTTTATTTCATCTAACCATTAATCTATAATAATATATATAATGTTTATGTCTGATAAATTTTTATTTTGTTTTGGATCTTTATCTATATTCATTATGTCTAAGATTATGAATATTTTAACATAGTATTAAGATTTTATTTAAAAAAAGATTAATATACCAATAAAAGTAATCAAATAATTGATTCTTGCATTTAAATATATTGATTTTTAATATATATTATATTTTTGGCATTTAATTGATTAAATTTTATTTTAAAAACAATTATGGTCATAAAATATATTAATTTATGTTTCCCTAATCACCTGATCAAACAATATATACACGATAAATATCCTTATAATTATATCGTGTATCAGTTCAATGAATGAATATATATATATATACACGACAAATATTATTATATTCATATAAGTTGAATGAACTTAAATGAAAAAAATAAAATCCAACATTGATATAAAAAAGCAATGCATGGACAAATAACAAAGGGGTGATTTATAATTATAATTCATCTATCTATGGAGACTAATGAGGCCAACAAAGACAGGGTGGACTAAGTGGCCAGGTTTGTTTACCCTTAAACAGAATTTGATACACAATTTGAGATTATGGTTGCTTTCACTATTGTTTGTTGTATAGCCAAATTTAGAAACAGGTTTTGCAAAATACAATCACTTAATTTCCATTTCTTTAAAATATGACAATAGAATTATGCATATCTCTCAATTTCAAGGTCATATTATTGATAATTTTTTCCATGAGATTATCAATGCAGACTATTAATATATACAAGTATATATTTAGTTCCTAAATTTTGTCAACTTTACACTTAAGATGATTAAATTCTTTTTTTTTTCAATAATCCAATCTCTAAATTTTTTAATTTATACTTAAGTCTTAAATTTTTTTCAACAATTTAGTCCCTTAAATTTTTTATTTTTTACATTAAGTGCTAAATTTTCATTTTATCCTTAAATTAAAAATGGTGAATTTGTAATTGATTATATATAAAAATGAAAATTTAAGACTAAAGTCTAAAAATTAAAAAGTTTTAGGATTGACTTGTTGGAAAAAACTGAGAACTCAAGTATAGATATTAAAAAGTTTAATAAATGAATTGTTGAAAAAAATTTAATAACTTAGGTGTAGACTTGGATAAAGTTTAGTGACTAGGTATGCAATTAAGTCTATAAACAAAAATGCATAAAATTAACTGTTTACACCTTAATAAAAAATTTGATTATTTAATTTTTATATAATTATATTTTTGATTGTTTAGATATATTATATTATATGTAATAAAAATTGTATGATTGTGTAGAAATATTAGTCTCAAAGTCTAAATTGTATTAGACATCTAGATTGTTTTTAAAAATCTATAAGAACCATTAGTCGTCTAAAATTAAAAGAATAAACTAACGAGTAGAGATAATATTGTTTCTCATTATTTTATAATAGTATTATCTTTTGGCAATTGACCCAACACTTTATGTTTTAAACATACCTTATTATATTATTTTATATGAGATGATACACAAGTACTTTAGATTAGGTTATTTTTATAATTTAATTTCTTAGATTAAAAACAATGTTATTTATTTCTTTAGTTTTGTAAGGAAGATTAATTAAGAATAAATTATATTATTTTAATTTTTTTATTAATATATTTTTTTCTGTAAAACGAATAAAATTTGATTAATCTATAAAAATAAGAATAAAATTAAACTTTAATATAAATATTTAAGAAAAATCAATAATAATTTTATATTTTAATAAAAATATAAAAATATAAAAATATTAAGACATTAAAATAAAATAGTAAAAAAATAAGAAAAATTAAAAATAAAATTTTTATGAATTTTAATAAAAAATTATTAATATAATATATTTTATCATTAATAGATTCTTTTTACAAATTAAATGAAAAAATGACATTGTTATTAATATAAAGAATTAAACAACACATATTACCAAATCTAAGTGACCTTTTTCTCCATTATGTTTTTATTTTAGTTTTTTTCTTTCTTTTTGTAAGGCCTATGCCTATTTCTTTTACGAAGAATCCCATTAATATTTTTTCACATTATTCACAAGTAAAAGATCATAAGAATTGTAGAGTCTCAAGTCATTTGAATCATGTAATTATTGTTTTTACATTTTTATTATGTCATTATTGAGGTGAGATTATTTAATTTTATAATTTAAAAGTATGAATAATTATATCAAAAAATTTAAAAATTAAGATTTCTCAAAAATAAAATTTATATATTTTATTAAAAGAAATTAAAGAAGCAAAAATAATAAAAAAAATAAGAAGAAGTAGTCGATGTCTCCCATTGCTCTCCCACATCCCATCTATCTCTTCCATTCTCTCATTTTCTCTCATTACACTCTCTTTAATATTTTAATAAAAAATAAAAAATTGAGAGAAATATAGTGAACAAAAAGAGAGAACATGTGAAAGTATAAGAGACAGAAACAATGGAAAGAGAGAAAGAAGGGGAAGAGGTTGGTGTGTTTTTTTATTTATTTATTTTAAATTTTTAACATTTTGTATTTTTGATATATACAGTGATAGGTTTAAACTTAACGCAACTATAATGAAAACTCTAAAAGTTGGGCTTAAGGATGCACTTATAAAAGTGAGTCGTGACACAGTTTATTTCATGACGTATCGTGTAATAAAACTTGTATCTTATGATTTAATCCGAGAGATATGTACTGTGACGCACATAAGATGATGTCGCAACTCGTTTTATTGCTCCAAAATTCCTAATAAGACATATATTTTTCCAAAATGTATATATAAAGTTTACCTACTCTTTAAAAGATACATACAAATTTTTTTATTGGATTGAATCTCAACTCTTGCATATTATAGAAAGAAGAATTTCTAACTAAGTTATATGTTAAAAAAAATTAATTAAATTGTTGGAGGGTTACTGTCATAAGAATTGCCTTTTTGGTTCATACATAGCAAGCGACTGAAAAGCTTCGGTAAAATACATACAGCCAAAACTTTTTTTTTTTTTTTGTTTGTAAATTTGACCGATAATTAAGATTTGAGAATTTTTTCGAACAAACTTAATATAATTTAAATTTATGATTTGAGATAGAGATCTTATTATGAGATAATTATATTAATTACATATACTAAAATCTTAAAACATTTATCATATAAATTCTTAAAGCATTTATATTTAATGTTTTTAATCAAAATTAAAAGAAGAGATCATCTCGATAGAACAACTATCATTTCTAGTATACACGCAAAGAAAGAATATTCCTAAAATCTTTCTCTTTTTTTTCTTCTTTTTTTTTTGGATAAAGTTCTTATAATATCATTTATTATAACTTATACGGCTCTTATTCTTGGTGGTGCTTCTCTCTTTTTCCCAAAAAAAAAAAAAAAACCAATCTATGGACCAATGGAGTCACCTTGACCGCACGTGTGCAATTAGCTGAACAGAGAATTTACAGAAATCATCGATCACTTGTTGTCGATGACTATATTCTCGTTTCTGTTCACACAAAAAAAAAAATCAACGATGCATATCTAAATATCTAATCATCTGTATCTAAAGAAAAGTAGGTAGATAAATTTTAATTAAATAATATTATTATATTCATATAAATAATTTTTTTATAATATATTATATATATGTTAAAATTTCAAAAAAAAAAGACGTAAAAATAATTTAAGTTTTATAAATTTTACAACTCAAGTTCGTTGTATAAAAAAACAACTTGATAAAGAAAATAAAATTATTTAGAAGAAAATCTTGGAATATGAACAGCAAACACATATATCATTGGCTTTTGAGAAGTAAAATGTCTAATCCACGAACTAATATATTATAATGAATATAATTAATATGATAATTTTTATTAAATATAATTAAATTAATTAATTATAATTATAATTATAATAATATTATTTAAAATTTATTTTAACCTTGCGAGATATTGAATAGCTATAAATTATTATTAAAGTATTAATAACTTTCTATTGACTTCCAGTAGTTATCTCTGCTACTTGTCTCTTGGCCTTTTCTTATTCTAAACTCACGCTTTGATTGCGCTTCTTGTTAACCCTCCTTAATTGATCTTGATTCATGACGTATTCATAGTGTTTTTTTTTTCCTTAAGAGGGACACCATATTAGGCTATTAGCTATGCTAATTCAACTAAAAATTGACAAATTTTCAATAAATTATTATAAATAATGTGAGAAAAATTAGAAAAATTAAAAAATATATTCTTAAAATCTATAACAATAAAAATTATATCTTAATAATATTAAGATAAATTTAATCGAATAATATTTTAATATTAAACATGTTAAAATAGTTATATTTCAATTTAACTAACGTTCGTTTTAAAATAATGTATAGGATTTTGTTAAAATCGTGAAAATATATAAATTAAATATAAGAGGTATTATTTTTGTTATTTTTTCTATAATTTATTGTATATGTTGCAAAAATTTAACTAATTATATTGCTAATATATATTATATTTTTATTTAATTTTAAAAAAATTAAATTATAAAATTAAGTGTTAATAAGATTAAATTATATAGCTCAACGTAAATGCAAAACAAACGTATAAATTATATAATTACTTAAAAAGTTTAAAAATGTAAAATAAAAATAAATATGAATAATATTAGATAGTGTAAATAATAAGTAATTGTATGGTGTAACATGAAATCGATAAATTGTATGGGAAGTAAGAATTATGTTTTTTTTTAATGAATGTCAAAATTTATGAAATTATGTTAAATTTTACGAGAGTTTAATTATGGTAAATATAATAAATACATAGCATGTCAAAAGAAAAAAAAGTATATATATATATATATATATATATATATATTCAAATAATAAAAATTTATATTGTAGTGTGAGGCCATGCATGAAGCAGCAAATTGATGCTTTTACGTTAGCTATATAGCCTATAATATTATGTATGTCAAAAAGCTACTAATAGTCTAATACTATGATCTCCACATGTTAATGAAGAAATGGTTTTTAGTAGTTCTGATCAAATAACAAATGTTAAAGGGGAATGAATAGAAATTTTATTGGAATAGGATTTTCGGTTTTTTTTTTCAAGTTTTAAACCTCAATTATTTACTTTAACTTGCAAACATATGTTGGATTTGAGATTATTAATAAAAAAAATATTTAAAATAATTATGCAAGTTTCAACATCTTAGATAAATAGTACATGTTTAAGATATGACAAATAAAAATAAAAATAAACATAAACATAAAAATAAAAATAGAATCACACAATTTTATTTTATTAAAATATATCCAATATTAAATAGTTGATAACTTCAATAAATGAATATATTTTATTCTCTAAATATTAATTCAAAAAGTATTTTTACATCAAGTTGTAAAACAATAATTGATGATGTGATAACTCATATAGTATGTTAGGACATATTCTATATTTCTTAAAAAATTAAGTGATAACACGCTTATAATTGGTTTTTATTGTCTAAATGACATAATGCGTTTTGTAGATTCTCTCTAGTATTAAAGTTGTGTAAGGTCTAGTTAAACTGTATAATCATGACCGTGGGCCCATTAAACTTGCATTTATAGAATAAAAAAGACAATCTTCTATAACATAATGTGAGTCTCATCTTGCTATAAACAAATGAATTAATTATTTTTCATTAGTTAAGGTCATATCCATGATTCTACATGACTATGTGAGCTATTGTTCTTACAAAAATGTAAAACTCTTTAAGTGTAGGTGTATGACATAATGTATTTGCACATATCTCACATTTTTTAGTAAGTTAAGTGGTGATTTGCTTATAAGGAATGAGTATTATTTAAATAGGATGAAGTATTTTAGTGTTTTTTCCTAGAAATAAAACCGTAAAATTCTGTTGAAATTACAATTGTGTATCAAAACAGACAATCTTGAAACACATAGAGTAGGTCTCACAACGTTGTAAACGAAATAATTAATCTTCTTGTATCAATAGTTTATTATAGATTAAAATATCACTTTAATTATCTTAATCAATAATAAATTATCACATCATTCTTGATGGATATTGATTGACATAAAAGTGTTGATATTAATTATTTCTAACACTATTAATGCCTTAACTTTGTACTTACTAACTTATGGTTTTTTATAGCTAGCTAGTTGTAGTGTTTTGATACAACAAGATATGGCGACTATCATCTAGTTAATAATGACGATTGAAAGGTCAAAAACCAACAGCTTGGCTTAGGTGTATGTTTGGCCATGCATGCGATTCAAAACCACAATTTTTTATTTTTAAAATAGTTCAAATTTTGTATTCTGATGATACATTTTGGTTTTAAAATTTGATAAATATTCGAGGCAGTGGTTTTCTTCCTGGCATCATAGAAACCTTAGCAACTTTCTTATTTTTTTCATTGAAACATGCAAGAAATTAATTTGATTTCTGTAGAGGTTTCTTTTCGGTGGTTTTTACTTTTAGTTGTATCTTTCTTTCATTTTATTATTTTAAATAAAAATATATTTATATTTTTTAATTATGAATATTTTAATATAGTATTAAGATTTTATTTAAAAAAATAATTAATATATCAATAAAAGTAATCAATCATTTGATTTTTGCATTTAAATATATTGATTTTTGACCTAATTTATATTTTTGACATTTAATTAATTGAATTATAATTTTTTTTTAAATTATGTTCATAAAAAATCTTAATTTTTGTTTCCCTGATCAAACAATATATATATGACAAATATTCTTATAATTATCAAATAATATATACATGACAAATACCCTTATAATTATATCGTAGATGAGTTCCATAAATATATATATATATATATATATATATATATATATGATAAATACACTTATAATCGTATCAACTCAATGAACTTAAATGAAAAAATAAAATAAAATCCAACATTGATATAAAGCAATGCATGGACAAAGAAAAAAGGGGTGATTTATAATTATAATTCATCGATCGATCTATGGAGACTAATGAGGCCAACAAAGAGAGGGTGGACTAAGTGGCCAGGTTTGTTTACCCTTAAACAGAATTTGATACACAATTTGAGATGATGGTTGCTTTAACTATTGTTTGTCGTATAGCCAAATTTAGAAACAGGTTTTGCAAAATACAATAACTTAATTTCCATTTATATAAAATATGACAATAGAATTATGCATATCTCTCGATTTCAAGGTCATATTATTGATAATTTTTTCCATGAGATTATCAATACATGTTCAATCGGCCGACTATTAATATATACAAGTGTATATTTAGTTCCTAAATTTTGTAAGTTTACATTTAAATGATTAAATTCTTTTTTTTTATCAATAATCCAATCTCAAAATTTTTTAATTTACACTTAAGTCCTAATTGTTTTTTTAACAATTTAGTTTCTCAACTTTTTTAATTTTTAATTTAAGTCCTAAATTTTCATTTTATTCCTAAATTAAAAATGGTGAATTTGCAATTAATTATAAAGAAAAATGAAAATTTAGGACTATAGTGTAAAAATTAAAAAGTTTTAGGATTGACTTATTGGGAAAAAATTTAGAACTCAAGTATAAATATTAAAAAGTTTAAGAAATGAATTGTTGAAAATAAAATAATTAAAAAACTTAAGTATAGATTTGGATAAAGTTTAGGGACTAGGTATCCACTTAAGCCTATAAACAAATATGCATAAAATTAATGGTTTACACCTTAATAAAAACTTTCATTATCTAATTTTTTATATAATTATATTTTTGATTGTTAAGAAAAATTATATTCTATGTAATAAAAATTGTATGGTTGCTTAGAAATATTATCTTAACAAAGTGTAGGAGTTTAAATTGTATTAGATGCCTAGATGTTGGTGAAAATCTTTAAGAAACATTAGTGTCTAACCTTAAAAAAAATAATCTAATGAGGGAAGATATTATTGTTTTTCATAATTCTATCATAGTATTTTCTTTTAAAAATAAATTTAGGTCGTTTGGCCCAATACTCTATGTTTTAAATTTATATAATTTAGTTTTTTTATATTAAAAATAGTGTTATTTAATCCTTTAATTTTATCAAGAAACTTAATTAAAAATAAAATATATTCTTTTAATTTTTTAATTAAAATATTATTATTAAAATAAAATAGTAAAAAAATAAAAAATATTAAAAATGAAAATTTTGTAAATTTTTATAAAAAATTATTAAAATAATATATTTTATCATTAATTGATTATTTTTACAAAATTAAATGAAAAAATAACATTATTATTAATATAAAGAATTAAACAACATATATTATCAACTCTACGTGACATTTTCTCCATTATATTTTTATTTAAGTTTTTTTTTTTGTAAGCCCTGTACACATTTCTTTTAGGTTCACATTATTCCCCGAGCAAAAAAACATAAAAATTATAGATTCCCAAGTTATTTGGGTTATGTAACTATTGTTTACATACAATTTTATTATGTCATTATTGGAATGGGATTATTTAATTTTATAATTTAAAATTATGAATAATTATATCAAAAAAATTAAAAATTAAGATTTCTCAAAAGTAAAATTTATATATTTTATTAAAAGAAATTAAAGAAGCAAAAGTAAAAAGAAGAACAAGAAGAAGAAGTCAATGTCTCCCATTGCTCTCCCACATTTCATTTATCTCTTCCATTCTCTCACTATGTTTCTCTCATTTTCTCTCATTCGAGTCTCTTTAATATTTTAATAAAAAAATAAAAAATTAAGAGAAACATAGTGAACAAAAAGAGATAACATGTGAAAGTAGGAGAGAGATAAGAGCTAGATGGAGGGATAGAGAATGAGAGAGAGAAACAGTGGGAATAGAGAAAGAAGGGGAAGAGGTTGAGGTGCTTTTTATTTAATTTGTTATAATTTTTAATGTTTTGTATTAATAAAATATATAACCTCATCTAATCCTTGAAAATTTCTAATTTTTTAAAAATTTAAATTTATACTACTAATAGAGTTTACTCCAATAATTATAAGATAAAAGTGTATAAATTTTATAATTATAAGACTTAAAAGACATAATTTCTAAAATTGTTGGTTTATCAATTCAAAAATGTTAAACCAATGTACAAAAAAGTTCTTTATTTCTTATAAATTGTATTGATTTTTTTAATCTTAATTAAAAGTATTTTTTTAATTTTTAAAATATAAAAAGTATAAAATAAATTAAATATTAATTTAAATAATTTTAAAAAATATATTTTAATATGTAATTTTCAAAATTGGTATTTGTTATTTGACTTGTATGAGTTTGGTGCCCATGAACGTATTATAAAATTGTTCCATACGTTTAATGGTACCAAAACTCACACAAGCCAAGTAGCAAAATATGAGTTACACTTGATTTCATATTTAGAGCTCATTATAGCATTAAAAATACTAGTATAGATTTGAGATAACTTCATATTTATAGACAAATAATTAATAAAGTGCTAATATGAGTTCGAAGGATTATATCACTCAGATGTCACTATGGTAATCTTTTTTTGATGATAATATTTATAATGATTTAATTTCGTTGTTCGTATGTCTTTGAAGCTTAGACTGCTTGTTTGATGAATGTTTACGTGCTCATGTATGTAAGTGAATGAATTGTTATATAAACCAGGTGTTTTTTGTTCAGTTTTCTTGTCACAATGCTGGTGATTCTTAGCCAACCAAGCTTGCTCGCACAATCCAATTATACTTTAACCACATTATTTTATTTGTATTTAAGTTAACTATATATGTATTGTATATAAATTATTTGTTTTTATAATAAATTTAATTATCAAGTAATTAATTATATTTAAATTTTTAATTATTTGTATTATTATTTATATTTTGGTTTTTTTATATTGTATATGTTGAATACAAGTTAGAGTGAAAAATGAGAATAAAGAAAAAAATCATAAAATGTAAAGTCGGTTCACTCGGTCAATCAATTTTATATTTTAAATCATTCAATTTAAAGTCGGTTTCCTGGTTTTTGTAACAGTGACACCATATTAGTTATGCTAATCCAACTAAAAATTGACAATTTTTCAATAAGTTATTATAAATAATGTGAGAAAAATTAAAAAATATATTCTTAAAATGTATAACAATAAAAATAATATTAAGATGAATCTAATTGAATAATATTTTAATATTAAATGGGTTAAAATAATTATAATTCAATTTAACTAGCATTAAGTTTAAAATAATGTATAGAATTTTGTTAAAATCGTGAAAATATATAAATTTAATATAAGAGGTATTATTTTTGTTATTTTTTCTAAAATTTATTGTATATGTTACAAAAATTTAACAAATTATAATGCTAATATATATTATATTTTTATTTAATTTAAAAAAATTAAATTACAAAATTAAGTGTTAATAAGATTAAATTATATAACTCAACGTAAATGCAAAACTAACATATTAATTATAATAACTATTTAAAAAGTTTAAATATGTAAAATAAAAATAAATATGAATAATATTAGATAGTGTAAATAATAAGTAATTGTAAGGTGTAACATGAAATTGATAAATTGTACGGGAAGTAGGAATTATGTTTTTTTTGTAATGAATGTAATGAAATTATGTTAAATTTTACAAGAGCTTAATTATGGTAAATATAATAAATACATAGCATGTCAAAAGAAGAAGAAAAGTATATATATATATATATATATATATATATATATATATATATATATATATATATATTCAAATAATAACTTAAAAACAATATTATTATATATTTATGTAAAATAAAAAAAAGATATTTTTATAAAAACAACTTACGAATAAATTTTATGGAAAAGTAAAAGAAGCACGTGACTTGTGTAAGTTAGGCGTGACTCAATCTATATATATATATTGTTGATTTTTTGAGTTGTAACATTGAACCGGGGGGAAAAGATCAGTTCTCCCCTCCTTGTCTAGAGTCAATTCCTAACCTCTTTAATAATACATTGAAACTTTGTTACCGATAATTGTTTTTTTTTATTTAATATCGTAAAATATATGTCGCTTTTGTAGACTAAATTTAAGTTTTATATATGTATTTGTAATTAAAAAACGAAAGAAAGAAAGAAAGTAAAGGGTTGCTATAAAATTTCCTACGTTTTCAGTGTTTTGGACTCCAGAAAAGATCAATTAAAAATAATTAAAATAAAAAATTGAAAACCTGATGAATTAAAATAGGTTGGATGGAGAATCATAAAATTAAATAAAAATATTTTAATTTTAATTTATTCATTTGTTTATAACATTAAGAGAATATATATATTTATAATGATATTAAGACTAAAATATTAATTATAATAGAATTTTAAATAAGATTATTAAATTAATAAAAAAATTATAATTATTTAATATTTAATATTATAATTTAAATATCTAATATTTTAATTAAAGTAGAATGATAATGTTCTCATACATAGAGATATATATAATTAAAATTTTTAAATTTAAGCACTTAAAATATCCACATGAAGCGTAGAATTGCATATTTATTTACTACTACTTTTATATGTTTAAATTTGAGATGTATATGGGGAAAGTTTTATTTGTCAATACAATATAATGTGTTTATTAAAAATAAAAAATAAAATAAAATAAAATCTTAAATGAATCATTGGTTTTCATCCACTATTCAGAAATGTCATTTTTAATTTGTTAAATAGAGAAAAAGTAAATTAACTAGATAAGTTCGAGTCTTGTTGCCGTGTTTGAACATCTATTTTGCACTAATTTTCCATCAAAATAATAAAATAATATTTGTGGTCTTTAGCTCCAAATAACTTGGGTAGAGATATTATAAAAGCTAAATTATATTATTTATCTTTAAATTTATACATAAATTATTATATTTCTACAAAGTATTATTTAATTTTGAATTTTTAAATTTATATATATAATAAATTTTAATTTAATTATTAAAATACATATATATGAATTAAGATAATTTTAGATTATATAAGTAAAGTTTTAAAAAATTAAAAAATTAACCGAATACAAAGGAATTCACTGATTGCATATTTAGTCTCCCAATAAAAGGAGAATACACGAATGTTCATCCCATTTAAAATAATAATAATAATAATAATAATAAAAAAAAAGGAAATGCACCGAATAACTTTTTAATAACATTCTTTAATTTGAATCAAAGCAAAACGAACGTGAGATTAAGTAAATAGGAAAAATATTGAAAATAATAAAAATAAATATCATTGTAAAATGTTTATCCTTGTTTATCCATCTACAATCATACAAAAATAAAATAAAATAAAATAAAAAAGGTTGGTAAGTCATTCTCCTTTGATTTCTTCAAATTATCCGCTCTTATAGATTATATCAAGAATTTATTAAATTAGATAATAATATTTTTTATTAGATATATCAAATAATAATATTATATTAAAATTTTAATTTTTTATTTTTTTTCAATCCCTAAAAAAATTTAATTTTTATTCTAAAAATATTAATGATCAAACAAAGATAAGTTACAAAATTTTAACTGCACTCTTTTTTTTTTTTGGATGCACGTTTGTGGAGGATTTTTTGCGATGCTTTATCATCAAAAACCAATAATGAAGAACATATATAATACAAAAAACAACAGGAAATTTTTTTTTTTTTTATTAGATGACACTCTGAAAGATGTCCTACCATTGGGAATCTATATTGATGCAGATATTATACATTGCAACTATACTTGACAAAAAAAAAATATACATTTTTAATTATTTAAACCGTACAAATATTTAGCTGCTCCATCAAGCCCCCTTACCTATATTTCAAAGTCCAATTCACATAATCTATTATTTTTAATGTATTACACTATTTTCTGATCAATAAAAAAATTAAAATATTTTTATTCGTGTTTTTATTTATTGTCTTTTGGAGTAATCTATTTTTACATAATTTAGGACACAAAAATAATGATAAATTGGCGCCAAATACATTGTTCGTTTAATACGTATGCCAAATTTTTTTTGTTGAATAATAATAATAATAATAATAATCACATCCTCCTATCTTTCTTCTTCAATGTTTTTTTGTATTTTTTCTTTTTAAAAAAGTTTTACAAATATGCTTTGAATTAGTGCCATAAACAACAAAGCAAAATAGGAGCTATTTTCGCCCTTTTGGTGCAACGCTCCAATCGAGAAAAATATGAAGGTCCTCTACTTTCGTATATTGAAATTTATCTAAATTCAACCCAAAATGTCGGCCAACGAATTTCAATTTTAATCAAACAGCTGTCCAAGTCTCCTCCTCCTATATTTCCGCACCTTATTTATTTTTACTTTCTAAACCCGAACCCACTAGTACTATGGCCCGGGTATTTAAACTCGAACTGGTCCAACGAGTTAGTATTGTTCTGAGTCATCAGGGTCGAGTTGGGTTGATAGAATCCCGAGTTATCAAACCTTTGAGTTCTCATCCCACTTTGTACCTCCTCCTCCACCGAGTTACCGAGTCTCCTCTGCTGCGATTCTATTTGGCAGAATTGTGGCATCGAAGGAACATACACATCATTGTAATTAAAATTACCAACAAGTCCCTGAGATTGAGGTTGAGTACTGTTGGTTAGATTGAGTTCTGGTAACGTGTTAAGCCCAGCAAGAGAGGCCCAGTCAAAATTCCCAGAACCCGTATTCTGAAAACAGAGCTTCTGATCATCCTGTTGAAGTGTCTTGAGCGAATTCACGCGAGGCAAATCGAAAACTCGGTCGTCTATCTCTGGCAAAGACTCGAGCATATCGTCAAGGTGTGAAGAACAGGACGACGATGAGCCGTTGCTGTATTCTTTGCTTGAAACACTTGTCGTCGGCTTTTGAGCACTTGAATTCTTCTTGTAAATTCGACATAAAACCCACTCATCCAGCTGCAAAAACAGTACCAAACATGTTAGAAGGAAAAAAAAAAAAGCTTTTAATTACAAAAGTGCTTATTCCATTCACAAGTACTTATAAAAATTAACATAAAAATTGCCTTTAATTAATTACCTTAGAGCTACCATTTTTCCTTGATGGTTCTATGAGGCGGTACTCATGCATAATCCAATTAGTCTTGGTACCTTTTGGAGCTTTTCCAATATAAAAAACAAGAGCTTTCTTGATTCCAACTTTTCTACCTTCAGTTGTTATTATCTTATCAGTTCCAGTAGCTTTCCAATACCCAGAACCAGCGACCCGATTGGGTCGTGAACCATTCGGATACTTCCTGTCTCTAGGGCTAAAAAAGTACCATTCTTTTTCACCAAATATGGCCTTTCCTGCAAAAAAAAAAAAAAACCCCAATTTCATATTTTTGTTATTAATTAATTAAAAAAAAGTTAAAAGAGCTTCGTTAATATTCTAATCAAGAGTAATCAAATCAAAACAGGTTTTATCAATCCTACCTGGTAAAACCCATGGATCAAACTTATAAAGATCAATTTCAGCAATAAGTTGTAGATTAAATTGGTGCCCAGCAACTTTTCTGCATAAATACTGAACCAAGAGTTCTTCATCCGTGGGAAAAAACCTAAACCCAGGAGGCAAGCTAAGTTGAGAAAGCGGGTCAGTTGTCGGAACACCCATTTCAGATACTACTTGCAGATCTTAAACGATAAAATTCAGCAGCTTTGGAGAGAGAGAGAGAGAAATAGGGAAGGTTAAACTAAAACTCGAAATAGCTAAAGTTTTCTTTTTTCAATGGCAAAGATATGGTGCTTATTTATAGAAAAGATCCACAAGGATAATAGTAGGATAAGTACGGTCGTGCTTGTCTTACTGTAGAGTAATTAGGGCCCACATAGGTTAATACCCTATTATTCACCGCCACGTACCTTGTTTTAAAGTTCGGCGTTATCGTGCGGATCGACCTTAATTATATGAGAAAACAAGTACCGACTCGGTGCATGAATCAAAAGGATAAAAGTTAAAACACAGTAGTGACTCAGCTCAATGATGGGACACGTGTAGATATTCGATGAAATATTTAGAAACTTTTTTAAAAATAAATAATAAGCTTTTGCTTTAATTTCCGAAAGGGGTTAAGGCCTGAACCAAAAATAGCGTGGAGGGGGAGAAAAGGAACTTTGGGATCTTATGGGGAAGGAAGCATTTTTCACGCGTGGAGTTAAAAACGTCGGCAAAGGAGAAAATAAACGTGTCAACAGATGGACTGTTATAGGAAGAGTTAGGCTTGAATGTTTGTCAAAAAAAAAAAAAGTGACAAAAGAAAAAGAAATGTGACGTTGTGTGCTTTTAATGTTTCAGGGCTTTAATTTGATTTTTTCTCATGTGGTAGGGTTTCTTTCACTCATCAACTAATATAAGAGTTAGCTTACAAGTATACTTTTTTTTTTTACATGGTTCAAAGTTTTGTACAATTTGGGTTGGTTTGAAATTTTATTTTTTTTAATAATAGCTTTGGAGGTGATTTGGGTTGGTCAAATGCGAATTAAGAATAGCTAGATGGTTCTGGTTTCATTGAGAATACAGAAGGCGTGGATAAATTATGTACAAAGGAAAAAAAAAAGAAAATGATTAATTATTTTGCATTGGGACATTTTTTGGACAGTTTTGTGGGTGAATTCCGTGGAATTTAATTTAATTTTTTAAAAAAAAGTAATTGAAAAGGAAATGGATTGAATAATTAAATGGCACGTATAGAGGTATAATGATAGAATATTGACAAGTATACAAGTATTTGAGAATTGTTGTTGTCAAAGCTTGAGAAAATCTAAAAAGAGAAATTAATGTATTGATTACCAATAAGAGTCAATTGTGTGTTAAATTAGATAATAGAAATTATATTTATTTTTGACACGTGCATGTAAGTTGTATGATAGGTGTTGAGATATGTATGGTTGTGCTGGTAATTTGGACGGCTATGAGTTTGAAAATTATATACACGTGTAAGTAAAAACGAAGCTATTGTGCACCTACTTTTTGCTTGGAGATTTACAATTTTTTTATAAAAAAAAATATATTTTTTGAGAATTTTCAATTTTAAATCTGAAACAGCTTCAATTTTTCATAGATATAGTAATGGTAGCTCACAAATACAACAATAAAATCATATTAATATTTAATGAATTTGAATATTATTAGATATTTTTCAAACTCTTTTTTCCTACCTTTTCTTTAATGACTACTTTGACAATACAAACACCCATAGATTATGCGTGTGTGCGTGCGTGCGTTCGTATAAAATGTCCATAGTTTAATACTCGATAGAATGTCATAAATACGTCAACCCTCCTCACATTATTACGAAGTATTGATATATATATATAATAGAAATAACTTAATAGCAACAAATAATATATAATATATATGTAAGATGACAATATTTCACTTATGCAAGCTTTAATATGTTACTATTAATAGAATAAAACTTAATAATTAAAAAATATTTAAATAATTAAACAAAATGAAGAGTCAACGATAAAAATCAATGTTGCGTAATGTTGCCTAAGTTAGTGGTGACATTTTTGAAGGATAATGATTAAAAAAATAGAAATAGAAATATTCAAAAACTAAGGCCAAAAAAATTAGGTTCGACACAAAGAGAATATTACCTTCTTCTTTTTTTATTCCTTATTTCTTCTCCCCTTGTTTTCCTTTAATTCCCTCGTCGAATACAGAGAACTGTTGAAATTTGAATAGAATATTAGAATATATTACTTTTTCGGTTCATTACTCGAAGATGAAAACCAATTAAAATCATTAAAAGAAAAAATAATGATAAAATTAAAATGTACATTTTTTTTATTATTATCGTTTATAAAATTATTTTAACACATAATACAATATAAAGTTTTAATTATAAATATATATATATATATATATATATACATTAATTATTAACCTAATCAATCAATTAAATTGGTCATGAGAGAGAAATATGGCATAAGCATCGCGCTCCCCTTGTTTCTATTTTTGAACTTTTGCGTAATTTATTAAGCTCCTACCAAAACAAAATTGAAAAATGTGACTATGCATTAATATTATAATATAAGTTATAAATTAAAATAATAAAATTTATTTTTAACTTATAATTAAAAAAAAAAGTATTATGATATTGATTTTAATTTTCTTAATATTATCGATTGTGCAACTTGAAAAATTGCGGCTGTAACTGCTTTTTAGATATTTTATAAAAGTATAAAAACCATTTTAAGAAAACGTGACAATTAAAAAAAGCTCTCGTGCTGAATTACTGCCGCTAGTTACATGACTAATAATAAACCCATACAATGTTAGGAATAGGAAATATTCTTCTTCTCATCACTGTACATGTTCAAGGGATATGAGGGGATATTATGTTAATAATAAATAAAAATAAAAACATGGATTACGATTTACGGCGCTGAAAATATATGAGATTAATTACATAGAACAGTAGCATATGTATATACTATATAGTCATTCAGTCTATCTTTTGCCTATTTTTGAAGCTCGTGCAAATATTTGCATATGAAAAGGAAAAAAAAAGCCTTAATTCATTCTTAGCCGTAAGATTATGTCAGTTCAGCCCGAATCATTGACTTTTTTTTTTCCTTTCTTTCTTTCTTTTACTTTTAGATGATTAATGCTAGATCTGGCCGTCGTTAAAGTCGGCTTGAAAAGCTGGACCCTTTCAGTAATTATCGGCCTAGATATACACTTTATGAGCGACTTCCCTTTTAGTACATTAAATAATATTAAAAGCTTCCTCTCGATATCTCAAGCTTTGAAATATTTTGTGCAAATATTTTTCATTTCTTTCTTTCTTTCATTTTACTTTGAAATGAGTTTAGCATATCAAGAGTTTACCTATTTATATATATATATATATAATTTTGTTTGAGGAAAAAAATTATTAACATGAATATTATCATGTGATTATATTTTTATAAAATAAAATACAAATTATCTTTTAAATGTATTTTACAAAATGATATTATATATAATAATTATTTTTATTATTAAATAAATTGTATGGTTTCTTTGTCTCATCAATTAGTTAAAATATTTTAAAATAAGACTGAATAGATATTATTGTGAATAAAAAGAGTCATTAATTATATATGTGAACATGTGTCGAAAGGTCTTGATTGTACCAAATTTCTATGTGTTGAAAAAAAATGTATAAGTGCATTTATATCTTTAAAAATGAACTGGCTTTTTAAAGTGTATTTATACTTGGATGGGTACGTTTTATTTATGTTTATTCAAATTAAAATATATATATATATATATATGTGAACATGAATCATCTTCCTCCTTTTTTTTATTAATTATATGAAAAAAACATAGGCCCAACAAAGAGTTGGAGCACCTCTCATCTTCTCTTTTACGAAACCTAGCCAGCCACCTTGGTATATTTGGAACGAGAGTTTTGTTTTTATTATTTCAATTTAATAAACAAATTACACTTATATTTTTATCAATTGTGACTTTTTAGTCACCTATATTTACATCTAATCACGATTTTCAATATATTTTGTTTTGATCTACCTTATTTTCTTTCTAGATACTTTTTTTTTATGTATTATTACGGTTCAAATTTTGAAGATTTTAAGTCATAAAACATCAATTTTTGTTGAACATCTAACATCTTTATCAAGTTGAAGAATCTTGGTTGTATAACTCAAACAACTAAATATGAACGCAAAAAAAAAAAAAAAAACTTGCTTTTTTACTATGTATGATTTAAAGATTTTTTTTTATAATTTTTTTGATTTAAATAGATATAAATATATAGATATATTTTTTTTTACTAAAAAGACAAAAGTTCCTTAAATTCTTCTTTTGTATAATTCAAGAAAGAAAGAAAAAAATCGCCATTTAGGCAAAAGAGAAATCGTTAATCTGTATAAAAGCATTTGCTGCGTCGATGTGGTGATTTTAGCCTTTTAGTTAGTAAGTATGAGCCCAAATAAGATTATGAGAACAACGAAAAAAATAAAAGAAGGTAGGCTTTTTGGTGGGCTTTAATCTTAATAAATTTTTGTGGGATCTTTAGAAAGGAACTTAAAAAGATTATTTGTTTATAATTTTTGAACTTGTAAACATGGTGCTATTTGAACAAATGTATTCCTAGATGTAGTAATGTACTGCGTTTTTTTATATAAATATTTTATAATTTCGTTATAAAATATATACATATTAAAAATACGAAAACATATTAAATTATTACCGATTATAAAAATATCAATAATAATTAGATCATAATTGAAGATAAATTATATACTAATATTAAACTTAATTCAATTTTAACGTAATTTGTCAAATAATTTGACAAATAGAACTCATCTCGTATATTTTGAGTCAGACGTTTGTACTACATTAATTATTATCGTTTAAATTTAAAAATTCATCTTTAATATCTTTCTCTTTTAAAATATGTTTTATAATTAACATTTTTATCATTAAAATATTTAATCTATATATTTAGATTTAATTATATTGAATATTTTTATTTGTATGTATCAATAAGTAAAAAATCTTAATGTTTTGATAAACTATAAAAAATATAAATTAAATATTTGTTAACTATGGTTCATAACCAAGTAGTAGGAAAAAAAAAACTGTTTGTATTTTTATTAAGGCTCAGTTTACTAACAAAAGTATAGTTTATATGCTTTTTAAAATTGCTTCCATCTGAAATTATTTTTTAAGTCAAACTCAAGCAAATATACCCTCAATTTAGTTGTGTGAGTATGATATATTTGAGGATCAAGGTCTCTTTAGATTCTTTAGACTAATAAATATATTTTAACATATATTCATTTAATTATTTTAACAATTCACACACTTACACTAAAGACAACATTGTGAAAATGAGAAAAGTCTTGTTATCGTCATCAAGATTAGGTTGGTATCATTACTATAATATTTTTGTAAGGGATCAAAACATGAGTGCATAAAAACGACTGAAGTGAAATTTAATGGGACAAGAGTTCCTTTTTAATTAAAAATTAATGTATATTGTCACTTTTTATTTTCAAATTTTAATACTTCTAATAATTTTAAATATTTTTCAAAAAATTTAAGAATACATTTTAAAAATTTATACTAAAATATTAATTTTTCTGATTTTTCTAATATAAATTCATGATTATTGTTTTTTATCCTATTAAATATTCGCATTTAATTACATTTTAATTATATGGAGTAGGAAATAATATTTTGATAAAAAAACATTATTAAAATAAAAATAATGGTTCTTGATTGCATCTTTGTCGACACAAAATAAGTCATATTATTTTTAATATAAAAGAAGAAAGTAACATTAATTATATACATTTAAATAATTCATACGGTTGGACACTCTTAAACAAAAAGAGGTTTTTTATTACTCTAATGGTATGTAATAACTCAATATTTTAGACAAATGAAATTTAAAATTAGTATAAATTTATTTGTTTATTTATTTTAAAAAAGAAAAATATACTAGGAGAGAGAAAACAATCTAATTAATTAAAATTATAGTAACAACTATAAAGAAAAGGAAAAAAAATTTAAGGCATATATGATTTTAAAAAATTGAGGTAGTGCAAATATATGATTAAAAAAATTATTGCAATTTATGAGATTCTTACCTAAGCTAAGAGCAGTCCTCCCTCTTTATCAAAGGAGTCATGTCAAAGTAGCATTTGGATCCAAAGGATCAGAAGCATAGCTAAAAGTAAAACCATAATCAGTGCCAAAGCATAGTTTGCAATTCTAAATGAAACCTCTCAGTTTTCTCCTAGTAAAACTCTGTATCTTCTATGAGAAGGCTAGAGCAAAACACATAAAACCAACTTTAACTCTTCGTAACCCCAATCCTCGTGAGAGCTATATAAGCAATGAGCCTGTAACCCAAAATCATCAAAGCCAAAGCAATTGCACATATGACATAACCATCAAGCCCCACTTTCTTTATTGGTAAATAATCTCCAACCAAACAATCTTCTCTAATATTAGAGGTGTTTGAACTTGAAGTACAAGAATATGTGTCATTTGGCTTGTACTGTGATCCCAAAAGAAGTTTATAAGAATAAAGAGCAATAGAAACATACTTAATCCATGCTATAAAAGCAGGAACATGTTGAACAAAGAATCCACCAGTTAGATTATATGTCAACATAATCACTGAACCAAGTGTTGTAGCTGATCTTTGATCCATTACCAATGCACCCAGAGCAAGTCCTAAGCCTTGAGCTGCTAACACATTAAAAAGAGTGGCAAATAAAGTCATAACAAAGTTAAGAATTGTGGGTTTAAGCCCTGCCATCCAATAAACTATGGTAACAAAGACTGTGGGAAGAACAAGCTCCATTGGAAGGTCACCAACTGTTCGTGACACAAAGTATGATGAAAGCCTATACATGCCAGAAGATCGTTCTTTCGCAAGGATTTTTCGCTCTGGAGGGAAGGTGAAAATAGCTTGAGCCATTGGGATAAAGTTCCAAAATGAAACCATGAAGAAGAGAAGACCAAGCTGCATAATGAAAACCCAAAAATATAGTCTGTATTGTGCATGATTGCATTGATTGGAAAAAGGAAAAAAAAAAAAGTCTATATTAAAGAGTAAAACTAATTAATGTTGTTAATATAACCTGATCTTGTAAGTGGGAAATATCTGATTGCCACCAAATAAGGCCAGAGAGAATTGAGACAGCAAGGACCTGAAAAATCTTGAGACCAGAGAAACTTTGGTACTTCCTCTCTTTGATCCCTCTTTTAAGCAACACAATGAATTGTTGCGACCAAGTTGTAGGCCACTCTCCATAGTTTTTATCTTCAATTCCATCTTGAAATTGTAGGTTGTGAGTTTCTTGAAGCTCAGCGTTCAATTTGTCAGAGAGATTAGACTTAAAGGCTGAAATCAAATTCTGCTTAACAGTTGTTTGATCTTCATCTGAATCATGGGATGTCAAACCTGCATACATGTTTTTTTTTTTTTTTGCTTATCAAAGTGCATTTTCAATATATGCATCACAGATTAGCTATCTATTTAGGGTCAGGAATTAGCCCTTGGTTTCAACAGGTAATCACAATACCAGCACAAATATTAGAAAGAACATCAATTGATTCCACATAATATAGAAAAATAAATCAATTTAAAGATTCACTTGGCTTATTTTTAATGTTTAAACGTAAAAGCTTTTAAGTGGTTTTTCTTTCTTTCCCAATAATGGAAAACCTTGAAGATGGTGGTGACAATGTTATATCTGTCAAAATTTTACTAAAATAAAGTATTTAGGAGGTAAACTTAGCCAATATATATAGGAGGTAGAAGATAAAAACTGTAAATCAAAAACTCAAATATAAAGAGCATAAAATTCCATACCATATCAAAATTATCTGTACCATTTGGGTGCACAATCCGTGTACCACCAATTATATAACGATGTGTAATTTATTTACGGAGATCAATGATAGAATCAATTTTTTTTAAAAAATACAATTAAATTTTAGTTTTTATTAAATAAATGAAACATACGGATAAGATTCAAACTTAATTTCATGATAAGTAGGGTAAAGAATCTAGAACAATAATCAAACAAAATAATAGAAAAATATTAAAATAAATATAAATAATCTAAATAAAATAACATGTCCCGATACTGTAGCAAAGAGTGAAATTGATGAATTTATTCCATTTCATAAATGCTTGTAAAACTCATGCTCATTATTGATTTCCAAAATTGTCACATGTTTGTAACGCCTTCCCAAGACCATATCGAAGGAAATATAAGAAAACCTCAAAAGCCATGCTTCAAAATTGCATTTAGATATGCTTCTAAAGTCAACAATGGAACATTATAAATACCTCAATTAGTTCAAACATCAAATTTTAAAATCTTACTTAAATATCATTAAAAACGCTACATATATGGATCCCTTTTAAGTGCAGCAAGCATTTCAAAATCAAATTTTACAAATTGTGTGAACACATAAAATAATAGATGAATTTAAATTGAATATTTAAACTAATCTATGCGGTGATTTAATATGAGTTGTAAAAACAGGCATAAAGTAGGTTAAATGGGCAAAGGGTCTAAAATGGTAATTTTATTTAGGCTAAAGGTTTTGTTTAATTTATTTGTTTAAAAAAATACTTTTAAGTCTTTTTTATTTTTTTTGTGAAAAATGTGTTATTTAAATGTTTTTATTTATGAAAAATGTGAGTTAAAATTAATTTTTCATCATATTTTAAGTTAAAAATAATGAAATAATACATATTATATATATATATATATATATTGATAAATAAGATAAATATGGATCAAAAATATAAATATACATATGATTTGTATATATTATTCCATTATATTTAACAAAAAATATAATAAAAAATTCTGATATATTTTTCACCCGAAATTTGAATAGCATATTTTTCGCGAACAAATTGATATAAAAATATATTTTTTTCAACAACTTAACTAAACAACATATTTGACATAAACAAAATAATTATTTGAACACTTCACTCTTGTTTTTAGATAATTTTCCTTTTCTACACTAATCACATTTTGATAATAAGATTATATTTTATAGTAGTTACAATCCATATAATGAATAAATTCTTCAAAAATAGTTTATAACTTGACCATTGTCGTGAATTTTTTTTTTTTATCTAAAACTATGAAACTTAATCAATGACAATAAAAAGAGAGATAAAAAGAGAGTAAACTAATGAGATCAAAAGACGTACGTACCGTTAGCAAGATCGAGCAGAAAATCAGCAGGATTCATGGCAAGAGATGGAGCATAACCAATGGTGGCAAAGTAATCCATTGCAGTAGCTCCGTTTCCAAAATATAAAACATTGCCTTCAGATAACAACATAACTTTATGAAACATATAAAACAACCTACTTGATGGCTGATGAATTGTCATCACTATTGTTTTTCCTCCAAATGACAGTTCCCACAATTTCTCAATGATCCTCTGAGCGGTTGTTGAATCAAGTCCCGATGTTGGTTCATCCAATAATAACAAACTTGGATTTATAAGCATTTCTTGTCCAATACTAACCCTTTTTCTTTCTCCCCCAGAAATTCCCCTCAAAAATCCCCCTCCAATTATACTATTACTGCACTTACTTAATCCAAGTTCAGTTATAACAGCTTCAGCTTGCTTTATTTTCTCGTCTTTCGTAAACGTGTTGGGTAATCTGAGAAGAGCAGTGAAGACTAGGGTTTCGGTAACTGTCAAATGAGCATGAAGAACATCATCTTGAGTAACAAAACCAGTGTTGCGCTTCATTGCATTTGTGAAGGGTTTTCCATTATAACTAATCTTTCCTGAAATTGATCCATCACCAAGTCTACCTCCAAGTGCTGTTATTAGTGTTGTTTTGCCACTACCTGATGGACCTAGCATTGCTACCATTTCACCAGGTTTAATCACACCTGAAATTCCCTTTAATATTATTTTCTCTTCACCGGATTTTCTCTTTTTCTTAAATAACAAGGATCCTCCTTTTTTGAGTTTAATCTTGTAAACTACATTCTCAAACTGCAAAAAATAAAAAATAATAATAATTGCATTTGTTTTCTTATAAACCTAATAAACTTATGATTTTCATATATATAAAAACACTGTGTACGTATATATGTTTTTTAGGGGTTAAAATTGGAAGAGAAAAATATTATTAATTGAATTAAGGAATCATTGTTGTGCACGTACGTAGAGACGTCAAGATTAAATCGTATACCTTGAGCGTTATGGGTAGATTGGTTTTCTTGAAGATAGCAGCTGCCGGAGTTTGAGAGTGATTGACTTTTTCGGTTTGAGATTCCACATCTACTATCCGATCATCGCCGTCCTCCATTTATAATCGACAACTTCTTACCTTCCTTTTAACAATATTGTTAATTGAGGAATTAAAAAAATTAATTAATTAATGAAAAAAGCAAAGCAATATATATATATATATATCTATTGAAGGAGAGTCATGAACTGATGAAGATCAAACATTTAATTTATCTTCTTCTTGAAATTAGAACTCTTGATCGAGAGTGACGTGGGGTGTTTATACGTAAATAGTGTATGTGTGTGTCAACAGTATGTGTATAAATAAATAGAAGTTAAATTAAGAGAGAAAAGAAAAAAAGGAATTGGGAGTTGGGAAAGGGAGGTTCATGCGAAAGAGATGAGAAAGGGTTTTATAGTAATGTTGAGGCCATTTTATTGGGGTTTCTTTGGAGTTTTAATTGGAATTGGAATTATAATTTTATTATAAGATTCAAGTTAATAGCATTTTCTCTCTCATTTCTGTTACATTTTCGATTTCCTTCTTCTTTTACTTATCAAACAAAATTTGAAAATTATAAAAAATAATATATTTATCATTTAAAATAATAAAAATAATACATATTACTATTAAAAAGATTTAAATAATTATAATTAAATTTTAACAAACGTTTACTATAAAAAAAATGTTGGATTTATTTTTAATAATATAAATATATAAATTAATCATAATAAATATTATTTTTATTGTTACACTAAGTTATACCCTTAAAGTTCACACAAATACCACCATTTTATTGTATTGATGGTCCAAAATGTCATATATTTTTTTTTCATTCCCAACCAAATTTGCTTGCTAATTGACATGCAGTTACTTAAAAAGTGACCGTCAAACGTGCAAGGTTGGACTAAAACATTTATTCTCAACCTAATTCCAAAACCATTTATAAATGTGACCACGCTGAAATATATACATTTATCTCTGAGTTGACTATTGGAAAGTCATATTTACTTATTTAAGTTATTTTTTTTTAAATATATCCTCCTTAATTTTAACATATTTTATACGGTATAACATAAATTTTTTACATTTATAAAAACTTTCGTAAAAATTTATTTTGTAAAAGTAATAGACTTATGTTATTCTAGTTTCGTAAAAAAAAGACAATATAAATTTATTTTTTTATAAAATAAATTTTTATGATCTTTTTTTAATTTAAAAATAGAAGACTTATATTACCATATTAAATAAATATACGGGTTTAAAATATACTTTCTTTATAACTTTTTTTTTATTATTCAACATAAATTCACATACAAATAATTAGTACTCCAACTCTAGTTATTTTACAAGACCAAGTGAACTTCGTCTAGCCCCAACTCATTTATTATGTTAAATAGTAAAAAAAAATAGAACATGTACCTCTAGATCTCTATAGACATAAAGTATATAAAAATAGAATTCAACTGGGACCTGAAGGAAGAGAAAAGCGAAGAGTCCTACAAATGCTAGGCTAAATATAGAATGGACTAAGCCCAAATACAAATCTCTGGACCAAGCCCAAATCCAAAGCTCTGGAGTCTGGACCTTCTCATCATTTAGATTGATTAATCAAATTTATACCGAGGAATTTTAAATACTTTACCACTCGGAGCATCTCCAACCTATTGTATTATTTTAATATATATATTTTTTGTATTATTTTGATATAAAATTTGTATTCTATTTTTTTCTCTCCAATCCCAACTACCAAATATTATATTAAAAAGTATATTTTTTTACAAAATAAAATATTCATTTTTTCAACTAATTCATTAACAATTGTTATACTAAACAAATTAATTAATTAATAATAATAAATTTAAAAAATACTAAAAATCCACTAACTAAAATATTATATTTATTATATAAACTAAATATTACATTTGATTGAAAAATAATTATTTAAAAATTATAATTATAATAAATTTGAATCAAACATATATAATTATAATAAAATATAAATTAATACTATTCTTCGTCCTATATTTTGTGAAATATTTTATGCCTCTTTAAACTAATTTTTAGTGCAAAAAATTATACTATTTTGATACAATGGTATTAGATTCGAAAGAATCTTAAATCAACAATTGCATTCTCACTCATAACTTATACTTTTATTTTCTTAAATCATGATGTCATATCCATTGGCATATAAGAATAGATATGGGTGAATAAATATGTACATATTTATGTAAAATTAGCATTTTTCATTTTGCATTTTAACGATGGACTCTAGTTATTATAAGTGACATTTAATTTTAGAAATAATCTTATTAAAGTTTGGAAAATCTAGTAGAATCTTCAATCTAACGTATGTATAAGCCACGAATAAAACCTTTATTTTTTATAAAATCTTTGATTTAAAATTGATTAATTATATTTTATGTCTACAAAATATAAAATTAGTTGTAAATATGTTCATAATTTTTACTTAGTTGTAATTATGTCAACAACATATGCATATCGATAAAAACATGATTAATCTTAAAGTTGCATTTATATCCAGAACATATGAATAATAATAAAAATATGTCTAATTTTAAACATATTTTTATTGTTACAATTAAATAAATATTTTTTTGACATATTTATAATTAGTTTTATACGTTTATGTGCATAAAATATTAATCCATTTAAAATTACAAATTACAAAATCAAACAAATTATCAAATATTGTTGATGAATCAAAAGTAAATTAATAAACATATTACCAATGTGGTAATATTCATTTTAAAAAGTAAAAATGGTTAAATAATATGTTAAATCTCTATAAATTGAAAAATTTGATATGATTTATCGAATCGAATTGGTTTCAAAGTTATAGTTAGATCGATTTCAAATTGAAAAATAAACAATTCATTATATTTGAATCGAATTCGGTTTGGTAAATTTTATAATTTAATTTAATTTGATTCGAATTGAATTATTAATAAAATTATAAATAAATACATATATTTTTTATAATTTTGAGTAAACATATATTTTCTATCACTAACTTCAGGGGTTGTTATAAAAATATTTTTGAACTTTTTTTTGATAATTTTATACTTTTAAAATATCTAAATGTTACAAAATAACATTGATATCAATTAGTTAACAGGAGTTAACAACAAATTATACGTATTGCACATGTGATTCTAAAATCCTTAATCTCATTGCGTAATTACCCTAATCCTACTCATGCTTCCAATTGAGTCCCTTATTTTTGCAAATAACATCAAATATGAAGAAACATCCAATAACTAAAAGATAATTATAGAGACATCAAAGAAAATAAAGAAGGACAAGTAAAGAAAAAAAGTGGAATATGTCTCAATGTGTTGAAAGATAGGCCACGATGAGGAGATGAAGAAGGAGAAAAATAGGAAGAAAAGCAATGATTATGATTTTTTGTGTGAAATCATTAAAGCTTTAATTGGAATTGGAATTATGGTTTTATGATAAGTTTCAGGTTCACTGCATTCTCTCCCTCATTTCTGTTACACTTATCTCATTTACTTTTCACTCTCACCTCTTCTCTTACTTATCCAATAAAATTTGAAAATTATAAAAGATAATATACTTGATGTTTAAGAGTGATCCAAATGGTACCAAATTTTAAAAACATGAAGTATTTAAAGACTAAGTTATAGGTTTAAGGTTGAAGAAGGGTGAAAAGAATGAATTACACATTCAATATAGATCTATGAATTCGCTTAAATACTTTTTAATGTACAAGTAATATGAATTTCAATCATATTAAAACATCAAAAAGTACCATTTTTACTAGTATTTTGTGTTGTGTTTTAGATAATATCCCCATAAATACCCTAGGTTTTTATGGAATCGTGTTTTGTTCTCGTCTAATTTGTGAATTTATTTGGCATTTTTGAACTTCAAACTTATGACTAGAATCTTTTTAACCACATATTCTTAATAACTGTTACATGACTAAAAATGTATTCTCTGTCTTATTTCAAAGTCATTTATAAATGTGACCATACTAAATATATATATTTATCTCCAAAATATTGAAAAATCATATTTACTTATTTAACTATTTTTTTTCTTTCTAAAATGATATCCCAGAGTCATATTAACTTTACCATGTTATCAAAATACCAAATATTATATTAAAAAAAATATTATTTTATAAAATAAAATATTCATTTTTTAACTAATTTATTAACTATTGTTATATTAAATAAATAAATTAAAAATACATTCTTAAATAATAAAAATCTAGTAACTAAAATATTATATTTATTATATAAACTAAATATTACATTTAATTTATTATTAAATAATAAAAAAATATAATATAATAAATTGGAATCAAACATTTATAATTAAAATGAAATATAAATTAATACTATTCTTCTCACTATATGTTGCGAAATATTTGATGCCTTTATAAAGTAATGTTTAATGCAAAAGTTATACCATTTTCATACAGTGGTATTAGATTACCATTAGATTGGGGAGAATCTTAAATAAACAATTACTCATAATTATATTTTATTTTCCCAAATCATGATGTCATATCCACCGGCATATAATAATAGATATGGTTCTATAAATATATACATGTTTATTTATAAAATTAATTTTCATTATGTACAAACCCAAAGAAAAAAACAAAAACAAAAAAACTGCACGTTCCAAAAAAAAATTTAAATATATTTTTAATCCTTATTTTTTAATCATATAATAATTTGATACCTATTATTTATATGAAACAACTTAGTAATTTTTTTTCAGCCATGAAACAATTTACACATTTTCTTTTTGAATTCGCAATAATTAATAACAATATATAATGTTTCTTCAAAAGAAAAAGAAAACATCAGTTATTTTAACGACAAAAAGAGATTAAAAAAAACTACACACTAATTAAAATATAAAATTTAAGTGGATCTTTTTTAACAATATAAATTTCCTTTATTTTTAAAGCAAGAAATAAATATTCTCCTTAAATTTAATACCACGATGTAATCACATATTATTTTTCTAATAAAAAAAAGTTCCGAATCTTTCGGGTAATATAAACATATAATTTCTATATTTTATTTCTGTAATTTTTAAATAAATTTTATTATTCATATAATTTAAAAATATAATAAACTAAATCAAAATTCAAATATTGAAATTTTTAAAAATAAAAAAAATAAAAAAGGCTCCACTCCTCCATCCACGTCTCTATCCTTTTTTCTCTCTCTTCTTTCTTTCTCCATCCATCTCTACTGTTTCTCTCCTCTCTCCATTCATTTTTTTTGTGTCTCTTTCCTATTTATTCTTTATTTATGTAGATTTTATTTTTTATTAATAAAATATTTGAAAATAAAAAGGAAAAGAAAGAGAGGATAAAAAAATGAATGTTTTTTTTTTAATTTTTATTAATAAAATATATAATTATTATTTTATTAAAAAAAAATTTTAAATTTTTTTATTTAATCGATTATATTTTTTAATTATAGAAATTGTTAACTTAAAAAATTAAGTAAATAAAATATATAAATAAGTAATGAGACGAAAATCTCAAATAAATATATTTTTTAATTATTATAAATTTTAAAAAATATAGATTAAAGTTTTATAAATTTTAAAAAATAGACTAAATTATTTCTTTAAAAGGATAGAGTAAGTAGTTCTATGGCTATGGCTAAAAAATGGGACTAAATTACTTTACTTAAATATTTAATATTTTTAGAACAATGAATATTAGTGTTAGAGGAAATTATATACTTTAAATTGATTTATTTTTAAAATTATAAATTTTATTTTGATAATAATAATTATTGTTTTAAACGATTTGATTTAAATAACACGACTAAATTCTTCCATGATTTAAGATAAAAATGTATTTTACTCCAATTCTTTCGGCCACTGTGAAAGCACAGCTCTGTTTCTTGCCTTGCTTTGTTCTCCTACTTGCTATCGTTGCTTCTGTTGCAGGCCATATTCACAACGAAGATGAAGCAGAAGTTCATAGATCTCAATTTCCAAAGACCTTCTTCTTTGGTACAAGCACTTCCGCATATCAGGTACTTCTCTTTCTTCTTCTTATCTTCTTCCTATGTGTATGTAATAACTTTTTTATATAAAAAAAATGGTCTTATTTTGTTGCTGCATAAATATTTTAGATTGAAGGAGCATATATTGAGGATGGGAAGGATCTCAACATCTGGGATGTTTTCAGCCACATTCCAGGTATATAGAAACTACAGCCCTCATTTTCTCTTCGTTGTTATTATCAGAGCCATTATTTTTCTTTTTTTTAATAGTAATTTTAGGATGCGTTCGTTAACCATTTCTGATTTATAATTTCAGATTTTAGATTTTTAATGCTAGAGACTAAATGAAGCTTGTATATATAAATATTGGAATAAAATAACTTAATTTTTTAATTTATAACCAAAACTTTTCTTAATTTTTAAGTTTTTTTAAAAAATTAATATAAAATAAAAATTGGTACTGAACATATATTTGAATATTTTTTTTAAATTAGTAATTCAGAACTGTTATCACGGTTATTATTTTTAAAATAAATTTAAAATCATAAAACCTATTATTTAATTAAAAATTAGAAATCAGAAATCAGAATCTTTATCAAAACCTTAATTAACCTTCTGTTTTCCATGTCAGGAAACATAAATAACAATGAGAATGGAGATGTTGCAGATGATCATTACCATCGCTACTTGGTATTTTCTTTTTTCAAAATTTTCCAGTATTTTTATAACTTTTCCATTGCTCTTGATTTATTTTTTATAGGAAGACATTGAATTGATGCATTCTCTTGGGGTCAATGCATACAGATTCTCAATATCCTGGGCAAGAATTCTGCCCAGTATGTTTCTTTGAATTTATCTGTTAACTTCTTTCATTTTCAATACATCGAACACTTGAGATACGATATTGTTGAATAGGAGGACGATTTGGCAATGTTAATCCAAAAGGGGTCTTGTTCTACAACAAAATTATTGACAACCTTTCACTCAGAGGTACTCAATTACTGTGCTTTTTTTCTTCCCAAATTATTCTATCTTTTAGTTTCTTCTCATTTCCCCCCTCAAAATTAGTTTTATTTATTTATTTTTATTTTGAAATTGGGAGACTAATGCAGGTATTGAACCATTTGTTACAATTTTTCATCATGACCTTCCCCAGATACTAGAGGACTCATATAGTGGTTGGCTCAATCATTCAGTGCAGTATATTCTTTATCTTCTCTCTAGCTAATTATACTTTAGTAAAAAAATAAAAAAAAACATCCTTAAAGCTTGTAATTATAAAAATATTATAAAAAAAACATTCTTATGTATATCTCATACATTTTCACTATTTAAAAATAGTCTAACACATTATTTTATTTTGAATATCATTCATATTGAATTATGATCATTTAGATCCGTTTATTGTTTAATATCATCAAATTACATCTCATTCAATATTATTCGAATGTTATTTTAATTGTTATAAGTTTTATGATATTATTTTTTGTAATTTTCTTATATTTTTTGAATACCAAAATCTTTGTTTTCTGAAATTATGTAAAGTTTTTATGTTGTTATTAGCTTTAGTTGTGTCAAATGAGTAGCTAAGTTCAATTTAACTCATTTAAGATTGATCAATGAGTTAATGAGTTGAAAAAAAAAAGTTTCACTTAACTCATGAGTTCAAATCAGCTAGTTCATTTAACTCATTAGCATCTCACTGAGTTCATTTAACAAAATGTATTTGTTAGTAATATCATTTTTATAATTATAATAATATCCTTATGAAAACATACATTTAAATGATACTATTTTTTTATTTTATAAAAATATAAGTTATACTAAAAATTTTGCTTTTAAACAAAAATTGTAAATATTGTGTCTTTTGTTTTCTATTTTATATTTTAGAAGGGTAACTGAATTAATTTAAAAGTGAGTTAATTTGAATTTGATTCATATAAAATCTAGATGAGTTATGTTTAGTTATAACGTATCTAAAGTGAGCTTAAAATAAGCGATGTCATCTTATATGAAACCTTTACCTAATTTCCATAGAAAAAAATATACCCTCTAATTTTTCTTTTTATATTACATACTTATTCTCTTGGTTTTACTTTTAATACCCTCTAAAAACATGTTTTGTTTTACATTATAGAAAAAAATACGACGCACTTTGAAACATGCAAAAACACATTATATAAAAAACAACATATGCATACCGTGTGAAAAGATTAAAAATAAAATTTCATTTACAAAAGGGGTTGTGTTGTACAATTAAACCAAAAATCCAACCTTCTTCTAGTCTTCTCCCGTTTTAGTTAGGTTAAAAATTGTGAAAATGTTTCTTTTGGTTAGATTTTCTTGTTACTATTTATGGAGAAACATTCTTCCATTAAAACTGAAATATCACAGTTCGTTTCTTTCAGTATAAACTTATCATAATTGTCTGTTGTAGAGAAGACTTTGCACATTATGCCAAAATATGTTTCAAGGAATTTGGAGATCGAGTGAAGTATTGGATAACTCTAAATGAACCAAATCATTTAGCTGAATTCTCCTATATGAGAGGAGTTTACCCACCAGCTCGATGTTCACCACCTTTTGGGAATTGTTCTGCTGGCAATTCAGATACAGAGCCTCTCATTGCAATGCACAACATGTTAATGGCACATGCCCTGGCTGCCCAATTATACCGCAATCATTTTCAGGTATCAATTCACTTGACTCTTTTGTTAACTAATAAATCAGCAAAAATTAAATCTTATTTTTATTAAAATGCTTAAGATATTGAGTGTCACTATCTGTTCTTGTAGTGGAAACAACGTGGGTTTATAGGAATTATTGGACATGTTATGATGTATGAACCTCTTAGAGATGAAGAAGCTGATAGGTTAGCCGCTAATAGAGTCTTGGCCTTCAATACTGCCTGGTAAGTTCTTACATGCTTTGTTTATGAAACTTCTATACTATATGCCTTAAGATTTTCAGGATAATGGTAGGATAGAATTGTTGTTACTTCGAGAACTATGCATGTTTGCTTCTACTTTTGAAACACTTTGAAAGCGCATCTGACAATGAAAAACCGTTTTTGAGTGCTTTTAGGATTCAAAAGGCAAATTTTATGCTTTCAGTCAAGACACATGATTTTTGTATTTACCTAAGAACTCTTTATCCTTAAATCAATTTTAACTGACACACAAACAAATAGGCAAGACATGTTGATGTGTTTGTACTACATGGGAAAACTAGATTTAGTTGAGATACCAACCCAAACAAATTTTATGTTTGACAGGTTGTTTGATCCATTAGTACATGGAGATTATCCTTCTGAAATGCAAAACTGCCCCGGTCTAGAAATGCCAAGCTTTTCCTCAAGAGAGAAACAGCTTCTTAAAGGCAGTATCGACTTCATTGGCATCAATCACTACTCAACTTTGTATGCTAAGGACTGCATTCACTCTGCTTGCTCATCTGACTGTGACCGCCCAGTTCGAGGCTTTGCCTGCACGGCTGGAGAAAGAGATGGTGTTCCAATTGGACAACCGGTATGAAAATGCATGTGCACTTAGTTGGCCTAGTTTGCAATTTGCAACCACGATTTGTGTGTTATCCACTTATCCTTCAAGTTCTGTCACTTGTTTGATATGTCAACTTTTCCATAATTTGTAGATATGAAATATATTTTTTGGTTCTTTTTATGCTGCTGCTTGTGACTTTGTAGACTGGAATGACAAGGTTCTTTGTAGTTCCAAGAGGTCTCAATGAAATTATTCACTATCTCAAACAGAGATATAATAAAATGCCCATAATTGTCGCTGAAAATGGTAAGCAATATATAACTAGTAGAATAACATTTTTATTTTTTATTTTTTTAATAATTATATAACCTCATCTATTTATCACTTTTATTTGATAGCTAATTTTGAACCCCTTTTATCCACAGGAATAGCTTCAGTGCATCACCAGAATGAACAAATAGAAGACTTGTTACAAGATGTTAACCGTATTGAATTTCATAAAGCATATCTTGCTGCTTTAGTCAGTTCAATGAGGTAAGTCTTTCATTAAACTACATAATTGTTGGCCTTTTCCATGAACTTTTCTCAGCAACTATATGATCCTTGGACTAGGCATAATTTTATATAGCTCAGCAGGCACTGATATAGAGAGAGATAGAGAGGTTAAAAAAAAAACCATTTAGACTCCGGAATGGATAACTTTTTTATCAAATGAGAGACAATATCATTAAAACATTAATGCAGCAAAAAGATTACAAAGATTGAAGACAATGCACCACCTCTATCCTCAAACCCAAAGACTAGAAACTAAGCACTTGGGATTTTAAAACATGAAGATTGTCTTCCCAATCTAACTTAATTCTCCACGTTAAAACACCTTAGTAATGTTTGCGGGAAAACTACTAAACCAAAACATCATCACTCTTTTAATAGTTCATGTGTCCAATGATAAATGGTAGTAATTTTGATATAAAAACAAAGGTCATACCTCTACCACCATGTCAGTCCAAGAAAAAAGAAAAACACCGCCATCTCAGCAACCACAATACAATACATAGGAGAAATAAACGAAAAAAGAATTAAAAAAAATATAAAATAATTAGAAGAATCAAAGGGTGCTGCAATCCCCACAAAAACTCTAATCATCCTCTTCATTAGAATTGTCTCTATTATACTCATCCATGACAGCAACCACAAAGATACCAAATACATAGGAAGAAAGTCCACTAGAAAACTCTAAGAAGAAAACGAGACCACTAGAAAACTCTTGGGGAAAATTTCACCTTCAGAAAGATACTCAAAGGAAGCTTGCAATATTTATAGAAAGGTTCATAGAGTGGTGGTGAATGGGTGGTTGGAGAGGTCGAGGAGATGGATGGGGAAGATAAGATGGGTGTGACTCTTGCCCTCTGTTTTCCCTGTAGGTGTGATATCAGGCGGCGGCTAAAAACTAGTATTATAACAAGAAGCGAGAATTTTCGTAATTGATAAAATTTGATGACCAAAAGTTTTAATTACAATTTTAAGCATTAAAAGTACAATATTTATAGTTGTTATGTGTTTATTTTTGGCGACGGACAGGAATGGTGCTGATGTGCGTGGATATTTTATATGGTCATTAATAGATAATCTTGAATGGACACTTGGTTACAGCATAAGATTTGGGATCTACCATGTTGATCGGAAAACACTTAAACGAACGCCAAAGCATTCAGCAAAATGGTTTGCTAATTTCCTTGCTAATGCTACCTCTATTCATAATCATACACAAGACTTCATTAATGGAAGCGAAGATGTAATAAACAGCTTATTAAAGTCTGGTATTTAGCAGTAAATAGTAACGTAATTTTATTATTTAGCAATAAATAGTAATGTAATTTTATTAATGTGAGTTATCTGTTAAAAGTTAAAACCTTTAATAATTCTCAGGCTGACCTTCCCAGTCTCAGTTATCTCAGCTTCTCTTTGGCAGGAATTCATCTAATTTCTGAACCAAAACTAACATTCGTTCAAAACTATGGGTAGAATTAATAAGAAGATAAGTTAGACTTTTCAAATAATGGATGTTATAATGTCTATTCGGGTATAATAGAGTTGTTCTTTTTGAAGATGGGGTGTGGGGTGAAGTATTAAAGTGATGTTTGGTTGAAGTGGATGGAAAAGAATTAGAATTGATTCTTTCTATTTGTATGTTTGGTTGGACTGAATGGAGAGTACGGAATGAAATCGATTACTACAGAAGAAGATAAGTTAAACTTTTCAAATAATGGATGTTATAATGTCTATTCGAGGTATAATAGAGTTGTTCTTTTTGAAGATGTGGTGTGGGGTGAAGTATTAAAGTGATGTTTGGTTGGGGGAATGGAAAAGAATCAGAATTGATTCTTTCTATTTGTGTGTTTGATTGGATTAAATGGAGAGTACGGAATGAAATCGATTACTACAGTAGAAGGAATCACAATTTTTCCTACCTCTTTAAGAATCATGATTTCATTCTTATCTCAATTTTTTTTCCAATTTAACCCTTATCCCAAATATATATAACCTTAAACTCAAATCCCAAATCCCCAAACCCAAATCCCAAAATCCCAAAACCATAAACCTTAAATCCAAATCCTAAAACCCTAAACCCCAAAACCTTAAAACATAAATCCCAAAACCCCAAACCTACATCCCTAAACCCTAAATCCCCAAAACCCTAAACCTCAAAATCCTAAACCTTAAAACCTAAATCTCGAAACCTTAAATCCCAAAACCCTAAACCTTAAATCCCTAAATCTCAAATTCCAAATTCTAAAACCCTAAACCTTTTTTAGAAAAATAATAATTTTAACTCTAAATCTTAACCCACAACTATAATCCTAAACCCCAAATCCTAAATACCTAAGCCCTAAGCCCTAAACCCCAAATCTCAAAGTTCAAAACCTTAAACCCTATTTAGAAAAATAATAATTTTAATAATATATTTTCCTTTTAATTAAGTAATAATTATTTTAAAAAATAATTATTTTAATAATATATTTTGTTTGACGAAAAATAGTAATTAAATGATATTATTTGAACTTTATTGAATGTAAGAGTATTAAGATTATTTACAATTTTTTTTCATTTCATTCTAGTGGTAAACCAAATACTGTAATATTGATTCCGAACGTGATTCCAATGATCAAACCAAACAATATTATTTCATTTCCAATCCATTCGATTCTGATTCCATTTCATGAACCAAACGTAAACTAAGTGAATAATGTAATCACAAATCTTCAGAAATTAAAGGAATTTTGAAATCGTTCATATTACCGAGCAAATTCATACTTTTGTATATCAATGTGCTAATGAATTCTTATGCTAATTTTAATCTCATAAGACCAGGATGTGATTGGATTATATTTGTGTTATTTGTCTTGAATGTTTGGAGGAATGTGAAGACCATATATCTTCTTCAAAATTGTGAGATTTCTTTTAGCAATAGAGATTAAATGATGTTAATCCGGAAAGATTAAATATCTTTAATTTTTTAAAAATTTCAAAGATGATATTCGATTTTAACAAAAATTAAAGATAACAATTATTCAGTTACATTATATATGTTTTACTAATTAAAAAAATAAAATTAAAATACACACCATGAATGAATTTTTTATTTATTTATCCCAAATCACATATAGTAAAGTGATTACTTTCATTTTTTATAAATAGTTTATGCCATAATTTAAATTAAATTCATCTATATATATCACCTAATATGTAAAGATAAAATAATATAATACTTTCAACTTTAACATTTAAAGTAAAATTAATAATAAAATTAACAAATAAAATTAATTTATAATTAATTCATTTTTATGTAAATTATCCAATTATTATACACATATTCTATTTCATGAATGTGTTAAGTAATATATAATTATGTTAAGTATATCGAAAAGTAAATTTTTAATTTTTATAAAACAATATAAAAATATTTTTTTTCTTTCTAAATTTAACAAATTAGATAGATAATTTTTAATCAACAAATATCAACTATCATAGAAAATTTGAACAATATAGAAAAATTTAAATTAATTTTAAGATTATTTTTTAGTTTAAATTAAATAAGCTTTTATATTTTTATGTATTTCTTTACTAGGCGTATATTTTTATTTTTTATCGTAACAAATATAGTAAATAATTGAATATATGTTTTACATTGTAATTATTTTTAAAGAGTATTTCAGTAATTTAATAAAAAATTGAAAAAAAAGTGAATAATAATAGATGAAAAAATTAACTATTAATTCGTGTACTTTTTTATATATTAAAAACATTTTTCAAGAAAATACAAACCTTCTTATATAAGTGATTTTTTTACTAGGTTTGGATAAGAGAACTCTTATTGTTACCTGGTGACAAATTTGGAAATAAAAAAACAGTAAAAAAAATTCAAAAAATTTCTAAATCCATTGAGGAGATTACACTACAAATTTCCGATCAATTATCTTAACTTTATTTTACTTTGTTTTAAAATTGTTATTTCAAAATTGTTACTTTTTACCTAGACTTTGTTGTTGCTGCCTTTTATATACGAGCTCTATCTTAAATTTTGTACTGTCTTCATCTAATATTCTAATGAAGTATATATTTTGATTGAAAAAATAAAAGATAATTAAATTAGACACTACATGATAAGTCATTTACTAAAAAAACACCATCATAAATCACGTTTTATCAAATCTACCTTAACATATGTTCTTTCCAAATACAACAAAATAAAGTACTAACAAGCTTCCAAAACACGTAACAGTAATAAATTAACTCCACCGAATCAAATTACAACAATACCCCTTAATAGATTCATAATTTTTAGACCACTACTTATTGGCATTGGACATAGACTCCACCTTCCCATCATTCCCTCCGAGCAGCAGATACTTATCCTTCCTGGTTAAACCAGTGCACTCGAACCCCAGCGCATCACCCAACACCCTCTGCACGTGATTGGCAACCTCTATGGACGATTTCCCACCAGCCTTACACGTTATCTCCTCCGGTAATCTTTCTAGAAAATTGACTTCATATGTTGGCCTTGGATTCATGAAAAAGAAATATGGATCCCAAAATTTAACCCCACGAACTGTTGTCCCATAAAACATGTTTTGCTTACAATTCACAGCCACTGGTACGATCCTATCACTCATTTCAGCGAACAAAGCACTGAATCTCAGCAAATATGGCTCGCGACACGTGGTTCCCTCTGGACAAACCACCAAATCACCCTTTTGAAGCAGTGATGACAGACGAGCTGCATCAGCTGCACGATCACGAGTTAAAGCAACGGCCGGGATTGGAGATAGGAATCTAGAGAGGCGGCTTACGCTGTATGTGACACACGAGACTTTGCGTCCCAGTGCAATTGCTATAATGATTGGGTCGAGGGCAGTTTTGTGATTGCACACGTAGAGATTGCCGGGAGATCCTGGGGATGGTGGAGGTGGTGGGTTCCCTCGTATCACCAGCTTGATTCCGAGCATTGCGTACGTGTACGGAACGATACGTTCAGGAAGAGGAAGGTTGATGTACACGCGCAATATACAGAGGATGAATCCAAATGGCAACCACAGGTACATGATAAGAGCTTTGAGTGGAGTTGGTCGTTGGACTATGCGGCCATCATGGAATACGACGCGGCTCTTGAGGCGATCCAGTGGGATTGGACGAGCCGATTTGCTAGGGTGCACCATGTAGCCATCCTGCTCATTGTACAAAATCAAAATACTTATAATAAATGGAAGAAAAAAATTTGATTGACGATAGCCACCACTACTTGAATGATAAGAAGTTTTGAAGTAATCAATCAATCAAATTAATTAATTTTATAATTAATTATTAATTATTAATATATTTTTTAAAATCATTGCATTAAATTTATATCGAAATATTATATAATTACATAATCCATAATAATCGACAATTTCTACTCAAATGGATAGGCACTTACATCAACACTCACATGTAAATATAATATTATAATTGATTAATATATATAAAATGTAACATAAATTTTAATAATATATATCTAATGAATATGTGATAAGTGAATAATTATAGTGTTAATACATTATTATCTAAAAAATAAAAATACCCTTAATAATTTAACTAGCCTTTAATGGCAAAAAAAATTATTTTTTAAATTATATGATTATATTATTTACATAATTATATTTTTACATTAACGTATAATAATTTTACATCATAAAAAAATATATATTATATTTTTAAATATATAAAAAATATATTTCAAAAAATTAAAATAAAACTATATTATTGTTCTATCCAATTAAACCTTTATTTTTTATATCATTGGAAAACGACCTTCCGTAATTGAAGTTTTAAATCATACTAGTAATTTATACGTACAGCAGCCTAATGTTTGAGCTGTATGGTAGTTGAGGATAGAGAAAGTATTAAATGTTTTTGAGATATGTGATAATATAGTATTGGAATTATTGTCCTATCTTATTTTATTGGGTTTATAGTATATTTATTATTAAATTTAAAAATTATCAAAAATATTATTTATTTTTTAATATATTTATCTTATATTAATTAAATTTTATTAAAAATATTTTTAAAATTAATAATAAATATATTATAGAAACAAGTCAAGTGATAATAACAATACTTAATAAAATTTAAAATTAATATAATTTAAAAAATATATATATCAAAGTAAGAAAGTAATACAATTGATAAAAATATATTTTAAAAGTAATAAATAATAAGGGTTAATATTATAAGAATAATTTTTATTAATATCATTATAATAAATAATATGTGGATGATGATATTTGAAGACTATGACCCCAAACGTTCCAACAATAAATTAAAACTAACGCCAATGCGTATTGATTTCCAACTTTTTTTTCTTCAAGCATTAGTTCAACCATAAATGTCATGAATCTCATGACTCATGTGCCCTAGAATGGCAGGTTTTTTTTTCTTTTCTTTTGACCGCAAACTTTACAAGTTGAGTTATGTGACAATGCGTACTGTTTAAAACGCATGATATATATGTAACTTTATAAGATTGAGATATTAATAAATTATTATATTAAAAGTAATGCGAAATATTATAGATATATAAATTCATATATATTATTTAAATTTTATAATTAATTAAATTATTTTTTAAATTTTTTAAATAATTATAATACATAAAAAAAATATAATTAGTTGAATGCGGTAACTTTCTTAGAAAAATAAGCTTTTCGCCTTTTTTGACATAGTAATATAGTTTTTAGTCTTTTCTACTTACCATAAAAAAAATGTGAATATATGTACGAGAAAGATAAATATTATTAATACATAAACTTATATTTATTTTTATATTCGTATTATTTAAATTTTAATCGTTTAAATTAATTATAAAATTAAATTAATTTTTTTTAAAATTAATTAAAAAATTAAATTAATTTTTTTTAAAATTAATTATGATATATAATAAGATATAAAGTATATATAAAATGAATTGATATTAAAATTTGTATTATGAGATATTGTGGTAATATTTAAAAGAATTATCTTATTTTCGTAATATATTTTATTCATGTAATAGTTATATTTTTACTTTTAAAAGCTTTAAGAAATTAAATTATAAATTAAAATATTTAATTGAATTTTATACTATGAAAATATCAATTTCATATCTAATCCATTGATTTAAGCTATTTCACTGTTAATTTTTATTTCTATACTGGTAAAATCCAACTAATATGGATTTAAAAAAATAATGAGGAAATTCCGAAGAAAAGAAAAATAAAGAATGCGTGTGGTGGAGAAAGAAGTACCTTGCAAAGGGACATGAAATCATGATCGGACTCGCGGTCTCCGAGTCCAATGTCAGGCGAATCATCGCTAAACTCTTTAAGAATGGCCAACCTCTTCAAATCTCCGACCAATACTCCAGGCTTCTTAACAAAACCAGTTGCCTTCTTGGTCTTGGGGTCAACTTCTATTTCAGTACCGAGCACTTTATCCCCTCCAAGAAACTCCTTCACGAAATGGTCCACCATTACCGTCGGATTTGCCGTCACTACTATTTTCCTCTTACACTTATCGAATACCTCGTAACTCTCCGATCTCACATCCGCCGCATAAAACCTAAAAATAGTTAACGCACAACCAAATACAAAACTAATTTCAGTTATATTAATTTTTAATTAGATGACCACACGGTACGATTGTGATTTGAATGGTATAAAACGTACCTAGGTAAGACGGCTCGAGAGGCGAGCTCGATATCGCGGATCTTAAGGCCGGCGAAGGAGATGAAGATGAGGATTTGAATGCCTAGGGCCTCGGAGACAAAGAGATAGGAGATGATGACTAGAGGGAGAAAGAGTAGGAGGATAAAGCCACGTAGGAGACTACCAGCTTCAATGGCGACTAGCATGAAGTATGGAAATGAGCTTCTGGAAATGAGCAGTGTACCATCCAGATCGGCTGCAATGGACTCATAAGCCGTCGTACCATTCTTTCCACACGACGTTATGGAAGGGAATTTTCTTTTCGGTTTTGCCGGCGACGACATGGCTTGGCGGTTTCGAGAACGGAACGGAACAGAACGTAATAACTTATATATGATATGATCTTAATGGAAAAGAATTCTGTTTTTGTACCTTTTTTTAACCTTGCTCTGTCTCTTCCTCTATGTGTCTTTACAAATCGCCGGTGTTAGATGAGAGAAGCATGGTGTTAAAGGAGGGAAAGGTTGGGTTTTAAATGAGGTAGTTGAGCACGAAATTACATACTTAGGCCTCAAGAGTCTAGAATGAAGATCTTTTAAATATAAAATGCTTTTCACACACATTAATATGGCCTGTGAGAAAAAAAATATATGATATATATTAAGTGGTATTACTCTAAACTTTTTAAGTAAAATTTACGGTAACAAAAGTTATAAATTATTATCCACATTCCATAATTCTAGTATGGCCTACGGGTGACGGGTGTTTGTAAAATTTCAACGTTACGCTGTTAATCAAATGTGTTAGTTAAATAAAGCATATGCATATTTCATGTAATAATACACGAGTCTAATTCTCCCATTTTGTTTTTGATTTGTTAATATTTTATGCTTCGTTAACATGAGATAATCTTATATACATTTTTTTGTAAGGATACGTGTTAAAACATAATCATATTGACTCTTATATACTTCATGTTGTATTGTATTAAGATTTCTAATGTTTTTACTATTAATTTGAGTATAATTATTAAATTGGAAGATTTTATATTTTAATCTTATCACTTGATATCTTTAATTTCAAGTAATTAAAATTTAAAATTTTAAAATTAAAATAAAGTTATATTATCTTAGAGAATAAAGAATATTTTAAATACTAGTACTGATTTATTATTTATATAAGTTATAAATACTGAATTGAGTGAAGCATCATTGGAGGAGGCTAATGTGTTGCCATTGGGACAAAGTCGTGGATGATGACTGGAGATTGACTAAGAAAATCCTAAATAAAATTAAAAAAATATACGTGAATATAACAATTAAAATAAATTTATTTGGATTGGTTTGGTTATTATAAGATTTTCAGAAATGAGAACTGAATTAAAATAATATAATTCAATTTTATAAAATTAAGAACCAATCCAAATAAATAAAAGTTTGAAATAGAAAATGTTAAGTTGGTATGGTTTGAATCAGATGATACAAGTTAGGTTAATTCTTATAGATTATGTTGGGATGTGGTGGTTTAGTCCTACGATATTTAAGTAAGTCCATGTAGTTAACAATAAAAGAAAGATTGGAGTATTTTCTTGTGATCTAGAAAGTTGAAAAGAGATTCAAAGAGATATTATTTATTTACGATATTTGTTTGATATCAAATGATAATGTGTGAAGTGTACACAATGAATATATTTGTTTGTTTGATATCAAATGATAATGTGTAAGTGTACACAATGAATATATTTGTTTGTTTGATATCAAATGATAACGTGTAAAATGTACACAATGAATATATATATATATATATATATATATAGAAAAGATTCTACTCATGACTATTTTTCATTGAGATAGACTTATATTAATGTTAGAGATTATTTCACTATAATTAGATATTTATCTTATAATGTATTAACTCAATGTCTATTAGATTGACTTGTGAGTCATTTACTTACTCATATTTAGTGGATTATTTCATTCTTTCACGTGTATAGTGGCACTTTGTTTATATCAATGTTTTTAATAAGTTTAAGACCCAAAGTCCCTAACACGTGCAAACCTTAGTTTTTGTGAGATAAGATGTAGCTATTGTAACAATTCTTAGATTTTGGGTGTCATTTCTGTTATAATTGATTAAAAATAATATTAGGTTTGTTAGTCAAAATAGGAGGTGCCTAATTTAAAAGAAAATTCATGGAAGGTGGCTTACCATATTGTCAAAGATGGAGGTGCCTAACCTTATTTGAATAAAGAATAGGAAAATTAGGTAGCCTAATTTTGTTGAATGAAGAAATATTTGGCATATGAAATGAGAACTTGAAGGTTATAAATATGGCTTCATTTCTTCATTGATAATCATCCCAAAAATAGAGAAAAGCTTGTATGAGAAGTTCTTAAGTGAGAGAATTTTGTGGGAAAATTCTCTTGGCCAGAATTGCTTCTTGTCTTTTGTGTGAGAAAATTATCGAGAGTGGTTGTAACAATTTTCCACATAGTGAATTTTTCTCTGGTGGTCTTTTGACAACGAAAGTGATTTTTCTCTAATTTGGAGTTTCCACTATAATTCTTGTGTTGTGTATTATCTATTTCTCTGTTATTTGATATTCTGCTAAGGAAAATCTTGGGAGGGAGAATTTGTGATTATACCATTTTATCCAAATTTCCTAACAACTGGTATCATAGCCAATTTCAAAGAAATAAGGAGAAATGTCAGGAGTCAAGATTGACATTGAGAAATTTGATGGGAGAATCAATTTTGGCTTGTGGCAAGTACAAGTCAAAGATTTGTTGATCCAATATGGGTTACACAAGGCGTTAAAGGGGAAACCACCACATCGGTATTGAGTCCAAGAAACCAATATAAGTGATGAAGATCGGGAAGATCTTGATCTAAGAGCTACAAGTGCAATTCGATTTATTTGGCCAAAAATATTCTCGCAAATGTGCATGGAATATCTATGGCCAAAGAACTCGGGAAAAGCTTGAAGAATTGTATCAGCAAAAGGTGTTTCAAATCGTGTATTTGAAAGAGCGTTTCATACTTTGCGTATAAACGAAGGAACTATTACGACCATCTAAGTTGTTCTCAATGGTATTGTCTCCGAATCGAAACCATCGAGTTAAACTTGATGATGAAGATATAGCTTTAAGGCTCATCCGTCTCTTCCATCTTCTTATGATCACATGAAACCTATCTTGATTCATGGAAAGGAGAAAATAATTTTTTCGTGGTTACTAGCAAGTTGTTTTCTCAAGAAAAAAGGCCGAAATGAGTGGTGAAAGAAATGTTTCGCTTGAAAACTTAGCATTGGTAGTCAACAACCGAAAGAAAAAAATTTCATGAAAAAGAAGATAGTGTCTTTGGGGTGTGACAATCTAGGCACCTCAAAAGAAATTGTCCAAAGGAGGTGATTCTGCAGTTAAGCTCAAATACCGACGCGACGCTTAATAAGATGCCTGCTTTTCAAAGACTATAGCGATGTTCTTTGAAAAGAAGCGGTACATCCTTACAAGTGCCGCTATTCTCTAAATATTGCCATGAAAGAGGGCAGCATCGGGTAGCGGGTCCACAAGTTTCGCACACCCGCATCGTGGGTATGTATGCAAGGTGTGGTGGAAAGGACGTCGATGATCGATGAACTCTGAAAACCAAGTGTGAGAGTTGCACCATAAATTTCAAAGAAGTTTTTTTCTCGACATGCCGATGTGAAATTCTTAGAATTGGTGATTAATTCTAAGTGGGTGTACTCTTTATGGTGGAGTATGATAATTCTCGGTGTAGAATTATGGTACATTAGAATAGACAGTTGTAGTGGTAACCTATGTTTATTTTTAATCAAGGTGGAGATTGTTATGATTGATTAAAAATAATATTAGGTTTGTTAGTCAAAATAGGAGGTGCCTAATTTAGAAGAAAATTCATGGAAGATGGCTTACCATATTGTCAAAGATGGAGGTGCCTAACCTTATTTGAATAAAGAATAGGAAAATTAGGTAGCCTAATTTTGTTGAATGAAGAAATGTTTGGCATATGAAATGAGAACTTGAAGGCTATAAATATGGCTTCATTTCTTTATTGATAATCATCCCAAAAATAGAGAAAAGCTTGTATGAGAAGTTCTTAAGTGAGAGAATTTTGTGGGAAAATTCTCTTGGCCTTGTAATTGCTCTTGTCTTTTGGGTGTGTGAGAAAATTACTGAGAATGTGGTTGTAACAATTTTCCACATAGTAAATTTTTCTCTGGTTGTCTTTTGACAACGAAAGTGGTTTTTCTCTAATTTGGAGTTTCCACTATAATACTTGTGTTGTGTATTATCTATTTCTTTGTTATTTGATATTCTGCTAAGGAAAATCTTGGGAGGGAGAATTTGTGATTATACCATTTTATCCAAATTTCTTAACAATTTCTTCTTATTTATATGTTAGTCGAGCTTGTACTTAGGATGTATTCTATCTGTAACTAGATATGACAACTTTTATAAATAACGGTGGACCCAGTCCTAAGGAAGTAGAGTCCACCTATGGTGTTGCTTTGGTCTCTAGTTTATTAAGATATTAGTGCAATAAATTTCTAGAGCCTACACATCTTAGTCCTTTTGTCATTTTTCGCTTGAATTTCCCTTGTCTTAGTCGAATTCCTCGAGTGAGGTATATTGGCCTCTAAGTATCTGAAAAAATACATACTTAGTAGTGTGGTAATTGTCTATTCTTTCATCGTGGTTAGACATTACTTTATTGAATCAATATCTAGACTTAATATATTATGTTAATGTCGCAAGTGTTTTTTATAGAGGACTTTGGTAGGTTTTTGGAGTATACTCTCAGTATTTTACGTACTTATTTTAAAAATATTTTGAGGTATACACCCTTTGATAATATGTTATGTTTGTACACCTTTTGTCGGGTCACAATTCAATTTGATAGATTGAAAATGTAGAATTTTTAATATAAAAAATAGAGATTATATAGATAAAAAATTATAAGATCAATGATGTTGGAATCACACTAATAGTATAATCGTTGCTCTAGCTTCGAACAACATAGTAAAAGTAGATCGTTCAATTTTTTGTATTAACCTTACAGATAATGGATAAAAGAGAACTTCTACGTGATTCCAACGTTATTAATATTATAATTTTTTGATATATATAACTCTCTTTATTAATGTTATAAAATTTATAATTTTAATCCAAATATGACAAAATGTGGTAAAAAAATTCAAAAAACATAAACTTTACAAAAAAAATATTAAATAAAAAAAATAAAAAAATTATATGGTTTAAATTTAATTTCTAAATAATTTCATTTTTATTAAATCAATTTATTATTATACTATTTTTTATTAATAAATTAATATTTTATTATTTAAAAGTAATTAAAATATCAAATATTTATTAAAAAATGATAAATAAATTTTATTAAAATAAAACGATTAAAGTGCGATTATTACATTAAAAAAAATGCTCTTAATGACTCTCGTAAGATAATCTCTGATAAATTGTTAAAAAGTGAAGCAGGAAAAAACTGCAAATCTGTGATTCACATAGGGTCCGGATTTAGAAACAAATATGTAATGTCGGAAATTATTAGGGGAAGACTTGGGAAAAAAAGAAGTGAAATACTAATGTCAAAATTTCAATTATGCCTCATCTTCAAATTTACCGAAAGGGCCCGGGCAATTTAATGCCACATGGTTGAAAGTAGTACCAATTTAATATCGTGATATTATTATATCGAAACAACCAAAATATAATATCTATATTTTTTAATAAAATTATCAAAAATATTATCAAATTATACTTAAATATTATTATCATTAAATTATTATCTAAATATTTTTTTATTTTAAAAATATCTTAGATATAGTAAATATTATTACTTAAATATCAAAAAATATTAATAAAATATCTTTTTATACTATCATAATTTATCTATTTATAATATTTAATATAATTAAATAATTTACTTAATTATTTTAAATATTTTAAATATTTATTATATAATATCTTAAAAAATAATATATATATTTTATTATATGAATATCATAATTATTTAAAAATATATGTATTAAATAAAAAATTAATTATTTTAATATTTTATATAGTTTTATAATTTTTTTCATATTTTACATAAAATTTTGATAATCTTTATAATTTTTTTAAAATTTTATCAGTTACAATAATATTTTTTGATAATTTTATAAAAATTATATTATAATATTTTAAGTAACTCAAAATTTTAAACTATGATATTAACCAACATAATGGAGAAAAAAAAAGATGCCGATGTGGTAAGGTTGCAAGATATGTCGGTGATTTATTGCTTTGAGTACCTTTGTTAGAATAATATCTTAAATTTTTATATTTTTATATTTTTTTATACTATCTTTATAATTAAAACATTTCTTTAATTTTAAGTTAAAATTTTTATTTTTTTTATATTAAATAATTAATAATATTAAATAAAAAAATTATACATAAATGTTTTACATATTTTATTTTATTTTAATAATATAAAGCATAAACTTAAAATTAAAAAATATACCCGTACTTATTAATTAAGAACATAAAATTAAAATACATACAGTTAATGAATGTTTTTTTTTTAATTATCAAAAATAGAAAAAAATTATGCTAAAGATAATGGATTAAAATGTTAATGTCGTTACCAATGGTGTTATTTTTAATAATATATCTAATGTTAATGTTATTAGTGATATTTTTTAACATTAAACATATACGTAAAGAAAATGTAAAAAATTGGGATATTTGTGATTGTTTTTCATGAATTTCTCAGGTGCGGAAATTTGATTGAAGCTTTTACTTCTGTTAATCCCTTATATTACTCCAATAGAAAAGGTGGGATTATTATCTAATCATATTTGTTACCGTAAGAATCAAATTTCATTAATAATAAGTTTATATAATAATAATTGTTTGAAATATAATTAATGATAGTAGTATAATAAATAATTCATATTGATAATAAAAAACCTATTATAACAATATCATTAACTTTAAAAAATTTACTGATTATTGTTAGTTTGTTGATTAATTAACTGTTATTATTTTCACATAAGATACTTCTAATCACTTAATTTTCAAAGACAATACTTATAATAACATTGTTTTGAAAATTTGAAAAATAATTTAATTTTTTTTTAGATAATATGAATATATGATAAAATTTAAATAATATGAATATCAAAATAAATGTAAATTTATATGTAATTTTGTATCCATTTAGAATCAAATTACTTCATGCCACTTAACTTTGATTTCATGCAATATTGTGGAGTATTTTCCGTTTGGCTGCCAAGACAACTAATTAATACTGTGATTTCCAAACAATAACAAAAACTAGATTAAAAAATAAAAATAATAAAAAATATATATAATAATAATAAATATAATAATTTAATATAATATTGAACATAATTTAATTAAAATTAAATATAATTTAATTAATCGGATTTTAATTTAAACCTTTTGACTGGTTGGTATAAAATATGAAATCCTTGAGCTAGGTTTAATGTATGTATTAAAAAAATTATAACTCAAATAAAACACTTGTTATTTTTATAATTATAAATAATATTTTTAAATTAAAAAAAAAACTTATAATTTGCAGAAAAAAGTCAAATATTACTCAACTGTATTTTCCAATTTAGGTTGAGTAACTCAAGTTATTGATATTTCCGTTTATTAATGACTTTTATCAAAACTTTTCTGTTTATTCACACCACGCAACCATTTTATTAGCAATTGCCGATTTTTTTGGTAGGACTTTAAGAAGGTAGATAGATGATTATAGTTCAATCATCGTTTGATAAAAATAAAAATAAAAATATACTGAAAATAACATTTTTAGTCGGACAAATAAATTAATTTTTGCTCTACTAAAAATTAACTTCAATATTATCCAATGTACTGATGGTTATAATTATTGGTATGTAATAGGAAAAAATGTGATTTCTTTTAATAAAAGTATGGTTTAGTTATTTAATTTTAAAATAATATTTATTAATTTTTTTTATAAAAAAATATTCACTGATCATTTACTTATAAAAATATATTTATTAGTTTTTTTTTTTACAAAAATAGGACACAAAAAGATTTTTATTGATGTAAATTTTTTAAATAATGAGAGTATTTTCATAATTTATCTAGCCCTATCAAATAAAAAAATTACAAATATATATGATGAGAGTATTATAATCTTTTACCCTTAATTTATGACTATAATATTTATGATAATTTTTATTTATTTTAAAATAAATTTAAAATTATTAAATCTCTTTTTTATTTTTATTTTTATAAGTAAATGAATTAAATTTTATATTTTTAAACTTAAAAAATTAATCAAGATTGTAAAGAGAATAATATAATCTTTCAGCTTATATAATAATATGCATGAAAGATTCTAATTTTCAGATGTTGGTTTATATGCCATATTTAAGTTAGTTTTTCTTCTTAATTAATTAATTTATTATTATTATTATTGTTGTTGTTGTTTTGAAAAAGACCCTTATCAGGAAGAGGACAACTATAGTATTAAGCATTAATGATATATTTTTATTTGGATCTTTTAAGTATTATAAAATATATCAATTGTGAGTTAGTAAGATGTTAATTCTATACTTTCAATACAAACACGCTAATATATATTGAGTTTAAAATCGGGTAACACGTTATTAAATGAGGTAACAATATTTATATTTATTTTATAAATTTTTAAATAATTATTATACATGTTATAATATAAATATATATATATATAATTACTTACAGTAAATAGAAATTAAAGATATATATATATATATATATATATATAGGGCGAATGAGTATGTGGGCTCACATGCAGAATTTTTAGGTTAATTTGATTGATGCAGTTGTATACCAATCCTATCTAATTTCTAAAATATTGCTATATTATTCTATCTTCATGACTCTCCACGGCTAGCCAAGAGAAAAGTGGTTCATCTCTCTCATATTTATTTTGGTTGGTATGCCCGCTGCTTACTACTGTCTACCAAAATCTGCAAACTCTCACCAAGCAATTGGATTCTGAATGTTATCATATCAATGAAAAGTTTCTCTAATTCCTTTACTAAAAAAAATAAAAAGGAAAATGTTCAGTACTTCGGAAAGGAAAATTATATCTTATAATAAATATTTTCTTAAGAATAGTTATTTATATAATGTAATTATTTTTATTACATTAAAACTAATAATTCATACAGTTCATGATTATTCATTTAATGAGTGTTTATTAAATTTAATTACGAACATATCATATTTTTATTAAATTAATAATTTTTATATCGAAGATCATATCGTATATAATATTAAATAAAAAAATAATATGTAAATATAAATTATTTTTAATTAAGTAAAAAATATTTATTAAATTTAATCAAGTCGTATCTAAAGTTCATATATGATAAAATTCTTAGATAACAAAAATATTTATTTAATAAATTCATATATTTTTATATCATATTTGATTTATTTATTAAATAAAATTATATGATTATTATCAATATCATAATAAATTATTCATATTTATATTATATTTAAATTTTATTATTCATAAAATAATTATTATTATATATTTATTCATCAATAACAAATTACTTAAATATTTATTTAATAATATTTCTATAAATTACTTTATAAAAAAATTTAATATCAATTTTTTTATAATTATAATAAAAATAATTTAAAAATTTATATTAAAAACTTAAGTTTTCTTTTATTTTAAAAAATAAAAAATTTATAACAATAATATTATTACTTAATAATTAATATTATTATATATTTATTAAATTTAAATCACCACCAAATTCCACCAATCAACTTAAAATTAACATTAGCGCCTAATTTGAACCCAAAACCAATTACATTTAAAAAGATAAAATTATAACTAACATTGTATTAAATTTGTGACTCCATTGGACAAGATAAGTTAGTCGTTTATGTCACCACAGTCAACCAAATTCCACCGATTAATTTAAAATTAACACAAATTTATGAGCGCCTAATTTTGTCTCTATTCCGGAAAAACCCAAGCATTTATGTCAGTGGCTCAGTCACTGTTCAACCAAATTTCACCGATTACTTTTTTATATAAAAATAATATAAAATTTGATTAATGATATATAATAAATTAATGTTTTTTAATGGATCTAGAAGGATTTTGTAAATTTTGATAAATAAATGTAACATTTTTATTGAATGTTAGTTATTAATTCAAGAAGTAAAACAAGGACCTTAATTCAAGAAGTAAAATAAAGAATCATTAATTCAATAAGTAAATAAAGGTATGTTTAATTTAAGGAGTAAATCAAGAGATGCTTAATTCAAAGAGTAATTGAAGGAGTAAAATTTATTTATAAATAGCTATACAATTGTAATGAATACATGAAGAAAATAATAAGAGCTCTTTTGTGTAGAGTTATTTCTTGTTTTTTCAATACTTTCTATAATTTTTTTAAGTGATTTAGATAAGTTTTAAAACTTTTAAAAAGCAACACAAATATCTTACATTTATAATTATCACTTTTTTGTAAGATAATTTCAAAATTTAGAAAAGAAAAATTAAAACATCAATTTTTTAATAGTAATTTTGGAATTAAAAAAAGGGAATAGACATTACTTCTTCTCTTCTCCGATGTTTAGCTTCATCCCACGATAAATTAAGATCATAATTAATTAAATAATTAATATATAATTGAATGATTGATTAAATAATATATAAGGGAATAATATGTATGGAAAATTAAAGACTCACGGGTTTGTTGTAGAAGTAGAACATAGAAGGGTTGAGAAACTCATTACCCTTTACCAAGATCTTGTTACCATTAGGACTCGTGTATGACGATAGAGAGTAATCGAAATTTATTACGCTTCATTATTGCTTACGTCTCTTTAGACTTTCATGAAAGAAAATTCAATAAAAAAATTATTCGAAATTTGATTTGCTAAAATTTGATGGTAAATTATATATATATAAAGCTATCAATTAAAAGAATTATTTATAATAAATTATAAATATAAATTAAAGTTAATTTTAAAGAGTAATTATATAATTTTAAAAAATTTCTTAAAAATAAATAAATTTAATTTATTGGAAAGAATCAATTAAATTAATGAAATATAAATCTATCTTATTGATTTTTTTTTATTTTTATAAATTTGTATAAATAATGTTTTCATTCATGTCATTATTAATTATTAATTAAATCACTTAACGTTTTCGTTTGAGTCATTAGTTAATATAATTAAATTATACCTATTGATTAAGAAATTAACAAACTATTTAACTCGATATATTCGATCGAATTATCAAATTAAATTCCTATTTAAATTGTCTAAATTAAATCTAGTTAACATATATGAAACCTAATTTTCATATTTAAAATATATTACAAAAAATACATTCTCAATATATTATTCAATAATAATTTTTTAAAAAATCTTGAAATGAAAAATAATTTGTATTTAATAATAATTAAAAATATTCAACTAAATAATCTATACAAATATAACAATAAAAATAAAATCTTATTATCATAATAATTCAGACATTCTCAAAATAATAAATGACCAATATATTTAAGAGATACAATAATTTTACTAAAAAGAAATAAAATTATAGATCAAATTTTAATACCCAAAAATAGATATACAGATGTACCCTATTTCACAATTTAGATCTTGTTTTTCAAAATATGTCCTAGATTATAACAACCTTTTTGAATCATTTGATCCAAAAAATCTCCTCTTTGTCGCGTCTTATTTTCTATTACCTAATATAAATTGTGCATAAACATTAAACTAAGAACTTAAAAATAAAGAACACTTCTAATAGTGTAAGCAAAACTAAATTTTATATTATTTATATGACTCTCATATTTTGTATGGTGTTATTTTGTATTTATAATAAGTAAAAATCAAATTAGAATTATCTATTCTAGTGAAGATAATATTAATATGCATCACAGGTGAAAACGATAAAATAAATTATGATGATTAAAATAATAAGATAAATTGTAAAATATATCAACTTCATTTCCAAATGAATTCACATGCCTTATTCTTTTTAAGTTCTTAGAGTGCAAATTAAATGCTTCATGTGTTTATCAAGTTATATACTTGAAACTAAAAATACCTGAATATAGTAGAAATATTTGTGATTTCGAACATATAAATTCAATAAATAAAAATAAAAATATGCATATTTAAACTTATTTATTTACATTTAAGTGCAATAAAATCATAAAATATTAGTATTTTTTAAGCACTTATCAAAGTTATAAATATTTTGATTTTGAAATTGTCTAAAAAAAACCAATATTGTTGTTTTTTAAATTTCAAAATTACCCTATTAAAAAAGTGGTTAACGATAAGGAATCACAATTGTGATATTTTTTGAAAGTTATAAAACTTATTAGACCACTTGAAAGTTATTAGAATTTTGTGCTACTTTATTCAAACCCAGGGGACTATGAATACCTAACAAATAAATTGAAGAGGTGGATGGTAATTTTAACATTATAATTATGTGATCAATATATTTTAATCATGTAACCTTTTAAATTGACTTTTTTAATCATGTAATTTAAAAATATAATTAACTAAGTCAAAAAATTTAAAAAAATAAAATATTTTAGAGGTAAAATAAGAATTATATATTTTATTAATAATTCTTAAAAAAAAAACTCATTGTTCTTTATTTTTCTCACTCCCTCCTCTACTTTTTCTCTCTTCTCTTTGTTAATCATTATTTTATTAATAAAAATAAAAAATAAAATTGAGAAAGATAAATAATAGATATGGATGGATAGAGAGAGAGAGAAAGATTAGAGAGGAAACAAGATAAAAGGGAGAGGAAGAAAGATAAATAACAAAGGGAGACATAGCAAAAGAAAGTGACAGAAGGAAATTTGTGCCCTAAAGTAGACACAAGAGTATTGTGCCACCATGCCCTTGTAATTCTTTAATTGTTACATTTTGATTATTCATTGATGTATTTTGTGTAAATATTTTACAATAAAGTCATCCAATATATGTTAATTATGTCAAGGTGTAGATTCTTCTTTTTCATTTGTATCTTTTAATTATTAAAATACTTTAAATACATAAAAAAAATTCATAATTTTAAAAACACAATTTATAAAATTAAGTAAAAATGTAATATTAAAACAATTCACTCAATTATTTCGATAAATCACAAGATAAACGTGTTTTTCAAACATTTATTAGTGATATTCAATCTGGTGTTAGCAAGACATAAACCAATATATATAATATAATACCACTAGACAATTACTTTCAACTTTTGTTCTTTGTTGGCTACATAAAGCTAAAAGATGACATTACAAATCTGTTAATCAAATGATTAAATCAATAATTAATTGATAAGTTATTGAAGGGGATGAGATTGAATCGCACGTAAGAATAAAGATTTACAAACAAAGATATCGGTTTAAAGGAACAATCTAGTGGTAAAAACTAAATGAGATCATTGTAGAGTTTTATCCTCATGTTCATTGATACGGTGAAAACAATGATACACATATCTAAAGGCTAAGCCAAAGCATTTAATTATTCTTACAAAGAGAATATCGAGTGAAATATCACGAGTTATTCTTTGTGAATTATTCTTATAAAAAATATATCATCTATATGAGAAAAGAATAAAGTTGCTTCGAATGTGAATTGTACAAGATTCAATTCTTTAAAAAATCTTAAAAAATTTGGCACGTTTATGGTTAAAACGAACATAATATTGAGAACTAAATTATATTAAGAAAAACTCATGTATTAGATATGTAATCGTTTAATTTAAAGGATAATAATATACGTTTTAGTGTTGAATTTTATTTTCATATTAAGTTGATTTGAGTCATTCATTTATAAAAAAATACCATCAATTTTTATTGATACAAGAAATTATTAGAAGTAAAAAAACATTTAGTGTTATAAGGTTGGTGGTTGATCGAAGGCTAATCAATATGGCTGATTAACACAAAAACGTTTCTCCATAATAAATTGCCTCCTTTGCTCGGTTATAAAAGTGAGCAACCCAACAATTCCATGAATATTGTTCTTCTTCTCGTAAATGACTATAAAATTCTTCTTACAATAAATTTTAGTATGATAGAGTTTATATACTCTCCATTTATTAGAATAGTACTCCTTGGTTTATAATCATTACTAGTTTATCATAGTAAATCTTGGGAAATAGATCTCCATCTCTCACACACTCTTATGTTTTAAAAATATTATGTGATATACAAATTTATGATTAATTTTAAACTATATTTTTATTTCAATTAGTTTATTTTATAGTTTACAATTTTATGATTTTTTACAATTATGTAATTGTTTTTATTTAATCTACTTTAGACCTTTTATCCTCACCGACTTTACTAACACCAAAAAAAATCTAACGAATAAAATTACAAAATTTTGTAAGAAGTCAAGAAGTTGTGCTTTTGGAACATTTCAGACCACGTAGTGTCGTAGCATAAAAAGAATATTCTAAGTTTTGATTTTAAATATGCGTATAAGATTTTTACAAAGGAGAAATTGAGCAATTAAATAATACTTAATAAATCATCATTATTAAAAAGTATCATTTTCACTTAAAATAATAAAAAATTATATTTATTATAATTTTTACTGTTATCATAATTATTTAATAATTAATAATAAATTTTATTATCTTAATCAATAATTATTTATCAAATATTTGATTAGATATTCTTTTGAAAAATATTTTTATCATAATTATATTATATTAAATTATATATATATATATATATACATGTTTTCAAACTTAAATATTATGTTAAAAGATATTCGGAAATCTAGCTATTAAAAAAACTTAAAACTACTAAGATAATTGCCAAACCACGATTTATATATTCTATCATAAACGCCTTTGGGATTCAGATTCTTATATTATATGTTTCCGCAAATACCATTGATTCACCCCTGAATTTACCAATTTCTTCCGCAAAAATCACCTTATATTCGCTTCGTATGAAGGGGCTTTTAATAATTTAGTCCTTTGTCTTTATAGCAATAGAGCTTTTCAATCACGAGGATGATGACGTGTCTCACTCTCAACCCTTTCTTCGTGTATAACGTCCTCTCCATGGAGATTTTAATTTCCCGCTTTAAAAAAATAAAAAAATAACAAGTTTTTTTAGCGAAAAATTGAACTTTTGTACGAAGAATAGCCTCTGTTTATCCTCTCGAGCTTCTCTTCTCTCAGATAGAGAGAGCTGGAGAGACGCATAAAGAAGAGGCAACTGAAACGTCGACGTAATTCAGTCTTTAGTTTGCCGATTGGTTTTGAAATGATAAAAGGAAGTTTATAGTGTTTGTGAGTTCACTAAGCTCAGCTCAGCTCAGCTCTTCCAGCTGAAAAAGAAAATGGCTATCGGTGGTTTGATCTCGAACCGGAATTTCGGTTCATTTATCGGCTCAGGTATTGTTCATTCACTTACTTATCCTAATTTCTGTTCAATTATATATTTTTTTTGACTCAGTTTTTTTCTTTGCAATTTACTCTCACGCCTCTTCTTTCTGACTGATTATGCTTCTACATTTTGTGAGATTTTTTTTTCTTTGTAGATTCGTTGGCATGCGTGCCGTTTGATTGTAATTTTTCGGGATTTTTCGTTTAGATTTGTTTCGGAGATACGGAATTGAATTAGATGTAAAGTAGACAGAAATGAGCTGTGTGCGAACTTTTGAAATAGTATCTTTTTCTTTCTTTTAAGCAGAAATTTTTAATTGCATACATCTTATGTGTGATTTCCTGAGAATTTTTTTTTTCCTTATAAGTCGTTAGAATTTGTAAGAAATGGATTTATTGATTATGAATAAACGAATGTTTACAACCTATTTATACAAAAGAAAAGCAAATTTGTAATAATTAAAAATAAAACCTTGATTATGGAAAGCGTGTTAGAATGACCTGTCCTGTTGTTGGTGGTCTTATGTGGTGTGTTGGTTGTCGCTAATTTGGATCTAAATGTTCTTTAACATTCCTCGAGTTAGAATATATGTTAATTATTACAACTTGTTAATGTAACGAAGCTGAGGAAAACTTCAAGTTTGGTAAATATATCTATTTGGTTTCTAATGTAGAGATATGATAAGTTTTGATCATTCAGAACTTGAATCTTTTCTCTTACTAGATGTGATCGTCTCTATGTGTTTGGTTCGTTCATGAAACATTTGGATTTGATCTGATGTGAAGAAAGTATGATTATCGCAATATAACTTGGTTGGTTGAGAGTGTTTGATACCCAAATCATCCAAAATATATAAATGCCAAGATTCTTGACATACGCTTAATGAGCGATGATACTGCACTTGATGGTCGTAATCGTATTTTGTTTCTTAGTCTTCGAGAAATTAACGAGTTTCGAAAGCATCTGATATCCTGTGGTTGATAAATGCGTGGGTAATGTCATGCATTTTTGCCCGGTCTGCGTCACAGCATTTAGTTGTAATGAACTGATTCTTTGAGAAAAAAGAGACCTTGCCCTGGTGTGTTCTTGACGATATCGTAGCACTGGATTGAAATTCTTCCAAATGTGGTTATGCGTGGTTTATCCATATATTGGTGAGAATGTGCCGCAATGTCTAAGTCGGGCCTTGTGATGGTCAGTATATTAATCTCACAATAGTCTTCGATAGGATGTAGGATTCTTGATGAATTCTCCTTCACCTTGCTGAGGGATAAATTTTTGTTCCATAGGTGAATTGGCGGTTGGCACAGGATAACCCGTATCTCGATATTTCAAGTGCGTGCTTGCGTTGTGAGCAATTCACTTTGGAGCGTGAAACTTAATGCCCAAAAAATACTTTAATTCTCAGAGATCTTTAAGCTTGAATTGTCTCGTGAGATGATTCTTAGTTTCTTCAATGTCTTGTATATTGTTTCTGTTATGATTATATCATCTAGACGAAGAGTGAGAAGAATTACCAGGTTCGGACTGACAGTGAGTGATCATACTTGGATTGGTTAAAAAACCGGTAGCTTAAGTGTTGTTGATAGCTTGATGAACCATTATGCGTGAGGCTTGTTTAAGTCCGTACAAAGATTTATGTAGCTTACATACTCGTGTTTCTTTCGTCCAGGAAACCAGGTGGAAGGGACATGTAGACATCTTAATGAAGATCACCCGTAGAGAAAAGCATTGTTGACATCAAGTTGTCGAAGATGCGATTTTGAATAAACGTGACGAGCGAGAAAGCTAGAAACAATGACAAGTTTGGCTCTTTGGTGCAAAAGTTTCTTAGTAGTCAAAACCTTCGATCGACGTATCCTTTGGCCTATTGTCCCGAGCCTTGTATCGTTCCACTGAGCCATCGGGATTATACTTGATTTGTAGACCCATTCTAATGGTGGTTTCTTGTTTGGAGGAAGCATGTTGAAGCGTCCAAGTGCCATTAGTTTTGAGGGCATCAGTTCTTGTTTCATAGCCGCCATTTTGGATCATTGAAAGCTTGACAAAAGTGGTTGGTTCCACGAGAATGGAAATAGAAGTAGCGAGGCACGATGTGCGAGGTGATAATTGGTCGTAAAAGTAATACGTGAGATAAAGAATAGAAGTACCTTTGTCTTTCAGACGATCTTTGAGTGAAGACGAAGGGAAGGGCCAGAGATGAGGAAGCTTCTACATGATATTTTTGAAGGTAGCTAGGAACGTTGGTGGATCGACGAAGCCTATGTGTGGTGGTGTTGGAGAAGTTGTGTGTGGTGGAGAAGTTGATGATGATGTTTCAAGATGAATCTTGAAGATGAAGAGTGTAGAGTTGTTTGTTGGAAGGGCAGTGATGTATGATCAGTGATATATTTGGATTGGTTGATTGACGAATGTTGGGTATGTCATCGCTAGATAGTATCTTCGATGGAGGAAATAGGGTTGGAGTGTTGTGGCGGAAGTGAAATAAGAAATACATATTCATGAAAGATAACATCTCGAGACACTAAAGTCTTGCTTGTTTCAGATTATAGACACGATAACCTTTGATCCCAGGATGGATGCAATGAATATGCATTTATGTGATCTAACATGGCTTGGTGAGTCGATCGTGATGTGCGGAACCTGAAAACAAAGGGAACCAAAAACACGAAGATGTTATTACCTAGGAGTTTTGTGAAAAAGGACTTCAAATGTCGTTTTACCCTTGAGAACGGATGTTTGGAGTACGATTTATGAGGTATGTGTGTAAGAATGGCATCTCCTGGAATTGTTTAGGAAAGATTGGCTTGGAAGAAGCAATGAGCGAGCGGCGTTGAGAAGATGGCGATGTTTGCGTTCAATGACTACCATTTTGTTGAGGTAGAGACCTGACTAGTTTGATGAAGGATTCCGCGGTAGAAAACAACATGGGTCAAAATTCCGTCCATTGTCCTTCTGAATGTTTTTAACTCTGGATGAAAATTGTGTTTTAACAAGATTGATGAAGGTGGTAAGAAATATGCGTGTATGTCAGTTTAACGTGTAAGAGATAGACCCGTGTAAATCTTGAGTAGTCATCAATGATAGTGAAAATAACGTGCTCCATTAAGTCTTTGGAATGTGATAACCACCCCAAATATCGACATGAATCATTTCAAATGGTGCTTTTGTATTGATGGAACTTAAAGAAATGGATTACGTGTTTGTTTAGCTAATGGACAAATAGAACAATCACTAATGGAACAAAAAGGTGTGTTGATGGAAAAGAAATTACCTTATTTGTTATTAGATAAATGACCAAGTCGTTGATACGTAGATGAGAGTTGTTGGAAGCGGTGTTTGAAGCGGAGAAACATCCAAACGGCCTTTTCGAAATAAGTCAGGGTAGTAGGAGTCCTGCTTTCTGTTCCCATCCCAATCGTCTTCCACTGAGCATTTGTCTGAACAAAGCACGTACATCTTGTTAGTGAAAGGTGACATGAAATAATGAGGTTTGAGTTAGTTTAGCCTCTTTGAAACTAAGTTTAATTTGAATGAGGGAACACACAGAGACATTATGGAGTATGAAATTATTTGAGAAATGTACGGTGCCAATATGTGTGACACGGGCGAAGAATGATCGAGGTAAATGTACATATCGATTAGTAGATCTTGGAGCTCATAGTTTTGGGAGCAGACCATGTGATCAGTTGCATGTATCAAAATCAATCGCGGGTTTGAATGGAAAAACAGTTACCTGTGTTACCTGAAGAAGTAGTCACTTGACTTGCCGTACTACACGATTTGGATTGATTGAGAAGTGTAAGGAAGCTCTTGATATTGGGAAGATGTTAGGTTGTGGAATGGTGTCTTTGTGTCGGAGCGGCTTTCTTGAAAGTCGGTATGATGAGCTTTGGAAGGAACATAACTTGTATTTCTCTTATCTTGAATTGCTCGCTTTCTTTCGACACGTGTTGATGTCATGTCCATTCAAACCACAAAAATTACATTTGAGGCCTTTAGTTTTCAAAATTGTGTCCATTGAGACCACAAAAATCACATTTGAGGTGACTTTCGGCAATTCTCGAATTATGGCATATTATTGCATCGATTGCACTTGAGATGTGGATTCCTTGGTGGGTAATTTTGTGAGGATATTGTGGACGACTATCTCTGTCGTAGTGCTGGCGACTTGGCATCCTTCCACGTGCTTTGTTGGAGGCAATTCTTTGCTTTTCATCTTGAACAATAAGTGAATATACCTTATTCTTGTAGGTAATGGTTCCATAGCAAGCGATTTGTCCACGTCTTTGATGTGTAAACATTGTTAAGCCCCATGAGAAATTTTATGGTTATTTGCTTTTGTTGATATTCTTGTAGTTCCTTCCAGGCATTCCTCGCGATGTGGAAGAGGACATGTAGTGCATCGACTATCCCATCGCTTTTCAATTTTGTATAGTATTCTCGATGCTTACACCTTAACTGTATGATCATGGATCTATTTCGATGTGGAATAGGTCTTGTCGTTGGTGTGCGAAAAACGTTCCTTTAATTCTTCCCATACTTCATATCGGTATCACTATACATGACAACTGCGCAATTTTGGGTGATATAGTGTTGAGGATCCATCCTTTGTGACAAGAATGTTGCGGCGAGTCCATTGTTTGATTTCTGTTTCAAGGTTTGTTGATGGCGCTTTTGATTGTGCCGTCAATGAATCCTTCTTTGTTTTTGGTTATTAGGGCCGTGGCATTGCATGACTCCCGAATGTGATAGTTTTCTTGGTTTAAGGATTGAGCTACGAGAATCATGCCTGGTTGGTCTAGTGGTGTAAATATAATGAATGGCTAGGGTCATCGTACCATTTTGGTAAAGTAGGGTTGGTATTGGTAGTTAAAGACATTATTTGTTGAATAAATTCGAAGAAATGCAGGGATAGGTTTAAGTGTGTTTTAGACAATAATGATTTATTTATGAAATAAATAATGGACTAAAATATGCTTTATCTTATAGAAAATGAGTTAAGGATTACGAGCAGGAAATTTCGTAAGAAGAACCGGGTCGGAAAGTGGAGTGGCTGGCCGGCGGTTGGAATGGTGGCAGCTGACGGTGGAGCCAATGAATCGGATGAAGAAGCCAAGCCGGGCCGGGCCGGATGAAGAGGCCGAACGAGTGAACAACGCCGTCGTTGCTGGCCTAATGAAGCAGCGATGTCGTTAGATATCTTCTTCAAGGTAGCGCGTGTGTCTCCGGTGAGGCGCGTGCAGCCGGTGAAGATTTAAACAAAGCGTGTGTGACGTGAAGAAGGTATTTTGGCTTGATTTTAATTGCGAGATTGCTTTCGGATAGAATCTGAATAATATGATGGGATGAAATTTAAATTATTTTTGTGCATCAATTTGGTTTTGAAAAAAAAATAGATTGAAGAAAAATGGGAAAAAAATTTCTATGAAAATTTGAATTTTATGGGAATTGTTTCCTAAGCTACGATCTGTAGTAAAAATGGATTTATTGATTATGAATAAGCGAATGTTTACAACTATTTATACAAAGAAAAGCAAATTTGTAATAATTAAAAATAAACACAATTATGGAGAGGCATGTTATTGAATATCCATATACATGTTGTTGGTACTTCAGTAGTGTGTTGGTTGTCACCAGCTGGATCTCATGTTCTTTAACAGAATTGCTATTAATATTCCCCAATTTTTTGTTGTTACTTCTTATGGTAGATTATTTAACAATATTCAAAGAGAAGACAAATTTCATTGTTTCTTATAGCTCTTTTGTGATTATTTCTTAAACTACTAATGCGTCTGTACTTTTTTCTTTTAAGAAAGAAGTTCAAGAAAAAATGTGATTAAAGGAGTTAAAATGTTTCGTGAAGTGTAACTTTTCATAAATGGATTTGTTTCAATTTATTATCCTAATTAGCATGTTGCAGAAATAAGTTTCAAATTTTAGTTTGTGATAGTATGATAAGTTACTTGATTCGTTGGATATCATGATTATCTAGATTTTGATGTTCATGAGGCTAATCAATTGGTAGGACAAGTTTGTCAAGGAAAATGGGACGTTTCGCATCGAAGCGGGCAGCATTCGTGCCATTCTATTTTGCGGTGTGATCAAGGGAATATAGGGTTTTCAAATTTATGCACTTCAAGGATCAACAGTTTGAAACCTAGATATGCATGGGGCCCATTTATTCATGCCATTGGTTCTTCAGATAGGAATCTCTTAAATCTGGCAGAAACATCCCAGGAAAGTAATCTCCCTTATTGTATGTATGCATTATCTCCTAAAAAATCTTCTAGTATAACTTCTGTGCAAAGAGTTAAAGGAAAATGTAAATGCTGTCTCTCTTCAAGTTCTCCAAGTAGCTGGAGTCAATCAAGAGAGAGAAACAAGTTTGATATAAGAAGTGAACAACATCAGAACTTTATAAGGGCTAAGATCAACAGAACGCGAACTTCCTATAAGTCTGAGGAGTATGACATAACAGAAGCAAAATTGGAGTTACTGACATCAACTGAAGGGTCAGGTGAAGCTGTTCTCATTGAGAGCAAACTGCAGGTCACATCTCCTTGGTGGGAGAAATTTCCTAAGCGTTGGGTGATAGTGCTTCTCTGTTTTGCCTCATTTCTATTATGCAACATGGATCGTGTGAGTACTTTCTCTTTTTTCTTATATGTTGGATATCTTGTCTGAAGCTTAAATTTTCAGGTTGATAGCAGTTACTATTCATTCAGATATAATTGCGCTGCACTGCTTTCTACCTAAAAAGTTATTAAATGTCTCAAGCTGGATTGAGACAGTCATATTCCGAATGAAACACTTTCTAGAAAGTTGTAAAAAGTAACCATTAGTGAGTGAGATAAATGTGATGCAATAATTCAACGATCCTCACTAACTACTTGTATCAATACATGTGTAGGTGAACATGAGCATTGCAATACTTCCCATGTCACAGGAATTTAACTGGAACAGTGCAACAGTTGGCTTGATTCAATCCTCATTTTTCTGGGGCTACCTACTCACTCAGGTTAATTCAATGCTCCATATTCTGAGCATTGCTTAAAATTTAAGTCACGTCCTCTTGTCAATCTTCTTCTGGGCATGCTCTATGCAATTGGTTAACTTTTGTCTGTTGTGTTTTTATTTTTATGAGTTTCCGATAGCAAGTTTTATGTGTTTAAATTACATAAACAGAATACGTACCCAAGTTTTGGATTTCTACTTAATCTCCTTTGAGTCTAATTAGGTGAATATTATCATTCATTTGGCATACAGATTCTTGGAGGCATATGGGCAGATAAAATTGGTGGCAAGGTGGTTTTGGGTTTTGGAGTAGTCTGGTGGTCAATAGCAACAATTTTGACACCCATTGCTGCACGGATGGGGCTTCCATTTTTGCTTATTATGCGTGCTTTTATGGGTATTGGTGAGGTAGGAAGGCTGCTTCTATTGTTTCTTGTTAGACATCTTAAGCTTGACTGGTTTCAAAAATGAAATTCTAACTATGGAAAAAAGCTTCTTCACTTTATGACTACTTATAATGCAGAATACATTTATTAACCATCTGGATTAACATATTGAGCAAAAAAAAAACTGGATTAACAGACTGGAATGATATACAGTAATTTGATTGTTACACTGGTTACACTAATTTTTAAAAAGGTACGAAATTCATGTTCATAGGTCAAAATATCAGTTCACTGGTTTCATGATTTTTTTTTTTATTTTTTTGGTTTTTTCCTCCACTTAACTCTTATGTCTCTAACGGCTATCATTTTTTTTGCAGGGTGTTGCCATGCCTGCCATGAATAACATACTGTCTAAGTGGATTCCTGTGTCAGAGAGAAGCAGATCATTAGCATTAGTGTACAGTGGCATGTATCTTGGTTCTGTCACTGGGCTGGCTTTCTCACCCTTTCTAATTCACAAATTTGGATGGTCATCAGTATTCTATGCATTTGGATCTCTCGGAAGTATCTGGTTTGCGTTGTGGCTGAGAAATGTAATTTCTCGTTTCCTTCACTTCCTTAAGTTCGTGCCTTAAATAGCATTACAATGTATACATTAGTTTTATGTACATGAGTATGTTAGAATGTGCTAATGTGGGGCCAATTTGACTAAATACAACTTATAAAATACTCTTTTGGGACCTCAAATCCACCTTCCACCCCATCCCAATGGGGAAGCTTTTTTGATATAAAAATTGTAGAAAATTATAAAAGAAAATGCCATCCCTCAACATCAATTGTGTTCAAAATTATAGTGCTGATCAAGATACGCTAGGTGAATTAAGATCTCTTGAAAGTTGAAACCATGGAAGTCTACTATGACATTGGACAAGCATATGTATAACATATAAAGCAGATTTGATATGCACTTCATGTCATTTAATGCTCTTCCTGCTTGTATATTGGTCACTTTGCAGGCATATAGCTCACCGAAAGAAGATCCAGAACTAAGTGCAGAGGAAAAGCAATATATTATGGGAGGTAGCGTATCCAAGGAACCTGTCTCTGTCATTCCTTGGAAGCTAATTTTATCAAAAGCACCCGTTTGGGCTCTTATTATCTCCCACTTTTGCCATAATTGGGGAACCTTTATTCTCTTGACATGGATGCCTACTTACTATAATCAGGTATATAAGTTAATGTAGCAAACATGATGCTCAAATGATTCCATCAGAAATGCAGGCGCATGAGTCCTGCAATGCATACATACATGTATGTGATGTGAACACACTGATGTGGAAGAAGGAACTCAAGATTGCATACATAACATTACTATTTTTTAATTATGGATGCACAAGTTTTAGCACAATTTCTGGCTCTCTGGTACACAGTAGTATGAAAAATAAACCGAGTTGTTCTACCACTTGGTCATGATTGCTTTTTCAGGTTTTGAAGTTTAACCTCACTGAATCAGGGCTCCTCTGTGTCTTGCCATGGTTAACCATGGCTATTTTTGCAAACATAGGAGGTTGGATTGCAGATACACTTGTGAGCAAAGGCCTTTCGATAACAACAGTTCGTAAGGCAAGGATTGACACTGTTCTATGGTGCCATTTTTTATTCGTAATGTACTTTATTATGAAACATTTTGTAAACACACAAATCTAATATGCATTCCTCTTCTCCCTCCAACCTTGTCTTCATGGCATAGCCAAAAACTCCTCCGAGAATCTTGATATCTTTATTCATTAGATGAACTTGAACTTTGTTTGACCTAGCATCAGTTCTGCTGTACACTTAATTTTCTAAGTAGGTTCCTGTTTTGCTTCTTTCCTTTTCTTCTTTGATCGCTCATTGACTAAATGTACCTTTTATAGATACGGCGTATATAACAATCTCTGCGACCTTTCTTGTGACTTAAATAGTTTATAATCTTTCTCTGGATAGAATGTATAACAGTGATCTCTTTTTTATTTTTGAAAGGTTACTCTGCTCTGTGTCATTTTATGTTGCAGATCATGCAATCAATAGGATTTCTGGGCCCTGCCTTTTTCCTTACTCAGCTGAGCAACGTCAAAACACCAGCTATGGCAGTGCTATGCATGGCATGTAGTCAGGTATACAATAGATCACGATTAGTTTCGCATGGGCTTGAATTCTTTCAAGGAAATTAATATTAGCTTCATGTAAAGCTTGTTTGTAATATTGTTGGAATGTTTTATTATCAATGATATATGGGAGATTTCAGAGGTTAAAAATTCTTAGTGAGATATAATAGAGAAGTTTTGAGAGCCAATGGTGTAAAAATCATTGAATGTAAATTACTATAACAAACTTCTGTTGCTGAAAGACATGGTGCATCTCATGTAACAACATCAGTAAACATTATTAGCTGTCATTCAACGGAGCAAAAAATTTATAGTTCTTTTTCTTCCTGGTTAGCATGCATATGCACCTCCTGCTCTACCTCCCATTGTTGTCTGTGTCCTGAAAAATGGGCCGATTTTTTTTTTTTTGGGCAGAAGTAGATGGTATAAAATCACAAATGTGCTTTGGATTGGTCAAAAGTATAGAGATCTAATTTAATTATTTTATATTTGTCACAGGGATCTGATGCATTCTCACAATCTGGTCTTTATTCCAATCATCAAGATATTGGACCACGCTATGCTGTGAGTTATTGCACTCTATATATGGAAGCACCATTGCTAATGACACACACGCGCGCGCGCGCACATATATATATATATTAACTCTTCCTTCTGATATTACTAAATTTTAGCATATGGGAGATGATTTTGTTGTGAATATTCCTTGGATAGTAAGTTAGAAATATGGATAGTAAAGAATGTGCAAATAGATTAACTCAGTTACAATTATAAATTATGAAATACCCAAAAATTGTCTCGCACTGTACAACAAAGTGCAATTAAGGTACTCGTAAAGAATTATCATCTTCATTTTTTGTTGTAACCAGGTTTTCTAGATTAGCGAGTTTTGTAATTTGTTTGGGTAAAGCTTAAATGAAGGTCATATATGAGTAATTCTCTACAGTATTATTAGGGTACCAAAACTACTTAGGTGGATAGATTTATGTTCATTGATTAGATTTTATTAAAATTCAAATAACTGTTAGATTTGTAAAGTATAAGTGATTGAGTTGTATAAATAGTGTTCTAAAGTGTTTTCCTATATAAGGGTGTATTGCTTGGACTCTCAAATACAGCTGGTGTGCTTGCCGGTGTCTTTGGTACTGCTGCGACAGGGTACATCCTCCAACGAGGTAAAAGCTATAACATTTCACACTGAAAATTTTATTTATGAAATTCAATTTTGCTATAGACTCTTTGCTTATAACTAAGTTTTTCCAATAGCTCTCTGATTATAGCTAACTTTTTCAAACTTAATTTGTACAGGTTCTTGGGATGACGTATTTAAGGTGGCTGTAGCATTATACGTCATTGGTACATTAGTCTGGAACATTTTCTCAACTGGAGAGAAAATTCTCGACTAGAGAAACGCAATAATTGGAGAAAACATGCTGTCTGGGTATAATCGCAGAGGGGGAATTAACTGTAAAGAAATGAAAGGAATTTCAGAAAATCAAAAGGAACAAATACTAGGGTAAATCCCGTGAGGGAACTAAGCTGATGTTCAGCCGCGTATGTTTTTTGTAACGACTTGTAAGGCCATTATTTTTTTCTGCTGATAAACTTTTTTGTTATTTTGTTACCTCGTTATCACAGGTTGAATGCCCCTTTTTTCTCTTCATTTCTTTCCATGGTTTCTAGTGTAATAAAGGGTTGAGATGATCATTTTAATAGTTATTATAATATTAAAATTATGGATAATTAAAATTTAACATATATTATATATAAATATATATTTTAATAATATAACATAATATTTGGAATAATTAGATTGATTTTTAATTTTTAATTTATTTATAAACATGTGTTAAATAATTAAAAAATAAAAATCAATGTTAATTTTTTAAATAATATAGTAGAGTAAAGGTTATATTAATATTTAATTTTTTTTAAATTAAATATATATTTGAATAAATATTTAAAAATAATAAGTAGAAAATTACTACTCATTTACATGCAAAAGTTATTATCTGAATGTATTTAAAATTAACACGAAATATTTATAATTATTAACATAACTATCCTATGTTAAAAGAATATGGGTAACTTCTTGTGCCTATGAACTTTTTACGTTTGTTTGCTCCAAGTATTGCATAAAATATATGCATATAGTCCTCGGACCCCAAATCCGCTACAAGAATATGAATGCCTGGGTGTTGCTGGTTTTTTTTTTATATATTTAATCCCATGGATCTGTAAATCTTTATTTATTAAAATTATAATTCATTTTATTAAAACTTTATGTATGCACTAATTTATATGTAATAATCTAATTAATTTCTTATGATAAGTAATCATATAATTATTTTATCTCCTATATCAACTTTATGTTCCGTTAATAACTAATTTGATGCATATATCATCTAAATATCAAAGAAAAAATTAATTTAAAAGAACGTAATAGAATATTGAAAACATTTCCCATACATATACGTACAAAAGCTTAACCGCCTCTTCCGATGAAGTCGTGCGCCATGATGATCATATATCTGTGTACACTGTACAGTGAGCTATGTATACGTACGCCTGCAAGAAAATTCTATCTCTTCTTTGTTTATTTAATTGGAGAATGCTAAATGTATATAAATTTGTATGTAAATTTACATATACACTAATTATGATATATCACTTTTATATATATATAACCGTTGTTTTTAAGTTCGAATGATACGGATACGGCAATCTGTAACTCCATTTTTGATTGTAGGGAATTGAATAGAATCAAAATTGATTCCTTTTATTTTGTGTGTTTGTTTGGACCTAATAGTTGGATGAAATGAGATTGATTACTAAAAAAGAAGTAATCACAATTCATTCTCCCTTTTTGTTAATCATAATTCCATTCTTATCTAAATTTTTTTTTCAATTTTACCGTAACCTAAAATATAACCTTAAACTCAAAACCCAAATTCTCAAACCCAAAATTACAAAACCCTAAACCCTAAACCGTAAATCTAAATCCTAAAACCTAAACCCCAAATCCCTAAACTCAAAACCCTAAAACATAAATCCCAAAACCCAAAACCCTAAATCTAAAATTCTAAAACCCTAAATCCAAATCCTAAAACCCTAAAACCTAAAAATCCCTAAACCCTAAATCCTAAAACCTTAAAACATAAATCTCAAAATCTAAAACCCTAAAACATAAATCCCAAAACCCTAAACCCTAAACCTCAAATTCCAAATCCTAAAACCCTAAACCCTAAATTCAAAATTCTAAAACCCTAAACCCTTTTTAGAAAAATAATAATTTTAACCCTAAACCTTAACTCACAAATATAACCCCAAATCCTAAATCACATATCCCAAACCTCAAAACCCTAAACCCTATTTAGAAAAATAATAATTTTAATAATATATTTATTTTTAATTAAGTAGTAATTACTTAAAAAATAATGATTTCAATAATGTATTTTGTTTAACGAAAAAATAGTAATTAAATAACATTATTTGAATTTTACAGCATGTAGGGGTATTAAGGTTATTTATAGCTTTTTTCATTCTATTCCAGTGGCAAACTAAACGCTGTAATCCTGATTCCGAGCTTGATTCCAGTAGTCAAACAAAACAATATTGTTTCCTTTCCATTCCATTCCAATTCCGATTTTATTCCACTAACCAAACACCACCTAATTGAATTAGACTTTATAACGTTACGTAATTATACTGTAATATGTAACATGGGATTATACCAAGGAATAAAAGATATTTTTCATAATTTCATTAGTAATTAACATTTTTTTTATATAAATAAAAAGTGTGCCAATAGATAATAGAAGTTGATCATCAACCAAAGAGGTTTATACGCACGACTACTCGTTCAAAAGAGTACATACCTGCCAAGAGTACGTACGTAGCTAGCTTTTCAGTACTATACTACATATCCTGCATGGGGTACTGCCCTAATGTAACTGTGGAAACTTTTATTATAGATAATAAAGAGAAATTCTTTATTTATTATTATTATTATATATATTTATTTATTTGTAAATAGATAACTCATTTTCACGTAAATATTAATAATATATTTTTGAAACTAACAAATTCTATCCTATGTCTGTAAACTTGGTTTATATAAAAAATATTCCTATACGATTTAGTGTTCGAAAAGATGAAATTTAATTAAAAAAATTTTGTTCGAAAATGTGACTTGTTTTACATTGTTTTTTTACATTATTTTAAAGAGGTATAAATAGCGAAGATTTGGTTATTGGATTGGGTCACCCACTTGTGCCGGAAGGAGAGGCATAGACAAATGTGATACCACACGCCAAGCACCGCGACCGGCCAAGAAAACCATCCATCGTCCCGGCCGTCTTGAAATCTTGGCCAGTCAGAGTCCGAGTTCGAGTGCGTGTGTGTGTGTGAGGTGAGGTGATATTTTCCTTTTTGGTAAAATATTCTTTTAAGGAAATTTTTTCTACTTACAAAATGGTTGTTATATATATTTTTTTCAGAAAAAAAATGACCGTTATTTTCTTTTATTAAGAATATGGCCGTTTGTCTTCTTTATTTAGAAAAAGAGCCGTTGCTCGTATTTACTCAAAAAAAATATATCCGTTATTCGTTACTCTTCATTACTCGTATTAGTGTTACTCTCTTGAATTCCCGCATATTACCGCTTTATTCATAATTGTCACACGCTTTCTAAAATCTATAAAAGGAGGCACACTTCCTCATTTGAAACACAACAAATCAACAATCATCTCCCTACGAAAAAAAATTCTCTCTACAATTTCTAAGTTCTTTTTTTAGTTTTCTGAGCAACAAATTTTCGTGTAGCATTCCGGGCCATCAGTCGGTGTAGTGAAGTTCGAGGCAGATATTAAGATTACGTGATGTTTTATCCTGGGGGACCGAAATTTGTGTTGCTTGCATAAATTAGGTAGAAGCCACCAAACGTCTTAAGAGAGCCACCAATTCCGCGACTCGGCCAAGCTACTTTCAAGTTATCGGTATTATTGTTCCTACACCTTTGCTTTTTATAAACTTGCTTCAACAATTTTAAGACGAATTTAATCTCTTTGAAATGCTAATCAGATCTAAACAAACCATTCTGTTTTAAGGGATTACACTTTAAAATATGGAGACAAAAAATGTTGTTTTTCTTAACCATGAAAAAAGTCGTTTAACTCTTTACTCAAAAACCAATACGGTCCAATCCTCTCTAAGCCGAAACTAAAGATTTAGACGCCTGGATTGAAAATGATTTTCTATGCAAAAACTATATTCTTAATGGTTTAGCCGATGAATTGTATGATTATTATAGGTGATAAGTCTCCGCTAAGGAAATTTGGGAAATAACGAAGAAGTACGACACTGAGGAAGTTGGTACTAAGAAGTATGATGTTAGTAGATACATGAAGTTTCAAATGATTGATGGCAAATCAATGGAATCTCAATCACATGAACTGTAGAAGATAGCACACGAAATAACTTCTGAAGGTATGACTTTAGATGAACAATTTCAAGTAGCTGTTATAATAGATAAATTACCCCTTGCTTGGAAAGATTTTAAGAATACACTTAGGCATAAAACTAAGGAATTTTCTTTAGAAAGTCTTATAACCCGTTTAAGAATAGAAGAAGCTCGAAACAAGCACCAGAAAGAGATGAAGTACTCATAGTCTCAAATAATAGTACCAATAAGAAACCTTCATCTACAATTCTAAAACCTAAAGGTAGAAATATGAAAACTCATAATCGTAGTAATAATCAAAACCGCAACCACCAAAATAGAAATAGAAACTATCCTCCCCAAAATGGACCTCGGCCTCTTCTTGGAATAACACATTCATGTGTTATAGTTGTAATAGACTCCGGCCACTTGGCTAGGCTATAGGAAACAGAATCGTCACGCCCCGCCCACAAAGTAATCCCTTCACCGAAGATCAACTTATTGCTGCGATATACAAGTCAATTTTGTTGGTGGATCCAGGGTGTGGTGGATAGACGCGGTGCCTCTGCGCCATGTTGCTATGATCGAGACATGTTCAAATCCTATTCTCGATTCTCGAGGATAAGAAAGTGTTCTTTGCGGACTCCCACTCAAAGTTCTTTTCTTGGTGAGGTGGTTTTCAAGTTTACCTCTGGAAAGGCATCATCTTGAAGGATGTCCTGCATACTCCATAGATGAGAAAGAACTTAGTCTCAGGTTATCTTCTTAACAAAATTTGGGTTTACTCAAACTATAATGGATTTATATACTATAACTAAAAATAATATATTTGTTGGGAAAGATGGTACGCCAACGATGGCATGTCTCAAATTAAATGTTGAAATTAATAAAACCTCTTCTTTCTCGATTATATGTTGAGTTCTTTAATATTTGGCATGCTAGACTTTGTCATGTTAATAAATGCATAATAAAGAACGTGAGTAGCTTAGAAATAATTCCTAAACTATCTTTAAATGATTTTGAAAAATGTGAATTTTTGTAGACAAGCTAAAATTACCAAAACCTCACATAAATCGGTAGTTTAGAGAATCTGAATCTTTAGAATTAATTCATTCGATATATGTGAACTTGATGGAAATTTAACAAGAAATGGAAAACGCTATTTTATAACTTTTATAGATGATCGTTTTGATTACACTTATGTATATCTAATGAAAATAAAAGTGAAGCATTTGATATGTTTAAAATATTTATGACTAAGATTGAAAATCAACTTAATGAAAAAATAAAAAGGTTTAGTGATAGAGGCAGAATATGATTCCAATATCTTCAATGATTTTTATAAAACTCATGGAATCATTCATGAAAAAAACTGCACCTTATTCTCCCGAAATCAATGGCAAAATTTAAGAAAAATAGAACTTTTACCGAATCGGTTGTTGCAATTTTATTAAACTCTGCTGCCTTCCATCAGCGGGGAGAAATTTTATTAATTATGCTGTACATGTACAAATAGAGTTTCCAATCTACAAATAAAATTTCACCCTATGAAATTTTGAAAAATAAGAATCCTAATTTAACTTATTTTAAAACTTGGAGTTGTTTAGCCTAGGTTAGAATCCCTGATCCTAAAAGAAAGAAACGTGCTAGTAGCATGAATGTGTATTCATAGGATACTGTTGTGAATAGTAAAGCTTATAAATTCTATGACTTAAAAGATCGTGGTTATAGAATCAAATGATCTTGACTTCTGTGAATATAGGTTTCCCTTTAAATTTAAGAATAGTGGGCTCGTCTCTAGTAGTTTACCTATAACTAGAACTAGTGAACAAATCAAGAATTAAACACCGAAATTAGAAGTAAACGAGCTCGAACCCCAAGGATTTTGGGTCCGATTTTTATGCTTATACCTTAGAGGAAGATCCACTCAAACTATTAAAGAAGCATTATCTTCTTTAGATGCCAACTTATGGGAAGAAGCCATAAATGATGAAATGGACTCACTTGAGTATAATAAGACTTGGCATTTAGTTGACTTACCTCACGGTTGCAAAACCATTGGATGTAAATGGATACTAAAAAGAAATTGAAGCTTTGATGGTACTATTGAAAAATATAAAGCTCGTCTTTGTAGTTAAAGGATATAGGTAAAGGGAAAATGTAGATTTCTTTGATACCTTTTTCACCGGAGTTACGAATAACTTCCATACGTGTACTTTTCTCTCACGCTATCCATGATTTAGTAGTACATCAAATGGATGTTAAAACCGCTTTCTTAAATGGTGATTTAGAAGAAGAAATTTATATGGATCAACCCTAAGGTTTTGTAATCCCAAGTCAAGAAAATAAAGTTTGTAAATTAGATAAATCTCTTTTATGGTCTAAAAGCAAACACCTAAGCAATGGCGTGAAAAAATTTGATAATCTAGTTATCTTACATGGATTCAAAATAGTGAAAGTGACAAATGCATTTATTATAAATTAGAAGATAATATTTGCACTATTATATGTTATATACGTGGATGACGTATGCTTATTTTTGGATCAAATATTTATGTTGTGAATAATGTCAAAATGTTGTTAAGAGCTAATTTTGATATGAAAGATCTTGAGCGAGTGTAATCCTTGGTATAAAAATAACTAGGTCTAAAAAGGAATTTCTACAGATCAATCTCACTACATTGAGAAGATCTTAAAGAAATATAATTACTTTAATCAGAACCTGCATGTACTCTTTATGATCCTAGTGTAAAGTTGTTCAAGAACAAGGGAAGGTGTTAGACAATCGAGTATGCGAAAGCATCATTAGTAGCTTACGTTACTGATCGATTGCACTAGACCAGCATATAGCTTATGTTGTGGGACTACTACGTAGGTTTACCAAGAGGACCTAGTATAGAGCATTGGAATGCTATTGAAAGGGTTATGAGATACCTTAAGAGAACTATGAACCTTGGATTACATTATAAATAGTTTCCGCATTTATTTTAGAAGGATACAACGATTGATTGGAACACTTTATCGGAAGACTCCAAAGCAACTAGTGGCTATATTTTTAACATAACAGTTGGTGGAGTCGTTTTCTCGGAAGTCTAGAAACAAACAATATTGGCTCAATCTACAATGGAGTTCCAATGATAGCATACCAGCTACTGCTAGTGAAGAAGCGGTAGCTAAGAAGTTTGTTAGTCGAGATCCCTTTATGGGAAAGACCGATACAATTGTCTTGATCCACAGTGATAATCTGTGGCTATTATCAGAAGCCGTTCTGCTATACGGTAAAGAGGCAACAGAATCGTCGTAGTATAGTACCGTTAGAGAATTTTTTCAACGGGAGCAAAGAGTGGATCGTATGCGTTTTGATGAAAATTTGGCGAGATCCTTTGACGAAAGGATTACCAAGAGAGAAGGTTTTCAAAACCTCGAAAGGAATGGGATTAATGCCTCTTAGAATGAAGAGTCACTTGATGGTAATCCAACTTATAGGCTCGGAGATCCCAAGAAATAAGTTCAAAGGGTAATAACAAGTTATGAAGTGATATGAGATGTATCATGCTATTAATCAAATCTCATTCTATATTGTAAAATGAAGTCCTGAAGCGATAGAAAAGGATGAGTTATTTGTTAAACTCTTAATGAGTTCTATACTACTACGTGAGTGGAGTATATAGCCTACGTGAGTACTCTCTTGATAGATTCACCTTGAATGTGGAAGTGTGGCCGCTTCTGTGAAAATTTTTGGGCAAAATTTACTAGAGCATTCACTATCTGGGATACACGTGTACGGTCGTAAAAGCACGTGCTTTTTCGAACTACACCTTGGGAAGGTTGTGTGTGATGATTGTTAGAGATAGAGTTCAAAACTATGAGTTACTCTAGTATATTCTAAAGCATCAACACTATGCAAAGGTTCAAGTCGATAGACACCTTTTCGCTTATGCACAATCTTATAATTTTAATTGATCGGTTGCTCGATGAAAATTATTTTTATATAAAATTCAAGTGGAAGATTGTTGGAAAAGATGAAATTTAATTAAAAAAATTTGTTGGGAAATGTGGCTTGTCCCACATTGCTTTTTTACATTATTTTAAAGAGGTATAAATAGTGAAGAGTTGGGAATTGGGATTTAGGCACCTACTTTTGTGGAAGGAGAGGACTAGCAATGTGATACCATACACGCGCACGCGTCAGCGCGCCAGCAATCCAGCCGGCCGACCTGACGTGCCTAGCGAGCCGAGCCGAGCCGAGTTCGAGTGCGTGTGCGTGTGTGTGAGGTGAGGTGGTATTTTCTTTTTTGGTAAAATATTCTTTTAAGGAGAATTTTTCTACTTACAAAATGGTTGTTATATATATATATATTTTTTTTTCCAGAAAAAAAAATGACTGTTATTTTCTTTTATTAAGAATATGGCCGTTTGTCTTCTTTATTTAGAAAAAGAGTCGTTGCTTGTATTTATTCAAAAAAAAATATCCGTTATCCGTTACTCTTCATTACTTAGAATAGCTGTTACCCTCTTAATTCCCACACATTACCATTTTATTCATAATTGTCACACGGTTTCTAAAATCTATAAAAGGAGGACTTAAGCTCTCATTTGAAACACAACAATCAACAATCATCTCCCTACGAAAAAAAATTCTCTTTACAATTTCTAAGTTCTTTTTTAGTTTTACGAGCAACAAATTTTCAGGTGTAGCATTCCAATCTTCATCAGTGTAGTGAAGTTCTGAGATAGAGATTAAGATTATGTGATGTTTTATCTTGGGGACGACGAGGCTGTGTTTGTTTGCACATTAAATCGAGTGCAGAAAGCCGTCTTAAAGAAGCAGTCGCCAATCCGCGACTCAACCTGCGCTACTTTCAAGTTATCGGTAATATTGTTCCTACACTGTTTTTATAAAATTGCTTCAACATTGAGTTTAGGATAAAACTATTTCAAGATATATGTATATATATGGAATTTTATGTGAAATTTTAGTTACAAGTTTTTCAGTTTTTTTTTCACATAAATTACCTAAAGCCTATAGGAGTTCGATGCAGAGACAAAGTCTGAAGGAACATTCTTTTGCTTCAACATGGTCCACTTTCGATTTGAAACTAATAGGTAGAACCGCGAATGAATTATCCTCTAAAATCTTAAAATGTCGGCCCCTTATTTTATAATTCTTGATTGAAAAGAAAAATTGAAACAATCTTAATTTCCTCTTTGGAACAAGTCTTTGTGAGAGTATAATGGACTCTTCGAAACAAATTTTAATAAGTTTCTAATTGAATTGAGAAATTGGGGCAGATATAAGAAATAATTGACGACCATTTTTGATTTCCAGAAAATAAATAGAAATAAGATGGAGAGCGAAAAGTTAAGTTGTTTTTTGCGTTAAAAAAAATGAAAATTTCCCTGAAACAGTGAACTGCCTCTTGTAGTATGTATGTCTTTGAATGAGTAATAGATCAAATTACTGAGTGTCATTTTCATTGAATATCCAATATTCAAAGTTATCTTCCAAAACTAAAACTTGCACTAACAAATATGAGGTATTATCGTTTATTTTTGGAATATATTTTACTTTAAGTGGATTGTTATCATTTTTCATCTACTATTTATTTATTTATTTTTTTAAAAAAGTTATACTAATTTTTAATTTCATTAATTTAAAATATTACATTACCAAACACTTCAATGACAATAATAAATTTCTCAACAAATATAATTAAGAAACCAATTAAATGTTTGGGCGTTTTAAGTGTAATAAAGATGTTGCATATTTTTTTTATTTTTATTCACCAACGGTGTTAATTTGATGGTTGGAATTAGGGGTGTGCAAACCTTCGTAGGTTTCGTATTTTATTTATTTATTTATTTTTTTGCCACCCTTGAATCGTAAATTGCCCTAATCAATTTAGACTAACTCTTGAAAAAAAAAAATTAGACCAACTATTACATTACAGTTACCTTTCCAAGAGTAAATAATTTTTTTTTCTCCTTGAAAAATAGATCATACAGAACATTTTACTTTTTTTATTTTTTATTTTTTGTCGTCTCTCCCCTTCTTTTCTTCACTAAATGATGAGTTTAGCAATAAGGTTCTAAACTTTGTTAACAACATGACGTTAATGGAGGAATGGTTGGCACTAGGGGTGTCTATGGTCCGGTTCGGTTTTTTTTTTTAAATCTAACTGGATCGAACCGTTCATATTATTAGAACCGGACCGGATTGTTTGAAACAGTTTTAAAAAATAAAAACCGGACCGGACCGTTTGACTTATAAAACCGTTCGGTCCGGTTTAGTTTCCGGTTTGGTTCGACTTTTTTATAATTTAATGAAAAATAATGTGAAATTTTTAATATATTATTAAAACCGATCCGGTCCGGTTTGAACGGTTTAAAATTAATACAAACCGGACCGGACCAGACCGTTTGATTAGTAAAACCGTTCGATTTGATCCGATCCGACCCGATTTTACGGTTTGATCCGATTCAATCCGGTTTTTGGACACCTCTAGTTGGCACTTAAATTGACCAAAAATAAGCACATTGAAATTGGAGACAGCAAACAAGTGGCTAACTGAATTGAGACTCGGAGAGATATAAGAAAATCACCGCAACGTACCTGATACTTGTCTCTTCAGAACAATTGGATGCATCTATTTCAAAATATAATTTTAAAACAAGTAGCTCAATTAAAAAATTAAAAATAAGATAAATATTAAAAAAAAACACCATTTATATCCAACTCTGTTGATTCACCTGGGCCTAACTCTACCCCTGAAAACGCGCTTACAAGGCGAGGGATCGTGCTTATAAACCAGCCTCTTACGCCGGTCCTCGTCGAGCATGGGACTCCTCAACACTCCCCCTCACATCGACTGTGTCGACGGACGGTGGTGGTCTTATAGTTGTCACGGGTGTAAGTGTAGGGTAGCTCTCCTCCACCGCCAATGGTCCTGCTCTAATACCATGTTGATTCACCTGGGCCTAACTCTACCCCTGAAAACGCGCTTACAAGGGTGAGGACTGCTCAGGCTTATAAACCAGCTCTTATGCTGGTCCTTGGTCGATGTGGGACTCCTCAACACTCTCCCTCACATCGACTGTGTCGACGGACGGTGGTGGTCTTATGGTTGCCACGGGGGTAAGTGTAGGGTAGTTCTCCTCCACCGCCAATGGTCCTACTCTGATACCATGTTAACTCACCTGAGCCTAACTCTACCCCTAAAAACGCGCTTGTAAGGGTAAAGATTGCCCAGGCTTATAAACCAACTCTTATGTTGGTCCTTGGTCGATGTAGGACTCCTCAACACTCCCTCTCACATCGACTGTGTCGACGGACGGTGGTGGTCTTATGGTTGTCACAGGTGTAAGTGTAGGGTAGCTCTCCTCCACCGCCAAGGGTCCTGCTCTAATACCATGTTGATTCACCTGGGCCTACTCTACCCCTGAAAACGCGCTTACAAGGGTGAGGACTACCCAGTCTTATAAACCAACTCTTATGCTGGTCCTTGGTCGATGTAGGACTCCTCAACAAACTCAAATATTTTCTATTAAAAAATCACACATCATATCATATTTAACCCCAGTCCTGATGTTTTATATAATTTAAGGTTTTAGAAAAAATATTGAAAATACTTTACCCACTATGAAAATATTGAAAATGATTAGTTAATTTACCAAGTTATTTAATAGTTTCAAAGTATTATTTCAAGCACTAATAAAAATACTTTAGCTTATATGATAACATTTTAATTCAAAGAATAAGCACACCTCCGTACTTCCAACATCAGTGACTAACATTTTCACCACAAACCACTATTTGAGTAGAATCATATCTCCAGGTTACACATGTAGTGACTCCCATCCCTGATCGCTATACAAAGGCATTTAGAGGTACAAGTACAGCACCAAAGTAATAGGCTTCTAAGCATCATACATCCAAGAAACTAATATACAGATCCCAATTACACAGCATCACGAACTAACAAATCATTATGAACTCCAATTTTTCGTCGTCATCTTAATTGCCACGTGAGGAGCTCCCCCTGATAAAGGAACCTTGAAGCTGGCCACCCACTATCACATCCTTGAGTCGAGATACAGGGCCTAAAATCCTGCCAGTTTTCTGCCAATATCTCGGGAAAAGAAAACGTTGGTATTGATATCTTTGAAAATAATAAGGTGCAAATAAACAAAGAGATGCAATTAAGTCATACTCGTTGTGTTGCGTGGTCCACAAAATGCCAAAATGACACCAAATCATAGAGAAGGAAAACCATCAAATTATATCATCAATAGATAAAGCATGCTCAATCTTTTCAAGGTTTACATGATGCACCAAAAACGTAACATGGCAAGCTTATAATATTTCACTCATGTAAACAAAGAAAAAAAAAGGCATTGTTTCTCCAAATCTCTAGCTATAGTCCTAAGGATGTGTTATTATAGGCTATGAACATAATCAAAAAGTTCCCATAACTTTTATCATCATCGTCAGCATCCTTCTAAACCATTGGTTCCAAGCCAATCCTTTTCCCCCTCTTTCAAACACAATACAAGTCCCACACTTATGATGCAATCAAGTAATCAAATTGTCAAACTTTATGTGAATCAATATGCCTGTGTCCATTGCTGCAAATGATATCAACACCACTTGTCTTGTGTTACGGTTTGCATAAGTGTTAGAGATTATTGTTATAAAGCTCCTTAATTTAAGGAGCAAATTAAGGAGCAAAACATGGAACAAAACAAGGAGTAAAACATGGAGCAAAACATGGAACAAAACAAGGAGTAAAACATGGAGCTTAATTCAAGGAGCAATTCAAGGAACCATTAATTTAAGGAGTAATTCAAGGAGTGAATTTTCCTATAAATAGATGTGTAATTGTAATGAATTAACCATCCAAAGTTTTCATTCCAATTGAGAGAAAAGCTTAGAGAGCAAAGCTTTTGTGAGAGAAAATTGAGAGTAATTTTCTTGAGTGTAATTGGGTTGTGGGTTGTGGGCGTTGTAAACACCTCGTAATTTCTACTCTTTCAAGAAAAGATCTAGCAGGAGACGTAAGCAAGATTGGCCGAACTCCGTTATCAAATTTGTGTGTTATTTTATATTCTTGTTTTCTCATAAGTTTGGCTTATCGGAAATTTGCGTTATTTCCCAACAATAAGGTCATTAGTAAAGCTTATGGCCGTATGCTTATGTGCAACTAAGTATTAAGAGTATTTTGTAATTGAAAATTTATATATTTTGTATTTTTCAACCCTTCTTCAATCAAAGTGAAGTTTCCTTACGAAATTGAGAAAATGGCACTAAAGGCACTATAGTGAGGGGTGGTAAAGTAACCTGATTGTGACATCAAAGGTATTGGACATAGCCGTATGCTCTCTCGTCCACATCAATGAGAACATATAGATGAATTTCATATGCAATCTGTATGCCATAATCTTTGATTTATGCTTGTTTTATACTTTATTAATTGTTTCATTGTTTTTCGTTATCTCAATTATTTCTTGTCGTATTTGTATGCTTGCAATGTGCGCTTGTTATGTTGTCGTGCAATGCTTCAATGATTGACTTGTGATTATCCCTTGTTTACTTTGTGTTTGCAAAGTGCATCAACCAAAGTCACATGTGCTAACTAGGTTAACATGCTCTTTTGTAGGTATAGCAAGTGCTTAACAATTCAAATGTAACTAAGCGAATCGTTACCGTTGGTATCAAAGCCTCAAGGTTATAGGAGGAAAAGGTACAATGACAATCCAACATTTTGATTCATATGATCAACAACTGAGTGAATTAGCAGGTTTATCAAAACTTGTACATGAAATAAATGTTAGAATGAGTGCAATTAATACAATTGACTTTCGGAGTCCCGTGACTATTCTTGAAAGTTTAATTGTTTCCCTTGAGAGAAATAAGGGAGGAGAATCTATATTGATTTCTAGATCTAGTGCATCATCAACTGATAAGCATATTAAAGATGTGTTTAATACGACAAAAGGCTTGGTAGGGAAACTTAGAGACGTGAGCATGACAATTGAACACCAAGCTCAATGTCACTTACGAAACTGTTGCCAACCAACTAGTTAACATCAAGGGAGTAAGGTATGGAAGAGTTAAGGTGTCAAAATCTTGAACTTTGTGATAGTCATTATAGATGACTTTGATGTTATCTTAGGGATAGAATTCATGGTGGGACAAACAACCATTCTTGTACCAGTTGTAGAAAGTCACTTAATTATGGGAGACAACCGGGAAAACTAAGACTCTTATTTGCTTTACATTTTAAGAAGAGTTTGAAGAAGGATGATCCCTCATTTGTGACAATCCCTATGCTACGGGAAGAGAAAGGGAGTGACAAGAAATAAGTTCCTTTCTAGATTGTGTATTTCCTAAAGTCTTATAAAGATATCATGCTTGATTAACATCTAAAGAATCGCCCATCAAAAGGAGATATAGACCACCAAATTGAGCTCCTACCAGGAGCCAAACCACCTGCAAAAGCACCCTACAAAATGTCGTTGCCAAAGCTCGGGGAGCTTCGAAAACAGTTGAATGAGTTATTAGAGGTGAATTTCGTTAAGCCGTAAAAAAATTCTACAATGCACCAATGTTGTTTTAAAAGAAGCATGATAGGAGTCTGAAATTGTGTGTTGATTATCGGGCTCTCAACAAGGTAATGGTGCCGAACACTTGTCCCATTCCTTTGATATTTGATTTGTTTGATCAACTTAATGAAGCAAAATATTTTACAAGTTAAATCTAAGATCAAGGTACTACTAAGTCAGAATAACAAAAAGGAATGAGTCGAAGACAATATGTGTGACTAGCTATGGAGCGTTTGAATTCTTAGTGATGCTTTTTGGGTTGACCAATGCTCTAGCCACATTTTGCACACTAATAAAACATATTCTATGAGTATCTCAACAAATTTATGGTGGTTTATCTTGATGATATTGTGGTGTACAATTCCATTCTTGAAGAACATGCAGAGTATTTACGACTAATTTTCAAAAGTTGAGAAATCATCAGTTGTATGTGAAAAGGAAGAAGTTCTCATTTGCTTAGAAGACAATCAAGTTCCTTGACCACATCAGTAAACATGATCGTGCGCGCATGGAAATAGAGTGTAGGGTCCATCCAAGAATGGAAAGGGCCCATCAATGTGAAGGAGTTGAAGTCATTTTTTGGGTTGGATAATTATTATATAAGATTTGTAGAGGGTTAATCCAAGAGAACTAAACCCTTGACAAAGTTGTTAAAGAAGGATGCCACTTAAACATAGAATGACCAACGTCAGAAATTCTTGGAAGATATAAAGAAGGCGATGATGAATGAACTAGTTCTTGCCCTACTAGACATGAACAAGCTATTTGAATTGCAAAACAGATGCCTTTGAATTTTCTTTAAGACGGGTCTTGCTTCAAAAAGGACACCCAGTAACCTATAAGAGTCATAAGCTATCAAATATAGAGAGAAGATATACGGCACAAGAGAAGAAACCACTAGCAGTCATTCATTACTTGCGAACATAGACACACTATGTATTAGGGTCGATGCTTGTCATTGAGACATATAACTCGACAGTGAGTCATTTCTTGTTTCATCCAAAGTTAACCGCAAAGCAAGCTAGATGATAGGAGTTCTTGAAGGAGTTTGATTTCCATTTTGAACACAAGGTTGGTCGCACCAATAAAATAACAAATGCTTTGAGTCACAAGGTAGAGCTTGCAACTCTAAGGATGATGGTGATTATGTCAGTAAGTTCTGAAGCTACATTCGTAAGGGAACACATCAAAGAGAATCTGGATAAGGACCTAGTGGCACAAACAATCCTCAAGTTGATATGTGAAAGGAAGACACCAATTTTGATAGGAGGATGGTTACTCATTTACAAGGGAAGAAAAATATTCGTTCTAAGAGCAGGGGACTTAAAAAGAACACTTATAAGGGAATGCTATGACACTTTGTAGGCAGGTTATTTGGGTTGACAAAGAACGTATTCCCTAGTGAAACAGGGCTATTATTGGCCGCATATGCGTGAAGATATGATGTTATACAAGGACCTATCACATTTGTTAACAAGATAAAGTTGAGAAGTAAGAGATACTGGGGTTGCTAGAACCCTTATTAGTTCCAACGAGATCATGGGTGAATGTCTCAATAGACTATAACAACTTTATTAAGGTAGAAAATCTAACAGGTATTTTAGTCATGGTCAACAGATTTTCAACGTATGTAAAATTCATTCTTGTGGAGAAGTATTGCTCGATAGAAGAGAGCTTGCTTGTTTTTCAAGTTTGTTATCAAATACTAGGATATTTCCCAGAACATTATAAGCAATCGAAACACTAGGTTTACAACCTTTTGGTTTCTTGGCTCATAACTTAACATCTCTTCGAGTTACCATCCATAGTCGAATGGACAGATGAAGAGATTCAATGGGTTCTTAAAGGAGTATCTGTGACACTTTGTGATAACAAACTAGAAGAATTGGCCGCAGTTGCTTGACATAATCTAATTTTGTTTCAATACTCAAAAGTGCTCTTCCACTAATAAGAGTGCTTTTGAGATTGTCAATAAACAATAACCATTGTTACCCCAACATAGTGGATGAGCCTTATATAGAAAGAATCCCAAAACTTTCAATTTCACAAAATATATGATAAGTAATACTGAGATTGTTCGTGCCTACTTAAAGAAAGCTCATAAGAGAATGAAAAAATGGGCTCTCGTCACAGGTTGCTGGAGTTTCAAATGGTACATCTTGTAATGGTGAAGTTGTTACCCAAACAAATTCAATCTCTATGCACAAGAGATAGAAGACTTAGCAAAAGATATGAGGATCCAATTTCTATTGTTGTCAAGATCAGAAGAGCTTATTACAAGATCGTAACCCCTAGTTGAATGAAGGTGCATCATTTCTTTCATGTTACCAACTTGAAGCCCTACCATTCAAAAATTGAAGATGAAACGCAACCAACTAGCTAGAGTTGAAGTCGACATTAAACTGCAGACAACAAAAGAGACAAATGAGATTTTAGCAGAACGAGTCGTAAAGGTGAGACATCAACATAGACAAGAGTATTTAATGAAGTGGAAGAACTTGGGAGTCAAAGAAACCAACTAGGAGCAAACGGAGCACTTGAACCATTTCAAGCAGATAATTGAAAACTTCAAAGCCAACAAAGTCGACGAGGACACCGACAGCTCAAGTGGGGGAGAATGTTAAAATTTGCATGTAAATATCACATGTGTGTTTGTCCAAGGTCATTAATAAAGCCTATGGCCGCATGCTTGTGTGCAACTAAGTGTTGGGGTATGTTTTTGTATCTTCTAACCCTTACGTCTCCTCAAGCAAAATGATGTTTACTTGAAAAATTAAGAAAATGGCACTAAGAGCTCTACATGGGGAGGCGATAAGGTGACCCATGAAGGGGTCATGCCATCAAAGGTATTAGGCATAACCATATACTCCTTCACCCACGTCAATAAGAACAAGTATGTGTATGCCATGATCTTTGATTTATGCTTGTTTTATACTTTCTTGGTTACTCAGTGTTCTTTGTTACCTCATTGCTGCTTGTTGTGTTTGTATGCTTTCAATGTATGCTTATTGTGTTGTCGTGTGATGCTTTAATGAGTGACTTATGAAGAGGCCATACCATCAGAGGTGTTGGGCAATTGTGTACTCCCTTACACATATCAATGAGAACAAGTACATAAATTTCATGTACAATCTCTACGTCATAATCTTTTATTTATGCTTGCTTTATACTTTCTTGATTGTTTTAGTGCTCTTCGTTGCCTCAATTGTTTCTTGTCGTGTTTGTATGCTTTCAATGTACATTTGTTGTGTTGTCGTATGATGCTCATGAAGGTTGACTTATGATTATCCCTTAACTTATTTTGTGTTCGCAAGGTGCAACAACCAAGGTCACATATGCTAACAGGTTGACTTGCTTCCTTGCACGTTTAGTAAGTGTCAAAAGATTCGGGTGTAACTAAACGGATTATTACACCTTACATCACTTAAACCTTTCATATGAAAAATATATTTGAGCAAGGCAATAGCAATGTACCATATCCATAACATGTCTGCTATAATCATCAAAAGAGCAGTACTTAAAATTCCAACTTACCATCTTTTATTGTTAAGATTTTTTTTCCCTCTCAGTACAATGAGATGCTATGGTTTTGGAACGAACAACCATATTAATAATAGGTTAGCTGTCTCAGGGTCAGGCAGTCAGCAACAATACCTTTAGGTTGAACCCTCAACATTGACATGTCACCCAAAACAATATATTTTATCTAGAACGTAATCAGATTATAGGTGTTTATCCCTTGCTTTCATGTGATACTGAATTCCAAAATTGTAAACCAATCCTTTTCTGGACCCACTCTAAGAGAAGTATAACTAATAAATAGGCATCTACCCATTTAGTCATCCAAACTAAACTTGTTATTCTATTCTATCAGTATATAAAATAGAAAACAACATTACGTAACCCAGAAAAGTTTAAGAAAACTTCCATTTCTCCCTTATAAACAGCAAACTCCTTTCGTTAATGCCCTTGCAATGCAAAAAATACTCCAAATTACAAGTTAAAAATCATGAACAAGGGGTTCAAAACATAATAAAGGACACCAATTCTCTGATTGAGAGAGAGAAAAAAAATGACACACATTAGGTAAACTGAGAAAAAACATTAGTAATTAACTCACCTCATTATTAAGGTTGAGATGCCACTTATGTTGCAATGTCTGCCACCTTTCTTGTTGCCACCGCTGCCCAAGTATCACAAAGCCCATAACAGCTGCTGCAACAAAAATGGACCAAAATGAATTTGCTTCTTTTGCATGAGCATATACAGAAGCAACTCTTCGTTTCCACCAAGCATCACAAGGAAGGCCAGAACCATTGAAAATTTCATCTTTTGGAGGCACTGAGGATTGTGTAACATGCTCAAAACTGAATCCTTGCTCTGATGGTTCTATTAGTCCAGGTATGGCTGTGTTCTCACTGTATGGAGTGGAATCACCAAGAGTTGTTTCACTGTGCAACAAACTATACATTCTCTGTTCTTGGTCAACCAAATTCAATCCTTGAAGGGCCGTGCCTTCTTTGAATTCTCCCAAGGATAACCTGTTGCCCTTATCACCAAGGTATTGAATTCCAGGGAACTCATCTAGTACAGTCAACCCTTCTAAAGTCCAATGTTCATCAACCTTTCCACTAGATTTACCCCCTTCTTCAGCACCCAATTCATTCATCACGTCCTTGTCTGCACTATCATTGTGATTGTCACTGTTCTCAGGTATCAAGGGCAAGTTCTCATGCTGGCGGGGTGGAATATCAGGTTTGAAAGGCAAGTTTTCTTGCTGACTAGGAGGGAACACAAAGTGACCTGACATGAACAATACATGGGAAGTTTCAGCTTCCTCTCCATATGTGTTACCGCTTTCATTACCACTCAACTCAATTGATTTTGGACCAGGAGCAGCAGCATATGCTGATGCAGTGAGTGAAACCACTTCCCATTCATTTCCGGGAGAAGTATTTTCCTCTCTCTGGTCATTATCTGTCATCCTCCAAGACTCGTAGTTCTCTATGCTTTACATCAAACAGTTAAGAGAAAATAAAGTGAAAACAAAACATAAAGTGTAATATCCAGGGAAAAGAGAAGAATCTGAGAAATAATTGATCTCAATAGTCAAATGCAGGCTGCAGTCTACTTCATTTGCAATAAGCTGTCTAACAGGTAAAATTATCCGTTTCATATAGGATATATCTAATATAACCCAGTTACTCCAAGGTTTCACTTTTAATCCCTCCAAAAAATATGTTTTTACTTTTTTATTTATATGTGTGTATACCCCATTTTTGAACATGTAAAAAACATTGATTTTTAGGTTATAATAGAAGAAAAAAAACATATGTGCACTGTATCTAAGGGTTAAAAATGAAACTCCATTTATGTAGGGTTGTTATGCAATTAAACCTATAATCTATTCACTTTTTTAAAACAAAATACCTTCGCTATAACATAAACAAGTAAAAAATAATCAGTAACAAACAGTAACTTCTATCTACGGCATGAACCACGTTGGAGAAATAATAAAAAGAACATAGCAAAGTTTACCATACTTACAAAATTGACTAAACTCGAATGTTCATTCCAAATCCGGATATAACAGATATGGTCAATAATAAAAGAATAAAGAAATATCCGCAGTCATGATGTCACAGACACAAGCATGGATGAAGATATCATGTATTTTCCTATATTTCTATTAAAATTTTCATAACGTAGAAATCCATAATCTAACTCACTCTAAAAGAACTCTTAGAGAAGAATGATTGTCAAGGACTTATAAGTGCAACGAAAGCAGAGTTCTTGGCCAATGTGGGACTTAACAACCTCTCTTCACATCGACTGGTGGTCCTATTCGGCATTGAATGGGCAAAGCTCGGGAGTGAGCACACCACTAGGCTCTTAGGCATCGATGGGAGTGAAGAAGCCAGGGAACCTTGTTCTGATACCATGTAGAAATCCATGGCTTAATGTTAGACTTGAGCCTAACTCCATCTCAAAACTCAGGTTGTGAGTTAAAGGATTGTCCAAGGTTATATGTGCAGTGGAAGTCTAGTACCTGGCTGATGTGGGACTTAACAGTCCTTCCATATCGGCTGGTGGTCTTGATCGACCCTGAGCGCACCTAAGTGCTGAGTGCACGGCCAAGCTCTTGGGCGTCGATGGGAAGCCAATGAATTAGCTCTAATACTATGTTGAAATTCATGCCCTAACTCCCTTTAAAAGAGCTCTTAGAGAGAAAGGGTTGCCAAGGACTTATAAGTGCAGCGGAAGTAGAGTCCCTAGTTGATGTGAGACTTAACAGTCCTCTTCCACATCGACTGGTGGTCCTGGTCAGCACTTGAGCAGATGGAGTTGTGCCCTGAGAGTGAATGCACCGCCAGACTCCTTAACTCAAAAGATTTTATTGGATTGAATTGAGTTAGGCTCAAGTCTAACATGGTTTCAGAGTTAGGCTCTTGGCTCTCGGGCACCCCTGAAGCTCACCCCTCGTCGTAACTCAGGGCACAACTCCGCCCGCTCATCCTTGCCGATGTAGAAGAGAAGTGTTAAGGAACTTAAAGTCCCACATCGGTCAGAAGTTAAGCTTCCGTTGCATATATAATCTTGGGCGATCTTTCACCTTATCACTTTAGTTTTGAGGTGGAGTTAGACTCAAATCTAACACATAAAATGAAAGTATTGATATGGATATATTGTTTTCAAAATATCTTCTACGATATCCAAAAAATTCCATTATTTCCTTAAAAATATAAAAAAATTTCCAAATTCCTCCATATTTTCATAACTTTGTTACGTAATTTTCTAAAATTTCTATGAAAATTTTGAAAATATCGATATAGATATATCATGAAATATCGGTTTTTAATTTTGTAAAATTAAATATACACGTACCTTACATATTATGTGAAGATAACCGATTTTAGTTTACATAAATTTTCACGTTAATTAAGTAATAAATATTTAATTATTAATTATACATCATTAAATTTTAATTTATTTATAGATAATTAGTTGCATGATTATTAATTATCTTTCTCTTATTCTCACATATTATTTTTCATTTATATATCATCTAATTAATTTTTACTTTTAAAATAATTTTGTAATTGTATCATTAGCTTCTTTATTAAGTTCAATATAATTTATATAGATATCACGAAATTAAAAATAATCATCTTTTCTTGATACAAAAATAATATTAATCATATTAGCTATATATATGTATATTAGGTAATATTTAAATATATAATATTTAAATAAAAAATCAACTTAATCGAATTTTTATTATTATCTTTTAGTATTTTTAAAAGTTTTACATAAAAATTTAAAAATAGTTATAAATTTAACTATTTTTATAATTTTCTTCGAATATTCATCAATATTGAAAATATACTCTGTATATAATTTCGATATTTCCATAAAATTGAAGGCTCCATATTTTCATCCATGGAAAAAGAGGGGAATTAAAAGAAAAAACTCTTCCCAAAATCCTCCACACGTAGACGGATTAAAAATTCCGGGAGGAACAAATAAATATGAAATCACTGAATTACTATTTCATTTTTACTCATTGAAAAAACAATAGAACAGCATGTAAAAATTGAGCATCAGTTATTAAAATCAACTGAACCACGACCAAACTAACCCGAACAACAAAAAAAGCCCTTAACGAACACCAAGATATCTGAACACCGTACGAATCACAAAAATATCACAGCGATCGAAGCAATCCGATTAACTAACAAGAGAAAAGTAAACTGAATGGCAAAGATTACTCACCAGTAGTGCGATGATAGAACACGATCTATACAGATGGGAGACGAATACGGAGACGTGTCGATGACGATTTCGATAGATGAAAATTGCCTCGAGAAATTTTTTGGCTATGGAGGACTGGGAAACTGGTTTGGATTTTATGGTATTCCTCGGAGAAAGAGAGAATATGGATTTAGAAACTGGCAATACCAGTAAAAATGATATATATGTAACGGCTTGACCGGCTGCAGTGAGTCGAGTTTTGTCAGGTAGTGGAGTGCAATGTACGTTTGCTATGCGTCCGTGCCGTTGATTATGTTTCAAAACTATGGATTTCCACCGGTAAAATGAGGTGGTAGCTATTGCGTGTGCGGGGAGGGAGGTATTTAGTCTTTATTGCGATGTATATCCAGCTTTTTGAAGTCACGTAGAATTAAGGGGTTATGTGGGACACGTGGGTCCGTGCTCTTAGTACGTGTTATATTATAACTATATATTAAAAATTTGTAAATTATAATTAAGGTGGAAAATTGACACTGAAATCTCATTTCACCGCAGTTATTTTATTTTTGAAATAATCATAAGTTATTCAATTAAATTCTTATGTTATTAAGATGGTATATATGCGTTCAATTTGTTTCATGTAAAAGCATTTTTTATAGTAATTATGATTAAATAAAAATAATTATTATAATTGATTTGAGGATTTATAAATCATATTCTTAACATGAGTATAATATATGTGCTTTTTTGAAATTGTTTGGTATATAATAAAAAAATTATCAAACTATATTTGGGGATGATGGATTTAAATTAGGGTATTTTCTTAAAAAAATATCACGAGGATAATTTAAAGATTTGAATATTGTTTAAAAAACAAGAAATAACTCTACATAAAAAAGCTCTTATTATTTCTTGCATTGTTTTACATCTGATTTTATTTATAAGGAAATTTTCTTTCCTTCCAATTCTTTCTTTGAATTAAGCGTCGCTTAATTTATTAATGAATTAAGGATTAAGCATTGTTTTACTCATTTAATTAAGGATTCCATTTTCTTCTTTAATTAAGCTCGTTGTTTCTTCCTTGAATTAAGGTCGCTTGTTTTATTCCTTGAATTAAGAGCTAATATCCAATACTCACTTAATTTGGATCGAAAAGTTTATGGATCGAGCTTGGACAAAAATCGTTGAAGCTGATGAGAAAAGTAAGGGCTTGGTGAAGATGTCGGCCAGGTTGATGGTGAAAGCTTCTTGTATAATGTGTCGAATCACTTGTGATTAAACTTGTTCACGAATGTAATGACAATCAACTTGATGTGTTTCGTCGTCGTGAAGCAACTGGGTTTGATCTTTATATGCGTGGTGCTTTTGATTGTCCGAAAATAAGGGCATAGAAAGAGTTGTAGGAACACTTTAAATCACGTAGAAGACCTTTAAGTCATATTTCGGCTACATTGATTGAAGCCATTACCACGATACTCAACTTTGACACTTGATCTAGCGATGACGGGTTCTATGCACTCTTGTGTGACCAAGTTTTCAAAGCAGAATGTCGTAGCGATGTGGTTACGCGATTGCATTCCACCAGCGTCGGCGTACCACATGATTTGTGTGTTTTCATTCTTAACTTCATGATGATACCACGACCATGATCGCTTTTAAATAGCGTAAGATCCTTTTAACAGGGGTCGAATGCTGATGTCGGGGGAATGCATAAATTGGCTCTGATACTTACAAAATATGTGATGTCGGTCTGGTGATTGTTAGGTAGATCGACTTACCAACCGATCGGTGGTAATAACTTATATCCGTGAGTGGCGTGCCATGAGCTAGGTTTGAGCTTCTTGTCGAGAGGGGTAATGGGTGGTTTAGCATCGCTCGTGTTAGCTTCCTTGAGCAAATCTAGGACATATTTCCTTTGGTTAAGAAGAGTCCGCGTGCGAGGTTGCCATTTCTATACGAAAAGTACTTGATATCCCGAGGTCTTTAATTGCAAACCTTTGTCGAGGGACTATTTGAGGTTGAAAATCTCGTCGGTATTATCACCTGTAATTATCGGATCATCTACGTAAATCAGCCTGACCAATTTTCCCGTAGTTCACTGTGCGAACAAATAGTGAAGAATCGGCATTCTTGCTTTTGAAACAGCACTAGTGAAGTGAGCTTAGCTTGGCAGTACGAGCTCGTGGGGGCTTGTTTCAAACCATAAATGGATTTGTGCAATTTGCACACTAAATTCGGTTCATTGCTTTGAGGATGCCGGTGGCAATTTCATATAGATTTCTTCTTTGAGATCACCGTACGAGAATGCATTCTTCGCACGTCCATTTGATACATGGAGACCACCCGCTTGTTTCTGACCATGGGGCAGTAGCACTCTTCTTTGTGTTCATTTTTACAACAGTGCAAATGTTTCTTTGTAATCCACCTCGAATGTTTGAGTGAATCCCGAGCCACCAATCTTGCTTTATGCACCTCTCAATTGATCCATCGACTTGAATTTTGGCTTATAAATCCATTTACGACCCACGACTTTCTTGCCTTTTGGAAGTTTGGTGATGCTCGTGTGTTGTGTTGATCTAGAAGCTTTAAGTTCTTCTTGCATGGCTTCCTTAGCCTTTCTTGGCTATTGGCCTAGTAGAAAGTTTGAGGCTGGCTGTAACTCGATATAGTCTTTGAGAATGCGGCATGGGTTGGTGTCGGCTCTCTTTATATGACCACGTAATTTGAGATGGGATGTGTGGGTTTGTAGGTGACAAAGTCTTGAAGCCTTGTGCAGGAGGTTGCCTAACACGCGTTGGATTACGTCGTGGAGCGGAGGAGTTATCTCACACTCGTTCACATCTTGTACCATATTGTGAGGATAATCTTGATTATCACCACGTCTTACATCTGATGTACCATTAAGAAGAGACCGCCATTATGTTACTTTCGATGAGAGATGTATCAATGTTGACATGGCTGGGATCTTGTTGTTGTAGAGTATCGAGTTCGATTCTTGGTAATGGAAACCACATCAGATGTCATCCGCTTTGACTTGTGATTTCATGTGACTTCTTTGAAAAAAGGGTTAGTTTAATAAAATCGAACATGCTTTTTGGAACCTGATTAATCTCTAAGTTGGGGATCGTAACAACTTATATCACTTTTGTGTAGATGAATAACCAAGAAAAATACATTTAACGACTCTAGGATCCAATTTATCTCGATGATGAGTTTGAATATGTACAAAGCAGTCTGACGAACTACAGGTGTAGAGATTAATTTTCTTCCTTCGTGACCTACAGGGAGACTTGAAATCAAAGACACGGTTGGGTAATCTATTGATGATGTAAGCGGTACATCGTAACCCTTGGGACGAGAATCTCTTTGAGTACGTTCATTTTGTAGCATTAATGCTCTAGTTTTTTCAAGTAAGTCCTGGTTTTGCGTTCGGCTACACCATTTTGTTGAGGTGTGCCAACCTGACTTGTTTGATCAATAATGCCATGAATGCTGAAATATTGTTTCATGATATGGGACGTGTATTCGGTGCCGTTGTCGGACACTTAAGGTTTGAATTTTTGAGGAGAAATGATTTTTAACAAGGTTATGAAAGTCCTTAAATACTTCCAACTTCATTCTTAAACTTTAAAAGATATAACCGTGTGACTCGAGAAAAATCATCAACAAAAATCACAAAATACTTATAACCGTCAAAAGATTCATTAGTTGGTCCCGTACATCCGAGATGAACTAGTTCAAAACATTTACTAATACTAGACAAGGAAGAATTAAAAGGCAATCTAGTGGCTTTAGACAAATGGCAAGTTTCACATGCAATTGCATAATTTCCTAAGTTTGGAAATAAAGTTGACAAAATTGGTGGAGAAGGGTGAGCTAAGCGTTGATGCCACCGCGATTGATTATCTTGGATAGGGTTAAATTTGGCTTGAAACCTACGGGATTGCTCTTGGATATGTAATAGAGACCATCTAAGTAAAACCGCTTCACCAATCGTCTTTTTGGTGGCCTGATCTGAAAAATGACATTGTGAGGAGAAAAAATGCCTAAGCAATTCAAGGTATTTGTGATTTTTTCTACAGACAGAAGTTGGAAGGGAAAGGAAGGTACATAAAAAACTGCCAACTCGATTTCATTTGACATTAATTTTATTTTTTCCTTTCCTAAAACCTTTACATTCTCACCATTTGCAATTGAAACTTGAGAAGGATTTGTTAATTTTTTAAACTTATGAGACTTTGACACATGGTTTGTCATATGATCAGTGGCACCTGATAGTTGCAGTGTTGACACTTCAAGTTTGGATGCTTCCCTTTGTACTTTCTCTCGTTGGTTAGATAGGCTCTTACCTCAGGTGCACTAGCCATTTGTATCCTTGTTCATGACTTTCCTCCTTACTTCTTCACGTTGAATTGTCGCACATACATTGGTGAAGGAAGGAAGTTCAGTATTCATGAGTATGTGGCATCGTATATCTTCGTATGTTGAATCGGGCGGACGGAAGTTGAAATATTCGGCTCTTTTCGTGTGAGCTACGTGGTTGTATGAAAGCGATATATTTCTAACTGCACAATTCCATATGCTTTTCATGTTTCTAAGAGTTGTACAAAAGGCTTACCGTAACATTCTTGATTTGAGATGTCGCTTCTTTAATTGAAAAACTTCAAATGTGACATTGTTTTAATTGCCATTACATTTCCTTGACCTCTCCCGTAGTTGGTATGCGATTAGAATAGCGAATATTTCTAATTACGTTCTATGGAATTTAGGAGCGTGACATAACGGTGATCGCTTACTAGCTTTAGGATTCGTAGGTTGGTGAGGAAGCTTGTCAGTCTTTAATGCTTCGTTTATGAGCGACTTGGACCTACTGCTAGAGCGGAGAACCTGCTTTCTTGACAAGAAGCAGTAATTAAACTCGTTGACAAAATTGAGAACTTATCTTTGATTTGGGTTGACGTCGCGCCTCATACGTATTAAGCAGATAAGCGTAGATGAAGCTTTGAACGATCTGTGACTTGTCTTCGTCATTTCAAATATTGAAGATCTTTAAGATAATAATAAAGCGAGAAGCGAGTCAATTTTCTTGCTCACGATCTGTGTTGAAAAAACAAGAAATAACTCTACGAAAAATTTCTTATTATTTTATTACGTGTTTTAATTCTGATTGTATGGTATTTATAAGGAAATTTTCTTTCGGCCCGATTCTTTTGAATTAAGCGTCAATTGATTTACTTTCGGCGGAATTAAGGATTAACATTTTACTTTCGTTAAATTAAAGGATTAAACGTTTTATTCTTGAATTAATGATTAACTTTATTTTCTTTCGGCAGAATTAATTCTTGTTTTCTTCGTTTAATTAAAGGTCGCTTTATTCAGAATTAAGAGCTAATATTCAATAAATATCTTCTCTGGATATTATATCATACAATTTTTTTCTTGATGTAAAATACTCCAACAAAAACACAAGCAAGACATTAATTTGTTGTTATAATATGAGTATTATGTGTATTATAATATACATGTATTGTATAATAACTCCTTAATTAAGTATTACTTTTATTTAACTATTAGTAAAACATGTATAGTACAATGTATCTATTTATGTTAATTTTTTGTCCGACAGAAAAATGTTAAATGTTTAAGATGAAAATTAAGATATTAAATTAATTCATATTAAAAAAATAAAAATAAATAAACTTAGTCCAGTTAGAAAATTGAAGTACCAAATTCATACTTCAGGTTTTTAATAAGTTAATAACTAATAATAGAGAGCACTCTTAGCATTCCTGTTGTCAACCAGCGGCGCGAAGTCGTGGTCGGACAAGTCAAGTGGCGGGTAACGAAAATCTTATCTTGAAAAAGAATAAAGACAACCATTTGCTGAAAAAGAAAAGAAAAGAAAAACCTAAAAAAGCAGAATCGAGAGAGAGAACGAGCGACGGCAAAATGGGGGATCTATACGCTCTGGACTTTGATGGAGTTTTATGCGATAGCTGCGGAGAGAGCTCTCTCTCTGCTCTCAAGGTCCTTAACTTTTATATTATTTCTTTCTCTGTTTGTTTGCCGTGAAAATATGACAAAAAAAATTTTAGCAGGACAGAGTGAACTATCCGTCGATCACAACTTGAGAAGCCCCTAAGTTTGCTTAAATGATGAAAATGAAAAAAAAGATAAAATAATATTCTGGTTTTACAAATTTATTTAATTATAATCAGTTATCGACTATGCGGAGTTTTTGGACTTGGTATCATGTTGCTAAGCCTGGGATTATTTTATTTACTTAAATAACATTTTAATTAGTTAATGTCTTCTTCGTCCTTTTAAGACGAAATTGATTAATTTCTTTAATGGCTGTTGTAGGCTGCTAAAGTGAGATGGCCGGAACTTTTTGACAGTGTGGATTCAGCTATGGAGGATTGGATTGTTGAACAGATGCACATAGTAAGCTCTTAGTCTTAGATTATTGACCGAGTTTAGCTACACGGTGAATTTTTTAGTTAGAAAGATGTGAGATTTTCTCCGTTTGAATCGAATAGCATTTGAACTGATTAAAGTGCATTTATATAATCCTTAGTGGAAAATGCATGATTCTTTTGAAGACGTGAACTATATCGCAACCGTTGAGTACAGGCAATAAGCTTGTACACTGTAGTCAGTTTGCAGTGGACTATTGGAGTATGTAGGCAGTGAACTATAATCCTTAGTGGGAATGAACTAAAATTAACAGCACATTCTAACGGATAACTGAAAGTTTACTTGTAGATGGCTTAATTGTCCACATTTTTCATGGCCCCTGTTATCTATTGGATATTACCTGCCAAATGATATATTCCAAAGTCTGAAAATAAGTGGAATAATCTGATCTCAAGGTGAAAAAATATGATCAGATTTAAACTTTTTTGTGAAGAATCTTAACAATGCTGAAGCCCCTGATTTCCATGATCTTATTATTGATTTTTATAGTAAGAAGGAAAATGAAAAAGTTCCTCTAAATATTATCACTCTTTACAATGTTACAGGTACGGCCCGTGGTCGAAACTGGATATGAAAATATCCTACTTGTGAGGTTGTTGCTGGAAATGAGAGTGCCCTCTGTTAGGAAGTCCTCGGTGGGTATATAGATGCAGCTATTTTGGAATATGTACACAGTTCGTTTTGATTTGTCTGTTTGAAAAATGTCTATTGAAAGACATAGCATCATATTCTCTTATAAATTAGAGCAACATCAATCAGGAAAATTCATTCGCCTTCTAACATATTGTTGTGGAATCAATTAATATGGTTTATTGTGGAAGGTGTTAGAAGGGCTCTCTGTTGAGGGGATATTGGAGAACTGGTCAAATTTGAAACCCATCATTATGGAAGAATGGGGTGAGAATAGGGATGCTCTTGTAGATCTATTTGGAAGAGTGAGGGACGAATGGATGGAGAAGGACTCGGCAACTTGGATTGGTGCAAATAGGTATTACAGCTAAGTTTTGAAATAGGACAGCACACAATTCCCCCTTCAATAAATACAAAACAAACAGAAGCAAAAGCTAAAAGCATATCATGCTCAGTTGAATATAATAAACTCTTATATATAGCCTTTGAACACCCACATGGACCAAACTTATGTCAACTTTGAAACTGGGAGCCCTCTGCATATATGTTTTGGTGTCTACTTTGTTAGAGATACTGCATGGAAGCATAGGCATAGGCTGTTTCAGTCAGTGGATTTTCTGCAGATAACTCCAGTCAATAGTTACGCATATTTTATTTTCGGATATTTGCAATATATCACACCCCTTTGATCAGGAAGTTGTATTTTATTGTGATTTGATCTACTTTTAGAATGCCTACCTTTATCATTTCTTGATTGGACCATGTTGACTTTTAGTAATCGATAAAGGAGCCACTTTTACAAACATTTGGTTGTCTGCAATACGTCACCAATGTTAATTTTGTAGAACATTGTGTGTGGTTCAATTTTTAAGTGCTGGATAAGTCTGGTATGGAAAGTGATTGAAGCAAGCTAGCATATGCTTGTTGTGACTAAAAGTGGATGCAGTAATTATGAGTCAGTAATTCTACCATGTTGATTGTAAACTGTTAGAACAGTTGACATGTTTATTTTACTTATTACTGAAGCTGCTGTGAGTCACCTAATATAAATTTTCCTTTTGGTATGGATTTGGAGGCTCATAAAATTTACATAGTATTTTATCGTTATCTGAACCAGAAATTTATTTTTTATTGCAGATTTTATCCCGGTGTCCCTGATGCTCTAAAGTTCGCTAGCTCTAGAATATACATTGTTACTACAAAGCAGGTGCAATTTCCAATATAAAGTTGGAGCCTGTAAGATCTAAATTGTTCTATGATATGCAATTTAGCAATTTACTTGCTTAGTGATGAGTTTAAAAATAAATGAGCACAGGGAGATTACTTGAGCATTCTGATAATTCCAATTAGGATGCTGAAAGCGCAACATATTAGCTTTTCAATCAGTCATGGTGTATGTCCTTGATAATCATGTGCTTTATACGTTTGCCTCTGTTCCCCCCTCCTCTTCATTTTACAGGGTCGATTTGCTGAAGCTTTATTGCGGGAACTTGCTGGAGTTGCAATACCACCTGAAAGAATATATGGTCTAGGAACTGGGTTGGTATATATACTTTCTTGAAGAATAATAACGGGGTTTATATCCATTAAATTTTATTTTTTCCCTGTGGCTTCTACTTTGAATTCTCTCTCCAGTCTCGTTTTTTCTCTTGAAATAACTTCTTTTTTTTCAGCCCTAAGGTAAAAGTGTTAAAGCAACTTCAGAACAAACCAGAACACGAGGGGCTGAAACTACAGTAAGATGTGTTGCCATACATAAATTCATATGTTTTTGCATATGCTTAATAATTCCCTGCTTAATACTTACTGTTTTTTAGAGAGTTCTAATTTTTTTTGTAAAAAATACATTTTCACCAGCTTTGTGGAAGATCGGCTTGCAACCCTAAAGAATGTAATCAAAGAAGCGGAATTGGATGGCTGGAATTTGTATTTGGGTAAAATTTTAACCTATTTATTCTTCCTCCACTTGTATGTCCTTCCTGAACTTGTGGGTAATTGCTAAAATGTATTGTTGGAGCAGGAGATTGGGGATACAACACTCAGAAAGAGAGAGCCGAAGCAGCTAGCATTCCCAGGATTCACATTCTTGATCTCTCTGACTTCAGTAAGAAGTTGAAGTAACTTTTGTACTTCCTCATGCTACGGTTGCCTCCTTTTTTTTTCCTTTTCTTCGGATGCCTTTTTACATGTATGGAACCCTAGAAAGCCATTTGGCCACTAAGCTATCACTAATTATGGTTTGCGGTTGCTACCTTAGTTGATAACTTGATATACTAAATGATTTGTTTTTTTTACCATTTGATCTTTGGGTATAAATTTTGTTGGATATCTACTTTATTGTGATCCATTTCCATTTGTATGAGCATACTGAGAATTTTGAATCTTTGGTCACATTTGCAGGTTCATGTAATTTTAATTTCATGAAGAAAAAAAAATTGTTAATAGTTGCAATGAAATTGAATTTGGTCGTATACGCTTGCAGGAATCAGCTGAGCTCATGAACAAATACAATTATCTTAAATTTTAGGAATACAATTGCAAAAGTCACATATGGTCAGTTAGAATCAAAGTTCGTATAATAATTATAGGATAAATTTGCATTAGTGATTGTTGCTTCATGACGGAATGTAGAAGTAAATACAAGCTTAAAATCATCAATGTGTTCAAAGGTCATAGTAGTTTAGTAACAATGAAGTAAAAGTTGGGGAAGAGTTTGGTCGAACCAAATAAAGTTCAAGAAGAAGTCAAATAAACCTCATTAGTTTTCATTAATGTAGCTGTTATATCATAGAAATAGTCGGTCACTACAACTCTTCTTTCAAAATGTTTTCAGTTTGCTCGGGACTACTATTCTCCACTTTATACTTTCCTGTACGCTGTTTCTCTAAAACTTCCTCCAAAGGTGGATCTCCAGGTCTTCGGAAAACTTGATCCCCAATCTTCACTTCATAAGCTTCTGGTTGACTAAATACGAACTCTTTCAGCTGGAGAAGACATGTGAAAAACTGAGCTCATGATCTAGAATGATTTGCCAATTACTTAAAAAATTATGTACTAAGTTTGAGGAAGAAATAAAAATTATATCCCAACGCAAATATTCATACTGAATGACTGCATTACAAGTGTTTTACAGTTATAGATAATTAATTATCTGGTTCAAAAGCTTGTTTTGTTTAATCAGAATGTACCACACGATTCTAATAGAAAATAGGGGCTGGTATTCATTACTCCAGAATAAGCTAATGTGTTTACTCCCAACTAATAGCAAGGCACTTGCCATAAAAAAATGTAACTTATTTACTCCAAGAGTAGTGAATACCAACTCCGGGAAACATATCTTGCACTTGAAGATAAAATCATAGAATTGGTCATTAGGAGTGGAAGCCAAGAGTGGGTGTTGAAAATGAGGAAATCAGCTTGAAAACTGGGGGGAATAAAATTGATGGGCAAACTTTTTCATTGGAAAGGACAATCACAAAAAGAAGTAAAAGACAAACAAACCTCTGATACGTCTTGGCCTCTTCCCATGGTGAACATTATTGTGCTCAGATCAACGCCCATAAAGGTTGCTTCAATAGCTCCAGTTTTTAGAATCTTTGTCCATTTCATAGCAGTCTCAGCCACCATGTCCTGCCACAAGAAGAAAGTGAAAAGAGATATCGTAATTTAGTTAAAGGCAAAAGTTATAGAGGTTCCGTAATTTTACCAAATAAGTATATTAGTATCATAATTAAGGGACCTAACTACTTAAATTAAAGAACATCTGCTGCCCAGCTTCCGTTTAGTTAGCCAGCTTAAAAATATCTATTAAGGTCAAAATTTAACAGCGGAAGTCTCTTCTATAACCTAGAAAGCCTCAGACTTTGTAGTTCGTACATTCTTCAACTCAACATCTATAATCTAGACCAGAACCAACGATTAATCAATGATTTATAATTTATAACAATATTGTACATTTTGTAGACAAAATATCATTATAAGAAGTTGGCATCTAGATTAGCAAAATTGCCTATTTTGGCTGGATTAAATTCAGTGCCCAGACAGATATCAATTTCATTTTTCTATCCAACATTTCATCACAAATGCGATTGAATTTATGGGAACTCAATAATGTTTCCCTCTCGGAATCAAAACTAAATCACTGTTAAAACTCACATTCACAATCCCTTTAAACCCGAAGCACTCATTTCAGATAAATTTCCTGAATGAGTACTTTCTTCGGCTACTTCTTTTGACTAATTTCCACCTTGAAGTTTCTATCAGTGCCACGAGATCAGAATTCCAACCTTTCTGAAACAAATTGCACGGAATGGAACCACCTATAGTACTAACAAACCCCAGAAAGGCCAACAACCTAAATCAAGTTCCAGCTGCAAACGAATGAAGAATGAAATGGCAAGATCAAAATTGAATTACCCGAGTCCGTTTCACACCCAAACGGAGCTTGACAAACCCGAAAGCCGGTCCGGTTTGACGCTTCATCATCTCGGCCTGGATCTCCGGAAGCTCCATCTTAGACAGATCGCTAGCGGGCAGATCGAAATCCGGAGGGGGTGTTGATTTCTTGCCCCATTGTTTCCAAGCCTCGTCCTCCTCATTGTCAACAACGTCATCTAGTTCGTCTGTGATTTCGATTCGCTTACCTCCATCGGCGAAACGGACGAATTCTCCATTAGGGGAAAAGATGAGGGGCAAAGTAAGAAATAGCAGAATTGGAAAGAAAGAGATAGAGACACTGTCACGGTTAGTCATGGTTTGTTGGTGAGTAATAGAAAGACGGGGCTTTGAGCTGTGATTCCAGACTCTGATTTAACAAGTGGAGTTTAACCTTAAACCTCACGTGCTGGTATTCTTTGCATGACCTGTCTTTCTACATCATTCCCTTTTCTTTTCTTTTTTTGTTATTGTTTGTTATTTTCTAAAATTATAATTATCACTAGTATGGCAAAATTCTTAATATGTTGATCCAGATTTGTATCAGATCATATTCATAATTTTGGGATATAAATTTTGGGATATTAGAGATAATATCTCCCTTATATTAAAAAATAATATTAAGATAAAATTTAAAATAATCAGAAGTAATTGTTAAACCTTTTAATATGGAAAATTTGTTTACCGTGCAGTGGGTTAACATTAGCTGCAAAAAATATCTGGGAGGCCTATTCCACAGGAAATTGGATTTCAGTGGCTTATTATTAGCATGAAGAGTGAATTTTGGGATTTGCCAGATAATGGAAGCAGCATTAAACTTCCAGCTTTGAGATTTAGACATTTAGTTATCTTAAAGAGAGATTAGTTCTAAGCAAATATAGCTCCTTTAAGGAAATTATAGTAGATCAGCTCATGTATGGACTTAAAAATTCAGGTTTAATTCTGAAACCAAAAATTAATTTGTGAATTAGTGTCAAGACTTATAAGTAGTATTGTTGTCTTACTCTTGGACAATGTGTGACTTAACACCCCTCATCCACATCGGTTAGAGTATAGATTTACGATACAACTCGAATTTACAGCACAAAAACCGATTGGGGTGAAGAAGCCAAGAACTTAGCTCTGATATCAACTTAGAAACTCATGACTAACTCTAAATCCAAAAACCAACTTGTGAGTTAGAGAGTTATCCAGACTTATAAGTAGCACTACTACCTTATTTTTGACCAATGTGAGACTTAACACATGGCTCATTCAAGTACTCCAACTGCTTAAGAAAAACCTCACTTTTTTGCACGAGAGACCTCGAATTCTTTATTTGAAAACAGAAAGATGCATTTGAAAAGAACGAGACCAACTCTTTAAACAGTGGATTGATATAGAGTTTGAATCAATATGACATCATTACGAGCAATGGGAAACAAAAATGCCTTGAAAGTAGGCAAATACGAGGAGAATATTGATGCCAATGCCATATAAGTTTTACTCAAAACAAATTGGAAATTTTTTTTTCATAAAGAATCCAAAATATAGTTTCTTTTAGGTGTTCAGTTTGTTGAATTATTTAATATAAAATTGTGAGTTTTACAATAAATTTCTATAGCTAATAAAAATTGATCAATTTATCAAAATTTATACTATTTAAGTCGAACAAAAATACATAAATGATAAATTAATAAAATTAAGGGGCATGAATATGATTCTTGAGGGTTTGTTTTGTATCTAATTTTTAGTTTTTGAATTAAGTTATCAAAATGATTATTATTTGATAATTAATTAATTTTTTAAAATTTAAAATCAGATTATAACTCAATTCTATTATTATACATAATTTTTATTACTTTTAAAAACTATATTTCAAGTTCATTTTTTATTTTATTAGTCATTTATTTTAGAGGTAATAAAATAAGAAATTAATTTCAAACATAAAAATAAAAATTATAAATAAAACTTGTTATAAAATGAGATTTTAATTATCATATAATGTATATATAATCCGTAAGGAAATTTTAGTGTGATTATTTTCTAATATAATATTTATTTCTATTAGTTTAAGCTGATGTTATCTTCAAAAGTTTTATTAGACCGCTGAAATTATCTTCAGCAACTTGCACATTTTTTTATATAAACTTGGTTATTTTTTAATTAAAAACTAATAAAATTATAACAATCTTGATAGTTATTTTTTCAGTAATTTTCGTTAACAAATTTTTAACTCTAATTTAATTTTTTTTTTAATTTATAATTTTTTTTTTGTAAAAACTTAAAATTATTGATTAGTATCGTTTTGAATTTAAGAACTAAATCGAACACTTTTCAAAGTTTGTTTTTTTGGTTAATTATGTTTTATGATTTCTAACTTATTGGGTTGTTACGAAATTATAATATTTATAAAGTTGTAAGTATATTTTAAATATATTTAATATTAATATGTTAGAATTTATAAAAGTTATAGAAAAATTTGAATAAATATATATAATTTTAAAGTATTAAATAAATTGTGAAAATATTTAAAAATTTATAAGCATTATTTATAAAGACATAAAACATAACTAATTCGTTTTTGCTGTCGTAGTGTGCGATCCACGTCACCCAGTTCATACCAGAGAATATATAGATTTATTTTAAAAAAAAAAATTAGTACCGACTTTCTTAGGTTCGGTGAAGAGCTTATATAAATTTTTATAATTTTCCTTTTATTCTTTAAAGGTATATTAGGTTGGATTTGTTTTAGAAAGTATTGGTGCTGGCTGATTAAAAAAATTGAACTTGACCCGATTCCTCGGTAGGAAAAAGAACAATTGATTACATATGGTTGATCCTCATCGTTAAGTTGAACAACATCATGATGAAACCATAATTGGCTATTAACATATGTGGGTTCCCCAAAAGTGAGAAGGGAAGAAGACAAAGGAAAAGTATATTTATTAAATAAATAAATTAGTATTTAATTATGATATTTTAAAATTTAATACGAAATAATTTTAAAAAAATAAATAATATTAAAATTTAAACAAAAAATTATTTAAATAAATATTTAAATTTTTTAAAAAAATTTAAAAAAAATAAAACATTCAACTAAAATAATAGCAACTAAAAAATATTAAAAATAAATATTTTGTAAATTTTTCTTATTAATTACGATTTTATTATTATAAAAAACTGGTAATATAAATTGTTTTTGAGATCTTTTAATAATATTTTTGAAGAATATACTTAATTTTCTATAAAATTTATTTAAAAAAATTAATGAATTTTTGACTCAATTATTTTACATAGAACATATAAGTACAAAAAAAATTATTATATTTATAATATTTATATTTATATTTTAGTATTTTTTTATTATTATCAAATAACTTACCTAAAATATGCATATTTAAATTAATAAAATATATTTTGATTAATTTAAATATTAATTTTAATAAATTAAAATAATTTATAAATATTAATGTTATTAAAATTGATAAAAATATATATCAATAATTTAAATATAAGTATTCTATGTTGGTCCAATTATGTGGGCCAGTAGCAACAGTCAAGATTGACAAAGCCATCAACAACAGTAAAGATTGACATAAAAAATCAATCTTTAACAAAGATGTCACCGGTTGTGTGAAGAAGAAAAAAAAAAGGAAGTAAAAAATGATAGGCTCTTTGAAGGATTCATTTCTTCTATAAAAGGCTTTGTCTTTAATCTCAAAAACATATCAGAAGCAGAGAAAAAGAAAACTGAGAGAGTTTTCTGAGAGAGATTTTGAGAGAAAATTAAGAGAGCCAATTTATGAAGTTTTATCCACAAATTGAAGATACATATTTGTTGTATTTTGTGAGAGATCCATATAAAGGTAAAGTGTGTAATCTCATTTTATTATAGTGGAAGTTTAAGTGGCCTACGGATCCCGTGGTTGTTACCTTCATTTTGAAAGGTTTTTCTACGCTAAATTCTTGGTGTTATTTTTATTCTATTTTGATTTGTGAAATTATTCTGGGTGTGTGGAATTTATTTCTTTACAACCATCTATTTTTCTCAACAAATTGTTATCAGAGCTTTGGTTTTATTCAGGAAGGTACTATTCACAAGCACCTGTTCATATATACGGTACTATTCTGGTGACAGGCTATTCATAGTGTACTGTTCATATATACGGTACTATTCTGGCGACAAGACTATTCACAGTGTACTGTTCACAAAGTACTATTCGAGCACACTATTCACATAGTACTATTGGAGGCACTATTTATCATCAGAAACCAAGCTCGGCGAAACCAGTTGATTGACGATGCAAATGGAAGAGAGCACATGTAATATAATAAAGTTGATCGCATTTAATTATGCAATTTGGAAGTCGAAGATGGAGGATCTTTTATACATTAAAGATTTATGGAAGCCAATTATAATGCCAAAGGAGAAAGAAGAAACTGGTGTAGACATTGAATGGGCCGTTCTGAACCGAAAGTGTGCTACTCAAATTAGACAATGGATCGATAAGAGCATTTTTCAAAATTTTGCTAATGAACACGATGCTTACGTTCATTGGAAAAAGTTGGAGAAAATGTATGCAAGGACAACCGCACAGAATAAAGCTAATCTGATACGATGATTAGTCAATTTGAAGTATAAAGACGGAAGCAGCGTATCAGAACATATGAGTGAGTTTCAAGGCATTATAGATCAACTCAACTCTATGAAGATGACTGTAGATGACGAGCTACAAGCGTTGTTGATGTTGAGTTCTCTACCAAAAGGTTGGGATACTCTAGTTGTGTCAGTAAGCAACTCAGCTCCTGACGGTAAGCTTACCATGGATATGGTAAAAGATAGAATGTTAAATGAAGAGTCTCGACGAAAAGATGAAGGATATACTCCTGACACTGAAGCGCTTGTCATGCAAAAACAAGGCAAGCAAGAATGGCACGGGAGAAGTAAAAGTAGAAATCTCCGTAACCAAAGTCAACAAAGAGGACGGTCAAAGTATAGATCAAGGTATGAAAAGAAGTGTCATCATTGCGGCAAGCCTGGACACTTCATTTGAGAATGTAGAAGGTTAAAGGCAGAACAATCCAAAAATCAGGAAGTAGAAACCCGAACAAATGACACCACAACTGTCATTGAAGAAGTTGTCATTGTTCTAGATACTGATTATGTCAATCTTGCATGCCAAGACACTACTTGGGTAGTTGACTCAAGAACTTCCTATCATGTCACCTCACAAAGGGAATTCTTCTCAACCTACACTCAAGGTGATCTTGGACGTGTGAGGATAGGAAATGATGATGCATCAAAAATTGTTGGTATTGGCAATATTTATCTATAGACAAATCTTGGATGCAGACTACTTCTGAAAGATGTGAGACATGTTCCTGATATCCGCCTAAATTTGATCTCTACTGGTATACTTGATGATGATGGATACAATAATTATTTTGGTAAAGGAAAGTGGAAGCTCACCAAAGGCAATCTGGTAATAGCTAAAGGCAAGAAAGATACATCACTCTACATCACAGAAGTCAGACTGTGTAGAGGAGAAGTAAATACCACAAGGAAAGAAGTTCCTACCGAGCTATGGCATAAGCGACTCGACCACATGAGTGAAAAAGTTCTCAGAATTCTTTCCAAAAATGAGCTCTTGCCAGGAATGAAAGGTACACCCTTGCAAACTTGTGTTGACTGGGAAAACAACATAGAGTTGCATTTCGTAGTCTCATACCATCTAGAAAGGAAAATATTCTAGATTTAATACATACAGATGTATGTACAATGAGTTGTAAGTCATTAGGAGGTGTTCACTATTTTGTGACCTTTATTGATGACCATTCAAGAAAAGTATAGACTTTTGCTTTGAAAACTAAAGATCAAGTGCATGAAGTTTTCAAGCAGTTTCATGTAAAAGTAGAGAGAGAAACTAGCAGACATTTGAAGTGTGTACGTGCAGATAATGGTGGTGAGTATCGTGGACCATTCGAGGAGTACTGCAGAAGTTTTGGTATCAGGCTAGAAAAATCAGTACCAAAGACACCTCAACACAACGGTGTCGCAGAGAGAATGAATAGAACCATTTGTGAAAGAGTCAGATGTATGCTCTCAAATGCAAAACTGCCAAACTCTTTTTGGGGGGAGGCAACGAGGACATCAGTCGATTTAATTAACCTTTCTCCATCAGTTCCACGGAACTATGACGTACCGGAAAGAGTTTGAATGGGGAAAGATGTTTCTTACAAACACTTGAAAGTATTTGGCTGCAGAGCATTTGTTCACATCCCAAGAGATGAGCGATCCAAGTTGGACGGCAAAGTGAAGCAATGTATCTTTATGGGATATGCCCATGAAGAATTTGGTTACAGACTTTGGGATCCTATTAGCAAAAGGATTGTCAGAAGTAGAGACGTGGTGTTTCTTGAAGACCAAACAATTGAGGATTTTGAGAAATCCAACAAACCACAGTTAGATGAAATTCCAGTTAATCTGGACCCAGTCTCTCCACTAGGGGTGTCCATGGTCCGGTCCGGTCCGGACCGGTTTTTCCTAAAAAAAATCTAACCGGACCGAACAGTTTGAAATGGTTTTAAAAAATAAAAACCAAACCGGACCGTTTGACTTATAAAACCGTTCGGTCCGGTTTGGTTCCCAGTTTGGTTCGATTTTTTTATAATTTAATGAAGAATAATGTGAAATTTTTAATATATTATTAAACCGGTCTGGTCCGGTTCGAACGGTTTAAAATTAATACAAACCGAATCAGACCGTTTGATTAGTAAAACCATTTGGTTTGGTCCGGTCTGGTCTGGTTTTACGGTTTGGTCCGATCCAATCCGGTTTTTGGACACCCCTACTCTCCACCAATAAATCCTGATGACGGGGGAGTTACACCAGATACTGATGATGTCAATCCACCAGCTAGCAGTTCAGAACCAGAAGAAGTCTCTGAACAAGTCCAACCAGAAGTACAGACAAGGAGATCTACCCGAGTACGACAACCTAGTTGTATATATTCTCCTAACGAGTATGTGATGCTCACTAAAAGGGGAGAACCAGAGAGTTATGACGAAGCTATCACTGATCAACATAAGACTGAGTGGTTAAAAGCCATTCAGGAAGAAATGAAATCTCTGCATGAGAACCACGCATTTGACCTGATGAAACTACCACAGGGAAGAAAAGCTCTCAAGAACAAGTGGGTGTACATAATCAAAAGTGAAGAAGGCAGCTCGCAACCATGCTATAAAGCAAGATTAGTTGTGAAAGGATTCGAGCAGAAGAAAGGCATTGACTTCGATGAAATATTCTCACATGTGGTTAAAATGTCTTCAATCCGAGTTGTTCTTGGTTTGGTAGCTAGTCTTAATCTGGAGGTTGAACAACTTGATGTAAAGACTGCATTCTTACATGGTGATCTTGATGAGGAAATCTATATGGAGCAGCCCGAAGGTTTCCAAGTCAAAAGCAAAGAGAAGTTGGTATGCAGACTAAAGAAAAGCTTGTATGGTCTGAAGCAAGCACCAAGGCAGTGGTACAAAAAGTTCGACTCATTCATGGAGAAAAATGAATACAGTAGAACGATGGCTGATCATTGCATCTTCATCAAGAAATTCTCTGATGGTGACTTTATTATTCTTTTGCTTTATGTTGATGATATGTTAATTGTGGGTCAAAATATTGACAAGATTAACAAGTTAAAGAAGGAGTTGAGCAAGTCCTTTGCAATGAAAGACTTAGGACCTGCCAAGCAGATTCTTGGCATGGCGATTACCCGCAATAGGCATAAGCAAAAGATATGGCTTTCTCAAAAACGGTATGTTGAAAAGGTTCTTGAAAGATTCAACATGAGCAAAGCTAAACCTATTAGTTGTCCACTTACAAGCCATTTCAAACTTAATATGAGTCAATGTCCCTCAAGTGAGGAGGAGAAATCAGAGATGAGCAAGGTGCCTTATGCATCGACAGTTGGCAGTCTAATGTACGCTATGGTATGCACTAGACCAGACATTGCACATGTTGTTGGCGTTGTGAGCCGATTCCTATCAAATCATGGAAAGGAACATTGGGCAGTTGTCAAATGGATACCCATGTATCTCAGAGGAACCTCCATTCATTGTTTATGCTTTGGTAATAATAAACCTGTATTAGAAGGATATACAGATTCAGATATGGCTGGCGACGTAGATACGAGAAAATCTATATCCGGGTACCTAATAACATTTGGAGGGGGAGTTGTTTCATGGCAATCACGATTACAAAAGTGTATTGCCTTAAGTACCACAGAAGCAGAGTACATTGCAATCACTAAAGGTTGCAAGTAGATCTTGTGGATGAAAAAGTTCCTACAAGAATTGCATCAGAACCAAGAAAACTATGTTCTTTATTGCGACAGTCAGAGTGCAATTCATCTTAGCAAGAACCCAACCTTCCACTCAAGGTCCAAACACATCGACATAAGGTATCATTGGATTTGTGATGTGTTGAAACATAAACTACTGGAAGTTGAAAAGGTTCACACTAATGATAACGGGGCAGATATGATGACAAAGACCGTGACTAGAGAAAAACTTGTTATCTGTAAAAAGATTGCAGGTATGGAAGAGCCATGTCCCACATAAGGTGGAGGGGGAGATTTGTTGGTTCAATTATGTGGGCCAGCAGCAGCAGCCAAGATTGACAAAGCCATCAATAGCATCAAAGATTGACATAAAAATTCAATCTTCAACAAAGATGGCACCGGTTGTGGGAAGAAAAAAAAGAGGAAGTCAAAAATGATAGGCTATTTGAAGGATTCATTTATTCTATAAAAGGCCTTGGCCTTAATCTCAAAAACATATCGGAAGTAGAGAAAAAGAAAACTGAGAAAGTTTTCTGAGAGAGATTTTAAGAGAAAATTAAGAGAGTCAATTTGTGAAGTTTTATCCACAAATTGAAGATACATATTTGTTGTATTTTGTGAGAGATCCAACTAAATGTGAAGTGTGTAATCTCATCTTATTATAGTGAAAGTTTAAGTGGCCTACGGGTCTCGTGGTTGTTATCTTCATTTTGAAAAGTTTTTACACGCTAAATTTTTGGTGTTATTTTTATTTTATTTTGATTTGTGAAATTATTCTGGGTGTGTGGAATTGATTTCTTTAAAACCATATATTTTTCTCAACATTTTATATATCTCAATTAAAAATAAAAATAAAACAAACTATAAAAATAAAGATAAAATATAAGAGTAATTTAAATTACCAAATGTATAGGTCACACGGAGAGTACATTGAACGTGAGAAACTTAATTGTTGAGGATACACTTACACCCGTGGCAACCATAAGACCACCACCGTCCGTCGATTAGGCCCAGGTAAATTAACATGGTATCAGAGCAAGACCCTTGACGGTGGAGGAGAACTACCCTACACTTACACCCGTGGCAACCATAAGACCACCACCGTCCGTCGACACAGTCGATGTGAGGGGGAGTGTTGAGGAGTCCCATATCGACGAGGACCAAAGCGTAAGAGGCGGTTTATAAGCCTGGGCGATCCTCGCCTAGCGCGTTTCGGGGTAGAGTTAGGCCCAGGTAAATTAACTTGGTATCAGAGCAAGACCCTTGACGGTGGAGGAGAACTACCCTACACTTACACCCGTGGCAACCATAAAACCACCACCGTCCGTCGACACAGTCGATGTGAGGGGGAGTGTTGAGGAGTCCCATATCGACCAAGGACCAGCATAAGAGCTGGTTTATAAGCCTGGGCAGTCCTCACCCTTGTAATCGCGTTTTCAGGGATAGAGTTAGTCCCAGGTAAATTAATATTAATTAACAATAGATTTATAAATTATAATAAAAGAAGTGAAAGATCAGAAGTGATTACTGATCAACTTGCAGGTCAAAAGTCGATAGATAGAAATTAAGAATTACCACAGGCGGCTTTAAATAGCAAATTAGCAATAGTTTAAGGTTGGAGGTTGCAAGTTGTTTGTATTGTAAATTTGTATCAGGCCTCCATGGAAGCCGAGGGAGAGCCACGTGTTACCATTTGTTGTATTAATTTTTTTCTCAAAGAAAAATGACACCAAGCAAGCATCGGTAAGGAAACAAAATAACAAAAATGGAAGTTTGATGAATTGTATTTGATTTTTTCCAATCTGCTCCCAAAGAGCCAAATACAACGCAATACCCAAAAAGGCACATTTCATCTACAAATAACATTTGGTTGAAGCTGCTTTTTCATTAATAGTTTAAACTACTCAAATCCCCCCCCCCCCCCCCCCCCCCAAAACAAAAAAGTTTATACTACTTTTAAGATGTTGAACAAAAATTTTAATATTTGTGTTTTTTATAAAGTAAATAATCATTAGTTTTTCAAAAATAATATTTTTTAAATTAATTATTAAACTGTCTTTTAAATAACTTCTATTAAATTTTAAAAAAAATTATAAAATATAACATTTTTAAAATTTATAATAATAAAAATATTAACATAAAACATTAAATAATATCTAATTGAATTAAAAATAATTTATTATTATTAATTTATTTACATTTTATTCAAATTAAAAAAATATTTATATAACACAATTTAAAAATTTTAAAAAATAAAATGAAAAAAAAATATTGTGTTTTTATGATATTTTAATTATAGTAATAATTATAATATTACATAATATTTATATTTTTAAATTAAATAATATTACAAATCAAAGAATCCACTTTTCATATAATTGTTTTTTTTTGTCAAACGCTTTACACACATGCTGGTGCATGTTCCTCTAGATTCGTGCACCAAACCAAAGGTCCTAAACTCATCACCCAAATGTAATCCCCCTCGACCAAATACCTCCCTCTATAAAATGGGGCCTAATGAGTATTCCGGTCACAGACACATGCCTCTTTCCCCTTCTCTTATTTTTTTATTTGACAGCAGTGTACATTTGAGACTAGTTGGCGATTCGTTCCAAATTTTCAATTTCATCTCAAAAACAATTATCAATGGCTGCCCTAAGGAACCTTCTGAAGAAAAGACACTCTTCCTGCAGTGATTTTATGATTAAGAGGTTGTTCTCCACCCAACCCATCGCTGATTCATCTTTTGTTCAAAGGCTTAGAGATCTTCCCAAGGATATTCCTGGTACCAATATTAAAAAAGAAGTTTCCCAAGTAATTAATTCTCCATTTGTCTTTGTCTCTATCTTTGCTGGGTTTTAATTTTATGTTGTTTTTATGCTTTTTCTTCCTGCCCGAACATAGAGTTTTTCGTTGAAGTTTAGTAATCATGTTATAGTTTACTTATGAAAACATCTTTTTTGATTTTCACTTACATTTCAGTTAATTGGGAGAACTCCCCTGGTTTATCTTAACAAAGTCACTGAAGGATGTGGGGCTTATATTGCTGTCAAGCAAGAGATGATGCAACCCACTGCTAGTATCAAAGATAGGTATTTAATGCTCTTACTTCACTGCCTTTCCATATACGTTTCAACCACTAAATCTGAATGGAAATGGAATTGTAAAGTAATTGGGTCTTTTTATTTTCAGGCCAGCTTTGGCCATGCTCAATGATGCAGAAAAGAAAAACTTAATAACCCCTGGAAAGGTTAGTTGAAAGCCTGTATTAGTTTATTTATTTGTAACAATTTAAATAAGTTTCAACGAACTGTATGATACCTTTAGATTTCACCGACATATCTATCTATGAATTTTATATCAGACAACTCTAATAGAGCCAACTTCAGGAAATATGGGAATTAGTTTGGCTTTTATGGCAGCAATGAAAGGGTACAAAATGGTTCTAACCATGCCTTCCTACACTAGTTTAGAGAGGAGAGTAGCAATGAGAGCTTTTGGAGCTGATTTGATTCTCACTGATCCAACAAAGGGGATGGGAGGAACAGTTAAGAAGGCTTATGATCTCCTCGAGTCCACACCCAATGCTTTTATGCTCCAACAGTTCTCAAATCCTGCTAATACAAAGGTGTTTATCAAGAAATCTTACGTTTCTTCATTAAAAAGAAAAATTATGCATGATTTCTTAATCAATTAAAAGTTGGGTTTGTGACTTTGTGTTAGGTGGTATTCAGTTTAATACTAATGCTTGTCTCCAACAGGTGCATTTTGAAACAACAGGCCCTGAAATATGGGAGGATACAAATGGAGAAGTTGATATCTTTGTTATGGGAATAGGTAGTGGTGGCACCGTCTCTGGGGTTGGGCAGTACCTCAAGTCCCAAAATCCTAATGTTAAGGTAATTTTAAGCTAGCTGTTAAGTTTATTGTTTCCTTTAGTTGACATATATTCAATCTTTTGTTTGTCTTTCTCACCTGGTTGTGCTAGATATACGGAGTGGAGCCTGCAGAGAGTAACGTACTAAATGGTGGAAAACCAGGTAAAATTTACATGATTCTTGTTAGTTTTCTCATCTACTGTTAAATTCTCAATTTGGCTGCTAGATTTAAAATATGGTTCTTTTATTTCCCATTTGTATAGGTCCTCATCATATTACCGGAAATGGGGTTGGATTCAAACCAGATATATTAGACATGGATGTGATGGAAAAGGTTCTTGAGGTAAGTATTGATAATGATTCAGTGCTTTCATGACAAATTGTACTTGGATAACACAATTAGATGGAACACAACCTAGACTTCTGTATTTACTCAACTGTCGAACTTATTCTGTAGGTTAGTAGCGAAGATTCAGTAAATATGGCAAGAGAATTGGCATTGAAAGAGGGACTTTTCGTAAGTATTGAATTTCTGTCCAAAGCAGCATATTTTCCTTGAGCCAATCAAAACTTGTATGAGCCGAAAGTTCATATTGATTTGCTGGTACAGAGAATTGATAACTGGAGATTCCTGATCAATAATTTATATCATACTTCTTGCTTTCGACTTTTTCAGGTAGGGATATCATCTGGAGCTAATACAGTGGCAGCAATGAGGCTGGCCAATTTGCCAGAGAACAAAGGAAAGCTTATTGTGGTAAGCCCAAGGGGAACACTTATTCCAACAGGCTTTGTACCTATAATTAATATAAGAAAAATTACTCCTATGCTACTTAAATTTATGTTTTTGGGATACTTAGTTTTAAATTTTCAAGTATACACAAGTCCCTAAATTTTTAACCGATACACTTTAGTCTCATACTTCAAAAGTTTAGGGTGTCATGTACAAAAAAAATGACACTTCAGACCCTAAAATTTTAAGTTTAAGGACTAAAATGAACATTTTTTTTCCTTTTCTAAAAGTACGATTTAAGTGTAATAGTTGAAAATTTATGGATTTAAGTGTTTTAAAGACACAAGTTAGTTACTTTGGTGCTATCCCACCCATCATTATATGTAATAGAGTAAGCTTGAATATTTGGTATCATTTCATATGAAACATAAGTTTATAAATCTTACTTTTGAGAAAAATTCAGTTAGATTGTGATTGTGATTTGTAAAATGCATAGTGCCTAAGTTTAAATTTTTTTTAAATTAAAACTGAAATAGGAAATGCCCATCTACATGCTATTTAATTGGTATCGAAAACCATGTAGATTGTGATTTGTACAAAACAATTATCTTTTTTTCCCCCTCATGTGCTGTGAGTATTTTCATTCCTTCAAATGGATAAAGTTCAAGTGTTAACTTTGTTTGTTGAAAATTTTAGACCATCCACCCAAGTTTTGGGGAGCGTTACTTGTCATCCGTTCTGTTTCAAGAGCTGAGGAATGAAGCTGAAAACATGCAACCGGTTTCAGTTGATTGATTACCTGAAGATGCCTAGATTGTTAATAAATACCATGGAGCTAGGGCTTGCTTTTCATTTTTACCAATTTACCGCATGGTTTTCCATTGTTGTAGTGTATCCACTCAAATGTATTCAATGCATGTCTATATTTCATATATTCCAAGTGTGTTTTGTTAGGTCCCATAAATGTAAAATGAAATATGAACTGAATACTGCTGATAATAATATATTTGAAAGAATGTTTGGATGAAACACTTGATTGGTTTCTATATTTTATTTTATGCATGTTAAAAAATTGAAACTAATAGACTTCATTTAAATGTTAAAAAAAAAATCATCTTTACAAGTGAGTCCTTTTTTCTTTTGTTTTTTCAACCAGCAAATACGTGGCGACAAAATAAGTGAAAAAGTATGAGAAAAGTTCTATATAAATATTACATTTTAATTGGTGTTAGGATAACCCATTAAAAGTATAACAAGTGAGTTAAGTGGGAGAAAATGTTGCAAGAGAATGTTCTTGTGAACTCATAAAGAGTTTAGAAAGGGAGATTAATTCTTTGGTGGAATATGATGAAATAATGTGGAGGCAAAGATCGAGGCAGCTTTGGTTGAGTTTTGTGATAAGAACTCAAGATATTTTCATGCGAAAGCAAACCAGGGGCAAAAAAGAAAAAAAAATATTATGGGTTTGTTTGATGAAAATGATGTATGAATAGGTTCATTAGAGGGGTCAAGAGGGTATACAAGGATTATTTCAGAGTTTTTATCATAAGTTGTTCTTAAGTGAAGGATCCAGCAATTTTAAGAAGTTTGATGACTGTATTGAGACTAAAGTGACTGATGACTTGAATGGATTATCGACCATACCTGGTCCTGATGGGTTAACTTTTTATTCTACTAGAAGTATTGTGATATTAATTATTGGGGATGATGTGAAATTTTTGTGCTTAAGGGTCCTTATTCACAGTGAGTCATTACGGGAGCATAATATTATTATTATTTCACTGATTCCACAAGTTCAGGAGCCAAACAGAGTTACTAAATTCAGACTTATTAGTCTTTGTAATGTTCTTTATAAGATCATTGCAAATTGCATCACCAATAGAATGAAAAATATCTTGCTAGAAATAATTTATGAAAGTCATGATGTTTTTTTTTCTGGGAGATTAATTTCTTACAATTCATTGGTGGCATTTGAAATTCTACATTCAATTAAAAGAATTTTGAAAGGTAAGAAAGCAAGAGCTGCAATCAAAGTGGACAAGATGAAGGCTTATGATAGGGTGAAATTGAGCTTTTTTCAATTTATACTTCTTAAGTAAGGATTTGCTGATTAATGGGTGAGTGTGATCATGAATTGTGTAAGCTCTGTTTCCTATTCTCTTTCCGTTAATGGTGAAATATTGGATTCTTTTAGACTTACTAGGGGTTTGAGATAAAGGAACCTTATATCTCCATATTTAATTATTATATGTGTTGAGAGGCTTTCAGGTTTCAGTAGAAAAGCATAGAAATATAATCTTATTAGGGATGGTGTTGTTGCCAGAGCAAGCCCACATGTTTCTCTTCTATTTTTTGCATATGGCATTTTTATGTTTATTGAAGCTAATGAAAAAGTATTGTAAAAATCTTAAGAAGTCCTTGAAACTTATGAAGGTGCTTTTCGGCAAAAAGTGAATTTGAGAAAATCAACCTTATGTTTTAGTCTTAATAATATTGAAGATGCTAAGAAACTAGCATTGGATATCCTCAGTATTTCTTTTGTTAATTGCCATAAAAAATATTTAGGATTACCTACTATGACCCAGAAGAACAAAAAGTAGTTTTTTTGGTGAAATTAAAGACAGGGTTAAAAGAATTTGAAGGAAAAGTGTTTATCCATGGCGGGTAAAGAGATGCTATTTAAGTTTGTGGTACAAGCTATATATTTTCACATATGTAATGAGATGTTTTAAATTACCCTTAAGCTTGTGTTCTGACATGCAAAGCTTGATGGTAAAGTTTTAGTGGGGGCATGACTTGAATAAGAGCGTCATCCATTGGACGCTTGGAATAAAATCTTAAACCAAAGGCTTTTACGTGGGATTGGTTTTAGGAAGCTTACTTCCTTTAATCAAGTTCTTGTCTCAAACCATTGGTGGAGGCTCTTACAAAGTAATCAGAGTTTGGTGGATAGAGTTATGAGAGGTAACTATTTTCCCAATGAAGATGTTCTTAATGCTACTCTCTCTAATTTTTCCTCTTATTTATGGAAGAGTGTGATATAAGAAAGGGAGCTAAGTGAGGCTTGGCTTAAATAGAAGATTGGTAATGAGATAAAATGTTTTGGTTTAAGGGTCATTGGATTCTTTTTTCGACGCATTTCAAATTTGTCCCTCATAGGTACTTCCAGCAAATATACGAGTCGTTGATCTAATTAACGAGGCTGATGTGAGGCTGATGTGAGGCTGATGTGCATGATGAAGGTTTTAATTAATGTAAATTTTATGGAGCAAGATGTAAAGCTATATTAAAGATCCCTTCGATTGTTATTAATCATGAGGATAGACTTATTTGGAAAAGAACTAATAATGGAACTTTTTCAATAAAGAATGCTTATTGGATGTTTGAGGAAAAAAGAAGATTGCAGACAAATGATGATTGGGGAGCTAGTTATAGTAATATGAGTGATCAAACCTGGTGGAATATATTTGGAGCTTACTGTTTCAAATAAAGTGAAGCTCTTCATTTGGAAAGCTTGTAATGGCATACTTCCAATCTTTGCTTATTTATATAGAAAAAAGGTAGTGCATGCTCCTTGGTGTTAACTGTGCAATGGAAGCTTCAAAAATGATGGGCATGCTTTATGTAGGAGTGATAGAGTTGTAGAATTGTGAAAGCTTTCAATATTTCAAATACTTCTTGGAAGGATGAGTTAAATATTGGCCCAAATGCACAATTTTTCTCATAAACCCTTTATATATATATATATATATAGGAGTGTTCATCGGATCGAAACCGTTAAGTTTATGCTCATCCGATCCGATCCGAACATCCGATCGGATTGAAGCATCCTAATCCGCAACCGATCCGATCAATCCGATCCGTAAAATATTCGGATAGTATCCGATCAATCCGATCAATAAACTTAATTAATAATATTTTTTAATTAAAAAATTAATTTTTTACATAAATCATAACATAAACTCATTTTAATTAAAAGAAACCTTAAAAAATCAAATAAAAAAAATTAAAATAAGACTAAAATATTCAAACTTATATAAAACAAAAATAACACAATTAAGTAAATAACGATGTCGATTACAATAGTTATTTTAATAAATTTAACAATTCATTTAAACAATAAACAAAAAGATAGTTCTGATAATCTAAACCTAAATTAATTTGATCATTTCAATCTTTAACATCCATTGACCATCTTAAAAATAATCTTGTCTTGAATCTTGAGAACAATAGCAAAAAACTTCAATGTGTCATCGTCATCACCTATTAGCCATAATTTAAGAAATATTAGTAAATTGATAACTAAATATATATAAAATAATATATGAAATACATATGAAATAAAATAATAATATATCATTTTCGATCAAGGGTTATATCCTTAATGCCTCTCAACATATCTACAAAATAGAAGATAAATAGAAAGTGACGAAAATATTAAATCATAAGAGAGTGATATCAATTACTAATGAAAATTAAAATAATATTACATGTTTCAATTGCTTAAATATCATCAAGGGAATCACAAATGTTAATTATTGGTGAGGATCGAATCCGATTAAGTACAAATAAGTCTTGAGCGAGTTTTTGGGAACGATGAGCTTAAAAGAATCAATAACCCTCCCCGTCGAAAATGCGGATTTCCGGAAGCTACGGTTGATATAGGCGTAGCTAAAACATCTTTGGCAATCTTGGAAAGAACCTTGTATCTAGATGAGTTCACCTTCCACCAACTTAAAAAGATTAAAAGATTTCATCGTCCACGTCCTACAGCATGTCTACTTTGAGAATATTTATCTACTTGATTTGGTTGTCTATCTTTTTGCATTTTTGACACGTTTTTATAACGATCCATCCTGATGAAAATGAATCAATGTTACAACTATCCGCTATTACGTGTCTAAAGGTTGTGAGCATGTAGCTTGGACATTTGCGAGAATACAAAACTAAATGCGATCAAACGTATTATTCAAAGTTTGTCTAAATTTTTCATCATATGACGACCGTAATATCATCTTACGTCCAAAAGATCGAAAGCAAATTTTCAAACCTTGTTCACTTACGTCTTGGATCAAAACAAAGTTCTGATAAATAAAAAATCATTCATCTTATCTACCTCCCGATATTTTATTGAACTTTTATTATCATTTCTTTTGCCATTTTGCTTAACAAAAAAATCTGTATTTTCACATAAAACTTCGATTGGTTATGTATGAAACAAATTTGATCCAAAAATAAATTTGAAGTAACATATCTGAGAACGGAAAATCTCAATGTTGCATCGTAAAATATTTTTCAAAAACCTCACAAATATGTGAGCATTAGACCAAATCAAACATATCGGGAGTTTTGCAACTATCATTTCCAATGTTGAACTCTTGTTTAAATATCACATTATCTTCTTAGCGGCTAGCGTTACGAAATCTTATTGCGACTTAACATTAAATAGGTGGAATTACACCTTGTTACTACATCTAAACATAAAAGTTTATTAGTATCAATCTTTTCTTGCTACCTTACGATCGCTTAAATTTTAACAACGCGAAGGTGATCATTTGACATATTTCCATGACTTCTCTTATCTTACTTATGCTTGAATCATGTTCTTTCAAGCCTATAAACAACCAAATTTAGAATATGAGCTGCACACCTTTCTCATATGCATATGTTAACCATCTAGTATTGCCTTCTCCAATTGTTCACTTTTACGCAAGTAAGAAACTAATGTATTATTTGAGCTAGCATTATCCACGATAATAGTAAATATCTTATCAATTCCCAAATCTAACAAGCATTGCTCAATTGCTTTCCCGAGGATATCACGCTTTATGACTAGGAAGCTACCAAAAATTTAAGATTCTTTTTTGGAGTTTCCAATTATCATCGATGAAGTGAGCGATGAGAACCACGTATAATTCAAATTTTTGAGGAAGTCCACGTGTCGGTGGTTAAACAAACTCTTTGAAATGATTTAGAGAAAAATTCTTTTAATTTATCCTTTTCCTTTAAGAATAGACTCAAAGCAATCTCGTGCAATAATAGTGAGTGCGAGAAGGAACTTCTGGAACCTTGGTTCTAAAACTCTACTATACTTCTTAAATCCTTCATTCTCACATGACTAAATGGCAATTCATCAACTATAATCATTTACGTAAATGCAAAGCCTGAAAATACTAAATGTGTGTCGTGCAGTACACCTTCTTTATTGTTCGTGACATTTTCAAAAGCTAAAGTTTTCACTAGCTACCATGCTCTACCATGAAATAATTTACATTGCGTATGACCAATATGGCATTTAAGTTTGATGTACCGAGACTTGTTGGAATACTGTCTACATACTCCGCTTGAACAATATTTACATCTCGCCTTGAGATCTAAGTCTTCACATATGTCAAAATGTTTCCCGAGGCGAGAAGAGGAGGTTTAGAAAACTTTCGCTTAAACACCTTTTCATCAAGCTATCTATAGAAGGTTCGGGTTTGTCATTCAATGCTAGATCTTTAGTTTCTAGTGGAGCATTTTGTGGATTTTTATATTGATTTTCAACATCATGGGTAAGCCTTGCACTTAGGTGGTTGCAAGTGGACTATCCGTAGTAAGTATTTTTTCCATCTAAGATAAAAAATTGAGACACGATCAACTTAATGTAATAAACACGTTGTGTAGAAAAATAGTTGTTATAATGTAAAGAAAGCAGTTACAACCAAGTAATACAATTTCTCATGTTCTCCTGTAGATAAACAAGAGTAGACTAATGTCAATATCAATTTTAGCAATGAGCTTCTCGATATAACATAGTAAATAAAACAAATTTTTTCGAGACCTCATCAAATTAAATTATCAAAATGTGAACCCTCACAATCAAAAATATATAGCTTAGATAGAAGCGTATAGATTCTGAGAGAAATTAACATACAACATTATATATATATAAGTAATATGAAACTTACATTATTCTTATACTAACATTTTAAAATTAAGTGTCTTATGTTACTTAAACATCGCTATAAAATTTACATGATATTAAAGCTTTAATCAGCAATAAGCTTTAAAAAGAAAAAAAGAATTAATGGTTCTCACTGCCAAAAAAAAATACATAGATCTTGTAAAAAAGAAAAGAAAAACAAATGATTAAAATACAATTAGAACGTAATAAAATAAAATTAAAAATATTAAGTGTACATTCACTTCGATAATGATGTTAATGTATAAAAAAATAGTTTTAGTTGTGCTAGTATATATAGTCTCCATCATTTTGATCCTTTCCAAGAGCTTTGTGTTACTTAATGCTGTCATCGATCCATTCATACCTTTAAGTAGCGGCCCAGCGGTAGAGAAGGAACGGCGGAGGCGGACGAGAGAAGGAAGCGGCCGGCGGCAATGAGAGAAGGAGGCTTGTGCGCGGACGAAAAGGAACGGCAGCCCGGCAATGAAAGAAGGAGCAATAGCGGCGTGGAGAAGGAGCGACGATAGCGGCGAGAGAAGCAGAGAAGGATGAAGCGATGGCGGACGAGAGAAGGAGGAGGAGGAGTAGCGGCCGGCGGCCGAAGAGAAGGAGAGAAGGAGGAGCGACGAAACGAGGTAAAGAAATAAAGAATCCTGAGATATAGGCAGGAAGCAGCTGGGAAAATACTTAGGTTAAGTTATGAGAATCCTAAGATAGAGGCAGGGATAATTAGGTTAAGAATAGATATACGGGTAATGTTAGGTTATGTTATAATAATAATTAGGTTTATTAATTAATATATATATATATATATATATTTAATTTAATAAATATATATTAATTAAATATATATATATAATTAATTTCGGTCGGATCGGATCGGATCGGATGAATCGTCGGATCGGATGAATCGTAGTGAAATCCGCAATCCGATCCGCACTTAACAGATGGAAAAAATTTACATCCGATCCGATCATCGGATTGGATCAGATCGGATTGGATCAGATCGGGATCGGATGATCGGATTTTTTGCACACCCCTATATATATATTATTTGTGGGAAACAGAACCAAGCAGCTGCCTGAGAGAATAAAAACTTAGCAACTGCGTTGTACAAGCAAACAGAAAAAAAGAGCTGACAAACTTCATTTTCGTTCAAAGAATCTTCCATTTTTCTTCTCAAATGTTTTCAGAATAATAGATTAGCATTAAAATTATTTTTATGATAATATTTGATTAATTAATAAGTTTGTTAATTTATATTAATGTATATTACTAATAAATTAGAGAGATTTATTTTTTAAATATATTTTAGATTTTTGTATATTTTATGAATTTTTTTGAATATTTGTGTTTGTATCTCTATTTGATTATTAGTAGATTTTTCTCAGTGTGTCGTCGTCATTGGAGTAAACTTTACATTTTAAAAATTTGAATAATTTAAATCAATATGTGTCATTTATTTTCTCATTACTTATTATTTTGTTATTACCCATAATTATATATTTATACAATTAAAATAGGACATGAATTTCGCTTTGGTAAATGCTAATTTATAATAGGATAGTATACCAAGATTTGTTGATATTGAGAATCATACAAGGATGATGTGCTCAGTGTCATTTTTACTATTTAGCTTGGATCATATTGCAAAACAAAAATGAGGTGATGCAAAGGAAGATGAGAAGCAATGCAGATCGTATTCTTAGTTGGATAAATATGTTAACCGATGAATTTATTAAATCTCAAGCTATAAGTGATGAAAAAGTGGCATATGAAGCAGTCTTTTAATTTGAATAAGAGGTTGAAATGACCGGAAATAAGATGGCTTAAAATAAATATTGATGATGCTTTAAGAAAAGAGATGTGTAGGGTAGGATTGGGTTTGGTTGTTAGAAAAACTGATGGAGACGCAGTTTGAGTTACAAGACAGCCAATGCAAGGAATACTATCTCCTTTATATGCTGAGTTACAGGCTTTGATTGTGACTTGTCAGCTTGCATTGGATAGATAGTGTATGATGAATGTATGCTTTGAGTCAGCTAGTAGACAAGATATTACTTTAATTAATAAGGTGAATGTTGGGTTTTTGATGGTATTTTTAGTATAGTAAATTTGGAAATTGAGGTAGGAGAGAAATTTTATGTTACAATATCGACCTAAGATTGCAAATTTTACTGCTCATATTGTGGCTGCTCATGTTGTGAAGTTGTTGGAGGGGATGATTTAGAGTTCTAATTTTCCATTATTTTTTGCTGGATGATATAAAATATGATGTAATCTTCTTATAGGATACTGTTTAAAGTTTTAATATAATACTTGTTTAAATAATAATAAAACTTTGTAGTAATATTCTCTAAACAATTATGTTTGATAATTAGAGGAGAAAATTGTTTTATATTTAACTCATTATATATATTATATATACATATTAAAATTAAATTTGTTATTAATTATAATTTTATTCAATAATAATAAAATTAAAATATCTATTGTTAATTTATTATTGGTATTTTTTTCATTTTAATTTAATTTATAATTTTATAATAATTACTATTTATTTATTATTATGTTAAACATTAAATAATTATAAGATTTAATATTAAAATATACCAATACTTAAAATAACACAATGTAACTTACATTATAAAGAGCTGATAATCTTTTCCAGTCTTATTTTAATTATCTATTTGTCTTTAAAATTATAAATTGTGGACTAAATTCATGATATATTATTTCACATGCTACCAATAATATGTAACCATATAATTTTTTTTAAAGTTATATTTGTTATTATCATTATTATAATCATACAAACAACTTTAACAATTTTTTTACTGATATGTATTAAGGTATAATTATAGTATAAAGAATAATATAAATTCATATATTTTTATTTTAAACAAAAATTTCAACTTAAAATTTTTACATTTAATATTAATTAAATGTTTTTTAAATTAAATTCTTACGAATATTTAATATTAAACTTTAATTAATTTAAATTTATTTATTAATATGTTATTTTTATTATTATAAGTTTTAAAAATATTAAAATTTATGACTATTACATAAAAGAAAAGACGATGAATTAATAAAAAAATGTAAAATTTTATATAAAATAATACTTATAATACTTATAATAACACAAATAATATGTTAATAATATTAAATATGATTGAATTGAACGAAATTTAACATTAAATAAGTTTAAATTAATTAATTTTAATACTAAAATAGTTAAAATGTTCAAATTTTAGTTGAGATTTTTTATAATATTAAAAATATAAAAATTTATTATAAATAATATTATTTTTTTATTATAATTTTTAAAATATTATAAATATTATTTTAAAAATAAGAATTGTTATTTTTAAAACAATAAAGATTAATACTAGATTGATTTAAATTTTATTTACAATTTAATAATCGAGTGTTTTTAAAAGTAAAATTTTTTACATAATATTAGTAAAAATAAATTAAAAAATATAATATAATTAAAATTCATAACAATAAAAATATTATTTAAACGATATTTAATATTGAAAAAAATTTAAATTATCGTAATTCAAGTTTAAAATGAAATTATATATGAAATTTTTTTAAAAGTAAAAATATATAAAATTTATTATTTTTATAATTATATATTTTAAAGATAGTATTTTGGTTGTTTTTGAAGAAATTTATAACGATTCAAAATAATTCATGTATTTATCAAAAATAAAATAAAAAAAACAAAATTGTGGCAGCCTTCGTAAATACTATTTGTTACAGTGTCCAAATCCAACTGTAGCTCTCGTGTAAATATCTAATCGGCCGCAACTGACTCATCAATCCTCATTATTAGCATATAAATCTCTCCATGCTTAACCTGAGAGAAATAGAGAAACAAAAAATTTACCCCAAGAAATATGATGATTATAGAAAATTGAAAAAATAAAAAAAAAATGTCTAGGGCTTGACTGAAAATTGGCGAATATTGTGCGGGAAAATCCTCAGCGGAGAGTGACTCGGATTGCCAATTTCCGTCAACTCCGGTTCTCAGCTTTGGCGCTAAGATCCATCGTCTGTACCCGAAAATCCCGTATTTTTTTTAGAAAGAAAAAGTTCGCGCAACTTGGCTTTGATAGAGACACTTCCAGCTTTTTGTTTTTTGAACGTTGAGATCGGAGGGCCCAGACACGGTCTCTATTGAAATTTGGAGGGATTTTTGAGCTCTTTTGGGTTTTGGTACTTTTCCCGGGTCTATATTACTTCTCCCCCAGTTTCTTCCTTGGGGGTTGTTTCATTTACAAGTGTGATTGAATTTGGCATGCAATCCGGTGGTAGTGGTGGGGTGCCGAGCAGGAACCACGTAGTGGGACCGCCGGGCCGGGGGGTTTCTACATCGGCGGCTGCCTCGCCCTCTTCATCCTCTTCTCCAGTTTCCACACCACACTTGGGTTTTGATTCTATACAGCAACAGTTAGGGTCTAGACAGGTAAGGGGATATTTTGTATGCATACATGAGTGTATAATGGAGCTCTGTCATAATTTTATTTAATTGGTTTGTTGGCTTTGCAATATGGGATGCCTCTGCAAAAATGTAGGAGTAAATTCTTTGGTAAGTGGTGTTTGGCAATGTTTTGTTGGTCAGGTTTTGAATTGGAAGTGGTCTTTCTTTAGTGGAAACTCTGAAGTTTGTGATGTTGTCGTTACCATGGTACATTATGGTAAGTTAGCTGATTGATTAGTTAATTTGGCATGTCGCAACTCGCAGTAATAACCGAGTATGAAATGGAGTTAACTGCTACTTCAACTTTGCATGAAATTCCTCATTTTAGTTTAAGAGAACTTGCATAATTACAACATTGTGGGGTCTGGTTGCGGATTCTGGCTTTTGCTTCTTCTTCTTCTTTTTTTTTTTTGGCTTGAAGGTGTTCTTGTACATTTCTTATATGTTTCAATTTGGTATTTTAACCAAATTTCTAATTATTTGATGAAGAAAAAAAAGGTTGTGATTCATGTTTGTTCTTACTTTGAGCATGTTGGTTATATTGCTTTGTTTGGCTTACGTGATAGTGGGCAGTTTGGTTTTACTAATCTTACGATTAACTAGTAGCAAATTTTACTCTTAATAAAAATTTAAAATCAATTTTACCACGTGTAAATGGAGTCCAAGTGTTTCATGCCATTCTGATGAAATTTTGTTAATTTTTTTCCATATCTGATCAGTGTTAGTTGCTTGTGGGCTGTTGCGCTCTTTGTTTCCAATTTGGGATTCTTTTCACTTTGCTTTTTTTTTTTTGTAATATACTGTGTGGGTTGTCAAGGTCTTTTCATAATGATTATTACTGCTCAGGTTCCCTTGATTTTCTTTCCAGTTTTTCTCTTGATGGAATGTCTAAGGATTCTTTTACTTAAATCACTCTATGAGTGTAAATAGAAGGGCTTCTAGATCTCTGAAAGTAACATTTAAGGTTGCCTTTTCTATACATGCATAAGTACAACATGTATGACATCATCCTTTTAAGTTGGATGTTTGACACTGAAAAATTTGATCTTGAGGATTTTTATTAGGTTACTATTTTCATTTAAAGTACGTGTTTTTTTCATATGCAATACCAAGGTGATTAAGTTCATGTGTCATTAATTATTTATGTAGTCATTGCCACAACATTTATTGAGAAAACCTGAGGGAAATGAAGCCCTTCTGGCATATCAGGCTGGTGGTCTCCAAGGGTCTTTGGGAGGGATCAATATTTCATCACCTACTGCCATGCCACAGTCCCAACAATCAAGGAAATTTTTTGAATTAGTTCAGCAGCATGGTTCCTCTCAGGTGGATCAAAGTAGGAGTCAAGGTACTGAGCAGCAAGTGCTGAATCCTCTCCATCAAGCTTATCTTCAATATGCTTTTCAGGCTGCACAACAGAAGTCAGCTCTAGCAATGCAATCACAGCAGCAAGCTAAAATGGGATTGGTGGGCCCTCCGTCTGGAAAGGATCAGGAAAAACGAATGGGACATCTGAAAATGCAGGAGCTCATCCCTATGCAGGCAGCCAATCAGGCACATGCTTCATCGTTGAAGAACTATAAAGAACAATTTCCTAGTGGCGAAAAGCAGATGGATCCAGGACAGCCACCAACCTCTGACCAAAGAAGTGAGTCAAAGCCTTCCTTCCCACCAGCAGTTAGTGGACAATTAATGCCTGGAAATATCATTAGGCCAATGCAGATGCCACAGGCACAGCAAAGCATCCCAAACATGGTAAACAATCAGCTTAATGTGGCTGCCCCACTTCAGGTGATGCAGGCAGTGCAGGCATGGGCTCTTGAAAACAATATTGATCTTTCACTTCCTGGAAATGCCAATTTGATGGGGCAGCTCATTCCGCTTATGCAATCTAGGATGGCTGGACAACTAAAAATAAATGAAAGCAGCATGGGTGCACAATCATCACCTCTACCAATGCCAAAGCAGCAGGTTACTTCTCCACCAGTTGCAAGTGAAAATTCTCCTCGTGCTAATTCGTCAAGTGATATTTCTGGGCAGTCTGGATCAGCAAAAGCTAAGCAGACAGTTTCTTCTGGTAATCATGGCACAACTTCAAACACCACTTTTGTTAATAATAGCAACAAAATTGGAATGCAACAGTTGGTTCCTCGTGGCAGAGACAATCAGGCACCTCCTAGACAATCAGTTGTAGCTGGGAATGGGATGCCTCCAATGCATCCCAGTCAATCATGTACCAACAAAAGCCAGAGTTTTGATCATTCTTTGAATGTGAAGAATCCAGCGAACAGCCCAGAGAGTATGCAAATGCAATATCTGAGGCAGATTAATCGATCTCCACATGCTACTGTTACCACCAGTGAAAAAGCATCAGGCAGCCACAGCCAGTTACCTGGTGCATCAAATTTTCATGCATCTCAACAATGTTTTGGATTCACCAAACAGCAACTGCATGTTCTAAAAGCACAAATCCTTGCATTTAGACGGCTAAAGGTTTGCAATTATCTCTCTGTTTATTCTTCACCATCTCTTCTTGAAAGCTGTTTATACTGTATAATTTCTGACTTGATTGTGGCCCCCCTCCCTCAATTGTTTTGCAGAAAGGAGAAAGTACTCTCCCACAAGAACTTCTTCAGGCTATTGCTCCTCCATCACTTGAGTTGCAACTGCCGCTGCAATCACTTCCTGGAGGAGCAAACGTTCAGGATAAATCTGGGAAGACTGTAGCAGACCGTCCAGTAAATATGGAGTCCAATGAGAAAGAAGCTCAGGCTGTGGCATCCGTTAGTGGACATAATATCCCAAAAGAAGAAGCTTTCACAAGAGATGAGAAGGCAAACGTGTCAAGGATTAGCATGGAAGGTACACCAACAGTGGTAGACCCCAAACTGGTGGTTTTTTCTGGAAAAGAAGAGCAACATGCTACTGTTTTTTCTGGAAAGTCTGATCATGAAGTTGAACATGATAGTCCAAGAGCTCCCAGTAGAAGTGATTTACCAGCAGATAGGGGAAAAGCTGTTACCCCACAAATTGCTGTATCTGATTCAGCACAAGCTGTAAAGCCGGCACAAGGAAGCTCTCCACCCGAGCCAAAAGATGTTACCTCCACTAGAAAATATCATGGTCCCCTTTTTGATTTTCCCTTCTTCACTCGGAAACATGATTCCTTTGGTTCGGGAATGATGGTAAACAACAATAACAATCTAACGTTGGCATATGACATCAAGGATCTTCTTTTTGAGGAAGGGATGGAAGTGCTTAACCAGAGGAGGATAGAAAATATAAAGAAGATTGGTGGTTTATTGGCTGTGAATTTAGAGAGGAAAAGGATTAGGCCTGATCTTGTCTTACGGCTGCAAATTGAAGAGAAAAAGCTAAGACTTATAGACCTTCAGTCTCGTTTAAGGGATGAAATTGATCAACAGCAGCAGGAGATAATGGCCATGCCTGACAGGCCTTATCGTAAGTTTGTCCGACAATGCGAGCGACAGCGAATGGAGTTAGCTAGACAAGTTCATGCCTCTCAGAAAGCCTTAAGAGACAAGCAATTGAAATCGATCTTTATGTGGCGCAAGAAACTTCTTGAGACGCATTGGGCAATCCGTGATGCACGGATTGCTCGCAATAGAGGAGTTGCCAAATATCATGAGAGAATGTTGAGGGAGTTTTCAAAAAGAAAAGATGATGACCGAAATAAAAGAATGGAGGCATTAAAGAATAATGATGTGGAAAGGTATAGACAGATGTTGCTTGAACAGCAAACAAGCATCCCAGGAGATGCTGGAGAGAGATATGCAGTTCTCTCGTCATTCTTGAGTCAGACAGAAGAATATCTTCTTAAACTAGGTGGTAAAATAACAGCTTCAAAAAGTCAGCAGGAAGTGGAGGAGGCAGTAAATGCTGCTGCAATTGCCGCACGAGTCCAGGCATGCTAGCTTGCACTCTTTCTCAATTCACTCTCCCCCTATTGTGACATCATTAATGATTTTCATGTTTTCCATTTTCTTTTTCAATAAATACATCTGACTACTTGACAAAAGTAACTATTCTACCTGTTCATTGGGCTTCTTTGATAATCTATTTGATTTATTTGTTGGTAAAGGGCCTTTCAGAAGAAGAAGTTAGGACAGCAGCAGCTTGTGCAGGGGAAGAAGTAATGATAAGAAATCAATTTATGGAAATGAATGCTCCTAAGGATAGCTCATATGTTAACAAGTAAGTCTGTTAATTGTGTCGTAATACTGTTTAGTTGTATTACTGTTCATTCAATTTATTATTTTGATGTTCATTGGCTTTCATTATTAATTTGTTTCTGAATCTATATTTTCCTTTCAAAGGCAAGTGTATTTACTATTTAGTTTTCGTCTTCTTTTTTGTTGACCTTTTCCTTTTGTGATGTTTGTTATCAGGTATTACAATCTTGCTCATGCTGTGAATGAAAAGGTTATGAGGCAACCCTCCATGTTACGAGCCGGAACGTTAAGAGATTATCAGCTTGTAGGTTGCCATGTCTTTCTTTCTTACTTTTTTTTTTAATAACTTGCCGGACTTGGATATGGTTTTAGTTTATCTTCCTATTTCCATCACAATTCCTACAACATGTGATTTTTTATTATCAAGTGGTTTGACTCTGCAGGTTGGGTTGCAATGGATGCTTTCCTTGTATAACAATAAATTAAATGGGATCTTGGCCGATGAAATGGGTCTAGGAAAGACAGTACAGGTGACTTTCTAACGTTTAGTGCCTCAATATCTTCTCTGGAAATTGGGTGGAGCTTATAACTTACCAGGCATTATGTAGGATCTTATATTTTATGCGGGAGATGTTTGTAGAAAGGAGTTTGTTATGTTATGATTCTAGGGGTTTATTTGTAACTGGGATGCATATCTCTTCTTGAACCTGTGATATCTATGAAGTATAGTGAGGGGAACCATCTTCTCCATCGGTGGGGACTTATAATGGTTCCTTTAATGCCTTTGTTTTTGGTTTTTTTTCTTTCTCAAGAAGTGGTTATCTACCCAAGTAATTTTTGAGTTTCCTGATTTAGGTAATGGCATTGATTGCTTACTTAATGGAGTTCAAGGGGAACTATGGACCACATCTTATAATTGTTCCAAATGCTGTTTTAGTGAATTGGAAGGTTAGTTTTCATTTATCTAGATATAGATAATATTTTAACTTTTCTATGGTCACATGCTCAACTAATTTCACTTTGCAGAGTGAGTTATACAATTGGCTACCATCTGTGTCATGCATTTTTTATGTTGGTGGAAAGGATCAGCGGTCGAAGTTATTTTCCCAAGTAAAAATAATTGCATTTTCTTATTTTCTTGGCGTGTTGGTTTTTAGTACTTTATTTTATCCTTTGTTATTTAATAATTTTTTTTTTGCCCGTAATAGGATGTATGTGCCATGAAATTTAATGTCCTTGTCACAACTTATGAATTCATCATGTATGACCGTTCAAAACTTTCAAAAGTTGACTGGAAATACATAATAATTGATGAAGCACAGAGGATGAAGGACAGGGATTCAGTTCTAGCCCGCGATCTTGATAGATATCGTTGCCAAAGGCGCCTGCTTCTCACTGGAACACCATTACAGGTTTTAAACAGCTACATGACATTCAAACACATTCACTGCATTATGTCTCTCATTTGTTTTGCTCTTTCCCCTCGGAAAAACTTTACAAATGTCCATTTTACAGCGATCACCTGCTACCTTGCTGATGTAATTATAATTTTCAGCAACATCTTGCATTTTAGTGCACATGCATGTATTTGGAATATATTTGGCACGGATTGCCCTTGTCATTGGTGGAATGTGTTGACCTATTAAAGTATACGAAGCAACTGAACCTCACTGTTCATATGGGGGGAAAATGGCATGTGCATAATTCTTTATTTATTAAAGACTTAGCTGAGCCTAGGACACTTTCTGAATTTAGCAACATTGTTTTCATCATATATACTAGCCAAATGCACACCTCTATTCTGAATTGAGAGCTGAACCTAACTGTTTCTGTTTCTGCCTATGAAATGTGTGAAAAGATGTTTACTTTTAGATGTCAACTTTTGGACCCATTTCCGGTAATGGCAAAGTTTCCTTTGTATAGTAACATTTTTTTTCCTGAAATTTCAGAATGATCTGAAGGAACTTTGGTCACTTTTGAATCTACTTCTCCCTGAAGTATTTGATAATAGGAAAGCATTTCATGATTGGTTTTCACAACCTTTTCAAAAAGAAGGTCCAACTCAGAATGCAGAAGATGATTGGTTAGAAACTGAAAAGAAAGTTATCATCATCCATCGGCTTCATCAAATTCTAGAGCCATTTATGCTTAGGCGGCGTGTTGAAGATGTAGAGGGTTCACTTCCACCAAAAGTAAGTCATTGGATTCTAATCCATCACGTGTTTCATTCCTTTTCTTTCTCCTGTGTGCAATGATAAGTTTCTAAGACGATGTTGGATTGCAGGTTTCCATAGTATTGAGGTGTAGAATGTCAGCTATTCAAAGTGCTATTTATGATTGGATAAAATCTACTGGTACTCTCCGTGTTGATCCTGAAGACGAGATGCGGAGAGTTCAAAAGAATCCAATCTATCAAGCTAAGGTGTATAAAACCTTAAATAACAGATGTATGGAGCTGCGGAAAGCTTGCAATCACCCTTTGCTTAATTACCCGTATTTCAGCGACTTATCCAAAGAATTTCTTGTAAGATCTTGTGGGAAATTGTGGATCCTGGATAGGATCCTTATTAAACTTCAGAGAACAGGACACCGAGTCCTACTTTTCAGTACCATGACAAAATTGCTTGATATAGTGGAGGAATATTTGCAGTGGCGGCAACTTGTCTATAGACGAATCGATGGTACAACGAGTTTAGAAGATCGCGAATCAGCTATTGTGGACTTCAATAGCCCTAATTCGGAATGCTTCATCTTCTTGCTCAGTATTCGTGCTGCAGGTCGAGGTCTTAATCTCCAGTCTGCTGATACAGTTATCATATATGATCCTGATCCAAACCCTAAAAATGAAGAACAAGCAGTTGCTAGAGCCCATCGCATTGGACAGAAACGAGAAGTGAAAGTCATTTATATGGAAGCAGTTGTTGATAAAATCTCCAGCCATCAGAAAGAGGATGCACTCAGAAGTGGAGATACAGTTGATGATGATGATGATCTTGCTGGCAAGGATAGATACATAGGATCTATTGAAAGCCTTATAAGGAGCAATATTCAACAATATAAGATTGACATGGCTGATGAGGTTATCAATGCTGGGCGTTTTGACCAGAGAACAACACATGAAGAGAGACGCATGACATTGGAGACATTACTCCATGATGAGGAGAGGTACCAGGAGACTGTCCATGATGTTCCCTCCCTGCAAGAGGTTAATCGCATGATTGCTAGAAGTCAACAAGAAGTTGAATTGTTTGATGAAATGGATGAAGAACTGGAATGGACTGAAGAAATGAGAAGGTATGACCACATACCAAAGTGGCTTCGAGCTAGTATGAAAGAAGTAAATGCCACTATTGCCAACTTATCTAAGAAACCATATAAGAACATATTGGGTGGTACTATTGGTAAAGAATCCAGTGAAATGGGATCTGACTCATCTCCAAAAACTGAAAGAAGAAGAGGACGGCCTAAACGAAAAAAACATCCTAGTTACAAGGAGTTGGATGATGAAAATGGAGAATACTCGGAGGCAAGTTCTGATGAGAGAAATGTTTCTTCTATTCATGAAGAAGAGGGAGAAATTGGAGAGTTTGAAGATGATGAATTCAGTGGTGCTGTTGGGGCATCGACAATAAATAAAGACCAGGTGGAAGATGATGATCCAGCTTGTGATAGTATGTCTGTATATGCTCGGCCTTCTGAAAGCAATCAAAATAACAACATGCTAGAAAATGCTGGTTCCTCGGGATCATCTTCGGGCAGTCGAAGATTGACACAAATGGCGTCTCCTGTTTCTTCACAGAAATTTGGTTCTCTATCTGCCTTAGATGGTAGGCCTGGTTCTGCTACCAAAAGGCTGGTATGTTTCTTACATTTTTAAGGCTCTGCTATTTGAATCTTTGCTTGTGCTATTAGTAATTTTTTATGTTTGATATGTACCAGCCAGATGAATTAGAGGAGGGGGAAATTGTTGGATCTGGAGATTCTCACGTGGAGCGCCAACAGTCTGGAAGTTGGATTCATGACCGTGATGAGGCTGAAGATGAACAGGTTTTGCAACCCAAGATAAAGAGGAAGCGTAGCCTTCGTGTCCGCCCTCGTCATACTGTGGACAGACCTGAGGAGAAGTCAAGCAATGATATGCCATATCTCCAAGATTCATCATCGTTGCGGTTTCAGGTGGACCACAAAAATCAAGCACAACCAAAGGTTGCCCCTGAAATGAAATTGCATGGAAGTCTCAATGTAAATAAGCAGGATCAAAGTGATTCATTCTCAAAGAGTAGACGGACTTTGCCTTCAAGGAGGCTTGCTAATACGTCAAAATTGCATGCTTCACAAAAATCTAGCAGTAGATTGAATAGCATGTCTGCACCTGGAGAAGATGCTGCTGTATATCCTAGAGAAAATTGGGATGGTAAAATAGTGAATTCAAGTGGTACTTCGGTTACAAAGATGTCAGATGTCATCCAGAGAAGGGTATGTTCTTTGGAACTGTCATATTTATGTTCTGTTTAGATCCGTGAGTGTAAGTGATTATTAATGTTGTCTGCTTGAGTAGTTTGATCACCATGCACATGCCAGTACACAACTGTATTTTACTTACATGGTTAGCTGATAGGATTCATGTGGGGGCTAGGAGGGGCACTTTTCAACTCTTAACAAAGATTTGTTAAATATTACATGTAAATATCGATAAAATAATAGAAAAAATACAGGTACAAATAAAACCAATACCTACTCACGAGTTCACTACAAACTCTAATTTAAACCCATTTTCACCCAAATGACATACTCATAACACCCCTCTCTCTCCTCCTCCTCTCTTTTTCCTAAAATAAAAAAATTACTATAATTTTGTTCTTTATTCAAGAATTTTGCAAGAATAAAAGCTCTTACTCAGCATAATTTAAGTTCACTCTTTATTATCAATTGCTTTTGTTATATTATTGTTTTGAAGATTCCAGGAATTGAGAAGCAAGTAGCTATTTTTTACTATTCATGGTGTTATTAAAATCATGGATTTGCAACTGATGGTTTGGAAACAATGTTCCTTCCAATCAAACAATAGGGATAAGGATGTGAATTTGCAATATAGTAGCTGCTTACTTGCTTTGTTCTATTTAGTATTCATATCAATATAACTTTTTATGATTACGTTTCATTATGTTTCTATTGGCTAGTAACCAGTGTTACTTTGCAACTAATGGTTTGGAAAGAATATTCCTTCCCATCAAACAAGGGGGACAAGGATGTGCACCGGCAATATAGGAGCTGCTCACTTGTTTTGCTCTATTTTCAGTATTTAGTATTTATATCAAGATAATTTTTGTGATTATGTTTCGTTATTTCTATTGGCTCATAACCACTTTGTCACTGTTCTACATTGCTGCTGCTTTTCTTTATTTACTTATAATTCATATGTTCTTTTACATTTCTTTTATGCTGCCATTTTTCAGTGTATTTGTTTCTGTCCCTTTTATGTCTCAGTGACTTGTACACTAGTACAAATTCGTGATTTCTTTTTACAGTTTATCTTGATGTCTCTGTTTTTCTTTTGTTTTGGATGTCATCGTAAATGCAGTATGATTTCTCATTTTATCTCTAGGATGTATCTAAGTCTTAAAGCTTTCCATTCTATTGACTGACTAAAGCAATGTGTGGCTGTATTTGAGCATTAGAAAGCTTATGTTATTATCAAGTTGAAGAATTGTTACTTAAACAAAAGATTTAATTTTTTTTATTAAAAATGAAAAAAAAAATTGAAAAAATTATGTTATTGCTGCCACTAAAGACATCTTAATACCATTAGAAAGTAATGGTACTTTAAAATTAAATAATAGTTCTTAGACACAAAGAAAAATGAAAAAGTGAGTCATTGTCATGCAAATGCCTAAGCAGTGTTGAATTTATTCTTTCTATATTTTTGTTTATTGTTCCCATTTAGGCTTATGTGATATTTTTGTGAACTCATTTTAAATCTCTGCTATTGCAGTGCAAAAATGTAATTAGCAAGCTCCAAAGGCGTATAGATAAGGAGGGCCATCAAATCATACCATTGCTTACAGATTTGTGGAAGCGGATCGAAAATTCAGCCTATATGGGTGGATCTGGGAATAATCTTTTGGATTTACAAAAGATTGATCAGCGGGTAGAGAGATTAGAATATACCGGAGTCATGGAACTTGTATCAGATGTTCAGTCTATGTTGAATAGTGCAATGCATTTTTATGGTTTCTCACACGAGGTACAGTTTCCTGAATACATGTCATGTTTCTATTTTGTATTTACGTAGTGTTATTTATTCCAGCTTATTCATTCTTGTGGATATTCATGACATCTGTTTCTAGATGTTTTACGAGAGCAAGATCAGTTCTTTTGCAAAACCAAATTGTTTTGCGTCTTTTCATAGGGAATGCTAGTCACATCACCAAAAATACTTGCATTGTTGATTGTTATTGAGAATAGGTTCTGGAGTAAGAGAATGTAGCTTCCCCTTCCTCTCCCGAAAAAAAAAGAAACCTTCCTTTTCCTTTTATTTTTATTTCTTGTGGTTGAAGCGTGGGGATTTAGGTAGTGGGAGGGGTGGGTTAGGCTGCATCAGAAAATTCAGAGTCCACAATGTCTGTTGTGGTTGCTTAACTCAAAATTTCCTGAATAATAAATCAGATAGAAAGCTTTGAAGCCATTTCTCTTCCGTGTTGTCTTTGTGAATGAAACTCCAGAATATTCTATCTTGCTTTGCTTGTAACTAACGTCATCTTTACAGAACCAAGATGCTTGCTATTAAGTTATGTGAATGTTTTTTTCTTCTGTAACCTGTGTGGTAATAATAAATTGAGAGCCTTATGCTACAACTTTAATATACAGGTAAGGTCTGAAGCCCGGAAAGTGCATGATCTATTCTTCGATATCTTGAAAATTGCATTTCCGGACACAGATTTTCGAGAAGTGAGGAATTCGCTATCATTCACTAGTACATCTTCTACCAGTACCGCTCCATCCCCAAGGCAGGCAAATGTTGGCCAAAGCAAGAGACAAAAGCAGATTAATGAGGTTGAACCCGAGCCAAGCCCTCCACAGAAGGTACAACAACGTAAGCAGATTTTCAATAATGACTCAAGGTTGAAAATCCGAATGCCACAAAAGGAGTCAAAACATGGGAGTGGCCGTGGTAGTAGCAGGGAGCAATATCAGCAAGATGACAGTCCACTGCTTGCTCATCCTGGTGATCTAGTTATTTGCAAGAAGAAAAGAAAAGACAGGGAGAAGTCTACGGTGAAGGGGAGGAATGGATCAGCTGGCCCAGTATCACCTCCTAGCATGGGTCATAGCATAAAAGGCTCCAGTCCAGGTCTAGTCTCAAAGGACACGAGAAAGCAGACGCTTCATTCTCAAGGGTGGCCTGGTCAGTCTGCTTCTGCAAATGGGGTTGGAGGATCCGGTGGTTGGGCTAATCCTGTAAAGAGGTTAAGGACAGATTCTGGCAAGAGAAGACCAAGCCATCTATAGCCATCTTAAATGATTGGATGGAATGTACTAGAAGTTGTAACTATTTTTTAGTTCTGTTGGGTTTATTGCCTATTGGTGACCCTCCCTTTTCAGGTGCAATTAGTGAAACACTGTTAATAAAAAACGAGTGATTGTGCTTACAATTTAGTGATATAAAAACGAGTGATTGTCCATACATTCCCTTGGACCACTTCAGGTCACCGCACTGTTTTAATGTTACTGTCAAAGGGTCCATGAAACTCTTCATAGTACTCTTGCATGCCATGATTAGTCATTTTCAAAAAATTCTATAAATCTCAAATTTGATATTAGTATGAAATAATATGTGGTATAATGTTATAGGTAAGTATATTGAATTTGTTTATATAATTGTATCAAATGAGAAATTATTATGGTAGTTGTGACTATGATTAGAGTATTGGTTATTGTTTTCACCTTGTAAACGCCAGTCATCCAGACAAATTTCAACCAACCCAAAAATAGCAAAATGGGGCGAGAGTTAAGTAAATGATTAACAGTTTCATCAAATCCATCCTTCTCTTTACTTTTGCATAAGCAAGACATTGTTTATTCTATGCGAAATTTGCTCTTTTCCCTTTTCGGGAACAAGTGAAATAAGCAAAAGACGGTTCAGACATCAATGAGTGAAAGGATATAATAATAAAAATGTTAAATTAATAAATATATCATTCATAAGTTATAAAAATATCATTTAATTTTATAGTAAGATAAAAATAATACTCAATTATAATAGGTGATATAAATATATTATTATGTTATTTTTAGGTGATTGTGTTATGTTTTTTTAGTAAATTTGTACAATTGATAAAAAAATTGGTGATAATTTTATACTAATAAATAATTTGGTGATAAATTTATATTAATAATAAAATTTTTGGTGATAAGGTTGTACCAATAATGAGTTTAGTGATAAATTTATCCCAATAATAATATATTTGTACCACTAATAATACTTTAATGTTATTTTATTATTGATAAAATTAGATAATATTTTTATAATTTTTATGATAATTTAATAATATATTTATTAATTTACCCTAACAAAAATGCTCAAAATGTGTAAGAATAAAAAATATTTCAAAGTGAAAAATTTAAGATAGTATTGAAAAATAATTTAAGAAAACATTTATAATACACCTTAAAAGTCACAAAAATATTATTCTATGTTTAACTCCTATATTTCTATTACATAAAAATCTTCAATTTAAATTTTTTACATTATACTTATTATAATTAACTGATATTCAAAATAACTCTAAACAATTAGACATATTTAATATTGAACTATAACTAATTAAATCTCATTCAATATCATTTAAATACTATTTGTATTGTTATAACTTACAAGTTTTAATAATATATTTTATGAATTTTTTCGAATAATTTTAAAACTATAATTAGGTTTGCACCATTTAATTGCAAGAATACTCTCCTTAATAATACAATTTCCGCTTAATGCCCGCTAATCTATTAATCTGATGGATAGCCTGCAGTGTAAAATCCATGAAACGCATTCATCTACAAACAACAAACAGCTTTTCATCATATTCTGTAAGGCCTCTTTATAGATAGCCTTGATATCAAAATGCAAAAAAGAAAAAGAAAAATTATTGTTGATTTCGGTAATCATGAAGAATAGACAGGTAATATAATCTCAAACATCGTGGTAAAAAAAAAATCAAGCACCTCCACGTGCACAGACACTACTTTGAATCTCTATGGTTATCCCCTCCGGTGCCCATATATTTCATTGATTATCTCTTACAAATCATCTCCGATTATGATACCATTTTATAACCCGGTTATCGCATTCAATGGCAAAAACTACTCTACGTAGTCCAAAAGTCAAATGGTTTCTCTCTCTTGAAAATCACCATATACTCAAAACCAAAAGAGAGCCGCCAAACTGTTTAAGTCTCAAAAATGGATTCATTCTAACTCTAATTGGAACACTATCTGTTACTTTCACATTGTTTTATCCTGGTTTAACGAAGCAGGGTTTGGTGATTTGTGTGCTTCAAGCTAGAAACCATTGGTCACAATTCCTGACTCCAAGTCATCATCATCACTGTCAATATCACTGGGACAGCATCTGTTCTGGTATCCTCTACGGCGCAAAAGAAAGACATTGAAGTAGTAGTTTACCAATTCTGCCCTGCTCTTTCTTCTAAATGTCTTCAAAATCTGATCCCAGAAACACGTATCAAGAGATGGAGGGTTTGAGCTTACTATAGTCATGAACTTCTTCTCATCTTCCTCCGTCCAAGAAAGACCAACTTCCTCACCCATCTTATTAAATCTCCACAGGTAAAAAGTTGAGCAAAGTTCCCGCTTTACTCTTAATCTTTTCTCAGCAGTGTGAAACCTTATGCATTTCATGGAACCTGGCACTTGACACCCACAAGAATGTAGTCTTCCCTTTCCAATAGGATCCCTTTCAATAAGTAATATTTTCTCTGATTTTTCAAGTGGCCAAACCCTAACCCCCAACCACTTAGAGTCACTTTCAGATGTCTCACCTGTCCATTCTGGTACTTCAGCCTGAAAATTTGGTCCAAGAAGACTGCGCTTTGGAGGATGTCTGTCAAGTAAACTCAAGATAGAAGAGTCAGTGGTGTCAGTTTGAGCTTCCAACCCTGCTGTTCCATCATCCATGTCAATGGCAACTGAAGAGGACGATTCTGAACAAGCTCGCCCTTCAGATGGCATTTTCTCATTAAGAAGCTTCTTGCGGCATCTTAGCCTCTCCCTAATATTGTATGATAAGCCAATCTGATCTTCGTACATGCACGGATGCATCTTCTGGTTTTTCTTCAAGTTGGGGAAGATTTACAATAAAAGAATGCAAACATGTCAAATAAGCATATAGATAACTATTCCTATGAAACATATGCAAATGGTATGACGTTGATAATCATATAATAAGAACAAATATATCCATATTTAGACAAGTAGATGCCTAGACCCCATACGTATTTAAAGATCACAAACTTTAAAAATCATAACAAGTAGATCAACACCCCAGAAGAGGGCTAATTGTATATATTCTCAGAATTACCATCCGACTGATGTGTTGAGGATGATGTCTAGATGTTACATAAGAAACTAAACATGCATAAATGTAAATGTGCGTCAGTACACGTACATGTAATATGTTTGTGTCCCGAAGTATCAAAGCTGGCAGAAACCCCCATGTACTAAATTAAATGAATGTCCTGCTTCACAAATACATCCCTAAGAAATACATTTAGGCATTCATAAACCATGGTTTTAAAACGCTTTCACAAAGGCTTGCCTTGTCAAAAGGAGCATAGGATATGCACCGAGGTGTTGGATTGAGGTTCTCTTTGACGGGGCTTATGCCTTGTGACTCATTTGAAGGAATATCAACAAATGAGATAGTTGCAAATGGTGAGCGTGTTCAAGAGGTAAAGGACAAATTAAAGTCTTAGATTTAATATCAACAAGACATAAACATACTGTTTTAGCAAAAAAGCAACAGGTGATTCAAATGAGAATGACATTATATGGCACATAAACTTATCTAACATGTACCTGCCAGTTATGCTGCTCTGCACCCGAATCAACGTTCTTTTTCAAGAACATTGCCTCTCGAGCCAACAAAACCTGCTTCCATGTCTCAGAATTTCCATAGGACTTCCACTTAGACTTATCTGGTAATGAACCAACATCAGGATCACATGTATTTTTTGCAACCATTGTCATCCAATTCAGCAATCCAGACAAGCATTCACGCTTTCTTTTATTCGATAAATTCCCTTCTTCAATCGTTTCAGGATCCAAAATCATCAAATCTGTGTCATGGCTACCAAAGTGCTTCCCTCCATCTGACTCCGACTTGTCACTCTTCTCGTCGTCATTCTCTACACTTTTTGTCAAGACTGGGAAGAAATGCCCTTCATCATATGCACATTTCTGTATCCTATCTGTATCAACCATCAAGCATTTTACATCATAATCAGACAGTTTTTCTGTACCTATATTGTTCTTCCCAGAATCTATTGTCATTTTTTTCCCATTTGAGTTTAGGACAGTGGTCTTGATTTTGCCATCATCTTCCAAATCCATGTCGCAAGTTAAACTTAAAAAAGGTGTAAAATCACTGTCATTTTCCTTTAAATCCGGAATCTCAGACAAAAACCCTTTAAATTCAACCTTCAGATCCATTAAATGGTCACCCAAATCAGAATTACTACAACTCAAACTAGTACCAGGGTCATTCATAACGTATCTATCTAACCATATATCCAATGGATCCAAATACTTTATGTAAATCAACTTAACTGCCGCAGTCAACTTCAAATCCAAACCTGACTCTTCAGTCACTAGACCCCATAGCCCCTTTTTTGACACGGCTATGTATCCACCTTTCTTCCTCACAGCCATAAAAATCTTAAACAAATCCGCACATTGCCCATCTTCAAGCATTGGAGGGAGAGGCCGAAAAGTAACTTCGCCAAAAATCTCTTGGAGAAAAACGCCAAGAAAATGATCGAACCAGCAGCGAAGCTTATCAGTTTTACATTCTTCAAATATCTCTGAAGCCTTTTCAGGTTCCATCGAAACCCCAAATCCTCCTGAATCGGGTTCAAGATCGATCAAGAACCCATTTGTACTAAGCTTCTTAGGTTTTTTGGCGCAATCTAAAGCAGACCAATCAGCTAACATAGACCATCCTGCCATGATTTTGAATTTCAAACCCTAAAAATAAACGACCCCGTAATGGATTTTTCAAAAGCATTTCACATCATAGAAAAACGATTAAAACCCAATAAACACAAAAACATTTACAAGTGAAAAACATGAATCGATTAAATAATCTGGATCAAACGCAGTAAAGATGGTTTTTGTTGGCGGGAAAATAAGAAGGATTTTGGGGCTTTGAACAAGTTAAACAATGGGGACCCCATGCATAAAATTTCCATTATATTCCCGCTCTTTATTATCCATAATCTATTTCAGAAGTTACTATTCTCATATTATATAGCATGCTTGTATTTTTGTTTTCGTGCATGTGTTCTGTGATGTCTGGGATTGGACTTATAGAGAGATAAATACACAAACGATTCGTGCAAGAAAGACAACATATTTGATGTTTTTGAACCAAAAATATAGAGAGAGACTCACTCTCGTGTGAGGGCTTAATTTGAGTGAAGAGAGAAAAATAAAAATAACATACCAGTTAGTTTTGAAGTTAGACTGCGTTGAGACCCTTTTCTTAGGCTTTGTGTGGGCTTTAAAGACTTTTTTTTTTTTTTTTGGCCTCTGTCTCTCTTTATTTTCTTCCTTCCTTCCTTCCTCTCAAAGTACGTATTCCATCTCCCACGAATTTCAATTTTTATTTTTTTACTTTTTTTTTATCATCTACTAACCAAATATTGAGCAGCATGAGAGATTTTGATGATTTTTTTAGGGATTTGAAGGAGCACCAAAAAAGCAACCCCTTTATTTATAAATGACATGGTCAAGTAACCTTGGTTAATTAACAACTAGATGGTTGAGTTTTATAGAATTGGACTTTCATTGTGTGATTGTGGTTCGGAGAAAGGTTACTTTGGGAAAATTAAACTTATCAAGCCTTTTCATGTCAAGTTGGATAATGGTCCTAGAAAATTGTAGTGGCCCCCACAATCGTATTTTTTAAAATAAAAATATCAATTATTTTATGTCGAAATAATTTCATTTTAAATTTTAATTAATTTAAAAATATTTTGATATTTTTTTTTGTCTTAATTATAATTATTTTATATTTTAATATTAATAGTATCAAATTTTCATTTTATTTTATTTGATACTCGAAAATTTTAAGTGATTTTGTTTTTCATGTTACATATTTATAATAGTAAAAAATAATAAATTTTTTAAAGATATAAAAACATTATTGATTAATCTTTATTAAATATTTTATTATATTATCCTATCATCTCAAACACTTTTATTTAAAATTAATATCCTTTGTTGAATTTAAAACTAATCTATTTTTATTGGCTATTACATCATCTAAGTTTATCCTAAAAATTTAAATAATTAGTATTATTCTTTAAAATAAAAATTTATTTTAGCACGATGGTTATTTTAATATATTTACATATGACGTACCTTGAATCTTAATTTGTTTATGTATTATATGTAGTTATTAAAATAAATATTTTTTATTAAAATTTAACGTACGAGATTATTTGAAAAATTGTAAATATTTAAATTAAGAGAGAATGATCATATTAATCTTATATTTATTTACAAAATAATATTTAAATTTTATATTTATTTTTAATAATATTTAATTCTTATTATTGTAAAAAAAAATGATCTATAACGATTTAAAATCACATAATTATTTTTAATTACACGTGGGATCAATTTACGTAATCCTTTTCCTAAAAAGAATAGAGAAAAACGTTAACTCTGTCAATTTTTCTTCATTTTCTTCTTCTGTTTTCTTCGATTTATTCTATTTTTTTAATATTATGCTTCATTTTTTATAGTTATTTTTATAATATAAAAATATAATTAAACTAAATATATTCAACCTTTTATTGATTTTAAAACCACTAGACTAATTTTAAGGGTAAATAGTATCATTTTACCATGGAAAAAAATATTTTTATCATTTTTGATTATTAAAATCTTCAACCTTATTAATATTTCTTCCTTTTCTTCGATTTACTATATTTTCTTAATATTTTTTCTTATATTATTCTTTAGTCTTTATAATTATTTTTGTAATATAAAAATACAATTAAATTAAATATTTTTAACTTTTTTATTAATTATAATGTTCAAAAAAATTTATAATGATTCGTATGTTGTTGAACATTGTTGTTTCACCGTATCATCATACCGTTAAAATCAATGAAAAAACTATGATCGAATCGAAGCATGTCCTTATTTTATTATGTATTTTTTCTATACATCCATGGTCAAAATAAGTTACAAATGAGATTTGCAACAATTAAAATCACTAATACAATTAAAATTAGTGACTATTTACATTTAAAGTCACTAATTACAACTAACTATAATATCTCTAAACTGATTGCAAAATAATGACATTATCTCCTACTAAAATGCTATCAACAATATGTTGCCTCTTGTAATGCAGGAGTAATTTCTTAGAACCCACATGAGAGATGGTTCTATCACATACGAGAGGTTATTATACAAAATAACTCCATGGGAATGATGAAATTCAACCCTCACCTTTTTTTTTTGTTTCATCCATTATCAACAATCATCTAAATTTGTTACTCTCAAAGAATAAAAATAAAAATTTATTATTTTTTATGGTGTTAAAATTTTTACTTTGAGAACAATTTTTTTTTATAATAACAATATTTTCGTTTATTGAATGAATTAAATTTTTAAATCAAATGAGAAAAAGAATTAAATTTTTATCTTTCAAATAATAAATGTGATGGGTTTAAAAAAAGAAAAAAAGTTAAACTCGTCTCTATTCAAAGCCATGTCTTTGTTCAAACGGGTTTATGGTATAAAAGATAGGTGAAATAACATATGGGTACATGAGTTAAATTTTATTCTATTATAATTACTATCATCAACATTGAGCTGAGACTTATTTATTACAAACATGATAACGTTCTTATGACTAAGAGATAGGTGTAATTGGTATATAATTATATATGGGTACATGGGTACATGAGCTATCATCTTATTAACAACTTTATTTTTTATTTTATTATAAGAAATTATTTATATGATAATGTGTGTTGTATGTGACCTCAAAGTTATTGATTTTTCAATTTTATTCTATTATAATTATTATAATGAACGTTGAGTTGAGATTTATTTATTACGGTTAGATATTGAGTGATAACGTTCTTATAACTAAGAATACAACACTGAAACAGAAACTTTTATATATAAGTAAAAAATTATATTATATAAACAATTATTTAGAATAATGTAGATAAATTATTTATCTCAATTTAAATTATATTATAAAAAATTATATATATATATATATATAAATTTTAGTGGTTGCTTTTTTATTTGTTACGATTTAAATTCTCTCTTATATAATTCGCACAAAAATGTGATAGATACAGTGGGTACAGCCGTTAATATTTTGAATTGTTATGATTCTAACAAAGATGTAGCATAATTGGAATGAAATGTGAGTAAACGAAAAATACATTAATATTTGTACATTAATTTACTGAGATGTTATTTTAAAACAACAAATGTAAAATTGGTTTTATATATTAAAAATACAAAAGGAAAAAAATATTTAGAATAAAATTGGTAGGAGTATGTTAGCAAATATACAATGTATATAATTTTGATGCATATATACATAATAATATATATTATATATAGTGTTAGATATGACAAATAAACTGACATAATAAAATTGACAACTGATTTGACAAGGAGTTTATATTAATTTTGTTTTGAAAAATAAGATCCTGTTATCAATATCATAAATTTGTGATAGATACATTTCAGGGTTATATTTTAACTTTTTTTTTTTCGTACACATATTTCATATTTATCTTATTAATTTTTCTTCTTCTTATTTTTTCCATTTCTGTACGTACTTAACAGTGATATAAACTTTGCCTAAATACGATTTATTCCCCAAACGTTGCCTGTTCTGGACCGTTAGATACTTGGATGTATCTGTATCTCACCAGAAGCCGCCCAGCTCCAATCCCCACTATTAATTTCAAACGACGGTTACATTTCCCTCCAACAGCCACGAATGGCTCAAAACAGAGCAACCCATATGATCAATTTCAAAGCTTTATCCCTCCAAGTCCGCTTCGAACCTCAATCCCAGTTCATGAGCTGTCCCACTTCCATATTTCTGACCATGTTCATTCTATTGGTTCCAATGCCCTCAAAATCTCTGCGAAAATGGGGTTCCTTTCTGAAGGTAAACAAATACACGGGAACATGGTAAAGTTGGGATATGTTAATATATTTTTGCAGGATCTATTATTGAATGTATATATTAAGTGCAAGGAGTTCACTGATGCACATAGACTGCTTGCTGAAATGCGTGTTAGAAACGTGGTAGCATGGAATAGGCTGATTTGCAGGATTTTTGGGGACAGAAGTGAGAACAAGTCAAATTTGTTTAAGGCCTTTTCTTATTTAAGGAGAATGCTGTTAGAAACGGTGAACCCAGATGATATAACATTCAATGCTTTGTTCCGTACATGCATTGAGTTGAATGATGTTGAGAGTGGTAAACAATTACACTGCTACATTGTGAAATTAGGGTTTGATTCAAATTGCTTTGTTAGTACTGCTCTCATTGATTTGTATGCAAAGTGTGGTTTAGTGGAGGCTGCGAGGCGTGCTTTTGATTATGTTTTATATAGAGATTTGATATTGTGGAACGTGATGGTCTATTGTTATGCTTCAAACTGTATGACCAAACAAGCTTTTGGGATCTTTAGGCTCATGCAGTTGGGAGAAGTTAAAGGGGATGAGTTTACATTCAGCAGCCTGCTTAACTTGTGTTCTACTTCAGGGTACTGTAATCTGGGTGAACAGATTCATGGTATTGTAATCAACCAGTCTTTTGATTTAGATGTTCTAGTGGCAAGTGCAGTTGTGGACATGTATGCAAAGAATGGAAACATAGGTGATGCTCGCAAGGCTTTTGATAAGATGGTCATCAGAAATGTGGTATCTTGGACTACTATGATTGTGAGTTATGGAAAGTGTGGGGAAGGGAAAGAGGCTTTTAGAGTTCTCCGCACAATGTTTAAAGAAGATTTTTATCCAGATGAATTGACTCTTGCTAGTGTTGTGAGTTCATGCGGCAATGAAGCATGTATTAGTGAACTTATGCAAGTTCATGCATGCACAATTAAGTTGGGGTTTCAATCCTTTCTATCAAATGTTAATGCTCTGATAAATGCATACTCTAAGTGTGGTAGCATTGCTAATGCATGTCAATGTTTTAGCTTGGTTGGAGAGCCTGATCTTTTCACATGGACTTCAATTATATGTGCATATGCATTTCATGGTTTTGCTAAAGAAGCTGTTCAATCTTTTGAAAAAATGTTAAATGATGGCATAGTTCCAGACAGAATCACCTTTCTGGGGGTTCTTTCTGCCTGTAGCCATGGAGGGATGGTAAACAAAGGCCTTTATTACTTTAAGATAATGATCAATGAATATCAAATTGTACCACATCCAGAGCATTATACCTGTATTATAGATCTTATAGGACGAGCAGGTTTTCTAAGTGATGCTTTCTCTGCTCTAACCTCAATGTCAACTGAAGCTGGTCCGGCCACTTTAGGAGCATTCCTTGGTGCATGTAAAATCTATGGAAAATTAGGATTAGCAGAATGGGCTGCTGAAAAGCTTTTAGCCTTGGAGCCAAAGAAACCTGTAAATTACGTCCTTATGTCTAATATGTATTCTTATGAAGGTCATTGGACATATGTCGCAAGAATACGACAATCGATGACGGAAAGTTGTGATCACAAAGCTCCAGGTTGTAGCTGGATCGAGATAGCTGGAGACATTCATGCATTTGTCTCTAGTGATAAATGTCACCCAAAAGGGTCAGAGGTGTATGATATGCTTAGTCTTTTGTTTAGGCAAAAGAATGATAAAATTTGATGATGTTTCATTTTGAAGATAGTTGTTTCGCTTGGTTCTACTGTGACTTGAAGACTGATTAATTTCATATATTTTACATTTTCACTCTTGAAAGGTAAAGATTTCAAGTTCTTTTTATCTAGATGGTTACTTGCAATCCAGACCTTGACTATGGGGCATTAATGGAATGCCACCAAGGGGTCCTAGGCAGTAGAATATATTGTGTACTTGTTTGTGATAACTTCAACTGATGATAACTATGCCTTTCTCTTTATCTATCTATCCATCATGATCTGTTAAAGATTAACCAAATTAAAAATCTATTAAGGTTTAGATTAGTACAACTTAATTATGCTCAAACCTTGTACCTTGGTGTTCAATGAAAATCCATGAATTAACTCTTGACAGACCAAAATTAAGCAGGGATTCCTCAAAATATGATTGAAGAGTAAATACGGGATTTCTCCTTGACCAAGAAAAACTGACTTGGAATGAGTCAAAGCCTTTGGTGACTTAGTAAACATTGTGTGCCTGTTAGTTTATGGACGTAGGTTTGTGAATAAAATATCTTATCACTGTTGCTTACATAATGTACATTTCCATAATATTCTCCTTTTCTTTCTCGGAAGATTCTTGTTTTTGCGGGCAATAGGTCGGATGAAGAGCACTTCCAGTACCTTTGTTTTTTTCTTGAGAAGAGCCCATTAATAATTAATTCATTCACTTAATTTCAGCATTTTCATTAATTTAAGCCATGTGATTACCGTTTTAATTTCTAATTCTTTAATTTTAGAATTAAATTTTCAATATTAAAATTTTTTTGAAAAAAAAAATTGTTTATAATCAATTTATAGTTTCAATTCTGAAATTAAAAATATTTATTTGATAACTAATTCTTAATTTTTAATTTTTAATTTTTTAAATAGTAAAATTCGTTTTCAAACTTAAGTAAGATTTAACATGGTTGAATTGATAACTTTTAGTATCAAGAAATGAAAAAAAATACAAATTAAAATTTAAAACTTTTTTTTTTAATTTTAAAATTTGATAAAATTGAAAATAAGTTATTAAATGTATCTAATTTAAAAAGTTGTAAAATTTAAAATTTGAAATTGAGAATTAAGAATTAAAATGATTATCAAAGAGTGTTTAAATTTTTTTTTAAATGAATATTCTATGCTTTCTTCTTTTATTCCTCTTAAGTTAATAAAATTTGAACTTGAGTATGATTTTCAAATTTTTTTTTTTTTTGAAGTTTTAAAAATAATAAAATGTGTATAAAAATAGATAAGAGTTTTAAGCTTAAAAACCTATTGAAAATCCCCTTTTTATTCGCAATGATCCCCCTTAGCAAAGGCGAATACAATTTTGTCATAAAATGGAATATGGAAATCTCAGTATTATCAAATATGATTAATTCTTTGAATCTTTTAAACTTCTTTGTTGTAAAACAGATGTTGATGGGAAGGATTGTCTTAAAACTATGGCAATATTCAACCAATTGAAGATCACTGTGAATGTCCATCCAACTGTGTCAAAATCATTTTCATTAAGTTGCTGACAATCCCCTCCAACACAACTGCGAGACATATTTGGATTAACTTGTAATGAAAGGTTCACTGGCTTTATACTTTTGTATATCAGTAATACAAAATATTACTTTTCTTTCATCAAATATAATAAAATTAATTTTACTTAATTAAAATATATTTTATAACTTTATAACTTCAAAAAAAAATAAATAAATAAATTTTTACCGATTAAATTATTTCGTTTTCATGACACATTGATGGTGATAGATTTATTTGAATTCCAACATCGAGACTTTATCATTTATCGACAGTATTATTGCATTATAATTTAACATGAAATTATTATAGAATAATTTGTTACGTAATTACGAAACGTAGACAAGACTTTGTAACCTAACGACGACAAGGAAATCTAATCATAGCCTTGTAATGTTTTATAACTGCTGCTTAAACGGCGTATGTGTTACATACAGTATTTACTATTTTTTTTTTCGATTACCAAAGCAATTTGGTTAAAGGTTATGTTTCAAGGTTTGGTAGCACTCTGGTAATTGAGATGGTTAGAGTCTTTTTTTTATATATATATTTTTAATAAAAAAATTAAATCATTTTTAAATATCATGATATATTTTATTAAATATAATTACGCGAAATTGATTATACTTATTAATATCATAAATATATAATAAATAATTTTTTTTATTTAATAATATCGTGTTAAACTCTACTGTACCCAAAGATCTCTTATAAATATTTAAAAAAAATTTAACAAATTGAATCTTTAATAGTTATAGGAAATCAATATATCCTTGCAATATATAATATTTTTCTAAAATTATATAAAATAATACTTTTTATAATAATAAAGACAACTCTTTAATAACATTGATATTTAATTAATTAAAATTTATATAATTGTTTAATGTAAAATATTTGATTGAATATATTTCTAATAAAAATAGAAGAATTTATAATTTTAAGAGTTATTATAAATATATTTTTTTTCTTTTTTTACAAGTCATTGGTGCATAGAATATGAATTGTTATTGCATATGTTAACCGGTTTAGACTGGCATCTCAAACAATAACATTGACGCCAATCTTAAACGGTCCACGTTAGTGTTGTCTTTGTAGCATTTAGTGTGGTTTACTTTAGCGGTTCAAGTTGGTCTCATTAACATTTATGAAAAATCAAAAGTCTTTCCTCTCTGTTTCTCACTCTATTTCACAACCACCTACCATTATTCTCCCTCTTCCTCTCTCAATCTATCTCTCTCTCTCTCTCTTTTGGGCCAATGAGGGGATCGAGTCCATTGTATCACCGCCGGAACCATAACCGTAGCACACCGGACCAGCTCTCCAACTCGCCGAGCTCCACTTACTCTGGCGCCTCCATTGTCAGGAGTCGGAACCGAGTTTCCACAGCTGTGCGGTCCGTTGCCGGAGTTTTTGTTGCTTGCTTCACTCCTCCGGAGACGGAGACCGATTCCGAGAACTTCAAAGCTCCTTCTGGTATTTCCATTTTATTTACTTCCAAGCTGTTTACACTTTTTTTTTTGTAGTTATCAGGTCCGAGTTGTGTTTGACGTTTCATCTAACTAACTGCAATAATTTCTGGAACTTCATTTCTTATTTCCTGGTTTCTGTTTGGTTTACGCGAAATCGAGAAACATTTAGAGAAGAGAACAATGAGAAGTTTGAAGTTTAAATTGATCGAGGACTTTGACTTTTCTTTTAGACGAAAATCCAATATGTTTTAATTCCTTAGCGTTAATATCGTCTAGCCTTCATCACTCTAAAGCTACGCCAAAGACAACATAATCATATCCAGTAAACATTCTCGTGTATCTCATCTGCGCCACTCGCGTTCTATGGATATAGAGAGAAAATCACTTGTCACTGTTTTCCTATACTATAACTTATAACATTATCGCTTGAAGTAACACCAAATCCTTTTATTTCCCAAATTTGTAGTTTTTCTACCAGAGATGGGATTTGACGCTAAATGGAAACCAGTTTTGGTTTCAGTCAATTAAAAAGGAGGGCTTTTCTGTTTTTCTCTGTTTGCTCATAATTTTAAGATAAATGACAATCAATTGGGCGGAATTTCAGAGCGAGGATTCTCTCTTCTTTTTTTATCAGAGTAGGGAGGGAGGATATGCTTTTATAGCAAGTATAGTTGCAAAATAGCAGACAATTCCCCCCCCCCCCCCCCCCAAAAAAAAAAAAAAGAAGAAGAAGCCTAGCATCGAGTGTTAACAAGTTTTAGTTTTGATAGGGGAAAGTTCTATAGAGTGCTCGTCGGTTTTTAGCACATTTCTGTTCTTTGTATACTGAGTTATTATCAGCCACGTTAATATCTTGTCATCTCTCTATTTCTGGGCATTGTTTAGTAAGTCTAGGAGTTTTGACTAAACAAATGTGTTGGCTATACTTCAGTTACATCTGATGCTTCTGGAGCTGATAATGAAAGAAGGCGTAGTTCTCATCAGGGTGTCCATGTTAGTTCGTATAGCTCAACTCGGGGAAGAGAATCTGAGAGCTTAAGATTCACTATGGATGAAATTTATAAGGCCACCAGGAACTTCTCACCATCTATCAAAATTGGACAAGGTGGTTTTGGGACAGTGTACAAGGGGAGACTTTCAGATGGGACTCTTGTTGCAATTAAACGTGCTAAGAAGGTCTGTAATAACTAAGAAGTCATCTGCTCTGTTATATCTATAATACACATTACGTAGGAAGAATGTATGTAATTTGGAGTTATATCTAGTTGTGTTGACCCTTTCTTTTAATTGTCTCCTCTTGGCCCCTTTTCTTATGGCAGAGTATATACGACAACCATTTGGGGGTGGAATTCCAAAGTGAAATCCAAACACTGGCTAAGGTGGAACATATAAATTTGGTCAAGTATTATGGGTACCTTGAGCACGAAGACGAAAGGATTGTTGTTGTGGAGTACGTACCCAACGGAACACTTAGAGAACACTTGAACTGTGAGTACTCTTCAAGTGGATTTTCTCCCCTCAGTGCTTGCATGTACATACAGATGTTTTTATTTGTATCGTGTCTTTGTTAGTTTGACATATACATGCAAGGGATTTTTTCCCATTCCACCATTATATGCATAGTTCTTTGCACATGTTCTCACAGTTTATATATGAAATTGAGTACCTGACTGCAAGAAAACTGTTTCAGGTTGGCAAGGACACGTCCTTGATCTAGCTGCAAGGCTTGAGATTGCAATTGATGTGGCTCATGCAATCACGTATCTCCATACGTACACAGGTTTGTCTTGGGTATATTCGTACTTTGTTTTATAGATTTCAAATTCAGAGCCGTTTGCGCACTTATTGAATTTTAAGGGAGTTTGGTGTAGCCAAATAATATCTTGTTCCTTCCACAGATCACCCTATCATTCATAGAGATATCAAGTCATCCAACATTCTCCTAACCGAAAACTTTCGGGCCAAGGTAGCTGACTTTGGTTTTGCCAGACTAGCAGCTGACAGTGATTCAGGTGCTACGCATGTGTCCACCCAAGTCAAAGGAACTGCTGGTTACCTGGATCCCGAATACCTGAAAACCTATCATCTTACAGAGAAGAGTGATGTTTACTCATTTGGTGTGTTACTGGTTGAGTTAGTTACTGGAAGACGTCCCATTGAACCCAAACGGGAAATTAAGGAACGGATAACTACAAGATGGGTATGAGCACCCTCTTTCGTTTGTTTGGGGGGGGGGGGGGGCACCTTAGTTTTCAATATATTTTGGCATATGCTGTAAAATGACTATGGTGAATTTTGGTTGATGCCACCTGAGTCCACATGGTGCTCATTGAATTCTTTTGCTTTCTTAATGTACTTGGAGGTTTGAAGTACCTCCAATGGGATTTGAACATAAGCAGTGTTTATTTTGCAGGCAATAAAAAAGTTCACTGATGGAGATGCTATTTCGATCTTGGATCCAAGGCTGGATCAGACTGCAGCTAATAACCTAGCCATTGAAAAGCTTCTTGAACTAGCGTTACAATGTTTAGCTCCACGCAGACAGAGTAGACCTACCATGGGAAGATGTGCAGAGATCCTCTGGAGTATCCGCAAGGATTGCAAAGAGCTCTCAGGTCCAGACTTTCGTTCGTATTCTTCCCATTCCCGAAAGTGTACAGGAACTTCAACAAGGGGAGATTGAGGGAATAGTAAGAAAGCTATATAGCCTATAAGATATGCATGCTTAATTTCTTATTATTTGCTACTTTGCGTGAATGGATCGTCAAGAATGCATCGAGGTCGACCTATTATTGAGTGTTATTCTGGTCCCATGCTAGAGGAAGTTGATGGTTCTCAAACGTGGATCCAAAAACATTGCTTAGAAAAGGTCACCTTCTAAAATTTAACGGAGTCATTCTTGAGATTTGGTTTGTATGTAGAAATTCAAGTAAATGGGACTTTAATGCGCTTATTTTGTATATTTCATTCAAATTTAGATGATTGTATTTCTTCTATCATTTTACATTAAGGTTTTTTTCTTGTTATTATTGTGAAAGGGATCTTAGAATAAAAAAAAGTTAAATTTTAATGAAATCTATAATCAAATATTATATGATTGAAATATTATTATTTATATGAGATTAAAATATAGATTAAATCTAAAAAATGTATAATACAGATATAATTATATATTAAAGTGTTAAAGTTGTGGTTGAATAGTAAAAATAATAATTAAAATAACAACTTTAATTTTTATTAATTAAGTTAAGTGATAATTTTAATTAAAAAATACTTAAAATTTAATTGTTATTCCTTGATTTTTTTTAATAAGCTAATAAACGATGAACTAACCTAGGGATTATGGTGCTCTTTGTCCTAAAATAAAGGCTGGACGTTAGTAACGTCCCATTTTTGGAGGTATCCATAACGATGAAAGAGAACAGAAAGGACCAAATTTGGGGGTAGCAAATGAATATGGATGTCAATTTGCTTCTTGAGAGATCTGAGAGAAAAATTCAATTTTTAACACCTATAGGAAATGACTCCGTGGCCATCCCCGCCTCACGTGCATTCCTCAATTCTCATTTTCTTACATTTCATTTTAAAAAATATTATATATTTGCATAAACTTATAATTAAATTTAATAATTTTATTAAAAAATATTATATTTAATTGTATAATTAATATATATATATATATATATATATAATTAAAATTTTACTTCAATTTTGCCTATTTAATATCATTAAGAAATCCGATTTCCGCCCTGCCCCCATAATTATTTAAACAGGTAAATGAAGATATGCTACCTGTATCGCACCTACAAATGTATCATGGAATTTGAAAACTTTTTGCTTACAGTTAGGACGGCTCAGCTTGATATAAGAAAGTATGACCATTTATGAATATATTCTTTCACACAAGGACTTGAGTTTATTTTATTTATTTATTTCGCCAAAGTCATGGGATCAGGACAGTAGGTGGATTCCTAGGAAAAATCTCTTAAGGAGCTGAGCACGGTCGTGATTTAACACACGGCTTTTATGGCCCCATTTGTATTATTATTTTATTTATTTTATAAATTCATTAAATATTTGGACAGAAACAATCGTGCATGCCAAGCTCTAGTGTCCATGTAAATAACATCGTTAAAAATGTGAAAATAATAAATTTTAGGCGAACAACATAATTCATTTGTAGATAAAAATACAACACATTTTTTTTAAAAAACATAAAAAAATATTTTTAATGATTTAAAAATAAAACTAATAGAATAATTATGTTATATAAACTCAATCAATCTGGACACTGATTTTCACTGTGGTTTTAATTATACTATATAATATTATATAGGTGTTAATATATCACATACCAGATTGTTATTATCACAATTATTCTTAATTAAAGATAATTTTATTTAATATACTTATTTTTTGTGAAAACAACAAAATGATTGAAATAATATCATTACCGTTTTCTGGAAAATAAGATTATCAATATCCCTTTACACTTCACAATGAGAAAACCTTTATAACTCTTCTTATGTACAGAAATATACAAAACATGAAGAATCACTCGCCTCACCAAATAGACAATGTATATATAATTTACGAGAAGAAGAAAATATCACTTGAGATGACTAAGCCTAGAGATTGAGAACTTCACCAGAACAACTCGTTGCAATTGTATTACCACCAACTATCAAGTTTCCCCTTCATAATTCACCACCTCTTGGCATAGAATCCTGCCGGGTCAATGCATAGTTTCCATTCGAGTTACTTTGATTCTCACTATCAACGGAATTTACTTTTGAGCAAAGGAAGAAGAAGGATGATGTGTATATAGTCAAGTGCCAAATGCTGCAAATCATTTAGGCAGGCAATCTACATTAGAGAGAGTAAGGATGTACAATGGATCGAATCTGTATAGTTTAATCGATCTACAATTCGATATGATCCATAGGGATTATGGATTTTATAATCCGCATCCTAATGGCACATTACAATTATCCAAACAAATCTGATTCATTGTGTATTGGTTCGAATCAATAGCATAATCCATTAAATGAAATTTTTCTTGGTTACGTAAAAAAAAAATTAATAAAAAATTTTGGAAACTACGTATCCACAAAATTCAAAATTTAAAACTATAATATAGTATAACTGTCCAATAGAATTGTTGATTAACTTTAAGAAATAACAAATAACTTTGACAAAGAACAAATAGAAATGAAAAAGGAAAAAATGATTCATCAAACAATTTTATTTTATTATTTTATTGAAGAGATTAAAAAAACAATTGAAAGTAAAACTCATTTAATTATTATGTGTGTGTAATAGCGTAAGTTTTCATAAGTGTAGCAAAATTATTAAAAAAATTCATAGAATCTATAGACAAATATAAAAAAAATATATTTATATTTTAGTATATATGAATTGGATCAGATTTGTGCAGATTTAAAAATACTAATCTACTATCCGATTCACACCTTGTAAATTAAAAAAAAAATTATCTAATCCAATCCAACCATAAGATAGAAACCATCCACCAACTCTTCGGGTGCAAATTGATCGGATAAACAATTATTTTGTACACCCCTAAGTGAGAGAGAGAGAGAGAGACATTCACAAGGATACTAGTACCTATGCCAAATCCAGTAGCTTTCACTGGACTCCAGTTTCCAGCTTATTGCCGCCATGGCTAATGCAGTAAAACCTGCAATTATGAATCCCCAGCGAAACCGTCTGAAGAGTGTCTTGAGAGCATTATGAAGCCATCCTTTAACAGTTTGCCACCTGATGAAGTGCAGTAGTTAAAGACAGACAGTGAAGTCTCTTTAATCAAAATTTAAATTTAAATTCACTGGGACACAAAGGGGCTGCATAAAATTTATTCAGCAGACAGATCAGAATAAAGTGAGGTTTGTACTAAGGTCTACATGCCTTTCTCATTTCTCGTTGTTTCCCTAAGTTAAACAATTTCACCAAATGATTCGAGCAAAAAGTTAATTGCTTGGGCAAAGCAACAAAACTCACCATAGATAATGAGCACCAGGGCATGCATAAAAAATATTGTAATGAAGAAATCAACCATAAGCCAAAAACAGAGATGGAGTCTCATCATTCATGGACGAGATATTAACAAGTGCATTATTGAAAGACGAGTAGTAAAATGTACCGGTTAAAACAATATGCTCAATGAAGATTATAATAGTGCACCTGCAAAATCTTACATGTAGAATTCACTACATTATGCACTAGAAATACATAATTTTAAGAAACTTGAATTCAGGAAGAAAACCCACCTGACAAGCATATTTAAACAGAATCCTGTTGGGAATGAAAATGACCTATGTGTAGTAGAGTATTCTATCACCCATCCAATAAGAAGACCCAAAGTTCCAATCCCAATTACAAGAGCAACGTTTGATGACCTGCAAAATTGAATAAGGTCGGATCTGAAGAGTAATTTCAACAGGTTTGAGACTTGCACTAGAACAATGTTTCCTACATCAATGTACCTGGTTGCCTTAGTTATTGCCATGAGGGCAGTTAGGATAGCAACAGCAGTATGTATTGCCCGCTTAAAAGCTTCATCAATGGTAGCTAAGTATATGAAAGTGCTCACCACAGCCATGAAAGACAGCCAAAAGTCCAAAAACTGAAACAATTTTCAATTGAAAAATACTCATATTTCTAATTGTGTCGGAGAGAGTATTCGATTATAGTGCTTATTAGAGCTTTAAAAAATATGGATCTCATTATAGTATAAGTTCTCGAAGAGACTACCAAAGAAAGTAACAAAAAAGCTTCTTTCTGTTCATTGTGATTCTAATATTAATCTTCATGCCCTCACACAATGATATGATGAGTTTTTCCATGGTATGGAGCAAGAAAATCAATGGGCTAGGTACTTCCCAGATAAGGCACACAGAAGTCAAGGTTCTCCGGACAACCATAACATAAAAAAGAGATTACCTGCAAGACATTAAAGGATAATGGACACCAGGTGCCTACGTCACAAGCATGGTATAGTCCACTTGAAATTCCACTAGATGTATAAATCACCCACTCTGCTAATGCCTGCAAAAAGCAACCTATAGTCCTTAAGAAGGAAGGGTGGGAACTTGTATCCATGTTTTGTTCAGATACTGTGGTGAGAACTTTTCTAATGTCTAATAAAGTTAGTTATACATGCTATGATGTTAAGCCTCCCAAGGTTCACTGAGAGTACAACCAGTTCTGCATTGCATAATCACAGACCAGCTAGTTAGGTTCTCAAGAATGTACCCACTTTTCCAGGCTGATCTAATGTTGTTATTATTGCACCATATGCTGCTATTACGGAAGATATGAAATTGTTCATTTGACAAGCCAAAAAGAGGGTTTTGCTTTGAAGGCAACACATTTTAATTCTCTAAGCAAATATATTATTGATCCTTGTCACCAAGAGTTTCTAGTTATTATCATCTAGTTCAGATAATAAAGCATTACCCTTTGTCGGAGGGCCCAAAAGGCAGGAAGTGCGGCAGCAGCATTTGATGCGATAAGAAAAATTGATTGCCATATATGCCCTGTGCCATTTACAAGCAAACATGTTTGTTAAAGAAAATCTTCATAGAACCATTTTTTATTTCAGGAAACATTTACAACGTGAACAATCTCTGGATAAATAACTGAATAGAATAACTAGTTAAAAGAGAAAGCATTCTTTATGAGTTTATGTCTCGTGTCATGGGCCTCCTTTTTTTCTTCTACGAATTGTATTTTGTATATCAGGAAGGGATTCTGATAATCTGAACTACCTTAAAAAAAAATTCAATAAGATATTTTATTTGTTAAAGAGGAAAAAATGCATGTAATGGACCAGAGGCATGCCAATCATGGAGATCTGCAACATATAAATTCCATTAAGTAGATAACCATCATCAGTCGGATGCTTACTTTTGGAATCTATAGCTCCTTGTCACAATCAAGTTCGTAAGACCAGAACATTCGAAAACACGCAACAATCCATCTTCTGAAAACATTATGGGTCCGTTTGGATGTTATTCTTTTAGAAGTGATTTTAATATAAGTGGTTAAAAATAAAGTGGTTTAAGGAGAAGTATTAGAGTCCGTTTGGATGTGCTTATTTTAGAAGTTGTTTAAATGAAGCTTTTTAATTAAAAGTGGTTTTAAGAAAAGCATTTAAGTATTTGGGATGAAAATGTTAGAAGTGGTTTTGAACTTTTGAGTGATACTTTAATAATTATTTTAGGAATATAATATGCATCCAAAACTACTTCTACTAAAAGTAAGTATTACTTCTATTAAAAAAGAATGAGAGAGAGAGAGTGAGTGAGTATTACTTACTTTGCTTTTCAAAATTTTGAAAGCATTTTTCTTTGAGATTGTCAAACACCTTAAGAAGTGTTTTAAGCCATTAAAAATCACTTTCAACAAAAAAAAAATTCAAACGGACCCTTAATGCATTTGCACAAAACTGCTAAAAATTCTTTAGGTTGACAATTTAGTAATTAATTTAAAAAATGAGTATGTATTCTAAAATATTTCAACCAAAAGAAGAAGAGGTTCAAAGCGGACCTATATAAACCACATTCGGTTGTAGGAGAGTACAAAGCGGGAAATTAAACACAAGACTCTGAAATAACAAACTGTGATGAAAACCATTCTCTTGGAACTACATATACCTTGACGTGATACAATTTCAACACTGCAATCAAAGCCTCCATGGTTCCGATCGCAGGAGCAGAAGCTGAAAGAGAGAAAAGCCTCACATTAAGAATACTAAAGTCATCCCCTAGGCTATTAAACTATAAATAATATTTATCAACATCAAAAGTGTTAAGTCTACAATGTAAGAAAAATCAACAGACAAGGGCTTCAACAAAACCTGTATGATGTTAGTCCACTTGCATCTAAGGCAAATTTGCATTCTCCATGAAAAGAGCATCTTCTAGGGCATCTTTCAAGGGATATAGACATGGTAGTCTGATCACTGTGAATATTATTGTTCATATGCCTTAGTCCAAAGCACCATGTTCCTTCTTTGACATACAAAATAAAAAAATCAACTTTTTCTTCGCTTGAGTTATATAACTTGAAAAACATGGACCCATCACTATTTCTTGTTTTGTTTACATAATAATAGTCCCAGCTATCAAGAGATGGACATCCACCAAATCTGGCATATACTTCATAAGTAACTTTTGCATTTGATATAAGTCGGATGTGGATATTTCCCCCAGCTGCACCTCGGGGGATATCCAATTTGTAGTAAGTCCATGCTTCATCTGGTTTCCCAACATTTGAGTTGTTTAGTGCAGTTTGGAGAGGAAAATTGGCCGAATTTGAAGAGACACCTCCACCAACCGGCAAATAATAAGATTCAAAGGGGGTTGAACCTTTCCTCAGAACTGTCTGCAGACAACCATTCTCAGCTTGTCAATTAATTACTCCTGCCAATGATTTTCTTCAAGAATCAAGAGAGATAAATTTCTGAGGAATGAAGCTGTCCATACTTCTAAGCAAGAAGCAAATACCAAATTTGTATACTTATTGAACATTGCAAAAACTAGGATATACTGCCATGAACGTAGTTTTAATGCAAAAAAAATCAACTATCTAGGCTTAAAATAGTGTTTCTAAACCATGTTTTTCAGACAGCTTTTGTCAGAATGGTATTCAAGATTTATCCTTTCAAAATGCTATTTCTGCTCATGGGAGAAAGCTCAGACTTCTTGTAGATACCAATGACCTTCATATTCCTATCAACACAAACTAACTTTGTAAACTAGTTTATGTCAAAACTAAAGTAATACCAGCTGGCATGACATCATCTTAATCTTATTTATCAGTGTGCATGGCTAGAAAGTTTTCAATCAAAAGAAATTTCAAATAGGAAACATGCCAGAAACTAAAGAATCAAACAAAAAAACTTATAAGATGCCAATTATAATTATAAATTGGAAACTAACTGGCTCAACTTAAAGCTGCAACATGGGCAGAAAGTTAAGTTATTAGCATTCCCACCTGAAGATTATATTTCTCCCATGTACAATTGGATCCAGCTTTCCCCATTGGACATTCATGCACTTTTAATTCCATAGAATAGCAAACTTTTATAGAAGTAGTCTCAACCCCACCAACTTCTTTCGAGATATTGAAGGGTAAAATAGTAATATACCAACGACCGACTTTTGGTGAAGGAATAATCAAAGGAGCTTTATCTATGTTGCCAGAAAAATCATGCAGAACTGCTGAAGGGATAGCACCATGCCGAGCAAAACACATTAAATTTATTCCATTGGCAATGTTATTGTTATTAAAAGGCGTTACATTAAATCTGACATCCATTGCAGAGATGCTTAAGTCTTCTGCTGCTCCACTTAACTCCAAACTGTAGACTTTTGGTTCACCACTCCCATGACAAGATGTTTCAAAATTATTTTTGCAAATGAAATTCTTAATTGTCTGGTTGTACAACTTGATTTCTGAAATATTTTGTACAAAGTTGGTGCTGTTTACGGTACAAAAGAGTGGGTTAATTGTCTGATTGCAGTACTTCCCCCACATGGTTGGTGTCATACATCCTTCCACACTTATGTTGGCACTGAAAGAGTATGCTGGGCCACGATTAATCTGCAATGCCAAGGCAATTTTTCAAACAATCAGAATATTCCAAAATATTTATAAGCATAAACACTTTCTTTTAAAGAATAACTAAAAAACAACACAGAATAAAGCTTTTAATATCAACAACATGCATGGCAATAGCAGTTTATCTTTGTTTCCTTATTTCTTTCTTTTAATTTCCATCAGCGACACAAGCACAAATTATCAGGGTAAATTTGGTCAAAACAACATACTAGGTGGCTGTATATACGCTATAGTCATGAAATTTTTTCGGACCACAATTTTGGGCAAGTGCAATGAGAAAAATTTTCCTCGTGGATTAAAAATAACCGTAACAAAAAATTCTGAGAAACAATTTTGACATCTTCATCTATATGGAATCAAATAAATTTTTGTAATCAACCAAGCCTCCCAGTCATAAATTCCAATACATTTTCATTTTCATGAGGAAGTTTCAATAAATTAAAAAAGAAAGAGGTGGAGGAAAGAGCTGTTATTTTGAGGAAGAGTGATACTACATTATTTTTACTAAAAAATAAAAATAATAAAATTATGTAATGGGGACCCAAAAAAAATATACAAAGAAAATGGGGATTTTTGACAAAATAGTAACAAGTACAATCAACCCTCCTCCCTCTATGCACAAGAAACATGTGTACATGTTTTTGTCCATCCATCCAAACATGTTCGTTTGGTGATATTTATGAACATTTTAATGAAATTGTAGAAGTGGTTCTTCGAGCAATTTCCTCTAAAAATAAAGAATGAAACACCTCACAAGCTGAATTTAGAAAGCAGGTGCAACAAAGTGTCAAAATTATAGATTGAAAAGGAGTTGCAATAAAAAGCAAGTGCTGTCATAAATTCATTGATATCAAGCAGACAATACCATACCATCTTTGACTGTGTCCTTGTTGGTCCAATGCCATTGAAAAGTCCGAAATACCAAACGCCAGGAGGTATCTGAATAATTAGTTTGTAAATATCACCAAGCAAAAGAGGAAGATAATTACCCTTATAAGTCAAAGATGCTGAGAAAGACCTGCTCATTTGTGAAATTTACAGTGAATTTTTTTTGCATAGGATAACAATGTTCTCCATTTTGAAGAGCTTGTATTCCTCCAGATGAACTATTGGTAAGAAGAGTTATAACTGGCACAACATAAATTGAAATAAAAATTCGTAGCAATGCTTTGTTAGGTTCACAAAAAGAAGCAATGTACAATAATGAACTGAATACAGGGAAATAAGTTCAGCTTACAACTACTAGTATGTTAACTAAATAATATACACTCTGCACTAACAATGTATGGTAAAATCTCCCTTACAAAATAAATAAATAAATTGTTCAAAATCACGAAGCCATAGCTCTGCAGAGATTAACCGAATTGACTTTGGAATATTTTATCAAGGATGTTAATTTCAATATACCATACCAGGTCGCATGCACTTAATTTCAATATACCATACCATGGCGCACGCAAACCATGAAGGAACAAGCAGGTTAGTAGTAAATTTAAGTATTTTAAAATCAAGTTATATCTACCTGATTGGCCTGAATCTTCCAGAGAAGCATTGACATCTGGAAGTGGAGGACTGCCATCTCTGAAGCAAATTATCGGCAGTCTACTTTTAGGAACGTTGTTAATGCTTGTCGTCCCCTGTATAGATTATGAAAGATAAGCATAGGTCTGATAAAGGATTTATGATCAGCTTAAACAGAAACATGATGTGTTCTAATTCTCTTGCCTCTTGAGCCAAGGTCCCCTATGACAACTATAACTTAACAGTAGAAAAGATTAAAAAGGTAAGAGCAGTGTTAAAAATAATAACAAATAAGCAGCTGGAAAAATTTACAATCAAGATAAAAACTTTGAATCTTAGTAAAAGAAATATAATAACTTTGAATAATGTATTAGTTACGAACACCAAGCAATGCTACTCATGTCAATCATAACACAGAGGGATTTGAAAAGATGAGGAAAATCATAGAAAATTGGCATTAAGAAAGCTCCAAGTTATAAACCAAAAGGTCCAAAACCAAAAATTAGTCTGACATGTGGACACCATACATAAAAAATCCTTCAAATTTATCTCATGCTGATATAGATATGTATACTTACAATGTCAACATCCGAGTTCATTGCTAACGACATTGAAGAGAACCATGGTGGCAATTCAACTGCAAAAACCGAAAACGTCAAAACCATCAAGGTGTCTGGAAAATATAAACAAAATGTAGGAGAGAAGCTAACATTAGTCAGCGTATTCAACAACCCAACCTCTTCTTAATCCTTTTTACTTGAGATTTAATTTGGCATAACTTAGCATACATGAAAAGAACTATGATTGAATAGGTTTAATAGAGAAAAAGAAGACAATTTCTCTTCTATAATTCATAAAAAAAAGTTCCGTTCCAATTTAGAGCCTAACTTATATATTATATTTGGGTCTTAAAATGTTATAGCTAAACATCAATTTTCAGTAAAAACTGAATAGTATCTGTTACTCATATATCAACAATTGATAGCCAGCAAATAATAGCTAAAGTAAATATCAATCCAATAGACCAAAAAAATTAATTTCATCAACTCGATAGCAACCAGGTAAACACATACAAACTCGTGATTGGAACTCACTAAACAAATAGCTTAAGAAACTATAAAAAAATTGAAATACATCAAACTGGAAAAATACAATCCCTTCACTTAGATCAATTCCAATGATTGTCCAAATAGATTCAGTATTTTGGTCGCTACCCATAAACCATTACACCAATTTACCCTCAGTGGATCATAAAGATATAATTTTTTAATAAAATTCTGAAAAGCCTCATAAGTTAATAGCTTACTAACCTCTGATGTAGCGCAAATCAAAGGGCTTAATCGTGGTTGAAGGGTAACTAAAGCTTGAAATTGTAAAGGTATTGAGTGAACCCACTTCACCATATGAAGAGCAATAGCCAAGGAAACACAAAAAGTGAACAAATAGACCAATAATCAAATATGTAGATAAACATAGAATGGAATCAGAAGCCATCTTTTTCTGATTCTTAGAGCAGAGTAAATTCGAAACAGAAAGAGGGGATTAAAGAATCAACTAATTTTCTATTAGGGTGTTTAAGGCACCGGGAAATAAAAAGTTTATATTTTTATAGTAAGAAATTGTTAGAGCATTAGCCGTCACCATCAGGAATACGAGTAGCTGACTTGTGCTCGTCAAGCTTGGCTACTGGTTGAATCTTGAAAGAGACGAAGAATGAAACCACGCTATACAAAGAGAGCCATTCGCCCAATGTTTGTTTATATATATATATATATATATATATATAATCTAAGTCTAAAATTTGTAAAAATAAATTTAAAAACCTTAAAATCATAACAACAAAATCCATTATTTGAAATAATATAAATGAAAAGAATGATATAATTCTCAATTAGTCAAATTTAATGGAATATATAAATTGCCAAAATCTTCAACAATTATGCCAAAAATTAAAATTCTAATAAAATTTTATTAAAAAATATTTAGCGTTATTTTATTTTATGGTCTCAACAAAAGGGAGAAAAGTCAATGAAAAGATTAAAGATTATATGATTTATTATATTTAAGTCTTAGCATTAAGATATTTTTTTTTTCAATAAAAAGATTAGATATATTTTACAAAGTATTTATACATAACTCAACTTGTTGTTGACAACAAACTAATGTGCATGACATTTAATTATTGATTCTTTAAAAATTATTTATTTATCTTAATCAATAATTATTATATAATAACAATTTAACGTGGGAATAAATGTTACATATTTTAACAAGTTAAAAGTCAATCATTCAAAAAGAAGAAAAAAACTTGAAATTTGATGAGATAACCTTTTTCATGAAATATTAGCCTTCGTTGCAGTTAAAATTTGTTGGTCTCAATTGTTAGTGTAAATTCATATAAATAAAAGGAAACAGGTTGGTAGATAATAAGTGATGTTATTTTTTATTTAACTTTAAAAACATATTGATTAAAGATAAAATATATTATTTTAATAAATTTTTAATTAAAATATCATTTTTTAAAATAATATTAAAATAATAAAATTTGTTACTGATTATTCTTTTTTTTTAATTCAAATAATTATAATAATATATAGGAATACTCTTAGATAAAACTAAAAGAATAAAAGGGTTTCTCTTATCTGATTTTTTTTTTTTTAATATATAAAACTTGTTTCTCTTTTCTGTTTGCCTGCAAGAAATATGAAGTTTATTTTTGATAAAATTAGCACATACATTCAATCCGAGGTATAGATTCTAGAGAACAACCAACTATTAACCCAGTAACAGTTAGCCAAGTGAAGGAACCATGAGCCAAATTTTAAACAAATTAACCAATACATTCTCATTATCGCACACATTTGTTTGTATTATACCTAGCTATACGTTTTTTTTTTTTTACTTTTTTATTCGTTTAATTTTTACAATATATTTGAAATTATATTATGTAATGATTAATTCATAAATAATAAAAACTAATTACAAAATTTTGATTCAACTAAAAATTCATTGTTGTAAAAAGTCTTCGATAAAAATCAACGTGTATATAAAAAATAAACATAAAAGCATTACTAATGAAATTTTTTGAATTTAAAAACTATTGTTTACATGTCACACATTTTTTTCTCTAAAAAGTTTTATTATTATAATAAACATCTTTTTTATTTAAGTTTATTAGCTTTAGATTTTTGAGAAAAACTTATCATAAAAAAATAATATCTCAATAATAATAAATAATTTTAATTGAATGTCATTCAATATTAAAGTATTCAAATTTAAACATCGTTCAATTAAACAATATTTAACGTGAAATAATATGACATAATTTTTTAATAGTAAAAATTTATAAAGTTAATATAAATAATATTATTTTTAATTGTTATAAGTCTTCAAATTTTATTTTTTTAAATTAAAAATTAAATATAAAAGATAAAATATGTCATTGTTTTAAATATAAGGACAATTTTGTTTAAAATTATTTTAAGTATAATTTAAATTTTTATTTATAATTACAAATATAGATAGATATAAATACATATTTTACTTAATCTAATAAAAATATCAAATAAGTACAAAACTGTGGTTATTGCAAAACCTATCGTAATTGTTTTAACAATATATATTAATTTGAATGAATAATAATTTTACAAATTTTATATTTATTTAAAAAGTAAAATTTAAATATTTATCTTTTATGATAATTTAATCTTATTATTATTATTATTATTATTATTAAAAAGTGATCTGATAAATAATATTTTTTTATATTTTAATTTAATTTTTTGAGTCAAAATTTATTTAAATTAAAAAATATCTATTTAATGAAGGTAAATTTTTTTGATAAAAAATAATTTTATCCTTATTTGATTTTTTTTTTAATAATAATGATATTAAATTATAAAAAAAAGCTAAATAAAAGATTTAAATATTACAATGAGTTAAAAAAAAACTTGCTGGTACTTTTCTATTATTTGTAATGGGCCAACCGAACCTTTATAAACAGATTGGGTATGTAATAAATGAAATTACATGAATATGGCGTATTATTTTTAGTTAATATTAAAATGAATAAAAATTGAAAATTATTAATTAAAAATATATTTTAAATAAAAAATATTAATTTATTAATAATATTATTTTATTGGTGATTAAATCTTAAACATTAAATAATAAACTCTAAATTGATTAGATTTAAGATTATTTTAAATTTTTTATTTTTATTATTATATGAAAATACTTAATATATATTAACTGAATTTTTGGATGTAAATTTGAGTCATCTTTTTATAATTTAATAAGTAATTATGTGTTTAAAGTGGATTATATGAATAAAATAAAAAAAACCTTCCATGAACGATGATATGTAGTTCATTACTAAAACTATTGCAATTTTAGATTATTCTTTTACCAATACGACTGTTAGAGATGTTTTTAAATTTATAAAAATATTTAAATATATTAATTAAAAATTAAAATGAATAGGTAAAGTGAAAACTTAAATATTTTTAGAATTTAACTAAAACCATCAAACTGAATACTGAGGAGTGCCCAAAACCCATTCGGGCGGAACACAGGAATGAACCTACGAAGGATTATGTTAATAAATATAATTGATTTACGATTGATTTTAAATATTTTTTGGAGAATAATTGTTGACTAGAAGCAATTAACAGTTTTTCTATAATTTAACTGCAATTTTTATTTTCAAAAATATACTTAATTTAAAATTAATTAAAAAATTAACATAATGTTTACAATATTAGATTAATATTAGTCTATAATATTGATATTTTTTAACTATTTAACATATATATTTATATTATATATTAAAATATGAATATCACTTAAAGTAATTTTGACATAAATATCATTATATTTTAGAATATTAAAATACTTTTTCTTTTATATTTCATTTTAAATTTTAAAAAACTTTAGGCTAATGACTAAATTTATATCTATACTATCCATATAAAAATTTAAATCATACTTCAAATAATTTTATATAAAAATACTTTATATTTAAAAGAATGATATATATTATCTTTTATGTTTTATTTTAAATTAAAAAAATAATTTATATATTTTAACTAAAAAGAATTCAAAATTAAGTTAAGCACTTAACTGACATATCATCTATAAAAATTAAAATCAAGGTTAAAATAATTTTAAATCAAAATGCTCTTATATATTAAAATAATGACATATATATTACCCTTTATGTCTTTTTAAAATTTTAAAAAAAGATTTATGTTAAGTATCTTAACTGAAAAGACTTCAAAATTAAGTTCATTACATTAACAAAAATATTTTTATAATAATCACTTTATTTTTATGATAGATATCTCTTCTCTTTTTTGAACTTATTAATTTTTTTTTAAATAAAGAGTTTAATTAACCATATTTATTATATACATTTTTTTATATTTATTTACTAATTAATTTAAAAAAATTGATTAAATTTTTGTTATTTATTTATTTATCATATAATATAAATATGTATAATTAATTGCAGAAATTTTTTTAAAATATAACAATACACGTGCACAACACGTGCGTTTTACTAGTTATAAATGAAGATATGAATCACATCTAAAGAAATTTTGAAAATAAATGCCATTATACTTTATAATAATAAGATATTGCACCTTTTGTATCTTATTTTAAATTTCATAACAAATTTATGCCAAGAACCAAAAAGAATTTTATAATATTAAGGAATTAATTTTTCTAATAAATATTTATCCCTTGTGTTAAAAAAATAACTTTCTTTCGAATTTCGTTTCATGACAAAATTTAAATAAATATTTTATCTTTTTATATTTTATTTTAAATTAAAAAAAATCAAAATCAAAACTAAATTTAAATTTAAATATATACTATCTATCAAATTTCAAATCATATTTAAAATAATTTTAGATAAAATACTCTTATCTTTTAAAATAATAACGTATCTTATTTTTTATTTTTTATTTTAAATTTTTTAAAAAATAAATTTTTAATAAAAAAATTCAAAATTAACTTAACCATGTAAAAAGAGCTTGGATAATCATATTTTTTTTATGTATGCACTAATTAACTTTTAAAAATCTAGTTAATTTTTTATTATCTATTTATTTATTTATTTATTTATCTTATAATATAAATTTAATTTTTTTTTATAATCAATCAAAAGATAAAAAATTTAAAAACACAACGAAACTTATGCATCTTGAGTTAGTTTTATTAGTTATATATAAAAATATAAATCATAGCTAAAATAATATTGAATAGAAATGTCATTATATCTTAAAATAATAAAATATTTTATCTTTTATATTTTATTTTAAATTTCATAATAAATTTATGTTAAGGATTAAAAAGATTTTTAAAATATTAAGGAATTAATTTTTTTTAACAAATATTTATCTTTATGTTTTTTCTTTTAATAAAATAAACTAAACAATTTTCAAGATATTCAAATTTTAGTTTATTTTATACAAAGATTCTTTAATTTTTTTACGCTATTTATAAAGGTATTCTTAATTTTATTCCATATATATATATATATATATATATATATACATCCTATTTTATGATTAAAATTTATCACACAAATTAATTAATATTAATTAATCTCGTAGTAAAATAATAAAATATTTTTACATTTATATTTCATTTTAAATTTAATAACAAATTTAAACTCAAGATTAAATTTATAAGATGAATGAGTATTCAAGTTTGTTATTTTTAACGAAATTATACTTGTACTTATTATATAAGCATCATAAGTCTACTATATTTATAAAAGATTATAAAAATCTATTTTTAAAAATAATAGATTTGTCCTATCCTAATTTTTTTTTACAAAGATAAAACATTACAAGCCTATTATTTTTATAAAATTAATTTATATGATCATTTTTACTAAAATAGTATATTTGTATTGCCTTAACAAGAAGAGCATTAAAGTTAACGGAATTAGATTATACTTTTTTCCTTTTTATATATACAACTTTTAAAAATTTAAATGATGCTTAAAATAATTTTTGATAAAAATATCTATATATTTTAAATAAATTTTATCTTACCTTTTATATTTTATTTTGAATTTAAAAAAATAAATTAAATATTTTAACCAAAAACAATTTTAAAATTAAGTTTAGAACATTAACTAAAAGGAATATTATCTATAAAATTTAAAATCATACTTAAATAATTTTGTACCAAAATGCTTTTATATTTTAAAATAACAACATATATTACCCTTTATGCTTTATTTTAAATTAAAAAAATGTTAAGTATCTTGAGTGAAAATACTTCAAAACTAAGTTAACCAATTTAACTAAAAGACTTATATAACTTTAATGACTTTATTTTTACGATAGATATCTCCTTTTTATTTTTTTTGGAACTTATTAGATTTTTTTTAATTTAAATATTTTAAATAACTATATTTATTATATACATTTTTATATGTGTGTACTAATTAACTTTAAAAAATTATTGATTTTTTATTATTTATCATATACTATAAATTTTAAACATCTCATATAATTAATTAAAGATAAAAAAATTTAAAAATGAAACAATACATTGTGTGGAATCGTGAGTTTTAATAGTTATATATGAAAGTATGAATCACACCTAAAACAATTTTGACAATAATACGATTATATTTTAAAATAATTAAATATTTGATTTTTTAATTCTATGACAAATTTATCCGAGGATTCAAAATACTTTTATAATATTAATGAATTAATTTTTTTAAGAGATATTTATCCTTTATGTTTTCTCTTTTTCAAATAAAAACCTAAATAGCTTTCAAGATATTCAAGTTTTAGTATAATTTACACAAAGAATCTTTAATTTGTTCTCTGTGTAGAAGTATTAGTGTTCAAAAATTGTACCAAATTAGAATAAATTAAAAAATCAAATTGGATCAAACTTGATTTAACATATTTATAAATCAAACAGTCTGATCTGATTTATATTAATTAAAATTGTTTTTCAAATAGTCCCGATCGATTATATTAATTTTTGAATCGATCGAACCAAACTAGACATGTTTAATAATATATTAAAATTTTCATATAATTTCTCACTAGAGTTGTCCAAAAATAGGATCAATTTAATAATATATTAAAATTTTCATATTATTTCTCATTAAGATTCTCTAAAAACCGGACCAAATCGAATCGAATCGGGACCGAATAGTTTTATAAATCAAAACGGTCTAATCTAATTTGTATTAATTAAAACTATTTTTAAATGTTTTAATCCAATTTGAGTAATATAAATGGTCTAATCCGATTAATTTTTTTCCCTAAAATTGAACCGGATTAGACCATAAACACCTCTACATAAAAATATTTGTACTTTTATTCGGTTTACAAATGCATCATATTTTGTGATTAAGATTGGTCAAATAAAATTTAATGAAATACTTTACATTTTATATTTATTTTTAATTTAATAACAAGTTTAATCTAAGGACTAAATTTATATATATATATATATAATTTATAAAATTTTAAATCATACTTATAAATAATTTTTTAGAAAAATATAGTTATATTTTAAAATAACTTATTATCTTACCTTATATATTTTATCTTAAATTAAAAAAAAAAGATAAATATTTTAACTGAAATAACTCAAAATTAAGTTAACTACCTTAACTAAAAAATATGCTATCTATAAAATTCAAAATCATATTTAAAATAATTTTAGATCAACGTACTCTTATATTTTAAAATAACAACATATAATGAACTTTATGTTTTATTGTAATTTTTTTTAAATTATGTTAAGTACCATTACTAAAAATACTTCAAAATTAAGTTAAGAACTTTAACTCAACGACTTCTATAATAGCAATGACTTTATTTTTATGATATACATCTGATTTTTAGTAATTTATTTGATTTTTTAATTTAAATAATTTAATTAATTATATTTATCATATACATTTTCAGTATGCATGTAATAATTAACTTAAAAATTTTGGTTAGTTTATTATTTATTTATCATATAATATAAATTTTTAACATTCTGTATAATTAATTAAAAATTAAAATTAAAAAAATATAACAATACACGTACATGTCATGTGAGTTTTACTAGTTACACATGAAAGTACCAATCATACTTAAAGATAATTTTAGACATAAATTTTATTATATTTTAAAATAATTAAATATTTTAATTTTTATATTTTATTTTAAATTAAAGACATAAATTTCATTATATTTTAAAATAATTAAATATTTTACTTTTATATTTTATTTTAAATTGGATAACATTTTTTTGCTAACGAAATAAGAAGAAATTTATAATATTAAGGAATTGATTTTTCTAATAAATATTTAGTACTTATTTAAAAAAACTAAATAACTTTCCATGTATCAAAATTTTATTCTATTTTATACATTTTTTTCCAGCGTAAATGTGCTCGTACTCGTTTTCATTTACACATACATCTTATTATGTGATTATGCTATATCACACAACTATAATATTTACCTATGACATCGGTTATTAACCGCGATCATAGATCTATAATCACGGTTATAAGAACCGAGAACTAAGTGAGAGAGACCATAAGTAACGATCTATGGTCACGGTTTTGATAAAAATCAAGACCATAAGTCGTTACCTATGATCTCAGTTTTCTAATAATCGAGACCATAGATTTGAAATCAAAATTTTATATATATTGTTTCATTTACATTTAAATCGTGAATATATAAATCTTAATTAAGTTAAATTTTAAATATAAATTAAAAAAATTAAGATTAATTATATTAAATTTAAAAGAGATATTACATTAAATAATTCGATACAATAAAACACATATAATAAAAACTAGTTAATTAACTAATGTTACTAACTAATCAAATTGTTACTTTAATAAAAACTTTAATGTTACTAACTAATCAAATTGTTTACGATGTAAATCAATCTAAAAATATTTTGTCCCATTGTAATGTCATTTTTCAAAATCTTCGTCATTGATCGCATGCATTAATTTTCTCATAAAAAAACATCATCTAGTATGATCGAGCATACCAACATTCAGATTTCATTAATATAATCCTATATATACAATATCCAGAACACAAGAGTCATCTCTAGTTATTTATTCTTAATAAATAGGTTATATCATGATTATAATATCATAAAAATATCTATAATAAATGATATTGTGTGAAAGGACCTATGAATATAAGCATATATTATATATGAATATACCAATTAACATACATTACATCAATATAAGTAATACTTCATATTTTCATAATAAGTTTTTCAATCTTCATACATTTATTCTTGCATAAACAAAAAATAATACACAATTCAATGAAATTGGTAATATAAATATCAATAATAACAAAAATATTATTATTTAGTATTGTTCGTATCAATTAGTTATCGAGTAATAAACATTTGTGATGGAAGCTAAATTGCATATTACTTCATGTGAGGTCAACATCCATAAGCTGCACGCCTGCACGGCTAATTTGACACCCGAGTATAGTAATAAAACTTACATAAAGTACTCACAGGAGACTCCTGCAGAGCTGTAAACAACTCTTGTTTTTTTTGGCTGAGTATTTGCAAAGATAAATAAAAACGATGCAATAGCAATAATTGGAAGTAAGAATCTCCTAGGCAACACTTCATTCAAATACTACCAACCTTTTATTTACAGCATCTCAGGTTTGAATTAGAAAATGATTTTGCTAAAATTTAGAAAATTGTCATTCTATAATACGTACATCACATTTATATCATACTTTAATATTATCAAACTTTTAATTCGGTTCCTTAATTACTTTTGCCGTAAGATAGATACTCTTCAAAAGATTTATGCTACTTTTTTCATTTGTAAGATTTTTACTATATTAAGCTTCCATTCCACACTAACTACTACTATATATCTTGAATTTACTTATTCTTTATTTACGAAGTTATTTATTTGTAGTCGATTCAACAACGTATATCACATTTTAGTATTATATAGAAAGTTTAGAATTAAAATATTTAGTTATTTAAAAAAATAATTATTTTTAAATTATCTTACTTCTCATAATAGATTCTTATTTCCCATAATTGTAATAACAACGCATGTATTGATTAGAAAAATAAATTAGAAGGAAAAAATACAAGTATACGTTGGATGTAAAAGATTAAGGTAATTAAACTGTTATGATTGATTAAAAATAATATTATGTTTGTTACTCAAAATAGGAGGTCACTAATTTAGAAGAAAATTCATGGAAGGTGGCTTACCATATTGTCAAAGATGGAGGTGCCTAACCTTGTTTGAATAAAAAATAGGAAAATTAGGTAGCCTAATTTTGTTGAATGAAGAAATGTTTAGCATATGAAATGAGAACTTGAAGGCTATAAACATGGCTTCATTTCTTCATTGATAATCATCCAAAAAATAGAGAAAAGCTTGAATGAGAAGTTCTTAAGTGAGAGAAAAAAGGTGTGGGAAAATTCTCTTGGACTTGTAATTGCTCTTGTCTTTTGGGTGTGTGAGAAAATTACTAAGAGTGTGGTTGTAACAATTTTCCACATAGTGAATTTTTCTCTGGTTGTCCTTTGACAACGAAAGTGGTTTTTCTCTAATTGGAATTTCCACTATAATTCTTGTGTTGTGTATTAGTATTTCTCTGTTATTTGATATTCTGTTAAGAAAGATCTTGGGAGGAAGAATTTGTGATTATACAATTTTATCCAAATTTCCTAACAACTGGTATCAGAGCCAATTTCAAAGAAAGAAAGAGAAATGTCAGGAGTCAAGATTGACATTGAGAAATTTGATAGGAGAATCAATTTTGGCTTGTGGCAATTACAAGTCAAAGATTTGTTGATCCAATATAGGTTACACAAGGCGTTAAAGGGGAAACCAGCCCTTATTACTGGTACTGAGTCCACTAAAACCAATATAAGTGATGAAGATTGGGAAGACCTTGATCTAAGAGATGCAAGTGCAATTCGACTTTGTTTGGCCAAAAATATTCTTGCAAATGTGCATGGAATATCTATGGCCAAAGAACTCTGGGAAAAGCTTGAAGAATTGTATCAGGCAAAAGGCGTTTCAAATCGGGTGTATTTGAAAGAGCAGTTTCATACTTTGCGTATGAATGAAGGAACTATTATGTCTGACCATCTAAGTGTTCTCAATGGTATTGTCTCTGAACTGGAAACCATTGGAGTTAAACTTGATGATGAAGATATAGCTTTAAGGCTCATCTGGTCTCTTCCATCTTCTTATGATCACATGAAACCTATCTTGATTCATGGAAAGGAGAAAATAATTTTTTCAGAAGTTACTAGCAAGTTGTTTTCTGAAGAAAAAAGGCTGAGTGGTGAAAGAAATGTTCGCCTGAAAACTTAGCATTGGTAGCTGACAACCGAAAGAAAAACAATTTCATGAAAAAGAAGATAGTGTGCTGGGGTGTGGACAATCTGGGCACCTCAAAAGAAATTGTCCAAAGGGTGGAGCTGATCCTGCAAGAAGCTCAAATACCGACGGTGACGCTAATAGTATGTCTGTTTTTAAAGACTATAGTGATGCTCTTTGAAAAGAGCGTGTACATCATCATGGCATGCCGCTAATCTCTAAATATTTCCATGAAAGAGGGTGTGTTACTGATAGCGGGTCCACAAGTTTGCACACGGGCATTGGCTTGGTATAGATGCAAGGTGTGTGGTGGAAAGGATGTCGATGTCTGATGAACTCTCGGGAAAACCAAGTGTGAGAGTTGCACCATAAATTTCAGCAAGTTTTTTTTTCGACATGAGCCGATGTGAAATTCTTAGAATTGGTGATTAATTCTAAGTGGGTGTACTCTTTATGGTGGAGTATGATAATTCTCGGTGTAGAGAATTATGACTGTTGGAATAGACAGTGTTGTAGTGATAACCATGTTTATTTTTAATCAAGGTGGAGATTGTTATGATTGATTAAAAATAATATTAGGTTTGTTAGTCAAAATATGAGGTGTCTAATTTAGAAGAAAATTCATGGAAGGTGGCTTATCATATTGTCAAAGATGGAGGTGCCTAACATTGTTTGAATAAAGAATAGGAAAATTAGGTAGCCTAATTTTGTTGGATGAAGAAATGTTTGGCATATGAAATGAGAACTTGAATGCTATAAATATGGCTTCATTTCTTCATTGATAATCATCTAAAAAATAGAGAAAAGCTTGAATGAGAAGTTCTTAAGTGAGAGAAAAAAGGTGTGGGAAAATTCTCTTGGGCTTGTAATTGCTCTTGTCTTTTGGGTGTGTGAGAAAATTACTAAGAGTGTGGTTGTAACAATTTTCCACATAGTGAATTTTTCTCTGGTTGTCATTTGACAACGAAAGTGATTTTTCTCTAATTGGAGTTTCCACTATAATTCTTGTATTGTGTACTATTATTTCTCTATTATTTGATATTCTGTAAAGGAAGATCTTGGGAGGGAGAATTTGTGATTATAACATTTATCCAAATTTCTTAACATAAACGAAATTTTTATGCGTCTTAATTTACTATCTTATTTTAATGTTAATATTTTTTTAATATAATTATCAATAAAATATTATTATTATATTTTATAAATATATGATATATGTATTATTTTTGTATAAGTACTTTTCTTGATTTTAAGAATCAAGAAAAGAGATTTTTATTATCATTAACTTCTTCCAGACTTTTCCCGCAAAGTTACTCCATTACTCTATTATCTAATTCTCTGTTAGAAGCCAATAACTTGAGTTAATTTTTCTTACTATATTTTTTAAAAACTGATCATGTACGATTAAATTTTTTTAAATAAAATAATATATTATTATTGATATATAAATTCCAACCAAATTAATATATCAAAATAAAAATTATTTCATCACTTATAATCATAATATATAATAATATTCAATTATAGTATTACATATAAAGAGTAACACAACAATGAAAACAATCATATATATGTAATCAATCATGGACACAATTGACGTTTTTTAGATAATTGAAAAGACTTAAACTATAATATTTGAATTAAAAAAATATACAAATAAATATATTTAAATTTATATTTAAATTCTTATTAATAATGATATAATATATAATTAAATTTTTTAAAAAATTAAAAATAAAAATTAATTTAAGTTTTTATATTTATTAACATTTATACCTTCAAATAATTTCATACAAAAAATACTAAGATTTATCAATATTATTTTTCTAAATCATTTATAATCAAAATAATTTCGTATATTTATATATAAAATTCTACAAAATAGAAAAATTATTAAACAATTACCTTATTAAAGCTTTATTCTCTTATGTGATATTTCTTGCAAAGTATAAGAAATAATCTCATTAGATTAGACACGTTCATTTTGTATTTAATAATTAAAAATGTTATATCTTATAGTATTTAACCCAAATACCAAATTGTAAAACATTTTTTTTCTCAAAATAACACATTTCAAGAATAATAGGTAAAGGAACAACAACATTATAATTTTTTCTCAGAATAACACATTTCAATAATTTTCTTATTAGACACTTTTAAATTTCATAAAACTTCTACTTTAATTTCTAATATATTTGACTATATCGTAAAACAAACCTTAAGTACCATGCACATGTGAAAAAAATTCAGAATAAAATATCAGATAATAGGAAGTTAGAAATAATATTGTCTAAATCTAAGAAATGACTTACTATACATCTTAAGAAATATAGATTCATACATTAAAAAATAACCCTAATTAAAATGTATTATGCGTAAAACTAATCCATTAAGAATCAACACATATATGAATTGATATTATAAAAAAAAGGGTATTACACTTACCCAGAGCTGAGTCACGAGCAATGATAGTAGAAACGACTGGCCGTCGAGGTACGAAGAGTAGAATATGAACAGAAACAAAACAAAGAGAAAAGAAGAAGAAATGTTAAGAAAAAGAGTTCCTGTAAATGTCGAACGAGACGTTGGAAAATGAGGAGTTCTTGGAAGAGGTCGTCAACAATTTTTTAAAACGCGGTGCGACGTTGCTCGATGAGAAAGTGAATGACGTAAGCTTCGGATATAATATTTACCTGATTTAGGAAAATAATTTTGTGAAATTGGGACTGGGATAATTGGATGGATTATTAATACGGCTCTCCGTTTAAAGTAATATATATATATATATATATATATTATTTAAACCCGGGTGCGAGATGATGCACCAGATGAAATTGAAATTAATTAAAATATTAGAAAATAGAGGAAAAAATAAGAAGAGAGACACTAAAAAAAGAGTAAAAAATAATTTGATGTAAAAATTTGATACATATATATATATATATATATATTATAAAAGAAAAAAAAATAGAGAAAAAATAGAGAAAAATAAAAAATTGTAAAATATTTTTTATATTTTTTTAAATGAATGACATAAATGATTTTAATATTGAAAAGAATCGAGGTTATATGTATACACTATAGTCTTATACATATAACCTCGGTTTTTATCAAACTGTGACCAAAATTTTATGATCTCGTTTTTTAAAATAATCGAGCTTAAAATCTCGAGATCAAAAACATATATTATAGTAGCATCAATTAACTAGAATTAATTAAATGACTTAAAAATTTAATCAATATTAATTATTTAATTACTTGACATAATTTAATTAGAATATAATTATAAATAACATTATACATAAATAGGATAAAAATATGGGTAACATTATATAAATAAAAAAATTTAAATATTTTTTTATAAAATTGATCGAAATTTAGATAATTTTAAAACTTTTTAACCAAACAAATAAATTATTAAAAAATTGTATAAACACGTGAAAATTTATTCAAAATTCAATTCATTTAATTAATAATGCTTATGTTATATATATATATATATTTAAACATGTAATATATATTTATAAAATAAATTTTAATATAAATTAATCAAAGTGTTTTAATTTTAATACTAAAAATATATTTTAGTGTGAGATTATGTAAAATATAATATTAACGTGTACTCCATTTAGTTGAACTATATTTTGGAGTTTTGAATTTGAAATAATCAATCACATTATAATCCTAATTACTTATTATTAGTTTCTGCAATTTCCATTATGGATGAATATTAGTTTCTACAATTTCAATTGTGGATGAATAAAATGCCATGAATACAAGTAATGCACAATCCCTAGTAGTTTTGTGATAAAAGCGCATTAACAACGAGGTTACGAGATAAGAAACAATATTTATAATGGAGTTTAAAAAAACTAATAATTTTAGTAATTTTTTTAATAATAATAATATTATTTTTGATTTTAATATAACATGTTAATTTTTTTTTTCAAATAATCATAATTTAAATTAAATAATGTTAAATTATATTATTTTAAAATAAAATAATATAGTAATTTTTTTAATAATAATATTATTATATATATAATATTATTTTTATGATTATAAATTTAAATATATTATTTTTTATTTATAATTTATTCTAGGCGGCTTTAGAAGTCCCTCTCCCTTTTCCTTAATTTCGATTCACCTGACGTCTGGTTAGATTAGCAGAAACATTCAATTTAAAAATATATAAAGAAATTTAGTAAATTATAAAAAAATAACATATTTAAAAATTATAATAATAAAAATTATATAACAATAATATTAAATAAATTTTTATCTATTTAAATAATTGTAATTATAATTTAAATGATATAAAATAAAAAAAATGTATATAGATTTTTTAATAATAAAAATATATAAAATAAATATAAATAATAATATTTTTATTATTATAAATTTTAAAAATATTATTGTAAAAATCACCGTACTTGATTGTGTAATAGTCAAAGCCTCTTTTTTTTAATAAATAAATAAATAAATAATCCACTTCCTTCCAAAGAAACAAACGGTTGCTGCTGTAAAACAAAAAATGGTGATCTTTTCGGCAGAAGGAAGGTATCATCGGACATAATGACATATATAGTTATATACTTATGTTTTTTTTTTTTTTACTCCTCTGTCACTCTTCTTATTCTTATCGATCAACCCCAAAACTCAAAAACACCAGAAAGAGAGTGAGAGATGAGCCTGGGAGACTTGAGAATAAGGGTAGATGCCATCTGCAAGAAATATGATAGGTACGATGTAGACAAACATAAGGACTCCAATAACTTTCCTCTCGATGATGTTTTTGCCCGCCTATACGCTGCCGTTCAGGCCGATGTCGATACTGCTTTCCAGGTCGCTTATTCGTTTTCTCTTATTAATTTCCTTACCTCTTTTTTTTTGGTTCTATGAACTCGATATATAATTATATATGTTGTTGTCTCTCTTTGTTTGCCTGATAGTGAAGGGAAAATAACAGAGATAAAAAAAAAAGGTATCAGGATCAACTTCAAAGTTCGAAGGATGTATTTTTAGAGAATGAAAATTAAAAAGACGAGCTAGAATTTTTAGTGGGAGACTAAGTTAAAATAAGGCTTTGGCTTTTGTTGGTTTGAAACAGGAGAGAGGGATCGAAAATCTCAAAAAAATTCATTTTCTTAGTTTAATGATTAATAAATAATTAGATATTATCGATGGTTAGAGGAAACTTTTAAATTTTTGAAAATTTCCTCGTATTTTCTTTCTTTGATTTCTGTTAATAACTGTGTGACATTTTCTCTCATTCAATATAGTTACCATTTGTCAATTATATTATAATATTGAGATAGTTTCTAATATATATAGACTGTTACTTTTTTTTTTTTTAATAAACTTTAGAAATCGGAAGCTTCTGCAATGGAAAAGAACAGAGCTAATGCTGTTGCTATGAATGCAGAGATTCGAAGAACTAAGGCTCGTTTAATTGAGGAGCTCCCCAAATTGCAACGACTTGCTCTTAAAAAGGTTTGATCATCCCTCTGTAAATTTCTACATTTATTTTACTGTTCCTTAATTTCCAGACAATATATTGTTGGCTCCCACAAATAAATTAAATAAATAAATAAATATTGCATCACGTTTTTGTATCTTATACAAGTAAAACATATAACTAATATGAATTTTTTTTAAAAAAAATCTTAATGATTTCATAAATTAACAATAAAATCATATAAGAGTTGATTATAAATTATGATAGATTATATATCATTTGATGGTGATCATGTGATTAAATTTGTGATAATATTTTTAGAATAACAATTCATTAGTAATGTTATTGGATCATATGAAATTATAAATGGAAAGAAAATGATTGAAAATATCTTTTTAAATTTGATCACATGATTAAATTAATCTAACTCAATTTATTACTATATTATTAAAATATGATTTTAATATTAATTTTATGTAAATAACTTCACGTGATCTATTAAAAAATAATAAGATTTATATACTTCAATTATATAAATTACTTACTTAAACTTTATCCTCTTAAAAAAATAAAAATAAAAGAACTTGATTAAAAAAAACAATTTTTGGGCGAATTTAACGGTAGGTTAATTATCTTTTTACTTTGTTACAAGTGCTATATTTAGTTGGCATTTTGAGATTGCTTGAACATATTAAAGGTATAATAAATCTTTTAGTTTCTAATTAAAGAAAATTAATCCTATATGATTTTGTACTATGAATGTAATAATTTTTTAGACGACTTATAATCTTATGTAGGTCAAAGGGATTTCAAAAGAAGAGCTTGAGGCTAGAAATGATCTGGTATCAGCAATGAGAGAGAGAATAGAAACTATACCAGATGGAACTACCAATGGAGCAGCAACTGGTGGTTGGGCAGTTTCAACCTCACATACTGGAATAAAATTCAACTCAAGTACTTCAGGTAGATCTCTTCCAATACAATATTACTTTATCTAAGCATAATATAGATGTAAGAACTAATCCTAACTTGGTCTGTTGTACATTAATTACATCAGATGGTAACTTTGGGAGAGAATATTTTCAGCAAACTGAGGAGTCGGATGGGTTTAGACAAGAATACGAAATGCGTAGAATGAAACAGGCAAGTGTGCAGCTATAGGAAGGAAATCTTATTTCTTTTATATATGCTTGAGTTGGTTTAGTGAAATTGTGTTAGTGTACAAAAAAAAAGAAAGGAAATATAGCTAAGAATAATACTAGTTTAATGTTTATATAAGTAGTATAAGCTTTTATCTTTCATTAGTATTAACCTTTTGAAATTGAACAACACATTATTCTTACGTAATCTTGACATGCACAATTTGTTCGTAAGATATTGATAAATATATAGAAGTATATTTGACTATTTTTTTCAATAAATTAAGTTTTTGAAAATTAATAATCAACAACTTTTAATATGGTATCAAAACTAGATGTCTTGTGTTACAGACTCAATAACTTAAATTGTTGAATTATAAGTGTTTAACCTACATATTGTATAGAATCAATACTTATGATAAAGTGATAAATATATAAAAATATAATTGATCATCATCTTAATAACTTATATTTTCTAGAGACTTTGTACATAAATAAATCAAACGTGTTATCAAGTTTTTGCTTAATGCAGGATCAAGGTTTGGATGTTATAGCAGAAGGATTGGAAACACTTAAAGATATGGCTCATGACATGAATGAGGTTTGTTTCATTTTTTTTTTTAATAAATAACAATTCAATTTTTTGCAATATGAGATGTAACATTTTGTGCAGGAAGTGGATAGGCAAGTTCCTCTTATGGATGAAATAGATGATAAGGTAATCCTTCTCTTTTTAGCTTTTGTTGATATCTTAAGTACTTTTTTTTCTTTTTTTTTTTGCAAATTAAAAATTGTTTTTACTACGTACATAATTCCAGATTGACAGGGCAAATGCTGACCTTAAAAATACTAATGTAAGACTCAAGCAGACCATAACTCGGGTATGTATATATTCTTTTGTGTAATGAGAACTTAGAGCCTCATTTTGCTACTCTTTCCTTCACTTAACATCATCGTCTGATATTGAACTTATTGCAGCTGAGATCAAGCCGCAATTTTTGCATTGATATCGTCCTCTTATGTGTAGTTTTGGGAATTGCTGCCTATTTATACAAGTAAGTTTCTTAAATTACTGCATTAACCTTAGAAATATAAAGTCCTGAGTTTGTTCAGACTGATCTTGTCTTATCTCTCAGTACATACAAATCTAATAATTTTGAACTTATTATTGGATTACAATGTACCAGTTTAATTACTTCCATTTTCATCTTACCAATTTTGTTTGTATTGGTTTATAAGGATGACATTAATGCATGTTTTGATTTATGTGCTCTGTCTTCGTTCGTGCAGTGTCTTGAAGTGAAATTGGTGTTCATGCGTTTACTTATGCGGCTTCTTATACTTCACTGAGACTGATAGAGATATTTAAACGGGTGTATTTACTTTGATATTGTAATAGTATTAAGATATTATTTTTGATATATTTTTTAGGTATAATTTTAGTAGTATTATATTTAAAAAAGATATTAATTTTATGTAATTGAAATTTTTCGCATATATATATATAATAATATATATCGAATGACATATCTTTTTATTATAATCAATTAATTAAACAATATTTAAATAATATTTTAATATATCATAAGTGTGTTATTATACACGTAAAATATCCTTAATTAAATGATAAATTACATTATCTTTTTCGATAAAATACCATCCATATATCACTTCAGAAATATTGATAAAAATATAATAAAAATAGAATCATAATCCTACTAAATAACAACCTTTATAGTAGGAATCTTTATTAATATATTTGCTATTTTTGTTATTATTATTGATATCGTTATTATTATAATAAAAATATATTAAATACATATTTTATTATTAGTATTAATTATTATAAGTTATCATTAATTCATTATTTTTATTATTTTTATTTTTTAAAGATTTGAACTTCCCTCTGTCTCACTTTTTATATGGACTTAAATACATGCTTTTAAGTAATAACTTGAGAGCCTGTCCTTCATTCAATTTGAATAGCCATCGCCTTCTCTCCTATACTGAGAGTTAAAACGAAAAGTACTCGCAGCGTGATAATTATTTCAATAAAATGTAACTTCTCAATGAATTGATCCAGTTTTCTACAATATTTTACAAATTTGTTACATTCAAGGAATGGATTATCCAACAACTATGACTAGGATGTTATTATTTAGGTTGGTTTATACATCTATAACAAGGTAAGATAAGTTGCATTTGAAATCTTAGATGTATAGATTTTCTAAACTAAAATTAAGAATTCAAAGATAGTTCTAATATTAATTTATGATATAATTGGTTAGATTATGTTAAGGAATTGGCACTTGCGGAAGCGAATATCATGTCCAATTTTGGTTGCACAAATTAATAATAATGGGTAACGGTAAAACAATAAGCATTAAAAAATTAAATGGCACACAATGATTTAAGTGGTTCAACTTTTCAATATGAAAAGTCTACTCCACTGACAACGGCACACGGAGGAAAAATCCACTAATAATCAAAATGGAGATACAAACACCAATTTCCAAAGCTTCACAAATTATACCAAAATCTAAAATCAACCCACAAAATATCCCCTCTAAATTACTGGTAATTTATAGCAAGATAAATTAACAAACTTGCTATTAAATCAAATATTACCGTACAAATGAGAGGATCACCACAAATGGCAATTGAAATGGACAGTTTGTCCTTGGGCAGAATTTCCAGTGAGATTAGCAGAACTTCTATTGTTACTGCTTGTTTTCTTCTTTTTCTTCAGTTGATGTTTTCTGATGGTTGTAGCTTCTGAAATTTGTTTTTCCTTTTCCAGCAGCTGCTCATATTCTACAGTATCACTTTTTCACGTAGTAAAGAGCAAAATATATATTAATTGAAGGCAAGGGTTTTAATATGGGCAGATGGGCTTTGGGCTCAATTTGTTTTGGGCCAAATATAAAAGATTATATGCTAATAGTAAAGATAGTTTTGTAATCATATGTTTCTCTTAATCTGTATGCTCATGTATTTTATTTATTGTTTTAAGTTTTATTTTTATTTTAAAATATTTTCAAAACCTCATTTGCTAATTTACTAAACAAATTATAAATAGTGATATTTATTGTAGTAATCCTTGTAGTTTTGATAAAATTTATTTTTAATTTTCTTATCATTCGTACAATTTAATCATATATATTTGTGTGTATTCAAACGTATTAATGTGTTAACATGCTTATAATATTACAAATCACACTTTCTGATAAGGTATTTTATGTATTTGGCTTAACAAAGATGAAGCCATTATGAGAGTAGGAAACCTCATCTCCTAATAAGTAATTTAGCATGGCTAAGTTTTTTTTCAAAGACGAGTTAAGCTCAATAATGAGTGAGGCAAAGAGGTTACAATTGATGTTATTGATGATTATGTCATCGACATAAACAAGTACCAATAATAATATAGAGGATGTGTATTTGAATTGACAAAGCTACAACTCTTAACAAATGAGCTTAATTTATGAAATCAAGCCCAAAAGGCTTGTTTGAGTAATAATGAATCTTTTTTAACTTGCATACAAAACCAATACATGTCTTAAAATCAAGAGGTTTATGCATATAAACTATTTCCTACAAATCGTTATTTAAGAAAGCAATGATGACATCAATTTAACGAATAAGCCAATTGAAGGTACGTGCAAGTTTGAGAAGCACATGAATTTGGGCTGGTTTCATAACAAGTCTTGATTTATACTCATCCAAGAAATCGTACGGGAAGTTTCACCTATAATTGTATGAATGCTTTAGGCTTCCTTATACCAACCTTTGCCCAAGTGACTATATAATTAGTGTTTCTAGGTGGCTCACAAAGGATAGAAGGTGAGGAACTGACTGGTGAAGAAGAATTAGTAATAGCATAAGAGTTTGGAATAACATTAAGCAGATGAGATGAAATCAAAGGTAAAAGAGTGTCTCTAGGATCATAAATGTTAGATGATAAGAAAGTCAATTTAGTAGGAGCAATGAGTGTGAAAGATGAATTGGAAACATCAATTGGAGTATAATTGCATAAGAATGGAACACATGCTTGTTAAAAGGGACACGACAATTGATATAGAATCTTTCAATTGGTATGGAAACAAATATTGTCACATCTATGAGCTATATAATCAAGGAAAACCCAACTTAAGGAACACGATTGAAGTTTGTTCTTATTATATGAATGAAGGCATGGAAGCACTGAGATCCAAATACTCGTAGCTCATTTTAATCTAGTTTTTTGAAAAGAAAAAAACGATATCTCAAAAGGGCATAAGCCATTGAGGGCCTTAAAAGCTATTATGTTTTAAAAAATAAGCTATAGAACACATAGCATACAACTACTATTATTAAGGAACACATTCTTGACGCATCACAAAAAGTCCCTTCTCCCCAACCATACGATAGCAACACTCAATAAAACCATTTTGTTTATAGATGTGTGGACATGTATAATAAAGATCAATGCCACCTTGTTTAAACAATGAAGTGATTGTGACAAACTTACCCTTATAATCATTTTGCATGACCTTAACTTGTGACTAAAATTGAATTTGACCATGACACAAAAGTTTTTAAACACATTGCTTCTTTGATCTTTGGTTTTGAGAGGAAAATTCTAAGTAAAATTGTTATGATCACTCAGAATGGATCATCAATACATGACTTAATAGGAGATATCCATAAGTCAATAAATAGTAAATCAAAACAATGTTCACTTTTCACATGTTCACAACGAAAAGAAAGCTCGTGTGATTTAATAGTTTTACAAAATTGACAAAATAATTTTGTACTAATAATCTTAGTAAAAGGAAGATAATTAAAACTAACAATTTTATTTACAATTGAAAATGAGGAATGACTAAGCCTCGAGTGCTATTCACTTATAGAAGGTTGTGAAACTAAAATATAAACACTGAAAAGGCTACTCACTCTAACATTTATCATGTATAGTCTTTCATCATTGCCCCTTTATAATAGTACGTTCCTCGTAGCAATTTCTTTAACATAAAACACATTAGCATGAAACTCAATATAAACAATGTTATTAGCATACAACTTATGCACAAATAATAGATTATGAGTAGTATATAGTGTGTGTAATATCTGTTTAAGATCAAGAAGACATTGTTGATTAGAGCCTGAAAAGGGTGCTTTACCAACACAATATATGGAAAAGTATGTCCATTACCTAGGGAAACACCGTCACTTCCTTGATAAGGTATAGATTAGAGACATTAGATAAGTATGTAGCCAAATAGTGACTAAGCAAGTTAGGAAGCACAAACAATATGAGACTTGATGGCCAATTTTATCAAAAAATTAACAAACATGTCTTCCACTTAAAGGTTTTTATGCATTTTGATTAATATTGGAATTGTAAGAAGCATGCTTATCTGAAAGGTTAATTATAGACTATAATTTGCCTCGAGAACTAAAACCTTTTATAAAGGATTGAAGATTCCAAAGCCTTTGTTTAGATGCATTGTATATAGTTTTATGTGATGAATTGAATTGATTCATAGAAGCAACATTAGCTTCATGCACTTTATCTTTATCAATACCAGAATGTTGATCTAATATGCATTTATAGGTTGATAATTGATTCTGATTGACTCTGAAACACACCGAAGCTAGGTATTTCATACATCATATTAACATAAGTAACAAAAGGATTCTTGCATTTGTGCTTAAACCTAATAAGGCATACATAACAAGATTTTGTTTGACATAGGTTCTTCAACAACAACTAAATGATGAGAAATACTGTGAGTTCCAGTAATGTAATTATTGACAGAAACTCTATTCTTATACAAAATTTGAAGGTGAGTACTAATATTAAGAGTATATGAATTAACATTTGAGGAAAACATATCTTTAAGAGAGTATAAATTCAAGTCTTCGTTATATTATTCATTTGGTTTCAATTACAAAATCTTGAATTAAGTATTATTTTGTTCATATCAAGTAACTTTTGTGGCTCAACAATTGTTACATCTATTAATCCTTCAAGTCCATAAACAATCACGAGACTTTTCATTTATTATTTTTATTATTTCCAAATGAGATGGTTATTACTATCAAGCTTAATGCTCAAGTTAATATTCAATGGAAGTATAGAAGAAAAATTCTGAATCAAAAGATTAACAATCTAAGAATTGAATGAACTCAAGAAGAAGCTAAATTGTGATTATGAATAAGATGAAATTAATTAGAGTGTTGATCACATTGGGATAAATTTTGTTTTCTAGTCATAGCTTCAATCAATTTTTCTTGAATTGATTAAAATTTCATGAAAGGAAATAACACGAGGAAACAAAATTCAATCAAATCCCTACTATTCCATCTATTCTATAGCATTAATGCTTGCCAAATAGAAATGTAAGTGCAAACTGTTTATTGCTTTCAAAGGCAATAATTAACTTAAAATAAATTTTCAAACGTTTAAATTTTAAGGAAATTGAAATAATTAACTTAAAATAAATTTATATACACCTTAAAAATAAGTAAAGAATTTATTGTATAATTTTTTAAAATTAAAAACTAATATATATATATATATATAAGCCATGGACTTTAAAAGCCATTTTCATTAAAATAAATATTTGGAAGTAAATTGGTAAGCACGGGTAACACCTACCATAGTACTACTACTAAGTAATACGGTTTTGCCCAAAAGAGGCCATTGCCGTACAATGAGGGGGATAGAGTTACATGCAAAAGAAGAGTCATATGGCATTATATTATATTATATTATAATTATTATATTTAATATTTATTAATGATTTGTATAATATAGTAGAAAAATTAAATATAAATATTTTAATAAAATAAATTATATATAAAATAGTATAAAATTTGTTTCATTGGTTTTATTACATATACATATATATTGAAAAAATAACAAAAATATTATCTTTATGTTGAAATATGACTATTTAGATTATTTAACATTAAATTTCATCTAATTAAACTCCTTTTATTTTTATTGTTATAAGTTTTATGAGTGTTATTTTTTTAATTTTTTATATACTTTTATTATAAAAATTATTTAAATTAATATTTAATTTATTTTCTTAATTTTAAAAACAAGTAATTTTTTTAATTTGAAATATAAAAGTTAATAAATATAATTTTAAAAATAAAAATAATAGATATTAAAGTAAGTGTTGGTTAATACCCTCATCTATCAAAATTTCTACTTAAAAATATATAATTTTTATTTTGAACAATATAATCTAACCCAAATATATAATTATATAAAAATCATAAATTTAATACTTTTTATGTTATATAACAAACATGCAGTAATTATATTTCCTATAATTATATTACTATGTAATTTTTCTAACATTACAACTGCTAAAATACTAATGCCTTAATTGAGATGCATATCAATTTATAACATATGGAATATTACTTAATTTATAATGCAAAAACTTGAATATAGAGTTTAGGTGGGGCATGGAAGTAAGTTTCTAGCTAGTACAAGAAAGCTAGCACCTATTTAATTAATTACGACAATAAATTAAGCTTAAAAAGAATAAGGATATATGAACATATATTCCCATAGTATTAGTCCTAACTTTTTTTAGGGTTTGTTTTCTCACTTTCAAATTCAACAAATTCAACAAATTCAGTCTATATTTAGAAATTATGCTGAAATGTTTATTTATTTTTATATTTGTTGAATCATTTTCAAAAAATAATGGCCAAATATATCTCACTTTAAAAAATATTCAGAATTTTTTTATTTATGAATAAGAAAATATTTTAAAAAATTACATAAACTAATACCTCTAAAACTTATAACAAAATATCATATTGAATAAATTATAATTAAACTACTCTAAATAATTCAATTACGTTTAATATGAAATTACATTAGATTTATTTTTGATAGTAAAAAATAAAATAGATTTTTTTTTATTGTTAAATACTAAAAATATATATAAGTTGAACATACAGAGTGTTGTTTTTTTTGTTATAAATTTTAAGATAAATTATTTTTATTATTTTTTTCATATGAAAGTAATCAAATAGGCCCGATCAATTAATTTAGAATTTTTTTTATGAAAATTACCGAAAAGAGTGTCTAAATCTTAAAATAAAAAAATAATATTTTAATAATATTAAATAGAGTTTAAATATCATTCGTTTAATACGAACAACGTTTAATTAATTTGATTATGTTTAAAATGAAATTAGGTATAAAATTTTGTTTTAATAAAAAAAGATATGAGTTGAATATAAGTATTATTTCTTTTATTATTCCAAATTTTAAGAATGTTTTTTTTTTATTTTTATTTTTTCAAATATGTATGGTTGTTTCCCTTCCCTTTTCACGTTAAGGACAAGTACATATTAATGTTTATTTTTGTAATTAAAGTTACTCTGGAAAGAGATTTCTAAAATGGGATAAATTACCGGAAGGTTTTCAAGACTCGATCGAACTCACAACTATCACCATTACTATTAGATTAGTGATGATCAAACTAATTTTTATTTTAGTATGAGAAATAAACCACCTTTCTGCAGGCAAACGTTACCTCTTGTTATAAATTAAAGTTAGACGTATTCATGAATGGTGATTTTTGTTGTTGAATAAAAAGCCAGAATGAGCATGAATAATAAATAATTGAAATAATATATTCACTAATTTGTCTTCTCTCGTGTGCCTTGATTATGACATATAATTCTCTCTCTGGAATTCATTAACTCAAAGCTTGATTATTTGTTCCATACATGCTTGATAGCTTCCCCTGTTTTGAAAGTTTGCAACCCCCTCTTTTTATCAGTCATATCCGCTTAGCTTATAAAATAATTGCACCATTAATTTCACCCTTTTAAGTCACCTTAGTTTCATTTTATTCCTAACCCCCCCGGTACTTTCCCATTTTTTTATATACTTTTTTTTTCTTAAATTCCCAAATAAATTTCCATTCTTTTTACTTATATATACATGTATAAATCATCAAATATCTAAATTTTAATAAAGTATTCATTTTTAAATAATAAATTTCACACCTATTTATATTAGACTAGATTCTAATATATTTTATTAGTAACTATATGGATATAGAATATTCGAACAATTTTTTAAATTTTGTATAATATATGAGTAACATGAATTATCTAATAAGTTAGAAACAAAAGTTACATTATACTTATAAATACTATATATTTTTTAATTAATATGTGAAATTTTTTTTATATAAAGTGCGACTAATATTTAGTATTTTTAAACTTTGTTTATGCATTTTAATTATATTTGTGTAACTTGTATTTTTTTTCTTCCTTATTTTGCATAGTTTTTTTAAGCCATTAATTGACTACGATATTGCTTAGTTTCTTGTTAATTTTCATGGTATGACTGCTAAGAAAGTAAATTAGAAATAGAGAACAATCAGGATAATAATCATCACTTTCCATAATCAAATTGGAACAGTTAAACTTGATAAAGACAACGAATGGAAAAAAAGCATGTATTTAGAATCTTGTGGAGCTTTGAGCTAAAAGGCTTTGTATTGGGGACTATTGAATGTCCAAGAAGAATTAACACAGGTGGAACCATCAATAGAGATCATAGGTTCTGGTTGTGCCAGGATCAAATTATAGCATTTTGATTGAACCGTCATATGACTCAAGAGTATACCAAGAAGGTAAGGTAAGGGATTGTCATGAGACTAGCTTCTAAACCTGGTCTAGGTTAGAGAATTTATTTGTTTCTCAAGTGAGAGCAAAGATCATGCAATATAAGACAGAGTTGAATTCAATTAAAAAGGGAGGCATGTCCACAGGAGACTTCGCTCAGAATTTTCAAATCTTACATCTTTGTTAACTCAGCTGGTTGCTTTGGTTAGTGAAGAGGATCAAGTCCTTGCGCTGTACAATGGGCTTGATGGTGAATTCGATTCAGTAGTTGGTACTGTATAAGAAGGTTGAGTTTCCATTCAAGAACTCACTCACAAGCTGTTAGCCTAAGAATAAAGGTTAGAGAGATGAAATGATACGTTGACCTTACTACCCTCTACCAATCTTCCCACACCCAACACTAATCTTGGAGGTAGTTCATTGAATCTTGCTCAGATCTAGTAACAATGATGTCGTCTAAGTACACTAAAATGAATTCTGTAAGCACCCTTGATAAGAAAGAACAATGAATCATCCACCACAGACTTGCAAAATCCAAGTTCAGATAGAGCACCACTTAACTTGTTTAATCAGGACCTTGGTGTCTGTTTTAAAACACTGAAATGATAATGCAATAGTAAGTATGATCTAAATAGTTCAAAATTTAACCACTAGTATGAATGTATCCAGAAAATTAAAACCAGTAATTTGTGAATAGCCTTTGGCTATTACTAAAGCCTTCAATTTATCTAACTACATATTAGACATTCATTCTACTCGAAACAACCCCTTTTTATCTATGATTTTCCTCCCTGGAGGTGCTGGTATAAGGATCCATGTCTTGTTCCTAATAAGAGTATCAAATTCACTCTTTATGGTGTCCTACCAACCTTTGTCCTTCAACGCCTCTTTGAAAGTTCTAAGCACATGTATAGCACTATCAGCAAGCATTTCTTTGGGCTTTCTAATTCCAGCTTTTAAGCCTTTTCAGCATAGGATGTGAGTTATGAGTATATATGTTACTAATATCAAGAAAGATTAGGTTTGATGGAGCGTGAGAATGATTATCATTTGTAGTTGGGTTTGTTTGAGTACATTGGTAATTGCCAATGAAGTTAGATATAGGTGTGGAGTTTGAATTCGATATACTATCTGAATATACATTTTGTTTATTGAATAAGGTTTGAGAAGAGTATTATTTGAAATGCAAGGTTATTATGGAATTTTAGATATAATAGTTATAACAATCAATATTTAACATGAACATCATTAGGTGATTTTTGAGCAAAGAAGATTAGGATTCATCAATGATCACATTTGAAGATATAAACAACTTACCATTAGGAAAAAGGCATTTGAAACATTTGTACAAAATGTTGAGAATGATCCGATTTACAGAAGAAAAAAAACTAGAAAGAAATTAAATAATTTTATGAGAATATGTGGCTATCTTATGAGGCACATGTATATATAAAATATTACATGTACACGTTTTGATTACATAAGGTATACATATCACAACGTGTAAGAGGGGTATAAAAAAAAAGAAAATATATTTATAGCTTGAGATCGACCATCCCATGGCTTGGGTTGGTGGTCGACCTTCCGACACCAATGCTCATATGCGTTGGGCATGGACACATGTAAGTCTTTTTTGATAGTTCGAGATTAGGGTCAATCTATATGTCCAAACACATAATACAGTACCTTAAGAAAGTACAAGATTTTTTTAAAAATCAAATTTATGCTCCTAAAATGATCGAAGATGAAGAAAGCACTTGTAACTAACAACAATCTTTCTAGAAAGAAAAAAAATTTGAAAAAAAAAACGAGATAAAGGTTGTAAGACACTCTTGGAAAGATGTGTTAGGTTAGATTCCTACGGTAAGTTGATGAAAAATCAACAACAACATGACAAACAACACTTGAAGTGATATTTGACATACATTGTAAGAAAATGTGTTTTTTGAGATAAAGAATTTTGTTCTTAAAAACCAAAATTTTGTCTTAAATGAGAATTAAGGATAAAAATTTGTTTATTTTTTTTTGTTTCAAAGTGGGGATCGTTGAAAGTCTAGTGAAACAAAATTCAATTTTGTCCCAAAAAACAAAAGTATTAAGGACAAACATTTTTGTTATTGAATTCTATAAGATTGTCTTTGAAAACAATAGATAACTTGCTAAAAAAATGTTTCGAGGACATATAATATTTTAAAAAAAAATTAAAATTTTGTTACAAAGTTTTGTACTTCAAAATTATTTTATAAGACAAACAAATTTGTTCTAATTTAAAATAAATATGCCCCTAAAACATATTGATTTTCTTCATAACATTTTTGAAACCAATTTTTATTATCTAAAACTGATAATTTTGGGACAATATTGTGACAATATTTGGTCCAAACATATTTGTCACAAATTTTGTCTTAAAATATATTTATGGACAACATTATAACAAAGAAAATATAATCTAAAAATATATTATTCTATAAAAATTGCAACAATTATTTTTTATTTCACCAATATAATACAATTCATAAGCAACAAATATAGAGTTAAAATTATACATATACAAGTTATATTCTATTTCTATAGATAATAACGGCTAAACATATTCATGTATCTATATAATATATTTAAAGTTTAATCAATAACATGTAAGTGTACTATTAATCAATGTGAAAACTTTTAATAATATATGAGAATAAACAAAAAATAATAACATATAGATATAAAAGATAATTAAAATGTAAAATTTAAATTTTAACAAAAAAAAATAGACTAATAGTACTAATCCTAGCTTAGTGATATGCAAGTGTTTTCTTTGGGTAATTCCATTTTGTTAGGAAAAATGTACCCTTAAATTACATGCTCTAAAATAATTTTGATATAACTCGAAACTCATACTTCAAAATTCTTAGAAGTCTTCAATTATAAAACATGTAATTTAACTTCATGCTTAACCTACTTTTATATTTTGATTTGATCAACAAGATAGTATTTTAAACACATGCACAACTAAGTTTTATTACCATAGTAAATAATTTTGCTAGAACTCCGGATAAAGATCAAGATTATATTTGACATTATTTGTGAACACATGTTCTTCTAAGACACAAATATTATTAGGGGTCCAACAATAGATTATCATTGTATCATTAAATAGTTTTATTGGACACAAAACTCAAAAGCAAGTAAACATATATTTATTTTTAATGACGAAGTTGTACCATAAACAATAGCTATTTTTATACACCGCTAACCACTACAAATTATTTAAGTTTAGTAACAAATAATTAATGACAATTTTTACCCATATATAATAATTAATATTATATAAATAATTATATTACAAATATAGTTATAAATATATTTGCACCATATTAATTGTTATAATATAAAATATATTTTTAATAAATATATTAACAATTTATTTTTTATTAATAACAAATAATTATTTATTATTAAATATGTGTTATAAAAGCTTATTATTTCGAGTCATTTAAAAAAATATTGTTATACAAAAAAAGGGAAAAATAAATAAATAAACAAGAAAACCTAAACAAAATTATAAACCCCATTTTATATTAACATGTACAATTTTTTCAAAACTAAAGTTCTTAAAAAAGTATATATAAAAAACTACTTTTGTTTTTAAATAATCTTGAAATAGGGTCGGCTCAATACCAAGTTGTACAGGTGGTCGCCTAATGACCCAATCTAAAGAGGGCCCAATTTAACAAATATTTTTTTAAAATTTTTAAATATAATAATTAGAAAAAACCTACTCATTTTGTTCTCTTTTCATTAAAATGTAAGGTGTTAATCCTGACATAATACAAACATAACTTTTAGATAATTAAAACATGATTTAATTAAAATTTATCAATAAAACCTAATTTGATGTATTGAGACAAAGAAACGAGGTAACATGTATATATCATCTCGTATAAATTATAAATTGATAAATAAGGAATTTTTGTTTCTCTTTAAACTTAAATCCAGGAACTTTTAGATTTATAAAATTCTCTTTGCCTTAATTAATTTTATATTTATCTTATTAATTTTTTCATTTTTAATTCATAAATATTTAATTATTTTTCATAATAATTTTGATTAAAGTTTGCATAATGCTTGATTATGTTATCTACATAAATTTAGTAAATTTATTAATTGTGAAATCTAAAAAAATATGGTAATTTTATTAAATTGCAAAGACTTATTTTGTTAAAAAATAATAAAAATAATATTTTTAAAATTTATAATTATAAAAATATCATTTTTGATGTATATCTCATAATTTGTACTATTAAAAAAAATTACACATTATTTTATTTTAAACGACGTCCAATTAAATACCGTTTAAATAAAATTACGATAACTTAAATCCATTCAATATTAAATGCCATTAAATGAAACACCATTAAATATTATTAAGATAATAATATTTATATTATCATAAATTTTAAATATGTTATTTTTATAATATTTTATATAAAAATGAATACACTTTTAATAAATATTTTATTTTCTTAGTATAATAATTTAAATTTATTCTACCTATAATATATATAAGTAGCGGCTATTTATTTTAAGCAAATAAATTTAAAATTTTAACTTAATTTTAAGAAATTCTAAAAATTTAAATTTAATTTTTTAACTCAATGATTCATTAAAAAAACTTTTTATGATGTTAATAAAATAAATTTTATCAAATATTTTAAATTTATTAATTTTTATAATTAATTAAATTAGTAAGAAGATAAAAGTTTATCAAACATTATTATATTATTTAAATATTAGAATAGTTAAAATAATATGATAAAAACTAATACTTAATTATTATTTTTAAAAATGAGTACCCATAATATAATAGTATTTTTATTTAACGTTCTATGTTTATACTTTTGAATTAAAGTATATTTAAAATTTTAATAAAAATTATTAAATGTAATATATATATATATATATATATATATATATATATATATATATATATATATATATATATAATATTGTAAGTAAGAATCATGTCAAGTGCCCTACACTCTTATTTAATATTTTTTTCTCTTATTATTTTTAAATGGGATCTATATAATATTCTTATTAGTATACATTTTTATAATAATTTTAAAGAATTAAGGTGGTTTAAAAATATCATTATTATTGAAATTTACAAAAATATATATTAATAATTTAAATAAAAATATTTAATGTATTTTAACTAAAAATAAAGGAAAAATAATAAAATAAAATAAAAACTAATATATTGAAACTCGGTTTTCTGAACTTACGTTACCAACACTACAGAGATTCGAGTAATACCACGTAAGTTCATGACCGATTAATCTAGTCGTACCCAGTAAATATAAAATTGAAACATTGAAGATCAGAAGTTTTAGAAATTCATTCAACAATTTATTTTAAATAAATATCAGCAACTTTTATTTTTTTTTTAAATACGGCAACCTAAAGGGGAGAGAGAGAAAGAAAGAAAGAAAGAAAAAACTAAAAATAAAAAGTATATGAGAATTCTTAAAATGAAAAAATTACGACAAAAAATGATATCTAAATATTCAATTGGATTATTGGAAAATTACAAAGCTACCCTTACACTTCCAATACCTTCAAACAAAAAGCCCACCAGCATTTTAAATAAATATCAACTTAAATCCCGTAACCCTAAATTCCACCGAAACCCAAAATTACAACATGCCCAAACCGAAAAAACGCCCGATAATAATCTCAACATATTCAACTTCGAACCCCTTACATTTTTCACATCCATGAAATTATCCATAACCTCTTTCACATCAACGATTTTAAAGACCTTGCTTTGACAGGCTTTCGCATCCGTTTTCTACCACTGTCACCACTAACTACGTCGTCGTCGTCATCATCGACGTAATCGAATTCCTCATTATCCATAGGAGACGAAAATGATTGAGGCGTACTTTGGGTACTCTGGGTATTCTCAGAACTAACTGTATTTTCATTATCGTCATCATCATCCTTAGCTGCTTCGCTCTTATTCCCATCTCCACAAACTCCTCTTTCACCTCTTCTTCGTCCCCACAATGGTCCGAACCCAGAATAATAATAAAACTCATTTGGGTTCGAAGACGAACCTTTTTTCGTTCGAGAAGTTGTGGCTCGTGTCCGTCTAGCTCCGGCCGAAGTCTGAGGTTTCTTAGAAGATACATCATTTTGGGAAGTGAAGTTAGTAGTAATACTATTATTATTGTAAGTCCTGATTAAGCTTATGTGATGCTCACAAAACGATTGACCTTCTTCAGCTTCCTTCTTACATTGCCAGCCTTTCCCATCTTTTTTTTGGCAGCAAAGCAGTCTCTTCTTTCCCTTGGAGAATTCAATCACATTCCCTCCAAAACATGTTTTAGTTTCGTTATTATCGTCTTCGTCGAAGATAAACATACTATCGTTCTTCAATCCTATTTCTCCATCTTCTTTATCTTCGACGATGTTCATCATTGACTCAACACTGCATTTATATGTACAGATATAATGTAGAATTCCCGGTAGATACTAGAGCATATATACGATCGAATAAACCCAGAATTTTGGAAAATTGTTGGGATAGAAAAAACCCTAATGCTGGAACTATCGTACGAATTGAAAACGTTTCCAATGAAGAAATGACGAAGACGTTTACCTGTCAACAACTCCATTGATAGAATCGCCGAGGCTGACGTTTGTAGTGAAGCCGTCTAGACCATCGGTCTGCAAGAACCAAAAATCCAAGAAAGAAGAAGGAACGAAAATGACGTTAACCCATTAACCTATTAAGCTATCAGAACCCAGAATAGATGATAATAATGAGAAGAATTTAGGGTTTAGAGGACAACCCTAGTATTATAAAGAGATAATAAAGAAAAACCCTACTGTGAAAAATGTAAATGGAGGAGAAGAAAAAGGAGGTGCAAAGAGGACGGTAATGGCAGATCTACGGAGAGAAATGGAAATGAATAGAGAAGAGAAATGAAGAGGGACTGACCTGGTGAGACTGAGAAGCGGCGAAGGGAATCACATCCCAAGGCGACTGGTTGAGGTGGCACACGTGGGCTTGTAGGACTTCGGGAGCTGAAGCGTGCGAAGAGAAGAAGAGGGGTGAGAGCTTCGCGTTCTTGCGGATCCTCATCTTCAAATAATACCCAGATAGATATTTAATTTGTTAACTATCTAATAATAAATAAATGATAATATTAATAAAAAATAAAAATAAAAACTCAAATAGAGACCCAGAAAGAAAAAGTGTGGGTCTTCTTATGAGCTTCTGGGTTGGTGAGATTTTTAAGTTTCGATTTTCTCTGAGTTTCGGAGTGTTTGTTTTCTCTTCGAAGTGAGTTGGGGTTGGGGTTGGGGTTGGGGGTAGGGGTTGTGGACTTTGGTGGTGCGTTTGCAGATCTCACACAACTCGATAATCAGAAGGGGTTCTTAACTTTCTGTTGCTTTCTCGGCCCTTCATATGTTTTTTTCGTTTTTATTTTTTTATTTACGGTTTTATCCTTTTTATTTATTTATTTACAGGCAATGTCTGTGCTGGAATTGTCCAAATCCTTATTTTTATCATTGGGTGCAAAACAATCCCCTGCGGATCAATCTACAGTAATTTACTGTGGTATTCTTCATTTTATAAGTAGGTAGCGCCGCAGAGCAATATGTTTACGCGACCCAGATTTGGCAGCTCTTTGAATGTTAGTCTTAATTATTATTATTATTATTATTATTATTATTATTATTATTATTATTATTATTATTATTATTATAATAATTAAGGTTTTGCTTATTCAACAGAAATAGACTGTTATGGTAGGATGAAGTTATTTTTGCAAAAATATTAGGGGGGGGGGGGAGGGTACTTTGGTCAATTCAGATAAATCTTTAAAAAATACCATTTGGATTAACGTATTTTCTCTGAGAAGTGCAGACTGGGCGCGTCTATTTCAGTCGATATTCTCAACAATTTAGGGGAAGTGAAGAACGGTCCACTTCGAAAGAGTACCAAGAGAAAGTCTTCTTCTGAAGTCGATTGAATGAACGGTGATGATTTAGTCTAGTCTGATTGATGAAGTAGGGAGTCGTGTATTGCATGAAAACGCAGGATTTGATAATAGGGTTTGTATTTCTATTGATGACGAATAAATTTACAAATTAGGTTTTGTGAAGGGAAAGAAATTAGGTTTTGTATATTGTGTGAAGAGCCATGGCTTGCGTGTCATCTCGTGGTTGGTAATAATTATAAAGGAGCAAAATAAAATAATTTATTTTTTCTAGAGTTAAAAAAAAAAAAAAAAAAAGGCTTCGATTAAGATAATCCGTATATCCATCCTCATATTTATGAAGAGAAATAAAGTTGTAAAAGAGTACAAGACTTTTTCCTCAATAAGAAGAGTATGTCTATGTAGGGCCCGTTTTGTATAAGTCTGTTGATGGCTGATACTGATACTGATATTCTGTACTAAAAAATATTGGCAAACAAACAATTGCTAAAAAGTTACTGATAGTTTATAACTTTCACTTCTTTCTCTAGGCTTTCACCCAACAGTTGTTTTATCCTTGGATAAAATACTCTTCCTTAATTTGCTTGTTTTATTAACATATTACATAATAATCGATAATAAATTAGTTTTTCTAATCACATATTCACTAATATCATACCAATTTTTAAGAATCTAAATTATTTAAAGTTTAGGTTTCAGGTTTTGAGGAGATTTAGGAGGTTAAAATATATTCAAATAATATATATATGAGTGTTTTTTTTTTATAATCATAATATGTTGTATTTATATTTTTTATAATCATAATATGTTGCATATATATTTTTTATAATGTAAAAAAATATTACTTTTTAAAAGAATTAATTTTATCATATAAAGACGTGAAAAACATAATATAAACCCTCCTATAATTTAATGGCTATGGCTGTGCAAATTGTTCCCTTAGAATTGTTAATCTTAAAAGCAAGATATAGAGTAATCATTATCACGGTAATAGTAAATTTTGAATTCAAATATAGGCAGTGACTTGGACATAAAGAATTGTAATGAATTTAAGAACACTCATCCAAAGGCGAACCCTTACCCACATGCCAAAGCCTCCTTTGTCGCCATTTAGTTTGCTATTCATTCCTTAATTTATTAAATTTGTATTTGTATTTGTATATAATTTAAACGTGTAGGTATTTAATATAACAGAACACTGTTTAATTGATATCATGTTGATACTCGTTTTGATTAATTAGCTTTATTAGGAAATGCTTTTCGTCTATAATAGCTCAAAGATTACTGAATAATACAAATTTGAAATTTTATTCATACTCATGATTTAATATATTATTAATATATAACACTATTGATGTGTCTACACCTCTGTTTTTTATTAATGCTCAATCCTATTCTTCATTGTCATTCTGAATAATATATATGCAGCACTTAAATCAAGTAAAAACCTTTCTGAATCATATCATAGCCATTAATTTCCAATAATCAGATATATGATGCAGCATGATACCCGTTTACTTAATGAGAAAATGGTCGGAAACCAAAAGAGTAAATATTCAAGAAATATCTTTGGCTGAAAAAAACTAAGTATAGGTCTCATCCAATTAAAAAAATATCTTCCATGTATTATAATTATACCACAATTATTACAACATCATGTTATTTTCTCATTATATATAGTTTTTGGAACCAAATACTTACTAATAATATTACGTAATATTATTCACGATTTATTACGATGATTATCGCTAAGAAACTTACTAACTACATAAGTGTAGTGTAATATTATGGTGTGATTATATTCACCTACACTTTTGTAGCAATCATTATAAATTGTCACTTCATCTATCTATGCTCTTGTTTTTTTACTTTCTATGTCATCGATAATTTTTAAAATATTATTAATTATAAGCTATTTGAAAAATTACTATCTACTTATTCGATATAGAAGCACACGATTCCTAACTTTTGAAAAATGTATCGCATTCCTACAAAATAACAATGTCATTTACATTCAATTAAAACCAACTAAACTGTCCTACGATCGATTCACTCACCAACATAACCACACATGTCACTCTTTTCTTAATCACCTTTAACGCCAATGTTATGTTTGGTTAGATGTAATAGAATGAAATCAGAATTGATTCATTCTATTTTTGTGTTTGATTGGGTTGGAAAATGGGAATGAAATCGAATTAATTCCTAAATGAGAAAGAATCTAAATTCATTCCCCCCTTAAGTAATCATGATTTCAATCTCATCTCAATTTTACCTTAACCGTAAATATATCTCTAAACTCAAATCCTAAAACCTTAAATGTTAAATCCTAAAACTTAAATCCCAAATTTCAAAAACCTAAACTCTAAACCCTGAATCTCAAATGCCAAAATCATATTTAGAAAAATAATAATTTTAATCCTAAATTATAAATCCCAAAACCCAAAACCATATTTAGAAAAATAATAATTTTAATCATAAACCTTAACGTATAAATATAACCCTAAACCCCAAATCCCAAATTTTAAAACCCTGAACTCTTTTTAAAAAAATACTAATTTTAACCCTAAATCTTTACACATAAATATAACCCTAAACTCTAAATACCAAATCCTGAAATCCTAAACCCTATTTAGAAAAATAATAATTTTAACCCTAAACCTCAAATCTTAAATCCTAAACCTCAAAACCCTAAATCCTATTTAGAAAAATGATAATTTTAATAATATATTTTCTTTTTAAGTAATAATTATTTAAAAAATAATAATTTCAATAATGTATTTTGTCTAAAAAAAATAATAATTAAATATTATTATTTAAAATTTACTAAATATATGTGTATTAAGGTAATATAAAGTGTTTTTCATTTCATTTCAATTGTAAAACAAATACTATAATATTGATTCCTTATTTGATTCCAATAGTCAAACCAAATAAAATTATTTCCTTTATATTATATTCCATTTCAATTCCATTTTGTGAACCAAACGCTACCCAATAGTCTAGTGTCTTACTTCATTTGGAAAATTTTATATATCACAAATGATATGATGTAATATTATAAATAAGTATAATTGAACCCACGTAATTGTATCAAAAGAAAAATTATTACAATAATTATAATTGCGATATAATTATTATATATATAAGTGCTCATTTTCTTTCCGCTTAAACTAGAACATAAGCGCGTAAAATAAAAAATTAAATTTGCAATATAATAAAAATATTTCGTTTTCACAACATATATTTAATAAAAAATATATTTTTTAATAAATTTGTATTAGTTTTAAATATATATATATATATATATATATAAGTTGAATATTATTTCTTCATATATTTGATTAAAAAAATTGAAAATAATAATTATTTAAGATTTATTTTTAATGTTAAAAATAAAAAATTTGAATTAATAAAATAATTAATATAAAAGGTATATTTTAATTAAATATAAAAAGATTTACTCCAAACTTTAATTAAATTTATATAAAATTCTACAAATTTTTAAAACTTCATGACATATAGACCCTCAACTTTTAAATTTTATAACTTAATATACAAATTTTTAAAATTTTACACATAGTTCTTAACTGAACTACTAAATACATTTATGAATCAAAAATTTAAAATTTATGTATAATTTTTTTAAAATTTTAAAATTAAATCATATTATTAAAAAATTTATGTCTTAACTTTACACATAGGTGTTGTTTTTAACACTCTCACTATTTGCTTTATTTCTCTTAATTTTGATAACCGGCTCATTCATGTTGTAATCTAAAATTTATCATTATAAATAATTTAATGTTATTGTTAAAATTAAAATTTATCTTTTCCTAAGAAAAAAGTCTATAATTTATTTTTATTTAGATGTATATTCAATTTTTTTATTATATATTTTTTGTTACATTGGTTGATATTGATATTTTTATTCCTTTATTGTTTTATACTTTATTTCTTAATATATATATATATATATTACTCATAAAGTTACAGTATTTTTTGTATTATTTTATTTTTTTTAGATAATTATATGTGGGATTTAGATTTATTTTTTTTATACATTAAGTCACGTCGTCTCAATGTAGTTAATTACTACAATATAAATTAGTTTGAATTTCTTTGGTATTTGAGCACACCTATTTACCGTAAATTTAAATATAGTACTTGAGCTTACACTCTCTCTCTTCATCATGAGATTCGAGGGAAGGTTTTTTTTCCTTTTTTTTTTTATTTAAGAAAAGATTCGAGGGAAGATTAAACCACTTTTGTCTATTGTTTACTTTTTCTTAACTCTCTCTTACTTATAATTTGCAATTTTGCTAATAAAATGGTATACGTCATTCAATATATTAACTTTTTGCCTTCATCGGTTTTGTTTTGACGGCAGTCACAAAGCCAGTTGGGGAATGTACGTAATTCGTTTATTTAAAATCCAAAAGAGATAGAGAGAGAACATAAAATTTGGGCCGATTTCATAATAAAGCCCAAGCCTATATAAAACTTCATTGTTTCATCAATACTGAAAAATATTTCAAAGCGAGTACCGAAATAAAATAGGTTTAGACTCTTAAACGCTTTCACTTTTTTCTGCACATTATTTTTAAATTAAAAAAATTAATTACATAACTTTTTTATACTTAAAATTTTATTTTTAATACTTTAAAATATATATATTTATATTTTTTTACGATATAATTAAAAAAAAATTTATTGAATAAATTTTTAATAAAATTATATTAAATAATTGAATTATTTATAATATAAAAAATTAATATATATATATATATATTTCTAAAATTTATAATAACAAAATTAACATTCTAACATTAAATAAACATTATTATTAACATTGAATGAATATAAATTTTCATAATGTAATACAAAATACTATATCAAATTTTATTTTAATAATAAAAATATATAAATTATATTATTTTTATAATTATAAATTATAAAATTATTATTTATATTATTTTCTCCTTTCTTTCTCTCTCTTTTTTCCTAAAAAAAACACCTTCACCCTTATCTGACATATCACCTGAACTACGAATCTGAGATGCAGATGAGTTTCATTTGCTTGGACCGAAGTTCAAAGTCAATACAACTAATTTTGCATTTATATCATTTTATTTATTATAATTATTTTAAAAAAATTAAAATTGATTCAATTTTTAAACACATTATTTACATTCATATAGATATAATTAATTTGATACATTTTATATTTATAACTTTTATATTATGTATTATAATTTTTTTTAAAATAATTCATTTTATTAAATAATATTAATACGTAATAAAATTTAAATAATAAAAACTAGAGGATGGGGCTGTTTGAGTGCGCAATCTTTTTCCAACCATTTTTCATAAAACAATGCAACTAAATTTGTGATTGAGCACATAAATTTGTATTTTTTTTATCTGTCAAGGAATATAAATTACATTAATAAAAGCAATATAATATAACAATTCCAACATTAATCACAAAAAAATTAACATAACATCAGAAATTAGATTAAACACGTAACTAATTACACAATTAATTTGAGAATTGAATGCTTAAAATTACAATCCTATTTCTTCTTCCTAGCCATCCAGCCAAATAACGAGGATACAAATAATTTTACTAAAGGAACTAACACTTGCAACATCAACGCCAAAAGCACTGTAAAACAGAATAATTTCCGAAAAAAGAAGAAGAAGCAAATACTAAAGCCAAAAACAAGAAAAATACAAATAATACTCGAAGACAAACCAGAGTACCAATAACGGTGCCATATACTTGAATCCAAGGCTTTCATTATCATCAGCACCATCTAGACATGATCTGCTGCTCATCACATCTGCTTCCACATCTTCATCTTCATTAGTAGTACCCATAGGTTTTAATATATTATAGCCTTTCATAACATAAATCTCTTAAAAGCAAGGATATTACACTACTAGATCAGTTCTGGAGCGGAAAAAATAAAGAGAAATAAGTCAGCACAAAGGCAAAGAGAAATCAGCTCTTAGATTGGCAAAAATAGAAAGCACAAATACCAGTGGTGAGCAGATAACCGGCAAGATGTCCTGGCATGAATTAAAACAGATTGGCATGGTGAAAACATATTGACATTAGTACAAACCAGATTGGGGGAGAGACGAAATGATTGGAGCTTGGCACACCGCTTCTTCTCCCAAATCGAAAGCATCACTGACAGATTAAAAAAAATCCAAACAACTTTTCATTCTGAAATTTGAAACCTAACTAAATCCTAGAGCTATTATTCTTAGGGTAGAAATTTATGAAACAAACTAATAAAGAATACTAGAATCGATGAAAATCGTCGAAAATTTGGAGATTTATGGTGGAGAAAATCAGAGGAGGGAAAGGAAGGAAACCCTAACAGAGGAGCGGTCGACTCTCATAAGTAGTTCTTTTGTTTTTGCATAAATTTCTATTTTGAGCGGGATAATTAATACACATTTGGCCCCTATTGAAATAATATTACTTACTATTATATGAAAACTAATTTTTTAAAAAATAAAATAATTTACGTAATTTTTTTGTCTACATTTTTAGGATTTTTTTTAATATCTTTATCATTTTTCTACCAAATAACTTTAAATATTATTTTTAAATAATCATACTACTTTTATAATTTTAAATATTTAATATATGACAAAATTTATCTAATATTCTGTAGCTAATACTATCTTATAGCTTATTGTTTGTGTTACTTGTTAAGCTAGTTAACTAATTGTTAGTACTTTTTTTTATTGAGATTCTTTATTGTTCATATTTTTAGTTATTTCTATAAATAAAAATATTATTTTTATAAAAATAAGGTAACAATTATTTTATTTCATATTTAATAACATATTATCAAGTAAAATATTATTTTTGTGTATTTAATTTTATAATTTATGCCAATAAAATTAAAATTCTTACCCTTTCCTACCTAATTTCGTTGTTTCTAACTCAAATAAACTTAAGTAGACAAACTTTGATTTACCTCATTAACCTTTTACCATGGTTTTAAGGTCATCTAAATTCAACTATCCTAATTCCTAAGAACTAGGCCCAACAATATGTTACACAATGTCAAAACAAGTTCATAAAATTAGGTCAATAGATAATTATTAGCTCTAATATTTATCTAGTAGTTTGAAGGACTATTGTATGTTTTGATAAGACAATAAATTTTCATTTTGAAAATTAAATCGGAGTTAACAATTACATTAATAATTTTATAGAATATTCTCATGGGAGATTTTTATAACTATGTGTTTGGGTTAATATTTTAAATTATTAAAAAATTTATATTAATATCTAGTTTAAATATTAATATATTTTTTATACTTTTTAAAAATAATAAGTAAATATATTTTTTCAAAACTATCCTTTCCATATTTTAGTAAAAAAAATTGAAAATTAAGTAAAGTTGAAAAAAATAAAATAAAATTATTAAAATTTAAAAGCTTTTCTTAACCATATTATTAATATTATTAATATAAATCGATCATTTTATAAGTGGAGTTTATTTATAATTAATTGAATTTTTATATTTTTTTCTTCTAAAAACTTAGTTTTGAATGTTTTTAAGAAATTAATAAATTTTATATTATAAATTCTTTGTAAAAATAAAAAATAATAAGAAAAATTTACTATGTTTGTATATATTCTTAATTTATTCTTATCGGTTAGTAATAAAAAATATTCTACTCAAATCCTAATAAAATTATTTGTTTTTTTTAAAGGTAATTAACGACTTTTTTCTTAATTTTTAATAGAAAATGTTGAGTCTAAATTGTTAAGAAAAAAAATTATATTTACAATTCTAGTTCATTTTTGAAAATAAAAATAAAACAAAATATAGTAGATGAGTTTTTAGTAGAAAGTGTTCAGTCCAATTATTAAGATTTTTAAAAAAAATTATTATTTAAAAATAAAATAATGTCAATATTTAAATAAAGGTATTATAATAAAAAAAATTAATAACATAATATAATTAAATTACTGATACATTGATTAAAATATCTCTAATTTATCAACCCCTCTCATATCCATCTAATTTTTTTTTTATAATATCCTAAGACTATTTATATATGCTCCTAGTAAATTCATTAATGGCCCTTTGATACAGTATAATTTATGCAGTTGTACGAGCCCTTCCCTACGTCCTCCTTAAATTAATTTTTAATTAAATTAAATTGTAATATTGTTCATTAAATTTATATCTAAATTTTTAAATTTTTAAACTGTATAATTTTATCTCAAATTTTTAAAATTTCACACATAAAATCATATATTTTAAAAATTTAATAAATTATATATAATTTAAATAAAAATTAATAACTAATGATACATATTAACCTATGGAGCTGTTTCAAATTTTACATATGATTTTTAAACCTATATAACTACGAGTAATAACGTTTTCATGATTTACGAAAAGAACCATTTATTTATACTATATACCGTGATATTGTGGTAAAAACCAACTAGATACAAAAAGAAAAGAAATGAGAAAAAAAAATTCTCGCACTAGATCATTGGTGTTTAATATGCTAAACTGATATATGAATCAACTAAAAAAGCCCAAAAAATTTTTTTTTACTCAAATCACTCAAATTTTATTAAAATCTTTTTTAATCTTTCAACTTAAAATATATATTAATAAAAAATAAATAATATTATTAGTAGTTAAAATATTTTTAAAACTTAACTTTTTAATAATGATAAATCGACAGTTACATAAATTTTTTAATATTTGGTTATTACTGTTATATTATTCTAATATTATTTTATTTTTAAATATAAAAATACATACTTAAATAATTTTATATAAAATTATTATTATTATTATTATTATTTTAAAGAATTTCATATTAAATTTTACTCTTATCTTTTTAATAGCTTGTATTTTTCGTGTTTTTATCATTTGAAAAAATATATATTCTAATTAAGAAATTATTAAAATAATATAATTTATCTTTAATTTATTTATTTTATAAAAAATGAATGATTAAATTATTTTTTTTAAATATAAAAAAATAAATAATATAAACTATAATCTACGATCGTCTCACTTAAAAAATGATAATGAACCACTACATTTAAGAATGGCTGTGACAGATAGAAATATTACGTTAATAATTATAATGATTCTGTACTAATTTTAGGTATGTTTAAGTAATAATCATCGCTTATAAGTGCGTAATAATTTCTTCGCTTATTTTTTTAACTTATATTCAATAATATATTTAATTTAAAATATTAAATATTAACATAATTTTTATTTTATTATATTATTGAAAATATTAAAATTAATTCTTATTTTTTTAACTATTTAGTAAATATTTGTAAGTATAATAAAAAATATAAAAATAAGAATAAATAAAATTTAATTTAAATATTCAATATATTATGTGTTTTATTATAAAAATATATATTTTATATAATTATATGCATATAAAATTAATATTAGTATTTTATTTGGTTTTGATTAATTATCTTTTGATATTATAATAATTATTTATATTCTACGTTTTATTACGTTTTATTAGTTAAGATTGTTTAAAAAAAATTATTAATTTTTTAATTATTTATGATTGAAATATTTTTACAACACAAACGGTGGTGATTTAGGTGATTGATGCCTAAGACATAAATTTATCAGTATTGATTTTTATATAAAATTAAATACGTGCTTCAATAATTGTAAAATTACTTATTTAACCAATTTCATGATAATGGCTGAATAGATGCATATTCTTTTTTTCGTTTCCAAACGCAACTATTTTGACCTTTGAGCTAGAAACGTCTGGAGACAGGATTAACAACTACAGCCTTATTACCAATTAGATAAAAGGTTTTTATAATATATATATAAGTTAAAAATAGGGTTGTTCATCGGATCGAAACCGTTTACTTTATTGTCATCTGATTCGATCCGATCATCTGTTCAGATTGAAACATCTTAATCTGCAACCGATCTGATCATCTCTTACATCCGCTTAATCCAATCTGTAAACTATTCGGATGACATCTGATCAATACGATCAATAAATTTAATTAACTCTATTTTTTGTATTTTTAAATAAAATTTTTACAAAAATCATAATATAAAATTATTTAACTTAAAAAAACATTAAAAAAATAAATAAATATATATTTAATTTAATAAATATATATAATTAATTTCGGTTGGATCGGATCGTAACTAAATTCGCACTTAACAGATGGGAAAAAATCTTCATCCGATCCGACCATTGGATTGGATCAGATCGGATGAAAAATCAACGGATTAAATCGGATTGATCGAATGATCAGATTTTTTGTGCAACACTAACTAAAAGGGTCGTGTGACTTGTTATAAAATTATAAGTAAAAACAATATTTATAATATTTATAATCTTAAAAATAATATTTTTATTATTAAAAATAAATATTAATTAATTAAATCTGTTTATTATTTAATGCGTTTAAATTAAATTTTATTCAATATATTATTAAGTTATTATTTTTATTTTTATAAATTTTAAAATCGTTATATTTTATAATTTTTATATCTTATCGGTACTCGAAGTGGTCAGATAGCTTCTTACATTATTTTATTTCATTGATATATACATTGTGAACAAAATATGCTCTGGCAAGTATATATATATATTATATATAATATATAATTATATATTCAAGGAAAAAAAATAGATTAAGTGCTGCTCTAAATTATATATTTCGAGCTTCATTAATTCTTTTCCTTTTTATCTTTTTCATTTATTTAACTAAGAGAATATTTTTTTTCATTTTCATTTATTTAATTTTTTCTCCCACTTTTTATTTGTTTTGTACTTACTTTTTTTCCCTCTCTAAACGCTTTTTTTTTAAATTCCTTTCGTAGTTAATGTTTGATTATTTAGTATCAATTTATGTGTTAATTATTTCATCCAACATTGATTAGTTAAATTAAAATATTTTTAGTATCCTACAATGTGACATTTTGACTTTTCAACTACGAGAGTAGTCGTTGCATAAATTTTTTATAATCTTTGAATTTTTATTTCTTTTTAATTCAATTGGTTTTAATAAATTACTATCTTAAAAATTGTATGTATTTTCTTTTTGGTAAATCAAAGCAATTTTTTTGGTTAGTCAATATTTTGTTTAGCTAATGAAAAAAATTGAATTTATATCAAATTAAAGAATATGTTTAGTTTTTTTTAATAGAAATAAAATATATCGATTATAATAATTTTAATAATTTAATGTGTTTTTTATTTAGATATTATTGATGTATTTTTATTTTTAATAAATAATTTTTTTTCTAAAAAATGAAACAAAAGAAATGATAAAAATAATATATTAATAAGATCTAAAGAATTAAACATATATATATATATATATATATATATATGGGTGACCTGTTAAAATGAAAAATTATACTATTTTTTGGATGAAATTATTTAAAAATATAAAAATATAAAAATTTAAATTAATGAATTATTTTTAAAATCAATAAAAATATTTAATTATAATTAAAAATATATATATTATTAGTTTCTATTTATTTAAAAGTTAAAATTATTTAATAAAAATATTCGTATTAAAAACGACCGGTTATGATAATAATACATCAACTCATTTAAATAAAACTTTCCTGGCTCCATCCCATGTAGCTTCGTAATTTTAACTCAGTAACACATGTGATGTATGTCGAGAAATAAATATTGATTATGTTTGTATTATCTTTTTATTTTGAATAAAATCTATCCTCTGCTTGTTTTATATATACACATTAATTGTGTACGTGCGTTCTAGCTATATAATTAATTTGAAATGGGTTGTTTTTTTATTTATTTATTTTTATTTTTATATACCATAAATATAATTATTTAATGTTATTAATAATTAGTAAAATTTTATATCTTAAATTAACAATATATAAAGTTGAATATCTTATTCCAAGCATTTACATGCTTGACGCAAAGTGTACAGATATAATATAATACTAGAATTAGTTTCGGAAATTGAGATAAAAAGATAATTAAAAAAAATGTGGGCTTAAGTTGAGGAACTGAACCGACCTTAAGGAATTTAAGAGCACTCCCACCTTCTTCTTCTTCCTCTTCTTTTTTAACTGGAATGCTGGACCATCGCTATTTATAGATATCAATACACATACCTAAGCCACCTAAACTATGATGAGTTTGATAAGTAAATTTATGGGCTTTTTTTTTTCAAAATAATTACACTTGCACTCCTTAAATAATGCATTAATTGGCAAACTAATTTATAAAATGAATTTTTCTTCTTCCATTTTTTAACAAAATCCAATCAGATTTTTACACTATAATTGTTAAAATCTTACATTGGTTGGGGATCGTAACTAAGATGCGCATATAAACAAATATATTTTTTCATCTCATAATTTAGATTTTGAGATATATTTAAGCTTAAATTTAACATGATACCAAAATAGTTTATTCGATTGATACCGTTGTTTCAACAATTTTGAGTGATACATACTGCTAAGATAAAGTTATAAAGTTATAGCATAATTTAATATAAATATTTAAGGTTTACAGTGTTCTTGATTTACTTAATATTAAAATTTCACTCAAATAATTGGGGTTACTCAACTATTTCTTGGAATATAAATTCGATTGTTATCTTCCTAACGAAGATTTGTTACTGAATCAACGAATATATATATATGAGAGTTACTAACGAAAGCTAAAATAGATTTCTCAAAATCAATGCCTGCTCCAATGGCATGCATCAGATGTAAATCAAAACTCTATTTCACTTGCTAGCATCCATGTGCTCCTTACTAGAACAAAGCATGTTAAGCTGGATTTGTACTATGTTAAAGAAATAGTGCTTTCGGGACAACTTGTAGATATTTTGAATAAACTTTTTTCACATTCTCAGTTTTTGTTCTTGTGTGACAAACTCAATGTCATGATTTTTCCATTGATTTTGAAGGGGGCCGTTGGTGACTCCATGGCTAGTGAGAATATTGGTGATAACAGTACAAGTACGTATGAAGGTAGAGTGAGTTAATCAGTCTGTACATGCAATTTACGTGAGTCTTGACATTAGGATAGAGTACATGTTATTACATTGGTCTTGTATGCAGAGGATAACTTGTACATGAAAGATGTTAGATGTGATGTTAGGTTATTATAGGAATATGCATATAGCTTTCGTAGTCTATAAATAGTAGTGTGTAAGTGTAAACTGATATGTAAGTTTTTTATGCTGCGATTCTCAAAATGAAAATGCAATGTTGAGAGTTTCTTGAGTACACTTCTTCTCTTTGTGTCGTTCTACTTTCCTTTTTAATTTCATTCCATTTTTTTTTCAATTAAAGTGATATTTTTTTATTAAATAAATAAAATATTTCTTCAAATTTAAGTGTATAGGATGAGAAGTCAAATTTAACTTTATAGGATGAGGAGTCATAATATCTTTGAAGTTTGGTATATGATAGAAAATGTAGGAAAGTTTTTCATTTTATTTTCAAAAAATTACTTAAAATAATAATTTGGTAAAAAAATACTTACAATAATAAAAATAATATTCAATTGATTATAATTTAATATCAAATGAATTTAACGAATTAAAATTTAACATGAATTAAAATTGATGGGTTTAACATAAACAATTCAATATAAAAAATTATAGCAATATATTTTGAAAGTAAAATTTGTAATTATAAATATAATCAAAAATTTATCTACTAGATAACAAATTACCATCCAAAAGTATTAAAAAGTAAACAATACACAGCAGCCAGGGGTTATCATTATCATTTTCACGATGAACCAAAGATAGTGAAATGTGTAAAAGTTATTCAAAAAACTTTCTTTTTCTCAGTATAAAGATAGCAAATTCCCATGTACATATACACAGTTCAAGAACCGAACAATACATAGCAACAAAAAGGACCCCCAAAACAAAAACAAAAACAAAAATGCAAAAAGAACCGAAACCATGGATGGGAACCTCAAATCGAGCTGTACTCACTGTATAAATCAGAGACTCCAGAAGCAGCCCATAGTTGTTGATTAAACTCCTCCCACATCTCATCAGGCACAAATGATGTTCTACAAAGAGGACACGTTTTCTGATCATGGTCCATCCAACGGTCCAAACATGCCCTGTGGAAAATGTGCTTACAGTTCGATAAGCATCTGATCTCTTCCCTACCTTCGAAATCATACAGACAAACGGCGCAATTCTCTGGCAGCTCTCCATCATCAGTCACCAGCTCCTGGAATTTCATAATTGGAAGGAATTCACGGATTAAGATCGCCGATACGGGTTGATTTTCTGGCATTTGAGTCATGGTCTGTGGCCATACGACGTCGTTTTCTAGAAAATCAGACAAACCCAGAAAGCGAAACAGAGCGTAAATTATGCTTCTTATGAAACCCAGAAACGAAAGTGTGTGGAGGAAGAGATTGGGGAAAAAGACCTCTGTGTAACCAACAGGGAATCCCATGGAGTCTAGAAAGAGAAGTTTTAAGCAGACAGCTAAGGTCTTGGATAGCTAGCTTTTTATAGAGAAATAATTGGAATCAGGTGGAAGCTTCTGCTTCAACCATGGCTTCTCATTAATAAAATGCTTCAATGAAAATAAAACAAGAAAGAAAAAGGTTGATAAGATTACTTACTGTGATTTAGAGTTTTAGTAATGTCCAATTGTCGAAGAAATTGTTCGATCCTTTTCCATGGGCCCCAACAGAGCGTTGCAATTAAATTGATCCTCATAGTGGGTGAGGTAGGTCCATTATGGGTACTACCGTAATTTGATAATAAAAGTCTGTGTTACGTGCGCTTCGCCAATTCGTACGCAGCTTAATTTTTAACAAAATACATTTTTTAAAAAAGTTAATTATATAACTTCTTTTCCAACTATCGATTAATTAATTTAAATTAATACTTTAGATTTAATGCATCGATTTTATATCTAATTAGATTTAAAAATTTTACATTTGTATTAAATTTAAATTAAAAAATATATATTTTACTCGTATTATGATTATATTAAATTATTATTTTAATTTAAAAAATAAAAATAAATATAAACTATATAATAATTTAATAATATCAAAACATAATTTCTTTTTATTTTATTGGTTGTAATTATAAAAAAGAAATATTATAAGAGTTACATTAATTTAAAATTTTAAATGTTATATATATATTTTTTATATGTGATAATAATTAATAAATAAATTTTAATATTAATTTAACTTTATAGAATTCAAAAAAAATTAATGAATTCGATTTAAATCGATTCAAATAAACTATATCATCGAATTAAATTAATATTGAAAATCTATAAATACAAATCGCATGGAAATGAATTTAAGTTGATAAAAAATAAATAGTTTTGGTTCAATATTCACTCTTAAATTATTATTAGTATTTTTAAAAAAATAACAAATTACTCAATTATCTATTTATAATTTAAACCTACGGTATCACTTAAAATATAATTATCATTATATTATCGTACAAGACAATTATCATAATTTATAATCAATTATAAAATTATAGAATTGAATATATAAATGCATCAATAAAGTAATTATATATAATTATTTCAACATTATTCATCCTTAATTTCAAGTTTAATCAAATGTGAACATATACTTGCATTCAAGTTATAACATTCCTGCTAAAATTTGAGAAACTATAGTTTGATTTTTGGTTAAGTTTACGCAGAAGTCCCATGTCAATGAAAAGAGAGAGAGAGATGAGAGATATAAATTTATTCATTTTATCTCTAATTGTATGTTTCACCCCATAATTTTTTTTTATCAATATTATCAATTTAATTAATACAAGACTGACAAATAATTTATTCCACTTACCTTCTCGAATACCAGAAGTACCATAATTATGTATTTTATCCTAATATTTCAAGGGTATTCCATATATTTCGATTTATTCTTATTTTTTAATTTAATTTAATTCGATTTAATATTTGTACAAATTATTTTACATATCTCACGTAACATTATAATTTAATAATTATTAAACAATTCTTAAATTAAACTAATAAATACATGTGTTCACTTTAGTAAACGTAAATACATAAATAAAATGTGTGCAAGAAAGATATTACTGGATCCATATTGATGATGCATGTATATTAAAAATCTTTCTATTTTTTTTATAATCAATTTATATACTTGAATGTTCAAATAAGGATAATAAAATGAATTATGAATAGTTGATAAAAATATTAACATTATGAATATGAATGACGAATTCGAGATTCATATCCTATCACCGGTGCTATGCATACTAAAAAATAATATCAATTTTTTTTTAAATTAAAAATGATGATATATGTATTTTTTTTATAAAAATATATTTAAATTATTAAGTATTTTTGAAATATTTAATATTAAAATCTTAAAATTTAAGATGATTAACCACAGTTATATTATATTATATATATATATATATAAATTTATTTATAATTTTATAAATCTTAAATCTAAAAATTTATTTCTCTTTTAACCTCCAAAGAGATACTTCCGTGATGGAGAGCGAGCAGTGGGACAACGGACAGTAGGACAAGTCCACTATGTAGGAAAGTGATGATACATAATAGTGGAGACGAGGACAATTAGCAGAATCCATAAGGTCCATGACGTTGAGAGAAAGGAAGTAAGGAATTAAGATAAAAGCATAAATTAAGATAGAATTATTAATTTTTAAAATTTATATTATTTTATTTTAATTTTTAATTAGAATAAAGGTTAATGAAATCGTATTAATTAAAATATTTGTTTAAATAAGATAATTAAAAATATAAAATAATAATAAATATAATAAATAATTATTTATAATACAAGTTTAATAACAAAAATAATAATATATATGTTTAAAGTTAACTTTATTTAAATTTATAATATAAATAAGATAAAATAAAATAAAATAATATTATATCATTAATTTATTATAAAAATTAAATAAGATATAAAATAAAATCAGATAACTTGTTTTATATATCTAACACTATTGTGACTATTGAAACAATTTACAACCGATCATCGATCTAGAGCTAAAAACACGTTGACGTGATTTTTTAATAAAAATATTAATTAATACAATTTAAATATATAACTTGATAAAACATATACAGATAATATTTAAATATTAGGTTTACAAATTATACATTTTCTATGTAGCTGTTATTTAAAAATAAAAAGTTCAATAAATTTGTGATCATGACTATGGCAAGAAATTTGCTAAATATTATTATGATAAAATAATTATATTATTGGCTAAATTTTTTTGATAACATATTTATCCTATTTTTATGTGTTATTATATGTATCATCAATCAAATTATAACATAAAAATAATTTGACATATTTTTTTAACAATTCTTACCCACATATTTATCTTAATTATAAATATTATATGTAATAGTACAAAAAAAAAATTTAATTAATTACATGTATATATTTCAATATATCATATCGTAGTATTAATTCAAACTACATTTATAATATAGTGTAACAAAAAAATAATTCAAATTAATTAACTTTTAGTTCATTTTTAATAATAAATAATCAATTAATTTTCATTTATTTTATCAAAAAATTTAATAATATATTTCACGGTCCAGCATTAATATTATTCATGTTTATATTATTTAACATCTGATTTTAATAATGATTTTCTTAATTACTTATTGGAAGTCCACTATGTATGGAAATTTTAGTGTATCTTCCATTCTTGTTAGTTCTTTTTTTTATCCTTTCCCCCTTTTATTTATCAATTTTAAATTTTTTATCATTGTATATTTTTAATTACATTTCACGTTTAATACACAAATTATATTTGAATTGTTTCTTTAGTTTCAGATTTTACATTATAAATGTTGACATATTTGATTGTGCTAATTTTTACATGCTTTATCTTTTACTTTATTGTATTGTCTTTTATTTACATTATATAATTTTCATAATAAATTATAATACAAATTTAATATAAAAGCTATATATTTTTTTGTAATATGACATATAACATATATCATTTAATTCCTTTTATTATTTTTTTGGCTCCACCCTGCTAACAGCTACATGAAAACATGAAAGCTTCAGTTTCGACATTCATGGTTTTGATACGTCCGTGCCTTCTCATGCCAAGACATTCGTGGCCCTCCACTATTTCCTTCATCATCATACAAAATTAAATTGACATATTGTCACTTGCCCTAAGTGTATAAGGACTCATGTGAAATTAGAAAGAAAAAATAAATAGAAATTATTGTTAGTACAATTGTTTTTTGATATATATTATTTTCCATATAAAATATTTAAAAACCAATTATGATTGGTTGGAGTATACATGTTATTTATTTCAAGAACAATAGATCATTTCTCTTACAATTTTGTTTTTACTAAATTTAATTTATTGAATGAGAATAAACTTTTAACTGGCTAGTGTTTTAAGAAAAGACTTGGTTGGAAGTTCCCAGGTTAAATCTATATTTGAGGTACTAATAAAATATAATAGATTTATATTTAATGTGATAACAATATGTAATATATATACACAAATATATATTACAAAGAATAAATTTTAAATATGATGTATTATTTAATATTTTCAAACAAATTTTATGAACATATATATATTGTGAATTAGGAAATAAGAAATCAATTTATATAGTTTATTTTTAATAAAAATAATATAATTATGTAAATATAAAATTTAAAATTACATTATAAATTACTTCAAAAAAATATAAATATAAATTTTCTTAATAGTAATTTTTCACCTTCAATGTATAAATAAATCAATTATTCAACTTATTTAACATTTAAATCCTAATAAAAAATTATTTTCTTATGATATTAAAAATTATATATTTATTTGTGTTTTACAAAAAATAACATATTTTTTCTCAAGTAGTTTAAAAATAAATCTGCATATACGAAGAGTTATGTCATATAATTAAATATATTTTTAAATTATATATAAATTATGTCCACATGTATATAAGTATTTGATTATTCAAAAAAATACCAAAAATCTTAATCGATTAATCTATAAAAACAAACTATTGATTTGAATAATAATAAATTTAAATATAACATAAAACATAAAACATAGTCATAGTTTAATAGAAAAGTGATAAGTATAGAATGACTTAATTCATATATGAATTAGACAAAAACATGATCATAACTCAATAGAGAAGTGATAAATGTAGAGTGACATATATAAAGCATAAATTTATGTTTTAATATTATTATTATATGCACGATATTTAAAAAATCAATTTTTTAAATTTATTAACCATTTAAAAAAAAGGACGATGATGAATTCGAAAATTACATTTAAAAATTTTAATTTTTAAATTCATAATATAAATTTAAATTTTTTGTGTTATAATTGTTTACAAAGGGTATTTTAAAAATCTAATTTTTAAAATTTATAATATATAATATATAAATTTAAGTTTTAAAAAAATGAAACCTCGACGACGATTAAAAAAATATTTAAGTATAATTAATTCATACATGGGTTAGATAAAAATTGAAAAAAAAATATCAAAAATCACTTGATATAGGATAATATTTTATTTTCTATCAAAATCACTGAGAGATAAGACTTATCACAATAGTGAAAAGTCTTATCTTATAGCGATTTTAGTAATAAAAAAAATAGAATTCGTGCATTTACATGATGTAAGGAGACATTTTTTCAGTGTGGGCAAACTTACTATTAACATCTAGTATCATGTTAAGTCTTACCACGATAAGAAAATATTTTACCAAAACAGCATCAAAAAATTATATTGGAACGTTTTTAATAAAAAATAGAATTTTTAAAAAGCATTGGCGTTAGTGTAAGAATCCATTAATTTAGTGTTAAAAGTTTTACCATTAGCATCAAATGTCATGATAAGGCTTACCACGACGAGACAATGCTTATTATGACAATGATGGTCCTTACATTAAGAGTGATTTTCATAAAAAAATAGAATCTAATCCAAATGTCCTACTAGTTTAATAAATCACTTGATAAAAAATATAATTTAAATGTAATTTGATTTATATATGAGTAGACAATTGATCTAATCATAACTACATAATCTAATGTTAATGTAAAATATCATATAAAAAAATAAAAATTAAAGTATTAATATTATCACAATACATAATTTTTAAATTATTTTTGTATATATTTTTATTAGAAATTAGTGTTTTAAAAAATTTATTTTTCACATCATAATATAAATTTGACTTGAAATAAAAAAAAGTTACTTAGTATATGAATATAAAAATAACATAACCATGAATATATAATTAGTAATAAATATAAAACACCATATAATAAAAAGTAAAAATTTAATTATTGGTATTATCATAGTATATAATTTTGATATATTATACATACATAAGTAGATAAATTGCGTAATCATAATTAAAAAATCTAATGATAAGTAAAAATTGCTCCATACCAAAAAATTCATGTATTTATACTATTACAATTTTTAATTTTAATATTGTTATTGTGTGCATTTTTATTAGAAAATAATGATTTAAAAATCTATTTTTAAACACATAATCATAACCATGTGATCTCTCAAGTAACCCATAAAAAAATAAAAAGTTAAAAATATTAGTATTATCATAATACATAATTTTGATATTATAATTGTATGTATTTTTCACTACTACAAAAATAGGCATTAAAGTTGGTTCGTTGAACCGACTTTAAATTGAGCGACTTAAAATGTAAAGTTGGTTCATTATTATCAATATTTTCTCCAGGATAATACCAACATTTATAGCTCAAAAGAATATTATTACGGATAAGGTGATACTTAACCTCATTAAATTCATGAAATCACTCATTTTTACATTTAATACATGGGTATCGAATCATACTAGTTCCAGTATTACTATTTTTACAAGGAAATTTCATAAAAACTTTCAACTCTAGAAATATAGTCTTACTCAATTATACACTTTGACATCTAAGATTTGTCCATTTTCTATTAATGACATTAATTAAACATATTACTTAATTATGTATCCAATGAATATATTTCAAGTATTATTATATATAAATTTCTAAATTATTAGAATATATATCAAAACATAAATAATACAAAATAATTATCATTTTAATCATTTTACAAAACCATTTCTATACAAATTAAAAAATAAGCAACATGACAACATGAATATATAAAAACCAATCACTTTGGTTGATTCTAATTTCTAAGCATGTTACTATATTATAATTAAAAAATAATATTAATTATAAGTATGTAACATTATATAGAAGTATATAGGGAATACTATAGTAACATATTTAAATTTTTACACATAAGTAGCATATATAAATAAAAATAATAATACTAATTAGTTTTTTGTTATTATTTGATTTTTATTAATATATATATATATATATATATATATATATATATATATATATATATATTATTTAAATTATTGAGTTTATAAATATATATTTATAATTTTTTTAAGAGTCAATAGATAACACGTATAACTCTTATACCAATATAATTTCTTACAAATTTAAAAAAACATATTATTTTTCCTCTATTCACTACTTAATAAAATATAATTATTTATATATAAATAAATTGATCCACGCACAGTAAACACACAATATTTCAGATATTATTTACACATAAAATAAGTCAAATATAATAACAAGCAAAATAAAAAACATACCTAAATCAAAAATTTATACAAAAAATAAAACAAACTAAATAATAAGCTGTAAAATTCTACTTCATAAAATATAATTATTTATAATATGTAAATAAATTTCTCCATGCACAGTAAATATATATAATCCATCAAACCCATAATATTTCAGATATTATTTTCACATAAAATAAGTCAAACATAATAATAACAAGCAAAATAAAAAACATACCTAAATCAAAAATTTATACAAAAAATGGGTATAAATTTTTTTTAGCATTTCGTTAAAAAAATAGTAGACCTGAAAGATAATGAGAAGAAAAATATAACTCACAAAACGATGTTACAAATGGTGGTCGGAGGTGGCCGGAAATTGAGAAAGAAGATGGATGTAGCTCGATTTTGGGAGAAAATGGAGAAGAGAAATGAATAAATTGGGATTCTGTGTAAAAAATGAACCGAATTTGGATATATTAGGTGGATAGCGTCGATTGATGTGGAGAACCGACGCTATCCACGCAATTAAATTTTTTTTTCTCAATTATTATTTTTATTTAGACTATGCATATACGTACTATAGAAATAGGAAAAATAATTACTTTAGAATAATATTTAATTAAAACATATACACAAAATTAAAATAAAGATATATTGTAGGTACATATATAAATTTAAATATCCAAACAAATAAACATAATTATATAATTTTTAAAACTAATTGTCTAAAAAAAAGAAAAATTATACTATTTTTATCCAACTTAAATTCTAAAGAGTCAAATAAAATAATAATTAATTTTAATTGTATTTACTTAATCCATTTTTTAATTTAAAAAATAGGACGTAGCATCGTTTGATCTGGAGAACCGACGCTACACACGTGGCTAACGTCGGTTCACGTGACGAACAGACGCTACCCATATGGCTAGCGTCGATTCTACACCGAACCGACTTTAAATTTATTATACGTCAATTTTTTTAAAAAAAAAATCAACTTTACACAGTGACTTAAATACCCCATTTTGTAATAGTGTTTATTAGAATGTAGTACTTTAAAAATCTATTGGTAAGTATAAAGTATCATGGGTAAAAAAAAATAAAAGTTTTGAGCATGTGTATTATCATAATATATAATTTTAATATTATTATTCGTATATGAGTATATAAATGACATAATCATAATCACATAAGTATTAATATTATTATAATATGTAATTTTAATATTATTATTATTATGTGTATTTATATTAAAATATCGCGTTTTAAAAATCTTTATTTTTACATTATAATATAAATATGAATATATATATATATAACTAATAATGATAGAAGTGAATATGATCCGAATACAATTGAATTTTGTAAAATTTGAAAAATCAAACCGAATTCTTCGTATATATCAAATTAGAATGGACAAGAGCATTAAACTCGTTTGATTCAGTTTTTTTTTTATTATAATCGTTTATAATATAAACATTAAAATATATGAAAGTATTTTATATGACTACCAACCAAATAATAGCTTGTTATTTTTCGGCATATTATTAAACTCTTTTACTCTATTTTAAAACATAATCACTGCAATAACAATATCATTTTTATTTGTTTAATTACATTATTCTCAAATATTGAACATGAAAACAACGGATTAAATAATAGTGAATTTAGCCGCTGTGTATATTATTATTTTTATAAAATATACATTATAAATAACAACAATTTGAAAGAGCCATGCAACCACGACTTTATATATACCATGGAAACAAACTCAATAATTTTGATGCATTCTCAAATTTTCATATGGTTACGATAATGAATTTCAAACACTTGATCTTGTTTTATATTAAGCCACTTCCCAAGAAATCACTATTTGCTCTTGAAATCACTTTAAAAGAAATTACTTTCAAATGTTATAATAATTGTTTCTCTTTTAAAATAATTATATAACCTATAATGCCTTAAAATTTATAACAAAAGATTAACACAGCATGATATTTGTAAAAAAAAAAAATTGTATTTTATATAAATAAAATTAACTATTCAATTTTAAAAAAGTTAATTAACCTGAATGTAAGTTATATAATAACTATAAATATTATATTAAGAACTTTGTAGTCAATATGATATGTTTTTCATACAGTAACAATATTAAATAGAGTTTAAACATTAAACAAATTTAAATAATTATAATTAAACTTAAATTACATCCTATTAGATATTTAATGTAAAATAATTTATTAAATTTTTAATAGAAAATATATCAATTAGACATAATAATACTATTTTTGTGATTATTAATTTTAAAAGCATTATTTTTATTAGTTTTCTTTTAGTTAACCAACTCCCCTTTACTTTCATTCTATTATAAAACTAATTATTTTTTCTAAAATTTGGATTAAAATATATGTTAATCTATTTTTTTATTTTATTTTTATCAAATCTAATTTATATATTTTTAATGTAAGAATAAATTATTATTTTTTATTAATAATTTTAAATTATTATATACATTAATCTGCAAAATTGGATAATTAAGATTTTAAAATAATTACATACAAATAGAAGAAAAAAACAAATAAAATATCTAGGGCTTGAATTAAACAATATATGGCAATAAAGTGATCTCACTCGTTTTCGAATCACATCATATATTTCGGTCTAATTTTTTTGATGATGTAATAACATTTAAAAAAAAAACTTTAAACATGTAATTATAATTATAATTTAAATCCTAAATAACTTAAATAAATTACATACTTAAACCACAAATTTCTCGACCTAATATTCTTATATGCCGTATGCCAGTCCAAAAAAGGGGGAAATAATGGCAAAAGATTTCCAAAATAATTTTTGTTAAAATACCACAAAAATGTACAAAATCATCATATTTTCTAAAATACCATTGCATTGTATTCATATGCATTTTATTCGGATGAATGAATTCCACTTAATATGACCTTAATCAAGTGGTCAATACGGGTTCAATGTTTAATCAACCTCATTCAGCACTAGTCAACGATCACGTAGTTACGGTTGATGGACGGTCGCAATTAATCAACACGATTTAATGGCTTGTAAAGGCTAGAAGAGAGGGAAAAAATTCTGTCAATCATTTTGTGAATTTTTTTAACTATTAAAATATACTATTTTTAGTATATTATTATCCGAACGTATGCTTGACTATTTCATTAGTTATAAACTTTTAAAATATTTAATATATAAAAGAGGGATGGAAGATAACAAAGTTCTTTTTTTTCATTTAAAATGGGTATGTTAATTTTTATTTTAGACATTTTAAGTTTTATTATTACGAAAATAGATATTTTTTAATCTAATAATTACTAAAAATAAATATTTTTAATTTACCAATTAATTATTAAAAATAAATATTTTTAATTTACCAATTAATTATTAAAAATAAACGCATCTAATTTCATTGTATAAACTAATATAAAAAAAATGAAGCTAAAATATTCATTTTCATGTAATAACGATACCAAAAGGAGTTTCTTCCTATAATTAATAAAGTATATTGAAGAACGTGACTTGTGAATTCTACTTTACCCACATTATTTCCGATTAATGAAGTCCACTGTTAAATGGTTAATCAACCACATTCGATGACAATCAAGGATCATTTAAATATGATCAATTGATGATAACAATTAATCAACATTTATTATTTAATGATTACTCATCGTGTTAAGATTCAAAAAAGAGAAGAAAAAAAATTCTTTTATCATTTTGTGGAATTTTTTTTAAATGCAGCTTTTAAGTTATTAAAATATGTTATTTTTGATATATTATTTGAATATTAATTTATCAACTTTATTAATCTTAAAACTTTAAAATGTAGACGTATAATTAGTGGATGAGAGTCACAAAATGTTCATTTGAAAGAGAGAGAGTATACTTTATTCATGTTATTTTTAGATTAAACATTTTTAATTTTATTATTATAAAAAATGAATAATTTTAGTATCTTAATTAGCTTGAATATTTCTAATTAATTAAATTTTAAAAATTAGCTATTCTAATCTTACAAGGAGATACCAATTTTTAATATGAGAATTTTTATAAATAAAGAAAATAAAAGTGTTAAGTCCAAATGAAAAGTATTTATCAATTTTCACATTAGAATTAGTATAATTATTGTGAGTGTTTTTTCCGACAAAAGGTTAATCTTATCTATTTCTCTATCTTTGTCTCAATTTAGCATCATATATTGATATGAAAATCATTTTAATTGGTTGTTGTGAAGATTAAAGAGTTGCTTATCTGTGTTGTGGAGGTTAAGACTATCGTCGCTTGATATAGGTAAAAGATGGGACTACAACTATCTGCGTCGAGTGTGTCGATTGAAAGATGATTCCATCATTAAATTCGAAAGAGTCATGTTATTCAAAAATAAATTCTTTTAAGATCCATTACTCTATTTTGCATGTTCTGATCCAAAAAGCAAAGAAACTTACGAGGGTAGATCCAAGTTGGTTGGTCCAAAAAGTTAATGGATAGGCAAGTTAAGTTAAAAAAAAAAGAATTTATTCATGTTATTATAGAATCTTATGAATCATGCATAACACATTTTTTTATATCTCCTTCGTCTATAAGGTGGACAATTTAGCTTATAGCACAACGTGTTTGTCTCCACACCAACCAATTGGTGCATTGGCCTTACCGTAATAGGATTGAAAAGTATAACCCTTAGATTAGAACACCTCATATCTAGTGAAACGCATAGTATGTCATTTCCTTTTATAAATTTTGTAGAACTTCTAACCAAATGATTCAATCATTATGAATCAAGTATCATTCAAATAGTGCATTTACTCTTTGAGTTAAGAAGACAAGGGCTTTGTTTAGAAACCCTTAAACCATGTTCATCACCCTACTAGGATTACCATTATTTCTTTTCATTCTATTTATAGCCAAACATCATATATACGGAGTTGTTTATAGCCAAACAACATATACACAGACTTGTTTATAGCAAAACAACATATAAACGGAGTTATATATGGCGTTATTTTTCTCGATTTGTTTTACAATACATAAAGTAGCTTGCTTATCTAGCGCTTATGCTAAGGATTTAATCAGGGTAAAACTTTGTTTTAAAAAGAAAAATTCTCGTATTAGCTAGAGTACAAGTGTACTCCATGATCTTTAGTAAAAATGGATTAAGCAAAAAAATTTTTTTTTGAAGAGTGTTAACATCCTTATTGAGAGTTGTTGTATGAGATGTCTAGTAGTTTCTAACTTGGTCTTCCAATCATAATCTTAAAACTCATTCTCAACTTTCGACTCCCACTTATGTTGGTCCTTCTAATTTGTACTAAAGTATCTTAGGTAACCTTCGAATAGGTCGTTTATTCTCTCTGTTTTGAGCTTTCCAAGATATACCAATCGTAGGTATATTGCCATTAGATATCAACAATGTTGTTCTAACATTAGCAACTTTTAAATATCGGGTTTTCATCAATTTTACATAACATAAAAAATTCTCTTTTCATTGTCAAAACAACTTGATTTTTAAGAACTTTTGCATTGCATTACAACAACGAAAAGAAAAAAAAGAAGAGAGAAATTGCTCTTGTTATTGATTAGCGATGGATTCTTATGGAGCATCTCGAAACGAGAAGATTCAATTAGACAACAAATTCTTACATGGTCCAAGGAAATCAAAAGTTTGTTTCCAATATTTCATCTATATCGAATCTTAATATTAGAATAGCTTATATATTCATGATTCAATTCAATTCCAGTGACTTTTGATTGAAGTAATGGAGAAGTGATAAGACTTTGACAATTCATAATGGGTATCTAGAGTGTCCTATATCCAAGGATATAAAATATGAATAATGAAACATGAGGAAGAGTATACCGTCTAGTGACATAACTATTCTCTTAATCGACTACTTATCATCATAACAAACATTCTACTTAAAAACTAAAAAAGATAAATAACTACTTGCCAGGTGGTTCCCTTTTTTTATACCTAAATTCCTCGTTGAAAAAGAAAACTAAGATAGGAGTTTCGTAGAAAGAAAAATCGAAAATCCCTTTATTGGATTGGACCAATGACTTATGCTTCATTTGGCATTTAAAGATCGTGACTCTACCGCTTAGTTTAAAAAAACCTATTTGATTCAATTCATGAATTAACTCGCCATGAGTTTATTGCATTTGTATTTATAAAAAAATACTAGATGTTTCTCTTTTTTACGATAAAAATCTTTAACTTAGCATAGTATATCATTTGTCTTTGTTACAACATGATGAAACTAAATGGTTCAAATGATAGCCAATTAGAAAAAAAAAGAATAAGAATTTTGAGGTTATATACATAATTTTTTCCATATTAAAGTTTAATCAATCATAGCACTACCATGTTAAGGCAAAAGCTACAAATTTGAGAAATGTCAATCCCAACCTAGGATTGGATAAATTTACCAATTCATCTCTCCATTTTACGTGAAGATTGGAGACAAAGAATAGGATCTAATTCACAAAAGAAGGATCGTTATTTCGTTTAGCATTTCTCATCAAAGAAATAAAATTAGGGAATCCAATTGATAATAACTAGTATAAGATGAGAGACATACCTAGGTTGATATAATTGAAAGTATCACCATATTTAAGATTCAAACAGTTATCGTACTGATCTAACGGCTTTCGATTGTTCTTAGTCCATCAAATATAGTAGACATTTTTTCCTAGAAACACACAAATACGTTTTAGATTCAAAAATACTAGTAGGAGTTTTTTCCTCATAATTAATGAAGTATATTGAAAAGCAATTGAATATATCCAATTACAAGAGCGATAAATCATTTATTATTTTTAGAGTATGTAATAATGTGGTACTGAGTTCAATAAAATTCAAGACTATGGTAAACTTGTCTTTAAAAAATGTTAAATAAGTAAGAAGTACAAGAGAAAATAATCTGATTGATGGAGAGTATATTAAAAAAGTAATAAATAATATCTCTTATAAGAGCAACTACATATCGTATAAATTATTCATTGTTTTTGTAGTATGTGATGGTATGATATTATATGTCAATAAAATTAAAAAAAAAACAAATAAATAATAGAAAGTAAAAAAAGAAAATAATTTAATTAAGGACAGTTACAATGGAAGACCAATAAATAATAGCTCTTACGTATTAATCTCATTTTTTTTATTATTATATCCAATTTCTTAATTAGTTGGCTTGAAATACCTGTAAATAGCTAGCCCACTAAAAGAGGCAGATATATTGCATTAATTGCAGGATAATAATTAAAATAGCTACTCAAATAAGACCCATCTATCTACTCAGTCATGTTCGTAGTTGGGGTATTATTACTTATGTCTTTCAATTAATTTTTGTACAAATTAAGGGGAATCCAAAGTAGATATTACTTAAATCGTATGTTGTACCTAGATGTTAAAGGGACTTTTCATTCACCTAATTCAACTTTTACGTGTTGTATATTTATCAACATAAATTATAACAAATATACTATATTAGATGAAAAAATCATCATCATCATCATCATATATATATATATATATGTTCGTGTGTCAATTTAATTAATCTACATCATTAACACATAAAGTTAAATAGGTTTATTTGATGTAATTTCAATTCAATTTAAACTCTTAATAAACTATTTATAATAAAAAATTTAAATTTAATATATAATATTATTTATAAAAAAATCATTAATATATAAAATAATTTATGTATTATTTATTCAATTATTTAATATAAATAATTTAAATATTAATTAATAAATATAAGTTATTTACAAAATTATTATTTAACTAAGCTTATGAATAATATACATCTCGGTTTTCAAAAGATGGTAAGCAAATTCTATCGTAAACTCTTTAAATCATCTTTGTTTTAAGTACATTTATATAATAAAAATTGATTTAATCAATAGAGTGAATAAGATATCGATCTTACGATATTATTCCTTCAGACATATTTGTTAACAACTTGCATATTTTCGTAACAATAACACGATAAACACATAAATGAATTTTAATATATATTTTTATAATTTTTTTTTGATAACTTATATATATATATATATATGTAGCGCAGGTTATATCCCAATATTTATGTGTCGGTTGTTCAAATATCCTCACTGTTATTTAATATTGCATTGAAAATGGTCAGCTAAATCGAACTTATCGGAGTTAACAGCATTATTCAATTATTATTTATTTTTTCTTGCTCATCTATTATACTAGTTTACTGCATGTGCCGATTGTTAATGGCACGTGCAAAGTGCACTCATGACAAACAAAATAGTACATAAAAAGTGGGTTAGATCTGATCATGTCAAAGTGGTCACAAAAACCATACCAAAATGTTTGATTCATGTCTCCTATTTCACTTACTTCCTGTCAATTACATTTCTGGGTTTGATTATATATGATCTTATCTTCTTCTATCTTTTAGTTAAAGTGGCCCTTTATTCTTTCAACTTCATTGACCCTTGATTTGGATTTTTTTATCTAACATAGCAAACCCCCTTTTTTTTTGTGGTCCTCTTCAACTCTTTAGTCTCTTTCTTGATCATCAACTTTATTATTTCTAATTATTTTTTAAAACATTTTTATATATTTGATTATGATTGTTTACTTACATTTTATTATACAGAATTAAAAATAATATATAAATTTTTAAATAATTAATCTATATGAAATTGTGTCTCTGCTCAAAACTCGAACCCACGTCACTGTTGAACTGCACCGGCCTGCCACAGAGAGTTAATTTAGGTAGATTGCTGTGGAGGGACCCAGCCCCCCCATCCATGTTATCATCAAGATAATTGATCTGGTAAATAAGGGACATGATTAAGTGAAGAAAGATAGGTAGATCTTCACTATATATTTATAATGTTAATTATGATCAAATGACCACTAAATCCACTAAAAAAAAGATTAATTAATTTTCATAATAAAATTAGTGACATTATCTGATGTAATTTGAATTTTAGTCAATATATATGATCATGGTTTTTGTGAAAAATAATGTAAGTTTGATTTGCTATTTCACAGAGAGCATAATTAATAATGAGATAGTGAAAAGCATATTGAAGAGCACCTATTGCAAGAATGATCATATAGGCGTAGTGGTAGACAATATCGAAATCCATTAATTGGATATGTCTGTTCCACTCTCCCATATTTTTCTCGTTTACGTGATCGTCACCTTTGTCAAAAAAAAAATATATATATATATATATATCACGGTGATGAAAAAAACAATTTAAAAAATCTTAGTAAAATAAATAGTTTTTGAATTAAATTATAAAATTTGTAATCGAAATTAACTTAAAATCTTTACTCTTTTGAGACGATTTTTTATCAATAGTTAACGATTTGAAACAATTATTAAAAAATACTAGAAAAATAATAATTTTTTTTACTTATCTATACAAAAAATCAATAAAATTTAATTATTAATAAAAATATAATTAATTTCATTTATGTATGAATACGATTATCAATATAATTCTACTCGAATCGTACTCTTTATTTCATGTTTAATTTTTAATCGAAATCATTTTCATCTCTAAAATTTATTGAATAAAAATCGAACCGAATAATCAAACTCGTAATTTTTTTTTACACACTTTCAATAATAATAATAATAATAATGTTAAATCAACAATATAATTTAAGTCCACTCATTTAAGTTTTACTTAATTAATGAATTTAAAAAACACAAATTCAAATTATGTATTACGTAATAACGTAGTAGCATCTTTCTCTTATAACAAAAGTTAATTTATTATTGTATTATTTTTATAATTATAATAATATTGTTTTAAAAAATTACAATTAAATATCATCGGCGGAATCACATGAGATTTAGCCCTCGCCCTCAGTGAATTGTGACAGAAAATTTTACTTATGTAACGAGTATTAACTGATAAAAATAAATTTTCATTTATAAATTGGAACTGAAAATGTGTACCCTAGACTCGACTATTCAAATGAGACAATATATTTTTAATAACATTAAAATATGTTAAAGCACCAATTTGATACTCCAAAATTTATAGCTCGTTGGTTTCAATAGTTTATATTTTAATTTGACTTTCACAATATAGTAAAAAATGTCTTGTAATTTAATTACTTTTTAACGTGGCTTATTTTTTATTTGATCAATTTGTTTACTATTTTTAACTTCATCCGTTATGTCACTTTTGTAATTTTTTTTTACATAAATTAATAAAAATAATCATTTACAGCACACATGTTTCCTTAATCATTAAACTAAAATGATAATTATTAAATATTGAATTGTACATGAAAATTTATTGTGTTAATTTTTTTCTGAAAAAAGTTTGAAAATATTTGAATTAGTAAAAAATAAATAAAAAAATGTATCAAATTATTAAATTAAAAAATAATGGACCGAATTAGCTGACTTAATGAATAAGTACTCGAATTGTTAAAATTTTCAAATCAAAAAGGAAGGTACCGATCACGTAGTTAGTAAAATTATGGTAAAGTTTGGCTAAAATAATAAAATAAATACTTGTAAAGAAATATATTTTTCTTTACCCAATAAAGTTTAAAGATAAAAAAATTCTTATTCTCGTAAAAATTTATGTTCTCATGGCTCCATAATTTAACTAAAGAAATGTGAATAATATAAAGTATTTATATGTTTTGTTTGTTTTTTAATTTAAAATAAAACGTAAAATATTCTAAGGGTGAATCTTTTTACTATTCTTGAACATGCTATAATGTTATATTTTTTCATATATTTATATAATTATTTATTATATATTTTTATTTTATTTCATTTATTATTTTTAATTTTACTTTATTTATAATTTTATAAATTTTAATTACACTACTTAAATAAACAACAATAACAACAACAACAATAATAATAATAATAATAATAATAATAATAATAATAATAATAATAATAATAATAATTTCATTACCAAATGTATCCTCAGATTCTAAATTTGACACTGTGTTATATTGTTTAAGGAAGTGAACACACAACTGAATTGGGTTTTACAGAAAGGCGCGTAAATGCTTTATCGGGCAACAAAGCAGATTAATATCGTAAAATATATATATATATATACAACATGATATATTAGGGATGTAGGCCAATATTATTTATAATTATTTTATATTTTCGTTTTTAACAAAAAGTTTAGGAATATGGTAATAGGCTAAAGAGTACGAACTATTATTATTATAATTATAAATATACGTGTACCATGTATGATAAAATTGATTTAATTAATAATATTGTTTGTTTTAAAAAAAATTATAAAATATTAACAAAGTTAACATCAATTTCAGCATTTTTCTGTAAATTTGATTAAAATATCAATCAATATCAACGATATCTTCGGTAATATATTAGAAATTGAAGTTTTACGAGGATATAAGTGAAATAAATGAGAAGATATATATAACTTTTAATTTTAAACTGGGGGTGGGGATAAAAAGTATGTTGGCTAACTTAGATAAATCGTCTGCGAACTTAGAAACACTCCATTAATTACTGTACCTTGTCTCAGGCCTTTTCATATCAATAATTCAACACACGCCCAAATATTTTTAATTATTTTCGGTAATAATCAAAATTGTTTTCCTTATACACACAGAATTTTATATTATACAGTGTTTTTACGAAAATAAAATAAAATAAAAATTAGAGGTATATATATCACGATTACAACATGGAATTTTTTTTTATAAATATAATTATATAAACTTTATTGTAATTATCCATATTAATACATATATATTATAAATTAGAAGTGTAAAATAAGTTATTTTATATTTATCTCATTTAATGGCTCTAATGTAACGATGGTGTAATATTATTTTATTTTATTTAAATATTAACACATTGCATTTTATCTCATGTAAATTTGAATCCTAATAAACACAACTATAAATATATATTATATTATTTTCTTATAAAATTTACATAATAAATTATTATTTAATGATTTTTTATTATTTTTATATTTTTATTTGGCTTGATTCATTGAGAATAAAATATATATTTCAATCAATACTGTTTGATTGTCATCATATCTCATTAAAAATTAAATATTATAAGATAAGATAAATTTTAAAAATTAATAAATTATTTCATAAATATCATTAATATTAATATGTCGTTAGAATTTACATTCTTAATATAAATAGACCTATTTTCAATCGAATTGATTATAATAAGATCATCCCATTTAAACGGAGTCAATGCCCATCCTACTAGTATATCATTTAATTATATCGTCTACTTCTTAATGTTTCTCTGTTTCACATCGAGCTTTGCAGTTCTTCTCAGGTACACTTCTTAGCAATTTGACATGCTGGGAAGCGCATTGTACGTATTGGGGTTGGCTCATGATAAATGTATTTAATTTTTCTAACGTTTGCATGGCTATCGGTGTACAAGTTTGGGTGCGCATTTGGATACAAGAAAACGACAGTTAGACGACTTCATGTAAGGTATCGTTATAATTTCTACTCTTAAAACAAGCCTTATTATTAAAAGGGAAAAAAATAAGTGTTATATAATGGGATGAATTTTTATTAGTAAAAAGTTAGATATAATTCATCCTATGAACTTTTTTACACGTTATATCACTTGATTTTTATTAATTATTTGTAATCAAATTTTAACTTAATATTTATTTAATTTAATTAATTAAAATTAAATATTATTTTTTAATAATATTTTAATCGGTTTCAAAGTTGAACTAAATATCTATCCAATTGGTTAGATTTTGACCAATTGGTGCTCAAATTCAACAAGATCAAATTGTATACATGTTCATGAAAACTAGACCGTTGTCTAATTAAACAAAATTTGATCGATTGAAATTATATTTATCAAAGTCAAATCGAACACATATCAAACTCATCGTAACTTAAATGGACAGATGTCCTATTGCTAAATTTTATTTTAACAATCAGAGTTAAACAACGTATATCCAACTCATCATAAATCAATCAAATATACGTTTAATTGGTCAAATTTCGCTATAATTTATGAGAATTAAATTGACCATGCGTCTAACTCATAATACTGTTTTCTCTATCTATTTCAATATCAATATAAGTATAGTATCATATATGTATTTATTCATTTAAGTATATATGTGAATAGTGATAACGATGAAAACAAAGTCGTCAAAATTATGATATCTTAGTTTTAAATCTATAATATTCTTACAAAATCTCTCTAATTTGTGTATCTTTGACCAAGATCTATTTCATCAAAAAATGATTAATTTAAGTCACTTTATTTATATTATTAGAATATTTTGATAACATAATTAAAAAAAATACAGAAGTAATTTAATTTTTAAAATTATAACACTTACTTTGAGTTTATATCTTTAAATTTGTGTGTTCAAAATGTTACAATTTTAAAAATTGATTAACTTATGCATCTCTTACAAAAATCATGTAATCCAAGTATTCAAATAACACAAAAAAATGACTTTTAATATACTTCTAGCGTACTATTTCCTAAAACATAATAAAGAGGGTCCAAATCAACTTATTTTTTAAAAATATCATAATTAATCTTGTTATTTTTATAACAAAAGTATTCAAATTTATCTATTTTACTCAGATAAATAATTATATTTTAATATCAATTATATTGATAAAATTATAATTATTGAAAGATAATTATAAAATTCACGATTTGGGTTGTGAAAATATTTTTATATTAAATTTTCTATCATAATCTTTAGTAAAAATATGGTTTATAAGTTCACATTTTTTTTCTTCACCTTAAAGCTAAGCTGCTAAAAGTTGCATATAATCTATATATTTGTTTTATGTAGAGCATAAAATTGATATATATATATATATATATATATATTAAAATAATAAAAAGTTAAAGAGGAAGAAAATAATGAAATGTGCAATAACCAGAAAGCAAAAGTTCGAATTAAGAATTTGAATAACAAAACTTGGGGGCGAGGGGAGAGGGGATACTTGTTGATAAAAACCATCACGAGAAATTTTATATGTTGCCATAATATTCATTTGGCATGTATTTTTTTTAAAAGGATAAGTTAGTAAATATTAGGAGATATATAATTACACACATTCATAACTAGGTTTTAATTTATCATGCTTCATTAATATAAGTTCAGTTTATGACCATCTTTCTATCTAAGTAGTATATGGTAGATACAATAGTAGTGGAAACATTATCACTTGTTGTATTTCCTTTTTTACCCTACAATTTGGACTCTATGGTTTCTATAGACAAAATCATGTCATTTATTATTTCTAAATCTAAGATATATCGATCTAGCCAAATTATCTTAGACAGCGACATTTCTCCTCTAACTTAATTGATTGACACCCCAGGTAGGTTATAACTCACACTTACATCCTCCTATAACTCACATTTCAATTTTCTTAAAATTAAAAAAAAAATTAAAAAGAGAAAAGTATTAGATATTATTTAATTCTATTTTTTTTAATTAATTATTAATTTTTTTTACTAAGGTAAAATTTAATTTGATATATTTTATCATCAAATTCATCGAGATTTGATTTTTTGTACAATTATTAAAACCGCATGCGACTATATTATTATTCCTAAGAAAAAGAAACTTTGAAACAGCTAATTAAAGGGGCTTGCGTGATTGTAGGAGCAAAGTAAGGATTACAAAATACACCAAGTATTGACTCTCTGTTCTCCTATTAACGTCTAATCATTGGACTTTTAAGTGCAAATCTCCGTTTATAAAGAAACCAAAACCAATACCAATGACAAGACGATAGTGATTTTAATAACGGAAGGGAGGGACGTGGCCGTGTAATCTGTTTAATTCCAATGGTTTTTGATCAGCGTAAATCCACAACTTCAACTTCTGTGCAGGTTCCTACATCAATCTCCATCCTACCTTTCTCTTTCGTTTGCAATACTTTACAACAATTTCTCCTTGGAGACTGCTTCATGGTTAAAATCAGAAACAAAAAAACAAATTATATAAAACTTTATGTCTACGAATTTATAATGGAATAATTTCCAAATCCTCAATATAGCTTTGAAATTACCTTGTCCCAAATATTTGGGTCTGATCTTTTATAAACCTTCACTATCTCAATTCGAGAAGGATCCGCAATCTTCCATTTGCAAGGAGACGTATTTAGTGTCCGATCCAGGACATACTCTGTTGTTGTTTGATTCATACTTGAATCGGATGAAACTTTTGCAAAATAATATAAAAATGGCTTTTGACATGCATTTCTACTAAATGGCCTTGTGTTGAATGGATAGGCAGTGTAATCGGCTCTCTTGTACCAATTGAGAAAAGTTCTAGCCGGAATTTCCATTTCTCGAGGAGAAAATACACCACGGAGTACTTGAACTGCATAACCCCATGAAACGGATATGGTCCAACTACGTCTCTTGTCGTAACAAATGGACTGTTGCATAAGCCCGGCTGAATCTAACTCCATTGGGCCCTTAAGCCTTTCCAAGGCTTTAACCCGGTCCGTAGAGGGAAATATGGGCTGGACCACATCCAAATGATGGAGAGATACTAATGGCGTTATAGGATGAGCTGTCAGTAAACCTAACAAGCTACCGTACACATCAAACTGCATTAAATTTAAAAGGAAATCAGAAACAATGCTCTTTATTATGCACTTCATTTATAAAGCTCATTTAGAAATCATATACACGCAAATACAACACGATAAATATTAAAATATGAAATAAATAATACCAAATAAACACGATAAAAATACGATTGATATGTTACAAAAATATTTAACACGATACGATTAATATCTAGAATAAAACTAACACCTATCAATTATAAGTAATAATAATACCAAAGGAAGAAAAAAAAAACATAATTGGATTTAAGTGGTTACCCAACCATTACTAGATAACTAATAATAGAGCTAAACGTGTCATCGAGTGAGAACATTTCTAATTAATGAAATGTAAACAAATTTGGTGGCCTTGTTTTTCAACTGAGGTCAAGCACCGAATAACATTTATAGAGTATTTATGTGTTTTTTAATAGTTTAGTGGATGATTCATGAATATGTTCTATAGGCATAACTTCAAAAGGAAAACAAAAAAATGTAATAATTCTATCTTATTCATTTAAATTATAAGAAATAAAGTAAAATTAAAATAAATATGTTAATTAAATATTACTAGAAAATTATGCCACAAAATATGACTTTAACAATAGTATTTTTGAAAACAAAATTAAAAGAAAAAGAAAATAAACCTGATGGTCTAAAAAGGTTGGAAATTCGGAATTCCAAATTTTCAAGAGACACAATAAGAGAGTCGTTGACTCAAAGTAAATGGTTTCATAACCCTCTAGTCTTCCACCGAAACAATTACGCTATTATAGTATCCGATAGTCAATAATCCAATAATCTTAGGTCACCAAACACCAACACAGACAAATCAGGAGAAATTATAGTTAAGGAGAGAGGGCAAAAAAAAAAAAAGGGGGGGGGGGGGAAGAAATAAAATTGGTCTGAAAAAATTAAAAAATACATATTATGATCAAAATAACTGTTATGTTGCTCAAAATAATAGTTATTATTGTGGGATCGTGATACTTGTTAGAAAATTATTCTTTTAAATTTAATAGGTAGAAATTAAAAAAAAATATCTAGATGATTATAAATTAATTTATATTTTATAGATACTGAATTTTTTGATAATTTTATGTGATCTTATTAAGAAAATATCAACATTAGGTTACTAGTTGAGATTAACAAATATAAAAAAGAAAGGAAAATGAAGGACTCTAAGAATAAGGGAAAAAGACAGAAAAAAAAATAAAATTAAACAAAAAAATAGTATCTTTCAAATCTTCAAAAGTCTTTTATTAATTAAAAAAATTAAAAAATTATTGACATTTAAAATTTCCTAATAGTTTTATAAATTTTTAAAATATAATAATTAAATTTGTATAAATTTATATAAACTTTTAAATATTAAATTTTTAATTAAATACAATTAATATAAATTTTTAAAAAATCTTAAATAAATATACTACTTAAGTTTTTCAAAATTTAAAATCTTCAATTATATTCCTATCGAAATACATCCAAAAAAAAATTAAATTTTAAATATATTATTTAAATATCAAAATCTCACAAAATCTATTCCCTTGTTATATATTAAACTCATTTTATATTTTCCCTATACAACTAAATATAAAAGTATCTAGTACAAATTTCTAAAACACATTTACTATACACGTGTACGTTCTTTCAGGTCCTCTATTGATTTACACTATACAGAGCCGACAAAAGTTACTAAAAGCCCCCCAAAAAACACAAAAAAAAAACAAAAACAAACAAAGAACCATGAAATATTTTGCATTTTCTATCAATTTATTTCCTTTCCTCCATTCTGTAGCAAAAATAAAAGAAATTTTATCACAAAACAAGAAAGGAATCGAAAATTTGAAATGGATACTTGATCTAATTCCTCAAAAAAAAAAAAAAAAAAAAGTAAAAGAGAGAACTTTGAATCTCAACAGATTTTGCAATCAAAATTCAAAACCTTATTAAGAATCAAAGTAAAAGAAAAGGCCAAGATTTTAAGATTAAAAATTAATCAGAACTTTGTTATTATTTATTATTACTAACCCTTTAATTTCTTTCACTTTCCTTCGTTTTCTGAGAAACCAAACAATAAAGAAAACACGAAAGGTTAGCAAATCAATCTGACCTGATGAAAACCTCGTTCTTTGGTGAGAGGAACACCTAGTTCAGCCATACACGCTTGAATTCTATCATCAGAGCCATACAATTCTGGGTATCTTTGTATACAACTGTCTTGAATTTTCACTAGTTGTTTAGCCAATGGGTAACTTATAGCAAAACCAGCTCCTCCATAAGCCATATTATATGAAAAATATATATTCTGCAAGTGACTCTCTGATGAGCTTCCAATATAATAAAACTGATTGTGATCGTATTTCTGCAAAACTCTGACCAAATTTTCAGCAACAAAAACAGTATCATCATCCCCCATCACAAACCACCTCACATCCTTCATTCCCAACCTGAAAGTCTCCGAAACTATTCTTGAGATTCTAATTGCAGATCGATGACCTTTTGGGTTTTTGTAATTGAACTTGGAAGTGTCATTAGAAATCATCAATTTTGGTAAAAGTGCTTCATCGTCTGGTTCTGTTTTCACTTTATTATCCAACCAAACAATGCCTCTCATATGTTCTGGTTTCCACCATAGCTTGACATAGTTTTTCCTGTGGCTCCAAAGCTTCCCTGAGGCAGCAATCCCAAAAACTAGGTGGGAGACATTGGTTTTTTCTTGGGGTTTTTGAATTGATTCGTTAGATGAGTAAAAATTTAGCTTAGATTGGTGATGGGTAGGGAGAGATAATTGATTACAAGCACTTGACTGAGACACATATGTTAATGAATATGAGATGTATGAGAAAAAGATCAAGAGAAACAAACATACCATTAACCTTGTAATTGTCCAAGAATTGGGAAAGTTATCTACATCCTTGGAATTATTTTTCATAGTTGCGAGAGCTTTTGAGGTTGGGTTCGATTAGAAAGTGAGGAAGAACGATGATTGAGCATATAAATACGTAGATGGAAGCAGGATCAGGTCAAAAGTGCCCGACTTGCTCCATTGAAAAAGATAATTTACCTTGTATTTTCTTATATAATAGAGAAAATAGGTAGAAAAGAGGGCTCAATAAGAGGAAAAGAGTCGTGTGAAATACAAGTAGCACAGTACATATATAGATGTTTATTTGCTTAATTTCTGCCGCGTTTTCTTTTCGAACTTTTGTTATTTCTTTTTTTTTTTTTACTTTTTCTTCTTACGTTGTTAAATATTTGTGAGAGTAATGCTAAACTTTACAAAATTTTGATAATTATCTTAAGAAATTTTGAAATAATAATTGCAATGACGAGGGTGTGCAACATATAGAAATTGTTGATTTCATATTCATATGATCCGATCCGACCATCTGATCAGATTGAAACATTATAATCTACAACCGATCTGATCATCTTTCAAGTCCGATCCGTAAGCTATTCGGATTTGATCAATTGAATTCGATCAATCCATAACCTATTCGAATTGAATCGATTGAATCCGATCAATAAACTTAATTAACTCTATTTTTTGTATTTTTGAATAAAAAATTTAAATTTTGACATAATATAAATTTATTTGAGTTAAAAGAAACCTTAAAATATAACTAATATAAGAATGACCAACGAGAACATGACTAATATATCAAATATAAATATCTATTTAAGTATTTCGGTCAGATCAAAACTGTAAAAAATTAACGAATAAGATTAGATTGAGATGTTAATGATGATAAGATTTTTTGCACACCACTAATGATGATAGAGATGTTAATTTGTGGTGTTTAATTGCTAAGAATGAATCGCCTATGATATTTAAGTTGATTTATCTTAAATTGAGATACAAAAGTTTTCATGTTTAAGAGAGATTTTTTAATTAAAAAACTAACATTTTAAGATTTTTAACAACAAAAATGAATGTGTTAAAAATTATATACATAATCATAATTTAATTTAAAAACTATCAAATTACACAATATTTAAAATAAAATAATATATTTTTTATATTGAAAATCTATAAGAAAAGGATAATGAATTTTATTCACGTAGATACAATTTAAAGTATGATATTCTTATACTTATAAATTTCAAAAATGCTTATTTGTGTTGTTTTTTTTAACAACCAAGTTATCAATTTGAATTCTTAGCAAAATAAAAAAAATTATCAATTTTAATTAATCATAAGAAGGCATTTTGATTAATATATGGTCAAACTTAATATAATAATTATCTTGCTTTTTACCATTCCTTTGATAACAGAAAGTGTAATTTTAAACTTTAGTCAGGGTAGGGAAGAAAGGTCACTTAGAAGTTTCAATGTAATGGCTAAAGTGGGAATCATTTGAAAATTTCCAAAATTCACGCCATATACGACATATCCACTAATGAAAATTCTGCCAGCCCATTAACAAATGCTTATTGCTTGAAAAAAAAAACCATTTGGTATAATTTATTTATACATAAATTTTTATTTTTAATATCTTTAATCAAAAAAATATATAATTATTTTTCTTATAATTTAAGTGAATATATGTTTTTTAGTTTCTTAAAAAAATAAACATATATTTTTTATTAAAATTAAAACAAATTAAATTAGAATATTATGCTCCGAAATGAAAAAATAAAATAAAATATATCTGGCAGTCTCTCAGGCAAAACATGAAACTCATGAATTATATGATGATGAAGGCTCTATGTGTCTTGGAAGGGACATGTGTTATTAAGAATTTAAAGGCTTAAATTTGGCAATGAACTTCTAATAATGTTTTAATAAAGCTTAAAGGTATAATATTTCAAAAAAAAAAAAATTGTTGTTAAGGTTTTGTTACATCAAATAATTTATTGGGAAGGGTTAATATCATGTTTGTTAGGTAATTTTAGAGATTGTACAATTTTTACATATCATGTATTTAATTGAGAAAAAAATGAAAAAAAATTATTAATTTTTTAAAAGCTATTTTTATGACGACATTATTAATATAAATGACTTTTATCAATTAAGAGTACTACACAATGTAGGCATCGTTAGTTTATAATTAGTTTATATGCAATTGGATTTTCACATTTTTTTCATTTTTTTTATTACTTTTTGTTAAGAAATTAATTAATAGTATAGATAGAATCTATATAAGAAAAAATTGTTATAAATTTTTAGTACATGTTTATATTATTTATTTTTTAAAAAGCAAGATTTTAATTATTTTTATTTTTAACTTTTGTTAAAAGGTTAACAAAAAATATTTGAGAAAAGAAAAGAAAAAAAAATAGTTGCTATTTAAAAAATATCAAAATATATCAATATATTAATTACAACCCATCCCTAAAATAAGGATGAACCGAGTCTTATACCAAGCCAATCACTAAAAGAATTATAGTCGGATTTACTCGTCCTTAACTAATATATCATTTAATAAATCTATATAATATTATTTTATTTTATTTAAATATATTTTTAACTCAATTAAATTAAATTATAACGGTAATAATTTTAACTTTAAATATATATTGTATTATTATTTTTAAAATTTACATTATAAATTTATCATTTGTTATTATTTTTATATTCTTATTTATCTTATTTAAATCTGTTAACAACAAATATATCGATTATTATCGTTTCATTATTATCTTATCTCGTAATATAAAATATATTTTAAAAATTAATTAATTATTTAATAAATCTTATTAGTATCTTAACTCAATTTATACTCCGTATCTTTATCTTCGTGACTCGTGAGTAATGAAACTAAGTAATAATTAGCAACAAAAAGAGAGAGAAAATAATTCGGAAGGATAACAACGTAAAGAGACAAAGTATACCTCGATTCACTCGGGCCGGATTATGTCAGATGAAAAGCCCATCATATGTTTACTTTGGTCCAGTCAGTCATATTAGTTCGCTTGAATGTGCCCGCCCCGATCAGTCATATTATTGGATTTTTATTTTTTTTTTATTTATTCTAATCTCGTGCAGTCGTAATCCCTTTATTACAAGAACAACCGAATTTATTTATTTATAACTGTTTTTAAATCTCAACTATTTATTTTAATATATAATAATTTAAAATTATTAATAAAAAATAAAAAAATATATGATTTAAATTTATAAGAAAAATAAATATCTTATTTCACTTGAGTCTTTACTCACGGGTGAGCATACTAATTATTATATTGAACCCCAAGATCATAAATTATGCAGCTTCACATATTAACCACTCCTAACCTTTCTAAAGATAGTAACCCAATGAAACGATGATGTTATCTCAATGCACCAGCGAGAGGTTAGAGCTATAAGAGTATTCTGAGTAGGCAAGCTGCAGACGCTTCTACCACTCGATCTTCTCTACTAGATCGAGTAACACAAAGATTATGAGAGAGCAATAGTTCAGTAAACCTCACATTCTTTACTCTCGGAGCAACCACTAAGCTCTCCATTTAAGTAATTTTATGAATCAGCAATTGGGTAATTTTTCTAGTGTATATATTACATATTATCACATAATTATCAGTAAACTGGATCAGGATTAAACTTAACAGATTCTTTCCAGATGAGCTCCTTGATATTTTCTTCAGTAAATGATGGCTGCTCAAAATCAAAACTGAAATGACGTGGGCAGACAGGCTCCTCATTGATATCATGAAGAGGCGCCAAATATGGGTGGCAAAGAGCCTCCTCAACTGCCAAAAAACAAAAAAGAAAACTCAGAAATTCAAACAGCATTAGGTAATTGCACCTAAACGAAAGAATTATATTATGGATCCAATAATATTTTACTCCAATTGTGTATCCAAAACAAACTACTTAGCCCAAATTTCTTTGAAACAAAACCTTAGTTGCTAGCCCTTTTTGTTTGTAGAAAACCAATGAACATGCATCACTATGACCCGCTATACCTGTGATTCGCTTAATGGGGTCAAAGACAAGCATCTTCTCTAATAAGTTGACAGCACCAGGAGACATATTGGAAAATCTAAGAGAAAATGGCTGCTTAGGGAACTGTTGAAGCTGACGAACATATCTCCGGGCATTGTCACTTCGTAGAAACCCAAGGCTGGAGTCATCAGGTGAACCAATGAGCTGTTCAAAACAAAAGGAGACATGTCACAAGATGTCATAAGACCTAAGTCGAAATGAGACAATATCTTTGCATTTAAAGAACTCCAAACATGAACTACAGAGATTGTCAATTTATAAACAGAAGTGTGTAATGCATGGTAAGCACAGTGACTGAAGAATATGAAACAAGGACAAGAACTTTTTGTTCCACAACTCTCTTTATTCCATTTACATTACATAAACTGAAGATGCTTCCTGTTCTCTCTTAAAGAGGCATTCCATGCATTATCTTCCAGACTGTCATTTGACCATCAGGAAAAGAACATGTTCCAAGTAACTGACCCTCTCTTACTATCAAAGTCAGAGAACTGGAATAAGTAAGCTCAATTTCTTATACTAGGTAAAAACAGAATAAACAAGATAATATACATGTGCTAGTTAAGTTTCTTGCCAATAAGGTAAGTGTCGAATGAATTAAGTTTCTTATCTTAGACTTTTCAGACTAAAGGGACTACGGTCCATACATTTGTACTGTGAACAAAATAGCTAGGAAATTATGATTTATCAGACTAAATTCTGAAAAGCAAGTTGAAGCTGTTTTTATTTTACAGAAAAATTACTTCTCATTTTTATTTCTTAATATTAGATCCCTTTATATATACATTTTATGCCTAATATACTGCTGGAAGTTATTAGTATACAGCTGTAAATCATCCTAAAAATCAGGAAACTAATATCCTAAAAACAGGAGTTGGTTCCACCCTGAAATACAGGAAACTGCTCTCTTAAAATCAGGGGTTGGTTTCACCCCTGGATATCGAAAGAACCCATACTCCTAGATTGATTTCTACACTCCCCTCAAGCTAGGCAATATATGTTTTCCAAACCAAGTGCTACATTTAACTCTGTGAAATTAGGTGAAACAAAGCTTTGGTTAAGATATCTGCTACTTGTTTTAGATGGAACATGGTTGAGGAGATCATGCTTGCCTTCAATTTTCTCAACGATGAAGTGTCTATCAATTTTCACATGTTTAGTTCAATCATGGTGGATGGATTTTGGCAATTGCAATTCTTGTTGGTTATGCATACATGATTCTAATAGATTACGAATGTTCAACCTTGAGTTCGTATAGCAGTCGTTTTAGCCAAATTCCTTCCCAGATGCCCCAAAGCCAATGCACTAACTCAAATTTCTAAGACTACTACGTGCTACCATCGCTGCTTTTTTTGCTACGCCATGTCACCAAATTTCAAATAAATGAGCAATATCCGGGATGTGGATTTTCGTCCTTAGGAGATCCAACCCAATCAAGATCGGTATAAATTTCAATCTCCTATTAATTGTTATATTGAGCATTGAGCCCCCTTTCCAAGATCCTTCTTCAAGTATCTTTAGAATACGATGATCGTCTTCAACCAGTGATCAGTGATGGGTTGTCAAGAAAGCGCTAACAACACCGAAAAACTTATATCCGGACGTGTATGGGCGAACAAATTAACTTACCTACCAAACGTTGATATTGCCCTTGTCACCCAATTCATCGATTCGAGACATTAGTTTGGTGTTAGAGTCCATGGGTGTTTCAACGTGTTTACACCCAGCTACGTACCGATCACGCATGAGATCTAGAACATATTTGCGTTGAGAAATCGAGATTCCTTTGGTACTACGCATCACCTCCATCCCTAAGAAATATTTTAAATATCCCAAGTCTTTAATCTCGAATTACTTGGATAATAGCATCTTAAGTCTCTTTATTTCTCTACGTGATTTCATGTAAGAACTATATCATCAACATATACAATCGTTGTGATTCTCCCATCCGCAAGTGTTTGACAAATAAAGTGTGATCTGCGTGTGTGCGAGAGTATCCATCCGTTTGAGGACCTTGGTGAATTTTTCGAACCACGCTTTCAGTGACTGTTTAAGTCCATATAGTGCCTTTCTCAACTTGCATACCTTTCCTCTTGTGTATCTTTAGTCTCAAAACCAGGGAGGCATCCATGTAAACTTCTTCGATCAAATCTCCATTTAAGAATGCGTTTTTGACATCGAGTTGAAGTAGTGGCCAATCCTCATTAACGATAGACAAGAAGACACGACGTGTTAAGTTTTGCTACGGGAGCAAAAGTCTCTTGATAATCAATTTTCCATATGATTGGGTGAACCCTTTGTATTAGTCGAGCTTTATATCTATCGATATTTCCATCCGCTCGTTTTGCATGTAGAATATCCATTTACATTGCTATTGTCTCTTTCCAAGTGGTAGCTACAGTAACATCCATGTACCATTCTTTTCAAGTGCATTATATTCTTCTAAGGTTGCCTTGTGCCTATCGGGAACTTTTAGAGCTTCGTTGTGCAGAATTAGGAATCTTGATGTTGTCTAGGGAGGTCACAAATGCCCGAAATTTTGGGGACAAATTTGCGTAAGAAATGTAACTTTGAAGAGGATGTTGAGTGCGTGATCGACGCCTTTTCTTTGTGCAATAGGAAGATCTAACTCGGGGTCGAACCAAGTTTTGGACTAGATTCTTTCATCTTGTAATCTTTCGGATTCAGTCTAGTTCGGGAGAAGTTTCTTGGCCTGCGATTTCGGTGTGGCAAGTCGGGATTTCTCTTTCTTTCATAAACTTTTATGGCATCATTAGGAAGGAGAAGATGTCTAGGATAAACAAAGGAGATTGATCGGTTTGGTTTTTGAAGGAGAATGCGGAATGGGTATCAAAGGTTAGAAGAGGACAAGGTTGTGGAGGAAAATGAGATGATAAATTCGGTTCAACGAAAGTGATGACGATCCCGATTACGCGATTCATTAGTGTGATTCTCAATTGCGGAATTAGAATAGAATGGAGTTTTTTCAAGAAAGTAACGCCACGGAATGGTAAAACTTACGGTGATGGGAAGAGAAACATTTGTGGCCTTTTGATTGGTGAGTAACCAACAAAGATGCATTTATTGCACGGGCATCAAGTTTGTCACGATATTATGAATGAATATGGACAAAAAGCAGTCTGACCAAAAACCTTGAAAGGTGGTGACCTACACGTTCGAGGTAGAATATTGACCTGCTTGTAAAGGTGAATGAAAGTTGAGAACTCGAGAAGGCATTCTTGATCAAGTGTGTTGCAGTAAGAATACCCTGCAAAATTTTTTAGGAACATTGATTTGAAAAAGTAAAGTTAGACCTCAAGTATATGACGGTTTTTGCGTTCGGCACACCGCTTTGTTGTGGTGTGTCAACGAAGGAGCTTTGTTGGACAATACCACGTGATTTCGAGATATCCACTTAAGATCTAATTAAAGAAATCCCTAGCATTATCAGTTTAGATTTGAATATTGGTATTGAATCGAGTTTGGATCATGGCATGAAAAAGTGGAAATATGTGGTTGGTTTTGATTGTCTTTCATAAGAAATGTCCAACATAATCGAGTATGATCGTATTCAACTAACAAGTAGAACCATCGAAGCACCGCATTATCCTGAGGCAGCGACATGGTCCCCAAATGTCACCGTGAACGAGGAAAAAGGGTGACTTGGACTCGCTGGTGAAAAAGTGTTTCAGTATGTTTTGCCAATGACAAACTTCACAATGAAATAAATTGGAATTTTATTGATGAATAAGGATGGAAACAAAGCGTTTCAAATACGAAAAATTTGGATGACTAGACGAAAATGCCACATCATGATTTCACTTTCCTTATTAGTATGACTATGAGACTTAAGATTATGACTCAATTGACATTGATGACTATGAGAATGGTTTGAAGGAGTGTTGATATCAAGAACATGAAGCCCTTACGTAAATCAACACCATGGTCATTTTCCCCAGCTCGAGTCTTACGAAAAACACAAGATTTAGCCAAGAATTTAGTTTCGCAGTTAAGGTCGTGATTTAATTTACTAACCCGATATGAGATTGCAAAGAAAATCCAGGCCTGAATAACCATGATTTGAGAATGAGGTTGTTTTGAGAGGCAAATGGTCTCTATTCGGATCTACGTGGTGCGAGTACCATTGGCGGCTAATAATCGCTTCAAGTCCTTGCAAGGTGAATAGGTTGTGAAAAGTGATTGATCACTTGTCACGTGATTGGAGGCACCTGAGTCTACTATCCAAGATGAGAAGGGAAATTTTTCAACACGCTTTGTTGAATTATCAAAATACGTGTGGAGTTATTCCTATTTGCTACTAAATGTGGTGTTGATATTTGCCTTTTGTATAAGTTGTTGGAGAAGTTCTAACCGTTCCTTAGTGAATGGGATAGGATTACCAGAAAAATGCACTTGAATTCGAGGTGAGTTTATCTTGATGGTTGGAGAAATCAAAAGATGCAGCCGAAATATCTCTCCTTGAGGTGAGATCGCTGTCGAAGGGGAAGACGAACATTAATAGTTGCACTGTTAAATAGACCACCAAAAGGATTATGTTTAGGAAGAGGATCAAGAATGGATCCAAGCCCAAAACTGTCAATTTTCCATATTGAATTCGGTTCACATTTGCTCGAACCTCTTCATCCATGTCATCTTCCAACTAAGTACATTTTAAACTTTCGATTTTTTCACTTCATGCCCAAAAGCCGAAACTTGAGTTGAAAAGCCCGAAAAGGTGCATTCCTTACTTGAGTATTTGACATCATACTAAGGCGAACTTACGAACTAGTTGAACAAGAGGCTAAAGAGCGGTTTATGAGCCTAAGGCTCGATACCCGAAGTCGTTTTTATTTTACAAAATTACTTCTCATTTTTATTTCTTAATATTAGATCCCTTTATATATACATTTTACGCTAATATACTGGAAGTTATTAGTATACAAACAGAATCATCTTGAAAATCAGGAAACTAATATCCTAAAAACAGGAGTTGGTTCCACCCTGAAATACAGGAAACTGCTCTCTTAAAATCAGGGGTTGGTTTCACCCTGGATATCAGGAAACTGACCATACTCCTAGGTTGATTTCCTACACAAGTTTAAAAAGTATACCTCAGTTATAAGTCTCAACTGGTGTACATAATCTTTGCCGGGGAAAAGTGGTTTCCTGGTCATAATTTCACCAAGAATGCAACCAACTGACCATATATCAATTGCTGCAGTGTACTCTGAACAATTAAGAAGCAATTCTGGTGCCCGGTACCAACGAGTAACAACATACTCAGTCATGAAATCAGTTTCAGATGTTGTCCTAGCAAGCCCAAAATCTCCAATCTTAAGATCACAATTTGCATTTAGAAACAAATTGCTAGGCTTCAAATCACGATGCAAAACATTTGCTGAGTGTATATATTTGAGCCCTCGTAACAGCTGATACAGGAAGTACTGCAAAATGGGAACTTGAACATCAATAGGAACTCAAAACTAGTAGCATTATAATAGCTAATGATTACAGTATTGAAATTTGTGATTAAAACAGTACTGCATGACTAACGTTATTCTTCTTTATACTCATTGATTTCTAATTTTCCTGAACTATGTAGTAGTTATTTTTTTCAGCATCACCTTGTTTAACATTATTTATCTCCCTACGTGTTGAAAGTTTGACATTATCCCACCTCTGAGTAGAATAAGGGTATGCAAGGAAAATGGAACTATCGTAATGCTAAGTAAATCAAATAAAGGTTAAATAGCCAAATAATGTAGTACAAACCCGACAATGATCATCTGCCAATGGCTGGTTAGAACGTATTATTTGATGGAGATCAGTATCCATCAATTCATAAACAATATAAACATCATTGAAGTTCTCTGTATTTGGAGGCCGTATTATGTCTTTGATGGCAACAACCTGTGATTATATAAGAGGAAACAAAACAAGCATGAGATTCAAGAATAATATATTAAGTGCCGCCATTTTATTAAACAAATAACAGAATTAAGTATAAGAAAAAGTTTCATCAAAAGAAAGAGAAAAAAATATAAGAAAAAGTTCATGTAGGAAAGACAAAAGATAATAAGGATGTTTCGTGGAAGAAAAATCTCTCCTCAACAACATCCTTCAACCCGAATCATGCTTGGTAAAGCCTACTTTAGAATTCAATCCGTGAGACACTGGCCCTCTGAGGCTTCCAGAAAATAAAATTTGTATTGTTACTGTATGTAATAGACTACAAATCAGAGTTTGTCAGACAGTCCAAATAAAATTATAATTTTATGTCCCAAATCATGTCATTAAGTTAGAAGGGAAATACCAGTTAGCCATTTTCTCACCACAAATCTTGACTACCTTTTAACATTCAACAAAGCTGACTTTGCAAAATGTCAAAATAGGATAATTCTCCAAGTCATTTTGTTACTTATACTTTTACAACTTTGCAAGCAAAAAAGCACACAGTATAAGGTTGTGTGCAGCATAGAATGTAGAAAACATGTATCAACAGAATGCATATAAATACAGGAAGCCAGAGCACAGAAGCTTTGCCATCCTTCGACATTACCCTTCATAGCTTGCAAGAGGGTGAATTCTCATATGTATACCTTCTAAACAAAGCTTGTTTTATCTATGGCCATACCTAGTTCTACCACAAATAAGAGAACTTCTCCCTTAAGAAAGGCCAAATACCATACCCTGATCTGGTTGATACCAAGTAAAACTACCAGGTAACCAGAATAGAAAACATAAAACTGCAACTGCCAATTTAAGAAACAAGTACCATATTCTTTGTTCTCTACAAACAGAGAAGGAAAACATGGGATAACATTGATTCTTGCAATAAGCGACTTGTATGCTGAAGAAGCTTAAGCAGTAAGCAGAGAAACATCAATAACTACATATTCCAATTGGAGAACATATGAGGTAGGAAAAGGTTAAAAAATTACATTTTCATGATCCATGTGCCGAAGTAGTTTAATTTCTCGTAAAGTCCTTTTGGCATCTATTCTGTTGTCAAATGCATTACCAATCTTCTTAATGGCAACTTCCTCACGAGTCTCGGAGTTAACAGCAGCACTGCAGGAAATGATATATATTCAAATTGTTAATAACACAAAAGAAAAAAATGGAGAAGTCAAATAAACAGGAAATACTACTTATGATGATCATCTTCACATAAGCCAACATTCACAAGTAAATAATAATTACCTTGGAAAGTGTAAGCAAATATCGATAGTATGGATGAAGAATTACTTTATTGTTTATTAGACAATTATGTAAATATGGATGGTCCGCAAACATTGCACTAACAGTCACAAATATCAAGTCAGGTTAAGTTGTTTTCGAATGATGTTATATGACATAATCGCCTGACTAATAGATAAATCCAGTAGAATCTGGAGTGGGAACTAAAACATCAATAGAAAGAAAGAGAAGAATTTGTGCACATGAGAACACTACAATTGATGTACGATTCTCTACCGGGCATAGTAGAAACTAGAAACACAACTAGCGTGTCTGCAAAACAGGAGGACCAACGCTAATATTTTCCTTTCTCGCATATGTGATAGTTCCTATACACGCATCCTCGGCAAAGCTTTAGAACTTAAAGTAATGATGATTTCTCGTCGAGATAACAAAACCACTAAACATTTCAATTGAAATCGTAGGCAAGCATCATTCTAACAGCTTGGGTTATAACTATGAAATGACACAGCCCAATGAAAACATCAAATATGCATTCTAGTTTTTTTAAGAAAGCGAAAAAAAGAAAAGAATCATATTGTTATCATAATTAAATTCAACTCTCCGCAATCGACGAAACACCTCTTAAGATGTACTTCCATTTTACATTGCAAACTCCAAACTCACAGCAACTTTTTAATGCCAAGAGTCCCATTACAAAAATGACCTCTATCAGAATCTCCAAACCCACGTAGCAAATTATGATTAACAATCCTATTGATCTACCACTTAACAAGATCTTCACTAGCTTAACCCACTAAAAGTACAAGAAAAAGAAAGTTCTTTTTCTTGCTTCTTCAACCAAGTCAACGCAGAGTTTGAAGCAAAAGCTATAATTATTAATCCCAAAGTGCAAACAATCCTTTACTATTTAAAAAAAAACACTTTATATGCCATTAACATGGAATACAAAAAGTATAAAACTGAAAACAGTAATAAATAAATAAATAAACCAAACCCAAAGAAATTCTTACCAAACCATACCCGAAGCACCTCTCCCGACAGGTCGAATAGGAGGAAGGTACTTCTTAGAAACCTCAAATAGATTGCCATACACGTTATACTGAACGTAGCGTCCACCATGGGTGGGTACACCTTTGATACGGTTATCAGCTACTGAAGCAGAGCCCAATTCCATGGAAGCCGGCCCCGAATCTTGAAATGGGCAGCGACCAAAATAGAGATTTGATGAGGCTGGAGCTAAATTTGAAGAAGAAACGAAGATTTAGTTGGGTAAGGAGATACTAAAGCTATACTTGAGGAACGCGTGTTGGTAGGTGTAAAGAGATTTGACATTTCTTTTTCTTTCGAGTACTGTGGAAATTCCCCGGGAGGCGCGGTTATCAATTCTACTGCGTATGTGAGAATTGCCTACTTTCAACGTAGCTTTTGTGAACTGTAAAAGCTTGGGTGACCCGTGCTTTGAGAAATTTCTACAAAGATCATTCGAGTGGTGTCTGTGATTTGGGTTTTACTTTTACGTTAATTTTATTTTTTCATTTTTTGGGTTTTTATTGGAAATTATTTGTCTCAGCCCTATAATTTATTAATTTAATACTTAATAGCAACTTTTTTCTAGCATTAACAATAAGTTGCTCTATCAAGGCTACCATTTTATTTTCGCTTACTTGAGTTATAGGAACTGGTTTAAGACTTGAAGCATCCTTCTCTATCGAACTGATAATTATGAAAAGTATAGTTCAACTACTGAAGCACAAATATATATATATATATATATATATATATATATATATATATATATATATATATATATATATCAAGCCTACCATTTTATTTTCGCTTACTTGAGTTATAGGAACTGGTTTAAGACTTGAAGCATCCTTCTCTATCGAACTGATAATTATGAAAAGTATAGTTCAACTACTGAAGCACAAATATATATGTAAGTATGGAATTACCGTGACATTTGGTTAGTAAAATAAAATTGTAATGAGGATGTAATTAGTAATAAAAATTGAAATATAAAAATAGATAAAGTAAAATTTATAAAATTATAAATGAAAATAAAATTTAAAAATATATTTTTTATTTTTAAGCGTGAACAAATAATAATAGATCGATTAAAGTGTATTATTAGTTTCAATATTTTAATTAAAGTGTTGAGATTAATAATACATTTTAATTAAATCGTATAATTTAAAATTTAAAAATTTATGTGTAAAATTTTAAAAAATTTAAGATTAAATACTAAGTTTTAAAGTTTAAAAACTTATGTTTAAATTTATTTAAAATTTAAAATCCAATTGTGCATTTTAAACTAATAGATTATACAAACATGTTAAAAAAATATAATACTTTAAAGTTAAATATATTAATTGGGATGTAATGTCTGTTAGTTTATAGTAAATTTCATAATCTTGATATGTATATCTCATTTTATTTTACTTATTATTTGGTTGGTTGAGACAATAATAAGATATATTGATTTAATCTAAATGAAATAAGTAAATTTATAAAAAAAATGATTGTCTATAACAACCATGAACTTATTAAATAAAACTTTAAAAATAATAAAATTTAAATAAAAATAGACAACTTTAAATCATAATTCCATCAAGTGCATTAAAAATAACATGGTATGTAGGCATGAATGTGGTACAATTCTAGTTATGTTAATATCTATAACTATCTCACACTAATTTTTAGTAATTATTGTTTATTAATTGATAATAATTTTCTTATGATCTAACTAGTTATCTTATTTTTTTTAACATTTATTCAAAAATATATTTAGTTTTAAAAAATTAAATCTTAATACATTTCTTACTATACTATATTATTTAAAATATTGATATTTATTTTTTAATTATTTAGTACATATTTTTAAACAAAACAAAATATATGAAAATAAGAATAAATAAGATTTAATCCAGTTATTTCAAATATTATGTTTTTTATTATTAAAAATGCATTTTTATGCAATTATATGCATATAAAAATAATAATATTATTATATATTCTGTTTCGATTAATCACATTTTTGATATTGTAGAAATAATCTTCATCCACACCTTATCGGTTATAGTTACTTTCATTTAAAATCTATTGAATTTTTCTAATTAATTACAGTTTTAGTTTTATATAATTAAAATACTCAATCTCAATAGTATGAAATATGATAACTTATTTAATATCTCTAATTCATCATATTTTGTAGGATTAGGTGAATAATTAATATTTTTACTAATTTTATAATAATTTATTTTTTATTTTATATTAACAATCAAATTAAATATAAAAATATTGATATCATTAATATTTTTATTATTGTAAACCATGACTTATAACCTTTGCGAAAAATTTATAGATAAAATTAAATTTGTCTAAATTAATAATAACATGGGTACATTATTTTATTAATATTATAATTTTATTTTTAATTTTTTTATTAAAAATTTTGAGGTAATATTTTATTTAAAAAATATATCAACTTAATATAATTTATTATTTAATTGAATTTTTATCACATATATAATAATATATGTGCGATATTCAAAATATATTTTCAGATAATAAATTAATTAAATAATATTTATATAATATTTTAAGATAATTAATTAATTGATTATTCAAAAATATTATTTAAATATCGCGCGTCTATTACTGTATATATATAAAAAATTCAATTAAATAACAAATTGTATCAAATTAATACATTTTTAAATGGATGTACCACCTCAAAAATTTAAATAAAAAAATACAAAAATTAAAATTGTGATACTATTAAGATAACAAACTTTAATAATACAATAAATTTTTGTTACTTCCTTTTTTGTTACAATTTGAAATTTTGAATGCAAAAAAGAAAATCATTATGTGCATAAATAATTTAATCATTTAATTGATTTTACTTTTAATCACATTAAAAAAATATGTATTCATTTTCTTACGATATTAAAAATTAAATATTGATTTACGTTATAATAAAAGTTATAATAAAAATGAATATATGATTTTTTTTAAATAAAATATAATGAAATGAAATGTTATATCATAATGTTAAACCAAAGAAAATTTCAAGAATTTGTGGATATAAATTGTGATTTATTATTTATATTTATAATAATTATTTCATACTTCAATAATATATTTGTTAAATAAGATCTAAGTAATTAGATCATATTATTAAATTATTATAACCATAATCTCCCATTTAATAAAATATATAATAATAGTTTAATTTTAAAAACTAATTTATTATAGATAATTTTGTATTTATGAAAATATTTATTATTTTATATCTTTTTTCATTTTTTTTTCATTTCATATAAAAACATCTTATATTATTTTAACAATTATAGTCAACCACCACCATCATCTTTTTGATCATTTTATTCATTTATTGTCCAATCAATTTACTCAATTTATTGCACAACAATCTAAAGATTTTTTTCTTCAATGAATATTTAATTAGGACACCACCAATTCATTAGAAATGTTAATCCCTACCCTTCATAGTCAATAATACTAGTTTATTTTTTCTGATTATATTTATTATTTCATATTTTTTATTATATTATAATATATCAAATTTAAGGTAAATTTAATTTTAATTGAACACTAGATGATCCATAAAAGATAAAAGAGTCAAGAATATTGAAATGAATGAGTTGACGATAGCTTCGATCATTGGCTCCAAACGAGTTAGTAATTAAAATTACATTTTTTGATTGTTATATATCAAACAATGAAAAGTGATTAGTGAAAGAATGAATGAATGATGTTAAGGATAAGATAAAGATAACGGGTAAAGATGAACATGATTGTTTAGAATATATATTGTTATTTTCGTAATAAAATGAACAAAATGGGATAAAAGATGTAAAATAATAAATATTTTTATAAACTCAAAATTATCCTTCAATAAATTAAGTTTTTTTTTTTAATTTGATCATTAATATATTAATTTAATAATATAAATCTTAATATATACTTGTTTTTTATTCGGTAAAAGCAACACTAAATATTTAATCCCATTATTTAAAAAAAAACAGTGATCTCATTTTCTAGGAAGCACGAGAAAAGGGTTTTAAAATTTGTATATAAAAAGATTGAAACGGTTTACTTTGACTAATAGCAAATTAGCAAACGAAATAATAATAATAATAATAAAAGACATGTTTACTTTGACTTCCCAATTTGCAAATTGCAAAATACACGTTGCATATCTACAGCATTTTTAGGGATTAATGCTTTTGAGTTACCTGTATTTTTAATTTTGTATTTTTTTAATTTTTATTTTCAATTGATATTTTTAAATTATTGATATATATTTAAATTAATTTTAATAATAATAATATATTTAAAATATTTTAATTTATTAAATTTAAGTAAAATAAATATTAATAATCTAAATATAAATATTTTAAAAAATCAGTTAAAAATAATGGTAAAAAATACTATAATAATAATAAAAATACTTAAAAAGTATCAATTCCTCATTTCTAAGTATAAATTTTCACCCACTTCGAGGAAGGAACTTTCAAAATCAAGAGTTCAATACTTCTATGAAAGCCAACTCCAAAAGAAAAAGAAAAAAAAAAAAAAAAGACTTTGGACACGTAAAGATAAAAGTCCCGTAATTCCTTTTTTTTTTAATTTGAAAGGTATATTTTAATTCCTTTTTTATACCGGAGAAATTGATGGTAAAGATATTATATTATTTTAAATGATACTTAGATTATATATATATATATATATATTTTAATAGTTTAATCATTGTTATAAAAAAATTAAATGTGATAAATAATTATTTTTTATGTTTTTATTTAATTTTTTCTTCTATTTTTTTAGTTAAATTTTATTTTATTTATAACAATATTTATTTAATGTAATTAAAAAATTAAAAAAATACATAAAAATTATCTTTGTAAGGTATAATAGTAAAACTAAAATGTTACAAAATAAATACAGAGTTTTAATATTATTTTTACAATAAATAAAAAACCCTAGATGTATTTTTCTCTATATTAATACAAACACTTTTGCCTATTTGTAAACAAACTATTAAAGTGATAGTTAAAATTTTTTATTTCTCATGTGGGGTTCGTTTCGAAGGTTAAAATGGACTTTTCATTACAAAAGTATAAATTAAAAAAAATTGTGGAAATTAAAACACCCATCTTTTCCTCCCTGCCATCTTCTTCGTGCCTTTTTTAAGATTAATTTAATAATTTAAAATATTTTTAATTTTTTAACTTTGTCAGACTATTAGAAAGATCAACAAAAAAACAAAATCTTCTTTTAAACTTTTTTTTATGCAAAATTATTTAAGAAAAAAATAGAAAAAAATGAAAAAAAGAGAAATTTACAAAGATAAAGAATTAAAAAAGAAAGATGTGGGAAAAACTTTTGAAATATCAATGTTAATAAAGATATCAATATATAATTTTTATGAAAATATATAAGATATTATCGTTATTGACTGAAATTTTGAAAAAAATCACAAAAATATGTAAATTTTATAAAAAAATATTAACTTTTTTATAAAACTTTATGAAATATCAAAAAAATCAATTACTTATATTTTAAACTAATTTTTTTATTTAATATATCTATTTTTAAATATTTAAAATATCAAAAATATTAATCAATAAATTGAGTAATTAATTAAAATATTATATAATGAAAAAATATATTTGTTTTTAAATATTGTAAAATAAATAGTTAAAATAATTGAAATAATTAAGTATACTGTATTATATTAACTATTATAAATAAATAAATATCGACAGTATGAAAATAAATTTAATTAATTATTTATTTTTAAAAGTAATCATATTTATAGTAAACATGTTACAAACAATGAAAAAAAGAAATATATTCTCTTATGTAAATGTGAAAAAAAATTAAATTGAAATTATTGTTAGACAGAAGAAGAAAAAAGATAAATAAAATCAAGAATTGATATTTTTGATATTTTAGTAAAATTTTAACAAAATTTTAAAGACAATATCTATAATGTTTATGATATTTTAGCCAAAAAATACATTTAAGTAATCTTTTAGAGATATTTTTGACAATTTCTTGATAATTTGACCAAAAGATATAGATATTACGTTTCGATATTGAGATGTATAAAAAAGAAACATTGTTGCGATTATGTCGACGATATCATCAACATTTTTATCCTCAGAAGGGAGAGTTCAAACAAGAATAGAGATAAATAAGATAGTTAAATTTAAGAGGATTTTTACGAGGAAATGTGACTGTAAATGTCTTATATTTATTTTAAAAATGATACTTTTGATTATATGATTATTTTTTATAACAGTTTAATCTTACAAGAACAAATAACTATTTTTTAATATTTTTATTTATTTTTTCTTTAATTCTTCCGATTATAGTTTATTTAAGTTATAATGATTTTTATCTAATGTAATAAAAAAAATAAAAAATAAAAATTACCTTGATCTTTATATGATCACTTTTTCATAACAATAGGACTAGATTTTTACAAAAAAATAAGTATAATATCTAAGTGTTATTTTTATAATAAGTAAATTATATTGGATATATTTTTCTCTATATTTAATTGTGTAAGAAAAGTAGATAAGTTTTAGTTTTCACGTGTTTATTTTGATAATTTTATATAAAATATTTATTAAATAACACCAATGTGATTTACATACTTTATTTTTGTCAATTTATTAAAAATGGACAAAAATGTCTAATAAAAATAATACCCAAAAGTAACTTTTAAAAAATATGAAATAAAGTGTACTTTTAGGTTAAAAAGGGGGATTAAACAAGGCTTCCACGTTATTTGAAAACCACACATGATGAAGAAGTAGAAACTTCACCTTTATATTTTATGGTATCTTGCTTTCTTCTGTTGGTATTTTATATACTTGGAAATGTTAAGTCTGCACGAGCAACAAAACATAAACATACATATATATATATATATTAAAAATAAACTCAATGAATTAAAAGGTGTTGTCAATGACTCAATTCCAAGTTGTGATCCTGTTGTTCGTAAACTTAAGCAATTAAATAAGAATTCCAATAAAAAAAGGCTATTGAAGTTTCAAACTTTAAACAAGGTTTTGACTTTTCAAACCAAAAGCAAGTATTCTGCTTAGGCTCAACGCACTGTCGAAGACAACTTGATCGCTATGATTGGAACAACAACATAAAATAATATTATTCTGTAGTTGTACGATGATTCGATCAAATGAGAAATTTTGCACACACAAGAATTGTATCTATAGCTTTGTATAGCAAAAATTTTTTTTTTTGGGTTCAAATCTTTGTATAGCAAGTTAACAACCACCTATTGATACACATTCTATCAAAAACATCGCAATATTCTCAAAAAAATTCCACATTTTTACCAAGATGGAAATCATGTATCAATTTCAAAGAGATCAAAAATCTCGACAATATCACAATATTATTGTCATTATCGACAATTTTTTGAACCTTGACAACATCAAATACCCTCCATCCTTGCAAACTATGCTTCAAATATGCGTACATTAATGCAAAATAGTCCACTTTGTCAAGCTATCTATACCTTCAATTTATGTGTTCATTTAAAGCAGGTAACTTTACAAAAAATTCTTTCTATAGTAATCAGCAGCCTACATGTATGTGTTCAATTGAACCCACCAACAATAAGAAACCTAACCCACTACAACGCAAACTGAGAAGACACTTGCTTCCACGAAGTTGTAATCCAGGCAGAAAGAAAGACGATAAGATAGCATACTTCAGCATTCAAATTGCAAAGTTGACGCCCTAGTGTATATTTATTTTAGGACTGACTTACACCAAAACATATTTATGTCCAATTATAATCAATAACATGCTTAACTCTAAGGCCTCTTAGGACCAACTTTTAACAAAATAGAATCATTTACTTACGGTAGACATCATTAAACATAATAAAGCATTCATTTATTATATAACATTTGCACAATAACAAACTGTAACAACATTGTAGACTTCTTTCATATATCAAAGTCAGTCCATAGTACAACACCGAAATACAAACGATTATCATAAAACTATTCCATACCTTACAACTCACACCACATTGAACAATACTATATCCCATACATGATGGTCTACTTTGCAACATCCTAAAATGGAAGATCTCATACCTAAAACCATATGCAGATAGGAGCAAAACTAGCTCCGTTCTAATTCATCTCACAACCTGCTTTCCAGCATTTCCTGCAAGCATTGGTTCGTTTACCGTTCCACTTGCTCTTAAACTTAAAAGTAGAGCATCACGCCCGCTTAAGACTATTTGGAAAAAACAGTCAACTTCTTTTGAAAGAAGATCAAGGCCTAGTGAAAGTTGCTCTGTCATCCTTCCAAAATCTAAAACCATAGTCTGAAGTACTTCCATCTGTTCAGGGCCCACGCCGTCATGGATCATGGGATACAATATCTTGATGTTACCCTCAATGGCTTCCAGCTCTTTCAATACAGTGATTTTTCCACTGGAGATAATATTCCTAATTTCTCCATTGACATTTTTCTGTAAATCAACAAAAGCTGGTATCCAAAAGTTCGTCCCTGAAACATTCAAGTCTAACAATTTCCTTGCAGAACCAGAAAAGGCTGCTGCAAAGACCCTACAAACAAAAACTGTTTCCACCTTCACTCCATACATAGCACGCATCAAAACCTTCCCTTTGGCCGAGTTCTTGACATTAGGAAGATCCATTGATTCCACCAGACTGTCTAAAATATGGCTGCAGTTCTCAACTCTAGGGTTCTTGGAACTCATATGCTTTCTCCAGCCATCAAATGAGGATTGTGCCCGTACAAACTGCTCAGAACAGGAAGGCTCAAGGTTATGCAAAGCTAACTGAAGAAAAAGGTGCCCCTGGTTTAACCGAGAAAGCTCAGAGCTAAATGCAATGCATATGTCCAGTAACTTCACACTGATATCCAAGTACATGTCAATCCATTTTTCATCCCAGTCACAAATAGGAAGTTCAAGTTCAGTTATGAGGGTTTTTATATCCTTATGAGTTTCGCAAAGTGACTCAATTGCTGACTTAATCCATGAAAAGCTCAGAACATCGTCCTTATTTTTTGGGTTAAGCTTTCTCAGCCTCTCAGCCAAGGTTTCCTCAAAAATGTTCAACAATGCAAGAAGTTTTGGGGACAGCTGTGAACCCTTGGGTGTTATCATGCGAAAAGGATTTCCAAAAGCGAAAAAAGGTCTGTGTAGGTCCTGTGGGCGACTCATTTGAATATGTTACTGCATAAAAAAATCAGGGAAATTCTATAATATTACATCCATGCTCGTGCAGCAGTTCTAATATAAACCCAATTCTCAAACAGAGGTTTTCAAAACTATAAATACAACAGGAGTATAAGGTAGGTCCAGTCCTAATTCTTAAGGAAGAAAAGGAATTACATTAGACATTAAATGACAAATTACATGTAAGATTCATTGCTCCAATTTACTTAAAAATGTTATAGAGACTGGAAATTACATGAACTGAGCTAGTGTTATCGTTTACTATTTCTTCAATTTCTAAATTCAAACTAATTAAAGCTTGAACGAAAGTAAACAAAATTTCAATCGGAAATATACCCATAATCAGGCATGTTCTATTTCTTATCCGTCAATATCGGAAACGAAGCAGGCAAACCGTAAAAATCCACTTCCTCAATCACTTTCGTTGTTCTACTTTATGAGCTAACAAATAGGCGGTCAAGCAATCCGTATAAATGAAAATCCTAGCTATCTTCTTTCACGAAATAGAAATTTGTGTACACCCAAATTTCCAATTAGAAAAATCTCTACTCTTTGCCTAACAACAATTTCATTACAATTCAACAGATCTAAATATAACCATACAGGAGACCAAAAAAAAATTAACCATACAGAGTATAATGAGTCAACTCGTAATTTAGCAGCAAGAACGAAAGAACAAATAAATTTTACAAAAATACATGAAACAAACGATTCAAACACAGAAAACATCACCAGATTCACACACATAAAACGAAGGTACCTAAAAATACATCGAACCACTTATCAAACTAACAAAAGCAAACATGAAAATCTGACCCTAAAGTCAATCTATAACACCGAAAAAACTCCACAAAAAGCCCAAACTTTTATCTTTTTAATCTTTTCCAAGATCAAGAAAACGTGTATATAAGAGAAAGTGAGATTCGTACCAGATTCAGTACAGCGAAGAACGAGATCGAGAAATTTCGCAAGAAATATCGGACTATTTTTCGTTTTTGTTGGAAAATAAAGGGTATTGAGGGCTCGAAGGTGGCTGGTTTGATTTTGTAGTGGCTCAGCGTGGAAATTTATGGTTGAGGGTGACACGTGGGATGGGAGATAAGGTAACGGAAAATTGATATATATATATAACGTAATAATGCTATATAATACTATATTAATAAATAATTTCTCATAATACTAATAAGATACTTCCATACTTAAATATACTGTAAAAACATGGAGTAAAAGAGAGTAGTAAAACTTATCAGATATTATGGAAGTTGAAATCTAATAAATTAAACTTAGATTAGAACCAACTACTTCAATTGTATAAAAATAATATTCTCGTTATTTAATTAAGTATTCATTTTTTATTATAAAAATAAACAAATGTGACATATCATATTAATAAATTATAAATTAAATATTACTTATAAATAATATCAATCAAATAGATTGAAATAAATAATACTTCTTAATAAAATATTTATCTTAGACAAGAAAAAAAAAATTATATATATATATATATATATAGATTTAATTTTCCATTTGTGTGTTCTCACTCGCCCTCCAACTCAAGGGAGGTGAAAATCTGGTCTTAAAATACATCACTAAATACCTTAAAATTTCACCGTGCTTTTAACATTTCTTAAGATAATTAATTTTTGGATTTACGTGAATGGATGCATTAATGATTCAAATTTAATAATAATAATAATAAATATTATTATTATTATTATTATTTTAAATTTTTTATTTTATAAAATAAAAAAAATAAATTATTTTTTAAATATATAATAGTATCAATTCTTAAGCAATGATTATTATTAGTTTAATTTTTTTTTATTTTATAAATAAAAAAATAAGTCTTTAAATATAAATTTTTAAATTAGTTTTATTATAATTAAAAAATTAATGTTAAAATATTTTATAAGGTGATTTGCAAAAATATTCTTAAAATAAATATTTAATTTATTTATTATTTTATAATGATATCTATTTTTTTGAACAATATTATCTAAATATAATATATACATAAATAATTTATTATAACATTCACAATAATTACAAGATTTTATTTAATAAATAATTCAAATATAACGTAACAATATATGAACTTATTTAATTAATATTTTTACTATCTAAGAAATTATCCGTACATGAATAAAAATATTTTTTTAAAAAAATAATTTATATTAATTAATTATATATTTTTAATTAACATGAGGTATGATATGATATCGACGTGAAAATCACTAATTCAATAAAAAATATAATATTATCATAATTGAATTGATCGAAAATTTATTAAATAGATAATCATAAATTATATTAATTATCACTTTTAATATAATAAAAATATTTACATATACAAAATAATTATTTATAAAAAAATATTTATTATATGAATATTTTAATATTTATGATTGTATAAATTATTACTCTTTATGTAATAAAAATAGTTACATTATACAAAATAACTATTTATAAAAAATGTATTTATTATATTGATATTTTGATATTTTTTGGTGTAAAAAAATAACATAATAAAAAAATATATTTATTATATGAACATTTTTGGAATTTATTGGTAAAAAAATAATAAAAATATAAACTGCTCATAAGTGAATTGATCAAATATTCATGAAATAGTTAATATAAAGGACATGAATTGCTATTCTTACCGTAGTAAAAATAATTATTTATAAAAAATATTTATTATATGTATATTTGGATATTTTTTTTTGTAAAAAAATAAAAATATATATTTATTATATGAATATTTTAGTATTTATTGGTATAAAAAATAATAAAAAATAACAAAAATACAAACTACTTATAAATGAATTGGTCGAATATTTATTAAATGGATATTCATAAATGATATGAATCATCGTATTTATAATAAAATTAATTACATTATACAAATTAATTATTTATAAAAAAAATTATTTATTATATAAATATTTTAATATTTAATAGTATAAAAAAATTAAATAAAAAAGAAAAGTGAATGACCAAACACTTTTGATTTACCATATACTCTTTTTTAATATATAAAAAATGAATGATATTTCTTAAAATTAATTTAATGGTAAAAAACATGGAACTTATATAAAGAGTGACACTATTTTCATACTTCTTTTTATTATTTTTGGTGCATATTTAATATTAATTTTTTAAGTTGATAAAAATATTATTTTATCTTTAATACATATATTTCTATCGATCAAAATATCTTAATAGTATTTTTCTTAATTTTTAAAACACAATAAATATATTACAGAGTATAGAAAAAAGAGGTCAACAATCAACCTCACCTATATGAAACGGAAGTTAGAAAAATCCATTAATTCTGATTAAATAAAATTTCCTTTAATTTTAATCTTGCTTGGGCCTCGTTGGGCTTTATACGGTAGGGTTGCAATTTACAAGTGTCTTGTTGTTGCCTTTCTTTATACGAAAAATATTTTTGTCCGATATATAAATTATCTATTTATTTAAATAATTTTATTTTTATTTTTTTATTAAGATATATATATTTTTTATAAAATTAATAAATTTATATTTATTAACTGTGTAAATTAAAAAAACTCAAAATATGTTTTTTTCTAATGGGTTTTAAAATAAAACTTAGTGTATGAAAGTATTATGATATACAATTAAATCAAAATAAATAATTTAAAAATTATAAAAAAAATAACACCATTAAAATTTATGATTATAAAAATAACACTTTAATAATATTAAACAGTATCTAATAAGACGTTATTAAATATTAAATGGATCTAAATGACCGTAGTTCAATTTAAATTGTATTCAATGTGCAACAATGTGTCAAGTTTTTTTAATAATAAAAAATATATGAGAGGGACATCAATAAATATTATTTTTATAATTATAAATTTTAAAAATATTATTTTTATTGTTTTTTCAATATATTTTGAATTTTTTTTTTTGAATAATTATACTATTTACGTGATCATAATTAGAGCTTAAATTTCAGACCTTCTATGTACCTCCGTGAATTAATTTCATTAAGCCATAAGCTCTTTGGCTGAATATTGCTTCTTCTTGGCACGATTTAGGGGGCTTTCATGTAGGTTTTGTCTTAATAGTATTTTCATTTATGGAGAAATCCAACAAGTATAAATTTACCAAATTCTCTGAAGATTTTGACAAATTGCTACTAAATGAAACCTCTTTTCTTCTCATGAATTACAGGAAAGTAATATAAGTGCCTTAATGTGCCTTCATTAATAGGAAGATTCTGTGCATGAATGTGCAAAAATGTTTATTTGGAGAGACTCTAAAGGTGAGTTTTTTTTAACAAAGTGAAGTGTTTATTTAGAGAACTTGTAATAATATTTTGTCTGTTCATATCAATTTGTTTCACAAGAAGAATGTTAATGGCCCCTAGTGTGTTATGTATAATGGATGTGCTGATAGCGTTATCCATATACTTTGACAATACAAGGCTATTAAAAAGGTTTAAAAAATTTATCTTTTTTTGCACCTTTGTTCTTTAAATTGAATTGTATATTATTTGTAGACATGTGAAAATATATTCAATAAATTTGTACTGATTTTAAACTCAATCAATTTAGCTATAATAGTTGGGCTGTTTAACATCATAAAACTGAAATAACTCATGGGAAGCTCATAGATATGTAAAAGGGACTCTTGTGTAGAACTATATGCTGCATGAGAAATTATGCAAAAGCTTGGATAAGTCTTCAAAATTTTTTCACGGAGAGGTTATCGATTATATGGCTAAATAGCAAAAACATAGCGATGTTTTGTGAAGATTAATACTCATGCAAATTAAATATCAACGATTAAAAAAATAGAAGGTATACTTTGATGAGATAAGAGAACGATAAATTAATGTTTATTATTACTAGATTCAAAAGAGAGGTATGTTTTATGTTATATGTTTAATTACAAGTTTTGTTATGAATTATCATCATTGTGTGTGTTTTTATCTGATATTATTTTTAAATATGATTGTCTTATGACTATTAATCTTATGTTTTGTCCCAAATGATTTTATAATAGACGAGATTCGATTGTTATCTGTAAATAAAAATTTTTATTTCTATTTTAAGTCTTATGAACAAAATGTTTATATTCACGTTGTAGTCAAATATGCTTAGGATACTTGGTAGTACGAGTTATAAAAAATGTTCATAAAAATGTTTATTTTAAATGGTTATCTTTTTTATATATCTTTTGATTAATGAATAAAAATAATTACTTTAGTTTTTTTTATTTTTTAGAAAAAGAAAATGTGCCTCCATTAATGTGTAAGATAGAAAAATAAGTGTCCCTTCTCTCATAAATATAAGTGCCTCCATTTTTGTTAAAATTAAAATTATAAAAAATTAAGCACATAGTAGAATGATTATCATGTACTTGGCAGGACAAAATAAAAATAAATAAAACATTATCCTGGCACTATATTTATTGGCAATATAAGCGGCATTTAAAGCATCACATGGATGCACGATCCTCCAATGTTTCAAGTTGTTGTCAATTATTTTACTTTTTCCAACAAAGGCATATCCAATCGAGGGCACCGATTTTTCTAAATTGAGTTTTGAATATTAATATGCGATTGTTTGGATGATTTTTTAGTAATTTAGTTTTATTATTTGTTTCATTTTCAAGATACTTAAAAGAATATTTTTTGTCAAACTATATTCCTCTTGAATTTAAGGCTTGTTAAAACTTTAATGCATAAAAGTGACTGATTCTAATATCTAAACACAGGATTGATTAAAAAAAAAAGAATATTAAAATAATAGACTATCTATATTTATGTTGTGTAATAACGCAGCTTGTATGTAAGGTTTTTTTTTTAATCTGGGGGGGACAACAAAAACCAAAAATATATACTTGTGAAAATGTTCAGCATGTCATCATGCTTTCTTTTGACTAATACTTAATGGAATATGAAATCCTCACAAATCACAAAATAGACAAGCGCTGAAATAAGAGTGGACAAATATAATTGTGCTTAAAATAGTTAAGAAAACTGGTTAAGATGTAAGACCAAGTCAAAGAATGCAGGGTCTAGCAAGGAACAAAAGGGCAACCAATTAACTTCCAAGGCCTGCTTAGTCATTAATAATTATCCCAAATTAGTATCAACACTAATCAAAATCTCCAAAACCATAAGGCATGTTATTCATTGATTTTTAAGCAAATATGAAAGAATCGAATGAAATGGTATTTAGGTCCATTTCCTCAATAAATCCAACCTTATAGCTGGTTAGGGTCCACGCCTCATGATCATGTGGTTGAGGCTGCCAGAGATGGTGACACCAAAATGAGAAGTCCAAGCATATCAAGTAACCCATTTCATGAAGGAACCAGGACAAGACAACCAAATTTAAAGCATTTACAGATAAATGACTTTATAATGTAAGCACTGAATAGAGGACAAAAGACTCTAATATTGACCCTGAGAAAGAGTGTACATTTAATATAACACTAGCCATATCTTGTTTTACAAACAGACAACATCGATGACCTGTGATTCATATATGACCGATGAATGAGTTTTTTCCCACCTCTATGAATGCATCCAATATTGGTGCTGGGAATTACCGGAAAGATATACATACAATAAAGCATGTATATTTAGAATCTTATTGTTCTTTTATGGAGTTGAAGGCACATCTAAAATATATGGGAGAAGGAAGGGGGAGAAAAAATGGAGCTTTGAAGCTCGATATCAATCTGTTAGTCACCTAATTCTCCAGAGGCTTTTTATTTCCACTTTGTTGGCTGTTGGTGATTCCTAGCATTATCCCCTTCAATTGTATCAGATGTCCCTTCACCCAATTGTTTATCATTTATCTTTGACGTGGCATGATTCCCTTGCTGATAATCACGATTTAATTGGGATGCATCTTTCCCAATCCGTTGATCCTGCACATTAAAAACAAAAATGGACTAAGCAGTCGCGCAGTATGACTATGAAAGATACTAAGAATATAGTTAATAACAAGACATACATCACGAAATAATAAGTCATCTGCCTCAAGCATGTGGATCACATGTCCCATTTTTGGCCTTTTTGTTGCATCAGGATCGACACATCGAAGAGCGACCAGCAGAGCACGTTTGAGTGCTTTAGAAGCTGGCATCCCAGGCATCTTCAGATCCACTACTTCTTCAGATTTTCTACTCCCGACCATGGTTTTTAGCCAATCAACTAAATTCACCTGCGATTATTTATTGCTTTATATATCAGCTTATAGTTGACAGTAGCATAACTGAAAGTCTGACAGAAAAGAGGAATAAATGGTAGCTATTTGGTTGAGACTTACCTCTCCTTGTGGTCGACTATAATCAACAGGACTTCTCCCAGAAATTATTTCCATGATAAGAATCCCAAAGCTATAAATGTCACTCTTCTCATTTAGCATTCCAGTGCGGGCATACTCTGGAGCAACATATCTAAAAACATCAAAATATAATTATTTTTTAACGGTAAGATCATTGATGTATAGGAACTGGGTTTATAAATTAAAGTTATAGCTATAACACAACAGAAAATGAATCATAAATCAACATTAGGAGAAGAAAACAAACTAACCCAAAAGTACCCATCACCCTAGTTGTCACATAGCTACTTTCAGTACCCAGGAGTTTAGAAAGCCCGAAATCAGATAGCTTAGCATTCCATTGGCAATCAAGCAGAATGTTGCCAGCTTTTACATCACGGTGTACCACCTTGGGTTCAAGACCCTCATGGAGATAGGCCAACCTGCATGATCACAAATGCAACTTGATATATGTTTTCACATATAAAGATAGAATAAAAAAATAATTAATTTTTCGCATTTAAATGTAAATTTTATTAATTAAGTACCCTTTTGCGGTTCCCAATATGATATTCATACGCATCTCCCATGTCAGTGGGCTGACATCACCAACATCTCCATGAAGCCATTGTTCCAGAGTACCATTGTTAATGTACTCATACACAAGCATCCTAAGGACCAAGCTAGACAAATTGTGACATCTATTGACACTCATAAGAAACTACACCCTTAAGATCAAATGTAAAGAGAGAGATATACCTGTATGCACCCTCTACACAGTATCCAAGCAGCCTAACAAGATTTTTGTGTCGAACACGCCCAATTGCTTCAACCTCCACTTTGAATTCCCTCTCAGCTTGACCCCTAATAGTTTTGATCGGCCAAATGGGCTACATACAAGTCAAAACGGGGACAGAAAAGAAAATGGAAATTACATGTGCATATGCATGTGAGAGAAGGAGAGAAAGCGCGATCTCCCTTAAAGTTGCTAATTTAAACTTGATTACCAGCACAAGGAACTTATACTGTAGTTAGGCACTTTTTCATAAAGTTGGCAGCTTTACTGCATAAATTCTAGCACAAGACAAGAATAATTCGCAATAAATGGAAAAGGGAAATGAGAAAGAGAAGAAAAGAATTAACTACCAAGCAATAAACCAAACGTGGAAATTCTTCCTGTAGTTGCAAACGATTAACAGGAAAAGAAATAAATTTATACTATGTTACTAAAGACTTCTTCTAAAACGGAATGAGCTGAAGAATTGATTAAGATCATGAAGATAACTGTAACTATTTGTAGAAAACAAAATTTACACGCTAGTAAAACTACACCTAATCATCAATAATATTCCATTAATTTGACCTCAGACATGCAAAGAAAATAATGATCCGAGAATTTAAATCTCGTCGTTTTTCCCAGTTCTAATTCGACAGCCAAAAATTAGAAATATCAAACTCAATTTTTGTATCTCCAATTCTACTTCTTTCCCGGTACATGATATGAACCGAAGCTGAAACATAACAACATTAACTTGAAAAGAAAAGAAAAAATACTTCCATTTTCGTCCTTTCCTAACAATCGAACCGAAAATCATCGTTAGTCGCTAATCACAAACAACCCAAAATCACACCATCATCAATCATCAATTATAAAATGCATAATTACAAATTAAAAGTACTAAATATAGTTTAAAACAAATATAGACTACCTGTTGTTCAAGAGGTTCTTGACGGCAATATTGGTACCATCAGCAAGAATCCCATGGTATACAATCCCATACCCACCTTCCCCAATCACATTTTCCGGGCATAATTTATTAGTAGCAGCCTCCAGCTCTCTCAAAGTATACCATCTCCCCCATCCTAGATGCGAGACTTCAGGTCCAACGTTACCACTCCCAAACGTCGCCGTATCACCACCTCCACTCATCATAGTACCCCTACTCTCCCCACTCGAAGGCCGGTCGGAGTAGCCCACGACTCGATGTTCGGGCTTCCCAATCTCCACCTGGATTTCAGGCTGTGGATGGTGGACTATTTCTTTGATTTCTTTGGATATTACTGGAATCGGGGTGTCGGTTGTAATAGCGGTGGATTTAGACAAGTGGGTTTTGTGCTTGGTACGTTGTCGAGAGGTGAGGCAAAGAGAGAGGAGGAAAAGAGTGAAGACTATAAGAGAACCCGTAAGGATTCCAATGACAACCCATAACCGGAGACCAAATATTGAGGTGGACTTTGAGAGCTCTGAGTTCACAAACGCTGCGTCGTAGATTGACATTGTAGGTATTGTAATTCGATGCTGTCGTTTCTGGCTTTCTGATGAGGAGAGTGAGAAAGGCTAGGAGGCTAAGAAGGGTATGTGGGATTGAGTGAGGTTTGAGAGGTGCGAGTTTGGTGGCATTTGGTTCACCGGAAAATCCAAATGTCAGATGAAATGGATGTTCGCGGCGAACATTGGATTTTTCCGGCAGAGGAGCGAGGGAGAGGAATTGAATAGAAATGAGAAAAGGAATGAACTGGAGAGCTTTTGCAGAGAGAATCAAATGCAAGTAGAGAGAAAAGGAGGTGGGAGCCAGAATTATTACTACTATTATGGAGAGTATTTAAAAATCTCTGAATTTCTTACTAATTTAGCTGTCAGTTTATTACTGTAGTAGCTTCAGACTCCAAACATTATTATTTTTTATTTTCTATTTAATATTTATTTTAAAAAATATATATATTTTTTAATATTAGATTTTATGAACTTAAAAAATTACATACTTTATGTTAATAATAATTTCTCTACTTTCAGTTCAACGAAAATGACGTCTATGCCCCCAATTTAGCATCGATGATGCACTATTATCCTTGACCCACCAGCAATTCAAGCACATAAATAATAATATTAATTATACATATATATATTTATAACTGTAAGTTAAATGTTTAAATATTTTATACGTTTACCAGATTTAAAGTGGTTAATTGAGGAAGTTTTTGAATGTGAAATTATGTTTATAATTCAGTTAATATATTAAAAAAAATACCATTAGATATTAAGCATTAATTATAATTAATCTCATCTTCTATAGCAACGTTTAATTGTATTGTCTATTACATCAACAACAACTTTTTTATATAAAAATGATTTTAATAAAAATTAAATAATATGAATTATAAACATTGTGTAATAATTATTTATAAATTTTTTATACATATAATGTCAAGTAGTCATTTAAAAATCGATTATTAAATTATTAATGCGAATATATGACGAAGAATCTTATGCTTTAAAGGCATTATCTTTATTTCTTTATTTTTGTTATTTATATAAACTTTACATATTTGGAATAAAATCAAAACTTTAGTAACATTTTCAAATTATGAAAAGAAAAACTTTAAGGTAAGTTATTGTTACGAGTTTCATTTCTTATGTTATATAGATATTATTAGTTCTATTTTTTAAAAAAATAGACATTAATAAATATTTAACTATAAAAAATATTAATATTTTTTTTATTTTATAAATATAAATTTTTTTTATGAGTTATTTGAATTGGTATCACAATTTAATTGATATGTATAAGAATATAAATTCAAGTCTTAATAGATAGATAATGTTAAAAGTTTTTATATTCTATTTTCGTACTAATTAACCCTAATAAATTATTATAATATCAACCTAACTTATTAATTAAATTAATAATTTAAAATTATATAAATTATATCGGCTTAAATTTATTCCTAGTAAAAAAAAAGTATACAAATACAACTTAACAAAAAGAAGAAGAGATAATAGTAAAAATTAGTTATTTACATTATATGGAATAATCATCTCCCACGTGTCATTGTAATTTATTCCTTATAATGTGGGAGCTGATTTGGCTCTTCCAATGATCGGATTCAATCAATTATCATCATTTTGGCCATTAGTTGTTCTATCATATTTCAGATCACCACAAATTTTACCAATAAATAGTTTCATCAATCTACTAACTAATTTACAATCTTAAGAATAAATTATTTAGGATAGATCCCATGAAAAAAGTCTTTCCTTTTAATTTTTTATAGATATCAACACCTTAACTGCTCTAATGTTACATATGAAAATTAAACATGGATGGATTATTGTTACACTATTTTTTTTTGTTGGTAATACACCATATTTAATATAAATTTTAAAATTTGATAAAAATATTATTTTATTTTTAATATGTTTTTTCTATATCAATTAAATTATTTTTAAAGATATTTTTGTTAATTTTTAAAATTTATATTAAATGAATTGTGTAACCAACAAGTTTATTAAAGATTATGAAAAAATTATTTGCATTCTCCTCACACGTTGTCATGTAATCCTACAAAATTAAGACTAATACCAACTATTCCAAAGCAGGGGTGCTTCACAGAAAACAGTACTTTATTACCGATTACCACCTTGCTTCGAGATTATGACATCAGATATTGTGAATTTGTCTGGTGACTATTTTGACAGACTGAAAATGAAGTCTCAGATTTAGTATATTATTTTTTTCCTAATTTGTATTGGTATGTTAGGTGTTGCGTAAATATTTTTAATTTGTTTTTGATTTTATTAATAAAATTTATAAAATAAGTTTTAAAATAGATGAAATTGTTATTCAATTCGTCTATTTATTTGATTTGTTCTCCCGTACCTATTGCATACAAAAAATATTTATTTGATTTGTTCTCCCGTACCTATTGCATACAAAAAATATTTTAATTTTACTTTCAAATCTTAAATTCTAAATCTTAAAAATATAAACCATAAATCATAAATTTTAAAACCTAAAATCTTAAAATCACAAATCTCAAATTTATAAAATCTATTAACCCTAACTCTATAATTCTAAAATCTTAAATACTAAACACTAAATTCTATTTTTTTCATTCAAATTTGATCATATTTAATGATATGATATTCAATGTTGATATAGTAGATTAACAATAAAACTTCACTACTATATATTAATAATTTTGTGTTATTTTGTAAATAACATGGAGAAAAAAATTATAAAAATTATAAAAATTATTTTTTCTTATTTTTAATTTTTTAAAGATTAAATAATTTTTGTAAGTAATAATAATCTAAAAATAATATTTTTTAATAATATATTCTTTCTAAAAAAATAACATATAAATAATATTATTTAATTTTTACTGAATATAATGATATTAAAATAATATCGATACTTTTTATTACATTCTAGTTATAAATCAAATACTATAATATCGATCCTTTCTTTGACTCCAATAATCAAACCAAATATTGAAACAATAATACTTCTTTAATTTCAATAATTAAACAAAATACTACAATAATAATATTATTTCCTTTACATTCAATTTTATCAATTAGGATGAAACAACTAATTTATAAATCCATTAAAAATATTAAATAAATCATAAGATGAGATTTACTATTTCACATTTATAGTTAGAATTTAGAAGATAGCTCTGGTCTTTCACATGAGAATTTGCGTTACGATCACGTAGAACTCGCACAAAGCAATTCGTAAGATCACTGGGAAAAAAAATATCAGGTAGAATGGAAACTAAAAGACCAGGGGAAAGAGGAAACTCTCCAGTGTCAAAACGAACAACTCATCTTGAGTATACTGTGGATCGATTTCAGGTCAAACACATGTTGGGAATGAAATATAAAGCTCATAAAATGACGAGTTCATAATTTATTTATTTTTGGTTTAGGAGTCTAGTACTAGTTGCTACCTCCAAAATGTGAACCATCTTCCATGCAAAGATTGAACTCTTAAAATTTCATTTTTGAATATCGATTGATCCAGCAGAAAAGTTCGTCAAGTAGGAGTTTGCAATACAACAAAGCAGAAAGGAGCATAGTATGTCGACTCTTAGGTTACGTAAACATAGTATCTCATTTTACTCATATTTCTGGGTGATTTGCAGCCATTCTACCTATTCCCCAGCCACAAGGGTATAGTGATTGCACGAAAAAGGGTTTACATAGCCAACCAATCACCATTTCAATATCCAGTCAAATTAAAATTTGCTGATTTGCTCTGCAGCTGGTCATCCCCGGATTCCAACTCACTCTGTCTTTTTATCCGACAAGTCAAGTGCATTCAACCTTTCAACTAGGGGAGGATGAGAGTAGTGATAAGCTGAGTACCAAGGATCCGTATTCATAGCAGACAAATTTTCTTCCTGAAAAACCAACGAATCTCCACAATTACAAATTATTTAACTAAAAAGAATAATATTACTAGTATCTAACTTTAATTGAGAACTTCAAAGTTCTGTTTAATTTGTCACAACTGTAATTAATGCCTACACAAGCATATCATATGTGACTAAAGATAAGATTCGCTTTTGATGAACCAAACATGAATAAGTATATCACTTTTATCAAAGAAAAAGTAATGCGACACTAGGTGGGCTTTGAAAGAGTTGCACAATGTCTCTTCGATGTTTGGAGCAATTCTTATGCCTCTACAATATAATTTTGTTTAGAAACATATTTCTTTTTAGTAAATGTACTAGGAATTAGATTGGGTTTGAGTCATCGGGATGTGGTGATCTCTTGTTCTTTTGGAACATTCATCCAGATTTTCTTGTATTCGTACTTCTAGCCTTAATAAAAGATATTTGTTTCCTACCAATTATTTTAAGAAAAAAAAAACTAGACATAACAACTAAAATCAAGTGGGTGGAGAAAAACAAATGAGGAGGAAGCTCAGCTTGAAATTGCCACATTATTTTACATGGTTACACATCAAGTGGAAGAGCAGAATATGAAACAATTTCTGAACGTGGATGTGGACCATAGGTCTTGTATATAGTACCTGGAGTTTCACGAGAGCAGCACGTAATGTGGATGCATAACCAAGCTTCTTAGCAAATGCATCAGCCTAAAATGAATCAAATATAGCATAAACCATCAAATTTCAAGAAGCAAAGGAGGGGAAGGGAAGCAATAAGGGGGGAGAGAGACAGAAAACCTGAAATTCAAAAGACCGGCTCACAAGGTTGAGACCAAAATTAACCAAGTGTTGGAGAGGTATTACAGTGTGCTGCAGACAACAAAGTAAATTAGATAACATCAGGTAGCTATTTTCAGTAAGTCCCTCTTTTATTTAAGAGAAATAATGGAGTAGACTAGAGTAGACTAGAGGCTACTCAAAACAGCCCTGATTTGCCAACTTGTCAGCCCTAAATAATAGCTGTAAGACATTGACGCAGATATTTCAACTGTATGCCCCAAATTTTTATGACAGGAGAAGTGAAAAGGAAGCAATTCCTAAAAGAATAAACAAAGTCAAAAGGAAAAAAAACAGGTAAAAATAGTCCATAACTCCTCAAAAAGATTGATGATACATACAGGACTTCACCTTCAATTAGAACATATAAAAAACTTCAAATTTAGAAGTTATTGTCCTAGCGAAAAAGTGTGCATTAGCTTGAGAAAGGTTTAAAAGCTTAAGTTATGTCATTATGAACACTTTTTCTACAAAGCATGGCGCTTAAAATTGTTAATAAGTAGGATTTAAGGATCCTTTTGTCAGTATATTGATGGCCTTCACACATGCCTATCATATTCAGGAAACAGAGTATGCAGGCTCCTTTACATGTGTGTAGAAGCATAAGCTAACAACATGCATGCACACAGAGATATGAGAAGTAGCAAGGTAACAAAAGGTAGCATGACACTGATTTGATAGAATGGAGGTAAACCTTGGTTCAGATTAAAGCAAAACGTGAAAATATAGTGACATCAACCAATGAATACCATTTACTTCAGACCCCAGAAAAAAGTACCTGAAATATTATGAGCCCAATAAGTACTGGCTGTGTATCAAACCCAAAACTTCTAAACAGATCACTTGAGTTCCTCACAAGAGTGTATCCTCCGAATTGCATGACTGTAAGAATCTGCAAACACAATTCATGAATTTAAAAAGCAAGGAAAAAAGATTTACTCAAATTATCTTATCTCAATTATCAAGTTAAGATTAAGACATGATTAAGAGCAGATCAACACTGAAAATTAACCAGCATTTAACCTTTTTTTATGGGAAACAGTATAGCTTAATCGATATGATTTTGACATTAATTAGAAATGTCAGATATTACTGAGAGGCCTATTGTTGCTATCTAGGTGCCAAATTAGCAATCAAGCAGATCTTGGGTTCAAGCGTGAAGTTTTCAACAGAATATTTCAGCATACCTGCACAGCAACAAACGAGTACACTGTATGACTGAGTTTCCAATGCCCTAGCTCGTGAGCAATAACAGCTACGATTTCATCAGTGTTCTTGCACTGCAAGACCACATTAATTTATTCAAAACCTTCCTGAATCAAGAGGGCAAAAAAATACATAGCTACATGCTGTGAATAACAGCTAAAAGGATGACAAGTTATAAGCAGCACAAGTATCCTACCTTAATATAATACTAGAATAAATTAAATAGAGAACGTTGTTTCCATTAATTAAGCATGTTAATTAACTTATGACGCCTATGATAAATATATGTTAATTAACTTATGATGCCTATGATAAATATTTTAGACCGAAACCTTCCCATGCATGAAAACTGATATGTGAACACATGAGCGCACATAATGTGTATATATAAGCAATCGTTCCCAACAAATGATTTTGACAAAAAAATTAACAGAGCAGCTTAGCCGTTGATTTAAGCTCATCCAACAGTAAACAGATGATTCCGGATATTTCCCTTGATTTAAGGGATTAATTTATGTGTTTTAATTTATCATGAGAAAACAGACATGACAACCCTATAACTCTAAAAAGATTACATTGTGCTACAGTTTAATAGTCACAAATAGAAACAGGATTCAAGATTTCAACGAATCAGTAGCTCTAACTCAAAAGTGTTCAATGAACCACTTCCCCTGCCTAAATTTGCCACTGTTTATGTGAAACGTAGAGGGGTATGCGAAAAAAAAAGGCTTCGCATTATTAAAATTCAAATTAGTCAACCAAGTCAATGAATAAAGCAAGTTCTTCACCTGTTGAATCAACGTATCATAGATGACTATTCTCTTGTTCTTGAAGAATCCATACATATAAGCCTGCATCATAAATGATAATAGTAATCAACAAAACAGAAAGCATTAAAATTTGAAGGAACTTAATTTAAGAACCAAGCAGGATGGTCATATTTTCATCCCTCTGGATCTTATATTGACGAAATCAGAGCATGTCAATATAGTGAATATACCAACTAAAAGGCATTTTGGCCAAGGGATCATCATTGGCTGTGTTTGTGTAGCACTACATGTGAGGCCCCATAATCAAGATGCACACATCTCTATCAAGGCGTAAAGTAGGATTATGCTTTAAATTGCTGATTCAAAAAGTGACAAACCATAAAAATAAAAACCTTCCTTTGTTCTAGGTTTACATATAATTCATTTAATTGACATCCTAAATTCCTTAAGAAACTAACAATGATCAGGAATGACTTGAACACAGAGATCATAGACAGCAAACATTTTATATAGGTGATGTGTAGTAACAAGGAAGGTTCCATGCACTGAAACAAAAGCAATCGAGCAATAAAGAGGTGAAGTCCAGAGGACATGAAGTTTCTACATTTTTTTAACCACCCTTTTGTAATTTCAAACACAAGATCCTTGTTAAGATAAAATTAAAAATGAAATAATTCCTAAGATTAAATATAAATGCATTCAGGTCACGTCCAATTTCAGTGACATGCTTACAATGGCTATGTAAAATAGTTGAAACTCACATTGCTATGACTTGACCTTGTGGATCCATCAACAACAAATAACTTCTTTAATGGAAACTTAAGGGATGATGCAAGATTTTCAATTTTCTCCCTGAGCTCGCCCTCCGGAAGCTACAGTCATAACATAACCAAGAGAAAATAAAATCAAACTCAACACAAAATTACATCAACAGATTTGATAAACAACCACCCATACTCACCGGAGTGAACTTGTTAAAAAGTGGGGCTATAAGAACAGGGTAAATTGTCATCATTACAAGTGAAAGAACAAACATGAATGCCCAGAGATAGATAGCCAGGTATGGACCTCCTTTCTGCAATCAAACAAGAACATTGAGCATAGGTTACCTAACAAGAAGTGGTTCCAATAGTATAGATAACAGAGAGCAGAAGAACAAGGGCATCATCTTACCTGTACTATGATAATAATTGCAGATACAATAGGTGGACCAAGTACAATGGACAGACAAATTCCTTTGATTACATCCCTAAAGAATAACCATATTGTTTGCTGTAAACCAGACAAAAAAATTACAAAGCAACAAGAATGAGATTCATGTGGATCTAAATGAACCATGAAACATATGACGATTGTTCCATGATAGGAAAAAAACAGAAGAAGAAGAAGAAGAAGAAGAAACAAGTAGAAAACAGAGATAACAAGAAATTAAACATGACATAAAGATCATAGCAAGGTACAAACTTTGTTGAAACCATGACGGGCCTCAATCACAAAAGTGGAATACAGAGAGAATGGCAAATCTGTAATCTGCAAATAAAGTCCAGAAGACAAACCATCAAAATGAAAAGAAGCCAACAGATGAGCATGGGGAACTCGCAAAAAAACTACTTTAAAGTTAGCTAAGGCTTCATACTTTCTCAGAACGCAACTAATGTACTTTCCATCCAGGTATTTACAACCAATTGCACTAAAACATCTAAAATGATGCTCAATATGGTTCAGAGACCAATTAAATGTTCATCTTAAAAATGAGATGTAAAAATACGCACCTGTGACCAGATCATAACACCAGCTAAAAATGATAGAGTATGTAGGATTTCATTATCAGCATTGAGGCCAAGTAACACCACAAAATCGCTGGATTTCTGCAGTATAGGAAAAAAAATTACCAACGAATCAAGGATGATTCAACAGCAAGTGAGAGACCACCAAACAAAACTCATCACTAACCTTCCAAAACCATGGCAATACTCGAAAAAGCAAAATTGCAGAGTATATCAGAATAGTCACGAACTCATGGACAAAGTGGAAGCGACTATATGTAATAACACATCAAGAAAATATATTAGAATGCACATGTCAAAACTTTACAAGCAAGTTTCAAATGGAAACATATGATCCATCCCCATAAACTATCAACAGAAAGTGATAAATATACCTTTTATCAAGCGAGTAGGCTCGAGACTTCACAAATTTCTCTTGGCTGATTACTCCTTCCAAAGTCTTGGGAAGAGTTGGCAGTTTTAGAGCTGTATGTTGCCGCTTATCCAGGTAAGTCTCGAAGAAATACATCAATATCATAAACCCTGAAAAAACAGTAGGATAAAAAAGCAGTTAAAGACTGAAAAACATAATCATAATCATAAAATGTCAGGGGCAAGGAGCCGTTTCTAATCAGAAAACAAAACATGGACAGGGAAGTTCTAGAAGCCATGCCCTTTGCAGGGGACAGAATGAAACTAAAAACTCTGGTTACATACCACAACTATTGAATACCTGCTAAAATCATGGGTGGTTTACTGAAACCTCACTTGTATTATATTACTTCATGTCTAATTTCCTTCAACCATTGACTCCTCTTATGGGCCACAATCTAAACTAGCCTGTTTTGAGATAATTCATAGCATTCCTAACTGCTGTTGACTATAATGAAAATGAGTAGAAATAGGAGTACGGTAGCTAACTTAATAATCATAACATGGTACAACCTATAAGTAACGCAAAAACTAAAAGCCATGTCACATACTTGCCCCAAAATAAAGAGCCATACATGAACACATGATAAGAGAGAAAAGCTGGGGCTGCTAGAAAATTCCGATGAATAATTAAAAAATCAGATAATTACATTCTGAATATGTAATCCTTAAAATCAGGCTGCTATCAGCGAAATACCCCAATAAATATATACCAGATAAAAAGCAGTCGCAATACTCCACCCTGATAAATTTCTTCAAACCCACATCGCGTTGTTCAAAAGCTAATTATCCGAGATAATCAGTAACAAGAGAGTCCTAAAAATACGTAATCAAGTTTAACGAAATGGAAGCCCACTACTCCCAAAATCAACTGGCTTATACCTAGAAACAGGGTAAAACATTTCTATTTGCCTAGTCCAAGAGAACACAAACTTGTTAATCTAACAAAGCAGAACTGGTATTATACGAGCTAAGCAAGTCCTATCGAAATAATAAAAGCCAAAATTAAATGTATAAATTAATCTACCAAATCGTCCACCAAAAAGATAAATCCATATTAAGGTTGAAATTTTGAACCTAAAACCTAAATATATTCAAACGATTAATATTTAATAACAAATACAGAAACAAAAGCAGACGAACTATGCATAACTCGAACATAATCATCCAAACAACCGGCAACAAAACTAAAAGGATGAAGCCACAATTGTCAAGAACAACGAGGCAGCTAGGATGTTATGCATTTTTTTAAGAAATTGAAAAAAATGCGAAAATGATTAAAATAAGAGATTGTGATAGTACCAACAACAGCTTCCATGTAGGGGAACGCCATGACTTAGCCTGAAGATGCGAAGTCGAAGCAAGAGAGAGAGATGGAGGTTTTTCAAAATATGAATCGTGTTTAGTACGAAACAAAACAATGGATATGACTAAGAGACTATGGGCGTAGGAGTCGGATCGGTAAAACCCGATTGGTTTTCTGACCCGAGTTATCTGCCTTTGCTACTTTTGTATTTTTTTTTTAAAGAATATTTTTTAACAAGTCGGTATCTTATTAATATGGGAGAAGGGAACATGTAGCTTTAGACCAATAAAAAAAGAAAGAAAAATCTATTAGTTTTATAACTTTTAAAAAGAGTATAAATAAGTTTGGTAACTATAAATTTTTAAAACGCTTAAATTAAAAATAATAAAATTAAATTATTTATTTAAAAAAATTAAGAAATCTTTCGTGCATAATACTCCTTTTATTATTAATATGTATATGAATCTTTTATTACTAGTTAATACTAGTATTTTTTTATATTAAATTTTGAAGGTTAAAAAAATACTTATTTGATAAAAATGCATTATGTTAATGTTAAATATAGCATCCAAATTAGGTAGTAATCATACCGCATTTCAAAAACCCAACAATGTGTCACCAGTTTCATACCAAAAGTAGATTCTAAAACCAACTCATATCTCCACAAAAAATAAAACTCAAAAACTAATAACTGAGAAGGAAATAATGGTTATGAAAATTCCAGGAAATATTTATCAAAGTCCAAACTCTCTAGTTTCTAAAACAACTGAGAAAAACAAAACTAACAAAACTTCAAGTGAAAATAGAAGGCTAATTACTAACACTAGACTATAAGTTTGAGTCAAAAGAGTCATAAGCTCTCGAATAAAGGGTAACAGAGAAGCCAAACTAACTAGCGATGAAAGGAGTGAAACAAGATTAACTATGAGAGAACAAAATGAGCTCAATCTGGAATCACAACACCACTGATTATATGCCCCAAATTGCAGAAAAAAATTCTCATTATTATACTGAATCGAAACAAAGCAGGATCAAATAAAAGACTAATGGAAGAATGTGAGATAAGAGGCGAAGACTAATGAAAATGGACTAGATCTATTGGTTTATATATATGGTGGAGGAAAAAGGTTCAAGAAAAAGTAGAAATGAAACCCAAGAAGTGGTGGTACGATGGACTCTCAACGAGTTGTTGATCCTGTTTTGATCGACTTACAGTATTTAACTTTCGCTTGTTATTAAAAATGAAAGAATGAAAACAATACAAATTTAAGAAAGGTATTGCGACATATAGCCATTGCTCTGTCTTCTTTCTTCCATAAACTCCCCAGTAGTTTACTTTATTTTTCATCGAAGAAGATCTCTTTTTATAAGAGCCCCTCTACAATAATTTTTCTCGTATTATTTGCTTTTTATTGCTTTAAATAAAAATTTATATTTATGTTCCTTCATCTGTATATTGTTAGTGGATAATTTTTTTCATTAAGATATTAATTTATGATAAATCTTTTAATGTACACTAAAATCTTTTTTTATTAAATAAATTAAACAAATAATAACATCTTATATATTAATCGAAATAATTAAATATTCAATTGAAAAATCTTATATCAGGATGAAAAATCAATTTTTTTTCGATATTGCAACAACTACCTTTTAAAATGATGAAAAATAAGTTTTTTTCTCAATGTTACAACAAATATAAATCAAGTTTTTCTCAATGTTATAACAAATATCTTTAGTTTTGTTTTATCAAAATTAATTATTAATATATTTAAATAAATAAGTTTTTATATAAATTATATTTTTGATCCATAGTGGTGAAATTTTATTTTATTTAAAAAAAATGGTATTGTGAAAATTTTGAGTTTAGTATAAAAATCTCATGAGATTTCGATGGAGATAGCATCAGTCAAATTGATAGCTTTTCACGTAATAAATATGAGTAAGCTGACATGAAATTAGTATGATAAATGTAATTATTTAATAAATATTGCAAATATAATCCAACAATCTAAATAAAACTTATAGGAAACAAAGGTGATTACAAGAAAGCTGATGATGTAGTTGAAGGAAACAAAATGATGCAGCCACACTCAGTGCATCCCAGTGCAAACACACTCAATACAGCCACTACGTACAATCTCAACAGCATGCATGTTGAGCATCAACGCAATGCACATGGGCACAAGGTAGTAGAGCAAATTAGTTAGCTGATCTGGCAAACAGCTACACATGGAAATTGGTTTTCAATTCAAGACTTATCACCACGTTTTGGATTGTTACAAGTCATTTTCATAACTAGTTAAATGTAATTAAGCAAATCAATGTTTTAACAATGATAAGTAATGATTAGTTCTTATTTTTCAATTAACAATTACAAGTTTAGTTTGCTTTAAATATAAGCTGCTTACAATCAAATCAATGAAAAGTTTATATATACAATTTGCAACATTTTACTCGTCTTCCTTTCTCATTCTTTCTTTCAAATCCTCTTCTTCATCCTCGTGTAAATCAATCACTGAGTGATGAAGTTCTTAAAATCTTGATAATACGTTTCATCAAGTTTGTAACATATTTATTATAATTTAGAGAAAAATATTACAAATTAAATTATATCATTTTTATCGTTTAGTCTCTTAAATTAAAAATAATGTCATTTAGTTTCATAGTTTTATTAAATGATCAATTGAGGATAAATTATATTATTTTAATGATTTTTTTAATTAAAATATAATTATTTTTTTATCAAGTGATTAAAAGCAATTAAAACATGGCTCTTTTAACGGTGGTAAAGTTGCAATTAATATAAAATAAAATTCATAATTTTTTTTAATATGTATTAATTGATACTATTTTATTTTAATTTTTTTAAAAAATAAAATATATATTTAAATAACTTTTTGTTTGAATTTTCTTATTATTTTATTTTTAAATTATTTCATATTAAATTTTACTTTTATTTTTATTAAATATTTGTATTTTAATCGTATTTTTATTACTTAATTGAAAATAATAAAATTTTAAATAAAAATTATTAAAATAATATAATTTATCTTTAATCGATTATTTTTAAAAAACTAATGAAACGAATCATAACGTTTATAATCCAAGGGATAAAATGAAACAAATGATTTAATATGATAGCCTTATATTACATTTTATTTTATAATTTAATATGTTAATTTGATATAAATATTACCTCACATTACACCATGTAACAAATTTAGCAAGTTTTTGTTTAAAATAAAATATATCTTTTTGGACCTAACTAAAAATAATATATCATGGTTAACTATTTTTTTCTTACAAGTGAAATACAAATATAATATATTTATAATTAAATTGGTAGCATGAGATTTATTTATTACATGAATAAAAAAAACATATAAATTATCACTATATTGTTATATCTTTTATTAGGAATGAGAATAAGAATGAAATTGATTCTTTATAAATTTATGTTCAATTATGCAATAAATTGTGAATAAAATTAAATCAATCCTTAAAAGATAAAAAAATAAGAATTTCATCTCCCTTATGATCATGATTCCTTTCTCATATTAATTTTATATTCCAATTTTATTATAACCCACGAATATAACCCTAAATCCAAAACCCAAAAAACCTTAAATTATATTTAGAAAAATAATAATTTTAATAATATAATTTATTTTTAAGTAATAATTATTTAGAAAAATAATTATTTTAATAATATATTTTGTTTAACGAAAAAATAACAATTAAATGATATTATTTAAACTTTACTGGATATAAAGATATTAAGGTAATATACAACGTATTACATTTCTTTACAGTTGTAAACAAAACATTGTAACTTTTATTTTTTATTTGATTCCAATAATCAAATCAAACAATATAATAATAATACTATTTTATTTTTATTTTTATTCATTTTTCATTATGTGAAACAAACGTAACCAATAAACACAAAAATTATGAAAGAAAAAAAATGTTATTTATCCTATTTGTCAAAAAAAAATTAAAATTAAAGAAAATTATTTCATTACAATGGCATTAGTGTTATGAAAGATTTTTTTTCTTAATTTTGTATTTTACTTATTCATTTCACACAAACAATAATTAATTATTTTTTAATTGAAAACATGAATAGCATAAACACATAACCAAATATATTTGATAAGTATAAATTATTTTGTATTTTACATTTCATATTAATGATATTTTTTTGCATAAATTATTTTGATAAGTATAATCTTATCTATTTGTTTTTATTTTTTATAAATCTAATATTAGAACTACAGAAAAAAAGTGTTAAAACAAAAACATATCTAAATGGCACTAAAATACTTATATATCAGAATATTTCACTATACTACAACCTGCTTTTATTAAACTAATTAAACTAAAAATAAATGATATAATTATTTGAAGAAAGAGTATATTCTTATAAATAGCTACCCCTCCTCCTCCGGTACAAGAGATACGAGATAGAATTAAAAAAAGAAAAAGAAATCTATGGTTTTAAGGGAGAGAATAGAAAAAAAAAGTGGAGGAATTAATTATTAAGAGTTGAGCAAACTTTTTCAAAAATTGATATTTACACGAAAGAAAACATTAATGTTAGAATAATTAAATATTCTATCTCATAATTTAATATTTTAAAAAAATTTAAAATTTAAAATATTATTTTAACAATAACAAAATCTATTCTAATAATAGACTACCCAATTTGTTTTTTGAGAAATTCTTTAAGGTTGTAATATACATTAAATGTGACATCTAAATCTTATTTTATAGAGAAAATTGTTCTGTAAGTACGTTTATTTAGGTCCTGGAGGTTATTTAGTATGTTTTTTTTAGAAAAATATATTTTAAAGTTATTTTTTTTTTGTAAAATATAGTTAATTATTTTTATCAAATTATTCTTTAAATATAATGGAATATCACATCTATCTTACGCATGCATGTTTATATTTTTCAATAAATATATATCTTTATTTTGGTACTAGAGGTTATTTAATATGTTTTTTTAGAAAAATATATTTTAAAGTTCATTTTTTTGTAAAAAATGTGTCACATGAAGATAAATTTAATTTTTTTATCTAATTATTCTTTAAATATAACGGAATATTACATCTTATGCATGCATGTTTATATTTTTCAATAAATATATATCTAATGTTGTTTTTTAATTAAAAAATTACTCAAATATTTTAACAAATTATTTTGATCAAATTTAAATGATTTTTTTCATTTTTTAATATGCAACTTCGGATATTAAATAATAAGAATTTTGTTTAAATTTGAAAGAAAAAATTTATAAAAAAATTAAATAATTTTTTATATATATATCTATCATAAAATAAAAACATATATATACTGTAAATATATTATTTCGTTATATTTTTAACAAATAAATAAGTTTAAAAATATATTTTTTAAATTATGTTACTAGATAACATCTTTACTCTAAAGAAATGGAACATTCCAATTACTCACCCTATTTACAACCTACTCACAAGTTTTTTTTTGTTGGTTTGTCTAGTAATATATCTATATTAAATTTCACTTATTCACATTTTTAGTCGTATATGTTCGATTTGTGTTAAATATTAATTTTGAACGCATCTTTTTACACGGGTTAATATTTATTATAGTTGGATGTTTTATAATTATTTAAATAAAAATGAAAATTTATGTAAGTTTAAAATAATTTTACAAAAAATCATATAAAATTTAAAATAGCTCCAATCAAATTGATTAAGTATGCATTCGTAAAAAATAAAATAAAGAGATCTAAAAAGTAATAAATGAACAAAATTATAAAAGTTTGCTACTTTTAAATTTTTATATTTTGAAATAAGAAGTTATATTTTGCAAGTTGGTAATTTTAAGCTTCTAGCTAAGCAATATATAGGTGTGATGCATGTTTCATACATAAACATTGTTGAATACAATTGATACAGTAATATTAGAGATATAGCTTAAAAAAAGCATATACAAATGAAAATATAATCGTAAAAACATAATAAATTTACAATTTCTTTAGAAAATAAAATTTTATTAAAGAAAAAAAATACACAATTTAGATAATAAATCATTACTTCAAATACATTAATAATCATAATTGTTAAGATAAAACTAAAAAAAGTTCTTAAAAGTACAAAAAAAATCCTTGAATTTTTATATATGTATAGTATAAGTTTATTCAATTTTTCGATTGGTTATTTTAATTGATATATTGATTATTTTTTAGAAAAATAAAATATTAATATTATATCGTAATCTTTATGATTTTTGACACTATATCGTAAATATATTAATCTTAACAAAAAAAAAAATGGAGAATATAGATAAATAACAAAAAAAAAAAATGGAAAATATTATATCGTAAATATATTAATCTTAACAAAAAAAAAAAAAAATCAAAGAAAGAGAATATAGATAAAGAAAAACAATAGGATAATTGTAGAAAATGTAGAAAATGGAGGCATTAATGGTATGTTTGTGAGCTTGAAGAAAAATTTAACATCAAAATTGAATAAAATAACATACAATTTATAGAGAAAAAGGGAAATAAAAACGTGAAATCTATCTAGTACTAATATCGCAACATTAAGCCATGTTTTTTCATAATTTTCTTATTTCTTTAAAAAGTATGTGTCATTTTATTGACTAAAATATCTATAATACATACGAATTTTCTTGTAAGTTAAATAATTTTTATTTTATGGTAATATTATCAAATAAAACCTTTTTAAAAAGGCCGTGAGAATAGATAAAGAAATAAAAATTAAAACATCAAACAAATTAAAAGGTGAAATAAATATGTAACCAACAACTCTATTTTATATACATAGTGATAGTTGTTTTACTCTTAAAATCAAGTCTTTTTTTTTTTACGTTTTCAAAAAACATGAATTTTGTTTTATTTTTTTGAACAGTAAAGAAGTTAATTATTATTTTTATAATAAACATCTTAATATATTTATATATAAAAAACATTTTAATATGTTTATATAGAAAAATAATTATAAAATTGGATAAAGTATAAGTTTACATGCACAAAACAAAATCTAATCTTAAAATAAGTAAGCTATTCAATTATAAGTTAAAATAAACTGTAAATAATTTTCAAACTCTTTTGAAGATAACTCCCATAAAGAAGCCAAAAGTAAGACTTTCTTTCATAAGATATTTTCTATCATTTACAATTTTTTTCAATAATTATGTTATTTCTCTCACTCTATCTCACCTAAAAAATTGCTCATATCCACAGCTCCACATTGCTATCGCTTTCTTATATTATTCTCATAAAAAGTTAAAATTCTCTAACAACAAAAAATTACAAGATTTGAGATTGCCCATTAAACATGCATCCATGTTGCTTTGAAGTTTAGATTAAAAATTATGAGCAATTTAGCTGTATAAGAATTGTCCATTATCAGTCTAAACTTTAAAGCAACACGAAGTTAATTCATTGATGCGCAAATAGAACAAGTATTTCGATCGTCATCTTTAAAAACAAGTATCGGAGTAAGTTAATTGCCCAAAATCAAGTTTAGATCTATGCTATATTCAAAATATTTTTTTCTTTTGAAAAAATTAGTAAAATTAACATTTATTTACTTATAAAAATATAATTTTTTATTCGATTCATATATTTTTATTATTAAAAAATTAAATATATTATTTCACGTTAAATTAGATATTATTTAAATTAAATTATTGTATATATTGTTAAATTGAATTTTATTTAATATTGTTTATTAATATTTTTTATTTTATAAGTTTTATAAGTCATAAATATTTTTTATTAAACCGAAAACAATGCATATTGCAAAAAAAAAAAAAAACAAATTTGTGTCTAAAATTGTTCGGGGTTTGCCTATATAAATTGATTTAGATTTAAATTAAAATCGAAATTAATCCAACTCAAAATCAATAAATTTTTAAAATAAAAAATATTACAGTAAATTATTTGGGTAAATCCCAAAATTTTAAAACCAAAAAATTTACCCAGACCCCAAAATATTATTTTTCTTGCAAAATTTGCTCATTATGCCGAGAGTTAAAACTTCTCTTACACGCGCTATCCAGGAACGTTTAAGCCGATGTGCAGTCTAAAATCTTCTCCAGAGCCAGTGGACCACTACCGCGAAACGGCGAAACTCGAGCGTGCCTTGAACTTTGACCAAAAAAGGAAACGAAACTAGGGCGTGTACTTCACGAACCAGTAAACGAGTCAATCTTTTTAATACCAATTAGTTGTTTTGAGCGATCTCAAGGTGAAAAGCGTCATTTCTGAAAAACAGGTATGGAGGTCCTTTGCCTCCTCCTCTCACTGAAACCTCTAATCGACCAGAAAGGTGAATAAGACACAGATCAAAATCCAAAAAGCTTTCATTTCTGTCCGTTTCTCATAATCTTAATCCAGGTAGTTCGTAACAAAACCCTAGTTGTATTTAGCTCTTAGATGGTACTTAATAAAGGAAACAACAGAAAACCCTAGATTTTTTGTTCCATGGGACGCTCGTTCGGGGGCTAACATTTATATTGAAATTCGTTGAAAATTATGCATTTGAACGCGACTTTCCTGTTTCTTCATATACTCGAAGGTTGATTCTGTTTGTGTACATACATGCTTAGTAGTTTGAATCGAGAATCTCCGGCTAGGGAAAGTCCTAGGAATTTCTGATGTCTTGGATATTTTGTAGATTGAGCTGGATCAGAACATGAAAATTATTAGAAATTAGGGCTTAGAGGTAGATACAAATATTTTCCTGATTCAGAGTAGGAGCGATTCAGATAGTTTGCTTGGATGTGGTACTGGTTAATTGATGAACCGGGGTTGCTAATTTGTTCCAACTGAATATGGAAGTTTCATTTCTGAAAGTACTTTACTGGTTCAGGAATTAGAATAACATGACATTTTTTGGTGCTCAAGGCTTTGTTGATGTCTGTTTTCGACTGGTTTTTGCGCTATCAACTTCTCTTTGAGCTATTTACGGATAGGGTTTCCTACCGCTGAGAGCATACTGTGATCATCTTTGCTTGGAATATCGTTTGTATCGAGATTTGGCAGAATGAGTTTTGAGAATGAAGAACAATGCTCACCGAGCCAGCATAATGTTACCAACGAATCTCAAAAGTAATTTATTTGTTTGTTGCATTTTCAATTTTCTATCTGACCTGTTTCCTTGATTGGTGTTGTTGACTTTTTGGTTAATTTGTTTCATTATAGTTTCTTGATTACAAGTGACCATGATATTATTGCTTATAATTCAGGAAGTCGAAAATATTATACACCAGAAAATTTCTATTGTCATTGAGTGATTTAGAGGTTTGCCAAAAGTTACCAGTTGATTTAGATCAATCGATTCTAAGGTAAGATCTATCTTCCAAATTGTAACAATCCAACCTTGTTTTGGTTTTATTTTCACTAGGTAGTATCTGAGCTACTTGCATCGCCATGGTAATTATGCTGCAGTATCAGTGCATCATATTAGACTTCATTTTTGATGCGTGTTTGTTAATTTTGCTCTGGTCAGTGAATTTGAAGACAATACATATGACCGACAAAGAGCTTCTGGGAATTTATCATCAAATAGCTTTAGACGTAGTGATTATGGACCATCTCCTCCTTCTAGAGGTGATTTAACCAATCACTCCTGGGGAGACCATGGAAGGTGGGAAAGCCGTTCTTCTGGAAAGAGTGACAAGGATAGTGATTCACAATCTGATTGGGATTCAGGTATGGTTTTGGATTTGTTATGTTGACTTTTTGATACATTAATTTCTCCACGCATTTGCCAATTGTTGATACGTAATTCTTTGTGTATCTCTGTGTATTGGTTTTATGTGGCTGCCAAGTCTGGAAGTACCATTTGTCTAAGTTTTTCCAAATTATATGTGTTTTCTGGGCTGAGCTGTGGAAGATCTATTACAAGTTCTCTTTCCAAGTTAGAGTTTGAACAATTTTTAACTCCCATTTCTTTATGTACTAAAGCCTCATGCCCCCATTACCGCATTAGTTAACAGTAGTGAATGGTTCGTAATAGTTGTCATCTTGGTAGTTATACTCTTGTAAAAGTCATGTATTGCCACTGCCAATTAGTTTGGTCATTCATTTTCTTCTTCCTGTTAGGGTTCAGTCTCTAAAGATTATAAGTTTGTTATTCTCAATACGGTCTGTAGTCTTTCTACAAATACGCATATTTGTATATACATGTGTGTGTATGTATAAAACTGGCCTGTAGTCTTTCTACACATACGCATACTTGTATATACATGTGTGTGTATGCATAAAACTGGTCTGTAGTCCGTGTCTATGAATATGTTGACAATTATTTGTTGATATGATTTCAAAGAGGGTATTTTAGTGTCATCTGAATTCCAAGTTCTGAAATCATTGTTCCAGAACTAGTCGATTTAGTCTGGTGAAATGCATCATTTTTAACCATTTGTATTTTTCTCTAAGAACCACTAAACTTGTGAAGATTTGAAGCTTATATACCATTTTTTTGCGAGTAGAATGAACAAAGCTATTGTCTACAGTTGGTATTAAGGAATTTGTAAATTGTGTCTGAGCTTAATCATTGTTATGGTCATCTTTGATTTAAATTAAGGTTATTAAGTACAAATTCGTTGATCAAGTAGAATATACTAATAACAGAGATTAATGCTTATGAAACTCCCTTGCATACGTCTTCCCCATTTGACACAATTAGAAACATTATTATTGCACATACCATTGGTTTATGAGGTCAAATTGTGTTGTTTTTTTAATCAATTTTTTACTTTAGACCTCTTATTCATTTTATTTGTTGAAAACAATCAGTGTTAAGATCTATTTTAGAAGAATTATTTATTAATTCATAATTTTGGCTCATTTTGTGCCGAATCTTCTGTACAGATGTAGTTATGCTCAATCCTATTGCTAAACCCTTGTTTATTTTTTCATTATGATGTGGATTCTTGCCAAACTATTTTGTAAAGCATTAAATTATATCTATAAAATGTTTCATACCTGTTGGGTTTTCAAATATTGTTTTGCAGAATCTGGTAGACGATATGGCAATCAATCTAGACGTTCTCAGCAGGCTCCTGAGCATGATGGACTTCTTGGAAGTGGCTCCTTTCCGAGGCCGTCTGGGTATTCTGCCGGAGTATCCACACCAAAATTTCGACCTAATGAGCATTACCAGCTTAACAAAAGTAATGAACCATATCATCCCCCTCGCCCTTATAAGGTTAGCTTTGCATTCTTATGATAATACAATAGTAGAAATTAATATGAAAAATAACTTTTCCCTAATAGAAACATCTCAGCATGATATCAGAGTAGGGAATTATGAGTTCAAAGCCCCGCAGTTTTGTTTCTTTGTTCTTGCCTAAACATTTTAAGGTTTCCAGTTTAGTAATCATATTAAAATTTTGGAAAGTGCATCTAAAATAACGTAGACCCACTTATGGCATGCTTATGCTGCTAGGAAAATTGACAAACTATTCTTATCTAACAAAGCATAAGAAAACAAATATCATTTCAGAATTGTATGGTGGATCTGAGTTATGAATCCATTTTAAAAACTAGAATTAATTTAACTTTTTATGTTTTGAAGAATTAAGTATCAGTTAGGGCTGGTTTTCATTTTTGGGTAAGGTGCAGGAATCCAGATTATTCTTCGTTGTTATCCTGAGTTGGGCGTTAGATTGGTTCTTGTTGTAATGTTTTGTAGCTGTGGACTGCTTATCCCCATTTTATTTTAAATGAACTTCTTTTTTGTTGATATATTTTTATTTCTCGCAAAAAGACAAACAGATATCATTTCAAAGTGCTATACTTAATAAACAATATCACTCCTCTGGATAAGCATTAATTTTGCATAAATTTCAGGTACCTCACTCTCGGCATAGTCATGACTCGTATAATGATGAAACCTTTGGTTCTTCTGAAAGCACCGGCGAGGATAGAATGGAAGAGGAAAGAAAGAGAAGAGGTAGTCTTTACTTTGGATTTTTTGGTGGAGGATATGTCTCTAATTTATGCCGTCTTTATACATAAGTTTTTTCCTAGTTAATCTAGATAGTTTGTTGTCCTTTGAAGACAAGCTTAAATATTTATATTTTCCTTCCAGAATCTTTTGAGTTGATGAGGCAGGAACATCATAAAGCATTCCAAGAAAAGCAGAAGTTCAATACAGAGATGAAAAAAGACGTTTTTGACATTACAACTCTTCTAGACGATTCAAAAGGTGTTATGAGAACGAATAGGAGCAATGAACCAGATGAATCTGCACCACCACCAACTTCTGATAGTAGTTCTGAAAAGTCTTCTTTTCTTTCACAAACAACTGCATCTAGACCCGTTGTGCCCCCAGGTTTTGCCGGCACAATTTTGGACAAAAATCTTGCAGCCAAATCTCTGAATCATCCCTATGTACCAGTGGTAACTTATCTTCACTCTTATTGCCAAAATTTAACATCTTCATGTTAGCCATTTATTACTTTTTTCAAATGCTTGTTGTGCTCAATTCTTCACCCTGATTTTTCTTCTCCTTCATAAATGAAAAAGCTAATTATATTTATCAATTATCATTAATTGGAAAAGTTACAAATTGCTGTACAGTTAAAGTCGAGGGAATGATTGATGTTTGCTGTCTTTCTCCTTTTATGTAACTTGATTCTTGTATGCCTCAAGATCTATAAACTTTTGTGCCAAAACTTTGTCCCATCATGGTATTTCTGAGAACATGTTCATAGTGAGACTCAAGCACCAGTGTCCATTAAGTCAGAATCAAAATATATTCATAGTAATAGTCATTTGTTGCCGAAGAAAAATTCATAATTCCAATATTGGCTTGGACCAACAGTGTTAAATTTTAATTTTATTTTGATTGCTGTCTGGTATTTCTTGGTGTTTGGTTTATACAGTCTACTAGATTAATGTCCTATAATACTTACTCTAGATTGTGAATTTATTTATTCATGTATTGTTTTTCTTCATCTTTTACTACCTGTTTTTAACACTTTTCTTATTTGTTTTCTGTAGCCTGGGGAGCGTGTAGCTAACCTTAATCCTTCGAGTTTCAAAAACAATAGTGCTTTTAGTGGGAGTTCTGGCAATCAAGAGCAGATGCAGTTAGCTGAAGACATGGGTTTGAGCTTGAGCAAGAAGCAAGATGAAAATATGACCAGTCATGCATCAATTCATGGAAGCAGTGAGAACATTCTACTTAATGATTCTAATAAGATGATTGGGGCAGAGAGTAACTTACACGAGAAAGCTAATCTTTCAGAAGCTTCAAATAATAGTGAAACTATAGAAGTTAATGTTGGAAAGATGGCAGGGAAGTCTAACAAGGACACCACTTCAGTCCTGGACAAGCTTTTTGGCAGTACTTTAGCTCTTAATGATGGTGGCTCATCTAGCCTTTTTGAGGTAATTATGATTTCTAATAGCATTTCCTTATACAAGTACTTTTGCTTTGACATGTTCTTTTAAATTTTGATGGGGACTTTTAACACAGCAATAGCATCAAAAGCCTCAGGTTCCTGTCCTTTTTGTTTTTATTTAGAATTGGAAATCCTAGTTATTCCAACACTCTCCTGGTGGTTTAAATGTGTAAATTTATGCTTGTTGCTGCAGCTGTTCCAATGAAGATCTAATTATCATCATTTCAAAAGTACTTTAATTTGGTTTGCCTGAGTTGATGTTCTGTTATTCTGTATTTCTAGTTAAATGACTCTTTATATCTTTCTTTTTTTATCTATGGGTTATCTTTTATTTTTATTATATTTCTAGTTATTGGAATTTTAGGAATGTTGTCAAGTTTCCTCTAAAAAGTAGTGCCTCCCGAATGAGCCTGTTTAACAAAGGAAAATTTTCAGCTTTAAGAAGTTTTAGGTTATTACGTTATGTTAGGAGTTCATATATATTGTCCCAAACAAGTGAGTTTGCAAAAAGAAGCTTTCCATTGTGGGGGTAACTTCATATAATTACAGTTTGCATCCTCTTCTGAACATTTCTATTGGTTTAGTTGAAAAGAAGCACGTTATATCTGGAGTTCATATTGGTTCATGTTTGGCATATTGTTGCCATTCTCTTAAAAATGGATAAATTCCTATAGTGATAAGCATGTGTCTAAACAAGATGCCTGCATCTTTAACTGAAGGTTTCTAATTTACATGTAATGATAGTTTTATCATCAAAACTGTTTGTGGGTGATTTGCTGTGAGCGTATACCTCATACCCTCAAAGTTAATGCCTTTTCAGTGGTATGATATAACATATTTGATTTATCCGTGCTCTTCTCTATCTTTGTTTTGTCTTTGTTATTTGGACTCTTTGCTGCAATTTCCCAATTAAATGTATTGCTGAATTATGTTGGCATACACTCATCAAAAACATATTTTTACATCTGGATAGCTGCATGCTTTTATGTATGTTTGTTGCTCATACAAGTTTGAACTTACAACCATACCAAATTCATGGCATCCAGTAGGGTTCGAACCCCAGACAAAAGAACTGCCCACGAGGGGATACCCCATTGGGGTACCAAGTCTGGGCTGCATGCTTTCTTCTTTACTGTAATGATAGTTATAATTATTAAATATCTATGCCTTCTGTTTCATATCTGTTTTTTTGTCAAATACCTGACTTCTGACCCTCATGACTACCTTTTTGTTCCCTTTATAGAAACAAGATAGTAAAGCAGATGACACTTGGAGTCCTCACACTGTTGAATCCTCCAAGTTTGCTCATTTGTTTCATGAAGAAGGTTTGTTACCTTGTCTTTGTCTGTCACTTATTTTTACTAGCTAGCATTTGCTTGAAATATTAAATATAGTTTTGAGCATATTTTCCATGTCACCACAGAAAAGAAACCTACCAATGACCTCACTCCTGGCAAGCCAAATGACTTACTCTCATTGATTGTTGGTGGCGAAAAAGATGGACTCCGGGTTTTGGGGATAAATGAAAATAGTTCACCAAAATTTCCTTACCAAAGCTCTGTTCCTCATGACAAGCTTGCATCAAATCTATTACCTGCAGAGCAAATGTACACAAATAATAAACCAAAGGCAGTTTCTGCAGTTCTTACATGTGAAGACCTAGAACAATCAATTCTTTTAGAAATTGGTGACAATGGCTCGGCTCTGCAGCCTTCTGTTCAGAGCTTGATAGATCCTGATGGAAAGACAGAGCACCCAAAGGCTAGTATTGATGACGTTGCATCTCAGCACATTCTTTCGTTACTGCAGAAGGGAACTTGCTTGAAAGATTTGGAGTCTTCCCAAAAACTGGATGCCACCTCTGTTGGAAAACTAAATGAAATCAAAGGAGCAAGTACTGGCACTGCTTCTTATGAGTCAAGAGATGCTAATGTTGAAAAGGGGCCAGATTCAGCAAACACTCTGACTCTTGAAACACTTTTTGGCACTGCTTTTATGAAGGAATTGCAATCTGTTGGAGCACCAGTTTCTGTCCAAAAAGCCCCAGGTGGATCTCTGAGTGCTGATGTTTCTGAGCCTCTTGGATTAGGCAGTCCTAGAGTAAATACGTCACAGCTTCTATTCAACCAGGGGTCTAAGGGTGGTGGTTTTGATGCCCCTGCTGATGTTTGTCTTCCTGAAGAGGATAGCTTGATTTCAGTCAGTGATCCTCTGAACGTTCAGAACTTAGTGCGATCTGGGAGTTCAGTTAAAACTGAGTTGTTATCCTTCCAAACTGCACGTTCTGAGAAGTTATCTGCTTTAAATTCTGTCTTTAAGGATGGAAGACATGTTAGGGGAAGTCAGGAACAATCCTTCCTTCATGGTCCTTATGATGCAAGTGAACCTGATATGCCTTATCAGAATTTCAATGTCCAACCTTCTTCTGCACAATTTCATCATCCCCAAATACATAATGTTGGGTCATTTCATCCATTAGATTCTCATCCTGTTAATATGAATTCCCAAATGAAATTTATGACTTCAGATGCAATTTTGCATCATGATCCTCCAGCAAATCACCAATTTCCTGCCAACCTACTCCGCCCTGCCTTCCATCACCCTAACCCAGGGTTTTCTGGACTTGATCAACCTGTTCATCATCCTATGTTGCAGCAGATGCATAGGCCAAGCATTCTTCCACCACGCCTCCTGCAAGGAATGTCCAGGGGACCTTCCCCACCTCATCCAAACCCAAGTGCTGCTCTACCTGCTTACGCAAACAGTCAGGTGACTGGTTATATGCAAGAGGTGAACTCATTGCCAGGATTTACTTTCGGTCATCGGCAACCAAACTTTGGTAGTCTTGGAATGCCACAGCCAGGTAATATATTTAGATTGAAGGAACCAACATTTTTTCCCTTCATTTCTTGGATTGCACTTTATCTTTTGGTTTCTGTGTCTTTTATTTTTTATCTACACGTGGATATGCTATAAAATGTTTGCATTTTGTCCTTGGCGAAACATAATTTTCTAACACAAAAAAGGGTGGTGGCTTTCTTGACTGCTGGATACTAGAAATGGTTACATGCCTCACTCTCACACCGAGTGAGGTCAGATGTTTGGTCGTCATATCCCAAAAATAATCAAATCTTGTTTCTAACCACCTGGTTATACTTGTTAAAAGTTAAACACACTAATTAATGTGTAGCTGCCAATGAAGTTTGAAAAATAGTTAATGTTATGTTTTTATCTCCTACTAGCTTCTGTTTCCATAGGGAAGATATGATTCAGATAGCATGATTCAGTAAATGCTAAGAAAGTATTTCCTGTCCTGGACTAAACTTAGAGCTTTATTTGATTCAATCATCAGCTTTTATTATGCTTGAAACCTTGTCTTTTATTACTTATTCCTGGTGAACTTTCAGTGCCTGATGTTGGGGGAGGAAGCAATCATCCAGAGGCTTTCCAAAGGCTTATGGAGATGGAGCTCAGATCAAATGCTAAACAGATTCGCCCTTATGCTGCGGGTGGCCATAATCAGGGGATGTATGGTCATGAACTAGACATGAGATTTGGGTATAGATAATGAATTTATTACTGTATGCGTATATGGTGCTGTATTATTGGCTCTTGGTTTAGCTTCACTTTTGTCTTGCATGGAAAATAAATGATTTTCTTCCCTATTTTAACGAACCTTTTGCTCTTTCTTTTTCTTTGTCCTTTTATTGGGAGGGATATCTTACTACTGTATTTCTTCCAAGAGCGAAATGGCTAGATACCCGTGTCAACTTTTATAATTGAATGTTAAAGCATATAGAAACAGTTTGAATTTGAGAATAAATCATTTATTCTCAATATTTCCAATTTGTACTCATTTGATACAATTTGCCAAATTCATTATAATTAGTAACAGTGAAATTAAAGTCGATAATATCTCGTAGTTGTAAGTGTCATGTGAGAACCATGCAACAATTTAAATTAGGGTAAGCTTATTGTCATGTGAAAAAGACTATTGAAGGTAAAAGTGAATTTACTATGTAATATTATATTCGCTTAAAAATAGCTATTTTATTAGATCTAAAAATAATAACATTAGACTTGGAAACAATAGTGCCCGTCAATAAACTTATCTTATATTTAACCTAAATTAGACCTCGCATCATTTGAACCTATAATAAACGTAAGTAGCGTTGTTCTAGGTTTTTTGTCTTAAAGAAAATATTCTAGTTCCTATGCCCATCCGTAATTATACGTACTCCATTATAGATGTAATGCAGTAGCAATATTGTCATAATTTTTTTTTCTGAAAAATTTATCAAATTAATGGCACAGTTTATATAAGAGAAAAATAGACAATTTATACACTTTTATTACTACATTAAGCAAAAAAGAAAGAACATTCTAGCTCATATGCCCATTCCTCGATTGTACATGTAATTATACCTACTCCATTATTATAGATGAAATGCGTGGATTTTTAAAAGTCGCAATATTGTCATAATTTTAATTTTTTTTTATCAAATTAACGGCACAGATTATAAGGAAAAAATAGATAATTCATACATTAGTTTCGTTAGCACATTGAACAAACAGGTTAGAGCAGAAGAGTATATTATAGAGCGGATCGCTGCATAGACTACAAAAGAAGTCCAGCGAAAAGGCAAGGTTATCATGTGTCTTGACCTTCCGAGAGGTATTCTTACGGAAACACAAGCCACATGCATGGATAACAGGGCTTTTTCTTCAGATTATCCGGATTCCTACTCGGCAGAGCTTACAAACATAGACTCAACACTCAAATATGTGACGATATACCCTAAAAGGCTAGCACTCTATACAAGATGCCCCATCACCCATGCAACAACCTTGGGAGTAGACAGATATAACCCTAGAACCATCTATTACAATTAACACTATGATATAAATTGCCACACGAAACTGGGATTGATCCTTTTACAAGCTCACCTCAGAGACATTTGACATACTGACTGCTATTTATATATTATACATACTATGTACACACTGTCTAAAATGCTATCACTCGTCAGCAAACTTCCTCTCACATAGCTTCTTTTCCTTTTTCATTCAGAATGGAGTCTCAGAAACGATCGATATTCACTTTCAGCTTTCTAAGCCGATAGAATGGCGTTCTCTGCTTTAGTACTAAATGAGAAGTTAAAAGAACTACCAGATTTAGCCTTCCCAGTGTCAGCATCATATGTTGAAATCAACCTTCTCTGCATTAGTTTCAAAACCAGTAAGGAATTACATTCCCAATAAAGAATAACTAAGCTACATGTTGCTTGCCAGCTAGCAAACGTTAAAATCACTATGCAAATGTCAAAACAGAGCTTAATACCAACAGGCTCAATAGCAGATACATAAACCAAATAATATATTGAATAAAAAATAGACAGGTTTGGTAAGAAGAGCAGGAATTTAACTCACATGACGCTCAAATTCAGGACTAGTCAAATTAATGGAGAGATTTCGCATCAACAATAGTGCCTGAAAAAAAGAAGACGTTACTCAACTCAAGTAAGCAAATTTGGAAAATAGGAGGAAAAAAGGAAGAGAAAGAGATCTGAACCACCAGAACTTGTGGCAAATATCATCTGGGAATGCAATGGTAGTCAAAAAGATGTAAAGCTTCCAAAGTTTAGGTCGTCCATTTTTATTCTAAACTTAATAAAAGAAAAAGACTCCAAAGGATTTCATATTTTAGGTCCATCACTCAGTTATACTAGAAACTTAAAAAGACGAGATTTTTAACAGAAATAATGATAGTAGTAGTAGTAGTAGTAGTAGTAGTAGTAGTAATAATCCACTATGTTTTCTCATTTTCAAATTTTCTCTCCTTAAGAAAGTAAAGATTATATGCATACACATTCGCTATGGTAGCACCTCACTTGTAAAAATATGAATGGTTAGAAGTACATGAAGATAACCAAATTATAAGATAACATACCGTCTCCAAATTTATTGGATCCATTTGTTTCAGTCTATGCAAGTGGCCAGTTGCATTTGAGTCAAACACGCTACCAATGAAGCTGTACACTTGAGCAAAATCTGGCATAACTGCAACTTTAAAAAGTGAAGTATGATATGAGAAATGCCATAAAAATATCATAAACATTAAAAGGCAAAAACTAAGGAAAAATAAATAAACAAAGAAGATGAAAATGCAAAATAAGAAACTGAGTATAGAATATGAACGAGCCAGCATGTCAAACGGTCTAGGCTTTTAGTATTATCTGGTAGAGATTGTGCTGTTATGTGAGATAAAAAATCAGAAAATAATTTAGGTATTATTAGTAGAAGTATAAATTCAATATTAGGTATGTTAATAAGTTGGTTAAAAAGAATAAAAAAATATTAAGTGATTAATCCAAATCACTTAAAAGAGAAACTTTATGCTATAGAACTTAATATGAAAAAAATTGAAAACCAATTAATCCAAATAAACAAAATTGAAGATCTTGATCTTAAATTAGGAATTAAAAACAAGATTGAATCCTTACTAGAAAAAATAAGTAAAAAGATCTATTATTAACATGGTATGAATAGTCTTGAAAGTAATACACTTCCAAGACTATTTTATCGAACTAAAGAATTTAAAACTTTTAAAACTCATAAATATAATAAAGCATAATACAATATTGTTGAAATCTTTAATTACTAGACATATAAAGATTCAACATTAGAAATAGAAGAAAGATAATGATTACTAAAACAAATTCAAGAAACTTATCTTAAATATGAATCATTATTATCACATTTTGATTATCAAATAAACTTATTATCTTCTGATGATGAATCCACATCTAAAACTAAGTCAGAATCCGATACTCTATACGCAGCCAACGTGGTGAGTGATCAAGAAACTAAATTTAAAAAATCTTCTGTTACTTATAAAATGAAAAAACCCGAAGAACCATTGAAAGAATTCTTAAACTAAGAAGAATTTGAAGAACATTTAAAAAGAACTCAAGATGAAGACTATATTGATATGAATGAAGCTTCATCTAGTGGAACAAAACAAGAAGAAGAACCAACTTCTTCTTATATTAGGAGAGATGATTTAGGTAAATAATTAATAGCTCAACGTGATACTTGTTTAAACCTTACTAATGTACCGTTTAAAGACCAAGAAAAAGCTATACAAGAATGGACGCAATATATGTCCTTCATTTTACTCAACTATAAAAACACTTGAACAAAATAAAAGTTTCTAGATTATATTACAAGAACCTTACAAGGTAATACTCTGTAGTAGTTAAAACAATAGAAAAAGACCCCAAGAGATACAGAGCAAAAATTATTCTTATTGTCACACTTTTTTTCAAACATAATGATATATTAAGAGAATTCACGAAAATAATTAAAGAAAATTTGATAAGAGAAACAAGAGAATCAATGATTCAAGAAGATGTTAATTACGCTCTATCAAAACTAGAATTATGCAATATTTTCCAATTCAAAGATTACGTAAAATTATTTAAAAAATATTATTTTTTTGTGGAATCTTCTTAAGACATATATTAGTTAGATCAATTTTTTCATAAACTATCACATCCTTGAGATGAATTAGCTATTAAAAGATATCAAGATTAGCTAAAGAGGCTAAATAAAGCAAATAGTATAGGTTTTCTAATTAATTATATCCTTCGACTGATAAATCAACAATGCTTATCAGTTAAAGCAAAAAAACAAGTTAAAAACCAAATCAACAATACAAATTATGGTCAAGAATGTTGTGATAAAATATTAAAAGTAGATTGAAAAACAGGATGTGTTATACTAGGAAGTAGAAAATCCTATAAGATGAGAAAATTTAGATGAAAACCCTGAAAGAAAAGAACAAAATTTTCTAAAAAGAAAAAATATATTAGAAAACAAAAACCCAAATAAAAAATTAATTCAAAGAAAAAATGCAAATGTTATATTTATAATGAAGAGGTCATTATGCACCCAAGTGTCCTAAAAAAAGTGCAAAAAAGATGATCAAAACCTTAGAAACAAATGAATTAGAGTTCTATATAGAAAAGAAATATCTGATATAGAAGAAATAATATATGAAGTAGAAAGTGAAGAAGAATCATTTTAAGAAGAAACTGAAATGATATTTATGATGAAACAACAATCAAGTTCTACAATAAAAATGAATGAATCTCGTATTAAAAAACTACAAAGTATAAAATTAAAAGATGTGATGGGAGAAGAACCAACTTATAGAATTATAGACAAATTCATACATAAAATAACATATAAAACTTAAGCTTTTATCACTTAAAAATTCATTAAAAATTCAATTATTTGAACATGTTTAACTCAAATGAGATATGTATAGCATCTTTATTCAATGAGAAACAAGTAATAACAAAGAAACAAATAGTATTATTTTTTACTGTTTTTATAGTGCCCTCCTGAGCTCTAATATTAGATCCACCACTGCCTCTAGAAACAATTTATGTGAAAATAAATGAGACATGAAATTTCATTTTTAAGAATACCAAAAGTAAATTTAGGCCAACAACATTACATTAATCTCAGCTTGTGAACTCTCTTTTCAAGTCAATTGTATAGGTATGAGTCTTTGTTTGTAGGCATTACAAGAAGCAAATACTGACCTCTCATAGACTTGCAGTGACCCCCTTGTTCAATTTTCCCAGTGGTTGGCCATGTCCTCAGAGTGCTCTCATTACTGCTGTTGTTACTGTTATGAACAATTGTTGGTCTAGCACCATCTGAACATCAAGATAAATACATTTTAAAATCTAATATGAGATTTTTCACTGAAAAAAGAGAGAAAAGAAAACGAGAAGAATCTTTATGTTAGTAAAATAAGGAGTAAGATGAAATCAAACCTTTAGTCGCTCGTGAAACATTTACTAGAGGAACAGAGCTATAACTCCAAGAAGACAACGTTGTGTTAGGGGCAGAATTCCCATGCAAAGATGATGAATGTGAGTTGTAAACATATCCAGGTTCTTGCAATGCAGCTGAAGATTGAAATGGCCCGATCATATGAGGTACATTTGGGGCTTCAAGAAGTATGCTTATGAAAAAAGAGTGCTTCTAATAAAAAAAAAAAGAAATAGAAAATGATGACTGATAAAACTAACCATTTTTAGGAGCCTTCTGTGGATATGGATGAGATGCCTTCCTTTTGGGTCGAGGGGGAGGCACATGTTCACTTGTACCACTCTTCTGCACTTTCAAAAAATATTTTTGTGCATGGCTGCGTATCTGTCAGGAAAATCCCACAATAAAGCAATTAGGACACCAGTATGCTTGTGGAATAAACTATAAAAGAACAAAGGAGGAAGAAGGCTGGCAGAAACACATATCTCACTAGTACGACTCTCCTGACCTATAGCCATACTTAAGGTTATTTTGACTCCATTGCATGACCAAAACATACTGGTTATAGAAAATTTGCTCTTATTGGAGCTCAACATTCAACAACACAAACACGCCAAAGGAAAGTCCTTCAATTGAACTTATACAAGTCACCTAACATTAAGCTGGAATTACCATGAACTTAGACTAAAATCAACAAAAATACAGAATAAATACTTCCGACCTCAGAACAGAAAAGTATCAGTTAAATTACAAACTTCAAATCCTTCCCATGAAATACAGTGACATGGTTATCATTTTTCATCTGTTGTAATTTTTTATCTGAACGTGCAAGCCAACTTGAATCTTCATATAATAAAACTTACTTGAATAACTGTTTTTGAGCCAACAAATGCTTCAATCTTCTTCCAGTCACGATCAAATCTATAAAATTTAGGAAGGAGAACAAAGATTGAAGTTAAGTCAGTATGCATGACTTATAAAAACTACCAATCCAGAGAGTCTGCCAAACTTGAGAGTTCCCCAGTGAGTATACAAGACAGACCTTCACATTAAGATAAGATTATTTTAATTTAAAGGTGATTAGCTTTAACGTTTAACGACAAATGAAAAGGTTCAGGAGAAAGTTATACAGAAAGGACCTTAAATATTTCGAAACGAAAAGGTCATAACCTCTTACTGGCAACAATAAACAACATGTTTTATCCCAATATGATATGTAATAAAAGACTTCCGCAACATTCTAACAATTAAGAAGCTCCAGAAGTACATTAGAAATCAGAAAGGAAAAAAAAAGGCCAAATTAAACTCAACAAAAACTAGTTAAATTGCAGAAGATTATGCAACACAGTTTAATAAACCCAGAAACAGAATGAAATAATTAACAAACCCATTCAAAAACCCTAATTATACTTTCATTACATAAAACTGCAATAAAAGAATAAGGAAATATAACGAAGCATAACCGACAATAAAGAAAATCAACAAAAGATCAATTTCAATCATTTTCTCCTGGATCCATCAAAAACAAAATATAAGTTACCAAATTAAGATTCAGAATTTAGAACGAACATACAATTGGAGTGCTTCTAGAAACTTGTCGTGCTCTTGTTCGGTCCAGCTCTCCCTAGACTTTGTAATAGTGTAAGGTTTCCTGATCTTCTTACTCTGATCCTCCAGAGACGACGCAGTATTAGTTGTCGTCGATGGTGTACAAGCAGCCCCAACAGTAGTAGAAGTATTACTATTAGCTGCCGAAGTAGTTTCCATCGGCACCATTGTGGTTGGCGGTGGCATAGAATTCAAGCCAGGCAGGCCCATATTGTTTCTACTAGGATCGAATAAGTAAAAGTCTTGAGCTGGGTTTGGATTCACAGACACCATAAGCTCTTGTCAATCGCTTTTACAGAAACACCACAAAAATAAATTCTGATTCTGATTTTGTTGGGCTTATACTTTGGTTTCTCCTCTACTAGTTTGTGGGTTCTTTTGGAATTGGTACCAATAAAGCTGGAGATGTGGTTCAGAAAATTGTTCTGTTACAATTATTTATATAGTGATAAGATAAAACTTTTAAGCAGACGAAATTACCCTTCCCAATTGAGAATGAGAACGCACGTGGCTTTTCAAGGTTAGATTGATTTAGTATGAGCAGGTGACTCTGGACAGTTTCTGCACTTTCCAAATAAATAAATATATTTATCATAACTTAATAATTAATTATATATAGATTAAAAAAATAAATTATATTATTTATAATATTAATTATTATTGTATCATAATTTATAATATAAAAAATATTTAAAAATAAATTACCAAATTTCTCTTAATTTTAACTATTTTTAATCCAATAATATTTAAAACCTATATATTTTTTTAATCAAGGTACAATTTCATTAAAACATTATAATAAAAATATTAAAAAAATTGTAGAAAAGAAATCATCTGTGTTCTCGTAACTAAAAAAAATAAAAACTAAATACTCGATAATCTAATGCATGAAATTTGCCTTTTCAACCAAGATCTAATTCTCTAAACCAATACACCTCAATAATATCACTCTTTTAGTAATTTTATGTGCTGATAAAAAACAATATTTTTGACGTAAAAACAAAAGTCACTTATTTACCATCGTACCAGTCCAAAAAAAAAAAAAACTTCACTACCAAAAAAATGAAAAAAGAAAGAAAAGAAAAACTAAAATAAATAATTGGAAGAATCATTTGGTGTTACAATTTCAACAAAAATCCTAATCATCATCCTTATTAGAATCGTCGTCATTATATTTATCTATGACTGTAACCACAAAGATACCACTAGCAAACTGTAAAGGAGAAAACAGGACCAATAAAAAACTTTAAAAATATTTTTTACATTTAGATGGATACAAGAAGGAAGGCTGTAATATTTGTAGAAAGGGTTGATAGAGTGGTGTTTAATTGGGTGGTCTTAGAGATGGAGGAGATAGATGGAGATGGAATGTGTGTGACTCTCATTCTCTGTTTAACCTATGCGATTTTATTTGAAGGTGGTGGCTTTTATGCTCATTTCGATCTTTGAGAGTGAGTGAGAGATCTAGATTGAAGCTTGAAAGGCATCAATGAAATAGGAGAGGAGGTAGAGGATCAAAGGGTTTTTTTTTTTTAAGATATTTGTGATGTTTGAATCTTTTACCTAAACTCTTATGAATTACGTTTTTAAAGATATATATATATATGAATTACGTTTTAATTTATATTAACATCATTTATTTATTTTATAAAATAAACTACATATAAATTGACATATATATATTTAACCCATTGATTATTCAAGTCTAATTTCAACTATCTAGATTAGCTAACATTTTTCTCAAATAAAACAAAGTTAGTTGCATGTTTTTCAAGATGGTGTAATTCATGGATATTAAACTGACTTGACTTAAGAATAGATAGTGAAATCGATGAAAGCATAGAAATCTTAGAAGTAATTTGAAAAATATAAATTAAAAGAACAAAAATAATGGAGACAAACATAGTCAATTCAATATTTTAATAGGAGAGATAAATTATATTTGTAACAATAAAATAACAAATTAGATAAATATAAAATAATAATATAAATAATTAAAAATAAATTTAAATTTAAATATAAGATAAATAAATTAAATAATTAATTACTATTCCACAAACACACTGAAAAATTGTGACGGCAAGCATAGTAGTAGAATTATAGAACTGTATTTTATAAAGATGAGTTTTCTAGAAAACCCATTTGTTATCTTATCTATCTTTAAATATGATTTGATAGGGTATCTTTGTGATTATAGATAATCTTTGTATCCAAATCTACTTTTTAACAACCCAAAGCTATGAAATAAAGGTATAAATAGATCATTTTTACAATGTTAAACGGCAAAGATCGAGTCACGTGGCTGATTAAATAGATTATACATGTTTGAGATACGAGTGAGAGAATTTGAAAGCAACCTTTATAGCGGGAAATAAAGGTATAAGACGGTGCACTGAACATTCTAGGGCTGTCGAGAGCACTAGAGATGGCTCCATTTCCCACCGTATTATTTGAGACTTGAGGCTTTAGAGCAAATGATCGATAAATTCTTCGAAGAGTTAATAAAAGAAATAATTAAATAAAATAAAAATCTTACTGAAAATACCCAAATCCCATATATAACTAAACAGAAAAGAGTATTTCTTTATAACACATGTATGTTGTGATATAAGCATGAATAATATAACAAATAATTATTGATTATTGATTAAATTAATGTCACGTTAGCTAATTCATTTAGTAATAAATAATACATTTGTTTAAAATTTGTGTTAACGCTTGAGTCGAAGGCGTAGGCCTTGGCGCTACCAAAAATAAAAACAAGTTACTTCAGTTGTATTCTTTCTTTCATATTTTCATTACAATTCTATAGTTATATATAAGTAGATTTATTCCTTGAATTACTCCTTGTTTTACTCCTTGAATTAAGGATTTCTTGTTTTACTCCTTGAATTAAGGATTACTTGAATTAATCCTTGAATTAATCCTTAAATTAAGGATCACAACTACTTGATTTATTACTTGAATTAAGGTTCTTGATTTACTCTTTAAATTAAGGTTCTTGATTTACTCCTTAATTTACTCCTTAAATTACTCCTTAATTTTATCTCCAATACTCCCCCTCAAGCTGGATCCATAAGGTTTATGGATCTAAACTTACAATCGTTAAGCGATGAGAAGCCAAGCGTAAAACTAACAAAAATGCGATTCGATAACAAAAAAATATTGTTGTCGATATATGACCTTTCCTTTTACCATAATACTTCCTCCACAGGCGGTGAGGCTGAGGAGAGATTTAATCCATCATCGCCAAGAGCTTAGTTTCAATGTGGGACCTTTCCTTTTACCATAATACTTCTCTACATCAGGTAGGTAGAAGCTGCAGGAGAGATTTAATCTATCATCGCCAAGAGCTTGGTTTCAATGTGGGACCTTTCCTTTTACCACAATACTCCTACTCCACATCAAGTCGGTAGAAGCTGTAGGAGAGATTTAATCCATCATCGTCAAGAGCTTGGTTTCAATGTGGGACATTTCCTTTTACCACAATACTCCTCCTCCACATCAAATCGGTAGAAGATACATGAGAGATTTAATCCATCATCGCCAAGAACTTGGTTTCAATGTGGGACCTTTCCTTTTACCATAATGCTTCCCCTTTACTCCTTGAATTAATCCTTAAATTAAGGATCACAACTACTTGATTTACTTCTTGAATTAAGGTTTTTGATTTACTCCTTAAATTAAGGTTCTTGATTTACTCCTTAATTTTATCTCCAATAACATTTGTCACAGGTTCATGTAACTAAAGTAACTACTAGTCATTCATGTAGCCATGTACATGTCCATATTGTTTTGGGTGCCATAATGGCAGACATTGAGATCATTTCCGAACTGACACCTCACTGTCTTGTTTCATTTCTTTGTCATTTCCTTTTTGTAAGACATCGGGCAGACAATCTTTTTTGAATAAGTTAGCAGAATCACTAGTACCCAAAACAGCCTGCATTTTGAATTAGTTGAAGCAATGGCGACTTCAAATCCGCGTCTAATTTTGCTTCTTTGTCTTTGCTTCTTTGTCCAATTCAAAGGAATGGAATCGAAATCCGATTCTAAATCTTGTGCCCTTATTTGAGACTAAGGCAGGCTTTCGTTCTTTCGACTGATTGCCTTTCCTGGCAAAACTTCTTTGACTACGTAGGGTCCACCCCAATTGGGCTACAAATTAACGAGGATATAAAAGGAAGAAAGGGGGAGGGGAATGACTTGATGGAAATAACATGTTTCCTCCCAGTCACAATCCTAAAGAATTTTTCCATGGAGAGAAACAAGGGACGGCTAAAGAATCTAGATTTATTCCTCAATCATGAAGTAGTATGAGTGAAAAGATTGCATTGTTAGAAACCAATTGCAGGTTTTTACATCAGAATGGGAATTAGCCGTCGTGTCCTAAGATAATGGGAAAAGATAGCATTGTTAGAAACCAATTGCATTGTTAAAAAACCCAGAGGACCAATGATAAAATCATTTTGAACAAACTTTGAGTCGCTGTGAAACATTAATGATCACAAAGCTGGCGGTAAAGATTATCAGATATTTTTTACTTGAAACCATGCAAAAAACCAGGTTGCAAAAGAAGCAACTAGCAAAATATATTTATACAAAGTGATCAAGGAGCTCACCTGTTGATGTCTAAAGCTAACCAGTCTACATTCTTCCAGAGAACCTTCCAATCTCCAACTCTCCCAGACATCAAAACTGTGACTAGCAAATACAAACTCCATTCTTCTATTAATCTGCATGTGAAAGTATAATCCGGTTTAAGTTGCCAAACTGATTTATGATTGAATTGCAGAGCACAAGCTGCTATAAGTAACAGTGTCAGCTTACTCATAATCAATTGGTCCTAGAAATCATAGTGACTATAGCTCTTTCTGCTAGTTAGTAAGGACCATTTAACCAAAAACATCACAAAATAAAATTACCTGCAACAATTTTCCACCAGAAACGAAAGACCGCGAGCCTATTGTATCCTGAACATACATTGACATTTTTTATTAGATAGAACAGTGGGAAAATGGTAAAGATAATGAAAATAAAAAAGTCTTCACGCACAAATCTTGCTTCTCAAAACAACAATAAACTGAGCGGCAGGGGTTCTTTTTGTTACATTTGACACGGTGTCAATGAACCAACCACCTCCTTTGACTCTTTGCCATGGAACATGAAGAGAAATTCGATCTCTTCAATATGGAGCCATAACATACCCATCTTTCAACAGTTCACCAGGCATTCCACTGAGCCTCTTGCTTGATTTTATCATCTGATCTGAAGGAAAATCTTGAATTATTTCTATAGGTGTTTTTCCTGCTTCTTGAATCATCAGAGGAAGCAAACCGAGAACTGGAACTCAAAGCTTGATCTGTTCCCGTCATAGAGGTATCATCTTTTCACTGAGAAGTACTCTATTTTTCTTGTGCAGATGGTTCATCCGATTTTTGCTGGGATCTCTGACATGCATGCCTCCTTTTATCTTTCTTGCCTGATCTGCTGCATCTTCCATCAGATCGAGGTGCAGTACTTTGACACAAACCTGAAACCTGAGGGCGAAAAGAAGACTGTTTTGACTGATTACTTCCTTTCTTATGGGAGCTTTCTCGACATGCATGTATAACGTCAGATAATCACTCACCCAGAGAACACTGTACATCACTTGCATCCTCTTCCTCATCAGAAATGGCATCTTTAGGAACTAAACCATCAAAGAAGAATGTCAGCAATATGGAGTAGCTGTGTCCCTTATCTCCATCCATACTTCTCACTGTAATCTGCACTGCATGGAAGTATCAAAACATTGAGTATTTCCTTTACCTGCAAAGAGTAATAAGTAGATACTACATCCAAATGCATACGACCAAAAATGAAAATTGAGCATAGAAACAGGATCTACGGTGAATAAGAAATTCAAAATTAAGAAATGGGACAAACATAGGAATTGTGATTATGATAAAGACAAGTATAGAAATTTCAGGTATTAGTAAAGCACGATGAACTCAAATTCCTTGTACATCATCCCAATACATGTATAATGATCAACAAAGTATGATAACACAAATTACATGTATATCTGGAAACGATCAAGCCAAGCAGCCATGTGGGCATGAAATACAAACAAACAGAAGAAAAATATTAGCATAGAGCAGAACTAGGAGAAGTTAGTGGCAATAACATCTAAAGCAGCACATTGTGCCTTTACACTCTCCAGTGCATGAAGAAAGACATGAGAGAAATCATAACTATGTGCTTAGATGCCTAAAATTGCCATGTATAATCTAACCTTACAAGTGCATAGCTAAAACGAGTCAGCATGCCCATGCTTCCATCCATTGAGGCTCTTCTACCCCATCAAGGGCACAGCCAGTTAAAGCTCCATCAATTAAAAGCTGCTTGACAGCACAATCTTCCAACAACTTACCGAGACCTGTATTTATAAGAAATGATCCTGTACAAGAAAACCAATGCCTAATCTGCACAAAGTAGGAGGAACAAAGAATGCAAAGTAGCAGCCATGAAAACAAATATACCTGGCTTTATGTGCTGCAAACATTCTGCATTGATAATCTGAACTGTTTAATTCGTCAGGGCACAGTGAAGAGAAACCAAGTTGCTTGCAGCATGTAAATCATTAAGAGTATCCATTCTTCGGGCAGTAGAAAGAAATTTTATAGAAGACCTGGTTACCTTTCCAGTTCCCTGTGTGAAACCATTTTAGGATCCCAAAAGAAAAGGTTGAATTTGACAAAAGTAACCGAAGGCAGTATGCAGATTTCATACAGACGAGAAAAACATACAAACGGTCACTTTTCAGTCAGTGATCACAAACGCAATCAAAAACACCGTAAAAGACTTCAACAAAGCCAGAGGCCTAATGGCTGCTGCCAAAAAGTAGTGCCCCTAACTTCAGAAACATAAATAACGGGGAATTTTTTCCCCTTTAGGGTTTAAAGAAAGTCTAAGCATCTTTTGAGCACATCAATTATCTCTTGTTGGCATTCTATTCATGCTTACAAAAACAAGAACCTTCATCTCATTTTAAAAAATAAAAAAAAAAACTCAAGAACCTACACATTTGCGTGACTGAATTGCTTAAACCCCCGAATCCTATGAATTCAACACCGAAAGCTTATTAAATTGTCTAAACTAATAAGTTCAAGAAGTAAGAAATCTTCAATACTGAATTTCTTAAACCACTCAATCATGTACAATTCAAAGCACATTTTCAGCTACCAAGCATCACAGACAATTAAATTTAGGACCAGAAAAATAATACGAGTATGTACCTCGTGGATTTCCAAATAAAACACACTCATTTTAAAAGCCAAGCTCCGTGTAGCCAGAGCTCGAGCCAACACAGATCTACCAACGATCCGTCGATCCCCAAAACAAGGCCACAACACCGTCTCATCACGCGGCAAAGGTGAAGGTTTGGAATTGGGCGGGTAAGCCGGGTCTAGCCAATGTAATTATGAGGTAATCTGGGGGATTAAAATGGGTTTCCTTCTCTACTGTAGATACATGACCAGTTAAAATATAAAAATTTAAATTTTTTATATATATAAAGATATTATTATTACCATTAAAAAATGTAAAAAATTATATACTAATAAAGATATAAAAACTTTTATATATTTTAAAAAATATGACAACATTCCATTACTTATTTTTTCAATTAATTATTCTATTTATTATATATAAATATATTTGATACTTATTGACACTAATAAGTTAAAAATTATAGAATGTATTATTAGAATTTTTAAAATAATTATTTTAATCAATAAAATTAGATAAATATATTTAATGATAAATTATTTTAAAAAATAAATAAATTTTTATATTGTTAATTGATATTCTATTAATATTTTTTATCATATCGAAACCTCTAAACACAAGTATTGTTAAGACATGGTTTATAATATTGGAAGATTTTTTATAATTAATTATAAGTTATATTTTTTTTAATTCTTACAAAATTACTACTAAAATTTATATGTTATACAATTATCATTGAATTTCAACCATTATTACATTATTATAGTTACGGTTAAATTTTAAAAAAATAAAAATATTTTAATAGAGTACTTATATAACTTTTTGCATATGCAACAAATGTTAAAGTTTACTAATAATTTGCATGTGCAGTGTTAAAGTTTACTAATATTTTGTAATAATTTAAAGTTTAATGAAATTTTTAAAATAACTCACATCGGTAAAAAAAATAAAAATAGTATTCTTGGAATTAATAATAACAAAAATATCACCAATTTTATTCAACTCATATATTTTATTATTAAAATTTTTAACAAATTATTTTATTTTTAATATTATCTAATTAAATTTATAAATATATAAACCGTTTAATATTAATCATAATTTATTTATATCCCTTTCATATATATATATATATATATATATATTATTTGTGTGCATTTTTTGTGTTGTACATTTTATGGGGTCAGTTTATATAATTTTAAAAAAATCACTACAACCAAGAACGAAAATTTTGATATCAGTATATATTCAATGATTCAATTTTAAATTTTTTTACGAAAATAACTTATATAATTTTACAATTTATAGAAAATAACTTTATATATTTTAGGTGTATAATGATACGTACAAGAGGAGTTAGGTATATAATGATACAAATTGATTAAAGTAAAAAAAAAAAAGTTATAGATTTATGATTCTCAGAGAGAACAATAACAATTTAAATATTAAAAACTTAAAATATTATGTTATTAAAATATGTCTTTAGTATTATCTTAAATAAAAATTTAACATAAAATTAAATAATATTAAAAGATAATAATTATATCTTTAACGTATTTTTGCCTAAATCAAAAGTTATAATTCAAATATAAAATAATAAATTTAATATCGTTCTTGTAAGTCAAGAGATATTTATGACAGTGGGTGTGCTGATTGGGAATTTTTCAGTTGTATTGGGTGCTAAATTATGCGAAGAAATATTGTTATCCATGAAAGCAGCTTTTAAGAGGAGTCAGATTGTAACTACACTATTTTGTAAGTAGGGAAGGTGAGTGTTGGGCTGCTGAAGGAAACCAGGTAAACAACATTGTTAGTGTACGTAAGTGACATGGATGTTTTGTTCAAACCAATGTAAAATAATGTTGCTCGAGTGTGCCAGCTGCAAAACTTGGCATTAAATGTAAAGGGGAAAATGATTTGGTTGGAAAAGTGGACATATAATATGTCATGTGAATTTTTTTATGTGTTTGTGTATGTTTGGATCTATGTGCTTTAATGGAATTAATATTTCTTGATAAAAAATAAAAAATAAAATTTATTAAAAAACTATTACAAGCTCAAATACATACAATTTTGACAATAAATAAAAAAATGCACCTAAAAATATATATTTAATGTCAAAGTAATTTTTCTAATGTGTAAGAATTAAATATATAAAATAATGTAAAATTAACTTTATGAAATTATTTATTTTTGAGTTAAAATTTGCATCAATTTCCCATAATAATAAATTGAGCTGAGCATTTATTTTTATAAAAACAAAATAAGTTCAAAACTATAAGGCTTAAATTTCTAGAGATATTTAATTTTATATACTAAATATTTATGATGTTATAAAAGAAATCAATTTATTCTTGATTTTAGATATATCTTTGTCAATATCAATAATTGATTTTCTATTTTTATACTTTTTTTTTATAAAATAAAAATTCAAAATAACTTTTATCTATATGTCTACATGTTGCTATTTTATAGAAGATTATTTCTTGATTTTTATGTCAAATATAGAAAGAAATCTAAAATTTCATCATTTTTTTTTTCTCAATGTTTTCAAAATCTGTATACTTGTTAATAACATCCCAAACTAATAAGAAAATGATTAAGATTTATAATTTTTTTACAATTTAAATAATAAACCATAAGAATAAAATGGTCACGTCAAATTATTGTGAAAACTATGGTGTGATAGTATTCCACCATAAAACCACTCATTCTCTTATTTTTAGTGTTTGTGGTGTATGTGTATTTGAATGTGACAATAAATTTGGCTAGATTCGATTAAAGTGTAGATGCTTTAGTTTTGATTTGAGTTGGGATGAAGTTCGTTTAAATTATTTGTAGTGTATCTGCATTTGAATGTGACCGTAAATTTGGATGGATTCGATTAGAGTTTAGATGCTTCAGTTTGAATTAAATAAATATGATTAAATTTTATTTGAATAATTTTAAAAATATGTTTAAAATTAAATATTATATTATATGTTTTGTTTAAATTTTTTTTTTTTTTTGCTCAAAACGTGGGTAAAATTTAAATTTTTATAAAATACATACATATTTAAATATTTTATGATATTATTTTATCATTTTTTATGTTATTAAATTTTAACATTAATTTAAAATTTAAAATTAAGTTTAAATATACCCAAAGATATTAGGCAATAGCCTAGCTAAATTACGAACCGGATATATTATTGTAAATGGTAAGAAAAAAGAAAAAAAAATTAATTTGAATATATTAATTTTTTAGATTAGATTATTTGTATTATTTAATTCTTTAAATTATAAATTTTATCATTTAATTTCATAGTTTTAAAACAATAACTCAATTAATAATAACTTATATTATTTTAATTCTTTATATTAAATTTCTTAAAATATATTAAAATAATATATTTTATTTTTAATTGATTCATTTTTTTAAAACAATTAAATGAAATAACATCAATGAACTAATGTAAATAACCTCTACACCTCACTCCCTGTTGTCAAAACATGAAAAAATTATCTTACAAAAATTTAATTTGCATGTTGACGAAGAACAACTAATGCTGCATGCAAAAATTAACTAGAAAAAAAGTGAGGTACATTACGTTATATAATTATTATATTGTGTATTATTTGTTATTAAGTAATAAATTGAGGTAAAAATGATAACTTTGAAACTTATAACAATAAAAATAACACTTCAATAATATTAAAAATCTTTTAATTAAAAAATGTTTAACATTACACGTATTTAAATATTCGTAGTTTAATTTAAACAACATTCAATTTAAAGAATTTAAACGATAATAATTTAATTTAAACATCATTCAATTAGACGAGTTTAAAAATGATGTATTAAATTTTTTAATAGTAAAAATATATAAAATAAACATAATAAATATTATTTTTATAATTAAATTTTTTAAAATATTATTTTTATTGTTTTTTTCTAAAGAAGTACTTTTTTATCTTCACTTGTTTACGTTAGAGATCGAAACTATATAATTAGAGATTAAATATAAAATAGTAACATTAAGTTGTTATCGGTGACGTTGAGTTACATGTTAAATTATGTATAAAATTTATTCATGTAGTGGTATAATTATTTATTATTATGTATAAAATTTATTCACGTAGTGGTATAATTATTTATTAATATGATAATTATATTATAATATATATATATAAAAAGTTGTTATAAAAATATTTTTCTTATAAATATTTTAATGCACTTAACTTTTAAATGAATTGTTAAATTATATTTTTGAATTTTTTCGCTTTAAATAAAAAATATGTAAATTTTTTCATTTTAATGTTGATATTTTAGTGTGCAAAATACAATGTTTATATTTTATTTTATATTTATGTCCATTCTTTATAAAGTTAATTACTAGTAGCTTAATATCACTTATGATATAATATCGTGTTTTCTTGTTACACTCGTTCTTTTACATTGCATATAATTTACTTTGTTAAATGTTTATTTGTTTTTGTGTTGTTTTGTTGGATACTAGGCTTTTCATAGTATCTAAAATACCTCTCATTGTGGTTTTTGATGAGTTTATCAAATTGCTCGTCAAGGGTATGTGAGCTTTAGCAACATTACCTTGATAGTGTTTACCATTGCTAAGGTAGTCGGCTAGGTTTTGAGAGATTATTTTTTTCTATAAATCTCCTTCTCAGTCTCTTGTTTCTTTGGCCATAATATTAGAAAAAACTTTGCTCATTTAATATTACACTTTTTTGATGATTTTTTAGTCTTTTTTTTTTCTTTTTAGTGTTGAGTTCAAAAAGCAATATGTTTCACATGTATACATAGAACATCAAAGAAGATTCTCTCTTATATTTCTCAAACATGAAGTTAAATATAAAAATGTGAAATTAAGTAAAGATTTGTTGAAAATTAAAATACATGGTTGGCTAGTGAAGAGTCATATTATTTCAAAGAGTTTTTCTTAATGTTGAGTTGTCATTTGTCAAGTAATAGTCGTAAGGATGCAACAATTCTCATAAATAATGAGTCTATACGATGGTATGTCATGTTTTGGTTGGATGTCAAGGTCTTAACATTATCCATAGGTGAGTAGCCTATATAGTAACAACTCTTAAGTCATGTTTGGTTTGTAGAATAAAAATGTAATAGGAATGAGAATGATAATAAGAATAAAATTCAATAGAAATAATATTATTATTACTATATTTATTTAAGTGGTGGAATCAAAATAATTAGAAGTATTAAAATAAAATTTATCAAATTATAAATGAAGTAGAATTAGAAAATAAGATTTTTTTTATTTTTAGATGAAATAAAATGAGAAAAATAATATAAATTAACGTATTCTTGATATGTGTGGGAGGAATGAACATTCATGCTACTTCTGGAATGTTTTATATTATATTATAAGAATATATTAAATTATTTTCATTACCATTTTTATTACTGTAAATTAAATATGATTTTTATAATTGGTGTTGTGTAAATTAAATATGACTTTTATAATTGGTGTTGTATGTGGGTTGGATGTTGGGTGTTGCTATGTGCATGCATGTTAGGAGTTTGATAGTAAATAAAGGCAACTTAGGCTTAGTTGACTATGATGTTTCAATTGATAAAGATATTAACATATATTGGTTTTAGTTATGAATTATTGATTTGCTTTTATTAGTAAACTACTTCCTTCCTATATAGTAGTTGTTTCAAGTAATACAGATTTTATCAAATTGGAGCTTGATCTTACGTGGGTTTTCCTCTTTATATGTCTATGTTCAAGAGTATAATCATTATTTACTAAATATGTTTACACATATAAGGTTTTAAAGTGATTAAATTTTTTTTTATAGTTTTTCTATTATAATTACCCAATTCATGTTGTGATGTTTATCTTATTTAATACATGTTATTAGACTTAGTAGGTGTCAATTAGGCATAAAATCACTTGTGTGTTTATAAAGAGTGTACAAAATTAAATTAGTTTTGTTTGGTTTGGTTTTGAACTAAAATTCAAACCAACATAACTAATGAGTTCTTAAAAGATGAAAATCAAACCAAATCAATTAAAGATGTATAATCAATAAAAAAAGGTTAGTTTAGATTGGTTTTATTGGATTTTGAAATTTTTATTTTTTAAAAATAAATAGGTTAGTTTAGGTTGGTTTTACTCAGTTTTGAAGTTTTTATTTTTTTCGTAGATTATGGTTATAAATTTTTGTTTGTTGAAAATAAATTTAATTTTATAAATTATATTTTAAATTATATATATATCATAATTGTTAATATTTAATTTAAATAGAATATATATATCATAATTGTTAATATTTAATTTAAATAGAATATGTAGACATATACTAATTTAAATATCTCTAGCTATCTATAAAATGCAAAAAAAATATAATAAAATAAAAGAAAGATTTATGATTGTGATGATTGTGATTAAATATTATAACTTTAAATTTTTAAATAGAAGAGAATGTGAAAAATTTTAAAAATATATATAATAAATTTAATATGATATATATTTGTTCAGTTTTGATTGATTTTTAAAATTTAAAAAACAAATCAATTTATAATTTATTGATTCTTTAAAATTTAAAATCAAATCAATCCAATAATCCTTTAAATTCTAAAAAAAATTATTTGATTAGTTCCAATTTATCCCACTCATTTAATTTAGGTAATTTTTTTACACCCTTAGTGTTCATAACATTTCTTTATGTCTGGTTGCTTTTATAAGGTGTTAAATTAAGTATATTTTGTTATTGTATATTACTTTGTGCTATCTTATTATTCTGCAATATTATAATTTAGTCAAATAATTTTTTATATAATTTAGTGATTTAATTGTGTTAGTAGTGTTATATTTTTTTTATTTCTTTCAAAAAAATATTATACACTTAAATATATGTACATTATACATATAATTAAAACCCAAAATATATTATAAGAAAATTTATAATGTTATTTTAAATTTATATTTGTATTAATTATATATTTTTATTCATGAAATAATTATCTAAAAATATAAAGTAATTTTAAAGGTAAAGTGTGAAGCACGTACTCACAAACCTAGTATGTATAAAAGAAAGAAACATCATTGCTTATTTCATCAGCTGCAGCACAACCAACAACACACAAGTTACAACTAATGAATTAAGCGAAAAGAAGCTATAAAAATTTTGATAAGAAAATGAACATACATTTCCAAAGAGAACTAGACACCTTACACTTCAAAGATTACCTTTGTTGGTAGCGCTGTAAATAATAAAAGAAAAACTACCAAGTAAAACTTTGCAAAACCCATAACGCCTAGTTTACGAGGCTTATATATCAGTTATACCAATCCTCTTTTGCTTTTTTGTAGGTCAATCATATTCATACCCATAAAGCACATGCATATTCTCTTTTTAATTATTTTCATTGAAATAGACTAACAGCTCTCCAAAGGAAATCATCCCTTCTAAAGAAACCTTCTTCTAAAGTTTCTCGTAGTTGCTTGGTACGAATGCATTAGCAGTCCGACGCCAATCCCAACCCCAAGACACATGCCAAGGCCAATTCCAACACCAACTCTAACACCAGCATTAAACCACGAGAGCTGGCCATCCTCACCAGCAGACATTTCTTCAGAATAGAAACCATGTCCAGTTTTCCCATCAGAGATGCAACTGTCAACTTCAGATTCTGTGATCTACATAATTCAGAGCAAAAAGAGGGGGTTAGAAAGACATTGATACAAGAAAATAGATAAGAATTACAATAGCTGAGGGGAAATAGTCTAGTACATAACTGAAAACTCCAAACCCTTATAATGAATTGAAAGGAAAAAAAAATGTATTCTAGCTCTTTCTTTAGCTGATCAATCACAAATGATGATTTGTGATCAATGGAAAATATCTAGTGCAGAAACGAGTGTTATCTGTATCTATTTGCTTCATGAGAAAAATGTAGCATGAATAAAAGTTTTGTTCATTCAACTTAGCCTTACAACCATAGGGTGAGCTCCTTGTTTTTCAAATTCCATGAAGCACCCAATAAGCCCTATATACCCTACTTGAAAGAAAGAAGAATATCCATGTATACGTAACTTGAAAGAAACGTGATTGAAGTGCATCCCATATGACAGTTTCAAACAATATACACCCATCCAGACTGTAGTGAGGAACGTGCAAACTTTACATAAACAAGTATTGAAAGTTTAAACTCGGTCATTTCTTAAAACAAGCAACAACGTGAAAAAGTTACAGAAGCTAAACATCTAATCTTTGTATGAAACATTAGGAGCTAAATGTCTAATCTTTGTATGAAACATTAGTACATGCAAAATAATGCTGAGATGAGCAGAAGGAAGGGATGTGAACGAGTATTTGAAATCAGATAATGACGCATAGAAAATAGAGAGGAACTAAAAAGCAACATTAATCAACAAAACCAGAGAAAGGAAGAAGTGCCTTGAGGTGAACGCCTATTCCCATAAGAGATGAGACCCCAATGCTTAACATAATCTAAAAAGGTGCAATTGGATCATCCTGAAACGACGACAAAAACGCAAGCCAATTGTTTCAATTATTTGATCAAATTCTGCAGTAATCTTGAAAGAACACACAGGAAAAGAGAAAATTACCCTATATACACACTTTTTAGCATAAACAGTGTTCTTTCCTTGCAAGTTCAGTTTTTGCCCTCGTATATAAAAACAAACAATATAATCAAGTATCACTGTTCAACTATCTTAAAGATATATAACTAGGTAAATGGTGGTTTTTGTTAATCACACAAAGAACAATTATGGACAGAAACACTCAGTGTAAGTGATGATGTAGTACTTCAAGTTAATGAAATGCAAGTTTAATGCATTTACTTTCTTGAAAAACACAATGCCCAATCTTGATTAACATGCAATGTCATTGGTGGGAGAGTACCACCTCCACCTAGTCCAGGAGTAATAAATAATACGTAACTTGTTACTAGAATAACAAGAGTATCTAAATTCTCATTATTTTCTTCCAATACTAAGAACATAAAATGTATCTACTCCAACCAAAAGCTCAAAAAATAGATGATGACAAATGTTATCTCCTCCACCGTGTCATTAATCACCAAAAACGTTGAAGGAAATGTAAAACAAATAGACAGTCAGTCCAAAATGATGAGATGAGATCACATAGGCAATTAGACAGTTATGATTACCTGCAATTTCCTCTGTCGAACCAACCCATTACTAGGCTTCTTATCCTTCTCAATCTCTTCATCCTCCGGAATCGCATCAAGCGAGAAAGGCGACGGACCCTTTCTCCTCGGACTAATCTGAATTGTCTTGGTTAAAATCACCGGCACACCGGAGGAACACCCAGCAATATAAATCTCCATGGATGGAGATGAACAGCCGAATTTAGGCTTGGAAAACGGCAAAGAGCATGAGCTGATCGACGCAGCCATGTAACAATCCATACTCCACCCAGTTCTTGAATCGTTCTCTAACCCCGAGTTTTCATTAACCCAATTCGTTTCCATTCGCTCCAAAGACCCACATAGAATCAATTCCTCGTTTTCACATACTTCAAACTCAACACCGCCCGTGATACGGATACTATCGGTGCTAACGTACGTGACCTCCGAAGACTCCTTATCAATCCGGTCAAGACGCAATGTCAACGACGCCGATTCCGAAGCGGGCACTCGCGAGCCATTGATTTCCAAAGAAACCCCAATATCGCGACGCAAATGACGGAGTGTGATGTGGTCCGGCACGTTGGTTACCACGCAAGGAGATATACGAACGTAAAAAAGTCGGATTTCGAAGCACGACGAATGAGCCAAATATGAACCATTGAGGAATTGATGCGAATTCAAACTCTTTGAGATCGCCATATCAACTTGATCCATAAAAACGATAATATTCAAACTTTAACGAATAATTCGAACGGAAGAAGGAAAAGAGAGAGAGAGAAATTGTCGCGGGAAATTAGGGTTTCAGAGTAAAAAAATCTTTAGTTGGGAATCATTGTGGAATATTAAGCGATACACATCATAAATTGGATCTTTGAGAGACGATGAAAACCGCTTGGGTGGTCCGGGAAAACGGGTTAACTGAAGAGTAAATGAATTAGTGGTTTCTTGGTGTTGAAGAAAGATCAATCAGAGGGTTTGGAAAGTAAGACGTGTTTGTGTTTGAACGACGGTTTTGTCTTCTTAATGTTAAGCTCGATGGGATATTTTTCTCGATTACAGGAAAGCACAAACAGAGTCGAGACTCAGTGAGAGAAAACAAGTCCTCTGGGTAGATAACACACCGTGGTTGAAGACAGATCACAGCGTTGGGGATTTCGCCAGTATTGGTCGAAGATGGGCTGAACTACCAATTTTTGGGTTATTATCGCACGAGCAATTGTTGAGGCCTGTTTGTGCATTTTGGACCGAAGATCTAAATCCATCCACTTGTTTCGGAGATTCTTCTTCTTTTATGTCATTCCAATTATATTTAGGGTGGATGATTACATAAATTATTTAGTTACGTGAAAAGAATCAATTTAATCATTTTTTATTTTATTTTATTTTATAATAATTTATTATTTTTATTTTAAAAAAGTTACGGTATAAATATATATAATTTTTTTTATTTATTTCTATTGAGATTATTTTTATAGATTTTCTTTAAAAATATACGATAATTATAAAATTAATAAAAAATAAAATAAAATTTTAATTATTTATATTTATATTTATATTATTAAATTATTATAAAATAAAAAAATTAATTTATTCTCACAAATATAACTAAGAAACAGTATACGTAAATTGTCTCTTTTATTTGATGTTTAGGGACTATTCAATTTTGAAACTGTTTCAATAAATAGTCATTTATAAAACTAAAGTAAAAAAAAAACTTAAGCAAAAAATAGATTTACTATTTTAATAATATTTTTATTTTATTTTTGATAATGTTTTATCCATATTTTTGAAAGTATTATTTTAATTTAAGATTTTCATATGTGTAATAATACATATGCAATATTCAGATAAATTTTTCACATAATTAATTAATAGATGATATTTTTTAGATAATTAATTAATTTATTATTCATAAATGTTCTCTAAATATCACATGTGTATTAATACACATATAAAAAATATTTAATTAAATGACATATTATATTAAATTATTATTTTTTTAAATAAAATATCACTAAAATATCAAATATATACTAAAAATAAAATCAGAATATTAATACGATAATGAAACTCAAAAAAATTACATAAAGGATAAATATTAATAATCTATCCACGTTTTCATAATGATATATTAATTGTAAGAAAATAATATTAATAAATTCTTATCTAATAATAAATATTTTAAAAAATATTAAATTTAATGTTAAATTATGAAAATATTTATTTTTTAAATTAAAAAATCCATAAAAAATAAAGAATTATAAATATACATAAAAGATTGTGGCGAGGTACGTACCTCTTTTCAGTATCACATACATTTATCGACAGAGATATAAAATATATGATATATATTTTTTTTTAATTATAATTTTAAATATATATATATATATATATAATTCGCTCATAAATATATATCGTGTTATAATATTATTTAACATCTTATTTTAATAAAAAAATTAGTTTACTTAATCCTCATTTAATATTTTAATTTTAATTTTAATTTTAATTTTAAAATAATATTAATTAGTTAATTTAATATGTTTATTAATAACTTCTATAATTTAAAATAATTTATAACTTTTTAATTTTAGTATAATTTTATTTATTTTTATTGATTTTAAACTTTATTATTATTATTTAAATTTTATTATAAATCTGAAGAAAATGAGATTCAAATTCAAAAGGAAAGTTAAAATAAAAAAAGCACTAAATAAAAAAAAATAGAATTTGAGAGAAAAATGCAACGCTAAGGCGATGGGAAATAGGAAAAAAAAAGTGGCGATGAAACTACGGTATATATATATATATATATATGATAGGTCAAGAAATGGAAGGAAGACAGGCGCGGAACAAACAAAATAAAGAGAAAAATCTAAAGCATCACCAAGGTTGAACAAAAACAAGAGAAAAAGAAAATAGCTACGCATAACTGAAACAGAGAAAAGAAAAATATATTGGAGCACAACATTCAAACGCGAAAAAGGATTCTTTTTGCTATTCATTTTTCTTTCGATTATTCTTATAAAAATGAAAATGAATTCGTTTATATTAAATTTAATTATTAATTAAATTTAATTTTTTATTTAAATATGAAATATTTATTGCTTCTAATTAAATGAGTATTAATTAGATGATTTTAATATTATAATTTATTATCAAAAGAGGAAATTATATGACAGATTTAAAATATTTCGTCGTAGGTAGTAGGAGTGTCCATAAACCGGTTCGGGCTGGACCAAACCGTAAAATCGGATCGAATCAGACCAAACCGAACGATTTTGTTAATGAAACGGTCTGGTTCGGTCCGATTTGTATTAATTTAAAACCGTTCGAACCGGACTAGTTTAATAATATATTAAAAATTTCACATTATTTTTCATTAAATTATAAAAAAAATTGAACCAAACCGGAAATCAAACCGGACAGAACGGTTTTATAAGTCAAACGGTCCGATTCGGTTTTATTTCTTAAACCCGTTTCAAACGGTCCGGTCCGAGTAATATGAACGGTTCGGTCCGGTTAAATTTTTTTTAAGAAAAACCGGACTAGACCGGACCATGGACACCCTAGTAGGTAGATATATAGATCAAAAAACTTGTATGAACGTGTGTAGTTTTAAAATCGTTGATTTTAATGCTTTATTAAATTGCATGTTCTTGTGTAAATTAGTGAACAATAATATTTCCAATTGATTATCGAATGAGACTTTTGGATATTTTTTTGGATATTATTAAGAAAAAGAGAGAATTAAATTCAATTAGTTAGATTAAATCGATTTCTTAGAAATTTTATTCCTATTAATTTGATCTTTGAACAACATATTTTTTTTCCTTTGAGGCATTTTTCTTAAATTGATTTTATTATAAATTTCAATTACAATAATCTTATTAATTTCTCTATATAAAATTGAGATTAACATAATTTTTGTATTTATTAAAAGTAAGTTATTAATTTATGAAGACGATACTTTTGTTATTAATTTACTATAAAAACTACGACATTATACAATAAATGAAAATTAAGTAAGTATTTAAATTCAATTTTAATAAAAAAATCAACTATAAATAAACTTAATATTAAAAATTATTAAAAAAATTAATTTACAGTGTCGTTTCTATAAAAAAATAATTTTCAATCCTTAATAAATTCTTTCCATCTTCATCTTGTCTATCCTATATATTTTTATAATATAAATAATATATCTTTGTTTATAATGAATTAAAAATTAAATCATATAAATAAATACACCTTAAAAAATTCACTAAAATAATTAAGAAATTTTTTATAACAATATTTTTAAAGAATATTTTATTAATTTTAAAATAATATTTTCATTTTTAAAACTCCAATAATATTAAATTATAAGAATTTAAACGTTTTCAATTCCGAAATATCAATTTCCTTTTCAAAAATAGATTTAATGTAAGACTCTTCACCAATCAACATGAATGTGCGTTGGTGGACCCAAATATCAAACATAGTGGCGCTTTGATATTTTTTTAAACCCAACATGCTGCCACGCGTCATACAGATTGAGAAGATTTTACCTCGGCCTTATCGAAATTGACGGTGATGATACAAGGGTGCCCCAGAATTTTACGACGCGCATCGATATTTGAATTGGTGAAAGTGGGGTCCACATTGACATATTTGCCCTAAATTGATGACTCAACTAACCATTCTTGTTTACTTTTTAGCATATTCGTCATCTCCAACTCAGCGCGAGTGAATGAATCATATGGCAAAGAAATATTAGAATGCGAATGTGAACTCATATAAAGATGCCAAAGATTTTGAAAAATGAGATTACCATAACTAGTTAGGTGAAAATAATTTAATATTTTAAAAGAAAATGTAAAAATAAAATAAGAAATGTCCTTTTTATTTCATTTTTTCTTTATTATTTCGTGCAAATAACTGAATTCATGTATAATAAATTAGATTTGTTCAAATGGGTAGTTGCTCTGTGGCGGTTAACTGTTAGTTTTTAATTGTCACAGACGAAAGTCTGTCTAATTGAAGACTATAAAACATCCAATGGTGGACAATTGTCACAATTATGCCTATATATATTGTTGGAACAAATATGTGAAAAACTATGTAAGAACAATATTACCGATAACCTGAAATGAACTGATTGGGTTGAGTCGCGATTATTCTCTTTAAGACGTTTACTCTGCTTAAATTTATGCAAGAACACACAAATGCGTCAGGATAAAACAAATCTTTTTTCGTCTGATCTTCATCAGACCGATGAAGTCCTAATACTACACCTCTCAAATTTTTTATGTTGCTCGGAAATCGAGAAAACAATTAATTTTCTTTTCTTTGATTTTGCTATGAAAACCGTAGAACTGTTTTTGAGTTGTTAAGTTATATTCTAAACTCAGCTATTGCTCTATTTATAGTTGAAAAAATATGTGTACTCATATAATTATGAAAATAACGGACACATAATTATGAAAATAACGGACATAAAAGTAAATTAGGTATAATTATGAGAATAACTGCCATAAAACTAACACATAATTATGAAAAATAATGGTCATAAAAGTAATGGTCACATAATTATAAGAATAACTTAAAATTAATGGCCACATAATTATGAAAATAACTACATAAAAGTAACTACATAATTATGAAAAATAAGCTATTAAATAAAAGTAATGACCATATAATTATGAAAATGACAGTTACATAATTTATGAAATAATGGTCATAAAATAATAAAAAATATGTTTTTATTTAAATTCATTTCCAACAATCCCCCACTTGAATTTTAAATAAAAATAGTTTCATCGAGCAACCAATCAATTAAAAGTATAAGATTATGCATAAGCAAAAGGTGTCTATCGACTTGAACCTTTGCGTAGTGTTAATGCTTTAGAATATATTAGAGTAACTCGTAGTTTTGAACTCTATCTCTAACAACATGACACACACAATCTTTCCAAGGTGTAGTTCAAAAAGCCTGTGCTTTACGACCATACACGTGTATCCTAGTATAGTGAACGCTCTAGTAAATTTTGCCCAAAATTTACATAGGAAGCGGCCATACTTCCATATTCACATAGGTGAGTCTATCAAGAGTACTCCTGTAGCTACGTACTCCACTCCACATAGAGTATAGAACTCATTAAGAGTTTAATAATTAACTCATCCTTTCTGTCGCTTCAGGACTTCATGCTTCTAACAATATAGATTGTGACTTCATAAATAGCATGATTCATCTCATATCACTTCATGACTTGTTATTACCCATCGTTGAACTTATTTCTTGGGATCTCCGATCATAAGTTGGGTTACCATCATGAGTGACTCTTCATTCTAAGGGCATCAGTCACATTCCTTTCGAGGTTTTTGAAAACCTTCTCTCTTGTTAATCCTTTCGTCAAAGGATCAGCCCAAATTTTCATCGACATATATGATCCATTCTTACACTCTTGTGAGAGAAATTCTCTAACGATCTTGTGTATCACATCTCTTTCCGTTGTAATAACGGTTCTAAATCTTTGCAATAGATTATCGCGATGTATCGGGACAAGCGGTATCGATCTTTCCCATAAAGGGATCTCACTGAACTTCTTAACTAGCTTTCTTCACTACAGCGAGCTAGTCTTATCATTTCAAACTCCATCATAGATTAAGCCAATATTGTTTATTTCTTAGACTTCCAGAAACAGCCTCCACCAACTATGTTAAATATATAGCCACTAGTTGCTTTGGAGTCTTCTAATAAAGTGTTCCAATCTGCGTATCCTTCTGTAATGAAACTTTGTATAATGTAATCCAAGGTATATAGTTCTCTTAAGGTATCTCATAACCCTTTCAATAGCATTCCAATTCTCTACACTAGGTATACCGGTAAACCTACATAAGAGTCCCACAACATAAGCTATGTCTGTCTAAGTGCAATCAGTGGCATAACGTAAGCTACCAATGATGCTCGCGTACTCGGTTTGTCTAACACGCTCCTGTTCTTGAACAACTTTACACTAGGATCATACAGAGTACATGCAGGTTTACAATTAAAGCAATTATATTTTCTTTAAGATCTTCTCAATATAATGAGATTGATCTAAAGAAATTCCCTTTTCAGACCTAGTAATCTTTATACCAAGGATTACACTCGCTTCTCTGAGATCTTTCATATCAAAGTTAACACTTAATAAAGTTTTCACATTATTCATAACATGAATATTTGATCCAAAAATAAGCATGTCATCCACATATAAACATATAATAGTGCAAATGTTATCTTCTAATTTATAATAAATGCATTTGTCACTTTCATTCATTTTGAATTCATGTGGGTTAACTATATTATCAAATTTCTCATGCCATTGCTTAGGTGCTTATTTTAGACCATACATATATTTATCTAGTTTACAAACTTTATTTTCTTGACCTGAGATAACAAAACCTTCAGGTTGATCCATATAATTTTTTTCTTCTAAAACACCATTTAAGAAAGCAGTTTTAACATCCATTTGATGTACTACTAAATCATGGATGGCAGTAAGAGGAAAAAGTACATATATGGAAGTTATTTGTGTGACTGGTGAAAAGGTATCAAATAAATCTACATTTTCCCTTTACCTATACCATTTAACTACAATACAAGCTTTGTACTTTTCAATAGTATCATCGAGTTTTAATTTCTTCTTTTGTATCCATTTACATCCTATGGTCTTGCAACCAGGAGATAAGTTAACTAAATGCCAAGTTTTATTATACTCATAAGAGTCCATTTCATCATTTATGGTTTCTTCCCATAAGTTGGCATCTAAAGAAGAGAATGATTCTTTACGAGTTTGGGGACCTTCTTCTAAGGTATAAGCATAAAAATCTGACCCAAAATCCTTAAGGGTTCAAGCTCGTTTACTTCTTCTAATTGTAGTGTTTAATTCCTCATTTTGTTCAATAATTCTAGTTATGGGTAAACGACTAGAAGACGAGCCCCCACTATTCTTCAATTTAAATGAAAACCTATGTTCATAGTAGTCAACATCATTTGATTCTATAACTATGATCATTTAAGTCATAGAATTTATAAGCTTTACTATTCACAACATATCCTATGAATACACATTCGTATGTTCTACTAGTAAGTTTTATTTCTTTTAAGGATCAGGGATCCTAACATAGACTAAACAATCTCAAGTTTTAAAATAAGTTAAGTTTCTTATTTTTCAACATTTAAGATGGTCAAATTTTACTAGTAGATTTAGGCACTATATTTAGCACATAGCAAACAGTTAATAAAATTTCTCCCCACCAATGGGAAGCAGCACCAAAGTTTAATAAAATTGCAACTACTGATTTAGTAAAATTTCTATTTTTTTCTTTCAGCTTTGCCATTCATTTCAGAAGAATAAGGTGCTGTTTTTTCATGAATAATTTCATGAGTTTTATAAAAATCATTGAAGATATTGGAATCATATTTAGTGCCTCTATCACTTCGAAACCTTTTTATTTTTCTGTTAAGTTGATTCTTAATTCAGTCATAAATATTTTAAACATGTCAAACGCTTCACTTTTATTTTTTCATTAGATATACATAAGTGTAATCTGAACAGTCATCTATAAAAGTTATAAAATAGTGTTTTTTATTTCTTGTTAAATTTCCATCAAGTTCACATATGTCATAATGTATTAATTCTAAAGGTTCAGATTCTCTAACTACTGACTTATGTGAAGTTTTTGTTATTTTAGCTTGACTATAAAAGTCACATTTATCCAAAATAATTCAAAGATAGTTTTGGAATTAGTTCTAAGCTCTCATGTTATTGATTATGCGTTTATTAACATGACAAAGTCTAGCATGCCAAATATTAAAGGAACTAAACATTCAATTTAAACATGCCATTAGTGTCGTACCCTTTCCCAACAAAAAATATTATTTTTAGTTATTGTATATAAATAAGCCCCTATAGTTTGAGTAAACCCAACTTTGTAAAGAAAATATCATGAAACTAAGTTCTTTCTCATCTCTGGAGTATGCAAGACATCTTTCAAGATGATAGTCTTTCCAGAGGTAAACTTTAATTCCACCTCACCAGTACTAACAACTTTAGTGGAGTGGGAGTCACCCAACAACACTTTCTTATCCTCAGACTCAGAGTAGGACTTGAACATGTCTCGATTATAGCGAACATGGTGAGAAGTACCAGTGTCCACCCAACACCCCTCGGATCCATCAACAAAATTGACTTTAGAAATCATAGCAATAAGTTGATCTTCGGTAAGGTTCGCTTACGTGGCAGAACGATTCCTGTTCCGGTAGTTCCTAGCCAAGTGGCCAAGTTTGTTACAACTTTAACACATGAATGTGTTATTCCTTAAGGGGGTTAAGGTCCATTCTAGAAATGATAGTTTTTGTTTCTATTTTGGTGGTTGCGGTTTTGGTTATTATTATGATTATGAGTTTTCATATTTCTACCTTTAGGTTTCAAAATTGCAGATGAGGGTTTCTTATTGGTACTGTTATTTGAGACAACGAGTACTTCATTTCTTTGGTCTTATTTTCGGACTTCTTCTTCTATTCTTAAACTGGTTATAAGACTTTCTAAAGAAAATTTCTTAGCTTTATGTCTAAGTGTATTCTTAAAATCTTTCTAAGCATGGGGTAGTTTATCTATAATAACAATTACTTGAAATTGTTCATCTAAAGTCATACCTTCAAAAGTTATTTCGTGTGCTATCTTCTGCAATTCGTGTGATTGAGCTTCCACAGATTTTTCATCAATCATTTGATACTTCATGTATCTACTGATATCATACTTCTTAGTTCCAGCTTTTTGAGTATCATACTTCTTTTGAAGTACTTCCCAAATTTCCTTAACAGACTTTATCAAAATTATAATAGTCATACAAGTCATTAGCTAATCCATTAAGAATAAAAAAAAATGTATAGAAAATAATTTTCTATCCAAGTATTTAAATCCTTTATTGTAGCTTCAGTATGAGAATTAGTCAGTGTTGGTTTTTCAATAATAAAAACAAAAGCGACATTTTACATGGTTAAGAAGAATAACATTTTTTTGTCTCCATTTTTAAAGTGTAGTTCTTCAAAACGAAATGTTTTGTTAAGATCGGATTAACATTTCGATGAGACATGGCAGATAGAATTCGTCTTAAAATTGTTGGAACAAATATGTGAAAAACTATGTAAGAACAATATTACCGATAACCTGAAATGAACTGATTGGGTTGAGTCACGGACTAGGTCGCTCTCTTTAAGACGTTTCGCGGCCTCGCCCCAATTTGTGCAAGCAAACACAAATCGTCCCCAGGATAAAACAGCCCAGAATCTCTTTTTCTGTCTCGGATCTTCATTGCACTGATGAAGTCCGGAATACTACACCTCTCAAATTTTTTATGTTGCTCGGAAATCTGAGAAAACAATTCTGAATTTTCTTTTCTTTGATTTTGCTATGAAAACCGTAGAACTGTTTTTTTGAGTTGTTAAGTTATATTCTAAACTCAGGGCTATTGCCCTATTTATAGTTGAAAAAATATGTGTAACGGTCATATAATTATGAAAATAACGGACACATAATTATGAAAATAACGGACATAAAAGTAACGGTCGTATAATTATGAGAATAACGGTCATAAAATTAACGGCCACATAATTATGAAAAATAATGGTCATAAAAGTAATGGTCACATAATTATAAGAATAACGGTCATAAAATTAATGGCCACATAATTATGAAAATAACGGTCATAAAAATAACGGTCACATAATTATGAAAAATAACGGTCATAAAAATAATGACCATATAATTATGAAAATGACAGTTACATAATTTATGAAATAATGGTCATAAAATAATAAAAAATATTTTTTTATTTAAATTCATTTCCAACATATATATATATATATATCTAAATTTGGTTTGTTAACGGTATTTTGTTTTGGTAGAATGATGTGCATAGAAATTTGTGTGTGAAAAATACTATATTTGATTGGTACATTTGTATGACCTTAAATGAATATAAATTCAATTGATTTAATATTTGGTATTTTTTTTTTCTTACGAATATCTTCTATCCGATATAGTATTGTATATTTTTCCAACAAGGTGAGTAACCGATGAAAAATTCTCAAATTAATGACTTCGTGGGATGTGTTATGGAATTACATTTCCTACGCTATAAAATCTTAGAACTCAAATTTTTTACCTTTTTAAATAAATTTATTATATATTCACTCATGAAAATAAAATATTATAATTAAAAAAAATTTTATTTTAATTATTTAATTATCGTTAAAACAAATAGGTTAATTATATCTATAGTTTATACACTATATTTAATATATATTTGATAATAGCAAAAAAAAATGTATATAAAAATGTGTAAATTAATTAAAATTTATGATTTAATAAATATTTATTTATATTAATTATAGTGATTTACGTTAGTAGGAACAATAAATCAGTAAAAGAATATCAAAATAACAATATTTGATTTTAGCTATATGTTTTTATGAGATTTAATCAATAATTTATCGATCGTAATCTTTATATGCCATGATTAAAGTTGATATAAAAATATAATTTAATGATATATAATTTTATATTTCATACAGAATGCCAAAATCTCATTATTTTAAGGTTAAAAATGGGCTAAAATTTAAAATATATTACATTTAAATATATGTTAGTATTTCTAAAATATTTTTTTCCTATAAAGTTTCAAATCAAATAATTTTTTATTACATCATAAGACAAGAGACTGATCTATAATTCATATTTTTAAAAGATTTTAGAAATCAATTATCTTCCTACTTCAACACTATAAATAAATGTAATAATCAAAACTTAGAATTATCATAAAATTGAAAATAGTTATTTTTTTTTAGCATTTATGGGAATGATTTGTAAACAAAGCTAAAATTAGAACAAAATTAAAGAGGGAGTTAATTGTATAGTTTTTATATTCTTTTATTTTATTATCATAAATACTTTATAGTTTATAATTTTGTTTGGAGAAATTAATTTATTCATTTTTTTATATTAAATTTATTTCATATGAATTCAATTATGTTTTTTTATGTGTGTAACTTTTAATTTATAATTATTATATTTATTTTATGTTGATTTTTTACTATCATATTATGGTTTTAATATATCGTCAATCTTGGTTAATTATAACAATAAATCTTATTTGTTCTTCAATAAGAATACTTTCTTAAAATAATCACATTATTTTTTGTTATTGATTTTTCAATTTTATATCTTTCAATTTTTTTTATGTGAAGTATGTAATTAAGTAATAATAAGAATCAAAGTAAATAATAATAAAACGGATTAATTAAGTGAATCTCGAATTTTCATATTGATTTTATTTTTTTTCAAAACTATTATATTTTGTTATTATTATTTTTTAATTATCATATTTATTTGTTATTATGTGATAACTTTTTTTTTTTTGAAATAGACTATATTATAATAACTAAAAGTAATAATTATGAGCGATATTAAATTTATTTTATTTTTTAACGTAATATTTTTTAATTTATTGCATAAAATGTATATTTAAACTTATATAAATTTTTAGCGGAGAATACCATATCCCTATAAATTATTTGAAATTTTTATAGAGAATCCTCACTCTGTCCTTAAAAACATTTAGCGTAGGGGAGGAGATATCAAACCTATCACTGTCTTGCCTCCCTGATAACATTAAATATTTTAAATAATTAATCGTTTGTTAATCTAAAATATATGCAAATATGTTAAAATTAAAATATGAATAAGAGTAAGAATGGATCGGGAATCTTTTATATTTAAATTTATAATTTGATGATGTATAATGCATGGTGTACTATTTAACATTCATAAAAATGATTTTATTTTCAATAAAAAATAATTATGAATGCGGCGCGGGAATTGCAATTTCTTTAAAATTGAATTAATATCTACTATGCAGTTATTATTTAGATTGTTGTACTTTGTATTACACTAGTTTTGGAAGCATGTGTGATACACGTTTAATACTACTCTATTTTACTTTAATAAAATTTTGATAATTAGGTAGAAAAAAATTAAAACAAGAGTAATATAAAGTAGTAACAGAGTTGTCAAGAGGTAATATTGATATTTTGATATTAATATAATTTTTTGTTCACTTTAATATTTTATTATATTTTGAAACGTAATTATTACAATAATTCATAAATATTAAGAGTGTTAAATTTAATTTAATAATACATTAATTCTTTTAACTAAAGGTAATACACATTTATTATTATATAAAAATTTGTTAGATACTAAATGAGTTTATTTGAATTATTATTGATACAATTATGAAATGAATCTGACTAGTTAATTAAACGTGAAAGTAAAAACAGTATGAATTGTTAACCGATTATAAGTATACAAACTTTTATATGATTAATAAAATTATCTAAAGATAAGTATTTAAAAATGATATATAATAAAACTATCAATATAATTATTCATATGAGCATGATAAATTTATTATATAAATATTTTAATATTTATTGGTATCAAAGAAAAACCAACAAAAAAGCTAACGGTAATAGATCGAGCTAACTTTAATTTTATTTGTATAATATTTTTTATTTAATAAAAAATATGAGACATAAACACCTCTTTAAAAAAACCAACGGTAAAAAAAGTGGAAAAAAATCTAGGACGATTTCAAAATATATTAAGATTTGGATAAATTTAGCATTTATTAAAGGCATTTTAACAAATATTTATCAAAATATCCATCTGCCTTAACATATATTCACTTATGTTTTTTAGGTTTAAAAAAAATGTTATAATATCCTTAGATTTTATAGTTAATTCTATTTATATCCTTAAATCTAATATTGTTAACTTTTCATCCACATTATGTTAATATTCTTATGGTTCTAATACAAAATTTGAGGCTAGTTGTTTTACACTAGTTGTCTTGTAATTTTTATAGATAATTTAATTTTTTATTTTTCTTGTCATATTATTGTGTTATTTCTATCTTTGTATTTTTGCTTATCAATATCATAACTTGATATAAACAAATATCTAAACATTCAAGATCTTTGATTGGCATAAAATTTATAATTATTATATTCGAATTTAATGTGTCTATCACGATCTTTCTTTATATTCGTCTACTCTTGTTACATTGATTATACCTCAAGTTTGCTCAAATCTTAATATCTTCTTGGTAATTGTGAGTTTCTACATCCGTATATAAATGTTATCTAATTTAGACTTGATATAAAAGAGTAATTTAACTCTATTTTATTCATGATAATAATTATTAGAAACTTAAGTCTAACTAAGAATCTTGAAATGATTCTTAACTGTTCATAATTACTGGGTACATAATTACTAGTTTATATTTCTAGATAGAAGAGGTTACTATGCTAAAGGTTCTGTGTTTTTTTTTAGGTATATACTCTGGTTTATTCCATATACCTCAAATAAAAATAAGAGTTCATTTTATAGCATAAGAAATTCCTATTTGCAATATAAGAATTACTATTTTATTCTTACTTTAATAATTCATCTAATTTATTGCTTTAAAATTCAACTATTATTTTTTCCTTGACATATGATGCCGACTAAAGATATGGGTCTACATCTTTATCTTTTTTGTCTTCTTCTACCGACATTTCCTCATCTTTATTCTTCCTTGTTATTTTCTACCAACATTTCTTTGGATGACATTGATGATGACGCATCTTCATCTTCTCGATCTTTGATACATTAAATGCATATGTGATCTTTGGTGGCTTTCCTGGCATAAAAGCAGAATATCTTTTTTGTTTCTTAACTAATTTTCAGGTTGTTAAAATTTATCTCATATTTGATGACTTTCTCACCATTCTCTTATGAGATAGACATACTATTATGAAAATTAATGATGACTTTATTGGTTGAGTAATTTATTTTGATCTCAATAGAGTTATCAATTTTTTTGAGTTCATAGTAAATTTGGTAAAATATTTGACATTGGTTAGGGAACTTCTCTATTTGTGTTGAAAATTCATAGTTTGATGAAGTGGTAGAGACTAATACATCATTCCTCATTTTAGTTCATTAATGAATCGGAAAATCTGAGATAAACAACGTTTTCACATACTCTTATCTTTTTCTGAAGTTCTAGATTACGTTTTTGAAATTTTTCGAAAAATAATTTAATTTACTTAAATTAATTTCTGGATATATGTTTTCTATTAGTTTTGTATGGAAAGTTTTTTTTTTTTAATATTGAATCAACTCCTTCTAAAACATAGAGAGTACAATGCATTATTTTCTCTATTCTTAAAATATTAATAATATCTAAATAATATTTATTTAATTCACTACTAAAAACTAAAATATCATCTACATAGACACAAAAATATTTTGTAATTTTTTAAAAATGTTATCAATATATATTTGAAAGATACATATGACTTGTTTTAATTCAAATGGTACAACAGTCAATTGGAATTGTCCTTAGGGCAACTAAATGCGTTAATTTTTGATATTCTTCATCCAGTCTTATTTGACAAAATTTACTTTTGTAATCAAAACTTGAAATATCTCTTTCATTTTATTAATAATAATAATAATTCCTCTTTATTTGTAATAAAGTATTATTCATTACTTTAAAGTTTATTACAATTCTCTTTTTTTCTATTATTATTTTTTTGCTTATTTTTTGACTAAGAATGCTAGACTAGATTAAGGTTAATTACTTGGTATTATGACTTTTAGTTTTAAAAGTTCTTAATTTTTTTTTCAAATTCAATTATATCTTCTGGAGTATAAATCATTGGTTTTATTCTATATTCTTGTTAGTGTCTATTAATTTTATGTTGGCAATCATTTTAAATTTATTGATTTTTGGATCGAAAGGGTTTTCTAAGTTTACTGTTTTTAATAATTTTTTGATAATTGTTAGGGCTTTATATTCTTAGATTTCAGTAAGAAAATCATTTTTTTCTTTTATATATCTAATTAAATATTTTCAAAATAAGTTTTTTGTTGTTTTATGTCTATCTCACCACGTTTTTTCCTTTTATTTTATTGCATAAAAGTTATAGGTTGATACAATCAAAGTTTTTCTTATCTTTAATACGTAAATTATATCACCATCTAATGTTGTTAGATTTATTTTGTATAAATATTGTGTAAAAAGGTTGATAGAAGTTTAGAAAATTATTTCATATTAATAAATCAACTCATGTTTCATTTTGATATATGGTAGGAATATGAATTTTTTCTCCACTTACCATTATATCTGTATCTTTTAAAACTTTATTAAGATTTCTTAATATTATTAGCAATTATTACCATTAAATCTTTTTGTGCATGTGTTTCAGTATTTTTTTGAAAACATATATTTATTTGCTACACACGTATTAGCTCTTGTATCTACATATACATATAAATCATAACTAACATAGCTTTTAAATTTAAGTCCTCCCTTAATATAGGTACTATTTATATTCATAATACTATACAAATCATTCATCTTCTGATTAAGAGGACCCATATTTTGAGTTGTTATATTTTATATTTTGAGTCGGTTATTTCCATCTCCATTTCTTCTAATAGATAAATACTTTAAGTATCATCTATATTTGATTCTCGATTTGTTCTAATTCTATCTTAAATGCTTCTTTTGAGATTTTTTCTTTCTATGAAAATTTCTTTTTTTAAAATTCTTTCCTATGTTGAAGCCTACCAAGACATTCATTGGGATAATGTTCTTCTTCATTACTGATCCAACATCTACATTTCCTTTTCCCTTTAGGGAAATAAGTCTTATTTTCAAGAGGTTTATACTTTTTCTTCTAAAATATATTTTCCTATAAGTTTCCCTATTAAATCATGTTTTTTGAATTTATATCTCTTACATTTCTTATATTTTTTTATATTTTTTATATTTCTATTTACAGGATTTTATGTTACATCTATTTTTTCTAGTATTCTAAAATCTATTGTCTCACAACATATTTTATCATTTCCCCTTATTTACTTATATTTCTTTCTTTGTTGGTATTTAAAGATTATCGAGCTTTTAAGACTTTTTATTCTTCCTCTTAGTATGATATGGTTTCCATATTTTTTTATTCTAACTTTCTTTTAAGGTTTTATGTAATACTCTAAGTAATTTTTGAAAAAATATTTACTTATAAGTTGTTTGCATAGAAGGAATAATTTATAATACTACATTTCATATTCTCAAATAAAAAAATTTATGTAACATATGGTACAGATTTTCATATCTGTTAAATACCATTTGGTTTCATTGATTTCATTTTCATTGGATTTAATGATAAATCTTCCTTTATCATCTCTAATAAAGTCCTTGTATATTTCATTTACTATTTTAAATATTCTCTTTCTTTAAATGCATTTTTTTGCATTAATAAATATTATTGGTCTGTTAAATTTAAAAACCAAACTTTAACATTTCTTGTCATTTTATGAGGTATTAATACCCTACAGATTAAAGGTTTTTTTCCTATCTTTTATACAATCTAGATCTAAGAGATCATATTTATAATTTTCATGGAGTTTGAATTCTGGTGGGATACAACCTCTACTTCTCCAATGCAACTCTTCTTTTATTTTGAGTGGTTTTTTTCTTCTATTGGTAGTATAAGATTCTCCTGACCTTTGCCTTTTTTTTTCTTCATTAGGTGGGTTAGATGTTTCTTCTTGGCAAGAAAATGGTAATGAAATTGGTTTTATATAACCTTTTGGGGTCATGATTTTAAGTTCATAATTAATCTTGCTAATTATTATCATATCATCTTCCTATTTGTTTTGATAAAGTTTTTTAGTATAATGTTCTTATAATTCTTTATCATTTAATATTAACAAACTAATTAATTTTTCCATATTCCTATTTTCATGATTCATGAGTTGTTTTTATAATTCTTTTATAAATTCCATTAAATTTGAATTATATATTTTTCGTTAGATTTTTCTTTATTTCTTCTTCTTTCATTTTTAGGTATCTAGGTGTTTAATCTCCTATATAATTCTACTTTTAATCATTATATGAGATCTTATTTATGACCTATAATATCATTATTTCTATGTATATTATATACATATTTTTTTAGCTCTATAAATTTCACATATATATCTTTTTGTAGTTTATTATAACCACATTCTTTTATTTATTTAAATTTTTTTTTGTATTTCGATTGTACTTTGTAGTTATTTCATGTTTAATTTCTAGACTAAATTCATTTTATCTATTAAAAGTTTTAAAATTTTCATTAATGTTGCTTGATTTTTTGTTACGCCTACTAGGCATCCATCAATTTCTAATTGTATATTTTTTTAATTTTTTCTTAAACATTATTATCTTTCTAATATGACATTGTGAACTCGTGTTTTTATTACTTAAACTTCTCTTTTGTTAGAGGTTTCTTCTTCATGATTTATAAAAAAATAATCTTGGTATATTATTATTTTTAATCACATTACTTTTTTTCTTGGCATCACAGGTTTGTCCTTGATATCTAAATATCATTCCTTCGTTATTTTAAAGTTTGTTAATGTTATCCGAGTTCTTGAAATATTTTATCAATTTTTTTGAAAATTCATTTTGTCCATATACTGAACTATTATGATTGTTTGTCAATAAATATCTTACTATGTAGTGTATTAAAAATATTTGATTTTTTTCTTTTATTAACTCTCTTCTTTTAAATTCATAAACTAAACTCAATATTTGGTTTAATTTTTTATCATGAATATTAATAGCAAACATTTGATATGTAATAAATTATAGTTTTTGGTATATCAAATTACTATGGATAATACCTAATAAAACATATTTTCTTTTATTATTTTATTATCTAATAATATTATTTTTATGAGTGTATCTATTTTTTTTCTAAAATAAGTTTGTATTAATATTTATATTCCTTCTACATGAATGTAACTAATTTGTCCTTTATCCTTTTTGGGAATTTTGGATAGTTTATTTAAAATAGTTTTTTTATCAATTAATTATATATTTTACATTTTTGATCTTAATGTTCATTTTTTTTTATTTATTTCATAATAAATTATATCTTTTATTGATAATAATTTTCTTAAAAATAAAAATGATGGATCTTTAAATCATCTTTTTTTAGATTTAATTTTACTTTTTGAATCTTTTCTAAATTTTTTTTACTTATTATCATTCTTGTAAAAAATATTCTGAGATGTCTTTTATTTATAATTTTACTATTCTTTGATTCTTTATTCTTTATTTTATTTTTATTTATAAAATGTTAATATTCATTTTTTTCAAAGTTAACTTTCGTCAGGTTTAGAGGACATTTTTAATTTTTTTGAAAATTTAAGGATATTTTTGATCTTATTTTGTATTTTTATATATGTGAATGCATGCGAAGAATGACTAAATTTTCGATTACTGTCAAAATTTTGTCGCGTGATTAATAAAATTATCTATATGTAATAATTCAAAGATAATATATAATAAATTTTTTAATATAATTATTTATAAAAATATGTTATATAATTATAAGAATATTTTAAAATTTATTAATGTATAAAAAATTTAAATATAAAACAATAAAAAAAATCAATAAGTAGCCGTTCGTGACATTTTATGGACTCTAAGATTTGGATAATTGTAGCATTTATTAAGTTTATTTTAGTATATGGGAATGGACAAGGAGAACCACAAAAACTCATCCAGACTTTTTATATATTAGTTTTTTAATCCGATATATATTTAAATTTAATAAATATATAAAATTTTAATTAATTAAAAATAATTAAAAATAATTTTTTTTAATTTTTTTTAAAAGGAACATTAAAATTCATTTTTTATTAAATAAGTAAAATTCATAATTGTAAGATTCGAAGTTAGATCTAAAATAGTAGAAATAGTAAGTCATAACACCTAGATAACAAGTTAATTTCAAAAAGAATGTTTAACTATGACAATACGAAAATTTGATGTTAAAATTTTATATAAGGTATAAAAAATAATCTTAAAATAAATAAATTTATTATTTTAGTTAAAAGTAAATATACAAAAATAATTTTTTTATTAGTAAAAATTTAATTAATTTATTATTTTAGTAAAAATATATACACAATAAAAATTATTTTATGAACAATAGTATGATATTTTGTGAAAACGACACAAAATATAAATATAAGTAATAATTTATTTAACAAATAAATTAAATATAATAAGATCACACATGAATTCAATATAATACAAGATATTTGATTAAATTTAATAAATATTTTTTGACTTAAAATAACGTATGTTAATTAATAATTTATTAATTGATATTAGATATAATACTTTATTAATACGAAAAAATATTATTAATTCAATATAATTATGATTCTTAAAATAATAATTAAAATATAAAATTAATAAATAATAAAATTATCAAAATATCAAAATATAAATTATATAGTTATTATTTATTATAATAATATTTTGATATTTATTTATATATATATATATATATAAGATAAAAAAACTAAAAAAAAAAGAAATACATGGGGGACAAAATGAACGAAAAAACATTGAAACTTTTTATTTACAAAGATAATAGTTCGTGCAGATAAATTATATAAATATATTATAAAATTTGTAAACAAGTACACTGTCAAAATTTCTTGTTTTATAAATATTGTATCTCTCAGTCTGTAGTCTGTAGTCTGTAGTCTGTACCATGAGGGTTGGTTAATTGCCAGCTGAATTGTCTGTTATCAGTTGGATAATGTGAAGACTAATTATTGAATTTAATAGATACCTTAAGTGATAATGTAATTAAACTGTGACTTGGGTGATACTTTAACATACCTGTTGGTGTGTATCTTAAATATATATACCCAAATAAGTTATGTCATTCTTTATTTCATTTTATTAATTCGTGTGAATAATTGAAATTATAAGTAATTATGTATATATATATATATATATATAGTGTCCATTAAATTTATTCCAGTGGGTGCTTACTCTGGTGCAGCTAATATTAGTTTTCAATTTCCCCAGATGGAAGTTTTTTAGTTTATAGCTAAAAAATAATTGGATTAATTTATACATGGGTAGGCATATATGATAGACTCATGGAATATTTTATGGTATTTGATTGATATAATTGTAGGATATTCAATAGGTATAAGTTTAATAGATTTGACAGTGATTATTCAAAGACTTTTCTCACAGATCAACAGCTTCGATCCTATAAAAATATTCTAAAAATATGCAAATACATCATATTAAATTGTGAATAAGATTTTCAAAAAGGTAAGTTTGAGCTCACTAGCTAGTTGTTATATGAACTATAAACTTGTGTATATATATATATATATATATATATATATATATATATATATATATATATATATATATATATATATATATATATATATATATATATGTAATTGCTTGATCTATTACACAATAATGAAAATGATTTTTTCTAAAAAAAAAAGTAATTTTTATGTGTAACGAGAAGTTCAATTTGTTTAAAATTTAATTGATATCTAATGTGGAGGTTTTTTAATAAGATATCTAATATGGAATTATTGCTTGATTATTTTACGTTTTATTATAATTATGATTTAGATTATTGTTTTGTAAGTTTTAATTAATTTTCTTTTCTTTTTAACATCTTTTATTGATATGACACAATTTTAATAAATTTTTATTTTTCACTTATTTTAGTTTTGTACAATGCAGTGAAAAGAAATAATTTTGATAATTATTTTTACTAATGTTGGCAAGAAAATACGTATTTTTTTAAGAAGGTAATTTATTTGATTAATTGTATCTACAGCTTTTGTAAGTATTTTGTCTAGCTAAAATGGGACATGTCCAAGCCATGCTAGATACACGTTACAATTAAGAGCAAATTTTCACAATCGTAAGAATATCATTATTGCAAATAAAAATAATACTTAATGGTAATGTTTTGTGAACGAAGATAATATGTTCAAATAATATATTTATAATTTGAACATCAATGATTTTCTTTAATAAGTGTAACCGGTATAAATGTTTGAAGTTAATTATCATTTTTGTAACCTTTCATATTTATTAATTATAATTTTATAAAAATTATTAGTATCATCGATAATTAGAATTAATTTTATAAAATTAAAAAATTTATAATTCTAATAAATTTTTAAGTGATATCATAATTTTAATCAATTAGATCGTAATAACATCTTAACCCTCACCTCAATAGCATTATAAAAGTGAAAATAAAGAAGGCAAGTGATCTAAATATTATAAAAATACAAAGTGGTGACTTTACAAGAGATAGAACACTATTATAAGAAGAGTTTTAACAAATCGACTTAAATCGGAGCGATTTTAAATTTAAAGTTGGATCACAGTGTAAACCGACTTTAAATTTAAAGTTGGTTCTTGGGTAGAACCAACTTAAAAAAGGTATCACTCTTAAATAGTCAAATCTTTTTTTTTTAAATACCCCAATGGATCATTTGGATCGATAATCTTTGACTACCTAAGATCCATGAAATATCTATAAATAATGATGAAATAAAAATTAATTCACAATTTCAACTCCAAACATATAAAGACAAGTTATTAAAATAATATAGAACATACATTATGTTTAATTAGGTTATCGATCGTGTATATATATATTCCTTCAATCACTTCGAATCCATGCCGATAAATCATCGTCATCAACTATATCATTACATATATTAGGCAATTTGTTTGAAAAATGACTAATATTTGATAACTTATCAAGCATATCATCATCTTCAAAAGCATTGCAATAGTAGAACTCTTTTTTGTGGAGGCGTTAACACAACATACCATCTTATGTCAATTTCATTGCTAACGTAAAATATTTGTTTTGCATAAAGTGCTAACATGAAAGGATCATCATTATGGCATATCTTGGATAAATTTATAAGAGTAAATCCAAAATCATCAATTTTATATCCAATATTTATAGTGTCTTCGACTCAATCACACAAGAACATTTCTTCATGAAAGACCTAATAATCGAGTTCCAAAATTTCTTGATTTATACCATAATACGTTTTATTAGAACGTACAAGATTACCATATTTCGAACTAGAAAATTTTCAAGTTTATGCAATCATCTTCATCCCACTATTCTAGTTTACTCAGACTTTATTGCTTGTATTGTAAACCTAGAACCATTAATTATGAAACTAGAATACGATTTGATATCAAATTTTTGACCATGTACAAATCATTCAAAAGTTTCTGTTATTTTATGATTGAGTTTGCTGAGTTTAACTCAAATTTATGCATATAAAAACGCGAAATGTGTTTAAAACAAAGTTGTGAAACATCATATAGAATGAATTATAATGAATTATTGTATGTGACACTTACATCGTTACGAAACCAATTAATAAGCTTTTGTTTATGCTCATCATACAACTATTTTTCTCCTAATTTTTTAATAATGAGGATCGGTCTTGAGTAAGTTCAAATACATTATGTGATATTATGACAAATATATCAATTATGTGTCATCAATACTTAAATAAATAATAATTTTATTTTATATGAAAATGATGAGCCCAATATGCATTGTCATTATTTACTCTATGTATGGTTGTGTCTCATTGTTATTTACCATAATGATTTGGTGTGTTTTTTTTCCATCGAGTGTAATCCATGAACAATTTCTTACTTATACCAAGCATATGGTTACCTATTTGGATCATGTCACATTCTAAGAACAATTTGTGCATATTATTCTCAATTTTAGTGCAACCATTAAAGTATTCATAACAAAACTCAATAGTCTCTTTAGTAATGTAATGTTCTATTATGCATCCTTCAAGATGATTTATATTATCTACATATTCTTTAAGGACTTGCATGTATCTCTCAAACGAATACATCCATTTTAAGTAAGTAGGACCACACAATTGAATTTCTCAAACTAAATGAACACATAAGTGATTCATTATATCGAAAAAGGAGGAAAATATTTCTCAAGTAGACACAAATTCTCCACAACATCTTTCTGTAAAGAGTTTAACTCATTAATTGATACATATTTCTTATATATTGTATTGAAGAATGCACAAAGATGAATTATTGATAATCGAACATGTTTTTGAAGAATTGACCTAATAGCAAATGACAATAATTGTTGCATTAAAATATGATAATCATGTGATTTCAATCCATAAAGTTTCTTATCGGTCATAGACATAAAATTTCTTAAGTTGGATGAGTAACTATTATGAACTTTTACACTTGTCAAACATTTACAAAATACATCCTTCTCTTTTATTGATATTATATATGATGCTGGTGACAAGTATGTTTGATTCTTATCATTTTCTACCCTTTGTTCCAATTCAGGTCGTATGCTTAGTTTTTTTAAATCCAATCTTGCTTTAATTCCATCATCTTTTTTTCCAAGTATATTAATTAATGTACCAATCAAGCTCTCACATAAATTTTTCTCATTGTGCATAATATCTAAGATGTGAAAAATGTATAGGTCTTTGTAGGAAGGTGGTTTGCAAAATATTGACTTTTTATTCCAACAATCATGTTCTAATGATTAAGTAGCTTTTTCATTTTCATTCTTTTTAATTAGTTTACCTATTTAATTTCCTTCCATTAGTGAGTATTCTTTATTTCATCTTTTCATATCGTTTGAATGTCATACCATTCAATCGCCTTAATAGCTCAACCCTTCGTAAAAGGTCTTGGTGCAAGATTATGAACTTCTTCACCATCAAAAGGTTTTTTGACATCTAAACTTGCGTTTAGATAGAAAAAATCTTCTATATTTTTTATAAGACACCTTTCATCCATGAACAAAATAAATTACAGAAGTATCATTGCTATAAATAAAGCACCCTATATAACCTTTTGTTGCATGTCCTGATAAGATTTCATAGGTTAGAAAACTATTAATTATCCATAAAAAAACCCTCAAGTTAAAGTATTCATCCGTATATACGTCATAAACATTTACATTATTATTTCCTAACATCTTTAAGTCATCTATCGAGGGCTACAAATACACATCAATATTAACTCCAGGTTGTTTCAATACTAAGATAAAAAATGTTAGCATCATGAATTTTCTTTTCATACACAATAAAAGAGAAAGATTGTATGTTACCATAATTAATAACCGACAAATATATCTATGTTACCATAAATATTTTATTAAAACTACAACACATGTTAAATCAAGAAACAAATTACTTTTATCATATTTAGTATGTAATTTTATGTAATATTAATGATCGTAAAACATATAAATATAAAATATATTTTTATACAATAAGTATTTATTTAACAACTTTTGTCTATGTATCACGTAATGTATATAATATCATATTTAAAATAAGACAGAAAAAATTGACTATTTGTTAATGATTGGAGTTATCTGCCTCACTTTTGTTATATTATTGCAAATTTTACAAATAAAAATAGAATACCTAAACAATTTTAATATTTTCTTATGATTTCTGCTATATATTAGCTATTTTTTCTACTGGGTGTTTGTAGATTCTAAGTGATATTTGTAATAATACACCTAAATTACATAGAAAAACTGTACTCCTTTGTAATGTGTCAGAAGCTGCAGGAGTGCAAGGTGACCGAAATGAAAATGAAAATGCATAATGCCATAATGCCATCAGCCCATCATTATGTCATCATCGAAAGACATTTTTTTTTAATATGAAAATACGTAAGATAATTGTACCTAATTGTCATTACATAATTTATTGATGCTTTAAATATTTAATTGCAAATTAGATATGTCTTACCCACAAAATTATTTGAATACATACAAAATATAAAATTTGAGGTGAGAGTGCAATTATTAAAAAAATAGTAATAGTATTTAATGTATTTATACAACATGGTGCATTTCACGCCATGGCTTGGCAAAATATTTCAGGATTTTTTTGTTTTTTGTCAATAGATATTTTTTAGATGATAATTTATAAATAAATATTTTAAGTAATAATATTATAGTGATAATTTTATATTATTTTTATTATATTATCATATATAAATAATAATTGATAAATATATTAAAAAAAGATTGCTTTTAATTTTTATGCAACCTTTATTATATTTTCATTTATTTTTATGTATAATTTACATGTGTTAGTGGCATATACAAAACGTAAGTAACATATTAAAAATTAAATTATTATTATATATTTTGTTTATTAGAATTAAATGAAATAAGAATTATTTACTTTTAATTTTATGTTTGGATATATTGAAAAGTAGAAATGAAATGAAGTTCTGATTGGAATCAATTCTTAAAAGATAAAGAAATTTGAATTTTTACATCCTTAAGGAATCATGATTACATTCTCATCTCAATTTTTTTTCTTTCAATTTTATCCTAATCCCAAATATAGCCTTAAACCATAAACCCTAAACCTTAAACCGTAAACCGTAAATCCCAAAACCTAAAATACTATTTAAAAAAACAATAATTTTAAACTAAATCTTAACCTACAAATATAATATTAAACCCTAAACTTCCTAAATCATAAAAACCTAAACCTTATTAGAAAAATAATAATTTTAACCTAAACTTTAATCCACAAATATAACCCTACACCGTAAACACTATTTAGAAAAATAATATATTTTATTTTAAGTAATAATTATTTAAAAAATAATGATTTCAATAATTTATTTTGTTTGACAAAAAATAATAATTAAATGATATTATTTATAACTTTACTAAATATAGAAGTATTAAGTTAATATACAGTGTTTTTCATTTCATTCCAGTTATAAACCAAAAACTGTAATATTGTTTTCTTCTTTGATTTCAATGGTTAAATAAAATAAAATTGTTTTCTTTCTATTCTCATTCTCATTATGATTCAATTTCGTTAAACAAATGACACCTTATATAGAATACAATTGGAAAATATTAAGATGTAAAGTAAGTTGTTTTAATATATCTCATGATTTATTTGATATATTTTGCAGAGATGGAATTAAAAATATATTGTTAAGAGATTGAAGTTTTTTTTATACAAAATAAAGAGACATTTAAATATTAAGAATAAAAATATATCATGATATAGATACAATAAGAGACTATAACTACGGTGGATTTTTCATAATAAAAGATAAAACTTTCATGTCTTGTTACGTTAGAGAATTATAACTTATAACAAAAATTATTTAACATAAAAAAGGATAAAAAATACAATAATTTAATAAGTATTTATATCACATGTATAAGTGTTAAAAATAAAATTAAAAAAATATTAAAATATAAAGAATAATATATGATTTAAAATTTTAAGCTTGATAGTATATTTAAAAGTGTATATTGTTTAAAAATAAAAGATTAACAAATATACATATATAAAAAAATATAATAATATAATAAGTATTAATATCACACATATATAAGTGATAAAAATAAAAATAAAACAAACATATTAAAATATAAAGAATAAAACATGATTTAAGATTTTAAGCTTGAGAATACATTTAAAATACATATTGTTAAAAAATAAAAGACTAATAAATATACACTTTTTTAGTATACTTATTTCATCAATTTTTTTAAATGATGAAATAAAATAGTTTTGTACAGTAAAGAAATAATTGAAAACTATGGAAAGATATTAAAATTTCTATATTAATAAAGTTTGAATAATATAATATTAGATAATTGAAATTTAAAGTTAAAACAAGATATAAAAAACTTTGAATATATGAATGACATAAACTTTAAAAGCTTTAATTTGAAGTTTCTCTGCGTAATTTTTTTTATTTTAATTCTTATAATTTTTGACACTGTTATTATCATGGATTAAATTAAATATATAAAATATTTTTAAATTATATCGACTTAAGAAATATTTTTATATAATATATATTATTATAATTCTATATATGTAAGTAATTAATGTTTTTCAAATAATTAAACAAAAATGTACATGTTTGACCATTTAGTTACTTTTATTATGCATGTACAATTAATTTTATGTGTATAATTTATTCATATTTGTCAAATATATGAAAAAAATACATTTTATTCGTAATTCATTTATGTCACTTTTATCCACATGTTTACTAAATAATGTTAAAATATACAATACTATATCAAAATATGTATAAAAAAATTAAACACAGTACATTATTACAAATAAAATATTTATTTAATGTTAAAAATATACACGTGATTAATTTTTTACCAACTTTCGCCCCAAAGGACGGATCTAATGGACTGTGGTGAGTTAGAGCCTTTAACTTATAAAAAAAATTATTAATAAGAAATTTGTTTCATCCTATATTATTATTATATATAAGTAAATAAAAATAAAATAACTAATACAATCTTTTATATTTTAAAAAATATTTTACATATATCTATTATATAAAATATAATTTTATTTAACACTATATAATTTATAACATAAAGTTTGATTAGTCCCTATTCTTACCTAAAATAAATTATTATTTCGAACTAATTTGACCTCCTAGAAAATTTGTCATGTCTTCGCTAATGAATTTACCTAATGAATTTATGGTTGAAAGTAATCTTATCATTAATTTTCTTTCTATTAAATTTTTATATTATAAATAATCACTTTTTATTTTTCGCGATTTTATGTTTATTTTTTCCTCGTCTCATTTAGGTATATTTGAGACAAAATAGAAATCCCAACATATATAATATCATTATCATCAAAGTATTTAAATGTCAATGATATAATCGACATTATCATAATATTATCACTGTTTTGTATATTTTAATATCGAAATGTGATATTCATATCTTTTAGTTAAAATGTCAAAAAAATGTTGAAAATGTCACGACATTATTAACAAAATATCATTGTTGAGAAAATATCGAGAAAAAATTTATTTTTTTTTGTAAAATATCGTAAATATTATGGATATTTTCGTGAATTATCGACAAAATATCGATAAAGTATCATTTCATATTAATTTTTTATTTTCTAAATAATTTAATTTTAAATTTATCTATTTATATTTTTTTATAGGATAATATTTTACATTTCTTTTCATATTTATGTTTTATTTATACTTTTTTTACATTTAATTTACTAGTTTTACTCGTATAGTTCTTTTTTTTTGTAATTTAAATTCTAGTATGTACCGTTGATATTTATTCGTATATAATAATATTATAAATTATAATCTAAATAATTATTTTAAATTTTAACTAATTATTCTAAAATATTTTGATTAATTAGTTGACTTATTGATTAAATTGAATGTTATAACTTTTATAATTATATGTATTAAATAAGAAATTAGCTCAAAATTATAATTGATGGACTATTTTGATAATTTATAAAATTTTATAAATAAATTCTATGATTTTGATAAAAAAATTATAGTTATTTTTTAAAAAATAAATTTTCATTAAAAGCGATAATATTTTTAATATTCATGTAAAATTTAACTATCTACATTTACATCTATATTAATATTTTAAATCTTGTTATCATTCTATCACGTTAAAAGATAAATATGATAAGATGTGATAAGTTTATAAAATTAAAGCATATGTTATTAGTATATGCTTCCGAAATAAATCACTAGGTAAATTTATTAAACCCGAAACAAAGACGGACTAGAGTCAGGAGGGCGAGCGCAGGTAAGACCGTAAGAGACGCCCTTATTGATCGCGTGGAGATTATTTTTTCTTATTTAATATTTTATCACTGCATGGTGATAAGGGTCCGACTGATGGAGTTCCAAAAAGGACGACGGACTATATCTATATGTAATTTTCTCTTCACCTTTATTTATTCATTCAACTTCAACACCTTCGTGTACTCAAACTCTCCTTCTCTATCTCTCTCTACAATTTTTCCACCTTTTTTTTCTTTCTCTATCCTATTCTGCATTTCTTGTTTTGATTCGGATTTTTCTGGTTTCCTAGTGTGTCCAAACCTCTCTTTTCTATCCTTTTTCGAACAAATAAAATAATTATTCGATTTCATCTTCCACTCTCTATTTTTTTAACACTTACATTTGCTATTATCCATCTGCTTTCCATTTCTAGCTCTCTCTCTTCTTTCTGGTTTTGTTCTGCTAATCTCTCTCTCAGAAAGAAAAAAAATACCCACACACATTAGAAATGAAGGTCTGGATTCAACCCCTACTTTTCAATTTATAATTCTCTGTTTTAAGAGCATATTCTATCTTTTGGTTTAGATTCTTGAAGAACTTTAATGGGTTTGTTTTCGCTTTTTTTTTTCCTTCCCCTTAATTTTTCTTACCTTTAACTATGTCCTCAGTTTTTTTTTAAAATATGAATCTAAAGCATGGTGGTTGATTAGTTTTGCTTTCAATATTTCAGATTTTTGGCTAAATTGAATTTTGGGATTCTTTAATGTAAATGGGTTCCCGGTAAATCATGAGTTTCGCTATATGATGTGTTAAATTTTACTCATCCTTAAGAGTAGACTATCCAGCTAATTAGAAATTGTTTAGATTTAGAATTTGGCTTTTCACCAGATCATTAAAAAAAAACTTAAGCTTTCTGGGTCTCTAAATTAGATCTTTTGGTGTGATTGGTTTGTTCTTGCAGAAGGTTGTACTGAAACTCGATTTACATGATGACAAAGCCAAGCAGAAGGCTTTGAAGACAGTCTCTAATCTTTCAGGTAACAGTGATAATTGTCTGTTTCATTCCATTAAAAAAAATCATTTTTGGGGTAAAGCAAATGATTTTACCAAAGGAACATGCTTTAGAAACGTCTGCTATATGTTTGTCTTATTGTCTCAATGAAAACCAGTAATTGGAAGCTATGTAACCTTCCCCTTCTGGGTTTCTTAAAAAACAAGAGAAGGCAAGTATACTCGAACTGTGCAGAGTTGTCTTGTAATTCTGGGGTAGGATATAGCAGTTCAGTTAGTTCTCTTTAGAAACACTTTTAGAAATGTTCTTGGCCATAACTAAATGGTTCTGGATCAAGTTTATCTTCTAAGCTATTTATTTACTAGTAACTCTGTAGTTTATTGCAGAGTTAAGAAAGCAAGAACTATGTATTTAGTCTTTTACACTTAACAGTATTGGAACTTGCAGGCATTGATTCCATTGCTATGGACATGAAGGAGAGGAAACTGACTGTGATTGGAAGTGTTGATCCAACAAAAGTAGTAAGCAAATTGCGAAAATATTGGGCAACAGACATAATCTCAGTAGGTCCTGCCGTGGAGCCAAAGAAAGAAGAAGCAAAGAAAGAGGAACCAAAGAAAGAAGAAGCAGGCAAGGAGGAACCTAAGAAAGAGGAAGAGAAAAAGGAAGAACCTAAAAAAGAAGAGGCTAAGAAGGAAGAAGAGAAAAAGAAAGAGGCTCCCCCAGACCCTGTTTTAGAGCTTGTGAAGGCTTATAGAGCCTTCAACCCCCAAATGACTACATATTACTATGTCCAAAGCATGGAAGAAAATCCAAATGCTTGTGTCATTTCTTGAGCAAGCTTCCCAAAATATGGGATATCCAGAACCCGTCTATGTCATCATAAGAGGCAAAATGTCAAGAAGGTAGGAATTCTGTATATAGAGATGGTGATGCTCCATATATTTCAATGTCTAGACATTATTAAGGTTTGTAGAGAGAAAGAGAAAGAATAAATAAGTTTTGGAATTTGTTCGAATTCAAAATTTTGATTCAAAATTCTTGGTTCTTGAAGAAAGGTTTTACATAACAACTTCAATGGTTTTTTACTTTGGTAGTATGTATTTACAGCAACTGTGTTTAGTTATTATATTTTTTACATAAATTTGCAACCATTGAAACCACTTAGAAATTACCCAGGAAAGGGTATTCATTTGTGGTGTGAGTAATTTTATTCATTTGTGGTGTGAGTAATGTTACTTTTAGAGTCTCTAGCTCATGGTGGGTCATGTCACTTTTTATGTGAGGTCATCAACCTTGTAGATTTGCTTTTCTTTTTACATAAAAATATGGTCCCAGTATTAAATGGTCGGTCTGAGTAATCATTTTCTTCAATTTAAACCTTCTATATTTTCGTGATATAAAAATATTACAGTTGTATAGAAAGTTTAGCTGATGGAATTTTCTATTGTGTGAATCATGGCTTGTTTGAACTAACATGTAAAGATTCACTCTCTAAGCCTTTCTTGGCCACTTCTTCTTCTTTTTTTGGGTTAAAATCTCGATATAAATTTTGATTTATTTTACAAAAAATTAATTAATTAATTAATTTACATCATAAAATTTAATTATAAAAAGATATTTACGTGTAAAGTAAAATAAGATTTGGATACTAAAACTAATTGAAGTCTAAAAAATTGACCAAACCTCGTAAAGTGTTTACTCTTTGTTTTTAGGTTCAATATTCTTATCTCTCTGCAGTCAGTTTCCTTCTTTCTTTCTTTCTTTTCGACCCAAATCACAGTTGATGATAACATTATCTGTTTCTTTAATTTAATGAAGTGTGATTTAACAAAGAATAAAAAGTACACCTAATTGTTTATACATTGCACATGAAGGAACTTAGGCAAATATATATTAAATAAACTGTAAATTATATGCATCATGTGATATCTGAAAACGTTATGATCAGTTATAAACTAACTTATATATATATATATATATATATGCTACGAGCTATATTTACCAATAGCATACCTATATGTCTGTATTATTCTGTCTGTCATGTTAACGTTATTGTCTTTAACTTCTAGGCCGGCCTTCAAGAAAGACCCAAAAAGAAATTTTAAAAAAAAAATGAAGCTCTAGATTCAGTGCATCTTTTTTAGAGGAAAATAATGTCAAGTAAAGTTGATTTAAACGCTACTATTAACATTCATAGCTAGCAGCCATCTTTATAAACTTTTACAAACAAAAATGTACTATTTTTGTTTTAATTGTATTGTTGTGTAATAAAATGTGTTATTTATACACACTTCAGCAGCGTTAGTTTTAACTTTATTTATTTATTACAAATATATATATATATATGCATACGTAAGAGTGCAAATATTTATTTTAAAATAATAATTTCTTTTTATTTTTACATATTCTTTTATTTATTTGAAAAGTATTTTATTGTTTTTGGGTTCTTTTTCTCGTGTTCAACTTGATGAACCATTATCCATAATGAACGTATTGTCAATGTTTTATGCACAAAAAAACAAAAAAACAAAAACAAAAATAGGTATGAATTAGTTACTTTTCTTGGATTTTTTTTACCGTGAATTTACTTAATTGTTCCTAAATTATCATCTTCCTTTTCAAAACAAATAAATTAACACTCATTTTTATTTAGGCAAGCACGTGTCACATAAGTGCCCAAAAAAGATTTGAGAGATTATTCATTAATTTAAGAATAAATAATAGCTACTCCCATTAATTTTATTTGTAATTGATTTTATAACAATGAACACTTTTATTTTTTAATAAAATCATTATACTTACATTTTATCTTATTGATTTAAAATAACACATCAACAACAATGTATAATTTTCTAATTTGATGTTTATGGTTCAACAATAAGTAAAGTGATTTCATTGAAAAATACAATACAATTAATAAAATTAGTAAAGAATATCACGTTACTTTCTCTTAGAGTAATATATAATTTTTTTCATCATAAATTATTTCCAGACAACAACTAACATTACGAATTATAATTAGATGTTTTAAATGAAATTACTTTGAATATTCCAATCATAACTTAGCTTTGTTTATCAATAGATTTTAGGTTAATTAGAATTGATTACCGATTTATATGTTATAAATTACATCAGCATTTATGTATGGATGTGGATATTTGTTAATTTTTTTCCATCAATCTTTACTTAACTTTAAATCTAAACTTTTAAATTTTATTAAAATATGTCTAATAGTACATATTATATACTATTAAATAAAACTTTTATTATAAATAAAATTTTAAAAAAAATTATTAGAGAATCCACTTTCATATTATTAGTATGATTCTAAATGAGAGAAATATTACTTTAAGATAACTAGGTAAATCACAAAAAAAAATCATTAAAAATAAATCACAACTATTCATTGTATACATTAATCATTACGTATCGATAAGGAAACAAACTATTTATATTATATTAGATTCCTTTCATATTTATTCATATTGGAAAGTCTACTACAAGTACTTCAAATCAAGTTAATATTGTTTATTAGTACACATTTTAAAAAGTCTTTTTAGGTATTTAATTTTGAGAAAATGATTTTTTTTATTAAAATAATAATTTTTGTTATCAAATAATTAAAACGCTATAAAAAAACAAACCAATAATAATGTTAAAGTAAAATTTAATATGAAATTATTTTTAAAAAATCATTAATAAAAATATTTTAACAAAAAATATTTAAATACATATTTTTTATCATTTTAAAAATAATAATAATAATAATAATAACTAAATATTAAAACAAATATTTTGAAAAAAAAAATCATATTAATTGTCATTTTTCATTGTTAAAATATTATTAAAATAAAATTATTTATCTTTAATTAGTTTTTTTTTTCAAAGACTAGGGAATATAAAACACATTTTATACACTTTTTTTTCTTGTAAAAAATAAAAATAGATCGAGAAATTATTAATTATTTTTAGATTATACGAAGATAATTTACTACAAATGAATAGAATATAAGATTATTAAAATATTAAAAAAAATATAAATAACTAATAATTTAATTAATTCAGAATATACAATAATAATAAATAGCAATATGTATTTCCAATGTCGTCACTCGATTCATTATTATAGGCTATTTGTTTCTTTTGAAAACCTCTCCAACTACTACGCAACTTTTATCTTGAAATAATCCTCTAAATTAAACCTCATTTGATTATTGATTAATTTCAGTCATCATTAAATATATTTTATTTTGCTCTTTTTAAGCAAATAATATTATTTGCAATTGTGGTTGGATTGGGGGGCAGAAGAGTATTTTTGTTTTTTTTTAATTTTAAAGGAATAATATTGGGGAGGAATTAATTATTGATTAAATTTCTTTGAGTACGAGTCATTGAGTGAACGTTTGGTGAAGTTAGGGATTGATTGACTTACAGAGCTATCTCTAGAAGCTCATTGCTCGTCATCAGTGATTATTAATTTTGATCACAACGTACGTTCTTCCTTGGAACGTAAAGATTATTGTGATAAATTTTTTTTAATGATTTAATGTGCTTTTTAAGATTAATCTGATGTAACTTTTGAATTTGATGATTAATGAGATTAATATATATATATATATATATAAAGCTCGACTAATATTCACATAATTATAAGCAACACAATAGTACGGATGCGTGGATATAATGGTCAAAAGGTCGGTTTGGTGTTGCTGAGACAAAAGAGGTTAAATTTGGTCAAACTACACAACCAACCCACTGAACATAATAAAGATAAATACATGGTATTGTCTCAACCACATATAATATATTTCATTATGTGAAATATTTAGAATTCAAATATATATATATATATATATATATGATGTGTCGTCGTTTCGTATGTTAAATATTTAGAATTCAAATATATATATATATATATATATATGATGTGTCGTCGTTTCGTATGTGTCATGTAACTCACATTTCAGTTCACATTAATTTATATATACAATCAATCAAATTAGACAGACATAAACGTACTTGTCTTCTTTAATGAAATATAGTGACCCCTTTATACTACCAATTTTCGCAATTACTAACCCACTCGTCATGTATATGTAGTAAAGTAAAGTAAAGTAAAATTATAAAACTCGTATATGTTCACAACTTTTTTTTTTAAATAATAATCTATCTACGTAATCACAAAGCTAATTGAAATATTATAAGTAATAAAAACAGATTTATTATAAATTGTGTTATTATAATAATTGATATGTTACTTAATGATATGTTAAAAAATAAAGAATATTATTTTAAATATATTACAATTTATAATATAAAAAATTGATACACATTATTCCGGTTCCTCTATAAAAGTAAGCTTATTGATTACGCATGAAAAAGATGAAGTGATACTTAATTTCTAATTCCTAGTGACTATATGACGAGGTATTATTTAAACAAAAAAATTATTAAGTATTATTATATTACTTACAAATCAAATTAATTTATCTCTTCGTTTTTTCATTAGGTATATGTTTTTTTTTAAATTATTTTAATTTTAAATTTTATTAACCTAAAATATCATATCATTATATACTCTAAAATTAATGAATAATTTTATATACTTTTAAATAAGTATTTTACAGTGAAAAATTGTTTTATCATGACATTGCATTTATTTTTTTAAGTAGTAAATATTTACAAGACATGATTTAAAGCACTCTTAAAAAACAAAGTATTAGGCAATAAAAGTATTGTCAAAAATAAGTGTTTTTTTTAATTTTTGAATTTAATTATATAAATCAAATATTGTATTTTTATATAAGTAACAGGTCCAATAATCTTAATTTATTACACAAATTTTTTATATTTTTATACCTAAACTATTGAAATTTAGAAGAAAGTAAATAGATGAAATTAATCTTTAAACCTCATAAACTATTTGAACATAAGAGTGGATTAAATTGAGTAAAAGAAATTCATATTATAAGAGTGTATAAAATTATATAAATATAATTATTTATAAAATATTATATAGTTTTTACACTATTTTATCTCAACATTTGAAATTTAAAAGATTAATTTTCTCTGGCTTGTCACTTATAAATCTCATTGATTGATATATGAGTGTAAAAAAATTATAATCACCATTTATCCTATCATATATTCATAATTTAGTTTAAATTAATACTATTTTAATATATTTTGGTTAATTCATTTTGTTGTTTAATTTTATAATTTTATTTTTACACAACTAATATATATATATATATATATATATATATATATATATATGAATGAAAATTTCATACACAATTTTCTTACAAATATACAAAATTTATATACACTTATTTAACTTTACTTTTTACCCGTAAAAGTTTTATACATAAAAAAATATACATTAAAAGATTCACTTAATTAAATTTATTTTTAAAATTTACCAAAATTTGACTTGGATTTATCTACCTAACTTTTTGGAGAAAAAGAACAATAAGTAGATAGAGAATGCTAGAAATACATTATTTTATTTTCTTTATTCTATTTTTTAAAGTAAATTCTCTTTATTATTATAATAATAATAATAATAATAATAATACCCATAAATTTTGAAATAATATAATAGATATTTTGAAGTTTGTGAAAATACCATAAATACTATCAAGTTTAATGAAGGTTAAAGTTAATAGAAGTGAATAATAACATTTTATAAATAAAATTATAAAAATAATAATAAATGAATAAAAACTATAAACGTAAGATATTTAAGAATGTTTATCGTAAAAAATGATAATTAATAAAAAAATTGAAGAAATACTAAAAGTAAGATTAAATCATAAATAAAAAAAGATTGATTTAAATATTCATTATTTTCAATAATAAGGATAATATTTTAAGACAATATATAGTTTATTATGAAAAATAAGATATAATATACTATTAATTTATAAATAAATCATCATAAATAGATTACCAAAAATCCCTAAGAAAGATGAAGGAATTGGATATATCCATTTGAAAAAAAAACAAATATTAATATAAGGACATTTTAGAAAATTAATTGATACACAATAAAACTAGCACTACTAGATAATAAAATAATAAATATAAAAAAATTATTATAAATGATCCATGGAAATCTACCATACCAAAAGTCAATATTCAAAGCATACCCCATGTTTGGTATTTAATATTAATGATAAGAACTTAAATAAAATGTTACATTCTTGTGAATTTAAAAAATGAGATTCAATTAAAGAAAAAAATACATTTTTAATGCATTATATAATAAGATATTAATTAAAAAACAATCATAATAGTTTACTATACGAAGAAAATAAATTCAAATCGATAATTTTTTTCAAGAAATTAGATAAATAATAAAATAAAAAATATTATTAAACTTTGAAATGCCAAAAGAATACAACTTAAATGTTAAATAAAAACTTATGATACCAGAAATAAAAAGGTAATGTACCAAGAAATAGTAATGTATAAATGTTTATGTTTATAGATTCTAAAGAAAAAACCTCTAACAAAGAAAAAAAAAGTGTTGACATATCTAAAATAAGAAGTTAAAATAATGAAAACATTAACCTATAATGTAATGTTAGAAAGAAATAGTAACATATCAACAAACTTCGAAATACTAGAATAATGAAACTTAAATATTAAAGAAAAAACCTCTCATATCACGAAAAAAATAATAATATATCAACGTTTATATTATAGATCTTGAAGGAGAAATATCTAACAAAGATATAAGGATATCGGATCTAAAATAAGAAGTTAAAATAATAAATTTCACTTGTTCTACTTTCTATCGTGGTTTGTTGACATGTTATCAATTTTCCAATTTTTTGTCAAAGCTATAAGGTTAATATATATCCTAACAATTACAATAAATTCTAAAAATTCAATTTTTGTGAATAATGTTGTTAGGATATACTTGTGGACCATATACTTTATCGTGAGAGGGTTCGTAGACTCCATCTCTAATCCGAAGTGCGTAAACAAGTTTTTTTCTCCTTCCCTAAGCCTCAAACATAGAATCTAATCCTTAAGTACCTAAGGTTTATAGAGGTTGGTAACAACTGAGATGGAGTCTACGGATCCTTCCACGATAGAGTACGAGACCCACGAGTATATCCTAACAAATGTGACTACTCAAAAAATGATTAGCTATATAGCTCGAATTCAATTTTATAGTTTTTATATAATCATGCATTTGAATTTTTATAAAAAAATTTGCCTTACCAGATGTAGGTCTAGACGTATTGTACACTTAATTTCGTATGTTTGAATTTTTAAATATAAAGTAATATATCTTGATTTTTTCCTTTCATTTCAAGATATATATTTTAGTTTTAAAGGTAAAAAATATTTAAATAAATTAAATATTAATTTAAATAAATTTTTACGATTGAAATAAGATTGAAATAATTTTGATAGGTAAAAAAGTTACATAAATCAAATTAAATATTATTTTATAAAAATATTTACCAACAATTTTATCCGATTATAATTTGTAATCAAATACTTTATAAATTAATTATAATATAATTTATTATAATTTAATCTAATATACTTAATGTATCTATCACAATACATCAAATATATTATAAGGGAATTGATACCACGTGACCGTTAAGCTATGTTACATTTCTTATTTAAATTTGTATTTTTTTCCCAATAATTTATATGTTTTTAAACTTGTTTATTTTATTTTTCTTTCTTAAACTGTTTTCAAAGTGCTTTTCTTATTTATTTATTTTTCTCTTAATCTGTAGCTCTTCTGTAAAAATGTTGTAATTGAGCTAAATCGGCTTACGGTATAATGTATAGATTCTAATGTTACATTATCAACATGCAGGCATAACTATATTATAAAGTATAGTCACTATATTAAATTCAAACGAATCCATTATACATTACTACGCAATAATTCAATAAATTCACTTAAGTTATTTTATTTAGAGTAAAATTTCTTTTAAGTATCAACTAACACTACCGGGTGATATTAGAAAAAAAAAATGTCTTTTATCTTTTTTTCAACGGTATGAAAGTTCTATTTTTCTATAAAATTTGGATATTAACAAGATTATCTTGTATAACACAAAAAATATTCACCAATTCGTTCTAGTCGAATCTCCAGTATAATAATTAGTTTTTTTGGTAACTAATTATAAAATATATTACAGGATAAAATTAATGTATATTGAAATAGTATATAATTTTATTTATATAGTTTCTTACTTCTTAAAATAATTTCATTAAGAAAAACTTATCTAAGTTAATATTAAATTTATTTTATATATTTTTTACATTTTAAAAATAAAAAAAATTGTAATTTAGATTTGAGATTAAAGAAAAAAATAGGTTAAAGAGTTTTTGATATACCCAAATTTTGATTTATTTTACACAGGTGTGTAAACTATTTTTCTTTACATAAAGGTATCTAGAATTTTATTTCTTTTATACATAAATGTATTTTTCAGATTAAATTATTAGACATAAATTAATTAATATTAATTAATTGATGTTATAAAACTTAATTAATTAACTTGTGCGGTAGTTAATTAGTTTACCTAACTTAACTTAATTATAAAAATATATTTATATATAAACGAAATAAAGTGTGTAAACTTTTATGTATAGAAAAAAATTTAGATACCTTTATATAAAATAGATCATAATTTAAATACATCCAAATTAAGTTGTTTACTCAAAAATCATAACAGACAATTTTAAAATTAAATTCGAATAAGTTATATGGACACTAATATATAAATACATACGGTATTGTGAGCCAAAATTTTTACGATATCAAAAAATTTAATTTTTAATTTATTTTAATATAAAGATTCAAAATAGGAAACTTGAAATATTACATTTTTACCAAAACTTATTAAAAGGCGGTAAGTGTAATAAATATATAATTATCTTATTTAATAGTCATTAAAGAAAAAAAAAACTGAAGATAAATATTAGGAGGTCATTCAGGCTTAGTTTTTGTTTCCAAAATAGAAGTAAAGATTTCAAAAATTAAAACTTTCAAATATACGAGAGAGAAATGTTTTTTGCAGTTTCTTCGATTGTAATTATTAATAAAGTCAAAGGTTATAAATTTATAAAAAAAGATTGTTTTATATTAAACAGGATATAATTATTTATATCATAATTGTGATAAAAAATTATTAATTTAATTAATAAAAATAATTATTTTATAATTAAATAATAACACAAATTGTAGTAAAATTTTGTTTAAAGAATAGAGTAAAAACGAATGTTCCGCTAGAATTCTTATAACTAGATATCTAAGGAAAAGTTTTATTAATAATAACTTATTATATAGTAATAACTTCAAAAAATATATTTAATATTTTAATTAATAGATTACTATATCATCATTTATTATTTTATAATTGTTTATTTTGAATCTAAGTGTTATTTTTAAAGAGAATAAAATATTATATATGAAACAACATCATGGAATTCCTAATGTCTAATAGAAGATGACTCGGAATTCTCTGTTATCGAGTCACCGTGACATGTTCATGGAGCATTGCAATCCGCATCCTCTAGTACATATCTATTCAAAATTTTCATAATAATAAAATATTAACAATATTTGTATATATAATATAATTTATAAAAATATTTAAAATATTTATTATGTTATAATTATATCTCCAATAATAATAAAAATATATCCAATAAAATATATTTTAAAAGTTAAAATTATGTCCAAAATGCATGGATGGATAAGGATACAATCATATTTAAAATTAAATATATTTTTATCATTATTTATATTTATAGGTATAATTTTAATAAATTAAATATTTTTAAGTATTTTTATAAATTATTTTATATATTTTAAGTCTAAAAAATAATTAACATTAATATTTTTATGTATTTTATTTGATATCAAGATGAATGAATTTGGCTTTTACTCTAAATAAACGATTTTTTGATATTTATTAAAGGATAAACGTAAAAAAATATTATTAAATTATTATGTTTATTTTATTTATATTATTAAAATATTTTTTTATTTTATTTATATTATTTAATTAATTCATTTGTTATAATTATATCATATTTTAGTCTCCATTTAATGGAAAAAAACATCAAATAATTAAATTATAAATTTAAAACAACACAAATAATTAAATAGTGTAATAATTTATTTCCATGTATTATTTAAATATTTAAATTGTTTCAATTTTATTACTTAATTATTTAAATTGTTTCAAATCTAATGTTTAATTATATGATTTGTTTCAAGTATATTATTAATGTGTGAATTCATTAGACAAGATTAATAGAATAACAAAAATAAAATAAATATAATAGTTAAATAATATAAATAAGATGAAAAATAACTCAACAATACGAAGAAAATAAATATAAAAATTTGATATTATTTTTGTAAGTATACAACTCTCTTTTATTTTTACTTGCCTCAAATAAATTTTTTATTTATATATACATAATAACATAAAGAATAATTATATTATTATAATAATTTTTATTATTGTTATAATAAAGTATTTATTTTATACTTAATATTAATTATGCTTTAATATTATTATTATTAAATAAATTTATCATTAATAAATTATTTTTATAAGTATTAATTTATATTATGATCATACGATCAAATTGTTACCTTAACGTAATTAGATAAAATTTAATTTATTTGACTTTTATCTAGGAATTTATTGACAATTAATATGGTAAGGTGGTAAAAAATAAAATAAAATAATATAAATTTTATCAATTATTTTGTGTAACTTTAAAACCTAAAATTTTAAACTTTTAAATTTAGTTTTTAGGAAAAGTTTTATACTTTTTTTTTATTAATATTATTTGTTTTTTTAATTACTTATTGAATATGATGTTGCGCTCCGGTTGGTTCAATTCTTTTTTAAATTGAAGATCGGGTCGGTCAATTCTTCAAATTTAATATAATTATAATTAATATCATAAATAATTATTAATTAAAATAATAATATTTATTTTTTAATATATAATTATTTATAATATTATAAAATATTTTTTTATATAATATGAATTACTTATTATCCATATATAATATAAATTTGGATTTCAATAATTTTTGGTCTTTAATATTTATCTTGATCTTTAAACTTTTTTCATGTATTCAATCTTTTAAAATTTAACTTAACATAATTTAATCCCTTTTTCATGAATATAAAATTTTTTCATTAACTTTATAATAAAATATTTGGATCAAAATATTTGAAAAAAGTTAAAAATTAAAGTATATTTTAAAGTGAAAAAGGTAAATATATTATAATATCATTTCTTATTACATATAACAAACCAAATATATATATATATATATATATATATATAATCGCAAAAATAACAAAAGATTTGACCGAAATATTTTGAAAAAAATAAAGCATACAATTTATAATAATAAATATAAATATTAATAATGTTAAATGATGATAAATTAAAATATTTTTAATATTAACGATATTCAACAGATAATGTTAGAAAGTAAACTTAAGGGATAATATTTAATGTAAAATAATTAATTATTATTTTTAATTATAAAAATTTATTAAATATATAAAAAATATATATTATTTTTATGATTAAAAATTATAAATGATATATTTGTTTTCAATTTTTTTTCTAGCATAAACAAACATATACATCTAGCGGAGACTTAGACTTATTTGGCTACACATATTTTTAAATTTTCTCCATTTTTCTCTCTTACTTAGACTTTCTTTATATCCTTCTGTTTTGTAAGGAACCAAAAATGATCATTTATCACATTTTATAAACGTATAAATTTGGTAGTAAAAATTAAAATTAATTACATGTACGTTACGAGTTCTTATTAACATGTACGTGGATCATATTATGCCACGAGAGAAACTTTTTTTTATGTACACACGAGAAAAATGAAGTCTCTTTGACACTAATTAAATAGATCATTTAAATCTTAAAAATAAAAATAAAAATATTATTTAATTTTTATTTTTATAAAAAAAATTAAAGAATAATAATTTTTTTAAATATTTAAATAAAATAATATTATTTTTTCAATATTTTATTTCTTGTTAAATAAAAAGAAGATAAAAATAACTTTTTATTATTATATTTTGTCATAAAAATTATTAAAATATTGAAAGAATAATAAAATATATTTTATAAAATATAATAAATAAAATAATAATATTTTTTATAATATAAAACACTAATTCATATATAATAATAAATTAACATTTTAATTATGTCTTATAATGATATGTTTACATTGCATTATAAATGTATGTGTTCAGCCCTCTTTATGTATAGAGATGTAGGTGAGGTTGTGATTATATACTATTATTTAAAAAAACAAATTAACACCTTTACTAAAAAAAAAACAAAGTAAAATCCCATTACAACTTAATATAAAAAATAATCATTGAGATAGAATTAAATTTTACTAAGAAACATATTTTTACGTGATTTAAAATTATGACTTAAAATTAAAAAAAATTTAAATTTTATCATACAAATCAAGATATGAACTAATTGATTGTCCTATGACAACATACCTTGAGAGGATAGCAATCTATTCAGGTACATCGAATCTAGTTTGATTGTCACAAAAAAAAAAAAAAAAGAATAAAAGAAATTGATTTATGTGTCTATTGCGTGGAAAGAGGATATATGGTTGACCCTTATTATATTTAACAAATAGATAGATGAATCATATTATAAAACAGTTTATATTAAAAATTAGTATATATTACAATATTTGACATTTAAGTTCGTGGTTTAAATTCAATGATATATAAAACACAACTTATAATTCACCGACAACTTTGATGATTTAGTTTCATTTGTTATTTTTTTATATGACTTTATTAATTATTTTGTTATAAAGAGTGATACAATAATAATAAATAATCAAATTTTTAATTTTTATCAATTTTGTAATATATTATATATATATATATATAATTGATATCTCAATAACAATTAAAAAAATACAAAAAAAAAAATAAAAATAAAAATTAACTATTTATTTTCGTGCGATACATTTTTTAAAACAAAAAAAAAATTAAAAGTAATACTAAACTTTTATTATTAAAAAGGCTAGTATGGTAACACATATATCCTATATATATATATAATTAAGTATTTGCTCGAACAAGTGGAGATTGAGGCATCGGTGAATGTGGAGACATAACATGAGGTGATAATGACAAAACTCCTTCTTCGAATCTCAGAGTTGATGAAAAGCTAATCCGTAAATTATTTTGTTTGAATTTTTTACTTTTTACTTGTTTTTGGTTTCCTCTCTTGACAAACTCTTTAATCCTCTGAAGAGCAATCTTCATAGTTTTATCATCCATATTAGCAAAACAAACTCTAAACCAACCTGGCTCAACACAATGATATGAAGAACCAGGAGACACATTAAGCTTCACCTCATTAATAATCACTCTCCAAAGTTCAAATTCACTCTCAAATGTTTGATCTTTCATTAGCTTCCTTAAATCCATCCATAAAAATAACCCAGCATTGCTCTTCAAACAAGTAATCCCCACTTGTTCTAATCCTTGTGTGAACACATCATGCCTCTTTGCTAGTCTCTTTGAGCTCTCTTTAAGAAATATGTCTACAAACTCATTGTCTAAAAGCATTGAAGCAAGTAAGTGTTGAGTTTGTGAAGATACCAAACCAAAACTTGACATTTTTCGACCACAATCCATCACTTTGTCATTATATGAATAAACTATGCCAACTCTTAAGCCAGGAAGTCCCATATCTTTAGACAAACTATAAACAATGTGAATGAGTTCACTTTTGTAATTTTTCATGTCTTGTATGATCTCAGAAATGCTTATAAAATTGGGAGAGTTGAAGGTAGTGGCTGCATATATTTCGTCACATACCAAGTGGATATTTTTTTCATTAGTAAATGTTACTAAGCTTTTGAGAGTGTCTTTGTCTAAGGTTGTTCCTAATGGGTTTGATGGGTTTGTAATGATCAACCCTTTTACGTTAATCTTCTTCATTTGAGCTTTTTTATATGCTTTTTCTAATGATGCTTTTGTTATTTGAAAATTGTTTGAGCTATCACAATGCACTGGAAGTATTTTGACTCCGGTTCTCCATCCCAAATCACGATCAAATCTGTAATATTTTAACATAAAACATTATAAATATTAATTTCTATAAATAATGGAAATTTGTTTCGTTGAAGAGTTGGTAATTAATTAAATAAACTCTTTAATTAATTAGCTATATATTTGGTAAAAGATTAGGACTTTTAATAAAGAAATTAAATAAAAATCATTTTGGAAATTAATTGCCCATATATATATATATATATGTATGTATGTATCAGCTGTATGGACTAGTAATGTAGTGGGTTTGAATTTTCAGGAGATTAATTAATATTATTTTAGCTTGAATGGTCTGGACGAGTACGTGCTTGAGTCAAAATGTAGAAATTAGTGGTCCACTAGTACTATATAATTAAGCTTTGACCATTACTATACAATTGTGGAATATATATATATATATATATATATATATATTAAAGAATTTTATGGTCATGACATCTGACTTATCTATCAAGAAGTAGTACTTAGTATATATTATACTAATTAAGTACCTAATTGACCTTAATTATTATGTATTGGATTGGGTTCATAAATAGCTTTTCTAACATTTAGTTATATATTATTTCTCCTAATTGTAGAACGTGAAATTAGAATATATTATTAATTATTTGTGGAATATATTTTTAATTAAATATTTATTAATTAAAAAAAATTAAATTAATCTTAAATTTTATTGATTTAAAATAATAATTTCTAAATCCTCAAAAAAACTGGATAAATAAGAAGCAATATGAAAGTGTTTAGAAATAGTTGGAAAAATTAAGATTTTCATACGCTGAATAATAAGGAGAAGGTACTAAAAAAGCATCGCCAGGGTCAGCCAAACAGAACATAAGAAGCTCATTTGCTCCTGTTGCTCCACCACCCATCACTATACGGTCTGGATCAAATGTTACTCTTCCACCTCTCACTCTCGACATGAATTTAGCAATTGCCTGAAAATTTTAAAATAGTTTTTTTTTCCCCCATTTATACATACATTAGATGGATTCGAACACATGTACGTCACTTTAGTGTTTCATTCAAAGACAAAAAGATAATATATGTACCATTCTGAACTCAGGAAAGCCATGATAATCTTGAAAGATAGCAACGTTCTTGAACTCATTTACGCCTTCAGCTGTGCATATAGATGCTTCTGGATTCTTCCTAATCCAGTCTTCAATTAAGTCGAAGCATAGCTATACAATTAATATATATATATACAATTAGTTGGACTTAATTGACTCAAAATTAATGTACTAGCTAGCTCGATCATAAATCAGTTGATCATGGCTAAATTAAGTAATATTAGTTATTAACCAAAAATTACCTGATTTTCAGCAAGACCCATTTGAATAACACCATTAGGATTATGAATTGGGTGAAAAGGGTCTTTATCATATGCCTTCAATCCATCAAAATAAGGTGAATTCTCACCATGTCCGTCATTAGTTGCGAGTTTTGATAGAAGAACACTTTTCTCACTACTAGTAATGGGCAATATTGCCATTTTTCTAATATATAAAAAAAAAACAGAGATAATATTAGCAATTAATGTAGTTATGAGTTATGAGATATACAAAGAAACTATGAATCTTGTATTTATAGGGAAATAAAGGAGAGTTTTTATAAATGTATTTGAAACAAATAAAAGATGCGAAAGAAAAGTCTGTTTCAAAGTTCAAATGTTTGGAAAAACCAACTGCTAAAAAAGAAATCAATCAATTTAAATGTTTTTTTTAATTATTGGTGAGGTCATCAATTTAGCGTCCTTGATTGCGTGTTATGCATGAAATCTGGAGTACAATCAGCGTAATTAACCACGCGGTGATGAGAAACCATTGTGTTGTTCTTCTTTGTTTGTGGTCCAAGCCCGACCAATTTTTCATCTTTCCATTACTATTGTTATTCCGAAAAACATTTCTTTTCTTCTTCTTTTAATTTCCTGTTTTTAAAACGTGCGTATTACGTTACGGTAATTTTCTTTTATTACTTTTAAAATGATGAAATTTTTAATTTTTGGTATGTTTTAAGACAGACGAAATATTATATTCTTTGTAGGTTTAAAAATTGATCCAAATAATTAAAAAATTTGGGTAGTTTTAAATCGATTCAAAACATGTACCAATTTTATAAATAAGTAATTATCTATGGAGGGATAAAGAAAATATAGTGGTTGAAAAAATAATTCCACTAATTAAAATAAATAAAACATGTTTTCATAGCTGCATAAAACCCTATCAAACTATACATAGTAAATTTAAATGTTACATCGTTCTTATAACTCAATATTAAAGTTAGTTTATACTGCACATGACCTCTATTAATATTTGATGGTGAAACTGCCGTTACCAATTCAAGCTGTTTTTCAGACCAATATTTATCTAAATCCTAGCTACACAACATTGTCTGAAGATGTAACAACGATAACAATATGAGTCATTGGGCAATATTTGAAACAATCAGAGAGTATATATGTCACTAACAATTATTGTTTAAAAACATATGACAGGAACATGCACCATACCTCATATTCTAAGAGCTAAGAAACAGCCTTGGTGGTGCTAATATATATAACTTTTCCCCTGTACTGATTAAGCTGCAAGAAAAGAAAACAACTCATACAAATAAATTTAAATTAAATAGCTGGGAGAACAATAGCTTTGAAATCAGAACTCACGCTATCGGTATTGGTTAAGATATAAAGGATAGTCGTATAACTATCCGAAGGAAAGAAACCCGTAGGATGCAAATAGGTCTATAAGATTAAGTTTAATTGTGATGGTACTATTGAAAGGTACAAAGCACGATTAGTGGCAAAAGGTTACACTCAAACCTATGGTGTAGATTATCAACAAACATTTGCACCCGTGGCCAAAATGAATACCGTTAGGATTTTACTTTCTATAGCGGTAAACCAAAATTGGACCATATATTAAATGGATGTCAAGAATGCTTTTCTCCGAGGAACACTTGAAGAAGAGGTATATATGATACTTCCACCTGGTCATAAAAAAGAAAACAATTCTAGTCTAGTGTGTAGGTTAAAAAAATCTATTTACGGACTAAAGCAATCTCCACGAGCATGGTATGAAAAACTAAGCTCTTATTTAATTTCTTGTGATTTTAAAATTAGTAATGCCGATCACTCATTATTTTCCAAAAATTATGGTACATTCACAACCATAATTCTAGTATATGTAGATGATATAATAATTACCGGAAATAATTTGGAAGAAATTAAAAAAGTGAAAATGAAATTAAAGGAGAATTTTGATATCAAAGACTTAGGTTTATTAAAAAAATTTCTAGGAATAGAAATAGCACATTCACCCAAGGGACTCTTTATTTCACAAAGAAAATATACACTTGATCTATTTAAATAAACTGGTAAATTAGGGAGTAAACCAACATCTACACCGATAGATAGTAAATGCAAATTAAATATTGAGGATGGCGAACCCTTAGAAGACATAAGCCAATTTCAAAGACTTGTAGGAAAATTAATTTATTTAACGGTAACCCGACCAGATATTTCTTTTTCAGTAAGCCAAATTAGTAAATTTATGCATATACCTAGAACACCACATTTAGAGGCTATACATAGAATTTTAAAATATTTAAAAGGGACTCATAGTTAAGAAAGTCTCATGAATCGTAATAATTCTAATGAAGTCTGTGGCTACTACTCGATGCAAATTTGGTAGCTTTGATAGAAAATCAACCACTGCCAGACGTTTGTAGCGGAAATTTAGTCACATGGAAAAGCAAGAAACAAAATGTTGTGGCACGATCAAGTGCGAGGCGTAATATCGAGCCATGGCATCAACCTCAAGCGAGCTAACTTGTATCAAACAACTTTTTTGGATATCGAATTAAAATTCAAGAAACAATGAAGATGTTTTGTGATAACCAAGCATCAAATCCAGTGTTTCACGAGAGAACAAAACACATCGAAGTGGATTGCCACTTCATTCGAGAAAAAATTCAAGCAAAGGAAATTGAAACTCCATTTGTGAGAAGTGAAAAACAATTGCCAGACATCTTCACCAAAGGTTTAGATTTAAAATCATTTGAAGAAAATTTAAGCAAGTTAGGGTTGATCGATATCTACACACCTAACTTGAGGGAGAGTGTTGAGAATAATTAGTTTAATAACGGCTAGTTTCTTCTTTTCAACGTATAAATATAACATTAGACATTAAGACAAAATCAATTCAATAACTCTCTCAACAAAAATCACACAAAATCAACAATTAAGCTGCAAGAAAAGAAAAAAACTCATACAAATAAATTTAAATTAAATACCTGGGAGAACAATAGCTTTGAAATCAGAACTCAGCCTATCGGTATTGGTTAAGACATAATAAGGAATGAACAGTAGAGATAAGAAGATAAACACACGTCTTCTATTGTCTTGTATGACGTAACTAAAACGTGCAAAGTAGCAATGCAAGGAGCTTTATATTTGTATAGAATTTTGTATTAAAAGCTCACGATTATAATAATCAAGTATACTCTTGGGTTTTAAACAATTTTTTACTTTTTTTTTAACTTAAACAAATTAATTAAATAAAAAAATTAAATCTAAACACTATATCATGATAATTGGATTAAAAATTTTAAAATAATAAATAATTAAATATAAACTCAAATAAAAACAAAATAAAAAAAAATAAAAAAAAAATTGTAAAATTATTTAAGGATTATAGAAGGTTTAGTTAGTTAGTCATCCAATTTTTTTTTAGATTTAGGTAAATTAAGATAAATGAACATATAAACTTGGATTTTTATTTTTTTTAATACAAAAGTTAATAAATCAAGGATTATTTTCTTTGTTAATTAAACGATTAATGTCCGATCAATTAATAGATTAATTATGTACAATAAAATTACAACTACTTAAATCAATGCAATGGTAAATTTACTTATTACATGTAATTGTTTATTATATTTAACAAAAAAATTTTTTTTTATGAAAATCTACCATTATCATTACACGTGAGACCTAAATACATTTTATAAGTAGTACCAATGATACCTAAAGTGAATCCTTTATTTTATTAACATGTTCCCCCCGTTGATATGAGAAGTTATTTATAGGTTATGTGCTGGATTACTGATGCATGCCACCTAGTTAATAAATAATTTTTGTTATTCTATAAGAGTTGTACCTTGAAGGTTTAATGCGGATAATATAAATTATAATTATTTATACAAATCTAATTTTTTTTAAATAAAAGTAATAATAAAGGATAGGTAGAGATGTTTATTGTATATTGTGATTAATTAAAATGAAATATATATATATTATATTTGAAATAATTAAATTAAATTTTATTTCTTTTTAAATTATATATTTTTTCTTTAATTAGAAAAATGTGCTAAATAATTAAAAAATTAAAGTAAATATTTTAAATAATGTAATAGAGTATGAAATATGTTAAGATTTAATTTTTTAAAGTAAAATATATTTTTTAAAAACAATAAACATGATTAAACTATAAAAAAACTATTAATTATTCATAAATCACAAGTATTATCTAAATATATCTAAAATTAATATAAAAAATGTCTACCATGCACATTCATAATTGCAGGGATAGCATATTAATTAGGTGATAAATTTAAGGTTAATTTATCGTTGATAAACCAAAAGAAAATTTATAATAGAAAGCACATAATTGAACCAAAAAGACCGTGTCATAGTATCACGGCTTCAAAAGAGAGAGTTATCCTTTACACAAAAACGTCAAACTCAACCAATTTGATTGTCATAACTATACGTATCACTCACGATTTAGCAACCAAAAATTCCTCATCTTCTTATATGATGAAACCTTGTTGGAAATTACGTAGAAGTTTAACTGCAACTGTGTAAGTGTGGATTGATAAGGAAGATCCTATACTACCATTAAATTGCTAGAAACTTGTGTCGAAAGTTTTGACTTTAATTTTTCCTTGAAGTATAAGGAAAAAAAAAAAGATATAGACTACATGAGAAAGTACACAGAATATGAGAAATTATTTATTAATGATATAGTAGGTAATATGGATAATCATCCAATAAAAAATATTTATTTTTTATCGATTTAAATTTGATTTTATTCAACTAATTTAAAGATTTTTAATCTCAATCCAATACGATAATATAACCAATTCGAATCCAAACAGATCGAATAAGGGCATATTAATTTTAATATTTATTTATAAATTATTATCGTACGTAAAATACGACATATATAAATTTATATTTTTGTAATAAATATTATTATTTATATTCACGACTAAAAAATCAAAAGAATAAAAAAAATATTTTTACAGTTATTATAAACATTTATATTTATTTTTTTAAGATAAAATAACAATCTAATATAACTATAATATGTATAATATTTATAATTTAATAATAATTTAGTCCGTATCAGATACCGTAGATTATAAAATTAATAAATTTAATCCATTCTGAATCCAAACGAACTGTATAATTTTCGATCTGAATCTTATTCGACTATAAAATTAATCAATCCAATCCGATCTGAATTCAACGTATTACATCAAATTTTTCAATTTAAATAAATTAATTGAATTATTTACTCATCCTTAATAGATGATGTGTAATAGTATAAATAAATAAAAATATAACATCAATGTATTTAATTTTTTGAGTCATATAAATGTTTAATGTTTTATTAATAAATAATATAAAAAAAATTATCCATTTAAATATTTCAGATAAATAAAATTTAAAATTAAATTAATTTTTTAAAAAAATATAAAAAATAAAGAAATAAAGAAATTTCATTTATTAGGAATATACTCTAAAAAATTATGCTAATTTTTTTTAATGAATATATTACTTATATATTCGTAAATGTAACTTAAACCCAAACTCTTTATATACCCAAATAATTGACTCACGGTTTAACTCCAGTCTTACTAGATACGCTAAACAATTTGAATTATCAAACTTAAGGTTTGATTCGGTGAAAACGTGCTTAAGTTGTTGAATCAAAAGCGGAAAAAAAGTTGTAATTCTCCGTGGAAGAATGTTTTCGACTTCAACCACGTTGAAACAAACGGATTTGAAATAATAATAATAATAATAAAATCCAATGAAACAAAAATTAGAAAAATCAACTGTATCAATTTTGTTTTTCATATTATTCATATTTTTAATTATATTTTTCAATTCAAATTCATATAATTTTTAACATATTAAAATAAAATTAATTTAAAGAATTTAACATTAATTAAAAATAATTAATATGGTTTGAAGTTTTTTTTTATAAAATGTAGTTCGTATTGTCATCATTACCAAAAAGAGACAGATTTTATTCGACTAAATTTTGCAAACGGGCCATTGTTTCCTTTCTGCTCAACATTTTGGTCCCTTTATGTGGGTTGTTTATGCAAAGACGATTTGACATTGTTAAATAAATTTTTTTACCATATTTTTCTCGAAAACGATAATAATACCTTTAACACTTCATAAAATTTAATTTTCGATAATACCTCAACATTTTGTTCTTTTTACGTGGGTTGATGAATCATTCGACTTTGGATTTATGCACGGATATTAAAATATGTTTAAGAAGGACAATAATATTTGTACTTTATAAGTGGTAAATAAAATACGTATATTAATAAAATCAATAGAAATATCAAATAATAATATTGATATTATTAATGATTAATTTTATTTATTTTTAAAATTATTATTATTATTTAAATTTATTAATTTGAATAATTATTTTAAATATTTTGATTATTTATTTTATAATTTTATTTATTTATTAGTTAAAATAAATATGAAATATATTTATATGTATTAAATAATACACTTAATTTAATAAATAAATAAATAATTCATTATTTTGATATTTTTTAAAATTTATTACAAAATTTATAATATAATTTATCTATAATTTTCATAAGTTTTTTTTTCAATGTTTATGATATATTTATAAATTTTAATTTTAAATAATTTAAACACCATTTAATATTTAAATTTTTGGGGATTTATATTTATAATGGAATAAATAGAGGGTGTGATATCGATAATTCATATATCATAATATAAATTTATTAACGTTTTGATAAAAAATAAATATAAGATTAAAGTGCTTTTTTTTTTGAAAAAAAAATGCATGCATGTTTCAAAAGTTGTAAAATACTAATAAAAAACTTTGAAAATTCAAGAATATCTACCTACCTTTTAAAGTTCCCCTCAAATAAAGAAAACATTTTTTTTTCTGATTATGTGTTAACTATGGGCTTGCCAAGTCCTGACAACAGATTAAAGATGTTACAAAATCTCAATTATTCTAGTATTAGCTCAAATATTAGTATATACCTTTTATTTAGTTTTTATATAAGATTAGTTAATTAATAGATAGTTTTTATTTAAGAATAAATAGTAAACTTATACAAATTTAAGGTAGATTAGCTAAAGCATAAAGGTATGTATGGGCAAACTTTTTTAGCATTTTTATGACAATGTAGATTTTGAATTTTTAATCCTACCTGTATGAAAATGTTCATGACTTAAGAAAAAATGTTCATAAATTTAATATCCTTTTAATTTATTATAAATTTTTTTAAAAAAAATCATTGAATAATATCATTAATATTTTTTGTAAAATTAACTTAAATGATGATAAGTGAATCTCTTTCTTATTTATAGGTTTACGAATTAAATAATTAGAAATAGGGTTAGATTGAAATCGCTTATCTTTTTAATTCGTAAGTGATTTTAAATTACTTTCAAAAATATTTGAAAATATTTATAAAAATTACCTTTAAAATTTTGAAAAATATTATTTTTATTTTTTAAGATAAATAATATTATACTTACTTTTAAAAGAAATAATTTTAAATATATTATTAGTTTAAAATAATTAAAATTAACATTTAAAACCACTTCAATATTTTAATATTAAAATTATTTTTAATTTTAAAATATCTATCTTAAAATTATTTTTAAAATAAACACATCTAAACGTATCCATAATACTTCCAGTTTGGGTTAACATTATATAATCAAATAACACATAAAAGTACTTGAAGGGTTTACAGCTTTGGAAGTCAAAGAGATCCCAACGACTTCCAGGGAAGGTGGCTGTGGACTTCAACGGTCAAACTCTCTCTCTCTCTCTCTCTCTCTCTTGAAAACACTGGTCAAATCCTTTTATATATATATATATATGGGATTCACTTAGACCGCCTTTCAGTTTATATTCCATTATCGTCGATTTTTGTAACCTGTAATTGGTAAAGTGGGAATTTTAGTTTAAAATAATCACTAACACATATTTTCTAATCAATTTTATTTTAAAATTTTGTTTGTGAAATTTTATCATAAATGTATGAGTGACACCATTTTATAAGTTTACGTTACAATAAAATAGTAAAATATACAAAATTAGTAATGGTTTGAATTTTGAATGAAAAGTTTTAATAATAATTATCTCTTAATTTAATTTTGAATTCAAATTTGATATATTTTAAATGAATATTTATAAATATTAAGATTAAAGTAAAAGTAATATCAAAATATATATTATTTTAATATTATATTATTTATAATTTAAGATAATATTACAATATTATCATTGAATTAAGTTTATTTTTTGAGCAATAGTTTTTAAAATAATAATTAATTCAATTTTTAATTTTAAAATTAAGTAAAAACTTAGATCATGATTATGATTAGTCGTATAACTATTCTATAGGATCATTTTTTAAGCTTAGTAAATCAACTTTTAAATAAAGTTTTAAAGTTTAATTTTTTAAACTATTAACATCTTAAAGTAAAAAAATTGAAATCCTTTTTAAAAAATATTATTTCTCTCTCTCATCTCAATTCTTTCCCTAAAAAAATAATTTTCAATTGGAGATCTTTCTTATTTATTTGTAATTTTAGTTTCTCTTACCTTATTATATTTGTACACATTTAATTTATTTATATATTATGAGAGAAAAATAATAATTTTTTAACAAAAATAAATAGAGAAATTTATACGTGAGAAACAATACTACAAAATAAAACTAGTTACAAAAAGAACCCAAATTATAACGAGTTTGGTTTTCAATTTGTGTTTTTTTATATTTAAAATTAATTTTTTATTTTCTAATTCATTTCAAGTAAAAAAAAAACAAAAAACAACAAAACTTATTTGTTAAAAATGGTTGTTATATATAGTTTTTCAATTCCTTTCAAATCACAACCAATTAAAGTTAAAGGAGAAAATAAAATTGAATACTATATTTTAAAACCATAAAATTGTGTGTTAAAATAAAAATATATATTTTAATTAATAAATATTTATTTTACTCTTAATTATAAATAATATATATAACAATTTTCAATTTCACAAAATATGTATATAATCATTCACGTGTCCAATTGCCAAACCCATTATAATTCTTTCGTCCTCTTAGGATATGGGCCACCAAGCAAGGATAATGGGCGAATAGATATCGATAACCCGATGTACACAGGCCACTAATTATTTGTGGGTCTCATTATATGCTAATGCTATTTGAGCCTTACTTTAGCAACTGAAAAGCTTCTAGCTTCTTTTACTTTGTCTTACTACCTCCTAACCAGATAGAAACACTACATATTACATAATTGAACCAACCAAATGGAGATTGAACCAAAACCCATCATTCTCGTTGGTATTATAAGGGTGGACCAGCTACAAGCCTACAAGTGAAAGGCAATGGATCTCAAAAGTCAAAACACATCCACCTAGAGGTTTTTTTATTTTCCTTGTCTTTTCTCTGAAAGTGAATTGCTCCACAGCTCTCAATCAGTCTCTCTTTTTAGTTTAACGCTAAGTACCCATTTTGGATATGGAATATGGAATTCAGAATTGAACCTCTAAAAACATGACAGACTTACTGACTAGAATATCAACGATTGTATAAAAAACGTTAATAATATTAAAAAAAAAAACTAATTAATTATTACTTGATTGTTATTTCAATGCTTCTACGAAAAGAGTATTTAAATTAAAATTTAAAGTTGATTTTTTAAAAAAATTAATTTATAATGAATTTTAAGTCGATTCGTTAAAAAATCGACTTCAAACACATAAGATGTAGATTCGATTGATATATAGGATCGACGATACATACAAAACGTAAATGATCCAATTATTCTAAATTATTTAGTTTATTTTTTTCTTCCTCCTCCTCAATAACATCATCATCTTCAAAAAGTTTCTCTTTTACTCACTTGGTTTTCTTTATTATAAATATATGCTTTGTTAAATTTGTCAATTATTTAGCATCTCTAATACAAAATACCAATCACAACAAAAAAACAAAAAGACGGTTAAATATATAAAATATAGTTAATCATCTTTTTAATAACTTAGTTTTTTAAAAGAATTGATAAACCCAGAGATCTTGTATTAAAATCTCAATAACCTAAATTATTAAATTGTAAGTTTTTTATTTATATGAAAAATTAGAACCAATTTTCAAAGAAACATTAAGAAGATTAAATGTATAAAAATATAATTGATTATCTTTCTAATAATTTAAATTTTTGAAAGGATTATTAACACGTAATTAATAATAAAAATAATATAAAATTATAACTTTTTAGTTTTATCTTGTTTTTTTAGTCTCTCCCCTGAATTACAATTATAAGAGCACTATAGAGTTTTTTGCTCTTTATTATTTTATTTTTATTTTTATCTATAGACTAGTAGTTGTTGTCACGTAGACAAATTTTCGGTTGCTTGCTCTCGGGGAACCATGACCTAGCCTTTAAAAAAATAAAACCTTTTCCATCTCCCCTGCATTTCTTTATTCTTTTTTTTTTTATGGATGACTCAGAACTAATTAACCTGAACCAACATTTATAGGACTAATACAGGATTCCTTTAAAATATGCAGAAAATTGGAAGGGAATATAAAAGCTTCAACCTTAATGACCCTACAACAAGGCTTCAAGCCTGCAACTTTCATGCTTGAATGGCCAAGCCTTATGCCACCCACGTCTGAGAAGGTATGAACAAAAGTTTGATAATAATGACTCGCATTGTTATAATGCATTGGTATCAAAACTTGGAATTTGAAACTCTTGAATATATAGTTAGAGGTTAAATCCTCTATGAGTCATGTAATATTATTTTTAAATAAGTTTTATGATGAATGCATTACTTTTTTATTAGTTTGGATGTGAGAATTTAGTATTTTCGAAATATTATTTAAAAAGATAAATTTTGGAAAGAAAAAAAAGTTTACTTAATAATAATTTAATGCTTTAATGTTTTGTACAATTTTTTTTATTTAATTTGAGTTATAGGAGAAAAAATGAAATTAATAACCTGATTTGATTTAATGCTCTTTCAATCCATCAACCAATGAAATACATTGAAATATTAATTTTTTTTTTTACTTATTTATATTTATTTTTCATCTTGTATTTCTCCCCTCGAAAACATAAAATGTTAATTTTTACTTTATTTTAAATAGAAACAATATTTTTTTCAACTTTATTATTATTTAAACCAAACATATTATATATCTATTATTTCTTTTAATTCAATTCAATTACATCTAAGATTAATTTTTATATATAGTAAATTTATTTAAGTCATAAGAATTTTATATTTAAATGTATTTATGTGAGTGTAATTGTAGTTAACAATATGAGAGAGAGAGAGGATGTGATTTGAAATTATTTATTTTTTCTATTTTAATAATTCTCTCTTTTTAAATAAAGTAAATTAGGAGTTCTTTATGGTTTCGTCGGAATAACTCACGAACTTCACTCCCAAGGTACCGTGTGGAATCTTTCCTCATCAAATCAACCCTTTGACACTTTCCCAAGTCAACAGCAGCTTCCATTATTTTATTATTAGAAAATAACAAGACATAAATGCAAACCAAAGCAAATAGCCAAATAGGCATATTCTATTTCTAGAGAGAAAAAAAAAAGCATAACAGCATAGAGATGCCGACCTCACCTGCGGTATTATTATAATACTATTTATTAATTAAATTATTATTTTTTATTTTTTTATTAAATATTTATTTTTATACTTTTCTTTAATTATTTTAGTTACAATTTGAATCTATATTTAATTTAATTAAAAAATAAATAAATAAAGTATCCTTACTCTTTTACTATCCCTTTTTGGTAAACATAATATTGAATTATTATACAAAATAAAAACAAAATTTAAATGTTATTTTTATGTATTGTATTTTTCTCTAAATTTATATGCATAAGTTATTTAATACACTAAGTTTAATAATGAATTATATATTAAATTAAAAATATAAAATATTAAAATAATTATAAAAATAATAAGTAATAAAAAATATTTAAATTTAATGTATAAGTAAATCAATTATTATTTTACTTTTAATCTACTGTAAAAGAATATATATATATATTAAAAATATTAAAAAATATACATTTATTTACCTTATAAAAAATAACATATAACTTTTAAAAATATTAAAATTAAAAAATTTATTTATAAAAATAATTATTCCACACAATCAAATCAAAATATTATTTTCCTCGAAAAAACCTTTTTTTTTTTCCTTCGTTCTTTCTGAGTAATATAAATCTTACCCACTTATCACCTCTTTGGTATCCAAAGTCAGCGCCTTCTTTTGTCTCTCTCTTTTTTCCATTATGTTCTACGAAGGGTAGTGCAGCTTATAGCAGACACAAGGTACAGATTCACAGGGATTCACAGGTTTATTGTCTAAAAACTCCAGTCTTCAGCAATGGCCAACGATTGGGATCTACAAGCTGTGGTTAGAGGCTGCTCTTCCTCCTCCAGCTCCTCCATCACAGTAGCTAGCTCTACCACGTCATCTAATTTCATGTTGGATTCTACAACCATTTCTCATTTTGGTACTCAACAGAAACAACAAGAAGAAGGCCAACTTTTCACTCTTCCAGATCCCACAATTAGCACCATTAATTTTGTTGAAGAATTGCACCAACTTTACAAGCCTTTCTTTCCCAAATCTGAACTTCTTTCTCTCTCTTCAAAACCCAATAGCCACACTCCTTCTCTTTCTTCTAATATCCACCTTGCATCTAATAATGAACAAAAACAGAACCAAGCTGCTAAGTCATCTCAATCTCTTACTAGTGTCAACAACCCAAGATCTAAAAAAAGGTATATCTCTTAAAACTAATTGTCATTTATTTATTTATTAATTTTTTTGATATATATTTTTCTTGTTTAAATAAATTTCAGGAAGAACCAGATTATAAAGAAAGTTTGTAAAGTGCCAGTAGAGAGTCTTTCTTCAGATATATGGGCTTGGCGTAAATATGGCCAAAAGCCCATCAAAGGTTCTCCATACCCTAGGTTGGTTTATTTATTTAAATATTTTTTCTTAATTTTTTTTTTGCTTAAAATTAAATTTAACTTTCTTTGAACAACAGGGGATATTACAGATGTAGTAGTTCAAAGGGATGTTTGGCCCGAAAACAAGTGGAGCGTAACAGATCCGACCCGACAATGTTCATTGTCACTTACACTGCAGAGCACAACCACTCTGCTCCAACTCACCGGAACTCCCTTGCCGGCTCCACTCGCCCAAAGCCAGTTACATCCGTTAACTCCAACAAACACACAACAAAAACCTCGTCGCCGGAGACCTCACTGGAAGAGGATGTTGCTCTAGATCGGAGTACAGCTGAGGAAAGCAAGCTAGCAAACCTTTTGGGCGATGAAGAGGAAGAAGACGAACTTGGGTTTTCAGATATGACTGTGAGCGACGATTTCTTTGTGGGTTTAGATGGACTTGCGGGTTCGGAAAACGAAGATTGCTTTTTCGAACATTTACCAATGAGTTTTAATTTTTCTTGGGTTGCTAATAATGCTGCCACGGCCGCCGGTGGCATCTAACGTTCGTAAACGTCCAAGTCTTGAGAAGTGTTTTTAGGACACTTTTCAATGCACCCCTGTCTTCATAGACAGACAGGTTTCAGCTGGGGAATCTTCTCTAGTTATGATTTATTGACTTTTTAGTGCAGGGAGTAAATTATAGTTACAATTCTTCTTCTTTTTTAAATGTACTTCATTTAATTGGTATTAGAATAATTATTTGGAAAATGCATTCATTTGTCTTATTCGGTATCTTAATGGTAGTAGTGATATTTAATTTCATTAATGATTGTATATATTGTTATTTTTATTAATATCAATAAAATTTATTTATTATTATTATTATTTGAATATATAATAAAGTAATAATTTAAATTAATATAATTTAAAATTAGTATATTTTTTTAAAAATAAATATTTAATAATAGGTTGGGAAAATAATAATTTCATTAATAGGGAGTATATTTTAAGTTAAGCTAATACTATAGAAAAGTTTCTAATTTTGGAAATACTTGCTCATGAATAGTATTATTTTTTTTAAAATTACTTTAACATTATTCTTTATTACTTTTAAAATTTAATTTTTTATTTTTATTATATCAATAACAAAAATTATCCTGATAATATCATTATCTTAGTTAGTATTTTTTTAACTAATATTTTAATGATATTTATAGTTAATAAAATATATTAATTTAATATAAATTTTTATTTTATTATAAAATTTTCATAAATGTATATCAAAGGTGTATTTAATAAATAACTTATCTGACATTTTTTTACCATTTTATTCACCAGAACATTAATAGCTAGTCTCTACACCTTTTAGTCCTTAAACATATGTCATAATTTTTTTTTTTATTAATTTCATACTATCTTCCACGTCTATTTTATATAGTCACTTAGAGATTTTAGGAATGGCGCGAGGACGATCAGTGATAGTTATCTTATATTAATTTTGGTTAAAGTAATAACCTTCTGTTATGGGTTAATAACAATTTATTATAGTTTAATCATATATTTTTTTAAATATTTATTCAAAAAATATATAAAAAATCAATATTAATATATATTTATTTTCGATTAATCACGTATTCAATATTAAATATTAAAAAAAGTTAATATTAATATACGTTTCTTTTTCGAACTTAAATATTATCGATTATAATTATTTAAAAAAATTTAATTATATATAAATAATTAATTAAAATACACATTTTTTAAAATTTCAATAACTTCATTTATAATTACATGCTTTTAACTAATAATTTTTGAACTTTTTTTAAAGTAATTCATTTTATTTTACATTAGAATAATTGATTTAAAAATTGCATTCATTTGTCTTAATTTAGTATTTTATTGGTAAAATAATTTTATTTTAAGTATTTTTTTATTCATATTTTTAAATAATATTTATATTTAATAAAATATATTAATTTAATATAATTTTCTATTTTATTATAAAATTTTCACTAATATATGTCCATGCAATTGAGGATATCTAAGATAGTTTTTTTTTATCATTTCATCTTATGAAAATTAATAGTTTATTTACCCACTTTTTAATCTTTAAATATATGTTATAATTTTTGATTAATTTTATATTAGCTTCGATCCCTATTTTTCATATGTAATCGATGGTTGACTATGGAGACAAATCATTCTATATTTTAATTTTTAAATACATGTCATAATGATTTTTGATTAATTTTAAACTATCTTCGATCTTTATTTTTCATATGTCATCGAGGGTTTCAGCCGGAGACAAATGGAAATGATTATGATATCTATATTAATTTTGAGTATAATTAATTAATAATTATTAATTATGAGTTTATATTAGTTTTTTACGGGGTTATTACTTTTTAATATTTAAATGTTAATATAATTATTAATTTATTATATTATTTAAAATATTTACATTAATTATATATATATTTTTAACTATTTTACACATATTTGAAAGTAAAAAAATCATAATAATAAAATATGAAAAATAAAATTTAATATAATTATTTCAAATATTATGTGTTTTTATTGTTAAAATTTCTTTTTTTATTTAATTACATATATAAAAAATAATATTAATGTATACTTGATTTCTATTAATCAATGTTTTAATATTATAATAATAAACATCATTTCATATCTTATTGATTACAATTATTTTAGTTTATAATTTTATAATGCTTATTAATTTTCATACAAATTTTATTTAATTCATTCATGTTTTGTTTTAACAAATACATCATACAATTTTTTGATTTCGTTAAAAAAGTAGGAAAATATTATATAATATGCATTTTATATAAAAAAAAAAGATTAAACCATATAACAAACACATTTGTATACATGACTCAATATATAATTAGATATATCAAAATTATAACCCAATTATTATTAATATGATAAGGATTAATGAGAGGAAATGTTTTGTTTAAAATTTGAATATGTTTAATATTTTATCATTTTTATAATCATTTAAAATGTTTAAAGGAAAAAGAACAATAGAAAAAAATATTAATTTAAGTTTATCAATAATAAAAATATATAATATAAATGAAGATTTTGAGTTTATTAACATAAAAAAAATAGACGTTGATTAGGGTGTAAAATAAATAAAAAATATTAATATATATATATATATATATATATATTTAATGTTTCAAAAATAATGAAAAAATGTTAATATTATTGTGAAATAAATAGTATAAAATACTATAAATGGTATTCATTAAATACATGTGTAAAAATAAAAAAAATATCAAATTAATATCTTTTAAAAAATTTAAGTGTTATTAAAATATAAAAAATATACTTAAAATAAAATTACGTTACCACTAATTACTAAAATAGCGAAACCATGAAAGAGTTTCGAGTGAATGGATTTGGTTATATGCATTTTGGATTTTGATGGTTGGTCCTGTGACTATGTTTCTAACGGTATTTTTTTTAAATGTGTGAATGCAAACGGTACGTATCCATAACTCTAGTTAAATATTAATCATAAAAAAATGTTATATAATTCTAGTAATTTAATTTCTTAAATTAAAAATAAAAAAAATATTTAATCTTTTAATTTTATAAAAAAATATAATTAAAAATAAATTATATTATTTTAATAAATTTTTATTAAAATATTATTATTTATCTATAAAGTGATTAAACGTTATTAAAATACTAATATTTAATAATGATAAAATTACAATTAATATAAATACTATTCACAAAATATTTATGTTTAATATTTATTAATTATCACTATTTTATTTAAATGTTTTATCAATTATTATTTTTTATTAAAATTAAAAAAAATATATTTGAATAATTTTTTATTTGAATTTTATTATTGTTAGTTTTTTTAAAATAATTTTACATTAAATTTAATTTTTATCTTTATTAAAAAATCGTATTTTAATAATTTGATAGAAAATAATAATATTTTAATAAAAAAAAATCATTAAAATAATATAATTTATCCTTAGTTTGTCCATTTTATAAAACTAAAGGACTAAATAACACAATTTTTAATCTAAGAAATTAAATTACACAAATAATACAATATAAAAGATTTGTGTGATATCTCATCCTATTAATTAATTGGTTCATTCAATCTTTTGCATTTATAAAAAAAATGTATTTTGCTAATAAAATGCATGAGATTAAAGTAAATATTTTTATTAAATTATAAAATTAAAATAATCAAGATCAAAATTATGTGATTAAATTACTCTTATGAATTGTGTATGTTTGCACCATTCACCCATTTTATTAGGAATTGTATTAAAATATTAATATGATTTAATTGTACACTATAAACCACATTAACCCCTTTTATACTATGTATGTATGTTTTTTTATTATATAAAAAATACATAGTTTTTACATGTTAAAAATATAACCCACATATTTTTTATAATATAAAAAGTACAAAATTAAAGCTGAAATCAATTAAATAACAGTTTCTAGAAAGTAATAATTTAGGTTTCCAAGAACTGAACTCCATGAGTTAATGTGAAAACTACTAAACTTTGCAAATTTTGTTTTATACTTGACAAAGTTTGGACCATGTGAAATTGTTTAAAAAGAGTTTTAATGACATCACTTCTCACTTAGCCTTAGATTAGGTTTTCTTAATTAGAAATAGTTTAAAAAAACTAGCTTTTGAAATATACCAAATTGATCGTGATTACATTAGTAACAATATTCCTCAGAAAAAAATGGTAACCTAACTTTTTTTCATGAGCATATTCTTTGGGCTCATTTACCACGTGACTCACGTCCACTAAGTGATAAAGTGTTGACATATGCAAGTGGAGTCCATTTTGTTCCGTTTCTTTATTACTTGAAGCTGTAAATTTAACGAAAATTACAAAAAAAATAAAAATAAAAATGTAAATGTCTACCTCATAAACCATGTAAATTTTGTAACAAATTCAAGCCTTACTATGAGTTTGCCCTAAATTTAATATGGCAATGTTAACCAGTAGATTTTGAACTAACTAAACTTTCACAAAGAGAGTTTTTAATTTATTAAAAGGAGACGTACTTTTTTTTGTTGGCTCTAGAAGAAGTGGGAAAAAAAGAAGGACGAGACTTGATCCAGATCCTCCTCGTTCCTTTCTAGAGTTCTGTAGAGTGGAACAAAGAGCAACTGATTCCACTTGTACATACTTGAAAGCTCCAGCCTTCAGTTATTTCAACATACGGGTCGACCATTTAGAAACAAAAAATGAACCGTCAAAAGCTGAACTACACAATAATTTGCCTGCAAAATTACATTCTCATTTGCAATATGTAAAAATTCACAGAAAGCCAGGATCAAGTTCAAAAGTTTAACCCAAGGTTAACGAAAAAACAAAATAAAGAAATGGAAGTAATCAAACTGTCTGGTTAGTTGTTGTCAAAAAGTCTGCATCCACTAAACATATACATATCAAAGCGTATCCTTTCTTTGATTAAAAACACAAAGAAAACTACAAAATTCATAGATTACCGTAAATCGTTAATGCCTTTCTCAATCACGCGTAGGGCTGGATCCATCCCGCAACTTGGATTTAGCTATGTTCTCAGCTACTTGCTCTGCTGCAGAGGCTGCATTGTCAAAGCCCAGCTTCTGTAACTCTTTTGAAAAGCTATTCACATCCTCAGAACTGATTCTATATGGGCTGTGGGCAGGTCCAGGAAATGAACCGCTGGTTACTTCTTCCTTGTACTCTAACAAAGCTTTGTTGATAATATCTCCAACTTGTGCATATTGCTTGCAAAATTTTGGGGTAACCTAGGAAAAAAGGTAGAATTCTTCCCTTTATGAGTAAATGTTTCATGTTAAAAAGAGAGAATCAACTTCAAGGAAGCTCAATTTGGAATCTAACCTTGGCATGATGTGGGTGCTGTAGCATTCCAAGCAGATCATGATAGACTAGTACCTGTGTGAAAGTGTTAGAATGTATACAATTATTGGATTTTCTTCTAAAAACTTAAGTTTTTGAGAAGATTGGTTTTCTAACAACTAGTAACATGATATTAGATTTGAAGGTCTTGTATTCAAATCCAAATAACTCAAATGGTTGAATTACAAGTGTTTGACTTACATGATATACAGAGTCAAAACTTTTAGGGAAGTAATAATTGTATAAAAAGCAATTTAGAACATCATTTCTAGTGCTACCACCATTCATTGGATGGTTGGTTTATTAGTGAATAGCTTTTTAATCTAGTTTGTTTTAAGTTAAAAGTTCTTGGAAAATCAACCCTTCTAAGAGCTTAAGCTATTGAAAAAAGAACAAACAACATGGACAAAGTAGTTGGAACCACTTTCCTTTAAATAATAGCCATCTATCACCTCAGTTGTAGACACAACTTCGAGTAAAAAAGACTTCAAAACACACAGAATACTCACTCATAAAAACTCTAGAGGATTCAATTGTATTATTGTACAAGTTTACAATGTTCAAATCCATACTCCATTTAAAACTGTAAGTGTTCCAAGGTCAATGACTTCTAACTTTTAAGAGTCAAGTTCAAGTTACAAAGTGTATAGTATCAGGAATCTTTTAGGGCATTGTAAAAACTAGGAAAAACAACTTAACTTAAGAAAATGAATCATATAAATCAGCAAAGCAAAGTGGAAATCTTATCAACTAACCTGTCCACTGCAGAAAGGCCCAGCTCCAATGCCAATGGTAGGAATTTGAAGTGCAGAAGTAGCTGCAGCAGCCACAGGTGCAGGGACACATTCTAGAACAACAGAAAAACACCCAGCTTCCTGCAAAGCCAATGCAGTCTCCACAACCTAAACAAAACATTCAGTTTAATACTAAAAAACAAAAATTCACATGCATAGAAAGTTCACTATATGTTAAATAAGCATGAACAAGCACAGTGACATACCTTCACAGCGCTAGCAACATTCTTCCCCTGAGGCCTAAATCCTCCAAGAACACTAATGGCTTGTGGAGTAAGTCCCACATGCCCCATCACCGCAATTCCAGATTCAACAATAGATTTTGCCGCCGTGATCCTTGAGGGTGATCCTCCTTCCAATTTAATGGCATCCATTAATCCTTCCTTTAGTATCCTCACTGCCGTGTCAACAGCCTGCTCATAATTCACAGTTTCTACAAGTATTTATGACTCACAGAATTCCTTCTGTTGTAGCAAATGAAAAAAGCCTACCAGATTAAATTGTCACTCTTTTGGGTTGGGTGTAAAGTTGGATAAGAACAAAGTATTAGTCACAGAGCTTAAAGGTCAACAACAAAAGTTATGAGTTTTTATCTAGATAGGATAAAAAATAAAAATAAAATTAAAAAAAGATAGGAGCTTTGCTGTGCTATTATTGTTTCAGACCCCAAATAACAATGTTGGTCTTTTAAGTTGATTACCAGTGAGTATACGGTGAAACAATTTGCTTACCATAAAAAACGAACATTGACAGTAAGAGAAATGCTAATATCACACAAAATTTCAAAAATAATCCTTATAAATATGTGTTCTTAACATTTCTCTAGCCGCCAGTAAAAGAACCAAGGTTCACTGAGACAGGATCCTTTTCTTTCCTTTTTGGGTCTAAGCAAACATACCCAGTAAAAGAAATCGCCAGGAAATGTTAATCGGTTGCTCAGGACCAGAAATGTAGGGAATATGATAATTTATCACATAAACGTCAGCAATACCAAAGAACTCTAATTTTTTCTAGAACAAACAAATTACAGACACTTGAAGAACGAATAAGAAAAGAAGCAGGAAAAAAAAAAACAGAAGCCAACTCAATTGTGCAGACCACAAGCGATTTTACCTGATTAGAACTGGACTCATAAGAGCCAAAGGGGAGGTCCCCAACCAAAAATGGACGCTTAGCACCACGAGCCACGGATCGACAATGAACGAGCATTTCATCAAGGGAAATAGGAAGAGTGGTGTCATGGCCATGGACCACCATGGCAGCAGAGTCGCCAACAAGGCAGATATCTATTCCGGCCATATCCAAGTGCACTGCCGATGGGTAGTCGTAGGCAGTGACGACAGTAATGGGATCGCTCTTCTGGTGCTTCTGTCTGAGATGGGCCAAAGTCACTCGTTGGTTTAGGCTTTGGGCTTTGGGCCCGCCATAGACTGTGTTCTCGGGAACATTGCTCATGCAGCGAAGGAATAGAGATGTGGGTTTGGTTATAGAGGAAACTCTAGAAATGGTAGTGAAGAAGGTCATTTTAGACACAGAGAGAGTTTTGAGTGGGAATTCAGTGTAGATTATGAACCGATGAAGTATTGGCTATTGATGTTGGGGGATTTTAAGGGAGCAATTCGAGTGAAATATGACAGGCAATTTGACTGCGCCACCTACCATGGTAAACTCACCAATTTGGCTTCGCCACCTACTTATGAGCCGTGTACGGTTAGTCTTCCTATGTAGAACTTCACTAAATCTTCTTTATTAATACCACTATTAATAAAATCTCATACCATAATATATAATATATATATATATATATATACTTGAAAAATTAATACATCTACATTCAAATTAATTAAAAATTATAAACTACATATTCCCACTTAAAGAGGTGAAAATTTTGTCTATCAATTAAAAATATACAAGCAAAGCAAAATTTTCCAATAGAGCTTTCTAAAAATTAAATCAAAGAGGTGGACCTTACGAACGTGATTGAAAAATAATTTTCATGTCAGCTTGGCAGATTGATGAGATAATTGCACTTCTCTTGACTCTGCCAAGATCATTCAACCCAATTTAAATGTTGGTGAAATCACCTTAAACAAATGAAGGCCTTCATCGAGTTTAAAAGTTTTCTAGAACAAGATACATATAAACACCTAAGGTGAACAACAAAAATAAATCAAAGAGATGGAGGACCTTATGATCTGAGAAATGAATCGGCTACTTCCGCAGTTGTCTTTTGACTATCGCGAGTGCAAAAGTAAGAATAAAGAATCATTCCAAGAAGTGCAATTCCAATCCCCAAGATGTTTCTCCAGTTAAAAGGATTGCGAAGTAGAATATAATCAAATGCAAGTACTATGCAGTAGGCATGTCTTCAGGTGTCCAAGAACCTGGTAGGTTACTGGAATGTCTTTCCAATAACAAGAAATGTGCTAAAGTTTACAGAGACAGAGATCAGGCAGGACAGAATGATGAAAACCTGGAAAGCATGTATAGCAACAGTAAAACATAAAAAATCAGCAGGGGAAAATAATTACATGAAGCATCAGCAAAACCTTTAAGCACGGCAGAGGAAAATAACCAAGTCTTTCACAAGATACAAGAAAATTTAAAGTTAATATGTTATCTCAAAAATCAAAAGAGAATGAGTTTAAATCTAAAATTAATATGCTATCTCAAAAATCAAAACCGATAGGAGAAAATTCCAAAAACAAAAAATACTAAGAGAAAAAGAACCGGAAACTATACTCATTGTGACATTTGTAAAAGAAAAATTAATTGAAAAAAATTGTTGGTTTAAAGAAAAATTGCAGTGTCGATACTACAAGAAAAATGGGCACGAAGAAAAAGTTTGTAGGTTCAAAACAAGTCAACAAGCTAACTTCATAGAAGAAAAAAATTGTGAAAATCCTAGTTTGTTACGAAGAAATGTTGTAAGTGGTCAGAAAAACTACAAACACCTAACTAGCTCTAAGTAAACTGTTCGTATTTAGTGATCAAGTTAGTGAGTTTCAAGTTGAAAAAAGCTCTGGTTGCTTGTTGTTAATCTAGAGGGTCGAAAGACTTGGGGTACATAAAGTACCTGGTTCAACAAGCGTCGAGGTAGTGTATTCGAGGAGAGATGACTTCGTTTCACACTATTACTCAACAACTATACTATACTTGACGTTGGTTCCAAACTGTGGAGGGTTTGTTGGAGAAGGAAAAGTAGATATATGGACAGGGGTTGCAATAACCACGTGACAAAAGATAAAATCATTTTCTACAATCTTGATAAAATCACAATAAAAGTCAAGAGTAAGAATGAAGAATATATTGATGCTGAAGAAAGAGGCACAATTGCTATGAAAGGAAAAAAAATACATAAATGATGTACTATTAATCTCTTCCATAAACTAAAAATTATTGAAAGTAGGTCAAATAAGTGAGATAAGACATTCTCTTCACTTTGAAGAATACTCATGTACAATTTATGATAAGAATGATAAAAGTTGTTCAATAACAAGAGTAAAAATGAGAAAAAATTGATGCTTTTTCATTCAATGGAGGTACACAAGCGAGGCAACTATGAAGGCATATGTGGATGACACATGACTATAGTACAAAATATTTGAACATTCAATAGAGGTACACAAGCAAGGCAACTATGAAGGCATATGTGGATGACACATGACTATAGTACAAAATATTTGAACATTCAATAGAGGTACACAAGCGAGACAACTATGAAGGCACATATGGATAACTCATGGCTACGGTACAAAAGATTTGAACATTGTAACTTTCATAATTTAAAGACACTGTACCAAAAAAGAATAATGTATGACTTACCAATGATAGAAGGCAAAAAAAGCATATGTGAATGATCTCTATAAGGCAAGCAACATCAATAACTTTTTCCCACAGAAAAATCATGAAGATCAAAAAATTCATTAAGGTTTGTCCATATAGAGGTATGTGGCTAAAGGTGTACTTTATTTCACAAGAAAACATATATTTTATTCTCTTTATTAATGGTTATATTAGAATGACATGAGTGTATTTTCTATGAGAAAGATAAAAAGTTTTTGATACATTTAAGAAATTTAAGAAATTTGTGAAGAAATAAAATAATCACCTCTCGAAGACTATTAAAAGGGAAAAACTTCGTTGATATCCTTAAGATTTTAATTATCTTCAAGAATACTTTCAACTCATTAAAAATATCAAAGATATCCTTCTAATTAAATAGAGATAGTTGGGGTTAGATGAAAAGTTCTTTTATAGGACAAAAGTGTAATTTTGTATTAGATTTTAAAATCGATGCATTTTAAGATTAATAAATAAAATTAATATTCTATATCTTAGCAAATAGTATTTTTAAAAGTAAAAAAGAGAAAATCAAAAGAAAAATATTACCTTTCCTAAACTTTCTATTGTTTTATGCTTTTCTTTATCACATGGCACCATATTCTAGTCCTACATTCTAAATAAAAACCTAAAAATAAAACTCAATCAATTCGAACAAATATTGTAAAATTTTAAGGGATAAATGAAATTTTAATGAAAACAAATATTATAAAAATTTACAATCATATTTGTAAATCTCATATGATTCCAAATTTTGAACCATTTTCGTCAAGTGTGAGCTAAATTTAAGTTCCTTGTTATTGGCTCTTGCTCTTCCTATTCATATAACAACTCAATATGGCATGGAGATGACATTTATAGGTTTATTCTTTCACGGGCTTTAAGGTCTAACAATTAATGACCTTGACTCTTTTTTTGGTGTCTACAGCACCCAATCTTTAAGAGATAAAACAATCTCCTTAGTGTTCTAGATATGAACTTTGGGATATGATCTCCTTTTCTTTGTAAGATTTGTGGGATTGTTTAGCTATTTATAGTACTTCACCATGGTAGCACCTTGAATTATCGACTGAATTTGACATAAATGACGATGAAGGTTTCTTTATTACAAAATATTGTGTGAGAAGTTCAATTTTTTTTGAAAGATTATAATAAATAGTTGAGTTTTTTAATATGTATTTGCATTTCAATTGCATTTATTTTCTAAAGGTTGTAATTTTGTTGAGAATAGATTAGAGTTTTATGTGAAAAAAAAAATTCCTAGAGCTTGGTATAGTAAAATCCACAGTAATTTTGTAAGCAAAGTTTTAGAAGAAGCAAAAGCAAACCAACATTATACATCAAGAACCAAGATATAAATGCTCTCATTTTTCTTTGTATTTGCATGATCTTATCTACACAAGTGATAATGAAACGATGATCAAAGAGCTAAAAGAAGAAATGATGAAGACATTCGAGATAACTGATTTAGGGTTGATGTACTACTTTTTTGGAATCAAAGTTAGATAAAGTGATTATGAGATTTTCATCTTATACAAGAAATATACAGATAGTTTCAACAAGGAGTTTAAAATGAATGGATGCAAGATTGTTGCAACTTCGTTTGACAATAGCAAAGCCTTAAGAAAAGAAGATGGCTTGTCAAAAATAGATAACTCGCAATTTTGAAGTCTCATTGGAAGTTTTTTATATTTGACGACCATAAATAATGTATGTCATATGCCTACTATCAAGATTCATGTAATGTTCTACATAAATTCTCCATAGAGCAATAAGGCGAATACTCAAGTATCTACAATGAATAAAGAAATATGGAATATAATACAAGTAATTACCAAATTTAAGGTTAGTTGGATACACTAATAGTGATCAGGTAGGATTCGTCGATGACTTGAGAAGTACATCTAGCTATGCATTCACGTTAAACTCAGGGATATTCTCTTGGACATCAAAGCATCAAAGAAAAAGCAACAATAGCGTAATCTTCAATTGAAGTAGAGTATTACAACGACTCTTACTACAAGTCAAGTACAATGGTTGAAGCAAATTCTTGAAGGTACGTGAGAGTCACAAGAAGAAGCTACAAAAATATATTATGATAGTAAGTCGGTTATAACAATAACAAAGAATCTAGTGTTTTAAAATAGAACAAAACACATAAGTATAAAGTATCACTTCATCAGAAAAACATAAACCAATAAAAAAGTTAAACTCAAGTAATACAAGTTAGAAGATCAAAAAACAACATTTTTATTAAGGTATTACCTCGAGCAAAGTTTGAGTTATTATAGGAGATGATTGGAGTAATCAAAATTAACATCAAGGAGGAGTAATAGAAATTGATTTTACATTTTCTAGAACAATCTACAAATATCTTACAATAAATATATTTTAGAGATGTCTAGAAGTGCTTAGAGAGAGTAAAATGTGTGGTTAGAATTGAATAGATAATTCTAGATAACCTTAATTCCCAAGTAAATCTTGTAAACAATTATGGAATCATTAATTAAAGTAAGTAGGTAAAAATTATTTATTTAACTATAAATACACATGTAAATGAAGATGATAAACACATTCAATACAAAATTTTCTAAAAGCATCTTATTTCACCTTTACATACAACAAAATCTTTTTTTAATTTTTCCTCCTTTGAATAGCTCCCTAACTAATACCAAATCATAAAAATCTAAATACCTGATTATTCAACATTATTCAAACTTGTTGAAAAATACTATTCAACTTAATTATTCTAAAAATCATCACAATTGCATACTCAGAATAATCAGTCCAAATTTTACATTTGGAGAGGGGGAGAGAGAAAGGGTCTAACACTAAAACCACCTTTTGAATTGAAGGGCATGCATGCATAGATGATAACGATAAGCAAGGGTAGTGCAGTGTACGTTTCCTGCAATTACCTGAAAAATATTTAGTTCAACAGAAGTAGTTGAGATTTAGTTGAATTGGGTTTACCCTTAATTTGATGCAACCATATATATATAATACATAGTCATAATATATATATATATATATATATATATATATAAGGAATTCCAGTACATTTCAAAAAATAATTCCTATTAATTCTTTCAAACCCAATCAACTACATTTTCTAGCTATTTAATTTATATCATTTATGCAGTATAAAGGTGGTGCACTTCGAATACACGTTTAGAAAAATTAGTACGTGTATAAATTGTGCTGATTAAAAAAAAAAAACTATTTCAAAATTTTTAAAATTTATAATCATAAAAATAACATATTTATTTATAGTTAATATATTTTATTTTTAAAAAATTTCAATCTATCGTTTATATTAAATATTATTTAGATCATTTCAATTAATTTTTTTTAATTTTATGAGTTAAATATTAATTTTATTATTATAAATTTTGTGTGTATTATTTTATGTAAATTTTTAAAAAATTTTCCTTTTCTGAATCTGTTGGTCAGTCCAACCTCTTCTCACCTAGTTTCCACAAGCCCATTGTCAATTACTCTCTCTATATAACTTTCTATCCCCAAACATTCTCAGTTCCTCTGATTTGTCTCTTGATCATTAAATCAAACTCCATATCTAATAATATTAAGTCAATTAAACCATGGAAAGCCAAGAACACCAACAACCCCCGTTGTCATTACCAACTCAAAACCCAATATCTGCTCCCAGGAATAATTACAATATATTCACTACATTAACTCCATCTTCTTCATCATCTGTGCAATATCCTTACCCTCCAGTTCCCTTATTAAACCAATCTCAAATCCTTTCAGATCACATGGCTAGTAGTAATATTGATTGGATGAGTCTCCTGTCTGGACCACAACCTTCTAGTACTAGTGGGCTGCTTAATAATCCTGATGAGGTTGGAATAACAATGGATGAAGAAAAGGGAAGCAAAAGAAGACCATCATCTATGAGGAAAACAAGGCCTAGGTTTGCTTTTCAGACTAAAAGTGCTGATGATATTCTTGATGATGGTTATCGCTGGAGAAAATATGGTCAGAAATCTGTCAAAAATAGCATCTATCCGAGGTATACATGTACTTTTATTTATTTACACGTTATTTAGTTGCAGGTTCTAATTTTTTGCACTCTTATATATCAATAATTTAGATTTATATATAAGTAGCATGAGATAAAATATTACTCTTTTAATTAATCCAAAACTCTTAAAATAAGAGAGTAAAAAAAAATATTTTTTTTTATATATCCTTAATTAATTATAGACACAAATCGTTTGTAACACATTCTATAAATATACATATGGACAGACATATATAACACTTCTTATTAATTGTAATTATTACAATATTTTTGTTGGCATGTCGCCTAGAAATTGTAAGTTATCAGAAAGTTGTCAAGAGTTATTGGATGGTATTGATCTAAAATTACACAGTTGTACAAAGCTTATTAATACAGGAGATAGGATATATTAAGAGTTACAAAGGAGAGAAAAATGTATAATTTTTATAATTTTATATATCTCATTATTATATCTTTCATGTGTTGATTTTACCAACTTAGTCTAAAATCAATTAATAATTCCCTTAAAATTGAAGGGTTTCATGTATATTTGATCGTTCGTGATAATATCAGGTGAAAGTGTCTTCATTAATTAATTTTTTTTTTTAAATTAAGAACTAATTATCAAATAAATAATACTTAATTTTTATTTTTTATTTTTCAAAATTAAAACTAAAATTTTGTTATCGATTAGTTTTTATTTTTTTTCAAAATATTTTGAAATTGAAAATTTAATTACAAAACTAAAGCATTAGAAATTTAAATGATTATCAAATATAACTTAAATGTTTAAAATAATTTAAATGAGTTTAATAAAAAAAATTAAATAAGATGAGTTGAGCTTATCTCATTTTACACTGGACAAATAATTCCTATTTCTCTTGTTATTGTACATTTTATCCAAATAATTAATATGTGACCTTAACGAAGCATTTTGCAATTTTTTTTGTTGCCAATGTAACTTAGAAATTTTAAGTTATCACAAACTTGTCCCGAATTATTGATTGGTATTGATCTAAAATGATATAATGATACAAAGGATATAGGAAATATAATAAGATATAAAGGAGAGAAAAATGTATAATTTTATATATTTTACTATTGCATCGATTTAGTACAAAATTAACTAAAAAAATCTACTAAAGTTGGAGCAATTTCATGAATATTGATGTCTATGTTAAAAGTGTCTTCACTAATTAACAATTTTTAAAAATTTAAGTTAGAAAGAGATATATCAATTGATTAATTATTTTATCTTGTATAACAGATATCATATTAATACATGCCTACAATTTATTATTATTATTATTATTATTATTATATATTTTACGAATTAATTTTTCACTTTGAAAATGAAATATATGTGGGGAATTGAAGGAGCTACTATCGATGCACACATCACACATGTAATGTGAAGAAGCAGGTGCAGAGGCTATCTAAGGATACAAGCATTGTTGTGACAACCTATGAGGGAATTCACAACCATCCTTGTGAGAAACTCATGGAAACTCTAACTCCACTTCTCAAGCAAATGCAGTTCCTCTCTAACTTCTCATGAACCTCTCTGATCATCAGTCATCACCACGTACAGAAAAAAGAAAAAAAAAATTTGCATTGATCATCATCGTCTGGTACAAGAGAAAATAATATTGTTCCATTTATTTTGTGTTTTTCATGGAAATATTAATTGATAACCACTTTGAAACTAATTATTCATCCACTGACTTTATTTGTGTATGTTGAATATTGTAATCGTTTTAATTATTTTTAGTACACGTATATGTACTGAAATTTACCTTAATCAGTTTAATTAATATATATGATCTTTAAATTGAATATATTTGAAATATATTTACAATCTTAAAATACAATGAATTAATACATATTTAAATACAGAAAATAAGAATCTATTTTTTGGAAAAGTGCTTTTTAACAGTTGATAAAGTATATTAACTGCATACAAATAATATAACATTAAAGAATTATTAACACTTTATTTAACTTGTTACAATGTTTTAATCTATTTTAAGCTTTTTTATATTGTTTTTAATGAACTACAATGATTTCATTAAAAAAATATAGAATAAGAGTGTAAAGAATATCAAACTGATTTTTTTTAAAATGCATCAAATTTTAAAAAAAGAAATTAAAGACTGATTAGTGACCATGCTGAAGAATTTTCGAGAGAATATTATTGACTCTTTATTGTTTTTGTCACCTTAGTATTTAGTTGAATTAGTTACAATGATTGTATATTTACATTCTTTAATTAAGATAACAAACATGAAATATTTTTCATTTGAACATTTATTCTTAATAAATACAATTTTTTCATTATATATAGCATGGTCAGTACCATAATTATTAGGATTTAAGGATCGAAAAAAGGACTACAGTACAATCTCACCCAATTAGAAGTACAGTCTTCGTCCTCGTCTTCAATATCTATCATGAAAGAAGCTCTATTTTCATGCCTTCTACTCTAAAGCTATTTTCAAATTCAAAAAACTTTGTTTATTTAGTTATTATTAAAATTTGAATTACATATTTAATCGATATAAGGAGGATGATGATGGAAAACAACAAATGTACCATCACTAAAACTCATCCTATCAAAAATAACACATATTATTTATAATAATAAATTTAACAATTTAATAATATTTAATTAATTAGTAAAATTTTAAAATTGAAATGACAGTAGATTTTAACTTCAACAATATCCAATTAAATAAATTTTAATGTGAAATTTTTATACTGAATTTTTATACAATTATATATTTGACTATAAAATTAGATTATATCATACAATATAAAAATAATATGTTTAAGTATAAATTTAGTACGAGTAAGAGACAGGAGTCTAAACTATATTAAATAAGTTCGTTTGAATTTTCAATTATAAATTGTGTATGTTGATTTTTTTTATTTTAAATAAAAATAATATATATATATATATATATATTTTAAAATATAATAAAAATATAAAAATAAATTAAAAATTGATTTAAATAAATTTTATAATAAAAAATTATTTTAAATATAAATTATTTTATTAAAATATTTATAGTTAATTTTATCTAACTATGTTATAAAATTTATCACTATATATTAAATAGAATATATTTCAATACAGTTCATTTTAATATAAATATTTTTAACCTATCCAATATAATATATTAGACATAACATGTATATGTATTGGTGTAAGTATTATGTATTATTCTTTAAGTATATTATTTATCGATCATATTTTTTAATTTTTTTATGAAGTATTAAGTATTTATTTTTTTAAAAAATAATTATATTAATCTTAAATTTTATTGATTTTAAATAACACATTATTATATATTTCTCTCAATTGATAGGTAAATTAGATCCACATTTTTTTTATATTTTAAATCACATTAAACTATATTAAAAGTATTACATTAAATGTAATAAAAGTTTACTTGCTTTATTAAACCGAAATCGTAATCGACGTTTTTTTTTTTTTTTTAAACAGCTCTTAATCGTGTATCAATAAAGTAACCCTAAACATTAGCCGAAAGGTATCTTAAATTTAAAAGCGGAGGACATATCCTAAGCAATTCATCTGTAATATTTTTAATATAATATTTTATATATTATTAATAATTAATAAATAAATAAATAAATAATATATTTAATCGCTTTTATTATAATATATTATTATTTCAAGGAACGTCGACTCACTAAAAAGTAAAATAAAAGAACTGTGATCCATAATTAATCACATGGATAAGTCAAACATTATAAACCCCACAAGGCACAAACCTCTCTCACAAGTCACGACTATATATTTGAAGGAAAACTAGCTATCATATTTCTGTGTCTCATTTTTTCTTTCTCGATCCCTAGTTGATCTGAAAATCTAAAAAAAATGGAGAATTTAATAGACAAGGCAAAGAACTTTATGGCGGAGAAGGTGGCAAACATAAAGAAACCAGAAGCTACCATCAACGACGTTGATTTCAAACGACTAAGTTGTAACTCTGTTGAGTATCTAGCTAAAGTCTCTGTTTCCAACCCTTATCCTCAACCTATTCCCATCTGCGAGATTGATTACGTTCTTAAAAGCTCTGGCAGGTTCGATTTAATGTTCATTCATCCAATATTTCACTTTTAACTTTATATTTATTATCCGATTTAATTTCTACCAAGAAATACCTTTTTTTATTTATTTATTTTCGTCAAAATGTTAAACATCTTTCTGATCTTTGCTTCTGGATCTTAAAACTCTTCATCTCATAACACAGTGACATGGCATTCATTAGATCTGTTAGGTGTAAAAGTTAATCCCTGTATACAGTTTATTTATTTAAAATGGTTTTAATTATAATTTTAAAAAATATTTATTTATTTAATTAGATATAATTAAGCCAAAAATTATAAATTAATCGATCGGATTTGATTAATATATGTTTTAATATAAAAAGCCTGATCGATAAAAAGGTTGTAAGTCATTTTAAGTTTATGTCAAATTAAAGGAACTTTTTTATTTATATCGGATGGATTTTTTTGGCAAGTAATTATCGATCGATGATTTCTTAAAAGGACGGCTTAGAAAATTTATTCGTTTTGTAATTAGGATTTGAAAATAATGCAAATCACTTTCTTTATAATGCGCAATGATCCGGGGAATCACCGACATTTAATATTTCATTAGACTGAGAGTGAGAGATGTATTGATGTGCTAGCGTACATTTAAAATTTCAAATCAAATGTTATCTTTTTGGCATATTCTTTTTTATTTTATTTGCCCAATTTTCGAAGATGAAAATTATAGATCGTTTTATATGAATCCTATTCGAGTATGTGAAATACTTAGGTCAGATTCCCAATTATAATAGTATGTGTTTGAGTTATTTCAAAAAAATAAAATAAAAAAATGAAAATTTCTAATTAAAATATATTTTATAATGAGATATAATCGGTAATTCCAATCTTTTGCACTCTCATATCTTATATCAATAATCTTGTCATTTTTGTAATTTGTTACCAATGGAATACTAATTAAACATTTTTTAATTGATGATGGTGCAAGTAGATTGCAATAATTAATGTTTTGAAGCTTACGTATGTATAAAGTATAAACGAGATTATTTTCAAAATTATAAATAAAGTAATTATTTTAATGGTGTAAATAATTAATAAAATGAACAGAACGATTGCATCTGGGAGAATAGCAGACCCAGGATCATTGAAGGGAGGCGATACAACATTACTGGAGGTGCCGGTGAAGGTACCACACAGCATATTGATGAGCTTGGCCAGAGATATTGCTGTTGATTGGGATATTGACTATGAGCTCGAACTGGGGCTTATTGTTGACCTTCCTATTATTGGAAACTTTACCATCCCTCTCTCTACCGAGGGACAAATCAAGCTTCCCACTTTCTCTGATATATTTTCTTCTTCTTCTTCTTCTTCTTCTTCTTAATTTATTTCTCTATTTCTCTTCCATCTTTAATGTTCGGATGTTTTGTATCGTGGATTTCTCTATTATCTTTTTTTCCCTCTTTGCTCTGCTGATTGTGGATTGCTATATCGATCCAAATAAAGTGTTTTACACTAAAAAATATTAAATGAGATCTACTTTCTTGTTCTTGATTACTGATTTTACAAAGGAAAAATACTTCATATATAAATAAATGTATAAAAGTTTAAGTTTTTTAACCATTAGATCTCAGTTTTTAGTGAGTGATTTTCTTAGAAAAACCAATTAATTAATATAAAAAAATATCAAGTTTGGTAAAATTAATATATTGCAAGACCTCTATAATGCTTCTGTAAAAAGATGATTGTTCAAACAAAGGTTCATCAAGATGAGCACTGAGAGCAAATGAGGAAAGTGTAAGAGAATGACTTGATTTACATTGTTCCATCTGTGATTTAGCAAGAACCTCTCATGTATACATGCTTTGAAACAAAGCCAAGTCTTTGTTGTTCAACTCATTTACCTCAGCACCCAAGAAATAATGGAGCAAGCACATGTATTTAAGAGAAAACTTCTTATGTAACAAAGAAATAAGAGCTTCATCATCGTTACTACTGATAATGATTATGTCATTGATATAAACCAACAAGATGATGGTGCTTATGGATGTAAAATACATAAACAAAGATGCATCAACTCTAGACTTTGTGGATCCCATATGAATAAAAGCATATGCAAGGTATCAAATCAAGCTGGACGAACTTGTTTGAGCCCATAAATTATTTTTTGCAATTTACAAGCATAACCTAAACACATGGAATCTTCACACCTTAGAGGTTGCATCATATAAACTTCTTTTTACAATCGGCGATTCAATAATACATTATCGATGTTCAATTGATAAAGCTTTCATTTCTTAGAAAGAGTCACATTAATGACAATTCGAATGATGATTAGTTTGACAATATTTCCTAAAAATCAAAGTCAAGTAATTGATTAAATCGTTGAGCTATTACATAAGATTTAAGCTTATCCAAATTATGATCCTTAAGTTTATTGATCCTACAAATCCATTTAGAACCAATGATTTCTCTATTAAAAGGTCTTAGAACCAAGATTTACGTGTTATTTTGAACTAATGCATCATATTTATCTTGCATTGACTTCTTCAAATCAGAGTTTGATAATTCATTCTTTACATTGTTAGGCTCGGTAACAAACATTAACAATATAAAAAATTTTGGTTTATAAATACTAGCCTTACTCCTAGTGAACATAGTATGAGAATTATCATAGAAATATCATAGGATTATTATCACAAAAAATAGGTAAATTAGTTACTAGTGGAGAATGGAAATAAGAATAGGTGAAGGAACTGAAAGAGACAGACTAGAAGTAGAAGGAACAAAAGAAGATGCACGAGTAAAATGTTGAGAAAACTTAAGAGAAGGAGATTGAAAAGGATTTTGATTTATAGGTAAAACTTCCTTCATTAATTGTTGTTGATAAAGAGGAAGACACATAAGAGACATATAGAAACTGTGTTTTATCAAAATTCACATTGCGATGAGAGGTAAAGTTTACCATTAATATTTAAACCTTTGTATCTCTTATGACGAGGGCTAGAACCAATAATGTTTATGATCATTAAACGGATGTATGTAAGGGTAATATTTGCATCCAAATTTTTTTAAGAAAGCATAAATCACTTATTCAATAACCTTTTTAGAGAATAAAAAGTTAACAAAGGATTAGAGAGTCTATTTATCACATAAACTATAGAATAAAATCATTTATCCCATTAAAACATGAGTAAAAAGTGATAGATCTTGATCAACAACATGTCTATGTTTTCTCTTGGTCATACCATGTGAGTCTCATTGTACTTCACAAAAAAAAAAGAGAGAGAGAGAGAAAGCACGAAGTTAAAAGTAAACATGATTATATTTGAAAAACTATGCTACAGTCAATAGATTTTTGTAATGGAAGTTACATGCAAAATATTTTTGCTAATAAACATTGAAATGATGAGGCAGAAAACACTCACATATAATACCTAGCTAACATAAGTAACTTTAAAGCTATAATCTCCTACCATCAACCCTATGAAGCTCAATTATTTATTTAAGCATTCCACTGTAAGCTTTACGTCTGTCTTTAACTTCTCTATAAGTCTTACTAGTCTTGCTGAATGATGGACTGTGCTAAGACTTCATTGGCTGTAACACTGTCAACGGTAGAAGAACCTTTATTATCTACATTAGAACTATCATTAATTATAATTGTTATGTATATAAAATATACTTATATATTATATTGCATTCTCAATATTTTCAAAATCAACAATGATAATATTAAATAATACTAATTATACTTGAAGTTGATTAAACAGATTACATGGAAATACCTATATATCACCGATGCAGCATAAACTTGAGTACTTGACCAATCCTTAGCTTGCTTATTTGTGCCACAGCAGATCAGTCACCCAATCGATTTTCTAAGATCAATGCGAGATGATTCTGGATAATCTTATAGGCTTTTGGTGAGTGAAGCTACTTAATCTTTTTGTCCTCTTCAATTGGCAATGTGTCAACCCGTCTAGAACAATTCACAACAGATGGACCTATAGCAGGTATCCAAGGAACATTTACATCCATAAACTTATGCACAATCAAAGCATACAAAATCTCTTCTAGAGATTTAATTACCTCGGCAATTTAATCAAACTCATAAAGATCAACCATTTAAAATCAATACTCATTTTCCAAAAATGTGTATATCATGTAAATCTAACTGTCAAAAAACACAGAGGAATAACGAACTAGAGATTGATGCATTCTAATTTCTTAATTGAGCTTGCTTGCTGGTATTTTCAATTCAAAAATCTACAAATAATAAACAGTAATAATATAGTAATTGGATGTTTACACATTGCAAGAGAGCAACATTTATTCCTCGCCTATATTTAGAAATCATTTCTTCAAAGCAGTAATAATATGATTGGTTATTAATATTTTATGCAACATGCAACAAACTTGTAGAGAACTATATCACTACCTGAAGCCGACTGTTCCTCTTTTTTATTTTAATCACAATCAGTTTGAAGCTGTTCAAGCTATTTCTCAACTGTTGCAGGCACAAGACGTGGATGGCGTATCAAAATTTGAGATAGAAATTATCCAACTGCAGACTCAAGCTAAAGTGGGACAATCTGAGCTGACGACTCTCTTGATTTTGGGGATGACTGTGTTGCTCTAACCAACTAGGACCTTTTACTTTGAACAATCACTCTGTTATGTTAGAAGTTGTTAAGAAACCAACTTTTTCAAAAACTTATGTTATTTTTATACATCTATCATTTATTCTGTTAGCTTTATACATCGTGCAGGTCAAGTATTTGCATAGATTAATATCAAAGGAAGAACATTTTGTTGTAGTGTACACTAGTGTTGAACATCCTTTTTTGTTTCCTTTGGAATATCTAGGAATGAATATGTTTATTCAACTTTTGAGAATCTCAGAGGAAGAGTTTGGACTGTCAAATGAGGGATTTTCAAATTGACTTGTGACAACAAATTTTTAGAGTATGTGATTCAGTTGGCGAAATTAGTTCATATTCCTGAAGATGTAAAAGAAGGCTAGACTCGCATGTCAACATGTCAGTGCTTAGCATCCTCTTCAAATGCCCTTATGCAAAAAAGCCCTTATCAAATGCTTGTTCTTAGCTTCAGAAACAATGATGTTACATATTTCTTTTCTCTTTGTATATAAGACAGAGTTTTGTGATCTCATACTTGATGTTCAACTTCGTATGACCAATTGTTCAATGGAACCTTATACTAGTTTAGAGTTTATTTACTTTGTGATTCAATTTTATGTTTAGTTGCATAAATAAAATAGGTAAAAAGAGATAATTAATAGATAACTTATCTCTATCCCATATTCCTTCAATTTGATAATTTATAGATAACTTGTTTAATTTGAATCATAGTCATAGGTAGTGCTGGTAAGCAAAAAACAAGTTTTAAAGGCTCATTTTCCATTAATTTTTTAACCAGCTAGTTAATATATTGATCGGTAATAATAAATATATTTATTTGAACCATCTAAAAATGTGAAAAGTAATGTATTGGTAATGCGATTATACTCACTTTTTTTTTTATTTCAAGTAACAGTAATTCATGGTTAAAAATATTATTTGATTTATATAAAATTTTATTAATGAGATATTATAAATCTACTAAAAAATGAAAAATATATTCAAAATTTAAAATGACGCATGTGAAGACATATATAAGTATTTTTTAATATATAATAATTAATTATTTGAAAACACATATTAACTCAAAAAAATATATAAGAATGTATTCTTATGCTTTATTTCTAATTTTTTTAAAAAAAATTTAACTTATGATTTCATAGTTAATAAATTTATAATATCATATTAAAAAATTAAAAAAAAATTATATATTTTTATCATAATTAATATACTTCAATTACCATTTATATTGAAATATAAATGTTAAAACTAACGGGGAATTTACTGTTGCAATTACTATAGTGTTTACTGACTTTATTCGTCCAAAATCTTAATGGACTTTTGTTTTTATAAAAAAAAATGCCATTAATCGAAACTTAAAATTGTATCAACGTAGTAACTCTCAACATTAATCGAAATGTATTTTAAAATTAACACAATAAATTTTATTCTTTTATTATAATAAAATATATAAAATATTTATTTTATTTTTATTAAATAAACTTATTATTAATAAATTATTTTTATGATATTAATAATTTTAAAAACGTCGGTATATATATATATATATATATATATATATATATATATACACCATAATTATTCACATTAGTAAGTCAACATTTAGACCCCACAAGGGACAAGTCACAAGCCTCTCTCACCTCTATATATTTGAAGGAAACTATCATAATAATATTCCGTCTCTCATTTTTTCTCTCTCGACTCGAATTGATTTGGAAATATAAAAAAATGGATGATTTATTGGACAACGCAACGGACGTTGTGTCGGAAAAAATAAAGAAACCAGAAGCTACCATTAAAGACGTTGATTTCAAGCGACTAAGCTTTACCTGTATTGAGTGTCAAAACATTGTGTTTTCTGATAATCATAAGATGTATTCCATTATATTTCTGTTCTGTTTTTTTTACAAGAGTTTACAATGTATATAAGGAAAACGAAAATTAAACAATATCCATAAAACCTGCACATCCGTGTTTTTTATTACCCACTAATATCATTGTCAGCTCCACGTTTTACTCCATCGAAGATTCATGTCTCGCATAACGTTTTAAGACACACCAACACTCCTCCCTTCTACAGAGATATATGCTCTTACGCCTAACTCATTAGGTTGTAAGCTCGCAGACACGTATTTTCGCGAAAGATATCGCCCAATCGATCTTCCTGACTTAACAAATGGAAGCTTAATAATCTTTTCTTCAAGATTCTGCTTGATGAAGTTCGATCCACTTCAACGTGCTTCGTGCGATCATGTTGAATCAATTGTGAGATATGGCAATGGCTGCTTGTTATCACAAAATAAGTTCATTTCTGAGTTGCAGCAACACCAATCTCAAGCTAAGTTTTTCAACCAAAGCGAGTTTCACATATTCCTCGACCATTCCTCGAAATTCTTCAAGACGGATAAGGCAACTACATTTTGCTTCGCTTCTCCACGTGACAAGATTTCCTCCCACGAAAGAAAGAGTACCCAAGAAGTAGATTTCCTATCCTTCATATTCCCTCGCCCTACCGAATCAGATATCCAAGGACTTCCAATCGACTATCTTTGAAAACATAAGTCCTTTCCCCTGTGGGAGGATTTTAAGTAACGAAGTATTCGCACGATCGCATCCATATGGTCTTCACTGGGCAAAGGTTGCATTTAACCGACTCACGACACTCACAAAGATAAGCAATATCGGTCGAAGTACGTAGATAAATATACGAGTTTACTCTACTAACCGTTGATATCTCTCGTTTATCTCTGGGTACTGTCCACATATTCTCCGAGTTTATGATTTTGAACCATTGGAATATCGACAAAAGTTTACAATCTAGTAGTCGCCGCTCAAGAGAGGTCCGCAGTATATTTCCTTTGGGAAAGACATACGCCTTGTTTTGATCTTGTTACCTCAATACCTAAGAAGTATTTCCGAGCCCTCCCAAGTTCTTCATTTCAAACTCATTCGACAAATTGTTCTCAAGCTGTAGAGATTTCTTCTTTATCATCCCCCGTAATGATCATGCGTCATCTACATAGACTATAAGAATTATCTTCCCTAATCTATGTTTTTAGGAAAGAGTATGATCGTAGCACTTTGTTGGAACCCATATTTCTTCATTGCCGAACTCAACCTACCAAACCACGCCGAGGTGATTGTTTTAGTCCATACAACGCTCGTTGTAATTTACATGCGCTTTTTTCCCGATGTAACAAGATATCCCCTGGATATCCATGTAAATCTCTTTCTTCAAGGTCGCCACGAAGGAAGGCATTCTTCACGCTGTTGGTGCAATGGCCAATCTAAATTTCATTGCAAGAGATAACAAAACTCTCACAGCTTTTAGTTTAGCCACGTGTATGTTTCTTGATAATCATCCCATGTTTCGTGTATATCCTTTTGCTACAAGCCTCGCCTTCATGTAACGATCAACTAACCCATGCCTTTATACTTAATGGAGAAAATCCACTTGCACCCTACCATCTTCCTCCCTTGAGGCAACTCGCTTAACACCCATGTTATTCTTCTCAGAAGGCCTCAAATTCCTCTTCTTTATAGCTTCGAGTCCATTTTGGATCGATAAGGCTTCTTCAATGCTACTCCTAATTGGACACGAGAGTGTTTGTGCAAATGCCCCGATAGTTCCGATAACCTTTGAGAGAGATACATAATTTGCTATTGGATACTTGTCGTTCTTCCTTTCTCGGGGAGTATCGATTTCGGGGAGGTTTACCTCGATCGTGTCTCCGAAAGGTAAAACATAACCAAATCATGTATCTATAGCATTAGTCTCCAGAAAGGTGTGGATAGAGATAGCTTACCTCGTGAGTGTTCTCAGCAGGAGGATCATCGTACTAGAGAATGGAGGGTACATCAACCACTTCATCTTCGGAGATTCAAGTACTACTACCTTCGCTTCAGTTCAAGCTCTGGGTCTCAGATACTGCTCCTCCATATTACTGGGCACGATCCGAGTATGTTGACTTCAGGTCTAATATTTCAACATCAAGCCAATTTCGTTTCTTCACCATAACTCTCCTCCGAAGAGTGGAATCGATACCTGTGATGGGAAAAATATTCGATTCGAGGAAAGTGACATCCACATGTAGTATAGTTTCTTTTTAGTAATTGGATCATAACATCTGCAGACTTTTTTGTACACCATACCCAAGAATACACATCTGACAAAGACATGGATCCAACTTAGTTCGTTGATTTTTACGAGGTGGACAAAAGCAACACACCCAAAAATTCAAGGGCGGAAGCATTAAAAATAAGAGGTAAGGGAAGATGATCGCATAACACCTTTAACGGAGTCCGAAATTGTAAGGTCTTCATGGGCATTCGATTCGTAGATACACACCGTAGTAACAAAGATCACTCCAAGATTTATTGTGCATACGTGCACCGATTAGTAAGGCCCGAGTCAGTTTCTAAAATATGCCTATTCTTCCTCTCCGCAATTCCATTCTGCGGGTTTCAGGAACACGAGGTTTCACGTGAGAATACCATTGTCCAAGTATGTCCTGAATTGTTGATTAACATACTCCCTCCATTATCGACCCAAGTATCTTAATTTTCCAAAATCGGGTCCGAATCACGCGTGGAAACATGTGAAATGTAGCAAATACTTCATCTTTATGTTTGAGAAGGTAAAGCCATGTCATTCGTGTACAATCATCAACAAAAATAACAAACCAACGATAACCCGACGACGTAATAACCGGGAAGGTCCCCAAACATCGAATGTACCAAAGAAAAGGAGTCATACTTTTATTCACGCTTTCATAGATAAGACGCCCTATGACTTTTTGCTAGATACAAGTATCACATTTGAAATCAAGGTGTGATATTTGAAAATAAAACTAGTGGAGCAGTGCCTTAAATACCCGAACGATGGATGCCCAAATCTACGATGACATAGCCAAATCGCTCGTTCCTTGTTACCAACAAAGATGTTCAGATGTGATTCGCTCTTCCCGAACCGAGGTCATCCACATAATATAGCCCCTCCTCTCCTAGTACCACGCCCAATGATCTCCTTGGAGAATATCCCTGTAAGGCAAAAAGTAGAATACATCAATACTACGCTAAGGTCTCAAGTGACCGACCGGCGTACATTAGCCTCATTGACAGATGGTACAAGCAAAGTATTAGATAATGATAATGAGATAAGTGTCACCGTGCCGCCTCCCGTAATCGGATAAGCGACCCCATTTGCATTGGCAACACTGCTCCGTCTCGTCGGGTTGAGATTGAGTAGATCGCCGGGTCAAATGTCAGCGTGATCTGTAGCCTCCGCAGTCCGTAATCCAATCCTCTTTTATCACTACGAGTAGATATGTGAAATGCTTTACTTGAAGACTTGATCCTCGGGAAGATTCACCGGGAAGTGCGGATAGCGAGGCATTATTGGTAGCCACAAATGTCATTCAACAGGTGTCCCGTTTCTTCCGTGCTTCGAAGATCATTCCACCATTCTCGATACCCAGTTTGAAGCCAGGCTTTTCACGGGCGTGTTTGGAGTTTCCGCAACGGCCACATTTTCATGTCAAGAGATGGTGGATTTCCCGAGGATTTCTTTGCACGCCCAAGCGAGGTTCCTCGTTTTTATGGCATCCGACATGTGTCCTCGAACTCCCTTTAAAAGTCATAATCGCCCGGTGTCGTATCTACACCGCGATCATCACGGCTCCGCCCGACCTCTTCCCGACGGGACGAATCCACAGTTTGCTCCACCGTGGAATGGTCCGATTCAAAGCACATCACTTCGAGTTTTGTCGAGTCCGTCATCAAGTCCATCACAAGGTATACACTCGATCTTCCCGTACGATGGAAAGTTGTATTTTGTATGTCATTTGCACACCTCCATTGGATTAGACGACGGAAATCAATTTCGCCACAACCCTCGGGCGTCATTGTAGTATTTTTCAATGGATCCACCCGCCCGTTTCATACGAGTAACTCGACGACGAAGATCATACACTTCGAGACGTGTCCGTCCCATCATGTACGGGTGGTAGCAGAATCCCAAACTTGTTTCGCATTGGGAATCGAATAAAATTTGCAATCAAGCGAGGTCCATCGACCGATCAACCATCCTTTAACAATGGCATTTTCGGCCGCGCCATCTCCCGAACGCAGGGCCTGCTTTCAACGTGTTGAGGAAAATCCCCATTAATATATCCCGCTTTGTCTTTGCTGCAGATATACATCTCCACCACCTGGACTGATACAAGATAGTTGATCCTCCCAACTCGATACTAACGTGGCATGACGCTCATTGACAGAGGGTCAGGAGATTCGAGCTTTGAAAACTTCCGTCATTTTCACGTAAAATCTTCCAACATAAAATTGGTAAGCAATCTCAGATTCCGCCATGAAATCTAAAATTTTTTTCTTTGCTTTTCTTTTTTTTTTGTTTTTTTTTTTTTTTTTTTTACAAAACAGGCACTATATAAATTGAAAAAAAAACAATTCTAACCCTAAACCTAATTTCCTTCGCAATGGGCCGCCTCTTCTCCTTCCTACGCGATTTCTGAGAGATGGTCGAGCCGTTTCTCATACGAGTGCCTTCCTCTACTTGGTTTCCTACGCGGGTCATTTTCGTTCCTTGATGCATGGCGCCCTTTTCCTTCGATTCTCAGGCGAATCGATCGCTCTCTCCTATCGATTCACCGAAAATGGTGCATTCAACAAGGCAAGAGTGAGGTTCGTAAAGTTTTACTCTACATGTTTCCTCATGTAGGCTCTAGCCGAAAAAACCCGAGTTGTATTCTGCTTTCTTTTGCGAAATGATAGCTTTTTCCCGGAAAATAGGTATTGTTGAACGCTCCTCTCGTCTTCCTTCTTCTTCTTGTTCGCTTCTATTCTGATTTTAATATGGAAAAACGTCTCTTTTTTCCCTTTTTTTCAATATTGCAACTAATTGGTTTTTTTTCAACCTATACACAAAACAACGATTCACGCCACCCACTTCTCGCCTAAAACACCGACTTGATTTTTTTTTTCCGGTAACCACTTCTACGCACAACACTATTAATCAATCTCTCGTGGATTCATTTTTTCTTCACGAGCCACACCAGAAATCGAGATAAAACGAAGCGTGTGTTGTAAAACCGTAAATTGCCATACCGTAATCAATCAAATTTTTCTCGAGAACGTAAAACCAAGATAATAGGTAATTCCATACCTTGCTCGATACCATGTCAAAACATTGTGTTTTCTCGATAATCATAAGATGTATTCCATTATATTTCGTTTCTTCGTTTTTTTACAAGAGCTTACAATGATATGCTTAAACGAAAATTAAACAATATCCATAAACCCGCACATCCGCGCTATGGCCTCCACTAATATCATTGCCTGGCTCCACGTTTTACTCCATCGGAAAGATTTCGCTACCGCTTAACGCTTTAAAGACACACCAACATTGAGTACCTTGCTAAGGTCTCCGTTCTCAACCATTATCCCCAACCTATTCCCATCTGTAAAGTTGAATACGTTCTTAAAAGCTCTGACAGGTTCGATTTCATGTTCATTCATTAAATATTTCACTTTAACTTGAAATTTATTATCCGATTTAATGTACAGAACGATTGCATCTGGAAAAATAGAAGACCAAGGGTCATTGAAAGGAAGCGATACAACATTACTGGAGGTGCCAGTGAAAGTACCACACACCGTATTGATTACCTTGGGCAGAAGTATCTTTGTTGATTGGAATATTGACTATGAGCTCGAATTGGGCCTTGTTTTTGACCTTCCTGTTATTGGCAACTTTACTATCCCTCTCTCTACTAAGGGACAGATCAAGCTTCCCACTTTCTCTGATATCTTTCCTTCTTTTTCTTCTGCAACTTAATTCATTATTTCTCTATTTCTCTTCTATCTTTAATGTTCGGTTGTTTTTGTATTTCTCTATTATCTTTTTTTCCTCTTTGCTCTGGTGATCGTGGATTAAATAAAATTATATTCTATGGCCTCTACTTTCTTGTTCTTGTTTTACCTATTTTATAAATAATAAATCATTCATAGATAAAATAAATAAATAATTTAATTTTTTTATCCATTAAATCCCAGTTTTTAATGAGTAATTATCTTTGTAAAAAACAATCCATCAATTTAATTATTTGACAATTAGATAATAATAACATTATAAAGGTTCCCCAACGTTTGGCTATTATGTCATCTCATGATCATATTAACAAAGATCATCACCAAAACACGACACAATCTTTTAACAATTATGTCAAAAGCTTATATTAACCTCGGTAATATTATTTTATTTATAGATATTATGTCAGGATCTTTATACAGTAACATTTTTCTTTCTATAGGTTATTTAACTTGATATTTTAAAAGTTAAAATGTATTTTTATTATATTTTAATTTTATAATTACATATATTTTATTATTTTTAAGCTCTATATTTTTTTTTCTTTTGTGATAGTTTAATTTTCTTCTTCTTAATTTATTCATAAAATTTTAATATTATGTAAATTTTAATGGTGTACAAATAATATAAATTATTGAATCTTAAAAAATCTAATACCAAGCCCATAGACAGCCAGGGAAGCTGCATTTGACAGGCACCAAGCACAGATGTCTCCACCGTCCAAATCGATATTTTATGGGAAATTCGAAAAAGACCAATCCTACACTCTATAATATCTAAATTTCCTATCTCATCAACGTGAGAGTAATTTATTATGTATAGAGGTGTACATTCGTGATACGATTTAACCATGGAATATGAGATTAATTTAAATATGAAATAAATAGGATTAATTTTAATATATTGGTTAAAGAAATTAAAATATAATAAGAAAATAATAATAAATTAACTTATTAAATTAATATTTTAATATTATTTTATATATTAAATTTAACATAAATATTAAAACAATCTGATATAAATAAATTTATAAATTATTTTAATTAAAATAATATATTTTTATTAATTTTTTGAATCGATGATACAATAATCGGATACAATTTGAATTCGTAACAACTAAATATGACAAAAAAAAAATTATAATTGTGTGAATCACACGTAACTCATTTTATCAAATAAATAAACACAATTAACGCCTTTAATTATATTTTATATATTAATAATAATTATTAAAATATATTTTTAGGTTTTTTTATATATTAAAGCGTTAGATATTTAACTTTTATTTGTGTACTTAATTTTTGTTAGTTTTTTTCGTTGATAATAAATATCAAAATGTTTTAATAATAAATATGATATTTAATTTTCGTTGTCGCCCAATTTTCTTTCTTTATTTTTTTAAGGTTTTTTATCAATAATAAATATCAAAATATTATATCATATTATGTTTATCGTGTTCAGATTAAATTATTAAATAAAAATAAAAATATTAATTAAATAAATTTATATAAATCTTATCAATATAAAACCAAATCACATATATTATATAATATTTAATTCTATTATTTATAAAATAATTATTATTTTCATTAATATAATAAATTAATTAATTTTTTTAAAGTATTCATGCAAAATACTTTACATAATTTTTTACATTATTATAATAAAATTAACTAAAACTTATATATAAAAACTTATTATTTTCTTTTAGTTTATAAAATATAAAAAATTTAAATAATAATAACTATTATTTAATTATATTTGAATCACCTGCGTATCCATAGATCCAAAAACTAGTATTGCTACAAAAATAAAATCCTTCCGCCCATAAATATTGAAACACATCGTATAGTCACTAGGTAGTACGATTCTATATATCCTCATCGACATCTCGGCTACATATCTCTAAACGCGGATTTTATCACATACCACGTGTACAATAACATTTCACAAACGTGGCATAATCTCCAGTACGTACGAGCAACAATTTAAACAAAGTTCCGAAACATAATACGGGATCAAACTTCATGTTTGAAATTATGATACATAGTTTGCACTTTGCATGTATGTGTCTATCTATGACCTCAAAAGCTCATTATTTTAACCCAACATAAAGAAATTGTAGCTAGGGAAAAGAAACTATTAGAATTTATTTATATCATTTTATATATACATTTCAGTTACTCTAAGATAAAAGTATCAATCCCTTCTAATTGATATAATTTACAAAAAACTTTATCAAAATAAAAAGTTAATATGCCAAGAAAAAAAGGGAGAATAACATAACAAAAAAGAGTTTATTAAAAGATAAATTAAGCCAATATACTCAAACTTTAATGAAAGGGAGATTAAAAAAATAAACTGAAAAAGTAAAATAATAATAATAATAATAATAATGATAATAATAATAATAATAATAATAATAATAATAATAATAATAATAATAATAATAATAATAAAGAAACTTAGATAGCAGTTCATACTAATTTTTTGCATATCAATAAACTAAGCTTTAATTTTCATTTACGCACTATAAACTATACCTTAATTAATTAGGGGAACAAAGTTATAACTAAAAAATGGAACTCTAAGAAGATTAAACACTTGATCTGGGAAATTATTTCAAAGATCTAATAAGAGAGATGAAGGATAGAAAAGGAGCGCTGTTGGTGGCTCTGGACTTCGCTGGTGGTGGCGCCGACGCAGCTAGTGGTTGGGTTTAAAGTAACTAGAACAATGGACTTCACACGCGTTGGTGGACTTCGTAGGTAGACTTGGTCACATGACATGCTTCGTTCACCATGGTTGGCGAGTTGGTGTGCGATTGAAGAACACGAGCTGTTGGTGTGTAGCTGAGGAAATCAAACGCTTGGTGTGTGTTAAGACAAAATGTGGGAGAAAAAAAAAAGGAGATTTGATTTAAGAGAAGAACATTTTTAGGGATGCCTAATCGTCCACCAACGCGTGTGTAGTGAAAAATATACTTTTTGGGATTATTAATAACCATTCTTAAAGTAAACTTTTCACCTACCGTTATTCTCAAATCATCTATTTAGAAACGCTGAGCGTCTTTTTATATTTAAAATCTTATAAAAATCTATTAATTATTATAATGTTGTTAATTATTATAATGTTAATATAAACACAATATATTATTAACACAATTAATAGCAAAATGAGATTTTTTTAATTAATTATAATATGTATGTTCTTATTTATTACAATGGGGTTTCTTCACTTGTATAACCAAGGGTTCCACCTTAGTGTAGAGTGCCTTAGTTTGTAAAACTTAACAATGATTAAAAAAAATAAAGATGACGTAGTTGTTTATTAACTTTTGCGTCAACTATTGAAATCCAATGGACAGATAGCCAGCAAAATGTCACGATCTTAATTTCTCAAGAATATCGCATGCAGACTTAATTTCAGCCCGTCAAAACTAAGCCTCGCTTTCAATCCGAAACGAACCCAAAGAGAGACAGAGAATTGCAAAGAATGCTTTGTATCGCTTGCAGAGAGCTATTATACATAATCAAGCGTTAATTCCCGGCGATTTCCAAGATTTCCCAAGATGAACGCAAACGGCCACTGCTCGCCTATTTATAGCCATACTGTGCTCAAGAGCATACCACCACTTTCTAGAGTCTTCCTAGTCTGGAATGTATAAGGGTATTCTCCCAGATTTATCTACAATGCGCCACAAGGCTCTAAGACCTTCTAGCCAACTCTGTAGCTTCTCTTGTCTAGCTCCTTCCACGCACCTTCCGGGATGTTCCGTATACTCACAGCCTTCCTACATCCTTCCGGACGTTCCGTAAGCTTCCCGCGGCTTCTACATCCTTCCGGATGTTCCGTAAGCTTCTAATGGGCTTCCCGAACCATCCTGCCGCATTCTGTAACGTTTTAGCCCATTCTAGCACTCTCCAGCCGCTCTAGAACATTCTAGTATCTTGCTCGAGTCGAGTCCGTCCAATCCCCAGCCATTTCTGACTTCTAGGCAACTCTAGAACTTTCCACGTGTCTTAGATCCTTGTGTAGCCAACATTTGGATTTTGTGGGGCCATGGGACGTGACACCCTCCCCCACTTAAGTTCGCGACGCCCTCGTCGCGCCTTCAAGGTGAAACCTCTACGGCATTTTGAATTGCCATAAAGACTCCCTGCCCCACTTTATCTCCACATTCAAAGAGGGCATTTTTTCCATTCGACCAAGTATTCCTATAACTTGGTATCGCTCTCTGATCAAGCGATCCGCCCAAATCGAGTCCACTTTCTTTCATGAGGTTTCGATACGATAGGCGCCCTCGGGTTCTCCCTACTTAATGTCTTCCTTATCTCCATGAAAGGATTTTAGCATGCCATACTAAAAACATGATAAATTTTAAGCTTCTGAGTGAGTCAAGTACTATACGACGCCTTCACCGACTTTCTTAAGGACAGAAACGGTCCCTCATATTTCCACAATATCCCCTGCTAGCTCCTCCGCAAGAATCTTCAACTCACGGGCAATAGTTTGGACAAGGACTAGATTTCCTTCCCGAAATTCGACCATCCTTCTTTCTTGTTAGCCCATTTCTTCATCTTCTCATGTATGCCATATGCAAATAGGTTTCGGGCCAACTCCACTGCTCATGCCACGCCTTGGAAAACTCTGGGCAGCAGGCTCTTCCTTCATAACTCAGGCTACGGTACGAGTGAGTCGCGGGCTGCCGCCCCACACGATCTCGATGACTCTTCTGAAAGAGACTCACTCCTTTGCAAATTGTAGGAAAATCGTCACATCCAAGAATCCCTAGCCCAATCACGCCGATCGGGCAATGACAAAGCCGCCTAAGATACAACTTCAAAGAACGATTGGCACGTTCCATTGGCCCAATGCTTTGGGTGGGAGTCAGGAGAAATTCATGTCCGATCCCAACAACTTGAATACTGTCCAAAATTTCCACGAACCTGCGCGGCCACACACGATATCGGGAAGGAATTCCTAACGCTTCACAACGTTTCGAGGAACAATCACACTGCCTCATCTGGCACTCCGTCGAGGCAGATATGAATATCGCATACTGTCAAGCGATCAATCACCACGCCGATAACGCCGCCAAAGCCCCTGATTTTGGCAGCAAGTGATGAAATCCATAGAGACACTCTCCCACGGTCTCTCCGGAACGGGCAATGATGCAGCAGACCTGTGTATACCGCTTGTCTTTCCTTTCGACTCTGCCGCATCAATCACCACGCTCACCGCGCAACTCTCGATTTTTCCACCGGCCTCCGGGCTCATTATCGTGGTCTTCAGGTCGAGATCCAACTCGACTTTTTACGGTTTACCTCCCTCCTCGGGAGGTAACCGTCAGCGAGGCTCTACACATCACCCCACGGGATTTATCTCGGGGTAGCTTCGCACTCCGCTGGCAAGCTTGACTTTTGGTGACACCCTAAACATCACCCTCGTACTTATCCTGGGCAACTCGCACGTCCGCTTCGGCAGCTTGGCTTTCAGCATGCCTCAATCCTCACCTCACGGACTTATCCTGCACCGCACGTCCGTCGCAAGCTTGGCTTTGGCGACACCTCTTCGTCGTCATACTCCCTTAGAATGGCTGGCAACTCTCTTCGCCCTTCTTCAATCCCCTCACGTGAAGGCCGAGAGCAGCCTGGTCAGGCTGCGCGGCTCCGTCCGCTCTGCACCACGCAAGCTCTTTGAACCATCCACGACGCACACACGGAGCTCGAGTACGGCACCAAGAAAGCCTCTTACCGTCCAAGAACTCCACGCCGAATACCATCGAGCAGTCATCTATGCGCCACCGATAAGTCCACTGTCACCCACGCACCAAGATCGACCTTAACTCCGCGAGCGACTCCACGTACAAGGCCGTCGAGTTAATCGCTCTTCAGATCCCTCCGTCGACAACCTTCGCACCGAGTCGCTTTTCTTCCACCGAAACAAAGTTGCCAGACGCACCCGTGTCGACCAAGGCTTCTGCGACCTTCCTTGTGCCATCGATGGTCGTATCACGCACATTAGGCCTTCGGTCTTTGGCACTTCGCAATGCACCAAGTAGGCGCAAAGAACCCATCTTTGCACCATCGTCCGACTCACCTCCATCTTGGTTACGCGCGAGGCACCAAGGCGCTCAAGGCCTTCCTCTTCTGACATTCGCGTGCCCAATGCGGTCCGTCGCAAATGAAGCACGAACACGGGCTGCTTTTAGGCATTCCGATCCTCCTTCTCCTTCCCTTTATCCCGTGGCTTCGAACGAGGAGTTTCCTTTATGACTTTTGGAACGGCCTCCATTACTCTTCTCTCCACCAAACTTTTATCCGAGTCTGGAGCTTTCCTTGCTCAAGGAGTCGGCTTTCCTCGCGGCCATGCGTCGGCCGAAGACAGTCTTGGACACCACGTCGCTCGAGCTCCAAATTCGGCCCATGATCGAGCACCGTCCATGAACAAGAATAAGGCATCCTTGCCGTATGTGTCTGGGGACTTCAAGCAAAGAAAGCGTGAACTCCTTCACATAGTCCCTACATGCCACCACCGTCTCAACCGTCGCAGCCGCCCCTCGCTCTCCTCCTCGCATTTACAGGAAGAATCGCATTCTTGAATTCCCTCAAGTCATCAAAGGTATCAATCGTGCAAACCCCTCGTCACACATCTCCACGTCTCCATCTCCACCACAAAATCGCAAAGTGTTTGGATAAGGCACACGGCCTGCACTGATTCTCAGCATGGTCCGTTATGCCGCAGCCTCAAAGTATTGTTCTAGTCCCCATGAAGTCGTTCTATTTCCCCGGCGTTCCTAACGCCACAAAGGTCTCTGCTCTGGGAACGTCCACCCTCTTAGCCTCACTACGTGGTCGCACTAGTTCCCGCGCCATAGCCCGCTACATGCAGCCAGATCACCACCCATATCCTCCATTCTACGCACACATTAGTAAGTTCTCTTTCGACAAGATCCCTTACCTTGGCAAGTTCCGCCTTTAACCCATCAATCTCTCGCCTCAATCCACCGTCTGCTCATTGAGCGACATCTTAACCGCCTGCATGGATTTCCCACATCCTCGGCCTCCAAGCCATTGCAACGCTCCTCTGTTGTCAACCCGATCAAACAGCCTCCCCTAAGCCTCGTCCCGCGCACTTCCCACTCGGTGCTTCCAAGCTAGAAAGCAAGTCTTTCGACTTGCTCGAGATTCCTTCGTGGCTTTCCCGCACTTCCTCACGGCCACGTTCCATTGGTGGAACGTCCACGTTTTTGGGCGTAGTCTGGGCAGTGTTCTTCATTTTTGCCAAAGATAGATACTTTAACCCGCTCCGATACCAACCGTCACGACCTTAATTTCTCAAGTAGCGATCGTAGACTTAGCCTTGGCCCACAAACTAAGCCTCGCTTTCAATCCGAAAATGAAACTCCAAAGAGAATAGAGAGAGTTTGCAAAGAATGCTTTGTATTGCTCTGCAGAGAAGTTTATGATACAATTGCTAAGAATTCCCTAAGGATTTCCAAGATTTCCCAAGACGAATGCAAACAAGACTCAAGTGGTCTATTTATAGCGCTGGCTCTCAAGCCAAGAGCATGCCACCACTTTCAGAGTCTTCCTAGTCTAGAATGTACAAGTGGTATTCTAGATTTATCTACAATGTGCCACAAGGTTTCAGGACCTTCTACCAACTCTGTAGGCCTCTGTGTTTGTCTAGCTCCTTCACGCACCTTCCGGATGTTCCGTATACTTCCAAAGCAGCCTTCTACATCCTTCCGGACGTTCCGTAAGCTTCCGGCGGCTTCTACATCCTTCCGGGATGTTCCGTGTTTCAGCGGCTTCCCGAACCATCCAACAGATTCTAGAACGTTCTAGCCCATTCTAGCACTCTCCAACAAGGCCTGTAGAACATTCTAAGTGGTCTTCAAGTCGAGCCAGAGTCCGTCTAACTCTAAACATTTCGTACTTCTCAGTAACTCTAGAACTTTCCATGTGTCTTAGATCCTTTAGGCAGCCAACATTTGGATTTTTAGGGGCAGTTTGGGCGGGACGTGACAAAAAGCTACATTAATTTTTTCCCATTAAAATATTAATAAAAATTATTATTTTTAAATTAAAATTTATAAAATATATATTATAAAAATAATAAATAACACTTCGTAATATTTCTTGAAAACTTATGTACTATTTTTAACGGTTTTTTATTGCTATAAAAATAATATAGTTCCATCTGTTAATATTCCATCCTGTTGAGAATAATTAGTTTAATAACGATTATTTTTTTCCTTTCAATGTATAAATATAACATTAGATATTAAGCCAAAATTAATTCAATAATTATCTCAATAAAAATTAGAGAAAATCAACATGATATCATAATAGATTTTACTTTTAATGTATAAATATAACATTAGACATTAAGCCAAAATTAATTCAATAACCCTCTCAACAAAAATCAGAGAAAATCACACATGATATTAGAGCAGATTTGATCTTGCTCCAAATCAATCCCACAAACAAGAACTGTATAAGTTCAAGGAATCTAGAAAATGTCACAATATATAAAGAGACTTATAGGTGTACTGCTAAATGGTAAAAATTATTATCTTTGGACACGTCAAGTGACTTTTGGTCTAATCGGTAGAGTCAAATTTGAGCATGTCACTGGTGAGAAATCAAAACCAAAAGCCGAAGATCCAACACATCCAACAGTTGAAGAAAAAAAGGAAATTTCAGAATGGAGAAAGAGTGACAATCTAGTCATGAGTTGGTTACTAGCAACCGTGGAACCTCATATCTATGATTTCATGACACATCTAGATACAACTTGAGATATGTGGGTTAAAGCCGAGACAATGTTTGGAAAGAAGAAAAAATACTCTCTTATTTATCAACTTAAGCAAGAACTTCAATAGTTACAACAACAAAATCAATCTGTCACTGAACTATTCAGCCTAATCCAAAAAAAGAATAATGGGATTAGAGTGTATCGACCTCTCACAGTTGATCTTGATGAAATCAAAAGAAGAGAGGAGCGGGATGGAATTTTCACCTTCCTCGCCAAGCTCGATTCAAGCTATGAGGGGGTACGCTCACAAATTCTTCTCATGGGTAAGCTGCCATCTGTTGATGAGGTTGTTGGGATGGTTGAAAGAGAAGAGACAAGAAGAATATTGATGGGTACTCAACTACCTAACAACCCCGAAGCCAAGGCTTTCATCACCAGATCTAACCTTAGGCCAGAACTTCGGGGAGACCAAACACTCGCTCGCTGCAATTATTGTAAGAAGGAAGGACATAAGCGCGAGGAATGTTGGTCACTCACTCGCTGCGATTATTGTAAGAAAGAAGTACACAAGTGCAAGGAATGCTGGTGTCTCAACCCTCATCTCCGGCACAAAGGAAGGCGAGGTGGAGGCTTCGTCAGAGGGGGAGATCAACGAAAAAATCGAGTAGAGAGTTGAGAGAAAATGGGTTACTCTGCACAAAAGGAAAAAGAGGATATAAGTACAAATGAGGCTGAAAAAGAAATAAAATGTGAGGTGGATATGGATCAAATGAGGCAACTGTATACACAATTATCCGTGATGTTTCAAGGAAAATCTCAAAAAACATCTGGTATGATTACAAACCTTACTCAAAATTATTAAAATTCCAAATGGATTCTTGATTCAGGTTCAACTGATCACATAACTGGAAATAAAAACTTACTCAATAATTACAAAAAATTGAGACTAAACAATTTGTAATCGTTGCAAATTGTGAAAAAATGAAAATTTTAGGAAATGGTTCCATTAGCCTCTTTTCAAGAAAAATTTCAAATGTTTTGCATGTGAATAATTATACATCTAACTTGTTATCCATTAGTAAAATCACACGAGACTTAAATTGTGAAATTATATTTACATCCAAAAATGTGATTTTTCAGGAATTGATAACGAAGAATATCATTGGTGAAGGTTTTCTAGAAAAATGGGCTTTATATTCTGAGTGAAGAAAAATGCAACTTCAATATTAAAGAAGAAGAAGAATTAGGCACTCTTTGGCATAAGAGAATTGGACATCCTACCGATAAGATTTTAAAATGTATTTTTGATTTCAAACAACTAGATTGTAGTAGTTGTGAAATTTGCAAATTAGGAAAACACACAAGGTTATCATTTAGTTTATCTAATTGTAAAAGCAAAAAACCTTTTGAGTTAATACATTCTGATGTTTGTGACCCTGCTCCAATTGAGTCATTTAATGGTTATAAATACTTTGTTATATTTATAGATGATTTTTCGAGAACCACATGGTTACACTTGTTAAAAAATAAAAGTGAAGTATTTTCTCAATTTCAAGAATTTTATAATTTTGTAGAAAATCAATATGATGCAAAGATTAAAACTTTTATAAGTGATAATGGAACGGAATTTATAAATCAAAATTTTACAAATTTTTTCGAGCAAAAAAAGAATTTTACATCAAACAACTTGTATTTACACACCCCAACAAAATGGTGTGTCAGAAAGAAAAAATCGACATTTACTTGAAGTAACAAGATTACTTTTGTTTCAAACTAATGTTCTAATAATTTTTTGGCCGGATGTTGTTCTCATCGCAACATATTTAATTAATATATTACCAAGTGCCAATTTGAATTTCAAAATGCCACTTTAAATCCTCTACCAAGAAAAACTCAATATCTATCATTTAAGAGTATTTGGATGTACATGTTATGTGCACAAAAATAAACAACACAAGTTAGATTATACATCAATCAAAGCTATTTTTTTTGGGTATTCATCTCAAAAAAAGGGCTATAAATGCTATGATCCGATTAACAAAAAATATTACATTTCAAGAGATGTGACATTCCAAGAAAACGAGCCATATTACAAAACACTAGAAAAGGAGACTAATAACCAAGATGACCCAAATGAATTTACATTTCCATTTTTTTATTATGAAGAAGGAAATATAGTAGTAGAAAATGAAAATGAAATAATCAATGAGAATGAAGAGGAAGAAACTTCTCAAAGTGAAGGGGAAGATGGTACTACCGAAATAATACCATTGAGAAGGTCTAATCGAACTCCACAACCTACAACTAGATTACAAGATTTTGTAACATATGAGGTAAAATATCCTATCCAAAATTATTTATCTTATGAAAATGTTACACTACAATATAGGACTTATTTGACCTCAATTTCCAAAGAAAATGAGCCAAATAGCTATGAGGAAGCAATAGGTCAACTGGTATGGTGCAAAGCAATGGAAGAAAAACTTCGAGCACTTGAAAAAAATGAAACATGGGTAGTCGTACAACTATCCGAAAGAAAGAAACCCGTAGGATGCAAATGGGTCTATAAGATTAAGTTTAATAGTGATGGTACTATTGAAAGGTACAAAGCACGATTAGTGACAAAAGGTTACACTCAAACCTATGGTGTAGATTATCAAGAAACATTTGCACCCGTGGCCAAAATGAATACCGTTAGGATTTTACTTTCCATAGTGGTAAACCAAAATTGGACCTTACATCAAATGGATGTCAAGAATGCTTTTCTTCAAGGAACACTTGAAGAAGAGGTATATATGACGCTTCCACCTGGTCATAAAAAAGAAAACAATACTAGTCTAGTGTGTAGGTTAAAAAAATCTATTTACAGACTAAAGCAATCTCCACGAGCATGGTATGGAAAACTAAGCTCTTATTTAATTTCTTGTGATTTTAAAATTAGTAATACCGATCACTTATTATTTTCCAAAAATTATGGTACATTTACAACCATAATTCTAGTATATGTAAATGATATAATAATTACTGGAAATAATTTGGAAGAAATTAAAAAAAGTGAAAATGAAATTAAAGGAGAATTTTGATATCAAAAACTTAGGTTTATTAAAATATTTTCTAGGAATAGAAATATCACATTCACCCAAGGGACTCTTTATTTCACTAAGAAAATATACATTTGACCTATTGAAAGAAACTGGTAAATTAGGGAGTAAACCAACATCTACACCAATAGATAGTAAATGCAAATTAAATATTGAGGATGGCGAACCCTTAGAAGATATAAGCCAATTTGAAAGACTTGTAGAAAAATTAATTTATTTAACGGTAACCCGACCAGACATTTCTTTTTCAGTAAGCCAAATTAGTAAATTTATGCATACACCTAGAACACCACATTTAGAGGCTATACATAGAGTTTTAAAATATTTAAAAGGGACACCTAGTAAAGGAATTCTCATGAAACATAATAATTCTAATGAAGTATTTGGCTACTCCGATGCAGATTGGGCTGGTAGCTTTGATAGAAAATCAACCACTGGTTTTTGCATGTTTGTAGGCGGGAATTTAGTCACATGGAAAAGCTAGAAACAAAATGTTGTGGTACGATTAAGTGCAGAATCAGAATATCGAGCCATGGCATCAATCTCAAGCAAGCTAACTTGGATCAAATAACTTCTTTTGGATATCAGAATTAAAATTCAAGAACCAATGAAGATGTTTTGTGATAAACAAGCAGCGCAACATATAACATCAAATCCGGTGTTTCACGAGAGAACAAAACACATCAAAGTGGATTGCAACTTCATTCGAGAAAAAATTCAAACAAAAGAAATTGAAACTACATTTGTGAGAAGTTAAAAACAATTTGCGAACATTTTCGCCAAATGTTTAGATTTAAAATTATTTGAAGAAAATTTAAACAAGTTAAGGTTTACCGATATCTATACACCTAACTTTTGAGAATAATTAGTTTAATAACGGCTATTTTTTTCTTTGAATATATAAATATAATATTAGAAATTAATTTAAAATCAATTCAAAAATTTTCTAAATACAAATTAGAGAAAATCAATTCTCGTCGACGCGTCGGCTACTCATCTCTAAATGCGAACATACAATATATAAGAAGAGATCTGAAAAAGAAAGCAAAAATGTCGCACTTAGTAGAGAGCGCGAATAACTTCGTGGCAGAGAAAATAGTGAACGTAGAGAATCCAGAAGCAAGCGTGATGGACGTTGATTTCAAAAGCTTGGATAGAGACTCTGCGGCATATCTTGGAAACTGGTACTCTGTGCCTGGCCTCCGACTACGAGACCACCGCTTCATCGTGCCTCTGGACTACTCGGTAGATCACGGAGCTTCTCCTAAGATCTCTGTTTTTGCTCGCGAAATTATTGCAGGTTATTCCCGAAAATCTTATCGTCAAACTGAATTGTTATCGGTTTGATTTGAGCCCCAATTCGAATTTTTTATTATATAATTTTAAGTGATTAATGTTTGTCATTTGATGAGCTTTGATATTGTAAGATGCTTGCACTTTCTGAAGTACCTTAGATATTGTGTGTTAATTTCCTTTTGGCTGCCAAGAGAAAAACGGAGGTAGACCAATCTTTGGAAGTTGGAACAAAGATCAAATTCAGATATGAAAATAAGGTGGCTGATATTATGAATAAACCAATTAAGCAAATCGACTTTGTGAAACTTCGAAGGATGTTTGGGATATGCTCTTCGAGAGGACTTAATAAAATTGATAAAGTTTGTTTATTCTTAGACTGATATACGTGGATATCATTTTAAGGGAAAATGTTAAGATTTATTATTTATTTATTTAAATTTGGTACCTTAGTTTGTCTTAATCTGTAGGGATTTAGTTAGTTAAAATGATTGTAATTTTGTGACTGCAAAAAGTGTTTTTTAATTGTCCTATTTTATAGGAGTTTAAATTAGTGTTCAGTTTGTTTGTTATTTCTAACTTAAACTCTTATAAAATAGGATAATTAAAAAACACTTTCTACACTCACAAAATCACAATCCTTTTAACTAACTAAATTCTTAAAGATTAAGACAAACTAAACTATCAAATTTAAATAAATAAATAATAAATCTTAACACTATCACTTAAACTGATATCTACAGAGATCAGTTTAAGAATAAACAAACTTTAGCAATTTTATTAAGTCCTTCCTTGAACAACATCCTTTGAAGAGCATATCCCAAGCATTCTTTGAAGTTTCACAAAATCGATTTGCTTAAGTAGTTTAGTTATAATATCAGTCATCTGATTTTCACTTTTACAAAACACCAAATCAATTATACCATCATTGCAAAGATTACGTATAAAATGGTATCTAACATCAATATGCTTACTCCTTTCATGTAAAATTGAATTTTTTGAAATCTTGATTGCTGATATGTTATCACAATGGATTGTTGTTGGACCTTGTTGCCGACTTTGAAGTGTTTCAAGCAATCTCCTCAACCAGATAGCTTGACATGAAGATGAAGCAACTGCAAAAAATTCGGCTTCTGTAGTTGACAAAGTCACAATTTGTTATTTCTTTGATGACCATGATACAACTCTTGAACTCATCATAAAAACAAAACTAGAAGTACTTTTTCGATCTTCAATATCTCTAGCATAGTCAATGTCTGAAAAACCAATCAAACTTGATTTTCTACCATTTTTATAAAATATTCCAAAGTCTGTAGTACCTTTCAAATAACGAAAAATTCTCTTTGCTAATAAGAGATGAACTTCAGTTGGATTCTCCATGTATCGACTAATTACACCAACAACATGCCTAATATCTGTTCCATATCTTGTGAGATTCAAACCAAGTTCAGATGTAGTTAAAACTGGATTGCAATCCTTCATTTGGAACATGTCTAAAATTTCAAATACATATTTCTTTTGTGAAATAAAGATACCAGCATGAGATTGCACTATTTCGATGCCAAGAAAATAGTGCATCAATCCCAAATCTGACATTTCAAATTCATTCATCATAGATTTCTTAAAATCAACTAACATGACTCCATCATTACTAACATAAATAAGGTCATTAACATATAAACATACAAGAATCATCTTCTCATCTGCTCCAAATTTAATATAAAGTGTGTGTTCATAAGGACATTTAAGAAAACCTTCTTTAGCAAAGTAAGCATTAATACGACTATACCAAGCTCTAGGTGCTTGTTTTAGTCCATATAATGCCTTTTTTAGCTTGTATACCTTGTTTTCGTGACCTTGCTTCATGTATCCCGGAGGTTGATCTATATACACCTCTTCTTCCAATTCCCCATGCAAAAATGCTGACTTTACATCAAGCTGGTAGATAGGCCATGAGTTTTGGGCAGCAGTAGATAACACCAATCGAATAGTGTCAAGCCTTGCTACTGGAGCGAACACTTCTTTGTAGTCAATGCCAAATTCTTGTTTGTACCCCTTTGCAACGAGTCGAGCCTTGTACTTATCAACTTCTCCATTTTCCTTCAATTTTGTCTTATAAACCCACTTGGCACCAATAGTCTTGTGTCCTTTTGGAAGATCAGTCAACTCCCAAGTGTTGTTTCTTTCAATAGCCGAAATTTCATCATCCATCGCCTTTCGCCATTTTGAATCTTTGACAACATCTTCAAAAGTTGTAGGATCACAATCTGAAAAAAGAGCTAAGTAAGTAATTGGATCCTCTGATTGGTCAATTCCGGGTACCTCAAAATCTGTCATCCATCCGGGCCTCTTTCGAACACGACGTAGACGTGATTCAGCTGTTGCATCAGTAGATTCTGTTGCCGTTGGTGGAGTGGCAGCAGCTGGTGAATTTTCAGGGACATTAGCTGCTGAATTTTGTTGTTGTAAAGGCTGCTGCCTTTCTTCTTCATTCTCTCCATCAAAAAAGGCTGGCATTGGCTGCTGCTGTGGACAATTTTTACTCCAATTCCAAGTGTTATTCTCATCAAAAATGACATCTCTGCTGGTCACGATCTTTTTTGTGAGCGGATTGAACAATTTGTAAGTTTTGGAAGCTTCACTTATGCCAAGAAAAACACATTTTTCACCCTTATCATCAAGTTTCTTCCTTTTCTCATCCGGGATATGTGCATAAGCGATGCAACCAAAAATTCTGAAGTGATCTACAGCTGGTTTTCGCCCACTCCAAGCCTCCTCAGGTGTCATGTTTTGAACAGAAAAGGTTGGACTTCTATTCAACACATGAATGCTCCAATTTACTGCCTCTGGCCAAAAATTCTTTGGAATGTCCCCTCTTGCTAGCAAGCTTCTCACCATGTTGAGGATAGTTCTATTTTTCCTCTCTGATACACCATTCTGCTGTGGTGTATAAGCAGCTGTGAATTCCCTTCGAATACCTTGATCATCACAAAAACCTTCAAATTCTTTAGAGTTGTATTCTCCACCACGATCAGTACGAAAAGTTTTAATGGCTTTTCCTGCTTCATTTTCAACTCGTGCCTTGAAGCTTTTAAATGCAGTAAAAGCTTCTGATTTTTTTTGCAAAAATTAAAACCATGTTTTTCTAATATAATCATCAATGAAGGTAATTAAATATCTTTTAGCCCCATTAGAAGATGGATTTATCGGTCCACAAATGTTAGAATTTACCAACTCTAGGACATGTTTTGCTCTCCACGACTTTCCTTGAGGGAATTGAGAACGATGTTGTTTGCTAACAACACATTCTTTACAAATTTGAGAAGATATATGAATTTGAGGGAGTCCCGTTACCATATCTTTATGTTCGAGGGTTTTTAATCCGCCAAAATTCAAGTGGTCATAGCGAAAATGCCAAAGCCATGAAGGGTCTTTTACTTCAGTCATTAAGCTATGTTGAGTTGTTCTAATCTTCAAAGGAAACAACCTGTTTGAACTCATCCGAACAACAAAAAATGCTCCTCTTAAAGGATCATAAATCTCATAAGCACCATTTTGAATAGTTATCAAATAACCTTTTTCTTGCAACTGACTAGCACTTAACAAATTAATTTTCAAGTTAGGAACATAAAAAACATTGGAAATTGTTTCAATCACCTTTTCCCATTCTTTTACTTTAGAAGAATTACCAAAACTAACATTAGAACGAAAGTCTTCATTTAAATAAGAAAACAAAGACTTATTTCCACATATGTGGTTGCTACAACCTGTATCCACATACCAAACATCTAATTCAAATTTAGGTTCTTCATTGACATGATAAGCCATTAACAAAGTTTTAGCTTCCTTGTTTTCTGCAAAATTTGATGTCTCTCCTTTTTCTTTCTTGTTAGGCAGTTTAGTATAACATTCGGAACGATAATGACCAAATTTATGACATCTAAAGTATTCTACCTTGGATTTGTCAAATGGTTGATCTCGTCTATCTTGATAATGCCTGTTGTCATCTCTCTATTGCCACGATCTCCCCTTCTTCCACTTCTACCTCTACCCCTTCCTCTAAAGTTTGAGAAATGTGTAGAGATAGAGGCCTTCAACGCTTGCTCTTCTGAAGGTGAACTTCGGTTCATCTTCTGTTCATAGACCAGCACAGAGCTTTGCGGCTCATCAAGAGAGAATGTATCTATGTCTTTAGATTCTTCAATAGAGCACACGACATAATTAAATGTTGGTGTTAGGGTACGCAATATCTTTTCCACGATTTTGACATCGTCCATCTTCTCACCATGAAAACACATTTTGTTGCTTATTTCTATAGTTCTGGCACATTAGTTGGTGACAGATTCCTCATTTTTCATTTGTAAAGTCTCAAAATCGCTTCTCAAAGCTTGAAGTTGTGCACGCTTCACTCTAGCAGAGCCTTGATATTTTTTTCTCATGGAATCCCAAATATCTTTGGAAGTTTCTTTGCAAAGAATTGTTTCTAAGATGGGACGATTAATTGTTTGAAAAAGGTAATTTTTTGCTTTCTCCCTTCTAACTCTGTTTTTTGGACGTATTTCAAGACAATATTTGGTGTTGGTTCTTCAATTCCAGATTCAACAATCGGCCAACTCTTTTGACCGTAGAAAATTCTCCATTAACATGCTCCAATGGTCATAATGATCATCAAAACGTGGAATTGCTGGCTGCACAAAATTTGTTTTTGATGCCATTGTTTCACTGTTTCTTATTCAAAGAAAATGACGTCCAAAAGAGAGATCTTTGCTACCGCGATCCTGGTCATTTATAATGCAATCGCAATAGACAGACGAACGGACAAACAGTTGCTCTGTAAGTCAGGTGGACGGTGCTGGTTCCTTTCAGTGATAACTCAACTCTAATAGAGTAGCAATAAGTGAAATACTAATATTAAGTAAAATACAGATATATTGTTTGCGCAATTTTTTTTTGTTTTGCTCTGATACCACTGATATAAAATAAGTGAAATATTGTTGAAAAAGTGCTCTAATTTTATTGATGAAATTAGCCTATAAATAGACATTACATAGATAAAGAAATAACAAACTGACCATTAACTTAAACTCCTATAAAATAGGACAATTAAAAAACACTTTTTGCAGCTACAAAAGCATAATCCTTTTAACTAACTAAATCCCTAAATACTAGGAAAAACTAAGCTATCAAATTTAAATAAATAAATAATAAATCTTAACAAGATAATTATCAAAATCTACTCATTACTCAAGAAAATGGATAATATGTAACGTTGGAGAAAATTCTTGAAATTGTTGTTGATAGTTTGTCTTCGTAATCTTTAAATCTCTAAAGTTTTCAATTGTGATATTATAATATCATGTTAAATAATATAGTTTTTGATTTTGGCTTAAGATAAGACTCTAAGGCATTGTCCTTAAAATATTATTTGCTTCCATCAATTCGGTAATACAATAGGATTCATCAAACACTCCTTCAAGATATCATAAAGTATCTTGTTGTTTCCATTGTGCATTCATAAAGATAACCTAAGAATACCTTTGACTTTAAAAGACACTCGAGACAATTAATGTCTTAAATTTGCAATATTTGGAACTAATTTTATTTATTTATATATATATATATATATGGTAGTGGAAAGTTTAAAGAATATTCATTTGCATCCACCAATTTGGTGATGTATTATGATTCACCAAACACGTCTTCCAGATACCATAAAGTATCTTGTTGTCTGGTATGTGCATTAACAAAGATAACCCAAGAATACCTTTGACTTTAAAGAGCACCTAAGATAATTAATGTTCTAAATTTTCGGTATTTAGAACACTAATTTTATTAATATAAAAGTGGTGGTGGAAAATGTTAAAGAATATTCATTGTTCTTTCTTCAACTTTGTATTAACACGAAGGATTATAATACTTTCATAAGTTATGATTTTTTTTAAAGGTCATGTCTATTTAAACCATTACAATTTTTAATCCAAATGCTATAGCAATTTCTTTTGAAAATGTTCCTAACTATTTAAAAAATGGAAAGCAAGTAGTAAGAGAGAGTAAAGACAGAAAAGTAGGGGTAAAATAGAGTGCGAGATTTTCAACAATCGGAGCCAAAGTTATGATTTTTCTGAACTTACATTTGTTTAGGAAAACAATTAATCAATTTAAACAAGAGTGGATTCAAATTTGCTGGTCCATTGCTCTTTTCCCGTTATGCATTATGCATCTATACTTCGTTAATTATTCTGTCAATTCAATTTTACACAAATGCAGAAGGTTCCCGCCTTTCTTTATCTGTGTATATTAGTAGGCTACGAGGATTAGACCAGTTAACCTATAACTACCATCGTTCTATCATTTTATCAACTTATCAACCAGAGAATCGACCATTAAATTATTATGAGTTTTGTGTTTCTATGTTCTAACAGACTATTGTAATTTTTAGATTTAACCCTATAAGAGAATCTGGTAGAGAACTTTTGATTATGAACTATATAAGCTTTAAAAAAAATGCAGCCTTGCATGACAGTATTTACAGAAGTTGCAAGTGTAGGAAGTGTCTTATGAAATTCAGTATGAATAAACATCTTTTAGTTCAATACCAGGCATATTTGATCTACATTTATATAGAATTCATCCAGACTTTTTTCAATTGTTATATTTACTTGGATGACACTTGGCAGATCAGAGACATTTAGCATTCACCTTCTTTGCTTGTGAAATGATTAGTTCTACTGGGGTTTTTAATTTTTTCTTCTAAGAATCTTGGTCCAAATTTAGCTCCTTGTTAAAGTAGGATTTGTGCTGCAGCTGGAAAAGAAGATCAAATGTTGCCGTACTTACTATACCTACAAGGTGGACCTGGATTTGAGTGCCAAAGACCAACCGAAGCTAGTGGATGGATACATAAAGCAAGTGAAGATTATCGTGTTATATTGATGGATCAAGTACAATGTTCTACACATTCTTTCATGGGAACATTTAATCAATATTTGATGCTGGTTTTTGGTACATTCATTCTTGCTAAACTCTTCTTCTTGCAGCGTGGAACAGGTTTATCAACCCCTTTGACACCTTCATCTATGCTGCAATTCAAGTCTCCTGAGGCTTTGGCCGATCACTTAAAACACTTCCGAGCTGATAGTATAGTAAATGATGCAGAGTTTATTCGAGTACGGCTTGTTCCTGATGCGGGGCCTTGGACAATTTTGGGTCAGGTATTTATGTTCCTTTCCTTCTCGATGTCTGTGTATGTAATCTGTCAAACTTAAAAAGTTTTGGTCATACAGTTCTGTAGTATGTCAAAAAATTTCCTCTATACTCTCAACTTATTCTTCTTAGAAATTTATATTTGTTATTTTTGACTTGATAATAGAGTAAGTTTCTCTCATAATCTGGGTCTTAAATTGAATAACAGCTTGTTCCTATTTTTTATGTAGAGTTTTGGTGGTTTTTGTGCTGTTACCTATCTGAGTTTTGCACCCGGTGGTCTAAAACAAGTGCTTTTAACTGGAGGGATCCCTTCAATTCAAAATGGATGCACTGCAGATGCTGTGTATAAAGCATGCTTTGAACAGATTATCCTTCAGAACGAGAAGTACTATAAGAGGTATCCTCAGGATATCAAAATCATTGCAGAAGTGGTAAAATTTTTGTCAGAATGTGAAGGAGGCGAGGTAGGTCTTCATTTATTGGATCGAGAATTAAGCCTTGCCAATCCAATCATCAATTGTCCCTTTTTCTGTAGGTGGAACTTCCATCTGGGGGCATTTTAACTTCAAAGGGATTGCAATTACTCGGTCTTTCATGTCTAGGAACCAGCGCTGGTTTTGAACGCTTGCACTACATGTATGTTCCAGATATACACAGCAGTTTAAGAACCATATTCCTTTTTTATTTTTATTTTTATAATTGTGTTCTATATTATCCATTAATTGATTCATATTTTCATCACACCTTTTAGGTTTGAGATGGTTTGGGATCCCATAATAGTACCAGGAGCACCAAAGCAAATCAGTTATAACTTTTTGGTTGCTGTAAGAAATTTACTCTTTAGCCATTGACCATTACTATTTTTTTTGGGTCAACAGTTCAAACCATTGATCATTAGTCTGGCACCTGTATCGAGTTGAACCCTACAACCCTAATTTTTTTGTTTGTGCAGTTTGAGAAGTCCATTGCTTTCAATACAAATCCGCTTTATGCTCTTCTGCATGAGTCTATATACTGTCAGGTAGGCTGCCTTTCTTTTCTTTTCTTAGACAAAGGTCCCTCCCAGCTACCAAGGATTTTCTGGGGGGAGTTTTCTGTTTCTTTATTGATTATTTAGTCCTATATATATTGAACAAATCATTTTGAATGTTATTAATTTGATTTTATGGGACTAGTTTGCTTGTTAACTATGCATATATTTATTTTTTGAAGGGTGCTCCATCACGTTGGTCTGCTCACAGAATAAGGGCTCAATACGAGAGCAAATTTGATGCAATCAGGGCTGCAAAAGAAGGTTGCCCTGTGCTTTTCACTGGAGAGGTAAGTGGCATGTTTCTAAAAATGACAATAGGCCATGATGATACATGCATTGTGGCTATTATGATAGATCCAACATAATACTGTATGTAGTTAAATGAGTGTTGTCAAAAGTATTTTTTTTTGTTTGTTTGTTATACATCTAATTAATTAGAAGAGGATGAATAGTTAATTAATTAATTATATCAAATTAAAATTTCATAAACGGCTAGACATGCAATAGTATGTAAATAAAATAAAGTGGAAAGAAATAAATATTGACACAATACTTTTAGTTGGAAACAACTTAAGCTAGAACAATGACATAAGAGGAAAACTACGGTCTACAAGACCACTTAATTATCCATTACGGAAATAACGTTCGATTATAAGGTTAGAACTCAAACTACCCTCTTCAAGTAATCTACTTACAAATCGCTACTTTCATTCACAGTCTCCACAAGCAAGATATGCAATTTCAGACCAATGTTTCGATAAACTCGAGTACACGAGTTATTGAATCGGTGCAACTGACACTTGAAAGATTAGCACAATAACACAAGTGTAAGATATGTCTTAGAACATATTCAATAATAAAAAAAAATCATAACTAGATTTAATGAAATATCAGTTAAATCAAAATCAACTAGCAAACCCTAGAATAAAAGATGAAGCACATGATCATAGATGAAATAGTTTTATTAATCAATCAAACGTAATCACAAAATATTTGATAAATTAATACAAGAAAAAAATCTAACAAAATATAATTTAGTTTTTGTAAAACAATTTAAAAAAGAGCTTAATGTCATGTCCCGCTCAAATGTTCCTAAAAATCCAAATAAATGATGGTTGCCTAAAGGATCTAGAATATTCAACATGGGAAGTTCTAGAGTTGCCTAGAGATGTCTAGAAAGAGCTAGAATTGGATGGACTCAACTCAAGCTAGAAGACCCTAGAATATTCTAGATCATGCTGGAGGGTGCTAGAATGGGCTGGAATATTCTAGAACGTGCCAGATGGTTCACGAAGGATGTAGAAGCCGCTAGAAGCTTACGGAACATCCCGGAACCTGCATGAAGGAACTAGACAAACCTAGAAAACTCTAGAGTTGGCTAGAAGGTCCTAGAACCTTGTGGCATATTGTACATAGAACTAGAACTCTCTTGTACATTCTAGACTTGGAAGACTCTAGAAAAATGTGGCATAGTCTTAAGCTTAGAGCCACACTATAAATAGATCTATTGGTCTTCATTTGTATTCATCTTGGGAATTCTAAGCATCTTGTAACATAAACTTTCTCTAGGGCAATACAAAACATTCTTTATAAACTCTCTTTCTAATCTCTTTGGAGTTTCATTTGGATTCAAATATAGGCTTAGTGCAACGGACGGTACTAAGTGCCGCACGATTGCTACTTGAAAAATAAGATCGTGACATTAAGGTGAAAAGATTAATGATCATATGGTTAAGAGAATAAGAGGCATTGGGTTATTTAAATAGAAAATATTGAAGCCCTAATGTTAGTTAAAGTCCAATTATAAATCTGTCCATTAAACAATTCATAGAATAGTAAATTATAGGGATAATATGGTAATTGGAATATGTGATTCGAGTAAACAATAAGGTTAAAATTGAAGCTCTTGTCGCTTGATCAATTTAGTCCAAGCTCGATCGATTAATCTTATCGATCCTTACAAGGATTAATAAAAATTCGAGACCAAGTAGATCGAATATGATTGATTTCGATCAATTTATTTATTCCAATTTTAAAATCAACGCGCAAGAACTTAGATCGTAGTAGATCGATACTCGATTGATCGAGAAACTTATATACTGAATGTTCCTACGTGTCTAATATGAAATCTAACATATATAAGTACTTCAGTGTACTTGAAATATGTTAATTTGAAAATCGATAATTTCTTTAACTTGAATAGTGATATTGAAAAACGTGCCTAGAAACTAAATTATTCATGAATATCGTCAACATTTACAAACCTTACAATCTTCTCCTTTGACATATTTTATGTGATAAAACCTCTCACTATCTCACTATAGGAAAAATAATTTACTATTCTGATCCAGTAAAACCATCTCCGCTTAAATCTTGAGAGCCATGTATACACTAAAAAACAAAAACACAAATAAACAATTTATCTTGAAAGTCTCATTATTTATTAGTTCAGTGTATATATAGAAGAAAAGCGAAAAAGCAAATATAAGTAGTGAGTAACAACAGATAGAGCGTTTAAGTATTACTCTCCTTATGTAACATATTGAATAGACTTGAACATTCAATGTGTTCTCCCCTTATGTACAATCACTCCAATTTAAATATTTCTTTAATTAAATATCCATATTTAAATATTTTTTTAATAATTCATTCCCTTTTTGTTATACAAATAAGTAACACAACTAAGAAGTAATAACAATGGGTTAAGCAAACACTTAGTGTATTGAATGATTGAAGCAAAGTACATAAGGATATAAAATTCAATTACACTTCAAATAGGTTGAAATCTGTATTGAGAGTCATATGATCATTACTAAAGTGATAATTAATTCTAGAATTAGGTTTGATATGACCTTTTCTACCACAATTATGACAAATAGGTTCAAACTTAACATTTTTTTCAATCATAGGTGCAAGTGTTCTATATGTGTAACAAATAACGGTAGGAGTAGGGTTAAAAGGCCTTATCAATGCAATCCTTGATGCTGAAGGTGTATGTGCGCATGTGAGGAGGAGATGTTGAAGGGTTTTACAAACTCTGTTGTTTTTGAAGAAGATGGCGTAGTGTGTTCATCTACACAGTCTAGTTCTTTCTTGTCTCTAAAAGGTTTTCCATAATCAAGAACCTCGTGTTACCTTTCATCTTCAATGGTTAATATTTTCACAACTTTCTTAGATTGCTTAGGTTCTTGCACCAAATTCTTGTTTTCTTATTTTAGATTTACAAGACTTGAATTTAAATCATTAATACGTTTGATACCTTAAGTTTTTCCTTTTATAACATGGAGGAATTGGTTTAAGATGATAGTTTATCATTTAATTTGGTTACTTTTACAAGCAACTTATCATTTTTCTTTTTATATCCTATTAAATCTATAAACATTTCATCAAGACTGTTAGCATTAAATTTATTCAGTTGGAATTTAGAGTCACTTTCTCATTGTCTAAATTAGTATCAAACTTATTGGAGTGTACAAGTTGTAGTAAATGTCAGAAAGTTGGTGTCAATTGGATTCTCGTTGTCATTTTCAAAGTCACTAAGTGTAACATTGAAAGCTCTTCTAGTTTTAATATTTTTGTTGTCACATTTAGCTACAAACTGATCATAACCCATGCATTCAAAACATTGAGGTCCAGTAGGTTTAGATTTATTACCTTTGGAACTCATAGATTTAAGTTATCAGGTTTAGATTTATTACCTTTGGAACTCATAGATTTAAGTTATCTTAGATTCTGGTTCTTTGTGTGACTTGATTGTGCTTTACTTTGTGGATTCTTTATGTTAAATATTTTCTTTAGTCTTTCGACTATGAGTATCAGTTCTTCATCGTTATTGTCATCATCTTCAATCATGGTGGTTTTGAAGTCAACACTTGTTCTTTGTAATAGTTCGAAAGCTCATTAGTTTTTTCAATTTTAATGGTGTTCACATCTTTACTTTCATTTATGGAAGCGATAACAAATAATCTTTTGAACTAAAATTAGAAAAGGTTTAGAAAAGGTTTCATACTCTTCCATTGTAAGCTTTTCAAACCTAGTGCCTAACATGCGAAGTTTAGTTCTTCTTGTGGTGTCATCATGGAAACCTCTAAAGTATCCCAAGCATGCAGTATCAACATTAGATATACCTCGAAATGCATCAACAGACACAACATTAAAGATAGTATTTACACCCTTATGATTCCAGTTATTACCAGCTTTATTTTCAGTGGTCTATTTGTTCATAGGTTTAAGAGTAATTACATTATTTTTAATAACTGTAGGTGATTCTTAATCATAAATAACATAATTTCAAACACTTTCATTTATAGAATATAGAAAGGCTTTCATACAAGCCTTCCAATATTGGTAGTTAGACTCGTTAAAGAAAAGAGCACCATTTGTAGTCTTAAATGATCCATAACAAGGTCCTAAGTACACATTAAGTATATCTAGTAACCTGCTCTAATACTAATTGAAAGTTTTTTGTTACAGATCTAATTAATTAAAAGGGTGAATAGATAATTAATCAAATTATGTCAAATTAAAATTTCACATATAATCACACATACAATCGTGTGAAAATAAGTAAAGATTGACATGATATTTTTAAGTAGAAACAACATAGGTCACAATAATTACCTAAGAGTAAAACCACCAGATCATTTAACTATCAACTATGAAAATAATGTTTGATTACAAGGTTGGTACTCAAACTACCGATCATAAATAATATCCCTAAGTAATCTACTTAGAAGTCGTCGTATTCTTTCACAGTCTCCACGAACAAAGTGTACGGATTTGAATCAATATTTCAATAAACTTGAGTTATACGAGTTATTAAACCCGTTCAACTGGCATATAAAAAGTTAACAAAATAACACTAGTAAAATGCGTATCTTATAGTAGATTTAATAATGTATAATACTAGTTAGATGATTTAATAAAATATTAGTTAAATCAAAACTAAATAGCAATTTCTATAACAAAGATGAAACACATGATCATAAATAAAATAGGTTTATCAATCATTCAATGTTTGATTCATTAATACAAGAAAGAAACCTAACAAGATATGATATAGTTTTTGTAAAACAGTTTGAGAGAGAACTTAAGATGAAAATATTGATGTTTTTGTAGTTAATAGATCCATCACAATTTAATCAACCTTCGAGGACTTAGATCGTTGTAGATCGATACTCGATTGATCTAATATATGTTCATTTGAAGTTCAATAGTTTTTTGGCTTGATAGTGATTTTGAAAAACATGTTTAGAAACTAGATCACATGAACTCTGTTATGGGCATATTGTTCTCAAGATGTGCATTCCTGTAATTTGGCATGTAAATAGATAGGCTGACACAATGTAATCTATATTAATCTCTTTATTTCCACCACTTTAACTTTGTTAATGACAGATCTTTTTCCCTATCAAGAATCAAACCTTTTAAGTCATCATCTACATTTGGACTTGATACAAGCTGTTACTTTCGTTGAATGAAGTAATTGATGCTCTATGGGATCCTGTTTTCAGCTTCCGCCTGCTGACAGATGGATTTTATGTTCATTGCATTTACAGATGATATTCCCATGGATCTTTGATGAAATTCATGTCTTAAAGAAATTCAAAAATACAGCTCATATTTTGGCTGAGAAGATAGATTGGCCTCAGCTATATGACATTGATGTACTAAAAAATAACAAGGTACCTTTTTCATTCAAATTATTAATGTCCTGAAATTGCAGGGCATTACTCATGTTTTTTTAATAGATTTTTCATATTTGCATTGGTTATTATTTTTTTTTAGTGAAGAACCAAACTAGTCACTTTGTTTGGACAAAAAAAATGTCATTTAATCCCCTAGGTCACAAAATATGATTTTTAATCATTTTGTTTATAAAAAATCCGTTAAAGGATGACATTTGGTAATTTTTAAATATTATTCTATTATTAAAATTTATTATCAAAAGTTAGTACATTTTTTATTAAAAAAATGACTAAATGATATTTTATAACTTAAAGGACTAAACACCACCTTTCATAGAATCAAAATGACTCCCACGATATTTTTTTTTCCATTTTTTTAATAGCAAATTTTAAGTTTTATTTATTCCTTTCAACGTATACAGGTGCCTGTAGCAGCTGCTGTTTATTACGAAGACATGTTTGTTAATTTTAAGTTAACGATGGAAACAGCTTCTCATATCGAAGGTATTCGGTTGTGGATTACTAATGAATACATGCATTCTGGTCTTCGTGATTCTGGGAGCCAAGTTTTCGATAATTTGATGGGATTGCTCAATGGCCAGAAGCCTTTGTTTTGATTCTCATTTTTCCATTTGCTAGTTGTATATTAATGCACCAATAAAAAAAATTAATTTTATTTTATTTACAATTTTAATGGATGTGTATTAAGATTTTTGTTTTATTTTTTTAGTTTTTTTTAATAGATTTTAAAAGATAAAAAGTTAGATTTATTTTATTATATTCTCTGAAAGGGCTTCAATTTCAGACTTAGTACCCTACTATCAACATCTTAGTAGTATTGTTCATTTTTTATATGACCCCAAGTTAAAAATATTATTTTCTTATAATCGTTTTAAAAATAAAAGCATGTTTTGCTGATAATGGTCTTGAAAAACAAAAGAAAAAGAAAGAAAGAAAGATATTAAATCAGATAACGAACATGATATTAAATCAGATAACGAACATGATATTAAATCAGATAACGAACATGATATTAAATCAGATAACGAACATGATTATCAAGTCAAAATAACATAACTACCCTAAAATAGAAATAGCTGACTACATATTTCCTGTAAGCAAAAAACACAAGCAATCAAATGGTTGTATTAAGAAAATGTTCATTATAGAAAAGACAAACACTGATTTCAATTAAAACTGTTCATACAAAAACACCAACTTAATATTTTTAAAATTAATTTTAATATTTTCTTTATAGGTGATTTAATCTAACACTTTATATTTTAAACATATTTTTATTTTGGTCACTTGTCTTTTATTCTTTTTGTGTATTTTTTTTATGATAGTTTAATTAATTTTTTTTAACCTCTTGATTTATTAAATCTTAAATTAATCCGAAAGAAAATAAATTTCATTCCATTTATAAATATTATATTAATAGTTTTTAATTAATATAAAATACACTATAAAATTGGTTAAAGCACGCCACCTATTGAATGCCCATAGACAGCCAGGGAAGCTGCATTTGACTTAGTAAACACTAAACAGGCACAAAGCAGATAACTCCACCGTCCAAATAGATATTTATGGGAAATACGTAAAAGACCAATCCTACACTATAATATCTAAATTTCCTATCTCAACCGAAAAATCTTATATACCGTTTAGGGGTGTCATTTTATTGCAATATACGATAATATGATAGAAGATGGATTCAAATATAAATTAGTTTATCATTGAATTAATTTATTTATTAAATGAATTAAATATAATATGTATAATAATTTAAAATTTATCCTTTAAATTAATTTTTTAGTATAGTTTTATCAATTGAAACATATCTAAACTAATTCAAATAAATTTAATGAGTTATATTCTATTAAAATAATATATTTTTATTAAAAAAAATTAAATTTATAATAACAATAACTCAATTTGAATCAAGTAAAACTATAAATAACCCAAGATGATAAAAAAAATTGAGTTATTCATATGCAACCTATTGATTAAATGGATGAACGTGATTAAGACAATTTTATACCCAACATTATATAAATAATAATTGTTTTAATCTCGTCCTATTTTTAGGCTTTTTTTTTATTGTCATAAAAATAAAATATTTCCACCTTGAGACTCATTGTAGCTAATATTCAATATATCCTCATCGACATGTGTCGGCTACAGATCTCAAAACGCGTTTATCATATGCCACGTGTACAACAACGTGTCATAATCTCTAACACAAGCAACAAACTTAAACAAAGTGTGAACCCACAAATAAAGTGCACGAATTCATGTATATATACGATCGGAACAAATCAATACATACAATATATAAGAAAATATCTGAAAAATAAATAGTAAAAATGTCGCACTTAGTACAGAGCGCGAAGAACTTTGTGGCAGACAAAATAGCGAATGTAGAGAAGCCAGAAGCAAGCGTGATAGACGTTGATTTCAAGAGCTTGAGTAGGGACTCTGCGGAATATCTTGGAAAGGTCTCTGTTAAGAACCCTCATAATCATGACCTTCCTATCTGCGAGATCTCTTACACTCTTAAAAGTGCTGGCAGGTAATTCATTAATACAGTTAAGAAAATTGCAAAACTACTAGTGTTGATTTGATTTCATCCATGAAGGATCGGTATATTTTGATTGTTTATTTTCCTTAAAAACTGAATTTGAAACAGGGTGATAGCATCAGGAACAATACCAGACCCAGGGTCGATAAAGGGAAACGACACAACCATGCTGGATGTTCCGGTGAAAGTGGCCTACAGCGTATTGGTGAGCCTGGCCAAAGATGTGAGTGCAGATTGGGATATTGATTATGAATTGGATTTGGGTCTCACTATTGATCTTCCTATTATTGGCAATTTTACCATTCCTCTCTCCAAGAAGGGAGAGATGAAACTTCCCAATCTCTCTAGTGTCTTTTAATTAACCTGCTCTGGTTTCTTTTCTTTCCTTTACCACCTTTTTCTACTTTTTTTTTATGTAATCTCATTTATAATTAAGGATCATGAGTTTAGACTTTCACTACTCTCATATGTTTTTAGCCTATATAATATTTTTATTTATTTACTTCTGATTGGCGAATAATGAGAATTATTCCGTAATTAAATAAATAAATAAATAAAAACAATTAAATCATGACTATATACAATCTTCGCCAAATTTGAAATTAATAATTGATGACCATGTTAACACGTGCCATTTGTTTATGGTTTAAAATTGATGCATTTTAATATTTAATTATTTTTTATCAATTTTAATTTTTTAATTTTTTTTAAATAAAGTTAAAATATCTGGTTGAATTTTATTTATTAGATCTTTAAAAAGAAAATATCTAAAAAAATTAAATATAACTGAATTTTTTTTTTGTTAAAATTTAATTAAAATATAAAATGATTGATACCTCCTATTTATAAGAAGCGTAACTTGAACCGTGCACTTTTTCCATCCGGATATATGCCACAAACATTAGTCGCATTTTAGCCCCATGCATAGGTTCTCTGCGTAAGAAAATCTACTAAGCCATCTAGATTTTGACACACATGTACAGTCATTAAAATAATTTCAAAAAATAATGCAATAATAATATTCAATTATGAGTCTAAATAATTATTTGTTTTACTGCAAAAGTATATTTTGTTATTTTTCTTATTAATTTTAATATTTTGTTTAAAAGTAATTAGTTAAAATTTTAAGTAAAATATGGCACCGAAACACCAATTATGCATTAACATAAGGTGGGAACGTAACTGAAAATGAGAGAAAAAAAAAAGAGTAAATTCTCACTCACTCACTCACTCACTCACTCACTAACTCACTAATGTTAATCTATCTGCACCAACATGTGTCCATCCTGAAAGCAGAATTTAATTATAGCAATTAGAAAAACAAGAGACGGTTTAGTACCTTGGCTTTAAAACACCATCCTTCATAGAATAGAACATGTTATGCTCTTAAGCACGTTTACAATCATAAGTTTATAACACTCTTCAATAGCAAAGTGTACCCCCCCTTCCCCGAAAAACAAAAAGCTAAAGAATCATATTGTTTCCTACACAGCAATATCTCTATTTTGGATGTGCAGTGTTCTTTCTTGCACCTTGTTCCTTATGGGGCAAAATTATGAACCTGTTTCTGAGGTCACTTGTGACTCACAAAAAGATGCAGCAAAGTGCATACTGTTTCTGATTCTTTGAATTACCCCAGTGATGCACATCCATCATCAAGTATTAAAGACATTTTTCATCACCAAAATTTGTTTATTCTCATTTAAACTCTTCAAGAATATCTTCTTCCTCATAAGCCAACGGCAAGTTCTTCGACAGTGAAGGACTTGCTAGTCCCATTCCATCTGACATTTTGGATCGTACCATCTGCACATCAGAACCCAACCTTTAATCTTCCCACATTGTACTTCAAAACTCACCTAACTATAACGTAGATGCCAAAAACTTAATATAAGAGAGATGGTGTGTGCCTCTTGATAATAAATATAAGGGTAGATATCAACACAAATCTTTTAGTTATTTCAAGAAAAATAGTTTAATCTTTTATAACAGTTTATTACTTTTGTTTTGAAAAATACTTAATATAAGAGAGATAGTGTGTGCCTCTTGATAATAAATATAAGGTGGATAATAACACAAATCTTTTAGTTATGTTAAGAAAAAGAGTTTAATCCTTTGTAACAGTTTAGTACTTTTGTGTTATGTCAAGAAAATGAGTTTAATCTTTTGTAATAGTTTAGTACTTTTGTTTTGAAAGTTTTGAAAGATGATAGTAGAATCACAAATGATTAATTTTTCTTTTTTTTCATATTGTTTTAAATATTATTGAGATGTAACTTCTATAAATTGTTTTTAGTAGTATAAAACAATGAATACACAATTGATTAAAAAAAGGTTATAAAATTTAATTAATAGTTCTTATGTTATCACTTTATCATAAAAAAATGATTAAACTATGGCAAAAAATAATAAATGATTAAACTGCTCTAGCTAACATAATTAAAAAACATGAGTACATTTGTCTTTAAATATAAAGATAAAAGTACTTAATATAATATATTTTTTAGGATAGAAGTTGCGCGTGCATAGTATGCAGTCAATTTTAATCTATATTTATCTAGCTATGGGAAGTAAGTTAAAGTGGCCACAATTTTCATTTAGATGATGAAACTATTCACACACGTTAATGACCACCCAAAATATATTTTATTGATTTCTGTGCAGCAATGCATCAAATTCAAACAATGGATATATAGAAAGAGAACTGCTAATGACACAAATTTGAATTCACACCTATTATAGGGTGCTACATGACAAATTAAAATTTTGAAAATGGAAGTTCATTTTTTATGAAAAGTTTGCTATATGTCAGAGCATAATTAGTATGAGTGCAAATGTGTGTGCATTTAACATTTCTCTGTATATAAAACATGTTATATTCAAACCTTTTCTATTTCATCATGGATAACAGGATTCTCTCTCAAGTACTGCAATGCTTTGTCTCTTCCTTGTCCCAACCTTGTGTAGAAGCAAGGATGGGAAAAAATTAGCAAATAAATAAATTGAAGTATTTTTTTCCCCCACACTGCAAAAGGGCAGACAATTCATGGCAGTTATAAAATCTTTATCAACTATATTTTGTTATCATTAAGGGTGAAACAGTTGAGAAGGAATTAACGGGCATAAGAGTGTGATAATAGTCAATTGGACATGAGCTCGCTTAGAAATCACTACTTCTGATAGCATACCACGTTAAGATTACAAAAAGGAAGGAAGAAAAATCATTTGAATGCAAGCTGCAAGTAAAGCACTCCTAGGACAAACCTGTGATCACCATAGCTATACCAAGAACCCTTCTTGACCACAACGTCCATTGCTTCAGCACAATCCAAAACACAACCCTGAAGACAACTTCTGTTAGAATGTAGTTTTTACTGTTCAAGGAGAGATGCTCTCTCAGTTACTATACTGACCAGTTCGCTCACTCCCTCTCCAAAAATAATTTCAAACTCAGCTTGCTTGTACGGCCTTGAAACCTACATACACGTGAAAAACAATCAGCTTCAAAAGACATTGCATTATAGATATAGTAATTATGGCAATCATATAGGCTTTAATTGGGCAAAACTATTCTAGTCTTAGAACTCGCATAAGGATATTTATTGTCCAATAAACATACTTTCAATTGTTTTATAATGAACCTTTTGATTACTGAAATTGATTCTTACAAAGTCCACACTGATTTTCTACCTTCCCTAAATCTACTTTCACTTTCTCATTTTCTCTATTTATTAATTCAATATCAAGGCAACTGAGATTGATTCTTACAAAGTCCACACTGATTTTATACCTTCCTTAAATCTACTTTCACCATCTCATTTTCTCTATACATTAATTCAATATCAAGTAAGGCAGCATGAATGCAAAATAATAGTAGACTCAAACAACAAAGAAATCAGTGTAGCCACCTGAAATTATACGTCTTTAATGATGTTGCATTGACAAACTCGTAAATTGGTCCATCTCAAGTGGAATTGAGTAACACAAGTCACGTGACTTTTTGTTTGAAGTTAAATCTCAAAAGGCCAAAAAACTTGCTCAAATTACTTGGCCATTTGCACTATCTAGTGGAATTGAGTAACACTATAAGAAAAATTACAAGATCTTCATTCAGAGATCTATAACCCTCAAGAGCATATTTGCTGTTATACCTTACTCTTTTGAACCCTCACACGAACGCGAAGTCCAATTTCTTCATCTCCTTTAACCTAATCATCACCCCAAACATGCTTAATGAGAAAAAATGTTCCAGTTGTCAAAATGAGATTATGAAATCAAGATGCTTAAATATATACACAAAGAAATAAGAAACAAAAGAACAAAGTCATAGTGCTTACAGACTTTATCTTCCCAGTTGAACGAATCTCAAGCCTAACTGAGGCAAAGAACTTTAATGCTATTCCTCCACTTGTAACTTCAGGATTCCCATAATATACACCAATCTTTTGAAAAACAAATGAAAGTGTCGTTAGACTCATGGAGAGATTAAAATAATATACAAATAAAGGTGCAATTGATTTTATATAAGGAAAATTCTATATATTTTAAATTTGAGATGAATCTCGAATGATGTGCCATAATTTTATTGACAAGTACAGTCAGACCCACATAATTGTATTCAATGAGAAACTGTCATATCAGTAATAATGTTGATGACATATAATAGTGTTTTTTATATATTTATCTTTCGATGACTCTAAACACTACCTATATAAAGTTAGATGTGTGAAATATTTACTGATCATAAGAGCCTATAAGTACTTTTTCACTCAAAAGGAATTGAACATGAGGCACAGTTGATGGCTAGAGTTGATAAAAGACTGTGATTGCACCAATAACTACCATCCAACAAAGGCTAATGTTGTTGCAAATGCTTTGAATAGAAAGTTTGGGAACATCACAACGTTATTATCCACTCAAAAACATGTGTTAAGGGATTTGTGTGCATTAAAAATTGAAGTTGTTAGATGGAATGACACAACTTACATGGCCAATATAACTTTACGACCCAAGCTGATTGACAAGATCAAGGAGAAGCAAAGTAGTAATTACGTTTTGAAGAAAGTAATTGATGAAATTCACAGTGAGAAATATACCGACTTCTAGTTATCTACAAATAAAAGCTTGATGTTAGAAATAGACTATGTATGTCTAAAGATAGAGAGCTGAAGATGAAGAAAGAGATAGCCCGAATTATAGAACACCAAAATATATTTGGACTTAGAAGAAAATTTATCGGTAGCCTGAAGAAAGAGATAGCCCGAATTATAGAACAATGTTTGACTTGCTAACAGGTAAGTGCAAAGCACCAAAGGTCTTTTGGGTTGTTAAAACCGTTATTGGCACCATAATGGAAAAGGGAACATATTGCTATGGATTTTGCTATGGGGTTGCCTAGGACTCAAAAGGGTAATCGTTGATCGACTCACTAATTATGCTCACTTCTTACTTGTAAAAAAACCCTACACTTCATACAAGTATGCACGACTATATGTTGATGAGATTGGGAGGTTGTATGGTGTGCTTGCATCTACAGTTTCAAATGGAGAACCTAGTTTGCAAATCCCTTTTGGGAGAGCTATATAAGGCAATGGGTATCGACTGAATTTTAGTATAGTTTTCCATTCCTCAGATTGACGGACAATCTGAGAGAACTATACAAATCTTGCAAGATATGTTGTGGACATGTGTGCTAGATTTTGTGGGAAGTTAGGACAAACATGTATCCTTGATTGAGTTTTTTTAACAACAATTATCAATCTACAATCAAGACGGCCCCCTATGAAGCTCTTTATGGAAGGAGATGTAGGTCTCTTGTGCATTGGTATGAAGTCAGTGAAAGAGTAATCTTAGGCCTGCATTAGTTCAGGAGACATGTGAAGCAACTCATAAATTAAAGCATATCATCGTAGCAGCTTAGAGTAGACAAAAGAGCTATGCAGATAGGTATAAGAGTTTGGAGTACCAGAGCATGGCTCAACCAACAATGTGGCCGACGAAGACGTTGAGCCCTCTAATGGAGATTATTGTGACAGTCACCAATCGATTTAGTTGAAATCCCTTGCCTAATAGGGCAAGGCAAGGCAAGACAAGACAAGTAAATTGTGCAGTCCCACATTATTTAGGAAATGAAAATTGTAATGGTTCATAAGTATGAGTTCCACTCTAAATAGAATGAGGCCTTTAGGGTGAAAGTCAAATAACAAATCATGTGAGCTCAGTCTCAAAGTGGACAATATTATATCATGTATTGGAGTGAGGCATTACAGAATTTATTTAGTTATATGTGTGTCCAATTTAATAACAATAACAGCAATATGAAATCGGTATGATCTAGAAATAGCTAAACCATAATCAAGCAAAATTACCTTATATCTTATTTGATTCAAAAATATAAGAGTACAGCCAGCTTTAGAAGCATTTCCCGACATTTTTCGCAAAGCTTGGCTCATAAGACGTGCTTGCAACCCCATCTGCTGCATCCCAATTTCACCCTACAATACATGTCTCACAAAAAAAAAATCAGATTAAGACAATCTCGTAAATTTTAACTTGGAATAACCTAGAGAAAAATGCTCACTTCGATCTCTGCTCTTGGAGTGAGAGCTGAAACAGAATCAACACAGATGAGATCTATGGCACCAGATCTACACATACGATCTGCGACTGAAATATACAAGCATACATTAACAGATGAGAGTAAACATATTTTTTTGCATAACACAGCCAAGGCGAAATCTGTACAGATGACATCCTTCTAGCTTTCACATCTGTTCTTATTATGTGCAACCAAGCTGGCACAAAATATGTAAGCATAAATAATACAGCAAGCATATATGATGTGATTTGCATAGAAATCAAACAAATGTCTTATAAAAACACCAGAATCTTCACATGAGGCAATCCAGAACAAGATGGGATATATTACTTTCAAGGGCCATTTCTCCATGATCAGGTTGGCAAACAATTAAATTTTCTACATCCACTCCCAATGCCTTTGAATATGCTGGATCAAAAGCATGCTCTGCATCAACAAGCATAGCATTTCCTCCTAGTTTCTGCATAAATACGATTCAAAAGCTACTTTTGATCCCATAACAATAGAAGAACATAAAGAAAACTTGAATTGGCAATAAACATTCACCTGTATTTCTGCAATTGCGTGGAGTGCTAGGGTAGTTTTTCCACTACTTTCTGGTCCAAATATCTAGAAGCAATAATAACACTCTTTGTTGTCAAGAATTAAATATATTACGAAATACAAATAATAATAATCGAACTTTTGTCAAAGCTAAAGGCAGCATTGAATGTAAAAATGCATGAAGTTACTTCATGTTCTATTTTCGTTTTTGTTTTTTAGAAAAAATATATATGTACCAAAGTCAAACGGAAAATGAATCAAAGCATGATAACATCAAATGATAAATTACCTCTACGATTCTTCCTTTAGGGAGGCCACCACCCAAGGCAAGGTCTAATGTCAAACAGCCACTTGGAAAAGTTTCACTGCAGTGGAAAAGTTGTTAGACATCTATCTTCTTCCAACTCCTACAAGTTATATGGGAAAACAAAAGAAAAGTGCCAAAGAAGGGTCAAATCAAATATAAGATAGGGAGAAAAGCATATACACCAAAGCTCCACCAGCACTGCCCAAGCGTGTGACACTTCCTTTTCCAAACGAATTGTTAATGTCATTCATAGCTTGTTCCAGTGCTCTTTGCTGTAACCAAAAGACCAATTTCAATTCAGTTAACCTTAACTCAGTCATCTATGTATAAGCCATTTGACAATAACTAATATAACTATCGGGTTTAAATTTCAGCAGCAAGGAAAATTGGCTTAAAAATAAGCAAATGTAAATGTTTTTCAACGTATGTCTTAAAAATGAGGGAAAAAGGCATGCACTTTTGATCAACACTAACTAAAATGACTAGTATTGAGAAGTAGTGTGAAAGATAGTCTTGAAGCCTTCAAAATATAAAAATTACAAACTATTTCAAGTGAACCCATTAGTCATGGACATTCCCTTTCACCCCATTATCCTTGACCATCAAAGGGCCGTGAGTTGATTTCCACATCATCCTCCTTTCATAGATTTTGGTATTTTTTGCTAAGGATTCTCGTTAGCATTTATCACTTAGTTCCTCTGCCGTCAAGTATATCAAGAAATTGCTCAGCAACTTATTGAATTCCACTTCGATGTTAAAAGAAAATGAAGTCTAATACTGGTATTGACACTCATGTAAGGATCAAAGTTCTAACATATGACAACACCAAAACTCGAATTTCACTAAATCTGATTCCTGGCACACCATTCGAGAAGTAGGACTAGGAAATCATCATAACTCATAAGTTTGGTCTGTCGTGCTGGTGCTGGTGCTGGTGCTTGAATTTGAATATGTTTTGCATATGACTGTTGATATAATTTCAGAATCAAGTTTTCATCAGTCGTGTTAAAGAACCCGTAATCATCAAAGCAAGTTATCCAATGCCTTGAAACTATGGGAAAATTGTGTGGAACATGATCGATTTTTTTATTGAAAATATCATATTTGGTTGTTCTGTATAATGGCTTAAGAATATTAGGGTTTTGGTATATGGGTAGCTTCCGTCTTTTAGGTATTGCATTATTTGCCATTATATCTAGGTTTTACTGGAGTTAATGATTTTCTGTCTTCGCCAACGTACCATCTTTGACAACCTCTACATAGCCCTCACTATTTTGGGGATCGAACTATCACTATACGTAAACGCTTGTCTTCTCTTCCCTCCTACTATACGACTGACAGATTCTTCTACTAAACAATTTGAAAAGAATACCATATAAAACCACAAGCCCAAATAGACCCTGAGCAAAGCAAAATAAAACCAGGCATTAAATTAAATCAGAAATCAAATAAGCACAAATGCGATGGCTACATATAAGCATAAAATAGAAGGGCAAAAGAACAAGAAACGAAAAGAAAAGTGAAAGCATTAAGCATACACGGTCTATGAAGCGGGGGTCCAAGTCTCCAGATAGAGCACCATTGACTTTGCCATCAAACTCGCAGCGGATTCTCCGGATTGGCTTCACAGAAGATGAGTTTGAAGTACTGAGGGATGGACTTGAATAATAATAGCATACCAGTAGCTGAGGACAGGGAGAATACTGTCTGTGAGCTGACAAGTATCTCGTACTCCCATTTATACTTCGAAAATGAGGTTTTAGTGTTAGATAAGGAAACGCAACTATATCCATAACTGATTACAAACGAGGTGTCCGAATTGAGCAAGAGAGGGAAAGTGAATAGCAAGTTGTTTGTTCCTCGCTTCCCCTCCGACATATTTAGAGATGCGTTCTCCATATATAACCCACAATAAATGGCCCGGCTGGGTCCATTGGGCTTTAATTTGAAGGAAAGAGATTATATTGTTATTTTTTAAAAAAACATTGAATAATTTTATATTTTCAAAAACATTATTACGTTTTACTTTCTTCAGAATCACCTTATCAGAGGTATCCAATCTGATCCAATTTTGTTTAAAAAAATTTAATTAGATCATATTGGATTTAACCGTTTGAAACGTTTTTAATTAATACAAACCAGATCGTTTGATTTATAAAACGGTTCGATTCGATTTAGTTTTTAATTTTTTTATACATTTAATGAAGAATAATGTGAAATTTTTAATGTATTATTAAATTGGTCCGGTCCGATTCTACCAATTTAAAATTAGTATAAATTAGACCAGACTGTTTGATTTATAAAACCGTTCAATCCAATCAAGTTTGATCCGATTTTATGGTTTGGTCCGATCTTATCCGGTTTATCAACACCCCTAATATCAACAATAACTCATAATGGATGGTAACCTTTTTACATCACTGTCTAATAATATTCTCAAGCTAGATAAATTCTTTTTCAACAAAATATGATTATAATGTTGTATATTTATTTTTAAATTAATATTTATATCATATATTTATTTTTAAATTAATTTAATATCATTATTATAAAAAAACTACTTAATAATAAATAATTATTTTTTTATTTTTTTAGTTATAATTTATTTAAATTATAAGTCTCTTTCTAATCCAGTTAAAAAAATTTAAAAATTAATTTTATTTTTGTGCCGTTATTTTTTATAATAATAAGATTAATTGTTATAAAAAATAAATATATAATCTAAATATCATTTTTATAATAAATAAAAGATACTATATTTTTTTCTCTTTTTTAATTAAAAAAAGTGATATAATGATTATGTCATATTATAAAAAATAAAAAATTATCTTAATACCTTTTGATATTATTAGAATAAAAGTATATAAAATATATATTTTAGGTGTGTTATTCATTATAACTTAATATTATTGATATTAGATAAAATTGTTATTAATAAATTATTCTTGTAATAATAAAAAATATGTTATGATAATATTGCTATTCTTAAAAAATTATTAATAACTTTTGTTATTAATATAGTAAAAATATATGAAATATTTATTTTATTCATAATACTAATTACAACTTATTATTATTATTATTAGATAAAATTATTATTAATAAATTATTGTTAAGATAATAAAAAAATTATTATAAAAATATCACTATCCATGTACAAAGTATATATATATTCTTTAAAAAACATATTTTTTTACTCTTTATATTGTTGTATATTCTTAGTTTATATCAAGTAAATTTATTTTATTACTAAGGGATCATTTTTTAAAAAAATTAAAATAAAACTTTGCAATTATTATCCATAACGATGGCAAGATAAAGTTGAGGATTACCCTTAACCCCACGTTTGGTTGGAGTGAATAGAGGGCGGAAATGAATCTAAATACTAAAAGAGAAGGAATTATAATTCATTCTCACACCTTTGATAATCATTATTCCATTCCTATCTAAACTTTTTTTTTCCAATTTTACCCTCATCTAAAATATAACCTTAAATTCAAACCCAAAATTCCAAAACCCTAAACCCTAAACCCAAAATTTCAAAACCCTAAACCCAAAATTCCAAAACCCTAAACCCTAAATCCAAAATTTCAAAACCCTAAACCCATAATTTCAAAACCCTAAATCTAAATCTTAAAATCCTAAAACCTTAAACGCTAAACCTCAAATCCCTAAACCCTAAACCCTAAAATCCTAAACCTTAAAACATAAATCCCAAAACCATAAAACATAAATCCCAAATCCCTAAACCATAAACCCCAAATTCCAAATCCTAAAATCCTAAATCTTAAACCCCAAATCCCTAAACCCTAAATCGCTAAACCCCAAATCCCAAATCCATAAACCCTAAATCCTAAACCCTAAAACCCTAAACCTTAAAACATAAATCCCAAAACCCAAAACCCTAAAACATAAATCCCAAAACCCTAAATTCCAAATCCCTAAACCCTAAACCCTAAATCTCCAAATCTCTAAACCTTAAAACATAAATCCCAAAACCCAAAACCCTAAAACATAAATCCTATAACCCTAAACCCCAAATTCCAAATCCTAAACCATAAACCCTAAACCTTAAACCTTAAAACCCTAAACCCTAAATCCAAAATTCTAAAACCCTAAACTTTTTTTAGAAAAATAATAATTTTAACCATAAATTTTAACCTACAAATATAACCCCAATTCCTAAATCCCTAAACCCTAAATCACACATCCCAAACCTCAAAACCCTAAACCCTATTTAGAAAAATAATAATTTTAATAATATATTTATTTTTAATTAAATAATATTTATTTAGAAAAATAATGATTTCAATAATGTATTTTGTCTGACAAAAAAATAGTAATTAAATGACATTATTTGAACTTTATAGCATGTAGGGGTATTAAGGTCATTTACAACTTTTTTCATTCCATTCCAGTGGCAAACCAAACAGTATAATCCTGATTATGAGCTTAATTCCAGTGGTCAAACCAAACAAAATTGTTTCCTTTCCATTCCATTCCATTTCGATTCCGATTACATTGCACGAACCAAATGCCACCTAATAGTTATAACGTCCGAGATGGCACATTAATTTGATTATAAAAGTATGAGTTATGCAATATACGAAGAGAGAAAGATGATGACTAATCTAACAAGTCTAGCTTCCCACTGCTAGAAGAAAAGAGAATAATTGTTGAAGAAATACGGAGAGAATTTCCGAATTACGTGATTGTATATTTTAATTGGGTAATTTTTTAAATAAATTTTAGGATCGAGTAATTAATCCAATCAATTGTTTTAAATTAAAAAATATAATTAGTTAAGTCCAATTTAGATATAATTTTATAGTTAAATTGAATTTTGATTTAAAATCATACGATACATATGAATTCGAATCGATAGATATATTTAATAATTCATTGTATTCAATCAATATAAAATTATTATTAAATTATAAATAAATGCATACTTTATTTTATAATATATTATACTAAATATTATGTATATTATAATTATCTAAGCTTAAAAATAAATATAAAAAATTTAATAATTATATTAACATATTTTTTATTTTTTTGATTTTTTTAGTTATGGTTATAAATAATAACATTTGTAATAAAAATATTAATTTAAATTTTAAATTTGTGTATGTTATGTTTTATATATGATAATAATTCATAATTAAATTTTAATATTAATCTAAATTTATTCGATCCAAAAATATCCGATCTATTTTTATTCAATTTTATTATGTTATCTAATTAAATTTAAATTAAAAATTTTTAAATGTGTTAAAATTAGATTGGATTTAAATTAATTAAAAATATATAATTTTTGTCCATTAAGTTTATAATTTAAAAATATAATTAATTAAATCAAAATTTAAATATTAATTAAAATTAATAAAATATATTATTTTTATTTTAAGTCTTAAAAAATCATAAATTTAAAAAAAATTAAATTAATTAATTATACTTTTAAATTATACCAATAATATAACTTATATAAGAAACTATAAGACCAAAATATAAAAATTACATAATCACGTGATTATAATGATCACGCGTTCAGGAATGAATGTTACACAATAGCCTTTCAAATGACATAAGTAAAATAATTGTATCATATTCACGGACTTCAAGTAAGTGTTATTGATTTTAATGGAGCTCTTCCATTGTATCGAAGAAAATATTAATCTATTATTTTAAGTAAATAAAATTTAACATGAATGTAATTTTTTTATAAATAAAATAAATATTTAATAAAAAATGAAAAGATAGATTAATTTAATTAATAAAAAATATAATTTCAAAATAATAAATAATACTTTATCTTATACTAAGTTCCCATTCAAAATATCTTGTTAAGATATGTAATTAAATACTTATAAACTCATTTTAATTTGAATTGTCGTTTATTTTTTAGTTTAATTAAATTTATTGGTAAAATTTATTCATCTATCTTTCTCAAACTTCACAATTAAAATCACAAGGTATTATTTGACACTTTATAATAGGGGTAATGGCGAGTTTTTTTTTTTCTTCCAATTTTATTATCTTTTTATATAGTCTAATTTATCATTTCTCAATCTAATTCCACGTTTAAGAATAATTATATTAAAAAAAGAAAAGATAAAAAAGGGCCACAGTCCCCTTCAAGTCCTAATTATCCACTCTTCGATACCCAAAGTTCTTCCTGCAAACAGCCACCACCCTTTTACTATCAGAAACCTCCTCCGGCCAAACACCAACGTTCACCACCCACGGCCACCCTTACTACCACAATTGCTCTGCACCTTACTGCATCGCCGACTCATTAACCATAAGGGCGTATGTTCTCGCATTCACACCCTCCCTAGACAAGGCCGTGTTTCATACTCAGCTGCATCACTTCGAAATACGCCACCTGGGATTGATTATCTTGCACAGTAAGGCTCAGAGAATACTGGTAAGGTCACCCCAGTGGTCCCGAACGACGACGTTGCTGGAACCGCCAGGAGCTACCGTGGGCCGTCGGTTCATTTTTTTCTAGCCAAAGTTACCAACAACGGATTCGTTTTGATATGAGTTTTCATTTGAGGTTTGGTTCATTATCTGATTTGAGACATTGAGGTTCTTCAATATTTGGTCTTCCTGCATGTTTTTGGCATTTTTAGAGTCGTTCAACAATTTTGAACTCGGATTTGGTGCTTTTACAGGTTTGAGTATCAATTTTCCATATCATTTTTATCGTGTCAAGTAATTTAGTGGCATTAGATTCTTTCACCTTGGTTCACATTACTAACGACTTAGAAATTTAAAATTGCTCGCAAGTTTTCGTTGATTTGTGAAGTACTTTGAGCACGAGTCTGCATCAGATTGATACTCCCTCGAGTTTTTGACCTTAGGGCTATATTGAGAGTCATATTAGGATTAAAATATTATTCATCCAATCAAGGCTAAAGAATCCAACGTTCTGGATTCGATTCATATTGGCTATTTAAAAAAAAGAAAAGAAAGAAGAAGCGATTTTTTTTTTGTAAAATCAAATTTTAGTGAGTAGGTTCAATAAAAAAATACTTAATGTACTATTTATCTTGAGTTTTTTCAAAAGTAAATTAATATATTTTGGCCCTTTCAAAATTTTTGTTTTGGTTTTATTCCTGCAAGCGTGGTTCCAAAGGCTTCTTGGGTTTACTATTCACCTATTTATATTAAAGGGGTCATACACGTGGCAATAGCTTATTGGGGACATAATAAAGTTAGGGTGCGTATAATACCCTTGATATGATCATAGGTATGGATTATTGGCTAACATTCAGGGGTTTGATGTCTACAACACTCAAGCTGTATTCGACTTTGAATACAAGCTGACATAAGAGGACACTGATACCAAGCTTGTGTGTGTCATGCTCTATGGACTGATGTAAGGGATGGCACGGGCTACTCTTGCAATGTGTCTTGGACTAGTGAGGGCTCTTGGTCCATGGGTTAAGAACAACCGGTTAGGTTGTAAGTTAATGGGCCCGATACTAGGTAGAATAGGTTCTTAAGTTGGTCACGGGTACCCAATCTCTTTGTACCAAACATGAAGTTCCTCGTTCTTTCATTAGTGCCAAAATGAAAGAATAGCTGGTATTAACTGACTACTCATGAAAGGTGGTTAACTATGTTGGGTTTTTAACAATCTCTTAATTAATTATGGTTTTTCAATACCTATCATGTTCTTTGAGCCATGATAGTGTCTTTTCAGTTATTGTTGTGTTTTTTTAATACCACTTCTTTCTTTTTTGAGGTAATATATATAGAGAGAGGGGATCAATTCTTCACTTTTTACTTTTCAAAGCTTTTCCTTTTAGAGGATATTAGCATGTGTATAAGAAAATTCAGGTAGTGAAGGATACCCACAAGAGAATTTTAGATTGTTCGAAATAAAATCAGACCATGAATAGTACCCATATAAGGTTTTCAGACTTGCAAAAGAAAATTAGGTTGCGACTTTTCATCTATTAAGGTTATTTTTTGCTTTTTACTCCCTTTTATCTGGGTTGAGCTTTATGCTTTCTGACCTAGGCTTCCCTAACAGATTTTTGATATTTTATAACTTTATAGGCCATTTTGTTGGGGAAACTAAAGTTTGAAAAAAAAGTTTTATATGTCGAGTTTAGCTCAAAATTTTCTTTAGGTGAATAACCCCTATTTTATTTCATCTTTCTTTTTTTATATAGGTCATCGAACCAGATTAACCATCTTGTGTATCAATGGTCGATTTTAAGGACCTATTAGCCACTGTTTCCAATTACGAGTCTACCTTGGCTATGGGTTCTAGTAGCCCTGTTGTAGATAGTCCGAGTATTTTTTTGTGAGGGTGAGCGTGAGGATGATTAGGCTAACTCATTGGCAACCACTCGAGCAAGTGTGTATGAAGTCACCTTAACTCATTTGGTCTCTACCTCACACCAAAATGACATTCGCTTGCCTAAGGTCCTTGTGATTTAGAAGAAGATCTGATCTAAAACTCCCAAAAAACCATAACCTTTTACGAGCCTAATAAAGCGAATCAACTTTCAACGTGCTGCTAATTGATTTTTGAGAATGTGGAGAGAATAAGAGCTAAGTACTCATTTCCCTATGATGTCATTGTGATCCCAACCCCTCTTACTAATCTTGACCACCACAATCCTCCCTATCGATTTGTTACTTTTCATGAAGAAGCTTTCGGAGTTGAGCTGAGGTTTCCTCTATCCTGGTTGGTACAATTGTTTTTTGATTTAAAAAAGTTAGCCTCTAACAAGCTAGATCAAACTCTTAGAGGATTTTGCTTTACCTGTCTATAGTTAGTGTCGAACTTAGCATTGAGTTGACATGTCTGAGCTAAAAAACATGTACATTATCGAGAACAACAGTGTAGACAAGGGGAAAGTTTATGTGTCAGCTCGTTCGGGATGCATGCTAGTGCTTACTTCTTGAATCTATTTCAGGCTGGAAAGATAGGTTCTTTTATGTCTTTGAAAATTTGGGATAGAGCAAAGCTCCATGATTTTATCCATTCATTAGAAATTGGACACATCTGATCTGTGTTCTTTGCGGGGTTTCAATGCCAATGATCTAATCACCCTTCAAAAAGATAGAATTAAGCTTATTCATGACTTTAACATTCATAAACAAACATGCGAAGATATTCTGATACCAATTCGCTGCGGGTTGTTGGAGTTTGGACTGAGGTTGTGGAGTCAAGTTGTGACTCTGTCGTTGCTTCTTCTTGTTTTTCTTTTAAATAAATATATCGCCTTTGTCTCTTTTTTTACTTTCCATTTTATTTAAGGTGGTCGTGCCCAACACGCCCAAATTTGGATTCATCTTACCCCTCAAGGTTTCTTCAGGCAAAAATGTGCCTAGATGTAATAAGGATATGGTGCATGAGGCCTAATTCATAAAGTCAATGGTTTCATACCGTCGTTTAGAATTTCAGTCTAATTAGTAGAATTCTCACCTCGTGTTCAATATTTCATGAACCACGACCTTATACTTGCTTGTTACATCATCAAACATATTTTTGCCCAAATGAACCTTGGGGGATGGAATGAATCTGGGCGTATTAAGCTTAACCACTTTGTGATATAAGTAAGTCCTTTATGCTGAGCACATAAATGTACATGCCTAAAATAAAATGGAAAGTCAAAAAGGGAAAAAAACAATATATTAAAAACAGATTAGAGCAAAGAAAAACTCACAACTTGATTTTATGTGCTCTACCCAAGCTCCAGCAACTTGCAAGAGGTTTGGTGTCAGAATGTCTTTACAAGTTTGTTTATGAATGTTAAAAGTCATGAATAAGCTTAACTTTATCTTTTTGGGTGGTCAACATGAGCATTGAAACCCTATAAAGAGCAAAAGTTAGATTTGTCCAATTTCTAACCAACGAGTAAAACCTCCAAACTTTCCTTATTATATCCTAAATTTTCAAAGACATAAAAAACCTATCTTTTCAACCCGAAATAGATTCATGTAGTTTAAGCACTACCTTGATCTAGAATTGGTTGACACCTATGTTTTCTCCTCGTTTACACCGTTCTTTTTGATAATGTACATGTTTTTTTAGCTTAGTGTCACGTCCCGCCCAAACTGCTCCTAAAAATCCAAATGATGGCTGCCTAAAGGATCTAGACACATGGAAAGTTCTAGAGTTGCCTAGAGAAGTCTAGAAAGGGCTGGAGTTGGATGGACTCAACTCAAACTTGAAGACCCTAGAATGTTCTAGAGCACACCTGCAGGAGGGTGCTAGAGTAGCTGGAATATTCTAGAACGCGCCGATGGTTCGGGAAGGTCAGAAGGCTTACTGGAAGCTTACGAACATCCGGGAAGGTGCGTGGAAGGAGCTAGACAAACCTAGGAAGACTCTAGAGTTGGATAGAAGGTCCTAGAACCTTGTGGCACATTGTACATAGAACTCTCTTGTATATTCTAGAGCTAGAAGGATCTAGAGAAATGTGGCATACTCCTAGGCTTATTGACACACTATAAATAGACCTATTGGTCTTCATTTGTATTTATCTTGGGAATTATTAGCATTTGTAACATAAACTCTCTTTAGAGCAATACAAAGCATTCTTTGCAAACTCTTTCTATTCTCTTTGGAGTTAAATTTCGAATTCAAAGGCGGGCTTGCAAAGGGCAACGGACCGTGCTAAGTGTCGCACGATCGCTACTTGAGAAATTAAGGTCGTGACGGTTGGTATCGAGCATTAAGTTGGAAGCAATCTTACTCTTGGCATAATGAAGAACGTTGGTCCATCTACCTCCCGGCGTTGATGTTCCACCCATGGAACGTGGACGTGAGAAACCCGTAAACCATCAAAGGAATCTCGAGGCCAAGTCGAAAGACATACTTTCTAGCTTGGAGGCACGAGTTGGGAGTGCGCGGGGGCAGGGAGCCTGTTTGGCCAAGTGGACAACTTAGAGGAGCGTTGCAATGGCTTGGAGCCGAGGATGTGGAGATCCATGCGGCGGTTAAGATGTCACCAACGAGCTAGATGGTGGGCTAAGGTAAGAGATCGATGGGTTGAAAGGTGAACTCGCTTGAGGTAAGAGATCTCGTCTGAAGAGAACTCGCGCAAATGTCTTGCTTAGAGTTGAGGATATGGGTGGTGATCTAGCCGTAGCGGGCTATGGCCGCGGGAACTAGCACAACCACCGTAATCGAGGCTAAGAGGGTGGATGTTCCCAAAGCCCGACCTTCAATGGCGTTAGGAACGCGTAGGGAAGTGGAGAACTTCCATGGGGGCCGAACAATACTTTGAGGCTACGTATGCATAACGGACCGTACGCGCAAGATCCGAACCGGCCGCTATGTATTTGTCCGACACACCGCTATCTTTGTGGTGGAGATCGAGACATGGAGATGTGCAACGAGGGTTTGCCACACCGACACTCTGAAGATTTCAAAGGAGTTCAAGATGCGGTTCTTCCCGTAAATGCCGAGGAGGAGCAAAGGGCCGATTGCGACGATTGAAGCAAAACGGGTAGCATAGTGGACTATGTGAAGGAGTTCACAACCCTCGTTGCTAGAAGTCCTCGACACAACGACAAGGATGCCCTTTTCTTATTCATGGACGGTCTCCAATCATGGGCTAATTTGGAGCTTAAGCGACGTGGTGTCCAAAACTTGTCTTCGGCCATCGCAACTGCGGAAAGCTTTATCGACTATTCCACAAACAAGGAGAGCCCAAAAGCCTCGGATAAAAAGTTTGGTGGAGATAAGAGGAAAGGAGGGCATGGCAAAAGTCGTGTTCGAAAATCATAAAGCAGCCCTCATTCAAGCCACGGGATAAGGGGAAGGAAAAGGAGGATCGGAATGCCTCAAAGCCCTGCCGTGTGACGTGCTTCATTTGCGACGGACCGCACGGGCACGTGAATGTCCCAAGAGGAAGGCCTCGAAGTGCCTTAGTTGCCTTCACACACGCAGTCGAGATGGAGGTGAATCTGACGAAGGTGCGAAGATGGGTTCTTTGTGCCCCGCAGGTAATGCGGGCGCCCAAAGCACCCCCCTAAAGGTTTAATGTACGTGGATGCCACCATCAACGGAAGGTTACCAAAGCATTGGTCGACACAGTGCATCTCACAACTTTGTTTCAAAGGGTGGAAGAAGCAAAAAGACTCGGCACCGAAGATTGTCAACCCGAGTGGGATCTCTGCAAGGCGGTTAACCCTCAAGAAGACTACTGCATTACAATGGAGTCGCTCGTGGAGTTAAGGTCGTCGCCCTTGGATGCGTGGGACTGCCAAGTGGACTTATCGGTGGCGCTACGCATAGATGACTCGATGGTATTCGGCGTAGGTTCTTGGACCGTAAGAGCTTTCGGTGCCGTACTCAAACTCCACGTGCATCACATGGTTCGAAGGCTTGCGTGGTACCGACGGGACAGACCACCAAACGCACAACCCGAGCTGCTCTCTCGGCACTTCAAATCAGTGGGATCAAGAGGGACGAAGAGAGTTACGACCATCTCAAAAGAGTACAACGGAGGAGTCGCCAAAGCCAAGCGGAAGGCGGCAAGTGCCTTAGATAAGTCCCACGAGGTGATATTTGAGGCGTCACCAAAGCCAAGCTTGCCAACCGGAAGTGCGAAGCTAACCTAGACAAGTCCCAAGGGTGATGCGTGGGGCCTCACCCAAACGGTTACCTCCAGGAGGAGGAACCATGAAGTCGAGTTGGAGCTCGACACGAGACCACCACATAATGAGCCACTGACGGTGGAAAATCGAGTTCATGGCGCAATGAAGCATGGTGACCGACGCGCCGAGCCGAAAAAAGGAAAGACAAAGCAAGACGCACTTCGGAGGCTCACAGAGCCGCCGCCCGTTCCAGAGACCACGGGAGAGTGTCTCTACGGATTTCATCACACGCTTGCCAAAATCGTAGGGCTTTAGCGGCATTATCGTGGTAATTGATCGCTTGACAAGTATGCGACATTCATATCCTGCCTCAATCCCGACCGCACCTGAGACGAGACGTGACTTGTTCTTTAAACATGTTGTGAAGCATTGGGGGATTCCATCCAATATATAGTAAGTGATCGAGACCCACGATTCACGGAAATTTTGACGGAATTGTTCAAGCTTTTGGGATCGACTTGAACTTCTCTACAAAGCTTTCATCCTCAAAGTGATGACAGACGGAGCCAAGTGCCAATGCATTCTTGGAGTTGTATCTCGCACTTTGTGAGTGCCAATCAACGAGATCAGGCGAAGGCTGTTGCTGATGTGATTTTCGTATATCCGTCTGCCAAAGCGAGTCCACCGCTAAGAGTCCGCCCGAAATTGTCATGGGGCGTGACAGAAATACGACCCCCTCACGCCTTGTCCACGAGTTATGAAGGAAAGAGCCCAGCTTTCAAGTTTGCCAAGGCATGGCATGAACAAACTGACGGAGTTGGCTCAGCTTATTTGCATAAGGCATCTAAGAAGATGAAGAAACGGGTCGACAAGAAAAGAAGGATGGTTGAATTTCGAAGGTGATTTGGTCCTTGTCGAAACACTTGCCCCAACAATTCAAATCCTTGCGGAAAGTTCACAAGGGGTTGGTGCGGAAATATGAAGGACCATTTACAGTCCTTAAGAAAGTCGGTAAGGTGTCGTACAAACTACAACTCTCTCCGAAGCTTAAAATATATTCTGTTTTTCATGTAAGCATGCTAAAACCTTACCACGGAGACGAGGATGACATAAGTCGGGGAGTATCAAAGAGAGCGCCTACCGCAGTGGTAACCTCCTTTGATAGGGAAGTGGACTCAATTTTGGCGGACCGCTTCGACGAAGGGGCATACCAAGTTATAAGGAATACTTGGTCAAATGGAAAAACGCCCCGATGTGTAGACAAGTTGGGAACCCGAGGATTCCTTGTGGCACCAGAGATGCTATAGAGGTTTCAACTTGAAGGGCGCGACGAGGCGTCGCGAACTCGATGGGGCAGGGTGTCACGTCCCGCCCAAATCGCTCACCTAAAAATCCAAATGATGGTCGCCTAAAGGATCTAGACATATGGAAAGTTCTAGAGTTGCCAGAGAAGTCAGAAAGGGTGGAGTTGGATGGACTCAACTCAAGTCACACTAGAATGTTCTGAGCACACCTGGAGAGTGCTAGTAGTGGAATATTCTAGAACGCGCCGGATGGTTCGGGAAGGTTGTAGAAGTCACTGGAAGCTTACGGAACATCCCTAAGGTGCGTGAAGGAGCTAGACAAACCTAGAAGACTCTAGAGTTGGACAAGGTCCTGAACCTTGTGGCAGATTGTACATGAAATTTCTTGCATATTAAGAGCTGAAGGATCTAGAGAAACGTGGCATACTCACAGGCTTGTCTTTGCCACACTATAAATAGACCTATTGGTCTTCATTTGTATTCATCCTTGGGAATTCTTAGCATTTGTAACATAAACTCTCTCTAGAGCAATACAAAGCATTCTTTGCAAACTCTTTCTATTCTCTTTGGAGTTACATTTCGGATTCAAAAGCAGGCTTAGTGCAACGGACCGTGCTAAGTGTCGCACGATCGCTATTTGAGAAATTAAGGTCGTGACATTAGGCATACTAAGCTTAATGCCAAGATCGACACTGACCACAGACAGGTAAAACAGAATCCTCTAGGAGTTTGGATTTAGTTGGTTAAGGGCTAACTTTGTTAAATCCAAAAACAATTGTACCAATCGTGATAGAGGAAATCTTGGCCCACCTTCGAAAGCTTCCTCATAACAAATCAATCGGGAGGATCATGGTGGTCAAGTTTAATAGGAGGGGTTGGGATCACAATGACATTGTAGGAAACAGAGTACTTAGCTCGTATTCTCTCTAGTTCTCAAAAGTCAATTGGCTGGGAGTCCATACATGTTAAAAGTTGGTTTGTTTTGTCTGGTCCGTAGGAGGTCGTTGTTTTTTGGGAGTTTTAGGTCGGATTTTTCTCTGAATCATAGGAACCTTAAGCAAGCAAATTGCATTTTGATGTGAGATAGAGGTCAAAAGAGCTAAGTGACTTCATGCACACTTATTTGAGTGGTTGTCCTAGGCTAGTTTGGTCATCCCCACACTTACCCTTGCAAAAATACTCAGACTATCTATAAATCGGCTACAAGAGCCTGTAATCAAGGTAGACTTGTCATTGGAAAAGGTGGCTAGTAGGTTGTTAAAATCGACCGTGGACGCACAAGATGGTTAACCTTATGCAATGACCTATAAATGAAAAGAGAGACCAAATAAAGGAGTTGCTTACTTAAAGGGAATTTTGGGCTAAGCTCGATCTCCCAAACTTAATTCCAGATTATAATTCCCCCAACATAACAACCTACAAAGTTGTAAGATCTCAACAATCTGTTAGGAAATCTTAGACCGGAAAGCAAAGCTCAGATAAAAGGAGTTAGAGAGCAAAAAAAATTACCTCAGTAGACGAAAGTCACAGTTTGATATTCTTTTGCATGGTTTGAAAACTTCTCATAGGCACTTTTTGCCGACCTGAAATTCCCTTGTGTATCCTTCATGATTTAAATATCCTTGTACATGGGCTGATCTCTATAGGAGAAAGCTCTCTCTGGAAAGTGAAGAATGGGTTTCCTCCTCTCTATATACATTACCTCAAAAAAAAAAAGCATGAAAGGGTGTAACTATAGCCAAAATAACACAATAATGGCTCTCAAAAGACATGATAAGTATTAAAAAACCATAATTAATTGAGAGATTGCAAAAAACTTAGCACAACTAACCATCTTTCATGAGTAGCCAGTTATTTTTTCATTTAGCACAAAAAGAAAGAGTTGGAGACTTGATGTTTGGCACAAAAAGATTGAGTATTTTGTGATCAAATGAAGTACCTATCCCACCTCACTAACCTATAGCCTAACCAGCCATTCTTAACCCACGGAGCTAAAGCCCTCACCAGCCCAAACATAGCCCGTACCATCACCTATATTAGCCCATAGTGCATGACCTACTCAAGCTTGGTATCAGTTTGTATGTCTTCCTGCCCATATTCAAAATCTAGTAAGACCCGAGTGTTGTACATACTGACCCATGATATGTCAACCAATCAATCATACCTCTAACCATGCCAAGGGTTCTACATGTACCTTAAGGTTAGTACATCTCAATAAGATATTAACACATGTATCACCCCTTTAGGATAAATAGATGAACAGTGAATAGATCGTTGGAACCACGCTAGGTTGTAACCCTCTTACTGGGACTCTCTAAACACTTCCCATTTCAAAATGTCCTACCCTTATGTTCCTATTTTGGATTGGATTCATCCAATTGAGAGCTTTGTTCATCTCTAAATTGCTTCCCTTCCAAATCGGTATACTAGTGCCAACTGCCCCTTGAACTTCTTTTTTTCCATCTTCACAAGCCAAAGTCTCATTCATGGAATTTTATGACATGATTGCAAATTTTATTTTCCCCTCCAGCTTTATTCTCTACTAAACCGTTTGCTGTCTTTTTCAGGAGTAATATCAGGTCCTCAAGATGTTGGTGAGAATGATTTGACTTTATCTTTCTCGAGGATTGAAACAAGTTTGTAGAATCATAACACTGGATTATTCTACTAGTTTATTAACCAAACCATGAATCTTTGTTTCTTGCGGGGATATTCTGCTCCTAATTCCACCATGTTTCTTAAACGTCCACTTTCCCATAAACTTCATCAATCCATCCGGTCTTCCTCAAGATCACCATTACCCACTTCTCAAAAAGTTCAGGTTCCACTCTTTTTGAGGCCTCCAATACATACAGCGACCATGTCAGAAATGGAAACATGGCATGATTGGGCCAAAAGCCTTGCATCTTATATTGGGTCTAAATTTGTGGACGTAGACAATGGTCCAGACTCTAGCCTTTTATGTAGAGAACTCAAGTGGCTCATGGAGGATGTGGTTGAAGATAGATCTTTGTCATCCCACTTGAAGTTTGAAAAATCTCAAAGAAACATACACTTAAGGGTGGGACTTGAAGAGCTTTACAAGCTATGGAGTCTGCGAATCAAAGAGAGAAGACCTTTTCAGTATATTGTTGGATGTGAACATTGGAGGGACTTGGTTTTATGTGTCCAAGAAGGGGTTCTAATTCCTAGACCTGAGACCGGACAGATTGTTGACATGGTGGCTGATGTAATTTCAGATAATGAAGGATTAAAAGAGGGCTTGTGGGCTGATCTGGGGACTGGAAGTGGTGCCCTTGCTATTGGAGTTGGAATGAGTTTACGGAATTGCAGTGGAAGACTCATTGCAACAGATATAAGTTCCATGGCAGTTGCAGTGGCAGCTTTTAATGTTCAGAGGTACAGTTTGCAGGTTAGTCTTTAACATTATGTCAAAGCCTAAAGCGAAGAAGCAAATGTTTACTGTCAAGTTTGTTGTTTTTGAAATGGAAAAATTTCTGAAAAGACATTCTAGCTTCTTAATTTGTATTACACAATACTATGGGCAAAATTCCTTGAACATTTACAATCCCAGTGAAATTTCTGCTTCCGGTTTTATGAACAGAAAGAGCTCTTGTTGTTTTTGAAATGGAAAACTTTCTGAAAAGACATTCTAGCTTCCTAATTTTGTATTACACAATACTATGAGCCAAATCTCTTTCTTTTTATAAAATTGGAAGCAGAAATTTCACTGGGATTGTAAATGTTCAAGGAATTTTGCTTATAGTATTGTGTAATACAAAATTAAGGAGCTCTTGGACAGATGCCACAGTAATATTCGTTTTCCCTTGGACAATTTCTGCTTATATCCTTCAGTTTCACCTGCAATCAAGCTTCATTCAATCCACACCAAGTTACTCCTTTTGAGACCCCTCAATTTTATTATTTGTTTTTTGTCACCAACTAGGCAAATTTTGGTTTCAGTTTGAAAAAAAAATTGTTGACCTAACTTTAGAAGATATTAAATTTATTTATTCATTATAAATATCACAATGGGAACTGGGAAATGTTGTCTGAGAGGAAATTGAAGGAATGCATGTAGGCAGGAGGGTGGAACAGGGGTGGGCCGCGCCATGCGCAAGCATATTGCTCACTATGATTTCTCTTGACTTTTCTTCTTTGTCTCCTCTCCTTTTAATTTCAACATTTTTAAATTGTAGTTGCTCACCTTCCACTTTAATGTGTCAAACAGAATGTAATCGAGTTAAGGCAAGGATCTTGGTTCGAACCATTGAAGGATGTGAGAGGTAAACTTGCAGGCATCATCAGTAATCCACCATATATACCAAGTGATCATATTTCAGGGCTTCAAGCTGAAGTTGGTAAGCATGAACCAATTATTGCTTTGGATGGTGGTACGGATGGCATGAGTTACCTGTTACATCTTTGCAGAATGTCTGCTTCTATGTTGAGACCTGGTGGATATTTTGCTTTTGAGGTAACTCTTCTTTCTTCTTCAGTTGTTAAATTTCAAGTTTTGTGGCTATCTGCTCTACTAAAATATTGTGCATTTAACGAATTATGTGTACTAAATATGAACAGTATCATGTCCTTCCTAGGTCATATTAGTTGCTTAATCATTTCCATTCATGGATTCGTATGTTTTTGCAGACAAACGGTGAGAAGCAATGTAGATATCTAGTTGAGTTGATGGAAACTGACATTGGAGGCAACTTCTATAACTTGAGCATAGTGCCTGACTTTAATGGAATACACAGATTTGTAACCGGCTTTCGTAAATAATTTTATTTTTAGCATAGTTACATGCACATCTCGCTTACAGTCTATGCATGGAATTTTTTTCCCTTATCGATCACTACACCCCAACTAGCCAGCAAAGTAACATATATATGTCAGAAACACTGCAAGCTTTTGATCAATGTAATTAAGAAGTCCGCCACCCCACTGCTGATTTCTTATTCACATTTTGACCCATCCGAAGTTCTAAACAATACGATGTTCAAACCACATAATTTCAAAATACCATAGATAACGTCAGTCCAGAGCCTGCAAATTGTCATTTTTCTTTGCTAAATGATCGAATGTGTTTTATGAGGTCTGCCTTCAAAGACTGGTATTTGAGAGGTGCCGAAAAGAGAAGGTTTGCAGCTTCTCGCCTTTTGGTTGGTCTGAGAGAAGAAAATAATATATACTTTTTCTGACAAAGATCTCTTTCATGGTTGAAAGTGTGACAAATTAATGCCCAGATTTGGGTCAGAAGCCTGAATGAATGATAGTACCAAAAAGCTTACATTCTTGTCGTGGATCCTGTGTCAGTTGTAATGAAGAAATAAGATCAGTGGTCAAAAAACACACATTACACAACTGTAAAACAGCTAAAAGGAAACACTCTACTAGAAATAAGCTGCAGGTTGCAGACATTGGCCTTCTTCCAAAAAATCATATGGAGAACCAAAGTCCACGTTTCTATTTAAATAATGTTTTTGTTAGACTATTAATGTATATTTTTGTTAAAATAATTTCTTATTAAATTTTATTTTTATTATTGTCAATTGTTCATATATTTTATCGTATTTTAATCCCTTAACAATAAAAAATAAGATTTAATAAAGAAAATATTAAAATAATATTAATTATCCTTAATTAACATTGTTTTTCAAATATAAAGGATTCCACTACACTAGCTTTATAATCTACGTATCCTTAAATTAAATTAAGAGAAAAGTCAAATGGTTTTCTACGCTTTATCTTATCTGAATAGTCGTATAATTTTAGTAGTTTTCAACAAATAATTAAAGTAAATAAAATAAAGAAAAAGAAAGTAGAATGATTAACGAAGCTTGGTGGGATCAATTCGTAACAGAGAGAAGAGAGCCACAGTAAGTTTTATACTATATATATTACATAAAATTACATGTATATTTTAAAATATAGAATACTAAAATATAATTTTTAAAGAATTATAGAACTTAAGAAAAACTCAACAAAAAAATAAGGATGTACTAAATGAGGTCGATGGAATGAAATACCCATCAGCAGTACACAACAACAAAAATTGCTCCCCTGATTTGATCTTTTATTGTATCAACTGGAAAACTAATAATGCTAAGGAAACGCCCCACGTTAGTTAAATTTGTACACAAGTTAAGTAGGGTGCACCACGTGATTTAAAAAAATGAAAAAATTAATCATTTTACCACGACATAAAAGATAAATTTATATGAATTTAAAATTTCTCACACCACTAAATTTATATGAATTTAAAATTTCTCACACCACAAAAAAATGTCCATCTAATAAACTTAAATGCTACTAACAATAGCATCAAGCAATCATCTCCTCAACTGAACATTCTTTCCCATGTCTCCTTTACGGCTTTACCCCCATGTCCCCATCCTAATAAGTTCAATTCAATTTGACTTCACCTGAAATACCAAATCAGCTTCCTATTTAGCAGCAGCCAGGCAGAACAGGCTACTTCATTTGTTGCACCTTATCTCGCTAAGATATATTAAATATTAATGCACTTTAAACTGAGTATATATAGCAAATGACAGTAATTTAAACTACAAACTTTGATATACCAGCCAACCAGGAGATACCTTATAATTGGCTATCTCATATTGACAGATGGATAGCTTCCAGATTTTTTTTAACAAAATAGTACAATGGAACTGTGGTTACAAACAAACAATCAATTATGAAAAAGGCCGAAATTTTAAAATGTTAGCCTCCTTCATTGATACAATTTAGGATTTCGTATCTTTACAGTTCAACTCATTTCTGCTTGTACCATCACCGATCATAAGCATCCCCTTATAAAAAAAAACCATTAAATTCAACAGAAAGGAGAATCTGGTTAACTGATGCTTCATCAACCCTAAACATTTAGAGTTATTCACGTACCAGCTCCCATGAGGTTGGTGTGGTTAAACCAATAGCAAAGGAAAATACTTAAAAGACTGTTATGGTTTAATTATGTGTTTACCTTAAACAACCTCGTATACTCTTTTAACAATATATCTACTTGTCAAAATGTGTTGATGTGGTAGACATTGGTACAGATTGAGCATTTTCAGAATCATCAGAGCTGCCTCGAGAAGCCTCTTTTTTCAGTTTGCTATTATTGTATGCAGCTACACCAGCTATGGCTGTGTCACAAATAATCACGACAAATATCAAGATCTTAATCCAGTTTAGCATGATCCTATCTAAAATGCCAACCTTAAATTGCTAGATGTGCTTTGTATTATGTTAAAAGTTTAGTTGGCCATAGAAACAAGTATTATTGCACTGCTGTTTCTACTCTCCAGAGAGCGATGAAATAGATTAGGGAGAGACAAAACCAAGTTAAATTAAATCTCAAGCCATTTTGAAGAATCTATGAAGAATATTAATTTTAAACTATTTAAGACAAATTTTATGCACATGTGACCGTCTTTGAATGTGCAACTGTGCATGTGTGCACCAAAGACAACAAAAGTGTAAACAATTTCATTGTATATTCCTTCCACTTTTCTATGGAATAGGACTATAGTTAAGCACTTGTTACAAGCTGGAGGCAGTACGTGATTCATTTTGCAAGTTAAGGCTTGCAGGACAAAGTGAGACAACATGACAAATTTAGGGGAGTTGAAGAAATTTACTCGGGAAAAAATATAATAACTATCAAATGCTTACCAATTGCATAACCAAACACATTTATCATTGTAAGCTTCGTATCAGCAAACAGAAGGGCAGACAGTAAGACGACAACCCAATCCTTGACAACCCCAGCAACACGAATAGTCAAAGCACTTGTATGTGTAATCACCAGGAAAACTGATAAGTTGAGGGCAAAAGTGCACAGAGAATTGAGCATTAGCACAACAGGTGGAAAGTTCCATGAACCATTTTCTGTCATTCTTGGTCTCTCCAGAAAGATCCACGGGATGAGTAGGCAAATAGCGCTGCATAGAAGAACATTTTCTTAATATAGGCATCCTTGTTTTTGGTTGGAAAAACAAAACTACCTTCAGAAAGATGGAAAAATAAAATAAGATCAACATAAATGTACCTGCAAGGACTGACATAATACATGACAGATATTGGGTTCAACTTCAGTCCCTTCCTTTTGACAAAAATTTCCATGAAAATAAGTCTTAAAGCTTCTCCAACAACTCCACCCATCTGGTAAACTACTCCAATCCAGCTGATACTTATTTCTCCATATGAAGCCACTAAAACACCAAAACTTATTACTGACATGATCAACAACATTCTGCAGCTCATTACCTCAAGTCCTGCTACGACTCCAAGAATGAATACAGCTACAGGCACTGCATATGTGCACCATCAAAAATAAGACAGGTGACAATTTGAAACATAATGTATGGAAACAGTAAGTTATGCTTATGATCCTAATATTAGCCTCCTTTCCTATTAATGAACACACAGACCATCAGATAACCATATGAAACTCCACTGTTCCTCAGTCCACAATATTCATACTAAGAGGGAAAAAAGGGAAAAGTTAGATCTTACTAATTGCCTTCAACATTTGTGCAAATGCAACAGATATATAAAGGTAGGCTGTGTTTCCCAGCCAAAGAGTCATTGCAAACATTGCACCAATTGGCACCACTGAAGTTGCATATCTGAATAAACAACACTTTGCATATATAAGTCGAAAGAAAAGAAATAAAATAAGTCATTGATGTGGTTGACTGTCTCAAGGAAAATGAACTTCTCAAGGAAGGTGAGCTGCAACGATGCCAGAAAGACAGTCCCAGTTAGTAAACTTAGTATTACATTAACTTTTAAGCCAGTATTTGGAAATTGATTTATCTATTTTCCTTCCATCTTTCCTACTATTGATATTCTATTGCTTGGAAAAAGGTAATTGATCTTAATTCTGTGTATATGAACCGAACAGAACTAATCCATTCATTTATATTTTGATTCCCCCCCTTCCCCCTCTCTTACTTGCCCATATGATTCAGAAGAAGAAGATAACCTTTCCAGGAATTTATACATGTAGCACTAATTTTAATCCCCCCCCTTGACACAATAAGGCTCTACTGTTGTAAGTGTAACAACCAAGAAGTAGATGTTCTTTAGTAATAAAACATTGATTTAAAATCTGGAATTTGTGTATAAAAGAATAAGCTAGCTCAAATAAGCATATTTCATGCAGCATCACCTCAAACATTTTCCATGTGCAATTCATTGATTGGTATATCTATGTCAAAAAATTAGATAAATAAAAGGAATTAGAGAATGACAGTAAGACACTTAAAAAACCCTTGAGAAAATCAGCTCAGTTTCTTTTTCTCACTTTCAATTTTCCATCATGCAGGAGAATCCAAGATTTTCTACCACCTAATAAAAAAAATTTATTCTTTGAGATTTTATCTTTTCCAGTTCCAGCCACTGACTCTTTTTTTGAGGTTATCATTTTTTGAATTCTCGTCTCATTCAAGCATTATTAGAAGGCTACCATATGGTAGCCAGGAAAGATAAATACTCTGAAGCACTTTAACTCCCCCATAGAATATTGTTTTCTTAAAAAGTAAGCCATTATCTAAGTTTTTACTAAAGTCGCTAACTTTCGCACCTAAAATCAAAAGGCCAAAGTTTATTAGTATCATATGACCTTCTCTTAATTGCCTTTAAAAAGTCATCATTCACCACAAGAACATTGCTTAATTGATTAAAAGATAATAGTGAAAAAGGAAATATACACTAGACAAAGGGCCTTTGTTACTTACAATTCCATAGTCATTCCTTCCTCAACCTTCATAATCTGCAGGGTACCGTAAACTAAATTTAACAGTTGCAGCGAAATATTACGATCAAAAACATGTCATAAGATAATTGACATAATACCTTGAAAACTTTGGTGAGTAGGAAACATAAGACAGAAGAGAACACCATATGTAGAAGAGTCAAGCCGAGAGGATAAGGAAAATTTATTTCCTTAGATGACAATACCCACTACATCTCGCAAATTAAAGGGAGGGAAAGAAAATAACTTTTGTCAGCTCCATAAAATAACTTTAGCAAGAACCCATGTCTCTTTATCATACAAGATAACAGCACATACAATTGATATAATAGTACTAAATAGTAACACCAACAATAAACAGGTCCAAACAATTAGACCAGATTAGTTATATAGTAACCTTACAGTCACATCCACATCCAAATAATATTTGTATGGTTTTATGCCGAAAACACCCAAGACACAGTTATTTTCTCCAAAGACCAAATAGTTGACAAGAAACAGGAACATAAAGGAAGCAAATGATGGGGACATGAACCACATAGTTAACTGCACCATGAGATTAATGAAACTGAGTTCTTGTGAAATTAAGTTCATATTTCAAGCATTCTGCAGTTTAATTCGAAAGACAAAAAGTGGCAAAAGACGTCTAACCATTTCTAAAAGGTAGTAAACTTACAGAGACGATAAATGCACCCATGACCCATGATAATAATTAAAAAAAAATGTTACAATGGTAAGAGAATGTTTTACATGAAACATGCGCATGGATGACATGACTAACTATTCCATTCAAAATTTGACTTTTTTGCAAGGAGGTGCCCATTTTAATCAACACACAAATGGTGTTGTCTTGAAAATATCAAGATACATCATCTATGCATGCAACTGCCTCATAAAAAAATTTTCCAATGGTAAACCAAACCTGAACCAATATTTTACCAACCAACGTCTTTTGTCATTTAACAATGTATACATTGGATAAACAACAATAATTCTTCCTAAAGTTTAAAATTGCCTCTCCAAAAGCAGAGGATATCAAAAGGTTTAAACACCAGCTGTGTAAAATGGTTTCCTCTCTAAGCTTTTTATCTATATATCCATGTGTTCCTATTAACAAAGACAAGCAAACAAAACAACACAATTCTGCTGAATACGATCAACAAATCACTAAAGTAAATACAATTTACTAAGACTTGATACACTAGTACTAATTACGTTGTATGTCCCTCTCATTCAAGTTAAGATTTCTAGTCCAATATCAGCAATTTTATATGATAATGTTGCCCTAGTAATCGAATTTATGAAACCAAAATGTTCGAAGAAATGCGCATCAAAAATATGCGAGGGACAAGTCGGTTACCTTGTTGAAGAAGATCTGGCTGCTAGAGAGGGCTATGTAGAGGAGAAGGTAAGCATAGGTAACAAATTCTTCTTTGCAAATGGCTCGAAACCGATCCGTCATTTTTGGAAAAATATGAAACAGCTTCAGAGCCCAATCACTGATAATGGAGCTACTTCGTACAACCGATACTGTACGTCTTACTTGAGTAAGGGAAAGTCAATCTGCAAGATCTGTATCTGTGACCAGGTATATACAAGTATATATATTTTGTACGAAACTAAATAAAATTTACCATTTCTATTTTTTTTTCAACACTACATTAATATAAATTTTAAAAATTAAAAAAATATATTTAAAAATAATTTAATTAACATAAATAAATTTATTAAAAATAAAAAGAATATTTTTACCGATTTTTAAAATTGTATGAAACTAACAAAAAATAATGTAACTATAACTCGACCCAAAAGAAAAAATATGTTTTGACTAATTTTTTCATTAACTCAGAAGTCCACTAAGTCACCAATCCATTTAGCAATTTGATTTATATTAACTTTTAAAATACATATTTGATGGACAATCTCGTTCAAAAGATATGACCAAAAAAAAAATAGTTGTAGTTAGTTTGCTTGTATACAAATCTTCTTATGATATAACTATGGTGGAAAGAAAGATAACAAAAATTTAATTCACTTTGTTTTGTCATTTGAAGAATCAAAAGTCAAATAAAATGAACAATATTAAACTCTTACTTTGATTGCTTTCCGAAGCCATTGATAACAATGCTATAAAAAATAATACTCCCAAAAATCAATTCAATCAAATTATTTTTATGTTAATCCTTTCGATCTATTACTATAGAAATTAGTATGACCACGATTAATTCACCCTCATCACAAATCTTACACTTATTCGTCTAATGAATCTTTTCCGTCACTTGTTGCATTTCTATTGGCCAGTGTTATTAGTTTTTTTATTTTTTCATCTTAGATCTTGATCTGAAAACTAATCTAACGGTCTAGATTTTATTAGAACCTAATTTAATCCTTTAATTGTTTCAAAAATATTAATGAGTCAAAAATTATTGATTTTTATCAATTTTTTGAGCCAAAAATATAGAAAAATTTAAGAGGAGATACAATTTTGGTGAAGATTCAAGAAGAGATTAATGCTACAATTCAAGAAATTGATTGTATTTAAATCAATTTTTATATTTTTCTTTATGAAAAATATGAATAAAATTGTTTCTAGTTAATTTATTAATTTAAGGGTCTTATGAACCCAATTTTCTATATGTGTTGATATAATATTTTATCTCAATTATGAATTTAATTTAATTACATTATTTAATCAAATTTATATATTATTAATTGTTTGACAAATAATTCATCTATAGAGACAATTAAATATATTTGAGAGAATTATCTATCTGTTCATCTTGATTAAATAACATCCATATTTTTTAAGTAGAGATGTATGATTATTATGATGTGATCCATAATTGATGAATTTAATGAATAGTATACAATTTAATTGACATAAGAATATGATTAGGTTAATTACCATATGATGTGTAGTTTACTTGATAAAAAAAGAATACATGTTATATTAGATTTAATTGATCATGTAATTGATTGATAATTATATTAAGGTAGAAAATTAAAGGATTAAGTATTCTTAGATATTTTCTCATATATCTTCTTAGCTGTCAATTATAAGTTAATTAATTACTGTTTCTTATTCTTAGTTATTTTAATTTTACTTTCTTAAAATATAAAAATAGAAAAAAAATTAATTTTTTTACTTTTTAATTTTAAAAATTAGTTTATAATAACATAAATTCTATGAAAACGATATTTTTTTATCATTATATTACTTGTTGCTAAATGTGAAAATCCTTTATTGATCTTTAGCTAAGTGCATATTCATATTAGTGAAGAGAGATGTGAAAAATAGATTTAGGAGACTTGTTCAAAGATCGAATTCATTAGCATGCTCGTATATATTGATTTCATAAATACATTAAATGATATCATGTACAACACACACACAAATCAATTTGTCAAAAACCTTGTATATTCTTATATTGATAGATATGTGAATTTCCTTATATTAGAATTATACAATCATTAAGTAGGATAGTTTTTTGCTAAATATGCATGTATTAATTAATTATATATATATATATATATATATATATATATATATTGTTCATATCATTTTATCTTGTTAGACTGGAATTTACTTAAGGATAAACAAAGAATTAAGTTTGAGGTTATGATGATTCTATGAAATTAGAATCATCGGTGTTCATTTTATTCAATAAATAGTAGTTTAAGGGTTAAAAATATTAAAATTTGATTTTTTTAGTGAAAATTGGTAAAAATATATTTTTGAATTGTTTTATGGATTTTTAAAAAATTTTAATGCATGATCCATCAAAATACGTCGTGTGGAATCCACATGGTATGTTTAGTCAACTCCTCTGATTGTGTTACATTCACGTGGCATCTCTTAATTGATTTTTAACTAAAAAATTCATAAAATTAAAAGAAAAACAAAAAATATGTTTTCATTCATTTCATTAAAAAATTCATATTTTAATATTTTTTAAACCAAAAATACTACTTATTAAATAAATCAAACAAATATTAATTAAAAAAATACACTAAGTCATCACAACCCAAAACTTAACTCTTTGTTTGTCCCCAAATAAAATGACATAAATAAAATATTTATAAATATATCTAGTAGTACATGAATATTCAGCGAAAACTATCATCCTTAAAAATCATACAATTATAATACAAGGAGGTTCATATGTTCATTAATTAATGTTCCATCAATACAATGATATAAAACATTTTTAACGAATTGATTTGTGTATTACACATGATATATCTAATACACTCGTGAAATCAACTTATACGAACATACTAATCAATTCAATCTTAGAACAAGTATTATTTCACATTCTTCTTCATTAATTTGAATATGTACTTAACTAAAAATTAATAAAAGATTTTCATGCTTATAATATAAAACTTGGGTAAGTTTCTATAAATAAAGATATTTAGAATCTTTACACACCTTAGTTTTTTTTTAGATTAATACCACCAAGGTTGAGACTTTAAATAGATGTCATGAAATATAACACATGAGAAAAGCATAATTTCTTTAGATCATTAATTAGAAACATAAATTTATAATTTAACATTAACAAAATAATATATATTGTTAAATAAATAAATACAAATAAATCATGTAAATCCTAAGTTCAACTGTAGGATTTTAGGCCAATCCACATTCCAATTCAATCAAAACGTCCTAGATTTATTATATTTTCATCCAGTGGCTCAAAACAAATTCGGCTGAATGGCATGATTTCATAGATTTGACAGGCTACAAAGCAAACCACAAATGAAATCAACCTCGTATTGAGTGTTTATATCATACAATTCATGTGTTCATTGTAACATTGTCTAATTTCAGCAGCCACATGAGATACAGATCATATAAAAATAAGGCCCAAGTTGTCTTAGGTTAGGACCAAGATAAAATCTACAATTAAATGTTGCTTTTCATATTACTAGTTTGAATCACACAAAATATCATTTTATATATAAAAAAAATTACAATTAGCAAGATCTTTTCTTTCAGGTGGTATGGTAAAGTAGTCAAGTTTTACTATCATTTCATCTTTTTCGGCATACAGTCATGCCATCTCCGATAGGTACCTGAAGATGGAAATTTTTAGGAGTTATGTAGGCATTAAACAGAAACCTGAAAACCTGTTAGAACAAAGTGTTCAGATTGATAAGCTCACCATACTAATGCTCACACGTTGATCCTCCATTAGACACTTATTAAAATTCCTGATGCTAACAGTCTTGGAATCATTTACCTGCTAAAATCTTACTGAAATTTAAAAATGCTTCATTTTGAAAAGAGAAAGTTAAAGTCTAGTAATTTACCTTTGAGTCAACTACTTTTCCATGCCATAGAACATTATCTATCACAATAAGACCCCCAACTCTCACCTGTAAGAACACACCAATATTTACACCCTTAGAGACTTGGTGGAGAAAAACAAAACATGTAGTTTTTACGAATTGATTATACATGATGACAATAAATCTGAATTGACTGTAAACAGCATTACTTCTGTCCTACCAATTGAAGTAACAATTCAAAATATTCTTGATTCATCTTTTTTTCAGCATCAACAAATGCAAAATCATAGCTGCATAAAAAGAAGACATGTGAAAAAACTGTCAGCAGAGGACTGTTTAGACTGTCAGATGGAACATAATTCTCAAACTGCAGTAGTATTACCTGCAGGCTTCACCCTTTAAAATCAGTGATTTCAGAGTTTCCGCTGCAAGTCCATGCTTTACATTTACCTGATTTATAAAAAAAAGTTTCAAACTGGTTACACAGACTTCCTGTTGCATAGTTGTCATGCAATTCAGCGCTTATTCACATTGCAAATCATGCTCGAATTAAAACTGGAGAAAGATGGAGTGGATTATCAACATCATTAAAAATATACTTATCATGTTGCACAGGACATGCCACTATCAGAAACACAAGACAAGGTCAGTGCAATGCAACAACAAAGCACTTGATAGAAACTTTGGGCTGACTAGCAATAAAGAGATTATACCTTGTGGGATACATTGGCCTGTTCGTAGTACTTTTTTGCAACCTCAAGATATCTGGCATCTCTCTCACAGGCAACTAAAGTGCCTGATTCAGGTAAGGCCAATGCAATTGCCAGTGATGAATAACCCTGATTTTAAACACAATAAATTTCAGTTTAAGCCCTATAAGCCTAAAGACATGCAATCAAATAATGATACATGGCAAGGGCCAAATACTAATAATATAGTACTAAATCCTTAAACAACACAAAAATATCAAATTATCCAAAGTACCGTAGCAAAGGTTTAAGCTCTGTCCCCTAAATTCCATGCTAGTCAAGAGATGCAATACCTAAAATGGCTAGAGCTGAGCATGAGCAATATCTTTTAGACTGGTCTGTCTTCAGTTGACTGCTTAAGCACTTATAGGCAATATAGTGAGACACATAACAGTGTCTGAGCATGAATCACCAGAAGACTATTAAACAGAAACTGATGGCTTTAAAGGTGGTTACTTTCAGCAACATTGATGTAGGACCCGTGGGGAAAATATGGGAGAGGATATGAATAATAGAAAAGGGAAACACACAAAAAGAGTGGAGAGAAATGTAGTAGCAACAGCCATAAAAAGGAATAAATAAGTCTAGTAATTACAGAGAAGACCAACCCATTTCATAAAAGAACCTTAAACCTAAACAAACTAGGAAAACATTAACTAATTATAAAATTCCAAGATAACCAATGCAGTGGCAAAAAAAATAAAGTTCCTTAAGCAAATATCAGATCATACATTAATGCATGCGGTGGCTGCTTGAAGAATTGAAAAACTTTGAGAACACAAATAAGATATTTCTCTAGCCCTGACCAAAAACAGAACTAAAAATTTACTTTTATCTTCCCTCTGCAATTGCAGCCAGGGAAGCACATGTTTTCATCAAAACTTATTTCTATTTCCATTCCATATTTTTCCTTTGTTTTCACCAGATACGTCTTTTTCCTTCTTAGTATACTTTTAGCAACTAGGTTCAAGTTGAGCAAATGCAGAGTCAACTATTCATAGTTGACTGGAGGAGGAAAATTCCAATTCAATATATACACACCGTGTAAACACCAACTTCAATACACCGTTCTGCACCAAGAATCTGCACAAGCATTGCGAGCAATTGTGCCTGATCAGGAGATACCTACTATAAACAAGACAGTGTCAGTTTTCTCATACTCAAAACAGAAGGTAGGCTGGGGATCTACCATATAAATTTGATTGTCAAAATAGGATAATTCATTGAAGTTTTGGCTGACATTTCCTCTGAACCTGGTTTGCAATATCATTTTGTATTTCTCTCTTTTCTTTCCTTACTTTTATTTATTTTGAATTTTCAGACTCCCTCTTTCATTATTTTAGAACAATCGTTATTTTAGAACAATATAAAGAAATAATTTGTATACCTGCATCTGACTGCCATGCAAATTGGAAGTCTCCTCTCGAAGTTGCCTAAGAATCTGACATGAAACCTTCATTAACAATCTCAACAAGCTGGGAGAGAAAAAAACTAAGACGTCTTTTGCTACCAAAATAAGAGGGAGAAAGTGGGGTTGGTATTAACCTCAGGCTCTCGAACATTGCTTAGGATGTACTCATAAAGAGATGGAGTAACACTAATGATCTGCTTCTTCCCATACTTTTTGTCATCAGCAACAACGAAAGCGCTGGTAGAGCAAAATCTTGTTCTCTGATTCAACTTGCTGAGCTGAGCTCCCAAGGGAAAGCTATGGCCATTGCAACAACTCTGAAAGGAGAATTTGGTGACTGAAGCACTAGCCACGTTAGGACTTGTAGATAATGAATGAAGATTTAGAAGTAGTCTTTTGGTCCTCGGTATAAAAGCTACACCTTGATGGGTTAACAAAGACAAACGACAAAGGCCGAAGATGCTGCTCCCCATTCACAGGACAAAGCTGAGGCAACAAAAAAAAATGTAGCTTAGAGCAGCCGACTGCAATGCACAGCTCGTTCTAGACAATCAATAATCATATGCATATAGCAAATAACCCATCATTGGGAAAATGAACATCGTTTACATGTTCTTTTACTGAAGAGGAAAAATACCTAGGCTTTAAATAACCCACTTTGATGAGAATAAACAATATATGAATTCAGCAAGCTACTACGTAGTATTTCACACTAAGGGCTTCGTTCTCTTTCAAAAACTCTTTCGGGAATTTTTACATACACATAGTGGGCACACATGTAACCCAAAACGCATAAAGAGTCAACAGTATAAAACGAAACCAAAGAAACCAACTGGGAAATGACGATGTGCTGAGCAAAAGCATCCGTCTTTACCTTTAAGCGATTTTCAAAACAATTACACTTAACTCGTTATCAAAGGCTTGAAGCGCGCGCAACAACTTCTCTGTCCGTCTGATGTACCCTAGCATATGTGTGTTTATTTATATATATTAGTGATTATATCAAAAGATGTTCACCAGACACAAATCAGAGACCATTATGCTTTATTATTAAGAAACAAAAAAAAAAAAAACGTTTGTATGTTTTCTATTTTTAGTTTTTTTGAAAGCTAGTATCATTTCTCCGAAAAAAAATTAACAATTATAAAATTTATAACAATAAAAATAATAATTAATAAGTTATATAATATGAAATATTTTTTTTTAATTTTTTTTAAATAATAAAGATATATAAATTAATTCTAAGTGTTACACCTAATAAAAGATTTGCTCGTATGTCTGTACAGATAACTCAACTATGGACTATCGGTTACGAACAGAAATTTAGTTAGGATATTAGGTTCTACAAAGTACTTCTAGAATCATAATGTTTACGTTTATAGGCTATTGAATTGATAAATAGTGATACTGAATCATTTTTTAATCAGAGATATTGTTGATTCAATTAGACTTTTAATTTTACAAACCACTTTTTTTTTTGTATGTTTATTTTGCATTACCAAGGCTAATGTATTAAGAGTGAGCTTAAATGTCATTCTTATGTAATTTAGATTGAAAACAAAACTATGTAAATTCCTTAACAGTGATGTTAACTTATAATTAATTAATAAATAACTTTTTTTATAAAAAAAAATTAAATAAGTTATTTTTATTATTTTATTATTTCAAGTGATTATAAAAAATATTATAAAAAATTTAAATAATATATTATAAAAAAATAAAAAATTATTACAAATATCTTAAATTTTTTATCTTTTATCAATTATCTCCTCAAAGTTTATACCTTAACCATAAATACTTGATATACGTTTTATATATTATTATTGATTAATATTTACCATTAATTTTACAATTTTTCATGCCATTTAATACAAAAATTAAAAATTATATTAACTTATTTTTATTTTAAGTGGAGTTGGTTTGTATAGTTTAATTTCTTGTCCAAAAATATTATTTTACATCAAAGATTATTGTATATTATCTCTTAAATAAAAAAAAATTTGAAAAACCATCCTATTAGATTGTAAATAGGAGTCGGGAAGAAAATAAGGTTGAGAGGGAGACTCATAAAACTAAAAAAAATAAATTATTTGAAGATTATTATTATTAATATCTTATATCGAACTAATTATTTTAAATAGTTTAATTAAGAATTTTATATAATTTAGTAAAGAAATTTGGTCATATCCATACTCGAAACAAAATCTTATATGAAAAATCATAAATTTTATCTAAATTCAATATTTTATCAGTAACATCAATTAGATACATAATTCATACCTAAGTTATTTATAATATTACTCTCTTATCTTAACGACATATTAGTTATTAGTTTACATAACATTGTGTTATTTGTATAGATTTAGAGAATTTATCATTTTAATTATTGGTAAGAGAACATATGAATTCATAATTTTTACATTAAAAGATTATATTAGTTTCATAGAATATAAGTAAATTGAAGATCCCAATGTATATTTTTAAAGATTTAATTACAATTTTAACATTACTTAATATTTTAGATATAACGTAAAGGTATCAAAAATATTTTTACAATATTAGGAGTATTGTTATCAAAGATGAAAATTTAAAAATATTTGTAAAGAAATTTCAATAAAAAATGGATAGTCAAAGGTTAAGTAACATAAGTATCATAAATATCGATAATATTTTAATTCTCTTAATCAAATTTTAAACAATTGAATTACATGTATAATACCAAAATATACTTTAATATATACACTAGTATTCATAATACATAAATTTGACTAACAGGCTCTACAAGTTTAGTTAAGAAAGGTAAGATCTAGTTTAATAATTCTCTCACTTTATAATTTTCAATTTTAATTTTTAAATATTAAAAAATTTGAAATTATTTTTATTTGAATTATTATTTACCATCTATTTTTATAAAATTTAAAATTTATTTTCAAAACTTGGTTAAATTTTGAAATTCATAAAAAAATTATTTTGTAATTGAATTTTTATTTTTTTTATCCAAAATCAACCATATTTAAAATAATTAAAGAATTCAAATTTGATAAAAATTTATCAAAAATAAATTTAAAATTGAATTTTAAAGCTTAAAAATGTGAAAAATTGAAAAATATGAACTAATTATAAAACAAATAATATCTAGTTTTCAATCTATATTTGTTAAAATTTAAATTATAAATGATTTAAATAAATAATATTAATAAATTATAGTAGTTTTTTTACAAAAATATCTAAAGATATAGATATCAATAAATATATGAATTTAAATTAATGAGTGATTTTTTGAATAAAAAAAATATTTAATTATAAATAAAAATGCATACACAATTATATTTTATTTATTAAAAAGTCGAAATTATTTAATAAAATTATTATTTAAACTATATATATATATATATATATATATATATATATGAATGATATGTTTGTAAATATTATCCATCACATATTAGTTCATAATTATATATATATTTCAATTTTTAGCTTAGATTTTAAGTTAAGGTATAGGTTTTAAAATTTGTAAAAGGATATGTAATTAACGAAGTCATGTAACGTATTGGTGCTTATATATATATACACGTGTGTTGGGAAGAATGTCATATTCCATTAGTTATACTACCAGCAGCCCTATTTTGGCAGATGCACATTGCTATTCTGAAGGCACATACACGCAAATCATACTTGAACTTTTGTTTGTAAATAGGATTTGAAGATGAGATAAAATGAAGAGAGTCCTTAATAATCAAATCACGTAATAAGATTTTCCTTCATAGGTTGGCATCTCTGTTCCTCACCTCAAAATACTTTCTTTTGTATATATGCTAACCTTATCCGTGAAAACAAAATGTTGAAGGCTAATAATATTTAAAAAATAATATTTATAATATTATTAAAATTTTATAATAAAAAATATCATTTATATATTTTTATCAAAAATAAAAACTTTTACAATTTTTTTTCATTAAATGTTATTTACTTAGATGTCATTTAAATATGTTAAACGTTATCTAATTTGATTCAATTTAATATTATTATAATTTATTTTTTTAAATAATTTTAAGATAATCTAATACTTTAGTATTTGTGGTATTGATATTTTTAGTATTTATTATTGCACAAGTTAGTAACTTAAAATTACTCAAATTATGTAATAATTATTTATTTAGTTAAAAAATATATATAAGAAAAACAATCGAAGAATATTTTAATTTTTTTAAGTTAATATTATTATTATTTTCTTTCTTTCTTTCTCATTCTTTTAACTTGAGTTTAGGATTTAGTTTTAATATTTATGATTTAAAATTTAGTATTTATAGGTTAGTGTTTTAGGGAAAAAAATGAGATAAAAATTTATGAGGGGTGTGAGAAAAATAACGAAAAATAAGGAAAAAAACTAGAGTGAAAAGAGGAGAAAAATAAAAAAATAACCAATAAAAAATTAAAATGATTAAGTTGTTCTTCTTAATTTTTAACATAAAATTTATTTTTTACAAAATGAGTATCTTTTGAAAAATGGATGCTTTTAAGATATAATCAAATTTTTTTGACAATATAAATACTAAAATAATAATATAGATACCAATAAAATACCAACCTCAATTTTAAAAGTATTATTTTATATAATCTTACAACTATATTTGATATTGATGTTGGATACTAATAAATTTTTTATATTTGATATTGATATATTTTTGAAATTATTTACTTTTAATAAAATTATTAAGCTACCCAAGTTATAATAATAATTATATTTACTATTTTTATTTTTTTAGTAAACATATTTTTACTTAATTTAATTATATAATTTAAAATATAGATAAAAATAAATTATATAATCAGATCATTAGATAAATCATACCTAATATATATTGATCTTAAAGTTATACTATTAAGTATAAAGTGAGCAATTAAGTTTATAAGCTAATCACACCTCCTTATTTTGTCATGTATCTATTTTATCTATAACACATATTAATTTATTTCTTTTTAACTTTTGAAATTATACAATTCATCTTAATATTTTTAGATTTTGATAAATTTAATATAATATTTTAAGTTTTAATTAAGTTAATTCAACATCATTGTATTTAATTATAATTTGATTGAAATCTTGAAAATTAAATTATAAATTTTGTTAGTCGATGGATATGAATTACTTATTCATATATCGAGTTAAAGGTTGGGTAAAAATGAACGAAGAAGTAAATACAACCGCCTAAGACTAAGTAGTGGCTTTAGTATATACTCTTGTAGTTCTAGTTAGACAAACATTGGGTGAGCCGTGGCCTGTGGTTCACCTCAACCGTATCTCTTCTACAGTTGGTCGATCAGTTGCATGCAGCGAACTTTGTTGTCCTCATTTCATTGTTGGAGGCTCTAGAGACCCAATATTCAATAGAGATTGATGAGAACTACCCTATTCTAGTCTTGTCATTTTCTTCCAAATTTTTAATCCCTTCAGTCTATTTGATTTATTCTACCATTTTCATTTAGAATTTATTATAATTATTATTATTATTTATTATTATTATTATTTATTATTATTATTATTATTATTATTATTATTATCCCAAACTCATTCCAATTTTAGGATTGGGATTTGATAATGAAACTAGAGCTTTGTGAAACACACATGACTTTTGTGGAGGAAACACAACCATTTCCCCTCATCGGATTTGGTTTCAAATCCTCACCTTCAAATGCTCATCCACTCCTCTCCTCTTCTTGTGAATTATTTCAGTCTATGAACCCCACCCATTTTGTCTTATTGCCACTTAATTTTATAAGCTATTGTTGTGTTTTGTTCCTTCTGTTCCTCTTTTTGGTCTAAAAGCTATATTACTCTTTTCCACTGGTTATTTCTTCTCATACACTCTGTTCCATAAACTTGGAACCACAGTTAAGGTCTCTTCTTTCTTTCCTTCCCTCCCCTTAATATTGTGTTTGTGTTATGGGGTTTCGTTTTTTTTTCTTTTTTGGTTGCAAATATTGCATGTTGGTGGTTATAATTATTTTTTATTAATGTATTTTCACGTATTAGATGCATTTTATTCTGTTTTGTATCTGAGCCATAAATCTCAATAAAAAATTTCTTACTACCTTATTCAAGTTTCTTCTCATATCTGTATCTAAGTTTTCATTTTTCTCATTTGTATTGGTTAGGAGTATCATTTCTTGCATAATTTTGGGAACATACCTATTAGTTTACCTTCTAATGATTCCTTTTGTTATTAAAAGCATTTGATTAGAGTATACCGCTTCTTAGTTCCTTGTTTGGTTGATTCAATTTAGTTAGTTTGCCAAATATAATCTATGTTTTACTGCTTGTAAAATCAGGAGGTACTTTGTTGACAAATAAACAGTATATCTCTTCTGAAGAGAGAAGCAAACTGAATTGGGATTTTGTTTATAATTAGTTTAATAATTAAAGAGGAGAGGAAACTAAAATATTCTCCCGTAAACAAACCTTTCTAATATTGGGTAGCAACTCTCTGTGTCTCTAATTATCATGTGGCTTCATTTTTAATTAGTTGGTTTTAAATCAATTCATTGTTGTACTTGAAGTAATGTTTATAAGATTGTGTTCAGTCCTTGCAGTGGGTAGGCAAAGGGTTTTAAATTAATTCATTGTTGATTTTTGTATTTCCTAAATGTTATTTACAGATTTTCTTCCCCCAAAGATGGAGATAACTAATGTTAGTGAGTATGAAGCCATTGCAAAGCAAAAGCTGCCTAAGATGGTATATGATTACTATGCATCAGGAGCAGAGGACCAGTGGACTTTGGCTGAGAACAGAAATGCTTTCTCAAGAATTCTGTGAGCCTTTGGTTTTGATCTTTTCTGTACTTGCAATTATATTGTAAAACTAGCTTGTGTGCATTCTTTTGCTTATCTCTTAAACAAACCTGTTATTTGTGAACATAGGTTTCGACCCCGTATTCTTATTGATGTCACCAACATAGACATGACAACTACTGTCTTGGGCTTCAAAATATCAATGCCAATTATGATTGCCCCAACAGCAATGCAGAAAATGGCTCATCCGGAAGGTATGCCGACACATCACTTTACATTTTGTTGCATAGCATTGTCAATTAGCCGATTGTCTTCATTTTCTGATATTTGCTTCAATGAACTTTTTGTTTCATTGACAATTACGAAATTAATTGACTTGTTTTGGTTTCCAATGGTTGACATGACAACTTTTACTCTTTGGATGTCCTGAATGTCCTTATTAAAGCATTGATGTATTTTATTTTTATAACTAAAAAAAAAAAACCTAAATCATTAGTTCATAGTTGAGTTGTCCTGAATGTCCTTATTAAAGCATTGATGTATTTTATTTTTATAAAAGCGAGTTAATATGACTATACGAGGAAAGAAAATGATAATGGTTTAACGACATGCTAAAATTTCAGATCTTCAGTTAGATTTCAAGTTTTTATGCAGCATTGAAAAGCCTGACTATTAAATCAGATGCAAACCACTAATTTCAAAGGATTATTAAATGCTTCATTAATTATGTGCGTTGACAAAGAAGGAAAAAACATGCAATTTGTTTTATTATCAGTATATATTGACTGTCAAAATATGCTATCAGATATGATATACTTGATAAGGTACTGTGTCTTCTCACTCTTTGTTAATTGTTATACTACTACTATTAAGCTAAAATCATATTCCAATAGTAAATTTCGTTCTCCTGCAGGTGAATATGCTACTGCAAGAGCTGCATCATCTGCCGGAACTATCATGGTAACACTTTTCACCTTTATCTCCCTTTTGTTTATTAGGAGATTTTTAATCCAAAAATAGGTGTCAGTGCAGCTTATTATTTATTTGCTGAAAATGTCAACATAATTGAACTCAAAGGCTCACAGCATTTTTCCTCTTTGGCTGCCCGTGATAACGTCTTATTTTAAAAAAAAAACTCAGAAAATCCATATTCATTTCATAGTTATAAAACATCTCCGACCATAATTATGTGGGAGGTTCGCATTGTAGAGATTAGCATATTATCAAAAGCTCAAAAGCAATTATCATTCAAATTCACAAGGGGGAACTTGTACTGATGTGCATATGAATGTTTTCATAGGTAACATTTATATTCATTTGCAAACGATCAGCAGTCACAAAAATGTACAATATTTTCGAAAACAATTCATGATAAGTGACTCTAGGCTATCTTGATCTTGTCTCCGAACTGGATACTTAGAGTTAAAACTGATGGGATTCTTAGATATGCTTCAATGGCTTTCTACTTCATGGGCTTGTATTCTTAATGCTACTTTCTTAAATTACTTGTTTGGTTGTATCAGACTCTGTCCTCATGGGCTACTTCGAGTGTCGAAGAGGTTGCCTCAACTGGACCTGGAATCCGTTTTTTCCAGCTTTATGTAAGTGTTAAATAACTTTCAATTTCTTGTTAGCGGCTGTAAGCTAGTTTTCTTGGATATTGAGGATTGATTAATAGGTGGTTTTGCATTTTTTAATGTGGGTCTTTTCTGGTAATATTTTCCAGGTATACAAGAACAGGAATGTAGTTGCTCAGCTTGTAAGAAGAGCTGAAAGGGCTGGTTTCAAGGCTATTGCCCTTACTGTTGATACCCCAAGACTAGGACGCAGAGAAGCCGACATCAAGAACAGGTTAAACTACATGTCAATTCTAATTATAAAAACACTATTTTTTGACCTTGTAGTGAATATTATTGTTTTCCTGATTAGTGGGATTTTGACCTAGGCACCTAGCATTTATTTGTGAAGCTTGAATCACATTAAAGATAACTAAATGTCTATGGTTGTCTTACAGGTTCACTCTTCCCCCATTTTTGACATTAAAGAATTTTGAAGGTTTGGACCTTGGCAAGATGAATGAAGTAAGTTCTGTTGTCTGTGTGGGTTACCAAGAACAACATAAAAGGATAATTTTCTCAAAATAAAAAAATAAGGAGATAATGTTAATCTGTTCTTTTTCCATTGTAGGCTGATGACTCTGGACTTGCTTCATATGTTGCTGGTCAAATTGATCGTTCTCTAAGCTGGAAGGTACATTGATTACAAAACACAAGATTAATGTGAAATGAATGGGTCATTGTTAATTTTTTTATTCCTGTTAAGTCAGTTAAAACTAGGAGTTCATAACAAACTAAAGATAATTAATACTTCTTTCTTTGATATGTTACTTCTTCGAATAGAGAGTTGGAGAGTGCCTGTCTTCTGAAAAACTTGTTGATTTGAACAGGATGTGCAGTGGCTTCAGACAATCACTAGCCTGCCCATCTTGGTGAAGGGCGTTCTGACTGCTGAGGATGGTTAGTAAAAAAATTTGTTTCCTCCACCTTTCTTTCTGGATTATAGTCTGACTTATAATCTTTGACTCTTTGGATATGATCATGCAGCAAGGCTTTCAGTTCAAGCTGGGGCAGCTGGAATTATTGTATCAAATCATGGAGCTCGCCAGCTTGATTATGTTCCTTCAACTATTATGGCCCTGGAAGAGGTACATAATCTTGTCCATACCTAATTCATCTATCCTTATATAATTCAAGGCATTCATTGAGTTCTTGAGAAGCCAGTTCTTAGAGTTTCTGTAACTAGGTTGTCAAAGGTGCGCAAGGACGGATTCCTGTGTTCTTGGATGGAGGTGTACGCCGTGGAACTGATGTCTTTAAAGCATTGGCACTAGGCGCCTCTGGCATATTTGTAAGTACAGCCATGATATAACCACTGCATAATAGTAATCATACTTTATTTTCTTCATGTCCAAAAATCAGATGGCAAAGTAGCAAATTCTGAATTACATCTTCTGAACATGTGCCTGTATGGCTAGAATAGATGCAGATTAGGCAGAGACCCTTAATTGATGTAGTAAGCTGTTCTTAACTATGCACAAACTACTAAATTTTAACCATTTTAGAAGAAAATTACTCTACCAGAGCATGTCTATCAGCCCGAAGAGGAGAGCCAAAAATCTGTAGTTGTGTATATCATGTACAAGTGCCACTCATTTAGTTGAGCTGCCAATCCTTGCTAGAGAATTAGTATAGGTGCTTATTCAACCAAGTAGTTAACCTTTGAGTTGTTATCAGCTGTTTACATTTCAATTGTTGCACTTAATCATTTTTTTTTTTTAAACTTCACTTACCAATACTGAACTTGAACTCAGATTGGACGCCCTGTGGTATTCTCATTGGCTGCTGAAGGTGAGGCTGGTGTACGCAAAGTGCTTCAAATGTTGCGCGATGAGTTTGAGCTAACAATGGCTTTAAGTGGTTGTCGTTCGCTGAAAGAAATCACCCGTAACCACATTGTGACTGATTGGGACCTTCCTCACCCTCGTCCATTGCCCAGGTTATAAATGACTGCCTCTGATTACCAGAACAAGAAATAGAAGTGGCAGAATATGACCTTGAAAGGTTTGATTTCATATGGGTAATGTTAATGTTTGTTGGAGAGTACTTCTGAAATTTCCATTAAGTATGTACAAGTATTTTGAAAGTTCAAGCTGTCTGTAATGATCATAATGGATGGTTTACTTTACTGGCTAAAATGTTAATTTCACTGTATATTCTTTATAATAAGACACATTAATCAATGACTTTGTTGAGGATACTATCAGAAGAGGAGTCGATTTGCTTGTAGTTTTGAAGTTTCAAACCGATGCGTGTGCTATTAGACCCTTCGGATAGTTGTGCTATCTTGGAGAGGGTTAGATGTCTTGATTGCCTCGACATTATGGATTGCGGTGTTTGTAATGTTTTACCTGCATCAATAAACTCTCGTTTTCTGAACCCAAAAAAAAAACGATGTGTGTTGGAGATTCCATTACTGTCAATGGAAATAAGATTGCTTTTGTAAAACTGTCAAACATTTGCAATTTTGCATGAATTGGAAGATTTTGAATAAAAATGTGTTATATATTGCTCCTTACTGAGAAAATTAGAAAAGTCACACGTTGGTTAGGAATGAAGATGGGTGTTGAATTTGTGGCTATAAATAAAGCCCTTATTTATCATTTGTAAACATCCCAAAGTTTATAAATCTTCCTCTCTTTTGTAAGGGTAATTGATTAGCTCAATTTTGTCCAATTAGTTGTAATTTTGGAATTCATCCATTTGGAGATAGTGGAAGTGGTCAACGACGCCCGATGACCTAAGTAACATTTATACCGAACCTCGTTAAATTTCTGGTGTTATTATTTTTTTGCTTTAATATTTCTGTTTCAATATCTGTTTTAGTTTATTTTAGCATTATATTTCCAATAGCATTATTTTGTCGGGTTAGTTTGAGTTCTATTCATTTAAATCATAAGTGAATAGTAACTACTTAGAATAGGAAAAATATACCCGATTTTCCCAACAATTGGTATCAGAGCCGAAGTTTTTCTACCTAGGCATTTGTTTGTATTCCGTTTGTTTACTATTGGAATATAGTTGCTAGTTGTTGTAATTTGAAGAAATGACGGAAGAAAAATTTCTTTCAAACAAAGCGCTACTATCCACGTCAGCGTAACTATGGTGATGAATGCGAGGTTCGAGGTGGAGAAGTTTGATGGAACCGATTATTTCGGCGTGTGGCAAGGCGAAGTTAGATGCTTTATTTGATAAGGTCTGACATCGCTATTGAAGAAGAGAAACCAGGATGGAGAAGATGAAGTAGAGTGGAAAAATATCAATGGAATTGGCGTGTGGTACAATCGGTTCGTGTCTCGAGAAACAAAATGCTGGCGTTCGTGAAGGAGGCGTCCATGAGTAAGTTGTGGAAGGCGTTGGAGAAACGAGTTAAGCGAAGAAGAGTGGACAAAATCGGCTCTGTTGAAGAAGAAGTTGTTCGTTTTGAATACCTTCCGCGTACTACAATAAGCAATGGCATTCTTAACTTTTAATCAATTAGTAGCAGATTTGTTAAATATGGATGCAACTTTTAAAGATGAATATTTAGCCTTGATGTTGTTAGCCTCCCTTCCTGATGAGTTTGATCATCTTATTATGAGCTTACTCATTGGGAAGGATAAAGTGTCTTTTGAGGAAGTTTGTACTGCTTTGTATAGTTATGAAATTAGAAAGAAAGATAAAAGAGAAAGCATGAAAGAAGTAGTAGAGGCATTATCTGTAAGAGGACGTCCGCAAACACAACATAAAGGAAGGAGAGGTAGATCTCTATCAAAAGGAAGACTTGGTAAAGATGAATATGTCTTTTGTCATGAGAAAGGCCATTGGAAGAAAAATTGTTCGAAGCTGCAAAAGAAAGGAAAAGCTGTGCAATCTGATGCATGTGTAGCTGAAAGCAATTCAGATTCAGATTTTGCATTGGTTGGTTCGTCAACAGCATCTCATCCTGGTGATTGGATTTTTGATTTAGCATGTACTTTCCATATGTCTCCTAACAAGTAGTGGTTATTTAACTTTGAAGAACTAGATGGTGGAGTTGTTTTCATGGGTAATGATTATCCCTGCAAAGTTTTGGGAATCGGTACAATTCGTTTGAAGAATCAAGATGGTTCAACCAGGGTCTTGACAGATGTTCATATGTTCCAGATATGAAGAAGAATCTCATTGCTGTGGGAGTCTTAGAATCAAAAGGCTTCACTGTGACCATACAAAATGGGGCATTGAAGGTTACTTCTGGAGCACTTATGGCAATGAAAGGTGTTCGGAAGAATAACCTGTACTACTACCTTGGTAGTACGGTTATTGGGACAACATCTACAGCAGTTTCAGATGAAGAAAGAGATTTAGAAACTACCAAGTTGTGGCATATGCGTTTGGGACATGCTGGTGAAAAAGCTTTACAGATTCTAGTAAAGCAAGGCCTATTAAAAGGTGCGAGAACCGGCAAGTTGGAATTCTGTGAGCATTGTGTATTGGGGAAGCAGAAAAGAGTAAGCTTTGGCACTGCTCTTCATAATACAAAGGGCATTTTGGATTACATCCATAATGATGTATAGTGGAAAATAAGAACTCTATCCATGAGTGGCAAACATTATTATGTCACTTTCGTTGATGACTTCTCCAGAAGAGTTTAGGTGTATCTCATGAAGAAAAAGGATGAAGTGTTGGGGATTTTTCTCAAGTGGAAGAAGATGATCGAGACTCAGACTGGTAAAAAGATCAAGCGTCTGAGGTTTGATAATGGCACTAAGTACACAAATGATCCATTTATGAAAGTTTGTGAAGAAGAAGGGATAGTGCGACACTTCACTATTCGAAAAACACCACAATAAAACGGAGTTGCAGAACGTATGAACCGAACTTTGCTGGAAAAAGGTTCGGTGTATGTTGTCAAATGCTGGTTTAGGCAAGTAGTATTGGGCTGAGGCTATGACATATGCATGTCATCTCGTCAACCGTCTACCATCGTCTGCTCTTGAAGGCAAAACGCCTATGGAGGTATGGTCTGGAAAACCTGTTAGAGATTACGATTTCTTACATGTGTTTGGTTCAATTGCATACTATCATGTAACAGAATCAAAGTTGGACCCAAGAGCCAAGAAAGCCATTTTTTTGGGGATCCCTTCTGGTTCTAAGGGATATCGACTATGGTGCCTTGAAACGAAAAAGATAATCTTTAGCAGAGATGTCACCTTTGATGAATCTGCATTGTTGAGAAAGGTAACTAAGAAGATTGATGGCACTTTAGAGCAGGTGGAGCAAACTCCGAAACAAGTGGAGTTTGAAAGCAAGATTATTAATCCAGTTAGTGAAGATAAGACAGAAGTTGATCCTCCATTGACAGAAGATGAATCAGATGAAGAGGTTTTAACCCAAGAACCTCCACAGCAACAAGAAGAAACTGCAGTTGATAGGCCACGACGACAAAATGTCAAGGTACCTGCTCGATACAAGGATTTTGAAGACCTACCTGCTCAGTTTAAGAATACGGTGGCCTGTGCACTTTCAGTTGTGCATGATGATGTTCCTTCCATATATAAAGAAGCAATCAGAAGCCCTGAAGTTGAAAGATGGAAGGAAGCCATGGATGAAGAACTTTTGTCCCTTCAGAAGAATAAAACATAGAAGTTGACACAACTACCTAAAGGCAAGAAGGCAATTGGATGCAAATGGGTGTATGCAAAGAAAGATGGATTTCCTAACAAAGATGGTATTCGCTACAAGGCAAGATTGGTGGCTAAGGGCTACACTCAGAAGGAGGGAATAGATTATAATGAGGTATTTTCGCCAGTTGTAAAACATTCTTCCATTAGAATTTTGTTGGCCTTGGTAGCACAATTCGATTTGGAACTAGTTCAACTTGATGTGAAAACCACGTTTCTACACGGTGACTTAGAAGAGGAAATCTATATGTCTCAACCAGAAGGGTTTATTGTTGCTGGTAAAGAGAATTGGGTTTGTAAGTTGAACAAATCATTGTATGGATTGAAGCAACCTCCAAGGCAATGGTACAAACAATTTGATCAGTTTATGTTGCAACAAAAGTATACCAGAAGCACACACAATCATTGTGTGTATTTTCGTAAGCTACAAAATGAGTCTTTCGTCTATCTCCTATTATACGTCGATGATATGTTGATTGCATCGAAGAGCCAAGCAGAAATTAAAAAGTTGAAGGCTCAACTAAGTGAGGAGTTTGAGATGAAAGATTTGGGAGAAGCCAAGAAGATTCTCTGTATGGAGATAAGTAGAGACAATAAGAAGGGGAAGCTTAGTTTGACCCAGAGTCAATATTTGAAACGGATACTACAACGTTTTGGTATGAATGAACAGACAAAACTTGTAAGTACTCCGCTAGTTCCTCAATTCAAGCTTAGTGCTCAATTATCTCCTAAGAATGATGCAGAACGAGAATATATGGCAAAGGTACCATATGCAAATGCAGTTGGTAGCTTGATGTATACAATGGTGTGTACAAGACCTGACATTTCACATGCGGTTGGTGCTATAAGTAGGTACATGCATGATCCTGGTAAAGGACATTGGTTGGCTGTGAAATGGATTCTACGGTATATTATAAATACCGTAGATGTTGGTTTAGTATTTCAGCAGGATAATACCATTGGTCAATGTGCAGTCGGATATTGTGATTCTGACTATGCATGAGATTTAGATAAGCGTCGGTCAACTACTGGTTATGTGTTTACTCTTGATAGAGCACCAGTCAGTTGGAAGTCTACCTTGCAGTCCACAGTTGCTTTGTCTACTACAGAGGCAGAGTATATGGCAGTTACAGAGGATGTGAAGGAAGCTATTTGGTTACGAGGTTTGCTTAAAGACTTGGGAGTTGGTCAAAAACATATTAAGGTGTTTTGTGATAGTCAGAGTGCTATTCATTTAGCAAAGAACCAAGTCTACCATGCACGTACAAAGCACATTGACGTTCGTTATCATTTCGTGCGAGAGATTATTGAAGAAGGTGGAGTACTAGTTCAGAAGATTAGTACGATAGAGAATCCCGCAGATATGATGACCAAGGTGGTAACAACAATCAAGTTCAAACATTGTCTAGACTTGATGAACATCCTACAAATCTGAATTGACACCGGCGTTGTTAATCTAGCAATTGAAGAAATCATTTAAAACCACTAAGTCGCTAAGGTGGAGATTTGTTATATATTGCTCCTTAGTGAGAAAATTAGAAAAGTCCCACATTGGTTAGGAATGAAGATGGGTGTTGGATTTGGGGCTATAAATAAAGCCCTCCTTCACCATTTGTAAACATCCCAAAGTTTGTAAATATTTCTCTCTTTTGTAAGGGTAATTGATTAGCTCAATTTTGTCCAATTAGTTGTAATTTTGGAGTTCATCCATTTGGAGATAGTGGAAGTGGTCAACGACGCCCGATGACCTAGGTAACATTTATACCGAACCTCGTTAAATTTCTGGTGTTATTATTTTTCTGCTTTAATATTTCTGTTTCAATATCTGTTTTAGTTTATTTTAGTATTATATTTCCAATAGCATTATTTTGTCGGGTTAGTTTGAGTTCTATTCATTTAAATTATAAGTGAATAGTAACTACTTAGAATAGTGAAAATATACCCGATTTTTCCAACAAAATGTAAACTGAAACTTCTAATTATCTTCCATTAATAATCATTTTTATAATGTCAAATCCAAATTGAAGAATCATAATCCAGCAATCAATTTTTCGATGGTTAGGTACTTTGAAGGGTTTGCAGCGCCAGGCCCTGTGACATGCGAATTCCATTTTTTGTCAGTTTATTTTATGTTTTGCTTATGTAGTGTTTGATAGTTTATCCACATGGGGATGTTTCTAATTTACTGTGTTATAAATGGTGTAGTTAGTGACCCATGGTTGACAAGCCAAGATTACTCTCTTTTGGCTCAATTGATACGTGGGTTTATTGTGGGAGTATGGTTCTGAGATTCTTACGCCGGCACTATATGAGTGAGAGTACTATCGTTATGAAACATATATCATTGGAAAATATTTATACATGCAAACAAAATAATTGGCAGCTTCCAACAATTACTTCAATATTCAAAGTTCAAAGTACATTTAAATACGCGGAAACCCAAAAAGTTAATAAACCTTTCATATATGCTATGAGATTCCAAACTAAAAGATTAAGTTTATCGAGAAGGATAACCCAATCACTTAAAAAAAATTAATTTTTATCTCTATAAGGTATGATTCTTGTTTGCTTTTATTCTTACTATTCTTTCTGTCTTTTCTTTAAAGAATAAGATTCTTCGTTTAACTCAACATGTGATCCTCGTGTTGTTACCAATGAGTTAAAAATGATGATACAACATTTTCTAGCACAACCTTACGTCTACACCCTAAAATCACTATATGTTAAGTCCAATCATATCTCAAATATCTTGAGAGTTATTTGGAGTTCACTTACAAATTTTGACCAATCGACTTTAACTTTCTCCCGTCAGACTTCTTGTGTAATTCACTTAGATTCATTCTTTTTGAATTGACTCATTATCAGTATGTAAAAGTCTAGTGCATAAATATTTAGAAATTAACAAATAAAACCCAGATCCTAACGCAAGACCTCATATGAACTTGTACGCATGTGTGGACAATATTTCAACCATTAGATCTGGTTCTAATTTATGAAAGGCTAATAGTTTATTGGATACTATGAGATTCTAATCTAAAAAAATAATCTTATCATGAAAAGTAAACCAAATATTTATAAATCTTTTTAGATTGTCATTTAAAATCATAAGATCCTTGTTTACCTCTACCTTTATAAAATTAATATTAACGTAATACATATTATTATTACCTTATCTAATTGTAGAGTGTTATTAACGTAATCCATATTATTATTACCTTATCTAATTGTAGAGTGTTTATGTATTAGATGTTGGTGTATTATTAAAGGTATTATTTTATTGCAATTTTTATATAATGTTTAGAAACATCCTTTTATCATTAATTTTTTCAAATTCATCTCTTATATAAAATGTATTTTTTCAAAAAAATTATTTTGATAATCATTCAATATATGTAAGTTGGTGATGAATATGTATATATGAGATATATGATAAGAGATTTCAAAATTAATATAAATATTATTTATAACCAATAATAAAATGGACAAAAATAATAAATCAATAAACATAATGCATGTTTTAAATAAGAAAAAAAATATTCTTATTAATAATACTTCTTCTTTTTTGTTCAATTAATTTTAATCTATAGATCGTAAATCTTAAATTATAAATTCTAAATCATAAATAGTAAAAAGATTAGATTTATGATTATTCTAATCTTTTTAATATATAAAAATCATATATTTTTTATTATTAATCATATTATTCTTAAATATAAATACATATCTATAGTGATTTTAAAAAGTTTACACTCCTTGCGGGTTATCCTTAAGTTAGGCCTTAGATGACCTGAAAATGGACCGTGCTTATTATCATCTATTAATTTTAGTAACTCATTTTAGGAAAAAGAAAAGAAAAGTATCACTTTAATATATATTTATTAAAATTTATTCATTTAACATTAATTTTAATGATATTAATAACTCTATTTTTTAGATATTTTTATTTTTTAGCATCTAAGAGCTATTCTAGTAAGGTTAAACTTCATCAATTCAAGTTTTTTTTTTTCTAAAAAAGTGATCTCAAAAACCAAAATTAGTAAAAAATAATTAAAATATTTAAAATTGTAAAAATAAGATGATTAAATTATATAAATCTATCACATTTTATTATGGATGCTCGTAACATGTGTTACCTAAAATATAAAAAGAATCATAAAGTTAATTTCTAAAAGATAATAAAAATTAAATCCTATAAAATTTATAAAACTAATACAAATCAAATCATTTGATTTTAAAATATTTATTTTTAATAATTAAACGATAATTATATTAAATTATATATTTTAATAATTAATTAAAATTATGACATAAAAAAATTTAATTTTTTTCAAACAATAAATAACCAAATATAATGTATGCAATTTTAAATTCTAAATAACACAAAAATTAATATAAAATATATACTTTATATGAATTTAATTTACAAATAAGTGTTTAATATAAATAATAAATATATGATTAAATAAATAATGAAATGAAATATATATTTTATATAAAATTAAAAATATATGTTAAATAGGGAATAATGGCATATAAATTTAAAAAAAATATTGTTTTTTTACTTTTTAAAATTATTAAATTAAAAATATATATAATATAATATATGTATAAATTTGGTATGCTTCTACAAAAAATTTAGTATTAAGCATCGAATCGTCTAATTTTGAATACCCCTTCACTCAACTAATGAGGTTTGGGGTGATCTCGTAATATTAAGAACAATTAAGGTAATTTCGTAATTTCTTTAGCAACGCAGGTAAACTTCAATAAATTTAGCCATTAAAATGACCAGTAAATTAAGACCGGAGAAAGTTTTCGCTCTGGGACTCCCGTCTCAGTAATCAAAGTTTAGAGTCCAACCCCTACAGTCTCTAACTTCGAATCAGAACAAATAGGCGTTCGTCTCTCGCTCTTTCTGAATAAACATGGTAGTTTTCGTTTTCCCATTTCTTACTTTTCAATTCTTTGTTGGTTAGTTTTTATGCATTTATTTTTTAAAAAAATTAAGTTATATTCAACTTCCTTGAGATTTCATAATACCCAACTAAATTTTTAATAAAATTGGAGTTTCTTGAATTTGGGTTGGTTTTATTTGGGTATTTTGTAGTTGTTCTTCTCGTACTTTAAGGAGTTGGTGGGCAGAGAAGTAACAGTGGAGCTCAAGAACGACCTCGCAATTCGAGGAACTCTGCATTCCGTGGATCAGTACCTCAACATTAAGCTTGAGAACACTAGGGTTGTTGACCAAGACAAGTTTCCTCACATGGTATGATTTTCCTTTTGCCTGTATTTATTTATTTATGTAAATTGTTCTAAGTTTATGTTGAGTTAATGGTAAAAAGAAGGTTTTAGGGTTAGAGCTTTGTTCGCTTTTGTGTTTCTGCAATTATATGCAATTTAGGTATTTACTTAGAGCTATAAAACTGATGGATTTCTTAAGGGTTGTAACCTATAAATGCGGGAGGAGGTTTTACATATTCTTTTGACTTGTATTATTTTTTCCTTTTCTTTTTTATTGAACAAGATTTGACTGGTATTAAGCTGATTGGTTAGAACCTCCTGGTATGCATTATTTGAGAGTTTAGAAATGAGTTTTGTTTTGTTGATAGGTTATATACTTGTAATAAAAATTTTCTCGAATTGACTCACTCACTTTCATGTTTAGGTTTATGGAACTAGAATTTTAGTAACTAGGCCATATAGTCTGTTATAGAGTGTTGGAATGGATTTTTGTCATTTTCAAGTGGAATATTAAGACAATGGGACATTGTAGCAAGATGAGTGTAATATTAGGTTGTATTAGTGTAAAACAAGTTGTAATTTAGTTGTTGATACCAACTTTTATATTCCTAGATTAGTAGACATTTGTCTAATTTCTTATTCTTATTTATAGTGTTGTATATACATTAGAATTCATAGAGAAAAAAGATAGAATAAGACTTCAGATTTTCTCCATCATCTCTCATAATATTTTCTTCATGGTATCAAAGCATTTCTAAAATCCAATTTTTTTTCTCATCAATTCTGTTCGAGGAAGTTTTTTCCTGAAATTCAAATTCTTCAAGGCAATGTTCTCCTACCTCTCATTTCAAACGATGGTAACAAATTGAACTATTTCAGGCATTGTTTTCCGGTCTCAATCCTGGTGGTTCTTTGTTTCAACAGAGTCATTGTTCATCTAAGAAATGACTGACTATCGTGCATCGTCATCCATCTTTCCTCAAACCAATCATCATCGCAAGCCATTTTCCACAGCTCTCGTAACTACCAAATATGTCATCGTTGTCAACCACCCAAAATCATGAGCCATCAATCATCAAATCTCGCAAAACTCAGGCACCATCAGCCATTTGTTTCATCGTCGTCGCCGATCATCTGGTCCATCGTCGTTGTCGATCATTTGGTTCATCGTCATCGCTATCTGGTTCAGTCCGTAAGTCTCGCAATCCCACATTTGCATTTTGTTTACAATACACTTAATTAGCACTGCATTTGTAACCTACCCTAACCCGACCCATCCCGAACCAAATTGATTCAGCTCAGGCTAACCCAGTAACAAATTTCAGGCCAACCCAATAACAAATTTCAACCCAGCCTATCCAAATAACAAATTTAATCCCACATTGGTAGGCCCAATTAGCCCACATATAAGCCCAAATTGAAATAACACCAATGGCCATAGGAAAACTTATAATTACTGGTTCCACATAAAACAATCTCCTGTCCATCACTAGTCACAAATTAAATGGGCACAATTACCTTCAGTGGTCCTAATCCGTCTTGATGTTTATATGCGGAAAGATAAAAGATGACTACCTCACTGGAGATGCAATAGTCCCGAACAAAGACGATTCGTAATACAAAACATGAAAATCTAAAAATAGTATGGTGATGTCTTGGTTGATAAATTCCATGACAACCGAGATTAGAGAGAACTTTCTTCTCTATAAAACTGCCAAAGAAATATGAGATGCTGTCAAAGACATATTCAAGTTCTGATAATATGTCTGAACTATTTGAGATCGAAAGCATCCTCCATGATCTTCGTCAAAAAGAGTTATCAGTTATCCAATATTTTAACTCTCACTCGATGTTGGTAGCAATTAGACCTCTTTGAGGTTCATGAATGGACATGTCCAGCAAACAACATCTTGTACAAACAGATTATTGACAATAAGCGAGTTTTCAAATTTTTACTAGGCCTCTATAAAGATCTTGATGATGTGCGCGGCAAAATTTTAGGAACAAAACTCTTGCCCATCATTCATGAAGCCTTTTCTGAAGTTTGTTAAGAAGAGAGTCGGAAGAAGGTGACGATGGTTCCTCAATCTACCATTTCCGTGACTGGAGAAGGATCTACACTTGTTATTTGAGGACACCAGCATTCTCATAATGCAGACAACCATCCTTGTAGAGGAAGACCTTGGTGTGACCATTGTTATAGACCTAGTCACACTAAGGAAACCTGTTGGAAAATTCATGGAAAGCCAATTGATTGGAAACCATCCTCTACACAGCACATTAACAAAGAAAGTTATGGAAAATTATCTACAAATCTCGTGGAACTACATCTCCTGAATCTGCTCTATTTAGCAAGGAATGGATTGATCTCCTTTAGAAAATATTTGGATAGTCTTTGCTCACATCATCAGCCACTATAGCTCAATCAGGTAACACCCTCAACGCTCTTAGTGTGAAACAGGTTATGAGATCATAGATTGTTGATTCAGGTGTTTTAGACCACATGACGGGTGATCTTTCTCTTCTCGTGAATCTTAAAACCTATCAAAATGGACACATTATTAGAATTGTTGATGGCTCAGTATCTAAAGTAACAGGAATTGATTCAGCCAAAATTTCAAACTCCTTTATTCTGATTCTGTCCTTGTTTCCACACTTGATTGTAATCTTGTATCAATTACTAAACTCACCCATGATAAAAGTTGTATGGAAAAATTTGTTCATAACCAATGTGAATTTCAGAAATTGGATTCGAGGAAGATGATTGACAATGTTAAAGTATGCTCGTGACTCTATCTCCTACGAAGTGAAAACACTCCAACAAGACAAGCCTTCCAAGCTGTATCCGAAGTGTCTTATCAGAATAAAGCTTTGTTAAATCTTAAGTCCAATAATGATCATGAAATCATGTTGAATCACTATCACTTAAGTCATCCTAATTTCATGTATTTACAAAAACTTTTTCCTTCATCCTTTAGAAATAAAAATTCAAAGGATTTTCAATGTGAAGTATGTCAATTTTCAAAACATATTAAAACTTCATATCCTCATCTTCCACATAAAAAATCACATTCTTTCTCATTAATTTACACTGATATTTGGGAACCTTTTTGAATCAAAAACATCATAGGGACACGTTGGTTCATTTCATTTGTCAATGATCATACTCGAGTCACTTAGTTATTTCTAATGAAAGAAATATGAAACAGGTCAAATTTTTGAAAATTTCAATACCATGCTTCAAACCTAATTTCAAACAAAAATCCAGCTACTGAAATTTGACAATGCTAAAGAATACTTCACTTCCACCCTTACTGATTATCTGGTAAGTCAAGGGATTGTCCATCTAAGCTCTTGTGTTGACACACCTCAACAAAACGGGGTCGTTGAAAGAAAGAATAGGCATCTTCTCGAGGTAGCTAGGTCCTTTATGTCTCTCAACATTTCTGGGGGGAAGTTGTTCTTACAGCTATCTATCTTATCGATAGGATGCCCTCTCGTGTTCTCATGTTTAAAACACCTATCAATACTCTACTTGAGTCATACCCACACACCAAAATCATGTCCCACATTCCCTTTAAAATTTTCAGATGTTCTGCTTATGTCCATGTACATCATAGAGGTAAACTTGATCTCCGAGTCATCAAATGCATATTCTTAGGGTATTCATCGTACCAAAAAGGATACAAATGCTTCTCTCCTATCACAAAACAATTCTATAATATAATGGATGTTACATTCTTTGAACAATATCCGTACTATTCCAAACCTGTCATTCAGGGGGAGAACATAGGCAATGAATACCATCTTTAGAATAGCATAACCACTCAATCTCCCACAAATTCTATCCTGCAAATTTCAGAGAATGAATTAGTGTCTCAAATAAATACTCTTAATAATTCCAATGAACTCTCAACTTCTCTACCAATAGATTTAATCTTCCTTGTCCCAAACAATGATCTTTTTTGTCTACTCTAGGAGGAAAACAACTCAAGAAAGAGTGGAGAATCGAGCATATCTTGAGCTAGTCCAAGAATCCAACCCGAGTACAGGCCATTCCGACAATTCACAAGGTAACATCATTGAACCTCCCATTATTGAGTTATCTCTTAATGATTTGAATTTGCCAATTACTATGAGGAAATGTGTAAGATCTTGCACAAACCATCACATATACAACTTTGTTTTCTATAAAAATCTCTCACCAGGTTGTAAGACATTTATTAGCAACCTTGATCAAATATAGGTTCCAAATTCCGTTTATGAAGCATTTCACGTACTTGAATGGAAGACAACTATTGGTGAAAAACTCAGTGCCTTAGAGAAAAACAAGACTTGGGATATCACAGAACTACTATCGGGAAAACAAGTTGTTGGGTGTAAATGGATCTTTACAATCAAACACCAAGCAGACGATAGTGTAGAAAGACTCAAAGCTCGCCTTATGGCTAAGGGATTCTCAGACATATGAGATTGACTATAAGGAGACTTTTGCACCTGTAGCAAAGCTCAACACTATTCGTGTTCTTCTCTCCTTAGCATCTAACTTGGATTGACCTCTCTACCAATTAGATGTCAAGAATGCATTCTTTAATGGTGATCTCGATGAAGAAGTCTACATGGATATTCCTACTGGAATTGAATCTCATGTTCCAACCAATAGAGTCTGCAAACTTAAGAAATCCTTATATGGATTGAAACAGTCTCCATGTGCCTGGTTTGATAGGTTCTCCAAAGTTCTGAAAAGATACAGGTACAATCAATGCCAATCAGATAACACATTATTTGTCAAACACTTCTCCAACGATAGAATAGTTATCCTAATTATGTACGTAGATGATATTGTTCGAACATGTAATTATACAATTGAGATGAATAAACTCAAAGAACTCCTTGCTAAGGAATTTGAGATCAAAAATCTAGGCAATATCAAATATTTTCTAAGAATGGAAGTAGCACGAAAAAAAAAGTATATCTATATCTTAAATGAAATATGTATTTGATCTTCTCAAGGAAACTGAAATGATGGGGTGTAAACCGGCAGAAATTCTGATGGATTCTACAGTAAAACTCGAAATCAAAGAAAATAGTACACCTGTGAACAAAGGTCGTTATCAAAAATTAGTTGGAAAACTCATTTACTTATCCCACACTAGACTAAATATTGGTTTTTCAGTAAGTGTTGTAAGTCAATTTATGAACAGTCTCACTGAAGAACACATGAAAACCATCTATCGTATACTCAGATATCTCAAGATGATACCAGGAAAAAGATTATACTTCAGTAAGAATCCCACCAGAAAAATTAAAGTCTTTGCAGATGCTGACTGGATAGGGTCTATAGTGGATTACAGATCTACCACTGGATATTGTACATTCGTATGGGGAAATCTTGTAACTTGGCGAAGTAAGAAATAGTCATAAGTCGCTCGAAGTAGTGCAAAAGCTGAATTTAGAGCTATGACTTATGAGATTTGTGAAGGAATGTGGTTAAGAAGACGACTCAATGAACTGGACTTCATAACTCCTGAACCTATAAGCATGCATTGTGACAATCAAGTCGCAATAAGAATTGCGAAAAATCCAGTTCATCATGACCGAACTAAACATGTAGAAATTGATCGTCATTTCATTAAAGAGAAGTTAGATGGAAAAATCGTAGACCTACTATATACATCTACTCATAATCAAATTACAGATATCCTTACCAAACCGTTATTTCGAACAATCTTCGAAAAATTGAGTTGCAACTTGGGGATGATTAATATCTATTACCTAACTTAAGGTAACTTAAGCGGAGTGTAGACTTTCTGAGAATATTAAGTTGTATTAATGTTGTACAGACTGTAAATTAGTGTAAAACAAGTTGTAATTTAGATGTTGATACGAGCTATTATATTCCTAGATTAATGGACATTTGTCTAATTTCTTATTTCTATTTATAGTTTCGTATATACATTAGAATTCACATAGAAAAAGAGAGAATAATATTTCAAATTTTCTCCATCATCTCTCGTAATGTTTTCTAGCGAAATAAACTTTGTTGAATACTGAAGTATTTTCTAGTTTGATTTTATCATGTGTGGTTTTGTACAAAGGTGAGTATTTTTGTTTCTTATTTGAGACAGTGAGGTTCAGTGGAAGCTTCTTTTATCAATTTAACTAACACCTATATTCTTCCACTGAAATAGTCAAGTTTGCGTTACCTCCTACGTGACCGAACATGGCTGAACTTGATTTCATGTGATTAATTGTTCTTAATTGTTGATGATGGCATTAATTAAACAAATGGTTTGAAGGCTAGCTGACAGGGTAGGTTAGTGTTTAACTTGGGTCCTTGTGGTTGTTTTTGCTTGTGAATTGTGTGCAACATTTAGAAAAAGATTCAGTGTTACCTCTTCTTTTTTGGCAAGTCAGTCAGATGTCAAAAGGCATTTTTAATTTCTATATGTATAGTTTCCTTATTTTAAAGTGGTTGGAGATTTTCTTGTTCAGCAAAGAAATTTTTTCTGTAATTGATCCTCGTGCATTTTTCTGAATATATGTATTATCAAGAAAGCTTGTATAGGTTCAGAATTTTGAAAGAGGATCTAAGGTTACATGGCATGTAGAGAATTGTGAAAGGTGCAACTTGAGAAAGGCTTCTATAGATATGAAATTTTGAACGGCTGGGCTGAGCCTGGATTTTTTGGTCAGAACTGAAAATTCAAAATTTGGAACAAGGGAAGGGCAAAGACAGTCATTTGTGTCTGCAGCCATCAGACCATATAAATAAAAGTCAGTCTGCATAAAATATCGCTCCAAACATCACTCCTTTTCTCGACCGTTTCCTTATCTCCTACATGGTTTTCTCTTTGCGTATTGACAGAATTTGTCCATTTCTGGATCCTCATTTTCCCACCACTTGCAGAAAGCTCTTTAATTCTCTCCTTTGTTTCAATTATTCGTTATTTATTTATTAATTATCGATGAGAGTTTCATATGTCATAATAATAACAATTGCTCATATGTAAATTAAACTTTCAACCCAAATAGGCATCTGGGACTTACGAGGGGTGTACACGCTAACTCATAGAATCATTTTGCAAGCTCTATTCTAACTCAATCAAGCAGGTCTCACAACATTGATTAAGCAAATAGTACAATAAAACTACAATAAACACAACATATTTAATTCAATACATCACTAAAACAACCAACAAATAAGAAAAAATAATATACGGTAAACTAGTTACGATGCTCCTCACGGGTTCCTGTCTAGGCTAATAAAATGCATTAATATAACAAACATCAAACAACATGGGAATTTTGCAAACATATTAGAAAAGTTATAAGGGATTTTCAATCACTTCAGGACTCTTATATGCAAACATATTTGATAAATAATGATTGTACTGTCACAACATGTAAGCATACATTACACAACATGTAAGAAGATAAACTTACATAGGATTCAACTCCTATGTGATAACATACTTGGATTGTTTATTGTAATTACTTGACACCAAGCAATTCACTAATAAGTAAATCGATAGTATATATCTCGATAAAAGGATAAAGTATATGTAAATAACTCTATCAATCGGAACACCTATCCTACATGTGTCTAAGTTGCCCTCGTTTGCTGTCAACACAACATTTGATCCAAGTAGACCAAGCTCCTTCATCACGTAATGTGATCGACCATTGATGACTCAATCTCCTAACATGCATATACGTTACGACCCTGTAACACGTATTCGACACATGGAACACAAACATATAATCTTCTTATCTCTGCTCAACATTGCAACATCACAACACCCATAGATACATAACAACCCAACACATAGGCTTCTCACCTATAGACAACGTTGCAACCTCGCAATACTACGCTAACACATTGCAACCCATCCGACACAAGGCAACGCAACCTGAGAGAAACTCCTCAAAATGATGTGGTTCTTTTCTAACCATATATTTTGACTCTCAACAATTCCTCACTCAATCTCATAATTTTTATATGCAATGTGGTATTTGAGAATTAGAGAGAGACTCTTCTTTGATATCCTACATATTACAGATAACACACTAATTCTCCAACCAACACTCAGAAGGAAAATAAACTAAGAACAGACCGGAGAAGTCTAGTGCCAAACGAGTAGAGCCTCCTCACGGATTCTGGCCAAGAAAACAAGGAGAGGAATTTATAGAAAAAATTCAGCCTCTTGGACCCTTCTCGCCTCACCTACCAGGGAGACAAGAGTAATAGCTGTATCCCGACGAAGGTAGTAGCCACGATTGCCAGCTCACTGTGATGAGGGGTTAATGAGCACCCTAACGAGCCAACTGTGAGAGCATCGGTGTGGGAGCTAGAAAAGCTTTTCAGAGACCATGAAACACTATGTAAACAAGGATGATATCCTAATCTTGTGTTGATATGGTGAATCTGTTTGTTTCTCAAAGCTATACAATTGTGATTTTTGAAGTTTCTACTTTGCCTTCTTGTACTAACGTTTTGTATTGTGTTTATTTTATCTGAATATTCTCAATGTGATACTGTTTGAATCTTAACAGTTTGTTTTCAATGCATTTTCAGCTTTCAGTGAGGAACTGTTTCATCAGAGGATCAGTAGTAAGATATGTTCAACTACCCCCAGAAGGTGTTGATGTTGAGTTGCTGCATGATGCCACACGAAGGGAAGCTAGAGGGGGATAAAATTGTGTTATTCTAAACACCCACCTAGTTGTAACTTCTCTTTAATAATTTTTAGCAGCCTCTTATTCTAATACTTCATCTCTATTTACATTTATTATTATGTAATTTCTGTTCCAGAGTATATCATCGTGTAGGAACATCCCATCTCTATTTGAGTACTGTCATCTACCATTGGAAATGTCATCTTCATGAACATAATTGCTAGTATTTCTGGTTTTAGCGGTCCGTGCTCTTCCATTTTTACTTGACAAATCTTCTACCAGGTGGAGAATTCTGCTTACTAAAAATGCACTCGCTTCATATTTTAATTTTGTGAACTAACTTTTGCCATTATCTTCAATAGTTATTATTTGATTGTCTTGTAATTATGGTACAATTATCCGTGGAATTGTTCCTTAAAAAAAAAAGCAAAAAAAAAAAACGATGCTGGTGCAGACTTAAATTTTAGCACAAATAGATAGCGTTTTTTTTTCAGAATAAAAGGGATTGCATTTTAAAAGAAAACATAAAGTATTGGCCCATACATTTTATTTTATTTTATTTTATAATATTGAAAATTCTCATTTTAATAATTTAAGTTACAAAGTTAGCTTGTTGGCTTGAATGTTCCATAAAAGATCGATTAGGTTACCTATATGTAAGTCTTGTGCATGTTTTGGTAGAGACATTCTAACTCCTTTCACTCATCCACTAGCAAACCTGAGATATTCTTGGAAGCATTTCTGCTCATCGAAAATTTGACATGAAAAAAATAACGATCTTAGCCCTTGAAGTCAATTTTTTTTAATACTTCCATTCACATTTACGTAATTACGTATATGATTTAGGCATTTTCGATCTCGGTCTGTACAACATTCTCGGAGAAGGTAACCAAAATTTTCATTTCTAGATTGAATAATATTTGGATGCAAGTTTAGAAAATGAGCGCGCATACACGAAAGTAGAAGATAAAGCCAGAGCAAGGTTTGAGGCAAAAATCCTACAGGAAACTTTTAAATCAACCACCAGTCATAATGTACCCACCAACCAATGTTAACACATAAAAACCAATGCTTTTTATTATTATAAAGTACAAATATGCATGAAGAGACACTCGTAAGTGTCTCTTCATACAAGATAACGTTTTCCAGTATATGATACCGTCAGACACATTCAAGTGCCTAAAATTACTATTCCTAAACAAAACACCACTCAAAAAGAGAACAGAATAGGAAAATAACAAAGCTTCAAATCATAATAGCAACAAACACATGGCTAGCTCTTATCTCTCTGTCTACTCTATGCCGTATACTTTCTTCATGCTCAAAACAAATTCATACACTTTTTTCTCATCAGGAAGGGCCTTAGCCACAGTATCCTTCTGCGAGCACCTCTTAGCCCAGGCTATCAGCTTGGAGCACTCTGGCTCAATCTCGAAATTAGCACACTTCTCATAAGCATAAAACCAGGTGTAGAATCCTATTAAACAAATATCAACAAACCCAAAAGTTTGGCCTCCAAAGTATGGTTTGTCTCCCAATTCTCCTTCCAATACCTTCAAAATCTCAAAGAACTCCCTCTTAGCTGCTTCTTGTTCTTCTCCTTTTGTGGTCCATATCTTCCTCCCAGCATCATACAACTGCATTTTAAAATTTCAAACTCATAAGATCCAGATCTATTAAAGCCAATGGATCCAATTCATTTTCCCATGAGTAAAAAAAAAATTTACAAAACACAATCGACAAATTAGTTACCCATATGTAGTAATGGGACCACTGTTGTATTTCCTTACATCTCGGCATTTCTTATTTTCGAACATGTAATCTTCTTATTATAAGATTTCTTCATTTGTTCTTAAGAAAATAAAAGAGGGGATAAAGACATGTATAAAACAAGACGCAAAATAATATTCAAGAAAAAGAGTGAGGAGTTTATACCTTCTTATCGATGTAGTCAGCCCAGAACCTAGCTTGGGCTCTCTGGTAAGGATCAGAGGGCAAAAGAGGAGCCTTATCCTTCCAGACCTCATCGATGTACTCCACAATTATAAGAGATTCACAAATGGATTTACCATTGTGAACGAGAACCGGAATCTTTTTGTGAATCGGGTTCATCTGAAGAAGCAAAGGGCTCTTGTTCCTCAGATCTTCTTCTTTGTACTCATACTTAACTCCCTTCTCAGCCAGTGCAATTCTAACTCTCATCCCAAACATGCTGGGCCAGAAATCCAAGAGAATCACCTCATCCGCCATTGCCACTCGAATCAAGCTCAACAAACACTGTAATGAATTGAAAATTCAAAGAGGATATGAGAAATGTGATATGCGAATACTTTGGTTTTATAAGGGGGAAAAGAATCGAATTGACTCGGTGTCAGTTCTGTGATACTTATTATTAGGGAGATTGTTCGACGAAAAAAACTTTGTCGTTTTGTGTGTAGTCTCTATCAGGTGCTTCATACAAAATGTCATTGCTTGCGTCAGCAAGAATGCTCTGGAATTGCTGCCGCCTGTGATTAGTGTGAAGTGTCAACCGGTAACTTTATCAAAATTTTAGGTTAACTTTACAAGTTTATTATAATATGATATGTCGGTTCATGCATTTTTATAATAATTATCGATCCTTACATTTTCCACTAAACTCTAGACTATATCTATACATTTCTTCCTTAATGCACCCATTAACATTTAAAAAATAATCAACACCCATCATTTTATATTCAATTTATAAAATATGGTATTTTGATTTTTACTAATTATACCCCCCACAAAATAGTTTAATACGTGGATCGGCTACCAAATAAAGATCAACCACACATATGTTTTTAGAATATTTTATCATAATTATGTAAAGCAGTTGTTAAGTCGTTCAATTTTTATTAGTATGAATGAATCGGTGCAATTTGAGTTTTCTTAAAAAGGCAAAACTATGTTTCAATTTGCATATAAATGCTTTTATTTAGTGACATTTAATTTAGAAGTATTTAGCGGTGTATTAATATCAGGTGGTGGTATAGTATAGTTAATATATTAGACATATGTTTTGAGAATAATTTAGTTAATATCTTTTAACCTTTTTAAAGTTAATGCTTTTGTATTTATTTTTTTAAATAAAGATATTTGAGTAAATTGTGAATGTGAATGGTGTTTTGAATTGAAAGTTACTATGACAAGAATCACCACCCTTTGCACATTTACATTATTACTTATATATATACATATAATAGATTATATGAATAAAAATATCTCATAAAAAATAGTTAAAAAATACAATTCAATTTGTACAAAAATTTATTATAAAAAATTAAATTATTTATATATTTAATGTTAATAAAAACATAATTTTTTAAGTATACGTATTCTTTATCTCCTTGTGCTTTATCGTTTAAAATTATTAGAAAAATAATTATCTTAAATATTTAAGTTATTAAGAGAATATATAACTATATTTTTATACATTCGTTAGTGTCTACTACCTTACAGATTTTATATTTATATTTATAATTCAATAATTGAGATTATTAATCCTTTAAAACAAGATATTTAATACTAATATTATTTAAAAAAAATTATTTATCCTAAAAGTTTAAATTATTAAAAAATTAATCAATATTATTTTTATAAATATATCATTCTCTCATAATTATAACTTTATGAACGTACATATCATATTACTTATAGTTTCATAATTAAAACTATTGAGTATTGAATATATTATCTCTAATCCTAATATAATGTTAAAAATCAATCATCCTAAAACCTTAAACTTTTTAAAGAAAAACTGAAATAATTATACCAAAAGTACAAAAGTTTGTTTTGTAAAGAAAAAATAATGTTTACAAGTGTCATTTTCCCATTTATTTAAAAATCTTTATTATTATTTAAAAAAAAGTATCGGACTTGTATATCTAGTTTCTTATTTTCTTTTGCAAATGATAACCCTATTCCAATTAATAAGTATTACATTACTATTAGTTGTATGGTCGTATACATATAGCTAGGCATATTAACTTCGTAGATATATATAGTGTTACATTAATATCATTTGAATATATGAATATTTATTTTTATAATCTAAATCTAATCAAAGTTAACAGTTGTTTTATATAAATGTTTTATATTTTTAATATATTTTATTTATATTTAATTATTTATTTTTAATTTATTTTTGTAAAGAAGAAACATTATTTTTTTATTGGTACAATAATAAATTTGAGTTTTTAATACTATTCAATTTTGTATATTTATAAGCATAATAAGTTACTCATAACCACAATAATTGTGACACTTTCTTTTCACGATCTAACAATACTTATATGAAAACATTGTATTTTTTTCTGAAGGTAAATAGAACAAGGTAAAAGCCTATAATTTTTTTTTTCTCCCCACGAGTTACTTGTATAATGACCCATAAATCTGTCACTAGTTATATGCTTTAAACGCAAAGTAGAAACATTATCCAAATAAAAAATATTTTAAAAAACGCATAGTTAAAGAAATTGCTCATAATAAATTGCTGTTTTTTTTTTCTTTTTTCTTGAATATCAAGTGGAGAAAATGTTAAGAGAAGACAAGAGAGGAACAACAAATCAGTCCAAATAGCTAAACGTTAGTGGTGGATTAGTTGTCACTGCTATACGCAAGAAAAGTCCAAATACACTTGGTGGAATTGCCATTGAGATTATCATCTTTGTTATAGAATATTCGCATATGCGAAATTGGCATAAATTCTTCTAAACCTTGTAAGTTTCTTATCGTGGCAAAATTTTAGAAATTTTTTATTATGCATAATTTTATTTAAGAATAACACTTGTAGAACACACTAACAACACATTAAAGCTTATTGGATTTTTATTCAATCAACATTTAAATACATCTCTTGCTATTATATAACCTCAAATTCTAATCATCTAAGCTGAAATTATGGAGCATAATCAGACACAATTCAAAATATGATATGATCATAAAGATAGATATTTATTTAACCAATAACTAACCTCTAAAGACTCAAAAAAACTCTCTTTAATCTTTCCCTTGAGAAAAATTTTATTAGACAATTTAGCTTACTTTATTAATTGCACACATTCTTAACATGCTCTGAAGTTTAGCAAATGTTTCAGACTTTAACAGTTTAGTCATTATGTTAGCTACTTGTTTAATACCTCTACAATGAACTAAAGCAATTGAATTTTCTTTCGTGAGATCTCTAAGAAAATGGTATCTCACACGTATGTGCTTGTTGCGTCCATGTAACATTGAGTTCTTTGATAGTTTAATGGTGGATGTGTTGTCACATTTGATGTGGATACATTACTTCTCTTCATGTCCAAGCTCCTTCAATATTCTCTTCAACCAAATTGCTTGGCACACATATCTTGTTGTTGTAATAAATTATGCTTCAATTGCTTATAGTCATAATTTGTTGTTTATTTGAACTCCATGAGATGGCTCCTCAACTTAACATAAAAACATATTCACTTGTGCTCTTGTTGTTCTCTATGTCTGTAGCATAATCATTGTAAGTAAAAGTCATTAGTTTGTCATCTCCTTCATTTTTGTAGTAAATTTCATAATCTAATGTGCCTTTTAGATATCTAAGGACTCTCTTGACAGCTTGTAAATGAAGTTAAGTAGGTGTTGGCATGTATCTATTTAGTAGACTTGTAACAAATATCAAATCAGGCCGTGTAAAAGTTAGATACATTAAACTTCTTACAATTTGTTTGTAACGAGTTTATCAAATGTGACACTATATTTATCTTTTCCTATTTTGGACCTTGACACAATTGGACTAGTGATCGTGTTACTCTCCATCATTCCAAACATTTGTAATACTTCTAATGCATACCTTTTTTTACTTATTAAATTTCTTCCAAGTTTTTGTATCACTTCTATCCTAAGGAAATAGCTTATGCTCCCCATATTAGTCATATCAAACTCACTCATTATGGAAGTCTTGAATTCTAGTAGCATATTAGTATCATCACTAGTAAAGATCAAATCATCAACATATAAACTTATATTGATGATATTTCCTTTGCTTATCCTCTTAGTGAACAAGGTTTGTTCACTTTCACATCTTTGAAAGCCTTAACTGACAAAGTATGTTTTAATACGGCTGAACTAAGCACGGGGAGTTTGTTTTAACCCATACAAGGCTTTGTATAATTGATAGACCATATGTTTTTTTTTCCTTCTTCTCATGAATAAATGCTTATTTGACATCTAATTGAAATTTTTTCTACTTCTTATAAGTTGCTAGAGAAATGATGGTTCTCACTGTGTCTAACTTTTCCACAAGTGCAAATACTTTTGAGTAACCAATGCTTTATCTTTTTGAATACCCTTTAGCTAGAAGGCAATCCTTATGCTTAACAAATTCACCATGCTTATCATGCTTTGTTTTAAATATCCATTTGTCACCAAATGTCTTAGCTTATGTTGGAAATTTAGTGATAGCCCACGTTTTGTTTTTCTCGATGGCATTGATCTCGTTATCCATGGATTTTATCCATTTATCTTTTCTTATAGCACCCTCCAATGAAGTAGGATCCTCTTCTCCTGCATCTTGTACCATATACACTGCCTTATCTTCTTCACTCAGACCCTCACCACTTATATAATCTTTTGCCCAATATAGTGGTCTTCTTTCTCTCCCTTCAACTAAGCTACCCTCATTACCACCAAATTATTGAACGATCCTTAGTGCTTCACTAGGATTATCTCCATTATGTCTTTCATCATTTACCTCGTCACCATCGTTATTAACATTTTCTCTATTTTCTCCTTCTTTTCCCTCATCAATGAATTCACCATAATCACCCCAAACTAACTTTGAGTTGATTTGGTCCTCATATTTGTCACCACAATCCCATTTTTTATCTTCCTCTAACATAACATATTTACTCATAACTACCTTTTTGTTCTTGGATCAAATAGCCTATACCTTTTAGACTCTTCACTGACTCCCAGTAAGAGGCAAGGAAAATTTTTATTATCTAATTTATCTCATTTTGCTTTTGGGATGTGCACATGTGCAATGTAGCCCCAAACTCAAAAGTGAGCAGCAAATGGTTTGATACCACTTCATGCCTCTCATGGAGTGACATTTTTCACGACTAAAGTGTGGCATTGATTTAAGACATAGAATATCCAAACTGCTACTTCATGCCAAAAAGACTTTGGCATCCCCTTGGCAGATAATATTGAATGTACCATTTTCATTATTGTTCTATTTTTCCTTTCACCGATACTATTTTTTTTGTGGCGTATATGTAGTAGTGAATTGCCTCTTGATTCCATGTTCCTTGCAATATACATTGAAGTCATTTGATGTGAATTCTTTTCCATTATTAGTCCTTAGGCATTTGATAGACACTTATGCTTCCTTTTCTATCAACTTCTTAGATTTTTTAAAACAATCCAGTGTTTTTGATTTCTCAAGTAAAAGGTACACCTATGATTTTCGACTTAAATCATCTATAAAACATAGAGTGTACCTTTTGCCACTGTTGAATGTAGGAAAGATTGGCCTGCAATGTCTGCATGTATCAGTTTAAGTACTTGATTTGCTTTCCACAAACCAATTCTTAGAATGAAATTCATGTGTTGTTTTCCATTGAGGCAATTAGTGCAAACTACTTATGAAGCTTTAGACTAAGCTAAGTCGTGTACCATTTGTTTGATCGTAATGTTCTCGGCCCCTTATGACTTAAGTGTGCATACCTCTAGCGTCACAAGTGTGTCAAATTAGAGAAGTTTGTATGATTGCATTCTTCTAGTTGAGATCTTGCAAAGATTGAAGCTTTATTTAAGATGATGAATATACGATTAGCACTCATTATAATGTGTACAATTAGTCTTTTTTATGGTAAATAATGCATGCTCCATCTTGGATTAGGATTGCCAGACTTTTTCCCTACAGTTCCCCAATGCTTAAAAGATTATTCCTATGGTATGGAACATGATATACATCTCCAATGACAAAAATAACCCCATTGAACACTAGTTTTATACTTCTTTTCCCAGCTACGCTCATCCTATTGTTATTTCCAAGCTTAATTGAATGTGTAAAATTAACATTAAGGCTCAAAAAGATATTGCGATCACCACACATGATTTGAGTACTCAGAATCTAGAAACCAAGCATCACTCCTCTTTGCCCCATGTATCTCCACATATGACATGAGAATTCTTCATCAAAATTTGCATAATTTGTCTCTTTGTTCCACTTTGGACATTCATATTTAAAGTGTCTAAGATTGTGATACTTAAAGCACTCTAATGTTGCTCTATTGAGAGGTTTTCATCAACTTCCTCAACCTCTGCCTCTGAGAGTTGCTCTTTCTTATCCTCTAGTACCAGCTTGATCTTTAATCTTTAAGGCTTGATCTTCTTCTTGATTTGATCTGTGGAACTTTTGTTCATGAACCACAAATGAAATTTACAGCTCATCAATTAAGAGAGTGTCTATGTCTTTTGACTCCTCGATAGACACCACTACATAAGTGAATCTCCCGGTCAATGTTTTCAAGATCTTTTCTACCACTTTGGAATCCAGTATGGTTTCAACATTACTCCTCATTTTATTTGCCACTTCCATTACCCTAGAGAAATATTTAGTGATTGTCTTGCTTTTCTTCATCTCCAACACCTCAAAGTCTCTTCTCAAAACTTGAAGAAAAAGCCTATCAACTCAAGCATTCCTACCAAATTTCCTCTTCATTAAGTCAGAGACGAATTTTGAGTTGTGTCTATCTAGAATTTACTCAAATATGATTATGCCAATGGCTTGGTATAGGTAGTGTTTTACCTTATGTTCCTTGGTATGGGTATCATCTAACAACAATAGTTGCACATTTGTCAGCCTTGTGTCCAGTGATTGGCTCCTTGAAACCATTCTATACGAGACTTCATAATCCTTTCAATTTGAGAAAGATATCTATCAACTCTCCCCAATGGTTATAGTGGACGCCATCAAAATGAGGAACTTGTGTTGAACTCTTATCCTCACTCATTACTCTCCCTGTTATTCTTTTATATTGCTACAATGTTGCTTTATCCTAAGGCTCAATTTGTGACCTCAATATCACTCTACTAAGAATAGCACTTACACAACACATTAAAACTAATTGGATTTTTATTCAATCATCATTCAAATATAGCTCTGACTATTATATAGTCTAAAACTCTAACAATCTAAGATAAAATTATAAAGCATGAATGAAAACAATTCAAATCATGATTTGATTCTAAAGATCAGGCCTTTAGTTAAACACTAACTAACCCGTAAAGACTCGTACAACTATCTTCAATTATATTATTTATATATTCATTCAAATTTTAAATTATTTATATACTCAAATGAAATACATATTATTAAATTATATTAATGATATAGTTTTAATTAAAAGATATTTATATAAATTCATATTTTAAAAATATTCTCTTTATTTTCTATTTTAATTTCATTTGTTAGTCAAACAAGTGAAAATTAAATTGTATGATCAATTTCTCATATTTGATTTTTTGGATAAAGGGAATTAAAGCGTAGAAAACATAAGTCAATCTCCATTATTTTTTCTTGTTATGGATTTCAGAACTTTTGGTAGTCATATATTTTAATTTTCTTATCTTGATGTTTACACGACGGTTCTTTCTATTCAGTCATTTTTCTCTAATGTTTTCTTAATCAGAGTTCTCATGGATGACATATTTATCATCTTTCCTGCACCTGAGCTTACCGATCCAAAAGTTTATATATATACATGTTCTTCTTATCAAGGTATATATGGCTAGTATACATTGGTATTGTGCTAAAGTTAATAAGTTAATAATGAATTAGTTTCTTTGTTAGTTTTAAATGGCCTATTTTATTACGATGGTGTAAGTAGTTTTATGTTGCCTAACCATGGTATGATTCTTTTTTTTAAATCCAAGGTCATTAGGGAGACACTTTTTCAAAGTGATCAGGACGAAAATGCAATCGTTCTATGGTCAATTATGGAGGCAAACAACAAGCAAACTGAACATGTATATCCTCTTAATCATTGCTACGTAATATTACTTTTGGACTTTCTAATATTGTCTAAAGGTTGTAGTGCCTTAGTAGTTAGTTGTCTTTGATTCTTTATGTACGAAAGAAGTGGTTATTTTTGGTAAAATTATTTTCATTTTTATATGGTGTTGTATTTTGAGAAAACAATGATTTTAAATGAATTATTTAAGTAATTAATACTATATAATATGAAGAAAAAAATTGAATATATTAAAAAAATTGTAACTTTTAAGTCTAATTTCATAAATAATTTTGAGATTTACCTACTTTTTCGGTGCATTTGATGGCAATATATATTGCTTAGACTATAACCAGTATGATATATTAAAATAACTAAAATAATTATAATTGTGTATAATCTTAAACTTGTTAGGATTTGGTAAAAAAAATAAAATAAAATTGATATATACACAAACAATCCAGTATGTTTGGCTCTCTAAACATAAACACCTGCATGTTGTATTTGTTTAATATATTTTATTGAATTTTATGGTAAACTGTGTTCCTACAAAAATATGTACGTAGTTAATTAGATATTCTTACAAAAATGATGTAAGTAATGTTTACATGATCTTTTAAAAACATATTCGTAATCCTTATATACTACATGTAAAGCCTTGGTTATGCTCTGAAAGGTTATCCTAGTTGTACATTGGAGTTTAGATATTATTAAATTTTATATTTTAAATATTATATTAATGTTGGATTCAGATATATAATTTTATTGCTTTGATTTCAATTAAATCTCAGGATTATTTAAAAATATAAAAAAAATATTACTTAAAAATATTGTATATAATGTCCTACATACTCTTTCAAAATAAATACAAACCCTATATATTTTTCACAAAATTCGTCAAAATTTTAACGAATATCACCAGAGTTTAAAAAAAATCGTCGATTAATATCATCATAGCTATAACAAGATCACCAATAAATGGTAACGAAGTTTTAACAAAGTAGTCAATAAATGTCATACTATTTCAATAAAATTTATATTTTTTAACAAATTTATTTCATTTAGGTAAAGTATTGTACAAATGATTTAATTTTACTATATATATTGATTTTTTTAAATTAAAGTATAAATATTTAAAAAAATTAATATTAAATAATATTTAATGTTATTAAAATGTTATTTTTATTATTATAAAAATAATTTTTTTTTTACGTATAAGAGAACAGGAGAGTAAGCTAAGGAACTTAAAGTATACAGACAAAAAGGATGAAATGACAGTCTCTCTCTCTCACTCTATATATGTACACATATAATTATGTATATAGTATTGTACAAGAATAGTTATCTTCTTTTCTTCTTCCTTTTCTAACAAACTTTGCCGTATCTGCTTGGCAGTTACGTGAAGATTTGAGTCTATATTGTATTATTAATTTATAGTGTAATCTAAAAATATATACCACATATTAACTTTAAAATTATAAATAAATCATTTAAATTATTAAATGATAAAAATAATATTTAAATTATATTAGCAATATACTTATATTATTACGGTGATAAATTAACTATTATATTTTTTAGTTATTATTGTTATAAAATTATTATCAATTTTTTATTATTAATATAAATTTATCACCAATTTTTTTGTTATTTGTATAAATCTATCACACAAAAATATAACGCAATCATCGAAAAAATAATATATTGATATATTTGTATCACTAATTATAATTGAATACTATTTTTATTACTCTATAAAATTAAATAATATATTTACAACTTTTACAATAATTCAATTGTATATTTTTTAATTTTATTTATTTCTAACTTAATAAATAAATTACATATTCATTTAGATTTTACATTTAATATTGATATTTCAATATATTTTGTTTGTTATGTCATGTTTTCTTTATAGATTTGATATTTTTGATTTATGTATTATTAAGTAATATTTTATTTAAGATATAACATTTTATTAAGTTGAAGAATAATACACCAAAATTACATGACTCAAAAACTAAAGACAAACATTAGAAAAAAATTTGACCTTATAATATATATTATTTAATTTAATGATTCTTATAATCATTATTGAAGAATATAAATATATATTTTTATCTAAAAAGTAAAATTAAAATATTTTCACTAATTTAATTAGTTAATCAATTTATATAACAACTAATATATAATAATTTTTTTTAAAATCTGTTTCATTTTTTATTTTTTACTGAAATATTTATTAATATTCATCATAAGATAGGGTTTTTGTAATTTAAGCATGAGAATATCTTTTAAACAAGAACAAATCTTATTGCTCTAACAATTAAAAAAATATTACTGGAAAGAGAGAGAGAGAGAGAGATTGGACTCTTATTCTTATTTTTAACTTTTCTGAGGGTGATGGGCGAGTCAGTTGGACATGGTTGACTCATGAATGGGCTTTTAATGTTCCTGAACCTGAATAATAGAGTTGGGATTTATACATGTCTTGTTCCAAAATTCTAACAGGCCGGACCAGCACATCTCAAGGAATTGAGGATCAATTACATCAAGCAATCCATTCAATCAGACTAACAAAAAAAAAAAAAAAAATTTAAGTGACTAGACACACACACATATATATATATATATATATATATATATATATATTTATTGGGTGCAGTAACTTATAGAAATGGAGCATATTTTTTAATGGAACACATAGTTCCTGGTCGTTGACAAATTTTACCAAAATCTTTTATTTTCTGATTACATTACGTAAGGATATTTTTAGAACAATAAATTTAGTAAGGTGATAAAAAATTATTAAAAATATTCTTATAAACTTAATTACATTATCAAATCTAATACAATTTCTAGATAACGATAAAAATATATTTTTAATGTTAATTTTGTAAAGATTATAGAATTTATTGATTCAGTAAATAATTATGAAAATTATGCGTTCTATTTTTATAAAATATAAGAACTTAACACACTATTTATTTTTCATTTGTCATTGAAGTTTGAAGATGTTATTACGCAAGGGATACTGGTGATGAGATATAGTTTGGTGGAGTTTAAGGACTTTGAAAAAATGGTGACTTATTGACAAATTAAGAAGATTAGGCTGGTCAAGCATAAAAATTTGGGTTCGATTTGACATTAGGTTAGATATTGTAGGGTTATATATATATAACAGTTAAATTAAAAGGATGGAGTTTATAAAATTAAATACAAATTTAAAACCTAATATTTGAGGTTAAATTATGCAAAAATATTCATAAATAACGCCCTAATATATTCAAATATATATTTTGAGTTAGACTTGTAGTAAAAATATTTTTCCCTAACCTAATTTCTAAGTTTATCCATAATATTATTCCAATAAAATTAAAATAGAGATAAGTTTATCCATAATATTATTTCAATAAAACTAAAATAGAGATATTCATGGGTAACTTAAATTCCAGTCAAATTAGATCTACCTAACTCATTTAAAGCTTTAACAATTCTGGCAAAAATTTAATTATCTGAACCCTGTCCCATTTGATTGCATAATTGTATATATTCATTTATTTGAAGTTTGATTTTGTTTTATCAAATTATTTAAATATTTGGCAAAAAAGGGTTAAAAATTATGAAAAATATCACTTAAAAACTCACAAATGACTTTTTATTAAAAAATAATCTCGATAAATTGTGTGATTATAATAATCCATAGTTAAAATATTGATTAAATATCTTTTTTTTTTTTTGAATTTTTTTAAACATAATTTTGTTATCTTCTCTGCATTGACTATAAAAATTAACCAATTATAATAGGTCACTGCTACTTAAAAATTATTTTTTAATAATAAAAAAATACCTATAGATCTCAAGTGATATTTTCTATCCCTTTTAGTAAGACAAATACAAATAATTATTTATTTATTTATTTATATTTTATATTAATAATTAGTGAAAAGAAAATGATGTAAAGTATAAAATATATTTTTACCTTATATATATATATATTTATTTAAAAAATAAGTTAAATGAATACATTTTTTATGTGTGTTAAATAGTGTTGATATTATAATTATATATAAATAGTGTTTTAAAAATTAAATTTCTACACGAATGATACTTTAAAAATTTAATTTTTTAAATTTATTAACTTAAAAATAATGTCATAATTTTATGGTAAAATAATAAGTATAAAGGGTCACTTTAGATAACATTAATTCTAATTATTGACACACTAAAAATACATAATTTTAACATTATTGTTATATGTATTTGTGCTTTAAAAATATATTATGTTTATATTATAATACATATTTGACATTATTAAAAAAAGTGAAGCACAAAAAAATTAAGGAGTTTTGTTCAAAATGACCATATCTCATGTAATATTTTAAAAAAATAAGTATTGATGTTATAGTTTAAAAAGAGGCAATATTTGACTTCTAACTTGAGAATTAATTTTTGTGTAGATTTTTTAACTTTTAATATTTTTAAATTTATTTACCAACTTAATAATATAGTTTCATATCTATATAAATTGATAAAATAATATAAATTAATAAATATATAAAAAATAGATTATAACAATATTAAATATATAGTATGTATAATAATAAATATTTATATATTTATGTGATTTTGTCTATAAAAAATATATTATATGTAATAGTTTAGAAAATGGTTGAATTGTGTTTTAGTTTGAGCAAAATTTAACCTTAAACTTGAATACTTATTTTAAAAAAAATATAAAAAAATCTCATTTTACAAAACATAATTATTATAAACATAAAAAATATTAATATCTTATAAATTTATAATTAATTTTAAATATAATATAATACATTATTATTATTATTAATAAATACAATTATAATTATATTTAATAAATAATTATGATATAAAAAATAATATTTATATATATCCAACTTTATATAAGATACAATACAAACATGAAACATTATATCGTAAATTTTGCGTGAAAATATTATCTAATATATTATTATTTTTATTATTAATATAATAAAATATATAAATTATATCTAATTAATTATATTTTAATAGTTAAATAAAATTATTATTAATAAATATTTGTTATCTTAGTAATAATTAAAATTATAATAATATTAGAGATATGTGTAATAAATATTTCTTTTAATCTTAAATAATTTTTTTAAAATATATAAAAATTATTGTAACTATTTAGTAAAGTTTTTATAAAATATTTTATTATTAAACTATTTTATAATAAAATTTTGATAAGTTATTTGTTATAATATATATATATATATATATATATATTTTATTATATAAATATAAATTATTTTTATTATTTTTTATTTATAATTAAAATGAACATTATTATTTATTAAAAATCGGTGGATATAGTATTTTATTTTTGGTTTTCTTTTAGTAAATAAAAAGAAAGAAAAAGAAAATAGTACTTGAAAAGAGAGAGAAGAAAGTGAAATGGTGAGTTGAAAAAAAAAAGGGAGGGGATAGAAGAGAATGGAATGTTGAGTCCAAACAAAAAAAGGATAGAGAAGAGAGTGGAATATTGAGTTGGAAAAAAAGAAAAAAATAGGAAAAAAAATTGACCGATAAACGGGTGAATAAGTTTTAATTTATCTATTTTTAAACTAAAATTGACTTTAAACTTTTTTTAAACTATGATATAAAATATGATTTATATAGACAAATTCCCAAAAATTAATTTACAATGAAAATCAACAACAATTAAAGAAGTCCAACCAGCTCTTTTTATATAAATTGATGAATCATAATATTATTATTATATACAAACATTATTTTAAAATTTTAATTAAATCTAATTTTTTTAACTTAAAAAAACTGTTATAATTTTATTATCAATTTGTAAGTACAACTTTAAAATATATAAATTTAAGTCATAAAATTATTATAATACATTATTTTAATATTATTATTGTGTATATTTATACTTTAAAATTATATATTTTTTACATTATAATTAAGAAAATAGTGAAACAAAAAAAAAGAAATGTTAATAGAAACAAACGAAAATATTATATTCTATTCTTAAAATATTAATTATATATTTTAAGGGTATTGATATTATCCTATAAAAATTATATTTGTAAATTTTATTTAATAATAATATTATTAAAATATAATAAATATTGATAAGATGATTATTATTTTATGGCCAGATAAAATATTAAGTCCTAATATTACTAAATCCTAATCTATTGAGTCTAATTATTAAGAGTAAGTCAACTATACTCAAAATAAAAACCGATAATGTGGAGACTAGAGAATGCTAATCATTCCACTAATTAATCCAAAGTGCAAGCATAAACCCATGGAGATTTCAATCTGTTGGTCCATTTTGTGGCTTTTGGAGTGTTACATGGATCTTTTTGTGCTAATTTTGTTGCTTATATTATTCGACTTTATGAGCCAAATATAAATTCACTTAAGTCAACATTTTATTTATTTAAATCGAAGCCGTTGACTTGATTTAAATTTGTAATGTGTTATTTTATTAATATATTTTTGGCTAAATTCTTAGAAAAATATATTGTAATCACCTTAATTTATAAAAAAAAATTAAAATAAATACATAAAATAACACTCTTATAACTTATAATAATAAAAATAATATTTCAATAAAATTACACTGATATCAAATTAAATAGAATTCAAAAATTACTTAAATAAGATGACTTAAGTCACTTAAGTTAATTTATTTAGTATAAATTTTATATTATCAATTTTAGAACTCATTTTATCACATGAATCAAGAACTTATTTTATAGATGATTTTTTTTATTAAATAAAGATTAAGAATAATATTTTATATCAAAAAATAATAATTTATGTAATAATTATTTAATTACAGTTATATTTATAAATAATATTATTTATTTTTCGTTGTTAATATTAAATTCTTATTTTTACGAAAAGAATCAAAAGTTACAAATATAATTATTTAATAAGAAATCATCTATCAAAATTCATTGCTTATTTGTATGGATAAATCCAAAACAATAATAAAATCCCCTTAACCAAAGTCTAAGGAGGAACAGATGGTGGCACCGTGGCAGAACTTAAATTGAATTATAATTGTATCGAAGTAGAATATACAATTGCATAAGAGGAGGAACGAGATTCCTAAGCGTCCCACTAAGCCACTAATTCAATATGACAGTCTTTGAGGAAATCATAACACCCAAAGACTCGTAGAAACCCAACATCAAAGACAACAAAAAAGATCTTCAAAAATGGCGATGATTTGTAAGCTCGGCAATTCCCATTACTCTTCCTCTTTCAATCTACACCGTCTAAACACTACACATCACTTACTAATAGTGCTTAATAAGCAGCATATAACTTGGTGGTGGATGCCCAGATGGAAAAGATTGAACAAGTTGAAGCACAACTCATCAACCAGCAAAATCACTTTTTTTTCCTGCAAAAGTTGTATCGTTGACTCACAAGTTTCTTTCACTGCTTCAATCTGTGACTCTCACGGTTTGCCTTCACTTTTTTGCCTCTTCAATCAATATTTTCACTGTTTATCTCTCACTTTCTTTTGTTCTATGCCTCTGATTTTCTCTGCAAGATTAGGTGAAGGTCTCTCTCGTTTTCTCTCTCTTCCTTATCTCTACCTTTATTGATTGCCATTCCTATAAGAGCTTTATTTACTTTTCTTTGAAACCTCTCTTATGGGTTTCACACCTTTGTAATTAATGTCTCCACTAACATCAAACTATCTTTCTGGGTTATTTTGACTTGGTGTTTTAGATAATGTCATTGTATAAATGGGATCCAATTTCTATCCTTTTGGCTTCCAATTTTTTTTTATTTTTCTCTTTTTTTTTGTCCTGAGATTTCTCAGTGATTAGAATTGGTAATTTGGTGTGCCACCCTTTTTCTTACAATATGCTATTTCTCTATATGCTCTTTTTAGAGTATTGAACTGAATGGAACTTTAGGCAAAAGCTTTCATGTCTCAAATAACCCAGTTAGCAAATTAGTAACTTTTGTTTTTATTTTGCTTATCATTGTTCCTCTTATTCTGATTCCCATAATTCTATATTCTTAATGCTTTATGTGATTGGTCTACTTAGAAATGGCCAGGCAGAGGAGTTATGAAACCCTTACACTGTTTTATTTTTCTATTATCCTAAGTTTGATTATCCTTGTAAGTTCATTAAACGATGAGGGTCATTTTCTCTTAGAGTTTAGTAGATCTATTTCTGATCCCAATAACAATCTTGTGAGTTGGAGTTCGACTGATTTAACTCCTTGCAATTGGAAGGGTGTACAATGCAGTGATATGAAAGTAACTTCTATATATCTTAGTCATTATAACCTATCAGGTACTTTTTCTCCAAGTATTTGTAATCTTCCTCATTTAAAAGAGTTAAATATGTCCAAAAATTTCCTTTTTGGTCCCATTTCTAAAGGTTTCGTTCACTGCTCTAATCTAGAGATCCTAGACCTTTGCACTAATAAATTTCATGGAGAATTGTTGAATCCATTTTGTGGAATAACCAGCCTTAGAAAACTGTACGTCTGTGAGAATTATATGTATGGTGAGCTTCCTGAGGAAATTGGGAACTTGACTTCTCTTGAAGAGCTTGTTATTTATAGTAATAATATTACTGGTACCATTCCAGCATCAATTGGTAAGTTGAAACAGCTAAAGGTTATCCGGGCAGGTCTAAACTTGCTCTCGGGTCCAATACCCACTGAAATCAGTGAGTGTGAAAGCTTAGAAATTTTAGGGCTGGCACAAAACAGGCTTGATGGTCCCCTTCCTGAGAAGATTGACAAACTTCAGAACCTAACTGATTTGATACTTTGGCAAAATTGTTTATCCGGTTCCATTCCTCCTGAGATTGGAAACTTAAGTAACCTGGGTTTGCTGGCCTTGGATAGAAATTTTTTCAGCGGCGTTCTTCCCAAAGAACTTGGGAAATTGTCCAAGTTAAAACGATTGTATGTATATACTAACCAGTTGAATGGAACAATTCCAAAAGAATTAGGGAATTGTACCAAGGCTGTTGAAATAGATCTTTCTGAAAATCAGATAAGTGGATTCATCCCCCTGGAGTTGGGTTATATTTCTAATCTTCAGTTGCTTCATCTTTTTGAGAACTTTCTTCAGGGAATTATTCCAAGGGAGCTAGGGCAATTGAAGCTGCTGCAAAAGTTAGATTTGTCCATAAACAATTTGACTGGTACAATTCCTCTTGAACTTCAGAATCTCACATACTTGGTGGATTTGCAGCTCTTTCATAATCGTCTTGAGGGTATTATTCCTCCTCACCTTGGCCTCAAGAGTAATCTCTCCATTGTTGACATGTCTTCAAATAATCTTGCTGGCATCATACCTGCCCACCTTTGCAGGTATCGGAAACTAATATTTCTAAGCCTTGGATCAAATAGGTTATCTGGAAATATACCCTATGATCTTAAAACATGCAAGTGTCTGACACAGCTAATGCTTGGAGACAATCAACTAACTGGAAGTCTCCCTGTTGAATTGCATAAGCTTCATAATCTGTCTGCCCTTGAGCTTGATCGAAACAGATTCTTGGGGCCAATACTTCCTGGGGTAGGCAGGCTAAGGAATTTGGAAAGGCTTCTCTTGTCAGACAATTATTTTGTTGGGCATATTCCTCCTGAGATTGGAAACCTAGTGAAGCTTGTGATATTCAACCTCTCTTCCAACCGGCTAGCTGGAAGTATTCCTCGTGAGTTGGGAAACTGTGTAAAACTTCAGAGACTAGATCTTAGCAGAAACTCCTTCACTAGAAATCTTCCAGAAGAGCTTGGACAGTTAGTGAATCTCGAACTTCTGAAGTTATCTGATAACAACTTAAAGGGAACTATACCGAGAAGCTTAGGGCGACTTGAGAGACTCACAGAGTTGCAGATGGGAGGAAATAATTTTGGTGGCAGCATCCCAGTTGAGCTTGGTCAACTTGGTGCCTTACAAATTGCTCTCAACATTAGCCATAATAATCTTTCTGGTGTAATTCCTGGAAGCTTGGGCAACCTGCAGATGCTTGAAACCCTTTACTTGAATGATAACCAGCTCGATGGTGAAATTCCTGTATCAATTGGTGAGCTTCTCAGCCTCCAAGTATGCAATCTTTCTAACAATAATTTGGTTGGTGCAGTTCCAAACAGCCCTGCATTCCAAAAGATGGATTCTACCAACTTTGGTGGAAATGATGGCTTGTGCAGATTGGGTTCATTTCATTGTTATCCATCTCCACGTGCTCCATCACTTACCGCAAGACCAAGTTGGAGAAAACAAGGTTCACTAAAAGAGAAGATAGTGACCATCATCTCCATCGTTGTTGGTTTTATCTCTTTGTTTCTTATTGTTGGTTTCTGTTGGGCTATAAAGGCTCATCAGCGAACTTGCATTCCAGTCAATGATCAAAGAAAGCTTAATGTGTTAAGTGATTACTACTTTCCTAAAGAAGGATTTAAATACCAGGACCTTGTTGAAGCTACCAGCAATTTTGACGATAGTGCAGTATTAGGAAGTGGAGCCTGTGGAACTGTATACAAAGCTGTCATGGCTAATGGAGAGGTGATTGCTGTCAAAAAGCTTAAGTCTAGAGGAGAAGGAGCCAGTGCCGATAACAGTTTCCGTGCTGAGATATCAACCCTTGGTAAAATCAGACATAGAAATATTGTGAAGCTCCATGGGTTTTGCTATCACCAAGACTCCAATCTTCTCTTGTATGAGTACATGGAAAATGGAAGTTTGGGGGAACAACTCCATGGTAGTAAAGAGAAATGTTTATTGGATTGGAATTCTCGATATAGGATTGCTCTTGGAGCAGCAGAAGGATTGTGTTATCTTCATTGTGACTGTAAACCACAAATCATCCACCGAGATATAAAGTCCAATAATATCTTACTAGATGATTTTTTTCAGGCACATGTTGGAGATTTTGGCTTGGCAAAGTTGATTGACTTTCCCTACTCAAAATCCATGTCTGCTGTTGCAGGCTCATATGGATACATTGCCCCAGGTAATATTAGCATTGAGAGAACAACTCATTTTAGTCTCATTCATTATGATTTATGAAGATATCCTTCACTTCCTAACTTTCTTCTGCGTAAGTTCCCTCATCAAGTATTCATATGTCATGTAGTTTAGATTGTGGTGTCCATGGAAACTTTGACCTGTTAACTAGTGCATGTTTAACACATTTTCTGTATTTCGTATATATTATGTCCTAACTCCTAAGGACATATACTGTGTTACTACTATTATGGCAATTCAACACTGAGATTTCAATTACAATTCTACAATTTCAGGGAAGATCTTGAAATGTGAGATAATCAACCTTGTTTTATTCATTTTAATCTGACAAGATCTGCAACTCACTTCCATGGTTATCAACTCGCTAAATGGAAAGGCTCTTAATCTCTTTGAATAAAGATAGGGTAAACAACTTCTGAGGTACCCAAAGTTGGGTTCATTTTACACAAAGGTGTCTGAAATTTTTTTCTCTGCAGAAAATTATCTAGACTCTTATTTTGTTTATACATAAATACTTTTCGTAAGTAAGTTTTACCATATCAGTTAATTAGTATTAATTAATTGACATGATAAATAATTAGTTGATGTGGTAAAAGTTACCATGTCAATTAACGTGGCAAAAAGTACCCACTTCAGTTAATTAATTAATTAGCTGACGTGGCATAACTTAATCACAAAAGGATACTTATGTGTAAATAAAATAAAAGTTTGGGTACCTTTTTGTAGAAAAAAAAATTTCAAGCAATTTTGTGTAAAATTTATCAAATTTTGGATACCTCATAAGCTATTTACCTATAAAGATAAGATCAAAAGGAATTGTTATGTTGAAATGACTCTATTCTCTCCTATACATCTCTCTGTTTCTCCTAACCTTTTAAAGTTGTTCCTAGAGTAGATACTATCAGATCAACTTAAGTGGCTCTTCATGAGCAGTCACTAGATATCCCGATTATTAGCAAAAAGGATTTTATTAATTCTTCTGACCATTGATTTGCATTGTCTACATTTCAGAATATGCATACACCATGAAAGTGACAGAGAAATGTGACATTTACAGTTTTGGGGTGGTTTTGTTGGAACTAGTAACTGGAAGGTCACCTGTTCAACCATTAGAGCAGGGAGGTGATCTGGTCAGTTGGGTGAGAAGAGCAATTAAAAGTGCAGTGTCACCATCTCATATATTTGACAAAAGGCTGGATCTGAGCGTTCAAAGGACTATGGATGAGATTACTCTCTTTCTCAAGATAGCTTTGTTCTGCACCAGTACTTCTCCAATTAAAAGGCCCACAATGAAAGAGGTCATAGCAATGATGATTGATGCTAGGGATGCTGTGACTGAGATTCCATTATCTCCAACATCAGAAACTCCTTTAGATGAAGATGCTTCATCAAGAGGTCAGAACTAATGAATTATATTCAACCAATGATCATTTACTTATCTTGTAGTTTTAGACTTTTAGTTAATTGTTTATGATATGACTGCCTATTGATATTGGAACTTAAATTAAACATTAAGGCATGTCATTAATTCTTCCCATCCTTCTGATATAGTGGCAGGCAATCTATTCATTTAATAAAAGCCAGGTGTTGGAAAATAAAATTACAATATTAAGTTTCCTAATCTGTTTAGGTGTCTAGTTGAAGTTAGGGTTTATGGAGTCGCATTCTCTTGTATAAATGTAATAATTTTATTGCTATATTTTGAATCAGTGAAATAAGATCAGTACAAGCATTTTCTGCTTCATCTTTTTTTTTTTCTTTACTTACTCTCAACCTTATTCGGCTGAGGGTCCATCCAATACCCGTATGAACCAATTTTATTGTCATATGCGTGTTACTATGTGGTACTTGTTTTTCTTTACTGCATACCTTTGATCACATCCTAGAGTATATTTAAAGCCTATGACATTAGTTGGTACTTATGCAAACCCTTTAGAACTGCTGCACGAATATGCTTGCACGTATAATACCTGTCTTGAGAAAATGAAATACAGATCCAGAATTGATGAGAACTAAGAAATATTCAGAGGTTGAATTAAAAGGCTAGAAAGATCTTGTAATCTTGTTCATAACGCATGCAATTTGAATTGATTTTGTTGAAATCTGAATATTTGCATTAAGCAACTTGTTTGTGTGGTCTCATGAGCTTCTGCATATTCATGTGATAATTTAAACAAAGAATAGTTTGCATATTGTTTTGCAGATTGTATGGAATTATAAAGTCACCCATCTTCTCAATTTGACTACGGAGGAATTAACCAGATGATGTTTATCGTCTGTTACCGAGTAACTAACCATATATATTCCCTCCTGAACTATATGTGCTGAAATATTGAAAGCATAATATGTATTTATTGCCTTGTCTGTAAATAACAGCTCGTTGTAGGCATCAATGTATTTACTCAATTAGCATATAATTAATTTAGTAGAGCAATTGTACCACTGATATTGATATGCAGACGTGAAAATTGTGATCGAACAAAGCATGTGCATCATACATACCAAGCAAGAATAGTAGAATCATTACTATATTTAATGAGAAATTATTCATTGCTTATTACCGATATGATAGTCCATGCAAATGTGATACAAAGTAGGCGCAATGAATTTTCTTAGAAGAGACAAAATAATTACCCATTATTTTGTTATAGTAACAATCAATGTGACTAGTGGTAAAAACTCACTCACTTCAACAATTTACTGTGAGGTGGTAAATATATTTCTTCAATTACCATTTTCTGGTGTGATCAAGTTTTTAACAAATGGAGGTTCATATTATTATCTAGTATCCACTATATATATATATACCTTAACGTGATTTCTAGGTCGGAATTTTTATATTTATTTTCCATCAGGTAAAAGACAAGCACATACAAAAGTCAAAGGTTCGAAACATTAAAGTCTTAATATATTGTGTTAATCATAGATATCGTATAAGAATGAGTCATACCTCGTTAAAGCTTAGATCTTAAGTTTATCACCTAAATAAACTAGTTGGTTCGTATGAAGCTGTACATTATATTACTTTTACTCAAGAGTCATGACTCAAATGAAATTGTATCAAGTTGTACATTATATTATTCTTATAATTTGTTAATTTAAAACGTGTGGTGATTATATAGCAGAATATTTTGTTTTGGTTTCATATTTAATGTAAATTTTAAAACTTTCACAAAAATATTTAATTGGCATTAAATAGATATATTAAAGATAAAATATTATTTTTATCAATTTAAAAGATATAGAATCAACAAAAAAGTATTAATCAAGAATATTTAATTTTTTTTTTACACTTATTTTTAAATCTTAATTATTTATTTTACATAGCATGTGTGACTTAAAAATATTAATAAAAATTTATATTTTAACTATTGGATTCACAAATATGTTTTAAATTAATAAATAAAAAAAATTAAAGATTTGAAAATAATCTTACCCTCAATAAAAATTATTTTTATATAAAATGATTAAAGAATCTAAGTAACAAGCAATGACAAAAAAAAAATTTGCAATTTGCACATTAATGCATGCAATTGCAGTAAGTTACTCTACGAAAACCATCAATATAAAAAAGCAAAATATGAATCTTTATTAATCGTATAATTTTGGATCCATATACAAACTCACAAGTGTGATCTCAAAAAGAAGCTCCTTTTCTACCTACGACTTTTTACAAGGCATTTACACAATTCCCAGCCAATCCCGAGAGAATGCAACTAGTTTATTTTTTTTTTCTTTTTCTCAATATGACGTAAGCACTTTATTCCTTAACCGACTTTTTCTTGTTAGCATAACAGTAGTAATTACTATTGCTATTACTCCTTCCCTTGTACTTCCTATTACAGGAACCAAGCACTTTCCAAAACAGTGAGAATCGCCTAATTCTTTGGGATGAACATGGAAACCCATTCACGTGGGTCTTACCCTTCTTCACCGCCAGGCCATGTACCTCTGGTGGCCTATACGTTCGAATCAACGGCCACTTAATCCCATCAAAAAATGGATGTAATTTAATCTCTGTAGCACCCCTGGTGCATCCTAGCCTATTCCTTGGGTTCTTCACCAACAGTCTCTCTATCAAATCCTTCGCCTCTGCCATTCCTTCCTCCTCATTCTCCGCAACGTGGAATCTTGCCTCTCTGCTCGATGCTATATTGCGCAGGGTGCCTTCTTTATTCCCTCCCTTAAACGGTGTCGTTCCAAACAACATTTCGTATATGAACACACCAAAAGCCCACCAGTCAACTCCGTTACCGTGTCCATTCCCGGCTACTAACTCTGGTGCTAGATACTCATGGGTCCCAACACATGACTTCGAAAATGCCGTCGTTGGTTCGGCTACAAATTCCGCCACTAACTCCTCTGTTTCTATCCCGTTGTAATCAAAACCGAAACAAGTACGAGAACGTCGATTTATCATACTTTGCCTGGTGGTATTAATCCGGTTCTCGAACTTTGCAACGACGTCGGATTTGAAACATAAATCGAAATCAGAAAGCATGATGTGGCCATCTTCACGTAAGAGAACATTCTCAGGTTTCAGATCACGATAAACTATACCAAGCGCGTGGAGATACTCGAGAGCTACAAGTATCTCAGCGGCAAAGAACCTCACCGCTTGAATCGGTAACCGGTTATCGGGCTGTCTGCGAAGAAGAGAATGAAGGTCACCATTGGGACAGTAGTCAATAAGGAGACAAGCGTAGTGAGAGACCTCGAGGTGAGCATAGAGTGTAGGAAGAAAAGGATGATCGAGCATAGAGAGGATCTGAGCTTCCATTTGAACGTGAGAGAGCTTCTTTGCGCTAAGAGAGTCTTTATCAACAACCTTAAGAGCAAAATTAGCGCCATCATAGTCTCTGAGACGGCAAAGAAAAACTCGGCCGAGATTTCCAGTGCCTACGTGACGGAGAAGCTTCAAGTGACGAAGATGGAGCTTTCTGTCGGAAGAGATATTTGTGGCGGCTTTAATGGCGGACCAGTGAGAGTCCAATCTTCGGTGTGGACGAGAATGAAGAGGAATAGGAGTGGATGTAGTAATTGTGGGAGTGGAAGTAGTAGAGAGACGGTCGTTGAAGCTGAGAGTTAAACTGCTACGAGCTAAGCTACTACGGCCACTTGAACAAGCGAAGGTAGTGGTGGTGGAGGTACAGCTGGTGAAGCTGAGGTCTAGATCTGTATCTGAAGGGAAACGAGTTTCTTCGTCCATGGCTGTTTAGGGTAGAGAGTGAGAGAGAGAAATATTGATGATGAAGCTTTGGAGGATTTAGATGTTTATAAAGAGCAAAGAAAGGGAACAGAATGAGATGAGTGGGGCATACGATATTAATTGACGTGTATTTTGAAATATGAATACGTAATGTAATTGAATTATTTTAATTTATTATTTTTATAATTAAAAATATGTACGAAATTAATAATTAATATAAATAAATAAAAATAATATATCGTATGTAATATTTTATTAAGGGTAAAAAAAGTGCTGCGTTGACCGTTTTGAATTTTTTTAATTCTAAATTTAGGTATTATTCTTAAAAAAAAAGTGCACAATTTAAAAAATAATAATAATATTAAATAAAATTTATAATAATAACTTTACGTTTATAATATAACGATGTGCCATATATTTTTTAATAGTAAAATATATAATATTAATATAATATGTGTTATTTTTATAATTATATGTTTTAAATATATTATTTTTATTGTATTTTTTAAAAAATATTTATTATTAAATAAAATTATAAGATTCATAAGTCCTAACGATATTCATTAATAAAATATTTAATATAATTTAGTTTATAGATTAATCTTTCAATAATACTTTTAAAGCAAAAAAAAAATATTAAACTCTAGACAGACATTTTTCATATATATATTTTTTATTATTCATATTAAATACATAAAAATATTTTACACTTAGAGTTAAACGATTAATCTATCTTGTTTCAAAAATCTTTAATTTAATTTTTAATTGATGTAGATCAATTGATGCTTAACATTCAATCAATCAAGGATAGATTTATATGGTTTGAAGTTTATTTTTGAATACCTTAGATTGATAGAATATTCGTTATATCAATCGAATTTATTGACTCGATTGAGCTCGACCTAAATCAATCAAGCGATCAAAGTTTTAACTTCAACCTAATTATTTACACGAGTCAAATATTTCAATTATTATTTTTTCTTTGTTATTTATCACTCTATAAATTATTCAATAGACAGAATCTTAATTAAACTTTAACCTGATATTAATACTTTAAGATTTCATATATAAAGAACGTACTACCTCGTATTTTAATTTACCAAGAGAACATCAATCTTTTCATCTTAAACTCTACCTTTTAAATTGATTTGTAAAAATAATATCATATTTTTTTAATCTTATTTCTTTAATTAATCTATCAAATATTGGTGGTCATGTTTGATTAGTTAATAAGTCTAATTAATTTATGATATTTTGATTAAGTATTCATATAGCTTCTTCTTTATTTTGTTATTGAATTTTTTGATCGAATAATTATTTATAATAGCATAATTATTTGATTTGATTATTTAAATGTAAATAAGTTATCTTTATTAAACTTGTACTTTAATTTCTATTATAATATTTACTGGTTTATTTGTTTTAATTAATATTTTATTAAATCATCTAACTTAAAGGACGCACATTTCTCTTGTATTGTTTTACTAATGTTTCAAGTATTGTTAAACATGTTCGATTGATTAAGTAGGGTTGAACATCAAATCAAAATTGTTTGTTTTTTACCAATTTGATTTTGAATTCAATCCGAATGTATTTGAAGACTTTCAACTCGAATACAATTCAATGATATAATCAATTTGAACCAATGTTAATTTGAACAAATCATATTTTTTCGAATCAAATAAGGTCATATTAATATTGAAATTTGTTTATGAAATATTATCATATATAAAATATGAATATGCAAATTAAAATTTTAAATTGATAATTTTGTAACAAGTATTATTATTTATAATCGCAACTTAAAAAATTGAAAGAATAAGAAGTATATATGTACAATTATTAAATTATTATAAATATTTATTTTTATTTTTAATATAAAATAAAATATGCATTAATTTATAATTTAATAGTAATTTGGTCTAGATTGGATATATTAGATTATAAAATATGTCAATCTGAATCAAATCCAAATCCAAATGGATTGTATAATTTTTAATTCGAATCCGATCAAACTATAAAATTTATCAATTTAATTTAATCCAAATTCGACGAGTCAGATCAAAATTTTCAATTTAAATAAATTGATCCGATTATTTGCTGACCTCTAACTTTAAGTTATCAAAATGTTCGTCTGGATAATAACACCTTCCTTGTGAGGATTGTGAAATAAAGTAACGATTTTTAAGTAGATTATTTAAGGAAATTATTTTGAGGGATAGTTTAAATTCTCGTATTGTAATTGGACATAATTTTCATAATAAATAGTTAGTTGGTTTAATAAACCTATGATTTTCATCTTAAGTTATTATTGTGTCCTATGTTGTTTTTACCTAAAAATCTTGTGTGTTTATTTATTTTTTTGTTTTATTTTATCAACATAAGATTGCATGTCTGACCATTTTTAAAATTTTAATTTAATATAATTTGATCAATTACTTATTCATCGCTTTTACTTGATTAGATACATAAATAAAAGACTTTTTAAAAAGCAATTGAGTATTAAAGAGGTATAAATTTACATATATTTTGTATTTAAATTACTTATTTTATTGTGGTAAAATTATTATGGTAATAAAATTGCTATATTTTTGTCATTCTTAATTAAAAAAAATTAAAAATTATCTATTACCTCTAATTAATTACATTTTAGTATTAATATTATTATAAAAATAATAAAATAAATTGTGTAAATTATTTTATCCTTACCTTAACTATTTAAATCGTCAGAATATTAACACACTAGATACTAATATAAAGATTATTAATTAAGAGAAAAAAATATTAATGTGAGAATAATGCTATATTTTATTTAAGCGTGGTAATATTGTTATAATTAAATTTATTATTATCATAATAGTTTTTCATAAATTTATAAAATAATAACAAAATTAAATGTAATTAATAGTAGGGATATAATTAGTATTTTATATACTTTTGTTTTCATAATAATAAATATTTTGTTATAATATTATTACTCTTATTTAATAATTTAATTCTAAATTATTTAAAAAAATACTTTACTCTATTAATAACAAAAAATATATTGTAATAGGAGGGACAAGTATCTAGAAGTATTACAGTTAATGTGTTAATAACTTTTATATTCATGTTATTTAATAATTATGTTTCAGTATTACAATTTAAAATATGGGTGCACTTTTACCCATTTTGGATAACATTTTTTTTTCTATATCAAAATTGATTATATATGTCCTACTTACAAAATTTGACAATGATATTTAGGAAAATCGAAGAAAAAATATAATAGAAAATGAATTATGATTATATTTTCAATAAGATAAAAATTAAAGGTAAAACTTTTAATTTTAAATTTTTATATTATTTTATTAAATTTTTGAAACTTAGATTATCAATGATAATAATAATGTATTGAACAACAAAAAGAAAAAGAAAATTTTGATACATATTGATTATTATTTTATGATGTTAGATACTTTAAATAATATATTAATTATTTTCATAACTTATTATTAAATGTTTCATTTAATATCCTAATTTTATTATTGATACATTGCTTATTCATTAAATTATAATTTTTATTTAATTTAAACAAATATATTTATTCAATTTGATATAAAAGATATTAATTTTAATTAAAAAATAAATATTATTGAAATAATTAAACTAATATTAATATTCAAATTGAGATATTCAGACCAAGACATAAAAAAAATTAATGTATTCACTTAAACACGTAAAGAATCTTGCAATAGGGCACTCTTAACAATAATTCATTAAAAGTGAGGCGCTGACAAAGAGGTTAAGACTATAGCGTGGGGTAGGAGAAAATGTTAGATATAATGTGTTTATTCTTTTTATTCGATTAATTTTATTAATGTTTAAATAATATTTTTTTAATTATTTTATTTTTAAATTATAAGTATAAATTTTAAATTATTTTTAAAATTAATATTTTTAATTTAAAATATTAATTATTTCATTAATACAGGTTGATATCGTGACTATCTCGTACATATTTATTATTTTATAAAAATAAAATATAAAAGTAATTCTGTTTTAGCAATCATCCATAGCCTTTTAAAAATAGAAAAGTGTGATGTGATAATGTGAAACCAAAGGAAGAAATTGAGAGTAAGCACTAACGGATACAACGGCTAGTCGGCTGTATTTAAGAGTAGAAAAGTACGTAACCCTTATAAATAACCGTGTTTGGTTCGGTCAATATGGCATCATATTGACATTATTGCAAGATAGTTCGAGTTATTCAGGTTAGTAATATTTATAATCATTTTATTATGTTATAATTATGTCGAAATAAATAATCTATTTTAATAATAATATTTATTATTTTAAAAATAATTATTTCTATTTATTATCATGGGTGAATTGCTTATTATGTATAAACACATCTAATATAATTTATTGTTATTATTGTTGTATAAAAAATGTTAAAATCATATGTTTTACAAAAGAAGGTATTATATTATTTATATCGTAGAATATAATAAAAACATAGGTAAAAGAGAAAATATTATTTTTGTATGTAACTTTACTACATAACAAAATATAAAATGGTATAAGTACAAAAAATAGTGTAAACTTGTGTATGTTATTTTTGGTTAAATGTTTTTTATTAAAGATAAAAATATAATAATATGATAGAATTTATAAAAATTATATATATATATATATATATATATATATATAATATACCTATTAATTTAACATTTTGGAATTGAGAAGCTAATTGTTCTTTATATTTTGATATTGTATAACTTCAATTTATTAGACTAAAAAATTTTTATTGTAAAAAAAAGGATATTATAAAGAGTTTTTATTTTAAATCTGATCAAAAGAAAATTGAAATGTAATAAAAATAAGATAAAATTATAAACTAATAAACTTTATAAGAGACAAAATAGTATATTTTGAGTAGGATGTTACATGTAAAAATGTTTTACAATTATTGAATATTATAATATGATAAAGCTTATAATAATTATTATTGTTTTGTTTTTATCGAAAAGTTTATGATTATTACGTCTTTATTGTTATAAATATTAATATTTTATTACCTATTTTTTCACAAGTTATTTATATCTATTTGATTAAAAAAGAAAGATGTGAATAAAATAATGAATGGTAGTTTAATCTTTTAAATTTTTGTTATTATTTTTATTTTTTTATATTTCTTTAAATTTAGGGTTTAGGTTCAGTAAAAATAAATACTAATTTTTTTTATGCAAATAGAAAGTGTGAAAAAAAGAGAGAGAATATAGGAGGAAAAAAGAAAAGACTAAAGAGGAAAAAATAAAGAGAAAATAAGAACAGAAAAAGAAAAAGAAAAATAAAAGAAAAGACGGAATAAAATAATAATAAAAATTAAGGTAAATATCAAAATAATTTTAAGTATTAACCCGTTTAAATTACCACAACATCACCGAGCAATTTTTATTTTGCTTAGAAGCTACAAATTTTTTTTTCTTTCTTTAGCATTATTTATTGTAAAGAGTAGGACCTATCAACTAAATTATTGATAAATATGTCAGATGATTTATACGAGTAACCAATACATATCCTGTTTCTTTAAATGCATATGTTTCTCAACATATGATTGTTAAATACATCTATTTTGTACTATTACTTATTTTGAAATCAATTAATTCATGCTTGCATGATATAACAAAATAATTCATGCTAATTGATATTAATTTAGAAAAACTAAAATAATATGATTGATTTTTATGAAAATAAGTTCATATTAAATTCTTATTACGTTAAAATAAATATTTTAATTATATTGTTTTCAAATTTAACAATTCTAATATTATAATAATGAATAAAGGGAACTTTGTATTTTGTTTTTATTAAATTATATATTCAAATATACGTTATTGATTTTGGTTTCGAATGTATATTTAATTTACCTTATTTTTCAACAATAATATCTTCTTCTTAAAAATAACAATATACATAAATTAAAATTTACAAAAGATGAGAACAAATTTAGGATGATAATTTCTAATAAGATTTGATAATATGGTATGAATTTTATCTTTGATATTATATGACATAATTTATTTTATTTAATTTTTTAAATGAGTTAAATACGATACAATATGATATTACAAAATTAATCTGTTAAATTAATATTATTTTATTCATTAAATTCGTTCCGATTCGATTTAAATAAATTTATTAAATTGCGTTTGATTAAAATAATTTTTTTAAATTGATGATAAAATAACTCCATTTAAAATTATTTAAATTTAAAATAAATAAAAATGATTTGATTGAGAAAATATTCAAACCGTATAAATTAAGCACAGCTGTACAAACTGTAAAATTAAACATTTCAAAAAAGTTAGAGAAAACAAAAATCTTGAATTCAGACAAAAACAAGATAAAAGTCTCTCGTATCGCATCTGATAGAAATTTCACCTCTCATAAATATGTACCAAATTTTATCGGACAGAGAAGAAAACAAATAGCGACAAATGTATTAATTGACCGATCTCAGAAATATGCAGAGCCAGATATATATATATATATATATATATATATATATATATATATATATATATATATAACGGAAGTTAAAGATATTGCTATAACTAGAAATTATATATTAATCAAACAATTAAAATGTTGTACTTTTAATAATTTTATTTGTTATTATTTAAAAAAATATTTAACTATGATTTTGTAATATGTATTAAAACTATGTGATTAATGAATTATATTTAATGTATAACATTGCGTTTACTCAAATTTATAAACATATAACTATAATATAATATGTATTAAAATAATTTTAAATATAATAAAATTAAAAAATTAATATTTTTAAAATAAAAAAAATTAATATTAAAATAATTTAAAGTTTATACTCGTAATTTATTAAAAAGATATTTTTAAAAATAAAAATTTTATTTAATGATAAAAAAATTACTTTAAAATTATTTATTTTAAGAATTTTTTTTAATACATATTAAATAATAATTATATATGATGGGAATTAATTTACTTGAAGTGTTTCACATAATTTATAAAAATGGAGTAGACAACGTTGTCACATGCCCCTTCATTGTTCTGATTCTGTGCAGTAACATTGCTGGGAAAACCAAACCAAACCAAGATATAACTAGAACCTTCTTATTACTTAAAGTTAAGGATTACATCCAAGTTATAGAACTAATTTTAGAAAGCTTCGTTGGGAGAAGCAATTGTGAATACAAATTTGGTCATTTTATTACTATACACGTAATTATTAGATAAATATGATATAATAATATTATTAATTATAATTAAATTAATATATTAATTATAATTAAATTAATATATTAATTATTATTATAATATATAAAAATAACAGGATTAATGACATGTCATATTAACAAATATTTCAGATTAATGACATGTCATAATTGATCTAGACTCAATAATAATTACTCTTTTCTTTTATATATTTGATTTTTATCTTTTTAAATTATCATTATTTTGGAAACATTATCATTCTTTCACTAAGTTATAATTAATATTAAAATTAAAAAATAAAATTTTCATTCATTTTTATTATATCAACGATAAATATTTTATAGCAATATTATTATCATTATATATATATATATATTTTTTTTTCAGATGTATCCATGTGATTGGACTAAAATAAAATTTCCTATAAATCTATTGGGCCTGGACCCACGTCGAAGATGAACCGGATGCTGTCTGCCACGTGATTAACAATGCCCCTGCATTGTCGCTTACATCAATCGATTATTCATTTCCATTCATCCTTTTATGTTTTAACATAAAAAAAAAATATTTATTTATTTATTTAATTAATAAGGAGCTACAGTGAAATTTTAATTTTAAACACTTCTAAATAAACACTTCAGTTGTCTATGTAAAGGTTGATATTACGTTGTCTACAAATATATATAGTTCTTCCTCCACTCCCTCTCTTTTTTTGTTCTTTAAAAAAATGGCTTATATGGTTGCACTGATATTAGAAAATAGTTTTCTTTTTTAAGATAAAATAAAATTTCGGATGATTTGAAATAAAAAAAATATTTATTTCTTTTCGTTTTATAATAAAAAACCTTCCGATCAAATTAATACGAAATAATCTATTTTTTTAATTTATAGTTAATATTTCGGGTGATTTGAAATTAAAAAAAAATTTATTTCCTTTCGTTTTATAATAATTCATCAATAACGAAAACACCTTACAATCAAATTAATATAAAGTAAAACAAAAATTATACTTAAATTAATTACGATGTGATGATTGTTAATGTTTTTTAAGTAATAATTTTTTAAATTATTTATTTATCTCTCCTTTGTAATCGGAGAGATGGGTGCATATAGGTATGTCATGCATGCAGAGGTGGATATATATGAGACTCGCAAGGGGCACATTCTCTCAAACAAAGAAAATATTAATTATAATATCTGTATAATTATTGATAAATTATATGTATAAAATATGTGTCGGTGAAATCGAGTATATTTTCACTATTTTAAGTAGTTACTATTCAATTATGATTTAAATGAATAGAACTCAAACTAACCCGACAAAATAATGCTATTGAAAATATAATGCTAAAATAAACTAAAACAAATATTAAAACATAAATATTAAAACAGAAAAATAATAACACCAAAAATTTAACGAGGTTCAGTATAAATGTTACCTAGGTATTCGGGCGTTGTTGACCACTTCCACTAACTCCAAATGAATGAACTTCAAAATTACAACTAATTGGCAAAATTGAGCTAATCAATTACCCTTATAAAAGAGAGTAAGATTTATAAAATTTTAGGATGTTTATAAATGGTGAAGGAGGGCTTTATTTATAGTCCCAAATTCAACACACATCTTCATTACTAACTAACGTGGGAATTTTCTAATTTTCTCACTAAGGAGCAATATATAACAATATGATAGTATAAAATCAATAATTTAAATATTTTTACAAATAAGATATATATATATATATATATAATATTTTCTTTTAATATATAAATAGGTAATAATATTTTACTATTTATATAGTATTACTCGTGAATAAAAATGCTAAATTCAACGCTGCTTGCATGGATCAGTTAGAGACTTAGAGTTGGATTAGAAATGTGATAGCCTTATTTTTTAATCCCAAAAACTAATAAAAATTAAAAGGAAACGAATTCATAATTTATTTATTTTAAATACATATTATGAACTTATATATCCATTTATAATATAGATGGAATTTCAAACTATACATTCTTGAGATGTTCACGTTACATTATTATAATGAAATTTCATAAAATACATTAAAATATAAAATAAGAGCAAAATCATCACAAAGATTGTAATTTACTTGTAAGAAAGATTAGGCATGTGACATGTATTCTTTTATTGTTATATTCAGATATTTTAAATTTTGTAAGGACAAGTTATTATTTTTAATCCTTAGCACGATAATTAGTTATGTTTTTTCTTTAAAAATTCAATACAAAATTTATAAAATAAAATTGACTAAAAATTGTTTTATAAAATTTGAAGTTGGTTCTTGGTAGCATATCACAAGTCACAAGGCACCTTACAAAAGCCAGCTAAACTTTTGCATACACTTCCAAAACCGTTATTAAGAATAACTAATCATTCTATAGCTCATTATATTAAAAATAATTCAAGATCCCAATATTTTAAAATATGTTAGGCTCTGGATAATTAATTATCCATCTTAATTAAATATAAATATTTCAGCTTTTAAAGTAATGTGAGTGTGCACTATATATATTCTACAACTATTAATCCAAAGTAATTAATCATGTACGTGGATGACACGAGCCTAATTAATAATAGGTAACAACTTTTATTTATAACTAAAAATTACTTTCTAGATAACATTTGATACTTTAGGAGTGTTAATATATTGAATTGAATCGGATTAAATTAGATCAAATCGAATCAGATCGAACAATTTTATAAATCAAACAGTCAAGTTTAGTTTGTATTAATTAAAATCGTTTTTCAAACAATTCGTCTCGATTATATTAATTTTTAAACCGTTCGAACTGGACTGGTTTAATAATATATTAAATTTATTATATTATTTCCCATTAGAATTGTCTAAAAATCCAATCAAAATAAAATCGAACCAAACTGGATCGAATGATTTTTTAAATCAAACGATCTGATCCGATTTGTATTAATTAAAACCGTTTTCAATGATTTGATCCGAGTAATATAAACGGTCCAATTCGATTAATTTTTTTTCTTCCCAAAACCGGACCGAACTAGTGGACACCCCTACTTGATAATGTAATTGCGATCAGGACGAATTATAATTTGATTCTTAGATGTACAAGTTAAATTATAGATATTTTAAAATAAATGAAGTAAATTATTAGATGTTTTAATATTTACTTGTAAGTAATTAAGCCATGTGAATTTTAACATTTTATTAACGAGTGCAATTTACTTATTTTACTTTGTTTTATGTATACAACTAACAAGTGACAAATAGGAAACTAAAAATGAGCACTTTTTTAACAATAAAATACATATTTTTGATCATATTTATTATGTATTGATAATATTTTACACATGTAATATAACACTGAAAGTATTACAGATGAATTATACTCTTAATGCTAATTACACAGACATTATTTTTATATTTGTAATCACAAAGTCGAAGACAATGTTAACACAATATCTCATTAATTTCTTGCTATTACATACTCAAAAAAGTTTACAAAATTATTTTTGAGGTTGGATTAAATATCACAGAATTCCTTTTAAGTTGGGATAATATCACAGAGATCCCGTTGTTAATTGTCAAACAAAGGGCATAGTTTTATTGCTGGAAAAGATTTGTCTTTTCTGTTCCTAGGTAATAATTTATCTGAGTCTATTACACATAATTGTCACGCACATTTAACGAGACTCATATTTGCTTAAATCTCATTACAAACGTAGACAAGATCATGATAAAAAAAAAAAGGGGTTTAGACATGGCACAATGCATGTCTTCTCGGTCACGTGAGAGTGCATCTCTAGTAGGCCTGGGCCATAATTTGAGGCCCAACATTAAAGTAAGAAGAAGAAAGGGAATTTGCTTATATATATATATATATTTTTAATTGATTTAATTTCTTTATATTAAATATTTTTACAATATTAAAAATACTCTCGAATTTTACATTTTGAAGGTTTTTTGGGCATTTACTAAACTCTTATAAATATTATTTTTAAGAATCGTCATAGATTCTCTAAACAAGAAGTTGAGAAATCGAATGTCAGAATATTTTGGCATTTAAAAAAGGTTTAATAGTAACACATGATCTCATATTCCATCTTAATTTCATTTTAACATCCTACTGTCTCTCCCTTTTTTTTTTATTTTTTTCCAAATTATTTTTATATACTCGTTTGTTAAATGTGTTTAAATAACACGAAAAATATATGTTTTTTACAAATATTATGACATATACGAAATGAAACCATTTGAATATGTATATTTTATGAACACATGATGTTTTGAATATATATTGTTTATAATGGGTGGAGATGGGATGAGGGTGGTATGTTATTTTTGAAGTATGTTGAATAAATGAGTTATTAAAATAGTATCATGCTTTGACATATTAATATAACATGTGATTTTTACATATAATCTTCTACCTTAATTAGCTTAGAGGAAACAAGTTTAAATTCAAGGTGTTTGGCCATAGAGATAATATTTTAAATAAAATTGTCTAAATCATTGGTGCAATTTAATTAAGGTGTAAGATAATTTGATTTTGAAAAGACTAAAAAAAAACTACATATATTAAGAATGAGAGAAGTTAAAAAAGGAATTACAAGTTTATAGGAGAAAATGTATAAATTTAATGTATTTGATTCTATAGAATATTTTAAATAAAATAAGATTTAATTAAACAAAAACATTATGTCAAAATTCTATGTTATATTAGTATGGGGAACGTACCAAAAACAGATTTATTTATTTTTTCATATGCTTTCCTTCCTCGGCATAAAAAGAAGATGGGGTATGGCCATATCATCTTTTGTTGGTTACACGTTATAAATTTAAATTTTTGAAATTGATAAAAATATATTTTTTATATCGATTAAATTGTTTTTAAGAATATTTTTGTCAATTTTTAAAATTTATATTAAATAAGATGTTGAATAATAATAATAATAATAATAATAATAATAATAATAATAATAATAATAATAATAATAATAAAAATAATAAAAAAGTGATTAATGATGCTGTGATCGAGATGTTATATATATTTAGGCAATGAATATCACATGGCTTCTTTCTTAAATAAAGAATTAGTCAATTAATGATCGATCATCTTCCTCTCGACAAAGGCTCTTGATATGCTCTTAATTTCTCCAGGCATAACATTTCCATATATTCATATATATAATCGACCAAGTTGACAACATTATGAGGTTCATGCATTATATGAAAGAGAATATATATATATATATATATATATATATTTAACATTGTATTTTAATAATTTCAATAGCAGACATCCTTCTCCTCTTATTTTTCTCATTTCTCTTTCTATAGTAGGATGCAATGTATCTATCCCATTCTTTATAATTAATAAACAATGTACATGTTAATTATAAATATTCCAAACCCAATCATAATTAGTTCCCCCAAAGTATTTTTTTTCTTTATTCCTTTCCCATTAATTTTTACTAATTATCAACTTAAAAATATTCTATTAGTTTTAATCTAGACGATTTGATTTAATATTTTTTTTAAAAGTATACATTTTATTTATAAAATTTTAAAATTATAAGATTTATATACTCTATTTTTAAGGTTAAGTGTAATTTTTTAAGAATAAAGAATACAATTGATCAAAAATTATAAAATTAAAAATTAAAAATTATTATTATTATATATATATATATACGTAGATCGAGACTGATTTCAATATTTTATTATTTAACTCAAAAGAAAAAAAGAAATTTTTTTTTTCCGAAGAGACAGTTAGTTAAGGGCTTCTCATTGTCAGAATTTGTCAGAAGACCCAACTAAACTAGCATTAATGAAAATGTCAAAGGATAAGTCATTATGTGGTAAGAGTTATATATTATTAACTCTATTTATTTAAATAATAATACTACCTATCATTTTCCGTTATTGGTAGGAGAAGATGCCCAAAGGAGTGGCTCCGTAGGATATCATTTAATATGTTCCAAGGATTCCTATAGAACCGAACCCATTCCAACCCCTCATTTTGGAACCATTTAATTTTCAAGAGACTCATGAGCACTGAAATTTTGATTCTTTTAGTACACAAGGGAATGAACTGACAGATTATTCATTATTATTTTTTAAATATATTATAATGTCATATTTTAATTTAATAAAATTTAAAATTATTATAATTTCTTATTTATATTATTATATAAGAAAGGAAAAAATAAAGTCAAACTATATTGATTTTCTCTCTCTCTCTCTCTCTCTTATGGTATGGTGGTTGAGAATTTCAGATGATTTTTAATTCACATCACATTCAAGGTGATTTAACTAGCTCGGAGAAAATCATCAATAGACATGCAATTAATTTGAAGGTGACTACTCAACTTTTGACATAAAATATAAAATTTTAAATAAGGATTTAGTATCATTGAATAAGTGTAGATATTTTTCAGTATTTTTTATTAACTTTTATATATCTCCTTCACAGTATAGTTTTTTTTACAAGGAATCTTTTACTTAATATTTTTATTATTTAAATATTTAAAAATATTAATCAAAACACATCATATCGTATATATACCTAGATATAAAAAATAAATATATCAATTAAATTTGAAACAAACTTATCTAAATAAATTATATAAAAATATAAAAAAAAATTGTGACTTCTGGGATTATTTTCACATCTTATTTTATTGTTCCACAATAAATACATTTAAAAAGAATAATTTTTAAAATTAATAATAAATATGTTATAAGTATAACAATATAAAATGTGTCAATAACTACCCACTTTATTTAATAATACTAAATAAATCATAAATAAAAGAACCACCGAACATAGATATACTATGAAAAGCTCTCCTCTCGTTAGAAAAACTTAACAGAAATAAAGTTGTAAAACAATTGAAGAAAAAATGAGCTGGCTTGAGAGTGATCTCTTCAGCTTTTCAACTCTTTTATGAGTTAAATTGGCAGCCTGAAAAGGCAGTGACTACACAAGTTAGCAATTAAGTTCTTCCACAATTTTTTATTTTCTTTTTAGCAATTTAACCTACTATTGTTTTAAAAAATTACAGGAAAAAAATGGTACATTTAAATTCATTAATTATTTTTGTTTAATTTTTCATAACATTTTAAAAAAAGATAATTTTGATATACACTTTCAATATTAAAAAAAATTACCATATAATATCACGATGTTATTTTTTTTAAAACACATAGATAAATGCTTTAAAAGTTAACTATATAACATAAATGCCCTAATTATAATAGTTAGTGGATCGTGTAAATACTAAAACGTAACATTACAAGAACATATGTCAAGTTTTTAGAGTTTTTGCAACTAGAGTTATTCATGTCAAATTTATCTTTGTCAAATCCATTTGCAAAAATAAAATAAAAATAGCTAGTAGATTAAGTATACTGATTTTTGCTTATGGGAATAATGTCATTTTTTTCAAAACTAACATATTAAACTATTCAAAAAGATAATTAGAATACCTAATGGATACTAACCCCAAATTTAACCGCAAGGCTATAACAAAAACCAAAAGATTATTGTGAGTTGCATCTTGAATATAATCGAATTATTGCAACAAATCATCTATATGTATTTTTTTAATGTTTCACTTTATACCATATTTCATTGTATACAACATTGAAAAATACATAGTAACAATTCCAATGTACGTAAACAATATTATATATAAACGTATTATTAAAAAAAACTACTATATAAACATGCTAAAAGAAAGAGGAAGAACAAAAAGACTCCTTATGTTTTAAAAAAAAACTTATGTTTATTATGAGACGGTATAAAAAGTGAACTTAGAATATGATTTTTAATTGTTTTTATTAAGTGTCAAAAAATAATAAAAAATGTGTAAAAATAAAACTAATTTCAGACTTATTTTGAACTTGAAAAAAGAAATAATTATCAAACATCACTCGTTTTAAAAACTTGGGTTCAACAATTGGAACTTGAAAACATAATTAGTTACTAAACAAACCCTAAATATTCATTTCTCTCATATGAAATTATGAACAATTGTAAGCTTGAATTTTGCCTGGTCCGTTCTGTTCAACGTCCAAACCTCCAAGGAAAGATAATAACTCTCATGATGGGCCTCACATAAGCTTTTAGCTTTTAAGCTCCTGAGTTATCAACATGATAGTCTCAAAAGGAAGCATATATGAGTTGGTTTCTAGTTTTCTTTTAGATATTTATCAAAATTCTTTTTTTGGGTCAAACAGTATTTGGTATACAAACCTGTGACAAGTAAATCTTAATGCCAGAGCAGTATGCGAACTATGCATAAATCTGTTTCTATGTGTATATAACTTCAGAACGGGCTCTGTTAGTATGTTCCTTTCAAAACTTCATATTAGGTCAGTCATTATGTACAGTACTTTGTATCTAAATTTTGATATAGAACAAGTGCCATTGACCAGCTAGAATTGTTTTCCTAACCTGCAAATATGATTCAGCAAATTTTGTATTAGTAGCATGTTTTTTGTAAACTGGAAATGTAAAGAAGAGGATGATTGTATGTGGTCCAAACTATAAATTAATAGCATGCCCAAACTCAAGTACTGATATCCATATTCTTTGCCATGTGCTAATTTTATATGCACTACGTTCAGCAATCTGTCCTTCCAATGTCTTTTCGATTAAAGGTCCCTCTTCGGGAACAAACTTGACAGATTCCGACAGTCGGTTCAGCAGATTCAGCAAAACAATCATTTCATTTCGTTGCAGCTGCAACTGCAAACACAAGAAAATATAGAACGTCACAAAGCATAGAATTCGTTATCTAGGAAATGATTATCTACCAAAACTATTGTTATCATGTAGCTAAATCAGTAAAAAAAACTACTGGTATTGTGAGAAACTGACAGGTTGAACTGGAGCATTATGACCATCAAAAGCAAAGAGGATCTTTAGTGCAGTACCAAGACCAAGAACTTGACGCTTTCCCCAGAGATGACACTTTTCAAAACCAACACAGTCCATTAATGCACTGCAACAAGTATATGCTAAAAGAACTCTTATCACAACAACAAAAGAACAGGTGTTTGGAAATTTCGATTTTAAAAATATGAAAATTTTCATTATTGGTACATGGAAGATCGGGTAAAAATAAGCAAAAAATTCTAGCACAAACCTGATGTTTCTGAATTGCTTTTAAATCTCTTGCATCGGTTGTGGTCCACTTTGACCTTGCCACAGTTTTGCTTCATTAAATGGAAGCGGACATGCAGCTCGGAGTTTTGGATTGTAGAGTAGCTGTTTAATTAGAGACTGCTTTCAAGTCCTCTTCATGGTTAACAGTTTCATACTCAGCCTGCTCTAATTAATCTGTTGCCTAAAACAAATTCAAAGGGAATACCTTGTATTGAAACCAACAGTTTTGATTATGAAAATCCAAGCATTAAAATGAAGAAAAGTTGAATTAGGTAATCAAAACAAGGGAACAATGCCGACTCACTTTAGTCACAGCACAAAGAACAAAAAGGAATGTCAAATACAAGTTCTGGACACGATCTGGATACCTCAGCACACGATCCTGTAATAGATCCAGGTTTTGACCCCACTGGAATTGGAAGATGAAAATGTCATAAACTGCTCAAATCGTCAGAAAATACAATAGTCTTCTTCTAGATGCTCTATCTCATGCATACAAATAAAAAATGTAACTATGGTCCATGTAATAATCAATTCAACATTATTCAGTTAGGAAATGCAGCCGCTGTATACAAATAATCAGTATGATGTAAGGAGAATCACAATTTTAATTCGAACTTAATCAAGCTCTAAACAGCGGAATTAAACCTATTCTCCTTCTTTGTGTAAATCTTTTAGGAAACAAATAAATAGAGCTTAAAATGAAACACGACAAAAATCAACACAAGAATTTTACGTGGAAAAACCTTCCTGGCAGAATGGAAAACAACCACGACACTCCTCTCCAAAACTTCCACTATCAAGAAACAATCGTACAAAGTTCTCTCTAGGTAAAACTAGAGGCAAACAATCAAAAACATCATCAAGAATACACTTCTTGAAACTAACAATTATTTCAAGAATTAAAAATCTAACCCAATTGTAGTCACCGTTCACTGCTCAGAATTTCTCAAACTGGTGAGGCCAAATCCAAATCCCACCGCACAGATTAAAGAGTCTTGAGTCGTGAACCTGCCTGCAAAATTTCAGCTTAATCGACCACAAACGGCCTTGATCGGAACACTTGATGAAGACTGCTGGAGAGGAATCGAAAAAAGAGCAGAAGCTTTTTCTCATTGCAACTGGCCTTTTCTCGCACACCTTTTTTCTCTGCAGAATTCTGACACAACAAACCCTAAATGGGTTTATTAATTAAAGAAATGAAATGACACAATTGCCCTTTCTTACCTACGGGCTTTTAAGCTACATTGGCTTCACTCGGGCTCTAAATAAGAGGCAAACCCAACAAATCTCCCCTTTTCCAATTAGATTGAGGATCCGACATCCCGCACCGAACAACAAACTTCAAGTTTTTCTCTCGACACCGCTTTGTCGCACGTCGATCCATTCTCATCAGATGTATTTTCTCAAGTTCAAGCAACTTATCATAAGAGATCTCTTATCCAATGATACCTCACATCAATATACTTTGATTTCGAGTGAAATGCCGAGTTTTTCGCCAGTGAATAGAACTCGATTATCGCAGAATAACACATATTTCTCGCCGCTTGAAACCAAGTTCCTCAAGAATCTGCTTTCATCCACAACAACTCCACAGCTTCCGTTGTCGCAATAAACTCCGCCGCCGTAGAAAGTGCAACACACTTTTTGCAATCTCGACCGCCAAGAAACCGCTCCACTAGAGAAAGTAATTAGATAACCTCAAGTAGACTTACGAGAATCTTCATCTCTCGCCAAATCAATCAGCTGTATCCAACTAACACTAGTTTTCCACTTCCAAAGCTAAGTGTTAACTTGGAAGTACCTCAAGATATCTCATAATCCACTTTGCATCGCATCCCAACGCTTCTCTTCCTGGATTCGGAAAGAAAACGACTAACAACTCCAACCTGCATTTAGCTATATCCTGCCTTGTACACACCATTGCATACATCAAGCTTCCTACCGCCGAGGCATATGGAACCTTTTCCATATCTTCCTTCTCTTTATCTCAGCGGCCTTGACTCGATCTCAACTTAAAGTTGATTAGATAAAGGAGAAGAAACCACTTTAGCTTTATCCATATGAAACCTTTCAAGTACTTTGTCGATGCACTGCCTCCCGTGACATGTATAACTTCTTTCTTTTCTTTGTCTCGACAAATTCGAATACCAAGAATTTGTTTTTACCAAGTCCTTCATGGCAAAGGACTTACTCAATCGCTTTCTTCAAATTATCAATTCTTGAAGAATTTTTTGCCAACAATCAACATGTCATCAACATAGAGCAATAAAATGATAAAGTCATTATCGCAGAATTTCGCACAAAAACACAATGATCAAAAGTAGTCTTTGTAACCATACTCCCCCATAACCGACTCAAACTTCTTATACCATTGTTTCAAAAAAGGCTTCAACCCGTAGAGGCTTTTCTTTAACCTAAATACATAATCCTCTTTTCCTTTAACCTCAAAACCCTCTCCTGGCTCCATATAAATCTCTTCCTCCAACTCACCATGAAGAAAGGTAGTTTTCACATCCATTTGCTCAATTTCTAAATCCAAGCTTGTCGCTAGACCTAGAACAACACGTATGGAAGACATCTTCACAACAGGAGAGAAAATATCATCAAAATCAATACCTTTTCTCTCGATCAATCCTCGATCACCGCCTAGCTTTGTATCGTGGTTTGAATTGTGTTCTTCTTACTTCACCCCGCACCCACTTGTTCTTCAAAGCTCTCTTACCCTTAGGCAACTTTACTAGCTCAAACGTGTGATTGTCATACGTTGATTGCATCTCATCTTCCATAGCACCAACCGTGTGCTCGTTTCTCCATCTTCCATCGCTTCGCATAACATCGAGGTTCTCCCTCATCCGTCAATAACACATACTCATCCGTATCATACCGCGTGGAAAGACGTTTCGCCTCTCGTGCACTTCCCGGGTGGAATTTCCGATTATGGCAACTGATCGACCGCAGTCTCGTTTCGACCGCATATCTACATCATCTAAACCCCGTTGGTCATCTTGAACATTTTGTTCCATCCGTACCGGTAAAGGAACCTGATCTAGGTCAATCAAATCATCGCTATACCGATGGACTCCTTTTTCTATCTTCTCTCAATATCTTGTATAGTTTGATCTTCTATAAACACAACATCACGACTTCTTACCGCTTTCTTCTCAATCGGATCATAAAATCAGAACCAAATTCATCCGCACTATAACCAACAAAGATACATTGTCGTGTCTTCACATCGAGCTAGATCTCTCATCTTTTGGTATATGCACAAATGCCTCAGAACCAAAAACGCGAAGATGATCATAAGAAATATTTTTGCTACCCAAACTCACGTTTGGTACATCAAATTCAAGAGGAACACATGGTGCGAGATTAAGAACACGTACAATCGTATTCAAAGCCTCACCCCCGTAAAAGATTCAAGTAACCGAGCCTCGCGAAGAAGACATCTTACTCTTTCAACCAATGTCTCTGCTTCATTCTCTCGCCCAACCCATTTAACTCGGTGAGTCTCTAAGGTGTCTTTGATGTCGAATGCCCCGATGCCTACAATACTCACTGCCGACCCGAATACTCTCCCCCCATTATTTGTTCTCGATGCACCGCAATTTCTTCCCCGGGCTTTGTCTTTCCACTAAGGCTTGAAACCGTTTAAACACATCTAGTACTTGATCTTTGCTTTTCAAAGTGTACACCCATAACTTTCTTTGAACAATCATCTACGAAGGTCACAAAATAACGGCACCGCCCAAAGTTTTTGTCTTCATAGGACCACATACATCCGAATGTACCAAATCAAGTATGTATTGTTTTCGTCGAGGGAACTCTTGAAAGAAACTCTATTTTGTTTCCCGCTAAACAACGAGTACATCTTCTTAAACAAACATCATTCATTCCAAAGAAGATTCTTTTTAGTTAATCACAAGCCTTTCTCACTTCACAGCAAGTCTCTTATGCCACACTCGACAACTCATCCGTCACAAAGATTAATAATGCCTTTAAAGAGTCTCGCTCGGCAAAGATATACAAACCGGAATGTTTGTCTCACGAGCAACAAACCATAGCACCTTTAGTAAGTTTCCATCGACCATTACTAAAGGTATTGCAAATATCCTTCATCATCAAGTTTACCCCAGATCAAGTTCAAACGAATTTCTGTGAATATGCTTTATCCTCTAAGAAGTAGTCTCGTGCCATTATTCATCTCCAAACACACATCCTCAATACCAATGACTTTAACCAAGCTATCATTACCTAACTTCACCGTCCCAAAGTCACTCGTCAGACAGATGTAAAGAAGTCCTCTCGAGACGTAGTACATGAACCGAGGCTTCACTATCAATAATCCAACTCGACCTCGTGACATGCAAATATTGACAACATCTTCATTATAAACAACAAGAAAGTCTTCGAACTAGCGGTGGCAACTCGATCATTTTCTTTACTAACATCACCCTCTTGTTTCTTTGTCTTTATTCTTGTTATCCCGCTTCAACCGTCTCTGCACATATTTACGTGCCCCTTTTCATGCCACAAATGATGACACTCAATATTGGAAAACCTAGACTTGCTTCTTCCTTTTCTTTGTTCTTGAAACCTCCGCTTTTACTCCTCCCTCTTCTTTTTGTAACCAAAATCTCGATCGCCGAGAAGACTCCATGTGATTTTCTTCTCATTTCTTCATCCAAAACACTACTCTTAGCCGATCCATATTGATTACACCATTTTGGAGTCGAGTTACTTAATGACATTCTAAATGTTTCCCAAGAGTCCCAAGAACGTACCCAATAAACACAACCCTTGAATCTCATCATCAAACTTGATACCCATTCCAACTAACTGATTGATTATTCCTTGGAATGTATTCAAGTGATCTGTCAACGGAGTTCTATCTTGGTATCTTAAAGCCATCAATTGCCTTATAAGAAACATTTTATTATTTCCTGTTTTCCGAGCATACAACTCTTCAAGTTTATTCCATAGTGACCGTGCATGTATTTCTCCACTAATATGATTCAAAACATTATCATCTACCCACTGCCTTATATACCCACAGACTTGTCGATGTAACAAAGTCCATTATTCTTCAAATAACTTTTCTGGCTTCTCAGAGGCAAACACCGGTAAATGAAACTGTTTGACCTAAAGGAGATCTTCCATTTTTCCTTTCCAAGTGTGATAATTAGAACCATTCAAAGTAATCATTCTACTCAAATTTGCTTCCATTATTCAACACAAGAAATTCCACAATAATAACCACAGCTCTGATACCACTTTGTTAGGAGAATCACAATTTCAATTCGAACTTAATCAAGTTCTAAACAACGGAAATAAACCTATTCTCCTTATTTGTGTGAATCTTTTAGGAAACAAATAAATAGAGCTTAAAATGAAACATGCACAAAATCAACACAAGCAATTTACGTGGAAAAACCTTCCCGGTATAGGAAGGAAACAACCACGGCACTCCTCTCCAAAATTCCACTATCAAGAAACAATTGTACAAAAGTTCTCTCTAGGTAAAACTAGAGGCAAACAATCAACAACATCATCAAGAATACACTTATTGGAAACTAACAATTATTTCAAGAAGAATGAAAAAATCTAACCCAATTCGTAGTCACTGTTCACTGCTCATAATTTCTCAAACTGGTGAGCCAAATCAAAATCCCACCGCACAGATTAAAGAGTCTTGAGTCGTGAACCTGCCTGCAAAATTTCAGCTTAATCGGACCATAAACGGCCTTCGATCGGAACACTTGATGAAGACTGGCTGGAGAGGGAAAACTGAAAAATTGAGAGCAGTTTTTCTGCTGCAGCTGCTGCCTTTTCTGCACACCTTTTTTCTCTGCAGAATTCTGCACATAACAAACCCTAAATGGGTTTATTAATTAAAGAAATGAAATGACACAATTGCCCTTCTTACTCCATGGGCTTTTAAGCGACATGGGCTTCACTTGGGATCCTCCAAATAAGAGAAAAACCCAACATATGAGACATATGAAATACCTTACTAGTCATCAAGAAGATAATCAGAAGAATGTGGATTGAAATTGAGGAGTGGAGACCAGATATTAATTTGTACTAAACTTTCTTTTCCTGACATATCTCTCCCGATGAATCTGCCAAAGAAAATGAAAAGTTTCATCTTTTCATTTAAAAGTTAAAAATAAATTTTAAGCTCATTGAAATTCTGATTGTATAGACCCACCAAGCCATTGAGTTATCGACAAATATGTAAATAGGAAACTTACATTTTGGGCAATTTTCAGAATAAATAACATCCCATATTCTTCTGGCTGATGGACCAGCATACCCAGTGTAACGTTCCAGATTTAACTGAAGGTTGACATATGTCATTTCATCTGCAGATAAATATTAACAGTCAATCTCTAAATTGATTTTGGTATAAATGAGTTTTGGGGCATGAGCTCCAAGTCATGCATAAGTCCTCTTGTCAAAGAGGACCATACTTCATTCCCAAATTGATTGCACAACTTGTTGGTGTATATATTTGAGAACAAGATGAAACAGGTTACAATATATAAAAATGTACGATGAATAAAAGAAACTGAGGCATTATTGTGCACATTCAGGATTCAAATATCATGCCAAAAGTTCACAAAGCCAACATTTTTAGGTACACCTGATGAGAAGTAATGGTTCGTGAACTTGACACGAACTTGCTTCTAATTGTCTATTTATGGAATTTTCTTATAGAACTTAATTCAATCCTCTTTAGATTTATGATTATGAAGTAAATGACACCAACTTCCAAAATTATAACCCAAGCTTCTAATAGATTTAACTGCAGCAATTGTACAAAAGCACTTGATTGTACCATTATCAGCTTCATCATCATTTGTCCATGGGTTGTCTGTAACTATCCAACCTCTGAAAAGCTCTACTGTCTAAAGTTCGGTCAACAGTCGACTGTCGACTTCCGTCCTGACATACCAAATTTTCAGACGGAAGGCCACGTTGCAAGGGCTTTTTAAAGGCTTCTGGAAATTCACTATCTGGGCATTCACAAATACTGCAGTCACGCAAATGGCACATTCCATCATCAGGCCAAAAAGGACAATCACACCACAGCTTGAGCTATCACAGGAAACAAATACTGAAACCTCTAAAGTGAAAAAATCATGTTAAATACGCATGAAATACACTGGCAACAACGACGACGACAACAACAAAAGATTTAAAAAAAATTTTAAAAATGAAAAGAAAATTAAGTGTCTAGCCTATTCTTGTAATTAAAAGAAAACACTAATAAATACAGTTGGTTGTACATTTGTATATCAACATAGTAATCAGCATATTAAGTATTCGTCATGGAATGCACTAATGTCATGACTGAGTGGCATGTGGAATTTACGTGAAACATACCCTTAGATTGAGAGAAAAGGATTGAAAGCATTGAAGTGGACAAAGTAGCATAAGAGGAAGAGACGGGACATTTGAAATAAAAAACTGCATATCTTCAAAAAACTAATTTCCTCCAAAGTTAAAACATGACACTTTTATTTCAGAATTCAATATGTAATTTACTTGATTTTATAAATAGAATGCCAACAAGAGCTAATCTTTAAAGGTCTAAGGCGTTTTGCATGTACTAAACATAAATTTCAAGGAAACTACTAAACGAAAAGCACAAAACTCTAAACTATATGATATTATAAGATGAATGGTGGACCTTAAAATACCGAAAGAACGGGGTCTTCTTCACTAGCTCTTGCAGCAAAGGGTGCAACACTTCACCATTAATATTATCTACCGTTTAATAATCACAACAGCAATCCTCAACAATGCCACTAGTGAGAATCCTGCTTCAACCCAAAAAAATCAAAGCAAACAAGTCAAATAAGCAAAGGCGACAATTTTAAAATTCAGATCCATCTTTTCATCATGAAATTTGATAATTTTCGTAAAAAAATATTGTTGGTCCTCTTTTCAATAGTTAAACTTTCTGGAGATTTGAGAATCAACAACTTCTAATGTAATGTTAGAGGTGGAGTTCTTGTGTTCAAATCCAGTATACCAATTGTTTAATTACATGGTGCATATAGCTATAAGGAGTAGTAATAAGTATATAAAAGTATTGTTTACAATTCTCCCAATAGAAGCTTTTGTGAGAAAACAAAACTACATCCTGCTTTTCTTATTGAATCAAGTGCACTTCCTTAGGCACTTATCTAAAGTCGATCAACATACCCACACAACCTCAAGCAGTATGAGAAGAAAATGGGTATGTTATTAGTTAAAAATACAAAATTTTCATATACCAAATAACTTGGTCGATAATAAAAATTGAAACGACATGGATTACAATGGAATAGGAATAATAATTGGCAAAGTTTGCAAATTGATTATGTAGAGGTAAAAAGATAAAGATAATACCTGAGAACAGTGGCAGGAATTAGAATCGCTGAAGAAGATAGAGAGGCTAAGATTCTCGAGAATAGAGGGAGTTGTGAAGGTGGATACTACTATGGCTATCAATACAACCACCAAAGTCCAAAATGGTACCCATTTTTCTCTTTTCTTCTTCCTGTTTTGATTCTCTTCTTCCTTCACCATCTCATTTCAGCTCCCAATGTCTTATTGATTCACTCAAACCAAACCTCCTAAAATTCCGCAACAAGGCATTTCACACTTTTTGTCACATAGTATTTATCGTCCGAAAAATAATGAATATTTTTAGTAGAAATGACGAAAATTTAATTGAGTCATTCGTGATCCGTCCACATGTCATTATATAATTAGATACAGAAACTGCGCGTCTTCGAATCGAGCAACTATCAAGGAATGGTAGGGCAAATAATTAAAAACAAAATTCTCTGCCAGCAGCTGAACCAATATTCCTTAAGCTTTTGTACACCTGGCTTTATCTTCTTATTGGTTCTTATAGGTAAGTGGAGTCACGATGGTATTACGTATTTGTTTTTAGCTGAATATGATATTATCTTAATAGAATTTAAAGATTTTTAATCCAAAATTTAATTTTAAAATGTAATATATTTTAAATGATATTAATTTTAATATATTAATTTTTTTTATATTAAATAAAATAAAATTAATATTAAAATTATTTATTCATTATTATCACATATATATATATATATATATAAAATAACACATATAACATTTAAATTAATGTATCTATACATATTTTAATTATTTATAATAATAATGAAAATACAGATGACATGGTACACCTTGTCGGGAGAATATTTTTATTTTAAACATTATGATATTCATATTTTTTCATCAAAATGTCACAAATTGTTAAAAATATCTTTCAAATATCGCTTAAATATTATTTTGATTTAAATATAATTTAAGTATTTTTTTTTGTTAAAATATTTTAATAATTAAAAGTATTAATTATTATGATGGATTGTAAATTAGATTTATGATATTCATAGGCTCATATCATATTACACCATCCCCTGACCCTAATCATAATCCATTTTAAATTAAATCAAAAATTTAGAGTTTCATTTCAAACCATTTTTACAGTTCGGAGGGAATTATTAATCTTCAAGTTTTGGGTAATAGAAGGTGTGATTGAGCTATTTATTTTTTAATTTTAAAAATATTTCTTGAAACATAGTCACGTCTAAATTATTTTTACTTAAAAATATAGTAGATGGTCAAATTAGGACCATTGTGCACATCTTTTTAAAATACATAAATTTTTACAATATTATCTTTATCTTAAGGCAAAAAGTATATCTTTATATTATTTAATAAATTCAAAAATTACATTATTATTAACAATATTAATTGATGATAAATTTATTAATTAAAAATGCTTTAACCCAAAAATATTTATTTATTAATTGAAATATTTTTTTAATTTTTCCAAAATAATTAATTACTTAAGATTATATAAGAAAATTATTAATACAAATAATTTATAACAGTAATTATTATGTTACAGCTAGAAAGTAAGGATAATTAAAGAATAATTGACTTTGTTATCTAGTAATCATCTTTACAAAGTATAGGTGGAGGAAAGGGTAATTAAAGAAAAATTGAATTTTCTGCTTTAGTAATCCTATATATTTTTCATTATTTTTAAAATATATTTTATATTAATTAGATTGATTTTTTTTAATTTTTTATTAAATATTTATTTATTCAAACAAAAATTTATACTAATCTTAATATTTATGTTACAGGAGAATAATTTCTCTTACAAAGTAGAAACGGAGGAATGACTTTAAAACTTAAATACAAGAAATGCATTCAGAACCAAGAGTCGAACGAAAATTTAGTCAAACAAGCATGCAACTTAGGAAAACTAATTTTGTGATGTGTATATATACTTTCATATACAAAAATATATCTAAATATATATGTATATATATTACTTACATACATTAACCAATCTTATAATAGTAATACATAGCATTAAATAAAATCAACATCACATTCCTTTTATTCTCCTAGAAAAGTGCTTTTTATTTAATGCTCACTTAACGTTTCATTCCTTTTCTAATATATATATATATATATATATATATATATATATATATTGTTTTATAATCTATCTTCTTAATAATAGTGAGGTATTTATTTTTTTATTAAATAAAATAATGTGTTATAATAAACTTGAAAGACACACAAAAAAGGATAATAAAAATTACTAATACATACTTGCAAAATTGATAACATCTACTGATTACATAACATTAAACACGAAATTTAATCTTTTAGCAATAATATTGTATAAATCTCATAATTTAAATCACTAAATAACTCATAAAATTGTTAGAAAGCAAAAATAAATTGATTCAGTTTCAATCAAAATATTATATAGAATTGTGTGTCATTGATAATGGAATTTATTTGTTTTTATGTTTGCTTGATTGTACATAAAAAAAAAAACTATACAGTAATAAAAATTTAAGTTAGTACATGGAAATGCAATCGATAAGAAATTAATTGTTTTTATTTATGTGTAGACTATAATCCTCTATCATTCATCATTAACCGAAACCCATATGTATTCATTCCTTATTATTCAATGTATTATATTTCAATTTCTAACTACACATAAAAAACGTTGAAACTGATATATTCAAACTTCATTAATAAATAAGATAATTAAATTAAAAGAAAAGAAACTGAAATAAATTGAATATACTTAATGTATTTATAAAATCACAATTATAATGAATATTAATACATGTATAAATATAGGAAATAAGAATTTATTTTTTTTAAAAATGCTTTTAAAAAAAATATTAATTACATACAATTAATATACAAGTTATTTTAAAAAAAGATAAAGAGAACGGAAAAATGAAAATCAGATAAAAGAAAAAGAGTAATGAAAGAGAAAAAAGGGATGTCAAGAGTCAAAACTTGGAAAATTTACTGCAGAAAAATTACACTAAAAATATAAAGGTATATCCAACACTTTTTAAAATTGGTCATTAATGTACTGTATAACTAGCAAATATAAATGTGACAATGTCTCCAAAAATTAAAAAATATAAAAAAGAGTAAAAAAAGTTCAATAATCAAAATGCATTAAAAAAAATTATCACAAATTTATAATATATTAAAAATCGTCGTAGTTTGATTAGAAAAGACAAATTTTAATGACACGCAATTAAATTCAATAACATTGACCAGAGCAAAAACTGCCTATTAAAAAAATATAATTATCATAAGACAAAGAAGCTTATGTTCCTAATACGAATTTGTACATCTATAAATCACATATTTATAAACCAGAAGAAAATTACTTTGCCCATTTAGGAAAAAGGCTTTAACTAATTTATTCTTCCTATTCCCCCAATGTTCCATCCCCTTTCCTTTTCCTTTTCCTTTTGATTATGGTCCAGCATTACTTTAGCTCCAGGTCTTCTAGCATTACTAAGGAGCACCCTTTGTCCCATCTTTCCTCTGCTTCCAATAGAGACTCTAAGTTTATCCATCCCTACATTTAAACCTTTCTTTAGATGTCTCTGCAATGGAGATTTTGCTTGAATTCTTCTTAGGGTGCTTTTTCTTGCTATGTTGTTTATTTTCCTCCCACCACTTCTCACCTTTTTTGGACTCTCACAAGATGTCTGTTCAGCCAAGCTAGATAAAGATCCATCTGAATTCTCTTTGTTCTCAGCGAACTTTGGTGTCAATGATAACAATGAAACTGGCAGCTGAGCAGTATTAGTAGTAGTAGTTGCCACATTTGGGACGGGGATTAAAGAGTTGCGCCTTGAAGCCGGGGTTGCTGGGTTTTGCCTTGCCATTGTAGAAATAGAGGTTCTGCCTGTTCTCTTTGGCAGATAGGAGGACTTTTCAACCATGTCAGGATTGTTCTCTTTCTCTGCTAAATCAATATTCTTTGCAAAGGCATCCTCCATTGGATAAAAGGGTAATGAAGGTCTGTAGTTGTTTTTCTCCATTAGTGGTTGGATGGGATTTGTTTGGTCTTTGCTCAATGTAATTGCTGGTTCATGAGTTACATTCTTGTGACTTCCTAATGTCCGACCCCCGAGAGGTTGCCTCATTGGAGCCATAATCTGTTCTTCTTGCTGATGCTTGATCTGCTGCTCAGCTATCTTTGTGTCTACATGTTGACGTGCTAGTTTTCTCTCAACTAGAAGTTGTGATTCCAGCTCCTTTACCTGTAAAATGAACCTAAATTTTATGAAGTTTGGAAAGAGGGAATCTAACATCTGTTTTGTAGTTTATGTTTGATGTCTACATATACAAATTCAGTATAGAAAGGGTAAATTGAATATAAGTAGATAAGTAACTCCATGAAAAAGTACCTTGTCTTGAAGATTTTTATTTTTAAGATCTTTCTCTTTTATCTTGAGTTCTAATCCATAAACTGTTTCCTCCATCTTCTTAATTTGAACTTCTTTGCTCTTTATATCTAGCTTCGCTTTTTCAGCCTAAACAGGGTATTATTTACATGAAGAAAATCAGCCATATATAAAATGAAACCCTGGAATTAAATCTTGAATAGATAGATAGATACATGGAAGCTTTACCATTTGTTTGTATCGCAAGAGTTCGGAATTGTCCAGTTGCTTCTTAGCAGTCCCCAACTCTATTCCTCTTACCCTACTTGCAAAGTTAAGTGAGCAAAGGGTCTCACTCAAATCACTTTCATTAGGACTAATCTGTACAAACATAAGTGTCTTTGAATCCCCTCCTGATAAATAAATATCAAAAAGTCAATTTGGATTCCATGTTTACTGATCCAAATTCAGAATATGAAATGAAATCATTTAATATCCATTGCCATGAATTGAAGCAAAATAAACATAACTTTGGAGAACTCAGAATGAGATTTGTTACATCATAAAATAAATATTCTTCGACCAATGTTAAATGCACCCATTAATACACTACCTCCTTATCTGACAGAAGCTTCATTTGTTTCTTTAATGATACACACTTGTTTTAATAAGATAATATGCTACATGTCTACCAAAGAATGTGGGAGTGCATAATGGAGTGTATTAAAGATTGTATTTAGCATTCCTCAAATATAATAATATGGTAAACCCAATGAATATTACCTAGAGAATCTTGTAACAAGTGGGTGAGCTTGGAGTTCCTACAAAATAAAGAGAGGCATGACTACCAAATAATAAACAGCCAGGACACATGGAGCAGCTAGTTTGTGCACATTTAAAGTAAAGAAACAAGTGACTAATATATATCTTTACTTCTATAACCTGAAGGGGATATGAGGGCTTTTAGTCGCAAGGGCAGAAATTACATCACCAAGTGCAGATAGAGATCTGTTAATATTTTGAGTTTCCTTAAGCCGTTCCCCTTGCACTTCTGACTTTGCTACTCGCTCACTTCCGGCTAGATCCACCAACCACAGCTTGCTTCTAGTGCATTCCCCAGTCAATATATTCTCTCCCTTCACCATCACACAGTGTATGCTGACAAAGATAAGAATGATACATTCAACAATCTTCCATGTGAGACCATACAAAACGTAGACTGAATATACTGCAAGTAGATAACAGACCAGTGGGATCTGCTGCTGTGCTCATTGGCGTTGGTCGAACCAATAGCCCTTGCGTTACTGCCTGTCTGTAGAACTTCCCAGACTTCAGTCATGGTACTTACCTGTGCCTCCACCAATCCTGGAACATGATGAACTCCTTCACCCACTTGCCTCACTTCAAGCCTACAAGACAGTGAATGACACTATTTACCTTGGAAAGCATCTCAGAACTCATCATCTTCCATAGTAAAGACATCATCTTAGCATCAGCAGCAAACAAAAAGGTTCTAAAACCAAATCAAAAATGTTGCTTTTTGGGAGACACATTTTGATATACTGGTTGATTCTAATATCTAAAGACATCGATACATTCTTTCTGAAAATAGGAAAAACAAAATTTTATTGTTCTAAGTTATGGTCAAAATACTCAGCTTATAATTTCAGCTAATATCACTGACATTTAACATAAACTATTCAATGTCTTTTGTTATGATTCGAATTAGATCATCAAGTGCAAGAAATTTTTCACTAGCCAAAATGTAAAGAGGATGTAGGACAGGAAAATGGGACATGCATACCATATTGGCATAACCTACCTTTTTGCAACTCCTCCTGGTTGAGTTGCTGAACCTAGCAGATCCCTTATTTGCTCATTGTAGACTTCCATGACACTTACAGATAAATTATATCTATACATCTTCTCTCTCTCTCTAATTATGCGAAATAGTTCATCTAGAGTCCTAAAATTTACACCTCGAGCCTCTTCTGTTCCCACCATGGTAAAGGTTTTCCCGGTTCCAGTTTGCCCATAAGCAAATACACACACATTGTATCCATCTAAAACTGAGGTTGCAAAAGGGGCAGTGTCTTCAAATACCTCAGCTGTGCAGCAAAAAGAACAGAATAAATGTATTGAATGAAGCATTTTGCATTTTAATGAGTTATTCAATAAAATTATGCATGGGTTTCTGCTTTATAGTAGTGCTTACCTTGGTCTGTTTGGGGACCAAAAACGGCATCAAACTTGAAGGTCCTTTTAATCGCACCATTCGACCTTAAACCAAGTTCACCATCTTTAGCAGATTCAAAATCAATGACTGCTGAAGTTCCTGCTGCAATTTCTTCATAGTTTAGGGGCCTGCACCGGCAAAATACCCTTATGTTTCCTACAGGAGAGCAAGCAGGACTATCAGCAACTGACCTCTCCCTTTTGCATCACATGAAAAAACAGGAGAAATAAAACAGAACTACCATTAACCTTTCAACTCTAACACTTTGTTGTAAAGTTCTTTACGTTCCCTGGCTCCAGAAATGAATCTTTTCTTAAGATCATCATGCATATGAACTTGATGATTTACTGGTGAGTTTAAACCCAAAAAAAAAGAAGAAAGAAAGAACGTGAAATCAGAATTAATTCTCATCTGGTGCATATTTTCCAACCTAGGTTGGCAACGCAGGTTAACTTACAAGTGGAATTAATGGTGGAGGTAGTTAAATTCATATCAGCTTGGAAAGTCTTATAAGCCAATGCCTCCTCTACCATCTTAGTGTGTTCTATTTTCATAATCTGTTCATTGAAAATACATAACAAAAGTCAATTAGATTAATATGATTAATCTTTGGTACAAAGTAACATCTAAAATTGGAACTCACTAACCTTAAGTTTCCTGGTCAAGTCTCTCAACGCTGAGAACCATCTAGTCTTCTCCTTCACTTGTCCCTCAATGGCAAAAGCTGCAATAGACTAGAATCAATAACTTGGTTAAATGTTTAAACACAGCCATAGGAGATGTTTCCATACCCAAAGATCCGACGTGCATAGATTTGCGCATCAACTCATTTTGGAGTTCCTGTAAATCTCTTTTTGCCTCTTTGCATTCTCTACTCTTGACCAGGTTATCCTTCTTTAACTCTTCCATTAAGCCCCTCATTTCCATCAATTCCCTTTTCAGAGAGAGATGGTCTATTAATAGTGTTTCATTGTCTCCTTCAGGCTCAAATTCACAAATATCCTGCAATGGCATCATTTGAACAAAACTTGTCAACCCTTCAATCATTCATGCTCTAAAATATCAAATCCTATGAGATTTAATAGAGATTTTACTTTTGATGTTTGGCATTGAGCTATTTGAGAAAGACCTGTGCTTGAAACACCATTTATGAAACCATTGTCGTTTAAAGCGATGGGTCCAGACACAGCTGAAGCCCCATAATTGGACCCTGAATTGATTACTTTAACAGAAAGGAGATGTTTCTGCGCCTCATCCTCAGCTTTTGGAAGTGGACAAAGCTCGAAGGAAGCTTCTGGAGATAATTCTTCTGCGTACGTTTGGCACAATGTAGAAAACCTCACAGATGGAGTCCTACGAACTTGTTTACTTTCAGACTCATTAAAGCCATTCTCCAAAGAGAGCTCTACTGAACACTCCATCTTTTGATGGAATTTATCCGCCAAGTACTCGGAATAATCCCCATAGTGTCTTTGGGGAATATCAGGTGATTCCAAACAGATTACTAAATCAGGAGATGTAAGGGAAATGTCTGCCTTGATTTGGCCTGATAAAAATCATAGCAGTTTAAATCAAATTATTGAAATCTTTCCTAAAGTCCAATTGGGTCATTAAATTTCACTACATATAACTGAATGTAAGGTTCAAATTCTTTTGGTTTCTCTAGTTTTTCCTCAAACCCTTTTAGGCTACTCGAGATGGGTATTACAGAAAACAGGTAAAGTGTTGCCAATAATTTAAAAGAACAACAAGAGAACTACCTTCAGAAGGAGAATCAAGATCTTCCATTACTGAAGTCTGCTCGTACGGTAGCAATTTATATGAATCGCCTGCCGAAGTACAAAAAATGATCAAGAAATAAGAAAAAACAAATAATTAAAACCTGGGTTTTGTTAAATTTTTGTGGGGCGTGGATTGGCTTACAATTAGATTGGGGTTGAGTAGAAGAGGTTTGCTGCTGCTGAGAAATGTCGTTGACGAGAACTGGGTAATAGTCATGCACGAAATGGAGTTGATTATGACCCTCCATGGATAAATAGAAATGTTTGCAATGATGAGTCTACTACAGCTATCTGTTATCACTGTTTTCGAATTCAACTATAATAGCTTTTATTAAAGAAAAAGAGGGACCCAAGGAAGTATTGATTTTTAATCTTTAAAAAGAAAGACGAGGATTCAAAAGGAAAGTGTTCCAAAGAATTAGCGTTGATTTCGTTTGCTTACTCTCTCTCTCACCCACAGAGTTAGGCGTTACGTTCGATTCGAATGACCGTTGGTCTTTTCGTTTGAATTTTGAAATTTCATGACGGGGTTCCTTTCCTTTTTGGTAATTTCGGTGTACCGAACTAAGTCGTGCAGCTTGAGTTTCTATTTATGATTCTTACAAAAATTAGTAAAATTACTTAACATAATACTCTATAATATTAAATATTATTTAATTGAATAAAATATTTAACAATATAAATAATCATAATATAATTTAAATAATATTTAATTAATTAATTTTTTATTTTAATAATAAAATACATGAATTTGAATATAAAATATATTACATTATAGTTATATATTTTACATGTATTTTTTTTGTTATTTTCGTAAAAACTATTCATTAATTTTAATTAAACATGAATATAAAATTTTTTAGCATTATTTATGCTCACTAATTTTATAATGTTTTTAGTGACATAATATGGTTTAAGTGATTGTTTTGAAAATTCTTTCATAAATTAAGTCGTACTCATTAGATTATCCAAAGATGATATCTACTGGTGTCATACTAGTTATAGTGATGAAGACGAACAGTACTTCGTAAGACAACAAATTGTACCAAGATTATCAACAATAAAGTTGACTTGGGTTGTGAAACTTGAGGTTGGGATATAATTCAAAATATAACTTTTCATAACTAGTCTATTTCAAAATTCATAGAGTATGGAAAAGTGGTTTATAGACCCATAAGTATGGACTCACCTTGCCAAATTCATCCTCTTTTCATTTACTTTTTTTCTATTTCTCTTTAAAGACGTACATACTTCTAAAGTATATAAAAAAAATTCTTATCAAACGTGTTTAAAATTGGCAACTCAATTTTTGAACCGGTTGGTATGTTTGAGATTTCAGTGTACCGCTATGCGGCTATACAGCCCTGCACTGTCTAAAAATAACAAAACATGACAATGAATTGTTTGATATCCAATAGAGATAGCGTACATGTACCAAAGAATTTCTGACATTTAATTAATTTGTATGCAAGTTCTCTTCAAATTGGTTTTTTGATAGTTGATCTTTACAAAGGCAGGCTGCGGATATTACATGATTTGTAGATATATACAGCGTGATGCATACAAATACAACATTACTTTCATGCTAAGACTGATTCTTAGCATCTCACACCTTTAAACAAGTATGGTGAGGGAGACACACATCCGAGAACACGTGCTCATTGGATCAATACATCCCAAGTTGATCAAAATTGGGTACCATCAATAAGAGCCAAGGAGTCAAATTTCTCTTCATCCATGACTACTTTTCAATTCCTACTCCTTCCAAAGCAGCTGCCATTGAAGCAGATGCCTCTTCAAGTGTCCGCCTCTTTTGAACTGAGTTGAAGGCCTCGATTGTATCTCCTACCTCCCAATGGTCGAAGTCTTCCACCCTGATTCCACACTCAAGTCCAGAATTTACCTGGCCAGGCAGACAACGGTGAAAAAGAATAATATATAGAACCAATCTCTGGTAGGTCCAACAAAACCTTTAGGTTCATGTCTTTAGTCAAACCCAAAAGGCAGTAAAATACATTGGTTATCCATATTTTTTTCCCTTAATGTTTTCTCTTGCACGTTGGTTCTTCATAATTTTCTCATAGTTGACAGTTATATAATATTGATCCAATATTTCCGCATCAAAAGAAACATACCTCTTTCACAATCTCCTTAACTCTTCTCAAAGAATCAAGAATGCCAACATGGACCTCTTTGCCTTTTCGGATCACCTGAATGCCACAGCCTGTGACAACTTTTCCCTCCATCGCCATGCATCCAGCAACACGACCACTGCCGCTGCTGAATACTGCCCGAACTACAGCAGATCCAATTGGTATTTGTTCCTATAAATAGAAATACGTTTCAACTATAAATCTTTGATAACAAAGACTTCCAAGTAAATAAAAATGTATTTGGCGCATACATCCTAACAAACATAAACGAAGCATGAGGATTTCTAACAAGTAAATGAGAAGAAAAGGACCTAAGCTCGTAATTTTCTGATACTAATAACAATGATCTTTACATAGATCAAAATATTATATAGGGAAAAATATCATAAAAATTCTTTAGATTAAGTCATTTGTGTCGTCTAACCTCTCAAATTATAAATAGTATCATTTAGTTTATTAGTTATGGAAAAATGGATTAATTACAGACAAATTATATTATTCTAAAGATTTTTCTATTAAAATATTTTTTTATCAAATGATTAAAAACGATTAAACCACAAGTATTTAACAATGTTAAAGTTACAAATAATATAAAAAAATTCACAAAATATTTGTTTTAAAATTTGATAATTATCATTTTTTATTTTAATGTTTTATTGTTTTTAATTTTTATTAAAATTTAAAATATATATTTAAATAACTTTATGTTTGAATATTATTATTGTTAATTTTTTCGTAAACAATTTCATATTAAATTTCATTTTTATTCTTGTTAAATACTCGTATTTTAATCGCGTTTTAATCACTAAAAAAATATTTTAATATAAAAATCATTAAAATAATATAATGTCTTTAAATAACTAAAGGATTAAATGATACATTTTTAATATAAGGAATTAAACGATATAAATGACCTAATTTAAGAGACTTATATGACACCACACCCTATTATATGTAGATGGTAAAAACAACCACATGATTTTTTATAGTAAACCACATGAAGATTAATAAGAATGTTATTTGCACAACTTTTATAACGTAATATTCTTAATCTCTAGGAAATATACAAACACTAAAACCTGACATCGAAAAGTGTGTAAAAAGGGTTGGGAGATACCAGCTGCTTTCCTGTCTACCTACAAGATGCCCTTAAAAACGAAAGAAAATATATAAAACTTTATGATTCAACTGACCTCAACAGACTCTAGGAGTCCTTCCATTGCATTCCGCACATCATCTATGAGTTCGTAGATAACTCTATATAGCCGAATCTCAACACCTTTGCTTTCTGCATAGCTTTTCACAGAGCCAGGTGTTTTGATATTGAATCCCAAGATAATGGCCTTGCTAGCAATTGCAAGGTCAACATCACTGGAACTTACGTCACCAGTTGCTTCCAAGAGAAATTTCAAGGTCACATTATCCTGCGGAAGATCGTGAAGGGCTTGCTTTACTGCCTCAATAGATCCCTGGTCATGATCACAAAAGAACAATATAATTGCTGTCTTTTGGACACATTTTTATCAAGGAATGTGGAATATTATCCAAATCATTACTTCAATGTATCAAATTTTGAAACCCATGAAATAAATTTGGAAAAACAATAAAAATAACAATTCTTATGTCTAACTCATACATTTTTCCTATTTAAAAAAAATTCATATTGAACACCATTTAATTGAATTATGAATATTTTAGACCCGTTCAATATAGAATTTCATCCAATTGGATCCCGTTCAATATTATTGGGGTGTTATTTTTGTTATTATAAGTTTTAGGTGTATTATTTTATCTAATTTCCCAATAGATTTTTCCATCATAACTGTTTTATTTTTTTATAATGCATAAGAAAATTTCTGAAACATAAAGCACATCTCTTCTAGTGCTAATATTTAAATATTACTTTCATCAGTCACATTTATGATAAGGTTACATCTTTTTGGTAAACTAGTCAAAGCTTCAATGTGATAAACAAGATAAACATAAAGATAGCTCTGATAGAAATGGTTATGCATACCTGAACATCAACTTTCATAATAATATTTAGCTGGTGTAAATCCAATCCAGATAGCATGCCGGCTGAAACTGCAGAAGCTAAGGAAGAAAGAGTGAATTTCCCATCCCCAGCCTTAGCTGATATACGTTGATTCCGCAATGACTCCGCACGAGACTCTGCCTTTTCACGTGCAACATCAAAGGAGCTAACAACCTCAAATTCATCGCCAGCAATCGGGACATTATTCAATCCAATGACCTGTAAGCATGCAGAAATTATCAAGTGGAATTAGCTCGACCAGAGACAAGATACTGAAAGAGAATCAAAGAGCTGGAAGCAACTTTCAAATGAAACAAGAAAACTCGTTATGAATATACAGCAAACCATTAAAAATCTGAAGTTCGTAATGTGTAAAACACACACAAACACATTCCTCCACATTAGAACTCCAGAAAATGTTCCAGTGATATGAAACTTCTACATAGTCACCAATAACATAAAAAAAGCAAAAGAAAATGAGACACAAACCTGAACTGGTAAGGAAGGTCCAGCTTCATCAACACGCTTTCCACTATCATCAAATAAAGCCCGAACCTGACAAATGAGCATAAGAAAGTCACTTAAAAGTTGGTAACGGTGAAAGTTACATGAGTATTGTTGAAGCGTATCAAAAGGAATTTATTCCTAATTAAGCAATGAAATTATCTTAAGCAAAGTTCTGCACAGTATACACTAACCTTTCCGAAGGACTCTCCACAAACAACAATGTCTCCCTTTCTAAGGGTCCCATTTTGTACAATAAATGTGGCAAATGCTCCTTTAGATTTATGAAGACCCGCCTCGATACTGGTTCCCTTTGCACTTCTATGAGGATTAGCCTTTAACTCTTGCAACTGAAACAATTAGAAGAGGTGAGAAAAATAATAATAATAAAAAAGTAAAGAAAGAAAGAGAGAGAGAGAGGGGGGGGGGGGGGGGGGGGCTGCTAATAAATACCAAAAGAAAATTAATCTTACCGAGAATATAAAAAAGTGGAAAACATTAAAATATCTAAATTTTAAGTTTTTTCTAAGATGATCCACATGTGGCACCAAGTACAGAGCTTGAGAAAATGTCACCAGGGGTATAATTCAGTTTTTGTACTCATTCAATCTCATCCAATGTGCAAGTTTATTAAATGTAGCCACATTTAAGTGATTGAGAAATGAACACAGCGAAGCAGAAATTAAGGGGAAAACTACACCTTTTTTTTTCCTCAAACATTCAAGATGAGGGGAAAACTAAACTTAATCCTGCATGGAGAAAATCCTACCAAGCCGAAACAAAGTCTGAAAGAAGAAAAGATCTAAGTTCAAGTAGAAAAGCTGATGCAGGATGCAATGGGACTAATGCAGAGGAAACTACCACATGAAATATGCTTCTTTTATTGCTATTAAATAAGTTGTCGTTTGTTCAATACTCATGTCGTTTTTCACTTTTAGTTTTAACGTGTAAAAGGCTTGTAAAGCCATTAGAGAAACGCAAGGCTTGGTTGCATTTTGAGCAATCAACTATGGCATATTAACGAGGCACAAGAGTAAAGCACATCAGTAGTTGAGTTTGTTTTTTGTAATAGCTCTTGAGAGCAGTTTTCCTTCGTTATTGAATTGAGCCGATAACCTCTTTCATCATGTTTCTTAATTCAGTTGTGGATTTGGAATTGTTTGTTAATCCCTGCGTCAAATTTGGTATAAGAGCCTCTGGTTCACCTAAGGAAAGATGGTTGATGAAAACGAAGGAGTGAGACAATTGAATGATGGCAATCGTGATTCAATTGTCACTAGGGCTGAGATACGTGACTTAGAATTGCAAATGGATGTGAGATTTGGAGGTATTCAACAATAACTTGATTTAATCACTCAACAACTGATGGCAATGCAAAGAGAGCATCATCGCAAGAATCGTAGAGCTCATCGCACACCACCATCCCCACCAACACAACCCCACCATCGTAATCAAGAGATGAATCACCCAAAACAAGGTTATGATATGACACTGATGAAGAGATAATTCAAAACCCACCCATCAATCCTGAGGCCATTGCAGTTCCTATCCCCTGGCATTTGCAAGAGCAATGTTATGAACAACACCACCCAGTACCAAGACTTCATGATCTAAAAGTGATTATCGGCCCAACATTGATCTATCCCAATTTTCGGGGCATTTACATGTTGAAGATTTCTTGGATTGGCTTAGTGCAGTGGACGAATTCTTTGATTAATCAGAAATAGCTGAAATAAGAAGGTGAAGCTGGTGGCTTATAAGCTCACTTGTGGAGCTGCTATCTAGTGGGAACAAATTCAGCATGAACAACGCCTTACAAATCAGCCACCAATTATCTCATGGGATAGAATGAAGAGGAAGTTAATCAAACAATTTCTACCTATAGATTATGAGCAGTTACTCTATCAAAAATACCATTAGTGTCAACAAGGAAAAAACTATCAATGATTGTACTGAAGAATCCTTTAGGCTGGGAATTAGAGCCAATGTTGTGGAAAAGGAACCCCAGAAAGTGTCCAGATACTTGCAATGATCAATTCACCCATTTGGGAAAGACTGGAAATGGGACAAATTTGTTGGAATATTTATGAGGTTAGTAGTAGGGTACTTAAGGCTGTAGCTCAATTGTCACGCTCTAAGAAGCTAGCATCAACTAAGAGAGCAATTAATGACCCATACTATGACAAGCCTAGACACTTCATAAACCCAACAGCCCCTAAACCTCAAATAGAACACTAGAATCCCAAACACAATCCCAAGCCGCCACCACCAAACAACCCACAAAACCCAATCCCTATGCTAAACCTTTCCCTGCCAAATGTTTCAGGTGCCAATAGCCTAAACACAGATCAAATGAATGCCCTCAGAGAAGGGCTGCCAATTTAATTGAAGGAGGAAGTGAAGAACCTGAAACTAAGGAAGACTCAGATGACATTTATGATGGAGCTGAGGCAACTAATAGTAATAAGGGAGATTTGGCTTTGACTAACATTGTGCAGAAGCTGTTATTAACTCCAAAGCAGCATGAATCTTCATAGAAGCACTCATTATTCAGAACATGATGCACTATAAAAGGCAAGGTTCGTGAAGTCATTATTGACAGTGCATCCATTGAAAACATTGTCTCCAAGGCACTAGTCACCACATTGGGCTTGAGTACTACAAAATTGGATGGATAAAGAAGGGCATTGAAGTCACAGTGAAGGAGTTGTGTATAATTCCCTTCTAAATTGGAAAGCATTACCAAGATGTGGTAAGGTGTGATGTAGTTGAAATGGATGTTTGCCACATCCTACTAGGGAAACCATGGCAATATGATGTGAGTGTTACCCACAAAGTAAAACCCAGTGTTTATTTCTTTGAGTGGAAAGGCAGGAAAATTGCCCTTATGCCAATAGCTAATACCCCTGTCCCAATTGAGAATCCCCGAAGCAAACGTAAACTCTTATTGAGTACAACAGCTAAGCACTCCATCAGAGAGACCAGCAAAGACAAAGTAATGTTTGCCATTATAGCCAAAGAACAACCCCCTGAGGTAAATGCACATTCTCCCTTGGTTATTCAATTACTTAATGAATATACTGACTTATTACACGAGGAATTACCATCTGAATTGCCTCCTATTAGGGAGATAAAACATAATATTGATATCATACCAGGGTCCAGCCTACCCAATCTTCCCCACTATAGGCTTAGCCCACAGGAACATGAAATATTGCTAGGCATGATAGATGGTTTATTAAAGAAAAACCTACTACAAGAAAGCCTCTGCCCATGTGCAGTTCCTATACTCCTTGTGCAAAAGAAAGATGGAATAATAAGAATATGTGTGGACAGTCGTGTTGTGAACAAGATCACTGTCAATTACAAGTTTCCGATTCAAAGAATTGAGGATATGTTGGATAAGATGCAAGGTTAAACAATCTTTACAAGATTAGATTTGAGGAGTGGGTATCATCAAATACAAATAAGGCCTGGGAATGAGTGCAAGACAAAAGAAAGGTTGTATGAGTGGTTGGTAATGCCCTTTGGGTTGTGCAATGCACCCAGTACATTCATGAGACTCATGAACTGTTTTACGAAACCCTATACAAGCAATTTTGTAATAATATACTTTGATGATATACTAATCCACAGTAAGGATGAAACACAACACATTTCTCACATCAAAGTTGTCCTACAAACTCTAAGGGAGAACAAACTGCATCTCAATTTGAAGAAGTGTGAGTTTGCAACTTCACAACTACTTTTCTTGGGAATTATCATCAATGCAGATGATATAGTAGTGGATGAAAAGAAGACTGAAACTGTAAGGAATTAGCCTGTACCAACCAACATATATGATGTGAGAAGCTTCCATGGGTTGGCCACTTTGTACAGAATATTCATTAAGGTGGCGTTTGGTTCGTGGAATGGAATCGGAATCGGAATGGAATGGAATGGAAAGGAAACAATGTTGTTTGGTTTGACCATTGGAATCAAGCTCGGAATCAGGATTACAGTGTTTGGTTTGCCACTAGAATAGAATGAAAAAAGCTGTAAATGACCTTAATACCCCTACATGCTGTAAAGTTCAAATAATGTCATTTAATTACTATTTTTTCGTCAGACAAAATACATTATTGAAATCATTATTTTTTTAAATAATTACTACTTAATTAAAAAGAAATATATTATTAAAATTATTATTTTTCTAAATAGGGTTTAGGGTTTTAAGGTTTGGGATGTGGGATTTGGGATTTAGGATTTAGGATTTGGGGTTATATTTATGGGTTAAGGTTTAGGGTTAAAATTATTATTTTTCTAAAAAGGGTTTAGGGTTTTAGAATTTTGAATTTAGGGTTTTGGGATTTATGTATTAATGTTTTAGGATTTAGGGTTTTGGGTTTTGGGTTTTGGGATTTATGTTTTAGGGTTTTAGGATTTAGGGTTTAGGGATTTGGGGTTTAGGGTTTAGTGTTTAGATATTTAGGGTTTTAGGGATTTGGGGTTTAGGGTTTAGTGTTTAGTGTTTAGGGATTTAGGGTTTAGGGTTTTGGGGTTTAGGTTTTAGGATTTAAAATTTGGGATTTAGGGTTTTGGGATTTATGTTTTAGGGTTTTGGGTTTTGGGATTTATGTTTTAAGGTTTAGGGTTTTAGGTTTAGGGGTTTAGGGATTTGGGGTTTTAGGGATTTGGGTTTAGGGATTTGGGGTTTAGGGTTTTACGGTTTTGAGGTTTAGGTTTTAGGATTTGGATTTAGGGTTTAAGGTTTTGGAATTTTGTGTTTAGGGTTTTAGAATTTTGGGTTTAGGGTTTTGGAATTTTGGGTTTTGGGTTAGGGTTTAGGGTTTTGGAATTTTGGGTTTGAGAATTTGGGATTTGAGTTTAAGGTTATATTTTAAGTGAGGGTAAAATTGGAAAAAAAAGTTTAGATGGGAATAGAATTATGATAACCAAAGGGGGAGAAGGAATTGTGATTCATTCACCTTTAGTAATCTGATTCCATTCCGTCCTCCATTCCGTCAAACCAAATACACAAAATGGAAGGAATCAATTCTGATTCCATTCCATTCCCTCCAACCAAACATGGGGTAAGGGATTCAATGCAATTGCTAGCCCAATCACTAATTGTTTAAAAAAGGAAAAATTTCTATGGGTTCTCATCAAGACCAAAGCTTCCAATCGCTAAAAGATAAACCGAGTATTGCTCCTCTATTAATGCTGCCTGATTTCAACAAGTTGTTTGAGGTGGAGATTAATGCTTCCATTGTTGGTATAGGGGTTGTGTTGTCTCAAGACGGTAGGCCTGTGAAGTATTTCAGTGAAAAACTCAACCAGGCAAGGCAGAAATGGACAGTGTATGAATAGGAATTATATCCTATAGTAAAGGCATTCAAAAGGTGGGAACACTACTTTGTTCAAAAGGAGTTCATCCTACATAGTGATCACCAATCCCTTAAGTTCCTCAATTATCAAAAGAATGTATCAACAATTCATGCTCGATGGGCGGTTTTCCTCCCAAAATTATCATATGTCTTCAATCATAAGGCTGGTCAATGTAATAAGGCAGTTGATGCCTTAAGTAGAAGGCACTCATTGGTAAGCACACTCAGAACTGAATTAATCAGCTTTACTCTTGCCTGAACAATATATTGTTGATGTTGATTTTGTGGCAGAAGTGCAAATAGTTTGAGAATACTGGTGAGTATCACATATAGGAAGGCTATCTCTTCAAAGGGAATCAATTATGTATTCCTAAATCTTCTCTAAAACTACAGCTTGTGAAAGAGTCACATGAAGGAGGGTTGGCAACCCATGCATGAGGAGACAAGACTATCAATCTTGTGTAGGAAAAGTACTTTTGGCCTAAGCTAAAGAGAGACATCTACAACTATGTATAAAGGTGTCACGTGTGTCAAAGCTCTAAGGGAGGATCAAACAATGCTGGCCTATATACACCACTTCCTATACCCCACTCCATATGGGAAGATTAGTATGGATTTTATACTAGGACTCCCAGTGACACAGAGAAGAGTAGACTCCGTACTAGTGGTGGTTCATCAATTTTCCAAGATGGTGCACTTGATAGCTTTTAAAAAGATTAACGATGCTAGTCGTATCGCTTCTTTGCTTTTTAGTGAGGTAATCAGACTACATGGAATTCCCAAATCCATCACCTTCGTCCACAGTCTCTTCCAATGGCTCACCCGATATTTGATCCTAACATACACCAGAGTCAGTCAGTTGCAGCACCTCCAGAGCCTCTAGTACGTCGCTCTTCTCGAGTGTTTGTATGTCGAATGGGCAAGCTTAGTCATGCACCAGCTATTTCTTTGTGTTCCATGGCTAACTTGGTTGTCCATAACAACTTTGATGTAATTTGTTGTCCATATTCATTTAGTTGTACGATTCTTGTCAGCCCATAGTCTATCTAGTGTAAATAATTGTCCATAAAACAGTGTCCATAGGCAATGACAATCTATGGTACGTCCTGGCTTGTCCATAAACAAATGGTACATCCCAGAATTTGTCACTGACTCTCTCCATGTTGTCCCACAGTTGTCCATGGCTAAACTTTGATGTATTTTATAGGTTTGTTGTATTTTGTAAAGTCTATAAATAGAAAGAAATCATAAGACCAAATCATTCGGTCATTTTCATACAATATTCTTGACTTGTTTCGACATGGTATCGAGCTTAACTTTGAGAAAAAAAATTCGGTTTTCTATTTGTGAGGAAATCTTCATTGATATTTTTTTTAGCGTTTGTTTGCTAAACAAGTGTTCTTTGGCAATCTCTGTTTAAAGTCATTTTCTCGATTTCTTTAATTTCGGCATTATATTTACGAGGTAAGGTCCTTATCTCGGTGTATTTACTTGCAATGGATCTTGCACCGGTGTGTGTTAAGTTTACGGGAAAAAAAATTACTCTACTTGGGTTTTCAGTTTGAACTTTTCCTCGAGGAAAAGACCTTTGGAGCCATATTGATGGCCCCGGATGTTACACCGACATCGATATCTTTCGGCTCTCCCAAGGAAGTCGTGTCTTCTCCTTCTTGGCTGTGCTTGATGCTCGAATCATGTCTTGGCTTCTTAGTTCGGTAGAACCACGTATTGTCGCCAACTTGATGGCTCGTCGCTCTGCTTTCATTCCATGTGGAATTATTTGAAGAAAGTTTATCATCGAAGACAATGATGCTCGTCGCTTCGGTTGGAACATGCAATTGCCATGTTCCAAACATGGTAGTCTTTCCATCCGAGATTATTACTCGACATTTTTGACTCTTTGGCATGAATATCTTTGATTTAGTTACAACAAATGTTCCTGTTCTTTGCTATATCAACTATTCAAAATCTTCACAAGACTAGTCGGCGTGATCAATTTCTCGTGAAATTACATAGGAATATGAATCGGTTCGGCTCTTCTCTATTGAAGCAGATCTCACTGTTCCTTCTTTTAGATATTTGTTTTGGTGAGTTACTTCGCGAAGAACAACGTCTAAGTACTCGAGCTATTCTGCGGAACAATCTTATGGCAATTCCACGGCCGACAAACTATGGCTTATGCGGCCTCTGAGGCGTGGATCATCTATGCCTTAAAAATATGCAATGTTTCTGGCGCAAAGAATATGGGCATATTCTTGCCAATTGTCCTAAAAAATGTTGTTCTTATTGCAAGAAAAAGGGTCATATTATCAAAGAATGTCGTATTCGTCCCCGAATCGTCGGTGAGCATTTCGGACACATTTGTTGTTCCTCCGGATGCTCCATGTGTCTTCCTCGGGTGCTTATCCTAATCTTCCACCTCCTTGTGGCAACTTCTTGCACTCACCGAAATGGTGCAACGGATGCTAATTCTCGGCATTATCTGTGATGGGATTTCAAGGTAAATTCTACTACACTTTGGTATGTAGACTCGAGGAGCTTAATCATATGACAAATACTCCCATGACTTTGTCTCATGTTCGGCCTTATGTTGGCCAATCTCTTATTCGGACGACGATGGCGATTCTTTTTACCCGATCAAAGGCTGTTGGAAATGCTTCTTGCATTTCTTGATGTGTTTCTTGCTCTGACTTTCTACAAATCTCATTTACGTAAATAATTGTCCATAAACACTGGTCATGTTGTCCATGAAAAGCAACAATCTATGGTACATCCCTGGCCCATGTCCCGTAAACGGCATCAAGAAATTTGTCCATGAAACTGACTTTGATGTATTTTATAGGTTTGTTGTATTTTGTAAAGTCTATAAATAGAAAGAAATCATAAGACCAAATCATTCGGTCATTTTCATACAATATTCTTGACTTGTTTCTGACACTGTACCCCCTAATAGGTATGGTTTTTCTTCTGGCAATTTTATTTCGGCTCTTACTACTGCATTGTCCAATTTTGATATTCCCACATGCTACTCACATGTTGTCAAGCATGATTGTTGGTGCCAAGCTATGCAGGTAGAAATTGCTGCTCTTAAGGCCAATCACACCTGGGACATTGAGTCTTGTCCTTCCACTATAGTTCCTTTGGGTTGCAAATGGGTTTACTCAGTCAAGGTTCGCTCTGATGAAAGTTTGGATCGTTATAAAGTTCAACTTGTTGTCCTTGGGAACAAACATGAATATGGCGTTAATTATGAGGAGACCTTTGCTCTTGTGGCTAAAATGACTACTATTCGAACGATTCTAGCTCTTGCTGCTTCCAATGATTGGCCACTACATCAGATGGATGTTAAAAATGCTTTCCTTCACGGAGATCTTAAAGAATGTATTTATATAAAGCCACCTCCAGGGTTGTTCTCCTCTTCGACATCCAATGTGTGTAAACTTCGTTGCTCTCTTTATGGTCTTAAACAAGCTCCACGGGCGTGATTTGAAAAATTTCGAACCACTTTATTACAATTTTCTTTCAAGCAGAGCAAGTATGAAGTGTTTCTTCGAAAATCAGACATGGGTATTGTTGTCCTTTTGGTTTATGATGATGATATTGTGATCACTGGTTCTGATTCTACTTTACTTGTCCAGCTCAAGACCCATCTCTCACAATCCTTTCATATAAAGGATCTTGGGTCTCTTACATATTTTCTTGGTCTTGAGGTGCATCGTAGCCCCTCTGGTATTTCCCTCATTCAACACAAATATGCTAGTGATTTGGTGACTATAGCTAAACTGTCGGAAGTTACCTCTGTTGATACTCCCATGGAATTAAATGTCAAGTTTCGCAAAAAAGAAGGTGACTTACTTGTTGATCCCAACTTATATCGGAAATTAGTGGGTAGCCTTGTCTATCTCACCATCACTAGACCAAATATTTCTTTTGTTGTACAACAAGTCAGCCAATTTCTTCAGGCTCCTCGTCATCTTCATCTGGTTGTAGTCCATCAGATCATACGCTATGTTCAGGGCACTTCTGCACGGGGCTTATTCTTTCCTTCAGGCAATTCTCTTCGTCTTGTTGCTTATAGCAATGCTAATTAGGCTGGCTGTGCTGATACACGTCGTTCCATCACAAGTTGGGGCATGTTCTTAGGTGATGCATTGATCTCCTGGAAGAGTAAGAAGCAAGACAGAGTTTTTAAGTCATCTACAGAATCTGAGTATCGAGCAATGTCTCATGCTTGTTCCAAAATTATTTGGCTTCGAGATTTGCTAGTTGAGTTAGACTTCTCTGAGATCGATCGTACACCTTTACATGCTGATAATATAAGTGCTATTCAGATTACGGTCAATCATGTCTATCATGAGTGCACAAAACATATTGAAGTCGATTGTCGCTCTATCTGTGAAGCCTTTGAAGCTCGTGTTATCACTCTTCCGCATATTTCTACTGAACTACAAATTGTTGATATCTTCACCAAGTCTCTCACTCGTCATCGGCATTGCTTCCTAAGTCACAAATTGATGCTTATTGATCAACCCGCATCAATTTGAGGGGGGCTGTCAATGGACAGCTTAGCTGTCCATATCAGCTTTGCTATAATTTGTTGTACATATTTATTTAGTTATACACAGCTGTTGTCCATAGTCTTTTTAGCTGTAAATAATTGTCCATAAACAGCTGTCCATAGCTGTCCATAGACAGCAATCCATGATTGTCCATAAACAACTGTCTATAGACATATTTGTTGTATTTTGTAGATTTGTTGTATTTTGTAAAGTCTATAAATAGAAAGAAATCATAAGACCAAATCATTCGGTCATTTTCATACAACATTCTCAACTTATTTCTGACACCATAGACAGATTGACAAACCGAAGCTATGAACAAGACTGTGGGTAAAATGCTTAGGTGCTTAAGGAGAAACAATCCCAAACATTGGGACATAGCTTTGTCTCAGGTGGAATCTGCTATGAATAACGTGGTTAATAGGAGTACAGGACATGCTCTCTTCTCTATTGTCTACACTAAAACACCTAATTATTCTGTTCACCTTCTAACTATTGCTAAGCCTATTAGCAAATCTACTCATTCTTGGGTTACTGACTACACTGATTTTCATGAGCAAGTTAGGGACCATATTCAGAAAATGAATATCAAATACAAGACACAAGCTGACAAGCACAAGAGACTGCAAGTTTTTGAGGCTGGTGAATTAGTAATGGTGCATGTCAATAAGCAAAGGTTGCCCCCTAGAGGTTGCCCCCTAGCTGTCCAAGCTCCAAAACAGGTAATATGGACCTTTTGCTATCAAACAAAAGATCAATGACAATGCTTACGTTATTAATCTACCCCCAGATTGGCACCTCAGTACACTTTCAACGTGGCTGATGCTTTTACTTATCATCCACTGAATGCCATGACTACAACAAACTTGAATTCTGAGAAGAATTCTAACCAAGAAGGGGAGGCTGATGCAGGATGCACTGGGACTAATGCAGAGGAAACTACAACATGAAATATGTTTCTTTTATTGCTTTTAAATAAGTTGTCGTTTGCTTAATACTCATGTCGTTTTTCTCTTTTAGTTTTAACGTGTAAAAGGCTTGTAAAGCAGTTAAAGAAACGCAAGGCTTGGTTGCGTTTTGAGCAACCAACTCTGGCATATTAGCGAGGCAAAGAAGTAGAACACATAAGTTGTTGAATTTGTTTTTTGTAATAGCTCTTGAGAGCAATTTTCGTTCGTTAAGGAATTGAGCTGACAAGCTCTTTCATCTTGTTTCCTAATTCAGTGGTGGATTTGGAATTGTTTGTCAATTCCTGAGTCAAAAGCCTACCAAGTAGGGGAAAAATGCACCTATCAAAAATTTCCCTTCAAATTCCATTTCTAGAATAGATAACAAAAGAAAACTTACAAGTCATGTATCAAGACTAGCTTGTTGACACCAAAAATATGTTTGATTTACCTCTGCAACAAGCATAACAGTTTCCAAAAGCTCATCGACGTTCTGACCCTTAAGAGCACTTATCTGACAAAAGACATCAAAAACTAATTTAAAAAAGGCTTAATTAATAAAAATAGGATAAATTACCAATTTAGTTCTTCACCTTTTCACTTTCGAGCAATTTAATTCTAAATCTTATAGTTCAACTGATTTAATCGATAATCTTTGCCATATATATGAAGATAATAATGTAGATTGGTCTAGATCAAATTAACCTATATTTTTATATAGTAAACCTTACCAGTACAATAATAATACTTAAGAGATTCGTTTTGCAAGTTCGTTATTACGAGTAGTTTTTATAAAAGATCAAACTAATGAACTTTTGACCAATTTAGTCAAAAATCTTTTCGTTTGACCAAATTAATCCATGATCTTTTCAAAATTTGAACTAGTCTAGATCGATTTGGTCCGCACAAAATTGAGTCCAAAATTTAAAGATGAATCACTAAATTGGTCTAATTAGGAGGTTCTGGACTAGATTGGTAAGAATTTACAAAGGTTATGGACTAAATTGGTCAAATTAAAAAGTATAGAGTAATCCAGTTGGACAAGAACAAATTGGTACTTCGGCCATAAAAATAAAATAAAATATGGAACAATAATAGTTGCAACAAATAACAACCTGAACCATTGGAATGTCACCACCCCAATCTTCTGACATCAACCCAATTGAAGAAAGCTCTTGCATAACTCGTTCAGGGTTTGCTCCATCTTTATCTATCTGATACAGCATGAAAGAAAAATTATATCAAGGCAAAAAGTCAAGATTTCATGAACCAACAAACATGAAAATTGCCACTTCCTGCCATTCTTCTTCGTTTATTTGATATTGGAAGCAAAGCAAAGCAAAACAGAAAAAGAAAATGCACTTATATGCTCATGGCTGACATACTTTATTTATAGCAATGACCATTGGCACTCCAGCTGCTTTAGCATGAGCTATAGCCTCCTTCGTTTGAGGGCGGATTCCATCATCAGCGGCCACTACAATAATAGCAATGTCTGTTACCCTTGCTCCACGGGCCCTCATTGCTCCAAATGCCTACAGGAGTGGATATTATGGATATCATCTATAGGAAAAAAGGATATAGTACAGACTTACTAAATAATTCCATTTAATAGGACATTGGTATTTTAATAAGATTTTAAAGCCCAAAACATCAAGATTAAAAAAAGAAAGCATACTTGAAGATTTGCTAAATGCCTGACCGAAAGTATACCTCATGTCCAGGAGTATCAAGGAAAACACACTGTTGCATCTTGCCATCTATAGGTACTTGCACCTTGTATGCCCCAATTCCTTGTGTAATTCCACCTGCTTCAGAGGCAGCTACCTGTAAGCATCTAGTGGTCAGGCTTTGAATGGATCATTGGCAGATATACAAGGTTAAATTGTCCTAATTAATCAAGTTCAAAGAAATGAAGAAATTATTTGTTCATAGCAATGTGCCATACTAATTAAAACTATCCCAGTATCCCAGAGTACTCCAACTATCATGAATCAGCAAAAGTAACTAACTCACGCATCCTTAGAATTCACTAAACCAACAGGTCATTGCAAAAAGGATTTTTTCAGTAAAAAATAATAATAATGATAGCAATGAAATAAATAAATAAAGGGAAGAAAAGGAGAGTTAAGATGACTAGGCATTAATAAGTACCTTGCTCTTTCGTATGTGATCCAACAGAGTTGTCTGTCATGCCATAACAACATAGATAACGACATTTGAGAATATTAATGGTAAATATACATAGGAAATGATGCAGAAAAGAGGGAGATTGACTAAAGTGGTCCAAAAAAAAGAACATGAACAAATGCACTCACCTTGCCATGATCCACATGACCCATTATTGTGAGGACAGGAGGCCTGTATTCTAGTTTGTCCAGGTCATCCGCATCAAGAACTAACTTCTTTCTAGCCATTTCTTCCACTTTTATAGGATCAGCATCAATCACTTCCACATTATGCTCCCTACACACCATTTTCACCATATCTCTGTCCAAAGTTTGAACTCCATCAGGCTTAATCCCCTTTGAGTAGAAATACCCAAGAATTTCACCTTCACTGATTGCTAGATTGTAGGCTAACTCCTCAACAAGCATACCTTTTTCACCAACCTCCAGAATTTCTACTTTAACTGGGGCAGCCTCTTTGGCAGCCTGCAGTCTAGCTGCCTTCCGACTTGCTTTACTCCATTTCCTTCCTTTTCTGGCCACTCCAGGAATGGAAACATTGAGTTCTGATGTCTCATCATCAGGAATCTCGACATCATCAGCAACCATCCGCCTCCGTGGTCCTCCAGCTGGAGCATTTTTCTTCCTATAATCATCTTTGAATTTTCCAGATGGAGGGCTCTTTCCTGGTTTTGGAGGAGCTAAAACTGCATTAGCAACCACAGAATCAACTACTGGTTTCTTTGAAGCAAATTTATCAATCAAAATTGGCCCTTTCCTGCGTTCACTATCACTCGTAGATGAATGAGTTTCATCAACCACTGATGACTTTGTACCTGTGCCTACATCTTTCAAGATGACAGGTTTTTTTGGCGGAGGAGCTATAGATGGTTTTCCTTGTAACTTTGGTTGTGGTCTCACTTGTGATTGTGGAGGCCTTAAAGAAGCACTAGTTTGAGAATCAGCCTTCACACTTACCCCAGATTGAGTTTCACCTTTATTTATTATATTAGTAGGCTTAGGTGATTCCTTCACAACTTTCTGCACAGTCGCAACAGTATCCCCTTTACGCCATACACTCTTCATAGTTTTAGACTTTCGAGTTGCTGTCGAGTTTAAAGGTTCATAAATTCTCGAACTAGAACTCTTACTAGATTCTGCTGGTTTATTAACAGATCCATTATCTTTCCCAGTACCCAGTTTACCAGATTTTGAGGTTTCAAGCTTTTCAGCCTTCTCCAAAACCTCTCCAAGAGACTCAATCACCTTGCTCCTAGCCTCCTCATCATTTAAATTTTTATAATCAGAATCCTCACTAATTCTAGATGGGTCCCAAGCAGCTGAGTTAATATCTAAAAGGGATTCAGTCTTGGACGCCGAGGACTTCACCGTTGGCTTTGGTGAGGGCTTAAGTAAAAAATTGGGTTCACCATTAGCATCTTTACTTCCTGTATAAGAGTTGGAATCAAGGGACACAGAATTGCCTTGCACGGTAACTAAATCAGTTGTGACTGAACATTTACAAACAGAAACAGAAAGACAATGCCATTTTCTGGAACCTCTGAAACTTCTTCTAGACAAAGAAACTCTCCTAAATAATGAACGAGACCTTTCTGATGGACCCGAAATCTTAAGACCTCCCAAACTCACAAGGGAAGTCATAGAATTAGAAACCATTGTTCCTTGCATACTTCCAGCAAGTATAAGCATTGAGTCCCCTACTAATCAAGCACTTACAGAACAATCCATTAATGACTTCTAAATTATAATCACTTCCTATCTACAATTCCATCTGAATTATCAACCGAATAGCATTTCGTATAACTAAAAGCACAATTTAGGCTAGTTAGTAAATGAACTCAACAAGTATAATCTAACAGTTTACCAGAAAATGACGGTTTTACAAACGAAATGCTCTTACGTCTCTCTAATTTTGAACACTTCGGCGATGTTTGAGCCGAGAGGTAGAAACATTTTTTTATGGAAAGCTGCGATGTATAAACTGGAGACAGAGGGATAGAAGAAATTGCATACTCTGTGGTTGTGGTGGTGAAGATGGGAGAGGCTAAAGCAATTTGGATTATTGGTATTAGAAATTTGTGGCTACTTCTCCGCCTGACAAAATCCAATGGCGATAAGGCATACATTGTTTCTCAAATTCGTCATCTTTAGTCTAAAAATGTGACCTTACTGCATGTTGTGACACCGTTTTGAATTTATTTATTTTTAACTGCTATTATACAATTATGCTAACTACGGTAAAATATTATATTAAAAAATAAATAACCAACGCAAAAATATAAATTTTAAATTTTTGGTTTATTTTTTAAGCAAACTAAATTATCTTATTAATTTCAATCTTTTACAACTTTACACGTAAAAATATAAATTTTTAAAACGTTTAATTTTATCATTAAAATTTTACTTAGAATTTTCTTAAATTTTAAGTTATAAGATTTAATCGTCAAGTTTTAAAAAATTTATAATAGATCTTAAATTTTTATTTTAATTGTTAAACAATATCTTATTTTTAAAATTTTTAAATTAAAATATACTATTTAAATGTTTAATGATGTAAAAATGTAAAAAATAAATAATATGGTTTAAAACTTTATAACTTATATGAATTCGGTTAAAGTTTCAATGATAAAATAATTAAGTTATTTTATATTAAATATGTGAATATTTTTTAAAATATAATTATGGATAAAATTTTATTAAAGAAATAATAAATCTAATATTTTTAAAATTTATAATAATAAAAATATGGTATATTATATTAGTTTATATTTTTCCCAATATTGTGATATTTTGTGTTTATAAATATGATTATTTATCTAATTTTCTCACGTGTATTTTATGATTTAAGAACATTTTAAATATGTTAAGACTAAAAACTTCTTCTATCTGATTTGGCAAAAAATATTTATGAAGCAAATTTATTTTTTAAAACAAAAGGCATAATAATCCCTTGAGTGAATATTGTTTAATCAAACTGGTTAAACAATTCACACATTACACAAAACCTAATGAGAAAACAAAAATTATTTGTTTATTAATGCCATAACGACCACGTTTAGAAGTAAATCTGTGACTTTTTTATTAATGCTATTTTTAAGCATGTATAAGTTTCAAATGATGAGTTGATTTGATAAGAAATTATTTATTATTCATGTATGATTAATATGATCCTCTAAATTGATTATATATTTTTTCTGTGAAAACATTTTAATGTGTTATAATATATTTTAAAATAATTTATATTTTAAATATAGATAAAATGTTTTAAGATTTATTGGTTTGTTGCTTGGTTTACAAATGATATCCTAATTCATATGTATTATTATTTACCTCTTTAACCGATGGCTACATTTGTCACTCATTTAAAGTTTATTTACATTTTTTTTCTTTTAAATATTCCTCATATAACTTTACTAAGTATACAAAGAAATTAGATGAATATTTAATTAAAATATAATATATACTTTTAAGAGATTTAAATACATGTAAAATTAAACTCGATTAAGTTTTTTAACCCAATAACAAGTTAAATATATTTAAAAAATAAAAAAAAAATATTTTTAAAATTTATAATTATAAAAATAACAATCTCTATATTCATCTCATTTATTTTTATTATTAAAAAAAATCAAACATATCATTTTATTTTTAATACGATATATTTAGAACTCTTTTAAATTAAAGTATAATTAAATGTTAAATAATATTTAATTAACTCTTATTCAATAATATATATTTTTAATGTATATAATCATTACAAGTATCTGTATTAAGTGTATAACACTATTTTATCAAGTTAGTTGGAATATCTATTCTTCTTCCCAATTTAACCTCTTTTTTAACGCATATTAATGAATTGTTAACCAAATCCGATGGGATTAAAGATTTTCTTCTTAATTTAAAATGTAGTTATCATTTTCTTATAAAATTATTACAAGACATGTAATAGATTTTTAATAAAAAATAAAAAAAATATATTAAAAAAAATAAAATTTTGAGTTAATAAATAATAAAAAATAATTGATATTTATACGAAAATAAGGAAAATAATATGTGTAATAAGGAATACATAATCCCTTTATATTAAATAACATTTATAGTATATTGTTACAAACTATTTAAAATAATTATAAGATTTTAGATTTTTAAAATTTAAATAAATATTTTGAAGAATTTTTATAAAAAAAATCGATGTTTTAATAAAATAAAAAAATAAAGAGATATAAAATATATAATGTATAATGTATTACTTATTATTAGTTAGAATTTAAATATAATTAAATTTATAAAACAAATTAAAAATATTAAATTTTTACATATTTATATATTTATTAAAATAAGATATATAATTTCATAAAACTAAATAAGGATTATGATCACTGTTCTCATTCTGGTTTATGTTATAAAATATTGATTCTCATTTTTTGTTCTTTTTTTTATATTTTTTTATTTTTATTCTTACTTTTAATCGGATAATCTCTTACAAATTTAAATGAATAACTCTAAGTTCATTACTATTTGAGTTAGCGTTCAATTGGACAATATGGTATACTATACCTTTTGTAAAGATGTGTATTTTAATCATAAATAATTGAAAATGTAATTATAACGATTTTTTTTCAAAAATAATTGTAACTGAAATAGGGTTGAGTGGGGATAGTTATTACAATATCAAAACTGTAGTTAAATGAAAATTGAACATATATTAACATTATTATTTTATATATATAATTATATAAAAAATATAATTATTAAAATAAGTCATACAATACTTCATATAATTCAATTAAATTTATTTATTCTTATTTTATATTATTTTATTTTACTTAAAAATATTTATTAAATAATTAAAAATTGTTACCGTTCATAACCAATAACCAGGCATTTTATATACCCTAATTCTTTCGACCCTCTCAATTAACTATCAAGCAATAAAAACATTCTTGTCTACAACTTGAAATTCCCTAGCTTGATCGCCGAACGCGAGCACTTTGCTAAGAACTAGTTAGTTGTTTGCAATTTTTCTAATCACTCATGACATTTCTCCGTAACAAACTAGTAGCTATTGTACGGAGTTAGTGTATAATAAAGGGACGGGTGGGCCCGACATAGGAGGGAATAAGAGGGTGGTAAGGGATATCCCTAACACTTGAAGAAAAGATATCTTCCCTTAAGTGCAACACTTTTATATGTCCTAAAGGCGAGTTAAGATCTATAGTTTAGTTCACTCCGGGATTCATTATCACAGTGCATGAAAAATTGATAGCGAAATGGCACCACTAGATCGCATAGCAAGTAAAAAAGCCATAATAGTTTAGAGATAGTAAAGATGAGTGCCTTGTACTCTGCTTTGGTACTAAACCTGGAAAGAGTCGATTACTTTTTGAAAACCCAAGTCAATGGGTTTTTTATGAGAAATACGCATAAGCCAATAGTGGTCCGTCTACTATGGGGGTAGCCAACCCAGTTGGCATCAGAGAATGCAAAAAAGGTGGTTAACAACCTCAAAGTGATGGTTAGGCCAAGACCAAGGCCAAGAGAACCCTTCAAATATCGTAAGATGCATTTTATAGCTTGGAGATGTACGATGGTGAGAGTGTGCATAAACTGAAAAACTTGATTAACGACATAGCAAATGTTAAGTCTAGTGAGAGTGAGGTATTAAAGGGCACCAACAGGACTACGAGACTCTATTACATTAGAGAGAATAACACTATCGTATGCAGAGAGCTTTGAGTCGGGTGTGGGACACAGCTTGGAGTCTTACATATAAGTGTGAGTGGTTAATAACCGAATATACACGAAACTAATGTAGTATAGTTACGTTTATTAGCATAACTGTACCCGTCTATCTGTGTCCATTCATAGACGTTTGGCGATGACAACCATGGTTACTAGGGGTGTCCGCAGTCCGATTGATCCGATTTTGAGTAAAAATAATTTAATCAAACTGGACCGTTCATATTTTTCAAATTGGATCGTTTGATTATTAAAAATGTTATAATCGAACGATTTGATCCAGTTTAGTTAACAGCTTTCAACTGTTTTGTCCAATTAATAATACATAAATATGATATAGTCAAATATTTTACTCATCAAAAAGTGAAATAAGTTTACGAGCGAGATACAGATAAGAACGTCTAGTTTTGTTATATATATAATACACTAGTTAATTAAAGTTTTAATATATTATTAAAATCTATCTTATTCGTTTTGATCCATTTAAAATTAATATAAGCGAATCAAATTATTTGAAAAATAATTTTAATTAATACAAATTAAATAGTAGTGTTTGATTTATAGAACTATTTAGACTAATTTCATCCTATTTTCTGATTAAATTTGGTTTGGTTTGGTTTGGTTTTTTGGATAACCGTAATAGCCACCGAGGCTAGTCGCCAGTGCTACCGAGTGCGAGTACTATTGCGAAAATGCTGCTCGGACGCTGCAATGGATTCACGCAATCATCGACTTCCTTTGCCCTTTGTCCTTCTTAATGAATGTTTACGTCGTCAATCTCTTCAATCTGATTCTTTTAGTTCTTTCGCTCTAGAAGCTTAGCTAACCTTAATCCTCCGTTTGGTTCCCTTGAAAACGAATTCAGAGTTTAATGGATTTAATGGCATGTATTCTAAATTTCCTACGAACTTAAATATTCTTCAGGATAGACCGTGGGAAGTAGTTGACAAGGAATGGATTGAGTACTTGCACAAAGAACCAGTCGAGAATCTTCTTCGAATTCCTTCAGGTGTTGTTCAGGTGGACTGAGATGTTTTCAATATCGTATTTTATTTCCAGTTCGAGTTGATTTTATGGCAGTATGATATTTTTGTCTTCATTTTTTCGATGGAAGGATCACTGACCAGCTTCGCTAAAGAAATTTGTCGAGAATACGTAGACTTACGTACGGTAAGGTATATTGCTACTCATGTCTATGGTTTGAACATTTTGGGTATGGTGACTGCTGTGTTGTAACATGTTAATGTGCCCTTTCTATGAGTTTTAAGTGATAACATCAACTTGCAATTTCTAGCTGTTATAATGGGCGTTAGCACTTTGCTTAAATGAACACTTCACATGGGAGTTAACGGCATTTATTTGGTGTAGTTATAAAACTTCAACAAGATGAGAGTGAAGTATGAGAACTGAGAGTAAACTGAATTCCTTGTATTATTTCATTGATAGTACAATGGTACTTATAGTTCATGTACGAAGACGATCATCCAATCACAGCACAAGTGTGCTAACTAAGTGATAACAGAAACCTATATGCATGTGCCAATGTATAGCAAACATATACACCTTATATCTAATAGTTTAATATCCCCACTTCAACCTTATGGTTTTGGCAAAACCATGAGGTTGACGTTTAGTGAATGAAATTGAGGAAAAGCTAGAGGTTTAATAAGTATACGAGTCACTTGATTACATAATGACACATGCTTAATCAACAACTGACCTTGAATGGCTTGATCCTGAATGAAGTGTTGATCCAACTCAATATGCTTGGTACGAGCATGTTGAATTGGTTTTTTAGCAAGGCACTGGGCACTTTAATTAGCACAAGATAGAGATATGCAATTATGAAAATGAGGACCTAAGCCACAATAGTTCAACAGTGGCACATACTATAGCATGGTATTTTGATTCAATGCTAGATCTTGATGCGGTCTTTTGCTTGGCTGTGTGCCAAGAAATGAGGTTGGGATGAAGAAAAACACAATAAGCACCTGTGGAATGCTTATCATCAAGAGAGGAGGCTTAATATGTATCATTATTTGTTGACAAATACAAAGGGGATGATGAGAAGAATGCAAGGTCATGAGAACATATACACTTAAGATACCTCATTAGTCGTTTAATTGCAGCCCAATGTACATAAGTGGGTTGTGCCATAAATTGGCATAATTAATCCCAAAAAGAGATGTCTGGACGAGTAAGAATATAATATTGAAGTCTCCTACTATGTTTCTATACAAGCTTGCATCTGAGGGAGCCAAATACTGACCATAAGCTTTACACAACCCTTTACCAATTGTCATAGATGTATCACACTCTATTGAATAAAGTAAACACACTTATCCAAAAACTCATTAAGATACTTTTGCTATTCAAGTGTAGCATTTCTTTGTGTAGAACTATCTCAAGGCCCAAAAAGTAGTTAAGTTTCGCCATATCATTCAATGCAACATTAGCATTCAATATATAAATTAACCTTTCAAAAGCAACAGAACAACTTCTTGTTAAAATAATATCGTCTACATATACCAAGAGAACAATGTATGTATCTGAATGATGTAGAACTGTTAAAGATGATTTATGAGTGTGTGTATTAGGTGTCTAACACTAGGTGTCTTAGTGGTGTGAGTTGTGTATTAGGTGTCTTAATGGTGTATTAGGTGTATGTCACCTAAGATTGTTTCTATCTTTGTATATAAATAGGTAGTGTCTTTGAATGATAATAATAAGAGAGAATTCTGCTTTTACATGGTATCAGAGCATTTGGGTAAACACAAATTTTTTTCCCGTTCAAATTTGGGGCAGAATTTGGGTAAACACAAATTAGGATTTGGTGTGCATTTTTTTTCTCACCGCCGGCACAGGGAGGAAGAACAACTGCAGGCCAGCCAAACCCCGATGTCCAGCCACCATACAAGCCGCGAGTGGGCCACACGCACCACCGTGACTTTTTGTGAAAATTTCCACACGTCTCACCGCCGGCACAGGGGGGAAGAACAGCCGCCGACCGACCAAACCCCAAAGTTCGGTCATCAGACGAGCCGCGAGTGGGTCACACGCGCCACCGCGACTTTCTGTCAAATTTCACGCGCCGGCGCATGACAGCGCGTCCGTGTAGAATTCTTCTCCAGTAGACCCCGCACTGCTCTCCTCCATCCCCCTGTGTCATCTGTGGTGGTTTGGCACTTATCACTTGTGATTGTTCAGGTTTGCGTTTTTTTTTTCAATTTTGTGTTCTTGTTCGCTGCGTGTTTTGTCGCTGTTGTTGTTGGATTTTGTTTGTTCGTTTGCTCGCTGTCTTGTCGTTTGTAAGAATTATGGCTGAAAAGAAATCTAATGTTGTAACGGATATGGTGCCTGTGATGTCTAAAATCACGGACCATAAGCTCAATGGCTCGAATTATTTGGCTTGGAGCAAGACTATTCGAATTTATTTGAGAAGTATCGAAAAAGATAGTCATTTGACTAATGATCCTCCTAAAGATGATTCAAAGCAGACATGGCTTAGAGACGATGCTCGCTTATTTCTGCAGATTCGGAATTCTATTGAAAGCAATGTAATTGACTTGATCAATCACTGTGAATTCGTTAAGGAATTAATGGATTATTTGGATTTCTTATATTCTGGTAAGGGAAATCTTTCTCGCATATATGAGGTATGCAAAGCATTTTACCGTGCAGACAAACAAGATCAGTCACTCACAAATTATTTTATGGAATTTAAAAGGACTTATGAGGAGCTCAATAGTTTGATGCCTTTTAGCCCTGATGTCAAGGTTCAACAAAGTCAACGGGAACAAATGGCGGTCATGAGTTTTCTTGCCGGTCTTCCCTCTACTTTTGAGACTGCTAAGTCCCAGAAGGCCCTCCACCTCCACCTGCTCAATTAAACGGTGCTTTGGTCAGCCGAAGTAATAATTATGAGCATGGACGGTCAACTTATATGAACAGAAATAAAAGAGGCGGCTCACAGGGGTTTGAAACTCGACCACAGGACCTCGGAGGTATTGTATGTCACTATTGTCACAAACTAGGACATACTAAACATGAATGTAGAAAGCTTTAGTACAAACATCAGAAAGGTCACTCGGCTCATATTTCATCCACTTCTGATACTTCTGAAAAATTGGTTCTTATCTTTGCAGATGAATTTACCAAGTTCTCACAGTATCAAGAATCACTAAGGTCTTCATCACCCTCTGTCACTGCTATTGTTGATTCAGGTAAATCAAATGCGTGTCTCATTTCTTCATCTTCCAAATGGGTTATTGATTCTGGTGCCACAGATCATATGACAGGTAATTCTAATCTCTTTTCTACTCTTCAGTCACACACTTCTACCTCTACTGTTACCTTAGCCGATAGGTCACCATTTCGTGTTCTTGGGTCTGGCACAATTACTCCCACTCCTTTGCTTCCTTTGTCGTCTGTCTTACATTTATCTAGCCTATCCTTTAATTTGATATCTGTAAGTCAGCTTACTCGTAATCTTAACTGTTGTATCTCATTTTTTCCCGATCGTTGCTTATTTCAGGATCTTATGACGAAGAAGACTATTGGTAAAGGACATGAGTCTGGAGGCCTCTATAGTCTTGACACACCGATACCAAAATCTGTTGCTTGCTCTAGTGTAACCTCTCCCTTCGAGGCACATTGTAGATTGCGTCATCCATTTCTTCCTTTACTGAAGAAACTTTGTCCTCAGTTAAGTAAGGTGTCTTCATTAGATTGTGAGTCTTGACAGTTTGCAAAACATCATCGTCTTAGTTCAAATCCAAGAGTTAATAAACGTGCTAGTGTTCCTTTTGAATTAGTTCATTCTGATGTTTGGGGTCCTTGTCCTATTTTGTCTAAACCTTGATTTAAGTATTTTGTTACTTTTGTGGATGATTATTCTCGTGTAACTTGGTTATATTTAATGAAGAGTCGTTCTGAATTGTTTTCAATTTTTTATGCATTTTGTGTTGAGATTAAAATTCAATTTAATGTTTCAATTCGTACTTTACGAAGTGATAATGCCAAAGAATATACATCAGCTTTGTTTCAATCTTATATGGTTCAAAATGGCATGCTTCATGAAACTTCGTGTGTTGATACTCCATCTCAAAATGGAGTGGCCGAACATAAGAACATACATCTTCTCGAAACTGCACGTGCCTTATTATTTCAAATGAATGTTTCTAAACCTTTTTGGGCCGATGCAGTTTCAACTGCATGTTTTCTTATTAATCGCATGCCCTCATCTGTTCTTCATGGTGAGATTCCTTACAAAATTTTGTTTCCTAATAAGTCACTATTTCCGGTTGACCCTAGGATATTTGGTAGCATTTGTTTTGTTCGGAATGTTCGTCCACATGTTACTAAATTAGATCCCAAGTCTTTGAAGTGTATCTTTCTTGGTTATTCTTGTCTCCAAAAAGGTTATAGATGTTGTTGTCCTAGTCTTAACAAATATCTTGTCTCCGTTGATGTTACCTTCATGGAAGACATACCCTATTTTTCGTCTTCTCCTCATCCTGCATGTTAGGGGGAGGATGACGATTTGTTAGTCTATTCTATCACATCATCTGAGCCTGTCTCTGATCCAGCTCCTGTTAGGCCTCCTATAACTCAAGTCTACTCCAGACATAGACCTTCTAATTCATGTCCTGCACCTGCTCCTTCGTCATCAGATCCTGTCCTGAACGATGATCTTCCTATTGCATTACGCAAAGGTAAACGTCAATGTACTTATCCTATTTCTTCTTTTGTTTCGTATAATTGCTTGTCGTCTTCCTCTTGCTCTTTTATTGCTTCTCTTGATTCTTTTTCTATCCCTAAAACTGTTCATGAAGCCATATCTCATCATGGTTGGCATAATGCAATGATCGAGGAAATGAATGCGTTGGATGACAATGGTACTTAGGACTTGGTTGATTTACCTTCAGGGAAATGGGCTATCGGATGCAAATGGGTGTTCAAAGTTAAGGTCAATCCAGATGGGTCAGTTGCTCGATTAAAGGCCCGTCTTGTTGTTAAGGGATATGTTCAAACCTATGGAGTGGACTATTCTGACACTTTCTCTCCTGTTGCTAAATTGACATCTGTTCGGTTGTTTATTTCTATGGCAGCTACTTACCATTGGCTTTTGCATCAACTGGATATCAAGAATGATTTTCTTCATGGTGATCTTCAAGAGGAGGTGTTTATAGAGCAACCTCCTGGTTTTGTTGCTCAGGGAGAGTCTAGGCACGTTTGTCGTCTCCGCAAATCTTTGTATGGTTTGAAACAAAGTCCTCGTGCTTGCTTTGGAAAATTTAGTCAAGCTATAGAAACGTTTGGTATGATGAAAAGCAAGTCTGACCATTCTGTGTTCTACAAATAAACAGAAGCTGGTATCATTCTTTTAGTTGTGTATGTAGATGGCATTGTTATTACTCGAAGTTATACTACGGGAATTTCATCTCTTAAGTCTTTCCTACATACTCAGTTTCACACGAAGGATTTGGGGATGCTAAAGTATTTCTTGGGTGTTGAAGTCACAAGGAGTAAAAAAGGTATATTTCTATCTCAAAGAAAATATGTCCTGCACTTATTAACTAAGACAAGAAAATTAGGAGCAAAACCTTGTAGTGTTCCAATGACTCCGAACATCCACCTTACAGGAGATGGAGAACCCTTTAAAGATTTTGAGAGATATCGAAGGGTGGTTGGAAAGCTGAATTACCTTACCGTGACTCGTCCAGATATTGCATATTCAGTCAGTGTTGTTAGCCAATTTATATCATCCCCAACAGTTCATCATTGGGCAGCGTTGGAGCAAATTTTGTGTTACTTAAAAGGAGCACCTGGACGTGGCATCTTGTATGCAAATCATGGACATACTCATATTGAATGTTTTTCAGATGCAGATTGGGCAGGTTCCAAAGAGGATAGAAGATCCACATCAAAGTTATTGTATTTTCATTGGAGGAAATTTGGTCTCATGGAAAAGTAAGAAGCAGAATGTTGTGTCACGATCGAGTACAGAGTCAGAATATAAGGCTATGGCACAATCTACGTTTGAGATAATATGGATATATCAGCTCTTGGATGAAGTAGGTCTTAAAACTTGATCAAATAAATTGTGGTGTGATAACCAAGCTGCTCTTCATATTGCTTCTAACCCTATGTTTCATGAGCGAACTAAACACATTGAAATTGATTGTTATTTTGTTCGCGAGAAAATTCAGCAAGGGTTGATTTCTACAGGATATATGAAGACTGGAGAACAACTAGGAGATATCTTCACGAAAACTTTAAGTGGGGTTCGGGTTGATTATCTTTGTAACAAGTTGGGCATGATTAATATCTATGCTACAACTTGAGGGGGAGTGTTAAAGATGATTTATGAGTGTGTGTATTAGGTATCTAACACTAGGTGTCTTAGTGGTGTGAGTTGTGTATTAGGTGTCTTAGTGGTGTATTAGGTGTATGTCACCTACTATCTTTGTATATAAATAGGTAGTGTCTTTGAATGATAATAATAAGAGAGAATTCTGCTTTTACAAGAACAAACAGAGAAGAGTTAGATTTGGCAGCTTGAAACCCAAGCTCAAGGAGACATGTACTCAATTTAAAAAACCAAGCATGAGGTACTTGTTCGAGGTCATATAATGCTTTCTTAAGTTTACATACCAAACCATCACTTTGCATACCAAGCCATCACTTTGCTCAAACCCAGAAAGTTGAACCATATATACATCATCAGAGAGTTCACCTTTCAAAAAGGAATTATTGATATCTATCTATGTGAGCTTCCAACCTTTTGAAACTACAAGTGTAAGTACTACTCTAATGGTAATGGGATTAACTACAGGAGAAAATATTTCAAAAAAATCCAACCCTTCAACATATGGGAAACCCTCAGCCACAAGTCTTGTCTTATACTTGGCTAAAGTTCTATCAACCTTCAACTTGATTTTGAACATCCACCTACATCCTATAGCAATCTTGCCAACTAGAAGAGATAATAATTCCCAAGTTTCGTTTTGAATCAGAGTCTCAAATTCCAATTTTATAGCATGATGCCATTGTGGAACTTTGAGAGCTTTTTTATAAGTCTTAGGTTTTGGTAAAACAGGCACCCTGTGAACATTAAATGCAAACAAACGAGGTTTTATAATCCCAACTTTAAATCGAGTAGTCATACCATGAGTGTTAGGACAAATAGAATTAGTGTTTGTGGGTAAAGACGGAGAAAGTAAGGGTACATGTAAAGGAAGAGAGACTGACAAATTCAACATGCTAGATTGTGAAGGAAGTATATGAATAGCAACAAGTGAGGAAGAATTATTGGATGAAAAATTATCAGTAAGTAACACAGGGTTATTCAAAATATTATAAAAAGAGATTAAAAGATGACTTAAAAACCATAGGTGAGATATGAATAGGACTTGTAGATACAAAAATTGTGAGCTTAGATGAATCAACAGTAATATAAGGACTATTTTGTCCTAAGGGTACGGATCTAACACAAGAGTGCTAGAAGATGGGACAACAGGTAAGCACCTAGGTGCTTGTAAAGTAGAAGTGTTGACATTCTCAAAAGTAGTCTCAAACACTGAACATGAATTACCAAAAGGGAAAGTAGACTCATTGAAGATCACATGCCTACTTCTATAAAACTTATCATGAGTCATATCATAGCAAATAAAACCACGTTGTTTAGTACCATATCTCAAAAAAGTACAAGCAACAAAATAGGCTTTTAGCTTGTTTTTGGTATAGGGTCTTAGGCAAGGAAAACATTGGCATCCAAAGATACGAGTCTTAGACAAATCATAGGGTTTAGCATACAACAGCTTATAAGGAGACACTTCCTTAGTAGGCATTATATTCAATAGGTGAACAGTTGTTTTAAAAGGCCAAAAACGAAAAGGAACCTGATATTGAAAAAGTAGAGTAAGTCTCTTATCCACAATCCTTCTATGCCTTGATTCCATAACCCCACTCTGAGATATGTGGACAAATGCATCTGTGCTCAATACCTTCATTTTCAAGAGTATTGACAAGTGGTTTGAACTCAATGCCAACATTTGTCCGAGTGGTCTTAATGTTCTGAGAAAATTGCTTATCCACCATAGCTTTAAAATAAAGAAAAGTTAAAGTAATTTGATCCTTAGTTTTTAGGGGAAACATCTAAATGAATCTATTGAAATCATCTATTATAGAGAGAAAATATTTTTCATTATTGTATGAAAGCTTGGGGAAGTCCACAAATCTAAATACATAAACAAGAAAGTTGAGGTATTTCTAATATGTGTGTTGAGACCTTTAAGAGAAACCTATTAGACTGCAAAACCTTGAGAGTTGTATCAAATGAAGAATGCCACAATTTTCTGTGCCATTGATTGTAAGAAACAATTGACTTATCAGCTACAGTAAGTAATGCAGCAACATCACTATCAGGTAAGGTATTAAAATAAGGACTAATAGCATTTACAAATAGAGCCCATTCTTGCTTGTACCTCGAAGAAGGGTCTTCTTGGTTGACTAATTCTTAATAAAAGAATGAGTTAGAGGGAAACTCAACGAACACATTATTACCCAAGCAAAGTTTTTGAACAAACAATAAATTTGCATGAGGACTAAGGAGTATGCAAAAGATCATTACCTGTGAGAATACACTTATTAGATGCATGCAAAGCACTAAAACCAAAACTAGAAATGGATAATTTAGTATTATCGCCTACAATAATGCTCGTATAGCCATCATAGCATGATGAATTTAAAACATTCTTTTCATTAGGAGTCGGGAAATGACTTATTCCAGAATGAAGAAACCATGTATTTTAATTAGTAGTAGATAACACTGTTGATATTGCAGTCATAGCACTAGGATTAGAACTATTAGATTGCGAGGATTTACCCAAAAGCACATATCTGAGAAGATAGTATAAGGCAACATGACTTGTTTTTTCACAAATCTAACATATAGGTCTTTCTTTCTTGAAAGACTTAGCACAATTGGTGTTCCTATAACTATTGCTTGGCACATTCTCACTACCCTTAGAGTTCTGATTCTTCAAGAAATTATGAAAATTCTATTGTTGTTTGTTAAAAGTTGCTAAGGTACTACCATTATGACCTAAGGACTTAAAATTCAAGAAAGACTTGCGATTACCTGTATTGTTAAATGAGTCAACATGAATTTAAGCCACATTATCTTGAACAGAAGCTTTTGAGGTAAGAAGAATTATTTCAAATGTCTCAAGTTGATTGTGCAAAATGCCAATCGAAGGTCTAATTTGAGCCATCTTAAAAGTAGTAACAAATATGAGATATTTTGGCGCTAGTTCATTGAGAATATATAAAACTCTTCCTTATGGACCAATTCACTAGCAACAACTAAATAATCAGCTATGATTTTTGCACGCAACAAATATTCATTAACAGAAAGATCATTCTTGGCCAATGTTTGAAGTCTTCCATGCAATAACATGATTCTTGATTGAGTGGTATTGTTAGACAGTTCCTTAAGTGATACCCATTGATTTCTTATAGTAAGACTACCAACCAAAACAACATTGATGCTTTGTGTGACAGAGCTGTAAATCCAGTTTTGCACTAAGGAATTATATTGAATCCAAATTCCTGAGGTTTATGTGTTGTAAATTCAATATCAAGAAAAGGTGAGGATTTTGACAAACAATCATTGATAAATCCATCCAACCTATATGCTATAATTGTAGACTTTCAGAGAATATTATTAGTGTTGTACAGGTTGTAAAACTAGTGCAAAACAAGCTGTAATTTAATTGTTGATACCAACTGTTATATTCCTAGATTAATAGATATTTGTCTAAATTCTTATTTCTATTTATAGTGTTGTAAAATCATCAAAATTAACAGAGAAAAAAGAGATAGAATATTACTTCATAGTATCATAGCATTTCTGAAATCCAATTTTGTTTTCTCACCAATTCTGTCCGAGGAATTTTTTTTTCTCTGAAATTTGATTCTTCAGGCGCTGATTTTTCTCCTACCTTTCATCTCAAACGATGGCAACAAATTGAATCATTTCGAGAGTGTGTATCAAGAATTAACAACATATCGATAAGAATTCCTAAAGCCCATAGTAGGTTCAGTAGAATCTTGTTTATGATCTGATACCATATAAACTTCAAGAAGATGAGAGTGAATTATGAGAACTTAGAGAGAATGTAAATTGAATTCCTTGTATTATTTCATTGATAGTACAATGGTACTTATAGTTCATGTATAAAGATGATCATCCAATCATATAACAAGTGTGCTAACAAACTGATAACAGAAAACCTATATGCATGTGCCAACGTATAGCAAACATAGACTTCTTATACCTAATAGTCTAATAGTAGTCCTTGTCTTAATATTCGTCTTGCAGAAAATCATGTGTGTCACTTTTGAAATTTGATATTTGCTACAAAAGGAAGAGTTCAAGTTGATATTCATTTTATAGTTCTAATTGATTTAAGTCCCTATTTTTTGAATGTTTCTTGCGTTCTTTTGTTTTTCTATTGATATTTTATTGTTTTAATTGCAATGAGTGCAGTCAATCAGTTAGATATTCAACAACTGTTGCTGTGCTCTTTCTGGTTTATGCAGGCATTACCAGGTTTGAATAAGGCTTCACTAAAAAGGGTTCTTACCCAGGGCACGAATTCAAAGAAAAACCATAAAATAGGTCTTGACTTATTCAATTACTGGTTTTCAAATTTTATGCTTGGTTCTTATCTGTCTTTCTCAGAGTAGGGATGAAACATGAGTCCTACTTTTGTGGAAAAATATTTGTTGTTCGTCGAAGATGTTTGCTTGGATTGATTTTAGGAATGCCTTGTGAACTGAAAGAATTTTTCTGAACAGGTTGAAGTTCTTTTTGCTGCTGTCAATTTGGCTGTAAACTCTGTGGGAGCTCATAAAGTAATTGATGTTGGTGCGGATCAGGTGTAAGATATACCTACATCTCCACTCCCTCCAATTTTCATTCATAGTTTTATCTGGCATGTTGAAACCTGCTTGCCAAGTTATTCGTCCACCGTTTCTCTACATTTTCCCATAAAGTGTCAAATACATACTACACAGAATGTTGGTTTTGAAAATTTCTTGCTCCTAGGTGTATAACATCACATTTTTATTTGTAAAAAGAAAAAAACTTTTCTCTCCCAGTGATGAAGTTCCTCAACCATATCTTCTATATGCATATGTGTTTTTTAGGAGAGCTTATTTTTGCCTAGTGGCTCTTCAAATTACTCATTTCAATGCTCTTTTAGGGTTATCTTGCACAAGTTCTCTCATTTCACTACCAATATTCTGTACTTGCAATTGAGGCTTCATCACATCATGTAACTGATGCACGGGCAGGATGAATTTTGAAGCATTATGCTTCTTAGATGCATAAATCTGAGTATGACACAAATTAGTTTTGTTTTTTTAAAATATTTATTCTTGTGGGTTACTTTTCCTTTTATTTCTTATGCATTTGTTTATTTACTTATGATCGGGATGAGAGGATTGAGGATTCTGTGCTGATATCATCTTAAATTTGGAAGTGATCAGTACCTTTGAATTCATTACCAATCCACCATAGGTACTAATCCAACAAGTAAAAATAAAATAAAATGAATCTTTATTGAATGCTTTTGTGTTAAATATGCAATTTGAGTCACTGGATTCACCACCCTAACAATCTGCACTGTTCAATTCGCTTATCTCAGTGAGTTCTGGGATTGAAATTTTACTTTAAGGTGCTTCTGATTGGAATAACTTGTTATTATGATGATGAACATTGTAGCTTAATAGTTTTCTTAATCCGTTCAAGGAAATAAGATGTGAAAATTTTTCTTTTCATTTCCTAATGTACATGTGTTGTGCTTTATAAATTCTTATAAATTATAGGATACTTGCTATATCATCTTGCCAAATTATTCTGTGCAGTTAATAAGTGGATTTTGAAAAGATTTTTTGGTCCTCTTTATGATAAACACTGGTGAAACAACATCGATGTATCCCTCTTTATGTCATTGCAGAAATGTAGTTAAAATTTAAAACAGACAAAATATAGTTAAAGGTTTTTGTTTCATGTTTCAAGATAGCTGGTAGGTTTATTGGACAATTAATTGGATCACACATTGGTTCGAAAAGCACTTTTCCTCTCTTAGCCTGCCCCTTCACTAGAACGAGCTTGTGGCATTTGGTGCTTTTCATTCCCAGTCAAGGTGAAAATTATTCAAAGGTTTTAGTTCACTTACTTATAGGTGATGCCTTACAAGTTGCAAAATAAGTTAATTAATACTTGAACAAGCTGTCTTTGACACATAATCTTAAAAACTCAATACTATGCACGTTGAAGATGGATAATATTTTCTCCGTTGCCCGTAATGGAAAAATAAGCCAAATTATATTTCTCGGCCATTTTCTTATGCCCAATTTGTATCCGAGCTATTCTTCTCATTGAATCACTTTTAACATCTAGAGAACATAATAATTCTTGCACAACGTTTAAGAGGACTTTTCTCATAGTAATTCTTATAGCCTTATTCAGGTTTGTCCACCAACTATATGGATTGTAGTCCATCTTGAACTGCAAGATCTCTGTAAAAAATTCATTTCTCTGAACTGATCGGACCATATTGGTCTCTTTGAACTGCTCTAGGACCTCTTCTAGAGATTTATTTTGCTTGATAGGTTGCTGTTCCTGCAGGAGCAAGGAAATTCAATCGAAGTAACGATGTTATAAATTTTTAATCCTGCATTCACCAAGAAATATGGCTATTATTGCTAAAACGAACTGAATAATTAGGATTTTGAAGTAGATGTAATATGTATGGCTTTTCTTTCTCTCATGTGTGGTTTGTGTTTGCATGAATTTTTTTCTCCTTTATTTTCAAATGGGCTACTTGAGTCTTTTTTTGTTGGAGAAAGTGCATTTTAAGTCCCTTTGTTTTCATTTTCACTTGGGAGACTGGAATTTTACCTTTTGTAACAAAAGAAAGGAAAAAACTAAAGTGTCTTAGTTGAAAGTGTGAAAAACTCACAAAATAAGAAGTTATATCAATTTTTACAATTTAGTTTGAGTTAACCTTATTTAATAATATGTTTCAGTCACTCTTTATAGAGCTGTTCACGACATTTTTTCCCTTCCAATCTTCATATTGTCACATGCCCAGAACTTTTACACACTTGTAACAAGTTACAAATGGGTGTAAAGATTTCACACACCCGTAGATTTTTTTTTCTACTTTCCCAATTCCACTAGCCATGGGTCCTACTCCTTAAAAACAAAACCACATCGTGAAATTCACTTATCTTAATCGCGTTTGTAAATTTTCTTTTTTCTGTAGGATATTTCAGGTTATTTCCTTTGAAAATAAAGGAAGTAATCTATTCCTTTTGTAACAACTAAGGGACTGAAGTACTTCACCACCCTTATTCTAATTATCATATTTCTTTTGATGATATTGGATCCAAAAATGATTGCAGAGAATACATGATGGTGGTCATGATGGTTTATATGCATGCTATACAGCTATAGGCACAAGACCTATGGTTTACCTAATGAGTGTGGGGGGTTAGGATGCCTCAGTACAGTAGGGTTTTGTTATAATGTTCAAGTCACTAGGTTGTCTTTGACCTCATCACTGATTATTTTATTGGTAATAATTTTGAGTTTCCTCGCTCAAGTTTTTCCCCTAGTTTTCTTATCTCCCTTATTCCATTCTTCTTGCAGACAGTTATTCTGATGGTAGAATGTCCGGGTTCATGAATCAGGTAGCTCCAACTCATTTTTTCTTGGCAAAAGAATTTGATTGTGTGATTATTGGCATAGGAGATCAAGCAAACACCTTTTAGTTAATGAGTGTTGGTATACTTTGTTCGTTGTATACCATATGAAATTCCATGCAAGTAATTGGTCCATTTGGTAGGTCTGAATAAGTTTACAAATCCCTTTTCTTAGGTATCCATATGTCGGCTTATAGTCGCCAACTTTTTGTTTTATTCTCTCCCTCTTTTACATTTCTGATAATTTGCTGGAATGGCTTCATTAGCGGTAGATAGTTGTGTGCCACTATCTAATCTATTCACTTCAATTCAACGAGTCTCTGTTAGCATGCTGGAATGATGAAGACAGGATTGTCTGCATTCATCATGTTATTTATTGAAAGATCAAAAGGAATAAATAAGCTTTTTGCTTTGACCCTTATATTTTAGTTTCTGCATCTCTCTTTCTATATACGTGTGAATGTGTTTGTAAATTAGCTATTAGTGGTTAAAATGTAATCCTAGTCCTTGATTATTAACTAGGTTGGATGTTCAAGTGAGCTTAAGGTTTGGAAACTCTATGATTGTATTAATTTTACACGGCTCACTCTCATTAATTAGCTTTAACCATTTTTACAGGTATGGCCAATTTAGTATAACAGGTGGCATTCACGTGAAGTGGGGCAAGTGGTTATGTTTGAATGAGTTTTGTCGTATTATATAACTAGCAGCTCATGTTTCTTTCCTTTAGCTATTGAACACTCATGCAACTTTCAGATAGTGGAATTTTGTTTTAGAGAAGACGACAAAAAAAAAAGCCATCGAAGGAAAGGGGGGGTTCATACTTCATAGAATTCAGTCCAAGTAAAGTCCATATTCCGGGTATGCGCAATCTTTTTCATGAGTAGTTTTATAGAACTTTAACCACTTTACTCAACCTGCAAGGAAGTCAAATTCTGGGTAAAAATCAAGTGTCTTGATATCATTGTTTTTTTTTAACTTCATAATGGACTGACTGCAACCGAATGGGGATGTCTCTATAATTCTGTGATTCTAAATCTCTTACGATGACTTTGCCAATTATTAATAACACATAATTTTCTTTTCTTTTATTTTGATCATACTTAAGTTTTTTTTGCTCAATAGGGGAGGCTTTGTATTTTTTTTTTTTTTTTGAAGAAAAATATCCTGCCCAAATTAGTGTGAATTGTGATTTTGAGTGGGTGGGGGTTGCTTCAAGTCCAAGTTCGCTTAAAACCGAACACGAGTGAAGGCCCAATGAAAATGACGGCGCAATGAGAAGGCCATTAGAGGGAGTGTTGTATTCCCCGCCCACGTGTTTTCCAAGAGCCCCACTGCTTGCCCCATTCCTTTATTGATTTTCTTTTTGAAAGAAAAAAGTTAACACATTTAGTCACCCATACACACACATACAATGGTAGAGTATGAGTTAACGCATTTTTTTTTCTTTCTCAAAACAGCATATATCATTGCAGTTCAAGGCAATTAATATTTAAGGCTCTCACAAGTGTTTTCAAAATAACCTTAAAAATTTTAAATTAGTATTTTATTATAAAAAAAATTTAAAACCCACAATAAGAGCTCACCCCTCCAACCTCTCTCTAGATTATTCAAAAGTCAAAAAAAGCTCCTCTTCGTATGAAATATTGTTATGTTGGGAAAATTGGGTATATTTTTAACTTACTAATAATTCTTATTAAACATGATTTAAATGAATAGGCTGTGCTTAACAATAATAATCTTATTGGAAATATAATCTTTAAAATAAGCCCAAAAACAGGATATTGAAGCAGAAATATTAAAGCGAGAAAAATAATACTTGTAGAAATTTAACGAGGTTCGATATAAATATTCTGAGGTCAGCGTCGTTGACTTCATTATCTCGAATGAATGAACTTGAATATTACAACTAATTGGGCAAAATTGAAATTGTCAAATTAAAGCTTCTGATAGAGAGGAAGATTTACAAATTTTGGGATGTTTCTGAAATGGTGAAGGAGGTTTTTATTTATAAGCAAAATGCATGCATGCTTCTTATTCCGATGTGGGACTTTTCTAATTTTTCTCGGTAAGGAAGCGATATATAACAAATCTCCGCTTAGTAACTTAGTGGTTTTAAATGATTTCTTGATTCTTTAGATCAGCGGCAGGTGCCAATTCAAATTTGTGGGATGTTAATCGAGATCCAGAACGATGTTTGAACTTGATTGATGTTACTACCGAATTAAATCGTATGTCGGCGGGATTATAGTCGTCTTAATCTTACTAGAACTCAGTACTCCGTCTTGATAATCTCTTGCCGCAAATGATACGACGTCGATGTGCTTTTGTCGTGCGTAGTAGACTTGGTTCTTTGCTAAATGAATATCAACTACATTATCACAAAACACCTTAATATGTTTTTGACCAAACTCTCAGTCTTGAGCAAACCTCGTAACCAATAGCAGCCGCATCCTCTGTAGCTTGCCGTATACTACGCCTGCAGCAGTAGACAAAGCAAGCGTAACTGCAGGTAGACTTCCAGTATTGGTGCTGTGAGTAAACACGTAACCGATGGTTGGCCGGCGGCTTATCTAAATCTCTGCGTAGTCGTCGCGATATCGTGCCTTAGCGTTGACCAATGGTATTATCTGTTGAAATACTAAACCAACGTCTGATGTTATATTATATCGGTAGAATCCATTTCCATGACCAACCGTGTCGCTTTACCGGATCGTATATACACTGCTACGGCCTGACGCGTGTGAAATGTCGGGTCTTGTACGCATTGCATGCATGTTACCATTGCATTTGCATATGGTACTTTTGCCATATATTCTCGTTACTGCATCATTACGAGGAGATAATTGAGCGTTAAGCTTGAATTGAGGAACTAGCGAATCTTACGAGGTTTTGTCTGTTCATTCGTACCAAAAGCGTTGTAGTATCGGCCCAGTATTGACTACGGGTCGAGCTAAGCTTCCACCTTCTTCTGCTGCTACTTATCTCATCTGAGAATCTTAGCTTGTAGCCAGCCGAATCTTTCATCTCGAACTCACGACTTAGTTGAGCCTTGACTTTTCAATTTCTATTTGACTCTTGATCTGATCAATATCATCGACGTCTGATAGGAGATAGATGAAAGACTTCGTTTTGTAGCTTGCGAAAATACACCTGATAATCGTGTGTCTTACGGTATACTTTTGTTGCAACGTAAAGCCAGTCAAATCGTTTGTACCATGGAGATTGTGCTTCAATCCATACAATGATTTGTTCGACTGAACCAATTCTCTTTACCGGCAGACAATAAACCGCCCTTACATTTGAGACATATAGATTTCCTCTTCTAAGTCCGCGTGTAGAAAGCAGGTTTTCACGTCGAGTTGAACTAATTCCAAATCAAATTGTGCTACAAGGCCAGCAAAATTCTAATGGAAGAATGTTTTACAATGGAGAAAATACCTCGTTATAATCGATTCCCTCGCACGGCGTATGCGCCACCGACCTTGCCTTGTAGCGAATACCATCTTTGTTAGGAAATCCATCTTTCTTTGCGTACGCCGTTTGCATCAATTAACTGCCTTTGCCTTTAGGTAGTTGTGTCGACTTCCATTGTTTTATTCTTACGAAGGGACAAAAGTTCTTCATCGGCAAACCATGTCCATCTTCAACAGGGCTTGATTGCTTCTTTATATATGGAAAACGTCCATCATGCCTGTTGAAAGTGCACGTTACCGTATTCATAAGGCGGCGGTGTAGGTCTTGAAAATCCTTGTATCGGCAGTGTACCTTGACATTTTATGTCGTGGCCTATCAACTGAGTTTCTTCTTGTTCTTTGTAGGTTCTTGGGTTAAAACCTCTTCCTTGATTCATCTTACGTCGATGGAGGATCAACATCTTATCTTCGCTAATTGGATTAACAATTTTGCTTTCAAACTCAACTTGTTTGAGTTTGCTCGCTTTCTTCTAAGTGCCATCAATCTTCTTAGTTACCTTTCTACCGACAATGCGGATTCATCCAAAGGTAACATCTCTGCTAAAGATTATCTTTTTTCGTTTCAAAAGGCACCGTAGTCGATATCCTTAGAACCCGGAAGGGATCCCCGAAAAAATGGCTTTCTTGGCTCTTGGGTCCGACTTTGATTACGTTACATGGTAGTATGCAATTGAACCAAACACGTAAGAAAATCGTAATCTACAGCGGAGTTTTCAGAACCGTACCTCGTGACCTTTTGCGCCCGAAGCGGAACGATGGTGAGCGGTTAGCGAGATGGCGTCATGGGGAGTCATGACCTCGGCCAATCTTGCTTGCCTAAACCGGCGTTGACAACGTACAGAACCTTCTCGACCAATAATCGGTTCGTACGTTACGTAACTCCGTTTTGTTGTGGTGTTTTCAAATAGTGAAGTGTCGCCGTATCCGCATTCACGAAACTTTCATAAATGGATCGTTTGTGTACTCGGTCTGATTATCGGACCTCGGATGCTTGATCTTTTTACCGATCGAGTTTCGATCATCTTCCCTTTGAGAAAAATCCCGACAACTTCATCCTTTTTCTTCGTGAGATACACCCAAACTCTTACGGAGAAGTCGTCAATGAAAGTGACATAATAATGTTTTCTTTCGTGGATGGAGTTCTTATTGGCCCCAGTCAATTATGGATGTAATCGAAAAATGCCACTTTGTATTATGAAGAAGCGGTGCGAAACTTACTCTTTTACTTCCCGATACCACAATGCTCGCGAGAATTCTAACTTGGGTTCTCGCACCTTTTAACGGCACTTGCTTTACTAGAATCTGTAAAGCTTTTTTTTCTGGCATGTCCCAAACGTATGCCCTGACTTGGTAGTTTCTAAATCTCTCTTTCTTCATCTTCTTCTGGCGATCTTGTCCCGATAATCGTACTTACCAAGGTAGTAGTATGCAGGTTATTCTTAGAACCTTTCATTGCCATGAAGTGCTTCGGAAGTAACCTTGATACCCGTTTTGTATGTTCACGGTGAAGCCTTTTGATTAAGACTCCATGCTTGATGAGATTCTTAACATGTCTGAGCATAATGAACATCTGTCGAGACCTTGGTTGAACCATCTTGATTAACCCGGCGAATTGTCACCGATTCCCCAGAAACTTTGCATGGATAATCATTACCCGTAGAAAACAACTCCAGCGTCCCCTAGTTAACTTCAAAGTTAAAGAACCAACTCTTTGTTAGGAGACATATGGAAAGTACCACTGAATCAAAAATCAATCACCAGGATGAGATCTTTGTTGTGAACCAACCCAATGCAAAATCTGAATGGAATTGCTTTGACTACGTACGTCGGATTGCCTGACTTTTCCTTTCTTTTTGCGACTTAGGACAATTTTTCTTCCAATGGCACTTTCGTGACAAAAGGCCGTTCATCTTTACCAAATCTTCCTTTTGATAGAATCTACCTCTCGCTTCCTTTATGTTGTGTTTGCGGACGTCTTGCTACGGTGATGCCTCCAACTTCATTCATAACTTCTCTTTTATCTTTCTTTCCCTAATTTCATAACTTCCATACAAAGCGGTACAAACTTCCTCGAAAAGACACTTTATCTTCCCAGTAGGTAAGCTCGTAATAAGATGATCAAACTTCATCAGGAAGGGAAATTGCTAACAACGTCAAGGCTAAATCTTCATCTTTAAAAGTTTCATCCGTATTTAACAAATCTGCTACTAATTGATTAAGCGTGATAATGTGATGCGTTTATTGTAGTACGCGGAAGGTATTCAAACGGAACAACTTCTTCTTGAAATAGAGTCGATTTTGTCCCACTCTTACGTGAACTTGTTCTCCAGCGCCTTCCTGACTTACTTGCGGATGTCTCGCCCGTGAGCATTAACGTGTACTTTTGTTCTCTTGAGAGACACGAACGGATTATTGTACCACGTACGATCGGTTGATATTTTCCAACTCTACTTCATCTGCTATCTGGTTTCTCTTCTTGATGGCAATGTCTAGACCTTGTTGAAACGAGCATACAGAACTTAAGCCTTGCCACGTACCAAAATGGCCAGGTTCCGTGAACTTATCACGCCGAACCTTGCGTTCATCACCGTAGTTACGCAGCGTGGATGATTGGCCTTTGTTTGAAAGAAATTTTCTTCCGCCATTTCTTGAAATTACGTACACTTATGACTATATTCCAATAGCAAACAAACGGAATACAAACAAATGCCTGAGTAGAAAACCTTTGGCTACGATACCAATTGTTGGGAAAATCGGGTATATTTTCCCTATTCTAAGTTGTTACTATTCAACTTATGATTTAAATAAATAGAACTCAAACTAACCGAGCAAAATAATGCTATTGGAAATATAATCTTTAAAATAAAGTAAAAGCAGATATTGAAACGAAATATTAAGCGAGAAAAATAATAACACTTGAGAAATTTGCGAGGTTCGGTATAAATGTTACCTAGGTCGCGAGGGCGTCGTTGACCAACTTCCCTTATCTCCCAATGAATGAACTTCAAATATTACAACTAATTGGGCAAAATTGAAATTGTCGATTACCACTGATAGAGAGAAAGATTTACAAATTTTGGGATGTTTACAAATGGTGAAGGAGGTTTTTATTTATAGCCAAATCAACACCCATCTTACGTTCTTCACAACCGTGTGGGAACTTTTCTAATTTTTACATTGGGAGCAATATATAACATGTTATGAACATAATTTTGATGGTCTGAGATCTTTGAAATCTACTTTAGCTATTCGTTTTTTGATTTCTCATGTGTTACTTTTATCCTTTTCTCATTCATTTTTTTGAACTTTAAGATTGATGTTATTAGTAGCACTTGATTTATAGCCTATCTTCTTTTTTCTAAGAAAAATTCTTAAATATAATGTATTATATTCATTTTATTAATAATAATCGATTTCTTCAAATTCCAATACACTTTTTTTAATAAAAATAAAGGATTAATTATGTTTTATTCTCCTAATGTATTGAGTTTGTTATAAACATGTCCCTAATATTTATAAAATTATAAATATGTTCATAATATATTTAAAATCTTAAAATTATAGACATATTTGTTATAATATGTTAGAGTTTATAAGTATTATGGGTATGTTTGTAAAAAATGTCTAATTAGTTTCTTGTTAGTAAGTGTTAGGACAAGTTCTTTATCATTTTTTATTATCAATTTTATGTTTAATCAATAATTGATATATTATTTGATATATATTATTAATCATGCGATTAACTTTTTGACGTTGTTGTTGCATTAATTGTTTATTAAATATTTAAAAATTAATTATTACATTAAGAAAAAAAATCTTATTTAATTGTAAGTTGATGTATTGCAATAATATTTATTGTCATAAATAATAATTTAATAAATGATAAACTTATCCGATATTTTTATAATATATGTGGGCGGCAGTAGAAGCTCTCCATTAGAGGCCTCCTTGCTGATTTCTGTGATGTGATTTTTGCAGGACCACTGTAGAACTGTGCCGAGTATTTTTCTTTTCCTGCTATAATGCTTAGGCTGAGTTCATTTTCAATTTTTTTAAGTCTCTCCGAAGATGACTATTAATTGCACGCACAATGATGATCATAAATTCATGCATGTTATCTTGCAAAAACAAATTATGATTTCTGAAATTTCCTATGTGAGAGTGACACGCAGCATGCAAGAAATTGTGCGAATGCAATTAGCATTCCTTGTGAAATCCCAAGCCCAACCTAAAGAATGAAAATATGACCCAACAGTTTAGTGAGCGTACACAATCAGTTCGGTTTAATTTGGGACTTATCACATTTTGGGTCGAGAACGGTTGATTAAAATATTAACCGTTTTTTCCTTTAATATATATATATACACACACTCTTGGATGAGCAAATGATTATAAGCTTAGAACACCTTATGCGCGGTGTTTTTTGACTCGTTGAGTCAATAACTGTAAAATAAAAGATAGAAGAGATATCATTATCATTCTAATAATTATACGAAAAAAATTAATTAATTGTAATTCTTTGTTATAAAATCTAGTAATTTCAATATGATTTAAGATATTAGATTATGATATTATGTTATGTGTAGCATAAATATATATGAAAAAAACCTAATAACTTATCTTTATTTGATTATGATTGAGTTGCTATAGCTTTGTAGATAACTATCAATTGTAAATATTTATTTAGTATAAACAGTCATATATTGTAGATATCTATTCTTAATTATCTGTTAGATTATCTTTTAAGATAGATAAAAGATAATCTTTGGGTTTTTATTTCTAAAATAATTAAATGATAATTATCAAGTCTCTATTCTCTTAGAATAATTATATTATGTTTATACTTGTACGATGATTAGACATTTATTGGGCTTGATTGTGATTACTCTTTAACTTTCATATAGAATATACAAAATTACCTCTAATATTAGCCCAATATACTTTCTGGCTCTTGGATTAGAGGATTTAATTGAAATTTTTGTCAATAATTGTGTTAAATATACCTTACAATTATGTTGAAAATATTGGGTGAATAACTTCACCCATGTCTAGCCATGGGTCTGATCCTTTCAGTCAAGGTCTAGATTTATTGATGGGTCTAATCCTTTCGGTCAATGCAATCTTTTTTGACTGTGTTTATAAAGACATTTCTAAGATCTTAGCAAAATCTGCGAATGAGATGACTTTCTTCTTTCTATAAGGATTTGCTAGATTTTGCTCTTATGGATACTCTTATTTTTCAATAATTAGATTTTTCTTTGTATTCCTTTTTTTAATTAATATATTGCTTTTTTTCATAGGAATGAAATGATAGAGATATAAAAAAGCTTGATACATATAGTAAGTTCAGGAAATGATTAGTCGTGATTATATGATTTAAGATATTAGATGAAAAGAGAGTGATTAACCATGAGATCTAATAATTTCAATATGATTTAAGATATTAAATTACGATATTATGTTATACATATGTGATTATATGTAGGTAAAAAAGTAAACCTAATAGCTTGGCTTGTCTACTTAAGATCGAGCCGTTGTAACTATCTGATGTAGCTATTTATATGTTATAGACATTTATCTATTTTAGATATGTATTTTTAATTATCTGTTAGATTTTCCTTTAAGATAGATAAATGATAATCTTTAAGTTTTTATCTATTTAAGTTAACTAAACAATAATTATTTGATCTCTATCATCTTAAGATAATTATATTGCGTTTACGATGATTAGGTACTTATAATGTTATTTGTTAATTAAAATCACTCTTTGATTGTCACGTAGGATGCATAAAATTACCCTTAAAATTATAAAAAAATATTTTTTTCAATTTTTTTCACGGATGAATTCGATTTAATTTAAATTAAATACACACTAATACACAGAGACCAATTGAGCTACGAAAACTAAGAAAAATGTTAGTTGCACCTCATTTTTACATACCTTAGTCATTGCATGTTTTTAGCATATTATGCCGAGTGACATGCATAGATTGTGTAAGAAGAAGATGAATATTACATCTCTTATTATATGTTAAGAGAATGCACTAGCTAGAATTAAAGTCCCAAACTTAAAGGACAAAGTTTGAAAAAACTAAAAAAAACAAAAAATATTGGTGGGATTTTGATATTTATAATGTAGAAAACTCAATTATACATTAATTAGGAAAATAAGGATTGTTTATCCATCCACTTTCTCAGTACCCCTTCTTAGACTTTTTTAGTGTGTAACATCTCACTGGCTTACCTAAGGTAATTTAGGGAGGGTGAGTATATGAAAAACAGCTAATTCCCAATATATATATATATATATATATATATTATGATAGAAGATTGAATGACAAAGTATAAACTATTAATTAAGAAAAATGACAAAAATAATAAATGAATAGATGAAGAGGTGCATGGAGAGGTTGAATCCAGCCAGATTAAACCAATAGAAAGTGGAAAATGAACTACAGATTATATTAGAAGACGTGATCAAAGAAGGTAGTGGGGTCATCAGCTTTTGGGTTCCACAAAACAAAGTAATTAAATTCCCAATCTATATATATATATCTGCAAAAAACAAATCTATTTATATATTAAACTGTAATTTAATAACAGAATACAATAATTAGAAAATATAATTCGGCCGATCTATTTCATTTAATTCTGATCTATGAAGAAGCTCAGTAATTTCCAAAATAAACGAGAACAAAGGACAACCAATGAAACCCCACCTCAATTAAATTGCACTCGTCACCAGGTTGGCCGTTCTTGGTCTACTCGTGTCATCATGACACGTATATGAATGTCCTCCCATGTTTTTGTGTCTTTTCGTTACATAATGATATAAGAATGGCATGAATTATTTGTTACTAATAAATTAAATTGATAAATTTTTTTTATATTAATATCATTTGAATATATTAATTAATATAATACAATATATTTGTGAAAGAATTACACTTTTATAATATTACTAACATGATGTTCCATAAATAAAAAGATACATTTCTGGGTTCATATATATTCCTTAAAAATTACTAATTTAAATGTAAAAATGTTAACCGAATAAATAATTTAATTGATCCAAATTATCACAAAATATTATATATTTTGAAAATAATTAATAATATGGTATTATATAATAGGTATGACTTTAATTAAGATATTAATTCCATAGATAAAAGAAGGTATATTTTATAAAAGATTGTTAATTTAATAATCTAGCTATTAAATTTGAGACGTCTAGCTTGAAAATTGTTGCATTATTATTATTATTATTATTATTATTATTATTATTATTATTATTATTATGTAAACACGTAAATATAAAATATAAAAGAGAGAACGAGTTATGAATATGCCATCCAAACTTAACTCGATCCCTCTTTACACGGAATTACCAGTTGAGTTGACTTGCCTCTTCTTTTGTGTTTCCTCTATATATATATATACATATATCACAACCTTTATTGATTGTTCGATATCTCTTTGCAATCCAAACTATATATATATATATATATATATATATATATATATATATATATATCCTACCTCCCTTTTAGTCTATATATCCAAGCTATATCTCTATCGATCATATATATATATATATATATACACACACATATATATAAGGGTTGTCTCAGATAAACTGTAGTTGAAGTTAAAAGATCATAATTAATTAATTATGAGCAACATAAGCATGGTTGAGGCAAAGTTGCCACCTGGGTTCCGATTCCACCCGAGAGATGAAGAACTTGTTTGTGATTACTTGATGAAGAAGGTGACTCATCAATCTGATTCTTCCCTTTTGATCGAAGTTGATCTTAACAAGAATGAACCTTGGGATATTCCTGGTAAGACTAATTAATTATATCAATTCATCTTAATTAATAAACAATAATTTATTAATTTCCAATGTTACTGCCACTAATTAATTAACCGTTATTCAATTATTTGAGTTTATTATAAGAGCAAATTCTACCAATTAAATCCTCTTTCCACAATACTACGTACTTATAGTTTTGAATAGCTAAATTAATCATCAATTAAGAACTTATGTATAAATTAATCTCTTATAATTTAATTCAGAAATGATAACGGAAACTAGTTAATATAGGTGTAAGCATATTGTAAACTATTTACTATATAACTTCAAAAAAAAAAAAATTTGTTTTGTCATTTTTTATAATTAGAAGATATATTATTTGTGAGTAAGAGTTTTTGTTTGAAAGCAAAGACAGATATATGGTTTTTGCTAGTTTCAGATTATTTCTTATTTATTTCAAATTCTTGAAATTATGAATTAAGATGTTAAGAATTTTCTCCATCGATTGTAGATGACGTGATAGAAACCGTATTGGATACTATTATTTTACTTTATTTATTTTATTTTCCCTGAAGATTGGCTAACTATTATTAGATTCCATGATTTTTTTGCTAGCTAGCTTCTTAATTTGATCTCCATTTTATGTGGTTGAAAAAATAAAAATAAAAAGGAACATTAATTAAACTTTAGCTTTTTTTTGCTTTTGACAATTTTTCTTTTCTTAAAAACCTTTAGATATATTAATTTGCAATAAATCCAGCCAATTTCCTAGCTTTTATACATATATATATTTGATTTTTATTTTGTTTAACTAAAAAATTAGCATAATTTAATATTAAATTCATTTAAATTATTTAATTTTAAATTCTTTTTAATATTATTAAAATGTTTTTTAAACGTGTTATTTTATTTAGTTAATTGATTTTTAACATTAATAGTAATTAAAAAAAAAAATTGACTTCTAGTAGTGACGAGGAGCCTACGATGAGTGATTAGTACCCAAATTTAATTATTATTATTTTTAATAAAAAAGTAAGTATTTCTTTATTCTTTATTTTGGTATTTTTTAAAGTGATAATTCAAACTTAATAATTTTCATCCTTCGTACTCAGCTCACTCCAACAATTTTTTCTTCTTCTAACTTTTTACTTAATTAATCTCTTTTGTGTTTATTTTTTCTTTCCCTTACTTCTTTCTATACGACCTAAATTACGTCTTTATTTTGTAAGAGTTCGAAATCTCTCATGAGTCCAATTTATTTATTTTTAATTTTTGTTTTGTATGTGTAACCATATATGCCACTAATAATCAAAATACATATGGGTAATAATGACTTTAAAAAAAAATGAATAAACTCAATATATTACATTATTATATACCAACATTTAAATATTTATAAAACAATCTTAATAAAAAAAATTAATAATTTAAATCTCAATCTTTGAATTAATAAAACAATAATGTAAAAAATTATATAAAAATTTAGTAATACTAATCATATCTCAACATTCATAATAATTTATTTTTTCCTAATTGTATTTTTGAGATAAATCAATGAATTTATTTGTCCTTATATATAAATAAAAAAAAAGTTTCCCTTTCATCCCTTTCTGAAGAATAGACGTGCGTTCTTTGGCATTATTGTCCTGAACTCCATAGAAGCTATTTGATAGTGATTGAGATAAGTATTGATGAAATAAAGTCTTCTTTCCTTCCTATTATGACTACACGCGTGTATATATATATATATATACTTACAATTTCTTAGCATTAAAGGTTTTGAATGCAAACAATTTCCTTTCTTTGATTAGAAAAAGCAACCTACAACTAATATAATATATGTGGAACTTTTTAATAAATTATTACAGCGCAGTAAATCATAATTTGTATATAAAATTAAAATAATAATAAATAATATAATTATCAGAAATAAATGCACTTCATGTTAATTGTGGTTCGAACAATGCATTATTTTACCATCTAAGTAAAGCATTTGTCATTATAAGCTAATATCATTTAAATTAAAAAATAAAAAATGAACTAATTAAAATTATTACAGCACAATAAATCATTATTTTATTTGAAAAATATATATTTTTAGACACACCACACAGACAACAAAAATAAAATCATCACATGCATCAAATTAAAAATATTATTTTAAATAAAAGTTAATTAAGTCGTATCACCTCAATATCGTTCACAATTGAATGCTCTATCTTTGTTTCGACACGTATATGCTTTAAAAGTCTTGCAATATCATTATGATGTTACAAAGTCACTGCCCCCATTATTTATAGTTGATATTGATGTTATTCATCAGATTATTCCATTTCGGAAAAAGTAGCATCACACTTTAATTATTCTATTTTTATAAATTATTAGTGTTTTTTTTTATTTATAAATTTTAATTATTTAACTCTCCTAGTTTGGATATTTTTCGATATTTTTTTTCAAAAGTTTAATTTTTTTGATATATTTTTTAAAATTTTAAATGGTATAGAATTGAATCATAGTAATAAAGTACTTACAGATATTTTAACATAAAAAATATCTTAAAAAATTAAAATTATCAAAAATTATATAAAATGATTAAATAATTCATAATTATAATAGTAAGATAATTTAAAAATAGAGTAATTAATATATTTAATAAAATAAAAATAATTATAATTTTTTACTATTGAATATGTCTAGTACTTAAGTTTTTTTATTTTCCTTTTCCTGCATTTTTTTTTCATAAACCTGAATTAAATAAATTAAGGATTTTTTTTTTCATCTTTCTAATTTTTAATCAAAACTACAGTAACTTGACTCTTTATTTATTAACAATTTAAAGGATATAAGAAGATTAAAAATAAATAAGATAAACTAAAAAAAAAGTTTGACACAATGTGTTGGATCTCAGAAAGTGCATGTGTGGGAGGGCGAGAATGGTATTTTTACAATCAAAGAGATAGAAAATATGCAACAGGGATAAGAACAAACAGAGCAACAACGACTGGGTATTGGAAGGCAACAGGTAAAGATAGATCAATTCATAAAAAGGGAAGACTAGTTGGAATGAGAAAAACATTGGTATTCTATCAAGGTAGGGCTCCTAAAGGCAAAAAGTCTGATTGGGTCATGCATGAATTTCGTCTTGAGCCTCCCCTTGATAAACAACATGTTTCTTACCACAAGGTATCTTCATTACTATCTGCTATATATGCATCATCTTTATTTTAAATTTACCATTTTACGTTATTATAAAACGAGCTCGAACATGCATTAATCGCAATTTTATCTCACAATAATAACATAAAATTATAATTAATTATAAAAATATAATAGATAATTGATATATATATATATTTTACTTTACTAATAATAATAAATTAGTTAGTTATTAATTTTAACTTTTAACTCAAAGTGATTAGTTAAGTTATAGTTTATAGATAATATTAGTTTAATAAAAAGGTAGAAATCATTTGTCACGAAGATGCTTGTTTGTTGGATATCATAAGTATAAATGTTTAAATTAAACTTAATTTAAGTATTTATTCATTATTCTTACCATATATACATCCTATTAACAATCATATTACTCTCTCTTTTAATCTCTTATTCGATACTTGCTTTTTTTAAAAAAAAAAAAATTACTAATATTATATTTTGTTAACATGAAATATAAAATTATTAAAAATAATGCATAATTTTTTTGAATTGAGTCCGGAAAAGATATCAGAATATTTCAATTTAAAGATTTGGAATTTGTCAATTACTAAACAATTGGCAATATAAAATTTGTTCATATCATGATCTTTGACTTAACAATCATGCAGAGTTTAAAATCAATATTTTGGTAGCTGACCTAATCGGATTATATATATTATTTTTAAAGTTAAATCATCTTATGTAAGTTTATATGCTTAACAGTACTTAACCAGCTGTTCTGCATTAATTATAAGTCAAAAAGTTTATTGGTTTAATTAATATTTGAGAAAATTGAAATTCAAAACTTTCATAAGTTAATAAAAAAAAACTGATGTATATTACTAATTTATTATATGCAGGAAGCTGATTGGGTTTTATGCAGAGTGTTTTATAAGAAGAGAGTAGAAGTTGCTACAACACCAAGTGTAGTAAGTTGCTATGATAACAATGGAGGGTCCAAGTCTCTCCCAGCATTAATGGACTCTTCTTCTTATATCAACTTTGATCATCATTTTAATCAATATGAGCAAGTGCCCTGCTTCTCCATTTTCCCACAAAACGAAACCAATTTCCAAAGTTCCAAACAAAATATGACTGATCAATTAATGGATTCAAACATACCCAACAAAAGTATTAATATTGCAACAATGCCCTCAGTACTGGGTGGTGGTATACCAAATGTAGAATCTAATTTTCCCAGTGACAATGAGATGTTAAAAGCTGTTCTGAATCAACTTACTATAATGGAAAGAAATCCCACTTCTATAGGATCCATAAGTATAGAAGGAAGTTCAGAGAGCTACCTTTCTGAAGTAGGTATGCCTAACATGTGGAGTCATTACTGATTTTTATTTGGCTTCAAGAGCCTTCATGTTCTTTCTTTCCTTTCTCTTCTGATGGGAAAGAATATTCAAGATGTTGCATTACCCTCACCATAAAAAAATGAAGAGAGAAGAAGGAGTGGGGAAGCGCCCTCCTTTTATCTTTATTGAATTTGAAATATTTGAACTAGTACTGGTTGTAATTAAACTTAGTTATATGTAATAGTTTTATTATGCATTGGAGAAGTTTAATGTCAAACTTTGATTATGATTAGATGTAAAACTCCTTTCTATAGTTTTTTTTTTTTAAATATTAGACAGATTAATTATTGAGTTTTATTTATGCCTATTAACAATCAACTCCGGTAACATGTGGTCTACTCTGGGTTGAGTCAAGACACGTGATTTTGATATCGAACTTTCGCACAAAAGATTTTATATTATTTAAAATAGAATTTATGAAATATTATAATTATATGAAATGTAAGACTATATAACTTATTTCTACAAATCTCAAAATATTTTAATTGTTAAACTCAAAAGATTTTAACTACGTTACTTTATCTTATTATATCTTACCCAATCTTAAGAGGTTTGAACTCGAGAGTTTGATAACTGTTACAGTCACCTCAAAGAAGAGTTATGATCAAAATTGTTAAAAAACCTTTTCAAAAATTTAAATTATTGTAAAAATGATAAATAATACTTTTATATAGTTATCATTCTTTTATAAGTATTGAATTTTATGAATAATATAAACTAAATATTTATAATTCAAAAATTAAGATTATTGGATCTTAAATATATAATCTATAGCTCTAATATAGTGTAAAAAAAGTTATTAAAAACTAACTCTCCTAAAAACTCAAGTTATTGAGAGAAAAACAAATAATAGTTTTATATAACTATTAGGCCCAACGTTGATCAAATTTTTAGTTGGATCATGCTATTATACCATTTATAATACCTCTATTCAACACCTAATATGATATTATTAACTTTGAGCAAAGACTCACTTGATTTTGCTCTTAAACTTTCTCTTAAAAGGATTCATATAATTTAAAATAGAATACATATTTACGAACAGTTATAATCATATTTTTACAAGCAATCACAGGCAATGTAAGACCTTACAACTTACCTTACCTTCCTTGCCTTATCTAGGCAAAGCTCAAGAGAACGAACCCTTACTTTTAAGAAAATATTTTTTATCTCAAGTTGAGATAAAACTCAATCCATTTGATACGTTTTAATTAGATATTTATTATAAGTGATCTTTTTTGCAATAAATATGTCCAAAAATGTAACATATTTATCAATCATAAAATACCACATTAATATATAATAAGTCATGATTTATGACATATGACATTATTCTTATTTTTATCCATCTATTTAAATTTTTCTCTATTTTTCGACGCTCTTTTCCATCCATTCAATATATCTATAGTTTTAAGTTTTATGTTTCTTTCTGTTGGGAAATAACGCAAATTCCCGATAAGCCAAACTTATGAGAAAGCAAGAATATAAAATAACACACAAATTTGATAACTTGAGTTCGCCAATCTTGCTTACGCCTCCTGACCAGATCTTTTTACAGAAAGGGTATAAATTACACAAGGTGTTTACAACCCTCACAACCCACAACCCAATTACACTCAAGAAAATTACTCTCAATTTTTTCTCACAAAAGCTTTGCTCTCTAAGCTTTTCTCTCAATTGGAATGAAAACTTTGGATGGTTAATTCATTACAATTACACATCTATTTATAGGAAAATTCACTTTTGAATTACTCCTTAAATTAATGGTTCAATTGCTCCTTGAATTAAGCTCCATGTTTTACTCTTTGTTTTGTTCCATGTTTTGCTCCATGTTTTACCTTGTTTTGTTCCATGTTTTGCTTCTTAATTTGCTCCCTTAAATTAAGGAAAGCTTTATAACAATAATCTCTAACAATTCTCCCACTCTGAAGACCGATTTCAACTGCCTTTCACACCTCGATCAACGCAAAGAACTTTTCTAGTCTTTGTTACTTTAAGAGACCAACCGAAGTTGAGCACAACTTCTTGTCAATAATCACCACATTTGTTAACATATCTCATTTGATTTTTGCTTCCTCGAATCTTCTCCAAGATAACACATCATCTTCTAATGTAGATCCTCACGGCGATAACGAGTCCAATATGTTTGGTTCTAGAATGAAATGTTGAATTCTTCTCACGTTGTATTGCACTTCGACTATCACTACTAACATTCTTCTTGTTTGAATCCCAACTCGCTTAACAAACCTTGAAACCATATCATCTCTTTACCAGCTTCGCCATCGGCTACATACTCACCGGATGAGTGAAAATTTTCTCAGATTTTGTGACATCCAACTAACCGTACGTAGTTCCAACAAGAAATATATATAACCAATGGTGCTTCTTCTATGATCAACTTCACCTCCAAAGTCTCAGATCTACGTATCCTTGTACTTTTAACTCTCCTTTACTAAAGTATAAACACTTTTCTCGCAGGCCTCGCAGACACCTCAAAATCCACTTGATCGCTTTCCCAACGAAGTTTTCCGGATTTGACATAACCGCTAACAACTCCCACCGTACGGCCAATGTCTCGGTCTTGTGCACTATCACAGACATCAAACTTCCAATGGCCGAGGCATAAGGAACCTTAGCCATGAATTCTCTCTCTTCCTCCGTCTCGTGGACCGATCCTTCGGATAGGCGAAAAATGACTGCCTGGTGCTACATCGCAGACGCCCCACGTCAATCTTTGCAAAACACGATTGATGTACTCGCCAAGATAATTGCAAGGATCCTTCTTCTTATTTCTTGTGATTTGCATTCCAAGAATCTTCTTTGCCGGACCTGTCTTTCATGTCAAATTCTTTCGACAATTGTCTGCCTAACCTTTAATATCATCCATATCCGAACCTCTACTAACATATCATCAACATAAAGTAGTAAAATGATATAACTAGACCTATATCTCTAAGTAGCAACAATGATCAAGACATTGCACTTCTCGAAACCTTCCTCAGGTATAAAGTCATTAAATTTTTGTACCATTGTCTCTGGCTTGTTTCGGTCATACAAACTCTTCTTAAGTCTCGCACACCATGCTCTTTCTTCCCCCTTTCTCGAGAAACCTTCTGGTACATACGATATTTCTTCATCTAAATCTCCGAAGGAATGCAGCCTTACATCCAACTGCTCAAGACGAAGATCTTCGATGACAAGCACGCTCAATATCGACGATAGTATCAGCTTCACAACGGAGCAAAATGTCACGTAGTCAACTCCTTCCTTCACAAAACCCTTTGACAACTAGGCGGGCTTTGTATCTCTTGAAACCATCGTGGCTCTCTTTCACCCTAAGACACCCATTGTTGTAAAGTGCCTTCTTTCCCATAGGTAACTCCCGCCTACGTCTCATGTCCGTTGAGATGAGAGATTTCATTTCTTCTTTCATACAGCTCCCCACTTGGAATCTCGAGTCCGACAAGCTTCATCATAGCATTCAGTTCCCCTCCATCACCAAGAACATATAAGGCCTATGTATCTCCCGTTAGGGTACATTTACGAGGTCGGTAAGACCTTCTCAATATGGTGAGCCTGAGTAAAGAGGTCAGGCAGGCTGAATGATGTGGTATCGTTTGTCCAACAAGTTCCTCTACCGGGACTTGTTACAATTGGTTCTCATGGCGGAAGTATCTGGGACATCATCTCAGATTCGCAAATACCGACTCATTCTCGCTTCTCGAGTCATCAAGGCGTATTTTATGCGTATGTCCTTATACATCACCCTTTCGTTGAAAATCACATCTCTACTACTGATAACTTTCTTCTTTTTTTCATCCCAAATGCTGTGAGCCAAACTCATCCTCACCATAGCCAATGAACGTGCATTTCTTGGATTGGGATCAAGCTTATTCCCGCCTTGATCACCGATATGCACAAATGCTACACAACCGAAAACTTTAGCATGTGATAGTTTCACCTCTTTTCCGCTCCATACCTCCTCCGGTATTCTACGTCCAATGCAAGTACGTCTTGGCCGATCAAGTAAGCCGCCGTGTCGATCGTCGCCTGCACTGTTTCTCGTACCCGACCGTATACGAATGCTTCTCGGCTCTTTCCGTCAACGTTCGGTTCATACGCCGCCACACCATCAGTGTCGAGGCGTGCCGCACAATTCTTTCCATTCTAATCCCGTGCTCATAGCGTAAATTTTTGAATCCTGTCTTCATATTCACCACCATTATCGCTTCGAGCTTTTGATCTTTAAACCCGTCTCATTTTCCACCATGCTTTCCATCTTCTAAAAGCCTCAAATACTTCGACTTATGCTTTAGAAAGTAAACCCATACCTTCCGAGAGCGATCATCGATGAAAGTCACGGCAAGTAGTGTTTCCCACCAATAGACGACGTCGTTGGTCCCTCAAACATCGAGTTGAATAAGCTCTAGCCTTTCCTTCTTTGGGATTCTCGCAACTTGTCCGAAATCACTCTCTTTGCTTTCCAAGTACGCACCTTCGCACATGTCTATCTCCATGACTAGACACTGAAGTTTTCCCTGAGGCATAATCTTCATCCCCTTCTCACTCATACGCCTAGTCTCTGCCACAGATTGTGTTTCATTGCTTCATTGCCACAGAATCAGACCAACAACGTGCCTCCGTCGTCATGTAAAGAAGTGCCACTTTTCTTGCCTCGAGCAACTGCTATCGCACCTTTGAAATCTTCCAATCATCACCATAAGATCAGTACAGCCTTCTTCCGGCCAACTCGCCCCCACCGAGATTAAGTTCCTTCGAGATCGGGAATACGCTCGACATCCTTCAGCTTCCCAAACAAACTGCTCAACTTAATCTTCACTACACCTTTGCCAATAATAGCACATTGATCATCACCAAGATATACCTTTCCAAGGTTTCCTGGGACATATTTCTCGAAGAATTCTTTTTGCATGGAAGTAGTACGAACGATGCTCCAGAGCCTAACACCCAAGATTCTTCCTCGCTCTCCAAAGAGCATATCAATGCATCATCTCCTCCCCGAGTGGAAGTAACATTTGCCTCCTGCCTTCACTTCATTGTCCTTCTATGCATTCTTGCACCGATTTTTGTAAGGTCTTGCTCTTCCACAATTCCAACACTCGATAGTCTTCTAGCTACTGAATTATTAGATTCCCGGATTCGACTTCCTGCCTTTTGATCTACCTCAGAGCTGCTCTACCACGTCCATTTCCCTTTGGTTGAATTTCTTCCTCTTCGACTCAGATGCAAATCAAGAGGTTCGATTCAATTGCCTCTACGCTCTGGATCTCTTCACCGAGAACCAAATCACGAACATCGTCGAAATTTCAACTTATCGTCTCCCGACGAGCCTACTCACACCGCGCGACAAGAAGATTCCACCTTTTCGGTAGAAGACAAAAGTATCAATGCCGTACTTCTTCATCGACCATCTCCACCGAACTCAACTGGGTTGTAATCGTGCCAGTTCATGGATGTCGAGCTACCGACGCGCCTTCCGTCATCCGCAATCGAACAATGCCGTTTCATCAAGTGCACTTTGTTTCGAGGCCGATGGCTTCTCATACATATCGGGAGTAGAGCCGCCATAAGACCACGTGTCTTTTCCCTTTGCTACGTCAAAGCAACATTACGGATAACATCAATCGAATAACCTCGGCGGTCATTCTGCCTGTAAGATTCCACCTTCTTCCCTTCATAGCCTCCGCTTCTTCCTCGAGAGAGGTTGATATAGATTTCTTTGATACGTATAATCCTCTATCTCGCATTTTCCAAAACCCGAAATCAGGCCATCAAATTTCTCGAGTTTCACCCTTCCTTCATCCGCTACTATGCCATCGTCCCACTAAAATCCGACTTCCTAGGATCGTTTCTCGATTATTTCTGCGTAAAATCGATGTAAATCACTACCAATAAATTCTCCGACATACCACTTGTCAGGAAATAACGCAAATTCCCGATAAAGCCAAACTTACGAGAAAGCAAGAATATAAAATAACACACAAATTTGATAACTGAGTTCCCCTAATCTTGCTTACGTCTCCTGACTGGCCGTCACAGATCTTTTACCGAAAGAAGTAGAAATTACACAAGCGCCAGTTTACAACGCCACAACCCACAACCCAATTACACTCAAGAAAATTACTCTCTTAATTTTCTCTCACAAAAGTTTGCTCTCTAAGCCTTTTCTCTCAATTGGAATGAAAACTTTGATGGTTAATTCATTACAATTACACATCTATTTATAGGAAAATTTACTCCTTGAATTACTCCTTAAATTAATGGTTCCTTGAATTGCTCCTTGAATTAAGCTACATGTTTTACTCTTTGTTTTGTTCCATGTTTTGCTCCATGTTTTACTCCTTGTTTTGTTCCATGTTTTGCTCCTTAATTTGCAAGGAGCTTTATAACAATAATCTCTAACACTTTCTTCTCTTAGGAACAATATCTTATATACATATATAAATATATAAATATCTATACATTATTGTTGCATAATAAAAATAACTAAAAGTAAAATCATTGTTTTTAGTGCACAAATTTAAAAAAAAATTAATTGAAACTCGAATGCATAATCTCAAAATTATTGAAATTTGTTTTTTTTCTTTTAAAAAAAGTATTTTACTAGTGATATTCGAACTTAAATTAAAAATGATAAGGGTGAAAAATCATAGCATCTTAATGTCCGGAGGACAAGTCAATACCAACACTATAATACAAAATGATTGATTTTTATTTGAGGCTATCTTTACCATGGATGATATGAAGATTCTCATTCTTTCCTTTGTTATTTGGTGACTATCTGTCTCCTCTAGATAAGCAATTAGAGGATTCTATGACCTATTTTTGCATTTTGAATGTCTAGTGTACGTCCCTTAAAAGAAGAGGAATTTCTTAATTTAAAGGTAGTGTATATCTGGTAAAAGAACATAATTAAAACTCCTTATAAATAAGACACAAACAAATAGTAGATGAAGATGTCAAGACTAGAGGAACCTTCTCGTTTATATTTTAGTGAAAACATTATCATGCAGGAATGAGACAATCTAACAACTTTGCTAAGAACTATAAAATAATATACAAAAAATATTTTAAAACTATAAAAATTAACTATTGGGTTCAGTACGTAATGCATTCTAATATTTAAAAAACTTCCGCACTGCAAATACGTATTTTATCATCTATTTTCAATGTAGGCCTAGATTCTTAACTGTCCTTTAGATATCTGACCTGTTTTCATTGTCAATACTGAAACATATTAGCTAAAATGTTCTCGAGACAATCTTAGATCCGGCCCTAAGAATTGAAGATAACAATTACAAAGGCATCATACTGGTATATCTTAAATTTCAGAGCATGTTATTTGCAACCTTTTCGTGAGTTTACAATGTCTCAAAAAACATCACTTTTTTGCTTTTGGATAGCCCTTAAACGAGTACAGTAAATGCAAATAAGCAAAACTCACTTCCCTATAACTACAATACAATTTTCTGATTAACCAAAAAGAACATAAAGATGTCAAGTGAATGCAAGAAAGAGAAGATTTTATTAAAAAAAATATGTACAGAATGATCAAATTGGTGGTGGAATTTTGACAAAAACTATCAGCACCGAATTTCTTTGCATTCAGGAAACAATAGTGAGAGTACCTTATGTTATAGAAATTATGGGCTAGAAGGAGCGACAACCGCAACCAAAATCTAGGCTCTCATGCTTGTACGGACATAACTTTTGCAGTAGTGACAAGAGGTTTCTGATGATTTTTATCACATCTCACCAACCTAATCCTGTCTCATCTCTGTTAAATCAGGCCATCTCAACGCATTTGACTGCAGAAGCTACCTCTATCCCTCTTGATCAGTTGAACTAAGATGGTTCCTTTAGTCTCTTACTGTAAAGGCATTGCCATATTCTCTGGGATAAGCAACAATACTTCATATGTGTCAAGAGTTACTCAACATGATGTTCTTCGCCATTGTTTCTTCCCTTTATTCTGGTGCAGCTTGAATGGACTCCAACTCTTTCTGCGTTTGGAAGTCTCACAAAAAAGGCCGGAAGCTAGTGCCTGTTGAAGCCACAGCTCAAATTCTTCATCTTCATTCATCATTTCAGCATCTAAATCCCAACGAAATCTACTTGAGTTCGATCTCTGGGTTCTCTCCAACCCAACCACATTTACATGGAAACTGGGCCGATGGGTGTTAGGTCTGCATGCCATTCCCTGATTGCAATACACTAAGGCAGTCAGATTTTCTTTATTCCGATCCATGGAGATATCAAGCAAAGCAGTACATGGAGATATCAATATACATTTTGTTAGGTTTATTATGTTTCATAGCCTCATACAAGGTTCTTGGCAAAAAGGGGGGAAAAATTCATTGAAGATTGAAGGTTCAGAAAAGAAATCAATACGCAGCAAAGACCTAATGTCTTTTGATACAGGACAATAGGTACAGATATAGTGCAGAAAGATTACAAGCTTTCAGATAACATATTAATATGAAAAACACATCAGAAATTCTGACCTGGCAAATAGCCCACTCTGATACGTCAAAGATTTTGCTCTCAGCACAAACGAAGGCACGTGGTATTTCGACCTAAACAAAAAACGTATAAAAGCATAAGCACGATATACACATGATATAATGATAGAGAAACTAAACATGGAGTTCCTTGATTGAAAGATTCGGATCTAATACACGTCTCTATAATAAATAGAATAAACTAACAAATGTACCATCGAAGTATTAAAAAAGTTACAAATATATTAAGTTTATCGAATTTCAAATATAACACTGAAGTACCATAAGTGTTACTATCATCTGCATAATAAAGATGGTTTTTGTGTTACAAATATAACACCGAAGTATCATAAATTGCATTGAGATGATATTTTTGTAACACTTATAATACTTAAGTATTATATTTATTACCCGATAAATTTAGATGGTATATTTGTAATTTTCTTAATACTTCGATGGCACATTGGTTAGTTTACCCTAACAAATATTTTTTCTTTCTTTCTGAAATTTAACTTTCCAGCAAATTCATTTTACAACACACGAAAAAGGTGGGGGGAGAGAGAGAGAGAGAAATTTCCCAAATTTTGAGATCTAAGAAACCGAATAAGAAAATCACCTTTTGAGGCCTATCAAAAACTAGAGAGCCTTTGTATTCAACCCATCCATCTCCATCCTTTGCTTGGTGATATTGACAGCAATCCTGATGCCAAAACAACTCCATTAAAATTTAAACATTTATTGAATTTAACAGCAAAAAATTGGGAGATTAGGAGAACACAATAAAATACAAACAGAAACTAGCAGTTACAGAAACAGAGAGTGGATACATAGAGGAATGTACTGAAGGGAAATCTCTAACCTGACACCATCTTGCCTTGGCCTTACTCCTGTTGGTGCATACCCATACGTGGAAGTTTCCACACTTAGTGCATTGTATGCGCCGTGAATCTTCAGAGCAATAATCTGCATCAGCCTATTGGAAATAGAAGTTTCTCACAAATTTATACAATTCGTGGTGATTATAAATCAATATTAATGAATAAGCTAGTAACATCATGACTTGAACAAAATCAGGTACAAAGGCTTGATTTGTATCTTCGTTTGAAAAGACAAGTCACCAGGATGTTTCCTTGAGCAAATACATGTTTTACATCATAAATCCAACTTATCCAAATATTCTTGCAATTTCATGTTACAATTCTAAAAACTTTTGTGATTCATTCATCAGTGATAACAAAATATTGATGCACAAAGAAAAATATGACTAGAAGTCTAGAACCTACAATAACAAACTTGCAAAGTTAGATGGTCCAATCAAAATAATGGTGGTGGGGTAGGAAATCACATAGGTTACTGCAATTTATCATGTTCAATTTGGATTTGAACCTATCCCCTACAAGAAGTCACTAAGATATGAAATTAGAAATTCTTGGATAGCATCACACCATATTTCTTTCCTGTAAGAGTACACTCCTAATCACATAGGGTACTGCAATTTATCATGTTCAATTTGGATTTGAACCGATCTCCTACAAGAAGTCACTAAGATATGAAATTAGGAATTCTTGGATAGCATCACACCATATTTCTTTCCTGTAAAACTACACTCCTAATCTATTACCATTCATAGTTGTGTCATGAATCCACTAAAAGATAACATTACAGGGAAAAAAATCCAAAATCATAGTAATGTAGTTATGTAAAAAGGATGACTGAACAAACAATTTAAGTCACCTGGCGTGATGTACTATGGGACTTCTGGCATACATTCTTAATCCTAGACTCTTCCTTTCTTAACTGCTCATCATAATCTCTTTTCTTCATGGAGTCAGAAAGAACCTGAAAACATATGTAGACCACATTAGTTCAGCAACACGGAGTTTAATATACATTCTCGTGGACTGTCACCAGTAACATTAAGCTTTTATGACAATGAGCAACTCAAGATGATACCAAACCCAGTTGAAAAAAGGCTTATGATCCAATCTTGTTAATCTCCCTAAGGTACACATGCACATTTTTAATTGTTGGGCATTTTGTTAACATGCTAGAAAAGTATTTTTTTCAGTCAATATGCTTTAAAGCATATTATGTCCATTCTTTGGTTACTTTTCTTTGTCTTTCTTGTATTTCAGAGAGTAGGTTACTTAAGATATGACATACCAGCACCCTAGTAAGAAAGGGGAGAGGGCACAACTATGACATTCTTGGAACTGGATGTCACCAGTTCACATCTCAGACATGAATGAAGGGGTACAATGCTAGTTCAGGTCACCTACTTCAGGAAAGGTATACTGGGGTCTCAACATTATAAAATAGTTCAATTTATTCACATAAGTTAGACAAAAGGTACCAGATAGGGTCAAATGGAACCATTCAAAACTTGGGGAAGAATCCATGTGTGTCACGTGAATTACAAGTATAGGGCAATGGAGGTAAATTTAAGCGATTTTAAAACTCACCATTGTCTCACAAAAATACATTTTTCCCTTTATTAGTCTTGCATGTGACATTCATGTGATGTGTATTTCTCAATTAAACCCATATTTTGAAATCAATTGAAAGATTTAACCTTAATTGAAACTTTATCTTAAATTTGTGGACTTTATGTTAAAGTTGGGAGTAAATTGAAACCTTTTCAAAATGTTAGGACAAATATGTACTAATAGAGTACCAAACCCTGAATGAAGAATAACAATTTAACTAAAGCACGCAAGTAATTTACCTCATATGCACATTGAAGTTTCTTAAAAGCTTCGCTTGCCAAAGGGCTTCCCATATTTTTATCAGGATGCACAAGCATGGCCTACAAAAAAGAAAATAAATAAATACATAAACTAACAAACAAACAAAGGGGAATAAATAAGTAATTCAGGAAATAAATGGCTTCCTAAAGATAGACATTGATAGAACGAGCATTCCACATTTTTCTGGGGCTAAAACATTTTATCAAGTATGTTGAAGATATACTTTTAGATAAGAGTTTTAGGTCCCCAATGAGTACATCCTATCTTAACTAAAGATTCAAAGAATTTGATTCATTGGTCAAAGATATAAAATATCAACCTTTTTCCGATATTCCTTTTTGAGAATGGCAGCATCGATCTTTTTATGGCAAGGGAATCCAAGTGCTTCATAGTGATTACTGCTATTTAGAATCCGTTTCATCTCATCAAGTGAACTTGTTTGCTGCTCTTGGGTTACCTTGCTAGCAGAAGATTCTTTTTGATTATTTGTAATAAATGATGTACTTGGTCTACTGGTTGATTTACAAGAATGTGTAGTGGATGATTTACAAGAATATGACTTTTCAGGTTCATCAAAGGGATTAGAGTATTCACAATCTCCAGAATAGTCATCTTCCAAAACTCTCTCTGGTTGTTTATGTTGTTCAAAGGGTGTGCTTTCCCTCACATTATCGCACCATTGGAGCATATAATTCAATGCATCATTAGAGAAAAACGAAAGGTTTATTGATAATAAAACACCAAACCATCCAGCTCGAACTTTGACACAGTAAATAGCATATAAGCTTGCCAATAAGACCACCAAACGTGCATGATTTAGGGAGAACAAATAGCCTGCATTTTTATGACAGAGTTTCAAGAAAACTTGAAATTCATTTGAAAAACTCAGTAGAAAGCTACAATCCAAAGGATGTATATACATATCATTCAAATGCGCAATGAGACCAATTGTATGCTTCAAGAGGAATATATATATATATCAAGTGATGTTGTTATTTCACACTTACGAAAAAATAAATGTGGTCATATTTCTTTAATTGTTGTTGAGTATGGTTTGATGTTTAGGAAATGTAATTTCCCTATAAGATCAATTTTTAGGTCAAAATCTAATTTGTATTCATACCTTTGGTAATATTGTTAGCCAAATCACTAGTTATGGACAAGACTACTCATCAAGCATGCTGAAAGGCTATTACATAAATGACATTCTTGGCTCAAGCATCTCTACAAATTGACTCTAGTGATTTTCTTACATCTATTTACCAAGTCATATAAGGGCATGCTCAAGTCAATTGCATGACAACTATTGTCTTCTCCTTTTTCTTAGACATCATAATTTAACTGCAGTTTCATACACAAAGACAAGTAGAGAATCTAGGGATATGTGCTATACAGCATGAATGGCATGGCATAGCTGTGGAGAATATCCTCGCCATCTTCCTAGTTTATTGTAATAAGTTCTTTTTTTTCTTTTTTACTATCATAATAATATTGAACACATTAGACAGCAGAATGCAATCACATCATAATGCTGGATAAATTCAACAGGGACCGGCCATACCTCCAACAATAAATAGTGCACCAGTTATCCAAAAATTTGCATACATCCATAAAATCAGAATAGCAAAGAGCCCTACAATAAAAATTCCAGGGGTATAGCCTAAATACCGAACAGCAGCTCCAGCAACTCCCTGAAAATTTTGGTCTAGATTTTTAAATTGCAATCATTAAAATTACACATCTCTACATCATGCATTCAGTAGTTAGTTTGTTTATAAACTTATAACAAGCATTTAAAATTGAATTAATAAATTAAAATGATGTCTTAACTGTTCTTTTTGAGTCAGTGCAAATCAATTGGCTGATATATCATTCCAGACATGTAGATTACTATTATTCAATTCATGTGTACCTTACAGCTAGCTTATAGATAGAACACAAGGAAAAAAGAGAGCAATCACTCATTGATTCAATTTTGAGCTCTTATTTATGAAGAGTGAAGTTGCTGGTCTATGATTTGAGTTTTGAAAATTATGAGCAACACTGTCTATCTCCTCTGTTCCAAGTGTTTTATTTCAAAATCTAAGATCAAGTTTCTTTCATAGACATCAACTTCCTAAAGGATTGGAAGACATCATATAATTTGCTCTAAGAAAATCAGAAAATGGCCGTATAGTCTACAGAAACTGCTTATTAATTGAAGAGTCATGAAGAAGATATTAAACAAATCTATCACAATCATGTTTATGCACAGGAAGTACAAGAAAACAAAAACCCCCAAAGCAGAATGAACAATAAAGCACATTTAATGATAGAATAAGAGTCAAGTGAAGCATTTGGCAGATCCTACTCAAAAACATACCAGTAATGAAAGCTGAGCGGCAGAATGTTCTTACTATTGTTTCAACAAATCAAATATTTAAAAAAAATGTACTGTTACAACTTTAATAGCCTATTTAATAATAAAGGATATAATTAATATATCAGTAGCTGCATACATATATGAAAAGGATCTCGTTCTAATTCCAAATTTACGGTACTATTCTACAGATTCAAACATATGTACACATAAATTAGAAAGATTAACGAATGGATAGAAAGCCTGAGAAAAAAAGGGGGTGAAACATACCAGACTAAGAAGTACATAAACTAAGCAGGACGTGGAAGTCAAACTAAGAAAACAGCTCCACATTATAAGGAGCAGAGCTGCAGAATCCAATCCAATAAAAGAGAAGAAACCCCTTACAATACAATCCCTCCAGTAATATAACACGAACCATAAAAGCTTCCATAGCCTTGTGCATCCATTTGAAACCATTGGCCAATAACGCTCTATTAACACTCCAATCTTATCTTTGTGATGACTCGCCGCGGTTCGTGCACGAGAATATACAATTTTCTGAGACTGCAACCATTTCCATCCTTGGTTGAACAATCCTATATCCTCCATCAATATAGTCAAATGGGTACCTTGATCTTCAGTCGAAAAAACTGCTGCTATCGGTTATCATCCATATACATTCCCATAAACGCATAATAAAGTGAAGTAAAATCCTTAATGCAGATCATAGAGTAACTCTTTGATCTACCCAACTACCAAAAAAGAAACAGAAACAAAAAGTGCAACAAAAATTCACGGGTTCAGTGCAAGAAGACGACCCAGTAAATTCAATCATGTTACTTCTTTCAGCTCCTAATTAGCTTCACATGTAAGCTTCCAAAAAAGCAACTGACACTCACAAAAAGCCTCTCTAAGAGCCTCCCCGGGAAAAAAATTAATAATAACTACAACTAAATTAAAATTATAAAGAGAATATTTCCCTTTTTGACTCTAATGTCTCTGACCCTCAAATCTGAAAACAAATACCAACGAATACATCTCCTCAGCTCAAGCTTTCTACACCTCAAATAAAAATAAATAAAATAACGGGGAAGGTGCATAGGATCCCAACTGATTTGGTTCTGATGAAGAAATTCGGTTGGAGAACCGACAGGAAGAGTTGAATAAGGGAGATATAAGAAGTTCTGACTGGATTAAGCAGCTGAAAAGGCCTAGTTCAACAATCTGAGCTTTAGTCTTTGGCTTTTGGGTGAAGCAAACCCTAAATTACTTTTTTAGCAGGCATTGCTCGTGAAAAAGGAGCTCCTGAGAGTAATTTTAAAAAAGTTGTTAAAAGCCAAAAAGGTAGATAAATGAGGGAAGAACTAAGAGAGGAAAGAGATACAGAGAAGAGACAAAACCAGAAAGAGAGAGCTGTGCATGTGGGTTAGGGCTGGACTGTTTGCAAATAATTCTGCACTGGGACCTACACTTTATCTTCTTTTTTTATTTCTGTTTTAAGTTTTTTTCCACGAATTTAGTAGGATTATTATTACTATCAGTTGAAATATAATATGAAATTCGAGGCCAATTGCCATAACGAAAAAGTGCAATAGTTAATTTTATTTTCTTAAATTAAATATATTAATAATTTTATTTTTCCAAATTAAATATGTTAATAATTTTATTATTATATTTATAAATATTTTAATTATTTTATATCAATTTTATTAATTTTAAATATTTATTTTTTAATCTTTTAATTTTGTGATGTATTTTTTTTAAATATTTATTAATCTATACTAGTAATGTTTAAATCAATACAACTTAAATTTTTTAAAAATATATAAAAAATTAAAAATTAACAAAAAATAATTAAAAAATATATAATAATAAAATAACTAAAATATATAAATTTAAAAATAACTAATATACTAATAAATTACAAAATACGACGGTTGTTATAAACTAATTAGTTTTTGATCCATGCAATGCAAGTCTTCTTGTATGCATGAAACATATAATTGATACTAAATTTTTAAAATTTTAATATATTTAAATAAATTTTATGTTATTAAATTATAGTTAGTTACGTTTGTACATAATAAATAATAATATATTTATTAGGCGTTATATGTTTTAAAATTATCTCATCTTATAAAATTTAAAAAAACTAAATATAATAAGTATATTATTTAAATCTTGAATAAATTAATAAAAAAATTTATTTTAAATCAAAATTTCATAAAAAATAACATCAAAATTTCAATAGAAAGATAAAAAAGGAAGATATTACTTAGTTTTAATTTTTAAATATTTAACTTCAAGATAGTTATTCTTTTTTAAATAATATATTTATTTGTGAATTAATAAAATAATTAATCATAAAAAATATTAAAATAATTTTCAATAAATTAAGAACATAAAGAATAAAATTAACAACATTTGTTATAAACAAAGAAAAATAATATGAATAATATGGTAGAATTATAATGAATATTATTTAATTTAAATAAAGTATGAATGTAGAGTTTTTTTTATAAAAATTTATAATGAATATAAATAAAATGTATAATAAACATAACTTTAAAATAGATATGATATATTATTAATTTTTTTCATATAAAACAATAAACATGGTTTCATTTATACAATTTATTGTTAAATATATAAAAATATAGTTAGTTATTATTTAAATAATTTAAGTTTTAGAAAAGTTAGTGATGAATAATTCCTAAACATGGTATAGGAGTTAAAAAATCTATAATCAAGCCCCAACAACGTCAATTATTAATTTATAATTATTTAACATGTATGATACATATAATCAAAAATTAAGATGAGTGTTAAATGTATAAAAATATAATTATTTATTCTTTTAATAACTAATTTTTTTGAAAAAGTTGGTCACTAAATGCATAAATAAATAAATAAAATAAACGCAAAGAATTGTGTGAATTATAATTATAAAATATACTGAAAAATGCAAAAAAATAAAAATAAAATATATTTTATTTAAAATTATAAGTTAAAAGTCTCTAATATCAAATCATTAAAGAACTTAAAAAAATAAAATTTGTATAAAAATATTTTTTTATTATAACTTAATATATACATAAATTTATATATATGATACATTCTATTTAATCTATCTTGATAAGTTATCTTACACTAGCTTTATAATTTTACATATCTAAATTTAAGTTTAATTAATAATTAATATATAATTGATGTATATTGTAATATTTTAATTGGTTCTTAAATTGATAAAAGCAAAATATTTAAATAAAATAATATAAAAAATATATATTTTTAAATAAATTGATAAATAAACTCTCCTACAACCATTAATTTTCTTTTAATATATAATATTAAATAATTAGGGGGGGGGGGGCAAATATCTGTCGATTTATAGAGGAAATGTGGGACGTAACCACTATTTATATATAAAATGGGCATTGAACATGTAAAAAATTCAAATACGTGAAAAAATGGATAGTAGAAATAATATATATTATAAATAACAATAAATAATTATAAATATGTATGGTGTAATAATGAATATGTGAGATAAAATATATGATTTTTTTTATAAAATTATAAGAAAATTGAACTATTAAAATAATAAAAATAACGCATTTAAAATTTATAAAAATAACACGTTTAAAAGTAATTAATATATGTAAAATATAAATAAATATTAGTACGATAAAAATATTTAAATAATAAAATTAAAATATTAGGCACGTTTATAGATACAATAAAAAAAATCGAAAAGCTAAGGGTGCAGGTTATGTATGGCTCCTTTCTTCTATTAATAATATTTTATTATGGATTGAATATTTGATTTAAAATAAAAAACAATACAATAAGAAATAAGAAATTCATTAGTGCAAAAATAAGAAATTCGTTAGTGAAGAAAAAAGAAATTGATATTTTTAAAACAGCTCATAAATTGATATTTTTTAAAATAGAATTAATTTTATAGAAAAATATCATAAAAGTTTTTTATATTACATTATTTACACCGTTTAATTATTTAGATTAAAAATAATATCATTTAGTCACTTAATTTTGTAAAAAATAATAGTTAAAAATAAATTATATTATTTTAATCATTTATTATTAAAATATTATTTTTTTATCAAATGATTAAAAGTGATTAAAACATAAGTATTTAACGATTATATAGTCACAATTAATGTAAAAAAATTATAAAATATTTGTTTTTATTATTTGTTAATTGGTATACTTTTTATTTTAAGGTTTTATTAACTTTTCATTCGTAAATAACTTTTATTTGAATTTTATTATTATTTATTTTTTTAAACTATTTCATAATAAATTCACTTTTATTCATATTAAAATTTGTATTTTTAATCGCATTTTAATAACTTAATATAAAATAAAATAAAAAATTTAAATAAAAAATTAATAAAATGATATAATTTATCATTAATTAACTTTTTTTTAAAACTAATAAACTAACTTAAGACACTAAATAACATAAATAAACCTAATTTAAGAGGATTCTTTAACACATTGCGCTTAATTTTATTTGAGTTGTGCTAACTCGTGGTCTTGTTAGATTATTTTTCCTTCCATACAATCTTTATTCTTCGTCATTTAAGATCGTAGAATAAAAAAATACGATAAATGTTTTAATAAATATTCATTAATTTTATTCTTAATATATATTTTTAATCAAAAAAGAAAATATTTAATTCCTAAGAAAATTACCTTAAAGGCTCACTTTTTAAAAAATAATTTCACTTTTTCTTATATACGTAAGTTTTTTCCAACTATGTATTTAACTATATCAAATGAACTATCCAATTTAACTAAGTTTAGTTAAAGTTATCTCATTAAGTTCATAATTTAAAAAAATTCAACTCACTTAACTTAGAAAATTAAATGAATAACTCACTAGTTAATTTAATAAAAATATGTTAAATTAAAAAAATTAACAAATAAGATATAAAATGAAGAAGTTATCGATTTATAACTATTAATTATTATTACAAAAATGAAAAAAATATTAGTTAGTCAAATTAATAAATAAAAAAAGTAATATATGATTTTTTGAAAATAAAATAAAATAAATTTTATATTAAAATATTTCAATAAATATAGAATTTCAAGACATTTAGCAATTTAAAAAATATACATAATATAATTGAAGTTAAAAATATGATTTTTGATTCAATTTTATAATTTAAATTGTATTAACTTAGAGTAATTTATAATTATATATATATAATTGAAAATATCAAATAGTCTATTTTATAAAAAAAAAATATAATTTAAAATTTTGAGTTTTTTTAGAAAAAATTATGCTCATTTTACTGAATATTGTTCATATTATATTAACTATTTTTGAAATATAAAATGTATTAATTCACAAAATATTATAATTAATTTAAGATATCATCATAAATTTTTAGAACTCTAATTTCTAAGAAATTTAACTATTTGTGATTTTGAGTTTTTTTTATAGAAAGTTATACACATTTTACTAATAATTGTTTAAATTTAAAAGAATATTTTTTACCCATTTTTAAAATAAAATTATACTAATTCATATACTTGATAAATCCTTTAATGTAACATTAGAAAATTTTAGAAATATAGTTTCTAATAAATTTTACTTTTTGTGATTTTGAATTTTTTATAAAAAATTATGCATATTTTACTAATGATTGTTTAGATCTAAAAGAACTTTTTTACTCATTTTTAAAATATACATTGCCATAATTTAAAAAAAGTTAAGAATCATTTCATATATTATTACAAATTTTTATAAATTTGTTTCAAATAAAGTTTACTGTTTGTGATTTGGGTATAAAATAATTTTTATTTTTAAAAATATTTTAAAATTAAAAATTTAATTATAAAACTTAAGAATTAAAAATTATAAACTGAAATAGTTATCAAATATGACCTAAATATTTAAATAATTTAAATGAATTCAATAAAAAAAATTAAATTAACTCTCCAACTCAACTCACTTATAAACAAGTTGAAATCGTAAAATTGCACACTAATTGCAAAGGTGTAAAATTGAAATCAAGGTTGAAACAAATAAAAAAGTGCCCACTTTATTAAAAAAAATAATACGCTTAATTCTTTCGTCTTACTAAATCGTTGGACTAACATCCTTTTACCAATTGAGTTTCATAAATAACCCTAGGTATTTGAAAGTAAAATGATTTACTTTTTGTTATGATTCTGTTATATATCTTTTCTTTTCTAGCATATGCTTGGCGGTAGGGTATAGGAGGTAGAAGGCGTGTTAATGTTCCATTATGAAGAATTATAAATATCCAATATTTACTTATGATCATATTATCATATATTCAGAAAAGAATGAAAAAAATTTCCAAAAAAATCACCCCTCTATTATACATTTTGTTTCCCTTCAAATTTCTTACATCTCAAGCACATTATATTCTACAAAAATCACATACAAAAGTCTGCACATTATGTTTAATAAAAAATATTCACATTGTGCACTAATGATATCCAAGAATAAATATATAAGTCGGGGAATTAGAGTGGCAGTGAGGTAACCCTGCAATTTTCTACAATCTCAAATTTGCTTGTGGTAGTGCAATGCACACATTAATAGAACCACGCATCACACCCAAAATTAGTGTTTGTTATTTGATTTTTTTTATTGCTTGTGGTAGATGACACACCTAGGGTTGTTAGATTAGTGTACTGCTATATATCCCGACTATTAGATGGCGTTTTGTTCGTGGAATGGAATCGGAATCGGAATCGAAATCGAATGGAAAGGAAACAATACTGTTTGATTTGACCACTGGAATCAGGATTACAGTGTTTGTTTTGCCACTGAAATAGAATAAAAAAAGCTATAAATGACCTTAATACTCCTACATATTGTAAAGTTCAAATAATGTTATTTAATTACTATTTTTTCGTCAGACAAAATACATTATTGAAATCATTATTTTTTAAATAATTACTACTTAATTAAAAATAAATATATTATTAAAATTATTATTTTTCTAAATAGGGTTTAGGGTTTTAAAGTTTGGGATGTGAGATTTAGGATTTGAGGTTATATTTATGGGTTAAAATTTAGGGTTAAAATTATTATTTTTCTAAAAAGGGTTTAGGAATTTTGAATTCAGGGTTTAGGGTTTTAGGATTTGGAATTTGGGGTTTAGGGTTTAGGATTTTGGGATTTATGTTTTAGGATTTTGGGTTTTGGGATTTATGTTTTAGGGTTTTAGGATTTAAGGTTTAGGGATTTGGGGTTTAGGGTTTAGGGATTTGGGGTTTAGGGTTTTGTGTTTAGGGATTTAAAGTCTAGGGTTTTAAGGCTTAGGGATTTGCGGTTTAGCTTTTAGGGTTTTAGGTTTTAGAATTTGGGGTTTAGGGTTTTGGGATTTATGTTTTAGGGTTTTGGGTTTTGGGTTTTGAGATTTAGGGTTTAAGGTTTAGAGTTTAGGGATTTAGGGTTTTAAGGTTTAAGGATTTGGGGTTTAGGTTTTAGGATTTGGATTTAGATTTAAGGTTTAGGGTTTTGGGTTTTGGAATTTTGTGTTTAGGGTTTAGGGTTTTGGAATTTTGGGTTTAGGGTTTTAGAATTTTAGATTTAGGGTTTTAAAATTTTGGGTTTGAGAATTTGGGATTTAAATTTAAGATTATATTTTAAATGAGGATAAAATTGGAAAAAAAAAATTTAGATGGGAATAAAATTATGATTAACAAGGGCAAAATGAATTGTGATTCCTTCTCTTTTAATAATCTGATTCCATTACATCTTACATTATGTCCAACCAAGCACACAAAATGAAAGAAATCAATTTTGATTCCATTCTATTCCATTCCATTCTCTCCGATCAAACATGTGGTTAAAGTCGAGATGATTACTCGATGTTTTTATGGATTTTAAAATTTTAATATATTTACATTGAAAAAATAAATGAATCGTGTAAAAAAATTCAATGGCCATAAATCTATTCCCGTCCATTACCTGCTATACAAACAAACTTTTCCTGTTTAAGGCCTGCCTCTTTAGAAAAAGTAAACGCTTTTGTCAAAAAAGAGAACCAAATCAATTCATGTTATGCTGAAGATAATAACTTAAAAAAAAGTACTGGTACAGTGTAAAAAAAAAACTATATACTTTAATGAAAATGTAGGGTTTAGGATAACATAGGTACTATAAACTTTAATGATAATATAATTTAATATTAAAAAGATTAAGTTATGTTTTATTAATTCTGTAATTTAATAAATGATTCCATTAAAGTTTAATTTTTTAAAATTGAGTATATTTTTTAGAGAAAATTTAAAATCTTTATTATTTAAATTAAAAAATAAATCAGAAAGGAAAAAAAACCCAACCTATTCTCCTCTCCCCTCCACTTTCTCCCTCCCTCTCTCTCTATACTGATACACCCAACTTCCAGGGCCTCCCCAGAAAGTGAACCTCCAACATCAAAATCAACCAACCCATCAAACTCTATCTATCAGGACCGATTGCACGTGAGACTTTCAGTTTTTCTTTCTTTCATTTTTAATTTTTTTATTGTTTTTCATTTTAATTTAAATAATAAAGATTTTTAATTTTACCCCAAAAAATACTTACTTTTGAAAAACTAAACTTAATTGACCATTTTATTAGGACTAATAAAACTTAAATATTTCCAATATCGCTAAATTTTCAGAATCCCAAACCCAAAAAGGAACCCTTACATGCAAATAAATTAAGGCACCATATATCTAGAACAATAATCACGATTATCATAGCACAATTTTTATTTTTAAATACAAAAATTTTTAAAAGTAAATAATTTGTTCTGCTAGTGTTTATTTCTCAGGAAATATTAATTCCCTAAATTAAATATTAAATAGGAGTCTCCAACTCTCCACGCATTTTATGAACTTCGCTCATGTAAAACAGTAAATTATAAGCATTGTTGACAATGTTTGCTGAAAGCTTTCACAGGGCTGTCATTTATTCTTTATATCTAGGCTGGGCTGACGATGTTATGTTGCTGGCTAATAATTTTAATTTCTTTCTTTTATTTTTTCTAGACAAATTCATGCATGTAGAGAGAGCCTGGTATTAAAGTACTCGGGTTAAATAAGATGATTCTTTGATTTTAGACAATAGCAAATTGCAGAAAAATTTGGTACCTTATACTAAATATACATAAATTTGCACATACGCCAAGTAACATATGGCATAATTTTTTTTAATAATGAATAACTTCATTTTTCAAAGTTACTTTGACATATGATACATCTTATTTTTTTGGTCAAATAAAAAAAAACTCCTTAAGTGGAACGAATGGTAACCTCGTTTTACGACCAAGATCATTAGTTTGATAAGAGATACCAAACTTTGAATTAACAACGAAACTACCTTTTTAGGCTGAATAGAAGACATAATCTCGAAACCACAACCTCGTGCATATAACACCAACCAAAATACAAACTAGACTATCCAAAAACTACTAAGATTCATCTTAGTTGGTATGTGCAAATTTAAGTGTACATAGCATTCATCTTTACTCAATTAGGAATATCTTAAATATTCTTAATGAATTGCAGTTCTAATCCGAGATAAAAGGACAAACTTCCTTTACAGACCTAAAACTTTGATACCTATCCTTTTAGGCAATCATAATTGATTGTACAATCTCATAAACTTACCTTTCAGGAATGTCATACCGCATTAAAACCCGAGTCTTATTCAAACAAAATGGCAAATAACAAGTTGAATCAAATGTAATTAACGCCTAACATTTTGGAAGCATCTTTCACAAAGGTATAGAAGAACGAAGATCTAAATAACAGGGAAAGGGGGAGGTGGATAAAAGTTAATATATATAAAGTAGGCAATAACATACTTACATCATTTTCCACCTATAGGCAACTGTGACCGTATTTTCTAAAAAAAAACATGTAACGTAAAATTTTAGTGACGTATGCAACTGCTAGGATTGCTGTTTATGTCTTTTAACACTGGAGGGATCTAAGCATACAAATAATTGCTAAGGACCCAACTTTAGTTTTTCCTTTTCTATTAATTTTTCCTTGTGGCAATTGGAAGGGGAGAGAAGTGGTAAGAAAGACATATTTCCATAAACACAATATGACAGCATCCTACAAGCAATATTCTTTAATGGAAAAGAAATGACCTGAAAAGAAAAGTTAATAGAAAAGAGAAGGGGAAAAAGGGGGAGAAAAAGAACTATTGACCTGTAAACTGAGTAGGCATTACTGGTGTTCTGGCGGACAATCTGAGGCTTTCTTCTCTGCAAAATTTATTGGCATCTGTTAGTAATGAGTATTTGGAACAGTCAGAAAAAACAAAATCAACCATGCTCATGAGGGACCAAGAGTCTGAGCTTTAAATAGCATTACATATTGTACATAATCAAATTGATCACAAAATAGTTTCTCAGTTGTACATAGCATGTATATATGTTACATGTATGAATAATGTATATTTATATAGGTTCAGAAACTAAATATGTACATATGTAAACATTATATAACTAACATGTTATTTTAGGATGAATTTGATTATATACAATTTGTACTATTATGAAGTTTAATACTATCATTAGGCCATGGTTATGCCACTGGTAAAGTTCATGAATTATCTGCAAAAGAGATGGTTGGAACCGCACACAGTCTAGTTCAACTGCATGAGCTGGGTAAGCTTTATGATAAACAAATGGAGCAGACTGACAAGAAGGTTACTAACTTCCTGAAAAGGATGACTTGTGGTTAGGGGTGAAAGGCCAACCAAGATTGGATATAGCGGGTTTTTTGCGAAGTCTATTTCAGTAGAACATATGACGTCGATGGCCCGAGGTAGAGCACTCAATGGCTAGGGAGGCCCCATTTCGCCATGTACCAAATCATTGGAATAACTAGAAAAAAATCGTGTGCAATTTTTGGTTTATAAAATGACATAGTCAGACCTCCTTCAGAGTAAGATTTCTATATTAAAACTGCATAATTGATAGATGGAGTCCTACCACTAAAGTTCATTACAAAAACTTGGTCAATAAAAATGTATCTGGAAGATACTTATATTTCATTAATTTTAGTGGAATGTAAGATACAAGAAAAATAGTAATGGAGAAGGAAGATGCTATAAATTACTTGTACAGCTTCAGTGACAAACCTAGTTCTTTCAAATGCTGCTATTCCTGCAGAAAAAGAATGCCTTTTTTTCTTATTAAATGGTACCGTTCAAACTGTATATTATCTACCAGATCAGAAGGTGAATCACTAAAAGCCTCCTTCTTGTCAACTGAAGGATCTAGTAGAGGTTTTTCAAAAAGATATTTATTGGTTCGTCAAACTTTATTAGGAAGGATAGCTATTTCTTTAGCAGTTTAACGAACAAAGTAGATGGCACTTACTGGTAGTATCCTTCAAAAACATTTGAAGGGAAAGCCAATACAAGTTATAACACAAAAGCCTTAATATTCTATAGAGGCAAACCCGCACAAAGGCTACCGATCTGTCGGTTGGTTGATTCTCGAAAGAACCTCTTAAGGAAGAAAAAAAAAGGCCCTCGGGTCCTGACCCACAAATGAATAGGAAGCGGGACGATGGTCTTTCATTAAAGGGGGGAAAAGAGGGGTGGAGATTTGTTCCTCCCGCCGGGCGGGCAGGGGGGTTGCTTTGGAGTTACTGTGGAAATTAGAGTTTTAACAACGTTAAGATTATAGGGTTCGTATATAAGTATTACTCATTACTTGAGTTTCTCTTTCTTTCTATAGTTAGAGCAAAGGTAGAGTGAACTGTCTCATTTCGTCCCATATTTCATTTAATGTCCTTAATAGGCTCAAGGTATAATATTGTCTTATCTTATTTATATACCATTTCATCTCATTTCATTTAACTTGTAACCCTAATATGTCTAACTTTAAACATAATATTCTATCATTTTTCTTATTAAACTTTTACATTATGAATAATTATGTATCACATTTTTTATTGTTTTTATATTTTTACTTATCTCATTTAAAGCCCATTTGGGACAAATGAGATAACTCAATTAGTATTATCTCATTTAATGAAAAATTAGTAAGACATAATGGGATGGGCTATGAAAATTAATGAGTTGTACCATGTATCTCATTAACATACATCTCATCTCAATTTACACCTCTATTTCAAATATAACTATCCCATGAAACATTTTCTTTAGTGATATACTATTAAGACTTGTTTTAATCATCTATAGTTATTACATAAGTTAAGTTTTTAAGGTATTAGCAAATAAAAAGGTTATGAAGGTTTCTCCGTTCTTTTCATCTTTTATCCGGCCCTCCCGTGAGGGATAGTTGGCATAGTCTCCAATTGAGAACAAGTCACAAGCAGGATTACTATTAAGTATATGCAAGAAGTGCTTTTAGAGAAATTTTATTTAATTTTGCCTTTTGAACTGCAAGATGCAAGATCAGAAGGGTGATGCATGGAAATATCTTTTTTTCCTTTTATTTACTTTTCTTTTATTTTTACTAATATGATGCAAAGAAATATCTACAGTGAAAGCTAAAGGATTTTATCCCTACAAATATAAGCTATGTGAGAAGACGAAAACATTTATTATTATTCTTTTTTGTTTTGGGGTTTATTTTTTCCCTGTTAACTGAGCTGCACTTGATTCCTTCCAAACTTCACCAACATCGTAAATTTATAATGTTAGAAGCAATTGTTCCACCCAACATCAATTAATAATGTTGAAATTCCTGCAACAGACCACTTCCATTTTACTTCCATTTTGAGGTACCCATTGCCGGTTATACTTATGGCTCTAAGCCTCTGAGTAGCATACAAAAAAGTGTTTAACTTATTCAAATGTGTCCATTGACTTTCCAATTTTCTTAACTTCAGATGCTAATTCTATATATAGGATTGAAGATCCTAATGTCAGATGGATAGAAAATTCGCCAACAATCAATTTCTGGAGTTAGAACCTTAAGTATAGTCTATGAACAACTAAACCATAGACCTTGGTGGCCTGGTCCTCACCAACAATTGAAAGGAGCCAAAAATTATAATGCCGGTAATCCATATAGCATCTTAATGTGATTGATGTTCACACAAACAGAATTAGGATCAAAATTCATAAGGTTACTCAAAACCAATACTGGTTAGAAAGCTTATTAAATTTCTAAAAGCATGATAAAAGATCTAATATCTCTAACATAAACATCATAAAGTATTTTCAAAGTGTGCTGGTCAAGCTGTTAAGTAAGCCAACATACATTTATACATTTTAACATTTGTGTGGTATATACACTTGAAGGTCCAAACTTAGTATGCATAATACTTAAAATTCAATATTTGAAGTTGTAGGGTTTTGAACACAGGACAAAATGCTATGATACCATGTTAGAGTGTGTTAGTCAACAATCTCTTATAATCTTAAGATGCTAGCTTAAAAAAAAGGTCCAAATCAATCATAAACTAATTAAATATCAAATAACAGAGAGCGAGCAAGAGAGAAGTCAAACATAATATTCACGCAGGGCAAAAATATTAGTACCTCGGTGTATCTTGGAAGTTAAAATTCGGTCTACATTGTCAATCCGTCTTTGTATGGTTCTCAGAACTGAGTTCAACGATGACACTCTCTTCCTGACCTCAGTTATCTTAGGAGCATGCTGCATGATAAACGGCAATGGTGCATCTTCTAGCAGTTGATCAAGTTCTGAGGAAGTTACATAATCCAAAGGGATCAATGGGACAATATAGACTAAATTTATTTTGAACTTCACGTAGTTACAATTAATGTACATCCAGTTATAGCATCATAAGTTCTAGAGAAAGAGTAATTGAGGACAGAGGAATGATAAGGTATACCATTTTTACAGCTGAACATCGTTAAACAATGATAGTTTATCCGTATTTTAAGCAATTAGAGTCAATACTCAAGATACATATGAAATACCTTCACTATTCATCGTGAAATCGTGAAACCAGCAAAAATTAAGAAGTGCATTTGTTTTTGAATTCACACAATTTTTTATTTTAAAATTGGATTCGCACAATTTTTACTATTTTATTTACATATATTTTTTCAAACTTTTTCTTCGCACTTTCACAACAGTTTCCTATGAACAAAGACCAGAAAAAGCCAATAAAAAACACCATAAAAATAAGAGGGTGAACAAACCTCCAGTGAGGCGATCGATGGCGATAGAAAGGTCATGCTGGCTAGAGAGAGCGTTATGAGCTTTAGAATCGAAATCGGTAATGAAAGAGGCCAAAGTCGAGCCTAGCCCTTTCGCTAAAGCATCTTTATTGCTCTTAGCATTTTGAGCACCGTCACTGTTAGTGTTGTTGAGTTCGGCGGACTCTGAATCGGCGTTGTGGTTAGCATCGTTATTGCTCTTAGCACTTTGAGCGCCGTCATTGTTAGTGTTGTTGAGTTCGGCGGACTCTGAATCGGCGTTGCAATCACAATTCCCAGTTACATAAACAGAAGCTTCGATGGAGGAACTGCTGTGGTTCTCTGGTAAATCCATCGAATCTGGGAGAATAGTTCGTCGGACTTTGGAGGGAGTGAAGGCTTCAGAAACGAGTTGCCGTGTTCAGATTGCACGGATACATGTGATCTTTAGACATCATCATGAACGACGTGTCGTTTATTTGGTAGGAGTTCCACTACTCAGCGCTATATATATAAAAATTTAAAATCATAATGTGTCAAAATAGCTTTATAAATAATAAAATTATTTATTTTTAAAAATTTGAATATATAGCAAACTTTTTTATATGTATAGAAAACTTTATTTAATATTAATTAAAGTGAAAATTATTTGCATTTTGTAATTTCCTTTTGCTTTTTAGAATATTTTCTTTGCCATAATATTTTTTTTTCTTTTTTGGCTAGTGTTTTGACATGACAAATGTTATAATGGCTCGCATTTTCTTTGTTTTTTAAGGTCAAATGAAAATATAGGAACAAAGAAACAAAAAATAGAATGAAATACAATAATACATCACGATGGAATTTTGTGAGGGGCTAAGATTAACATATAATTATGGTAATTTCATTTTGTATAAGCGGTTGTGGTTTAATTACATGAAAACCTTTTTATGAAACTTATAAATATGAGGTTAGAAGTTTGATCTCAGTATCTGAGTTAATTGTGTCATGCTATTTAAAAAAAAATACCGGCGTACAATACATATGTAGCACATTATAAATCACAAATTATACACATATTTTTCAATCACAAATTAAAAAAACATAAAATAATTACTTTAACTTATAAATAATCCTAACTAGGTATTTTAGAATTATATTTTTTAATTATTTTTAAAAAATTAATTTTAATTAAAAATTTAAAAATTTAAAAAAAATATGTCTAAAATAATTATATATAATTTATAGTTTATTATTTTTATTAAAAAAATTATAAAAGAATAAATACTTTTATCTTGAATAATGTGATAACTCATTTAATAAGTATAGATTTAAAATATATTTTTGTTAAAGATGAAAGATTTTGACAACATTTTTTGTATATTATTATACATAAAATAATTTATATACACCATATTTTTAAATATATAAAAAAATATACTTTTTATGAAAAATAATATATGCACATCGTATAAAAAATTGTTAAAAGTAAAATTATATTTATAAATTAAATTATGATATGTAATTAAATTAAAATACATGAGTTTTGTCTATAAAATTCAACTCCAAGACAATAGTTTAAAAATAGGCATAAGTAGTTTTTTTTTTAAAAAATGGGTAAAATTTAATCAATTTTATTTTAAAAAAAGATATATTAGTTCTATTTTACAAAACATAATTATTATAAACATAAAATAATATTAACATCTTATAAATTTATAATTAATTTTACAATAAAATAAATATAAATTTATACATATATTGAAAATGATATGCTAAATATTTTGATAATTTATAAATAATATAATACATCATCATTATTATTAAATATAATTATAATTATGATATAAAAAACAATATTCATAAAAATAATTAAATTATTAAAAAAATTGTAAAGTTTATATATCTAATTTTTTACGAGATATAATACAAATATAGAACATTATATCACAAATTTTGTGAAAAAATAATATATATTATAATATGATTATAATTATTTTTATTATTAATATAATAAAATATAGAAATTATATTGAATTAATTATATTTTAATACTTAAATATAATTATTGTTAATAAATATTTGTTATCTTAGTAATAATTAAAATTATAATAATATTAGAGATATTTGTTACAATGTAATCTATTTTTTAATTTTTTTAATCTTAAATAATTTATTTTTTTTAAATGTCAATAATTTTTCATAAAAATTATTGTAATTATTTAATAAAGTTTTTAATAATTTAAAATTTTATAATTTATTATTATTATTATTTTAGATTATTTTATAATAAAATTTTGATAAGTTATTTATTATAAAAAATATTTTTTTTATTATATAAATATAAATTATTTTATTATTTTTTATTTATAATAAAAATAAATTGTTATTTATTAAAAATTGGTGAATGTTTATATTTAAAAAATAAGGTTATGGAAATTAGTGAAAGAGAGAGAAGAAAAGGACAAAAATATTTATTTTTTAAAAAAACATAATTGATGGATTGCTAATTAAAAAAATGAGAGAAAAAATGTCACGAGAGTTAGAAAAAATAAATAAAAAAAGAAATAGAAAAAATGTAATGAAAGTTAGAAAAAACAAATTACCCATAAATTGTTTCCAAGTTTGATTTTGAATATTTTTAAACTAAATCTTAATTAAACTCATTTTTAAATTATTATATATTAATAGCCTCGACAAAAACCATAAAATATATTAATATGATATAAAGATTTAATTTTAACTTAAAACCAAGACATGTGACCCGACATTACTTCTTTTTTTCTCAACTTTTTGGGTAAACGGTCACCCCACCCTGAAAAGGTAATGAAAAGTGATTAAAATGGTGTGATCATACAAGTAACCAGTGATGCTGTTTACCTAAATTAAATAAACTTCTATCCATGAGGATGACTAACGTCGTCCTCGTTATACAAAGTATTTTTTTTTTTGTCGCAATTTTTGATTTAATTGAAGCAAAAACAGAAACAATCAAATAAGTGTAACACATGTAAAATGAATTCAATCAACGTCTTCTATTCCTTTTTACAGGCTAAACCATTTGCAGAGATCATTCAAGGCATCTTAGTACATTTAGCAAACACCATAAGGCAAAGGATCTGAATAACCTACACAGAAGCTTAATACTAAATTCAAAGAAAAAATGCCAAAGTAGTATAAATTAGAGAGAATGAATGAATTGTACTTAAATTGAATGAAGAATTACAAAGAGATATTTATAGAGCTAATGGTGGGAGCATGAGCTAATTGTTACTAAGTAAACTCAAACAACAATACTAAAGAGCATTTATTCGTAAGGCTTACAAAGAAACAAAAAACAATAAGGAACAAAACTGACCTTCCTAAACTGAGCATTAGTCGAGTAAGAAGAATTGCATTTGTGAAGAAAAGAGGCAGATGAACAGATTAATTGGGAACAGAAGGGGATAAGATAATTCATCTTCTCCAAAATCTGTCCACTATATATCAAGCCTCTATATTTACATTAATTGAGAACACAACAACCAATTCTACCAAATAAACAGGTCTAAAATAAATAAAGGGAGAAAGAGGGGGGCGGTGAGGAAGAAAATAAAATATCTAAATAAAATAAAATGAATTTAAAAAAAAAATGCATGTGGGATTGTATTTGATCAGAGTTATATGCTTGTAGTGAATGTCATGGAGGTAGCAGTTGATGATCCCGGCAAAAAGGTTGTATCAAATGTTGTGGTAGCAGTTGTAGATGTTGCAGAAAAGGTTGAATTGTTTACATAATTATTTGAGCTAGATGTATTATAAGTAGAGTTATTATTTGAAGCTGCATTGTTCTTCTGAGCTCCTCTCACTTTAAGGTCCATGAAATCAGATATTAAACCAGGCTTCGTTATGTTCTTATCTTTGATTTCTATTTTACCAGTTAGCATCTTCACTGCAGTTGACATTGAAGGTCTGAGCTTTGGAGCGTCTTGTGTACACAGAAGACCAATTTTCAAAATTCTGCATGCCTCTTCTGCATCAAAATTTCCATCTAGTTCCGTGTCTACCAGCCCAACCAGCTCGTTGTGTTCATAAAGTTCCCATGCCTGCAACAAATGATTCACAAGCCACAGTGAAGATTGATTCCTAATTTGTTCAATTAAATGTAGCTACGTATTAAAGGCAAGATCCTTCTGTATCCTCCTTAGTATTTCCATTTCCTTATTACATTGAAATTTGCGACATTACTTGCTCAGAATCTTGACCAAAATGCTAGAGTCAGACATGAATTAATTAAAAAAAAAATAACAGAAAGAAAAAGAAACCGGAAGAATATTACTTAATTCTATCCTCACTAGTATTTAACTCTCTTTTATGCAAAGTGTATTGCAAATATTTCATACATAATCATGAAAGAGACAACAAAATATTTATTATTACTACTGCAAAGTAAATGGTCAAAATTTATCAGTATTGAAATGCCTTTTCATACTTGTGTGAAAAGGAAAGAAAGAGGAAGCATAAGACAAATCTTCCACTTCAAAGTTTCAAATATCTCTATCATTGCATTTATCTTGGTTCATTTGTCAACTTTATGATAACTTCAGACAGAGAGTTCCACAAAAAATTTAGAATTTAAGGAAAATATAGTAAACCAAATGAAAGTTAATATTACTATGGCAGTCCAGATGCAAGAAGTCCATACCCTTTCAAGAATGTACTGTTGTGCCAAGGGTAGTCGAGAATTTGTGTTGCTTCTTCCAGTGACTATTTCTATAAGAAGGACGCCAAAACTGTAGATGTCTGCTTTCTTTGTCAGCTGCCCTCCAACTGCATATTCTGGCGCTAAATAACCTCTAAAAGAATAAATTAGGATTTAGTAGGAGATAGCAGATAAAGATAGATGAGAATGAAACTGAAAAATAATCATACGGAGGATATTATCATTCTAAAAGCCTAAAATTATAGGAAAGCTCATGGAAGGGGCTTCAACCAGAGTAGAACAGCAATGACTTGATGATGCTAATGCCAAGGAAAACTTACACTGTTCCTGCCACACGTGTGCTAACATGAGTCAAGTCGGATGGAATAAGTTTTGCAAGACCGAAATCAGAAATCTTTGGTGATAGATCTTTATCAAGGAGAATATTGCTTGCTTTTATATCTCTGTGAACAATATATGGCTGCACTTCCTCATGAAGAAAGGCAAGTCCACGTGCAACCCCAAGGCAAATATTATATCGAGTTCGCCAATCGAACTGTATTTTATCATGACCTCCACCTGAAATGAAATCACTTTAGAGAATGTAACTTTTTCCCTGATTTGATAAAATAATATCTGGCAAGGCGGATCATGGATATTGCTTATGATGATTGATTCCAGCTAAACAATATGCTAAATTTGTCCTAAAGTAAAACCAGCAATATTATCCCTTAAAAATGCCAAACGAAGATTCTGCAGTATATATTTATTCTCGTGCGTCTAATATAGTTATAAACTGCAGGTTGATATTTACTCAAGATCAAACAATTGAAATTACCAATAAGTGTTTGCGCAAGACTGTTGTTCTCAAGGTAGTTGTAGACCAAAATTCTTTGATTTTCCTCAACACAGCAGCCATAAAGCTTAACTAAATTCTCATGCTCAATTTTTGAGATCACTTCAATCTCTGTCAAGAACTCTTTTAGCCCTTGTCTAGACTGAGCTGAAAGAACTTTAATAGCAGCAATCTTCCCATCTTTAAGCCGTCCCTACATCCACAATACTTATCAAAGTTTCGTCCTTTTCGAAAGAATCAAAATTCAAAATATGTGTTAAAACAGCAAAGTGAATTTACCTTATAAACAGAACCAAAACCACCTTCTCCAATTTTGTTGGCTTCACTAAAATTTTTAGTGGCAATTCTCAACTCTTTGTGGGTGTAAAATTTAATGCCATGGATGCCGGATACTTCTGTTAACAGAGGGGAAAAAAGATATCTAAAACATCTTTTATTGTAACATCATGGACTCTTAATGTCTAAATCATTTCATGCATGTGACATTGTACTTTCTAAATCTCGAAATAGAGATGCATCTGTAGCTGCTAAACTTCGTTAAGTTACCATTTTCTTGAAATCTTAAGCTTGCATGAGATGAAGTGATTAACTGACATTAGTTTTTACATTGATTTGATGATATATTCAAAACAGAAATTTTTTTAAATAAATAAAAAAAGAACAGAGAGAAAATGGAAGATATGAAACTTAATACAAAAAATTTCTCAATTTTCACCACCATTTACTATGAAATACTACAGCTTACCATCGTCAATTTCAAAACCGAGTTTTCTTGGGGAGCCTGTTGATCTACTGAATAAGAAAGAAAAACAACTCATCATGACCATACACCAACTACTACCACTGTTTCTAAATCAATGGTCAACACCAGCTCTAAATGAAAAACCCTTTCAAGACCTGTCAATCACCATAACAAGGCTTGTTATTTTAGAAACATAATCATATAAGAATATTGAGAGGAATTGAGAAGTAATCATCAACTTGCAACTAGATGTGAATAAGTTTTGGACTTGAAATAGCCAACGAGTTTATGGCTCAACGAAATATAACCCATTTGGGCATATTAAATCTGTGGGGTTCCGGTTAGGGTGCATTGTAGTTATTTCAAAAAAAAAAAAGTTTTAAACTTGAAACAAAACAAGATAAATAGTCAGGATGAGGTTCCGTCCAGATGTGAACATTTGACTATCTGAACCTCTCATTTCAGTTTGGGAAGTCAAAATTGGCTAAAAAATAGCAGTCGATACTATAATGATTATGTTATAAAAAAAATTAATAACATTGAGAATACTGATTGAAAATCCACTTTTTGTATATTTCATGACTCTTCTGTAATCAACAACAACATGCATCAGCAATGAAGATATTTTTACCACATTGACCTCAATATGCAGGAGACAATAACAACTTCCTATTGTTGTCTCGTTCAGATAGCCACATATTCTTAGACGATAGTTACTGGAAAATACCAGCACTGATTAGGTAGGACAAGAACTGTTTGAACATGAGTTAAAGAAAACAAATACTCTCAGACCAAGTGTCCTTTCTCTAAATTTCCTGGTATAGAAAATCCCATTTGAACAACAATAAAGAATTTAATCCTCAATTAATTAGGAAAAGAGACATCTTTTCATCTAAGAAATCTGAAGAGGCCTTCATTTCCAAGAGAGTAAAAATAAAACGCAAAGAACTCAGACCTCAATAAAACAAAAAGAATCGAACCATGTAAAATAAGAAATTCTAAGAGAGAACAGAAAAATAGTTAAAACGTTAAAATTTGAAATTGGGGACCAGGTGATCTATCTTACTTGAGATGACAGTATAACACAAGAGGGCAATTCCTCTCAACATAATTAACAGCTCCTTTAGCTGATATTAGGATTAATTCTTCAATCATGCGAATTTGAGCTCTAAGATCCAAAAAAAAGTCAAACGGCTGTTTTACTTGGTACAGACTTAATTATTATATTATTTACAACTCTTGCGAATCCTTTGACTTTGATATTGGTTTCACCAATTTTTCTCAGAAACAAAAAGGTAATAGAAAAGCTGAACTTAAACATTAAAATTATAAGAAAGGAAAAACAAATAACTCATATAATCAACAATTTAACTACCATCAAATTTGAAACTCATCCCTAAGAGCATTTGACAAAGAAATGGGTAAATTAAAATCTCAAAAGGGAGAACAAGAACCAGAAGATAAAGTTACCTCTAGTGCCCAGAGAACCAAAGGACAAAAGGTTCTTGAGGCAGAGCTGAAGGATATAAGTAATCGTTCTTAGTTGGTGAGATTGAATTTTAGAAAAGCTTCTATCTGATTATCATAGTTAACATCCACATACCACGTTATAATATTAATTGGACATTAATGTAAATTGCAAGTATATAAATAACAAGAGAGAAGAAATGCTTCTAATATGATAAGTACCACATTTCGTTGCCAAAAAGTCAAGGGTCGTGCCTCGTGACTCGTTACTCGTTACGCAGTCTTCTTCAGGAGGCTGTAACCTATTGCTACGTGTTGATTGTTGGAAGAGGAATGAGCCCAACAACTACTTGACTTTTCATCGACTTTGAGCCGTCTCTCACTCCAGTCAATTTTTATTATCTGGTTTTCAATTGCTCAATCCAATTGATCTTAAAGTTGAGCTACAAACCATTTCAAGTTGGACCACAATAAATAATGCGCGTTCATAACTTCATATCATGTCCTAGATTTATTTTTCTTCTTTTCTTCATTTCTTATTCTGGTATAAAAGTTGGTTTGAAAATAATTAAATAACACCTATGATTATAAATCACAATTTATATATACCTTAAATATTTTTATAATTAAATAAATTTAATACATTGTTTTATTTATAACATTATTCAATTAGACATCATTCAAATTTTATTATTTACATTTGAATTCTATGTTTAACACTCCTTAATTGAATTGCATTCAATATTATTGAGTTGTTATTTTTTGGTTATAAATTTTTAAGATATTATTTTTTTAATATTTTTAAATTAAGAAGCCTTAAAATTAGATAATATAGTAATAATATTAATACAACTACTTTTATTAATTTTATTATAAAATGAGTGATTTCATTTAAGATAAATTGTGTTAAAAGTAACGTAACATTATTAAATTTGTATCAATTAATCTTTTACATTATAAAAAATTTAATTTATTCATTTATATTTTGTAAAATGTATCAAAAAATAACAAATTTTACTATTTATTTAATATTTTAATATTTTTTTATAATAAAAATTTAACTATCACTTGATATAATTTTAATAGTTTTTATATTAAAATATCATAAAAATTCATTTTTATTATTTTTTATACTTACAAAATTATATTATTTTATTCAAAATATTAATAAAAAATAGTATTTTTCATTCTTTAACCCTTTTTATAAATGTAAAGTAACTGTTTCTTTTTCTTTTTAATTTATCTCTATTTGAGCTCCATTATTCCTATCATGATCATTTTTTTATTTGGTGTTATACATATATCCCTTTTATCATATCTAGTGGATTTCATAATAATTAATAAATTATTTATTTTATTTTATTTTAAGTATGGATATATTGGAATGAAAAAATGATAATGATGCAAAAATTATTAAAAAATAATAAAAATAGCACTATTAAAATCTGTAACCATAAAATAACATTCATTTATATTTAACTCGTATATTTTTATTATTAAAAAAATTTAAAACATTATTTAACATTGATTATATGTTATTCAAATTAAATTATGATAATTTAGATATATTAAACGTTGAATACAATCCAATGTAATCTCATATAATGTTATTCGATATTATTTTTATTATTATAAATTTTAATTTTTTTTAATTTTATAATTAATTATAATTTATTACTAATGGGATAAAGTTGTTATTAAATAGTATTTATAATAATAGGATAATTTTAAAATTTTATTACGATAAAAAGTATTTTTGTTTAAAAATATTACGTATGATTCATATAATTATATATATAATATAGATAGAAGAAAAAAGCTGATTATTTCGTAAAGTTTATAAATTTAATTTTAGTTTATTCAGTTGTGTGAAAACAGTCATTTCATTTGTTCTTCTTTCTATTAATTTAATTATTTTATTTGGGATTTTTTTAATATTAACGGAATATCAAAAAGTGGATATTTTTATAAAATATATAGAATTATAATTTTAAATCCACTTATTTATTGTGTACCATACTCCCATATCAATCTTGTCTTCTTTTTTTCCTTTCTTTACGTCTCTTTCTAAGAAAAAAATATACTCTTATAATTCATAAAAAAAATTATCCCTAAATGGTTATAAAAATCCAACAAATTTGTAATTCCTAAATAAATGAGAGCCAAATGGTATCGAATACGTTAGACATTCGATGAACCAACAGATTGAGCTAAGTGCAAGTGATTGTTTAGTTTTATTTTTAAGTAAAAATTAGATTTATTATTGTCATCTTAATTTTTTATTAAAAATAATTCATATGTATTGATAGTAATAATAATAAAAATTATTATAAAAATATCATTATCTTTATTTTAAAAAATAATAATTTATATGATTTGAATATTTTATTTTAAACTACTAAAATTTACCAACAAAGTATTAGATAAAATATTCATTACGTGTCCATATTTTGGGAGGGGTACCAATTTTCTCTTCTTAATTGAAATTAAAGAATGCATTTTTTTTTTTAAAATAGTGTATTTATTCAAATCAAGATAATTACTTGAAAAATTAAATTCATAAATTTTAAATATATTAAACTATGATGATAATATTTAAGAATCATACGTAATTCATGAGCAAAATTTTTTTTTTAATTTTTATTTTCTTCTTTGATTTTTGGAATCTCTATGTATAATTTTTCAAGTTATATAGTGTTAAATTTTCAACAAAACTTTACTTCTCATATTTGACTTCCCAAGATATTCAAGATTTACACTACAGTAATATTTAAATTAAAAATATCGGATCTATAAAGAAAACAATTTAAAACAAAGTAAAATATACTAAAATATTACTAAATCTAAGTTCATAGAAAACTATAATATATTAAAATTTAGGTGTAATTTGTTTATTAAATTTAAATAATAAAAAATAATAATATATCAGAAAGAGAACTCTTATAATACAAAATTCTCTACGGTGACAAATGAACCCTAAAAGGATAGCCAAATGAACCCTAAAAGATAGCTATGTTTTTTAAAAGAGAAAAATAATAAACACGAATTTCTTAGTAAAGAATATACTTTTACTTTGACCAAATCTTTGACTTTTTTTAATCAAAATAATATATATTTAAACGTGAAAGTTAATATTTAAACTTTTAATTTTTAACCTTGACAAATGTCACGCAACCAAACCACATTTTATTTAGAGTAGAAGTGTAGAAATGTATGTATTAAATAATATATTAATTGTTATTTATTTTTCTTTTGTCAAAAGACTAAAAAATTTCTTTAATAAAATCAAATTCAAATAGAATTTTAAAACCACGTAGAATAAGAAATATCTACATGATATATAACAAGACATATTGATATATTAATTATTAATTGTATATAAAGGTTGAATGGTAAAATAATTATTAATATATGAGTAAATTAAATAGTAATATATAAATTTATATAAAAAATAATTTTAATATATATATACATGAACTCACACGTCTCTAGTCATGTTCATCAAATTCCTATACATGTCAATTGCATGTATTATAGGTTATATAAGTTTGTTAGAAAATTTTCAATATATTAATTGTTAAGTATCTTTGTCCCATATCCACTAAGGATACTTAACAGTCTCTCTGCACATGGCTGATAAAAGTGGATATTAGCATCACGATTAGACTGTGATAGAGCTCAATTAGGTCCAAGCACATAGAGACTAGGTCCAACTCTAAGCTTGGGCAACCCTTAACTTAATGAGATCTTATTAGGTTGAGTTAGCCTTGAGTTTCTAACATTAATGAAATGTTACAAGTACTTTTCTTCCTTGTTATTTAAAGAAATGTTACGGGTTGCTTTGATTTTAAATATTTAATAAAATCATTGGAGTCGTGAGTTTTATGTAATGTCAAATTGGCCCCAAAATAGTCAATTAGGTTACCGTATTTTTTTAAATATGATTATGTTAATGTATTATATTTGTTAATTTATATCTGCTAATGTATATTCTTTAAGATATAGAATAGAATACAATTATTAAGTATTTTTAACATGGTCTCAGAGTCATTATTCTGACCTTTCTTTTAGCGGTCTTGTTTCTTTTGGTATTATTTCACCATTATCGTTTATGCCGTCACAATAGCCGCTGCAACTACTCACCGTTGAACTTCTAACATCTTTCAGCCGTTGTCCTTAGGTTCCGGGCCTATAACCGCCGTTATTGAAGGGTCGCGCACCACACAAACCATTGTTATCACTATCTTCCCTGTACATCTTACTCCGATAACCTTTTTATAGGTATCACAATGATCAGCCTGTCTTGATCTACACAGTCGTGGGAGTCTCGTAACCATCAGAATCCATACACACCCTTATACGCCGTACAGAGAAACTACGCCTCTTCCTCACGTGCCTCACATGCTCACGCACCACCCACAAAAAATTGTGCTCCACCGTGCATCTTGCTCCGATAACATTTTTATAGGTACCATAATGATCCACTCACCCCGATTTACACAATCGTGGAAGTCCCGCAACCATCAGAGTTCGTACGCGCTCTTATGCATCGCACAGACGATCTGTGCCTCACATACCACCCTCAGGTCCTACTAACGTCATCACCACGTCACCTAAGTGTCACATCCCGCTCAGAATGTCCCTAAAAATCCAAAATAAATGGTGGTTGCCTAAAGGATCTAGACTATTCTACATGGAAAGTTCTAGAGTTGCCTAGAGAAGTCTAGAAAGGGCTAGAGTTGGACGGACTCAACTCAAGCTTGAAGACCCTAGAATGTTCTAGAGCACGCTGGAGGGTGCTAGAACGGGCTGGAATGTTCTAGAACGTGCCGGATGGTTCGGGAAGGATGTAGAAGCCGTTGGAAGCTTACGGAACATCCCGAAACATGCATGAAGGAGCTAGACAAACCTAGAAGACTCTAGAGTTGGCTAGAAGGTCCTAGAGCCTTGTGGCACATTGTACATAAACCTAGAACACTCTTGTATATTCTAGGCTTAGAATTATCTAGAAAGTGGTGGCATATTCTTAAGCTTAGAAGCCACACTATAAATAGACCAATTGGTCTTCATTTGAAATCATCCTTGGAAATCTTGGAAATCCTCGGGAATTCTTAGTATTTGTAACATAAACTCTCTCTAGAGCAATACAAAGCATTCTTTGTAAACTCTTTCTATTCTCTTTGGGGTTTCATTCGGATTCAAAGGCAAGCTTAGTGCAACGGACGGTGCAAGGTGCCGCACGATCAATACTTGAAAGATTAAGGTCGTGACATAAGGCTGACATCATCACCACGTACAGTTGACCGTAGTATACCATTGACTGTACTGGTGTAATTACCACGTATAGTTGACCGTTGTATACTGTACACCTAACCAGTTTTTCACGTAGACCTTGTTTTTGTATTCTATTTTTGCATATTATGTTTCTAAATGGATAAAAAAGATGTTTTTCTTCCTCGCCCCATCAATACTATATTGGAAAGGACTAAGAATTACTTATTTTGGTCTCAAGCTATGCGTATTTTTCTTAAAGATCGCATGCTTTGGAATTACTGTATTAGTGCAATTACCATTCTTGTTAAAGGAGCAAGTGAAGAAGATGCTCCCTATCTTGGTCGCATGATTGAATAGGATAGTCACAACCACATGATCCTTACATGGATTCGAAATACTTATGTTCCCTCCATCTCCAATCTATTGGGCAACTTTGATAATGCAAAATTAGCATGGGTTATATTGGACAAAAGATACTCTATTACTCACGGATCTATGAAATATTAGTTAGTAGTTGAATTGCATCAACTTCGCCAAGAAACAAGGCAATCCATCAATGACTATTGTGATCAGCTTCGCTTTCTTTGGGACCAAATTGAACTTTGTGATCCAATTTGGGTATGCTCAAAGGATGCTCAACAATATGCTACAATTAGAGATGAATTTTGTCTCTATAAGTTCCTGATGTCACTTCACAAGGACTTTGAGCCCATCCAGGGTCAGCTTCTCAATCGCAGTCCTCATCCCTTTTTTAATACTACTGTAAACGAGTTGGTTAGAGAAGAAGCTCGACTTGCAACCCTTCAAGCCTAGAATAAGTTCAATGTTTTGGCTATTACTCCTTCTACTCCTGCCATTGAGCAACCTCAACAATCAGGTGATTCCTCTGGCTCTAGCAATCTTCGCAAACAGACCAATAAGAAGTTCTACAATTATTGCAAGCGTCCTGGCCATTAAGACTTGTTATCGTCATAACAAATCTACTGTTGTTATTGCTAATATTGAGCCTACTCCGTTAATGCCTTCCATTTCAACTGAGTCCTAGTCTTCTTGATCCACTATTAACCTATCATTCACTGAACTCCAAAAGATCATAACTCAAGCTGTTCGTATGGCTAGTAATGCATCTCTTTTTACTGCTCTCTCAATTTTGCCTGGTAAGTCTCAAACTTAGCTTTTTTATTCTTCCTGTTGTAATCACATTACACCTCACTCATTTTTATTCTCCAAACTTGACCCTGCACCACATCATCTTAATATTCATATAGCTGGTGGTTCCAACATACATAGGAATAGTCTAGGTTTTGTTTCGACATCTAACCTCTATGTTTCTAAGGTCTTCTATGTACCTGAACTATCCTATAATTTGTGCTCTGTGGGACAATTAGCTGAACTATGATATCACCTTATTTTTTACTATTCTGGGTGTATTATACAGGATACAAGGAAAGGACAAGAGCTTAGGACCGGTCCTAGGGTTGGGCGTATGTTTCCCGTGGACAATCTTCATCTTCCATTTGTTGCTCCTGTCTCATTTGCTGCTATAGCTGCTGCAGTTTCTTCCTTGCCTTCTCTCGCACTTTGGCATTCTTGTCTTGGTCATACCTCATCTACTTAGGTACAACTATTAGTTTCTAAAGGTCTGTTGGGTTCTGTGTCCAAAGACAAGTTTGATTGTACTTCATGCCAATTAGGAAAATAACCAACTTTACCTTTCAATAATAGTGAATCTATCTCTAATAGTATTTTTGAGTTTATTCATTCTGATGTTTGGGGACCTTCTCTTGTTACTAGTATTGGTGGATCTCGTTATTTTGTTGTTTTTATTGATGATTATTCTCGTTATAGTTGGATCTTTCCTATGAAATCTCGTTCTGAAATCTTACTAATATACAGTAACTTTGCAAAAATGATTGAAACACAATTCTCTAAACATATCAAAACTTTTCGATCTGATAATGATCTTGAATATACTCAATATGCTTTTCAAGCTCTGCTACATTCTTATGGCATTGTACATCATCTAACTTGTCCAGGCACCTCTTAACAAAATGGTCGAGCCGAAAGAAAACTTCGTCATATTTTTGACATTGTTCGTGCTCTTTTTCTTTCTGCAAAAGATTCTGCCCCATTTTAGGGTGAAGTTGTTCTTCATGTTGTTTATGCCATTAATTGCATTACAAGCGTTGTCATTTATAATCAGACTTCGTATGAGCGCCTTTTTGGGTCATCCCCTAACTATCATTAGCTTTACTCCTTTGGATCTACCTATTTTTTTCTTCTTCAGCCTAACGAGCACAACAAACTTGAGCCTCAATCTAGACTTTGTTGTTTTCTTGGTTATAGTGAAACTCAAAAAAGGTATTGGTGCTATGATCATGTCTCTCATCATCTTCGTGTTTCCCATAATATTGTCTTTTAGGAACACCACTTATTTGTTGAATTGTCTCACTTTCATTCTTCCCTAACTAACTCTTATGTTTTAGAAATCCTTTTACATGGATCTCTTGTTCCTTATACAAATACTCTTGATCCTCCTTTGAACTTTTCTATTCAATCTTCAAATATTTTTTTATGATTCTCCTAGATAGGTTGTAGATGAACAAGTTGATAACAATTACACACCTTAAGCCTAGGCCCTCTACTCCTGCTCGGCCTGGAGATCCTCCACAAGACATTCCATCTCGCCACTCAACTTGGGTAAGATCCATTCTTGCACATTTACTTGACCATCATTGTTTCATTGCTCTTGCTACACTCTATAAGTCTCACACCTATCGTGAGGCATATACTAACCCTTTTATGGCATATTGCAATGAAATAAAAAATTGATGTATTAACCAAAAATCATACTTGGGATCTCGTTACTCTCCTTCCTAGTTAGTCAGTGGTTGGTTGTAAGTGGATATATAAGATAAAGACTCGCTCTTATGGGTCCATCGAGGGCTACAAGGCTCATCTTGTTGCCAAAGGTTTTACATAAGAGTATGGGATTGATTATAAAGATACATGTGCTCCAGTTGCACGTATCTCATCTATTCGTGCCCTCTTATCTGTTGTCGCTGCTAGTAAATGAGACCTTTTTCATATGGATGTTAAAAATGCCTTCCTTAATGGGGATCTGCCTGAAAAATTCTATATACAACCTCCTCTTGGTATTTTTGTTGAAACAAACAAGGTTTGTTGCCTTCAACGTGCACTTTATAACCTTAAACAAGCTCCACGAGCATGGTTTTCCAAGTTTAGCTCCACCATCTTTCGCTTGGGTTACATTTCCAGTCCTTATGATTTTGCCTTATTTCTTCGTCGTAATGATAAAGGCACCATTTTTCTTCTCCTATATGTGGATGATATGATCATAATTGGTGATAACCTCAGTGACATTCAAGAACTAAAGGATTTTCTTAGTCAACAGTTTGAGATGAAAGACTTTGGACATCTTAGCTATTTCTTGGGTCTTGTGATCACTCATTCCACAGATGGTCTTTATATTACTCAAGCCAAGTATGCATCTGACCTTTTATCTCGAGCTGGACTCATTCACAGTAAGACTATTGACACTCCAGTTGAACTTAATGCGCATATGACACCGTCGGAAGGAAGGGAAATCATTGTCTAATCCCCCTCTTTACAGATGATTGGTTAGCAGCCTGGTTTATCTCACAGTTACTCGTCTAGACATTTCTTATTATGTTTAGGTGAACCAATATATGTCTGCTCCATGATAGACTCACTATATTGTTATTTTGTGCATTCTACAATACTTGAATGACAATCTCTTCCATAGCCTTTTCTACTCAACTCAGTCTCCTTTTGTACTCTATGCATTCTCCGATGCTGATTGGGCAGGAGATCTCACTGATCGCAGGTCTACTACAGGTTATTGCTTTCTCCTTAGTTCTTCTTTGATTTCTTGGTGAAAGCAGAATATCGTGCTCTTGTTGATACCACATCTGAGCTCCTTTGGTTACGATGACTTCTTAAGGATTTGGGTGTGTTCACATCCTCTGCTACTTCCCTTTATTGTGACAATCAGAGTGTCATTCATATTGCTCACAATGATGTCTTCCATGAACGGACTAAACACATCGAGATTGATTGTCACTTTATTCATTCTCATCTTGTCCATGGTACTCTCAAGCTTTCTCCCGTCTCCTCCAACCATCAATTTGCAAATATCTTCACCAAGACACTTTCTAATAGACACACTCGTAATTTGGTTGATAACTTCAAGATGGTATCGTATCCATCTTGAATTTGAGGAGATTGTTAATGTATATCATATATGTTAATAAATATACATGTTATTAGTTTTAGACATATCTAGTTTACTTATAATTATTATATAAATACACTATATATATTCTTTAAAATACAGAATATAATACAATTATTACATATTTTTAACAATATTCGTTGTAATGTGTATTATTATTTTTATCTAATTTTAATTTTTTATTATATGATTAGACCACCTGCGTTGAATATATCTTTCAATCATTTGACATAAACAAACTTTTTTTTTGTCAAGATAAAACACACCAGCCATATAATATATATATTTCTCAATAATTCATATAGAAAATATATGTAATGCTAATGCGTTTGAGTACCAAAAAAAAGTATAATCGCACTGTTGAACATTGTAGACAGTATTAACCGGCACACTGCAAGAAGTCAATTTCCAAGTTGTAGTAATAAACCGGTTCTAGTAATCGGTTGCATTTCTGTAATCCCACGAGTAATTGTCCACAGGTAGCAGGCTCTTACTTATAAGAAGTAGTAATAATTAAATATTAAAAATAATTATAACTTTCTCTTATAAATAAAAATATTTTTATTCATTCTTAACTTGAATTTAAATTCCAAACATATTTAAATATATTTCACAAGTTTTTTTATTTTTTATTTTTAAAAGTTATAATTAAACACTATAATTATCCGACCAAAGTGATGATTCCATCAAGAATGTTAATATCAATAAAAATATTATTTATACATTTGTAATTTGGATTTAAATTCCAAACACATTTAAATAAATTTCACAATTTTTTTTATCTTTTATTTTTAGAAGTTATAATTAAACACAATAATTATCCAATCAAAATGAAACACGTGACGATTTCCATCAAGAATGTTAATATCAATATACAAATTGAGGAAAAACGAAATAAAAGAAGAAAAAATATTGGAAAGCAACATAAGGTTCATATTGTTTGCAAGTTAGTTATCCCTTATTATTTGTTGCTTTATTGACATCCAAAATAGTAGGGAGGCGTGCTTTGTTGAATTCTTATATTGGATTGTGTAGATCGCACAATGCAAATTAAGCATTAATTTACACAATAAAATGGCAATTTAGAATACATGGGATTCCTGATTTCTATATTTTTATGAAAAAAATATTATAAATATCTTTCTTTAACATATATTTATATGTATTCGTGATTTTTATAAAAAAAATTATAATATTTTTTTATTTTTATAATTAGTATCATTAATGTCCACTAAATAGTTAATGACATTAATTTTTCATTTAATAATGTATTTTTCTTTCTTATAACTCTAATACCAAATTATACCTAATTTTTTTAAAACATTGGTTGTTATTTTTTGTTTATTATTATTTAAAAGCAAATTTTTAAATATTACCTTAACTTTATAATTTTTTTATATTTATTTTTATACGTATTTGTAGTTAGTTTCGGTGTCTTCATTTTCTTATTTATTAGTTTTATAAATATTATAAATAAATTTTTAATTATTCAAAATTTTAATTGATTTATAATTGTAATTATCATATTTGAATATATGGGTCTACCATGATCTTCTATCCCATTTTTCATATTCTTTTATTACACTTGACATGTCTCACCTTGCTCAATTTTTAATAAGTATGATATCCAAATTAAACTTACTAGAGAATAGAAAAATAATGTCTATATCTATTTTATTCATAATATTAATAACTACTACAATTATAAAAATCAATTAAGAACCTTAAAGAGATTTTTATAAAAATCAATTAAGAACCTTAAAGAGATTTTTAACAGTTAATAATTTATAGATACAAAGTTACTAAATAAATTATTTTTAGAGTACAGAGTTTGCTATTATTGAATATGTGTTCAACTAAGGAAAATAAGAGTTCCTTTTATAAGATAAGAAATTCATGTTATAATAGTAAAAAAATTATTGTTTTACCCTTACATTAATAATTCACTTAACTTTTTTCTTTTGGTTTTTGAATTTAACACTTTTTTTATTTCTTCGTAAATTTTTAGATTATTGCTTTTAAAATTTATTTCAAACTTATTAATTTTTTCACCATGTTCTTTAGTGAAAGTCATATTGTTATAGAAAGTGTGATACGAAACCCATAACAAAAATTAGTTCCTAGTAGGGGTGTCCACGGTCCGGTTCGGTCCGGTTTTCCTTAAAAAAAATCTAACCGGACCAAACCGTTCATATTACTAGAACCGGACCGGACCGTTTGAAACGGTTTTAAAAATAAAAACCGACGGACCGTTTGACTTATAAAACCGTTCGGTCCGGTTTATTTCCCGGTTTGGTTCGATTTTTTTATAATTTAATGAAGAAAAATGTGAAATTTTTAATATATTATTAAACCGGTCCGGTCCGGTTTGAACGGTTTAAAATTAATACAAACCGGACCGGACCGTTTGATTAATAAAACCGTTTGGTTTGGTCCGGTCCGGTCCGGTTTTACGGTTTGGTCCGGTCCAATCCGGTTTTTGGACACCCCTAGTTCCTAGGACCGTTTTATTATAAATTTGGATGAAAACCGCAACCCAATACCTATAAAGAGATGTGAACCTTAGTATAAGGAAGACTATACAATCAAGGAATGGAGACTTGATTGAGAAGTCGAGGTATGGACGCCATAGACAAATTTGATAAGTCCAAAAAGTTTTTCAAAAAAACCAAAGATAAATTTTACTCTTATAATTTTGATATAAAATATTTTGATTTTTATTGAATTAAAAATGTCTCTTTATAGGCTATTACATGACTTACATGCTTATTTAAGAAAGAGCAACTACCAAAAATAGAAAAAGGAAACACAAACTAAAAGAAATGTCTAAGTTCTTCCCCCTTAAACTACACACCCAAAATGATAAATAATCAATCATAATTCTTTCTTTCCAAATCATGCCCAAAATGGTAAAGAATTAACAAAATTTCTTTCTCTCCAAACACATGCCCAAAATTGAAAAAATAAAACTAAATTAAATGACATATGTCTTATTTGTGTGATCTACAAATTAAAAACAATTCCACGTATTATTCAAATTTAATCCACTAATTATTTCAAATTTCCTTGTTGGATTATTCTAGGATTTGTAGCATGTTGACACATCTTTTATGAACATGTGGGCCTTCTTCCATAAGCTTACACGAATCAGCTTGAGCCTAAACTTCTTGTATTAACTCATTCAAAGCATTCATGAATCTTTTTTGCCTGTGCTCTTATAATTGAAACAAGTGGTACTTCAAGTAGGTCCATACTCCATTGGATAGCCATATTTCCATCAAAGTGGTTATAACCTTATTAGTCTAGTAATTTAACTTGACTTCTTTCCATAAGTGAACTCAAAAATATGAGATAAATAAGCTTTTCATCTACTTTGATATTCTTCTTGAAGTTTTGGATAGTCTTTTTGAAAATTTCAAAAAAAATAATTTATTTATTTAAATTAATTTATGGATATAAGTTCTAGATTAAACCTGCATTGAAAGCTTTATAAACAAGATTTGGATCAACTCCTTTAAGAATATTAAATTTACTACATGTAAGGAAGTCTTTTTGTGGTATAAAATTTCATATCTTAAATACGTTTCTTAAGTAGATTTTCTGGCTAAATTATAAAGACTCGATAATTGTAGTTTACTTAAATTCATGTATTGGTTTTTTTCATGTTCAAATATTGATGTATTCTTGGTGGTATGTTTCCCTAAATAGTAGTAGTGATCGTATTATCTTTACTATCTCTGTGAGAGGCGCTTCTCTAAATAGTACTGATAGTTGTACTATCTTTCATAGAGTCTTCAATATGCTTAGTGACAATAGTTGTTGTTATAATACTACAGAGTAATTTTTAACTATATTTCTTGGGATTAATAGTTTTGGTGCTATATAGTTGGCATAACTACATTGAGCTTCTATTTTATTAATGAAAATTTTGTGAGTTATTCTACTAAATCTGATAATAGCTTTGCTTTTTTTGATCAATTCTTATAAAATTCTTAGTTTTTTTATCATTATAGATCATATAAGTCTTTTCATAGTCTTCTTTTTATGCTTCTTCAATCTAATTAAGCTTTTTCTTTTTTTCTTTTCAAATGTGTTTATTTTGAATTGTTTGGTTATTCATTCTTATTTTGAATTCTTTCTTTAGAAGTTTTACCTTTTTTAAAATGAATTTTTGAGATAGATTCATCTTTAGAGTTTTTGGACTCTAATTTTGGTTTTAAACTGTTAAGTTCTTTATATTTTATTCCTGTATTAAAAATAGAATTCTCTAGATATAAAACCTCGAGTTGTTCGTGAAGAATTTTTGTATTATTTTCCTTTATTTTGATCTTAATATCAAGATATTTTTATTTCTTGTAAAAGCATTTGTTAACATATTCTTATTTCTTGAAAGATGTTTGACATCAAAATTTAATAGTTAAACCACTGTTACCATTGATTAATCTTCTTATTTATAATCACATGTAATATTAGCCCTTAAAAAACTAAAATTCTTGTTATTAATTCTAATAATGAATATGAAATTTATTACATATATTGCAAAATTATTAATAGTTTTTTTTTACAACTAAGTATTTCTTTTTATTATGGTGATAATTTAATTTTGGACTATGGAAAGATCATGATGTATATCTATAAATATATTCATATTTGTCTCTATTTTTTGCTTTTAAAGGTATTTTTTAATATTCATGTGAAACATTTATTTCAATTATCATTTTATCATTTGGACTTAAGATGATATAAAGTTAGTAAATGCTTTACATGTGATTTTACCTTATCATTGTAGAGAGTATCTTGTTTTATCTAATTTCAAACATGATATATTTTTTTTCATTTATACTTGTAAAGGTTTTTGCATTTACACAAGTTTTTTTATGTATGTTTCATCGTATTTTAAACATCCTAAGAATTTTTGAGATTGATTTTTGTCTTTTAATTCACTATTAAAATCTTTGAATGCTATTTAGTACATGGCGTTGTAGATTATATTTTTCATCTTCAATTTCTAACTCTAAATACTTAATTTTTGTTAAACAATTATTGTTTTCTTTTAAAAAAATATAATATCTTATTTTCTACATTCTTGTATAATATTAATAATATTCAAATAATATTTATTTAATTTATTATTAAAAAACTAAAATATTATCCATGTAAACACAACAAATATTTTGTAATTTCTTAAAGATATCTTTGAAGAATACCCGGAACTTGTTTTAATGTTACAACAATCTATTAGAATTGTCTGTGAGGAAACTAAATGCTATTAGTTTTTGAGACTTCTTATCTAATCTTATTTTTCAAAATTTACTTTTGTACTCTAAACTTGAGAAGTATTTCTTTTCTTTTATTAATGACAAAAAATATTATTTCTTTAGAATAAATATTCATCATTAATGATTTCTATATTAAATACTTTAAAGTTTATTACCATTATTTTTTTCTATTCTTTTTTAGTTTCTTTTTTTGACTAAGAGTGTTCGACTAGAGTAAAATGAATTACTTAGTATTATAAATTTTAGTTCCAAAAGTTCTTGAATTTGTTTTTGAAACTCAATTTTATCTTATGGAGTATAAATTATGAGTTTTACTCTAATGACTTTGTTAAGTTCTCTTAGTTTTATATTAACAATCATTTTATAATTATTTACATTTGAATTTAAAGGATTTTTTCAACTTATTATATTTAATAATTTTCTGATATATCTTAAGATTTTATCTTCGTGGATTTCATCAAGAAAATAGTTTTATTTGTCTTCTATATCTAATTAAATGTTTTCTAAATAAGTTTGTGTTGTTGCTTTATGTCTATCTTATTATGTTTTCACTTTTTATGTTGTTGCATAAAAGCTCTTATTTTATATATGTTACTTCTTTTTATTTGTTAGAGGTTTTTTTTTTCAAGATATAAAAATGTAATCTTGATACACTGCCTTTTCTTGCTACGTTACTTTTTCTTTCTAATATTAGAGGTTTTTTTAACATCTAAGTATATTTTTATGGTATTTTAAAGTCTGTTAATATTTTTTATTTTATTATTTGTCTAATTTCTTGATTTTTTTTTATCTATTTCTATAAATTTATTTTACTATATATTGAACTATAATGTCTATTTGTTAATGAATATCCTAATACATAATGTACTGAAAATGAATGATTTTCTTCTTTGATTAAATCTCATCTTTTAAATTTATAAGTTAAACCTAATACTTGATTTAAATTTTTATCATTAATATTAATGAAAAACCTAAGGCATGTACTGAAAATGAATGATTTTCTTCTTTGATTAAATCTCATATTTTAAATTTATAAGTTAAACCTAATACTTGATTTAAGTTTTTATCATTAATATTAATGAAAAACCTAAGGCATGTTATGAATTTTAATTTATAGCATCCTAGGTTTTCATGGATCATTCCTAATAAAACATTTTTTATTTATACAAATTTTATTAGTGTATTAATTCATTCTCTAAAATGTATTTTATTAATATTTAGGTTCTTCTTAAATAAATGTATTCAAAATTTTTCTTTATCATTCTGAGAGATATTTGAAGGTTTGTCTATAATGGTTTTTTGCCAATTAATGATACATTATACTTTTTTTTGCGTCTATAATATTAATACTTATTTTTATTACTTATTTTATAATAAATTATATATATTTTTGAAAATATTTTCCTTATTATTGAGAATGATGAATCTTTAGATCAATCTCATTCCTTAAAATTTAATAAAATTTAATCTTACCTTTTGTATTTCTTTAAATTTTTTTACTAATTATTATTTATTGTAAAAAATATCCTAAGATATCTTGTGTTTCTATTTTCATTATTTTTTGATTTTTTATTATTTGTGTCATTTTTATGTATAAAATATTACTATTTACTTCCGTTAACTTTAATTTTCATTAAATTTAGGGGTATTTATGATATATTTTTAAACTTTAGAGATATTTGTGATATTATTTCAAAGCTTAGGGGTATTATTGATATTATTCATATTTTATTAGTATTATCATTCTACATCAAATAATATTTAGTTATGTTTGTTTCGTATAATGAAAAAAATAAAAATAGTAATAGTAATGGAATTGAATGTAAAAAAAAATGGCATTATTATTGTTATATTTGGTTACAACTATAATAGAATAAAAAATATTATATATTATTTTAATAATTTTATGCTCAGTGAAATTTAATTATATTATTTAATTGTTATTTTCTCCATCAAATATAATATATTATTAAAATTTGTTACTTTTTTAAATAATTATTACTTAAAATTTATTTCATCTTAAAACAATTTAAAAACAAGAAAAAAATATTTGTAATAATCTTTTTCTTCCACGTAATTTACAAAATAATAACTAAGTATTAATATATGGTAATTAAATCATATTGTTGATCTACCGTGTTAACACCAAATATCACATAATAAAAATTTAAAAAATTTAAAATTTAAGGTTTTAGGATTTTAGTGTTTATGGTTTTGGGTTTTGGATTTTGAATTTTAAGATTTTAGGTGGATTTAATGTTTAAAATTTTAAGATTTAAGAGTTAGCGTTTAAAGTTTATGATTTTCTGGGCAAAATTAAAATAATTTTTTTATACAATGGGTATGACAATTGAATAACAATTCCCTTAGTAGGTAGTGAAATAATAATTTCATCTCTTTTAAGAATTGTTTTTATTATATTATTAGTTTATAACATAATCAAACATAATAATATTTAAAAATAATTTCACAATTTCTATTAATCAAACATCACCTTAATATAGTTGAAACTTATAACTGTGAAATTCTTGCTATCATTTATCATAATTCAAACATAATGTTAGCTTAATATAAGGTAAATTATTTAGATACATACAATTACAAGTTTTAAGATTAATGTCACCAAGTGTTCCAATGTAATAATGTACTTATTAAACAAATATTAATTACTTAAATATTACTGTAACGCGCATCTAAAATGGGCTGGGCCGAACCGGACCAGGCTGTCTTAGTTGGGCTGGAGTCATTGGAAGTTGGAACGATGTCCGAAGCGGATGTGGTGAGCGAATTGCGACAAAGAGAAATCTGTCGTTTGCGACTTGCAAGTTCAGGAATACACACGCGGCCCATAGAGTGCGTCTAGGTGACATTTTCCTTTATATTGGGATAACGAACGAACGGTGGAGATGACGACTGAGCTATGCGAGAAGGAAAAGGCGAAAACCGGAATATAAAATGATAATGCAAAGGTATCTTTCTCTATCTAAATCGCTGTTCGGAAATATATCTTCAGCATATATCATTGCTGAGAAGAACTAACCGTAAAAAGTATCAACCAAAAACCAGTGTATGCAGTCTTTTCCCATCTCTTTTAATTTCTCTATGATCTTCTAAGTTGTTTGACGAATTCATCACATTATAAATAGAACATATCTTAGTTCTATTTTTCTTTCTATCTGCTATTCTTATGGTACCATTTGTTTGTAATGAGGTTCAGAGTACCTTTCCTATTAGGACTAATCAAGGGGTTTCATTTTTATTCCTTCTGTAAAAAGACAGAAATTTAAGACCTTTTACTAGAAGATTTCAATCGTTGGGCATATATTTACTCGGGTTTCTCTAGCATTGCTACTTTGCTTTATCCATGGCCTCCCTGATAAATTCAGCCCCTCCCATTAAGTCCTCGTCACAAGAAACTATTAGGAAACGTTGTGGCTTCGTCTCTCATAATCCTAGTTTGCATTCATTTGCAATCAATTATGGCTTTCCTAGAAATTTGGCATCTACCCAGATGAAAATTTCTCCAAAAGATACCGTTTTTAATGTTCCCAATTGGAGGTTTGGGAAGAATGACACAAAGAGTAGAGAGTTTAGGCTCCATGATGCTTTTATACACTTCGATTACATGGTAGGGAAGGGTCAAAAGCCTGATATAGTGCAGGCAACGCAACTCTTGTATGATCTATGTAAGTCAAATAAGATAAGAAAGGCTGTTCGGGTGATGGAGATGATGATTGGTTCGGGTATAATACCCGATGCAGCTTCTTATACTTTTTTGGTAAATTCTTTGTGTAAAAAAGGAAACATTGGTCATGCTATGCAACTAGTTGAGAAAATGGGGGAATATGACTTTCCTACTAATACTGTTACCTACAATGCGCTTATTAGAGGACTCTGTATGCGTGGAAATTTGAAGCAGTGCTTACAGCTTGTAGATAGGTTAGTGCAGAAGGGGCTGGTTCCAAATGCATTCACTTATTCCTTCTTGCTTGAAGCTGCTTATAAGGAAAGAGGGGCGAATGAAGCCATAAAGCTCTTAGAGCGGATAATTGCTAACGGTGGGAAGCCTAATTTGGTAAGTTACAATGTTTTGTTGACTGGTTTGTGCAAGGAAGGTAGGACTGATGAGGCAATCCAGTTCTTTAGAAATTTGCCATTGATGGGATTCAATCCAAATGTTGTGAGCTATAACATTATACTGAGGAGTTTGTGCTACGAGGATCGGTGGGAAGAGGCAAATGTTCTACTCGCTGAGATGGATGGTGAGGATCGTTCCCCCTCCATAGTTACTTACAATATATTGATCGATTCACTTGCCCTTCATGGCAGGACTGAACAAGCTTTTGAGACTATTGATGAAATGATGAGAGCACATTTCAGACCCACTGCTGCAACCTACAATCCTATAGTTGCTCGTCTCTGTAAAGAGGGTAAAGTTGATTCCGTAGTTAAGTGTCTGGATCAAATGATATATCGGAGATGCAATCCTAATGAGGGAACATACAATGCCATTGCTGTGCTCTGTGAAGAGGGGATGGTGCAAGAGGCATTTTATATAATCCAAAGTCTAGTTAGCAACCAGAAATCTTCTACTCATGAGTTTTATAAGAGTGTGATTTCAAGCTTGTGTAGGAAAGGGAACACATATGCAGCTTTTCATCTTTTATATGAAATGACAAAGTGTGGCTTTACTCCTGACCCACATACCTATTCATCTTTGATCCGAGGATTGTGTGTGGAAGGTATGCTGGATGAAGCCACAGAGGTTTTCAGCATAATGGAACAAAATGGATACAGACCTCATCATGAAAACTTCAATGCTCTTATACTTGGGTTTTGCAAATCCAAAAGGACAGATTTGGCTATTGAGGTTTTTGAGGTGATCATTGAGAAAGGTTATATGCCTAATGAAACAACTTTCACTATTATTGTAGAAGGAATTGCCCATGAAGGAGAAATGCAGCTAGCAGCGGAAGTTTTGAAAGAGTTGCATCATAAACAGGTCATTAGTCAAGCAACACTGGAAAGACTTCTTATGCAGTATGAGCTTGAGGGTTTACCTGTGTAGAGATATGGGTTAACATTTGAAAGAGAAATACTGAACTAGGCGTAAAAGAAAAAAACAAAACTAAGCATAAAGAGAGCACACTGAAAATTTAATTTCTGAAGAATTGAAACTGAGGCATCTGGCAGCATCACATTGAAGTGGTCAGGATCATTCTTTCTGTGGATTGACATATGAAACACAAAAGTACAGGGTAGATTTCTCATTTTGTTGAGTGGTATTTCTTTTTTCAGACCTCTGGTAATTGGCTTTGAATGATTTCAATCACAAAGTTTTCACTTTTGTTATCGCAAATTGTTTTGTACCTGATATATCGTTTTCTTGTGTTTGAAATGCAAAGGGATCCAGTTAACATCCAGAGAAAATTTCCTCCGTTTGCAGAGTACCAGTTTTATATCCTCTACTGGTGTTATACTTATTTGATTAACATTTTCCTTCATCACTTGTTATTCAATGCAAGAGGATTCATTTCCCTCCTACTGTGCATTTATTTAGGTTAAAAGTGTCTACATTTTTTAGTTCCTTTTCAAGAAGATAAGAACAGTTCAGACAGACATTTTACAGAACTCACACTAATGTAAAGTATTTTCACACTTTTCCATCATACCTTCAATTTGAAAAGTTAGAACTCTTATCAAAAAAATAAAAAGTCAGTCAGAACCTTTTGAAACACCTCAAAGCTTATATATTTTATGTTTGAGTTTCTCTTATGTCTGGAATCCAGATGTGAGTACTTGTATGAATATTAACTGTAACTTCATTTAATTGTCAGAAGGCAAAGTTACTGGCTTACTGGTATGTCTCTTCAAATTAATTGAATATAAATTCTGCATCTATTTGAATCTTGAACTTCTTAAAAAGAGACAAAAGTTAAAATTATATTGTCAAATAGGTGCTCAAATATCCTATCTACAACTCCTAGAGTCTGTTTGCCCATGATCCAATGATTCGACCCTGTAAAAGTGCGTCTAGCAAAAGAAAATGCTTCTGAGAACTCTTTTAAGATAAGCACAAGCAAACGGACACTTAGATGACTTTCTCTGTTTGTACCCTTTTGAAGATCTTTTAACAACCATACATGTCTGGCTGGTTATCGCTTTATGTACTTTTCATTTTTATAACCTGTTCATTCTCTCTCTTTATTTAGATTTGTATAGTATAATTATCCCTGTTTGTACTAAAATTTATTTTCTTGATTGATTTTCTAAATGTCTGATGTTGCTACATCTGCTTTATAGTGAAGTAATTTTATTTTATACACTCATGTAATGATGTAATGCTGTAAACTGTGGTGTGTGATTATGAACCAGTGATGAATATGTCTGATATTATGTGGCCCTATGATCTCATATCAGAAACTAATTACTCTGGATGTATAATTAGATCTTGGTTTGATGGACACCTAGCACTTGATCTTCAATTTTCTTTAACCTAAAAGGCTGAATTTTAACCAGGATCTTTAAAAGTTGCATGATTTATTATTGTGTTTCCTATAAAGATCTTATTCCTTTTGCACAAGAAATACTTTCTCTTTAATCTCTCTACACAAACTCTCTCTTGCTCGACTTCGGAGCCGACAAAGATCACCGTCGGAGATATCTAGCAAGTCTTATCTACCTATTCCTTTTGATTGCTATCTATTTCTAAGTTGAGTTGTAGAAATCAACGATGGAAAAGACGAAATCGTCTAAGTTCCGAGTAGTGGAGTGGCGTACACACATAGTTTTCAATCTGATCACCTTTTTTTATGGCTCCGGCTCCTATTGGTACTGTACTGGCTGGATTAGGGTCTCCACATATTAGGTTATGTGGATCCGCACATATTTTGTTGTAATAGGGATAATAATTGTTGATTGGGCTTCTGATTGTGTAGTTGAGGAAGTATAATCGAAATTAGTTCCCAAAAAAATCAAATATCTTTTTAAATTGCTCTCCATAGCAGCTCTACAATCCAACTTGCTTGCTCTATTTGGTTACTTTTGCATGGAAAGAAAATGGATAGACTTGTGCTCTATTGACCCTAAAAAAGCCAAAAGATTTGAACTTTGAAACCATTCCTCAACTGGATTTGCTGTTTCTTCTCATTCGTTAACATTCATTGTAAAATGTGTTTTTTTTTAAAGAACTATTGTTGTCGTTGTTCTTCTTCCTCTAATTCTCTTGTTATTATTATAAATTTTGTGTCGAGTGCTATTAAATGACTTAGAATTATTGAAAACATTTTTTTATAATTTTATTTTATCAACTAGTATAACGTAGAGAGAAGTTTTGACTGTTAACGTCTGCTTGAGGCTAGTTCTCTTTTGATGGAAAACATGTTAGTGGTTTTCTGTGTCTATTTTGCAATTTAGTATGTTATAAGAGATGAGATTTATCCGGCTTATGACATCAGTTAACATTTATATTTTTATATTTAATATATTATATATTTTTATTTATACAGTAACTCCGGAATGTTTTTATAATGATTAATAATGAATACATGTAGCGATGATCTAATAATTATTTCTATAAATATTTATATTTTAATAATTAATTATAATATATTAAGGAAAAAAATTAATTTATTTAAAAGAATAAATGGTTATGGTAATAAGTTGATGATCTAATGGCATGTAATGTATTTAGATGAGTCTGTGTTTGGATTTTAGTTAATAACGTAGTTATTAAAAAAAAAAACGAGTATTAACATAAATGCTCATTTTTTACTAAAATACTTTTTTTTTTATAAAAATCTTAAAAAATAAGATATTTTGAGCAATTCTACCTACTTGGCTACTGTCCTTAATTTACGTTTTTTTTTTATTGTAGGCACCAAAACAACCTCCCATTCTGAATAAAAAAGATAGTAAACTCATAATAATTAGAAAGTCATTTAATCTTTTCATCAAAATCATTAGCTTAGCAAATCTAGCCAGATGCACCTAATTACTCCTAATTCCTAACATTTCGCAATTACATGCCTATTCTTTTATTTTCCTTTTCTCATATAAAAAAATCATTTTCATAAAAGAACTGAAAAAAAAACAGTAACACGATGTGTATTTTTTTTTTTTTAAGAAAACGCAATGTAATCGAACTCTTTATTTTAACGTCCAATATACTATATTCCCTCTATATATATTATATTTATATTAATAATAATTAATTTTATTTTTCAATATATTTACAACATATTTGAAAAAATAAAGATAAATTTTTACAGTATATTTTTTCTATTATTAACAAAAATAAAAATTATTATAAAATTTCTTGAGATTGTTTAAAGCTATAAAAATATGATTTAAGTTTAAAAAATAGACAATCACATCATTTTTATTATTTTTATTTTAATAATCTTCCTTAAATTTTATAATTTTTATTTTTTAAAAAAAGTTAAGAAATAGTAAAGGGATATACTTATTATTTTTTAAATTTATAGAATCTTTTTATTATTTTAAAAAATTTTATGGAGGTATTATTAATTTATTCTTAATAAAATTATCCAATATTTTTATTAAAAAAAAGTTCCAATATTGAACATGATTCAAGGGATTTTTTTTTTTAACAATGAACAGCTTAGGAAATAAGGAGGACAAGAACTGCGGAGTCAAAAACACAAGACAGAAGAATCTCTAGTGTCTCTGAATCTAGCTCTCGAGATCTGCTCGAAATTTGGATACTCTGTTCTGTTAGTTGTTCGTCCTCCTCTAGTATAGAACCCAACTAATCAATTAAGTATCCATCGCAATTCCTCCCGTCCAAAGAAGGATCGTTATTTTGTCTCTAAGCTAAATTAGGTGCTGTCTTCTCTTGCACATTCTTTCTGTTGATTTCAGAGTTGAAAATATGGGTTATTCCAAGTGGGCATTTTTTGGATTTCTTTTTGCTGCTTTTGTGTTGGCAAATGGTGCTCTGCAGCATAGCCGAACTCGACCCACTGAGCGAATTTCAGGCAGGACTTTGCTCATTTCATTTTGTGTTCTTCTTGTTTGTTTATCTCGACTTTCTTGGTTTGATCGTTTTTGGAATTTCTCAATATTTACTAGTTATTATGGCTTCATTTTCAAGTTTTATTGATTTGGGGTTTCGAGTTGAGTTAGGATTAATCGTGGTACGATTATTTTTTTACTTTTGTGCTTGAGAGTCCTTTTCTATTTTTTTTTGAGTTTTATATTTTTATCATACTTTTGGATTTATTTTTTCTATTAAAATTCTATTGGGTGTATTTTATGTACCCAAAGTTTTCATTTTTGTTTCCCATTTTTCAACAGGTTGAAATTGTGGTAGCTCAGAGAGTAGTGTTTTAATTTATGATTATTTATATAAATAATTAATGTATTTTTCAAATAGTTTGAATGAACCAAAGGAATTATATCTAGCAACATATCAGCAAATTGAGTTATCCATCCAGTTTTAAAAGTGAGAACAAAGCAAACAAGTTTGGTAAAGGTTGGCCTCAGAATGCACTGTTGATGTTAGTAAAATTATAGGTTATAACTCTACCATGTTTCACAGTTTACTGACGCTGGAGATTGGAATGATACAGACACAAACAAGTGAAAAGTTCGTTTATTTGAAATTACTGCATCATTCTAAGTCTCTTCTTTTATGATATAGTTGCAGAGATTTGTCCTATCTGAAATGAATTTTTCTTCAATTATTTAAGCAGCTCTTATTGGATATAGCTTACCATTATGGTAATGTTTTTGAAGTAAAAATTAATGTGTTTTTCTTAAAGCTCAATTTGTTGTTTACTATAAAGTTCAAATGTGGATATATACATATGAAATTATGAATTATTGCACCGGATGTAGGTAGTGCTGGTGATGTTTTGGAAGATGATCCTGTGGGAAGATTGAAAGTGTTCGTGTATGAGCTTCCTAGCAAATACAACAAGAAGATTCTGCAGAAGGACCCAAGATGCCTCACCCACATGTTTGCAGCTGAGATCTTCATGCAACGGTTTCTCTTGTCTAGCCCTGTCCGAACCCTTAATCCAGAAGAAGCTGATTGGTTTTATACTCCAGTATATACTACTTGTGACTTGACAGCAAATGGCCTTCCTCTACCTTTTAAGTCACCACGGATGATGAGAAGTGCAATACAGTTTATAGCTTCAAACTGGCCGTACTGGAACAGGACAGAAGGGGCTGATCACTTTTTCGTAGTTCCTCATGATTTTGGAGCGTGCTTCCATTATCAAGTAAGAAGCTATGTTTTCTTCTTTATGCCCTTTGTCTTGTATATTGTAGACTGCACATCTATTCAAATGGCTGGTGCTATGTTGCTGTTGGGTGCGCTAAGCCCCAAAATTTGCTGTTGGGAAGGTTTGTATACTGGAGACTAATTATACTGACATTACTGTAATTTTCTGTTTTCTTTCTGGTTTATTGAATGTTTGTTACAGGAGGAAAAGGCAATTGAAAGAGGAATTCTTCACTTGCTACAAAGAGCAACCTTGGTTCAGACTTTTGGTCAAAGGAATCATGTTTGCTTGAAAGAGGGCTCAATTACAATCCCTCCTTATGCTCCTCCACAGAAAATGCAAACCCACCTGATTCCTGAGAAAACTCCGAGGTCCATCTTTGTTTACTTTCGAGGCTTGTTCTATGATGTGGGAAATGACCCAGAAGGTGGTTATTATGCAAGGTAATCCTTATTACAAAAAAAACTTACAAAGCATAAACAAAAGGCAGAGTGATTTTCAGATATAATTTTTTTAACTTCTCTTTAAATGCTTGTTTTCTGCTGAAAAGAGCATTTTGTGTTTCATATTTTGGTCTAGTAATCGTAAAATGAAAGACATTTATCCCAAGAGATATCTGAAACTGAATTGTTCTAAAACTTGTCAGAGGTGCACGAGCAGCAGTGTGGGAGAACTTCAAGGACAATCCCCTTTTTGACATTTCCACAGAACACCCAACCACATATTATGAGGACATGCAACGAGCTGTCTTTTGTTTATGCCCACTCGGTTGGGCTCCTTGGAGTCCAAGACTAGTTGAAGCTGTGATTTTTGGGTGCATTCCTGTGATCATAGCTGATGACATTGTTCTACCGTTTGCTGACGCAATCCCCTGGGAAGAAATTGGGGTGTATGTAGATGAGAAGGATGTACCCAAATTGGACACTATACTCACTTCAATTCCAATAGATACAATTTTGAGAAAGCAAAGATTGCTTGCCAACCCTTCAATGAAGCAAGCTATGTTATTCCCACAACCTGCACAAGCAGGAGATGCTTTCCATCAAGTTCTCAATGGACTCGCTCGAAAGTTGCCGCATGATCCAAGTGTTTACTTGAAACCTCAAGAGAAGATCCTAAATTGGACTGCAGGTCCTGTAGGTGACTTGAAACCTTGGTAGGTTGTTCATTGCATTCTAGGTGATGATAGTGTCTTTCCCCATTCTCGGTAGTTCAGCCTCCAACTGTTACAGGATTAGTTGTTCAAATTGAAATGCTAAATTCCGATGTAAGTGTAAATTGTGATTTTTTTCCCCAGAATGAATGTATTCCTTCTTGATCTTCAATTAAGTCAAAGAAGCTTCTATTTCTTGATTTTATAGCAAACGACTTTGGTGTTTTTGTTAATTTCCCTTGTAATGGAGATGCCATAGTTTCTTCTTCTTCTTCTTCTTCTATTATCTAGATCAAGTATGTTATGACTTGAAACTGAAGAATATTCTTATACTTTCTCTAGAAAAATAGCAATGAAATTTTGGACTTTTTCTAGTCAACCGAAGTGGGAAAAGTTTTAGAAGAGTGGTGTATCTTGATTTGATGAAAAAAATTTAGCCCTTTTAAAATTACCAAATGATAAATGAATTTCTGGTGATAGGGTCAAGTATGGTCCAAACGAGTACAAATCTACTGTATTACATTTGGTGTATATGTGCTATTAACATGTAGCATACGCGTGGGTAGTTGTTAAAATGGAAGTAGAGTAACTTAAAAGGTGATTTTTTTTTATTTATTTATCACTTATAAGGGTTATAAGTGATTTAAGTGTTATAATTTGGGTTAGGATCCAGTAAAAAAAAACCAAAACCTTATTATTTTAGTCGAAATTAATTATTAAATAGGCTAAGGTAAACCTAGGCAAAATTGCCAAGAAAAACACCAAAAAGTGAGTGCAAGGAGTGTGAAAGCCACACTTCCACGTGTATTGAAGACACCCAATTGACACCAAAAAGTAAGTGCAAGGAGTGTGAAAGCCACATTTCCACGTGTATTGAAGACACCCAATTAGACTCACATCTATTTTCATCACTCTCTTATCTTCTCATATCTTCTTCCCCATTCCTAATAATATTGTTTCATCAATACTGAGACTGAGACGCATCAAAGATAGAACATGGCTCTGCAATTGCAGGCACTAGTAACAAGAAAGGCTTTAGCACCACCATCTCCAATAGCTCCAAATGGAAACGCCGGCCTCCGGCAACCCTCGGATGGTTATGCTCTGAGATCATCCTTCTTTTCCTCACCACTTAACTCGTTGGTTTCTCCTCAGCAGAAGAGACTTGCTTCTGTAGCACCAAAGTTCTCTATGCGTGTGGCTAATAAGCAGGCTTATATATGTCGTGATTGCGGGTACTCAATATTTCTCATTTCTTTGTTCCTTTAACTGTTGTTTTCAGGTCACATATTCAGATTTGCATATATGAATATATAATTGTGTGTATTTTATCATTTTAATGCAGATATATATACAATGATAGAACTCCTTTTGAGAAACTGCCTGATAATTATTTTTGTCAGGGTAAAATCACTTTTTTCTTCTTTTTCAATTATTAACTTAATTGCTAGTGCTACTTTGATTCGAAACTTGTCTTGATAAATGTATGTGATTAGTTTTTTTTTAAATTAAATATAAAATTGTTATTATGGTTTTTTTTTTGGCTCTTAAATGTGTCGTATTCTTCAGTTTGTGGTGCTCCCAAACGAAGGTTCAGAGCATATCAACCTGCGGTGTCCAAAAACGCAAATGCCACAGACGTTCGGAAGGCAAGGAAGGAAGAGCTCAAGAGAGATGAAGCAATTGGGTAAGCACATTATTTCTAGTGTTAAAATAATATAAATTAACGGGGGAACTATATAAATCGTAATTATATATTTATATATTTTACACTTTTGTTTTTGTTTTTTTTAATGATTTAGTTAATTTATTTTTTAATTTTTAAACTTTAATCTCTTTATATTTTTCTTACAATTTAATTCATTTACTTTTTAATGTTTACCCTTTAGCTTTTCTTATTTTTTTTTATATTTTTCAGGTTTAATTTTAAATTAGTTTCAAAATTTGGATCATGTTTGTAAAAATTAGAGAGTAAAAAGGTCAAATTATAAAAATAAATGTAAGAACAAGAAATGATTAAATCGAAATAAAAAATAATAAGGGACTATAGTAGAATATAGAAAAATATATGAATTATTTTTGTAATTTGAACTCAAATGAATAAAAAAAGGGAATTAAAATATAAAATTAAAAAATAAAGTGATTAATTTTAAGGAAAAAAAAGTAATTGAATTAAAGTATAAATATTAAAAAGTAAAGATATTAAATAAAATATAAGAAGAAAAAAATATAGATATTATTTGTGTTGTTTACTTTAAATTAATTAAATTAAAAACAATAATATAAATTAATAATCCTGAATTTTTATTTTATTTATTAAATTATTTTTGAAGAATTTTACTTTTTATTACAATCCTTCCCCAATTCCGGTCTCTTGAGGAAGACTTTGGATACTATATTTTAACTCCGGCGAATTTCAAAAATATTAAGAATATATAAACTTATATTTATATTTTTTATGTTATGATATGTGTCATATTATTTAAAAAAATAAATAATTTTTTTAAAATTTTAAAATAATTTTAACTCGAATACAATAACGATTATAAATTTATATGATATTAATATTTATATAAATCCTCTCCAGGTCAATATTTTCTAAATTCCTATGCTTACATTTACATAAGCTAAAGAAGTTAATATCAGGTTTTACATATTTTGAAAGGGGGAAAGGAAGTGTCATAATTTAAGAACAAGACCCAAACGACATCAAAGTAAAAAAAGAAATTATTAGTGTTTTATCCAACTTTTAATTAGTAGAAGAAGCTTATTTTTGTTTTGTTTTTGTTTTTACTTTTAAATAGTCAAAAGGCATGAAGTGTATGAGTTATGACACTGTTTTACGTTGCTGCAGGAAGGCATTACCCATCGCAATTGTAGTTGGAGTGGTGGCACTTGCTGGGTTATACTTCTACCTTAACACTACCTTTTAGATTTCAACAGCAGCAACATATGTACCTCAACTTGAGTACCTCTGTTGGCTCATGGGTCACAGAACCATTTACTTAAATTCAGTTACCTTTGTATAACAATGTTCTAAATATTTATCAATCCCATTCGTTTTTGATTCCCTATCTGTTTGGCTTATACCTCACTTTCCAGTTTCTTGTACACTAATAATCTGCAGAGTGCAGAAAGCTAGATAAAGACTATGCCTTGTTGTAAACGAAGAAAGCTTTTAATTACACAGATGGTACAAGGCTACAATCGTAAGTTTTAGGGAGGAAAATGCCAAAGTTGTTGAAATTATGATGAATGTCTCTGTCTACTGCCCTTTTAATAGAATAGTAAGGATGGCATTTTCACAAGTATGTGTATATATATATATATATATAACAGAAAGGAGGGATTCAAACCTACAAGTATATTTGGTAAATAAATAAAATAGAGGCGGCTAGATCTCATAGTATTAATTTGATGCTCTTTCTCACTCATTTTTATTAAAGAGTTTCATTTTAGAACAAATTTCTGTTAGGAAATTTAGATAAAATGATATAATCATAAATTCTCTCTTCCAAGATTTTCCTTAGAAAAATATCAAATAATAAAGAAATAGATACTATACAAAACAAGAATTATAGTGGAAACTCTAAATTAGAGAAAAACCACTTTCGTTGTCAAAAGACAACCAGAGAAAAATTCACTATGTGAAAAATTGTTACAACTACACTCTCAGTAATTTTCTCACACACCCAAAAGACAAGAGCAATTACAAACCCAAAAGAATTTTCCCACAAAATTCTCTCACTGAAACTTCTCATACAAGCTTTTCTCTATTTTTGGGATGATCATTAATGAAGAAATGAAGCCATATTTATAGCGTGATTCAAGTTCTCATTTCGTATCGCAAAATATTTCTTCATTCAACAAAATTAATTCTTACCTAATTTTCCTATTCTTTATTCAAACAAGATTAAACGCGCCATCTTTTAATGATATGATAAGCCACCTTCCATTTGAATTTTCTTTATAAATTAGAGACCTCCTATTTTATTAACAAACCTTTAATATTATTTTTAATCAATTATAACAATCTCCAACCGATTAAAAATAAACATAGTTACCACTACAAGACTGCCTATTCCAACAGTATAATTCTCTATACCGAGAATTATCATACTCCACCATAAAGAGTACACCCACTTAGAATTAATCACCAATTCTAAGAATTTCACCATCGACTAATGTCGAAAAAAAAAACTTGCTGAAATTTATGGTACAACTCTCACACTTGGTTTTCCCGAGAGTTCATCAGTCATCGACTTCCTTTCCACCACACACCTTGCATCTATACCAAGCCAATGCCCGTGTGCAAACTTGTGGACCCGCTACCAGTAACACACCCTATTTCATGGAAAATTTAGAGAATAACAGCATGCCATGAGGATGTACACACTCTTTTCAAAGAGCATCACTATAGTCTTTGAAAACAGACATACTATTAGTGTCACCGTTGGTATTTGAGCTTCTTACAGAATCAGCTCCACCCTTTGGACAGTTTCTTTTGAGGTGCCCAGATTGTCCACACCCCCAACACACTATCTTCTTTTTCATGAAATTATTTTTCTTTCGGTTGTCAACTACCAATGCTGAGTTTTCAGGCGAAACATTTCTTTCAACACTCAGCCTTTTTTCTTCAGAAAACAACTTGCTAGTAACTTCTGAAAAAATTATTTTCTCCTTTCCATGAATCAAGATAGGTTTCATGTCATCACAAGAAGATGGAAGAGACCAAATGAGCCTTAAAGCTATATCTTCATCATCAAGTTTAACTCCAATGGTTTCCAATTCAGAGACAATATCATTGAGAACACTTAGATTGTCAGACATAATAGTTCCTTCATTCATACGCAAAGTATGAAACTGCTCTTTCAAATGCACCCGATTTGAAACGACTTTTGCCTGATACAATTCTTCAAGCTTTTCCCAGAGTTCTTTGGCCATAGATATTCCATGCACATTTGCAAGAATATTTTTGGCCAAACAAAGCCGAATTGCACTTGCAGCTCTTAGATCAAGATCTTCCCAATCTTCATCACTTATATTGGTTTTATTGGACTCAATACCAGTAACAAGGGTTTGTTTCCCCTTTAACGCCTTGTGTAACCCATATTGGATAAACAAATCTTTGACTTGTACTTGCCACAAGCCAAAATTGATTTTCCCATCAAATTTCTCAATGTCAATCTTGACTCTTGACATTTCTCCTTCTTTCTTTGAAATTGGCTCTGATACCAGTTGTTAGAAAATTTGGATAAAATGGTATAATCACAAATTCTCACTCACAAGATCTTCCTTAGAAGAATATCAAATAACAGAGAAATAGATAATACACAGCACAAGAATTATAGTGGAAACTCCAAATTAGAGAAAAACCACTTTCGTTGTCAAAAGACAACCAGAGAAAAATTCACTATGTGGAAAATTGTTACAACCACACTCTCAGTAATTTTCTCACACACCCAAAAGACAAGAGCAATTACAAGCCCAAGAGAATTCCCACAAAATTCTCTCACTCAAGAACTTTTCATACAAGCTTTTCTCTATTTTTTGGATGATCATCAATGAAGAAATGAAGTCATATTTATAGCCTTCAAGTTCTCATTTCATATGCAAAACATTTCTTCATTCAACAAAATTAGGCTACCTAATTTTCCTATTCTTTATTCAAACAAGGTTAGGCACCTCCATCTTTGACAATATGGTAAGCCAACTTGCATGAATTTTCTTCTAAATTATGCAACTCTTATTTTGACTAACAAAACTAATATTATTTTTAATCAATCATGACAAGTTCCTCCATTAGTATATCTTTTTGTAAAAAAAAAAAGAGAGAGGAGTATTTTCAACATTTAAGATTATTTTTAAAAAAATTATGTAATACCGTTAATAATAGGAATACACCGATGATGACAGCTGTGAGTTTTTTTTTCATTCTACTTCACCTAATGGCATAACAAATGTAAAAATTTGAGTCGAATTTTTTATGCTACTTGAAAATTCATCACGAATTCAAAGTTTTTAAATGATTTTGGATCGAGGATAAATGGATCAACTTGTTTATTAAATAGGTTTGACTTGAGTTATATTTAAATAAATTATATCATAAACGAATTTAACTATTAATAGAATTATATTATAACCTACACATGATCTCAAGATTTTTAAATGATTTCAAAAGTTTAAACAAATTTGAGTATGTATTAAAGTTAAACATGTTATATCTTAAACAATTTTACCCAAATCACATCCAATCCACAAACTTAACATCTTTAGTAAAAATATTAAAATCACTTACAATCCATCTATTAATTTTAAACACGTATCTTGCTAATGAATTAGTTGAGTTTCACGAAGATATTTACAATCATCTTAAATATTCAAATTAATATATTTAGAATCACTTTTTGACTAGCAAAAATAGAATAATAATTTTTGGTTAACCATAGGTAATGTTAATTGATATTGATATAAAAATAATTTATTAATGATAATTTTATTTAATAATAATAATAAAATATAATTGATATTAAAAGTAAAATAAATATTTTATAAGTTTTTATTACCAGAATATTATTACTCTAATTTTTTTCATTAAGAGTGGGGGAATTTTTTTAGCATATTTTATTGTTTATTTTCATTCTACTCCACTTTAATGACACAAGTCACAACCGGGTTTAATTAAAGATCCAAAAAATAAAAAATAAAAAGTCGGGAAAAAAGAGACAAACTTCGCTGGACAAGGCTATTTAGGGAATTAAGCTGGGTGTCTAAAAGCGCAGTGCCCCGTGAGTTTCCTCTCATCACTGTTTGCTTTTGGTTTCTTACTGAATCCTCTTTCTTAAGAACTACTCTGCAACCTGCAGCGAAATTCTCGTAAGCGACTGGATTTCTGATTTCAATGGATGTAGCTTATGACGTCGATTCAGCCTCGAGCTCGGTGCCGCCATTTCTGAGCAAAACCTATGATATGGTCAATGACTCGTCCACTGACTCAATCGTGTCGTGGAGTCCCAGAAACAACACCTTCGTTGTTTGGAATCTGCCTCTTTTCGCCAGCGATCTCTTGCCCAAATATTTCAAGCACAACAACTTCTCCAGCTTCGTCAGACAGTTGAATACTTATGTGAATACCTCTTCTTTCTACTAGTAATTTTTTATATCTTAGTAGTCCCGTGTATGTCTTATAGCTGATTTTGTCGTCTCATGCTCTTTTTGGTGACCTTTTGATCCAAATATTAGATTCTAATTTTAGGTTTTGTAAGATGGGGCTAGGTTTTTGTTTTATATTTGCTGCATTGAGTCTTAAAATTTGATAGTTTAAGATTTTTAGAATTTTCTGAATATGGAGGCTTATTTAACTTTTTCTATATCAATATAATGGGGGTGGAATGTGAAAGTGAATTTTTTGATCCCCCTTAGATTCCCGGCGTCCACAATTTTGTTTGGAAGGTTGGGCAAGAATTTTTTTTTCTTTATGTGAGGTGGTGTATCTATAAAGATCCATGTCAAGGCCTTAATTCTCTTGCATACGAAACTCGTTATTAATACAGGCTGCTTTGTGTGTGTGTGTGTGTGTTTAGAAGTGGTTTTGAGCTTAGACTGTTCATCCCCATCTGTTAATCATTCGATTGCATGGACCTAGTAGTATTGATTATGTTCTTAAAACTTGCAGGTCAGATTAAACCTTCGTTGGTTTTACTCAACTTGGCCAATTTTGGGTTAGCTGGCGAAACTTCATCCATTTTAATTGGGTCTGCATGTAAGGTAGAAGAGTACTCATGATTCCATCATTTAAATTATAAATATCATTTCAACCTATAAAGTAGTATGTTGCTTTGTTGCTTTAGCATCATTCCACGCTCTCTTTCTGATAATTTATAGTTATTTTAAATTGTATTTCACTGTTCGATTAATTGGGTTGAGGATTATCCATTTTTATCATTTTGTATTACAATTACTACTTTGTTTAATTTACTAGTTTGGCATGATTTTTTTCCCTTTCTAAAATTGTAATACTCTTCTCCTCTTGTGCAATCTGTCTGATATTGAAAGTGTATATTGCTTTACTTTCCTCTTGAAGCATAATTATTTCAGTTTCATATTTTCCTGCTCTTTTTTTCTTCTACCACTTAACTTTACATCGAACCCAATATTCTAGTTGGAAGGATTTATATTTTGAAGTAGATAAGAAAAAAATTCAGTCCTTAGTGCTTTCAAGTGAGAATGGAACTTTTCAGCAATATGGTGAGAGCACTACTTTCATTATCTTAATCTTTCTGTGTTTCAGTCATTCAGACTGCCTAATTAGTGCTATTAAGTATTATCATATCATAGAGCGGGAAGTTTGGTTCTTGTTCTTTTTCTTCATAGCAGTTTACTCCATCTATAAGTAATAAATTTATTAAGAAAACGTGTGGCTTTCATAGCAAAAAGGGCTTCTTTCCTGAGGCAACTTTTTTTAATATGAAAACTAATGCAAGTAAGCAACATTATTTATTGTTGTTTTGTCATACTGAAATTGTTCTGGAATTACATCACGAAATCACTCTTTAGTTATTGGTATCATCTTCATAAAGGAAATGAGAAAAGGATAAATACTTAGAGGCACTAAAATATATATATATATATATATATATATATATATATATTGGTTAAACATATCACTTTAAGATTTGAAAGGCCTTTTTCTTTTTGAAAATACAGGAATTAGCAAACAGAATATACTAAGAGGCCGAAAAATAAATTTGCTGATGGTATTGGACTTAGTAGTCACAACGATCATGATCCTGTAGGAAGAATGATGGTGCAGGCGAGAGATTTGATTTTCTATGATGTGCTCAAAGAAATAATTTGTTAACATCACTCATTGCTAAAACCATTCATTGTTAACTAGTTCTTGTTTGTTTGTGTTGTTTACTTATTAGCAAGAGTATATTGCTACTCTTTTCCATTTTGGTTACAGGGTTTCAGGAAAGTTGACCCAGACAGATGGGAATTTGCAAACGAGGGGTTTCTAAGAAGTCAAAGGCACCTTTTGAAGACTATTAATAGGAGGAAACCAGCTCATATCCACAGTCATCAACAGCAACAGCAGGTTCAGAGCTCTGAGTCTGGAGCATTCTTAGAGTTTGGGACATTTGGGCTTGAGGAGGAGGTTGAAAGACTGAAGAGAGACAAAAATGTTCTTATGCAAGAACTTGTTAGACTCAGACAGCAGCAGCAAGCCACAGATAACCAGTTACAAAATATGGGACAACAAGTACAAGTTATGGAGCAGCGGCAGCAGCAAATTATGTCATTCCTTGCAAAAGCTATGCATAGTTCAGGCTTCTTAACCCAGCTCGTGGAGCAGCAAAATGAAAGTAACAAGCGTATCATTAGAGGCAATAAGAAAAGAAGATTCTCAAGGGGAGTAGAAGAAAATTCAGCTGGTGAATGTGGCAGTAATGCTTCCCATAGACCCATTGTCAATTACCATCCGTCAATGAGTGAATCAGAACAAACTAAGATTTTGAAGATGGATGCACCTTCAAGGCAGGAAATGTCTACGAACGATACTGATACTTTCCTGATCAACAGTAATCCTTGTTCTGATGTGACTGACATAGGAGGCACCTTGAATCAGATTTTGATTTCTCCAACTTCTACAAATTCCTCAATGCCACCAAAGCCAGGATTTTGTGTCAATCGTACACCTGAAGACATGCCCAATATCCCATCTTCTTGCCATGTAATTACCAATGTTGTTGAGGAACCTCAAATTTCTGAAGATTCTCAGGAGGATAGTGGGATTCTTGGCTTCAGCATGCATGAGTTGCAAAGCAGCGTAGCGTTCTCTGGCCTTGAGGGCCCTGAAACTACAAATTCAGAATTTATGAATATGCCAGTGGCTTTGGATGGGAATTTGCTGGTAGAGACTGATGTTTTCTCTTCCAATCTAGATGAAGTCATCCCAATGAATGGGCTCCCTAAGCTACCTGGAATCTATGATGCTTTCTGGGAACAATTTCTTACAGCATGCCCACTTGCTGGGACCACTGACGAATTTGAATCCATCTCAATAAATGGTGGGGTGATGGAGGATCAGATTTTGCAACTGGGGAACAAGAATGGATTGAACAATACTCAACATATGAATCATCTTACTGAACAGATGAGACTAATGGTATCAGACAAAATACTGGGTTGACCTTGTTATACAATTGTGTTATACGTCTAACTGGCGACTGAGGTAAAAAAATTCTCCTTTTACCGTTTAATTATATGTATTTTGACCTTTAACATCCTCCAACATAAAATATTCAAAGAGGAGACGGTAGTAAAAAATTACATGAATTTTTTCACCTTAACTTGTGTTTATGCAATCTTACTAATCCTAAAGTTTTGATTTCGTATGCCTATTGAATCCTTGCACAGGTTGATGTTGTGCGGTGCTGATGACTCAAAGCTTCTCTTCCAGAGAATAAAATGGTTATGACTTATGATTGAAGTATTGCTTTTTACCCTTTTATGTATTTTGTTATTTTACTTCGTATCACTGGTTAAGACCTTGTGGGTGGAGCTTGTTAAATTATTAAACTATGCACTGGCCAACAGTATTTATCTTTAGTCACTTAGACTAGAGCCCCATTGATAAACAAAGTTATGCAGATTTGAGTTTTTTGGTTGAAATGTTCTTCCTTTTTTTAAATATAAAAATAAAAAAAATTAATTTTACTTCGAAAAAATATCAAATTTTAAAATTCTGGCCTTCATTGTTTGTTTGTTGTTTTTTTTTCAATTAGAAGACTAAACTAATCTACCATAAAAGTTAAAAAAAATTAATGTCACCACTTCAACTATTATTAAAATACATTTACTACATAATTTTAACAAATTGAGTATAATTAAATCCAATCACCACCAACAGTTGTTACCGACAGTTGTTACTGATAGAGTTCTGAAGGTCGTTGATGGTAATTATTGTTGATGATCTCGTTGGAATTATGGTGATGTTTGGCATAATATACGAATGTAAGGCCTTACACCCTACCAAAACAATATGTAATACCTTACATTTAAAACATATGTAACAAATTACATATATTTAGTAGGAAATCATTTGGAGGTAAATATAACTTGTTACATATAAAAATAGAGAGGGGTATTTATCATATTATATATAGAGATTGATGTAAATGTAACAAATTATAAACAAAATAGAGATGTATGTAACACATTACATACATAAGCAACATACATAAATGTTAAGAAAATAAAAAAATTGCACTCATTTTTATACTCATGGTACTTATGTTATGTTGTCACATGTAAGTAATATTTAAAAAAATATTAGCTTCTCAAATTTACAATATAAACTTTTCTTTGTTTGCACATTTTGCATATGTAAAGTCCTTTGCCCACATATATGATCACATATTCAATCAATTTCTAATTGCAGCTTATCCAAATAACCTTAAAATCCAGTATTTGTAAGAAACAATGAAAAATTCGATCATACATTATAAGCATAGACACCTAAGATTTGATAGAATTTAAAAGAATTCAAAATCAAGCCTTAAAAAACTTTTTTGTGGAAATACAAACAACAGTAGAAGAAATTATATAAAAATGAAGCAATAGTAAATAGTAGATGTGAAAAAGATATAAATGAGGAAATCCTGGAGACAAGCAGGAAGCTCAGGTTGGTAAAGAGATCATAGAGTTCTCTGGGAATGCCATATTCTGAATCTATGGGTTTCGAATTGGTTGAGTGATTTGGTTTTGGCTGTGGAAGAGTGCAAGTGCAGAAGTAGTAGTAGTAGTAGTAGTAGTAGTACTGAGAGAAGGGGCAATGAAATTAGTATTGTGAATCCACCGCACCAAAGCTCTATGAAACCTTCAGAAGCCATTAATTATGAACGAGACAGTGTTTTCATACGTTTTATCATTAATATCTAGTTTTACATGGTTTGTATCATCTTTTATTAATAGTTTTTAATTACAATCAATAAAGCGATTGTTAAATTAATTTATATGTAGAAGGATTTTTTTTTTATGGGACTAATTAATTATATAGCTGTATATCCCGTGATGATCTTGACACAGTAGATTATGACACAACACAATTACATACGAAAAAAACCTCTGCCAACCCACTTATCATGATTCAAATCTATTTAATTTAAATATTCAAAACCCCTACCCACCCATTTATTATGATTCAAATCTATTTAATTTAAATATTCTTTTTAAAAATATATAAAAAATTAAAATAGATAAAATAATAATTAAGATGTCTAAAAATAGAAAATAATATAACTAAAATATATTAATTTTTTTAAAAAAATTATATAACTAATTTATTAAAGTAAAGTGGGTAATTTAACTATTCCACCTAATTGAAAAGAAATTTTGAATCGTTGTGTTTGTATTTTCATGAACTCCTTCTACGTACAGTACCATTCACAAAAAATTCTTTTAAATAAATCTTATTCGTTAAAATTATTTTATAAAATAATATTAATTTTGATAATCACTTAAAATTTATATTTTACTAATTACAATTATAAATTCATTTTTTATAATTTTATTTAATCAACATGAAAACATGTAAATATGATTACAAATATTACAGTGAAATGTCCATATTTTTTCATTTATTATGGTAATTTTTTGTACAATATTATGCTCATAAATATGATAGATAATTTATTTATTTATGATTTTATATGTATATATTTATTTTTATATATAATTAATAATATATTTTTAAAATTAATAAGATACATTATGTTACTACTACAAAAATAGGCATTAAAGTCGATTAAAAACTGACTTTAAATTTAACGACTTAAAATGTAAAGTCGGTTCACGCAATGAACCGACTTTACCCGTACATTTTATGATTTTTTTATTCTCATTTTTCGTATTATTCAATATATATATAGCATTAAAAAACTAAAATATAAATAATAAAAAAAAATAATTAAAATTTTAAATATATTTAATTATTCGATAATTCAATTTATTACAAAAACAAATAATGTATATATAATACATATAGTTAACTTAAATTACAAATAAAATAATGTCGCCAAAGTGTAATTGGATGCGATCGAGTAACCTTGGTTGGCGTAGAATCTTGATTAACCTTCAAAAGCATTATGACAAAAAAATAACAATTCATATTCCCCTACATACATGAGCACATAAAACATCCATCAAACAAGCATTATTATATATAATCTTGCTAAATTCTACACTTTGACATCTAAGATTTGTACATTTTCTATTAATAACATTAATTAAACATATTAATTAATTGTGTATCCAATGAATTTATTTCAAGTATTATTATATATAAATTTCTTAATTATTAGAATATATATCAAAAGATACATAATACAAAACATTTATCATTTTAATCATTTTACAAAATCATTTCTATACAAATTAAAAAAATAAGCAACATGTTAGCATGAATATATAAAAACCAATCACTTTGGTTGATTCTAATTTCTAAACATGTTACTATATCATAATTAAAAAGTAATATTAATTATACGTATATAACATTCTATAGAAATATATAAGGACTATTATAATAACATATTTAACATTTTAACACATAAGTAGCATATATAAATAAAAATAATAATACTACTTACTTTTTAGTTATTATTTGATTTTTATTAATATATATATATATATTATTTAAATTATTGATTTTATAAATATATATTTATAATTTTTTTAAGATTCAATAGATAGCACATATAACTTTTATACCAATATAATTTCTTACAAATTTAAAAAAACATATTATTTTTCCTCTATTCACTACTTAATAAAATATAATTATTTATATATAAATAAATTTATTCACGCACAGTAAATCCACAACATTTCAGATATTATTTCCACATAAAATAAGTCAAACATAATAACAAGTAAAATAAAAAACATATCTAAATCAAAAATTTATACAAAATATAAAACAAATTGAATAATAAGCTGTAAAATTCTACTTAATAAAATATAATTATTTATTACAAATAAATTTATCCACGAACAGTAAATATATATAATCCATCAAACACACGACATTTCAGATATTATTTCCACATAAAATAAGTCAAACATAATAACAAACAAAATAAAAAACATACCTAAATCAAAATTTTATACAACATATAAAACAAATTGAATAATAAGCTGCAAAATTCTACTTAATAAAATATAATTATTTATAATATATAAATAAATTTATCCACGCACAGTAAATATTTATAATCTATCAAACCCACAACATTTCAGATATTATTTTCACATAAAATAAGTCAAACATAATAACAAACAAAATAAAAAACATAGTTAAATAAAAAATTTATACAGAAAATAGGTATAATTTTTTTTTAATATTTTGCTCAAAAAAATAATAGATCTGAAAGATAATGAGAAGAGAAATATAACTTACAAAACGACGTTGCAAATGCTGGTTGGAAGTGGCCGGAAATTTAGAAAGAAGGTGACACGTACGGTGTAGATTTTGAGAGAAAATGGAGGAGAAAAAGGAAGAAAATGGAAGAGAGAGGAAGAAAATGGATTCTGTGTAAAAAATGACCCAAATTTAGATATATTAAATGGATAGCGTCGGTTCTTCACTTAAACGACGCTATCTACATGGGTAGTGTCGGTTCACCACATCAACCGACGCTATCTACGTGAGTAGCGTCGGTTCGCCATATCAATCGATGCTCTCCACGCAATTTAAAATTATTTTTTTATCAATTATTATTTTATTTAGACAATGTATATACATAGAAATACAAAAAATAATTACTTTAAAATAATATTTAATTAAAATATATACACAATTAAATAAAGATATATTGTAGGTACATATATAAATTTAAATATCCAAACAAATAAACAAAATTATATAATTTTTAAAACTAATTGTCTAAAAAAAGAAAAAATGATATTATTTTTATCAAACTTAAATTTTAAAGAATCAAATAAAATAATAATTAATTTTAATTGTATTTAATTTAAAAAATAGGACGTAGCGTCGGTTGACGTGTCGAATCGATACTATCCACGTCTGTAGCGTCGGTTCTATATGTATATATGATTATAATAATATATTTTTATTTTATGTATATAATATTTTTCATAATTATAAATTACACCATAATTAACAAATATTTGTCGAGATAAACATGTTTATCAACGACACTAATTTTATTTACATTAATTTTACCTTATAATCTTGCATTAATTTATATAATAATTATTTATTGATTAAATAATTATTTTTATTTATTTTAACCTAAAAAAAGAAATACCACATAAATTAACTTGAAGCAACAACTTAAAAGAAAAACAAACTTTTTTGTCAGCAAACACCTCCCAAACACCCGTACATTGCTTGAGAGTGACGGTAAGTCTTTATGCCCGTCAAACAATTTTTATTTTATTTTTATAATAACTGTTTATTGCTTTATTAATTGAATTGAGCATCCTGTTTACATCATTTTAAATACATATAATCAATTAATAAAGGATGTATCTCTAGTCAAATCATTTGGTCGAAGCAGCAAACTTACCCATATTATACCGTCAACAATTAAACACTAATGTATGTGCACGTATAGCTTAATAACATGTTTGAAAAAAAAAATGCGAGAAATATACATAAGTTAATTATGGATCATAGGTGCTATTTAAATAAATAAATGATTATATTATTATAATAAATTTATAAGAATGATTTATTATATTTTTATAATTAATTATATTTTAATGTTATTATTTTTAAATAAATATAACATTAATAAATTATAATTATAAAATTAATAAAATTTGTTTCACCAATATCAAAGTACTTATAATTTACCAAAAAAAAAAAATACAAGCCAAAAGGAAATAAAGAAAAGCTTATGACCGCTACTCTAAGACGGTCGTCAAGCAACAACCTTTAAAATTCACAATCAATTTTAGGGAGTGTCCGAGAATTTTCTTAAATTTTGAATTTGATGTTGTTTAGGCTTAACTTTGAAAATAACTATTATAAATAAATAATATTATTTTTATTATTTTTATCTTAAAGTATTATTTTTTATTTTTATGTAATTAAAACATAATAAAATATAAATAATTAATAAAAATAAAATTTAATATAAAATTATTTTTAAAATATCACTAAAAATAATATTTTAACAAAATTATCTAAATGCATATTTTTATTTAAAAAATTAATAAAATAATAATAATAAAATTAACCAAATATTAAAATAAATATTTTATTAATTTTTTTCTTATTAACTGTTATTTTTTTATTATTAAACGATCGAATTTAATAGTGTTTAATTATTTTACATAAAAAATTAATTAAAAATAATTAAAAAAACATTATTTATTTTTTAAAATTAAATTATGAATCCGTACTTATCATATTTTGGGTAACATTAATGGATTGATATTAAGATCAATAAAAATGTGCATTCCACCAAGTCACACGTTAAAATATAGTATGTTTTTATGAATATATTCGTGTAAGAATATACTAATGATATAAAGAATATATTCGTTAAGCCTCACATTCGCTAAGAATAAGGTAACAATGTTGTTTATAAGTCTGGGTAATCCTCTAACTTACAAGCTGATATTTGGGTTCAGAATTGTTAAGTCTGAGTTTCTAAGTTGATATCAGAACTATTCTTGGCTTCTTCACCCTCCATTGACCCTCGTGTCATAAATCCGAACAGTAACAAACGTGATATGTTTGACATTTTTATTTTAATTTCGAAACAACTTTTATTTTTAGCTTAATTCTAAAATTTTAAAAAATAATATTTTAAAATTATTTTTTTCATTTAAATTTTAATAATCATAAATCTTGAAACAAAAAACAAAAACATAAATTTAACACTTGCTCTCCTTACTTTCTTCAAAACCTTTTAACTAATCTACTTTATTTTTACCATAAGAATATCTTTTTCTATAATAACTCTCTTTATTGGAGTAGCTAAATATTAATTAATGATAATTTATTTTTTATTTATGCTCGTTTTTGTTAAGTTTTGTTTGAAGTTTAGATTTCATCTATATCTATCGTCTTAATATATTAAATGTTACAATATGGTTTCAATATTCAATTATTTCTAATATATATATATATATATCAATTTGAAAACCTTATAGTAGAGAAAATGATGAAAGCTCATGATTTTATTAATGTGTTAATCGTATGACTTTTGTGTCATTTTATTAATTTTGATTATTAATATATTTAAATATAAAGATAGGTATAAGGATCTTATTTTCCAAGTCTACTTTAACGTGTCGATATTAGAAAAAATATTATCTTAGCATACCTATAAACTCGCAAAAAATGGACCTTCAAGTCGACTTTGTATGTTGTTATTAAAAAACGTTGAACTTTATTAAAAATTAAAATAATTTACATCATACTCTAAATTAATATGAATTAAAGAACAACAATAAAGATTATCAAAGTGATTCAAATTTGAAAAAAAAACAAGAAATAAACCTCATGTTTACTTATTATAAAAAAATTTGTTAAAACATGCTTATATATTAATTAATATATATATATATATATATATATTATAAATATAATAAAATTAAATTTATTCGAGTAGCAGTTTTATAAAATAAAAACTTATAATCTATATAGACTCTCCTTTATCCGGATAGATATGTCCCTATGAGCGACTACGCCGATCTTTATATGTTTTGGCCACGTCCGTTTCCGCTCCGAAGAAGAAGGTTTAGATCTTTCAATCTTATGTCGTGAGGGATGTGACCTATGTTAGGTCCATAAAATACCACAGCTTTTAGTGTTCTATGATTCACCTCCGAATAATGAGTAGGTAGTTCAATCCTTTTGATTCTTCTCTTCATAGTAAACTGATGGGGGGATGCGGAGCAATAGGTCGAATTACTATATAAAGAAGAGTATGATAAAGTTAATTTTCTAACTTTTAAGACCTACACCAAGGATCAACCAACCTATTAAAAATGTAACTTGTATTTAGACTTAGATTTGATAGGTTGTATGATTTTTGGAAAATAATATACTAATCCCTATTGAAATATATGAGTAATTTTGATATAATTGTATGTTTATCTTTATTAATAAAATTTTAATTTATTTCTTAAAATAAACTCACAGAATAAAACTTTCTCAGCTATGAAAGTATAAAATGTCAATTTTGTTAATGTATAGAAAAAGTGTCTCCACTACTACAATATGTACCTATGGCCTCGATTATTAACCGTGAACATAGATCTATGACCACGGTTACAAGAACCGAGGCCTAAGTGAAAGAGACCATAGGTAACAACCTATGGTCTCAGTTTTTTAACCGAGGTCATAGGGTATACCTATAACCTCGGTTTCTTGTCTTAGAAGGCCATAGGTAACAACATATGGCCACGGTTTTGATTAGAACAGAGGCCTAAGTGAGTGACATATGGTCTCGGTTTTATAACTCTTAGGAAGTCATAGGGTTAAACTATTACCTCGGTTTGAGAATAACCGAGGCTATAAGTTGTTACCTATGACCTCGGTTTTCGATACTTAGAGGCCATAGGAGGTAACTATGGTCACGGTAGTTTAATAACGTGGCCGTACAGGTATACCTTATGGCCTGGGATTTATCGAAAAAAACGAGTCGTAGGCTTAATCAAAATTATATATATATATATATATATATATTATTTTAGTTACAATATTTAAATCATGATTATATAAATATCAATTAAGCTAAATTTTAAATATAAATTAAAAAAACTAAATTAATTATATTACATTTAAAAGAGATATTACACTAAGAGTTTAATAGTTCGATACAATAAAACATATATAATAAAAACTAGTTAATTAAAGTGTTCAAAAAATATAAAAATATACATTAAAAAACTTTAATGCTACTAACTAATCAAATTATCTACAATGTAAATCAATCTAAAAATATTTTGTCCCACTGTAATGTTGTTCTTCAAAATCTTTGTCCTTGACAGAATGCATTAATTTTCTCATAAAAAAACATCCTCTAGTATGATCGAGCATACCAACATCTAGATTCCATTAATATAATCATGCATATAGAACACAAGAACAAATGGTCCATAATTCAATGAAATCAATACTACCCATATCAATAATAATAACAACATTATTATTTAGTACTACCGATATCAATAACAACAACATTATTATTTAGTATTATCCATATCAATGACAATAACAATAATTGCTAGTTTTGCACATCTTATATGTGTGTATATATATATATAATTTTTAAAATCAATTATGTAGATGAGATTGCTTTAAAAAATCTAATGGTTGATAAGTGTTAGATGTATATTATAGGAGGTGTATGATGGAATCTATTAAACTAAATATGATAAGAACTTTTTTCTTTTTTCATATATCAAGTAGCTCAAACCTAAACAAAGAAATAATTAAAAAATAAATAAATTAATGGAGCTTTTTAAAATAATATATACACACTTACATTCACACAAACACACATATAGTTTAAACCCAAATCTATATATATCATTATACTTTAAGATAATTGAAAAAAAAACTGTAAACCCAAATCTATATATATCATTAATTATACTTTAAGATAATTGAAAAAAAAACTATATTTTATAAGAAAAAATTGAACATTAAAATAGACTAAATATCTACACCTACCACTTCACATACTATGCCCCTAACTCTTTTGTATTAATTTTCCTCCTCTTACAGCAATCAATCCTGTAGCCCAAACTTCTTTGTCAGTTTATGAGTCTTTACCTACTGGTCACACTCATGGTTCTACGTTAACATCCTTGCCTACCTCTTTTCAGGCAAAGGATAATAATAGGACTTCTCTTACAAGCTAAATAGGTCACAATGTCGGCATTGACTCTAGGTACAACTTTTTAATGAAAATCATCACAAGTTATTTGTAGTTTCTTATTAATTTGAACATGGAATTCAATTTAGCGATATACAAATTTCTTGTCATTTCTTATATAACAAACGAATTTTTTCAACAATTACGCTTGTCGGGACCGAATTAAAGCAAAAAATTTTGTTGATAACACAATTTGTTCAACAGAGTTTGCTTGTCGGGACCAAATTAAAGAAGAGATTATGAGCGAGCAAAGTCGAGAGAAGAGGAGAAGAGAGGTTATACTTACTGGTAATCATGCCAACAGTCTAAGGCAGGCGTGGTGGCGATGGATTCTTTAGGAGAGAAATCAGTGCGTGAGCCGGATGTGAGACACCGATTTAGAAAAATGATTATGGAAGATTAGAGCTCGTTGGATCTGAGACTAAGACGCGTCTTGAGAAAAATGATTATGGAATTAGGGCTCGGGAAATTGCCTGGGAATTAAGGTTAACTAATATTATATATATATATATATTATAACTTAACGCATTAGCTGGCAATATTATATATACATATATATATTACTGAGATGCGAGTAACTAATAATATAATTAATATTATATATATATATATATATTTTAAGTCGGTAATTAATATTATATATATATATATATATTTTAAGTCGGTAATTAATATTATATATATATATATATATATATATTACTTATATATTAGCTGGGGAATTACCGTTATTAATATTATATATATATATATATTACTTAATTAGTGTAATAGTAAAATTAGAAAAAAATGTAAAAAAAAAGATAGGAAAAAAGAAAGAGAGTAAAAAAATAAATTAAGAGTGCAAAAAATTTTGATGTAAAAATTTAATATATATATGTATGATAAAAGAAAAAAAAAGATTAATAATAAAGAAAAATAAAAAAATTATAAAATAATTTTTGTATTTTTTTTAAATGAATTACATAGTATTTTAATATTGAAAACTCTATATTATTTTAAAATTAATCATAGTTATTTAATAATTTTGCTATATAAATGTTTATATATATATATATTTAAATATAGTTTTTGTAAATTAACTTATAGCCACGGTTATTGATAAAACCGAGGCTATATGTATACACTATAGCCTCGGTTTTTATCAAATCGTGGCCAAAATCCTATGACCTCGGTTTTTAAAATAGCCGAGGTTAAAATTCCAAGACCAAAAGCATACATTGTAGTAGTGCTCGTATCGATTAAAGAAAATATTAATGTAGTATTTATAAGTAGTATAAAATTTACATTTTTTTGAATTAACTTTTAGGGATATAATATACATAATTATTATATACTTTTACATTATAGCAAGAAAAAAAATTAATAGATCTCCCACAAAACAAAAAAATACATAGAATTTGCAAAAAGAAAGAAATACAAGTGATTTAAATAGAATTAAATTATAATAAAATAGTTTAAAAATATAAAGTGTTGGGTTAAACAAGTCATACTTTGAGATGAAGTGTTAGTGTATAAAAAGAATGTATGACACATTAATTAAGAAACATATAAGTGTAGTGTTTATAAGTAATATGAGATTTATAATCTTTTGAAATTAACATTTTAAGATTATATGATCCATATTGGTTATACAGTATACAAAATTTTCATAGACTTTTACATGATATTAGAATTGTAATCGATCAATGAATTAAGAAAAAAACTAATAGTTCTCTAAAAAAAGGACCTTACAAAAAGAAAGAAACACAAGTGACCAAAATAAAATAAAAATATGTTAAAAATATAAATTATTAGTTCAAATTACTTATACAGAGAATGTTAGTATATAAAAAAGATGTCTTATATTAATTAAAAAATATAATATAATGTTTATAAGTATTATAAAATTTACATTCATTTTGAATTTAACCTTTTAGGATTAGATGTCTTATATCGTTTATAGAATATAAATTTTTTACATAATTCATAGGAAGACTAATCTTTTACGTTATTAGAAAAATGTAATTAAAAAATAAATAAAATTATAATTAATGTTTTGATGATAATTATGTTTTTTAATTAAATAATTGATTTTGATTTTTTTTATTCCTTTATAAAAATAATTATCAATATGTTTGATAATAATTTTTATTTAGTGATTTTAAAGAAAAAATCAAAAGTCATATATAAATTATTTAGTAACATTTTATATTTTTATATTTTTCTTCAAAAACTTAGAAAATAAGATGTTATTATTTAAAATTTTTTTAAATTTTTAATTATTTTATTTTAATATTTATACATACAAAAGTCAAGATTTTAATTATTCTCTACACAAAAATATTTCGATGAAAATGAATATTATAAGTCTAAAATCTTATTTAAATATCTTATTTTTAAAAATTTATGAATAATTATATATTTTTGATAATGATTCCTTATGAAAATAAAAATAATAAATCATTATCATACATAACTGATTAAAAAATTAATTAAAAAAATTAATAATCATAATAATTATCAAATACATAAATAAATTAAAATAAAAAACATAAACACTATATTCAGTTCATAATCATACCCCTCGCATGATATTTGGACTCAATCGCTCGACAATGAGCTACTTGGCATTCCGAAGACAGCAATTTTATCAAAGAATATTTGTGTCTTTTGTTTTCATTTAGTAGAAAAGATTACTCATTATCAACATTTTTCCTTATTTTTTTGCAAAATTCTAAAAAAAAAACAAGTTAAAATATCGTAAATGAACAAAAATAAAATCTTTAGATTTTTTGATAAAATCATATTTTATCATGCATATTAAATAAATGGAATAAATCTTTAGATTTTTTGACCACCTAATGTGACGGATAAGTCAATTAATAGAGATGATTTTGAGATTAATATAGATATTATTTATAATTATGAATAAAATGAACAAAAATAAAAGATTGATATTTAAAATGTATGTTTCAAATAAAAAAAATGTTAATTTATTAATAATATCATTTATTAATCATTATATCTTAAATTCAAAATCATAAACATTAAATAGTAAATCTTAAATACTAAACCTTAAATCATAAATTTTAAACCATAAATACGAAGCTAAAATCTTGGATCTTGAATTTTAAATCTTAAATTATATATAATTATATTTAAATTTATTTTTCTTTCTAATATATATATATATATATATATATATTAATTTTTTAAAGATATGTATTTTAATTATTAAATTTTTTGTTTATTAAACATGTTAGTTTTATTATTTTTATTATTAATTATAAATATATATTATATCGACTCTTTTATGTAGAGGCACGAGGACATGTGGGCATATTGGCCTAAATTTTTAAAAATATGTTTTTTACTTATAATATTTATGTGTTTTTTAATATATTTTTGGTGTATAATTTGATTTCTTCCTCTACTGAAAATTATTTACTTCCAAATATGTCATATATTTTAAATTTTTACAAGTTTTATAAATAAAATTTGACATTTTATTTTCATTTTTATTGTTATAAACAAAATTTATATTTTTGAATGTTAATATTTTAAATTCTTTAACTCTTAAAATGATACCAATTACTTATTAATACATTGCTAAACTGTTTAATTTTTATTAAAAAATAACCTAATTTAAATCATTTTTGTAAATTATTTCTCGGTAAAAAAAATGTTTTAATTTGTTTACCCTCTAATATATTTTATTGTCTTCCAATTTTGTTACTATTTAAAAGTAAATTCAATTATAAAAAAAATTATTTTATTTTTTAATTATTTTTTAGTACAAAATTTTTATTTTTTTTTTTATATATTTTCATGGGTTGAAATTCACATTTCTAAAAAATTTACCTTTGCAAGCAAAAATGATAAATGTTGTATTTCTTTCCTCAAGTTTTAAGTTACTTTCAATTTATTTTATATAATGATAATAATTATAAAAAAATTAAAAGTAATTTATTATCAATTTAATATTTAATATTATAATTTTTATATTAAATAATTTTAATTAATATTATTATTAAATTTTAATAGAATAATTTAGTTCGAAAGATTGAATTAGATGATTAGAAATATTTTATCGAATTAAACGAACAGAAATTGATTTTACGTGATAATGTTATAAATTATTTTGTTTAAATTTAACTTAAACATCAATTAAAATAATTAAGCTGCATACGTAAATTTGAAATTGATATAAAGAAATTAAAATAAATAAATTAAAGGGCCGGATGTTATAAATACATTCAATATTATCATTCAACTGTACAAAAATATCACTATCTAAATAGATTGCATAATTCAAACTCTCCTCCTTCAGGTCCGTAACCGTAATAATAAAATAGGTGAGGTTAGGGATCAGGATCTTAAACATCTTCTTAAAAGTTGAACCCTTTTTTCTTAAAAATAACTAATTGATTAAATGCTGAGCAGATATATTTATTATAATATTAAGATTATGATTAATAATTAAATATATATTAATATTATATATAATTATATAAAATATATTTTTAATATTAAACATTTGAAAAATTAAATTAAATTTTATTTATTTTTTTATATAATATTTTTTTATTTTATTTAAAAATATGTGTTAAATAATTAAAAAATGAAAATTAATATCAATTTTTTTACATAATGTTAAAGTCTCACATCGACTGGAGATCGCGCCCATACTGCGCATATAATAAACAAGGGCAGTCCTTAATCTCATAACCTGGTTTTTAAGATGGAGTTAAGCCCAAATTTAACATGGTATCAAAGCAAGGCATTCTGGTCGGTCGATTGTTTACATGGTGATGATTACTCGTCACATGTTCACATCCCCGCTTGCCTCAAGGGATGACCATCGATGTGAGGGAGTGTTAAAGTCGACGGCCCGGAGATCGCGCATTAATCGCGTATAAATAAAGCGTTCCTCAATCTCATAACCTGAATTTTGAGATGTATTTAGACCCAAATTTAACACATAATATAACAAAATAAATATTATGTTAATTTTAAATTTTTTAAATTAAATATATACTTTTAATAAATATTGAAAATAAAAAATGTAGTTAAAGCGTAAACAAATTATTTTAAAATAAGTCTTTCTTTTATTCTTAATTGAAAATACGATAGTGTATTATATAAAATAATATTATTATATATCATAAAAATATAACAAATATAAATAATTTATCACAATCTTATTTTATAATTTAATTTAATTATATCATTTAATAAAATATCATCTCCTTTAAAGTTTATTATAATTTTGTAATATTTATATTTTTTATTTAAAAAGAATTGAACTCAAATTGTATCAAATAATAATTAATGTGACGAATCTAAAAAATAAACAAATTACATTCAATTACAAGTTAAAAACAACACTTCTGATTTTACGGTCCAATTATTGCTTATTATTATTTGGACAATAATGCAAACAACTCAATTACAAAACATGTTTTCACTCGCTGACAATGGCCTCATCAAGTAACATTTGACTTTAATCTCTACCTCATTGAAACTTTTGAATGTAATCATACCGTATTAAATGAATAGTCTTGTATACATCAACTGTACTTGATGTTACTAATGAATTATATGTTAAATTAAAAATATTATATATTAAAATTATTGAGGAAATGTATTAACACTTTATAACAATAAGATTATATTGTAAAATAAAATTTATAATTATTTAATTTAATTTTATAATTATTACTAAATATCTCATAATTTTTAAAATAAACACTTTAATTTCATAATTTTATTTTGATATTAAAATTAGGTATTAAAAATATTCATTTTTTACTTTTTTTAATAGATTAAAAATCTTCATTAAATAAGTTGTAGAATTAAATGCTCTTACTTTTAATAATAATAATAATAATATTAGTAACTAGTTCATAAATTAAATAAGTTGTAGAATTAAATGCTATTACTTTTAATAATAATAATAATAATAATAATAATATTAGTAACTAATTCATAAATTATTAAACTAAAATTCTTATTTTAAAACAATTCTAAGTATTCTAATACTTAATATAATAACTATAAAATTAATGTAATTATTTTGTAAAAAAATTTTTACATTCTAATCAAATATATCACTTCGATGAAGAGAGCTAGAACACAAAATCAACTTATTATAATTCCTAAAACCTAGTTGGACTTGAAGAAGTGATTAATAAGCTTATTTTTAGATTTAAAAATGCTTTATTCATATCTAATTAAAGTTTAATTAGATATATAACCTTAATTTTTTAACATAGATAACCCAGCAAATTCCTCGTTAATGCATCTACCAAGAGAGAAGTCTTTGAAGATAATTCAGATGCTTTATCTTATGTATTAATCTCAACATTATTTAAAATATTATCTCAATATATAGTTATTAAAAACGTAGGCAAATTTAAAATTTAAAATTAAGACAGATTTTTAAAACTGAAGATGAGATGATTATTTATTTTGATAGGATAATTGAAGATGCATGATACAAATACAATTAGTAAATAAAGGCCCAAATGTAGTTGAACTCCATCTATCCATCTAATTAATGTGGCCACAAGGTGACAACGAAGGGTGAAAAATTGGGTTTGCAACAGAAGCTTTGACATCTATTTCAAAGTTACTATCTCTGATAGACTTTCCGGGATATTTTCTAAAGTTTTCTCTGGAGCACTCACCTAATAAGCTCCATTGCCTTCAATCTTTATAGTGACAGAAAAGGAGCCATGGACTGTGAAGAAGTAAAGAATCCAAAGAAACCCATTCTGCATAAACAAGAAAAAGAACCTATACATGATTCAGAAGATCATGATGGTATGAAAAGCATCTCTGGAAAAGAAGAAGAACAAGAGCTTACCAAAATTCGTCTTATGAGAGCCTTTGTTGAACAGAAGGATCCCTCCTCCAAAGTATTTTCTTTACCTTTTATTAACTTAAGATATGTTATTTTTATAACACAAATAGTAATAGATTTTTGGATATATAATGTTCATTTTTTTTTTAAATTTTCTGTAAATTTTTACCAAATTAAAGAGTCTTAGACAAGGTTAGTTTTTCTTTAGGAAAAATGAAATTCCAAGTAACATAAAACTTCAGATAAATATAGCTTCAACTAGATAAAGATACAAAATGGTGTCCGTCAAGAGTCAAGACCATAAATCCTTTTCTTTTCTTTTTCCAAAAAAAAAATAAAAAAATAAAAAAAAAAGAAACTCAAGAATTGCGTTGCAGGAAGTAGATGATCCAACTATAAGAAGGTTTCTGCGTGCTCGGGACTTAAATGTAGAAAAGGGTTCTGCATTATTCCTCAAGTACTTGAAATGGAGGCGAACATTTGTACCTAATGGTTCCGTATCTACATCAGAATTGCCAAATGAAATTGCACAGAACAAGATGTTTCAACAAGGGTTTGACAAGAAAGGACGTCCTATAACAATTGTTTTTGGTGGTCGTCATCTTCAAACCAAAGGAGGCCTCGAAGAATTCAAGCGTATGTAGTCAACCTTTTAAGTCTTTTAATTGAACCTACATCCTTTAACATCTTTAAAGTTTTACGAATAATACCCAATAAGAGTGCCATTAGAATAGATTAACATTAAAATGGTGTGATTATTGTTCAATTTGAACGACACTAAATTAAATGTTATTTAAAATAAAATCATGTGATAAATTTTTTTTAAATTTAATAATGAATATATATGATATTATCATAAGGATGTTATTTTTTTTTTGGTATGTTTTTCCAAATATGTTTATCTTTACAAACAGATAGAGAATCTTACTGAGCCCTGGTTTTAGTTTAAATATATTTTGTACTTGGTAATAGCCCTCTCTTTTTGAATAGATCTATGAAGTGCATTTGGTTGTTAAACTGACCGATACCTTATACAGGGTATGTTGTCTATGCTTTGGACAAAATATGTGCAAGGTAATTCTTTCTAGTACTGAACTCATCAATTAATTTTTACAGATCCATCCCTAAGTTTAAACATTATTACATTTACACTCACTTAGTAACAAACCAATTCCTTATAGTGATCTTATCCTTCAAAATTAGTAGTGACTAATGAATGCATAAATAGAAAAAAGAATCATTCTAGTACATATTTTTTCGACCAGAGCAATTTATTCCTCTAATTATTCATTGTACAATTCATTCCAATTAATTTTATAAAATCAATATTTTTGTCAAATAATAATTAATTTTTTTTTTATAATTTACTGTTTAAAATCATAATCAAGTAAATAACTAAAAAGAAATATTGTTTTCTTAAAGAAAATTTTACTCCCAAATTTTTAAAAATAGGACAATTGGATTTGTTCAACTTTATTTTAACGCAAGAGGAGTTGAAGTGCCCTTATAAATAGATAGCAGACAATGGACTAGTTTGGCCTTTCGCCCAAATGCATATGATAAAGTCAAGTACAATATGTTAAAAGAGATTTTCAAAATGTATAAACCATTAGCATGTAGTATGTGTATGATGATGGTGTCATAATAAATAGCATCTTAAAAAGAACGATATTATGCTGTGACTTGAAGTCTTTATTAAATTTACAAAATTCAACAACAAATTCTCGTAGTATTATTTTATTTTTCAACACAATAGAGTTAGTAAGTGACCTCTAATGATGAAATTTATGGTATATGTCAAGATTAATTTGAAACTAACAGGACAAATGATCGTCTATAATAAAGCTATACGTAATAGACAAGCACAAGAACTAGAATTAGCATGATCCTTAATTCATAATATTAAAAATACAAGCTGTATAGTATTGCAGCACAACGGAGAAGTACCTCAGGTCCAGTGCAGACATGTAACTTTGTACTTTGCTGTATCAGGATGCCACCAGGGCAGGAGAAGTTTGTTGCCATTGGAGATCTTGAAGGATGGAATTATTCAAACAGTGATATCCGTGGTTACCTTGGAGCTTTGTCCATTTTGCAGGTATGTGCCTCACTCAACAACCCTTAACTTCTCTATTCAATACTATAAAAAAGGTTAAGAGACTAACTATTTACTGGGAATGGCAGGACTATTATCCAGAAAGGCTTGGAAAGATGTTCATCATCCATGTCCCTTCCGTATTCATGGCAATATGGAAGATTGTTTACCCTTTTATTGACATCAAAACCAAAAAGAAGGTACCCAAATTTCATATATTGCATGCTTACTGCATTTAAGTTGATGCAGCATTGATAAATTATGCTATTAAGAACCTAAAAATGGATGCTTTATGCAAGCATTTATAGTTTTAATTCTATTGAGTATTTTATGCCTTTCTACGCAGATAACACTAGTAGATAACAGAAGCCTGAAAACAACTCTGCTTGAAGAGATTGATGAGAGCCAACTCCCAGCGATATATGGAGGTCAACTGCCATTAGTTCCTATACACGAAAATTGATCAAGTATCCACACTAGCGATGATACAGAGCATAAATCATTCATTTATGAATCTCTTTTCAATTTGTCTAAACAGTTTACCAAATTTTCAAATTTAGTGACAAGAACTTTAACGCATCTCAAGCTTACTTTGCTTAGCGGAAACTGCTTAAAGGTAATCTTGTCAAAAATCCAGCTGTGAAGTGAGCTACTTAGAAGCAATTTCTTACATTTCTATCTTCTTTCTAAAGAGTAACTTTCACCACACTCCAAGTCTTCATTAGTCCATAGCTTCGGAGAAAAGTCTGGCTAAATTGAATAGTTTAAGATTTTTGGTTAGAAATTGCAAACAAAACACAACAAACACCTCGGAACAAGTGATAAGAAAATCGACCATTTCAAAATAAAAGTTAAGCCCATTCACTTAAATTGATCTTAGATTTTATGAATCCTCCCCTCCTTTTTTTTTCTTTCTAAGACATGATTTAGTATTGTCAATATGAACAACCAAATGTTAAGAACACATGTAGATGGTGCTAATGAAAGAGTATGTTGAAGGTATCAACACAATTTCAAATTCTCGGTTGAAATCAGTCATCACAAGCAAATACTTAGATAATGGCATAAGAAACAGTCAAATGATGTATCACAGCAATCATTACAAGTTGGATATTACAAACTTAAAACACATCAAAAGCATATTTAAGCACTATTAACATGTGATGAGCAAGGCCTAAAACAGCTTGAGGATCATTTAAATAGTCTTTACCTGACTCTTCAAGCAATATTGGCATTTAGCAGTTAGCATCATCTGCTCTCCAACAATCAACTAAGGTTCAAAGATAACATATTTGTTAGTACTCACATCCACCTCAAAAATGTCGATTCTTAACAATTCATACAAATGTACAGAAAATTAATTGTGATGAATGTATCTAATGATTACTCTGACAAGTTATCTTCCAGTAATGAACAGCACTATCTTCACATACAAAACAACTCATTAATATATGAATAAGAGTTGGATCAAAAAGATATCGCATTGATAAAATTCTGGTAGCAGTTCCGTATCATTTTACTACAAACCGACCGGAATGAACTACTTCGAAACGGGCTGAGCATTGAGCAACAAGGCAACCCTATTTCTCATCATGTTGATCATCTAACGGAACAGCCTAACCTCCAAACTGCACATACCAGGTGTGCGAGAAAATGACTACCAGTAATTTCCATATGAACAGGTACATCCTTCAAAGCGGTAAAAGCGTATGCGATCCCTTGAGTACATGTTCAATCATTGCCGCAGTCAGAACAAAAGTATAGCATGGATCCATCGAGCATTAGTAAGAGTTCCATTCCGAACACAATGATTTTAGCGTGGGTTTGACTTGCAGCTAAAGAATCATAGGAAATTTATGTACGCGAATCACATTATAAATGTTCGATAATTCGGAAAGAACTGTGAAAATGAATATCAAACTAACAAACAATTGAAAAAAAATGATAGTTGCCGAGAAAATAATGAATAAAAAGAAAAACAGTAATATTTTTAAAACTTTTATCGATAAAAAATCACTTTTTTAATGTCAAATTTATACATTTTTTATATTAAAAAAATATAATATATTATTTTTATATTAAATACATCTAATTAAATATTAAATATTTTTTAAAATAAATTATAATTATTTAATTAAATATCAATCATTAATATAATTAAATAATATTTTTATTATTATATATTTTAAATAGTTAAAACTTTTCATTAATATGTTGTACCTAGTATCTAAGATTGAAAAGAGTAAAAAAAAAAATCAATTGGGTTTCTTATCATAATAGGCCCACTAGAAAAACCATAAAACCCATAAGATTCAAAATAGGTTATCGATTTAAACAATTTTTTGTTGTTTTTATTTTAAATTTTGAAAAATCAATCATGTATTGGTTCAATTTTTTAATTTTAAAAATCAATCAAAATCAAAAATAATTATTTATTAAAATAAGCAAAATAAGTTTTGTAGAAACTCGAATCATTTTTCTACCGAAACTATGAAGTAAGAAAACATCACAAAACTTACGTTCAAGCTTTACCTTATTTTGATTGTTTAGAGGATGATTGGACTTATGCATACACGGTTCAAATAGACAATAAATGATACAAGTTTATTGCATATACGTACATGATATCATTATCATATCCAATATTTGCATAAATACTCTTGAAAAAAGGACTATCTGTCGGATAAAATCTTTATTGGATATGAAGGTAAGTCATAAAAAAAGGCTAACGGGGTATTTAATCCTCCCTTGACTACTACTAGCTCAGCGTCTATTGTCCACGAAATTTGAATTTAATCAATATTAATCGGTATCTCTACGTTAATGACATTAGATGCATTCGTCATAGTTTCAACATTATGGCAAACCCGTATCATGTCTCGTTTGATACAATTTCCTTCAACGTTTCTATCCAATGTGGTTGTTTTCAAAAAATAGTGCAATGCAATCAAAAAATATTCTATGAACGAATTCTTTCCTTAGAATCAAAGGTTTTTTCCTCTTCTAATGAGGGTAGAAAGCATAGAGTAACAAGCCTTATACTTAAAATAATTCTTTGGTAAATCATAATACAAATTATGTACTCAATAAGGATTATAATCATTGATACAGTTTGGGTATTAAGCTATTGTATTCATACACCTTCTAATTCTATCTTATCTGATCGAATCAGAAAGGCACTACGTACGAAGTCATATAATAGCTTGCGTTATAAAAAACCTGTTATTTCTTTCTTCATCAAGTTGCTGAGAGAGTTTCCTTACAAGTAAGTCTTTTTATGTAACCCTAATTGACCTTAGAGCTCTCAACTAACATCCATCTTAATCAAACTTGAAATCCATTCTCAATCACTCTTTTGAGTGGGAAGGCATTATTTTGTATCCTAGACTTAAGTTAAGGAGGGAAAAAAGTATTATATCCACCTTTAATAAAGTAAAAAACATAACTATCAATATTTAATGCAGCTATTGCATTTTGTTACATTCTTTTTTCTCTCCTTAGTCACTCTCCTATTAATTAATAGTATCCACTCTTCTAACGTGCTTGTTTACACTTACTCTTATTAGTTGAGTTATAAGTCAACTCCAATACAAATTTCTCAATACAAATTTCTCAATGGTCAATAGTTAAAGCGATAAAATGATTCTCTTGTAGTTGATGATTTACTCTTGCATTATTCATCTTAGTCTCTCTCTATATGTATTAACAATCTTATATTTCTATAATAAAAATAATATTTAATAAAATATAATTGAAATGTGTTTAATATTAACTGAATTAAATGATGATCGCTTAATTTAACAGTATTTCATATAAAATAACATGTTAAAATTTTTGTAAGTAATAAAAGTATAAAAAATAGATATAAAAACATCAATTTTACGATTACAAATTTTAATAATATTATTTTTATTTTTTTAAAAAATAATATAAGTTAAGGCATATAAAAATTGACTTGTATGCTCGCACATTTTAGTAACAATATTACTTTACATCACAATTGTATATTTTAGTAACAATATTACTTTACATCACAATGGTATCATATTTTTAATTAATATATCAATTTTACTTTTGATATAATTTATCCATAGATAACATGATATTTTGGTTATTTTATTTTCATAAATTAATCATAATAGTTATTTTTAAAAAAATTTATATATTTTAGTTATCTTATTGTTGTATTTTTTGAATACTTTAATCATTTATGGACAATTTTGGTTTTTTTATATAATTTTTAGTAAAAAAACTTATTGTTGTATATTTTTTTTGGATACTTCAATCATTTATCCAATGTTATTAAACTGTTTTATATTTACTAATAAATAATTAAATTTATATTTAATTAATAATTAATATATTATTTAATATATATAATATATATTTTTTAATAACATGTATTTGAATTGCATATTAACTTTCCACTTCAATTACATGTACACTTTGTGTACACAAATTTTACATGTACACTTTGTGTACACAAATTTCGACAAGTATATTACTTATATTTATGAGTTTTTATTCAAATTTATCATTTGTTAAAAAGAAAAAAAAAAGATACCTTTTTAATTTATGAAAGCTAAGAAATTAAAAGTATACATATTTTAATATGGTGTGACTAAATGTATATGTAAAAAAAAAATGTATTCGAAAAAAAGGGGCGAAGGAGAATATGGGAAAGAGAGATGAAATTAGAAAGAAACAAGAAGGAAATAATATTTAGTATTTTGAATTGTCTTGTTGCTTTCCGGAAAACTAACATGAGGAAGAACACATTTGAAATGATAGTTCATCAGAAAAATCAGTTCATAAATGAAAGAAATATCAGAGAGCACAAGACAAAGTAAAAGGAAAACTACTGTGAATGACTTAATGTGAAGACAGGCCGCACAGTTCTCATGACTGGCCCCTATGGGACCCCTATCAGTTAACTCCGGATAAACAACTGCTAGCGTATACACTGCTTTTGATGAGACGTGTCATTATACCATTGGCTGACTACACTGTACGATTGCTTGACCATTATTATACCATTGTTAAAAAAAACATTTATTACAGCGAGAAACTTTTTTTTTTCTGAGAAAAAACAACTTGATAACACAATAATACCACTAGAATTTAAAAATATAATAATAACATCAAATATGTATAATAAAAATAACACCGGTTATATTTACTATTTATATTTTATAAATATAATAATATATTTATTTCAATAACTAAATTCATTAACATTTAACTTATACTCTAAGTTCAACACGAATATTAATTTTTTTTATTGTTTTAACTTAAAAATAACAAAAATATTATTATTGCTTCGGTAATCATGTTTCAAATTAGTGTAATAATAATAGGATAAAACCAATTAACTATTAATTTATTTTTAATAATATAAAATAATTTCAAAATATATTTTAATTTTTATATTCTAAATAATTATAATACGATTAAATTAAACTAAATCGATTTTAATACTTTAATTCAGTTCAATTATATACGTATAAACAATTATGTTTAATTTATTTAAATTTTAAAAAAATTAGACTGATTCGAATAGTAATTATATCATAAAAGACTAAACAATACCAACGATTTAATTAAATAAATCTTTTGGTTCTTTAAATAAAAAAAATATATATATATAATTATATTATGTATTTATTATTATTATTATTATAATTATTAAATTAAAGATTATTCAAATACTATTTTGAATTAATATGATAGAACCGTCGGTACTGTTATTAGATAATAATGTTTCAAGTAAAACAACGAAAGAACTCTCAACTTAAAAAAAAAATAAACTAGTTCAATACATAATAAATATTTATAAAGAAAATAAATTGAAAATGCAACATCTTTAAATATAAGAGCCCCAAGCACTTTCAATAAGCCAAATACTTAGCGCGTAGCTCATTTTACCATATGAGATAGGGTGTTCATATTTAATAAAGCATCTTTTACATTGATTGTTTTGATTCTGCATCAAATTAATTCATTTAAAAAATATAATTTTGATCATTCATGGTTTGAAAAAATTATAAAACAAAACTAGTCAGGTAATTTCAATTTCATTAAAGTAAAAATCGTTTGTAATTGAATCGATACACTTATTAATTATTAAATTAATATAAAATTATAAATTATATCTTATATTTTAAAATTTGTTACTATTAGTATAAAAAGTTTGGTTACGTCTTATTTATTAATTTTAGATTTTGAATTTAAACTATATTTATTTAGATTATTTGAAGTTTGATAATTATTTACAATTTATGTTTATAATTATTAATAATTTGATATATATTACGAACATGATTCGTTATTTGATAAGATAATTTTATAAGAATGTAAACATTCATGATATTTTTATATAATATTAGTAATCAGTAAAATAATAATTATTTTTTTTTATAAAAGTTCGAATTAACTTCATGATCTGTTAGCGGTTTAATTAATTTAATAATTACGAGCTGTTTTGGTTTAATATTTTAAAATATTATTGATATGGATTCAATTTTATTAATTTTTTATTAATAATTGATATTATAAATACTTTTATATCTTGGCTTACTAATTTTAAATTATAACATTGATATATAAGTTGATGCATCTAGAATTATTATTAATATTAATATATAATTTTTTATATATCAAATTGTTGTTATTATTGATGTTTTAAATAGTTATTAATTAAAATAATAAGATATATATTTTTTAACTTATTATTATTTATTATATTAATTATTGTATAACTTATTGCATAAAATATTTTTGTTATTAATAAGATAAGTAATGTTATATAACATTAATTTAAAATCAACACTTATGAATTTATTATTAATTAAATTTTAAAAAGTTATGAAAAATCTTTAGATATATGTGATACCAAGCAATTTCCTAATAAGATAATTAGTTCCCTTTTTTGTTACACATTGTAATTATATTGTTCAATAAATTTGATATAAATATTATATCAATTATTTTAATAAATAATTATCTTAAACATGAATCTACATTAAAATAAACTATTTATAATAATTAAGTTAAAGTGTATAATTATTCTTCAAATTTAATTAAATTTTAATTTAAATTTTTAAAACGTATGATTTTGTTATTAAACTTTAGTCCCTAAATTTTAATAACGTAATACATAAATTTGAAATTTTTGATTCATAAATATATATTTTAATAAATAAGTTAAAAAATATGTGTAAAATTTTATCAATTGAAAAATTAAATTATAATATTTATAAATTTAAAGACTTATATGTAAAATTTAAAAAAATTAATAATTTATATATAAATTTATTTAAAATTTAAAGAATTATAATATACTTTAATCTGTTACTAATAATTATATATTAAAAATATAAATCCTAATGCTTTTAACGTTATGTGGCATACCAATTGTTTAGTAAGAAAAAAATGATGTATAAAAAAAGAAGCTCATTAACGTAAGTTCATCGATCAAATATTTTTTATCGAAATTAACGTGTATTTTAAAACATGCATCATGACACGACACTTAATTAATAGTAAACGACAGCAGATTATGACTTGTGAAAGGAACTAATTTAGCTATCTTATGTTGTAATATTTAGCAGATGGATAAAAAAATTATATTTTACTTTAACATGTGTCACATTTTTAATTAATTTTATGTATGCATATGTACAAAATTTTCATCCGTCAGAAAACGTGTCTAGAAAATGACGGAAAAGAAGCATCTGATTAACTAAGAATCGGGGTTAATGGTTGGGTGGTGGGGGTTGTGTTCTCTTTTAAAAGTACAAAAAGAAGCTTTTCAGAGAGCTTAAGATAGGCCAAACTGAAGGCTGAGGAAGTCTCCGTACATTTCTCTGCAAATTTGAAACTGTCTGCAAAGAATATTATTACTTTTAATTTATTTAAAATTACCAAATTGATGTCTATCCCATCATTTTAAGTTACTCAGTTACCCTCAAACAAAATCTCACTTATGATCAGAATATATATGTATGTATGTATGTATATATATATATATATGTATGTATGTACGTACGTATCTATATTGTTTATAATGTTTTCTATTTTGTGCGAGCAAGTTATGTAAATGGAAATTGGATATATATATATATATATTGTTTATAATGTAAATAGAAATTGGATATATATTAAAATAATATTAATAATTACTAGTGACTCGTGCCTTAACTCATGGATTATCATGGATCTTCACAATCCATTAATATTTCTCCTTATAATAGTCATCAAAAAAGATCAATTGATTTACTAAACAACTTCATCCAAAAACTAGATATATATTAATTTGCACACTACAAGAATTAAATTGATTAACTTGCGAACGAACTCGTCAGAAAATTAAATATATCGATTTAATTTGCTGATAGTTTGATCAAAGTTTTCAGTAATCATTATACAATTTATGGACAAAAAAGATTGATCAGAAAACACCAGTGTTTCTCACTTTCTCCCTCTTTGGTTGCATATCATCGCATGATTCCTAAAAATTTAAATACTAATAAAAAAATTCCACCAAAAACTAAAAATTTGAATGCTAATGATCCTACCTAATTAAATAAACCATTAATTAATAAAGTAATTTTTTTATTCTGTTAAATTATTATTGAAATATTGTGACTAATTCTGGCTTAAATTGATTATATATGTGAAATGAAATTTATAACTGAAGTTGTTATTGACGAGTGCTAAAACATGTGTTTATATACAAAATAGTTAATTTAGTCATCAAACAAATTTAGAAATAGGTAGAAGAAGTTCATACTAAATAGATTTCAACCAGAGAAACTCTTTGGTAACTAAATCTAATGCCTTATATTCACTTTCTATGCCATTTGTTTGGTCGAAACTCAAGATATCAAATTGTCACCAAAATACACACAAAAACCGCAATGCTCCTAAACAAGGTAGGCTCTTCAAGTGTTGCACATTTATATTTTGACGAAGAGCCAATACTAAAAATAGGATATGACCTCGATACCAAGAAAAAAGGAAAAGATTCTCCAAATCCTTAAGGACAAAGTTAAGATGAAGATAATCAATAATCTATTGAATGAAAGCATTATCACTACCTGTGATAATAATATCATCCACATAAGTGAGGATAATAACAATAGCAAATAAGAACATAATTTATGAACCTTGAAAACGTTTACGAAGCAAACGAGAACATAGTTTATGAAACCAAAAGTGCTTGTTTGAGTCCATACATGACCTTATTTAGCTTGCAAACCCAAGAAACACTTATTTTGGATAGTATCTCAAACTTTTGAGGTTGGAACTTGTAAACACTATTATAAAACTGACCTTTAAAGTCGGTTAATAACCGAATTTAAATACAATGACTTAAAAATGTAAAATCGGTTCACGCATTAAATAGAGTTTAAATTTTTTATTTTTTATTTTTACAAAATTTACTCATTTTCTACTGTACTCAAATTAAAACCTATATTTGATCACTACAAAATAGCAGGAAAAAAAACCAAAATCTACTTAACAAATAGTTTAAATAATATAAATAATTGAAAAATAAAATATTAATTAATAGCAGGAAAATTATCATGGTGTTATCCTATGTTATTCAAGATGATCATATTCTTCTCCTGATGTTATAATACAAAACATACATATATAATACAAAAAATTATACACATAAATAATAAAACATAATAACAGAAAAAATATTAATAATAAGTGCGTATGATTAATAGAAATACTTATAAGAGTAAATGAAGTCATAAAATAAAGGAAATGAAAAAAATGGTGTTTTATAAAAAAATTGAGTATTTTGCTTAAAAAATAGTATATCTAAAAGATAAGTTAGAGATAAAGAAAACTCACTAGCCGACACTGAAATTAGTGGTCGTAGGTGGTCAAAAAATGAGAAAGAGTGTAGAAGGTTTTGGATTTTTGAGAGTTATGCAACGCTTGGAATAGTTTATGTCTAGAGAAGAAAGAAGAGAAAATGAAATATCTACGTGTGTAGTGTTGGTTCTACGTGTCAATCGACGCTATCCACGTAGTTCGTAGCGTTGATTGACGTGTCAAACTGATGCTACATCCACGTGTAGCGTCAGTTCTACACCGAACCGATTTTAAATTCATTATAAGTCATTTTTTTCCAAAACTCGACTTTACACATTGACTTAAATACTTCTTTTTATAGTAGTGAAACATCTTCTTCTAAATCCCCATTTAGGAAAACATTGTTTAGATCTAATTATCTTATAATCCAATCCTTACTCAATGCATGAGTAAGCACTACTCGAATTGTTGTATATCTAACAACGGGACTAAAAATCTCAAAGAAATCAAAGCCATCTTTTTAATGAAATCCTTTAGCAACTAAATGTAATTTATACTTATCCAAACCTTCACAAGCCAAAATTTTAACCCTTCAAACCTATTTATTGCCAATATCTTTGAAGTGAGGTTGAAGTTCCATTAATTTCCAAGCACTATTCTTAATAAGGGTATCATATTCACATTTCATGGAAGCATTCCACTCAAGAACTAATTTTGCCTCTATAATTAAACCAGATTCTGATAGAATAACAACAAATAGTTTCTTTGGAAATGTGATACCAACCTTCCCTTGGGTTACCCTAGGATGAGAGTTAGTGACATGAGGAATGTATGAAGTAAAAGAGATATGTGAAATATGATTAGTAGGAGAAAGAACTAATGATTGAATAACAAGTGCAGATAAGGAAATTGGAACTGATTAATGAAGGAACAAGTGTTGGGACTAGTATTGGAATAGAAGATTCAGGTAAGGATATAGACACTTTGTATGTGAGCATATTTACATACATTACATTTTTTATTTTCATTTTATGCATGTTAAGTTGGGTGTTATCACTGGTGTTTTTGTTTTTATTTCGAGGTGAGTATTTATAAAAATTACATGTTAATTTTTGGAACGAAAAAATCAAATGAAACAAAACCTTACACTTAATGAAATAATCAAAATTTAATTTTATTAAGTTAATGTTTGGTAGATAATAATAAAAATAGATAGAAATGATTTAGAATAATATTGTATTTTGTTTGACCGTTAATCTTTAATAGAATGTAAACCATTCCAACAATAATTGAAATCATTGTGATATACGTTGGAATATTATTTATCTATTTTTATTATTTTATCTTATTCAAAAATTAAAAAAAATTATTTCTAATCTTTCTTTATTTATAATTTTATAAATTATTTTAATATTTATAATTTGTTTTTATAATATTGCTCATACAAACATATTTTTAGTAAATTCAATTCTCATTATGTTTTTATTTTATGTACCAAATATGACCTAACAAATGAATAAATTATATATTGATATGGAATATCTTTAGATTGTGCTTAGCCAAATGAATAGAGGAATTTTATACATATCAATTTGTGTTGAGATAAAGAAGATTTTTTTTAATCAAAAAGAGTTTAATTTTATTGTCCAAATATTTTTTTCAATTGAAAATGTCCAATTTTATTGTCAAATTTTTGATTTGTTACTTTTGTGTTACCAATTTACAATAAATACATAGATTAAAAAATATTAAAAATATGGGCGCTTGTTGCATAAGAAGTAGAGGTGAACAGTTGATAGAAAGTATCGATTTTTTATGAGTTCGAATCAGGTTTGATGATTTTCAATGCAGATTCGATCTGTTGGCGTAATCATTTCCAAACAATCCAAATCCAAACATATCAAATTTTTCAGATAGGATAAAAATATATTAATATTGAAATTTATTTATGAATTATTATTTATGTATAAAACACAACATACACAACATCTAAAATTTAAATTTATGCATTTGTAACAAAATTTATTATTGATAATTACAACTAAGAAAAAATAATTATGTTTGAATAAATATTAAATTATTATAAATATTTCATATTTTTATTTATTTTTAAGTTAAAATAATAATTTAATGTAATTAAAGTATGTAAAATATTTAAATATAATATATTATTAAATAAAATATATATTTATTTATTATTTAATAGTAATTTAGTTCTGATTGTATTTCAACGAATTATAAAATATGTTAATCTGAATTTGATCTAAATTCGAGTGTGATATATACTTTTCAATTCGAATTCGATTTGATTTTATAATCTCTCAATCAAATTTGATCCAAATCTAAAAGATGAGATTAAATTTTTAAATTTAAACGGATTGATGAGATTATTTACCTACTTTTAATAAAAAATAGCACAAAAATATAAGATACGGTTCGTTAATTTAATATTATCTTAATTCTATTTTTGTTATTTTTTTATCGTTATTATTATTTATTATTTTAATAATACTCATATTTAAAAAAAGTACCAATCTTTAAAATTTTAATTTAGGTTAAGAATTTTAATTAATGTGTGATATTTTAAATAATTTTTTTACTTTTTATCGTTTTAGTATTTTTCTCTCGTATCTATTCTTTTTTTTTCTCCACTTCTATTTCCTTCAAAAATTTCTCTTTATCTCTATGTTATTCTCTCTCCTTTTTTATCTTTCTCTCTCTTCTTTTCTTTTCTGTCCTTCTAACTTTGTTTTATTTCTTTTTTCTCCGTGTCAAGATAAAGCGTTTATAAAAAATAAAATTTATTATCTTTTATACAAATAGTTTTTATTAGTGTTGCATTTATTTTGATTTCTATATTAATTATGATTTTTTTTAATTTAGATATTTAGATATTATATAATAATTGTTAATTTTACACGTTGAATTATATAGCAAAATGTTTCTTTTGCAAGCAATGATAAAAACAAAAAATACTAAAAATATATTTCATTAAAATAGTTGTTCATATGAGAAAATTATATTAAATTTAAACATTTCTTAAATGTGTGTATCATTGATATAACAATTAATAATAATGTTAAAAAAAATACCCATGATTAGAGTATTAATAACGTAGGGAACCCGAAAATTGCTTCCAATTGAAAATAGAAGAGTGAGACATACATACACTCGGATAAGTTTCTAGTTTGGTTTAGGTTGTCAAGTTTGAACCCAACATCATTTCCATTTTTTACTTAAACGGGAAAAAAAAAAAATCGGACACATAACTCATAAGCTATCCGAGGGCAGTTTCGGTAACAGACAATTTTAGATATTAAAAGAGACGACATGCCAAACAAACAGCTTGTCACCCCTACAAAAGAAGATTTGAAAGAAAGCACATACTAAACTAAATCCTGGATTTCAATTTGAAAGCAACCATAGAACTTTCTCCTTCTAATGGATCCTGAATCCTACACAACAAGCTTGTTCAAATGGGATTACCGAACCGGACTCGTTCAACCATCAAACCGGACCACCGAACCAGTAGTTGCACAACAACCCACTTCGGGTAATCCCGCCATGCCCACTACTACTACTACTACTGCTACTACTACTTCAGCATACTGCATATTACGCCCTAGAGAGATGGATGGCCTTGATGAGTTTCTACAACCTTACGGCATTAGATACTACACGGCTGCCAAAATAGCTGAGTTAGGGTTCACTGTCAATACATTGCTTGGCATGAAAGACGAAGAGCTAGACGATATGATGAATAGTCTATGCCAAATATTCCACTGGGACCTCCTCGTTGGTGAGAGATACGGCATTAAAGCCGCCGTTAGATCCGAAAGGAGACGCCTCGATGACGACGAAATTCACAGCCGTTATCTCATCTCTGCCTCCGACACTCCCACCACCACTCTCGATGCTTTCTCACAAGAAGGTAAATATATATGATACTGGTTTTGTAAACATATACGTTTGTTTGTTTTATACACTTGTGATATACGTCGACGCTTTTATAGGTTTGTCGGAGGAACCAGTGCAGCAACAGAAAGAGATAGTAGGGATTGTAGGTGGGGCCACTTGGGACGATAAGAGAAAGAAGCAACAGAAGAAGTCTAAACTGTCCCATAAGAAATTGGTGGTGGATCACCGGGAAACCGTTGAAGGAGATCATGAGAACGACAACGAGGACAATGTCGTTATGAATTATCATGACGATGCTTATGGGGAATTGAATGAGAGACAGCGGGAGCACCCTTTTATCGTGACGGAGCCAGGAGAAGTGGCACGTGGCAAGAAGAACGGCCTTGATTACCTCTTTCATCTTTACGACCAGTGCCGTGCTTTCTTGATCCAAGTTCAGAACATCGCCAAAGAGCGTGGCGAAAAATGCCCCACAAAGGTTTGTGTTAAGGGCCCAAACTTTGGCCCGATTTTTGTTTTGTTATGTTTTTTTGCTTCTCAAGATAAATATAGTTAGATTCTTCTGCCTATTACAAAAATAATATTAGTTTTTCTAACAATTTATTCATATTATTAATAAAATATTACCGCCATAAATTTAATTTTTTATGTTTTCAACTTTATATAGATATTATTTTAACTGTAATAAACTATAATTGAAAAAAAATTAAGTAAAAAAAAAATAAAAAAAAAATTATTCTTTTATAATAATATTACTAACATATCACAAAAAATAAATATAAAAATTAAGCGTAATTTTTAAAATAAATATATGACACATTTTTTTGTCTTTTCTTTTTACACGAAAATACGAATATATCAAAAATAAAAATTTAAAAAATAACAAAAATAAACTCATAACCAAAAATCAACAAGAAATCAAAAGAACTTAAAAATTCAACGTTGCTTGTTATTGTGGCAAGTAAACACCAAAGTCTAAATGAACCCACTAATGTTAATTATTGTATAAAAGATTCTTCACATAATACTTAATACACCTTACATGTAAAGAATAATACTATAACTCGACTCTCATTGCACTCCTTTTGTAAGTGCAATTTTTCACTTGTGCATAAAAAAGCCTCGTATTTGTTATGTAATCTCAAACCTAAAAATTAATATCACTTCATTCACCTTTTATCTTTCATAACACATGAAAATAAAAGAGTTATTATAACTAATCAAGCTGTTAGGACTTCAACAGTACAACGTACCTCTCTCTCTTTTTCTTCTTTACTTTGGCTTTTTGCCTTTAATCCTAACTTTATTTTGGAGTTAATTGCAGGTTACAAACCAAGTGTTTAGGTATGCAAAGAAAGCAGGAGCGTGCTACATAAACAAGCCAAAAATGAGGCACTACGTGCATTGTTATGCGCTGCATTGCTTGGACGAGGAGGGTTCAAATGTACTAAGGAGGGCCTTCAAGGAAAGAGGAGAAAATGTTGGGTCTTGGAGGCAGGCATGTTATAAACCACTGGTGGCCTTAGCGGCACGACAAGGTTGGGATATTGATGCAATTTTCAACACACATCCTCTTCTATCTATTTGGTATGTTCCTACTAAACTTCGTCAACTTTGTCACGCCGAGCGCAGTCGTGCTACAGCTTCGAGCTCTGTCACTACTGCTGCTGCTGCTGCTCATCTCTTGCCTTTCTAGACTGTTATTTATTTATGTAACTGCATTTATTTATAATTATATGCCTAGGAAGACTACCGGTCCGATCTGTAATGCTAATTATTTATACTATGTAAAAAAAATATTGAGAACATCGACGATATATTTGAGATATTTCTACAAATGTTATCTTATTTATGGTAATTAACTAATTATGTATATTATTAGATAAAAAATTATTTAAAATTTAAATATTATTTATTTATATTTAATTGGGTAGTATAATCATATCTAGTTTCATTTATAACTTATAAACATATATTTTTTTTATATATAAAAATACGTATACATATTTTATTTTATAACTTAAAAAATAGGGTATTTGTTTAAAAAGGGCATATATTTTATAATAATTTAAAAAAGGATATATATTGTTTTTAGTTTAAAAATAAACAAATTAAAACCTATTCAACAATTTGGAGGTAATTATATTTTTTTTTCTCTTCTCCCTTCCTTCCCAGCTCACTCCTTCCCAGTCACTTTTTCTTTCAATTCTTACTCCCCTTCTTTTCATACACTTTTTCTTTCTTCAAAAAATCAAATTGTACATTTTTTTTTTCTTAAAAAAAACTAAAAATAAAATATCCCCATTTATTTAATAAATTATATTTATATAATAAAAAATATATAATTTTTATAACAAATAACTTATCAAAATTTTATTATAAAATAATTTAAAATAATAATAATAAATTATAAAATTTTAAATTATTAAAAACTTTACTAAATAGTTACAACCATTTTTATGAAAAATTATTGATATTTTTTTAAAAATAAATTATTTAAGATTAAAAAATTAAAAAATAGATTACATTATAACACATATCTCTAATATTATTATAATTTTTATTTTTATTAAGATAACAAATATTTATTAATAATAATTTTATTTAAATATTTAAATATAATTAATTAGATATATTTTATTATATTAATAATAAAAATAATTATAATAATATTATATTAGATAATATTTTGACGCAAAGTTTGCGTCAAAATGTTCTATATTTGTATTTATATCTTGTAGAAAGTTGGTTATAATGGCTTTCGATTTTTTTAATAATTTAATTATTTTTATAAATATTATTTTTATATTATAATTATAATTATATTTAATAATAATAATATATTATATTATATTATTTATAAATTATCAAAATACTTATCGTATCATTTTCATATAAATTTATATTTATTTTATTATAAAATAATTTATTTTTATTTTTTAAAATAAAACTTTAATATATAATATAATAAAAGAAACTTATGTATTTAATATTAATTATAAATTTATAAAATGTTAATATTTTTTTATATTTATAATAATTATGTTTTGTAAAATAGAATTTATATATATTTTTATTTATTTTTAAATAAAATTGATTAAAATATATATTGTCAAGTTTAAAGTTAAAATGTGCCTTTTTTTAAACTAAAAATAATCTTAACCCTTTTTTAAACTATTGTAAAAAATATGACCCTTTTAGACAAATCCCCTAAAAATTATATGTTTTTGAGTTATAAAAGTAAAATTAGTTAAATAATTAAATATATAAAATTTGAAGTATTTTTTAATATATATTATAATTATATCCAGTATCAATAAATGTCAAATATTCTCATGTATAAATGCGTAATATTGAAAAAAATTATTATTATTAAACCATATTTAAAAATGTGAACATTTGAAACAATGTATCATTAAAAAAAATATCAATTTTACCGATTATATTATAAATTATCTAGAAACATTAAGATATCTTTAGCATACACCACAAGTGAAATAAAATTTAACACAATCGTGTATAAATTTTTAATTAGAACTTATTATTTTGAAATAAAATTTTATTCTATATAAATGTGACATTTTTTTTCATTACCAAACCAATCAACAGACATATATATATTCCTGTAATGTTCGACTGTTTCGATCGGCATTTTTACCTTCTTTTTTTCCGTCTTATCTTTTCCACTTTCTTGAAATATATGTGTTGAAAATACGAAAAACAATTCTAATTCCTTGAAGTTTAAGGCATTTCAAAAATACTTAATAATTTATTTGTGTTATTATATTATTTAAGTAATTAAGTGGGACTCTTGTATTTTTTTGGTTTAAACCTTTGCACCATCACCTTCTGTTCCAGTCCGATAATTGCTCGAATTTCATCGACCTATATGCCACAATAGTATACACAGTTTTTTTTTCTTCTATTAATTAGCCTCTATTTGTTCGACGTAAGATGTTTGTTATGAATTAAAAACTAATAGTTACAAATAATTCAAAGATATATATCAACAATTGGTATCAATTTAAAATTAAGTTTTGTATTTAGGCTTGATAAATACATTATAAACATACAAGATTTCAAACTTGTACATGAACATAACGGTTCAATTTTAATCAAATTATACACTAAGCTTACGTTGATATACTTCTTTCAAAATAGAGAATCTTTGATACAATTGAAAAAGAGAAAATCTTCCATACAAAAGCAAGACACTTAGTGTAACGAATAATCTTTAACTCTTTATTTTTATATAAAAATAATAATTGTATAACACGTGGAAAAAAATATCATAGATTCTCTATATCAAAATCCATATCTTTATAAACCTTCTTATATTTTTATATACGGCAATATCAACATAGATGAATCCTATTGCACTCTCTTAACAAAACCTTTTCAATCGCTTTGCTAGATTTTGGTTGCTCATCTTCTCCAAAACCCAATCGGCTCCATTTGATATACCCAAATTGCAGCCACGTATTTCTGCTATTGATTATGCTTTTTTGCCCTTCTCCTCCTCCTCCAAGAACTTTCTAATAACAAATTACATTTTCTCAAAAAGTTTTCCGAAAAATAGCTAGCATTCAAGGCTCATTTTAATGAGTTTGAATCTATTATGTGACCTGTAATGTCGAGCTCTCGCTCGGCCTCTGCCTCGACGTGGAATGATTCCCGATGTAAAGAAGCTCTCAAGGAGATAAAATTCTATAAATGTAAAATATAATAATTTGGTAGAAAAAGTTTATGCTTATTATCATTCACTTTCTCATTTTTATACATATTTTTGATAATTACAAAAAATAACTGAACAAACCATTATTTCTTAAGAAAATGCAAAATGAAACAAAAATTATGGAGATATTGACTTGTCTACTAGATATCTACTCTATAATGGCCATTACATTAAAGACATGCTCCATAACTAATTGAATGTGAAAGAAAAATAAAATAATTATGCAAACTAATTGCACGTAACATTCCATTCTCCTTGAAAGTGGCCTTGTTCACAAGGCTGTTAGGGAGCAGTGTCGGCTTCATCAAATTCTTTCGACATAGTCTCTGTCACTTTGGAGTTACTTTTGAGTTATTTCTTGGTTAGGGAGATATGCATCACAGGGTGCATTTTGTTTCCTTCAAGTAAGAGCAGTTTGTATGCTACAAGTCCAATGCACTCAATAATCTGGTAAGGTCCATAGTATTTAGCAGATAGCTTGTGCCTTCGATCACCCGTCAACGAGTGTTGTCGATAAGGTTGTAATTTAAGGTAGATCCAATCGCATACTTCACATTGTCGATCCTCCCTTCCTTTGTCATATGTCGTCTTCATTCTTTCTTTGGTTTTGGAGAGTCGTTGTTGTAGTTGTCGTAGAACTTGATCTTTTAATTGTAACTCCTAATCCACTTCATCCTCCCGGGCAGATCACGACTCTTAGTATGTTAGGACCAATGATTGGCGCACATATATCACTTCAAATGGTGTGAATTCAGTGGAAGAGTGCCAGCTAATATTGTAACACCAATGGTAGTCAACGGGTTCATTGTTTTGAGGGTCCTTTGTCCATTGTTTTCTCCGTATGTTTATTATTAAAATATATGTGAATGGAAAAAAAATCTAAAATATTTTATAAGAGATTCTTTAATAAAAGTAAAAATAAAAAGATTAAAATCATTTTCATATATATATATAATTAAAAATTAAATATGGTTTTTGAATACATTCTATTTATAATAAAGATAATTATATTATTGTAATAAAATATTTATTTTATCTTTAAAATTAATTATATATTTGTGTTAAATAAAATATTATTAATAGATTATTATTATATTAATAATAATAATAATTTATACGTTATAATTATCATAATTTCACCCGATTAAGTTTATCGAAATTAAAGACGTGATTTAGGCGTAATAGCCGTAAAGTTTGAAAGTAGGAGCCGACATAGAGTGAGAATAAAATTAGGCTTAGAAAGTAAACTGAGAGCGAGTTTACCAAAAAACCAAAAACAAAAAAAAAACAAGAAAAGCAAACTGAGTGGCGCCGAAGTCACAAATGCCACCAAAAAAAAAAAAGAGTCTCTATTTTAGACTTACTGGACGTCTAGAAGCTTGGACTTAAGAAGTGGCCAAGTGGGGACTAAGTCATACCAATAACCCATTCATTTTAATCAACAATTTACGCGTTCTAAATTATAAATAGATATATAATTTAATTTTATAATTCTTAAGATATTTTAAAAAATATTATTAAATTTAACATTTTATATCAAAATAATATATGAGATTAAAATGTACGTTTTATAAATAAACTAGATTAAACAAGTTATTTTTCTAAAATTATAAAACTAAACTCAACATTTGTTAAAAAAAACTATGAGCATGTAAAAAAAATCACTTTAATGTGTAATAGCAAATTAAATCAAAATAACTTTATTTAGCTAGGAGTACTGAAACCATTGATTGATCAGTTTACGACAATTGATCAACATTGACTGTTTCCACGTTGACCAATTCTTATACCTGATGAAGTCAACTTCACCTTGTACTTTTTTTAAGATAATATTTGATTACGTGTAACCAATTTAATATAACCAAATTTGAGTAATTAAATTTCTATATTTGAGTAATTAAATTTCTATATTTGAATGTAACAAGTGAATTATTAATTTTGAAGGAGACGTTAAGATATTAAAGTGTTTGGAATACCTGTTAACATAAATGAATTATAACTTAAATTTTTTATCTATAAATGCATTAAATATTTTTATAAAGTAATATTATATTTATTGGTGTCAATTAACAAATGAATTTGAAATAATAACTCATTTATTTTCAACTCATATTATACGTTGATTTACAATTCAATCAGTTCATTTTATTTTATGCGTGTTAAGATTAACTCAACTTACTTTTTTTTAAATGATTTAGGATAAAGAATTCACGAGTTAACTCAATTATATTTCTAAAAAGTCAAAGAAATATGATTTTGTTTGAAAACAAAATTTTTTATATAAACAATATCTTTTAATTATATTTTTATAAAATAAGATAAACTAAAATAAAAATAATATATTTAAAGTATGATATTTTATTTTGATATTATAGTAATTATCTTTAGATAAATAAATTTTTAGATGAATTAAGTTTGTTTATTTGACTCAATGAGTTCACATTGAATTATTTGAAATGTTTATTTAATACTGTTAGTTATATACATCTCTCATATATATATATATATATATATATATATATATATATATATATATATATATAATTAACGTGTGGTAATGAAGTAATTCTAGAGAATCAATTATTAAGAAATTATAAATTATATTATGACATGTAATGTAATGTAAATCGATAGAAACTTTATAAAAAGCAATTATACTAAAACAATTCGTTACGTAACCATTTAATTTAAAAAGGGTGTTCATGGGAAACATTACTAAAACTATGGTAAAGTAGCCGCAAAGGAAATTAAAAAGAGAAAAAGATACATCTCCCCAACATTCTATTCTATATATATGATCGCTCAATCCATTAATTAATTAATTAATTAATTAATTTGTTTGTCACATATAAACATTAATCTAAAGACAGACAGTTATAATGATCAGTCGAACTTCAATTACAAGATATGTCATATAAGAGTCGTGAGTATTTGTGCAACCGACATTTGATAATAAAGTAATTAATGCTTTGTTGTTATAAACTCACCGGCCGAATTCAGTGACCGACGACTATTTTTTTTTTTTTGTCAACAATTTAATGACCAAGTTGAAAACTTGCTCTTTAATTCTCCCCTATATATATTATATATATGTAGTGCATGTGTAAATACGAGCAGTATATATATATATATATATACATATATGTATTAATTAAGCTCTGTATATAATATATATATCTGTCAACTTCCTGGCCTCTTCGGAATCTGCAGCTGTAACACAATTTCTTTAAACTCTATATGTATGCTTCTCCATTTCTTATTTCCTTCTTAATTAATATTACATTATTATTTCATGTCTCTAATGATTATTAATTTCTCATATATACATTAATTTAGATTTGAATTTAGATTCATGCTTACCTATTATAAGAATTACTTATATTTATAAGGGTATATTAATTGAATTTTTATTTTAAATTTCGTCAAAAAATTTAATTACTTTTATCATCGTAACAAAGATTCGATCTTAAGACATTAATGTTTTGATATCATATTAGAAGTTAGTGAAAAATTAACTTTCTTAAAAATTTAAACTTAATTTCTAAAAAAATTAATCTTATGTAAAGTAGATCTCACATTTATTTATACTCTTGAATAAATATCAATTAATAAATACATTTTTTGTTAAATTACTTCCGAATTGGTATATATACTCTAGTTGAAAACATATATTACAGAAAATATGAACACGTATTCAATTAACTAATATATATTAAAGAACCATGTTCATATATTTGGACACATGTTGCATAATCAATTAAAATATAATGAGCATGGTTCATAACTTTTGTAAATAAAATCCTACTTTAAAGATTATAATTGAATGATTATTCTTGTCTTCTTCTCTTATATACTTAAAAAGCAATCCATAATTAACACAAGTTTATTAAGCCAATCAATGTTTTAACACAAATCAAAGTTTATTCAAAAACATACAAATTAAAGATGAAATTAACAGCAAATTAAACAACAATTGTGGCATAACACAAGTTTGAACCAAAGAAATTAATACACACAAAAAAAAAATATAGCTTGAATCACTTTAACTATATATGATCTGACTCAATTAGCTTCTTTTAGTTTCATGAGCAGAACCTCTTTTATTCTTATTAGAAGAAGAAGTACCAGAATATTGCATGGACAACCTCAGAAGATCTTGCTCTTGTTGAGATGAAGAAGAAGAAGAAGAAGACAAATTAGGGTGTTGATGATAGAGATTAGATGTTTCAGGAGCCATTAATTGTCCGTAATTAAGATTATTTGGTACATAATTATGATCATAGTTGAGGTTATAATTTCTTTGTCCAATATTACTACTACTACTACTACTACTACTACTCTGAAGAAAATTTGATGAATTATATGGATCAAAGGCATTTGGATAAGTTGTAGGATTAACATGATGAACAAGTGGATCACTATTACTGCTAATACCTGTAGCTGAGTATTGTTGATTAGTATCTGTGTAATTAATCAATTGATTATTATTCCCACCTACTAATTGATGAACTCTTTCTGGGAAGTTAAGCTTAGCTTTACTCCCTTTGAATCCCAAAGCCGCTTTATCATAGGCAGTTGCCGCTTCTTCAGCCGTATCAAAAGTTCCCAGCCAAACTCTGGCCGCCTTCTTCGGATCTCGGATCTCCGCAGCCCATTTTCCCCAAGGTCTCTGTCTTACTCCTCTATAATGTCTTTTTCTTACATTTCCTTCCAAAAATTCCACGATAATATTATATATATACAAATGGTTAATATAATATTGCTAAGATTAAAAACAAAAATTCAAAAAATATATTAATTTTATTTAGTTAATGATGGGGATATATAGAGAGATCAGATGATATGGATAAAAATTAAAATAATATAAACTCACGAAACCCTAGCTAGATATATAAATATCCTTCAGGGACATTAAAAAAAACATTAATTCTGAAAGATAAATAGAATAAAAAATACCTTGATCTTGTTGAACATGACGTTGACTATTACCGGACTGGTCACGAACATCAAACGACGTCACACTAGATTGCGATGAAGGGTTAGAAGGAAACGACTGAGTAGGGTTTTGAAACTGGGTGGTGGCAGTAGCAGTAGAAGTGTTTCCAATAACTTGAGACAAAGCTGAAACCATTATAGACATGTCTTGTTGAGATCGAGCTGAATATATTGGAAATATATTATTATTATTTTCTTCTTCATAATAATCATCTTTTTCCTTATTTTCTTCACATGGAAAGGACCTCTTACCATGTCTCCTCGGATCCATTTTAATTAAGTTACTGCTACTACTACTACTACTACTACTACTACTTCTCTTTCTTTAAAATAACCCTAACTGATCGATAAATAATAAAAAAAATGTTGGGAAATTTATATGTTGATGAATTAATTATAAATAGACAGAACAAGGAAGCAAAGAAAGAATTACAATTAAGAAGGTTTAAACACAGAAAGGGAAGAGAAGAGATTAGAAGAAACGAGAAGATAGGGTTTCTGAACAAGAATGCATTTATAGCCCTACTTATTAGTTGTTAGTGTGAACGCTACTTCGAACTGAAGAAAAAAATAATATTCTTTTTATTTATTTTTCCCCCCTTGATAATTTACTATATATGTTACTGATCATCTTTTAGCCTTTGATATCATTAAGAAATTACAACTTAGATGGGGCATCAAAAATAAAAAATAAAAGAAAGTGAGAGGAAGTATAAGTAATATATATAACCTGGTTTGATTTCGAGTGGGAAACATGAGAATATGAAAAGAATCAATGCTCACCCGTTTTTAAGCTTCTTAAAAATGAATATGAAACTTAAAATTTTTGAGTAGCTTCTTATAAATGAATATGAAACTTAAAAATTTTGAGTAGCTTCTTATAAATGAATATAAACTCACTTAGTATTATGTTAACTATTCTTCCAATTTAAATCGTAGATTCGAAACACAGTGTTCTATTCTATAAAAATTTTATATAAATCTTAAAAATTAAAAGGAAAAATTAAATTAAATATGAATACACACATACAATCACTTCTCATGCGCTACCAATTTTTTTTTTTGGGCTAAACATCTATGATCTTTATATTGTTTTTGTTCTTTTTTTTATTTTAAGTTTGTTACTTTTTGTCATTTTTTTAGGTTATAAGTAGTATGGGTGTCCGTGGTCGAGTTCGGTTCGATTTTGAGTAAAAAAAATTAACCAAATTAAACTGAACTATTTAGTTATTAAAAATATTGAACCGAATGATTTTGTTAATTGTTTTCAACAATTTCTTCTGATTAATGATACACCTAGTTATATATTTTTTATTAAAATATGAGAAATTTAATCAATGCTTTGTGAGAAATAATATGAGAAATTTAATATATTATTAAAATCGGTCTAATCTGATCTGGTCCAACTAGTTTAAAAATTAATATAACTAGATCGGACCGTTTAAAAAATAGTTTTAATTTAAATCAAATATGACCATTTTATTTATATATAACTATTCAGAATAGTCTCATCCGATCCGATTTTTCAATTTAATTTGATTCGGTCCAGTTTTTGGACACGCTAGTTATAAGAATGTTAAAAATCCTATCTTAAAAAAAAAATAAAAATCAATGAGAAAAAAAAAGTGTTAAAACCGACGTACCTTGAAGCCTTCAACTTCAAATTAACTTGAATCAATGAGGTCTAGATATATACTCAACACAAATGGCTTCTTATTTTTCCGTGAAAAAAGAATTTTAAATGACTTTTATATATATATATATATATATTTAACTTGGTAAATTGTTGAGTGCACCTGCTTGTTAGCCCATGTGTTGTCAGGCACGATACGGGAATAAGATAAGAACAATATGAACATTTTTTCCCGTAATGAAGAACAATACGAACATAATTATGACAAGAAATTATCTAAAAATTATATTGCGTCAATCAGCACTTGAACATGAACATACAGTTAGAGTTAAATATGTAACATATGGATTAAGTATAAAATTATAACATAATTTATAAGAATGCTTAAACATATTTTATGTCCCCAACATTTTGGATCAATAATAAAAAGGTTCCCAACATTTATATTATTGCAAAAATATCCACAACATTTAATTCTTTTAACATTAATTTATTTCAATTTAATTATTTTTGTTAAAAAAAACTAACATTTAAATATGGTATTTAAAAATTAACTATACTAACAGAAGTTACGAAAAAAAATTAAATATTAACTACACTAAACCTTAGGATATTTTTGCAATAATTAAAGGTTGGGGCATTTTGATATCAGTCAAAAATGTCATGAACATAAAACATATTTATGCCTATGAGAATCATCAGTGAGTTAACTCTTTAGGATGAGCTTCTTATGTAATTTTACACGGAATGAATTTTGCCAAACTCATGTAAAATGGGACGATTTGCTGGATAATGTGTTTGAAGAGAAGGAAAAAAAAAAGAGCTTCGTTATTCAATAGTACTATTTATAATATAGATATTCTACTATTTCTTTTTTGCCGATTGTTTGTGTAAACAAGTAAAAGCATATATATATATATATATATATATATATATATATATTCCCTTTCTACAAAGTAAACCAAGCATTTGATGGAACCATGGAAGCCTATAGTATCTTGCAATCAAATGATGTTTCTTGTAACGATTTGTGCTTTTGATGTTTGAACCTTGTGAAAGTGAAACCAAGGATTAGAATATCAATATCTAAGAATATTGATAGTTTATAATGATTTAAAATGATATTCAAATTACAAATTCTTTTTAGGATGGGATGTCACAGAATTTATTTAGATTGGATTATTTGCATGTCTCGTCTCAACTTTTAATAAATAAATTTTTAGATATAATATTAATAAAATTATATATAAATTAATATATAAAATATAATTATGTTCTATCTGAATTTTAAATTTTAAAATTTTAACAATTAATATATCAATAAAATTCAATAATTTGAACATATTTTTTATTAAAATAAGATACATATATCTTTTTTCAATTAAAAATAAAAAAATAATTAGTATTATTTTTTACTATATCTTTCTTGAATTTAATCTTAAATCCGTCACAGTTCCCTTCTATTAGAATCAGTATCAATTAGTTTCTTAACTTTGTAAAAATGAACAATTAAAAATAAATTATATTTTTTTATTAAAATATTATTATTTTATATCAAGTGATTAAAATACAAATCATTAACAATGATAAAAATAAAATTTAATATGAAATTGTATAAAGAAAAAAAAATTAACAATAGTAAAATTCAAACACAAAGTTATTTAAATATATATTTTGATTTTTAATAAAATAACAAAAATTAAAAATTTTAAAAATAAATATTAAATAAAATTTTTATATTAATTATAATTTTATCATTATTAAAGATACCGTATTTTAATTGTGATTAATCATTTGACAAAAATAAAAATATTTTAATAAAAATTATTAAAATAATATAATTTATTAATAATGTACACTTTTTACAAAATTAAATAATTAATAACACTATTTTTAATATAAAAAATTAAATGAATCTAATTCAATTAACTTATATGACATTTTTATCTTCTTTTTAAGTAGATGGAAATATCATAGATATATAAAGGATATCATGAATATTTTAATTCAGGCATGAAATCTACATCCCTTAAAAAAAATTGAATTTGAGAAATCACGAAGATGATGAGCGAAGTTCAAAAAAGAGAAAGGAACAAAAGCATTCAAAACAATTTAAAGGTAAAAGTGTAATATTATGAAGGAAAAAGATTGAACTCTTCTTTGATTAAAAAAGGGAAATGTTCCATTAGCATGATCGATCTTGAAAATATTTTCAACTTTGGTTCACCGGGTTTGGTAGGTTATGCGGGAACCAACTAGACAAATATGTTAGTCCGGTTGGGGTCACTTTCATCTCAATTTTAAACTTTGAATAAACTATTTTTTGGAGTAATATGGTTCACGGATAAAATATAAGATTAATACAATTAATTTTTTTTAAAAAAATAAAAACAGACAAATACTCTAAACCTAATAAAATAAAAAATATCCTCTAAAATAATTAATAACTACTAAATTTAGGCGTCCAGTTCCAAACTTTTGAGTTTACTTTGGGCCCAGTTATGGCACTCATCAAACATAGAGAACAAATAATAGGGAAAACATTCATAATACTTGAACTTGTAACCATGATATCCAATATGACGTGTTTTAAATTAATCAATTTGATTTTGAACTCCAATTAATTAAATCTTGTTAAATATTATTAATGCATTATTTTTGTTACTATAAATTTTAAAAATATTATTTTATAATTTCCTAATATAATACAGAAAAATATCTCAATCTTATTCACCTTCTAGCGATCACAAGTGTATAAAACCTTAAAAACAAAACCCTATCTTTGACTTCAAAATGAAAATAGCGACAGTGTGAACACCAGGAGCCTGTTCGAGTTCATACAAGTAACTTAATGAAAAAGCTTAAATATTCCGAGAAATGCAACAGTAGAAAAGTGAACACAAGTGCAGCCGAAATAAAAATTTAATTCAAACTAAATGATGATAGAACAAGCGAGAAACAAAGCTCAAGGCACCCTTCAAAGACCCTAATGAATATCTGATTTTTTGTTTCAGATTTAACCTCAATCGTTTTGAGGGAAGATATACAGTTGCTGAATGCTCTATCTATTGCCTTAAAATTCTTGCTTTAGATTCTTTGATGATAAAGAACAGCATGAAGCAACAGAGCTGCAATTCCTGTAAAACTCTAAATAGAAGCTCCTTTCTACCCCAGCGGAAAATGGAGTTGGACCACAACTTTTTCCTTCTCATTTGTTTTTTTTTTTTTTTGTGGGGGGGGGATCCATATGGGCATGGCCTAAAAATATATTGACATATTGCATGAGATAAACAGTTCCAAATTAAAATTTTCATATGTACAACCTTTTTCTAGCTCAGACATTTGGTTTAATATCTCTGGTTCGCATGTAGGTCAGAAATTGAGATGGCAGTTTTGCTAGAAGTGCTTGAACAACAGATATATCTCCACCTATACAAGGGAAGTTAGCTTCTATAGAAATATGTTCCGGTCAAAATTCATTTATACGAAACAATATAATAGCTTAACTTACTTTGTACTTCACGGAACGGAACAAACTGGACTATTTCCCGTGAAGCAACATGTCCAGCTAAACTTTCAAATCTATCTCCCTTGTCAGCATCTAAAATCTTTAACACAAAGCAGTTCAAAAATTAGTTGCAGAAAGTAATATAGGTTTAGGTCATCTCTAAAAGCACAAGAGCAAAGAAGGTACCTCCATTTCTTTAAAGTCAGATCCTCCAACTCCAACAATGAGGATTGACAATGGCAGGTCAGATGCTTTCACAATAGCCTCTCCAGTTTCTTGGAGATCTGTCACTACTCCGTCCTATAAAAGTCTTAACAAATTTAGGCAAAGTGGCAGAAGGAACTCAAGAAATGGCACAGTTGGATTTCTAGGGGAAGATACTCATAACGTAATTTAGTAACGGATTGCTAGTATAGAAGAATTCAGAAATTGTTGATAAAAGAATTATAGAGAACTAGAGAAGTGACTGGGACGAAGGATGACTGAGATTTATCAACAACGAAGGTCATAATATTTATAAAAAAAACATGGAGCCATAAACACAGAAGAAAATAATATTAATAACAGTTTAAAAATTCATCTGACAATTGTAGATACTTACAGTGATTATTAATAAAACGAAGTATTTCCTTCCACCATTTGCAAGAGATTGGCTGGCAATTAATCCAGCATTGCTTATGACAGGTCCAAAAAGAGTTGGACCTGCCAGAGAAACATTATATAAAGCACTCGTATATGCCATCATTATCCCTTGGATACCTTCAACCTGGATAAATTCAAGTTAAATATGCTAAGTAGAAAGCATCCTGCAAATATAAACTAGAACACCAAGGCAATAAAACAACTTTGGGTTGTAAACAAATTCACCTCACATTTATGGGTACTTCCATTTAAGTTGAAACAATGTGAAACAGGGCCATCAATTGGTCGTGCTCCAAATCCCCAGGCAGGAAAACGCTTATCTGAATCATAAAACTGCAACACCTCCCCAATCTCTATGACTGCCTGAACAACAATTAGTCAGAAACTAAAATAGGTTCAATCAGAAAGAAATTTTTAAGGAATTGTAGAGATCCCATTTCTCACTCTTTGGTATGCGTTTGGTCTTCCTGAAGGATCTATATAATGCAAAGAATCAGGAAGGCGATGATTTCCATTTGAAGCTGAAACACAATGAAGCATAATATTATACTGCACAAAAGGCATGTGATGTTAAATACTTTGTAATTAAAAAAAGCTTAAAATAGAAGGAATTAAATTTAAAAAATCAGAATTAAGTAGCTATTATAGTGCTGTTTTCAATGGCAATTTCTTTGATTAAATTATGACTGCATGTACTTTATATATATTTATCAACAATTTCTTTCTTTTGGCTGAAAGACTGTTCAGTAGCTAACAACAATGTTAATGAGCCTCCTAAAAAAACGATGAATGGCTAGTGGTGCAAAATGAGCACCTCAATTGAATTTATTTAAGGTTGATCCAACAAACCAATAAAGTGAAAAAGCCCAACCCACTTAGTGCATGAGCTCAAATAACTTAACTCATTTAGTTCATGAACACTTCGTGAGCCCATCTAAAAAACATCTTTTGTCAAAATATAATTACTATAATGCAATTATGAAAAAGTACACTTAAATTATACTATTTTTTCCTTGTTTTATAAAAATATAATATAAAAAATAAACATTTTTTTAATACAATATTATAAATATATAATATTTTTTGTTTTATTTCTCAAAAATATAAATGAACCAACTCATAAGCTGCTCAACCAAATTCAATTAAAAATGAATTAATTGAACTAGTTCACAAAATTTAGATGAGCTTAATTGAGCTATAGTAGGTGAGTTGAACCTAAACGAATTGGACTAACTCAACTAATTTGGCACCTCTATGAATGACTCAAAACACTATTGACGACCACTGAATCATAACTACTTTAGTGTACAAACCATGAAGAGATTTCTAACCAAAATTGGAATGCACAAAAAGTAACTTTGTGGTGCATGGTTTAGTTACTAATGAATTAATATCTAGCAAAGAACATTACTTTTCATCAAATGTCACAATATAAATATTATTGAAATAGGGATAAAATGAGTCGAACAGAGAGTTGATGAAAGGAAATTTAAGGTAGAAAATCAAGAAATGCAGTGTTTAGTCTCTATATATCATTAATTTATTATTAGTAATTAATAAGACAGCAAAACAATTCCAAAGCCAACATAAATATCAGCAGCACCATGGGCATATAATGACATGTCTAAATGAGAACCTGTGAAATCAATGGCAATCATGAAGTTCAGTTCAAATCCACCAGCCAAGTAATCAAGGAAAGTGTGTTGGACGCCCCAAGTAAACTTGTCAACGTATAGTTGACTCTTCAATACCTAGAGTAAAGTTGAAGATTAAAGATTAAAAGCAAAAGAAATCTCTTTAAAAAAAGTAGAGGTAACTCATACTGTTAGGACCTTGTTGACGTAATCATGCCCAATAGATGTTGATGACAATAAGTGTGCCCCTTGTCCACTAAAATGAATCCTTTCCAAGTCAGCCAGTGACTTCTGAACTTTTCTGACAATTGAAGCAACTGAGCTTAATCGGTATCTCAGCTAGCAAAGTAGGAAATCAAACGGTGATGCCTAATGAATAGAATATCAATTTACCCCATAAAATCATGTTTCCCATTGCTATTGAAGTTGAAACATTCAATTATGAGGGGACTTTCCTGTCATTATGAAAAAAGAAAAGTAATATGATAAAGATATCAACAATTACAGAACTATAAAGAAAAATGAAAAGAAGATATCAACAAATATACAACAGATATCTGTTGTTTAACCATATGAAGCTGACAGTCCTCCAGATATTGAAGAATCTGTGGGGTTATCTTTGAATTTCGGGAGAAAACTTTGCAAGTGATAGAAATTAAACATGAGCCTAGTGCAACCATTAGATACTAAAGTCATGTTTGGTTGACATTAATAAAAATGTTTATAGAAATGATTCAGAGTATTCCTATGTTTGGTTTGACTGTTAATCTATAATGGAATGTAAAATATTCTAACAATAGAAATGCTTATTCCTCCTACACTAATCAAAAATACACTAGAATGCTTATTTTCTTTCCACATTTGTATAACCATTTATGATTTTTTCTTATTTTATCTCATTTAAAATCTAAAAACTTTATTTTTAATTTTGCTTCAATTATAATTTTATACGTTTTATTTTCATATTTATAATTAATTTGATTCCACTGCTCAAACAAACATAATAAAAAATAATATTGTTTCCATAGAATTCAATTACTATTATCATTCTTATTCCCAACCTAACATGACCTAAAAAGCAAATCCCAGTGCCTAAAATATTTGTATTCTACTTGTGACTACCTAAAATGCAGGCTATTGGTTTTTTAACCTAACAAAAATCAAAACATAAAAACTGAATATATAATTGAATGAATTGTGAAATAGTGAAACCAAAAGCTTTGAACTCCATTTCATGATTCTTTAAGCAACATCAGGTGACTTTTGAGAGCAAAGACAGTCACCAAATTGAAAATCATAGTAAAATAGAGTTGAATAAGGAGCATTAGATTGTCTCCTTTTAAGATTGTGCATTGCTTTCGTAGCACAAATCAGGTTGCGCATAACTTAGCTGGTTGTGCAAGATTTCATTTAGGGGTAATTAGGTTTCTTATCATTTATGCCCTGAGTTTGTAAACCAGATGTATTTTCTGAACTTACAGCTTTTTGATTTAATATTATTCTCTTGTTTATTTAAGAAAGGAAATCAGAACATTTCTAAATCATTGTATTCAGCACCTTATAGATGTCTGGCTATAGAGAAGAAACAGGCTTGCTAATAGATATTCAAAACAATATATAGGTAATAGGATAACGAAAAAAGCTGATAAGTCTTGACATCAAACTTGGGCTGTTCCAGATTTTGGATGGCAGAGAGAGTAACGATGGCATGCATGCCCCCTCCCTGCAGAGAGAGGTGAAATCATATAGAGTTGATAACTGAATGAGTATGCTATCTAACCAAGTTGGGATTAATTCCCGACTAAGGTGCAAACTTTCTAGTTGTTAAAGAATTGCACCAACACCATAATAACTACCAAAGTTGAAGTTCAGGTCATCTTGAAGTAAATGATATTATTCTAATTTAGTGAACATTGCATCCATGAAGCCCTGTAATGGCAGAGGTCTGTATTATGCCACATTGCCTAGAATTTAACAGAATTCTAGTTTCCTGGGGAAAATTCACTTGCCTTACTTCCAATTTGTTGGATATTCAAAGATACTGACTTCCAGATTGGCTTCAACTCATTCTTAATAACTTCTGTTTTGGAAACTGGAATTGTCATCCCACTCTCCACAACCTTTGAGATCACCAGGAAAGGGTCCTAGAAAATACATCATAAATGAATTAAATCATGCTTTTCCCCTCCCTATTATCAATTTTTGGGTTCAGTATAATAATCACTACAAGTGGCACACAAAATAGCTAAACAAAAAGATAGAGGAATTCAGAAGTATGTAGCCCCTACACTTTTTGAGAAGAGATCCTTATTTTCCAATTCTAAACACCTAAATACCATCTCTGCTGTAATCTTTGAGCTACTGCTTTCCTCAGCATGAACCTTAATTGTTCCACGTTTTCCGACATGAATTGGTAACATAGACTCTTCTCTATGTACAAGATCTAATGTCAATGACCGATCTGATTTAGTCATTATCTGCACAGATAAAAAGAACAATTACCAAATATAATACTAATATGTGACTTCCTCTAATGCATTTCATGGCAGTGTTTAGGAGAACTCATGCATTTTTTTTTCACCCTCCCTTTTGCAGGCCATCAAGGATTATCTGATCTGTTCAAAACAAGGCATGTTTTTCTATTTGTTTCTCCTCCACTAGGAGGTTCTCTATATACAATGTTGTGCACTAAGTAAAGTCTATTTTTAATGAAATATATGTCAGACCTCAGACAATGCACAAGTTGCCTCGCCAAGAAATTGCTGCTCATCCAGCTTAAGCATCTGCATATGTAATAAATACAGATAAAAAATTGAGTCCCTATCAACCTTATTAATCTTCTTAATCATGACTTTGAAACTAAAAGCTAACAAAACGCAGAGTACTAATAAAGTAACAACACTTATAATTTTATCTGTGAAATAGCAAATATGACTTTCAGCACCATGAATTTAAGATAGTTGAGAAAAAAATAAAGCAGTAACTGCATCAATTGCACCTTCACATCTACATTCTGAAACTGGGTGTCAACATCATACACGTGAAACCTGTGATAAAAGAATTACATGTCATAGATAACCATGAAATCACTGAGATTCACAATTGATGGTTATGTATGTATTAGAAAAGAGACAAAGGCCTTAAAACTTACACCAAACTCTGCACAACCTCAAAATGATAAGTAATATTATGTTTTGTGATCCATATAGGATTGATTGAATTAGGAACTATTTCAGTGCGGCCAAGTTCTGCCAGCTTTCCATCTCTTCCCTTTGTATAGATAACCGCCACTGGGTCACTCTAAAGAATAAAAATAAATAAATAAACAGCAATTAAGACTTATCTGGACTAAAATTAAGGAGGACTACTAAACACTATGTTAGATTAAAAAAAATGATGCAAAGAAGAATACAATGAATGTTTTCATGTAAAGATAGCAGGGAAAGATGGGTAAAATACAGCCAGACTCCTAACTTTAAAAATTATTTTTCCGTCAATTCTAATGCCAAGCAATATGCCAAATAATGGCTATGTCAAACTTTTAAAAATTCATATACTCATTGGCCTCCCACTTTAGCTTCATCCACACCCTATTCGTGTCAACAATCCAACAATAACACTCTGCTGAACATACCAACAGAACCAGCATGCTTGTACACGTACACAAATAAGAGAGGGACCAAAGTGAAAATTGAGATTTAGTGGAGATAATAGCTGAAAGAAAGGCTGAGTTTGAAAGTCAGAAAACTAAATGCAAGATTGAAAACTTGAAAACTGAGTTAAAACGAATGGCATGGTTTAATATCACATGGAGACGGAATGACTCCATGAAGCAATCAAACCAGAAACAAAAGCCTTGCGGTTATTCAGAACTCAGAAATTAAGCTCAAATCTTGAATATAAAAAATCTCCATAATATAAAATATATGGTAACTTATCTGTTTCCCTCGCTCATGATTAAGTAAGCAACAAACCTTAGAGATGTCATCTCGATCACGCAAGTCTGAAGCAGCCAATGATAACTGAAGATAAGTTGTTTTAATGAGTAACTCGTATCTTCATTACTCAAAAAAGAAAAAAGAAAAAGGAAATTTGACCAAAATAACATTTTTTTATGAATGACTTTGATTCAAAATCCAATACGCAACAAAGGACAGACAGTCTATAAATAATGCCAAGCAAGAAAATTAGAGAATGCTCTTAAATTTGATCGAACCTACTTAGAAACTGTTTGCTTCGCAATTCGAAGATATAAAATTCCAGTCCAATAAAGTAAAAATTGAAACAAAATGCAATAAATAGTATATGAATTTACCGCCCCCATTCACTTCTCTAAAGATCTCAAACCCGTTAATTTAACAATAAAAAAATTTAAACTGCGTTTACTTTGTTCATAATTCAGAAAATAAAATCATTAAATCAACTTGGTCAACAAAGAAATTTAACAGGAAAATAAATGCGAAAGGCAGTTTTCGAAAGAGAAGGACCTCGATCTGAGAGTATAAGCCTTGAAAACCGCGAGAACGAAGGTACAATTCGACGGCATCGATGGAACTGTTGCCGGGGTTGGTTTGCGAAACGGCAACGGCTGACCTCACACCTTCAGTCTCGGAGCAGCAGTTGCCCATTCCAAAGCTGAAGCTAGTGCTTTTCTGCTACTGACTTAGCTTGTTAATAGCAGGTTAACCTTCTGTTTTGTAGGATGCAAATTACTATTTTATAGTAGGTCTGTTTTGCTACATTCTTATTGCCTTGTCTAGCTTGGCCAAATTTCCAAAGGACAGCTTCGTATTTACCACATAAGCACTTTATTGAGAGGTTTTTTTTTTCTTTATTTAAAAAAATAGAAGTTTTTTTCTTTTTTCTTTTTTGATTGAGTTCACTATATTTAGAGAGGTTGAAATATTAGTAATCGGGCCTGCTCGAAAACTTTAACTTTTCTTCTATTTTTTACTCATTTTCTCTGTTATTCAGTTATGGGGAAGAAAGTTATTTTTTTAAAGATTATGCTCAAAGGTTACAAGAAGGAGGATTATTTTATTTTATTTTTTTATTTAGTTTAATTTATTTGAGATAATTGTTCATTTAATAAATATATATTTATCTGTGTTATAAGAAAAATAAAATAAATTGTATGTATAAATAAAAATTATACAATACAATCAAATATATTTTAAATTAAGAAAATTATGCTTAAAATGACACACATTTAATATAATAATAAGTATCCTATTAATAATGGCTTAACTCAGAGGACATGAAGGAAAAGAAAGAAAAAAAACTTATATAATTCAAATGTTTACGTAATTTTATTTTTTATTTTCTTAAAAATATGGTTGACTCATTTCTCAACATTTTTATTTCTAGATAAATTCTCATATGATATCATAGCATCAAAATCTATGATCAAATCTTTATAATAACCTTAAAATCAATTAAAATTTTAAGTTTATTGAACCTTGTAAAAAGATAAACAAATTCATTCTTAAAGAAAAATTAAGTGATAAAACTTTGTAAAGACAAATTAAGTAATATTTAAAGATAAACGTTAAGAAATATAAATAAATTGTTAGATTTGTTTCTCATAAACTTAAATTTTTGAGAAAATTAATCTCTAAAACTTTTAATATGGTATCAAAACTAAAAGTTTTATTTTTAAGGTCTAATAACACTAATTATTGAATTATAAGTGTTTAAATTTTATAAAAACAAAGTAATCAAAAAACAAGTAGAGGAATTTTAAGAAATATAAATAATTTATTAGACCCACGTTCTCATAAACTTGAGCTTTCTAGAAATTTTGTGCCTAAATTTTCTAATATGATATTAAAGTTAAGTTCATTTATTTAAAGTCTAATAAATTATGAATTAAAGTTGTTTGTTTTATATGGTGCATAAAATACATGTTGAAATAGTAAATATATAAATATATAGTGAGAGCTATTTTTTCAAAAGTTTAAATTATTAGTAGATTTGTTTCCTAATATCTTCTTACGTGGATAATAACACTAAAATCATGGGATCCTAACTGATGTGACAACTTTTAAAATTAATTAAAATTTTAAAGTTTAAGTAAAAAATTAAAAAAATTCATTTTTGAAGACATTTCAAACAATAGATATTTATAAAAATAAAGTAGTCCACACTTTAGGATGAATATTAAAAAATATAAATGAGTTGTTAGGCTCATTTCGCACTAGCATAAACTTTTAGGAAAATTGTTATCTCGTAATTATGTATAAAAAAAATTTATGTTATAACAAATTTTTTTACATTATAAAAAATACATATGCACCACATGTTTTGACAAGAGAAAAACAAATGTTTTTCGCACATCAAGATGTATTAAAAATGAAGTTTATTAAAAGATTTATGTTACACAATTAAACCAAAGTTTTATAAAATATTAAAAAAATGCTTATCTATAAATTTAATCTTTAACCTATATACGACAATAAAATCAATTTGGTAACTATATAACTTACTTATTGTCATGATTTAATTTTTAATTCTCTTCGAAGAAAATAACATATGTTATTTTTTTGTAACATAAAATAACATAAATTTTGTAAAAAAAATAGTAAAAAACATGTTTTACGTTTTAAAGAAATAAAATATGTTTTTTTCTTAAGGTGGAAGATTATGTCATCAATTAAATTTAATAAAATTTAGTCTACAATATTATAATTCATGTAATTTAATTCCTAACGTTTTTAAATTTGAGAAATTTAGTTCAAAATTTTCAAATTTTATCAAATTAATTTAAAAATATTTATACAATTATATGTTTTAGAATAAATTATGATTTTTAAAATAAATTGAATTAAAAAGTCAAATTTCTTTACAATTAAGTATTAAATTATTTAAAGAAAATTAAAATTTTAGATTAGATCGGGGAAATTTAAAAATTTTAAGTATCAAATTATATAAATTAAAATATTAAAAATTAAATTATATTATCTTAAAGGATTAATGATTAAATAAACAGATAAAAAAAATGTTTCGCAGCACCTTCTAGCCTTCATATATTTTTTAATAATTATATTTATTCAAGTCTAGAACAAAAAGTAATCGAATCTAAAAATAGATAAAGTTTATATCTTAGCAATAATACATTTTCAGCACATTTTTTTGGGATTCGTTACTTATTAAGATTTTATATTTGGAATTTTTTTACTCAAATTTTTAAAATAATATGTTACCGTTATTTTAAAAAAATATTAATTTTATGTAATTTATTATTTAATTATAAAAATTTATATATATATATATAGTTTAGTTCACTTAATAAAAATAAGAATGTAAATAAACAATATTACTATTATATTGTTTTGTTTTACCATTAAAATCAAAAAAATAATAATAAATATTATAATGTGTAATTTACAATTAGAATAAAATAAAATACACTATATATTAACTTAATACTCTTATATTCGGTAAAGTTTAAATAATATCATTTAATTATTATTTTTTATCAAACAAAATACATTATTAAAATCCTTATTTTTCTAAATAATTATTAATTCAAAAAAAATATATTATTAAAATTATTATTTTTTAAATATGATTTAAGATGTAGGGTTTTAGAGTTGAGAATATAGCGTATAAAGTTTAAAATCTAGGGTTTAAGTTTTAGGGTATAAAGTTTAGGATTTAGATTTTAGGGTATAGTGTATAAAGTTTAGGTAATAGGATTTTATGATTTAGGATGAAAGATTTGGGATTTAAGATTATATTTATGGATTAGAATAAAATTGAAAAAAAAAATTGCATGAGAATGGAATTATGATTTCTAAAGGTGATAATGTAATTTTTATTTATTCTCTTTTAAGAATTCATTCCATTAGATTCACAATTTATAACATAGTCAACCATAAAATTGTAAGAAATCAATTTCAATTTTATTTCATTCCTACCAACCAAACATAACAATAATATTTAGAGATTATTTTTGAATAATTAATTAATTAAATGATATTAATAGAATATTTAAGATAATTAATTAATTATTTAAAAATATCATATGTGCATTATTACATATATAAACAATTCTCAATTAAATGACAAATTATATTAAATTAATATTTTTTTGAATAAGATAATACTAAAATATCATATCAAAAATTTGAATTAAAAATATTATCAAAAATAAAAACATTTCTTCTTAATAGATACCTTGTTAATATTGTATTTATTTGTTATTAAGTTAATTGTAGACTAAAAAGAATAAATTTTATTATTTTAATCGGTAATTATCTAAGATAAATTTTGAACACATATTCCTTATTTAATTAGTTTTAATTTTAACCAATAAAAGTAAACACAAATTCAAGTATTTTTTTTTAATTTTGAATATATATTTGAAATATATTTTCAATATAAGTTTCTTTTAGTAGGATGAAATAACTCATTTATATATAAAATTTTATTTTTAATACACCGAGGAGAAAATATATTAATTTTTATTATAATTTTAAAAACAAAAACATGTATTTATTTAAATTGTAATAAAAATTAACGTATATTTTTCTTTATATATGATAATATTAAAAATTAAATAATATATTATAACCATCCTATCAAAAATAAATATTCATATTATAATTATAATTGAATAAAATTCAATAAATTGGTTTGGAATAACATTATCATATATCACTTTGGACTCTCATAGAGCTAGTGATAGATAACGGGAGACAATTGTCCCCGAGCAAGGGCCGGGTTGGTTTTGTGAAGAGCTCAGAATAAAACTCTCTCACTCCACCCCTTACTGATCACAAGTAAATGGGCAAGCGGAGTCCTCAAAAATTCTATTGATTGCTTTTTCTTTCTCTGTTTTCTGTAATTATTCACTTGTTGGACGTGGTTTTTTTCTGTAGGGATTAGAAAAAGTTGATTATGGAAGTTCTTCTTCTTCTTCTTCTTCTTATTCTTCTTAATTTAACTACTTAAAAACTAAACTGACTGTAAAAGTAAAACCTTTTAAATAGTGGTAGTTGATTATCAGCTTAATTAATTGGCATGTTTCAAATAGAGATACCAACTACCAAACAGTGCATGAACAAGCATCTTCAGAAGAATATATATTTTCGTAAGAACAATATTGAACCTCTTATTGGTCACACATTCACCTGCCATGTATTAAATTATTCAGAAACAAAGCAGAACTAGTTGGTTATACTTATACCGATCAATATTTACTACTAACAGATGATAATTACTGTATATATATATATATATATATATATATTATAGGGTACTGTGAATTAACCAAAATCATGTAGTGAGATCCTACTAAGCATATGACTCACAATTTCAATATAGTAGAATTTGAGTTAACAAATGAGGATTATTATGGAATAGATATTCAATAAGATAAATGAATATTAAATAATCTTCGAATTATTGGATAAATAGATAATTACTGATAAATATATTATAATTTTATCTTAAATCCCTATTCACACCTTCGTATGACAAGAAAGTACACTATTTTTCTCTTTTTTTTTCAACTATCCAAACTTATTTAAATATTAAAAGATTAATTAAATGACACTACATATTATGATGTTTTTATATTTTAATGATGTTTTTTATTTTCTTATATTCACAAAAATGAGAGATGTAATCAATTATCGATATTGATAAAAATTAACATCATATATATATATATCTTACATAAAAAACATATGCAATTAAATTAAACATATTTTACTTTTTATTCTTAAAAAACCGTATTTTTTTAAGTTCTATACAAAAATATGCGTTGCATTTTTTAAAGTGAAAAACATTCTTTCATGTTGTAAAAAAAAAAAACTATGCATAAAGTAAAAATGGTTAAAAATAAAATTTTGTATATAAAATAACTATAATATGTAAATTTCTCCACTTAGTATTATATACATGGTGGTCCATCATTTGGCAATTGCTGTAGATTTATCATTTTCATTTATTATGAATCTTGAGTGGAGGGGTACTTGTACTTAGCAGACACTTTTGATTGTCTCTTTGTTTCTGTCTCACATCTGAATTCAGAAAAATATTCAAAAAGGAGTTCGACAAGAAGCAGGCAAAGGTTTAGCAAATCGAATAAAAAGGTTGAAAGACGTGCATATCCAAACACAAAAGCAAACAGTCATAGCTATGATGAGTATATGACCCCATTATTTCTTGCCAAGTTTTAACTTAATAACTCTCCCTAATTACGATTATTTAACTGTCATAAATACATTTCTTACGTATTAATTAATTGCTTCATAGTATGAATTATTAAGCACGCCGGAAAAGAGAGTAATTAATTTTCCGTCCACCTTACTCCTGCAATCCTTCTGCATTAAGGCCCCTAACTGCATGCCTATTTCTAGGACATGTGTTTTAAAAAGCCGAAAGAAGGGGTAAAAGTTGGGAAAAAATGTCATATAAAAAAACACTTTAAATATCTAATTCTTGGATTTTGTATTTTTAATGTTGTATTTTTTAAAAATTAGATAATATAATGGAAAAATTATTCTTTTTATAAGATTATAATTAATTAATTTTAATATTTTTTGATAGAATAAAAATATTCATTTTAATAATTATGTTACTAAAAATATTTATTTTCACTGTTATAAAGTAACTAACTTGTAAATTTAAAATTTAAAATACTTATTTTAAATAAGACAAAAAGGGTGATTTGTTATCTTACATCAATTAGTTGTTGATGTTAGAGTAAGTAATTAAACGGTAATTAAGTGAAAGAAATATGTAGTTGGTGCAATTATTTAAAAAAAATAATAAGAATTCTTAATACTTCATAAAAACATAATTAATATGATTTAAGAGTAATGAAAAGAATTAGTTATTTTTATAATTAATTATTAAATATTTATATTTTTAAAAAATATTATTATAATAATATTATATTTTATTAATTTAAAGTAACATATAAATTTTTTTATCCCAAAGTGATAAATATAGTCAAGTAGACAAAGAAAAATAAATAAAGAGAAGGTTATCATAATGCTCCTCTGTTTGTTTTAAAAGTAATATTTAAGTTTCTTTATTTATTTTTTAACAATTATTTCTATTGTTATAAAAAAATGATTGTATAAGAATAAATTTTTATTTTTTAATGTTTTTATTTTATTTTTATTCAATTCTTTTAATTACAGTTTATTTAAGTCATAACAGTTTATATCTAATTTATTTAAAAATAAATAAAAATTATATCTATTATTATGTGGTCACTTTTTCGTAATAATAAGATTAAACTATTATAAAAATAAATATTAAAATTAAATATCATTTTTAAAATAAATAAATAAATAAAAGACAAATATAACTAATTTAAATATCATTACCGACCTATATAAGTGTAAATGTTTAATATTTTCTAGAAAAATATACTTGTTTAATTCCTCTAACTTAGTGTAACATTAACATGTGATATCGAATCTTAAATACACATAAAATTGTAATCTTTTTTTTTACATATATTATTTAGATTTTATAAGTCGGGATGTATTTGTGACTATGTGTTAGATTCTAATGTATAAAGTACAGTATCTATTTTATTTTACTTAGTATTATATATTCCTCCATGTAAGGTTTGTTTTCATAGTGTGCATGTTAAGTTAAGAGGCTGACATTGTTTCTTGTAGTTTTTGACGTATTTTAGGTGTGAATATTTATGAAGAATACTCAATATTTTTAAAAACAAAAAATCACAATTTTTTAGCACCTTCTTAACGACTTCGCCAACACTCTCGCCACCACCCTTGATGAGGTAGTTGGCGAGGTGTGAATTCTGAATCCTATAAATATCTCATTAATTTTTTTTTCTCTTTGTCCATTGTTTTAAAGAAACGAAATTTTGCCAAAATTTAATTTGGGATTTTTATTTGTTTTCAAAATTATTTTGAAGAGTATACATTTGAGAGTTGTTTGTTTTTATGATTAATTATCAAATTATTGTATGTGTGAGTATGTGATTTGACTATATATTTTTCGTACATTATTTGATATTATTAGTGGATTTTGTCTTATAAGGTTATGAGTTGATACACTTCTCGTTATTGATCATTAGTTACCAATCACACCACATTGAGTGATGTTAGTCGTGAAAGACAACCAAATTCGAGTATTTAACTAAACAATTGCGTAAGTAGTAAGTGAAAAGACGTAATAGACAATTTGGACGAAAATTCTCACTGATAAAAATAATGTGATTTTATTATCTATTAGTGTTCTAATTTGTTTAGTGTTTATTGAATTATCTGCTGCTAGGTGTTTGCCTTACGTAACTTGAGAATGTTACCATATAGATACGATATTTATATGTACTTATCTCGTTATATCGAGTGTTATGCACGATCACTTATTTAGTTAGTATAATATGTGTTTATTATATATATGTCCCAATATATTGAAACATACTCGGTTAAAAAGAATTTATTATTTATTGAATTTATGCTCTCATATATAATATATGTTATTCAAGTTATTTGCTTTTTAATCTTACACTATTGTAATTTTGTTATGTGATTTGTATAATTATTTGTACGAATTAAGGTCAAATCTTTTAGAAATTTGTATCTCTTTACTCTCGTCGTGTACTGGGTCGTTGATTTTTTTAGATTTTAATAAATCTATATATACTGATCTATTTAATTAGAAAATTTGTTTTTTATTTTTTTTCTTATTTTCTTTAATGCAAGTCAATATTATTTATAAAATTGAATATATTTTTTTAATTTTTAAAATAAAATTAAATAATACTAACATTTCTTATATGTGATGGGCAATGGTACTCAATCAGAGGTGTTATTGATTGCTACTTAAATATGATAACATGGCATTCCTACATCTTCTTGTGTATGCAAATGCATCTTCCTCATCTATATCTTTTAAACCGAGCTTACGTAGAATCGGCGATTGCTTATTTTTCTATAATTAATTTGTATACCTCAAGTTATTGTATTTTTCAGCTTACTATTTTCTAACAATGAGTGTCACTTGCATTTAGTTACTGTTTCAAAGTAGGAATTTATTTTCAAATTTTCCCTACCCAATCGTACACCTTTACAATTAGTTAGAAAATTAAAATTATACGACGTGCATATAGGCTGACAAAAGGTAGACATGGAAAAAATGAAATTCGCGTTAAAATTTGGATACACACAACATATTTTCTACTAAAATGAACACAAGTCCCATACTCATTTTATAAAAAAAAAAAACTAATTGCTTACTTATTTTTCAACAATTTAATCTTATTATTTTTAAAATATAACTACACAACAAATAAGTATATTATTTTCAATTATAATTCATTCAAGTTAAAAAAATCTTATATCTAATACAATTAAAAAATAAAATAAAAATTAATTTATCATTTTACAGTCACCTTTTAATAACAATAAAATTAATTTTTTATAAAAAAATAAATACATAACCTAGACCCTAACAGTATTATTCTATCTCTTTTTTTATAACAATAACCAATTTTCTTCCTTCCAAGTCACATTTTGAAACCAACAGTGTACCATTTTATTAAAAATCATGATGGATCATGGCGACCAAGAACATTTTGACAGCTCGAAAGTGCGTGCCACGCAATTTTGATGAAGTATCATGCAATAATTCAATAGAATTTCCTTTTGCCTCCAAACTCAGAGTTGACAGAAATGGATCAATTCTTTTGGACTATAATGTTGATGTTTCGTGCTAGCAAAGTAGCAATTTACTGCACAAATCGGTAGTACCAACAAAACGAAAAAATAAATAAATAACGAGTAGTGAAAATCATGGAAAATCAATGCCCCTTGGGCAATAAGTAGACAAAGTTAATGACTTTAAGTTGCAGATCATGGAAACACAGCTTCTTACAAAAACTTTTATAGGATCAGGATCTCAATGGACAAAATTATATGAGACGTCTACAGACTATCCAATGCATGTTATGTTGAAAACAAAGAACTTCGTATTTTTACAGAGAAGGAAGAAAGGGCAAACTAGTCTTGACGTTCCTAAAAGCAGACATATTTCTTCATTTCATAAAGAACTCGCAAGCATTCTTTCAGCACTTAGGATAAGCTGCCCTACAAAAAGTCGTGCTTGAGACGAGTAAAGAGAAAAACCTTCGAGCCCCTTTTGAGCACAAAACACAAATTATAATTTGAATGCCATCAAAATGTTACGAAAAATCCTATGTTGTCTTGTGCAATTCAATGTTCAAATCAGATGATATAGAAATGAGAAGAGGAAGAGAATGAAGCCATTCAGCTTTAAAGACACGTTTTTGATGGGCCTTTATGGATTGGGATGGCTTCTGAGCATTGTACCTGATGTCAAAGATGTGAATCGTGGGATCTGCAGAACCCGAAGTGATATATAAACCATCAGGAGACCAAGATTGATTTATCAGAGCCGACTGAGATTCACTACTCTCTTGCTTCCATCCAAAAGCATGGATTTCACCATGCCTTAATCTCATGTCGAAAAGACGAAGCTGCCTCTCAGGAGTCCTGTGCATCCACATTTATTGAGGTTAAAGATCAAATAAATCAACATAGCAAAATAATTGAAAAAGAAAAAAAAGTTCTCCATGTTATTAAGTTGCAAGCGCAGCTAACAATATCATATTTTGGATATCCTGATACGAAGACTTCATGGTCATTCAGAATGGGAAAATAAATGTGCCAGCAATCAATGCTTTACATATTTAATCTTAAGAGTATGAGCTAATGTCAACTTTTAGAGCTAATAACAATTATCAAGGTTTCCATTTAGTTATATGAAGGTTAAATCAGTAAATAAGATTAGAAATGAATTACGAGGCATGTTTTTTTTAATCATTTATGTAGAGGATTGCACAAATTGAACAGAAGAAATGGACTCTTTCTAGAAATCCAATGACATATCAAACAGCATAGCCTCACACATGCTGACGATAAAAGAATGTCAAAAGAGGTTTCTCACGCTGCTTGAACCATGAAGAGATTGAAGTCGCATGGATTTGGCAGCACACTCATGCATTTACTTTCTAGTTGATGCTTGTAATCTGCTCTTCCAACGCGGACATCAAAGCCAAATATTCTCTTGTCTGCCCCGACAGACAATACAATCTGATTTTGCTGCATGCCAGCAACTCCCATTACCGCAGAGGAATGCATATTCCTGTGCAATGTCTTTGGTTTCCATACACTATCTGACTCATTCTCGCTCCACAAAATAACAGCATGATCACTACCACCAGTGACAAAAAATATATTTTCCCATGGCATGAAATTTATGCTGTTGATGATACCTTTCACATGAGGCTTGTCTTCCAAAAAAGTGACACGAGATCTCTGTTAATGGGCAGACAAAGAAGAATCAAGATTCCTAAAATTTTACAACTTCAGTTCAGCATATATTATCATTTGACACCCCACTGGCTTAAGTTCTCAATTTTAGAGCCTTACCCCTTGTGTTTTATTCAGATTCAGGACTGATATCTGAGAGTCCCCACCATCAGCAGAGTATGCAGAGAATATACTATTTCCTTCAGGATGCCAAGCTATATCTTCGGGCCATCTCCTTTGTTTCGGAGATACACAATCAGTACCACTAAGCAGCGAAGCACCTGCCCTGCAATTCACGAAAAACAAAAAAAGACATAATTAGCTTTGCAGAGTTGAGAAACTTCTGACCTTCAATAAAGACAACAGACACTTGTGCAGTTTATAAAAGACTGGAGAAGCAACTTTGAAGTGAAGAACAGGAAATGAGAAAGTCTGAACAAGTGTATTTTTTGTGTTTTACAGATATCAAGATGTGTATCCGTAAAATTACATACTTCACACCAAGAATATTTATTTTGAGCATATTTCCATAGATCAATGTGTGTGAGAAGCTAAATTACACTTAGTTATATAGTTATATCATCCAGTCAACCATATTAAAGGTCTCTACCAAATACACACAAGTGTTATAACTATATCCACAACTGTACGATCAAACATAATATTAATGCACGTTTGCATGTGGTATCAAGCAACAACACATTCAGTGTAACATTTTTTTATATATAAAACATTTAGTGTAACATTAATAACACAAAAAGTTGAAAGGAAAAAAGAACAGTTTGAAAACTTTACCCCCTCGACTGAACTTGCCAAAAGTTGATAACTCCATCCAACGCACTGCAAACATAAAAAATAATAGTAAGACTAAATTAGTTGATCACATCCAAGTACTTCATAACCATGAAACTTGAGACTCTACTACCCCAAAACAACATAGAGAAAAAGATTTGGACTTCAAATTTTATCTACGTGTCATAAGGGTGATAGGGCATCCACAGACAGAAGCCAAGCAGGGGAACTTTAGATGAACTTTTATACAAACTCAAAAGTGTGCCTTTTTGAGTCATAGGGAAGACACCCTTAATCACTATCATCAACAGTGAAACCAAATACAGCAGTAGGCATACATCGACTCATCGAGTACTGGCACCTTTATCAATAGCATCATTCCCCACCCACCCCTACTGAACCTGTATAAATGCACAATAATTCTACCTGAGAAATATGTATTAGTTTAAAGTCATTGCAGGGCTTGTTGGGAATCATTTTGGAAGTGGCAAATTACTTTTTAAGAATTAATATTAAGAGTTAAGTTCAGAGACCAATAGACACCCACTTACATTAAAGTTAAAATAGCAAAGGACTCTTGTCTAGATACTGATTTTCCTAGGACAATAACAAGGGAAACTAAATTAAACCCATCAAATTTTGCCTTCAAATCTCAAAGCATGTCAATCATACCAGAGATAAAAGAAGCCAAATACCTTGTTGCAAAGAGCTGATCATTCACTGGACATAAGGCAAGACTTCTCATCTTTCTCTTGTGTTGACTTGAGATATGACAGTACGATGAGGACCGAATTAGACATGGTGAAGAGCTACTACGTATTGATTGAATTAAATTTTTGTGCTCTTTCTGTTCTGAAATGCGGCAAATGTCTTACAGTCATGAACAAAGGAAAGGTGGCTTGGCAAACATGAATAATGTAAAACAAAAATGTTTCAAAAGTTTCATTGTAAACTGATAAAGATTAAAGATTGATGCTATAAAGATCACTCAAAAGTAGAGTGGCTCACCAAACTTTCTCTTAGTCCCTTTTTCTTTAACTTCAACAACTTCCTTCTTAGGAGAAATTCTTAAAGCATCATCCTTTTTCCCTTTTACAGAACTATTAGTGTGGTCAGAAGTAGCTAAAGCTTTTCCACTGGATCCTCCTGATATAAAAGGTTGGGATACTTTTGGAGTGACAGCTGGAACAAGTAGTTTTGGTTTAGATATACGCTGTTCACTAGAAGAACCTTGAATTCTATTGATAGGACTAGTTGACCTGCGTTCTGCCTTGACACTTCTAGTTTCTTTATCCGGATGACCCTTCGATGCCATTGCATTATTGCGGCTCCGAAGACGAGCCAATTTAGATTCTGAATCACGTAACTTCTTCTCTGTTTCCTCAAGCTGCATGATTTTTCCAGATAAATTATTAGGCTCACTGTTTCTCCAAAGCTCTATCATAGTTGGGAAAATATAGCAGACATGCAGCTTTCATGGATAATCAGAAATTCTGGCAAACTAGTTCGGTTAAAGGAGCTGCAAATGTATGTCAAACACCATATACATAAGGGATGCACATGGTGATAGTAAAAAGAAAATGAACCAATAATTGCGCCAGCATTAATAGTACAAGCAACAATAGTACCTAAACCTTAGCCAATCTTGTCAACAAAACCAACGATTGTGAACATAAATTTATTCTTTGTTGACTAATTTTCAATATGAAAACCAACTAATGCAAACCCAAATCTTTATACGTAGTTGAAGAAAGTGAATTCAAAATAGAACATAACAAAGGTATTGTCCTATTTTCCTTGGCCTACAGAAGAATCGATAATAAAAACCAAGAACAAATAACATCCTTATCAAAAAATACTATGGAAAATTAAATAAAATAACCCTCTGAATTTTATAGTAATAAAAATAACACAGAATAATGTTAAACCGGTGTAATTAAACAGAATTTAATATAAATAACCGATGTAGTATGTGAAATGACGTACTGAACTTTTTTTAATAGCAAAATATATGAATTTAACATTAAGTATGTTATTTTTATGATTATAATTTTTAAAGTTTTTTTTGTTGTTTTTCCTAATAATAACAGGAAGATCTAAACCTAAATCATTTTCCTCAAACTTATACTGGTATAGGTATCCAACGAAAAAATATACACTACCTGAGATTGGTAATAAGAGATGCGTTTACGGAGATGTTGGACTTCATTGGTACGGTGTTCGATGAGAGCGATCAAGGCCTCTTCTTGCTCTTCCCTGCTGTTAGTGTCATCGCTATTGGAGTTGTCTTCTTGAGCCATTTGATTCTTCTTGTTCGTATTCGTATAACCTCTACGACGTCTGATTTATTGGCGGTGGAGCTACTTGTTCAACACTTGCTCTAGCATCCTTTTCACTTCGCGCCGCCCGTAGAATAGACTTATTGCTTCGGCCCCTTGCTATTCCTAACTTTGCGCGGCCACTTCAAAGTGCAAACCCCCAAATAAATCGAGTAAAATTGAAATATAGTTTTGATATATAAAAAAATGATTTCTATTATCTGGATGAAAAAAGTTACATCTTATTTTAGAAAATTTAAAATGCTAACATTATTATCTCATTCTTAAAAAATAAACTAAATTACTTATTAATTCCTCTAATCTCTTTTACTATATCATTCTTAAAAAATAAATTAAATTATTTATTAATTTATCTAAACTCTAACCCATTTAACAACGAAATTCATTTATATTCAAGATATCCTAGATTAGAGATATTGCATGATTTTTATTCATTGTTCTTTATATTCTTTAAAACTATATACTCTTAGCCATCTTTTTTTAGGTTGTCAAACTATTATTCCCATTATAACTAATATCTTATATTATTAACATTACTAATTTTATTATATGATATTTTGAAAGCTCGTAATGCATTAATATTTAATCATGATTTTCTTTTATTATACGATTATTTTTCAAATTGCTAGGCTCAATTTCGAAAGATATTTTATGGTTATAACTAACAACAATTAGCTTCTAATTAACTCATTACTAACAACAATTAGTTTCTAAGTAACTCATTTTGTTAATAGCGTGTTTATTATGTTTTTATATATTTTATATTATCTCTATTTATTTATATTATTTCACGTTATATATATTTTAAATAAAAATAATAATTTATTGATTGTTAAAAAAAATAAACTCATTTATAAAAAAATAAAAAAAATAGTATTATCATAAGAAATACAACCTTAATATATGTATATATAGAAGAAAAAATTTATTTATATTATAATATTACACTCGTACAGTTTATTATATAGTTTGATATATTTATTTTTAAACTTTAATAATATATTATATCAATTATTGTTTTAAAATAATTTGATGAAAAAAAATTGTTAAACTTATTTTTAAAAAAATGAAAATTAAGCTATGTATCTTCTATAATTTTGAGTTATAAATTATATGGTTAGTTCAAATGAAATTAATAACATTGAAATATTAAAAAAATAAAAAATCTCATTGGATTAGGTACTTTTCACGGTCTGAATTTTGTTTTTTTTTAATAAATTAATTTTTAGTTTTTAAAATAATTCATATATCAATTATATAAAAATATGAATAGAAATAAATAATATTAACATTTTCTCTTGTTATCAAACTATTTTTTGATTTTGATTTTTATTATCAAACAAACTACTATCTTTCTTATCCTTTTAAAATAATAATAATACGTTATTCATTCTAATTCTCATATAATTTAAATTATATTAAGTACCATTTTATTTAATTTTTTTCTCAAAAGCATTATACTAAATTAAAAATGTATATTTAAAACAAAAATATTAAAATTATAAATACCTAATAGTCAACTTCATGGGTCATGATACCATCTTGGACCAAGCATCGCTGCATTATAATGGTGCAACTTTTGTACTAAAAATTATTCAAATTTATCATCAAATATAACAATGAATAGTATTGTGTAAATTTGAGGTCACACTATTTATTTGGCATAAAAATATTAGTGCACTATTTTTTTAATAAAAGATAAATAATTTTAAAATATAGTTTTAATTTATATTTTACTCTAATTATATATTTTTGATTAAAATTTATTAAAATTATGTTTTCTTATTATTTAAGAACCTTATTTGATTTTTATTTTATATAATAAATTAAAATTAAATATACGATACAAAATTAATAAATACAACGTAGAATTAAAAATATAATATAAACTAAAACATTAATTTAATAATCGAATAAACCATTTTTGAATAATAATTATTAATAAAATACTTAAAAAATAAAAATATTATATTTTGTAAAAAGATGTACATTTTAGTATAATATTTTGTATCGTGGATTAAAAAAATATAGTGTAACTTTTGCACCAAAATGGTACAATAGATTAGAGATGCTATGACAATAGTTTGATGATTTATTACAACTGAAGTACTAAAAATATTAAAGAAGATTTTAGTTACTCGTTACTAGATAAAATATTACAAAAGATAAAAAAATGGGAGCTAAGTAAATAATTTTCTTAAAGAGTATGAGAGATATGTCCTCTCTTAGAATACAAATTCCTTTTTATAGACACAAGTGTTCTCTTTTACATAAATGGGATTTTATTATATTACTTAAATTTCTTAGTTAACACATTCATTATTGAGACTGAGGTACATTTATTCAAAATCATTTGCTAAAGTTCTTAGTTAACACATTCATTATTGAGACTGAGGTACTAACTTAATGTGTAGGGATCTTACATTTATTCAAAATCATTTGATGATACTTGTTCTTATGAACTTGAACTCTCCACGTCTTATTCATTATCTTTAATGCAATAAATGCATTTGTTATCCTTAACCTAGTGTCAAACATAATGGTCGAATACATTTTTGCTTTTAAAAAATTTACTTCCAATTTATTGCAATTGAAAACAGTTTTATATTTGTTGATCTTTTCACTATCTTCCCCAATGATAGGCATGTTAGGGTGATAATCACTTTGTTGGTACAATAATTAACTTTAGCTATAGAAGAATTGTTATTTTTTTAAGTTTATAATAGATATGGCTTAGCAGTCACATTCTATGCTTAAGTCATCTAGATTAAATTCTTTTTTTTTGTAAAGCTTTAAGACGATTAAATTTGCTTTTAGTGTTGGCAAGTTCAAGCTTAATGAAATGATATGAACTTAAGAACTTTTTTCATTACAATCCATATTTGAAATGCAAAATCTTAAATAAACAAACTTCTTCATAGCCTTAATTTTCTTTCTAATTTTTTTAATGAATTACATAAAGTTTATAGGAAAATAATTTAACTAATTTAAATTATTTCATAGATATAAATTTTCTATTAATTCAACATGAAATGTTTTGTATACAAACATTGGATATGCTTCTTCTCGGATATTGGATTTGCTACTTGTAGGGAATTCTTTCTTTGCAGTATAAAACTTTATATCATTAAGATGTTCCTTGGTAGATTTTCTTGTTATGTTATATAAACTTAACCATTGTTATGTTGTAAGGTTCATGTGGTGATCTTTTTCTTCTTATGAAACAAAATAGTTATTGGCTACTTCTCTAAAATTGCATTGGTTTAAGTATCCTTTCGAGTGTTTTTGATATGCTAAGATTGGTTGATTGTTGTACTGTTTGAGAATAGTTCTTAGTTACCTCCAAATGAGTTTATAGTTTTGGTATTCTATAATTGACAGAACTATCTTCTATTTCTATTATGTTACTCAATTATATGTGAATTATTCTCAAAAAGCTTGTCATGACTTTACTAGCTTCTGGCCAACTTGTATAAATTCATGATTTGGGGCCATTATAGACTACATTAGGGGTGTCTATAAACCAGTCCTAGTCAAATTAAACTGAAAAATCAGACCGAATGATTTTACAAATCAAAACGGTGTGGTTCAGGTTGTATTAAATTTTAAATCGGTCAAACCGGACCAGTTTAATAATATATTAAAATTTTTATATTATTTTTTCATTAAATATGTCCAAAAACATAATCAAACTAAAAATCGGACCAGATCAAACCGTTTTATAAATCAAACGGTTCAGTATGATTTATATTAATTAAAACTGTTTCAAACGTTCCAGTCCGATCTGATTAATTTTTTCCCCCAAAACTGGACTGAACCGGACCGGTGGATACCCCTAGATTACATAACTTTTAGACTTTGAATATTCTACATTTTCTGTTTCATTTGTCAAATTGAGATTTTCTTTCTTTTTGTATGTAAAAAGATTGTTTTCTTCTTCACTTTTGAGAATTTTGATTCCTTTATTTTCATCTAAGATAATCTCATCATTTTTGTAGTTTAAATATTTAGGTTGTTCCTGCTTAGTCGAGGGGTTAATTTCTTTGATGTTATCCCTTAAGAATTTCTTAAGATATAATATTTCAAATTGGTCTAGTAAGATTTTGATTTCTTTTTCTTTGATCTTAATGCCTATGTTAAGAGGATCCATTATTGATAAATAAAAAATGGTTAAACTTTTTTTATAAAATTTAATGTTACATTTATATTTTCTTGGCATTATAAAACCTCTTGAATCATAACAAAATTTATTGTTTTCTCTTATTTATTTATATTATTGTCTTTCTTGACATATAATAATTATCCATTTTTTAAGACTTTGTATTCTTTCCCCTAAGTTATTTGGTATAGTTAATGTATTCCTTTTATTCCATTATTATGTTATCATTTTATGTAATGTTTCAGATAATTTATGAAAAATCATTTTCTTATAAATTTATTGTATAGATGGTGATAACTTGTAATAATACACTTTATGTTCACAAATAAATGAATACATAAAACACATGTCACAAATTTTCATATTTGTTAAATGTTATTTGGCTTCTTGATTTTAGTCTCACTAGATTCACTGACATGTTTACATTTATCTTCTCCAAAACATTCTTTGTATATTTCATTTACTACGATATTTAAATACTCCCAACCTGTGGGAGCATTATCTTGCATTTGTAAATATTGTTGTTCTATAAATTTATAAACCAAATCTTAATATTTTTTTGTCATTTTATGAGCTATTAAGAGTATACAAGTTGAAGAGTTTGATTGCGTAGTTTGAAAAGTTTGTATGATTACACTCATATCACTAGATCATTCATCTAAAATTTTTTCTCTATCTCTTATGCAGTTTAAATAGAAAAGTTTAGATCTATAATTTTTATGAAGTTTAAATTCTAGCGAAATATTACCTCTAGTTTCACAATATAATTATTCTTCCATTTTAGGTTGTTATTTTCTTCTATAAGAAATACTAGATTCGTTTATAAAGAATATTAAGTTCTTCTAATTTTTGCATATTTATTTAATCATTATTCGTTATTAATAAAGGACTAGTAATAGAATAGGTTTAATGTGGATTTTTAGGATTCTATTTTATAGTTCATAATAAATTTTACTAATTATTATCATATCATATTCTTCTTTATTTGTACGAAGTTTTTATTCATGATGTTTTCCTAGTTTTCATATATTAGGGTTAACAAACTAACTAATTTTTATACATCCATATTTTCAAGATTCACAAATTGTTGTGTTAATTATTTTCTATATTTCATTAAATTAGAATTATAGCTTATTCTTTATTTTTGGGTTTTTCTTTATTCTTTCTCTTCTTATTTTTAGGTATCAATGCATCTTATTTCTTAAGTGGTTATTTTTTTAATTCTACGAAGGAATGAAACTTATAACCTATAATTTTATTATCTTTATATATGTTATTTATATATCTACTTAATTCTGTAAATTTCTTATGTATGTCTTGTTGTAATTTATTATTGTAACCATATTCTTTTATTTTTTTTCATGTCTTATAAGGATTTGAGATTTACTTATTGTATTATATAAATTATTTTGCTAAAACAATTAAAACTTTCATTATTATTATTTGGTTTTTGATAAGCCTGCTAAGCTTCTATCAAATTCCAATTCTATATTATTTAATTTTTTTAACATTATTAGAATAACAATTATATCATTTTCTTTATAATACCACACCATAAACTAATACGTTCATTATTTTAATTTCTTGTTTTAAATTTATCATATCTTTTTTTCTTTGTTAGAGGTATATTTTTCAAGATCTATAAATATAAATCTTAATATTTTACTCTTTCTTCATAGTATTAGGGATTTTTCTTTTACATTTAAATTTTATTCATATAGTATTTTAAAATTTGTTAATATTATTATTTTTATTATTTGTCAAATTTCTTAAAAATTGTTTTCTTTATATAAATTCATTTTATTAACATATTTAACTATTACGACTATTTGTTAATGACTATTTATTATATAATGTACTGAAAATATATGATTTATTTATTTTAGTAGATATATTTTTTAAATTCATAGACTAAACATAATATTTAGTTTAAGTTCTTATTATTAATGTTAATATAAATCTAGAATATGTGGTAAATTTTAATTTTTGGTATCCTAAAATTAATATGTATCATTCATAATAATACATATTTTCTATTTATTATTCTATTATTTAAAAGTGTTAGTTTTATCAGTATATATATTCCTTCTCTAAAATATGTTTTTGTTAGTATTTTGTGTGATTTTTGATAGTTTATCTATAATGATTTATTTATCAATTAATAGTACATTATACTTTCATTTTACATCTGTAAAATTAATAGATATTTATTTATTTATTATTTTATAATAAAATATATATTTTTCTTGAAAATAATGAATCTTTAATTTCATCTACTAATTTAAAATTAATTTTTTTTTGTATTTATTCAAATTTTTTTTTACTAATTATCATATGGTGAAAAAATATTTTGAGATATATTATTTATTTATAAAAAATAATTTATTTATAAGGCTTATAAATTTTTTCGTTTTATTTTATATGGGTCTATAAAATTGTTGTTTCTATTTTAAATATTTTTAAAATATATAGGGTATCTATTTAGTTATAAGTGGTGGATTGGATTAATTGGACTTGGGGCCGGAACCTGAGATTTGGGCTTCATTTTAGACTTGAGTTTGTATTTAGGCCTGGGCTGTTAAACCCGTTTGATCTAAAGCATTTTTATGGATTGGCTACCGTAACATACCGGTTAATTTGATAAATAGTCCAAAATTAAATTGTTCTGGCCCATGCAGGGAATAGGATCCTCTTACTTTCCTTTATTTATTTATTTATTTTTCGGTTCAGGAGGTTGTAGTTAAGCACTTAGCAGATGAAGGGACAATTTAGCAAACAAAAGGGTTAATTAGTAGAATGATTTTCATTCAATTCAATTCCAGATTAACAGTGAAACCAAACTCAAAAATGCTTAATATTCTTTCCCACTATTACTCATATTATTGTTCTTCATCCTTGATAATCTATCATGAAAGCTTGATCTCCTTCACAATTAGCTAACCATCATTATGTTATATTAAAAAAAAGTTATGGTTCTTCTACATCAGTTAGATTTTATCAAAAAATGGTAATTTTTTAAGTTTGTTTTATGTCAGAGGTTTTGGTCTATGCTCGACAGTCAAGAGAAAGTTTAAACAATGGGCAGGCATCCCTCAGTGAAAGGATGCAAGAGTACAAAAGGCAGATTGATCATGGAAGTGGGCAATACTTAAATGGATCTAAAGATGCTCCCATTGTAGATGGCATGCAGCCTCTTGCTAGGCGATCACATAAAGAGATAGAATCAGTTATGCAATCCTATGTAGAAGGGAAGGTACTTGCTTTATATGGTTGCCATAGCTCTACTTTTAGATCAATCTTTTACTATTTGTAAGGTATGACCCATTAATGTGAATTTCTATATCCTTGAGCACACTTATTCAGGTAGAAAACATTCGACAAGGTTATCTTTCAAAACGCTCCTCCAATTGGAGGGGTGACTGGTCATCTGTAAGTGACTAGCTGAAATGTGTATAAGTGATTATTCTTTCTTGTCCCCATTGCTCTTGAACATTGATTATAATGTACCAGTCTGGGGGTCTACATTCCCCTAACAAGAACAATTAATCTGAAAATGGTTCTGGAATTTTAAGCCAATGGCTTTCTTCTCACTACCATGGTGGCATACATGGTGAAAAATCAGCTGCACGTCACACTATGAACTTACTGAAATCAACAATAAAACTTGATGCAGAACAAACAGATTTAAGATTCTGCTTCAGGATTATTTCACCAGCAAAAATGTTTACTTTACAGGTATTTTCTGAAGGTTAAACATGTTGGTTTTTCTTTCGTTCATACGGATAATAATTGTTTATTGTTGGTGTAGGTTTATTCTTCCTCTATCTCTCTTTTTTGTTTTTTCACCCGGAAGAGGATGCAAATTACTAGAATGCTTATAATATGGCAAATTATCATTCTTTTTAATGATGGTTCTATTAGAAAATTTGGATAAAATGATATAATCATAGATTCTCTCTCCCAAGATCTTCCTTAGCAGAATATCAAATAACAGAGAAATAGATAATACACAACACAAGAATTATAGTGGAAACTCCAAATTAGAGAAAAACCACTTTCGTTGTCAAAAGACAACCTGAGAAAAATTCACTAGGTGGAAAATTGTTACAATCACACTCTCAGTAATTTTCTCACACGCCCAAAAGACAAGAGCAATTACAAGCCCAAGAAAATTTTCCCACAAAATTCTCTCAATTAAGAACTTCTCATACAAATTTTTCTCTATTTGGGATGATTAACAATGAAGAAATGGAGTCATATTTATAGCCTTCAAGTTCTCATTTCATATGCCAAACATTTCTTCATTCAACAAAATTAGGTTACCTAATTTTCCTATTCTTTATTCAAACAAGGTTATGCACCTCCATCTTTGACAATATGGTAAGCCATCTTCCATGAATTTTCTTCTAAATTAGTCACCTTCTATTTTGACTAACAAACCTAATATTATTTTTAATCAATCATAACAATCTCCACCTTGATTAAAAATAAACATGATTACCACTACAACACTGTCTATTCCAACAGTCATAATTCTCTACACCGAGAATTATCATACTCCACCATAAAGAGTACACCCACTTAGAATTAATCACCAATTCTAAGAATTTCACATCGGCTCATGTCGAAAAAAAAACTTGCTGAAATTTATGGTGCAACTCTCACACTTGGTTTTCCCGAGAGTTCATCAGCCATCGACATCCTTTCCACCACACACCTTGCATCTATACCAAGCCAATGCCCGTGTGCAAACTTGTGGACCCGCTACCAATAACATACCCTCTTTCATGGCAATATTTAGAGACTAGCGCATTGTCATGAGGATGTACACGCTCTTTTCAAAGAGCATCACTATAGTCTTTGAAAACAGACATACTATTAGCATCACCGTCGGTATTTGAGCTTCTTGCAGGATCAGCTCCACCCTTTGAACAATTTCTTTTGAGGTGTCCAGATTGTCCACACCCCCAGCACACTATCTTCTTTTTCATGAAATTGTTTTTCTTTTGGTTGTCAGCTACCAATGCTGAGTTTTCAGGCGAAACATTTCTTTCACAACTCAGCCTTTTTTCTTCAGAAAACAACTTGCTAGTAACTTCTGAAAAATTTATTTTCTCCTTTTCATGAATCAAGATAGGTTTCATGTGATCATAAGAAGATGGAAGAGACCAGATGAGCCTTAAAGCTATATATTCATCATCAAGTTTAACTCCAATGGTTTCCATTTTAGAGACAATACCATTGAGAACACTTAGATGGTCAGACATAATAGTTCCTTCATTCATACGCAAAGTATGAAACTGCTCTTTCAAATACACCCGATTTGAAACGCCTTTTGCCTGATACAATTCTTCAAGCTTTTCCCAGAGTTCTTTGGCCATAGATATTCCATGCACATTTGCAAGAATATTTTTGGCCAAACAAAGCTGAATTGCACTTGCAGCTCTTAGATCAAGATCTTCCCAATTTTCATCACTTATATTGGTTTTACTGGACTCAATACCAGTAACAAGAGCTGGTTTCCCCTTTAACGCCTTGTGTAACCCATATTGGATCAACAAATCTTTGACTTGTACTTGCCACAAGCCAAAATTGATTCTCCCATCAAATTTCTCAATGTCAATCTTGACTCCTGACATTTCTCCTTCTTTCTTTGAAATTGGCTCTCATATCAGTTGTTAGGAAATTGGATAAAATGATATAATCACAAATTCTCCCTCCCAAGATCTTCCTTAGCAGAATATCAAATAACATAGAAATAGATAATACACAACACAAGAATTATAGTGAAAACTCCAAATTAGAGAAAAACCACTTTCGTTGTCAAAAGACAACTAGAGAAAAATTTACTATGTGGAAAATTGTTACAATCACATTCTCAGTAATTTTCTCACACACCCAAAAGACAAGAGCAATTAAAAGCTCAAGAGAATTTTCCCACAAAATTCTCTCACTTAAGAACTTCTCATACAAGCTTTTCTCTATTTTTAGGATGATTATCAATGAAGAAATGGAGTCATATTTATAGCCTTCAAGTTCTCATTTCATATGCCAAACATTTCTTCATTCAATAAAATTAGGCCCCCCCTTGTCTCTTCTATTTGATGTGTTTGATTTCAAGAGGTGTTGTAATGATTATGATACTATGCATTAGCATTCCTCTGCTAGCTCCATTGGATGCGATGAGCATTTCTGTGCTAGTGAGAATTCGTTGGAGGTTTCTCCAGATGATGATCAGAGAGCTATTCATGAGCATACATCCAAGATTGTAGTTCCACTAGCTATTTACGAGCATATAGAAGTGTTCAACCACACAAAAGCAATGTTAAAACTGAGAAGCCGATTGATATACTGCGAAGAGTATGTGGCAATGACAAATGTGCTGATTGTGGTGCGCCAGACCCAGACTGGGCATCCTTGAATCTTGGCGCTCTTATTTGCATTGAATGTTCTGGGGTTCATCGTAATCTTGGTGTACATGTATCAAAAGTAAGTTAATTGCATTTTTATTTTCATCAAATTAAGTTAATGAATTATTAGATAGATAAAATAATAAATAACGTGGCTTTACTGCATTGACAGTGTTTTGTTTCAATGAGGCCAAATGAATGGTACTGTACATATATTTTCCCCTTCCTGTTCTTTTATCTTGTTTCATAGAGGCTGTTCTGTAAGAAAATGTTAGAAACTGTCAAGACATTGTCTTTTGCTGGTTATTATGGGCATTTTAATAAAACTTGTTTTAAGTACCCTACCATAAAATATTTCGATCAACTGAACCGGAAACTTGATCTAGAACAGCCGATAATTTATGTTGAACAATTGGAAAACTATGTGATGGTGACTTTTAGGACACTTGATGCACAATGTTGAGAAAACCAAATAGATACAAGTAGAGACTTTCGTGTGTGTAGCTAGTTCAGTTTATAACTTCTGTATTTCACGTGTTACTTCTGTAATCTCTTTTGTCCTGATATTGCTGTTAAAATGCTTTTGTAAATAATACAGATTAGGTCGCTGACCCTTGATGTGAAAGTCTGGGAAAATTCTGTCTTAACCTTGTTTCTGTCGCTGGGCAATACCTTTGTAAACTCCATATGGGAAGAGTTATTGCACTCAAGCTTTAAGGCTGATGAGACACCTATGGGGTAATGAATTCATAATATACATCGATGAAGAGTTATTTGTGCTGCTGTGCTGCTGTGCTGCTGTGCTGCTGTGCTTATAAGTATTTACTTTGCTAATGTAGCCTTTCCAAGCCTGATAAAACTGAGATGTCTTTAATGAGAAAGTCCTGTCATGATGATCCGATTGCAGTAAAGGAGAAATTCGTCCGTGCAAAGGTACTTCCAAACTGTTTCACCTATTTCCTTCCTCTGGGTAATATTACATTCAAAATGTTTGTTTCTACATTAGCATTAGTAAATAAAATACTTTAGTTGAGTCTCTCCTGATCATAAATGACATGTAATTGTAGCTCAACGAGCATCATAGAATAGTAAAATGTCATCCAAGTTTGGTTGAACTGCTAGCTATCTACGACTACGAACATTCTCTTGTGACATCCTGTTGCTCGATGGCTTTTACAAAGTTTCTGGCCTATGTTTATCTGATATATATTTATGCTGTCCTACGAGTTGTTTTACGGGCACATGCGGGACAAGTATCTTGAGCCTAGCACCTGACCTTTTGAAAAGGACTGGCTCTTGAGTTTAAAAAATAAAATGCATCCATTATTGTAAAATCAGTCACTACCAGGTTGATTTCGCAAACCTACTTATTCTTCTTTGCTTTAAGCTGCTATTCAATTCATCACTTTCATATGTGTTTTTGAGTAAAATTTATAATGAAGAATTCTAAATTTACTAATATTATATCAAAACAAGTAAACAAACTACTTGTATTATACTCACTATAACACTTTTCAAAGACAACTCACAAATTGAAGAGAAATACAAACACTCAAAGAGAAAGCTCTTAACTTACACTCAAAAAGAAAGCTCTTAACTTACACTCAAACTAAGAATACAAAGACTTATTTGTTTTTGATGAAATGATTAAACCAAATGCAAGGTAGGCTATTTATAGTCCTCACCATGCAATATACACCACACAAATATAAAACTAAGAAATAATCCTAGCCATACAAATCTTATCTACACACTTCTCTCTTCTACAACCTTCAACCACTTCATTTATTTCTACAACCTTCAACCACTTCATTTATTTCTACAACTTTCAACTACTTTATTTATTTCTACAACCTTCAACTACTTCATTTATTTCTACAACCTTCAACTACTTCATTTATTTCTACAACCTTCAACTATTTCATTTATTTTTACAACCTTCAACCATTTCATTTATTTCTATACCTCTTCAACCACTTAATTTATTTCTATACCTCTTCAATTATTATTTTGGTGTTGATTTTCAAAATGTGTCTTATCTGAGTCAATAATAGCTCAATGCATATCTCCTGGATTGGGTCTGACTGCAATTACCATTCCTATCAGAGCAAGTGCCTCGCCGAGCATAATTCTGACTTTAGAACTACATGTTCAACATCTAAACAACTGCACTACCCTATGCTTTAGTTTTGAATTTCATCGGAACCTTGTCAACTTTCAACATGGACTATCTGACAGAGTCACCTCTGATAAAATTTGGGTTAGATGTTGGAATGATAGAGATATAGTCTGCAAAATCAATTAGAAACATTAGGATTTCCTTAATGTTAATTTATTACTTTACGTTATTTTATGGGTTGCCCTTCATGGGATTTAGATTATTTTTTGTACTTTCCTTCAGAAAGACCTTAGGGTTTGTCTAATTATCTTGAGATCGTTTGATGCTTCCGTTGACCGTGCTCTATAAAACGGTTGGCAGTTCATTTTAATGAGGGAAAAAAGAGAGAGACATCAGCTGAAATATTAATGCTCTGCATTTTGCATAATGAAAGCCTAATGGTTCTACCTCTACCAGTATCTTCAACTTGTACTTAGATGCTAGATTTTTATAAAATGTTCCTTTTGCCTCTTGATTAATTTATCAATTATTAATAATTTTTATATCACCTTTTTAGTATGCTTATTGTTCAATCCGTCCTTGCCATAGATAACCCAGGTTACTTCAGAACATCTTATTTGACTATTTTGTACCGTTATGTTCGCATTTACATGATTTCTCATTTTTCTGTTCTTTCAACCCAAACCATAACAAAAAATGTAATGCACCAACTTTGATTTGGTATGCTTCAAATAAATTAACATGCTGACTTTTCTATGCATGCTCATCTGCCTTCCTGATACCTCTCAGTCACTATGTTAAGTTTCTTAAGTCTTTCATAGAACACCAACTATAAAATTAGCAACTACTGAGCAGGAAAACTTATTCTAATGGTCATAACTCCTAGTAGTTAGGAGTTGCTACTCAAGATTATAATCGTTTGTCTTGTCTCAATTGTAGTATGCAGAAAAGGCATTTCTTCTCCGGATAGAGGGCAGTCAGTATCTTCGTTCGGTGAAGGAACAGGTGTGGAAAGGGGTCCGTGATAAGGATAAGAAAACAGTTTACCGCTATATTATTAGCTGTGAATTCAATTGGTGAGATAGCATTAAAAGTGTATGCTTTTAAAAATGTGTTCAAATAAATCTACAAGAGCAGGATAACCTTTTTACTGATTAATTTTATTGTAGGTAGTTCTAAGGAGAAACCTTCTTCAAGTAACTACGATTTGTTACATAAGTGTAGTGGTAATCTCATTGAGAACATCCCTGATGGCTGTTCCCTGCTTCATGTGGCCTGTAAAAATGCTGATATTGCCATGGTAGAGCTACTCCTACAGTTCGGTGCAAACATCGATGTATCTGATTTGAAAGATCGGACACCACTTCACTATTGCATTATTGTGGGGGGGGGGGAATCTGAAATTGCAAGAATACTTCTCATGAGGTCCGCCTGTGAATTATGCCTTTATTAGCAACTTAATATAATTCCCTTTTGTTTTTATTAGCATTTTTATACAATTCTTTAATGTCGTTTTGGAAAAAGTACCTTTGCCCTCTCAACTAACCACTCAAGTAAAAAAAAACCTTAGTATATGCTATGTTAGACAAAATTTGTTTCTCCTCCACCAATATCATTATTGGATTTAGCTATCGTGTTCCCTTAATTCTGTTATACAGTGATATGATTCTTACTTAGATCATCTTTGTTTAGTTATCTTATTGTAAAAGGTGACTGAATTTTGCTCGCTTATGATTGCAGAAGAGCTAATGCACGAGCCATGGATAAAGAAGGTAATACTCGTAAACTTGCTTCTGAATCAGGCTTCAGTGACCATGACTTGCTTATTCTTCTATATTAATCACTGACATAAAATTATACTCTATTCGAAAAATAATGTGGGCCAAAAGGGATCATAATGGAGTGCATGACATGATGTGCAAGCCTTAGCATAGATACAATGATACTTGTATATTTATAAATATATATACATCTACAACATGAGTTTGTATGCCCACACCGAGGACCAATTCTGGATTTGTTTACCATTCTTTTCGCAAGTGTGTATCAAAGTAGTTTTTAGGAACTGAGGGCAAGTATAGGAAAGCAAATATTCATAAATATGTGTTTTTATATTTAGTTTTCCCTTTTTCTAAAAAGGTGGTCTTCTTCTATGAGAAAAGTTTTGAGGTGTTAAGAACTAGCGAATTCAAAGGCACACACATAAAATCAGTTAGGGAAAAGCAACTTGTCACTTATCTTTGTCATGTTGTGACTAATATGTCTAAAATGATAAAAATATTGACTCAAGTGTGCTGGACTCAGATGAGTTATATGACTTTGTGGAATGGGGAATTATTTAATGCTTTTCAATGAAGCCTTCGCGATCACATATTGTGATTAATGGCATACCTACATCAAAAAAATTGGATTGTGGATACATTTCAAAATGATTACGTACTTAATACCATCATTTGGTAAGAGTAACTTTAATTAATACTTTTTGATTAATTCAATTATATATAATATATGTGTTATTTTGGGTTTTAGTATCTTGAAAGATGCTAAACATTATTATAGTAGAGAGCTGCTTAAAGAGCGAAAATAAGTTCACTCTAATAAAAGATTGAAATATTATTAAGGTGAAGAGATTGAATTTATTTATTTATTTTTAGGATCCGTAGATTAATAATGTTAATCAATAAATTTAACTAATTGTATATGGTCATTGAATTATTCTCATTTAAAGATGAATATGTGTTTTTGTGTTACTTATTTTTTATTAATTATTTTCACATTTTAAATCATGATAAACATATATATCATTTATTTAAATTATTCTATAGTTAATATGTTTTTAGATTCATTAGTGGATATCTTTGGTGCATGGAACAGGCCCGGTTTTATATGATGATTTTGTACAAGCCCACAACAGCCAACAAGCAAAGTGGTGATCCTGTGCCTTTGGCAAATGCTGGAGGATTCTACGACTTTCCCTTGCCAGAGCCCTTCAAACTGTTATGACAGCAGATATGTTGGATGATCTGGCCCTGGGTAATCTTACTTAATGGATTGAGCACAGTATATAGTGTTTAAACCGATTATTTTGAGGATTTTTTTTTTGTTCACCGTAATTGTTATGTGAATTGTATAGGTAAAAATTGGGTTTTATGCCTTAATATTACTGTAATTTTATCTTAGGTACTAATTTTTATTTTTATTTTTCTTGTAGTATTTTAGTGATACCGTATTTAATAAAAAATTACCAATTTAATACGGTTTTTCATTTTATTTAAGATTTTTCACGGTATAAGCACTTATAGTATTTGTTACTGCTTCCTACATTGTGATATTAAAATTTTATTTGTGCCATTTTTGGCACCCTAAATTCATGTTTTAATTTTTTTCTCACGTATACTTTCTTCAACTTCTCTTATTTCTCTCTCTTAGGAGCTTGACAATTTTACTATATTCTGTTTTTTTCTTATTGATTATTTAGTTTGAAAAATTTTCTTATTTTTTTTTCTTTTTAGGAATTCATGATGTTTTTAAGAATAATAAAAGATTGAAGTTCATTCAAGTTACAAAGCGCTTGCTTAATGATTTTGATGATATTAATATTGATTGTAAGAGTGAGTTGTATATAAGTCTGATATGTATAACTATATATTTAATTGTGTATACAAACTATTTTTTTCTAACGTGTTAATCTAATGTTTTTTGTTACAAACTTTTAAAATTGTATATTGTATATTGGTTTTTTCTTCCGTATATAAAGGTCAAAAATGTATATTATATTTATTAAAATAAAATTTATATAATCAACCTAAAATTTGAATAAATTTCATTAAATAGTATACATTTATAAGTAAAATTATCCAGTTATTAATGATTGAAGAGAGTATATAATGATTTAACTCAAAAACAATAAAAAAAAATAAGTTGTTAATGTTCAAGTGATGAAATAGTAAAAAAAACTATAAATATTTTTCATTAAATATACAGTATAGATATCTTCACTAAATTAAAAATGATGTATCAAATTATTAAGATAGATAAAGAAATATCTAAAATAAAATTATATTACAAACAAAATAACTAACATAAAAAATTATCCACGTTTTAAATTGGAGTGCTTTTACAAGTGTACGGTGAAATAACATGTAAGAGTATTATTAAATTGGCCCACAGCATTTATAGTGTTTAAATGCTTGCAGGTAGGTTAACTTGTTATGGAAAATTTAGTAGCACTCTAAATTTTGACTTATATGTCAAAATGTGTTGGGGGTCTGTCTAATTTTTGAAAAAGAGAACCCTATAATACAGAAAACCTAACCTATTAGATTTGGATCTTTGGATTGTAATTGTTTGGAAATAATATAAATAATAAGCATAGAGGTACAGAGCTAGTGCCATAGAGTTAAGCATGGGTTATAGTCAGTGAGGATATATAGGATCATAGCAGAAAAGGCAGCTTGGTGTTGCTAAAGAAGTCTTGATCAGAAATAAAGCTAATTTCACCGAAAGAGTACGTGATGTCTTGATGGTTGGCTACATGTGCTTGTATAATGTTTTCTTCTAAACAAGAGTTCAATTATTTGAATATTTTTAGTCACTAATCTCTATATTTGATTGAATTATAATAAATAATCTCATAATTATCTATGATCTAAAAATTATTTTGTTGTTATTTTAATCAAAGTAAGATTTTATTGAAAAGAAAAAAAGAAAGAAATAAATAAAGCTACTTCTTACGTAAAATATGTCTTAAGTGAAAGGCAAATTTATCAATTTAATGCTTGAAAATAAAAAATAAAAAATCCATCTTTATATATAAACTTAAAAAATTGAGATATATAATCCAAACTACATACATTAACCAACCCTCGTTCTTTGTAACAGGAGGAGATACAAATTAAGATCAATCAACCATAAGTGAAAGGTTTGTAGTTGCATTTCGTCAAATTTATGTATTGAAGCAATAAAAAAAAAGAATTATGTATTGAATGTTGTTTTTTTTCTTTTGGTTGCAAAAACTATGCATCGAATGATTTAACCAATATTACTAAATATGTTTAATCAATAAATTTAATTGATTAATTTTTTAAATCTTACTATTTCAATTCACAAATTTTTAAAATTTTACGTATAAATCCTTAAATTTTTAAATTTTATAATTTAATCTCTAAAATATTTTTAAAATTTGACACATAGGTTATAACTTGATTACTAAAATACATATATGTTGATCAAAATTTTAAGAACTATGTGTGAAATTTTAAAAATTTAAAGATTAAATCGTATGATTTAAAAGTTTAAGAAAAAAATTTAAAATTTTGATAATCAAATTGTATGTTTAAAAATTAAAGATTTATGTGTAAATTTAATATAAATTTAAGCGTAAGTAATATAATTTAACATTTTAAATAATTATACTGTTTACTTACTGGGTGATAATATTGGAAACCTAGATTTAACAACCCTACAACTACCCAAATGAACCCATGAGTACCCGTGAATGATTTAATATGTTGTAACTAGTAATTAGCATCCTAATCAATGAACATAGAAAAGATAACGTCAAGCCGGCACCTACATTATGTGTATATATTTCTATAGACCGGGCGGCGAGATACATAGTTTAAGAATTGAGAAATTTTTTGATGTTTGAACTAGTAGTTAAGTCATGTCATTTTTTTAATTCTACGGGTATTATCTTTTACATGTTTTGATTGATTAAAAATAATATTAGATATTTTAATCAAAATAATAGGTGTCTAATTTAGGAAAAAAATTATTGAGAATGACTTCCAATATTTTCAGATATATAGTTGCTTAACCTTATTGAAATAAAGAATTGAAAAATAAAATAGTCTAATTTTGGTGAGTAAAGAAATATTTTTCATATAAAATAAGAACTTGAAAACTATAAATATGACTTCATTTCTTCATTGTTAATAATCCAAAAAATATAGAAAAACTTATCATTTGAGTGAAAGAATTTTGTGTGAAAATTATATTGGGCTTGTAATTGCTTTTGTCTTTTATGTGTGTGAGAAAATTATTGAGATTGTAGTTGTAACAATTTTTCATATAATAAATTTTTATCTGGTTGTCTTTTGATAACGAAAGTGGTTTTCTCTAATTTAGAGTTTCCATTATAATTCTTGTGTTGTGTATTTTTTATTTCTCTGTTTTTTTATATTCTATTAAAGAGGATATTGAAAAGAATAATTTATGATTATATCATTTGATCCAAATTTCTTAACATCTTGTATATCATAAGAGCACGGATATGTATTAAACGAAATAAACTTGATTTTTTTATTTTTATAAAAAAAAATATTAAAAATAGAATGAAATTAACTATTAATATTAATAAAAAAATATACAATAATATGTTATATATGAGATTTTTTCTAGGCAACCTGCATAAAGAAATTATTGAATATAATATGTATAGAAATGTTTGCCTTTGCATCATAATGTTAATGATTAAGCATATAATAGAAAATAAAATAATAATAATTACTAATAATTACAGATGTCGGCAAAATTAAAACTGTTATGTATGAGGTTTTGGGTGACTGTCTTGGGTTAGGCTCTTAATCACAAAATTGCAGACATCTGTATGAACTATTAATTAGTCTTTAAATATAAAATAACAATAACAAAATGGGATGCGATATATCCCCGTTCAAGCTTATCTTTCTGCTATTATATGTTTCCTTGTCGCCCATGACATGATTTGCTTAGTGGATAAAATTAATAGGTTCTTGTATAGTACAAGAAATAATTACCTTTAATTTTTCTATCAATTTTCATGTTTTTTTATTTTTATTTGATATACATTATGTTACATGTATATATTATAAGACTTTGTCTTCTGTATCAAGTTCGCATAGGTGGAGTTCTTCAGCTAACTCATCTATCAATCAAATATTATTAAATATTATAAATGAAACTTAATGAGCCGGATCATATGTAACTGACCTTTTTACCCATACATTAAAAGATGATTATTATATTAGTACTTGTTATGATATTTATAGGTTAATATTTTAATCCTAATTATTTTTGGTATTTTTATAATAAAATTATATAAAAATTTATTAATTTATCTATATTATTAATTATACATTAATCTAGTTATTATTTAATAAATAGATAAAATTATAATTAATAAATTATGATAATATGATATCTTAAATTGAATCGAAACATACAAATTTTATCCGTCACAAATTCATAATAAAATAACATTTTCGTATACATCATATTTTTTTAATATTACCAAATAAAGGGAAATTTTAACACAAGGCACGCTGTTTGAAAGGATGAGACTTAAGTGACACCATTATGACAGCATCCCACCCCATATATATAACCTGAAAGATAATTAGACTCGATGAAACTTTTATCCAATTAATTGAAAAACTAACACAACAGAATCAATGCTTTTAGTACTCACTGTACATTTTTTTTTTTTTGTAAAAGTGTTCTTTGTGCAATCTATTAAAATCCAACGATTTCGTTTGTTTTGATTTATTTATTTTTTTACTTAAAAGAAAGTTATATACACGTTTTGGAAGGTTTAGATTTTAAAATAACATATTAATAGATAAATATTATTTTTCTTGTGATCGATTAAAAATAATATTAGATTTATTAGTCAAAATATAAGGTGCTTAATTTTGTTGAATGAAGAAATATTTTACACATGAAATGTGAATTTGAAGACTATAAATATGATTTTATTTCTTAATTGTTAATCATTCCATAAATAAAGAAAAAAATTATATAAGAAGTTTTTGAGTGAGAATTTTGTGGGAAAATTCTCTTGAGTTTGTAATTGTTCTTATCTTTTGGGTGTGTGAGAAAATTATTGAGAATGTGGTTGTAACAATTTTTCACATAGTAAATTTCTTTAGTTGGTTGTCTTTTGACAACGAAAGTAGTTTTTTCTTCGATTTAGAGTTTCCACTATAATTCTTGTGTTGTGTATTCTATAATTTTTTGTTATTTGATGTTCTGTTAAGGAGTATCTTGGGAGAAAGAATTTTTGATTATACCATTTGATCCAAATTTCTTAACAATTTTGACTATTATCTCATCGATCAATTATTTTGATTTAAATTAAATATTTTTAAACATTCATCACTCAAAATTATATTTGATATCAATAAATAAAAGAAAAATAAATCTATTATTTATTGTAAAAATAACATTTAGATTTTTTTTATAACAGTTTAATCATATTATTATTAAAAAAATGATCATATAACGACAACATTAATTTTTTCATTTCATTTTTTTATAATTTTCATCTATATTAAATCTAAAATGTTTTAACTTGAACGTAGTAAGAAAATGATAAAAAAAATAAATAATATCTAAAAAATAATTATTTATTATTGTACGATTATTTTTTAATAATAGTATGATTAAATTGTTATAAAAAATAACTATAAAAAATAAATATTATTTTTAAAATAAATATAAACTTGTACAATAATCCTCCCATGAAAATATCTAACAAGAGTTTTACCCCCTTTTTTTCCCTCAGAGTACTGCTGGAGAGACTTTTACCAAGTTTCATAAATTAATTTTTAATTTTGTTGTAAATTTCTGTGCATTTAAATTTCGAGTTGGACGCAGATATCACTTAAAAAATAAAGAAACCGTGTGACATAGTCATTGATGAGAGCATATATATATAATATTATAGGCGTGTTGAACATGTTTGTTTTCTTTTTAGGACGAAGTTCAAAGTATTTATAGAACTTTAAAATAATAGTATGAGTTGTGAAGTATTTTGCAAATTCATGAAGCTTTAAAGACGACTTAATTTGTGAAAATATCTTAACAATATTATAAAATAAATTGAGGTATCAAGGACTGAAAAACCAGCTCATCAAAAATAAAAAATAAAATGTGAAAAACCAAATAAAATATAGAAAAAACGGTTACCTAATTTTATTTAACTTTAATGAAAATTTATACTGTAACCTAAAATACATTTAACTTTAAAATATATTTTTTATAAAGGTAATCCTAAAATATATATGGAATGCTTAAACAACTAACTAACTAGCTAGTTAGTTGTTACACAAATATAATTATAAAAGTATTGTTTTTTTCAAGAAAAATAATAATTTTCATTAATTTATTAAAATTAAAGATATATAAAGAATCAATATACATGACCAAATATAAAATATAAATATAATTCGAGATAAACATCCTTTTAGATTAGTGCTTACAATACTTGCCTGCGTTGACTTTTTTTTTACCTGATTACGTGAATAAGTATAATCATATTAATCAATTTTATTAAATTAATATATTTTGTGATCATAATAATAAATATTTTTAATAAATAAATTAAAAAAATATTAAAGATCCAATGAAAAGCAAAAGCATGTGGTTGATTTTATTTAACTATAACCAAAATAAAATAAATAACTACGTCAATTTAGAAAGACTTCATCTTAGATAAAAGAAATCTAAAGGAAAATAACAGTGAAAAATGGCTGGGAGTGAAAAAGAGTAGATGCATTAAAGCGAAACATGTTATTAATATATCGTTATTAATTACTTACTTCCTCTATTAATTTCTTTTTTATTTACTTCCATGGATTCTTAATGTTACTAATAATTTTCAGGTTCAAAGAGATTTTGTCTACGTTATATTAAACTTTATTACATGTTACAAATTTAATTTTTATTTTTGACGTGCATTTCTTTGATAAAGTATTTTTTAACATAAATAAAATCCTTTAGTTTAAACTTGATAAGAAAGTTTATATTACATAATATTTGATATAATTCGAAGATATAGTTTAAAATGGAAAGATATTTAATATGATTCAAAATAAAGAAATAATAAATTTGATTTGAACATATATATATCCCAATGATTTAATATTTTGTATGTTTTTTTATTCTTTTTTCCAAGCCTTATTTATTTTATTTTCGATTGTTTCTTCTTTTATATCAATTAAAAAAAATATTCCTATAATAAACAATAATAGTTAATAGTTTTATTATATATTGAGTTTATATTATTAATTTTAAATAATTATCTTAATCTATTAAATTTATTTAATTCATACTTACAACAAACGGATAGTATTCAATCAATTCTTATCTTATCTTATTTTTAATTGAGCTTCGTTTTGTTTTGTTTTTTTAGTTTTGTAAGTTTTACTTATTTTATTTTTGATTGTTTCTTCTTTTACGTCAATTAAAAAATAACGTTTCTGTAATAAATAATAATTGTTAATAGTTTTAATATATATTGAATTTATTTTGTTAGTTTTGAATAATCATTTTAATCATATTAAAAATAAAAATTTATGTAATTCATAGTTACACATTTAAAGAATGATAGGATTTAATCAATCCTTATCTTTTCTTTTTTTTTATCAATTTTTTTCTTTTTTTACATCAGAAATAATTATTACCCCACAATTAATACTATTACATATTTATTAAATTTAAATTAATAATCTGTACATTCCCATATAATTTCAAAATAAATGCAGTGCACATAATTTAAGGGCATGAATGTATTACAAGAAAATTTATATATAATTTAAATATATATAAAATGCATGTCTTTTGTACATTTAACATATTAAGATATTTTACTTACTTTTATTATTATTATTTAGGAATAAAAAGTATAATACTATTATGCCTCTAACCTAGTAAGATAACTAATTCGTACTGTGATTTAATTCTAGAGACAAAGTGTCGGAGACTTCCTTAGTTAGTTAGAACAATTTGATTTAGTGATTGTTATTTTAATAATTTAATCTATTAATTTTAAAAAATATAGTTTATTATAATAGTTTTAAAAATAACAATTTAATTTACATAGTTAAATTTTAATTTTTTTAAAAAAGAGAAAATTTTAATATAAATATTTATTGAACAATATTTAAAAAAATAGAAAGAAAAAAGAAAAAAATTGTGAAATGTAAGAATCAACTTTATTTATTAATGATAAATTAATTTGTCTTAATTATTGTGTATTTATGATGTTTATATACCCAACTTTTTTTTAAAACTTGTGTCATTTTCCTTTGTTTGATCATAAACCTTCGTCACATGTGAAAAGGGGTAAAGAACACTTATTTAATCCTTACATTTAGGGATTTTTGTTAATTTTTTCAATTTTTTTGATAATATTTTATGGATTTTGATCGAACCATTAGGCGCTCAGTTCAAGCTTTATATGTTGAAAATGGTAGGTTTAAAGACGAGATTAAAACGTTTAAAATAGAGGTGGTTAAACTTGAGTGTAAGGTAAAAAAAAAATCAAGAATGAGTTTACTTCTTGTAAGGAGTAGTTAATTTAAACTTAATCTCGAGAGAGGACTCTGACTAGTATGATCACCCTTGTAGACAAAGAGTCTTATTAGGCGAGCTTCTATATGAAACGATTTGAAAAGTGTTCCTTAAAGTGATGGAGATTACTAAAGAGTTGGAGCGAGGAATGCTTGTGATGATGTCAGCTCACCCCGAGCCCATGATCCATGCACATAAGAAAATTATTGAGATTCAAATCAAGTTATTACCTTTGATAGAAGAAACTAATGATCCAAATACTAGTTGCGTGTCTAAGCTAGTTTTGTATCAAAAAAATTATAATTCAAAACAATGAAAGTATTCTTAATGACATGTACTTGTGATACTCTAACATTGTGTATTGATTTATTTATTTTTATTGTGACGTATGACTTATAATTATTAAGGAGTTCTATTTCACTCTCAATCAAGATTATCATTATATGAATATCTAGTCTATCACACTTTTAAATTCAAACTTCAATAAACAATAAGCTTTTTTTAAGGAAAATATATGTTATATATGGTATTAAAGGCAAATGAGTCCATTAGTTGCACTTGTATATATACAAATAATGGGTATGTATTTCTCATTTACTAAGACAACTTTTAGAATGGAAACGATGGAAGAAAATGATCGTCACAATTAACCCTCTACTTTTGTACATGAGTTAGAAACACGCATTTATCAGAAATTAAGTATTAATTTAATATGCTTTTGTATTAATTTCAAGGGCATCCTTCTTTCTTTTCTTTATTTCTCCCTTAATTTATACTTTCTTTGGCAAGAGTTTCGTGCTAGAAAGTTATTGTTTAAACCCCCCAAGAGTGCATATGGGTCCAATATATGTGGAACATGTAACATGTTGAATTTTCTATTAACTCTAATAATGGTAGATAGATTATGTATAATTATAATATATTTAATTATTTGATAATAATTTATATAATAAAATCGACTAAAATCAGTAATAATTATTATAATAAAATAATATATATTTTTTTATGTAGTTAAATAATTTATTTTTAATTTGAAATTGGAAGAAAAAATCAAGATATAATTTCAAATTTTAAATTTCAAATATATTAAGTAAATGTAAAAATACCGTTTAAATCATTACTCTGGTTATTAATATAATTTTTATTATATATAATATAATATTAATTTATAATACTCTAGAAAAGTTATACGTCAAACATTAATAATGTACATCAACGTTCCCCTAAGCACTAACGACTTAAATTATAGTCTTTTTTGTCTTTTCCAAATTCAAACCACCTCACCCACCAACTGAGAAATAGATACAGGGTATGTATTGGGGATTTTATTTTAATTCATTTTAATAATATTAAGATACAAAGTATAAAATATGCGTGCAAGCTTTCCTTTTTAATTTTCTACTAGGATAACGTTGTGTTTACTATTTTTTAAAACACATTTGACTAAGATTAGTATCTTGTTCACTATTCTCTATATACACCGTTCATTTGCATCCCTATCACCATCAAGCCTCTCTCTTCTGTTTTGTTTGTTTTTCTTTGTGATCTCACACGAATAGCCAATGGGGATTGCCTCCCCGTTTACCTTCTCATTATTATTATTATTATTATTATTATTATTATTATTATTAATAATAATAATAATTAGTACCTAGTATCCCCGTTTACCTTTTTATTTATTAACGTTAGAAAGCCTCCATTATTGCCTTTTATTTTATTTAATTTTAAAAATAAATGGTAATTGTTTACTGGCTATGATAACTAAAGTAATATTAGAATTATAAAGTAATTTTTATTGAGGTAAAGTTTTAAGAAAAATATATGTTTTATATTACATGTTGAATTACAAGTTTGATTATAAAATGTCAATTTATTTATGATTTATACTTTATTAGATATTTTTTTGAATCTATTGTTATAAAACTGTTAATTTTCTTAAAGATAATGGTAATTATTTTGATACTAATGATCTTGTAGTAGATGAAATTAGATTTTTATCCAAGAAGATGAATTTTCTTTTTCAATTTAGAGCTGGTGAACAAAATGTTCCTCCTCATACCATGGTCAAATATGCTATACGATGTGTACTAATATGATTTAGTGGTGTCAAATATAAGAGATGTTTATAGGAGTATTATCTTTGGATGGTTGTCATATCTTCTTAATAAAGAAAAAAATATTTTTATTATAAACAAAAATTTAGTTCTTTATTTATTTTTAAGAAAAACATAATTTAATTATTTAAAAACTTAATATCATAATAACAAACGGTTATTTTGATGTTTTTCAGATTTTTATTTGGACTAAAAGTAAGTTTATTATTCTGTAATAAATATCGTGCCAATTTTTTTAAACAAGTGGATAAAAAAGTTTAAAATATAGCTAGATAATTTAAATGTTCCCAACTTTTAGCTAAAAGTGAAAGTGTATACGTGTGATCACTTATCCAATTAATTTTTAATAGTGTTAAGTGAGATCATTTTTGTAGCTAAAATTGAAGCCCTTGAAGAGTCTCATTTAAAAATTTATATAATTTCAAAAATTTATATAATTTGGAATTATTTGAAGAGATTTTAGTGAATTATTTGAAGAGTTTTTAGTGTGTTAGGATTTATAATGATTCTAGAGAGAAATATAGACTATTGATAATGATCATATCTATTTATTTATGTCACTAAGAAGGTATATATAACACTTACTATATAGGTATTGAGGTTATATTGATATACGCTCGATGTGAGCTGTTATTTACAAAAATTAGCTTTGCATGGGATCTTATCGTCGTCTTCAAGACGCTTTATACGAGCTTCTTGAGATCTTGTACGACACGAGATGATCCAAGTCATTTACACACGAGATTTTTAAATGACGGCGTTACCATTATCATATGAGTGAAGTACTTCAAGTCGTTAGGGTCGCATACCTACTACCTAGATAATATCAAACATTAATTCTCTTATTTATTGATTTTGAGAAGTTAATGGAATACTTCATTGTTTGATCCCTACATGGTTAGGCTTTTATGAACAAGAAATCTAATTCAATAGAATCTTTAATAGATGAGGTTATTAATATCGTATAGATAGGGACCTTTTTATGCGTGCTATGACTAACACCAATTCCCCTACTCACGAGGTTTCTAGAAAATCAAGGGCATATTCCCATTATTAATCTAGGTTTTAATGGGTAAAACTTCCAACTTCCATCCCCATTTTTAAATAGTAATAATTTTTTTTACCTTTTACCCATTCAAGTGACTTATGAAAATTTTGTTTTCAAACAATCTCAGCTCGGCATATCTTTTTATACTCCCACTTTTCTTCATCAACCTATTTCTGACTAGCAACTTCTATTGAAAACCAGTCCATTTTTTACCATTAGGTCGCTATTCATCAGACTTACGACATCCAATTTTTAGGTAATTTCTTCCTCTTATTTATAATTAACCATATCTTCTAATAAAAGAAAAGATGTAGTCCATTCATCTTCTAGAGAAGCCCTTTCAGGCCGTACAAAAAGTGTTCATTTAAGGATTGGTACACCTTGAGAAGGATCTTGAGACTCTGGTCATTTAGTAATGAGCTCGCCACAGGCTAAGTGACATGTTGAAACTTCTATGGGTCATGAAAGAAGGCCTAATAGTATGGATGGGCACCTATCAAGGAGAGTGTCTTGGCTCTCTCCACTTCATCTGGATCCCAGTGTTGCTTTCTCCTCATCTTCATAAGATCCAATGCCCGTTATTAGCATCCCAATATCCACGATTACTAAGCTACCTTGTCCTATGAAGAAACGTGAGAATTGTGGTGAACCTATCCATAGGACTAAAGATAAGCATAAGATAAATAAGATGCACAGTGTTCTATTTGTTATTGACAGAACATTGGGCATTATGCGAGCATCCCCTTGAGGAGGCTGATTGGGTCTGTTCATGCCTTTAGGAACCAAATTTGGGGGAATTAACTTGCCTCATTAGTAAGGTTATTGCCTCCCTAGTTTTCTTCCTACTGACCCCCAGTTCTGTGAACTACATCCCCCAAATATCCTTTTGAGAGTAAATGTTTAGTCTCCCATTCAAAGTGTCTACAATCTTTAGTCCAATGACCTATGTCTTTATGGAATGCACAATACTTATTGGGGTCACTTAGTAGTTCCTTCATATTTTGGGGCAAATTGACATTATTAATAAGCTCTATGTGTTGTATAGCTTCAACCAATGAGATGCGCATTGGGGGACCTCTAAAAGGAGACAATGCTCTTTACCAGGTCCTTAACCTTCCCCTATAAGTGACCATAAGTTTGAAACGGGGAAGGTTAGGACGCTTGTCTCTGTAAAGCCTTTTGTCCTCCCCCCTTTTGACTAAAATAGGCTTGGTTATGACTCTATTTACCACCCTTTTGGTGGATTTCATTTCCCTCTTCACGTTGACAAACTTTTGGGTCTCTTTATAGACCATTTATAGTGATCGGGAGATGGTCTTAGCCAACTCAATGAACATGCCAATATCCCACTTAATGCCTTTACAGAAAGCTTCAATATTTACGAAATCAAGACATTGTGATATCTCTACCTTTTTCTGTCTTGAAACTCCTCATATAGACTTCGATGATCTCCTTATCCTCTTATATGACTGAGAACAAATAATGTGACTCCTTCCTTATTGGCTTATTGCATACATAATTAGTAACAAATGTCTTCACCAATACATCAAAGCTTTTTATACTATTGAGCGGTAGCTCAATGAATCATTGTTGTGCTATTTCTTAGAGTGAAGAAAATGGGTCAACAGGTATTTCATAGAGGTTCATAGCGGCTATGGCCATCTTGAAGTAAAGAAAACGGGTCACCAGGTCTTTCATCCCCTTATAGGGGGACATTTAGGGGCAATAAATTTTAGTGGCGGTGCCGTTAACTCAAGGGCGTCTGAGAAAGGTGACATAGACAACTCATCATACATAGTTTAAATATCGCCCTAAGGTCTTAACTTCTCATGTATTTTAAATTGATCATCCGTTTTGGCCTAATTTTCTCCTCCATGTATTTAAAGTTTTGCTTAAAGATACTACTAGGACAACTTGGTGGCATCGAAAATCCTATGACAATAGTATTCCCCAAACCCAAACGTGTTGGGAACGAGTGGGTACCTATTGTGCCAAATGCTTATGATTCAATGGATTCATATATGCAGGTCCTCAAGTGAGATTGGGGGTTGGAACTATAGATTGGTGTTATTTTTCAACTCATTTATGTCATTGCGAGTAGGGAGTACGTGATGCAACCCTCATCCTAGACGAGTGATTGTCCAATACTGATGGGCTAGGAACATGGAATGAACTCTTATCCTTTAAATATTCTCTTGCACCAATCTAGACCTAATTTTATTATTTTCTCTTTGAGAATTATTAAACGCTCGTTGTAGCTCAGTTAAATGCCTTTGGAGACTCTTTGATATAGTGTCCTTTTCAAGAGATGTACTTTTGTAGCTATAATTAGGGGTGTCCAACAGTCTAGTTTTGAAAAAAAAATTAACCGGACCGAACCGTTTATATTACTCGGATCGGACCGTTTAAAAACGGTTTTAATTAATACAAACCGGATCAGACTATTTGATTTATAAAATCGTTTTGGTCCGGTCTGGTTTGGTCCAGTTTTTGGACACCTTTAATGAGAAATAATATGAAAATTTTAATATATTATTAAACTGGTCTGGTTCGGTTAAACTAGTTTAAAAATTAATATAACCTAATCGGACAGAACCGTTTGAAAAACGGTTTTAATCAATACAAACTGCACCAGATCATTTAATTTATAAAATCGTTCGATCTAGTTCGATTTATGGACACCCCTGGTTATAACTAACTGAACTCGTGGGCCATGGAGTTGTATTGGTTAGTCTGGTCGTGTTGTGGTGGGATGAGGGTTGGTTGCCTTTACTAACTAGGGGTTGAGAGCGACCCAATTCGTGATCATCATATGACATCATAAGTGGCGAGGAGCGATGCATCTGGTTGTTGAGATCAAACTCTAGGGTTAGACGAGTGAAGCTATTAGTTTGCTCGATATGTGATAATGGGTTAGTCATTTTGAGTGAAATGAATTTCCTTAAGACACAAGCGTTTTCTCCAAAGTATAAAATATAAGGTCTCAAAAGTTAACTAATGACTATAAAGATTTAAGACCCTATGGTGAGCACCAATTGTTTTGAGAGATTATAGTATATTAGGGTTTCTAGTGATTCTAGATAGAAGTATAGATTGTTGAAATGATCAGATATTTTTATTCATGTCACTAAGAAGGTATATATAGTACTTATTATACATGTATTGAGCTTACATTGATATGCGTTTGATGTGAGTTGTTATTTATAAAAATTAACTCTGCATGGGATTAGGTCACCGTCTTTTGGTCGCTCTATATGAGCTTCTTGAGGTCTTGTACGACACGGGATGATCCAAGTCGTTTACACACGAGCTTTTTAAACGACGATGTTACTATTATCATACGAGCGAGTTACTTAAGGTCGTTAGGATTGCATACATATTATCTAGATAATATCAAACAAAGGTAATAAAGTTAAAATTAAAATCTTTCATACATAATCGAATTAATTGTAAAATAATGTTTAAATTTTTACATAATTTATTTGTATATACTTAATATATATATATATATATATATATATAAATTTATAAAAACGAATAAGATGTAAATTCTTTTAGAAAAAAATTATAACATTGAGATAAAAATATAGAAATTTATGCAATATTTTGTAGTCATAAATAGTATTTTATAAGTTATATTTACAAGCGTAGACGTTAAAAGAAAAGAAAAAAAGAAGAAAAATGTAGACGTCAAACATAATTTTCGGACTATTTGAATCATGTAAAGAATTTATTTATATTTAAGATCATAAGAATTAGATTGCTTTACAACATTTATTTATTTGTTATTATTATCCAAAGATTTGAAAGCTCTTGATTTATGACGTCATACCATGTTAGGTCATTGATAAATCCGTAACTTCCATCCCCACCAAACTAGAGTCACGCAATATATGTGATAAAAAAGAAGATAGAATGTCATATGTAAGGATCAGATTAGACTTGGCAAAACGTAACTAACACATTCCCAGGAAACCGTCAAAGCTCAAAAATATTCAAAAGAATTATTTCGTGTTATTACTATAATGAATATTTTAATTAACTAAAGATTAAAAAAATAAATTTTATTATATTAATGTAATTATATAATAACTTATATCACAAACAAAATGCTGAAAGATATGACGGTTTCTAAGGTTACGCTGACTGCCGACCTGCCATTTAGCCCACTTTCCTTGACAGCCACGTGTCCTTCTTGCAAGTTTCTTCACTTGCTATAAATGATTAATTAATCGCATATATATATATATATATATATACGTGATGTGATTGTTTGTATAGAATATAAATTAATCAAAATCGATTTCTTCAATTTGTATATTTGATTCATTTGAAAAATGAGTTAATAATAAAATCAATTCTTAAAAAAGAAAAAAATATAATTTTTTCTTCCCTTTTAAAAATCATGATTTCATTCTCATCTTAATTTTTTTTCCAATTTTATCTTCACTCTAAATATAATCCTAAATTCAAATCTCAAATCCAAAAACTCAAAACCTAAATCCTTAAACCTTAAATACTAAATCTCAAATCCTAAATTCCTAAACCCCAAATTCCAAATTCCAAATCCTAAAACCCTAAACCCTAAATCCCAAATCTCAAATCTCAAATCCTAAAACCTATTTAAAAAAATAATAATTTTAATAATATATATATTTTTAAATAATAATTATTTAGAAAAATAATGATTTCAATAATGTATTTTTTCTGACAAAAAAATAATAATTAAATGATATTATTTAAATTTGATTGAATATAGGAGTATTAAGGTAATTTATATTTTTTTTTCATTTCATTCTAGTGCCAAAATAAACACTATAATATTAATTCTTTATTTGATTTTCAGTGATCAAATCAAATAACATTATTTATTTTCTATTCCATTACATTCTCATTCTCATTCCAATTTTGATTTCATTTTGTGAATCAAACGTCATCTTAGAGCTAGTGCATATACTGTTGGAAAAAAAATACTAAAAACATTAGTGCTTTCAAAGTATTAGTATTTTTATTTTTATTTGATATATTTAAATTATTAGTATTTTTTAATTAATTTTAATAATAATATCAATGAATTAAGTTATTTAAAAATTGATTAATATATATATCATTAACTTAAATAAGGATAATTCAAAGATACTAATTAAAAATATAAATATAAATAATACCAAAATAAAAATATAATACTTAAAGATATCAACCAAAAAAAATGATAATTTAAATATAGTATTTTTCATGAAATTATGTTTTAATTTTATATTTATTAAATGAGATAATATAAGTCTAAAAAAATAAAATAAAATAATTATTTTTATAAAAAATAAATCATCAATCATTCTTATCTATATAAAATATTTTTTAAAAAATATAATAGATATCTTATTTAATATATATATCTAAATTACATATTTATTAAAACTAATAGATTTAGAATACATTACATCCACAATTGAATATGTATTCTTTTTATAACTATTTTGAAATATATATTCTCTCGAGAAAAGATATAATGTCAACGCAACGGGATTGAGGGCACACTCCCCATATCGGAATAGACGTTCTCTTAGTTTTTATTTAAAATCATTCTGAAAATTGCAAATGAAAAACAATATATGACAAATGAAGATTGAAGTACTATTTTGAATATTATTTTGAATTTTTTAATTTTATTATATAAGCAAAGTACAAAAAATATACTACAATGATAAATATATAATATCTTCATATTGAATAATTTTGAATTTTTTTTCTTTCAAACTACTTAAAAATAATATTAATAAATTATAAAATAATAACATTTTTATATATTTATTAATATCAATTCAAGTTTCAACGTAATTAAGTTTATAAAAATTTAAAAATATATAAATAAATTTATATATTCATTAAATAAGGTATATAATTATTGGAGATAAAATTAAGGAGTAATTTAAGGAGTAAATTAAGGAGTTAGCACTCCTTAATTTAATGAGTAAATCAAGAACATTAATTTAAGGAATAAATTAAGGAGTAAATCAAGGAGTTATCATCCTTAATTTAAGGATTAATTCAAGAAGAAAAACAAGGAATCCTTAATTCAAGGAGTAAAACAAGGAATCCTTAATTCAAATAGTAATTCAAGAAGTAAATCTCCTTATATATAGCTATAGAATTGTAACGAAAATATGAAAAAAGAATCTGATTTTGAGAGAAATTTTATATAGAAAGTTCGCTTTGCGACACTTTGACGTTTCAAACACTAATTTTTCAACAATAATTTTAAAAAAAACTTGATAAAAATGCAAATTTGTGCCCCAAGATCATTTTGTTTTCATATTTTTTGTCTAAAACCAAAGAATCTATTAAGGAATTTTCTTAATGAAAAAAAAATTGGTAATTTTATTTTTAGAAAAGGATAATAGTTATTCATTATCTCAAAAAGTAAAATTGCAATATATTTTTATAAAAACAATAAAATGTATATATATATATATATATATGGTATTTTGAAAAAAAAAATAAAATTAATTCACTTTTTTTTCTTAATTAATGATAAGTAAATAAAAATTAATTATAACTCATGTTGTTACGTTTCTATTCCGAAGAAACATTATTTATAATCAATTGTTATTCTTACCTTTCGAATTCTATGATCTGAAGCATACCCTTAATTCCATCAAATTTCTTAACTAAATTCAACAACACGTATTTGAAGTCCGTTATAAAAGAAACGGAAAAGTCTAGTTTGCATTTTATTACCTATCTTGTATGTTGTTAGTTACTAAAACAAACAAAATTTATTAAATAAAATATAACAGATGATATTGTTTTTTTAATATTATGTTCCTATTTATAATTATGATTTTTTTTTTCAAAAAACTTTAGAGAAGTGTTAATACAGTTTCGACAGGACTCGATGTCATAATTTAAATTATATATTAATAAATAAATAATATCTAAACTATAATTGTTATCAAATCTTAAAACTTTTACCATCCACACGTTCAAAAAAATATTATGTAATGAAACTAATCTTTGTAAATTAAGTTTGAATGACCCTACAAAAAATGATAGAGTAGGCAACAACGTAATTCCGTTTCAGGTCAGTAACGGTTAAAGATTTAAGAATAAAATAGGTGAGATCCACGTGGATTGACGACGATGATGTGGTTATGTCACGACAGGTAAGATTAACAGAGAAAAAAAAACAAAGTTAACAACAAAAGGTTATAATAAATTAATTAATTAAATTATCGACATAATTGTTAGGGTAGGTTTGTTTATGGAAGATTCATAGCAGGAATATGGTCTGTGGGTTAGGGCACCGACGGGAGAAATTAGGGAATTAACTAAAGTGGTGTGAGTACGGGAAGCAGATTAAAGTAGGATCATTGACTAGTATTTAATTGTAATCCCACAAGGGGACAACATCCGGACCCACATTTTGTTGGATTTGTGTACTGTGAGATCCTATTTCTGTACATACCACTGTGTTAGAATTTTTTTTATTAATTATCATATCTTACTTACACATTTTAAAATCACGTGAAATTTATAATAATTAACAAATTATTTAACGTATTTTTAGTAAAAATATAGTGAAGTATGTCTGACTAGATTAATTAATTAACTATTATATTATAATTAATTTATATAAAAATAAATTTAATAATAAATATTTCAAAATATGTAATTTTTATATTTTTATTAAGAGTAATTAACGAAGTAGGTTGGTAGAAGTAATTTTTTTATTTTTAAATTGAATAAAAATTTACTTGTACAAAAGTATCTTAATATTGTTCTTAAAAGTATCTTCAAATTTTATTATTTTATTCTTAAATGTGTTTTTTTTGTTTAATAAATTATAGACATGCTTTTAACAAAATTTGATATTATGACTTGAAAAATTGACAAATGTTATATAAGATGTTACCTCATCTCTTCCTAAAGCTACTTTCAAGTTTCAACTACAAATTATTCTAAAAATTTGATTGAATGTAAATTGTCGTTCCATCTTTCTTTTGAAGTGCAACTTTCTTTCCTTTTTGACTTTGTGATTCTATGATCTGATGTTCCATGGGTGTGTTCATATTATTATTTTTTTAACTTATTATGATACAAATTTTTAAATGATAATTCAAAATTATCTAAATTATTCAAAAATATATGTATAAAAAATTAAAATATTATTTTTATCATTTTATTTATTTTTTATTTTACTCTTTTTTTCATTTTTTTCTTACTTTCTTATTTTTTCTTATTGAGTTTAGAGTTTAAAGTTTATAATTTTTTAGGATTTAGTGTTCAATGGGTGTAAAATTATGATATAAGGTTTTGTGATTTAGTATTTAGATTTAAAGTTTGAGATTTAGAGTTTAGTATTTAGTGTTTGATAAAAAAATAAATAATAAATAATTTTATGTAATAGATACAAGTGAAATAAATAAATAAAATAAGTTAAAAAAATTAATAAAAATAAAAATGATCAAGTTTTCTTCATTAATATTTTCAGAGAAATTATTTCTAACTAAAATATGGATACTTTTTAAATGTAATTAAAAACCTGGACAATATTAAGTATCAAAACAATAAATGTTACATCACGTATATGAACGAAAGTAGTAAGATGAGTAAAGTATTTCATATGATTAATAAAGAGTAATTAAATAATTAGATTAATCATTTTCGGATTTTGATTGGATTGGATTGAAATATTTTATAATCGAATCATATTTTGATTCAAACTTATACAGTAAATATTTTATAATCGAATCATATTTTGATTCAAACTTATACAGTCCATTTAAATTTATATAGAATTTAAATTGAAAGATTTATAATATGTTGTAATATGATACATACTAAATTATTATTAAAATTATAAATAAATATATATTTTATTTTATAATGTAATATATTTAAATATTATACATATTATAATTATATTAAATTATTATTTTAGTTTGAGATTATAAATAAATTTAAGCTAATGGCAAAAATTATTTGAAATCCTAAAAAAAACAGCCTTATAAATTATATAATAAAAATAAAAAAAATTAATGTTTTTAAACTATCCTATTTTTATTAAGATATTTTTTATCTTTATTTTTAATTGAGATACATAAAATATTTTCATTTAAATTAATAATGTATTTTTATTCAAATTCAACGATAATCTCAATAAATTATGATAATTTAAAGATATCATTATTATTAAAATTGATCAAAATATACATTAATAATTGTATTTCATGTATATAAATTGAAAATAAAAATAAAAAAGAATATTAAAATTAAAATATGATAGTCCAAAAATATCAATCTAAAAAAAAATAACAGAAGATTCATGCTATTATGCCTCTGATTATCAAGCGTCTCCACGATTTTAAGAACATGAAAATCGTTGAGAGAGTTATTTGGATCCTCCTTGGCTCCTTGTAGTATCTTAACTAATATTTGTACCTCATCAAGGATATCAATGTGAAAGTATGTAAAAATTATAATTCTTTTAATTTTAAAAAATAATTTTTAATGGACATAAATGCACACTATTTTTATAAATTTTATTAAAATATTTTAATTAATTAATATTAGTCATTATCTTAATTTAATTTTATTCATAACTATTGTATTTATATTTTACATATTAGGTTATTATTTTCCTTAATATAAATTTACTTTTAAGACGTTGGATGGGAAAGTTTGAATACCAAATTAATTAAATTAGAGTATTAAATTAATAACTTAATATAATTAATAAATATCATTTTTTAAATATTTAAGTTAAAATTAATAATTATTAACTTTTTGTAAATTTTTAAGAAACTATAAACCTCCACATAAGAATTGTTTAACCATTAGTATTATAATTCATAATACAAACTCAGTACTATACAATGCTCATTATTTTTAAATATGATTAATAAATATAATTATTATTTTATTATTATAAATAAATAAATTAAATATTATTTCATAATATTATAAATTAAGTGGATTTTGATTGAAAAATAGGAATATAAACAAATACAATATAAGAATTAACACCCTCCCTCCTTTGTCCCTAGCTCCCCATGATGTCTGCCCGTGTTTTTGTACCAGACGATAAATAAACATGAAATCCTAATAGAATAAAAAAATATATTAAAATTTAAAGAATAAAAAAAAGTGAAAAAGAGAGAGAGAGAGAGAGATTATAATAGAATAATAACATGAAATCCTAATTCGTTGATTTTCTTATAATATTAAAAAATATTTATTTATTTATATTATAAAAAAAATAAACATATTTTTTATAATAGAATTAAAAATAAAACTATATGTATAAAAAAATTATGACATCCAATTAAATAATTATTTTTTGAAAAATAAATTTTTATGACCCCTATTGTTGTTTTTATTCTAAATTTAACACAACCCTTGTAATTTATATGATATTCCCATTATATCCCTACAGTATACAAACATACTAGTTTAACTGAAACAACAAGATCTAATGCAGGATTTCTTGTGAACAGTAAGTTGAGTTTTGTCCTTAGTAGTTGAAAAAAAAGTGACCACATCTTCAGATGTGTCCGACTCTAATAAAGAAGTGAAATTATGAATAATTAGGTGATTTCTTCTAGGTATATAATGGGATGCATTTTTATAGAGTTAAACAATTATCCGGTTGATGAGTTAAAATAAAGTTAATACAAATAAAAATATCAAATATAAATTATACAATTATTATTCGTTATAAAAATATATTGATATTTATTAGTATAAAATGAGAAAAATAAAAATAAAAATAAGCTTAAAAAAAACCAAAAGAAAATATACTTATAAAGGAAGAAAATCAAAGAAAACAAACGGAATAAGAAGAAGACGATGGAGGACGATTAAAGAAATTTTTTTTTTGGGGGGGTTTTATATACAATGTTTTCTTAAAAAAAAAGAGTAAATACAAATATACTACTTTTAATTGTTAAAAAAGTTATTTTCGACATAACTCAACGTTCGTTGGGAAAAAGAAATCTATGATATAATATTCTCAGAAAAGAAATATTATAATGTATATCAAATTAAATTTTTAACTTACTAAAAAAACAAGCATTAAAACTTTTTTTTCATAAATCATATTTATACCATATAATAATATAGAGAAAAGTTATCATAAAAATTTCTTAAATTAAGTTATTTATATTGTTTAATTCTTTAAATTAAAAATAGTATCATTTAGTTCGTTAATTTTGTAAAAAGTATCAATTAAAGACAAATTATATTATTTATATAATTTTTCTATTAAATTTTATTATTTTTTTGTCAAGTGATTAAATACAATTAAAATACGATAATTTAATAATGATAAAGTCAAAATTAATATGAAAAATTCATAAAATATTTGTTTTAATTTTTACACATTTTATTTTAATAATAATAATTTAAATAAAAAATTATTAAAATAATATAATAAGTTCATAATTGACTCTTTTTATAAAATTAATAGACTTAATTATACCGTTTATAATCTAATGAAATAAATAATACAAATATTCTAATATAAATGATTTATATGACAACTTATCCTATATTATAATATTAGCTATTTATTTCCATAAACTTAACCTTTTCATGATTTTTCAATTTCATTTTTCTCTTAAAAAATCCTTAGCCGTGTTCTCTAGTAGTTCTATCTCCACGTAAGTTTTTTTCTTTTTTAAAATAAGCTTCTATTTTTTTTTTGTCATCCAAATCTAACTCTACAGTGACATATGTTCACAAATTTAGAGTAACTTTTTGACATATTTTTATTATTATTTATGATTTTTTTTCTTTTATTTAATCTTAAATATATATCTATTAATTTATTCATTATAGATAATAATATCAAAGAAATTTTGCAGTCGTTAATACACTTCTTTCATCTATTCAAGTAAACAAAAAGCCAATAAATATTATAGCGTTAACACTTCAATAATCCATAACATGGTTGTATTGTAGTGTGTATATTCATTATCATGTAATTAAATTTTTTTATAAATAATTTATATTTCATTAATAAATGTCAAAGATATCATTTAGATTAAAACTTATCCATCTATATACATATCAATAATAAACTTTGAGAAATCAGAACCAAAGTCTTTAGTTAGTAGGTTAAAAAAAACATGATCTTTTATTATTTGTTCTGTGTTAAGATTTTTCAACAGAATATTTGATTGTTTTAATTTACATATTGAGTATTTTTCAAAAACAATTAAGTATTGATACCATATTAACACCTCCAAAGTCTTGCATCCAATAAATTTAAATAAAAATATACATAAAATATAATAAGATATTTTAGATTAATTTTTTTATATATCTTCAATTTTAGAATGTAATTTTTTATTTATAAAATAGAAAATATTTTGATACTTTATTTTTTATTGTCATAATGGTTTATATTCTTTTATATTATTTATTAAAAAATATTAATAACATATAAATTTATTTTTATATTCTTATATCAAACATGTTATATATATTTTGAAAATTTGAAAATCGATATTTTTTTTAACCTAATATAGAATATAAATTTATATAAATTTATATTTCTTTAATATTTTTCTTATTTTATCTGACAAAGATCTCCGAACTAGCTAATAGACAATACAGGTGGGATCCATTCACATGGTTCTTCAACGCCCACCACAAATTCTTTGGGTCTGCGGTCTACCAGCTAATTCCTGATTTTTTTTAAATTTATTTATCGCAAATTATATTATTATTATAATTAATATAATAATTAATTCTATTTAAAAATAAATGTTATTTAATAATCATCTAATACATCAATTATAATTATAATAAAAATTGGATTAAAATAATACTTTGGTAAAATTTAATATTTTAAAGAAAATAACCAAAAACAATACATATAAAACATGTAATCATACAAATAACATCACTTTTTATTCACTTCATATATTTACCCTATAAACAAATATAACATATTATTTTATTTTAAATATCGTTCAATTTGTTATCGTTTAAATTAAATTATAGTCATTTAGACTTATTTAATATTAAATACCGTTTAATTAAATTTTTGTTGATATTATTGATATATTATTTTTATTGTTATAAATTTTATTTTGTTATTTTTTTTTACATTTTTTCCAAATATAATAAGATATAAACTTGATTAAAAATAAAAAGAATAAATTTAGAGTGATCATGTCTTATTTTTTAAGGGTTTTTTAAAATAATATTTTATTTATTTATTTATTTTTCTTAAGCCACCATAAATAATAAATAAAATTAACTAAAATTTTATTTGATAATAACCATGATTTATAATTATTGTAAATAATACATTAACAAATAAGTTATGAATACAATTATTTTATTAAAAATTTAAAAAAACATACATATATATATATATATATATATATATATTGTAAATTAAAATTTAAATATAATAAATAATTTTAAGTTAATTTTCCCCCATCATTTTTTGGCCAAAAAATACAATTTTTTTTAAAACAAATTTTTTCGGACAAATATTATTTATAATATGTTATATTTATCTGTGTTATACTTATTCTATTACTTCATTTTTACATTTTTTTATTATTTTTCTTCATCATTTATTAATATTACTTTTATTCCTTCTATATAAATTATTACTTGAAATATGTCACTATTTTCTTTATTTCTTTATCATTTTGCTTTTAATTTCCTACATCTATGTCATCCGTATTGTTTATCGTTTCTTAATTTTCTTTACTTAATATTTATATTTCATTTTTACTGTATGTATTGCTTTTTATATGTATTTTTATAATTTTATAAATAAATAAATTATTTTATTTTAAAAATTATTTAATCACTATAAATATGAATGTAAATTAATATATTTCTATCATTTATTTATTGAATATCTTTTTTATAATCTAAAATTTGATTCGTTGATTGTTAAAACTTTTACTATTTGTGTATTTAATAGAGAAAGTAAATGAAAGATTATAGAATCTTAAATGATCACTCCATTATTTCGAATTGAAAACCCAACTATAAATATTACTGACCTTAGTTTGGGTGGTTTTCTTGCGAATCAAATAATTAGGCCTTCTTTGGCTCATGGGGTAACTAAAATGTTACCAATTTTTGTTCCTATGAACCATGTTGTGACAAAGAACCAAAGAAGTTTAATGGCTTAAACTTGAAGAGATGAGGAGTAAGATGATATTCTATCTAATCACCTTGAATTTGGCAAGATTTTTGACTAAAAAAGCTTCTGATCAACCTGAGGGTGAATAAGATTTTAAGTTTGATAGTGTTATTGAAGACTAAAGACATGCGAGAATCATTATATCGGAAGTATGCAACTGAAAATGCCGGTGTTAAGAAATTTTTTATTGGTCGTTTTCTTGATTATAAGATGGTGGACTCTAAATTTATATGTAGTCAAGTATGTGAAATTTAAGATATCATAACATATATGTATGATGAAGGGATGATACTTGGTGAAACCTTCCAAGTTGCAGCTATTAATGAAAAGTTTCCTTATTCATGGATAAGGTTCAAGACCTACTTAAGCACAAACAAAGGAAAGTGTCTTTGAAAGACTTGTTGATATGGTTTAAAATGGAAGAAGACAACAAGGTTTCTTCTAAAAGAGACTATATTCCATCATTACCCAAGGCTAATGTGATGGAGCATGGTCGAAGTTTCAAGCACAATAAAAATAAGGGCAAGAGGCAAGCTGAGTAAATGGTCTAAATTGGAACCTAGAGAAGTAACTTTTAAGAAGTCAAACTTCATAAGGATTTGCTTTAATTATTAGAGGATAAGGCATAAAGCCCTAGACTACAAGTTTCCTAACAAAAAAATAGAGTTGAGTAGAAAAGAAAAGAAAGACAAGTAGGAAGAGAAGAAATTAAAATAGGAACCGTGAGGCAAACATGGCTAATGACATAATTCATGACATCTCTCATATTAACTTGTGTGAAGTCATTTATGAGGTGAAATTGATGGGATCAAACCCAAATGAGTGTTGGATTGATACTAGTGTAACAAGGCACGTGTGCTTAGATAAGAAACTATTCACTACTTTTGAACCAGTGAAAGAAGAAGATAAGCTCTTCATGGAAAATTTTACCACATCAGCCATTCAAGGGCAAGACTAGGTCAAACTGAAGATGACCTATGAGAAGGAGCTTACGTTAAAAAATGTACTATATGTGCCACACATCCGTAAGAATCTTGTTTCTGGTTCATTGCTAAACAAGCATGACTTTCAAATAATGTTTGAATCTAATAAGGTCGTTGTGACCAAAAATGGAATGTTTGTAGGAAAATAGTATGTATCTGATAAACTATTTAAACTCAATATAATGACTATAAAAGCTAAAAATATTAATAAGATTAATTATTCTACTTATTTACTTGATTCTTCTAACTTATGGCATGATATACTAGGTCATGTTAATTACGATATATTGCATAGACTAATTAACATTGAACATATGTTCGTATTTCAAATAGATTCAAAGCATAAGTATGAGACTTGTGTTGAGGCAAAAATGACTAGGTCTTCGTTTCATTCGATTGAAAGGAATACTAAACCCTTGACTTAATCCATAGTGATCTATGTGATTTGAAATTTCTTCAAACAATGGGTGAGAATAAATATTTTATGACTTTTGTTAATGATAGCACGAAATATTGCTATATGTATTTGCTTAAAAGTAAAGATAAAGTTATAAAGAAATTTATTCTTTATAAAACAGAAGTTAAGAATCAACTTAACAAGAAGAACAAAGTATTGTGTAGTGTTCATGGTGGTGAATATGAAACACTGTTTGGTGAATTATGTGCACAATATGGAGTTATTCATGAAACCATAACGCCTTATTCACCTCAACAAAATGGAGTTGTTGAACGTAAGAATCATACTTTAAAATAAATGATGAATGCAATGATATTAAGTTTTGGATTGTTACAAAACTTGTTAAGGGAAGTTATTTTGTCAGCTAACTACATTTTAAATAAGGTACCCCAAAAAAAGACACATAAGACATCATATGAATTATTTAAAGAAATGGTACCTTCCTATAAATATTTAAGAGTGTGGGAGTGTCTTGCTAAAGTATTCATACCTATATCTAAAAAAGGTAAAGATAGGTCAAAAAGTGATAAATTGCATCTTCATTGGATATACACATAATAGTAGTGCTTATCGGTTTCTTATGTATAAGTCAAAGATCCCAGACATACATAAGAACACGATAATGGAATTAAGAAATGCATCATTATTTGAACATGTATTTCCAAGTAAATCTTAAGGAGAATCAAATTCGTCTAAACGAATGTATAAGACTATGAATAAAGATATTCAAATCAAATAACCTAAATAAGAGGTTGAGGATAAAGTTGAGGTTTAACCCAAACGTAGAATGAGAACTAGGAAAGAAACGTCTCATAGTCCATATTTTTTGACATACTTGCTAGAAAGTAAACCTCAAATCTATGAAGAGGTTGTGAATTCTTTTGAAGATCCTCAATGGCAAGAAGTTGTTAATAGTGAAATTGAGTCTATTTTGCAAAAAATACACTTGGGAACTAGTTGATTTACCTTCAAATAGTAAAACACGAGGGTCTAAGTGGATTTTCACAAGAAAACATAAATCAGATGGATTAATTGAAAAGTACAAGGACATGCTTGTAATTAAGGGATACAAATAATGACATGGCCTTGATTACTTTGATATTTATTCTCTTGTCGTGAGAATAACATCTACAAGGATGATACTTGCTATCGTCACTCTGTGAAATCTTGAAATACATCAAATGAATGTAAATATAGCCTTTTTAAATGGAAAGTTAGATGAAAAAATATACATAGACCAACCCAAGAGTTTTTCATGCCTAGGACAAGAAGGAAAAATCTATAAATTGAAAAAGTTTTTATATGGCTTAAAATAAGCACCAAAACAGTGGCATAAAAAGATTGATAATGTTATGAGGATAAATGGCTTTAGAATCAATGAATGTGACAAATGTGTATATGTCAGAGACAAAGAAGATGGTTATGTTATCTTTTATCTTTACGTTGATGATATGGTAATTGGGGATAGTAATGATAAAATGATCAAATCTACTAAGAGTATGTTGAGTTTAAGATTTGATATGAAAGCCATGTGGATTATTGATGTATTTCTAGGAATTAAGATATTAAAGATATGAAGTAGTCTCATTCTAAGTCAATGTTAGTATGTCGACAAAATTCTTGAGAAATTCAACAATAGTGATTCTGCAATTGTGAGAACACTAATTGATGTAAATCTACACCTATCTAAGAATAAAAGTGAGTGTGTGTCTCAACTAGAATATTCTAGAGTGATATAAAGCCTTATATACTTAATGAGTTATACGAGATCTGACATAGCTTACGTTGTAAGAAAACTAAGTAGATATACTAGTGATCTAAGATCTGATTATTAGAAAGATATTACTAGACTACTTGGATACTTAAGATATACACATAACTATTGATTGCATTACATAAGATATCCAACTTTACTAGAAGGATACGGTGACACAAATTGGATATCTGACACGAAATACTCAAAGTCTACTAGTGGATATATATTCATATTAGGTGCACTATTACAAAAAAAAATAATTAAGTCGGGATTTAAAGTCGGTTATACTTGTCAACCGATGCTACTATTTTATTTTTCTTTAATTTTTTAAGTCGATTGACACATAGAACCGATGATACACATAGGATTTTAAGTCGGTTCTACGTGTCAACCGAAGCTACTATTTTTATTTTTTTAAAATTTTTAAGTCGATTGACACGTATAACCGACACTACGTTCTACGTGTAACGTCGATCCTACATGTTAACTGACATTACACACGCTTTTCTTTTCATTTTCTCTTATTTCTTCCCCATTTTCCAACAGAACATATTTTCCAACTATTGTAACTCTAAAATGATGACTTCCTCCTCCACTCTTTCTCATTTTTTTGCCCACCTCTGACCACCAATTCTGGCACCATTTAGTAGGTTTTCTTCTTCTCCAATTTCTCTTATATATCTCTTATTTTTTTTAACATAATACTAAAAAATCTCGTACCTATTTTCTAATTTACAAAACACCATTTTTTTCACTTCTTTTACTCTTTTAAGTATTTCTATGAATTATTTTACATTTATTATTCATATTTTTTTTGTATATTATGTGTTATTATTTATATGTATAAAAGTTTGTGTTATGTATGTTTTGTATTTTTATTTAAGCCTATAAGAAAATAAGATATTTTTATTCAATTATTTATTTTAATAATTTTATATATTTAGTTGTTTGATATATATTAATCTATTTTAAACAAATAATTTTTTAAAATTATTTACATGTACATGAAATATACGTATATAGAGTATAAGATATATTTTTATATGTATATAATGTATAATGAGTTTATTAATATTTATTATTATATATAATTATAAAATATGTATTCTTATTAATTAGATACATTTATATATGTAAATTATTATATATTATATATTTTTTATATTTGATGTTTATGTATTTATTTTTATATAATGTTTTGATAGATATTTTAATAATTAAGAAATTTATATATAATAATATTTGAAATATACTTATTGGATATATATTTAATATGCTTAATGTTATTAATAAAAAATAGAAAAATATTGGATGTCAAAGTGTATAATTAAGGAGGACTACATTTATAGAGTTGAATGTTTCTTGAAATTTGCTTGTAAATATAATAATAATATAATTTAAGTGAAATATATATATATATATATATTGTATGTAAATTATTATTTTTGTAATAAATTAATATTTAATTTTTCAATTATTTGTAGTATTTAAATTTTTTTAAATACATTTTGGTTGTTTTTGTCATTATTTAATTGAATACATGTTCTGAGGATAGTAGAAAATAAGTAAAATGTGTAAAACAAAATACAAAATACAAAATTTTAAGTTGGTTCACCGCATGAACCGATTTTAATAGTCTCTTTTGGCGTAGTGGTGGTATAATTGTTTCATGAAATCCTCTAAACAAACATGTATTGTTAGATCTATAATGGAATTTGAGTTCAACGCTTTAGATAAACATGACAAATAATTTGAATGGCTACCAATTTTTAGAGAATATTACTTAGTGGGTGAAGCTTGTACCTATAATTTGCATCCATTACGATAGCCAAGTTGCTATTGGCATAACACAAAGTAATATGTATAACGGTAAGTCTCAACATATACGTCGTAAACATAATAGCATTAGACAATTACTCTCAACTGGGGTTATCTTTATTGATTATGTGAAGTCAAAGGATAACATAGTGGAACGCTTAACCAAAGGGTTAAATCAAGAGTTAGTTGATAAATCATTGTAGAGAATGCGTCTAAAACCCATGAATGAATAAGAATTTGTAAAGGAAACCCAACCTATTTGATTGGAGATCTCAAGATATAGGTTCAAAGAGATAACCTAATTGTGAAGACTTAGTGAGATCATTGTGGATGATTTACTCTCAAGTCCATTCCTATGATGAAAATAATGATACCCATAAGATATAGAATAAATTAAGACTTTTAATGATTCTTATGAAAAAAATACCAAGAAAAGTATGGGGTTACTCTTTGCGGATTACTTTTAAAAATAAGAGATCACTTATGTGATAGAAGAGTGGGGCCACTTCGAAAGAGAATTGTATAGGGCTCAATTCTTTAGAGACTCTCATAGAACCAAGTGTATGTTCATGGCCAAAACGAGCATAATAGTGAGAACTAAGTTGTGTTAGGAAAGACTATTGTGTGAAGTATGTCATCGCTTATATAAATAGCAGAACAGTTCCATGACATCGCGTCTACTTGTCAGTAAGTAAGGTAAATATAATTTCACAAATAAAGGTTCAAAGGTAACACCTATCTATTCTATGCAAGTTTTAATCCATTGAAATATATTTTTGTGTCAAAATTTGATTTAAATTCTATATCAATTTTTATTTATGTGAGAGATTGTTGAAATTTTTATGAATTAAAATTGCTTTAAAATAAAAAACTAATGATTTAAAATTAAGAAATTGATTTTTCGTTTTGTTTCCATAACTTTTTGTATATTTTATGCGATTAAATGATTTGTTGTAAAACTAGTCAAAGTTTAGTCGAATGATAACCATACTCGTTAGAGCAAAGCTATACACATTTTCAACTAAATTGAACGTGTGTCCAATTAGTCAAATTTTGATCGGTCGATGATCATACTCACAAATCCAAATTGGACATATGATTAACTGATTAAATTTTAATCGATAAGTGACCCCAATCACAGAGTCAAATTGGACACATGTTTAATTAAATTATAATTATCCAACTTTTCATATTTTAATCTGTCGATGATCTCATTATATCGAATACATATCTGAGTAAATGTCTAATTAACTAGACGTTAATCACTTGAAAACCCTTATAGTTAGAATCAAATTGGATCGACAAGAAATCATAAATAATTTGATATATTAAAGAAAAAATATCAAAACATCCAAAAATAAAGTGAAATGTTAGTTAGTAGAGATAAAATATGCTACTTATAAAAGAAAACAAAGAAATCTCCAAACTTTGAAAGTAAAATGCATAATGTGAAGGAAAAAAGTGATAGATAAAAAAGTTTTGTTATTTGTTACCATTCTATTTAAACAAATTTAATTGATGTTTTTTTTTAAAAGTTACGTACCATTATTTTCAAAAATCTATCACCCGACTCGAAAATGCTTTATTTTAAAAATAATATATTTTGTTGTAGAAATGTCCAATTATATTGTGTAAAATAGGACAATTGAACATGATTTTAAGGATATACTGTTCGCATTTTCAAAAACAAAAAAACATTGGATAAATCGGACTTTTGACTTTAAATGACTACAGTTTGTGACTGGGGTATCGTAACGACTATTATAATATATAAAATCAAAACTTGTATCGATTTACATAATTTGTGTTGGCTATGCCATACAACCTGATTTTTGTATCCAAATTCCATTGTTTATATTACTTACCAAAGGTTTTAAGTTTTTGTCGCAAATTTTCGTTTTACTTACTTTCGATTTTATTCAATAAAGCTGTAAAGGAGATATTGGTGCCGACCAAGGATTATTTATTTATGTGGTCAATAAATCTCTATTCTTCCAAAAAAATAAGTGAAGAGAAAAAGAAAGGGACTACTGTTCAAATTTTGAAAAATAACAAAACATTTAATAAATCAAATTTTCAACTTTAAACAACCAATATTTTTGAGTGGGTATCGTAATGGTTATTATAATATATTAAATCGAAGCTCTTATCGATTCACACAATCTGAGTTGGCTTCGCATAAGAACCTGATTTCCATATCCAAATTCCATCGTATACATCCATTTCCGAGGGATTTAAATTTTTGTTACAAATTTCGGTTTTACTTACTTTCGATTTTATTTAATATAGTTATAAAGGAGATATTGGTGCCGACCAAGGATTCTTTATTTATGTGGTCAATAAATCTCTATTCTTCCAAAAAAATAAGTGAAGAGAAAACGAATGGGGCTACTGTTCACATTTTTAAAAATAATAAAATATTTGATAAATCAAATTTTCAACTTTTAACGACAAATAATTTTGACTGGATATCATAACGACTATTATAATATATTAAATTGAAGCTCTTACGATTCGCACAATCTGAGTAGTGTTTAATTGGACATATGTTGTTATGTATAGTTGGGCATACATTTAACTGTATGTTCGTTATGGTGCGATAGTCATCCAATTTAAGTTATTCTTATGTAGTTATTTGTCCACCCAAAATGATTTATATATGAGAGATTATTCTATAATATATAAGTGCACATTGTGTTCCAAACATTATCATAATGTCAATACATGTATACATTTAATTAATTGTCATAATAATAAAGCATAGTTAATAATCATATATTGATTTGATTTATATCAATATATATTTAAACAATTAATTACATATATATTCTTTATATTTGTTCATATATTTAGTTAAATAATTGTTTAATTTTTTCATATAAAATAAGATATCTAGTCTGTCTAACTTTGTTGTGTCTAGTTGTTCTTCAAACCATATATGTGCAAGAAGATAATCGTTGTTAGTGCAAGAAGTTGTTTGAAAGGTAGATTGGTGGGATTGAAAATCAAATCAATGAGATAGAAAAACACGAGAGAAACATGACGAAAATAAATGAGATATAATATATATACTTAAATAATATAATAGAATATCATATTAAACTATTTCCCAATATATTTTTTAATTTTAAAGTAAAATTTGTGATAGTTTTAATTAATCGTTATTATGTTGATAAATATAAGAGTTTGAATATTATCATGGTAGTTTTTAACATTTTATTTCATTCATAATTTGTGATGAGCTAGAAGTTTAAGTGTTAAAAAAAGATATAAAAAACATAATATTTATAATGCTTATTAAATTTTATAATTATAAAATAATATATTAAAGTTAAATTTATATATTTTCAAGAAAAAATGATCACTAAGATCTTTTAAATTAGGTTTCAAGCGAACATTGATCACTTATAATATAAAAGTTTTGTTCTCCTGTTATTATTACAAAATGGGTTCTAAAATGACAAATAGTTGATCTCTATGAAATCTAAAATAAAATATTTTTATTTATATATGTGATTAAAATATATTATTTAAATAAATGTAAAGTGAAGATGTAAATTAAAAAATTAAATAAAATAGGAAGATAATAACAAACTAAAGTATTGTGTTGTTGTTTAATGTCACCAATAAAAATTAAAATGATAATTTTAATACCTTTCAATGAAATCATGTGATATATTTTATTAATTAATGTTTTAAAATTAATTTAATCATTTATTGACAATTTTTTCAAGGGTAACATTATAAAAAAATATAATTCCTAAACTATAGCATTAAATAATCAAAATGATCAAACCTAAGATACTTTAATAGCTCTTTGCACTATTTTTAATGCAAAATAAATGATAATATAATGATTTTATATTTAACATCATACATTTATTTTATGTTAAATTTTAATTAATTAAGTTTCTTCGATATTAGATTTTTATTAAAATATTATTTTTATAATTATAAATTATAAAAATATTAATTTATGTAATAAGTAAAAAAAATATAATTTTTAAATTAAATTTATATAAATGATTTTTTAAATTCATTATCTTTAACGAAAATCACTTTAAATCTATAATTTTTTAAGTGAGAACACAAATTCAATATTTTTACGAAAAAATTGCATAATTTTATTTTATAATGTTAAATAGATTTGTATTATCTTAACTTTTTTTTGAAAGTGAGGTTATATAATTTTATTAACTTTGTAAATTTGATTTTTATAATTTTTTTAAATAATAAATTTATAATGGTTTACTTAACAAATAATCAATTAAATTGTATGAAATTAAATGATCCTATTTTCTTTATTATTTCGTGGGATTATAATATCACAGTATGTAACCACAATAATTTGTTTTTATTTATTTTTAACAAGAAAGTTCAACAACGACTTAAATGTCAACAATTTACGGGAAAAAAATATGTTTTAATTTTGTTCTTCAAAATGGAAAAAGAATTGGTTAGCATTTTTCTTTTTCTAAAAGTCACCTTCAGCGCACGAAAGCAAAAGGCACTATACATGGGTGGTTATCGTGCGCTAGCTAAAAAACAAGTGTGCTAAATACGCACACCCTACTGGCATTCACATCCCATCCAACCTTGCCCGTTAATAGCACGACAAAGCCATTCCCAATAAAAACACAACCTCCCCCCTAACGTGTATGAATAACGCTGTTTATGGCTATGCTCGATCCTAGCTACAATAGAACATCGACAGCTATAAACGACGAAGATTAACGACGTTTGTATCTCCACAGTTTTTGTCCCTAAGCCGCCTTTATTAATTAAACCTATATATCATGTCGCTTTCTTTGGGCTTGATGACGAGAGTCCACCGGCTATAGCCCGTATTGAGTCTGGATGAACAAGTCCAGAACACCGGTGAATGTCAGTTGCTAAAGTTAGGGTTAAAAACTGACCGCGGTTGAAATAATTGCTATCTGTGTAGACCACTCCAGTTTAAGTCTTGGTTCAGAAACGCACTCACAAAGAGAGACAGGGAAAGAGAAAATGTGCTTTGAGTTGTTTATGTTGATGTTTTAGAGAGAGAAAAAAGCAGAGTCAAGTTGAGTTTGTTGGTTTGAGTGGAGGGAATTTCTCTGGGTTCTGATTGAGTTTTATAGAGGGGAAATATGGTTTAATCGGGCGAAATTGGTGTTCCTTGTTAGTATCAGCTTTTCATGGATTGAGCTCTGAAACTAGGGTTTCGTTCGAGTTAGTAAAGGGCTGAGATAGACACAGAAAGAAAGTTCAAGAGTTGTATATGGTGGAGTTTCAGAAATTTGTGGTTTACTGAAGACTTTGGGCTTTGATTTTGGGATTGTAAGTTATTTTTTTGGTCCGGGAATTGTAGGTTTTATTTGAGAACTAATAATTGTACGGAAGCAACCTCATATAAGATATTTGCTCTAAGAGTTAGAAGAAATGGCATCATCGGAGGTATCGGTTAAAGGGAATTCTGCTTTTGTTGACCATAATGACGCTCGGAAAGCTTCGGAGGGGCAGAAAGGTCATTCTACTAAATCGGGATCCGTGAAAGGTAATCCGTGCTCGATACGGCGAGAATTGGAGTTTCGAATAGTTAGACTTGATGGTGGCTCTAATAGTTTTTTGTTTGCGTTTTTGTAGATGCTGAAACTGTGCTCTACACGGAGCTCTGGCACGCCTGTGCAGGTCCTCTTGTGACCGTGCCACGTGAGGGCGAGCTTGTCTTCTATTTTCCTCAAGGACACATCGAGCAGGTGGGTTCTCATAGTTTGATCGGAGTTTAGTTTTCATTTTCATCTACTTATTATGTTGCGAGTTATAGGTTTATGGTCTTTATTTGTTTTGTATTATTATAATGTATCACTTGAATCGTTCGGGAAAATTGAATTTGATTTTGAGGGTTTTTTCATAGTTGTTTCATGTATTTTGATCCTGATAGTTATGGTTTATTCTTATGTGCTGGTTTAGGTGGAGGCCTCGACTAATCAGGTAGCCGACCAACAGATGCCCATATGTAATCTTCTATCTAAGATCCTTTGCCGTGTGATTAATGTTCAATTGAAGGTAGAGACTAAGGAAGGATTTTTGTAGTCAGTAATTTGGGTTTTGTGGCTATTTTCTGTATCTTAATTTTCTTCTTTGGTTAGCTAATGGAACTGGTTATTTCTTGGCATTGTACTGCAGGCTGAACCAGACACTGATGAAGTATTTGCACAAATTACTTTGGTACCTGAGGAGAACGTGAGTTTGCTTCAGTGGTTTGTGGTCTAGTAATATTTTTATGGCTAGCACTAAAATAATTGTTGTCTGGAATTAACAGCAAGATGAGAATGCAGTAGAGAAACAGCCACCTCTTCGTCCGCTCCCTAGGTTTCATGTACATTCCTTCTGTAAGACACTTACCGCTTCAGATACGAGCACTCATGGTGGATTCTCAGTGCTGAGGCGACATGCAGATGAGTGCCTACCTCCGCTGGTTGGTTCTTTCTTTGATCCTTGTTCCCCTCCCCCCTGCTTGTTCAATTAATGCTGTGACACTAAACGTCAAATGCACCCTGTCCCTTATGGTAGGATATGTCTAGGCAGCCTCCAACACAGGAGTTGGCTGCTAAGGATTTGCATGGCAATGAGTGGCGTTTCCGTCATATATTTCGAGGTGGTATTCTACATCCAGATACCTGACTGCTGTAATTGTTTTTCTATTATACTTTTTTATATTCAACTGATCAATTCCACATAACCTTAGATTTTGTTATCAGTGAGTCAGTGACAGGTAGAGATTTGACAAATATCTGTAATTGTTTTTCTATTATACTTTTTAATATTCAACTGATCAATTTCACATAACCTTAGATTTTGTTATCAGTGAGTCAGTGACAGGTGGAGATTTGACAAATATCTGTAATTGTTTTTCTATTATACTTTTTAATATTCAACTGATCAATTCCACATAACCTTAGATTTTGTTATCAGTGAGTCAGTGACAGGTGGAGATTTGACAAATATTGGGTTTTCTTGTTAGTATGGGAACTTTGTTCGGTTCTTTCTGATAAGATGGTTTCCTTTACTCTCTGCGCGTATTAATATGATGGTGGGGTGGCAGGTCAACCTCGGAGGCACTTGCTTCAAAGTGGCTGGAGTGTGTTTGTAAGCTCTAAGAGGCTTGTTGCTGGAGATGCCTTTATATTCCTTCGGTAGGTTGCTCTATTTATTTCTAATTGATTCCATGTACTGGCTGTTATTCGTTGCTTGCTCTGTGGAAGCGAAGTTTACGGCGTGGCTTAATTCCTTAACAGTGGTGAAAATGGGGAGCTTCGTGTTGGTGTGAGACGTGCTATGAGAAAGCAGGATAACGTTCCTTCTTCAGTCATATCAAGTCACAGCATGCATCTTGGGGTCCTTGCAACTGCATGGCATGCCATCTCAACAAGAACCATGTTTACTGTCTATTACAAGCCAAGGTCCCTCCTATTTTCCCCCTGTATATTTGTTCAATTTCTGTCATCAACTTTTAGTTCGAGAACATGCTTCTTGTATCCTGTTGGCCAGTACTGTTATTTTATATTAAGTTTCAAGTTTCAAAATAGTTTATTTAATCAGCCCCTTGGTATTGAAGGGAGGGCACAATGTTGAGCTTGTATGGCCTAGCATAGTGATTATAAGAAATTTGGATAATATTATTTTCTTGATTTTGAAAACGTGGTTTATTAACATTTTGTTGTTTTTCTCAAACACCTATCAACAGGACCAGCCCTGCTGAGTTCATCATACCATACGATCAGTATATGGAGTCTGCTAAGAACAACTATTCAATAGGGATGAGGTTCAAAATGAGATTTGAAGGTGAAGAGGCTCCTGAACAGAGGTATTTTCTTGATGAATGAAAGCTATGTTTTTTAAGTTTGACTAGTTCATATTTGTTAAATCTTGCCTTGATTTTGCTACATGCTTTCAAGTTTAGTTTTCCTTTTCCTCGGGTCTTTTTTCTCCTTACTCTAAAATTTATTTTCAATTTAAGAGCCCTTTTAGGTTTCTTTAATCACTCGATTTTCTTGGCTTAGGTTTACTGGCACTGTTATTGGAATTGAAGATGCTGATTCCCAGAGCTGGAAAGATTCAAAATGGAGATGCCTGAAGGTATTGAGAAGTATGTAAAATTAAGCTAATTTCATCTTGTGCTGAGATCAAACTAAAATCCGTTTTTCTTGAAGGTGAGATGGGATGAAACTTCTTCGATACCTCGTCCTGAAAGAGTCTCCCCTTGGAAAATTGAACCTGCACTTGCTCCTCCTGCACTAAATCCTCTTCCAGTTCACAGGCCAAAGAGGCCTCGGTCAAGCATGGTGTCCTCTTCTCCAGATTCTTCTGTTCTGTCCCGAGATGGTAGTCTTACTAGCATTGCCCCTCCCTATCTCTCTCTCTGTGTGTGTGTGTGTGTGTTTCCCCCTGCCTGCTATGTATTCTTTCATATGTTGGATGTGATATTTACTTAATCTGTATTAGGTTCATCAAAAGTTACTGTAGACCTGTCACCATCTGGTGGATTCTCAAGGATCTTGCAAGGTCAAGAATTCTCGATCTTGAAAGGCAACTTGGAAAGCGAGCCCGATACTGCTGAAAGGTCTGTTGTATGGCCACCTTCACTAGATGACAATAAGGTTGATATAGCCTCTGCTTCAAGGAGAAATGGATCAGAGATCTGGGTTTCCTCAGTGAGGACTGAACCAACTTATTCAGATATGCTATCAGGCTTTGGAACTAATGCTGGCTACTCTCATGGTGTCCGTGCACCATCTGTTGAACAAGTTGCATTATCTTCTAATTCAATAAGACAGCGATCATTTGATCAAGAGGGCAGGTTCAACTTGCTTTGTAGTCCTCGGTCCATGTTGCCTCCTCCTCTTTCACTTAGCTTGGATTCTAATCGGAAGAGCTCTGCTCAAGGCAGCAATATTTCATTCCAGGCACAGGGTAATAGTTATGGCAGGATTTTTGACTGTCCTAAGATTCAGCATCCACATGGAAACTGGTTGATGCCATTGCCTCCCCAAGGTCATTCAGAGAATCTTGCCCAATCAAGGGATATAGTGCGAAAATCCTTGTTGGTACAACAAGAAGAGGCTGTAAAACCTGGAGATGGGAACTGCAAGCTTTTTGGTAAATTCCTTGTAACACCAGAGCCTGCAGTATCACATGACAAGATGATGGATGACTCCGTTCATACACATCATCCTGTGTCACCCCCAGACCATGGATTTGAGTCTGACCAAAAGTCAGAACCATCGAGAGGCTCGAAATCAAAAGAGAAAGTGCTAGCTAGTTGTGAGACGGAGAAACTCGTACAAACTTTCCAACATTCCCAAGATGTTCATGGTAAAGCACATAGTGGTTCAAGCAGGAGTTGTACCAAGGTATTTTTTTTCCACTTGCGTTCATATTTGGGTTGGGGTGAGGAGTTGAGTCTAGATGTGGTTAGTTTGTAGAATGAGATCCAGGGGCTCTTCTTTTTGGTTTAAAATAATAAGATTCTGTAGTTGGATATGCTATAAGCTGGTTGTCTTAGTAGTCAATGTGTGTCTTCAAGCCTTGAAAGACTTGTTAATCAGTTGCCGTTAATTCCAGGTTCACAAGCAGGGGATTGCACTTGGTAGGTCTTTGGATCTTTCTAGGTTCAGTAACTATGATGAACTGATTGCTGAGTTGGATCAGCTGTTTGAATTTAACGGTGAACTGATGGCTTCCAGAAAAAATTGGATGATAGTTTATACAGATGATGAGGGTGATATGATGCTTGTTGGTGATGATCCTTGGCAGTAAGTATTTCTTTGTTTTATTTTTGTTTGTATGACTGCAATCTTGGCGTCTCTTTCATATTTCACTGGTGATGTTGATGCTTCATTGCCCTTTCTTCAGGGAATTCTGTGGCATAGTTAGAAAGATATTTATTTACACTAAAGAAGAGGTTCAAAAGATGAAACCTGGGAAAGTGAACTCACAGGGAGAGGGAAATCCTTCTGCTGCTGAAGTCATGGATGCAAATGACGTGAAATCCAGGCCAGTTCTTTTTGCATCAACACCTGAGAACTGTTAGGTGGCCAGTTCTGAAGATTAATAGGTACTGACCAGGTGTGTTTTTAGATTGTTCCCATGAATACATTTGGATTGTCAATATTTTTGCCCATTTTCTTTGCCTGCCGAGACAAGCAGTGTCCTTTTTTGGGTGCTCTGATTGCATTGTTGTGACATGTTTCTATTTATTTTACTATTGTTTGCTGACATTTGTCTCTCTTTTTCAAGTAATTTTACTTTTCCTTGTGGCTAATTCTAGAAACACTGGTTAAGTTAATTTGTTTGTCCTCTGTTAGGTTATGCTGCCAAAATCAGGAAGTACCGGGAAGCATAGTTTGCGAATTTGAATTGTTCGTGATGGACTAGTCTCTTTTGAAACTTGGAAGTGCAATTTTTCTCAAATCAACGGATGGCTTAAGGGATTTATCCAGTTTTGGAAATGTTCTGTAGTCAGTATTTGAAGTGTCTGTGTTATTATTATACGTAAGTGTATATGAATGTTTTGGAGCAAGCGGGTGTGACGACCTAGCACTTTTTAAAGAATTCAGCCATGTAAATAGCAGTTTCACCTCCTTTGCCCAATCTTTTAGTGTAAGTAATGTTAATGTGTCTTCTCATGCCTTTTTATTTTTGCCAAAGGGGGGGTGAGGGGGCTGGTTTAAAAACCATTAGCTTATGGATTTTCAGATACTGGCAGTTACATTGTCTATATAGCACAACTAGACTTTCGGTGTGTCAAAGCTCGGACGTGCTACTTGTGATAAGACTGCATTTTTTACAATTTGCATGTAGTTCTATGGCATCCTCCTTTATTTCATGTATACATCAAATATAGTATTATCTTAAAGAAACATCAATTCTGGATCTGGACTAAACATTTTGGATGGGGTAGTCTTTTATGTTAGGTTATTTGATTCGTGTTTGGGTGTTTCTTTTTTTTAATATCTTGTTTCTAACAAATTACTTTTTGAAGCTTTTTTTTTTGTTTTTTGAAATAAACTTATAGTGTGGTAAGCATTTTTTTTTGGCTCACCATCCCAAAATTTTGGCGTTATTCTCTATTTTTTATTATTTTTTTTAAGTTATTCTCTATTTCATTTTTTTTGAGTTTTAATATTCGTTTTATCATTTAAATAATAATTTTTTATTTACGTATGTTAAATAATATATCTTTTTGTAGATTATTGAAATTTGCATTTTTGTCTTTCCAAGGTGTGTCTTTTACATTAATAATAATAGGAAAAAAATCATTTTTTTTTATTTTAGACTAATAATGGTTTGTTAAGATCACTTTATAGACTTTGAGATTCTTTTTGCTTTTGGATATCCATTTTCATGGATTCTGGTTGGCTAGTAACTTAATTTTTTTGGTTTTTTTAATGGATACAATCTATTTTAAATTTACACTCAATAGTTAATAATTATTTTAAATTATGGGAAAGGAAACTTGAGTCAACATGAGGATATGAAACTAGCTTTATAGCCTGGTTGAATGTAGTTTGTTCATCACTCTCTTATCGAGTAATAGGAGGGAACTTGTCTCTGGTGCCATTTGATCAATAAATTGAAACCACAATCCTGAACAAGATGTTAATAGGAAGACCTTACATACTATGACAATATTACCAAGATCAATGTCCAGAGTAAACATGATGTTTTCAAAAATTCAGAAAAGTTGAGTAGTTTGTAGAAATTAAATTTTAATATTTTTGACTGCAATTCAGAAACATGCAAAGTGAAATCAATGCCAAGATTTTTGAAATATTTGAAGTTTCCTTTGAATATTTTGGGTTTAAATTGATTACAATGAGTGAAGGATGGTGAAACCGCTTGTTCCATAAACTGGAGAAACAGGGGACATTAGCTCTCTGTCACGTCCCGCTCAGAATGTCCCTAAAAATCCAAATGTTGGTACAACCAAGGATCTGACGTGGAAAGTTACAGGATTCTTGAGAAGTCTAGAAAATCTTAGAGTTGAATGATTTCAACTCGAGCAGAAAACTAGAATATTCTAGAAGCCTGGAGAGTCTTTAGAATGAGCTAAAATATTCTGAACATGTCGGATGGTTCGGGAAGGATGTAGGCCGTGGAAGCTTACGAATATCCCTAACGTGCGTGAAGGAACTAGACAAACCTGAAAGACTACAGAGTTGGATGAAGGTCACAGAAACCTTGTGGCATATTGTACATAGAACTCGCTTGTATATTCTAGAGCTAGAAGGATCTAGAAAAATGTGGCATACTCTTAGGCTTGTTGCCACACTATAAATAGACCTATTGGTCTTCATTTGTAATCATTTTGGAAATTCCTAACCATCTTCGAAAATCTTGGGAATTCTTAGCATTTATAACATAAACTCTCTCTAGAGCAATACAAAGTATTCTTTGCAAACTCTCTTTCTATTCTCTTTGGAGTTACATTTCGGTTGAAAGGCATGCTTAGTGCAACGGACCGTGCTAAGTGCCACACGATCGATACTTGAGAAATTAAGGTCGTGACAGTTGGTATCAGAGCTTTCGGTTGAAGCAATCTTACTCTTGGCATAATGAAGAACGTTGCTCCATCTACACCCACCTATGGAACGTGGCCGTGAGGAAACCCGGAAACCATCGAAGGAATCTCGAGCCAAGTCGAAAGACACGCTCTCTAGCTTGGAGGCACGAGTTGGGAGTGCGCAGGACAGCTTAGGGGAGCTGTTTGACCGAGTGAACAACTTAGAGGAGCGTTTCAATGGCTTGGAGGCCGAGGATGTGGAGATCCATGCAGCGGTTAAGATGTCACTCAACGAGCTAGCTGGTGGGATAAGGCAAGAGATTGATGGGTTGAAAGCTGAACTTGCCAAGGTAAGAGATCTTGTCCAAAGAGAACTCGCTAACGTGTTGCTTAGAGGTGAGGACATGGGTGGTGATCTAACTCTTTGTAAGCGGGCTATGGCCGCGGGAACTAGCACAACCACCGTCATCAAGGCTAAGAGGGTGGATGTTCCCAAGCCTAAGACCTTCAATGGTGTTAGGAATGCTAGGGAAGTGGAGAACTTCCTATGGGGGCTGGAACAATACTTTGAGGCTACTGGCATAACGGACCATGCCAGCAAGATCCGAACTGCTGCTATGTATTTGTCCGACACTGCTATGCTATGGTGGAGGCGGAGACATGGTGATGTGCAACGAGGGGTTTGCACAATTGAAACCTTTGAAGATTTCAAAAAGGAGTTCAAAATGCAGTTCTTCCCCGTAAACGCTGAGGATGATGCAAGGGGCCGATTGCGACGATTGAAGCAAACGGGTAGCATAAGGGACTCTGTGAAGGAGTTCACAACTTTGCTGCTTGAAGTTCCTGACACGTCCGACAAGGATGTCCTATTCCTTTTCATGGACGGTCTCCAATCGTGGGCTAACCTTGAGCTCAAGCGACGTGGTGTCCAGAACTTATGTTCGACCATTGCGACCATAGAAAGCTTTATTGATTACTCGACAAACAAAGAGAGCTCCAAAGCCACATATAAGAAGTTTGTTGGAGGAAAGAGTGGGGGAAGCCATGGTAAAAGTCAGGGACCTAAGAACCATAAAGATAGCTCCTCATTCAAACCACAAGACAAGGGGAAGGAAAAAGAGGATCATGGTGCCTCAAAGCCCCGTGTAACGTGCTTCATTTGCGACGGACCGCATTGGGCACGTGAATGTTCGAAAAGAAAGGCCTTGAGTGCCTTAGTTGCTTCCACTCATGAGCATGATGGAGGCGAGTCGGACGCAGGTGCAAAGATGGGTTCTTTGCGCCTACTTGGTGCAATGCAGAGTGCCCCAAAGACCCCTAAAGGCTTAATGTACGTGGATGCCACCATCAATGGGAAGGTCGCCAAAGTATTGGTCGACACAAGTGCATCTCACAACTTTGTTTTAGTGGAAGAAGAAAATAGACTTGGCCTGAAGGTTGTCCAAGGAAGGGGATCTCTGAAGGCAGTTAACTCAGCAGGATTACCATTACATGGAGTCGCTCAAGGAGTTAAGGTCAGTCTTGGTGCATGGACTGGCCAAGTGGACTTATCAGTGGCGCCTATAGATGACTACTCAATGGTATTCGGCATGGAGTTATTGGACAAGGTTAGAGCTTTCTTGGTGCCATACTCAAACTCTATGTGCATCATGGATGGTTCGAAGGCTTGCGTGGTACCGATGGATAGGACCACCAAACGCACAACCCAAGCTCTCTCGGCACTACAAATCAAAAGGGGATTGAAGAGGGACGAAGAGAGTTACTTGACCATCTCAAAAGAGTACAACAAGGAGTCACCAAAGCCGAGCTTGCCGACAGACGTGCAAGTTGTCCCAGATAAGTCCCACAAGGTGATGTTTGAGGCATCACTAAAGTCAAGCTTGCCAACGGAAGTGCAAGCTACCCTAGATAAGTCCCATGGGGCGATGCATGAGGCCTCGCCCAAACGGTTACCTCCATGGAGGGAGGTGGACCATAAAGTCAAGTTGGAGCTCGACACAAGACCACCAACAATGAGCCCTGATAAGGTGGAAAAATCAGAGACGCTCAACGGAAGCATGGTGGTTGACCCGCGATTCACAGGGAAATTTTGGACGGAATTGTTCAAGTTGTTGGGATCAGACTTGAACTTCTCTACAAGCTTTCATCCTCAAAGCGATGGACAAACAGAGCGTGCCAACGCATTGCTGGAGTTGTATCTCAGGCACTTTGTGAGTGCCAATCAACGAGATTGGGCGAAGTTGTTGGATGTAGCCCAATTTTCATATAATCTACATATAAGTGAGTCCACCGCAAAGAGTCCCTTTGAGATTGTCATGGGACAGTAACCCATGACCCCTCATGCCTTGGTTACGAGTTATGATGGGAAGAGCCCTATTGCCTTCAAATTTTCCAAGGCATGGCACGAACAAACTGAGTTGGCCCAAGCTTATCTAAACAAGGCGTCTAAAAAGATGAAGAAATGGGCTGATAAGAAGATGAGGATGGTGGAGTTTCAGGAAGGTGATTTGGTCCTGGTGAAACTACTACCCTAACAATTCAAGTCCTTGCGGAAGGTTTATAAGGGGTTGGTACGGAAATATGAGGGACCATTTCCTGTCCTTAAACAAGTCGATAAGGTGTCGTACAAGATACAACTCCCTCCAAAGCTTAAAATCTATCCAGTCTTTCATGTAAATATGCTGAAACCCTTTCATGGAGACAAGGAAGACATTAGTAGGGGAGAATCCAAGAGGGTGCCTACCGCAGTAGTAACCTCCTTCGACAAAGAAGTGGACTCAATTTTGGCGGATTGCTTGATCCGACGAAGGGGCGTACCAAGTTATAAGGAATACTTGGTCAAATGGAAAAGCGCCCCAGATGTAGAGACAAGCTGGGAACCCGAGGAGTCTTTATGGCAATTCAAAGATGTCATAGAGAGGTTTCAGCTTGAAGGTGCGACGAGGGCATCGCGAACTTGAGTGGGGGAGGGTGTCACGTCCCGCTCAAAATATCCTTAAAAATCCAAATGTTGGCTACCTAAAGGATCTAGACACATGGAAAGTTCTAGAGTTGCCTAGAGAAGTCTAGAAAGGGCTATAGAAGTCTAGAAAGGGCTATAGTTGCCTAGAGAAGTCTAGAAAGGGCTAGAGTTGCCTAGAGAAGTCTAGAAAGGGCTAGAGTTGGACGGACTCAACTCAAGCTTGAAGACCCTAGAATGTTCTAGAGCACGCTGGAGAGTGCTAGAATGGGCTGGAATATTCTAGAACATGCCGGATGGTTCGGGAAGGATGTAGAAGCCGCTGGAAGCTTACGGAACATCCCGAAACGTGCATGAAGGAACTAGACAAACCTAGAAGACTCTAGAGTTGGATATAAGGTCCTAGAACCTTGTGGCATATTGTACATAGAACTCTCTTGTATATTCTAGAGCTAGAAGGATCTAGAAAAATGTGACATACTCCTAGGCTTGTTGCCATACTATAAATAGACCTATTGGTCTTCATTTGTAATCATCTTGGAAATTCCTAACCATCTTAGGAAATCTTGGGAATTATTAGCATTTGTAACATAAAATCTCTCTAAAGCAATACAAAGCATTCTTTGCAAACTCTCTTTCTATTCTCTTTGGAGTTACATTTTGGTTGAAAGGCAGGCTTAGTGTAACAGACTGTGCTAAGTGCCGCACGATCGATACTTGAGAAATTAAGGTCGTGACATCTCGCTATGAAACTTAGTAACACTGTTTCAAAAGGCTGAATGTCATTATATTCTAAAACGCTTTACTAAGTTGCAAATTCCGATTCAAGGAACTTCCAAAAAAAATATTGTAGAGCTAGCAAAATGAGAGAACAAAGAGTAAAAAAAATGATAGACATTAGGAGTTGTTTTGCATCAACCTATGATCTATTTCATGCTATGGAATCCAACTGAGTCCAAGTACTTCTTTTATATGCTCTGGGTGGATATCCTGACGTTCCTCACAATGCTGAAAATAAACCAAGAGAAATTCAGCTCTTGACAGTGATAAAATTCGACAAGATCTTATAATGTTCTCAAAAAGTTTTGTTTATCCACTTATATTAAACCAGTCGCCCTCTATTATACTTAAAAATACTTGGTACCTTCAGGAATACCCTGTTCCAATCATACACCCCAATTATTGTTTGATATTTTTTTTATTATACTTGTGATGTATTTGGTAGTTTAGATGTTTGTTTAGATTGTAATTTTACTTTTTATTTAATAATTTTTTACTATTATTAAAAAAAGCAAAAAAAAAAAAAATTCATTTTCATTTAAAAAATGAAAACCTAGATTATCCATGCAAATGTAATACCAAGTTATTTTTCAAAGACTCTGCAACTGTATATGGAATGCCAGCATTAGAAAATGATAGCCAATGTGATTAAATAGAATATATATCAAGAAAATATTAAGAATATGTTAGAGTTGTTAGAATGGTTGTGGTTTGATTTGTTTGATTTGGGTGATAGTGATTTAATATTTGTCGTATTTGAAGGTTGCTAAGTGATAAGAGTGGTCAGATAACCGAGTTCTGATACTAACTTAAAAAGATACAGAAAGAATAGTAAATAATTCAATAAATTATTTCAACATATTTTACAAAGCTCAAGGACTTTTGGATTCAACTCGATGCATATGAATACTCTTTCACCTGTAATCAAGTCAAGGAGCGTAATGATGAGTAAGAAAAATATTGCATGACGCAATTTCTTATGGGCCTTAATGATATCCATGATATCATTTGTACTAGCATCCTTATGATGATGCCGTTACCCAACATTTGGAACAACAATGCCAGTTGACATTAGAACCGCCACAATAGTTACCATTAGAAAAATTCTTTTGTTGCTATTACTCAAAATCAATCATTTAAATCCTTATACGATCTCAACAAATGTTGTAATCATTGTTAAAAAGATGGGTATAACATCAAAAATTGTTGAGCTATAAAATACCATTGCAATTTTTGTAATAAATGAGACCATATTACAGAAAGATGTAAAATCAAAAATGCCACATGGGTTCCTAATCAAAATGGAACCCATGGCAACAAACAAAACCAAAGAGGCATACCACAACATACCTACCAAGGCTATTCTTCACATTCCTATTCAGCTACAAACGCACCAGAGACAAATTCCCAACTAACAAACCTATGTTAGTCGGCTTCACATGTCCCAACGAATTCTTTGAGTGTAGTTTCTATAAAATAAATTCAATAGTTGATTCATGTTATTTCTATGCTTCCTTCTAGTAATGGGACTATCTATGCAGATGTTGTAGGATTGAATCTCTTTTCTGATACTTCAATTCATTCTGTATATACTAAACCATGGATTTTGGATAATAGAGCCACATATCACATCTCATCTGATCCCACTTCCTTTACTCAAACTAAATAATCATCTATACCCATTGTTATCTTGACTACTAGTCTTCAACTAAGATTACTTGCGATAGCACCTTTTCTTTTAATTCCAACATTAACTTAGAAGACTTATATGTCTCATATTTTCATTTAAACCTTATGTCAGCTAGTAAAGCTACTAATTCCCTTAATTATTGTAGCATTTTGTTTCTCATATTTTGTATTTTGTAGGGCTTAGCCTTGGGGAAGATAATTGGTTCGGATTAACAACATGATGGTCTTTACAACATGTCACCTTGGCAACGGACACCTGCCTCTCATCAAGTTTCTTAACCTTCCACCTTATGGCATTTACAACTTGGACTTCTATCCCCTTCATGCCTCAAATTAGCATCTTTATTATTATCTTCTAGTGATGTTTCTTTTAATAATCATTGTAATGTATGTCCCTTAGCTAAACAAATAAGACTTTTATTTTTTTTAAGCTTCATCTCCACTCACGCACTTTTTGATCTATTATATTGTGATATTTGGGGATCTTATAAAATCCCCACACATTTTGGGGCAAGTTTCTTTCTTACTATTGTAGATGCCTTTACTAGATGCACATAGGTGTTTTTAATGTGACATCAATTTAAAAATCAAAATCATTTTAAGTCTTTTATCACTTTTGTTCATACTCAATTTCATGCCACCGTCAACACCATTACAGTAGGCAACAAGTTTGAATTTCTATCTATGATGGATTTCTTGCATTCTAATGGTATTAAACTTCAACGTACTTGTGTTTACACTCCACAAGAAAACCCAAAATACATACACCTAAAAGGTGAATGAGGATAAGAAGGTCCCGTAATAGAAGTTTGGAAAGGTCATTTATATGCACAGCTAGGGCTATCATCCCTACATATTATCTCATCCTAAGGTTCCAAATATAATGGTAGTCCTTGAAGGATAGAAAGTAGCATATGATGCTATATATGGAGAATCTACATAAATTAGAAACAATGCCCTATTATAACAAAAGGACAAACAATACTTTACCAACACTTTTTTTAAAACAAAATTATGTTTGCAAGTAACTAGGCCATGTATAGCCATACTTAAAATATTCAATAGAGTAGAAAGTCCACCATTAGATGAAGAATGAGCTTTAGTTTTTGGGCTTAAAAAATTCTAAAGCTCTCAATGCCTTGCACCCAACCAGAGTTTGCACCTCTACCATGCAAATGAGTACTATGCTTTATAATCTAGACCACCAAATGGACTATAGAAGCTAGGCGTGACTAAGTAACCTTGAAGAACATACCATGTTCACAGGTAGTGTCGTTTGGGTCAAAGCTTACATAGAAAACATCTTAACTTAGTCTAATAGCCATTTAATAAACCTTAGACCTTGAAAGAGAACCCATAACTCGAAAGCTACACCATCCTAATATTGAGAAACCCTTAGTATCTCATTGGGAATGTACCTTTTATCGAGGATAGTGAATAAGAAACAACCCTACAGATGGGCTTTAACTACCTCTAGACTTAGAGATTCTAGAGTCCTTAGTACACCACATGTGAGTACTACACCTTAGGGCTCAAACTGTTAAAAGATCAATGAAAGCTGAACGTGTTTAGTAACCTTAAAGAACATACCCTGATTCTAGCTAGTGTCTTTAAGTCAAAGCTAACGTGAAGAAGCATTCTAGCCTATGAGTCTAGTGCCCTAGTGCCCAGACAACCACACGATAGAATTGAGTGTAATAAAAGGCTTAGTATCTAACCATGGAATACAACCCTACAAAGGCAGTGAATAAGAGGTATCCAAACTTGATGCTCCTAGGGCCATATATCACACAATTGTTTTTCAGAAGATCAATATGTTATCAACGTGGTCAAGGATATAACTAACATGAAGAATGAGCCATAGACCTTTAAATATCATATTTCCTATTGTCCTAGAGTTGGCCATAGACCTTGAAAAAGAGTCATGGCTCATAAGCCATACCACTTCAGATCTAACAATTATATTGAAATTCTTGCACTTTACTTAGGCCTACAAGGCTTCAATGTATGATATGATAAGTCTCCAACTAAGTGGTAACTAAAAATTTCTTAAGTTGAGAATTATCTTATGTTTGGACCACTTGAACAAGTTCAAGTACTCCAAACAGAGGGATAATAGATTGATAGGCTTAACTAAATAACACTTGGATCAACAAGTCACCCTTTAACTTAAAAAAAAATTAAATAAATGTAATAAGATTTTAACATAAAAGTAAGGTCATATATACAAGTTAAATGCCACCCCAACTTCAAAGCCATCTGTCTCCCAATAGAGCCAATGCATGGTCCATAGATCAAACCATCATCAGGTTATATAGGGAGGTACGATCAACCAAGAGTGCGACTAGCTAGTCATGAGAGTGGCTGACCATGAGTGTGATTGGCCATGAGTGTAGCCTGCTAGGGTGTGACTAACTAGGAAGTGGCCAACTAAAAGTGTCACTATCGTTTAGGGTATGGCCTGCTAGTAAGAGGTTACACATGTGTTCATTCAACCAGACTAGGTCAAGTTATGGTTGAGAAATCCTTCCTCTTCTTCACACACTTTCGGTCTAGGATTCGTTTTTCGTTTTATGCTAATGTATTCTCCTACATTTGCATGTCAACTCAGAGATTTACACCTTCTCAAATATATAAAGAGATATTCTGGTCCAAAAATAGCGTTACAACTCAAATCCATTCTTTATTGAGTACTTTGTAAAGGTTTAACTATATGTCTATATCTTGGATAAAGTCCAGACATAAGCCAATGGTATAATTTATTAAAGTATAACATGATACTGGTTCTATCAGAACTTGAGGGGATCAAGATGTGATCTCCACCTCCTGAACTTCCTAAAGATTTCTAACCTTTTATATCTCCATGTCACTTCATTCCAATGAGGAATGGTAGTGCACGAATTGAGAATAAGTTATAAAGAGGTGTTTAAATGTTAGAAAATTAAGGTACCCACGAGAAGGGCTCCCTTATACTAATGTAAATTCTTCAAGAAAGAAATGAGTCATATCACCAATAGATCCTACTGGGATCCTAGAGTTGTCTTCACAGATATGGCAAAAAAAAATTTACATTGACCAGAAGGTTTAAACCCATCAATCAATTTGGACCTTCTTGACTGAAACATCACCAGCCAGAAGGCTATCGGGCATGAATTGGTTTACAAGGAATGGGCCAACCAACATGTCACTGGTCAAGATTACACTGACCATGTCATCGCTAGTTAGGACTTGATTGATCAGAACTTCATTGGCCAAGATTTAGATGGCATGACTTCATTGGTTAGGATTTTATTGCCAGCAACTTTGTGGGCTAGAATGTTGTTAGCCAGTTAAGACTTTGTTGACTATAACTTCATTAATTAAGATTTTGTGGGTTAGAATCTTGTTAGAATCTTAATTTATAACATAATTAAACATAAAAATGTGTAAAAATAATTTTATTTTCAATTACATCCTTATCAATCAAACATGACCTTAGTATTTCACAAAATTATACATATAGTTGAAATTATATATATATGTTGGTACATTAAATTCTACCTGCTATCAAATTAACTTGGTTAATTAAAAAAATTGAACTATAATTTAATTCATATATTAATTCAAATGAGTATAATTCATCGTAACATCATAAATCAAATAGTTTGATTATTTTGAAACGTATAATAAAAAAATATCTTATATATTTTAAATCTAACCCTTTGTGTTATATGATTATTTATCTTTATATATTCTTTACTATAAATCAAATTTTTTAGATTCATTTTTCTTTATTATCCAGTTTAAAATTAAATATTTAGTTTACAACTATATCGTAGATGATTATTATTACTCTGCACCATAAAATTTAATAAATTATTAATTTGAACCTTCACATATTTAATATCTAAATGTATTTTTTTAACCTTTTTTTCAAATCCTATAAACATTTTAAAAATAAAATATATTGTAAAAAACATTGTCATGTTATCAATTACTATATTAAATAGGACATCTAAAAAATTACTATATAAATAAATTTTTTACATAATTATTTTCTTTTAAGGCCTCACAGAAAGTCAGAGCGACTTATGGGAGCATTTTTAAAATTTGGAGGATGAAACCGATAATTTATCTAACCTAAAAAAATTTGAGTTGTTCTATAATTAAAAAGTTATAAGAGTAATAAGATACGAATTTCAAATCCTAATAATGCGAATGTGAGTTATAATTACTATTTTATGAAATGAAAACTATTATAATTTTAAAGCTTATTGTAAGTTCCTTTAATCTGTCAAAATTGTCAAAATATGTGTTTCTCTGATAATTATCATGTATTTCATTATTATTTCGCTCGCTTGTTTTTACAAGAAGCTAAGATATACGTATATGAAACTTAAAATTAAACAATAAACCATAAACCGCGACATCCAGGTTTTAAGGGTTGCCCACTAATATTGTTCGCTCCATGTTTTACTCTATCGAGCATTTGCGGTTCCACATCGCTTTAAAGACACACCAACATTCTCCTCAAGCTTGGCGATATATGTCTTCTTGGCCCAACTTGTCAAGTGAGTCATGTGTAAGTTCCTCGTGCATACGACATTTTGTGAAAGATATCGCCCAATTGATCTTCCGACTTAACAAATGGAAAGCCTTAATAATCTTTTTCTTCAAGATTCTGTTTGATTTAAGTTCCATCCACTTCAACGTGCTTCGTACATCATGTTGAACCTGACAAGTAGATATGGCAATGGCCGCTTTGTTATCACAAAATAAGTTCATTTCGAAAGTTGTGAGCAACACCAATCTTAGTTAGAAGTTTTTTCAACCAAAAGAGCTCACATATTCCCTCGACCATTCCTCGAAATTCAAATTTCTTCAACACCGGATATGCAACTACATTTTCGCTTCGCTTCTCCACGTGACAAGATTGCCTCCCACGAAAGTAAAGTACCCAAAGAAGAGATTTCCTATCCTTCATATTCCTCGCCCTGGGCCCTCAATCAGTATATCGAAGGACTTCCAATCGACCATTCTTTTGAAAACATAAGTCCTTTCCCTGCGAGGATTTTAAGTAACGGCATTCGTACGACCGCATCCATACGGTCTTCACTGGGCAAAGTGTACGAACCGACTTCATTTACACTCACAAAGATAAGCACACGTCGAGTACGAGATAAATATATGAGTTTACCTACCAACCGTTGATATCTTTGTTTATCTCACGTACTGGGTCCACATATTCTCCGAGCGAGCGATTTTGAACCATTGGAATATCGACAGTTTACAATCTAGTAGTCCCGCCCGCTAAGTAGTCCGCAGTATACTCTTCTGGGAAAGACATATGCCTTGTTTTGATCTTGTTACCTCAATACCTAAGAAGTATTTCGAGCCCTCCTAAGTTCTTCATTTCAAACTCCTTCGATACTTGTTCTCGTAGCTTTTGTAGATTTCTTCTTTATTATCCCCTCGTAATGATCATGTCGTCTACATAGACTATAAGACCGTTATCTTCCCTAATCGATGTTTTAGGAAAAGAGTATGATCGTAGTTGCTTTGTTGGAACCCATATTTCTTCATTGCCGAACTCAACCTACCAAACCACGCCGAGGTGATTATTTTACCCATACAACGCTCGTTGTAATTCACATGCGCTTTCTTTTCTCTCGATGTAACAAAAGATATCCCAAAGGGATATCCACGTAAATCTCTTTCTTCAAGGTCACCATACGAAGAAAGGCATTCTTCACGTCAAGTTCGGTGCAATGGCCAATCTAAATTTGTCATGCAAGAGATAACAAAACTCTCACAGCTTTTAGTTTAGCCACAGCAGAAGGTTTCTTCGACAATCTATCCCATGTTTCGTGTATATCCTTTTGCTACAAGCCTCGCTTTGTAACGATCAACTAACCCATCTCGCTTTATACTTAATGGAGAAAATCCACTTGCATCCTACCATCTTCTCCTTCCTCGAGGCAACTCGCTAACACCCACGTGTTATTCTTCTCACAAAGGCTCTCAAATTCCTCTTTTATAGCTTCGATCCCATTTTGGATCGTATAAGGCTTCTTCAATGTTACTCGGGATTTGACACGAGGAGAAAGTGTTTCAGGCAAATGCCCGACAGGTTCTCGATAACCTCGAAAGTAGATACATAATTTGCTATCGGATACTGGGTTGTCGTTCTTCTCTCTTTCCTGGGAGTATCGATTCTAGGTTTACCTCGATCAGGTCTCGAAAGGTAAAACATAACCAACATACGTATCTATAGCATTAGTTTGTGCGTGTGATACGATAGCTTACCTCCCGAGTGTTCTCATGAGGATCATCGGGGTACTGTAGAATCTGGAGTGGTACATCAACCACTTCATCTTCTCGAGATTCAATTACTACTCACTCTTCCGCCTGAAGTTCAAGCTCTGGGTTCAGGGGACACTGCTCCTCCATATTATTCGGCACGATCCGAGTACGTTGACCTCGTGTCTAATATTTCAACCTCAAGCCAATTTCGTTCTTCACCATAACTCTCCTCCCGAAGAGTGTAATTGATACCGAATGATGGGAAAAAATTTCGATTCGAGGAAAGTGACATCCACGGTAGTATAGTTTCTTTTAGTAATCGGATCATAACATCGGTACCCCTTTTTTGTACACCATACCCCAAGAATACACATCTGACAGCACATGGATCCAACTTAGTTCGTTGATTTTTACAGGTGGGACAAAAGCAACACATCCAAAAATTCTGGCTAAGCATCAAAATAGTAGGCAAAGGAAGATGATCGATAACACCTTTAAATGAGTCTCGAAATTGTAAGGTCTTTCATGGGCATTCAATTCAAGATACACAAACAGTAGAAAAGATCACCCAAGATTTATTAGGCATACGTGCACCGATTAGTAAGGCCCGAGCCATTTCTAAAATATGCCGATTTTTTTCTCTCCGTAGTCCCATTTTGTCATGTGGCTCAGGAACACGAGGTTTCGCTTATAATACCACGGTTGTCAAAGTATGTCCTAATTGTTGACAACATACTCCCCTCCATTATCGACCTAAGTATCTTAATTTTTTTCGGAAAATCATGTGTCTCGAACCATGGCGCGTGAAACATGTGAAATGTAGCAAATACTTCATCTTTATGTTTCGAGAAGGTAAAGCCATGTCATTCGTGGTACAATCATCAACAAAAATAACAAACCAACGATGACCCGACGACGTAATGACCGGGAAGGTCCCAAACATCGAATGTACCAAAGCAAAAGCGAGCCACACTTTTATTCATACTCATGTGATAAGACGCCCTATGACTTTTGCTAGATACAAGTATCACATTTGAAATCCGAATGTGTGATATTTGAAAATAAACCTGGGAGCAGTGCTTTAAATATCCGAACGACGCGATGTCCAAATCTACGATGACATAGCCAAACTGCCGTTCCTTGTCACAACCAAGATGCCGTACGTGATCGCTCTTCCCGAACCGAGGTCATCCACATAATATAGCCCTCCCTCTCCTATTACCACGCCCCAATGATCTCCTTAAGTAATATCCCGTAGAAGGCAAAAAGTAGAATATATCAATATTACATGCCCATGTCCGACTCGACTTACGTACATTAGCTAGCTTCGATGCAGTAGGTACAAAGCAAAGTATTGGGATAATGATAATGAAGAGATAAGGTCACCGTTCCAGCCCCCGTAACCGGATGTCGACCCCATTTGCATTGGCAACACGGCTCCGTCTCGTCGGGTCAGTACGGAGAGATCGTTTGGGTCAAATGTCAGCGTGATCCGTAGCTCCGCAGTCCGTAATCCACTCATCTTTCTTATTACGAGTGCAGATGTGAAATACTTTACTTGAAATACCCTGGATCCCGGAAGATTCTCCCGAGAGGTGCGGATAGCGAGTATTGGTAGCCACCGCCGCGCCCGCCGTGTCCCGTTTCTTCCGTGTCAAGATCATTCCACCATTCTCGATACCCACGTAGTTTGAAATAGTTTTCACGGGCAGTGTTTGGGAGTTTCCACAATGGCCACATTTTATGTCGTTGCGGATTTCCCGTGGATTTCTCGCACCTGTCGAAGGTCCTATTTGGGCATTAGATTACGATGTCCTCGACTCCCTTTAAAAGTCATAATCGCCAAGTCCGGTGTCGTATCGACACCGTGATCATCACGGCCTCCGCTCGACCTCTTCTCACGATGAATCCATGCTTGTTCCACCGCAGGAATGGCTCGATTTCAAGTACATCACTTCTAGTTTTATCCAATCTATCATCAAGTTCATCGATAAGGTATACACTCGATCTTCCCGTACGACGCCAGTTGTATTTTTGTATATCAATCGCACACTCCATTGGATTAGGACGACGGAAATCAATTTCACGCCACAACCCTCAAGTGTCATTGTAGTATTTTTCAATGTATCCACCCTACTGCTTACATACGAGTAACTCGACTACAAGATCATACACTTCGAGACATATCCGTCCCATCATGTACGTGGTAGCAGAGAATCCCAAAACTTGTTTCTGCAGCCGAGAATCGAATAAAATTTGCAATCAAGGAGGGTCCATCGAATTGATCAACCATCCTTTAACAACGGCATTTTCAATACGCCATCTCCCGAATGCAGGGGCTTTCACAGCCGTCAGAAAATCCCCATTAATATATCCCATTGTCTTTTTCCGTAGATATACATCTCCACCACCCTGACCACAAGCATAGTTGATCCTCCCAACTCGATACTAATCTGGGCAACACACTCGAGTTGACCGGAGGTCATGGAGTCGACGCGAGCTCTAGGAAAACTTTCGTCATTTTCGCCGTCAAATCTTCCAACATGAAATTGGTAGTTAAATCTCTAGATTCCGCCATGAAATCTAAAATTTTTTTCCTTCCGTTTTTCCTTTTTTTTTACAAAATAGCCACTATATAAATGAAACAAAAACTTTTAACCCTAACCCTAATTTCTCATTCTCGCAAGCTGCTCTCTCCTCTTCCCCCGCGAAGTAGCCTCTCGCGTTAGCTTCCTCTCGTTCTTCTCGAAAGGCCAATGTTCTTTCCGGGAAAGGCAAATAGCCGCAGCCTTCTTCGCAAGGGCACATAAGCCTTCTTTTCCGTTGCTCCAAACCCTAAGAAAAAATTCCAAGCTCGTGTTCTCTCTCACCCAACTTCGCGCAACTTCTTCTCAACCAAATTCACGCAGCCTTCTTCTCGCGTTCCTCACCTAACTTCTTCTCGCGTTACTCAACGCAACTTCTTCTTCTTCTCGTTGGTTTCACAAAGAACTCATCATTTACGCAGCCTCGCAGCTTCCTTCTCGTTCCAAGCTCGTCCGAGCTTAGAAAAAAAAAAAACAAGATGGGTTATCGCTACGTAGACAACCCACAAAATATACGTGTGCCGCGTTTCAAGTGTCATAGTAGGCGTAAAACTGTTCCACCCATCGCTTTTTTCTCGAAAAACCGAACATAATCTAAGGCCGAGGTCAAGGCTCGTGTATCCGCACCGGGAGTCACAGATTGTTCATAGCCTCTACGTCGCGAGTAAGTCGACCGAACCAAGGTTGTCCAGATATCGAAACGGCCACAATCGCAATCACACTATCAATCAAACAAATGGCCACGTAAATCGAAACTACTGCAGTAAATCGAAATCGCAAGAAATCACACCGTAATCAATCATAAATCGCCAAAAATAGAAATCAAGAAACATGTAATTAGAGGTAATTCCATTACTCAAGAATAACTCGCTTCCGATAGACCGATACCACGTCAAAATATGTGTTTCCTCGATAATTATCATGTATTTCATTATTATTTATGCTCGTGTTTTTACAAGAAGCTAAGATATACGTATATAAGAAAACGAAAATTAAACAATAACCATAAAACCTCGCACATCCAGTGCTTTATTGCCCACTAATATCATTCTGCTCCATGTTTTACTCCATCGTGATTTCGCACCGCTTAACGTTTTTAAGACACACCAACAAAAATTACATCTAATATATTTTCTTTAAAGGAAATTAAATCACTTTATTTTTTTTATTATAATCAAAAGTGCATAAAGTTACAACCATATCAACGTTAATTAAATGGACAACATTGTTGTATAGACCCTTATTACCGATGTATTAAATAAATCTGAATTCTTTTAACAAATTACATATAATTATGTTAGTTTAAAAAGGTAAGTTTATTAATATTATCATATGAATTATATTATGTCAATTTTTTTTAAATACTCTTAAAATATAAAAATATGAATACTTTAAATAATACATAAAGACTCGTAATCTAAATATATTCGTGAAGACGTTATTTTTATATATATTTATATATTATTGAATATTACGTGTTCTTAAATATTAAAAATTAAAGTGTTTTACAAATCATTGTAAAAATCAAATAACTAAGACGATAAAGTTGAAACTTGAAAGTAAATTAACTAAGGTAGATTTTGAACAAAATAAATGTAAATTTAATTTTTTAAAATTAAATAATATTTTAATGTAATTGAACTTGTAATTTAAAATATGGGAGGATTTAATTCTTGTTTTTCTCACTCCATTTTATACATACATAATTAAAGTAACAGCATGTCTCTGTATTTACATAAAAGATAAGGTATAATTATAGAAAAATATTTTTGAATTTAAATCTTTACCAAAAAAAAAAAAAAACCATTGAAAAAAGCGTACAAGAAAAGGGGGGTTTTCAAAGAGACGGTAACGTGTACGGTTATTCATAGCGACATGTTGATCTGTTTCTGTGTATGAACCTCATTCCGCCAAGTCCATCATCTATTAGTTTATGGTGGCGAATCCAAACACAGCAACCAAGGGCAAATTTGTCACGCAACTAAATATCTAGGGGTGAGAAAGGTATAGTGCACAGTATTAACTTTCAGAAGGGTGAGTATTCCGCTCCGAACTCGCCACGTTTCTTGCTCTTGTTTTGTCAGTTAATCGGACGCATATAACTCATAGTCTGGATGATCGAACGGATGAAAAAGTGAGTATTAGCTTATAGTGTACGCGACAGTGCATGAACGTTGATAGAGGTATAGACGAAGAAGCAACAAAGGAAACAGATAGAGGTATTGCGTTATCGACCACAATTTTATCCCATTTTCTCATGTTCGGCTACTCTTTGAGCCGACCATTAAAATAGGGTCTTTCTCTTCTATTTATTTTGAAGGAAGATCCCTCTTTCTCATTTCTCTCCCTCTCTCTTTCTTCCATATCATCCTCTTAATTTTCACCATTTCTTATCATCCTGTTTAAAAATCGATCCAAATTTAATCGTGAAGTTTAGGTGAGTTCTGTATTTTTTTTTCATTTTGGTATCTATTATGTTGATGCTTTTTTGCTGTAATAATTGTGTGTATAGGTATTAGGGTTTCTAGTTGTGATTGAGCTTTGTGAATCTAGGGTTCGACTGTGATGTACTTGATTATGTTGTCGTCACTTTTCTTGAAACTGGAGTTTTGATTCCGTTGTGAATCGAATTAACTTACCTTTTTTGGACTTTCACCTCATGGCTCTGGATTGGTGTTTGTTTTTAGTGGTTAATTAATAGTAGCTATATTATCTTATCTGTGTTGTATTTGGGTTTGTTGATAGTTTATTCGCTGCTTTTAACAACGGTTATCTGTAGCTTAGAAGAGCCTGTTTTTGAATTATTTATTAACTAGATTTAGTCTAGTGTCTATTTGGTATTTGGGTTTGCTAGATGTTGTTATTGGTAGGGGGTTGCTCTAATTATCCCAAGAGTGATGGAAGAAATTTCATTTATGTTCTAGATTTCTCATGAAATCTATGAGTTTGCTAATTTGTGCACCATCAGCTTGTAACTTATTCTCTTGGTATCTTATTTAGGTAATTTCGTTCTGCCTTTTGGTGCATTGCTCATGCCAATGATTTTTTTTTTGTTTTGAACTTTGAATAGCTTACTGTATTTTTATTTTATCAAACGACAGTTAGTGTGGGAAATTCGAAATAGGGTATTCCCTGGAAAAATACCAAGCCTTTACCACTACTAGATTCTCCCCAAGCCTTTAGCACTCTGGTAGAGTGCAGTTGGTTTCATAAAATTATTACTTATGGTCACTGCATTTCATCATGCCCCAATGGTTTGGTAATTTTTGACAGAAGGATTAATTTTGGCTAACTGTGAGCAGGCTAGTGGAAGGGCATCATGGCTCAGGTTCTGGTTCAGTCAACAAACATTCCTGGTTTAACTGCTGGGTTGAGGCAGGGCCATTCTAAGCGATCTGGAAATGCCAAAAGAGCAGTAAAGATGATGTCTAGTATGCAAGTGCCTGTATTAAGAATGAGAGGCTTCTCAGGATTGCGGAGTTTGAATTCCTTGGATACTGGGGCAAGGCCTGGACTGGATTTCCATTCTAAAGTTTCCCTGACGATATCTTCCAGGCGGCAAAGGGCCAGAAGATGTGTACCTAAGGCCATGTTCGAGCGTTTCACAGAAAAAGCAATTAAAGTAATTATGCTTGCACAAGAAGAAGCTAGGCGTCTTGGGCACAATTTTGTTGGCACAGAGCAGATCCTTTTAGGTCTTATTGGTGAAGGAACTGGTATAGCTGCAAAGGTCCTTAAATCCATGGGAATTAATCTCAAAGATGCGCGTGTTGAGGTGGAGAAAATAATTGGAAGGGGCAGTGGATTCGTTGCTGTGGAAATTCCTTTCACTCCTCGTGCCAAGCGTGTTTTGGAGCTCTCACTGGAGGAAGCCCGTCAACTAGGTAAGTTCTTATCTTTTTCTTTGTATGCATAATGGCATTGAAAGCTTGTAATGAAAGCTCCCAGGAAGGAATTTTTCCTACTCTTCTCATAATGATGTGTTTTATTTATGGTACTGTTTTTTAATTGGGGGATTTTCAAGTTATTTTGACTGATAAACTTGGAAATTTATTTTCTTGTATTTGGCCTCGCATAAACCTTGAGTGGCCCATTAGTTACTAATGAAGGAACTTTATATCTTTTATTTTGGTCTTAACTCGTTGCATTTACATAGTTCTTCATAGAAGAGATGGCTAGCAGTGAGGAGAAAATTTTCACCATAGTGTGTACCTTGAATTTCATTTCCTGGGCCAGCTGCCTATTCCAATGACCAAAATTCAGTTCTAATTAGAATGCCCATGTCCCTCAACTAACTGTTGCTTTCTTTAAAATATGATTATATATGTTTTTAATTAACTGTCATTTTGTTCTGTCAAATTTTCAGGCCATAATTATATTGGATCAGAGCACTTGCTTCTGGGACTGCTAAGAGAGGGTGAAGGTGTAGCAGCTCGTGTTCTTGAGAACCTAGGTGCTGATCCAAGCAATATACGCACACAGGCAAGAAATGATATATTTTCTATTATATCAGATATGTTATTAATTTTTTATTGGAGAGATATCTCTCTGTCATGCTTAACATTTGTTGGGTTGGCAGGTTATCCGAATGGTAGGTGAGAGCACGGAAGCTGTTGGGGCTGGTGTTGGTGGAGGAAGCAGTGGGAACAAGATGCCAACTCTCGAGGAGTACGGAACTAATTTGACTAAGCTAGCAGAGGAGGTAATTTGGAGTTAATTCATTATCTTGTGTTCTCTTGTACTGGGCTTTTGATAACATTCTACATATTACATGTACAGGGTAAGTTAGATCCTGTTGTTGGAAGGCAGCCACAAATAGAAAGAGTTGTTCAGATTTTGGGTAGGCGAACTAAAAACAATCCCTGCCTTATTGGTGAACCTGGAGTTGGGAAAACAGCAATAGCAGAGGGACTTGCCCAACGGATTTCGAGTGGTGATGTTCCTGAAACAATAGAGGGGAAGAAGGTGATTATTATTATTATTATCATTATTTTTTCATCAATCAGTTATTTTAGGAGATTTAATTGAAGACTAACATGTTGCTGAATGCATTTACATTGATTATTTGTGTAGAGGGGCGGAGCTAGAAATGCTTTTCAATGGGGGTTGAAGTTTAATTTTTTTTTAATAAAAAGTAGATGATTTTATTGGAATATTAAGAAGCTAAAATCCGTGATCATAACTAGAATTAGAAAGAGTTACAGTGAGCTCTTTTCAATCTAAGCCTAAACTTTTCATGTTATATTAGAACATAAACCTATAGCTTTGATTTAGTGTATTATAATCTATAACAAAAACTATATAACATAAATAAAAGGATAGAAAACAATAAATTAATGGAGTATACGAAAAATCATACATGTATTAATTAAATTAATGAACTAAAAGTTAATATGAAAAAAAAGTAAAATTTAATCAAACACATCAAGTTTATAAGTATTAAAGCTAAAACTAAAAAAATATTAAAAATCTAAAAAATAAGATATGATTTAGGATTTTAAACTTGAGGCAATATTTTAAAACAAATATGGATAAACAATATAAGATTAAAAAATTAAAGAAAGTAAATGAAAAATAAAGAGACAATGAAATATGAAAATTTTCTTATAAAGAAAACTTTGGATAAATTACAAATATTACTAAAATACAATGCTAAATAATGTAATTTAAAGTGAAATAAATTATAATAAACTTTTACAATTTGATTTACAAAATCTTAAGTGTGAAGCTTCTCATCAAATTATTTTCTTATTTTTAGTTTTTATAATGTTTGGCAGTGACATTCTATTGTCATGAATTGAATAAAAGTTAAATAATTGGAAGTATTTTTGGATTATACTGTATCATAAGTCAAGATTTAAGAAATATTTTTATATAATATATATGACTACAATTATATGTATGTCACCGATGTGTGTCAAACATGAGGATAAAAGTACTTATTTTTAGCCACTTTACTCACAATTGTTATCACTTTTGCTTATGTGTTTCCTAAACGTTGATGGTACTCACAATGACATGTCAAAAATACACAAAAATTAGACAATATATATTACTGTAAATAAAATGTATTTATTTTACATGTGACCCTGGCTTTTTGTACAAATTCAGCCAGGGTCACAGCCCCGTGTAGCCTCCAAGAAGTTCCACCCATGTTTGTGTATGAAATTTCCATGGAGTCCCTTAAAATTTTAATCCTTCTAATTGTTAACATCTAATTTACGGGATTGCTCCATTTCATTTTAAGTTTGATTAAATCTGATCTACAAGTTCAATTAGACTCTCTTTGAAGAATAGATTATCATGCACTTAAGTTTTCAACCTTCTGGTGAGCAATGAGACTGTGGAAGTTATGGTGTATGATGTTTGTTTGTTTGGCTATTTTTTTCAATGTTTGTTTTTTGCATGTAGCGGCTTGACATTGTTCTCTTTTCCTGTTTTCTTTTCTATCAGGTTATAACTTTGGACATGGGTCTACTTGTTGCTGGTACAAAATACCGTGGGGAGTTTGAGGAACGATTGAAGAAGCTGATGGAGGAAATTAAGCAAAGTGATGAGATAATACTTTTTATTGATGAGGTGCACACTTTAATTGGGGCAGGAGCTGCAGAAGGGGCAATTGATGCAGCAAACATACTGAAACCAGCTCTTTCTAGAGGTGAACTTCAGGTATAATGACTCCACTAAAGAGTTATTTTATATCTTGATTAATTTCTCAAATCATGTTGAGATTTGTTTGTGTAATCTGGAAACTAACCCTTGATTGGGATGCTAAGGTTATATATGCTTTCCTGTTTAGAACTGTAAGAACCTCTGAAGGATCTGAATTGTTGTGCTTGTAGTATTTCAATGATGAAAAACTTCAAATCAAACACCAATTATGAGCTATATATCCGAAAAATGGAAAATGAATTATTAATAAACATTTCACGATGCCTAAATGTACAATTGGAATGAAAGGTAAATGTTCTTCTGTGCTAGTTAGTGGTTACTCTAAATTTTATTTAAGTCTTTAGATCTTGTTATTATTTACTTTTTTACTAGACACATTTTGGATTTATTGGCAAAGTATGATCACCTTTATTGTTGCGGTGCAGTGTATTGGAGCCACGACCCTTGACGAATACAGAAAGCATATTGAAAAGGACCCAGCTTTGGAAAGACGATTTCAACCAGTCAAAGTGCCTGAACCAACTGTAGATGAAACAATTCAAATTCTAAAAGGTCTTCGAGAGCGATATGAGATTCACCACAAACTTCGCTACACTGATGAAGCATTGGTATCTGCTGCTCAGCTGTCATATCAATATATCAGGTATAGACAGATAGTTATGGCTCCAGTTAGTTTTTCTATTTTGCGCTTTAGCTTTTGAAAAAGTAGTTTGGGTGTAAGTATTTCATTCAGGTTTATAAAAAAGACAGGACATAGGAAACATGGTAATTATATGCTGACGAGTGAATGGGTCTGAGAATAAATTGAATTTCATCTCAAAGGGCATTAGTTGAAGATGTTTTGTTCTTTATAGTTATAGTTTTATGCAGTTTGTAAAGACTGCATGATAGTGGTGATTATGAGAATAAGTTTATTAGCATTGTTACAATTAACGTATACTAATAACATAGTAACATCCGTACTGATGGATAATACTTCTTTGTTTCAGTGATCGTTTTCTGCCCGACAAAGCTATTGACTTGATTGATGAAGCTGGTTCTCGAGTTCGGCTTCGTCATGCGCAGGTATCTTATTTTAGCTTTGTTTCTTCCATGTCATGTTCCTTCGTATTCCCCCCCCAATGTGCAATAACACATTTCATTTTCAGCTGCCCGAGGAAGCTCGGGAGCTTGAGAAAGAGCTGAGGCAGATCACAAAGGAGAAGAATGAAGCTGTGCGTAGCCAAGACTTTGAAAAGGTGAAAATATCAAATATCTTCATGTTCATGGCTTTGCATCGATTGCATGATAGAATTTTAGGTGAATATGCTTGTTGCTGTCATCTTCATCTAATAAAAGTGAATTGACAATACAACCTAACAATAATGTTGTAGGCTAGGTAGGTTTATGGACATGATAAATCTGAAGGAGCTGGTCACAATTTGTTTTCTGTCAGAATATATTTTGGATTATATCCTGTGTACTGCTTGCCTTAGGGATCATAAAGCTTTTTTTCCCCTCTATCTCGCTAACAATATCGAATCTAACAGGCTGGGGAGTTACGTGATAGAGAAATGGATCTGAAGGCCCAGGTTTCAGCTCTCGTCGATAAGGGCAAGGAGATGAGCAAGGCAGAAAGTGATGCAGGGGATGTAGGTCCTATTGTGACTGAAGTGGACATCCAACACATTGTCTCCTCTTGGACTGGAATCCCTGTTGATAAAGTGTCAAGTGATGAATCAGATCGTCTCCTCAAGATGGAGGAGACTCTTCATAAGCGTGTGATTGGTCAGGATGAAGCAGTCAAAGCGATAAGTAGAGCCATCCGCCGAGCTCGTGTTGGTCTGAAAAATCCCAACCGTCCAATTGCCAGCTTCATCTTTTCTGGTCCAACTGGTGTTGGAAAGTCAGAGCTAGCTAAAGCATTGGCTGCTTACTATTTTGGCTCTGAAGATGCGATGATTCGGCTTGATATGAGTGAATTCATGGAAAGACATACTGTGTCCAAACTTATTGGTTCTCCCCCTGGTTATGTTGGTTACACAGAGGGTGGTCAATTGACTGAGGCAGTTCGTCGTCGTCCATACACTGTGGTACTGTTTGATGAGATAGAAAAGGCCCATCCTGATGTCTTCAACATGATGCTTCAAATTCTTGAGGACGGAAGGCTGACTGATAGTAAGGGCAGAACTGTAGATTTCAAAAACACACTTTTGATAATGACATCAAATGTTGGAAGCAGTGTAATTGAGAAAGGAGGACGAAGGATAGGGTTTGATCTTGACTATGATGAGAAAGATAGCAGTTATAACCGCATCAAAAGTTTGGTGACAGAGGAACTGAAACAATACTTCAGGCCAGAGTTCTTGAATAGATTGGATGAGATGATTGTTTTCAGGCAACTTACCAAGCTGGAAGTCAAAGAAATTGCTGATATAATGTTGAAGGAGGTATTTGATAGGCTAAAGGCTAAGGAAATAGAGCTTCAAGTGACAGAAAGGTTTAGGGACAGAGTTGTGGAAGAAGGCTATAACCCAAGCTATGGAGCAAGGCCTTTAAGAAGAGCCATTATGAGACTTTTGGAGGACAGTATGGCTGAAAAGATGTTAGCAAGAGATATCAAGGAAGGTGATTCGGTCATTGTGGATGTGGATTCTGATGGAAATGTTACTGTGCTCAATGGCAGCAGTGGCTCAACTGAGTCTCTATCACCGGTTGTCCCTGTGTAGACACTCCCATCATCTTTCGCTAGCTTTGAGAAATGTGGTGTTTGTACCTTTTTATTACCTTTGAATTAAACTTTGTAGACGTAGTCTGTTTTTTATTACCAGAACACGTGGGTAGTGGAATTGAAAGAAAGTTATAGCTTGTTCAATTGTTGATTTTTTAAGGCCCTATCTTTTTTTTTGTCCTACATGATATGGTGAATATTTAAGTTCCAAGTGGTTGGCATTTGATAATATGAACTTGGAGATTTACAATAAAAAGATGCTACAATGGTAGACCTATTACAGTTTCATGGGTGATTGTTGTTCGACTGATTGTATTGGTGGGGGGTGTTATGCTATTAGACACTGCAATTTAGGTTACAAAGTGGAAATTTAACAGATTAATGGGTTTATTTACGTTATATGGGATTTTAACTTTTATTGGAAGGAGTAGTTCAAGTACACATAAATCTTTTTAAATTGTCATATTCTATGTATGATTCTTATCTGCGTACGTTACAATTCCCCTTCAAACGAGTCAACATGTTTATTTCTTATACAATAAGGTCTTTTTTTCAACTCAAAATGTGGTTTCTTTGTAACTACCAATGTGGCTGAGATAATGATGTCACTTTTTTGGCACAACCTTAGGCATACACTCCCATATCACATGGTGAGTGAAGTCATGTCGTCAGAGAGTTCTGAGTTCAATCTACAAACTTTTGCCTAGCTTACTTAGTCTTCTCTTTGCAGATTCTTTACCTAGTCCATTACTCCGTTTGATTAGGCTAATCAATAGTATATAAATGTTTATTTTATGATTCTTTTGAAATTATTAAACAAAGCCTGTAGTATGTCCTATATCCTATATCAATTTATTGATGGTATGTTGATAGCTACTTGTGAATGGTTTCAAATTATCATATGAAAAGGTCAACTAATGATCTTGGGTGTGCTAATTTTTTTTTTTGGAGATATTGATAACAAGATAGTGAAGAAGCAAGTTGTTTATTTCCCAAGAAGGGTATTATTAGAATGTGTTTCAACATTTTAACTTGATCAATGCTAAATTGACTACAACCCCAATAACATTATATATCAAATTATCGGCCTCAAATTATCCTTCATCGGATAAGAATAAAGAAATAAAGAAGATATCCTATATAAATATGATGTATAGCTTAATGTATTAATTATTTGTACAACTAGATATTGCATATGATGCAAGTTTGGTGAGTTACTCTACATGATCAATTTGGGTAAAAATCATTGGGATGCGATGAAATGGATAATGATGTATCTTCGGAGTATTACCCGAGTTGGTCTTTTTATAACCACTTTTAGAAGTTTTGTGTTACGTGGATTCCAACTTTGTTGATGATTGTAACAAGAGATGGTCAATCATGGGTACTTGTTTGAGTTTGGTGAAAACTTTGAGTTGAAAGGTCAATTTATAATTTGGTTACAAGTCACTGATGTTCTTTTTTTTAATGAATACTTTAATAATATAATTATTGGATTAGGTATTATTAATCCTATTATTATGAAAAATGAGTACATTTAGTCACATAATTAATAAAAATGAGTACTTGTCCTATCAGGGGGACTAATTTTTACATGAAAATGCCTAATTGTATATAATAACAAGGTTAAAAGTGCCCAGTGTATGAATTACGAGATTAAAATGCATCTTTGCACATAATAACATGACTACTAGGATATTATTATAATTTACAATCAATAGTAATTTTGAGCAAAAGAGAGTCAAGGAGCATTGTGGCAATCAAGTTGTAATTTGGTTAACCAATAATCCTCAATTTGATGATCGTACGACATGTAGATTTGAAGTTACATTTCATATAAGGGATGGTGAAACAAGATAAGATAGTGTTGGTGAAAATTCACACCGATGATAACCCAATGGACATATCAACAAAATTGGTTCCTTTGATAAAGTTTGTGAAGTTTCAAACTTTGGTTAAGGTGACCTTATTGAAGTGATGGTGATGTGTGGATCTTTACCCACAAAAGTAAGCTTTAAGGATTGACATCAAGGTCAAGAATGTGATAAGTGATGCTTGAAAACTATTGTAGATGATTAGAGATCAAAGATTGGATTAAGAGCATTACCTGTGTGGAGAATGGATAATAAGATTTTTGGCACTAAGAAATTGGCTTGAAGCTTGGGCAACTATAGGAGCAATTGGGCACTTTACCTAGTGCAATCAATATCTTTTTTTGAGCATGCACCGATCCCTCTACTATGCATAAAATTTAGGCTATCCAATATTGACATGATACCCAGGTGCCTTGTGAGTGACTAAACGCCCTTATAAAACTTACCCCACAGATTGGTGTAAAATTATACATAAGGGCATAAAGTTTACATTATGAAGCTCATAATTGGTTGGACATAATTGTAAATGTCTACGTGACAATTTATAACATGCTTTTGTGCCCTAGAATCATATGAGAGTTCATTTGGTGCTTAAAGGGTAGCTAAAGAAGAGGACAAGAAAGCTTTACCATTGTTGTGCGTAAAAGCTTTGAGTTTGACTCTAAGTGTTATTTTTTGAGTGTGATTCTTTTCACCTTATTCTCCTATTCCAATTGTAATATCCCATTTGAAGTTAGTGGAATTCGTATCTTTTGATGGGTGAAGAAATAAAATAGACTCATCACATTGATTGGGTTGAACTATTATATATATTGGTATGTTCTTTTCTTTATTGCTCTTGCTTTTACATTTCTTTCTTATTGATATCCATTTCTGGGGCTTGGTAGTATTACTTGTTGTGTAGTTTTCATTAGATGTTTGTTTGGATATTTCTATCGTGTTTAGATTATTCAAGGAAAAGTTATTGATGGAATCTAAATTGCAATTGGACAGTAAGAAATCCCAACATATAAGTTATAACTACATTCACCTTGAGAAGTTTGATAAAGGTAGAGTGACTTTACCGGACAATAGCAATTGTAAATCCCAAAGAAGGCATGCAAGAAATAAGGGTAGAGCTAGTTGCAAAACAAGAAACACAAGTCACCACAAAAATCTAAACTACCATTATGTTTACAGGTAAAAACAAACACCATGAAACAATTGATTATGCTCGGTGCTCTTGGTATCACCACCATTCACTTAACTACCAAGAACCTAAAGGTTTGGCTTTACAATCTCAACTTGCAAGATTGAAGATACAAGCAAATTCTTCATTAGCTTGAAATTGCTCAAGACAACAATAATACATTTAAGCCCTAATCCTCTGCATCTGAGTGAGATTGCCTATGTGTAGGGCTAACACTCCCACCCCGGCTAATCTTGAGGGTCATCAAAGCCTTCTGTATCTCCATTGTCATTGCACTGTCCACACTACCTGATGAGAGCTTCTTATGAGATTTCTGCAGATGAAGCTTAAGCGAGCTGCTACTCAGACCAACATTCTTTCCACAAATAGGGCAAACTTTCATACTTGGTTTTCTCTTGTGCCACTCCATGGAAACCTTTCCGTGTAGTTTCCTATCTAAATCTAGTAAGATATTTGCAAACCCATCATTTGGCTGGGCTCGACGATGGACATGCTTAACAGTATTCCATGCATCTAAGAGAGTCAATTTCCTGCACCATCCAGAGTAAGAATTAACGTTATCCACGACTGGGGGATGCATGGTGAAATGGAAATTAAATAATTTTTTTTATCAAGTAAATATATTATAGTTTTCACTTACTTTCTAATCATTAGGTATGCAATCACTAGTGTAGCACTTCTACTTCTTCCCTCAAAGCAGTGCACTAAAATCTCCCCACCTACTTGTTCAACATGATCAATAAAAGCTAAAGCTTCTTCAAATATGCTGCTGATGTCTGTATCTTCTTTGTCAAATATCTGTTGAAAATAAAGGTTGAGTTATAGTAAATAAAAAAAGGGTTTAATATGTAACATTTTGTTAAATAAAAAAATACAAATTATTCCAAAGAAGAAAATTATATACTTGTACGATTAAACTTTCGGGTCAGTGTTAAAAGTAATTTTATAATGTTATCATGAGAAAGTGTGACAAAAGAACTCTTCATTTTATTTTATTATTTCAGACCGAGAGAGAATGCAGTATATGTACACCATTTCTCAAAAAATACAAAGGGAAAAACATGACATGGGCTCAGTTGGGTGTAAAGAATTGAGTCAGAAGCACTATCCAGTCTACATTGGAAGATAGAGGTAGAAGAAAGTACTTACAGAGAAATTTTTATATTCAAAAAGATCAGGATATTGACTATCTGATTGTCCAATTTCGTTGAAGCACAAGCACAAAATATGAGTAATTCCTATATGTTGCAGGGTGTACACAGATCTTGCAGCCAGGGAACCACCAATGAACAGGTTGTTTGTTATTCTTGATGGCTTCTCTGTATTTGCTGCGTCAGATATCAAAGCAATCCTCTCAAGAATGTGTTCTAGTCTAACCTGTAATGTTTTAAGCAAAAGAAATATATCTATTAGTCAATAATGTCCCTCCTCTTCCCCTTATTTTGTACATAAAAAATATTTGATACAAACATTACCTTCAACTCATAGGCGTCAATGACACAATTATTATCACTACCCTCAAAAAATCCAGTATTGAAATTGTTCTCCTGGCAGAGTTTAATAGCATCATTCTTTAGCATTTCATTCCACTGTTCTATTTCTTTATTTGAATCAGAATCAAGCTGGACAACATAAAAATAATGTTCACTATCATTATGTCCACCAACCACTATCAATCTAAAAGAACGAAGAAAAACATGATTTTGTTTTTCAAGGCATGACTATATATGTTAACTAAAACTGTCATTCTATGTCGCAATTTTCTTACAATGTAGTACTGACCTTGGCATATTTATGGAAGTCACGAAGTTTTGTTGTCAAGCGTAGATTGCGAAGGGGATCCCCACTCCCTCTACAGAATTTACCGTGCCAATTATCACGTGACATGAGAGAAGTGATAGGAGTTGTAGAGTCTGAGTTTTCTTTATTCACTGAAGATGAAGACTTGGGAGTAGTTCTCTTGTTTTCGGAATCGCAGAAGTCCGGATGATTGTCTTTAGTTGTAGGAGAAGGATAATAAGCATTTCCAAAAGCCTGCGAGGGTGACTCAGGAACTGCTGGGTCCTCTTTGTCTGACTCAGCTGAAGAAACTTTATTTATAATAGTCAAAAATGTTCGTAACAAGATCTCTAGTTTCTGATGCAGTGTGAGTAACAATATATGGAACCCTTGAACCTCTCTCAGAGCAGCTCGGAACCCGCTTCGAAATTCTTGAACAAATGAAATCATTTCATTCATGCTTGTATCAGTTGTATCACGATTTCGTAATGAAGGAAGACCTAATTTCCCTCCAGTTATCTCATGTAATAGATTGGAGGAATACTCAGAACTATTAAGTAATAACTCAACTAACTTGGGATAAATCACCTGGTCATTTCCTCGTTTTCCAGCAGGAGGTCGACGGGGAACACCAGAATCAATAGCAACAATTTGGAAGTCCAAAAAGGTTGATGCATCAGATGATTGGCTTTTTAAGCTTATTTCACTGTATCTTGGTGATTCTATGATATCAGAAAGATCAGGGGGCTGTGATTCCAATGGTGAACTATGAGCATTCAATCTGCAATCTACTGAGCTTGCCCTTCTTTCTTTGTGAAGGGATCTGATCACTTGTGGCCTGTATTTTTTTATGGCAGAATCAAAAGCTTCTGCCAATGCATCCATATCTGCAGGGACCAGTTTCTCAGCTAATAGTAGATTTGCTGAATTTCCACGCCATCTGAGCTGACGACTAGGGAGCCTATCTTCGTTTCTAATGACAAGGTCCAACATTAAAACTCTACCAAGGGAAGCAGCTATCCTTTCTGCCGTTTCCCTAGACTCAAATGCGTTTGAACTTTCTAGTAAAGGAGATCCATGCACATAACTACAAAAACAAAAGCATCTTACCGTAATCACAACTCACAACACCTTAAAATATTAATAGTTTTGTAGCACATGACAATCTCTAGTGCTTGACAATACATAACATCATGCTTTTCACTTCAGTGCTATTACATGATGATCTATAGGATAAAAAAGAAAAAAAATGTCAGCAAATATGAGTTCAGTGAAAATAGTATATCATTTAAACAAACGATAAAGATCATGTCTTTTCTGCTTCCTGAGAAAGACAAAGGAATGCCTTTCGAGTCACATATTTTCCATGTTGCATTAAAAATTCACTTTCACAAATGAAGAGAAAGAAAAGTTTGTGGTTGCACCTCATCAAGAGTAAACATCTGCTAAGTTCAAGAGCTTCCAAAAGTTCGGAGCAAGTCATTTCACCAACTTCATCTCCCTCTAAACTTGCTACATCTCTTGCTTTTTCAGCAGCTTCCTTAATTTGGAGCCACTCCTCACTACAGTTATGAATGACTCTAGCCTGCAATATTCCACCATCATATACCAGCAGAGCGTAAAAGATAATGTATAAATGTAGATTTTCTGAGAATATTAGGCTAGAATAATGTTGTACAGGCTGTGAATTTAGTGTAGAACAAGCTGGATTTTAGTTGTTGATACCAGCTGTATTATTCCTAAGTTAGTGAGAATTTGTCAACCTTTTAGTCCTATTTATAGTACTGTATATACATTTGAATTAATCAGAGAAAATAAAACAAGAATTCAGTTTCTCTCTACTATCTCTCAGTATTTTCTTCATGATATAAGAGCATTTCTGAAATCCAATTACTCAGTCGCTGTTCTCCGGCATCAATCCTGGTAGTTCTCTGTTTCAGCTGTGTCATCTCTGTTCATCGTCGTTGCCATCTGATTCATCTCTGCATTCTGTTTCAGCATCGAGATTTTGTAACCAAATCAGCCCAATCTGCCCAGTTTTAACCCAATAGACCCAATCTGCACAGTTTCCGCCATCTCAGACCAGTCATCATCGTCGCCGATCATCATCGTCGTCTACTTCAGTCCTGCAAGTCAGTAAGTCCCACAGTTGCATTCTGTTTTTTTTTGTTTCCAATACCCATAAGCTGCCTTTTTTTAGTAATATATCTTGGCCCAACTCGGTAAAACCCTATCCAACCGATCCGGCCCAACATGCCCTGCCCGACCCGGTTCAGCAGATTATATATATATATATAAAAAAAAACAGACCCACAAATTTCAGTCCACGTATAATCTACAATTGAAATAAATGGCCACGAAAAACAGTCTTATGCCCATCACCAGTCACAAATTAAATGGGTATAATTATCTTCAATGGTCCCAATCTGCCACTGTCGCTCAATCAGGTAACACCACTGTTGGAAAAATCGGGTATATTTTCACTATTCTAAGTAGTTACTATTCACTTAAGATTTAAATGAATAAAACTCAAACTAACCAGACAAAATAATGCTATTGGAAATATAATGCTAAAATAAACTAAAACAGATATTAAAATAGAAATATTAAAACAAAAAAATAATAACACTAGAAATTTAACAAGGTTCGGTATAAATGTTACCTAGATCCTCGGGCGTCGTTGACCACTTCCACTATCTCCAAATGAATGAACGTCAAAATTACAACTAATTGGGCAAAATTGAGCTAATCAATTACCCTTACAAAAGAGAGGAAGATTTACAAATTTTGGGATGTTTACAAATGGTAAAGGAGGGTTTTATTTATAGCCCCAAAACCAACACCCATCTTCATTCCTAATCAATGTGGGACTTTTCTGATTTTCTCACTAAGGAGCAATATATAACAAATCTCCACCTTAGCGACTTAGTGGTTTTAAATGATTTCTTCAATTACTAGATCAATGACGCCAATGCCAATTCAGATATGTAGGATGTTAATCAAGTCCAGACAATATTTGAACTTGATTGTTGTTACCACCTTGGTCATCATATCTGCGGGATTCTCTGTCGTACTAATCTTCTAAACTAGTACTCCACCTTCTTCAATAATCTCTCGCACGAAATGATAACGAACGTCAATGTGCTTTGTACGTGCATGGTAGATTTGGTTCTTTACTAAATGAATAGTACTCTGACCATCACAAAACACCTTAATATGTTTTTGACCAACTCCCAAGTCTTCAAGCAAACCTCGTAACCAAATAGCTTCCTTTATAGTCTCTGTAACTGCCATATACTCTGCCTCTGTAGTAGACAAAGCAACTGTAGACTGCAAGGTAGACTTCCAACTGACTGGTGCTCTAACAAGAGTAAAACATAACCCGTAGTTGACCGACGCTTATTTAAATCTCCTGCATAGTCAGAATCACAATATCCGACTGCACATTGACCAATGGTATTATCCTGCTGAAATACTAAACCAACATCTACAGTATTTATAATATACCGTAGAATCCATTTCACAGCCAACCAATGTCCTTTACCAGGATCATGCACGTACCTGCTTACAGCATCAACCACATGTGAAATGTCAAGTCTTGTACACACCATTGCATACATCAAGCTACCAACTTCATTTGCATATGGTACCTTTGCCATATATTCTCGTTCTGCATCATTCTTAGGAGATAATTGAGCACTAAGCTTAAATTGAGGAACTAGCGGAGTACTTACACGTTTTGTCTGTTCATTCATACCAAAGCGTTGTAGTATCCGCTTCAAATATTAACTCTGGGTCAAACTAAGCTTCCCCTTCTTCCTATCTCTGCTTATCTCCATACCAAGAATCTTCTTGGCTTCTCCCAAATCTTTTATCTCGAACTCCTGACTTAGTTGAGCCTTCAACTTTTCAATTTCTACTTGGCTCTTCGATGCAATCAACATATCATCGACGTACAATAGGAGATAGACGAAATACTCATTTTGTAACTTGCGAAAATACACACAATGATCATGTGTGCTTCTGGTATACTTTTGTTGCAACATAAACTGATCAAATCGTTTGTACCACTGCCTTGGAGATTGCTTCAATCCATACAATGATTTGTTCAGTTTACAAACCCAATTCTCTTTACCAACAACAATAAACCCTTCTGGCTGAAACATATAGATCTCCTCTTCTAAGTCACCGTGTAGAAATGCGGTTTTCACATCAAGTTGAACTAGTTCCAAATCGAACTGTGCTACCAAGGCCAACAAAATTCTAATGGAAGAATGCTTTACAACTAGAGAAAATACCTCATTATAATCGATTCCCTCCTTCTGAGCGTAGCCCTTAGCCACCAACCTTGTCTTGTAGCGAATACCATCTTTGTTAGGAAATCCATCTTTCTTTGCATACACCCATTTGCATCCAATTGCCTTCTTGCCCTTAGGTAGTTGTGTCAACTTCCATGTTTTATTCTTCTGAAGGGACAGAAGTTCTTCATCCATGGCTTCCTTCCATCTTTTAACTTCAGGGCTTCTGATTGCTTCTTTATATATGGAAGGAACATCATCGTACCTGTTGAAAGTGCACAAAGCACCGTATTCTTAAATTGAGCAGGTAGGTCTTCAAAATCCTTGTATCGAGCAGGTACCTTGACATTTTGTCGTCGTGGCCTATCAATTGCATTTTCTTCTTGTTGTTGTGGAGGTTCTTGGGTTAAAACCTCTTCATTTGATTCATCTTATGTCAATGGAGGATCAGCTTCTGTCTTATCTTCACTAACTGGATTAACAATTTTGCTTTCAAACTCCACTTGTTTCGGAGTTTGCTCCACATGTTCTAAAGTGCCATCAATCTTCTTAGTTACCTTTCTAAACAATGCAGATTCATCAAAGGTAACATCTCTGCTAAAGATTATCTTTTTCGTTTCAAGGCACCATAGTTGATATCCCTTAGAACCAGAAGGGATCCCCAAAAAAATGGCTTTCTTGGCTCTTAGGTCCAACTTTGATTCTGTTACATGGTAGTATGCAATTGAACCAAACACATGTAAGAAATCGTAATCTCTAGCAAGTTTTCCATACCATACCTCCATAGGCGTTTTTCCTTCAAGAGCAGATGATGGTAGACGGTTGACGAGATGGCATGCATATGTCACAGCCTCAGCCTAATACTGCTTGCCTAAACCAGCATTTGACAACATACACCGAACCTTCTCCAGCAAAGTCCGGTTCATACGTTCTGCAACTCCGTTTTGTTGTGGTGTTTTTCGAATAGTGAAGTGTCGCACTATCCCTTCTTCTTCACAAACTTTCATAAATGGATCGTTTGTGTACTCAGTGCCATTATCAGACCTCAGACGCTTGATCTTTTTACCAGTCTGAGTCTCAATCATCTTCTTCCACTTGAGAAAAATCCCCAACACTTTATCCTTTTTCTTCATGAGATACACCCAAACTCTTCTGGAGAAGTCATCAACAAAAGTGACATAATAATGTTTGCCACTCATGGATGGAGTTCTTGTTGGCCCCCATACATCAGTATGGATGTAATCCAAAATGCCCTTTGTATTATGAAGAGCAGTGCCAAAGCTTACTCTTTGTTAGGAGACATATGGAAAGTACATGCTGAATCAATTACCCATACAAAAGAGAGAAAGATTTACAAATTTTGGAATGTTTACAAATGGTGAAAGAGGGCTTTATTTATAGCTCCAAAACCAACACCCATCTTCATTCTTAATCAATGTGGGACTTTTCTAATTTTCTCACTAAGAAGCAATATATAAGAAGCAATATATAACAACCACCAACATTTTTAGTGTGAAATAGGTTAAGAGACAATGGATTATAGATTCAGGTGCTTCAGATCACATGACGGGTGATGCGTCTCTTCTTGTAAATCTTAAAACTTCCCAAGAAGGATACACTGTTAGAATTGCCGATGGATCAATATCCAAAGTAACAGGGATTGGTTTGGCAAAAATTTCAAATTCTTTTATTCTTGATTCTGTCCTTCTTGTTCCAACCCTTGATTGTAATCTCTTATCAATTACTAAACTCACACGTGATAGAAATTGTGTGACAATTTATTCATAATTTATGTGAATTTCAAGACTTGGATTCGGGGAAAACGATTGGCAGTGCTAAAGAATGCTTGGGACTCTATCTTCTCAACAGTGAAGACCTTCCAGAAAGACAAGTCCTTCAAGCTGTATCCGAGGTTCAGTATCAAAATAAAGCTTTATTAAATTTTAATTCCAATAACAATGGTGAAATCATGTTGAACCACTATCGTCTTGGTCATCCTAATTTCCTATATTTGGAAAAACTTTTCCCTTCATTATTCAAAAATAAAAATTCAAAGGATCTTAAATGTGAAGTATGTGAATTCTCAAAACATGTTAGAAATTCATATCCTACTATTCCATATAAAAAATCACATCATTTCTCTCTAATTCACTCTGATATTTGGGGACCTTCTCAAATCAAAAACATAACAGGAACACGATGGTTTATTTCATTTGTAGAGGATCATACTCGAACCACTTGGTTATTTCTTATGAAAGAAAAATATGAAGCATGTCAGATATTTAAAAATTTTAATACCATGATTCAATCTCAATTTCAAACAAAGATCAAAGTATTGAAAACTGACAATGCTAGAGAATACTTCGCATCAATTCTCAGTGATTATTTGTCAAGTCATGGGATTGTCCATCTAAGCTCTTGTGTTGACACACCTCAACAAAATGGGGTGGCTTAAAGGAAAAATAGACATCTTCTCGAGGTAGCTAGATCTCTCATGTTCACAACTCATGTCCCTAAACATTTCTGGGGGGAAGCTGTCCTTACGGCTACTATATACATCTACCCATCATCAAATTGCATATATCCTTACCAAAGCATTACCTCGAACAAATTTTGAAGAATTGAGTTGTAAATTGGAAATGATTAATATCTATTACCCAATTTGAGAAGGAGTGTAGATTTTATGAGAATATTAGGCTGGAATAGTGTTGTACAGGCTGTGAATTTAGTGTAGAACAAGCTGGATTTTAGTTGTTGATACCAGCTGTATTATTCCTAAGTTAGTGAGAATTTGTCTACCTTTTAGTCATATTTATAGTGCTGTATATACATTTGAATTAATCAAAGAAAATAAAACAAGAATTCAGTTTCTCTCTACTATCTCTCAGTATTTTTTTCAAATATCAATATAACTTCAATGCAAAAAAGCTAATTGATAACCTGAGGAGTCCGGACTCCAAGCCACTTTGCCAATTCATACCCTAAACGCTCAGATTGTGTAGCCATTCTCGATGATGCAATCTTTATAACAGCTGCTGCCTCCTTAGGAAAAATGTCATCATCTCCAGGCTGGCTAAAAAGAGCAAAGAAGACAACTCCCCCAGAATTCACAGTAACCTATATGCACACAACTGAAGAGAAGATGAGATAACCAATAGTTAAACAACAAATCTCTCCCATAAGCTTAGAGAAGATCCTGCACATATTTCCCTTTTGAAAAGAGTTAAAAAGACATCTCATATTCTGAAACTAAAGAAGATTTCATACCTCGAGGGCTTTATTCATTTCATCCTCCGAATGCTCAGTACTACAGCTATGCTCAGTATGATGAAGTGAAGAAAGCCTGTCCCAGGAAAAAGAGCTCGATTCAATATCCGATACAGCAGCTTTACCAAGTCTTTCCCACAGATTGGTTTCTGCAGGAAGCAGAGATCCTCTCGAGTCATCTATTAGTTCTTCTGCACTGAATTAAGTAACCAAGAGGCTTGATTAGCTGTAAATACCGATAGCCAAAGTACAACTGCAAAAAATTAGCTACCCTAGCTTATAGATGACAGCCCAGGGAAACAAGTATCCTTGCATCAATGTAAAAATTTATATGCAATTTTCTCATGGAAACTGGCAAAGAAAAACAAAATAAAAGATTTCAATAACAGTATAATACTCGAACACATGATCTCTATTGAATGTGCTGGCCATAAGTTAACTTGTCTGTAAGGTCTAGTTTGCTTAAATTATACCTAAAATGATCACATTCAAGTATGAGTATAATTTAAGAAGAGCAGCAAAAGGGTAATAACAGAGCGAAATAAACAAAATAAAAGAGTAAAAACTAGAAACACACCCAAAAGGCATAGACTGGAGCCTGGAAGGGCGGCGAGGGAAGCCAGAGGAGCGGTACTGGGCGCTCCGTTTACGGACTGATTCCAACCATTGAGTGAACCTAAATGCAGGCCCAGCCGTAATGTCACCCAACATATACAATACCTGCATTCCCAACTCAATTTTATAAGTTTCATTTCATCCTTGTTTTTCTTGTAACATCTATCCTAAGCTTAATTTTCTCTTTCGAACAAGTAAAAATTTATGAGAAAATGACCGACCCGGGAAGTGACGGTGAGGGGCAGAGGCATATCAGGCTCGTCGGATCCAAGATCCAAGTCCTTATCTTCCTCTTTCTCCTGTTTTTCAGACATATAAGCAACAATAACAGATCAGCCTCCCCAATTACAAAAAAGTGAAAATATTAGAAATTAAAAAAGAAAAAATATCCTCAAATAATCACGCCAAGCAAAGGACAACCCAGATTCCAAAATTATCACTACAGGACATAATATCCAAATTAACACAAAAAATATTAGATATTAGATATTTTTGGTTAGGTTCCAATTATAAAATAAAATAATGAAAAAAGGGAAATTGGGCAACTGGGCATTGATGACCCACCGGGACTTGGAGCGGCTTGATGAAGGCAGATTCTTGCTTTTGTCGTTCCCTTGCCATGGAATTTATTTGTGGGAAGGTTGAACAGAAAAAGAAGAAAATAGGAGGTGTGTAAACTACCACTTTTTCTTGGCTGTGTGAGACAGAAAACTGCAGGGATTTTCAAATCAGGCGAAGAACCGATGAAAAAGTAAGGCGCTTTTCTTCTTAATCTTACAGTTACAATTTAAGGAGGGGCCGAGTGGGGTGCAGTTGCTTAATAAATACACTATTAAAAAAACTGATTGGCAAGGGAGAAAACTACTCTCGAAAATTTGATTTCTAATAGGTAACTGGTTGTTTCTAATTAGCGCTTTAATGGCGGATCGCACTTGTACATCGGTTTTGTTTGTTTAATAAAACTTTCAAATTTATAGAATTCCTATATCGTTAACGTTAGCGCCAAATGTTCCCTTCCTACTCGTTACATTAATTAATTGATTAATATTTGTATTTCATCTGTCATATTCTCCAACGGATCTTATTATCACAGATATTTAAAATAAAAGATTACTGAAGAAGCAAGGCAGACATAGTAGTAGTTTTTCAATTTTCTCACAATTCAACAAAAATTCAACAATTCAAAGTTTCATTACACGTTAATTGTTGCTCTATACAACCCCACCACAAAACCAAATTTCCTTGCATAAAGTGTATATTTTGAATCTCCTTCAATCTCTGGAATATATTATGAAACTAGCAGTAAAAGGTATATTAAAATTTAGAAAATCTGTGGAAGAGGTCTGTGATCGAGAAATGACTTGAAGAGAACCAGTGATCTCTCAGGTTGTGAAAAAGGTGCTTCATGAGAGGCACCTCTAATTGTTGCAAATGATAGTATGTTACCATAAACTTGAGTCCACCCTCCAACCTTGGGAACCAAAAAAGTAAAATTTAATTAGTTAAACATCCATTAAGAATTTTTAATACATAACAACATAAAGGAAACAATTTTATGCGAATTGCCTTGTGCTTCAACTAAGCACTGAAAAGTTGAACGTTCAAACTTGTTTAGTCTCTAATAATCACATTGATTGCTATTATTATTTAGCATTTAGTATTTGTATTTTTTTAAAAAAATATTTAAATAATATTGTATTTTATTGAAATGAGGTGAGCGTGTTATGATTGGCAAATTTATAGATTATTATATTACTTTAACTATTTTTATAAAACCAAAACCTTTCTAAAAAATTATTTATAGGAATAATTATATTTTATATACATAATTTATTAGATAATTGACAAAAACATTAAAATATATATTTTGTTATAATTATAACAACAATATATAAATAATAATAAAAACATATCTTAATTTTGAGTATAATTATATTATTATCCGTGAGAATAATTATATTATTATCTGTACAATGTAAGAATAATTATAACTTTAAAATAAAATTATTAGTTATTTTTATACTTATTCATATGTTGTAAATATAATTAAAACAAAATAGATATTAAAGCTATTTTTTTCTAATTGTATAAAACATAATTAATCCAAAAACGATAAACAAACCAACAAATTAAATATTGGTTTGAGGTTGATAGATTTGACGATTTTGAATTTTTTTTTGTCAAATATCTTGAAAAATAATATAAAAAACTATTAAAGCTTGTTAACACAAAATATCTAACTCATATCTTCGTTAATAAATTAAAAAATTCTTAACATAATTCAATAGGATTTGATTAATTCAAATTTATAACAATTTAATGTAAAATGATGTCAAATTAGATTAAATTCAATTTTATTGAAATCATATAAATTTTAAAAGTGTTACTTTATGTAATTTTTTAAATATTACTACAAAATGCAACGTAAAACTAAGAATTCTTAATATGATTATTTAGAAATGTTTAATTTGTTTAAAAATTAAAGTTACTTGAGAAAAAATTTAAAATATACATCATATCTTAAATTAATATGGAGTGAAAAACGATAATAAAAATACATATGTTTAACTTGTTAAAAATTAAAACTAATTAAGCAAAATTTTAAAATATACATCATATTTTAAATTAATATAGAGTGAAAAACAACAAATAAAATTATCAATAGATTGATGAAATTTAGAAACAAACAAGAAATAAAACTCACCTTGGGACGGTTGAGCTATTATTATTTTTGGTTGCTAAAACATGTTATCTAACAAAAATAAAAAAAAATATTTATTTTATATTAAAATGGTTAAGTTTAAAAATTAGAATTTACGAGAAATAATAAATATATTAATATGTATAAATATTATAAAATTAAAATATATTTATAAATTAAGTAGGACGGGTTGGTTCGTTGTCCTAGGTTTCATAAAATTAAAACATATAATCAAATATGGTTAAGTAGATTTTTTAAATTTTAAGACCACGTTAGAGATAAACTATAAGAAAATAGTGTAGGTTTGGTATAATCTCGGATTCTATCGTTTGGACAATGTAGTACATCATCAATTACCCTGGTAATAATAAATAATTTCTCTCGATCTTATATATATATATATATATTCCCTGTAGCTTATACCTGCTTTCCTGAGAACCAAACTCTGTAAGGTACAGTCGTCGTTAGTCCTAATTGCATTGCCAACCTGTGCACCAAGGTACGGCTTCCCGTCAATGGAATTACTGAATCTTGGTCTCCACTGAGGCAATTAAATTTATGAATTAAGTTTTTCAAGTAAGAGATAAAATTTCATTCAAAAAGAAACAAAAACAGTAAAAGCTTAACCAAACCACTTAAAAAATTAGAAATGATAACAAGAATAAACGATGTTAAAGAGTACTCCATCTTCAATCATAATATAAATTTTATTTTATCATAAAAGCTAGTAAACGATGCACATAAATAAGCTAATACTAACTAGTGTTATCCTTGGAATGAGAACGAGAATGAGAAAATTTATAAATAAGTTGTGAGGATTGATGGTAATAAACATTATCCATTCAAATTGAAGTACCTATAAATCAAAACAGGAATTCCAGCCCTGACTAGTGATCCAACAATGGAAATAGTAGGCAATTCCACATTCAGCATTTCATAATCCAAAATCCTGAAATCAAAAGACATTTCAAGAAAAATTCAGCACTGTCAATGTTATATATTTCTCAATTGCATTATATAATACTACTATATATTATAATTACAATTGACTCGATAGTTTTTCATTATACACGATTAGAAAGGTACGAGAAATTACTCGCTACAAACATCCCATTTGTGGACACCAACAAGCCGAGCATGAAGAGCCTTTTGAACATCTTTCCTGTTTAGATAATTAACAGTTTTGTCTTCAACACATACATCAATCTTTTCAGTCATTTGCTGCAATTAAAAATAAAAAGGGATCAATCATTACATCAAATAGATCAAGGTCAAGGAAAGCGAATAACAAGAATGAAATACAGGAGAGTTTACATGAGGACTTATAACCATTGATTGTGAGAGTACTGATGGGATACAAACATCAAGAGTAACATCATACTTGTCTACAAATTTACTGGTTTCTCTGCCTACTTGGCTCATGACCCCCATACAAGCATTTGAAATTTCATCTCTGTAGTACTCACTCACATAACGAGAATAATTACATACAGAAGTGAACATTTTGTATGTCACATCTGATATTAGTCCATGCGACCAAAAGAACTCCGCCCTTGAATTGAAATCAGTTGCGTATTCTAGTACAGGATTGCCTAGCTGCATTTCAACAATTTTGTGTTCAATGTCATTTGAAACATCATTATCTCATTGTTAAAAATTCTTTACTAAAATCACTAACCGCAATTCCTTTTAGTTTGAAGACTTCATTTTTCTCTTTCCTGTTAGTGTCAATCATGAGCTTTGCAAGTTGAGGAATGTAGTGACCTGGTTCATATGGTCACCACCAACACAAAATTACTACCAAGTAGTGTACATTTACATCCTGTGCCGTCTTCATGCCAATTGCCTTTTTTTTTTAGGACTGTTGGGTTGTGGGATGAATAAATCCGTTTGTTAATAAAAAATATACACTTTAATCTCTTTGTTTTTGGATGTTACGTTAAAGATCTCTTATTTTATAAAAAGGTACACATAAGTTCAATTTTATATTATCAACTAAAAAATAGTCATTTTTTTAAAAGTATGTTTCTTACATATGTATTTTAAGGTACTCAAAGTTAAATTTTTTATTATCAATTAAAAAATAGTCATTTTTTTATGAATATATTTCTCACGTACATATTTTAAGTTACATACAAGTTCAATTTTTTGTTATCAACTAGAAAATAGTATTTTTTTTAGGGGTATGCTTCTCACATATCTATTTAATAGGTGTTGTAGTTTAACACTTGAATGGGTTAAGGATTATTTTTTTTTTAATAAATTTCAACTTTTAATTTGCCTAACAAGTGCTTTTTTTTCTTCCTAAGAAGCAAAATTGAACTGACGTATACATTTTACAAAATTTGGAAACTAATGGTTTATATAACCTTAAACATGGAGACCAATATGTACCTTTTTTCAGTGAACTAGAGGACTTTTCAAACCCTTTCCACCATTTTATTTTAGTAGTTTGAGAATCTCCGCAAGTTTTTCAGAGTATATAACCATGTTACATAGATTTTTTACAACACTAAAAATCCTAAAATTTTGGATATTTGTCTGGGTGTTGTACACGTATATTTTCCTAAAATTTCTAGAAAAATAAAGAGTAAAAGTGACAGTGTGTATAACGTTGAACTCAAAAATGTTGTGTACATGAAAAAGATACCTGCATAACTTTCCCCTGTAAGAAACAGAGACCTGTTTCTGTAATGGGGGAATCTGTTAAACCAGCGCAGCAAGAATACAAGATTGTCCCTGGCTTTATATATGAAAACACAGATCAATAGGAAACTCCATTAATTCTTTATTACAAATTTTTTAAAAGGGGAAAAAAAGGGGGTAAAAAAACAATAATGTCTTAATCTATAAAGTAGATCAAGCAAATCTAGTTTTGTATTGGGTGAATAAGGGATGATCATAGCTTACCTGTTGTCTTATCATCCATTCCTATATAAGAAGAGCCATTAGTGGAATAAGAGAAACCCACTCCAACTGGTGTCTCTAAATACAACATGTTTGCCTCTGCATCATAATTTAGATTTAGGTAATAATACAAATGAATGTATCTTCTAAACTTATTTTGGGTTATAATAAATAAGTACCTCTGTTCCAACTATACTCATTTCTTAACAAGACCTCTCCATTTGGTCTAAAAGGTCCATTTTCAGAGAAAGCACCAACTCCGAGAGATGAACAACCAGGTCCTGAAGCAACATATATAATGTTTAAATCCAAAACTCCAATATAACAGTTCTTCTTAAACTTCTTAAATTTCGAATTTTTATAACTTTTAAAGCCGTAAATCAATAAATGAGAAAATAATAAGTCAGTAATTACAAACCTCCATTCAACCAGAGAACCAAAGGCTTTGAAGGTGGATCTAATTCTGCTTCAACAAAGTAGTAAAAAAGAGATTTCTTCTTATTACCATCAACCGTTACATACCCAGAAAACTGTTGAAAACCCACATTACTAGGTTGTCCAGGAAGCCCAAGTATTTGGTCTGGGTTAGGTGAAGAGGACTCAACCTTGATAGAAAAGCAAAGCTGAAGCAAAAATGTAGTCAAAACTAGGAACTTCAATGGTGGGAAGTACATTATTTCAAAAGTGGAGAAGTTAATGAGAAAATGCGCTTAGTAGAAAAAATGACTCTTATAGATGATTTTCAGTGGAGAACATGAGGGTAAGAAGTGGGGCAATTTATAAAAAAATGGAGTTGCTTTTTTATTATCATTACAGTTGTTGCTTTTATCTTGCAGGCTTGAAAATGGTTTTGAAAGAGATGTGTGAGAGACAAAAAGGGATTGGTAGATCAAGTTTGATATGAGTCGGCGCACAAGGTTGAGTTTTAAAAACTGATTCTGAAAACGGGTGGCAGCCACCTAAATTTTTTGTTTTGGAAGCCTGAAATGCTGCGTTTAAAAAATTAAAGTTTGAAAAATATTAATAATATTTAATCATATATATATTTATATTTATATACTTGGATAATTATATATAATAAAAATTTAAATGATATCTAGATAAAATAAACGTAAATTTATATGTACTACATTACATTTTCGTTGTTTATGTTTTCTTGCTTCTTCCGTACTTTTCACTTTTTCACAATTTCCTAAAAACTAAAAAAAAAAAGACAAAAAGTAACTTCCGCAGAAAAATTCTGGAAAGTAGTTTTTAAAATATTTTTAGTTTGGATAAAACTGAAACAAGTGTGAACATTGTTAATTAATATTCTTTATATAACAAATTCATCATCAGGTGAATTTTTATTGGGGTAAAATTTTATGAGTATAATCACGGATAATATTTATTATTTATGATATATTTATGGATTAAATTATAGGATTTAAAAATTAAATTATATCTTTTAAAAATTTAAAAACTTATTTATAAATTCAAGTAGATGATATTTATATTTTTTTGTAGTTAATAATAATATGAAAATGAAAGATGGAAAGAAAAATGTTATAAGTTATGGTATAATTTTAATTAATAGAATAAATATTTATTAATTAAAATAATAAAATTTAATTTTTTAATTTATAATTAACTAATATTTTAATTATATTATATTATATTATAATTTATGAAATTTCTTTATAAATTTATGAGAAATTATAATTAATATGTATAATTAAATTAATATAATTATATTTTATTATTAAAATATTAATTATAATTATAATATATAAAATTATTTTAATTTATAATAAATATATTTTTCTTATTAAAAAGTAGCTGACAGCATAACGAGGGTATTCCACAGGTTTTATCAGTTTCTTTTTGGTTTTCCAACATATGATTCATTTTTTTCCTATTCATACAATGAAAAGTAGCTTTATTTGGTGTTAAAATTGATATTAATAAAACATAAATGTATATATAATAAAATTTATTGGAGATTAATTATTAAAGTCACGAAAAGATTGGGATTCTCTAATCATTTTTGTGGGTTGATCATGTAATGTTTAACCTATGTATCTTACTCTATATTGATGATTAATGGTTTTAAATTTTTTTAAAAAAATTTATAATTACGAGGGGATTAAAACAAGAAGATCACATATCTACATACATGTTTTTTATTGTTGTTGCAGAACCTTTATCAATAATTATCGTTAAAGCATAAATTGTTGATAAAAAAAAAATTAATGGTATAAAATGTCAAGACAAGATATTCCTATCGGCCATTTTATTCTATATATATATATATGCAGATAATGTCTTGCTTTTCTGTACTCTCCAAGTGATATACTATGCATTCAAATTTAATAATGGATTAAATGTAAATGTACTAAAGGATCCATGGATTCCTGATGCTCTGAATTTTAAACCAACATTGAATTTTGGCATGCATGCATAAACAAGTAGAACAGTTAATGCATAACCAACATTGATTTTGATTCTTGTTTAACTTGTTTTATTTTAAAGGCATTTAAAAAATATATGTTACATTTTTTTATATATTTTTTAATTTAGTTTTTAATAAAAATATATATTTTTTATCATAAGCATATATTTAAAATTTTACAAAATTAAATATATATTTAATGTATTTTTATGTAACTTTTACTGTTTGCTAAAAATTTTAAGATAAAATTGTAAATATTATTTTTCAATATGGATTGATTATAAATACATTTATAATATTTAGTGATATATATTCATCTTCTTACTTAATACATGCCAATCACATTTGATACGTAGCATCATCAAAAAATTACAAACGCACGTACTCACATTGTACTTTAATTGGTATTTTAATTTATTCTACTGTATGTTTAAACTTATGACATTAAATTATATTAAATACGTGTATGAAATTCTATTTTGATGTAAAAATATAATATATATGAGATGTTTGACAAGTAAGATCTATAATATATTTTATATATTATAATAATATCATAATTATAATTTGTAGTTTATTATTGTATATAATTATATAAATTTAATTATAACTATTAATAATATTGCATCATATATGATTTATCACAAATTTATAATAAATAATTTTTTTATATAATTTTTTTTTAATTTTTTGAATATTATCTTAAAAGTATGAAGTTTTCCAAAATGTATCTTTTAAGACAAAACAATGAATGATAATTTAGTTATTTTTTTTCTTTTCTTGTTTTCTATCTTTTTATTCTCTTTCATTCCTTTTTCATACATATGCTTATTCCTAAAAAATTATCTCATATTTCTCTTTTTACTTAATATTAAATCCTAAAATCCTAAAATTTAAATATTAAATGATAAACTTTAAATTTTAAATATTAAACTATAAATTAAATATTAAATCTAAGCATAAAGAAAGGTAAAAAAAATTAAAAACTAAAATAATTTTTAATTTTTTACACACATATTTCTCTTTTACTATATAGTTACATATTAGGTAATTTATATTTTTTTAGCAAAAACAAAAAAAAAGATAATATATATATTTTTAAAATAAAATTGTAAAACTTAGATAATAATAAACATAAAATAACAAAATTAATATATATACACACGTGAGTCTAGTAAATTTTTTGAGTGGTAAAAAAATTGTATGGAATTCATCAAAATCTGTATTTAATCAAGTCTAATGACGTTGACGGCATTGGTAGTCTGGTAAAAGATTTTCCTCGTCATAATGAATTATCTCCGCCATTATATATGTCCAAATCTATATCCCATAATAGACCCCACTAGCTGGTCGTAGTTTTATTATTTCTGATTTTTTTTAATACTTTTATATATCATTTTATAATTATAATTTATATGATAATTTTTTATTAAATATTATAAATTTAATTATATTTATTAATAATATTATATTATAAATTTTTTTATGAGTTTTCGTTTTTCATAATTTTTTATTAATATATATATATATATATATATATATATATTAATCTAGATTTATATGATGTAAATTGATATCTTTAATTTTATATTTTTTAATTAAATAATATTTAATATAAAAATTAATAATTTTATTGTGAGATTATTAGACTTCATTTCCACATTCAATTCAATATTAATATATTATTTTATGCATTTAAATAATTTAATATAGTAACTAATTTTTAATTTAAATATTTTTCTTATTTTAAAAACACAAATATAATTAATAAAAATTAAAATAAATATAATAATAATAACTTAAATTAAATTAAATATATAATACTATTATATGATTAGAATTTATTTTTTCATGTTTTCAAATTTTAAATTAAAATTATCTCGTTAATTTATTTATTTATTTTAAATCGACCTCAAATTCATAACTCTTTTTATTTTTAATTAATTTTAGGCTCTCATATTTCTCTCTTCTATATACATTAATAATATTTTTAAACCATACAACTAACATAAGAATAAAATACTTTATTAAGTTGAGATAAAATGATATACAATAAGATAAAGATAATATAAATCACATTTCCACTTCTTCTTTTAACGAAAATGGCACCTAATGATAACTTGGTATGCATTAAAAATATATATAATTCATTATTTCTTTTTGTTTTTTTACCAAACATATTTTTGTGTAATTCAAACATATAATTTGAAATATAGAAGAGACGAGTATTATTATCAGATCATTAGATGAATTATCATTGTTTCATTAATCATTATACTTTTAAGTAAAAAAAGAGAAAAATATTTTCGTAATCTTTTACTTATTATAAAAATAACACTTAAAAATTGTATATATTTATTTTTTATTGTAAAAAATATCATCAAGGGTCTTATTTATTGTAAAAATGATACTTAAATTATATATTTATTTTTTACGGCATTCGATCCTATTGTTATAAAAAATGTGATTGCATAAGAATATAATTAATTTTTTTCATTTTCACTTTTTTTCAATTGCATTAGATTGATTTTTTTACTTGAATAAATTCAATTTAAAAAATTAAATAAGAATAAAAAAATGTATTATTTATTATTTTACAATTATTTTTTAAATACAAAATAATTAAACTATAACAAAAAAAATTTATATATAATATGTGTCATTTGAGTTTATTTTATTACTATTTATCTCTATAATAAATCGTATTTAGTGATATGTATGACATGATAAGCAATAAGATCTTCATATGGTGACAACTATGATTGTCTCTATTTCATCTCTCCCTCTCTCCATAGAAGAGTTCTATATTGTTCTAGCAAATACTCTTACCCCATAATTCCATTTGTTCCATGACTTGACTATTTATAGATAATTATAAATGGATATATACATATAATAAAAAATTAACATATTAATTGTTATTATGATATATAGAAGTATAACAAACAAAATCATACTCTGTAAACTTAAACAAGAAAAATAGCAGTATGTTATCTTTAAACCTAGAGATTTTGTTTGAGTTAAAAAAAAAATTCTGCTAATGAACAAACTATAAAAATATTAGTCATTACGATGGATCAAATGAATAAAAATTGCATAAAATCATATTTATTAGCCTCAAACAGTACTAATTATGATTCATAAATAATTTTTCAATTATTTGAGATTTAATGGGATTTTTTTCTTCTCAATGTGATATAATTATTAAATTGATTTTATTTTTGATTCTCTAAAATAATATTTGTTTTATAGGTTATAAAAAAAATTATATGCACTATAATTTTAAATATATGTTAAATATATATTTTTAAGTTATTGAAAAAATATAAGCTACTCCCATAAAAGATGAATAAATGAAAGTTATACCATCTAATTAAATATTTTTTTATTCAATATTTAATTAAATATTAAACAAATTAATTATAATAGACTTTTTTTTAAGTTAAGAGTATTAATTGTGTTTTGTTTGCCTGTTATGTTAAGTTTGACACCAGAAAATGAGGAAGAAGGATAATATTAAATGTAAAGTAAACAAATAAATGAATAACTACAAACTGACAAATAAAACTTCATGATTCTTCCATGCTTATTTGTTTTAGCCATTTCATATTCATGATTGCTTTCATTCTCGAGTATTGCTGACTTTAAGGGCCCATATATAGTTTCACAAAAATATTCTTTACTGAAATTTTGACCATTAATATTTCATACATTTATTTATTTATTTATTTATAAAGTAATAATATTATATAAATTATTTGTTATATTTTTATAATTAATTATATTAAAATATTATTAAATTAATTAACATTAATAATTTTTTTTAATAATAATAATAATAATAATAATAATAATTTATTGTTAATAACTTATTCAAATGGATATTATGTACAACTGAAGTTGGTAATCAACCATGAATTTAATTCACCTTCTACTGCTTAGATTTCCAACTTTTTATGTCGACTAAATGTTTTGTTTATGCATTAAGTCCAAAGATCTGCGTGTGAGATTGTGTGGTATGAATTAATGAAAATTAATTGTTCTATTTTAAATTAGACAATCAGTGCAAAGAGACATGAGATAGATCAGCGTTAGTTGGGGAAAATATTGAATGTTTTCAATCAAACAAACCGAAAGGGTACACAAATATATAACAATTTTAAACTATATAATAATCTTTTATTTGATACAATTATAATTAATAATAATAATAATAAATTAATAATATTTTATAAATTATTATTTTACTTACTATTCAAATTTAAAAAAAAAATTAATTATGTTTTATATTGGTAACATTGAAAATGATTTACAAAAATATATACAATATTTACTTTATTATTTGTAAACTATGTATAAATGATACGAATAATTATAATTATTTTTAAAACGTATGTATAGATAACGATACAATTATGTTAAAATATGAATATAATTTTATCGTTATCTATAAATTTTAACTATAATTATAATAAAATTAATATTTTAATTATTTTTATAAATTAAAATAACTGAGAGAGAGTAGTTTTGGAGTTAGGAGTGAGGAGTGAAAAGCAAGAGAGTTCGAACATGTGTCAGTACAGTGGCAAGTAAAAGCCCATGAGCACACTTTCTGAATCTTCCGATGAAAGCAAAGCTTCAGTCTTTTTATTTTATTTTTTAAATTTGCCTTTTTATTCATCTTCCTAATTTTATAAGAAGAAAAGTTGAACAACTTTTTGTTATTTAAACGACTGAGAAAAGATATTCACCGGCTTTTAAGGATATGAATGGATTGCCACAAAGCACAGTAACTAGTTTAAGGCAAGTTGGCTGGCAAGATGCTTTGCCAGGAGACTTTTTATATATATATATATATATATATATATATATATTCTTTGAAAAGATCCTAAATTTAGGGGGGAGTTGGAGACGGGACACCGGAGAGAAACCCATTCCTTCGATAAGACAATTGAGAACCATACAAATATGGTTGGGTATTTCTATACGCAATAATTATGTCAGATTTAACGGAGGGTTCTTATAAGGGGATAATCTAACTGGGCAATGGGCATCATGCTTCTTCAGGCCTTTTAATACCAAATCAATTAAAAATTATTATTACGGCTCTTAATGCTTAATTTGGCCAAGTTTTTCAAAGACAAACTTATTTTTACGTTGAAAAAATATTCATTGTGAAAAAAGTGTGCATCTTTTTTTAAAAATAAAACATCTAAAATTTATTATAATAGAAATTTCATTTTAATAATATTATATAAATTTAAATAATTATAATTTAACTTAAACATAATAAAATTGAAGTATATTTAATGTTAAATAATTGTTGATGTTTTTAATATTAAAAGTAAATGAATTAGACATAACAAATATTATTTTTGTAGTTAGTAGATATTTTTGTTGTTTTCTTATTTAGTAAGATATGAAGAGTCTTTCTTCTATTTTTGGTCAAAAATAAATTCTCACCAAAAAGAAAGGTCACCCCCGTATTGGAAATGGATAGCATATCTCACCTGTATCATCATAAGATGAATGGTCTGACCCGAATCAACCATAGGTTAACAATAAGTTACATTTTTTAATTCAACTTCAACGCACGTGGTCAATAAGTTTCGAACAGCGTAATTTTAAGTCCTCAAAGACAACACTATCACTAACATTTAATGAGTTTGGTTTCAGACCATCCCATGGTATATTAAGTCTTTCTGAAGAGGTTTTTTTAAGCTAAAAACTTGTAATTGGGATGGGATATCTACCACTCTATTTAGTATTTGTTCAACAAACCAAAGTGTGCTGATTAAAAACCTCTTAATTTCATCAAATCCGACAAAATCCAAGATTTTTGGTAGTCATTATCGAAACATTTTTTTTAAAAGCTTAAGATTTTTACCTCAGTTGAGTGTAACCCTCATAATTCTTAGGTCAGATCGTAACATCCCTCCAGCAATCTCTGGCTTCAAGTTCTTTATTTCCTGAACCATGCTGGCTCGTAGGAAATAAGGATGATCAAAATTTTCATGGCATGAAGATACCAGAGCACCAAAATACTGTTGTATTAGCATCAAATTCACGTATTTGCAAAACTATAGAAAAATGACACATCTCCCAAAATGAAATTTTAACAAAACAAAAACTGGATATGCATATAAAATTATTCAGAGAGCTAAGTCAAATAAAATACAAGTCGCTGTAGTTGTTTAGTATAATAATCAACTATAACAAAAATAGGAAAGGAAAAAAAAAAGGAAAGAAAGGAAGTAGCCACGCAAAGGGGGAAAAATGAACTAAAAGATTACATAAGGGAGGATCACACAACTCACAACCTTAATTTTTATGTAAAGATCTATAAAAAACAATGAAAACCGAGGGAAAAAAAAAAGAATTCACATGTATGGACGTGGCCTGTCTGTCATCAAGGCATCTCGGAATCAGTGACAGATTTGTGATTAGCATATGAGGAGGAATGGTGCTGATAAATTTCCTTTCTGGATGCTTCCCAGAGTTGCTGTTCTATTCCTAGCTTCCTCAACTCCAACAGACCTCGCTCCACTGCAATTAAGCATATTTTGCAACAATTAGCACTAATATATCAAGTTTTGTGTAGGGACCAATGCAAAAAAGAAAATTGCAATGACATTCAGATTTTCAGTCCATTTCTTGTTTCTGCTTGTGTAAGTGGTTTCTCCATCATGGTTTTTATTTGGTTAACCTCTGTGCTTAAAAAAATTACTCTTGGCTTTTCCTTTTAGTTGAACCTACAAAATAGAATTCTAGCAAAGTATAAATAATTCCAAATAAAACACAGTGATATATCTCATCTAGACATAATATTCGGAACAGATCATTATGGTCTTCAATGGTCAAAATTATCTGCAGAAAACTTACTAGAATGCATCATTTTAGAAGCTTACTATCCCTCAAAAAGAAGAGGAAGAAACTTACAATCAATTCTTAAAATTCAATTGACAAGCCCATAGCATATTCAATAACAGTACATAATAAAACGATGCCATATGCTTCAGCACAGATCAGACTATGGTGACCTCAGCTTTTTAGCTTAGTTTAAACTGACCAACCAGTGTTCATTACATGGTCACAATGGAGGATTTATTTGGGCACCAGGTGGGGCACGGACTCTAGTATCTTTTGAATGATATATTTTTACACATGATGTTTATGAAATTGATATAAAAAAATTATGCACATGATGAAACCATGCCCCTAACTATTTTTTCATGATAAGTTCCATTTTTTCATCATAAGTTCAATATTTAAAATAGAAATGGTGATAATCAGAGAGCATAAAAAGCACAGAAGAGAAAAGGAAGGGAGGGTAGTGTGCAAGGAATGGAGAAATTCAATCATAATAATTTCAGTTGCATATGCATGCTTACATATAAGATTCTATGTAGTGTAGTACATAATTATAGAGCTCAATATTCCCCATAAGCTCATGGCCTATAGGACAGGACAGTGAGCTTAGTCCTAAGTTCTATAAACCTTTGGCTAGACAAAGGTTTGTCATGATATCGCAACTTGCTCAGAACTAATATGTAATTCAACAAACACCTTTTGAATCTAGCAAATCTCAACAACTGTACGAGCAAGAGATCTAAATTCAGTCTCTGTAGATGACCTTGTGACTACATTTTATTTGCCTGAGCCTTCATGAAATGAGAGTTTCCTATATAAATGCAGTAGCCCCTTTTAGAGTGTATATCATCAATGTTTAAGGCCCAATCAGCATCAATATATGCTGTGAGATTCGTAGTGTCTGATCTGTGCTGAAGCATACCATAGTCTGATGTTCCCTTGAGGTAACAAAGCAAACATTTTACTGTAGTCCAATGAAGGAATTAACATAATTTGTTCACAATCTAGTTTATTTTTGACCTTGTGTGAGTACAATATTGTAAGGCACCAACAATCGTTCTATACTAAGTGGCATTTGAAAGCAGATCACCACCATGTTTAGACAAATTTTTTAACAATCATAAGTTTCAATATCTTTAGACTCATTAAGTTGGGACTCTGTCAAAAAGATTTGTGATATATTTTGTTTGGCTTAGATGAAATGATTCCTCAGTTCTTGCAACCTCAATGTCCAAGAAGAATCCTAACTCACATAACTCCTTAAGAGAGAATTCAGCATTCAACTGTGTAATAATACTATCCATTAAAACTGTGTTATTTTTAGTTACCAAGATATTATCAACATATGCCAAAAATATCACCATATCATGATTCTTGCAATAAATCATCATTGAAACATCTGATTGTGATCCAACAAACCCCAACCTTTAAAGACAACCACTTAGTTTGAGAAACCAAACTTTTGGTGCTTGTTTGAGGCCATAGATGGCTTTCTTTAATTTGCACACATGATGATGATATTTTTCATTAAAAAATCCAGCAAGTTGTCTCATAAAAACCTCCTCCTTAACATCCCCATAGAGAAAAAAACTGTTAACGTCTAATTGTTTGATAGACCAATTCATTGTAAGTGCCAAGTTGAGAACAATTCAAATGGTGGTTGGATTGAGAACATGTCTAAATGTCTCTGTGTAATTGATACCTTCAATTTATTGAAATTCTTTGGCAACAACTCGAGACTTGTATTTTTCAAGAGACTTATCAACAAGTAGTTTTGTTCGAAACAACCACTTGTCAATAATCTTTCCATGCTCAGGAGGTGGAACCAATTCACATGTATCATTGCTAATTAAAGCATCAAACTCAACTGATATTACTCGTTTCCATTCAGGAGTAGAAAGAGCTTCAATATTATTTTTGAGTTCAAGCAAAATATGAATTGATGAAACATACAATTTGGGTTTGAAGATACCTGTTTTGGCTCTTGTGGACATTGGATGTGACATTAGGTGGATCGTAAATTAGATGAATAGGTGAAATAGGCACGTCAATTTCAAGATTAATACCAGCAGAATCAAAGACCACAATATCAATTTTAGCAGGTCCACTAGATGTAAATTAAGTAGATGAAGATGTAATTGGAGATTGAATGCCTGAATTTGGTGTAAAGGAAAAAGGTAATGTAGAAGGATTTATAAGAAAAGAAGGAAATGAGTTTGCATCTGGAAAGGAAGGGTTTGAATTATGTGAAGAAGAAGAAGAAGAGATAGGTGTATGAACATAAGGTGAGTTTACAATTGGGTTAGAATGTGGTGGGATAGTTGGAAAAACATTGAAAACATGTGGAATAGAATTGGATACAGGAATATGAACAAAGGCTGAATGTGAGAGTGAATCAGTTGATGAACTAGTAGTGTTTATCGATGCACCAATGAGAAAAGAAATTAGTCTCATTAAACTCAACATGCCTAGACACATAGACACATTTGGAATGTAGTTTAAGGCACCAATAGCCTTTGTGATGAGCAACATATATGAGGAAGACACAAGGTAAAGACCTTGAATCTACTTTGTGACATGGCCTAAGAAAAGAAAGCATAAACATCCAAAAATCTTCAAGTGTAATAAAGTTTCTTCTTAAAAAGTTCATAACGACTTGTAAAATTTAGGATTCTTGAAGGCATTCTACTGATGAGATGTACTGCAAATTTGAAACCATAGTTCCAATATTGCATAGGAATGCCAGCCCTAAGCATCATAGGTAGCCCAACTTTGACAACATGTCAATTTTTATACTCCACTACTTCATTTTGCGAAGTGTGGGCATGATATTCGTCTATTATAACCTCCTTGAAACAAGTATGTGTCGAGGCTTTTTAATTCTTTACCACCATTACTATGTAAGGGCTTAATTTGACAATTAAAACGTCTAAGGATCATAGCTTCAAAGTATAAGAAAATAGAGGCAACTTAAGACTCGGTAGACAAAACATAAATCCATTGAAATCTACTAAAATCATCAACAAACATCACAAAATATCTCATACTATCAACTGAATTTAAAGATGCAAGACCCCATAAATCCACAAGAATGATATCAAAAGCAATCAAAGACCTAGTGTGTTAATGGAAGACCATTTAGCTTGCCAATTTGACATGTACTACTTAGTACGTACATTAGGATAGGTATTATAAGTAGTAGTTTTATTCATACTCTTAAGAACATGTTGAACAACAGCTTTATGTGAATGTCCTAATCTCTCATATCATAGTAATCCATGTATCTCAATTTTGTTCAGAAGCAAATTTCATAGTGTCTCCAGTGGTAATGGGAAGCTGATAGAGACCATTCTCAACACCCCTATTAAAATGATAGCCTTAGTGTTCATATTCTCCACAAATAAAGAATTGGGAAATGATTCAACACCTACGTGATTATCCTGGCATAGCTGTCTAACTGAGAATATTTTTTTCTCTAACTGAAGTGCACATAATAGATTGCTTAACTTCAAGGCAGATGACCCACTATTCAAAGTGGTATGACCAAAATGTGTAATTGGAACAATTATCCTATGGAAAAACAGTAACAGAATTAACATCAATAGAATTCACAAAAGCAGGCTCTTAAAACTGAGAACAAAAAGTTTGTGATGGCTTAGAACTGGTGTCACTAGATCTTCTTAGTTTTACATTGTTATTAGATCCACTATTTTTTGATTGTGAATAAGGAAAAATAACATGACACTATGCCCCATTTTCCTGCAAATTTGACACTGCATATCTAAAATTAGATTTGCCACTGCAAATTTGATTGAGGTACATTAGACTGAAAAGATATAGAATTTGGACAGCTTGAGCTGATCCTTGAGAAGGTCCTCAAGGTGTTAAATAGTAAGGTGCTGATCGAGTGTTTACTTAGAGTAATTGGCTTGAATAAGGTGGGAATCAAGCATATCATCATAAGCTCTCTTTGTTTCTCATGTGTTTGCATTCTAGTAAACACCTCATCTAAACTGAGCACATATTTCTTGTTGGTGATGTTAGTAATAAGAGGTATAATTTGCATCTAGACCACCCAATACACAAAGCATATGTTCATGATTATTGATAGCTTCTCTAGCAGCTGAAATATGATCGATAAGGTCCTTAGTCTTGCCAATATATTGCTCCATTGTGAGAGCCTTTCCTCAATGTTTGTTTGCCAACGCAGATCCATTAATCTAGCCTGAGAATCATCATTGAAAGCCTTTTCAAGTGCCACCCAGTATTGATAAACAGTTTCTTTACGAATCAAATGTTTCAAAAAATTTGTAGTCGAGGAATAAATCCACATTTTAAGTGCACTATCTTGTCTTACCTAGAGTTGATAATCAGGAATTTCTTCAAAGAGTTCTCGAATTTGAGTTTTTCCAGTAATGAATCAACAACAAAAATAGTTTTCCTAATAAATCTTGATGGTGAAACAGCTGACCCATTAATGAAAGAGTGCAATCCATAAACTGTAATGATATGCTTAAGTTGCCTATGCTATATTAACTAATTTGTTTCATCGAGTTTTACTGAAAATTCATACGAGAATTATTAGCTAAGGTATTAGATGTTGTAGATGAAAATATAGGAATTAAAGGTTGAGGTGTGATAGAATCAGAAGATGTAAAGGAAACTGGCACAATTGCCATTGATGAACTTGTGCCAGTGAAAGAGAAGGAAGCAGCCATAGCCGAAGCTTGGCTTTGATACCATGATAATTATAGAACATAGGAGAGGAAAGGAAGGAAGGACAGTGCGCAAGGAACTGAGAAATTCAATCATAATCATTTCAGTTGCATATGCAAGTTCACATATAGTAATAGTAGGAATTGAAAAGTAGTGTTATTTATTATTTTATATGGCGTCTTGGTGCCACTCCTGAAATAAAATGATGGTTGCACCAAATGGTCATGAAATAAAATGATGGTTCCACCAAATGGTCATGAAATAAAATGATGGATCCACCACATGGTCATTCTACTCCTCAGATGTAGTTGTACCTTCCCAAACAAAGTGAAACATCAAAAACTCACTCGTACACACTACTTTTATTGCTATTACTACAGTTATTGCTATGAATAATAATGTAGGAATTGAAAAGTAGTGTTAATTATTATTTTATATGGCGTCTTGGTGCCACTCCTGAAATAAAATGATGGTTCCACCAAATGGTCATGAAATAAAATGATGGGTCCACCACAGGGTCATTCTACTCCTCAGATGTAGTTGTACCTTCCCAAACAAAGTAACATCAAAAACTCATTCCAACATACATCAAAGCCAAGACAAGAATGGCTAATAGCATGCAAAATACATTCAACAGGGATAACTAGATTGGAGAAATATAATAGTTTTTCCAAGTGGCACATGGTTCAAGAATATGGTCCACTCTTGGGTCACAACATGAAGAGGCATGCAATGAAAGTGACAAGCAATCTCAAGGAAGAACCACCCCCAACCCGTCTACCCAAAAAAAAAAAGGCCTAGATCAGTCATCTGTTTCTGAGATGTCAAGATATGGATTATAATGGAGTAAATAAAACAAGACCACAACAGAAGAGAATTCAGACCTAGCAACAACAAAAATAGACAAAAAATAAAAAAGCCTACCATCAACAGCATCATGTGAAGTTCGCGTCTTCTGCCCACCTCGACTGATCCAATATTTGAGCCTGTCTTCTGCAATATCCTCTTCCACACCATGTACTTTAGCTCTTCTCCAAAAGTATGTGAGCCAAGCCTGCACATATACCAAAAAAGAAAAATTGAAATTTCAAGCTACACACTCCATTTGGGCAAAATCTAAGTAACTCAAGTTGTTTCGACAGAATCTATTTATTGGCAACCAGAAGACCATCCAAGTGAGATCAAGGAACTTAGTTGTAGTAGTGTGACTGTATTTGAATTAGCAACAGAATACCAGAAAGAAACAATAATAGTTCCGTTAAGTACTTAAAAATTACAGCATACATATAAACAAACAGGTCCCTACTACAAAATGTTGCATAATGTGACAAGAAAATTAAAATTTCACCAAAAAACTAAGAACAAAAAGTGATAATTTTGCCCCCTTTGTACCGAATAAATGATGGTGGAAATGAATAGCCAAAGTTCAAGAGAATGAACATAATAATGATGTTTTCTATGTCAAGGAGAGTATACTTATTACGGAATAAAAAAGAAAAAATAACGAAAAATAACGGGTTGACCTCTTTGAAAAGAACATCTTCTGCCTCCTCTTCAGTTAGCTCTGCAGAAAAATTGAAGGAAAAAAAAGAATTTAATAACCAGATGACTCATTTAGATTCATTGGATAAACAAATCTGGGTCCAGTACTGGTATAACAATTTTGCAGTTCATGGTAGTACTGGTCAGTATGCTGCAAGCTAAATATGCAGGAATCCTTTTAAATAGATGGTGAGCTGCTTCAACAAATAACTGTTTTGCAAGAAAAAATGATATGCATGTCTGTGAACATGTATCTAAGATTAGGCACAGTTACATTACTTTGACCCAAATCTCTTCCTCAACCTTTTTTGCACTACATTTCCTTTTCCAACCCTTTGTTGTTGTAGGTTTTTTTTCTTGTTTTTTGCCAACAGTTTTACAAATCTTTGTTATCTCCTTTCCCTTCCCTCTTTTCCAAGGTAGGGGAGAGTGGTGCTGAGCTTTTCATGGAGAATATAACAAACCAATACCCCATTCAGTAACATGATAAAAATAAAATAATAATTAAATAAAAAGAAAAGTGGATAACCCATGAAGACTGAGTAGTTAAAAAGGCCAATTATCAGTAATGAAAATATTCGGCTGTATGAATCATAGTGATAATTTATCTAGGTTGGAATTCTATAACCATAGCACTACTGATAAGATAGCAAAGGCCTAATTTGATTATAAAGCAGAGAGCATTTCTTACCAAAGGCTTCCAGAATCTTGGGATCACCAGGTGATTTGGAATCTGAAATTCAGGGAAAAAAGAAGAGCATAGATGATTAGATGCACTTTTTCCCATCAACAATGACTCTGGATAAATTTATTTCAAAAGTAAACTTAATAAAGAATGATTTTATGGGAAAAAAAATAAAAATTACAAAAACCACACAGAGGACTACATGCTTGTGCATATTAAAATCATAAACATTAGAAAAGAGGACTATATACTCTCTTTTTTGCCTAATGGAGGACTGCATACTCGGTCTACATGAGTACTTTCCCAAACTAATTAATTTCCTCATCATATCTATGTGCTAGGGCACACAGAGAAACATACCTATAATTGCCTGACGAACAGAATTTGGACGTCTATGCTGGGCCAAAGCAAGCACAACAGCATCCTCAACCTTAATACATAATGACAAGAAAAAGCAAAGTTAGACAGAATAACAAAATAAAGTAAAATGTAGATCCAAATATAAAAAGATAATGAAATTCACTGTGTCAATAAAAACAAGAGAGTGGAGCAGATATTAAAATATTACAGTGGAAATCCAGGTCACCGAAGGAATACCCTAGTGAAATATATATCATCTCTAGTTTCACTAAATGAAACCCATGTTAAAAAAATAAATAAAAACATATCATAACAATAAGTGACCAAGATGAAAATGTAATCGGAGAAGGACCTTAAGAGAAGCTAAATCTCTTAAACCCATTTCTATTGCAAGCATACTCTCAATATTTCCTTCCCCTGTGAGATCGCTTAAATCCTTAGCATCCTTGCTCTTATCTGAATCATCACCACCTGCTAAAGCTAATAGACAATTAACTATTATCCAGGGTAAAAGCATGGAAAAGTTGGAAGATAATCCAATATGACAAAAAAAAAAGAACCTGCATTCCAAGACTCCTCCTTAGCTTTTTGTCCAGCAGAAAAAACAACTTCAAATGGAAGAGGAGCTAAAGAGGACCAATGATCATGCTTAGTTGCTGCTATATCTCCACATATGCCTAAAAACAAAAATGAAACATTGAACACATGAAAACAGGTCACAAATCAAAATTTTATATTCAAAGATGAATGAATTAAAAATTGAAAATAAAAACATCTCAAAAGTCCTAAAATTTTGAATTTGGAATTTTTGTAAACCATGACAAGTAACCTGAGGATGAGTAGCAAGGTAATGATAAGAATAACGATATGACCAAAACTATAGAAAATGGCACCAATGGAGAAAGGTCCAGATAAATAAAGGACAACGGAAAATTTTCTAGGCATAATATCATCTTCAAATCATTTCTCTGTTTCATGTATGCCCCAATAAGTCTGATATGAATCATATCCTCTTAAAAATAAATTGCTTGAATACATCCAATACAGCATAGCATGTTACTTCCAATCCATTCCCTATTTCAAACAAGAAAGGACTTGAGCAAATTGATTACCATGCTGTACGGCCAAACCCCAATAGCGAGCAAGCCAGCATCTCTTCAGGACAACTTCCTCCTAAAGACAGATGCAACAATATATGTAAGAGACTATCCATCTTATATGAATTGTACTTCAGCACTATAAAACAAACCATCTCTTCTTGAGTCAAAATCATTCTTTTTGTCAATAAGCGTAGGGCTCTTGCTTCAGATTCTGCTTCTTGAAGTTGTTCCACTGCAGTTGCAGACCCCTCTTTTAAGTTCTAATAAATATCCCAGGGATTAAAGAAAGAATAAGAAGAATTAATGCCTGAATGGTTTGAGAGATAAAATAGCCAGATAGGCCAAACATTACCACATGAGAAAGATAAACATTTTTAATTAAGTAACAGATTTTACCTCAAGTTCAAATCGCAAGGAAGCAATTTCCTCGTCTTTCCCAGTCTTCATTTGCTTTGCAGCGTTTAGAGCAGCCTGTGCAAGGAACATTTTAGATTGAAAGAACAACCTCTATGGTTAAGCATAACCAAGAACACCAGTAAAGATCGAGTATTTATAAAACATGCTCCCATCTGACTTGAACCTAAATTTACCTCTCTTTGACGCAGTGCTGCTTCTTTCCTGCAGATAAATAGTAGAAATGAGCATAACTACAATAAAAAATAATGACATGGATCAATCAAATAACCAAAACTTGCCTGCTCAATAATTTTGCTTCAAGGGATACTCCTTCACCAAGAGCGGCAACCTGCACAGGAAAGTTAAACATGAAGCTAGATAAATATGGACCATAACCACTCTCTTCTGTGTGAGCTAACAGAGATGTTTATAAGAGCAAAAATGTATGGCAGATGTCCATTAATCAGTGGAATGAACCTTTTTGGGTATCATTTGGCATAAATTAAAAGCTACAATATAATAAACAGATTGCAAATGTCTACAGCAATTAAACCAAAAGATAACAGTATATAATCTTGGGTGAAGGGTGCTAAGTATCTTTTAGCTTACAAAAATGAAGCACATAAGTCCGTCGCTTTTTAGTGAACCACACAAGTCATATTGTTTTCATAAAATTAACACGAAAATCCTATTTTGACCGTTGATTAAGAAATTAGGTTATGTGACCAAATTTGGGCGCTAAGGGTCCTTTAGCTTATACAAATGGAGCATATAAGTCCCGTAACTTTTTAGTATATTACATATGTTATGTTGCTTTCATAAAATTAACAATAAAATCTTATTTTGACCGTCGATTGAGAAATTGAGTTATGTGACCAAATTTATAAAGGTATTTCTAGTCATTTACCTTCTATGTCTAATTTCATATAACATGATAACAACCCTTAATAACTTCAATAAAATTATTATTCCATAAATCTCACAAATTTGATCACATGATTATCAAATAGAATCTATCACAATTTCTCAATCAATAATCAAAATAGGACTTGAGCATTAATTTTACGAAAACAAAAAAAAAACCTATTTGATCAACTATAAAGCTATAAGACTCATACGGTCCACTCATATAAGCTATAGGACTCTAGGCAGACTTGCACGCATAAATCATTACTAAGAAATGTATATTAGATTTAAAAAACATGTAATGGAGAGTCCTGCGTTTTTCAGGTAATTGTCAAGATGTAGTCTATTAATTAGACCCTTTAAAGTTTCAACACTCAATGTATGAGAGAGGAGATAATTAGCCTCTGCAACAGAAAACAACGGGTGTGCACAATATTAAACCCAAATTACCACTACAGAGTCTACATGTATCATAAATTTAAAGTAGGAAGGAGTCACTAGCCTGTAGAATATACCTGTTTTTCAAGTTCCCTAGCTCTTGCCTCTGCTTGCTCACGTCTTTCTTCCGCATGCTGAAGCTGTACAACAAAAGAAGCTATACATTTTAGCCATCGGATCAACAGGTTGCAATAATTAAAATGTCAACTGTGTGCCCAATAGACAACCTTGTCAAGTACAATCTGGTTCTCTTCCTGTAGCATATCAAGCTGCAATTAACATTGTGTTAGATCATAATTATTGCTTCAAGATTGTCTTTCAAATCCATTATTACCAAGCTTAAAGAAAAGACAAATGCAACCAAAGTTTCTTAGTTATGTCAGTTAGAACATTTTAGTCCATCCCTTTGTTATTTTTTATAGCTGTTTACCTTTTATTACAAAAAAGTGACAACATAAATATAAATGATCAAATTTTAAAACTTTATTATTTTTATATTATTATTTTTATCAATTTTATAGTAATTATTGTTTATTACTAAAGATAATTTATTAAAGTGATATCTTAATAACAATTAAAAAAATATGAGAAAAAATAAAATGAAAAAAATTTGTCTTTGTCATTTTGTCGTCACTTTTTCAAAACAAAATGACTAAACACTACAAAAGTAAACAAAATGGCTAAACTGTTCTTTTTAACATAACTAAGAGACTTTATCATCACCCACCTAACTTAAAATTAGGTCTAATTTATAAGCTTAAATTGAGGAGTCTATTGGACATACTTCATCACGAAGTGCTGAAGCTTCACGATCTTCTGGGGCTTTTAAATTGAGCTGCCCAACGTCAGCGGTAAATCTGCATTTGTAAACAGGTGATGATAAGTATCAAATTGAACACGCTGTACCACTAGGGTGGAAATCCTCAAAAAGCATAGATGCATCTCAGCACCCATTTGATCAAACTTTTCTGGTTTCAATCAAAGGAGAATAAGCAAAACCTTTGCCATACTAAATAAACTTCCTTTAAATCAAAGAGACAATGACCCTCAACAAAAAGGGAGAGATTATAAGCATGAATCAAAGCAGATGCTTACCTCTTATCTCGATTCCTATTAGCAGGGGGTTCGATTGGAGGTATAGCAACCGGAGTTCTTAAAGATGATTTGCCTGGAGGCACAATTCCAGTTGAACGAACAGACACCGATGATCTTCCAGCTGATGTGGAACGAACAGAAGGAGCATTCTCTACAAAGTTCCTACCTAACTAATTAAAATTCGAAAAATCCAGTAAGCTCCCTTAGTTCAGCTATCAGTAAAGCTACAATTATCTCAAGAACAAATTCAGGATTCTTAATCAAAGAAACGAAAACTAAATCTCAAATATCCCTAAGAATAAAAGGCTAGAAAAGACTCCAAAGTTCAAATAGACGTTTTCAGGAAAATTATGCTCCTATCCGATCATAACCACAACAATACATTAGACATATTAATATTCTGTAGCAAATACTTTATGCTTTAGCTCACATAAAAGAAGAGCATAAATTCCAAATTCCAAACTACATGATATGAAGTTTAAATTCAGAACGTTACCGCAGGAGAGGCAGATCTATTAGTGCGAGGCACAGAAATCGAAGGAATAGTGCTAGCAGAGGAGTTTTTAGTATAATTGCTGGAGAAAGATGAAGGTGCTGGTGGTGATGGTGCAGCGAAGCGAAATCCCAGATCATCGTCTTCGTCATCATCATCCGCAGTGGTTTGCGAGGCCATGACTTGAGCCAGCCGATGAGCCGCAGCTTTAGCCGCTACGTTCTGGGTCCGCTTGATTGTAGAGAACCCCGTGGTTCCCGACAGTAATCTCGAATTAGGATGAGCCGGCGACATTGCCGGCGACGAACCGGTGCTGCTCGAGTCACCGCTCCACTGCCGAGCGATAACTGGACTCGCAGGTCTCCTCCGATCCATCTACATAAGCATGTGTATTTGTATATATATGCGTAGTGTAGTTGATGACTTGATGAGAACTGAAACAAAGTTTTGACGGGGCTATATTTTCTCGGGAAAATCAGTGGTGAAATTTAGAAGAGAGAAAAACACAAGACGGACGAGGAATTTGAGCGTGGGGTCAGTCGGTCAGAGACAGATAACAAATTGTGGAATCAATATTGAAATGCGGCATCGGGAAGAAACTATGACGTTTTGAGTTTAGCACGGACGGCAAAGACGAGACTGAGTAGCCTACCACGGAAGTGATAACGGATTCGATCACAGAGTTTTAACAACTAAGAAAGTAGGCGAAACGTGGTTATGACTCTTTTTGACAACGTGACATGATCCCGAGATATCGGTTATCGCCAACATATATAGGACTAATCTTAAACTCCTTAACCAGTTAATTTCTACAGCAAGGTGGAAAAGACGTCGCGGTAACTCGGTAACTATATAAGCGATTTGTTAGTGTATTGCTGTATTGGTTATAGTTGTATCCACAAGATGTTGGCACATGCATAATGCATCATAAACCGAACCGTACGCTTGGTAAGATATGTTTATTTATGTCATAATAAAAATAAATAATTTTTTTTAAATTAAAAATAAAATTTTATGTACGAAAACAGGTTATATCATGTAATTAAATCCTAAAATTATTACAATTTAATATGAAAAATAGATTTAATAAATTATATGAAAAAAATAGATAAATTATTTGAATATTTAATTTAATTTAATTAAGTTATATGTGTTAATTTATTACTTAATTAATAAAAAATAATATTTAAAATAATTAGTCGAAAAAAATATATAGATAAATAACATTGTATATAAAAAATATAAATTAATTTAAATTAAAAAAATTAACTATTAATAATTTATTACTTAATTGATTAAAAAATAAAAAATTTAAATTAAATAGTCAAATAATTGTTAAAAAAATTGTATAAAAATTTTAAATAGTCAAATAAATTAATTGATTTAAAAATAAAAAATATCTATTAGAAACTCAACTCAAATTTTTATGAAAATATAATTAGTATGTGTATACTTTACAATAATTGTAAATCATTTAACTTAGTGTATATAATTAATGATTATTATTTTAGAAGTATTTTAAAAATGATTAGAGATGGAGAAAAAATTATAGTCATTCTACATGTAGTTAATGGATTGCTAATAAATGCTAGCAAATAATCTTCTTTAATCCTTATATTATCATTTAAATGCAACCTGTACTGTATTTTTTTTTTCTTATTCCTTAAAACACATTAAATTTTATTTTATTTATCTCAATATCTTTTCTTTAATGCTTTTAAAGAAAAATAATCCTACAAGCTGTAAAAAAAAAAAAAGATAATATAGTTCTAGTTAGCTTTATAAAGGAAGAATCTAGTACTTCTTAAGTTTAAGTCTTCCCAAATTTTAGATGGCAAGATTTTTTTTTTTAAAACCATATTACATTTAGGATATCAATTAAAATTTTACATCTTATTTTGAAAGGTAAAGAGATTTTTTACCATCATATTATAGTGGCTGCTATAAAATATCACTAAAATTTTAATTTGATATAACATAAACACCAAACTTCGATTTTCCTTACATAAGTAAAAAATGAGAAAAAGCTTAATAAGTAGAACACTGTTAAAGAAAAGAATATATTTACTATAGTGAAAATGATAAAAATTGCACTCTTTTTTTAAAAAAATTATATTTATGCTAATATTCGTAATTCAGTAAAAGTAAATTTTTTAGCTCCATGACTGTTTACAAGTTTGTAATTTGTAATGTTTATTTCAAATGAATAATAATTATTAAGTAAACATTTTGAAAATTCTGTAAGAGTGCGGCTAAGTGCCATAGCAATCCTATAGATTTGAACACATAAACAGGTTGACACTTTTGTACCCATTTTGTAAGGTACACACATTTTGTACACATTTGGTATATCTTATTTTTAATTACGTAATATATAAAATTAAAATACATGGATTAAAAGATATAGGTTGAAATGCTACTTTGCCTAAAATTAGAGGATGGTTGGTGCTATTTTTTGTTTTCCGGAGCTAAACTTATTTCCTTTCATCGCATATTTAAAAGCATATGTAATTATAGTATGAATCATGCTCTTTATCCGATCAAATTCAATCGAGAATGTATCGTTGTTTTTTATTTAAAAAAGTGTATATATATATATATATATATATATAATGTAAATTCATTGGTGCCCAACCATTCTCGGTCGGAACAATAAATATTATTGTTATATTACAAGTTAATTTACTAATATTAGCCGGCATTAACTAAATTGGTGTGGTGTAGCACTGGCATTAAATACCTTTTTTATATAGGTGTAAGCATTATCACTATATAGAATTTACATCCACAACCTCCTCATTTGCACCAGAACGCTAAATAATGGGATCTAAAGCATTACTATTTCTCGCCTTTGGCTTTTCCATACTCCTGTTACTCTCAGGCAAGCATTTGTCTCTCTCTCTCTCTCTTTGTTTTTTTTTTCCTTGCTCATAATATTACATTGTTTTATTCCTTATGTTAATTAAAAGGTATAACCATATATAATCCAATTCACTTATACATATGCAGGGGTTCATTCAACAAGTTTCACATTCAAAAACAATTGTCCCTTCACAATCTGGCCAGGCACCTTAACTGGTGGTGGCAGCTCCCAAATAGCTTCAACAGGATTTGAATTAGCCTCTAGTGCTTCATTATCTATGGATGTTCCAAGGCCATGGTCCGGCCGGATATGGGGCCGGACTCAGTGCTCAATGGGACCGTATGGAAAGTTCAGTTGCGGTACCGGGGACTGTGGATCTGGCAATGTGGCATGTAATGGTGCAGGTGCAATTCCACCAGCATCACTAGTAGAGTTCACTCTGGCTGCACCAAATATTGGTAGTGGACAAGATTTTTATGATGTTAGCCTTGTTGATGGTTTCAATTTACCTATTGGTGTGAACCCACAAGGAGGGTCTAGTGGTTGCAATTCCACAAGCTGCCCTGCAAATGTGAATACCAAATGCCCTCAAAACTTGGCAGTTAAAGGCTCAGATGGGAGTGTGATTGCTTGTAAAAGTGCATGTCTGGCATTTGATCAGCCTCAATACTGTTGCACTGGTGGGTATAATTCACCAAGTACTTGCCAACCGAGTAAATACTCAAGGATGTTTAAGATGCAGTGTCCTCAAGCTTATAGTTATGCCTATGATGATAAAACTAGCACTTTTACTTGCAGTGGTGGAGCCAACTACGTTATCACTTTCTGTCCGTAACATTTTTTTCCTAACAAAAGCAATTTGTTGATTGTATAGGCAATTGTTTGGTGGTAATTTATGTCTAATGTTTGTTTTCCATGTAAGCTTGTGGTTTGGTAAATTATAATTATCTCAACAATTACTTCCGGTTTGTAAGAACGCTTATTTTAAAAGAAGTAATAATAAATCGTTGTTGTTTCGATGTTATGTATCTGAACTGCTAATTATTAGTATAGATTGTTTGGAGAATTATTTTCACACTTTTTATACACCCTCACACTTCTTTAATCAACATTTGTTATTTTTTTTTTCTTTCTAAAAATTAAATGTTACTTTAAGTTAAAAATACATACTTTTAAATGTATTCGATATTAGAAAGTGATGAAACAGAATGGACAAATGGAGCATAAAGTTAACATAGGAACTATATTCATTTTGATTTTTTTTTTAATTTTTGTATGAGGTTACAGTTAAGGATATTTTAGACATTCAGCACATTCTTTTCATTTTGATACCATGGGTCTTGATGTTCTTCACCTATTCATATTTCATAATTGATGATTAGAGATTTAATGAAATCATTTTCTGTTTTTTAGATTAATTGCACTTGCTCTTGATGTTATAGAAAGAGAAACACAACTCATTTATATTTATTATTACGTAAATAAATATATAATCTTGTGATTAATTTAATATAAACTAACAAATAAATATATAATATTTTATATTCTAATTAGAACCTTAAAAGTAAAATCAATTAATACATCAATTTGGACTTCTCATTCAATCTATTAAAAAATGAGTAATAAAAAAAATACATATTGATGAAGTCAAATTTGATTTTTACAAGCATAGCATATTAAGAAGGGGCATTTGGGATTTGGGCCTATATAAAGCAAACCAATGATAGATTTTACATTCTGATTGTTTATTAAAAGAATGGGGTTCATTATGATGAACATGAATAAAAACAGAGCGCCCCAATTGGTAGCACTTAGTTTTCTGTTGGTCTTTTGTAGCTATGACATCTTCATTAGGAAGGTTGATGCCAAAAGTAAGGTTAGTAACTTCTAACTAGAAAACAAACACTAGGCTCCTGTTTATGTGCAAGTTTAACTATAACTGTGGCTTATTCCCTCTAACAGGTTCACATAGTTTATATGGGAGAAAAGCAGCATGATAATCCTGAGTGCTTAACCAGTGTACATCACGAAATGCTTTCCTCTGTGCTTGGGAGGTACAATCTTTAAGTTGACCGATTTTACTGTATTTCTAGCTCTCCTTTTTAGTTAATAATTTTCTTCACAAGTACAATAAATCTAACAAACAAATTCTAATAACACTCACTATATAGTCAATGAAATTATTGAACTTTAAGGATCCAACCGCAAACAAGAACAGAGAAGGGTAATAAATTCCTGCATAATTCCCAGTACAGCTAGGGTGTGTTCTATCGTATTGAAAAAATATGGAGATCAAATTGGATATATAGTTGAAATGTGTTACTCTTAATAATTTAAAATTTTCGTTGGAACCTGAGCACAACAAATACTATAATGCCAAATGACCAAATTAGAATTGGGAAACCAAAAGGAGTTCATTTTTTGATGATGACTGCTTGAATTTGAATTCATGCTGCAGCAAAGAGACTGCTATGGATGCAATGGTGTATAGTTATAAGCATGGCTTCTCTGGGTTTGCTGCTAAGCTTACAGAATCTCAAGCTCATAGTATTTCAGGTACTTTATAATTCATTTAAAGATCTGCGTGCCTAGAAAACTCAACTTGATCGAATCACTTGAATGGTCACTCCATTTACACTTTTTTTAATTATTTTTCTAAAGGGTTACCTGGAGTCGTCCGAGTTATGCCAAATCACTTTTATTCTTTGCAAACAACAAGGACCTGGGATTACCTTGACCTCTCTTATCATACTCCTAAAAATCTCTTCCATGACACCGAAATGGGAGATGGAATCATCATTGGTCTTCTAGATACAGGTTTGTTTATGAACCCTCTTTGTTTATGCATTTACTAGTAATTTCTTAAAACAAAGTTTTAATCAAATGGTGGCAGGAGTTTGGCCAGAGTCTAAGTTATTCAATGATGAAGGTTTGGGGCCAATTCCAACCCATTGGAAGGGAAAATGTGAATCTGGGCAACTCTTTAATGCCGCAACAAATTGCAACAATAAACTAATAGGTGCAAAGTGGTTCATTGATGGCTTTCTAGCTGAAAATGAACAGCCTTTCAACACTACTGAAAATCCAGATTACATGTCTCCTAGAGATAGCACTGGACATGGAACACACACATCTACAATAGCCGGTGGATCCTTTGTGCACAATGCAAGCTACAAAGGCTTGGGAGTTGGACTAGTTAGAGGTGGTGCCCCAAAAGCACATTTGGCCATGTATAAGGTGTGCTGGAATGTCCCGAGGGGTCAATGCTCGTCTGCTGATGTCTTAAAGGGCTTTGATGAAGCAATACATGATGGGGTGGATGTTTTGTCAGTATCACTAGCCTCACCAATTCCCCTGTTTCCGGAGGTTGATGAGGGTGATGGAATTGCTGTCGGTTCCTTCCATGCTGTGGCAAAGGGTATACCTGTTGTCTGTGCAGCCGGTAATGCAGGACCATCTTCATACACTGTTGACAACACATCACCTTGGATCATAAATGTGGTTGCCACTACCCTTGACCGGTCTTTCTCCACACCTATTACACTTGGGAACAATGTGACCATACTGGTAAGAACAATTTGATTCAACTGAACTCCAGGATACACACAAGCACTGGCCATAGCGACATGAACAAAAATTCTTTTATCCACTAAGAATTGTGTATCCAGGAAATAAACATGCATTTCTTACCTTTGTACTCTTAGGGACAAGCTATGTTTGCTGGAAAGGAAGTTGGTTTTACTGGTTTAGTGTATCCAGAGGCCCCAGGACTCCTTCCTACAGTCCCAGGGTAACTTTTGGTTCCTGCTAATTCAACATACTAGATCTCCTGGTTTGTCTGCAATTATTTTTTTATGTTTTGCTTCACAAACTTCCATACTAATATCCAAATGAAATGTATTATAGTGTTTGTGAGTCCCTTCAACTTAATAACACACCAGTGGTTGGTAAAGTGGTGCTTTGCTTCACAACAATAGCGGGGCGAGCCCCAGTAACAAGAGCTGTAACTAGTGTTAGAACAGCAGGTGGTGTTGGGGTGATTGTAGCCAAGCATCCTGGTGATGTTTTAGGTCCATGTACTGCTAATTTTCCTTGCATTGAAATAGACTATGAACTTGGTACACAAATACTACTCTACATTCGTTCAAACGGGTAACTTCATCTTGATCTTGTAAATTGCAAAAATAATCTCCATTTAAAAAACTTTTTTGTTAACATTGTCTGTACAATACATAGAAATCCAACTGTAAAACTCAGCCCTTCCAAAACATTAGTGGGAAAGCCAGTATCAACTAAGGTTGCACATTTCTCATCAAGAGGACCTAGTTCTATTGCTCCTGCAATTTTGAAGGTACAAAATCAACTAGTTTTGGTAAATTAACACAACTACATGCAAAGCTAATCAATAAACTTTGGTTTCGAAACAGCCAGAAATAGCTGCACCTGGGGTAAGCATATTAGCTGCAAGTTCTCCTGTGGATCCCTCTATGGATGGAGGATTCGCCTTTCATTCCGGAACATCCATGGCAACTCCCGTTGTCTCGGGCACTGTGGCACTTCTAAAAGCATTGCATCCTAGTTGGTCCCCTGCTGCAATGAGATCATCACTAGTAACTACAGGTGAGTAATTAGTCAATGGCCAAACCACTAATAAGTGCCAAATCATAGTGATTTTGAATCAACATCAGTACTAAAACTTGAATGCAGCATGGAAGACAGACCCATTTGGAGAGCCTGTTTTTGCCGAGGGGTTTCCTCAAAAGCTTGCTAACCCATTTGATTATGGAGGAGGCATTGTGAATCCAAACAAAGCAGCAGATCCTGGTCTTATATATGACACGGGCACACCTGATTACATAAACTATCTCTGTGCTGTTGGCTATAACACCACTGCTATTTCCCAACTTGTTGGACAGCCCACTAAATGCTCCAAATTTTCCATTTTGGATGTAAACCTTCCTTCAATTACTATTCCAAATTTAAGAAAGACTATTACTCTCACTAGAACTGTCACAAATGTTGGCCCTGTTAACTCCGTATACAAAGCCCTAGTGGATCCTCCATCAGGCATTAATGTAGTTGTAACACCAAAAACGTTGGTTTTTAACTCTACAGTTAAGTCCTTATCATTTAGAATTGCGGTGTCGACCATGCACAAGGTCAACACTGGATACTACTTTGGGAGCTTAACTTGGACTGATGGGGTTCATGATGTACATATTCCTATATCAGTGAGAACACAGATAATACAGTTTTATGCTGATTCCAATTGAAATATAATAACTTATCTCAGTATTGTTGTATAAATAATTGTGTTACCTTATTGATAAAAGACATTTTGTTGAGTTTATTTCTTTTAGTACTTAATTGGTTCAAGTTTCACTTAATTTGAGCTATGAGATAGAGAATACCAAAGCAGAGCCAAAGAACAAGCAAAATGTAACTAAGGACATATGTAAAGGAAGGACAAAACCAGTTTGTTCATATTCCGAAACATGTCGGTGTTTTATATGTCATCAAATGTATCTGTCTCTCTTGTTTGTTGGGAAACAAAAATGTCCAGGAAATCATTGAAGAATCGTTAGGCATGACAAATGTTAGGCATTTTCGTTGTCTAATTGCGCCCAATGGAATCTAACACAAGCGCCCAAGATTACCAATTTGCTTGCTACTATCGTCAACTGCTACGTATTAATTATTTTAAGCTAAGTTTAATTACCACTTAACAGAACAACATTGGACCTAAATTAACAGTGCAAGACCAGTTCCAATAAATCTGGCTAGTTAAAATTTTGAGCGATTTATTGCTGGTAGCTTTAATTTTTTTTTATTTTTTTTAAATTATTACTTTTTGTTTAGTTTTAAGTCCATGAAGTAATCATTCATATCTCTCAAGTGAAAAAAAAAAAACATGTTTATTTTTTTAAACATGAAAATATATATTTTTTTTATAAAAAAACATATGTTGTACACTATATTTTTTTAACACCTATTTTTAATGTAACTACGGGGAGTAAAGTTGAATTAAACCTAGGAACTTAAATAAAAGGACATTACAACATTATCAATTGAAGTATCAAAATGTGTACCCTAAACAACTTATACCAACTGAAATGTTTACTCAATTTCCCTTAGTTATCCACGTTTCATCTCACCTATCTATGTAAAAATAAATCAAATCAATGTTTAATTAGCATAATGGGTCTCATTTAATTTACAATCATATTTTGAATCGAAAATAAAAAATATTAATTTTGATTTTTGTTAACATTAGTTAAGATTGTAATTCAAAGATGAAATAAATTATTAAGATTTTGGACAATGGTGAGAGAATGGTGGGTAATTCAAAGATGAAATAAACTATTAAGATTTTGGACAATCATGAGAGAATGGTGGTCTTTGAACCTCCGATGCTTAAGTTAATAATAAAATTATAGAAGATTACAGATACCTAAGTCTAACTCTGTAATAAAGAGAAAAGATAAAATTATAAAAGATTAAAGATACTTAAGTCTAACTCTGTAATAAAGAGAAAAGAGAGTGTGTAACTGTGATAATTACTTATGACTTGTAACTTGATGTCCAGTGTAAATGTGTACAATTTTGTATATATAAGAAATATAATTAATCTGATACATATTCTTAACTTGTGTAGATAGACTTGATGTACCATCATGGTTCTCTCTCCGTAATTATCTCTTTAGGGTAATTATGAGCTTTTTGCCTATTTATTGAGATCATTACATGATCATACTTATCTGATGATTCAGCGTTTATTGAGTTTGGCTCACCAATCTTTTTACAACCATTTTTTTCTTGTCACATGAGATATACTAAATTATACTCAATATTGATCCACTTGTTGATTATTTTATTCATTTTGGAAGAATCGTTAGTCATTTTCGAACAATCTTTTAAAAAATATGATAGAAAGGGCAAGTAATATTTTTCTAACAATTTTGTAAATGCATTGGACAATGAAAAGTGGATGGTCATTTCTCTACAAATTTGGCTAAATTAAATGGATGAATGGTCTTTCTATACACTTATTTTTATACCATTTTTTTGTGCGTATACCAAAAATTATTGAAAATACAATCGTTGAATTTGTCTTGTAGTAAGGATTCTAGAATTGCTTTTATATTCTCGTAAATTAGTTTAAAAGTAGGCCAATCGAGCCTGAATCGATTTATGTATCTAGCAAACCAATCTACTATCTATCTCTCTCTCTCTCTCCTATGTAGTATACAACTAGGCACAACGTACTCACTATGGAGGCATGTGTCAATGCGTGCGACATGGTATAGTGTCAGTTGACGACTTTATAAAAGTAGAATCATCAATGTACTTTTCTACTTAACAATTATTCGTTTTATTCAATAAGTATTACTTTTAGGATTAAAAATATTAAAATATGAATTTTTTAGTAAAAATAGGTAAAAATATATATTTTTCAAATTTTTCAAATTTTTTATGAATTTTTTAATGCAGTACTAATTAGAAGATGTCACGTGGATGCCATGTAAGCAGAGGAGTTGACCAAATGTCACCACGTAGATGGCACGCAAGCGAAGAGGACTAATCAAAGCACGTTGTGTGTATCAGGTGATGCAAGCCATGCCACATGTCGACACAACATTCATTTCGAGTTTCACTGCGCGGTCAACGGGCGTGGCATGTGTCGTCACACGATTCTTCCTTTCGTTCCACAGGGGTGCCTCGTAATCCATATCTGTGTATCACAGCACACCACATGATGTTGACTCAATGCGAGCTAACCACGACTAGTCCACCTTGCCAAACATCATGAGTTGATTCACCCAATGAATCTCCTATGCCATGTGTCACATTCTTATTGGCCAATACTGTTAATTTTTTTCTTTTTTCATCTCAACATTTGATCTGGCGGTTTAGATTTCATTTGAATATAATTTAACCCATTAATTACCCTAAAAATCCTAAAGAGTTGAAATTAATATTTTGTTTTATTAGTTTTTGGAGTCAAGAAAAGAAAAAATATATTAAAAAATACAATTTGGTAAAAATTCAAGAGAATATTGGTGCTACAATTCAAAAGATTGATTTTATTTATTCTTATTTTCCTTCTTTTATCAATTTTTATGTATTTCTTTATAAAAAAATGATCTTTATGGACAAAATCATGTATAGCTAATTTATTAATCTATGAGTCTTATGAATCCAATTTTTTACATGTGATGATATAATATTTTACCATAATTATGATTTTAATTCAATTATATTATTTAATCTAATTTTTATGTTATTAATTATTTAACCAATAATTGATTTATAGAGATAATTAAATATATTTGAGAGAATTATTTAATTGTATGTTTTGATTAAATAATATGCATATATGTATGATTATTATGTATGTAATCCATAATTAATGAATAATTTAATTGATATGAGAGTGTGATTATGATAATTAGTATATGATGTGTAGTTTATTTGAGAGAGTAATACATGTTAAGTTAGATTGAATTGATCATGTAATTAATTGGTAATTATATCAAAAAGATTTTAATAATTCACATGTTTAGGAAATTGAGAAATTAAATATTTTTAAATATTTTCTCATATATCTTCTTAGTTGTCAATTCCGAGTTAATTTATTACTGCTATTTATTTTTAGTTATTTTAATTTTGTTTTCTTAAAATATAAAAATCACAAAAAAAATATTTGTATTTTTTAGTTTTAGAGTTAGTTTATAATAACATAATCTCAATAGAAACAAATTTTTGTTATCATTGTATTACTTGTTTCTATATGTATACTTACATATTTATTGCATATAATTCGTATCAATCAAATATTTGACAGTAATGTCGGGATTATAAAAATTAGAAATTAATTTTTATTTATTTTTCCTAATTTTAATTTATTTAGTTATTTATTTTATATTTTATTTATCTATTTCTTTATTTAACTTTTTTGGCATATCCTTTACTATATTAGAAATATATTTGGGTATATTGTATCAGTAGACTCCGTATGGGAGAAATTTTGTCTTTAGATCTTTAAATCAAGCATACTTTAAAATCAATAAGAAAACAAAAAATACCCAAATGGTAGAAATGACTTTCCATTAAAAATAAACAATATGAACTAAATTTGAATAATCAAATTATGTTAATGGATGAAAGGGACAAAGTTATGGATATATATACATTAACATATTGGAAGGGTTGAATTCAAGTATTATAAGGTCAAATATTCAATCTAATGAGTTCAAATTAAAACCAATGATGTTTTAAATGTTATAAATAGGTGAACAATTCAGTGGATTACTAACAAAGGATCCTTATTTACATCTTAGATTGTTTATTGAAGTTAGAGATACATTCAAATTCAGTGGAGTGATTAAGGAGGCATTTAGGTTTAGATTTTTCCCTTACTCTTTGCGAGACCATACTTAAGCATAACTAAACTCTTTGTCACATAGTTCCATTACAACTTAAAATGATTTGGTGGAGAAATTATTGATGAAATATTTCCTACAAATAAAGAATGCCAAACTTAGGAATGGCATTACCTCCTACCAACAATATGAAAATGAATGTTTATATGAAGCATAGGAAAGATCCAAAGAATTTCTAAGGAAGTGTCATTACACTGGTATACCTCATTAGATCTATATGGATACTTTCTACAATGGTCTCAATGCTTAAACAAGAGCCATTTTTTATGCATCCACTAATAAAGCTCTGCTAGTTAAATCTTATAATCAAGCTTATAATTTACTTGAGAAAATGGCTAGCAGTAATTATCAATGGTCAATTAATAGAATGGTAGCCATAAGAAGAGTATTCGAAGTGCATGAGGTAAAAGATATCATGGTATTTATAGCTTAAGCATCATCTTTGGTGAATCTCTTGAAGGCTCAAAACTTGCCAACGAGTATAAACTAGATCTATGATTTAGGGGTGTCCTGTGTCTTTTGTGATAGAGTTCATTTGTTTGATAATTGTCCAAATAATCTTGAATTAGCATTCTATGCGAGTAATGTGAACCGAAACAATAATACATGCTTGAACACATATAACCCAGGATGGAGACAACATCCAAATTTATCTTGGAGTAATAACAACAATCAAGGTGGTAATCAATTCGACCATCAATAATTTTCACCACCTAACTTTCAACAATCACAACAATTACGAACTCAAGATAAAAATCCACCTAATGAGGATAATACAAATACTTTAATAAGGATGATGAAAGACTTCATCTAATCAATAAATACAAAAATGTATACTAAAGAGGCTTCAATTCAAAATTTAGAAACTCAAATGGGACAACTTTCCTAGGCCATAAGTCAAAGGCCTTGAGGTAACCTTCAAAGTGACACAATTATAAACCCAAGAATAGAAGGTAATGAGCATTGCAACGCTAAAACCTTGAGGAGTGGTAAAACTCTAGAAGAGGGACATGAGACTGAAAAGTATGAGGATGAACACGAGACTAAAAAAGACGAGGAGAAACAGGAAATTAATATGGATGAGAAAGAATAAATGGATAAATAGAGCACTGTAAATGAAATAATTCGACTAAAAGAGTAACATCTACAAACCCATTATTCTTTTCCCTCAAAAACTACAAAAGCAATGTTTTCCCTCAAAAATTAGATACGTAGTTTTCAAATTTTCTTAATGTTTTCAAGAAGCTACACATAAATATATCATTTACATATGCACTTGAACAAATGTCTTCTTATACCAAATTTTTAAAAGACATCCTATCTAAGAAAATAAGCATTGGAAATAATGAAGTAATAACCTTTATTGAAGGATGTAGTTCTATCCTTGCTAGAAAAATACCCAAAAAATTAAAATATCTGGGTAGCTTTGAAATTCCTTACATAATTTGGATAATGAACTTTGTGAAAGCACTATATGACTTAGGTTCAAGTATTAACCTTATGCCATTATTTGTCTTTTAGGGGTTGGTAAAGCTAAACCCACTTTAATAATATTATAAATGATAGATAGATCAATTAAGTGACCCCGAGGTATGATAGAATATGTGATAGTAAAAGTAGACAAGTTCATATTTTTGAAAATTTTCATTGTACTAGATATAGAAGAGGACCTTAACATTTCGATAATACTTGGTTGTCAATTCTTAGCAACCAAAAAATTACTCATTAATTTACAAAGATGTGAGCTTACAATGAGAATGCAAGATGAACAAATAACATTTAAAGTTTTTAAAGCATCTGAACCCCCTGATATTGATAATGTTGATAAATGCTTTAGGATAGATATTACTGATCATGATGATAACTTAAAAAAATCTGTTGAGTCACTCACACTTAATATTATTACACATGATGCTATGAATAATGAAGTAAACTCACCAAGAAATAACTCAATTTATTTTAATTTTGAAAGTATCGAATCTATGATTGATATTGTTGATTGTGTGAACTATTTGAAATTACACCTCCCATGTGTATATCTAATGTGTGCTGTAGAGTTTTGGGATAGAATCTAAGTTCAAACCATCTATTGAAGGGCCATTAAAGTTATTTTACTTATATTTTTATTATTTTTGTTTTGTAGTTGAATAAATGTAGAGAGCGATGATACAACAAGATTGATCATTTCAACAGCAAATGTGGTGTGCCAAGGCTAAGTGAGTTTTTTTTTACCTTTTTCATATTCATATGTGCATATTGAGGGCAATGTGTAACTTAAGTTTGGGGGAGAAAATTTCATACTCTACTTTAATAACAAGTACACATATTTAATTTTTAGGAATTTTATATTTTTAGGATGTTTTAATCATGGTTTAGATATAAATTGATAAATATATAGAAACTAAATGCATGCATGCTTGATATGAAAATGTATGAACTCAATGATGTATTTGTTATCGATTAGAATAAGGAATGTAACATGCTCATTAAGATGCTTACATTAATTATGCAATATGTTTGTTAGTTTTGATTGTATTGATTCAAATATTTATGCACATGATTATAATTGATTTTGGTGTTCTTATTGAGAAATAATTTGTAATGAATTATACAGGTTGATGAAATGTATCATGTTTTAGAATTTATTTTGTCATATCTTGAGATGAAATTTTAAATAGTATTTAGCGAGATAGATGATTTAGACATTATTTGAATCGATTGAGCCTTTGAAGTTAACCATTCTAATATCTTTAATCACCCATTTGAGCTTAATTGAAAACCTTTCATATCTTTAAAGCATATTTTATGTCTAATTAATAAGCATTATCGTGACCCTTGTACCTTTAGTTTGTATAAAAAAATGTAATAATGTGTTATGTTATAGAGTAAGGTGAAATGTAATACACCTTATAAGAAAAAAAAAGAAAAAGTAAAACTCATAACACAATTATCCCTATAAAGAAAAAGAAAAGAAGATTGAAAATAAGTTTAAGGTGTTGTAAAGTTATTAAAAAAATGATGTAGAATAAAATAATATAAAAATAATAATAAGATAGGATGCACTAAAATATCAAGTAAAAGCTCAATTATAGTTAAAAAATATATGATGAATAAAAAGAAAGTTAAGGTGTGGAAAAGCCTAAATGTCTTCATTTATCGACCCCACCTAAGTCTTACATTACAAGCATGCAAAGCACTTATCGATCTTTAGCTAATTGCATATTTATATTAGTGGAAAGATATATGAAAAATAGATTTATGAGATTTGTTCTAAGATTGAATTGATTAACATACTCATATAAGTTGATTTCATGAGTGCATAGGATAATATCATGTGTAACGCACACACGAATTAATTTGTCAAAAACCTTATAGATCCTTGTATTAATGGAACATTAATTGATGGATATATGAACCTTCTTGTATTAGAATTGTACGACTATTAAAGAAGACAATTTTTTCTAAGTATGCATATATTGATAAATATATATATATATATATATATATATATTCTCAATGTCAGTTTATTTAGTTAGACTTAGCTTTATTGGAATATAAACAAAGAGTTAAGCTTTACTTGAAGACAAACAAAAAATTAAGCTTATGGATGCGATGATTCTATGAAAATAAAGTCATTAATGCACTTTTCTACTTAATATTTGTTTGTTTTATTTAATAAGTAGTACTTTTGGAGTTAAATGTTTTAGTAAAAATAGATGAAAATATATTTTTTGAAATTTTTTAATGTAGAACTAATCAGAAGACGCTATGTGGACGCCACGTAAACAGATGACCTATTTGAAAATCTTGATGCTCTTCGGTCTCTTTTCAAAGACATGTATATTTTTTGCATATGAAAAGTTTGTGAACATTAAAAAGTCCTATAATTTTTTTTTATTTTTAAACTTAATAGAACACATTTATTTCTCACAGATGACACTAAATATTGATGTCGATTTTTATCAATATCATATAAATATGTTCTCTATGGATCTACAAAATTAAACAAACTATTAGTACTTTTGACCACCATAAGGATGGTGACATTTGGCGCTCTAATGCTTAAGTTTGTAGTAGGATTAAAGATATCTAAATCTCGTTCTATGATGTAGAAGAAAAAGAATGTTTAACTCCAGTGGTTACTTATAACTTGTGTAAATGTGTACAATTGTGAATATATATAGGAAATAGAGTTAATTTAATACATATCTTTTATCTATATAGATAGATTTATTTAATATTATAGATTTTTTTTATAATTATTTATTTAAGATAATTAAAAAATAACTATTTTATAAGGATTTTCATGCTACTATAATTATCTTATTTATAAGCTTGGTTTATAAGATTTTTTAGTGATTGATATTATTTTTATGTATTAAATTATAACAAATAAAAAATAAATATATTAGGAACATTGCTTTCCAATAATACAAATAAATTACTTATTTATTAGTTATTTTATACATTATATGAAATGTGACGCGTGGTAGGGAACCATCGCTTCAATTTAGTCTGAAAAGGAAACTCTTATATAAATGTAATAGGATTAGGTTACACTATTCAAATACAATATTAAATTATGATAAAGTTTTTTTATTTAATAATGTTATATATAATAGTATTATACGACTCCGCTGCTTTTTGACGGATTATTTTTAACTACTACATGTTGTTTATTACCTACTTGCAAATAATATTGTTATCGGAAGAATAAAAGAAAATATATATTATAAAAGAATTCATTAATTAAAACAAGGTCTCAAATAGTACCGGTCTGGATATGATAAAAAAATAAAAATAAAAAAATACTACTGGTAAGAGTTTTTTTAAAATATTATGTATTTTAAATTTAAGATATAATATAAATAATATATAATACTACTGAAAATCTTTTTTTATATGATTTGATTTAAGTTGGTAGAATAATTAAATGAGTCAGATGAAATTATTTTTACCATCTAATTATCTTCTCTAGAAAGATAAATAAAACTATATATATAAAACATAGTGAAGTTATATTATAATAAAAATTATGTATAGAATTCAATAAAAATAATAATATCATTATTATGTTTATTTTAATAATGTAATTAAAATAACAATAAATATTAAAATAAAATTTATAAAATTAAAAATAAATATCATTGATTTTAAAATGAAATAAAATGATAAAATAATTAATAGTTATATAAATATGTAAAAAAATTAAAATATTCTAACATATTCTTCAGGGAAGTCGAGTACTTGGATTCTTATTATTGGGTTGTTTTAAATTTTATTTCAAATCAACAATTAAATCAAACATTAAAATAGTCTAAATTATTCGTATTAATATAAATAAAATGACTTCTTATTTAATATTATTTTGATAAAATTAAACAAATAAAAAAATTAAATAAATAATTATATACATATTAATGTTTACATTATATATGGTGTATGGTGTATAATTTGGTTGAAAATATTATGATAATTAAAATTTTTATATAATAATTATTTTTATTAATAAAAGTAGTATTAATATGTAATTAATTATAAATTTATAATAATAAAATCATATATTTTTATTATTATAATAACAAAAATAATTATGATAATAATATTATTTTATTTTTTTAATAAAAAATAATAATTTTGACGTAACTCAAATGAATAAATGAATTTTACATACAATTTTATTTTATTAATAAAAATTGTAAATTGAATAACAACTTTATTATTTATAAAATTATTCTTATACCTATCATAATTAAATTTAAAATTAGTGCAAATATGAAATATATGTATCTTTGATTTATAAATTATTTTATCATATAATATTATTATTATTATTTTTGCTAAGATAATGTGATTTTATCATTTAATGATATTTTTTCTAAGTAATTTATAATGTTATTTTAAATTTTATTTGTGTTGGTTGTATTATTTTTATTAAATAATTGTCTAAACATAAATTATATAAATTAATTTAAAAGTTAATTTCTTGTCTTTCTTGACTCATTGAGTCATATATGTTGAAAAGATTATATTTTGTTTTTAAACATTAAATAATATAATAATTTTAAAATTTACACTTTAAATTATATATTTATGTGTATTTATATATATTATATCTTCTTAATCTATTAAAATGAGTCTAAATTATTACATAGCTAACCATCCTATTATAATATATATATATATATATATTTGTCTTCTTATTTCTGGTGAGGAGTATTTGTCCTCTTGTTATTGATTGATGAGTTTTTATTGAAATCTTGTTATGTTTGACCGTATTCCACCCATTAAAAATTTTAATGAATTCATGTCATATTAATTATTTTTAATATTCTTTTCAATTTTTTCACATTAATTAATATTATAAGATACTGGAAGTTTGAATGGCAATTCATTATGATTACTATACTGGACATTGACATCTAATTTGTTTGATTCTTTTATTCGGCAAAATTTGGTTTTATTGTATTAATATTTCATTTTCACAATAAAACATTTCTTATTTTTTTATTTTATTCCAATTTTGTTTTAAATTTTAAAATTTAAACTTTAAAGACTTTTAACTTTTTATTTTATTTTTAATAAAACATAAATATTTATAATTTTTAATAGATTCCTATCACGAAAAAATTTAAAAATGGTATTGATTTTAACGACATTAAAAAAATTACATCTATTTTATTTTAGGTTTTGGCCAATTAAAACAATCTACCTTTGGATGCACAACATACACTAAATAACTAATTATTCTAGACTATAGAGAAATATTTAAACTCACATCCAAAAAAAATATATGTAAAACTATAAAGCTTTATGTTTTGAGTTTTATTTTCTCAAATATAAAGCTTTTTCCTACTACATGTATATAAATCTATTTAAATAATAATTATAAAATAAGTTTCCTTTACTTTTATTTTGTTTTAGTATTTCTTTTCCCTAAATAATTTTTCAAAAGAAAAAAGAAAGAAAGGAAGGAAGGAGATAACTAAACATGTGAGGGTCAAAATAAGAAAGATTTTACTTTATTATATTAAAACTTTCCATTTTTATTTTTATTTTTAAGATAACATTTCTTATTTAATGCTATAAACAATTAAAAATAATAATTGGTTCATATTTTATTTTACTTCGATTTTATTTTAGAGTTTATTTCCTTAAATTCAAAGTTTTCTATTTGTTATCTGATTTTATTATCTTTAAGACTTTAACTTTTTATTTTTATTTTTAATAAAACATTAATATTTATTATTTAATTTGTAGACTCCTATCATGATTAAGTGTTAATAAAATAGTACTGATTTTAGTAACATATTTTTTTTTCTTTTACATCTATTTTGTTTTGAGTTTTGGCCGACAACGATCCATTTTGAAATACACAACATATATTCATTAATTAATTATTATAAGATTTGAGAAGGGGGATTCAAACCCACGTCCAATGTATAGGACATGAAAAATTAAAAAAGCTATTTGTTTTGGCTTTTATTTCCTCAATTATAAAACATGGATATAAAGCTATTTAAATAGTAATTAAAAAAAATAACTTCTTTTACTTCCTCAACTATAAAACATGGATATAAAGCTATTTAAATTAAAAAAAAAATTCTCTTACTTCCATTTTGTTTTAATATTTCTTTTCCTAAATATAAAGCTTTTACTCTGTAACATGAATTTATTATCTTCAATATTTTTGGTTTTTTTAAATAAAATAATGATTTCTTATTTAACATACTCCTACCATAAACAACCATTAACAAAACACATATTTTAGCAAAAAAAAAAGTTTTTTTTATTATATCTCTATTTTGTTTGAGGTTATATAAAAAAAATTATTACATGAATATAAACTATTTAAAAAATATTATATAAATATGTATCCTTTTATTTACATAATTCAAAATAAAATAAATTTAATCTGAATAATAATACTAAACATGTACAAAGCACGTGCCTAAAACTAGCAATAGAAAAAAAGAAAAAAAAGTATATTTATCTCAAGCTTAAAATAAATATCAAATAATGTAATACATTTTTATTGGTACATGCAATAAGACTCAAATAATTGTAACCAATTAAAAGTTGTTATGTTAATTGTGATAGTAATAAAAAATTAAATATATAATAATGCTTTAGAAAAAAATGTGAATTAATTCTTAATAAAATATTTTAGGTAAAATTTATGATTTAAGTAATTATATTATCAAAATAATTTTTTATTAATGATAACTTTATTCAATAAAAATAATACTAAAATGTGATTAATCTTATAATAGAATAGATAATTAACGTTTTTATCATGACAATAACTATAACAATATTATTAACAGTATATTTTACATTGTATTAAATTCAGTTTTCTCTATGAATCTTTGCTAAAGTACATGAGACTTATAAGTCATTTAATCCTAAATATTTTGGGTGAAATATACAATTTTTTATTGTCACGATGATTTTTTATTAATGTAAACTTTATTCAATAAAAATAATATTAAAGTGTAATTATTTATAAAATAAAATAATAACTAACATTTTTACCGTAATAATAACAAAAATAATTATACCAATATGATTAGCTTTATATTTTCTATTGTGTTAAATTCAATTTTCTCTACCAATTTACGAAAAAGTTCATAAAACCATGGGTCATTTAATTCCAAAAAAAATTAAACCCAATAAACCTCACATTTATATCACACCACCTAAACAATGTGAAACATCATCTCTAACAATCTCCTATCACAATATCACGTAGAAGAAAAAAAAAACTAAAAAGACATAAATTACGTAAATTTTCCACTCATATTATGTGATATGGCGTAATATGAACTTAAATTAGATATAAAACTGCAAGATTCAGACCCAAGAAATAATATAAACCTGCTGTAGAGAGATACCAGATGACCTAGCATATTACGATTTACGACACACACAAAATATAATAGATGACTGATACAGTAGCTGCAAGAGAAATAAAATACACACGCAAACATGCCGTCTAGTGAACGCTCCCAACCTGAACAGATATAGAAGCTCCAAACAATTCATATAGACAGAGTCAATACTATACTCAAAACCTCTCTCCCAGAAGAAAAACATCGAGTATTTTTCTGCATGTGAAGTATACTAGGAAGACATAATTCTCAATTTCTCATTCTGAGACAAAATCACCAATTAGAAAACATCCTTGTTCAGGAAACAATGTCTAGGTTGTCTAACAATGGTGGGTAACAAAGCCACTACAGCATCTGGAATTGTTGACAGAAGAGTATGAATGCAGAATTTTAGTAGTTCATGCATGAAAAGAGTATATACTCCCCAAGAATATTCGTATATTTATAACAGAAAGGAGAGATGTAGAGTTCTGCTTCAGTGGGTGAGTTTCCCACATTAGCATGCCTCAGATTGCACAAACGAGCTGTAAGCCAAGTGGAAAATAACAACACAAACTGAACTAATACAACAAGGTACATATAAAAATCACCACCCTTAATCTATTCGCGTTCTACCTGAATTGTCACATGGCTAATATTGTATTCTATCCTAATATAGTCTACCACTTTGTCTAAAACCGTGTCAGCATCTGCATCTGACTTAATTATCACATGACAAGCCAACAAAACCTTCCCAACAGTTATGGCCCAAATATGTAGTTCATGGATGGCAACAACTTCATCCATCTCACAAAGTCCTTTTTCGAGCTTTGTGGCATCAATCTCTCTGGGTGTGCTCTCCATCAAAACCTCCATAATGTTTCTCAACATCCTGATTGTTGTCCCAAGCACAATTAATGAAAAGAGGAGAGTACATATCAAATCAAGAATCTTCCACTTAGGCTTATACCATATGATAGCCCCACTAATCATCACTCCAATACTCTGAATGGAATCCCCAAGTACATGAAGATAAGCCCCTTGGATGTTTATGTTTCGCTCCTTCTTTTGAACTTCACCTTTCAATTCAATTTCACCTTCACAACAAGGTTTAATTAGCGGTTCGGAGTGATCTACCTTATGAGAATGAGGATGCTCATCATTGTGCTGTGAGTGCACCCAATGATGATGGTGTGTGGTAACACTTATCCCATGGCTATGCATATCACCATGACCCTCATGACTATGGTTATGCTTACTGTTGTCATGACCATGCTCACCATGTCCATGATCATGACCGTGCCCATGAGCATGACCGTGTTCATGACCCAACAAGAGTGCCATGCCAATATTAACCACCAAACCAAATGCAGAAACAACAAACATGAGAAAGCCTTGAACTTCACCACTATTGTTAATTATTCTAGCAATAGCTTCATAAACAAGAATCCCAGCAAGAAGCCATATCATCTGGATGGATAAAAGTGCACCCAGTATTTCAATCCTGAAGAAACCATATGACTGACGAGGTGTTGCCTCCCATCCTGATGCCCATATTGATAACAAAGAAATTACAAAAGCTGCAACATCTGACAACAGATGAGCTGCATCAGTTAAAATTGCAAGACTATTTGCTTTGATACCTCCAACAACTTCCACACTCATGAAAATCACACAAAGCACAACTGCAATCAAAAGTTTCCGCATGGATGTTGATCGTTCCTTCGCATCTTTACAACTGGTTTTGGCATCTGAAAATCCACACGGTGCTTCCCCACAAATCTTAATCCCACCTGAGCTTTGATCTGTGACTGGGACATCTGCATATACTTCTACTGTATGCCTCTCTCCAGAATTTTTTATTTCCATCTGAAACTTGGAGAATAATAGAAATCATGAGTCTATTAAAAAATTACTAATGTATAACAAGGGTGTCATGATCCTGCATACACCCTTGAAAATACCATTATATACATCAATTATCGAACATCATAAAGACAACGCTTATAATATGATTATTTCGGCCAAAAAAAAAATCTTAAAACAAGATTACAGATCACAAACCAAAATGGTCCCTTTGTCTGCCAGAAGAAAACAGAAGGGAAGAACAAACCATATTAAGTACTTAATCATAAATTTTGATATTTTCTATATCTTAAGAACGTCAAAAGGGTATTAAAAAAAAGGTTCCTAGAAAGCTACCATGACTGTGACTGAGTATCTCGAATCTAATTCCAGAGACAATATTCTTCTCCTCATAAAGAAGCAAGTCATAGCTTTCTGTAACATACAGAATTCGTTTTATGATACTCACAAATGAAATCCTACTTCTACAATAACTAACTAGATAAATTCTCTTGTCATAAACAGGAGGGAAAAAAAATTGAACAAACAAATCTATAGCCCATAAAGTACAGATGGAATTCACAAGAAGAAGAATATTACTAATTACAGAATTTTTCTCTCGTTGGGATTCGATTTTCTATAATGCCAATCATACACCCATCATAAGAATTCCAATTGAAGAGGATTTATGAAACGAATAAAGAGCAAAAAATACAATAAAAGGAAAGCAAACTCGAAGGCTATCAGATAGGCACAAGGAGATCTTGAGGAAGAAGAACTGAAAGAAAAAGAAGAAAGCAAAGAAAAATAGAAATATCAATGAGAAAGAGAAAAGGGGAAAAATGTCGATAGGAATAACGAATCGTAGCAAAGAAAAACGTATACCCATTTCTGCCACCATCCCTTATGTACAATGGACTATGCTTTCAATTAGCAAAACTGGTGACTCCAAATTGAGATTTTATTGACCCAGAAGCGAATTTTATAAATATAGTATTACAGAATTTTTTTGTAGTTGTTTCTAATATTGACGTTAAAGAAAAATAGAAAATCCCTCTGATCAAACTAATAGATAAATAGAGAAGATACAAGGCATCATTACGAAAGCACTTGATAAATCAGATACCAAAACGATAATTAAAAAACAAAATCTTCAATCACATGATTTTCATGATGAATCCATAAAAGCAGAACAAGATCAAGAAGACTCACCGAGCTGAATGACAAGTAGGAAACAGAAATGTTAAAAACTTGTGCACAAACTCATAGACCTAGATAACATTTTGCTTTATTCAAGATAAATATTTAAAGAGAAAGAGATAAATAAGGACCATGAATGCTAGAAGATTCGGAATCAATTCTACGAAGATTTAAAACCTTTGAAAATATTATTGTCGTAGAGAGAAATTATACATTCAATTAAGCACACTCCAATTAAAAGCAATATGAATACGATATAAATTATTAATTTCATAATAATATTTCATTTAAACACAACTTTATAAAAAACAATAATATTAAAATAGGATAATATTTTTATTATAATAATAATAGGATAATATCGTTATTATATATATTTTTAAATATTATCACTATTAAATAAAGTAATAACACTCTCACAATTTAAGTTAGATTTAATATATATCATTATATTTTATGTCATATTTATTATTTGATTTATACTTTTATCCGTTATAAATTTACAAAAAATTATTCATTATTTTTGAAGTATGTGATGACGTGATGTTCTAAAAAATAAAATTTAAAATTAATGTAATTTTTTTAAAAAGTAAATATAAAAAAAGTGAAGAAAAAAACAATTTAATTAATAAAGAATACACTTTAATGTGGTAGATATTAATATAAATTATTAGTTACATAATATTTATAAATAATATATAAATCACTTATTAAAAATAAAACTCTTTAATTATTATTTAAACAATGAAACAATATTTTATTGTTAAAATTCAACACAAAAAAATTAATATCCATTTCTTCCTCTATTATCACCTTCTATCTATCATTTCCCTCATTTACCATTATTTAATAATTCTATAATTCTATAACTATTCTTAGTTACTTTCCTCATTTTTTTTCGATAAAATTATGTGTATATACTATTTATTTTTCATTTTTATTAAGTATTAAATGCACAAAAGATTTTAAGAAAATGAATGATTTAGAATAAATGACTAACAAATCTTAAAGATAATATAATATTTTCAAACAAAAAAGAAAAAAATATCACATATGTAATTTATTATCTACTTCTCAAAAATTATATAAGTTGATAGAATAAAAGATTAGTATATTCATTGCATTAGTTTAGAAGAGTTATAAACTATAAACCAAAAATCGAAAGAAATTCAATAAAAAAATTAACCATATTTTTGGATAATTGAAAAGGGAAAATATTTAATTTGAAAAGAAGAGAAAAAAAAGTAAAAAATGGTAAAATGATAATAATATAATTATATTTTTAAAAAAAATATGATAAATGAGTAAAATGATGGAAGAAAATGTGAAAATATAGAAATATATTAATATTTATCCTTTAATTTTAATTTTAATAATAAAATATTATATCATACTTTATAACTAAACAGTCTTTTTTTTAATAAGTGAGCTAATTATCTGTCTAGTAATAACATTAAAATATTAATTTGTCACAATTAAATTAAATTCAAGAAACCCTCACTCAATAATTATCAAAGGTTTTGAATATTCTTCTTCTTCTTGATTCCGATTCTTATAGCATTCTTTTTATATATATATCTATTTCTTTCAATGCGACTTGATGTAATAATTTAAATTATTCTTTTTTCATATGTTCTCAACTTTTGATCATCATCCTTTTCTTGAAAAGAAAAAAATTTATTCGTATATATATATATATATATATATATACTTCGAATAAAACTAAAAAGGATATCTAGAAGTTTTTACCTTTTAACGTTTTTTGTTTCCTGCTCGTCATTATTCAGCTAGGTGAATCCTCTTGATCTTGTGCTGTTTTTATGGATTCATCTGAGTATCATGTGATGTAAAGTTTTTGATTTATCGTTTCGGTATCTGATATATAAAATGGCTTATGCAACTTTATTAAGTGCTTTCATAATGATGCCTCGTATCTTCTCTTTTTCTATATATGCTTAGTTAATTGATCACCGAAATTTTCTACTTTTCTTTAACATGAATATTTTCTCTCAATCAGTATTAGCCATCGCTGGCATCAATGCTCGTATTAAGGGTTATTATTATTATTATTATTATTATTATTATTATTATTATTATTATTATTATTATTATTGTTATAAAAATCTTATCAAATTTAATACTTTTAGTATTTTTTAAGATTTGTATCTTAATTCGTAACTCATTTAATTAAAATGATGAGTTTGTAACATAATATTGGATTAAATTTTGATTTTAAAGGAAAATTTTATTAAATTAGATATTTTTAAATTGATAAATATTAAAAAAAATTAAGATAGACCAAAAATACAATCAATTTAGAATTTTTGGAACCATTTATCATCTCTTATTATTTTTGTACCTTCTAAATTATTTGTACTTTTTATCTCCTAGTTTCGTTTAAAATAATAATAATAATCCAGCAATCCTTGTATTTATTGTGAAGTTTGTTCTTTTACTTATTTTTCTTTCAAAGTTTCTTTTTCTTCTTTTTGTTTTTTATATTATGATAATGTTAATATTATTTGACGTCCCTCTTTTAATTTTGTTTAATTATTCTTTGCCCGTTAAGATTGAAAGATTGTTAAGGTTTTATTTTTTAAATTATTATTTTTAACTACTACATGTTGTTTATTACCTACTTGCAAATTATTTGACTTTTAAGTTACCATGATGATATTTGATGTCTTATTATTTCTTATTTTGAATTTATATATATATATATATATATTTTAATTTTACCTTTAGGCTTAAGTTTCGTCGCTCAATGAAAGTAATACGTCTTAATACTAATTTTATCCTTTTTAAAACCTTTGTACTAGTAAGTTTTTTTTTTAAAGTACTATATTTATAACATTCACTTTTGGATCAATAAAATCTCAATTTGTGATTACCATGTTTGATAATTGAAAACATTCCTCATCGCATAACAGATAAAAAATAAATAAATAATCAAATATATTCTACAAGGATTATAAACATTAATTAATATAATTGTTAATATTAATAATCTATTAGTTAATTGATAAAAAAATTAATATATATAATTATTATTAATTTATTATTTAATTATAAAAAAATCATAATTAAAACAATTAATTAAAAAAAATTATTTATATTACTCAAGGTAAATAATATTTAAAAAAAGATAAATAATTATAATATAGAAAATAATCAATATTTTAACGATTAATAATTTATTACTTAATTGATAAAAAATAAAACTTAAGATAATTAATAAAAAAATGATAATTATTTATGTTATTAAGATAAATAACCTCGTATAAAATAAAAATAAATAATTTTAATATACATAATATTCGACATTTTAACTATTAATTTATATTACTTAATTTATAAAAATAAAACTAAAGATAATTAATTGAAAATTATAATTATTTATGTTATCTAAATGAATAACCTTGTATAAAAAGAAAGATAAATAATTTTAATTACTAGTAATTTATTATTTGATTTGTATTCTTTAATTGATAAAAATAAAAAGAAGATATAAAATAATTGTTAAAATTATAAATGAATTATCAGACACATTTTCACAAATTTAAGTTTTTGAAAAAATTGTTATTTGACATTTTGGGATCGAATACACGTGAAAAACTCCAATATCAATTAAAATTTACAATCATGAAAATACAAGAAAACTATTTTTTTAAAATATTCAAGTAATTATAAAGTAGTTTATACTTAAAGAAAAAAGTTAAATAATATAAATGAATTATCATACTTATCTACCATATGCTTGAGTTATAAGTTATTTTTGTAAGAGTTAGTACATGACATTTTTATAATAATTAATAAAAAAATGATAATTTTTATGTCATTTAAGATAAATATTCTTAATCTAGATAATTATTAATATTTTAATTATTAATAATTTATTATTAATTGATAAAAGAATAATGTTCGTAATTAAATTATACAATAATTAAGAATAATAATAATAATTATTTTTAAATACATAGGTTTATTCAAAAATTTACAAAATGTGGTTTAAATTTATATATATAATATAAGTTAGGATTAATTAACCTCAGGATATAATTATCAATATGCCCATTAAATGTTTAACAAAACTATGTTTTGGGGCACAACGCAACATTTTCATATCCATAGGCCACCCATATCCTTCCTCATAAACCTCTCCTTAGAACACCAATGAGTACCGTTACCCTTTTCAGTCCCTGCCCACCAAAAATGTACCATCACTGCCATCAATCTATTACAAACTTTCCTAGGAAGCTTGAAAACACCCATCACATAGGTAGGCAATGCATGAGCCGTTGTTTTAAGCATAAGCACCCTCCCACTAGTAGATAACAGCTTAGCCTTCCACCCAGTGTTCTTCTTTTCCAACCTCTCTTGCAATAACCCATATAGACTAGCCTTAAAGGCTAGCATATTCAGTAAGCAATTCCAAATAGTTCTCAACATTTTCAACCAAAACTACATGCATAATACCAGCTAGCATATTTTGGTCCTCACAGGTCATATTCCTCCTAAACAACACATTACTTTTAGCATGACAATAATTGCTAATACAGTTCATTAATACCTCACAAAAAAAAAAATACCCGTTCTTCCCGTTCTTCAGTGATTTCAAGTAGTAGAACACCTCCTGGGCAATCATGAATCATGATATTATCTTGAATAGTCCTATCCCCTACAAACGCACCTTGCTCCTCTAAATTAATTGACCCATAAAAAGCTTCAATCTATTCACCAAGACTTAAGACACCATCTAGTATGTAAAATTACATAGAGCTATAGGTCTGAATTGAGTTGGAGTTTCAGCTGCATTGCCTTAGGAACATTACAACAATCTGGACCTTTTGCGGAGCTAAAAGAAGGCCACAAAAACCTTTTTATAGCAATTCAAAAAATTCCATTTATTCACAAAGGACACAATTATCACTGCAAATGTATATAATTAACATTACTTTTGAAACGCCAGAATAGATCATTTGTGACATTTCTAAAACGCCACAATTACAATCATTTGTGGAGTTTTTTAAATGTCAATAAAAATGTTACAATTCACTGTTAAAAGCTTATGTATATAATTAACCGCATTTCTGAAACTTCAAAATAAATATTTATGACATTTCTAAAATGTCACAAATATAATCACTTGTGGCTTTTTTAAATGTCAATGTAAATATCATATAATATTTTATGGCAATGCAAGTACAAGTTTTTAGTAGCTTTAATGAAATGATAGGAAAAATCTTAAATAGCACTTGTAAAACACCAAAATTAATTATCACTGGCGTTACTAAAATGCTAAGAATGGCATATTTGGACACCCAAAAAAACCCATAAATAAGGTTATTCCGACACATAAAATGCCGTTTTTATATATTTATAAGCATAAAAAACGCCACACATTATTACACATTGCTTTTATTTATAATATATTATAATGCATTTCAAAATATTCTTTTTACAATTTAAGTGTCAAATTCATTTTCATTTTGAAAGTCATAAACAATATTTGTTTATCATGAAATCAAATTTGAGAAAAATTAGTTTTTACACTATATATATATATTATTGTTGTTTAAATTTATTGAAAATTAAAGGGTGATTGCATATTGGATCTTAAATACAATTAAATTATTCAACTTCAAAATAAAATAAAAACAAAAGCTCTTAACATAAAATATAAATATTCATACATAAATTTTACATCTAAAATAGACAACTAAATTGCCTATCGTCAAAAAAGACCAAAAATATTGTTCCGTTGTTTTTAACTTAAGATACTAAACATCAAAATGATTCGAAATGATAAACTGTTCAGTGGCAGTTTTCATCCAAAAGTACGTGCCATAATGAAAATATTACAGACAAAATGCAAATAGTTAATCTACTAATTCTATGTATTTTAATGGCTATGCAATGGTACTTAAAACACCATCATCAAGGACATGAAATTCAAAAGTAGTTCGAAATAAAACAGTATTTCCTATAATTGTGCTTGTCACCCAAACCTTTTCAACAATCTGAACCAAGTATCATGTGATGTACCTTAGACATAGGATCAATTGAGGCAACTCTTCCTTTAGCTACTACATGCCTAGTTCCCAACCAGTCCAATAAATTACATATCATGTTGTCTACATTTATTTCTTTCTACGCATTTAGCATTAGAACGTGGTTGTAAAATTATATATATATTGATTAATGTTTATAATCCTTGAAAATCAAATGCAATAAATTTAAAAAATCAAAAACAAATTCACATAATCACATTACATAGAGAGACTGAGTAAACTGAGCAGAATAATTGATTGCTCCTTCTTTTGTTCCACTATGTCCTTGACTTTGGAAAGCCTACAATAAAAAATTAGGACGATTACCATAGGTTGGAAAGTCATTTATTGTCTACATCAAAATACCTCGTAATTGGAAAGAAGTTTTACTAAATGCATCATAAACATCTACCGCATTATGCCATAGTTCTCTAGATACACATTTTTGTGATTCCTTAGTTGTTTTGGACTTGGGATTAATAAAGATGGCATTAAATTTTCCTTTTACGTGCAAAGCCATGGAGGGAGATTATAACTTACCAACCAACAACTACATTGAGAGCTAATATTAGAAAAAGGGTTGAAACCATCATTTGCAAGGCCAAGCTTAAGGTTTCTTGTCTCTAAAGTAAAATTTGGTCACTTTTCGTGGATTGTTTGCCATGCTGTAGAATCAACTAGATGTCGCATCATACCATCAATGCTCTTATGATTAGAATGTCAAGTTAATTGTTTAACCATTTGAATTGACTGAAACATTCTCTTAAATCATGATATTATTGTAAAATAACATAACACCTTTCCAAAAACCCCCTTTTGAACTTTTTTTGTGTGCTTATTAACTTTCCATCCCAATTATCCCATTTTGGACAAGATTCCAATTGTTGCTTCTCTTTTCTAAATAAACAACAATCATTGATACATACATATATCTTCTTGTACATAAGATAGAATGTTTTCATAAGTTTTTTTTGTTGAATACTATGAATAAGGAAGAAGGTTGTTTTCAAGTAACATATCCTTAAATATCTGGAGCATTTCTATAAAGCCTTTGTTAGATAGATCATGTGAAACTTTATGCTTAAACAAAACAACTGTTGATAACTTTGTATATTTACTACATCCGGGGTATAACTGAGATTCCACATCCTCCAAGTGTTGTCTGCAATCATTTCTTCTTTTTGTGATCAACTTCTTCTTATGACTTAAATTGGTTATGTGCGTCTCTATGCATCCTAAACGTATCATTCATCTTGACTTTAGTAGCAAAATTCGTCACAAAACTTGAGACTTCACCGTTAAAGACCCAATCTTTAAATAAAGGATTCATATTCACTAAATACTAGATGCTTGTAAACTATATTAGCATCATAGCAATGATGGTTTTTATATTTAACAAGGAAGGATATGTAATCTTGTCAGTAAGTCTTATATTTGCTTTAACGGTGTTTGCTAATTTTTGTGCTCCATCTCCATACTCTTTAGAATGTCTACAATGGAACAACAATTATGACATAAATAACTTTTCATTATGAATCATTTTTAACTAAGTTAACATAATTAAATTAAAATAACCTTAAAAAATTCACTCATGATTTATCCATGAACTCTGACTTGCTAGCTTATAACCTGTTATAAGATTAACTATAAGTAACCTATTACAAAAGTAAAATTTAACTAAAAGGTTAATAACCAATTAAAGACTTGTTAGAAGTGTGGCTTAAATTAGTCCTTTTTCAAGACTAAATTAGTCCTAAATAGCCAAAGCACTAGCATTATAATTATGATTAATTAGACATGAAGTAGTACTACATATTTCATATTAGAAGCTGTTAAAAATGTTAAGAAAAGTAGAGAATAAATTTATCAACTAAAGTATAATGAATACACTTGCTTATATTTATCATTAATTAATTTTGCTTAATCGTGAATAATTTTTTTATCTATTGTTGTGTGTGCTGTAGATTATACACTACATAGACTTTTAAACAAACAAATTGTATTTTTATACCCACTCCCTTACTAAGACTCGTTATTCAATCCTGCAAGAAGATTAGAAAATTCTCTAATGGGAACAGAAGATTCATCCCATAAAGTTTGAGCATGTGAATGTTATCCTGCCACAAAGGTAACGTGTCTAATCAAGTACATGTATAACTACTAACCATGAAGATATAATTACTATAACCCATTTCAGCTTTATATCATATTTTTGCTTCAATGTAATTATCAAGAAGACCGTAGACTACCATCTAAAGATATCCTCACGATTTTGAAACCTGAGTTTCTTCCAAAGATATCACAATCTCTTTCAACCCCAATATTTCAGCTGGCCTTTATTTTCCAAATCTTCCTCAAAATCATACCAATATTCTTCCATTCTAAAGATGCTTCAAGATTCTTTAATTTTTTTGTTTCCTTTTTGCCTTTGGATTTTATTTTTATCTTTTAAATATAATGCCAAAATTTCTGGATTCAATTTTAATCAAGTAATTTATTAATTATAAAAAGATTTTATGGTAATAGTCCCACGACTTCCTTATCAAATCTGTAGTTCTGTAAATATAAATCCAACTATAATTCCCAGATGCAGCTTATGATGTTATCGATTGGGAGAGCTTTATAAATTCCAACTCATACGAGAATTAATAAAGAATATTATCACATAAAAAAAGAACAAAATATAAATCTTATAACAAACTATCCTTCTGATTTAAAAGTTATTTTCTCAGTATCCAAACAAAAATGATAAAAAAGAAGAAAAGACTAAACCATATCAATCAATGTTTAGATTTTGCATAAATAAGACAAAACAATCTGCAGATCCTCATTGGAGTTCTACTCTGGTAAATTAATACAAAAAATTCGTGATTGTTCTGTGTAATATAAAACTGGTAGGGCAAATGAAAACTAGCAAGCTCAAATCTTTTTTCTCAAATGGGTTTTTCAACAATCCAAAGCAGGTTAAAAAAACATAAACAACAACATTATATTTTTATATTAAAACACATCAAATTAGCCAAAATTATGGTAAAAGAGGATAAACCCTCGGCAAGAAATGGAAGAAGAACAGAGAAACCCAGAAACACAAAATACCCAAAAGTGAAATAAGTTTAATAGAAGAGAAAAATAAAACTTACTTAAAAGGAAAAGAAAGTCTGAGACGTACATGCATATATAGATAGCAAAGAGAAAATGCTCCAAAGCCCAAAAGGATAAACATACATTAGAAGTGCTTGCACCCAAATCGTAAAAACACAGAAGGATATGCAACAAAAGGATATTAAGTAAAATAGAGAGGTAGGAGAGACTCACCCAGAAACCGCGCGGGTGAAGAGGGTGAAATCCAAGCCTCTGGTTCTTTGTCTCTGTGGCACGAGAATTTTTGTTGCCTCTGGTCAGTTGTTGTGCGAGAAAATGGGAATTCTAAAGGCTGGATTGAAGAAGATAGCGTGCGAAAGTAAATTTTTTGGCGCTTTCTGTTCGCGCAAGTTAGATTTTGGGAGAAGATCATTAGGGCAAGACTAAATTGCCACTTAAAGGCAAAAACCGAGTATTTAACATTTTAGTTAAAAAAAATGAAGAGCAATAAACGTCTCATTAACCGACTCAGGCAGAAATCCATTTTGAAAGAAATCTTTCACAACCTGGACCACATCCTGACTTATCCATCCTAATGCTTTTGAAGAAAAAAATGACCTGATAAATTGATAAATGAGAAAGCAAAAAAACAGAAACCAATTTAAATTGCTTAAATAAATAATAAGAAATAAGTAAATAAGTCTCAAATAAAAATTTAAGTGATTTTAGGATTAATCACCTCTAAATAGATAATTATCCAAATCCAACGTCAAAAGAAAAGATAAGAAAAGAGAAGTAAGAAAAGAGAGAAAAAAAAGGTTAGGGTTTCTTACAAATTGTTACTGTAATATGAAAATGAGAAATAAAAAAAAGTACAAGTTAAGCTAAAAGGCGTAAAATAAAAAAAAATAGATTAAAATAATCTTACAATAGATATAAAATTAAAATAACTTTATAATCAAATATTAATTAATTTAATACCAACAATTATTAATAAAAAGTTGATAATTGAAATTTTATTTATTTATAAAAATTTAACGATTTTTTTTAAATAATTATAATAGATAAGACATCATTAGTCGGAGATAATTATTACAATATCGAAATTGTGGTTAAATAAATTCGAATATATACTAATATTTTTATACACATATAACTACATAAAAATACATTTTTATTAATAAAATATACAATATTTGAAATAATTAGATTGAATTTTATTTATTCTTACTTTTATATATTTTTATTTTACTTATAAACATGTATTAAATAGTTAAAAATTAAAAATTAATGTCTACTATTTTAATTAATGTAATAGAATAATGAATATTTTAACATTTATTTTTTAAAAAATTAAATATATTTTTAAATATATAATAAAAAATAATAAGTTTGGTTAAACCGTAAAAAAATTACTATTTATTTATAATCAATAATTATTAACTGAATATATTTAAATTTGTGTGTGATGGTTATTGTTATTAACGTAACCATCCCTACCCAACCAACCATGCTCATTCGTAGTTGATAAAATGTTGGTTCAACAAATAAGCTAGTATACTTATTCATCGTGTCATATATAGTTATACCTCTTTACAATCTTTTAATAACCTTGTTATAAAGGCGCCTTTCTTTACAACACATTTATGAGTAAGAATCTAGTATTCTTATATCCCAATTTCAATCACTTTAACCTGGACCTTTACCCGAGTATATCTCTCCAAATTTCGATGACAAAGTCTTCTTCTACATGCGCTCAGCCTCCTTAACACACACCAAGCCACACATTTAGACCAACCACGATCCATAACCTCACTATAATCCTTCTCTTGAATACTAGATTGGGAAATTTAGCAAGAACATAATAATTGATCGATATTCTATCCAACTTTTCTTGAATAAATGAAAAATTAATACAAATATTCTTGAGTTTTCATCTTTATTACATATGTCCTAATATCTTCAAAATATCACATATATGTAAGATCATAATTTAATCCACAAACATTCAGAAAATTATATGAACGTATAATTTAAATGCAGTAAAAACAAAAATGGATTGAAAACATAGCTTTTGTTATTGATCAAATTTCATCACTTACATGGGAATTCCAATGGATTTTTAATTCATGCTCTAACTGGTTTCTCACACTTATTCTCTACATATTGATGGTGTATCTTAATTCTAACAGTTAATAATGAGAGGATCCGATACTTTATTAAGGTTCTTCCATCAAGAACCTCATTCGGTTTTGAAACCGACGTATCGTTCCGACGAAACCGAACCGTCGCCACTGTTCACTTTACATTGCATCACTTTGATTTACAATATCCCCTTAAAACAAACACTGTTATATTTAATACGATGTAATAAAAAAATTATCGCAAATATATATGATTTTTCATTTTTTGTCACATATACCCGTAACGTATTCAAAATGCCGCATATACTTTTAACATTAATACCAATACATTTAATATGATATCAAAGGGTAAATTAGTAATTAAAATTTGTTCATATTCTATGAAACCTTCTCCCTAAACACAAAAACCATATCCTTTTCTAACGCAAAATTTATTAGTTTTTGCCTTCTTTTATTGAATTTTGAAACCCTAAATTCTCTAAAGCATAAAAACCATCACAATATCAAGAACTTATATGTTGTTTCTACATTTTTATCAAGAGCACAAGGGGTCGTGATGTAAGAATACGTGGGTAATATTGTAAAGAATTTGTATATGAACCATTGTCTTTGACAAATGTTATCTTTGATATATGTTTTTTATTAAATGATGAATTTTGATGAAAATAATGATTTTTCATTTGGGGTTTGATTTGGGTTTAAATCTTTTAATTAGAAAATTTTCTTATTAATTCATATTAAATTTTTAATTTGAATTTAAAACAATTAATTTTATATTAATATTATCTCGATAATATAATCCTCATGTAAAGTGATTTGGTACTTAAATTATACGTCTACTCCATTAGAAAGGATAATATTCATATACATTATGAAACAATATTTGTATAGAGATGAAATCAGAAAAAATAATTACAAAAGTTGAAAACCTAATACGAAATTAGAGGGAACAAACCCTCACAAATCAACCAGTAAACAACTCTTAACATTTACAAAATCTATACAAAACATTGATGAATAAAGATTAAAGAAAGGTAGAAGAACAGAGAAATGACGCTCGATGACCAAAAGAACAGGAGAATATGAATCACGCATTGCTCAAAAAAACCTAAAGGAAATTTATATCATACTATGACATAACAAAAATGCCCTAAGACCTTTCAATTTTAAACATGCAAATGTGCCGCAAAAAGCCCATCTATTACAACATCACAAACACACTTAAAAGCTTAGAGTCCAATTATCATTAAAGCACAATTAATAATATATTAAGTTGTATATTAAACATACTTAAATATAAATGAGCATACAACAAATAATCATATAACAATTAATTATCTTCACTATATTTTCAATGTACCATAGTGTCATAAAATTAACAATCTACGGTATTAATATTATCCCCGTTAATGAAATCCTTATATAAAATCATTTATTTTCTTTTTAATTTTGGACATGTCCCAAGAACTTCATTTTCTGCCAAACTCTATCTGCAATATGATGTGATAGCTTCTTCATTTTTCTTTGTTCAACAAGAGTTAAGACAATAATTTTTAATGCTAGAATAATTAAAGTCATAATATTTTTAGTATATATTTGAACTAAAACAACCAACTAAACTTAAAAGAAAAGAATTTAATAGAGACCGTAATCTTTAACCTTGTATCACAAATATTAATTCTTTAATCGTAAATTTTAAAATTTATGGTAAAAGTGCAAGAAAAAATAATAAACTAATGATAAGCTTAATACTATTAACAATTAAAAAGTATCGGTAATAATATATAAAACTTTGGAATATTTGTGATCAAGTTATAGATGTTAGGGGCATATGTGACAAACGATGAAAACTCAGGGATATTTGTGATATGAAAAATTAAGAAACTAGCGATAAGTCATTACTACAAAATGTGGTATTTAAGTCGATATGTAAAGTTATTTTTTGAAAAAAATTGACTTATAATGAATTTAAAGTCGGTTCGGTGTAGAACCGATACTACACATAGCATCGGTTGACGTGTCGAACCGACGCTACACGTGGATATAGCATTGGTTCTACGTGTCAAACGACGCTACGAACTACGTGGATAGTATCGGTTGATACATAGAACCGATGCTACACATGTGGATATTCCCTTTTCTCTTCTTTCTTCTTTAAATAGAAACTATTCCAAGCGCTGCATAACTCTCAAAAACCCAAAACCTGCTCCATTTCTCCTCCATTCTTTCTCATTTTTTGGCCACCTACGACCACCAATTTCAACGCCGGTTAGTAGGTTTTCTTCCTCTCTAACTTATCTTTTAGATCCCTTATTTTTTTTTTGAGTAAAATACTCAATTTTTTTATACCCATTTCTCACTTACAAAACACCATTTTTTTCATTTCCTTCATTTTTTCACTTCATTTACTCTTGTAAGTATTTCTATTAATCCTACACACTTATTATTCATATTTTTTGTATATTATGTATTATTATTTATGTGTATAAATTTTTGTATTATATATATAGGTTTTGTATTATAACATCAGGAGAAGAATATGATGATCTTGAATAACATAGGGCAACACCATGATAATTTTTCTGCCATTAATTAATATTTAATTTTTTAATTATTTGTATTATTTAAACTATTTGTTAAACAGATTTTGATTTTTTTCTACTATTATGTAGTGATCGAATACAGGTTTTAATTTAAATATAATAGAAAATGAGTAAATTTTGTAAAAAAAAAAATTAAAATATAAAGTCGGTTCACACGTTAAATCGACTTTACATTCTTAAGTCATCGTAATTAAAGTCGGTTAATAATTGACTTTAAAAACCATTTTTGACGTAGTGAGTATTAATACTATTAACAATTTAAGGGTATCAACGAAAATATATAAAACGTTGGAAGTATGTGTGATCAAGTTATAAACGTTGGGGACATACGTGACAAACGATGAAAACGATGAGATATATTTGTGATAATTTCCCTAAATTAATTCGCCAGTGCACTGATTATTCTTCCAAGCTTAGAAAATACCCCTCGTTATAACATCCAAAACTTCACAATTATTCACAAATCGCCTAAACTTTGCATGATGATGATAAAACTCATCACTCCCTTCATCATTACTCAGCATATCATTAAACTCACCAGTAAATATCCATGGATGATCACAACTCAACTTAGAGTTAGCAATTCTTTTTAGAGGAATTCTTAAGATATACAAAATACCAAAATGTACGATCAAGTAATTAATATGGTTATGTTCTATCCTTCTGCTTTTCTTCTGGCAGATAAAGGTACAATTTTTGTATGTCATCTATAATCCTCTTTTAAGATTTTTTCCCGAAATAATCATATTACAAGTGTTGTCTTTATGATATTTGATAATTGATGAATAATAGTAGTTTCAAGGGTGTCTACAAGAACATGATACACTTGCTATGCATTAATTTGTGTTAGACTCATGATTTCCATTATTTTCCACCTTTCAGATGGAAATAAACAATTCTGAAGAAAGGCATATAGTAGAAGTAAATACAGATGCCCTAGTCACAGATAGAAGAAGCTCAGGTGGGATCAAGGTTTGTGGGAAGGCACCGTGTGAATTTTCGGATGCTAAAACCAGTTCTAAAGATGCGAAGGAACATCAGCTTCCATGCGGAAACTTTTGATCACAGTTGTGCTTTGTGTGATTTTCATGAGTGTGGAAGTCGTTGGAGGAATCAAAGCCAAATAGTCTTGCAATTTTGACTGATGCAGCTCATCTGCTGTCAGATGTTGCAGCTTTTGCGATTTCTTTTTTCTCAATATGGGCATCAGGATGGCAGGCAACTCCTCGCCAGTCTTATGGTTTCTTCAGGATTGAAATATTGGGTGCACTTATATCCATCCAGATGATATGGCTTCTAGCTGGGATCCTTGTTTACGAAGCTACTGCCAGAATAATTGACAATACCGGTGAAGTTCAGGGCTTTCTCATGTTTGTTGTTTCTGCATTTGGTTTGATGGTTAATATTGGCATGGCACTCATGTTGGGCCATGGGCACGGTCATGCTCATGGACACGGTGTGCATGGTCATGACCACATTAAGCATAATCATAGCCACGAGGGTCACGGGGATATGCATAACCATGGGATAAGTGTTACCACACACCACCATCATTTGGGGCACGCACAGCACAACGATGAACATTTACATTCTCACGAGGTAGATCACTTAGAACCGCTAATTAAACCTTGTCATGAAGATGAAGTTCAAAGGAAGGAAGGAAGCATTAACATGCAAGGGGCTTATCTTCATGTACTTGGGGACTCCATTCAGAGTATTGGAGTGATGATCAGTGGGGCTATCATATGGTATAAGCTGAGTGGAAGATTCTTGATCTGATATGCACCCTTCTCTTTTCATTAATTGTGCTTGGGACAATAATCAGAATGCTGAGAAACATGATGGAGGTTTTGATGGAGAGCACACCCAGAGAGATAGATGCCACAAAGCTCGAGAAAGGACTTTGTAAGATGGATGAAGTGTGTGCCATCCATGAACTACATATTTGGGCCATAACTGTTGGGAAGGTTTTGTGGGCTTCCCATGTCATAATTAAGTCAGATGCAGATGCTGACATGGTTTTAGACAAGGTAGTACACTATATTAGGAGAGAAGACAATTTTAGTCATGTGACAATTCAGATAGAACGCCAGTAGATTAAGAGAGGTGATTGTTTATATCTACTATGTTGTATTAGTTGTCATTGTCCACTTCTTTTGTCAACAATTTTAGATGCTGTAGTGGCTTTGTTACCTACCACTGTTAGACAACTTAGACATCGTTTCTTGAACAAGGATGTGTCTAATTGGTGATTGTGTCTCGGAATGAGAAATTCAGAATCATGCCATCCTAGTATAGTATTTTATTCTAGCTTCTTTATCTGTTCAGGTTGGGAGTGTTTGGTATTTCATGTACTATTTGAATAAAACACAACACTATATGGCATGTTTGCGTTTGTATTTAAGGTGTCTCCTTTAGATACTCTGTCAGTTATTGTATTTTCTTGTGTCGTAATATGCTAATTCATTTGAAGTATCTCTCCTGCTGGTTTATATTTTTTTTGAATTTGAATCTTGCAGGTTTATCTACGATTTAGGACAGTGGATTTGAAGTCCACACCCTTATAAGTTGATGTATTGTAAATCTATATGTCAACCAAATAATAGTATGTCCCTCATTTAGAGGAGAAAGATTATGAGGGAGAATGGGTATGGTAGTACCTCAGCAAGAATACAAAAAAATAGAGCTATTTTAGTTGCAGTTAAAATCTTTGAAGTGCCACGTGAGCACTGAAGTGATACAAGTTAAGATGGAAAAACAATTTCATGACTCAAAACTTGCCAAGTTTCATGTGCTTTTGAGAAACTCAACCACTGAGAAATTAAAAGCAGAGCAAGCCACCTGAATGCTAGAAAACCCTGCTTCTCTTGCCAAATCCCGAAACTCGCTCTCCGTTCTCTCTTTCCCTGTCATATTTGTATTCATCATGAACATATCAAACTGAAACAAGCTTCTAGCTGCAATACTATTATCAGGAGTTTCCATTAACACCAAATCCACCACTATCATTTTCCCATTCTCCGGCAATGCTTCACGACACTTCTTTAATATCTTCAAGCAGTGTCCGTCGTCCAAGTTATGCAATATCCACTGTTTCATTAACATTTTCATCCATGTCTGAGTCAACAAACTTTGTGAAATGAACATTGACATAAGACTAACCTTCATGAGATAATGACAAATAAACAAAAGAAAAATATCACATGAAACCTTACCTTCATGAAAATGGCATCTCCTTTTGGAATACTTATAAACATATCTCCCGCAATGTTCTCAATTCCTGCATTACTATCTGTTATGATAAGCCTTTGCCTTGAATTCAGATAATTTTAATGTGAGAAATAAGATGTACTTTTTTTTCTATCATTCTAAATTTCTAACTAATTTATAACACACATCATTAATGTTAGAGATTATTGTTATAAAGCTACTTAATTTAAGGAGCAAATTAAGGAGCAAAACATGGAACAAAACAAGGAGTAAAACATGGAGCAAAACATGGAACAAAACATGGAGTAAAACATGGAGCTTAATTCAAGGAGCAATTCAAGGAACCATTAATTTAAGGAGTAATTCAAGGAGTGAATTTTCCTATAAATAGATGTGTAATTGTAATGAATTAACCATCCAAAGTGTTCATTCCAATTGAGAGAAAAGCTTAGAGAGAAAAGCTTTTGTGAGAGAAAATTGAGAGTAATTTTCTTGGGTGTAATTGGGTTGTGAGTTGTGAGTGTTGTAAACACCTTGTGTAATTTCTCCCCTTTCAGTAAAAAGATCTGCAGTGGTCAGGAGGCAGTAAGCAAGATTGTAGAACTCCGTTATCAAATTTTGTGTGTTATTTTTCTATTCTTGCTTTCTCGTAAATCTGGCTTATCGGGAATTTGCGTTATTTCCCAACAAGCGGTATCGAGCTATTGGTAGTGATTTCGTCAATTTTCTCGCAAGAAATAATCGAAACGATCCGGAGGAAGTCGGATTTTAGTGGGAGCGATGGCCGCGAGATGAAGGAAGGGTGAAACTCGAGAAATTTGATGGCACGGATTTCGGGTTTTGGAAAATGCGAGATAGAGGATTATCTGGTATCAAAGAAATCTATATCAACCTCTCTCGGGGAAGAAGCCGGAGGCTATGAAGGAAGAAGATTGGAATCTTACAGACGGAATGCCCCGAGTTATTCGATTGACGTTATCCCGTAATGTTGCTTTCAACATAGCAAAGGAAAAGACCACGGCGGGTCTTATGGCGACTCTCCAATATGTATGAGAAGCCGTGGCCTCGAACAAAGTGCACTTGATGAGGCGCTTGTTCAATTTGCGGATGACGGAAGGCGCGTCGGTAGCTCAACATCTCGATGAACTCAACACGATTACAGGGTTGAGTTCGGTGGAAATTGAATTCGATGAAGAAGTACGAGCATTGATACTTTTGTCTTCTACCGGAATGCTCTTGTCACGGTGTGAGTAGCTCGTCGAGAAGCAATAAGTTGAAATTTGACGATGTTCGTGATTTGGTTCTCGGTGAAGAGATCCGACGTAGAGAGGCAATTGAATCGTCAACCTCTTCGGTTTGCATACAGAGTCGAGAGGAAGAAATTCAACCAAAGGAAATGGACGTGATAGAACCGACTACCGAGGTAGATCAAAAGACGGAGGTCCAAATCCGGGAATCCTAATAATTCCCATAGAAGACTATCGAGTGTTGGAATTGTGGAAGAACCACAAAAATCGGTGCAAGAATGCAGAAGGACAAACAAGTGAAGGCAGAGGCAAATGTTACTTCCACCTCGGGAGGAGATGATGCATTGATATGCTCTTTGGAGAGCAAGGAAGAATCTTGGGTGTTAGACTCTGGAGCATCGTTCCACGCTACTTCACAAAAAGAATTCTTCGAGAAATATGTCCCGGAAACCTTGGAAAGGTATATCTTGGTGATGATCAACCATGTGCTATTATTGGCAAAGGCGTAGTGAAGATTAAGTTGAGCAGATTTGTTTGGGAACGAAGGATGTCGGGCGTATTCCCGATCTCGAAGGAACTTAATCTCGGTGGGGCGATTGGCCGATGAAGGCTACACTACGATCTTCCATGGTGATGATTGGAAGATTTCAAAGGGTGCGATGACGGTTGCTCGAGGCAAGAAAAGTGGCACTTTCTTTACATGACGGCGGAGGCACGTTGTTCAATTACGGTTGCGGCCAAGCAATGAAACACCAAATCTGTGGCACCGGAGACTAGGCCATATGAGTGAGAAGGGGATGAAGATTATGCCTTTCAAGGGAAAACTTCCGGTCTACGGTCTACGGAGATAGACATGTGCGAAGATTGCATACTTGGAAAGCAAAAAGAGTCGGCTTTCGGACAAGTTGCGAGAATCCCCAAAGAAGGAAAGGCTAGAGCTTATTCAACTGCGATGTTTGGGGACAGCGACCGTCTCATCTATTGGTGGGAAACACTGCTTCGTGACTTTCATCGATGATCGGCTCTCGGAAGGTATGGATTTACTTTCTAAAGCATAAGTACGAAGTATTTGAGGCTTTCGGAAGATGGAAAGCTATGGTGGAAAATGAGACGGGTTTAAAGATCAAAAAGCTCGAGGCAGGATAATGGTGGTGAATATGAAGACACGGATTCAAAAATTTACGCTATGAGCACGGGATTAGAATGGAAAGAAGCGTGCCGGGCACGCCTCGACACAATGGTGTAGGCGGCGTATGAGCCAGAACGTTGACGAAAGAGCCGGAAAGCATTCGTATACGGTCGAGGTCTAGAAGCAGTGCAGGCGAAGCGTCGACACGGCGGCTTACTTGATCAGCGAGGCCCATCTGTTCCATTGGAGCGTAGAATACCAGAGGAGGTATGGAGCGGAAAAGAGGTGAAACTATCACATCTAAAAGTTTTCGGTTGTGTAGCATTTGTGCATATCGGTGATCGAGCGGGAATAAGCTTGATCCCAAATCCAAGAAATGCACGTTCATTGGCTATGGTGAGGATGAGTTTGGCTACCGCATTTGGGATGACGAAAAGAAGAAAGTTATCCGTAGCAGAGATGTGATTTTCAACGAAAGGGTGATGTATAAGGACATGCATAAAATAGCGCCAATGACTCGGAGCGAGAATGAGTCGGTATTTGCAGGTGCGAGATGATGTCCCGGATACTTCCGCAATGAGAACCAATTGTAACAAGTCCTCGGCCCGGAGGAACTTGTTGGACAAACGTACACTGACATTCCGACACACCACAACCTCTTTACTCCGGCTCCGTATTGAGAAGGTCTTACTCGACCTCGTGTGCCTAACGGAGATACATGAACTATATGTTCTTTGGTGATGGAGGAGCACGAATGCTATGATGAAGCTTGTCGGACTCGAGATTCCAACAAGTGGGAGCTTCTTTATGAAAGAAGAAATGAAATCTCTCATCTCCAACCGGACATGGGAACTAGTGAGTTACCTATGGGAAAGAAGGCATAACAAATGGGTGTCTTAGGGTGAAAGAGAAGCGTGATGGTTCCAAGAGATACAAAGCCCGCCTAGTTGTCAAAGGGTTTCAACGGAAGGAAGGAGTTGACTCTGGCTGACATTTTTGCTCCCGTTGTGAAGCTCAATACTATCGGATCGGTATTGAGTATTGTAGCCATTGAAGATCTTCATCTTGAGCAGTTGGATGTGAAGGCGCATTCCTTCATGGAGATTTAGATGAAGAGATTTACATGTACCAGCCCGGAAGGTTTCTCGAGAAAGGGGAAGAAGAACATGGTGTGCGAGACTTAAGAAGAGTTTGTATGGCACGAAACAAGCCCGAGACAATGGTACAAAAAATTTGTGACTTAAATTACCTGAGGAAGGTTTCGAAGTGCAATGCCGATCATTGTTGCTACTTGAGAGATATAGGTCCGATTATATCATTTTACTACTTTATGTTGATGATATGTTAGTAGCGAGGTTCGGATATGGATGATATTAAAAGGTTGAAGCGGCAATTGTCGAAGGGGTTTGAAATGAAAGACTTGGGTCCAGCAAAGAAGATTCTTGGAATGCCAATCAGAAGAAATAAGAAAAAAGGATCCTTGCAGTTATCTCGGGCGAGTACATCAATCGTGTTTTGCAAAGATTCAACATGGGCGATGCCAAACCGCATTTTCGCCTATCCAAGGATCGGTCCCTCGGACGAAGAAGAGAGAGAATTCATGGCTAAGGTTCCTTATGCCTCGGCCATTGGAAGTTTAATGTACGCGATAGTGCATGCGAGACCGGACATTGGCCGTACGGTGGGAGTTGTTAGCGGTTATGTCAAATCCAGGAAAAACTCATTGGGAAGCGATCAAGTGGATTTTGAGGTATCTGCGAGGCACCACGAGAAAAGTGCTTGTACTTTAGTAAAGGAGAGTTAAAAGTACAAGGGTACGTGAACGCGGACTTTGGAGGTGAAGTTGATCACCGAAGAAGCACCACGGTTATATATTTATCGTTGGAACTACGTTAGTTGGATGTCACAAATACGAGAAAATTGTCACTCTATCCACTCTGGTGAGTATGTAGCGATCAAGCTAGCAAAGAGATGATATGGCTTGAGGTTTGTTAATCGAGTGGGATTCAAACAAGAGAAGAATGTTACTGCGTAGTGATAGTCAGTGCAATACAACTCGCGAAGAATTCAAACATTTCATTCTAGAACAAAGCATATTGGACTTCGTTATCACTTCATCGTGATCTACATTGGAAGATGATGTGTTAATTGAGAAGATTCAAGGAAGCAAAAATCCAGCAGATATGTTAACAAAGGTGGTGACTATTGACAATGAAGTTGTGCTCAACTTCATTGGTCTCTTCAAATAACAAAGACTAGAAAAGTTCTTTGCATTGATCGAGGTGTGAAGGCAGTTGAAATCAGTCTTCAAGTGGGAGATTGTTAGAGATTATTGTTATAAAGCTCCTTAATTTAAGGAGCAAATTAAGGAGCAAAACATGGAACAAAACAAGGAGTAAAACATGGAGCAAAACATGGAACAAAACATGGAGTAAAACATGGAGCTTAATTCAAGGAGCAATTCAAGGAACCATTAATTTAAGGAGTAATTCAAGGAGTGAATTTTCCTATAAATAGATGTGTAATTGTAATGAATTAACCATCCAAAGTGTTCATTCCAATTGAGAGAAAAGCTTAGAGAGAAAAGCTTTTGTGAGAGAAAATTGAGAGTAATTTTCTTGGGTGTAATTGGGTTGTGAGTTGTGAGTGTTGTAAACACCTTGTGTAATTTCTCCCCTTTCAGTGAAAAGATCTGCAGCAGGTCCGGAGACGTAAGCAAGATTGGCCGAACTCCGTTATCAAATTTTGTGTGTTATTTTTCTATTCTTGCTTTCTCATAAATCTGGCTTATCGGGAATTTGCGTTATTTCCCAACAATTAACTCACTTCAAATGACCAAGAAAAATAAGAACAAGAATTAAGGACTATGGTTTTAATTCATACCTGGATAGGGAGGCAACTTCTCTATAACAGTGGGCAAATCAAAGTTGATGCCCTTAACAGCAGGGTACTTGGAGAGGATCATTTTAAGGATACTTCCATCACCACCCCCAACATCTACCAGCGAACTTAAACCTTCAAAACCCTTGTAGCTCTCCAGGATCTCCTTCATAAAAATGGGATTAAATTCTTTCATTGATTCCTTAAAAACTTGGCAGAATCTTGCATCTTTGCCAACGTATTCGGCCATATTCATCCCATAAGCCTTGGTAAATGGAACCCCTCCTTCAAGAACTGCATCTGTTAAATGGTACCTGCATTATTGAAATCATTTTTGAGCACTTCAAATATGACATTACTGACATATAAATTCAATAGGCCAAGTTTGCACAAAATTCCCATCCGCTTATTGGTTATAATCTAGCATGATATCAGAAACGATGATCTTATATTTGAACCATACAATTTCATCTTGTTGATTTTAATATAATGAGAGAAAGAGAATTGGTTTGACTATTTAAGATATATTATTTGCTCATCTTTTACGGCTTAAAAGCTGAGGAGGATTGATGATTAATATAATGTAATGAGCATTACCACATGTCTAGTAACACTTTGTCCTGCTTCAGAAACAACAAGGATGCTAGTGATCCTCCATCAGAACTGCGAAGGAAGTATTTCGAAATCGGTGTTAAACCGTAGAGTCTGAGAACTTTTCCATCATGTTGTTGGGGTGAAACAGAACAAGTGAGAATGGAATGTGCAGAGAGAAGCCGAAGAATACGATCAAGAAGTAAAGGGGCATCTGAGTTTTGAGTAGAGAGATGAGATGCTATTTGGTGAGGGGAAAGGGAAACACCTGGACCAGCTTTCTCAATGATCTCAATCACACCAAGCTCTATAGCTGTTTTAAGTGCTGCTGGCAACACTGAAGCTGTCACAAGCCCCATAACATACTGGGTTTGATCGCGTTCTTCATTGATGGACATATTCATCGTGTGTTTTTTTCTCTTGGAGATCTAAGAGTTTTAGATTTCAAAGACAAATAATTGATCAAACAAGGTTGCTTAGAAACTCTTTTGTGCGTCATAGGATATTTAATTGTCAACGCTAAGACCATGATGGCTCTGAAATTTCAAACTTTCAAAGGTGTGAATTCCCCAATGGCTATTCAAAGCTATGATTAGAAATTGGGTTGTTGCCAAATTTTTATTTATTTATTTATTTATTTATTTATAGAAATATATACATATTTTATTAAATTCCAGATTGAGAAATACGTAAAAATATTATTTATTTATATGAAATTTATTAATATATGTTTAAAAATTGAATAAATAAAAATCACAGTTGATCATACAAGTAATAAATCATTATCAACTTTTTATTCTTACTCAATTTTTAATATTTCTACCATAAAATATAAATATTTGAATAAATATACTAATGAAATTTTATATTGAGCAAAATTTGTATATGTTAACAATTTTTTTATAAATTTAAGAGTTATAAAAATACACAATCACTTGTGTATTAGAAGGCAACATAGAGTAACATTCTAATGTACAAAACTGAGATACGAGAGTTACAAATATACATTATCACTTGTTTATTAAAAGGCACTATAATCAAACACGTATGAAATTATTAGGAAGAACCTTTCATGATACAAAATTGAAGGACATTACAAGATACAAAATTGACTGGTTATAACTTTAATAAGATAAAATTTTGACTAATGGCTTAGGTATATTGTAGTTTTTAGTAGTATTTTGTAATACAAGTAGTATAATTTTTCAATTTAACACAGTAAGGTTAATTGTAAATTCCACCGATATAATATCTTTTTATTCAACAAAGAATATATAATACTTTTTAAAAAAGGAGAAGATAAAATTTGATAAATCAAACAAAATCATAAAATTAATATTAAACAATCCAATCCAATTTATTTCATAATATGTTATAAAAAATTTATATTATTCAAAGCGTAACAAACTGCTTACACTTTATACAATAATTTATAATCCTTAGTCAATGATGATTGTTTTAAATTGCTCACCCCTGAGTAAATGCAAACATTTTAAATTGTTTTACCTAATAAGGATAATAAACAAATAAAAATAAAATTATTATTACTTAGCCAAGTCTACTCGGGTGAGAGTGATTTATAACCTAACAACCTATAGCTTGACTTAACATCACAACAAACTTGTTTTAAAACATGTTCAATATATCTATTTTAAATAGTTTTAATTTGGTCAAATTCGATCAGATCAATGAATCTGATCTGGTTTGATAAGTATAAATAATCTGTTATAATTTAGTTAAAATTTACAAAATTAGGATTGAACTCGATTATGTGCACCGTTACTTAGCAATTTTTTTACTAGAAATAATTATATATGCTTAATTATACTTAGTAATAACAAAAACCTCTAGCTCTGTTTACTCAAAACCCTCGCGAAAATGCCCAAACCCCCTTTGCTTTGTTTTACCTAGACGAATGCTTAAACCCCTTTTGCTCTGTTTTACCTTGCGAATCTGAATGAGAAAAAGGCAAAAAAATCACCATCATCTCTGTCGTTTTGTTTGTTCGTTCATCAAAAAATCATTGTTGAGTAAAATTTAGAATGAACAACTCTAAATTTAATAATATTATATCCAAACAAGTAAACAAACTACTTGTATTATACTCACTATAACACTTTTCAAAGGCAACTCACAAATTGAAGATAAATACAAACACTCAAAGAGAAAGCTCTCAACTCACACTCAAACTAAGAATACAAAGACTTATTTGTTTTTGATGGAATGATTAAACCAAATGCAAGGTAGGTTATTTATAGTCCTCACCATGCAATCTACACCACACAAATATAAAACTAAGAAATAATCCTAGCCATACAAATCTTATCTACACACTTCTCTTTTCTACAACCTTCAACCACCTCATTTATTTCTACAACCTTCAACTACTTCATTTATTTCTACAACCTTCAACTATTTCATTTATTTCTACAACCTTCAACCATTTCATTTATTTCTCTATCTCTTCAATTATTATTTTGGTGTTGATTTTCAACACTCCCCCTCAACACCAATTCTCACTATTTTTACTATGTCAAGCTGATGGCGAAACATTTCGAACTTGCCAACGCTTAAGCTTTTTGTGAACAAGTCTGCAACTTGATTATCTGTCTTGATTTGCCTCATTTCAATTTCTTCTTGCAGAACCTTTTCTCTGATAAAGTGATAGTGTATTTCAACATGCTTAGTTCTTGCATGAAAGACCAGATTCTCTGCCAAACGAATTGCTGATTGATTGTCACAATACAACGGTACTGCATAATCTACTGATTGATGTAGATTATTCATTAGCTGTATCAACCAAGTACACTCTTGAGCTGCCATTGCCGTTGCTCGATACTCAGCTTCAGTGGTTGATAATGATACTGTTGGTTGTCTTTTGCTACACCAAGAAATTGTTCCAGAACCCAGCTTAAACACATACCCAATTGTTGATCTCCTGGTGTCATGATCTCCTACATAGTCTACATCGCAGTAACCAACTAACTTATTGTCTCCACCTTTCTTGTACAAAATACCATAGTCAATTGTACTCTTCACATATCTCAATATTCGTCGAACTGCTTCCAAATGTGGCTTCTTTGGATTTTGCATGTACCGACTCATTACACTAACTGCATAAGAAATGTCACGCCGAGTTAAGGTTAAGTATATCATATTGCCTACCAATTTTCGATACATTGTCGCATCTTCCAAATCTTTTCCTTCATGCACACATGTTGGCATTTGGCTCTATCGACGTCGAAATTGGTTTGCATTCAAGCATTCCGAACCGTTTTATCAAATCTTTAGAATACTTTTGCTGACAAAGAAATATTCCTTCTTGTGTGCGATTAACCTCTAAACCAAGGAAGTGCTTGAGCTGGCCAAGTTCTTTCATCTGGAAACAGACTGACAAATTCTCCTTTGTTCGAAGAATTTCTACCTCATTATCACCAGTTATGATTAAGTCATCCACATATACTAGCACAATAGCTAGCTTTCCTTCATTGGCTTTAACAAATAAGCTGGAATCTGCAGGTGTTATTGAAAAACCACTTTGTGTTAGAAATTCAGCAATCTTACCATACCATGCCCTAGGTGCTTGTTTTAATCCGTAAAGTGCTTTCCGCAGCTTACACACATATTCAGGATGATCTTGGCTCTAAAAACCCATTGGTTGGATCATGTAGATCTCCCGATCCAACTCTCCATGAAGAAAATCATTCTTCACATCCATCTGCCACAGCTTCTAATCTTTGTTTGCTGCAAGTGCAAGTAGGACTCGAACAGTTGTAAGTTTCACCATTGGACTAAACATTTCATCATAGTCTAGTCCATACTGTTGAGAGAAATCACGAGCTACCAATCGTGCCTTGTATCTCTCGATTGACCCATCTGGTCTATGCTTTATCTTGTAAACCCATTTGCAGGATATGGGTTTCACATCTCTTGGCTTTCGCACCAGATCCCAAGTTTGATTTTGCTGAAGTGCATCGATCTCTTCTCTTATAGTTGTCATCCACTCAGATCTTTGCGATGCTTCTTCAATTATGGCTGCATTGGCATATTTAGGATTTGGCCTTCGTGTTCTTGTTGACCTACGGAGTTGAGATTGTGGAGTTGATTCTTCTATTTCACTAGGCCCACCTTCTTCATTTAGTTGTTGATATATGCCAGTTTGCCAAGGATTCTGAGTTACTCTTTGTTCGGTACCATCATTGTCTGGATCTTTGGATTCATCTAAACTTGGTTGAAATTTTATAGTATGCTCATCCATCTTTTGTTGCAACTTATCTCCAAATTCTCTTGAGTCTGGCAATGCTTCCTTCTCTGAGGACCACCAAGAAGATGCTTCATCGAACACCACATCTCGTGAAGTGTAGCATCTTACACTCGTTGGATCACAACATTTCTATCCTTTTATTTGGCTGTCGTATCCCACAAAGATACATCTAACAGCTTTCTTGTCAAATTTGCTCCGTAAATGATCAGGAACAAATACATAACATACACAGCCAAATACTCGAAAGTAGCTAACTGTAGGTTTCATGTTCCATAGTTTCTCAAAGGGTGAAACAAATTCTAACCTTGGTTGAGGAAGTCTGTTGATCACAAAGGCTACAGTCCTCATCGATTCAGCCCAAAACCTCCCAGGTACATTCTTTTCATGTAGCATACTCCGAAAAATTTCTGCAAGATGCCGGTTCTTTCTTTCTGCTACACCATTTTGTTGTGGCGTGTTGGCACAAGTGTACTGATGACGTATTCGACATTCCCTTAGGTATTGAGAGAACTCGCCTGAGCTATATTCTCCGCCGTTGTCTGTGCGCAAACAACGGATCTTCTTTCCAACTTCTCCTTCAGTTGACTCTCTAAACTCTTTAAACTTTGAGAATACGTCAGATTTTTCTTTCATAAAGAAAATCCACACATACCTTGAGAAGTCATCAATGAATGTCACCATGTATCGCATACCGCCAATTGATGGTTGCTTGACAGGACCGAATACATCAGAGTGAACTATCTCCAATGGTTCTTTTGCTTTAAACTTTGATTCCTCATATGGAAATTGGTGAGCTTTACCATATTGGCATCCTGCACAGATTGTGTCTGTTCGCACGTCTAGTTGAGGAAGTCCTTTAAGCATCGAATTCTTCACCATCATATTTAGCTTGGAATAGCTAACGTGACCTAACCGCATATGCCATAGATCTGCTGTCTCATTTCTTCTTATCTTTTCTACATATGTAGATTTTGCTGACATCACATAGATTGATTCCAATCGTTGCCCCTCCATTGTCGGTATTTCTGAGATTTTGAGATCACGATACACCTTCATATCTCGGGGACCGAACAAGACATAGTGGCCTGATGATGTTAATTGAGCCACAGATAGCAAATTTTTCTTCATTCCTGGGACATGATAAACATCTTGAAGTGGTACTTGGTTAGTACTATATCGAGGCGTAACTATCGTCTTACCAATGTGGGCTATCGGTAACCTTGAGTTGTCAGCTGTCACCACTACGCGACCTCCCTTGTACTCAGACATGCTTTCCAACTTATGTTTATCACCTGTCATATGATTTGAACAGCCCGAATCTATGATCCAGTCATTCTTTTAGTCAATCTATTTTGATGTTGTCACCGTAAGAGCCAATTCTTCTTAGAACTGGAAGTAGCTGTATTGCTTTCAACAGGCTTTTTCTTACTCCAAGAATCTTTTGCCATGTGACCCATCTTTCTGCAGTTGTAACATTCACCGTCAAATTTTATATTGTTATTGCGGTTCTTCCAAGCTCCCCCTGGACGAAAGCCTCCCTTTCCTTGAGGAATTTTTCCTTTATCGCCATCATTTTTATATCCATTTACATTGTACCGCTTGAAATTTCTTTTACTTTTGCTAGTGTAGAGCGCTTCTTCTTCACCCTTCAGTTGGACTCATCCCATTTGCTTAGCCATAGCTTCTTGGCCAGGCTAATGATTCTCAAACTCAACAAGAGATGGTTGTGTCGGCCATCCTTGTATAAGCGGTAACAAACCCTCGATATTCGGGTCTCAAACCATGAATAATTATTCTCTTTATCCTCGTTTCCCCCGATAGGAGCTTTTGGATCTAACTCTGAAATTTCGCGACATAATGACTTTACCTTGTGAAAGTATTGGGAAATCGTCATGTCGCGTTGCGCCATTGATAGTAACTCATTCTCCAAAAGTTGCAATCTTGTATCATTCTTCTTTGAAAAGAGCGTAACAAGAGTGTCCCATGCTTCCTTTGGTGTTTTTGCATCCCGAATATGCTCCAACATTTCTTCTTCAATTGTGGTCTTCAAAGCAAACATCGCTTTGCCTGCTTTAATTTTCCACTTCCGCAAGATGTCAAGCCAGATCTTCCACTGTTGGTTGTGTAACTTCATCACCACCAACAACCTCCCACAAGTCTTGACCTTGTAGATAAGACTCCATACATGTTGCCCATGTGTTATAGTTTTTGTTGTTGAGCTTCTTGATTCCTCCAACTACTTGAAGATCACCCATCGTGTCGGCAAGACTTCGACTATACCGAACAAGCTTGACTAATAAACTTGCAGAGTACCAAACTCCTCACGACTCAAGATAACTCCACTAAGAACGATCTCTGACCATCTCGCTCTGATACCAATTGTTGAGTAAAATTTAGAATGAACAACTCTAAATTTACTAATATTATATCCAAACAAGTAAACAAACTACTTGTATTATACTCACTATAACACTTTTCAAAGGCAACTCACAAATTGAAGATAAATACAAACACTCAAAGAGAAAGCTCTCAATTCGCACTTAAACTAAGAATACAAAGACTTATTTGTTTTTGATGGAATGATTAAACCAAATGCAAGGTAGGCTATTTATAGTCCTTACCATGCAATCTACACCACACAAATATAAAACTAAGAAATAATCCTAGCCATACAAATCTTATCTACACACTTCTCTTTTCTACAACCTTCAACCACCTCATTTATTTTTACAACCTTCAACTACTTCATTTATTTCTACAACCTTCAACTACTTCATTTATTTCTAAAATCTTCAACCATTTCATTTATTTTTCTATCTCTTCAATTATTATTTTAGTGTTGATTTTAAACAATCACTACTTGCTCCATCACCATTCTTCCTATCTGATTGCTCAACATGTCCTCATTCGTTTGTACGATTCATCATCGTTGTAAGCTTTTTACTCTGAGATTTCATAATAAAGTTGGAAATAACTCTTGTTTGGGCTATAAGAAAATTAAGGAATTCGATGGTCTCTTATTTGTTTGAGAACTGTGCATTTGATTTAACTCTCTTTCTCACTAATTTGAAGAAAGAAAATGTTCTCAACTCTGTAATGGCCCAAATAGCCACTAAAAACTTTGAAGCTATACACTGTTTGTTTCACGTTGTTCCCTCTGAAAACTTTGAAAATGGACGGCTACTGAGTAGCCTTTTCTACTTTTTAGCTTGTTGGTATTACTGGAAGTGATTGGGGCTCTTGATATAATCATCTGTTTGTTCCGTTTCACTAAGATTGTTATTTAGATCTATCATCTCTTTTCCTTGTGCTATTGGGAAAGTTTGTGAGCAATTTTCAAATTTAAGTGTTCTTGAGCTCGATGATCAATGATTCTATGAAAATAGAATATTTTTTAATTAATATTTACTTGTTTTATTTAATAAATAATATTTTTATAGTTAAAAAAATTAAAATATAAAATTTTTAATGAAAATGAGTGAAAATAAAATTTTTAAATTTTTTTAAATTTTTAACGCACGATTAATCAGAAGCTGTTAGGTGACAAGTCACGAAGCAGAAGAGCTGACTGTGTTGTTAATTGATTACTCGGTTTAGGAGATACTGTGTAATGGGTCGTATTTATATCGTGTTTTGTGTACTGTAGTATTGCAATTTTTTGTTTTTTGTTTTTGTGTGTGTGGCTAAATCTAATCTTATTGCAATTGACAGACAAATGAAGTTATCAGGTATTAGATTATTAGACGCAATTTAAGGGAAGAAAAAAAAAAGTATTAGATCGATGCAAGTCATCACCAGTTTCCTTCTTTTTATTATAATTGAAAATAACAAAATTTCATTTGGTTACGGAACTGAAATTTAGTACATTTTTTTCCATGTTTTGGGTAGTTATTTTTATAATATCTATATTTTAATAAAAATCTTAAAAATTGACTTTAAAAAATTAACTTTAACTATCATTGTTCAAAACAATTAAACCAAAACTTTTTAAAATAAATTTCATTTAAAATGTTATCAATTTATGAAATTGTTATAAAAAATAATAGCCCAATTGTTTTTACTATATTGAAACCATAAAAAATAAAAAAAATAAAAAACGTCTCTAAGTTATATGATGGGTCGATCTTTTTTTTTACTATATTTAAACCATAAAAAAAAAGAATTAAGAAAACAAACGTCTCTAAGTTATATGATGGGTCAAGCTTTAATATTAATATTAGAGGAGTGATGAAAAAACTTAAATTTACACTTATAATCTATATTATTTATAAAAATTTAAATTATATTTGAAGTATATTATTTTATATTTTATTTTAAATTTTGAAAATATTTAATATAAGAATCTTAAATAAATAATAAAATTGTGCAACTTAATTATACTAATGAATTTAATATTTTTTTAACAGTAAAAAAACTTTAAAAAATTACGACATATCACACTATATTAAAATTTGAAAGCATTTATCATTTTTATAAATATTTATTATAAAATAATGAATCATGATTTACTCTAGAATCACAGCTGAGGGTGTTTAATAAAACTAAGCAGCTTTGAACTTGTCCAAGCAGCATTCAGTTGCAAGTCCTCGGTCCCAAAATTTGTCATAGTACTCTCCGTATGTGAAATTCCTATAAACAGGAGGGTGATTATCATCTACCAGCTGCTTTGCAGGCCCAATCAATGCATCTGATGATGGACAATAAAACGTTGGTACTGATATACGCTCTTTACTGCTGTTTACTAAAGCTCTATGAAGCACACTTTTGTATCGATCATTGCTAATTACCTATAAACACAAACAAGCATATATATCACTTATCAGAACCCAATTCATATTTATATTTCCACATTTTAAACAACTGGGCATTATTTTTATGATCTGACCTGCATTTGATCCCCAATATTGACAATGAATGTGTTAGGAATTGGTTTCACAGATACCCATCTCTCATTCCTTAGAACTTGCAATCCTGGTACATCATCTTGGAGTAAAATGGTTATTAAGTTGGGATCGGTATGACCTGGCAATCCATAAGTAAGCTCTGGTTGTGGACACGGTGGATAGTAATTCAAAGCCATATGTTGTCCTTGTTTGCCTAAGGCTTTCTCAATATGATCTCTTTCTAGCCCTAAGCTTTCTGATATTGCTTCAAGTAGTCTCAGCACTAGTCCTCTCACACTTGTGCAATATTCTGCCACATTCTCCCTACATAAAATTAAACAAATTATGTAAATAAATTAAGTAAATTAGTTCAATCATGAATATTCAAAATGTTGTTAAACGCAAAAGATGATGAATTTTATAATGACCTGAATGATGGAGGATTTGTAGGCCATTCATGGACACAATTCTCAAGTGGGTAGCAATGAAGTCTAAGAAAGTCTCTCCAGTTGGAAACTTTCTCAGTCTTGAGATTGAAACTTGTTGAAAGCCTTGTTGTTTTAGAAGGGTCATCGGAGTAATTCTTAAGTCTTTCACTCTCTGGCAATTTGAAGAACTCCCTTGCTGTTTTTAACATCTTGTTAATCAGTTCCTCGGGAATTCCATGGTTTTTAATCTGAAAGAAACCATCATTTTGACAAGCTATGCCAATCTGTTTGATAACATCAGAGTGGTTGTGATCGTGTAGACCATTCATATCAATGAAAGGAATGGAGGAGTCGTCTGATAATTTTAGATCAGAGAGGTTTGGACGGTCATAAATGGGCCGGATGTAGTTAGAAGGAACATGGTTTACTACAGATGCAAGATCACTTAGTAACTTATGCTCAGCCATTTTTGAATTGGTGGGTTGGAGATTACAGCGAGGAGACCCTCCTATTTATAGTGTTTTGGGATATTTAGTTTGTACAGTTTAGAAAATAATGGTAATAAGTGGGAAAAAGCTCCCGAAGTTTTATAAGTAACTTAGTTCGTTTAATTTTTTGTAAATTTTTTTAATTAAATTTATTATACAACTTTGGCATCAGTTATAATTATCTTTTTAATTATTATTATCATTACTTAATTGCTAACAATGAAAAAAAAAATAACCGGTCATTCTTACCGTTTCTTATCATTTTAGCTTTAATTTTCGTTTTAATCTCATTTAAATAATAATATTTTAATTATATATATATATATATATATCAAATATTAATACTTATTTATAGTAGAATTCATTGAAACTTGATTACTATTAATTTATTGCCTATTTTTCAAAAAAAAAACATATTTTTTACTTTAAATGATTAAATATCATTTGAAACTTTTATCACATTTTTACTAAATGAAATGAAATGAATTACATCTCAAAGTAAAGTAAAAGCTCAAAAAATAACAAAAAGAATATTCGTTTTATTTTCATGTCATATTTTGTTATTATTAAAAAAATTTAATTTATTATTTCATATTTAATATCATTTAATTAGACATCGTTAACTATTATTATTTAGACTCATTCAATATTAAATTTTATATAATTAACATATTATTAAAATGTTATTTTTTATTATTTTAAATTTTAATTATATTATTTTTTAATTTTCCAAAACCATTTTCATTTTAAGAGATACGTTAAAATGTTATATTTACTGTAACATAATTATATTAATATTATTCTTTTATCTATTTTTTCTTATTTTCAAAACTAAGTATTTACTGAATATGTTTCATTTCAAACACGTAAATATTATTTTTTTTTAAATTTGAACTTATTTTTATTAAAATTAATTATATTTTATACTCACGATATATGAAATAATTTATAAAAATATATAAAATATTCATTTTGTTATAATTATGTCCATAATGTATGGATGATGATAAAAATATGCGTTGACATAAATATATCATTATCTATACGTTGTGGACATAAATGTATATTTAAAAATGTATATTATTTTGCATATTTTTATCGTTATTTATACATTTTAAGTATAATTATAACAAAATAAAAATTCAAATACTATTATAATTTATCTTATATATTGTGAACATAAAACATAATTAATTTTTTTTATGATAAGGTTTAATCAAACATAATAAAAAAATAATATTTAATTATCATTTTTATTATAATTCTTATTATATGAATATATTTTTTACATGCAGCTCCTTATCTTTAGGCCATTCATGTGATTGTAATTAAATTGAGAATTCATCCACACACCAAAAAAAAATGATATAGTTCCCACGTGAAAAACAATTGAGTCGGCATTGATCAAAAGCTACCTGTACTAATTGGCGAGAAAAACAAAACAAACAAATTATAAGCGGGAAAAAGAGGAAATTCTTAAATTTATTAACATTATTAAACATATCAGGCAGATCATATGGGATCTCATTTCATAATTTAGATTTAATTTCTCTATTATTGGAAATTTTAAATCATAATTTTTTTTTTAAATTTGTTGTTAGGAATTGAATTAATCAACTACTCGAAAAAGAAGTTGAATATTAAGGAATTATCATATTTTTTCGAAAAATATCTTTTATTCTAATTATATTACCATTAAAATATTATAAATTCTCTTTATTTATAATACTAATCTTACTTCATGCCTTTTTAATATATCTAAAGATACAAACATCACTACTTGCGTTGTATATTAATACGACATATTTCCCCAGGACATATGACGTTAGGTATGCATGTTTTAAGGAAATAGGTTCGCAATTATTTTGTTTTTGGGGTAAAAAGTAGCTGGTGAGGTACTATGTATGACGTCACTGTACTAACGTCACTCTTGTGATCTCATGTCCATCGTATATTAGTACGTTTGTCCTTTCTTTTACGTGTTTGTGATGGGATCCTTTACCCAGAATTGTTTATGATCCCTACTAAAATACAATGGGTAGTTCGTCGGGAAATGCAAATTGCACTTCTTTCTTTTTTTTTATATCTTTTATGTATGTTTTATCGACCTGTGTAATTTCTTTTTAATATATTATTTTTAAAAAAATATAAAATATATGCTATAAAATTTATAGATAAAAAAAAGGGAAAATGACCAACACGATTTTATTTATTTCTTTACTTTAAAACTATATTTTTAATTTTTTTTATGGTAGAAATCTGATAATAATAAAATTAATTTTTAATTAAATATAATAAAATAATACATGTAATATACTTTTTTATAGACATATAGTTAATAAAATAATTTTTAATTAAAAAATTAATCAAATTTTTTAATAAATTTTACTATTGAATTTTAATTAAATTTCCATTATCTAATACGTGAATTTAGATATTAAATAATGAAAATTTTATTAAAAATTATGTTTAATTTTAAAATATTTTTTTTATCAAAAAATTTGTATAATTTTTTCATTAAATATTAAAATTTTACGCATGTATATACCAAAAAATATAAAAATTATTGGCCAACGAACTAAAACTTATACTAATAAATAGGCTATCACTACTAGTGTAGAAATGGTCAACTCGTATGTTGCAAGGTTCCTCAAAACCAGTAAGAAGCACTCAATTTAATTGTAGGAGTTCCTGACTGGCCTGTCTCCATCTGTGATTGTAAGACGAATCCCTTTTTTCATTCTCGTATCTTCTTATCTCACTTCTTGGTACTGGCTTGACAATGTATTCAATCCATTACATGATTGGCAACTTATTGATTGTTTATTGTTTGATTCTCCGCTTCAGAACCTGTAACTCTATCTTATTAAAAAATGCACAAGATAAACTATGGGATCTATTACAAGCTAGGCCTCATCAAACTTTCTTTTCTCGATCACCCCATAAGAAAAGACGGTTACCTATCATCTTTTTAAAAACAAATGTATTTCAATAATAAAATTTTCATAAACAAAGATATCTAAAAACATTTTTTTAAAATAAAATGATTAAATAACATATTTAACTTTGTTAGAAATATAATGATTATATTGTATTTCATATCACTTAAGAAATATACATAGTGCATTTATATAGGATTGTCAAGTAAACTATATATGATTAAAGTAATTAGATATATATTAACAGATATATATATATATATATATTAATCTGTTATTAGATATACATTAACAGTCCCTCTCAAACTCAAGGTGGATGTGAGACCAGGTTGAGGTTGTCAACCAAATGACGAGTGCTTCCTTTAGGAAGTTCCTTGGTGAAGATATATGTAAGTTGATCGTTGGAGAAGACGGGGAAAAGCTTGAGAGCACCATGGATAAGATGAGAATGAATAAAGTGACAATCAATCTCGATGTGTTTAGTCCGTTCATGGAAGACATCGTTGTGAGCAATATGAATGACACTCTGGTTGTCACAATAAATGGGAGTAGCAGAGGATGTTGACACACACAAATCCTTAATAAGCCATCGTAGCCAAATGAACTCAAATGTGATAGAGGTTAATAGTGGATCCAGAAGATAGGGACTCAGCTGAACTAGAAGGCATCAACGAAGTAGACTCAGTATTAGCAACAACAGTAGTAGATTTGTAGCGACGGTAACAAGTCTTAATGGTGTGGCCATGACGCTTGCAATAATTGCAAAACTTCTTGTTTATCTACCTACGATGATTGTTAGAGCTAGAGGAATCTCCTGATGGCTGAGGTTACTCAATTGCAAGAGCAGAAGGAGCAATAGCCAAAACATTGAACTTATTCTGGGCTTGAAGGGTTGCAAGCAGAGCTTCTTCTCTAACCAACTCGTTTATAGTAGTGTTAAGAAAGGGAGGAGGACTGCGATTAAGAAGCTGACCTCGAATGAGCTCAAAGTCCTTGTGAAGTGACATCAGAAACTCATAGAGACGAAATCCATCCCTAATTGTAGCATATTGTTGAGCATCCGTTGAGCATACCCAAATTGGATCACAAAGTTCAATTTGGTCCTAAAGGAAGCGAAGATGATTATAATAGTCATTAATGGATTGCCCTGATTCTTGTCGAAGTTGATCCATTTCAATTACTAACTGATATTTCATGGATCCGTGAGTAGTTGAGTTCCTTTTGGCCAATATATCCCATGTTGATTTGGCATCATCAAAGCTGCCCAACAGATTGGAAATGGAGGGAATGGAAGTATTCTAAATCCATGTGAGGATCATGTGGTTATGACTATCCCATTCAATCATACAACCAAAGAAGGAAACATCTTCTTCACTTCCTCCTTTGATAGGAATGATAATTGCACCAGTACAGTAATGTTATAGCATGAGACCCTTAAGAAAACTATGCATAGCTTGAGACCAAGATAAGTAATTTTGGGTCCCCTCCAAGATAGTATTGATGGGCGAGGAAGAAAAAAATCATTTTTATTCATTTAGAAACATAATATGCAAAAACAGACTGCAAAAATGAAGTCTTCGTGAAAAATTGGGTAGGGAGAACCTAATATGCAAAATTCAACGATTAGTCAATGGTCAAAGATGGTGTCAGCTTTATGAGTGATGACATCAGCCTTAGGTGGTAGTGTGCCACACTGATAACGTCAGTAGGACCTGAGGGTTGCGTGTGAGGCGCATGAGGAAGAGGCATGGTTGTTGTGTTCGGCGCCTTACGTCACGTATAAGTATGAGGACGGATGCGAAAATGCTACGATTGTGTATATCGGGGCGAGTTGATCACTGTGGAACTTGTATAAATGTTATCGGATCAAGATACACGACGACGCGTGAGGAAGAGTTGTGTTTCTTATGTGCAGCGCGTGAGGGCACGTTCTGACTCCGATGGTGACGAGGCTTCCACGGTTGTGTAGATCAGGGTGGCCCGATCATTGTGGTACCTGTAAAAAGGTTATCGGAGTAAGATACACAGTGAGGGCAGTGATTGCAATAGTCTATATAGTGTGGGATTCTTCAACAACGGCGATTGTAGACCCGAAACCTAAGGACAACAGCTAAAAGAAGTCGGAAGTTCAACGATGAGTAGTTACAACGGCTGTTGTGACGGCAAAAGCGATAAGGGTGGAGTAATATCAAAAGAGACAAAACTGCTAAAAGAAATGTGAAAGTTGCAACTTTGATACCTTATTAAAAATGCTTAATGATTGTATTGTATTTCATATCACTTAAGTATTATACATTGTGACTTCTTATATGAATTACAAGTAAACTAGGTATACTTAAAATAACTAGATATATATTAATAAATATATATTAATATGTTAATAGATATACATTAATAAATATATATTAATCTGTTAATAGATATACATCAACAAACTTAAACAAATTCAACATTTCAACACTTCTGCCTAAAAGAATTGTATGAATGAATGCATAAAAAGTTTTTTTTTTCTTCATCACTTCTGCAGCATGTATATGCCTTAGAGATTGAGAAGCAAAGTTATCGTCCTCCACAGCTTACTTCTCCTCCTCTACTCATCATTAGCAATCACAATCAAACAAGTCCTCTATTTTGTGTATTTTTTGCTGTCGAAGAAAGATTTTTCGTTTAAGATCAGCCTTTCTCTGACAGATTTTGATGTTATAATATATTTGTCATACTTTCTTTGTTTTTTTTTAAGAGGCTATAATTTTTGTGTGCTTGGTTGTTTTGTTATTCTTTGAAAGATTTTGGGTGATATTCTTTATATCTAGGTTTTAATATTAATTTACTGTGATTTCTTTGTTACTTGATGTCAATTAGTGCAGTTTGCTATTGTATGGCCTCTAATGGTCTATAAATGAGGTTTTATTCTTTTATTTAGATGGTGTTTGATAAAAGTCTTGAATGAGGCTTAATTTTTTTTCGGCTACCCATTTAATTTAATTATGTACATAATATCACATTTATTTAATTGATTTTATTTTTAATTTTTTTAGTAAAAAAAATATTTTTATTTTTTATAAAATGTTAAAAAATACATGTTAATTTATATTTTAAGAAAAATAAACATATATTTTTTAAAAAAATATATAAAAATAAAACTCTACTTATAAAATATGTTATTTTTATTTTCAGTATTTTTTTGTTATGTATTATTATACGGGTGTTTATTATATATATCCTTTAAGTTATAGTCTCAAATTTTGTTTATTTGGACTATATTGAGTTTTAGTTTAACGAAATATTGAAATTTAAAAAAAAAATGAATAATAGAGTTTTGGTAGCATTTTATCTTATCTTCTTTGTTTTACGTGTACTTGTGGAATTAGTCTTACTCTCTAAATTTGTCTAAAGTAGATAACCAATGATGACTTTCGAGCTAACCAAAGGTCGAAAGCAATTCTTTACCTGCTAACAGAACTTGTTAACCATTCACAACATAACACGTCACACAATTTTTCTACCTCTTCTTTTTTTTTTTTTTTTTTTTTTTTTGCTTGCCTTCCTCTTCGTCTCTCCAAAGGTAATCTAACAATGTGTCAGATACATAAACAATTAGTTGAATGCTATTCGGTTATTTCTTATCTAGAGTTCAACCTATCAAAACCACATATAGAATATAACAAAAGTTGAAAAAAAAAATGATTTTATTTAAACTAAAATCTTAAAAAAATGTATTATAACACGGGAATGGTATAATAAACTATTTATACTAATACTTCAAACGCGGGATCTTTCGACACGTAACTTATGCACTGATCATGTAGTATTTTTATTCTTATCCTACGGGCTTTATTATATTGTTCGATAATTTCTTAACAGGCGTGTACAATTTATAACTCATTTAACCCATTATTAGAAAAATAATAATAATAGTAAAAGTCAAACAATCTAAGTAATTTACACCTACATTTGATAATATATGAATTTATTTATATATTTAATATTATTTTACTTAGAATTTAGTTTTTAAGTACCGTATTTTCACACCCAACTAATTATAAGTTGTGTCATGTTTTTTTATAAGTAGTTTGTGTCATGCTCGATATTTATACTTATAAATCGAATGTAAAATTAATTTATATAATATAATATATTCGTATTATATTATAATATTCTACATGAATTATGAAAATAACTATTAATTTTATAAACATGTAATATATAATTTATTTTTAATATATATATTTTATTATTATATATGATTTAAGGGTATCAAATAGGTCACCATGATACAATATAACTTATTAAATAGTCAACATATTGGTCTATTAAATCGGCACAATACAACCTGTTAAATATTCAACATGGTATGACACAACATGCGAGCAAAAAAAACAACATGACATAGCCTATAACTAGTTGGGTCGTGTCAACATACTATTTCAAAACTAAATTCTACGTAAAATGATATTAAATATATAAATAAATTCATATATTATCAAATGTATGCGTAGATTAGTTGATATAGTTAACATTAGTATATAAGAGGTAGGGAGTTTGGCTCTTACTAATAGCATTTTTTTTTCAAATAATAGGTTAAACGAGTAACAGACCATGTCCGTCCGCTAAGAACATCCCAACAACCTAGGCACGACACAGTAAAACCCGCGGGTTAAGAATAGAGACACTACATGGCCCGTGTATGAGCCACGTGTTGACATAGCTTGCTAGCTAATGTGTCATGGGCAAGTTGGGTCGTGTCGTGCCAGACACGCTCAACCTTTTTGACACATCTAATATGATAGTATAGATAAACCAATATTTAATTGTACATAGTTTATGAAATGTGTAACCATAATTAATTATATTTTTATAATCAATTAGAATTTTAGATAATATAAAAATGTATGATATATATTTTAATCGGATGAAATATTATGTTGATCCTTTTACTTATAAAAAGGAGTCACTCATTTAGTTTACTAACTTTAAAAATATAACATTTAACATCTTTACTTATAAAAAGAGTGTCAAAAATAGATATTTAATAATTTTAAATTTATTTTAAAAGATAAAATTTATCAAAAGTATTTCAATCATAGAATAAGATAAAAGATGATAATATACTCATTAGTTATATTTATATTTTTTTTATTTGATAGGATAAGAGTAAGTGACAAAAATACCCTTATTAATATCTGTTTAATTTGTTTTATCAATAAGTCCTTTTTAGCTCTTTTTATAAGAAAAATGACTAGTGAACACATTTTTTATAAATGAAATAATTAATGAGTATTTTTTTGTAAGAAAAATAAGTGACGAGTACATTTTTAAAGTTAAAAAATTAAATAACACTTTAACTAAAAAAACGTGATCTTAATAACATTTTTCCTATTTAATATATAATATTTGATTTAAATTTTACGAGAAATTACATTGATATTTGAATTATTGATAACTAATCAAATTTTAACATATATCTTTTTAAGCTAAGACATATATATTTCATATAATAAGTAAGCATAATTACTTACATTTTTACGATTAACTATAATGTTAACATGTATGATATATTTTATATATTGATATTTGGATTTTTTATATAAGAATATGCCTTGATACTTATGATAAATCGAATATGACATGTCACGTTTAGAGTCATAATAATCATTTCTATATAAAAGTGCAAACACATTACTTTATAATTGTTATGAGATAATATATGTTTATAATTATAAGATATGAAAGTGTAAACTCATTATTTTCTATTTATTTGATATATTTTTTTTTTGACAATTTATAATTTTTTAGTAAATAATTATTGGAAGTATATTTATTTCATGCTTTTAATTTATTTGATAATTCTATATTTGTTTTAGGGTGGAAGGTCATATTAGTCTTTTTACTTATACAAAATGTATCATTTAATTCTCTAATTTTAAAAATGTGACATTCAGTTTATTTACTTATAAAAATTGTATCAAAAATATATATTTAGTAGTTTTAAAATTATTTAAAAATAAATAAAAATTATTAAGAATATTTTAGTCATAAAATGAGAGTAAAGACATTAATACTCTAGCAGATATGCTTGTAAAATTTAAGTAAAATAATTAATTAACATATTTTTATAAATAAAATAATTAATAAGTATATTTTTAAAGTTATAGGATTAAAAAATACTTCTATTCAAATAAAATGAACATGTAGCATTTTTTCTTTTATTTGAAGGAGAATAATGTTTTTTAACTATTAAGAAAATGTAACGAGAGTACATTTTCTTTGAGTAGAAGTATTGTTTATTCATATAACTTTAAAAATGTATCTATCAGTCATTCTATTTATAAAAAAATGCTTTTTAATTATTTTAATTATAAAAAAGTATTTATTGTCTTTTTATTTATAAAAAATGAGTCATAAAAAGATTCTTATACAAAAAATTTAACATATATTAATAAAGATATTTTTTTATCATTTATCCCAATCTTATATATATATAAAATTATAAACATAATAGGTGAGAATATTACCGTTTTTTACCCATATCTTGTGATTAAAATATCCTAGATAATTTTATTGTTTAAAAAAATTAATTTAAAATTATTAAATATCTTTTTTTGACATAACTTTTATACAAATAAAAGTACTAACGTGATCTTCCATCTAAGGTGGCGTTTGGTTCGTGGAATGGAATCGAAATCGAAATCGGAATCGGAATGGAATGGAATGGAAAGGAAACAATTTTGTTTGGTTTGACCACTGGAATCAAGCTCAGAATGAGGATTATAGTGTTTGGTTTACCACTGGAATAGAATGAAAAAAAGTTGTAAATGACCTTAATACCCCTACATGCTGTAAAGTTCAAATAATGTCATTTAATTACTATTTTTTAAGTAAATTATATATAATTTATTTAACTATTATTTTTATAATTATTCAAATATATATATATATATATAATTTATTATCTTATATTTGAGGTTTGGGATTTGTCTTTATAGGATTTAATATTTAGGATTTTTTTGAGAATTTGAATTGAATTTAAGGTTATATTTTAATAAACATTTTTTTCCAATTTTACCCTTTAAAATATAACCTTATAATTCAAATTTCTTTGAGATAATTAAAAAGAAAGACAAAATATAATTTTAAAACTCTAAATCCAAATTCTAAAATCCTAAAACCCCAAACCTCAAATCCCTAAACCCTAAACCCTAAACCTTAAATCTTAATTCCCAAATCACAAAACCCTAAATCCCTAATTTCAAATCATAAATCCCTAAATCCTAAACCCCAAATCCCTAAACCCCAAATCCCTAAACCCCAAATCCCTAAACCATAAACCCCAAATCCCAAATCCCTAAACCTTAAACCTTAAAACATAAATCCCAAAACCCAAAACCCTAAAACATAAATCCCAAAACCCAAAACCCTACCCCCAAATTCCAAATCCTAAAACCCTAAACCCTAAACATTAAACCCTAAAACCCTAAACCCAAAATCTCCAAATCTCTAAACCCTAAACCTTAAAACATAAATCCCAAAACACAAAACCCTAAAACATAAATCCCAAAACCCTAAACCCTAAATTCCAAATTCCAAATCCTAAAACCCTAAACCCTAAATCTTAAACCTTAAAACCCTAAACCCTAAATCCAAAATTCTAAAACCTTAAACTATTTTTAGATGTAATAATAATTTTAACCCTAAACCTTAACCTATAAATATAACCCCAAATCATAAATCCCTAAACCCTAAATCACACATCACAAACCTCAAAACCCTAAATCACACATCCCAAACCTCAAAACCCTAAACCCTATTTAGAAAAATAATAATTTTAATCATATATTTCTTTTTAATTAAGTAATACTTATTTAGAAAAATAATGATTTCAATAATGTATTTTGTGTGACGAAAAATAGTAATTAAATGATCATTCAATTTGAATTTTACAATTATCTTAAGGTCATTTAAGATTTTCATTTAATTAATTAAATTAGTAATTAATTAGAAGTTAATTTGCTCTGAACTTCCTTCTCCTTCCTCTGTTTTTCCGATGCTTTCATTCTGTAATGGTTATAAACTCCGAAATGAAATAAAGGCACCGAATTACTGTGGAAATATGATTTTTGCCATGATTTTAGTTTCTATGAAGTTTTTAGTTTTACATGGTTTAGTTTTGTTGGAAAAAATGATAGTTTTAAAGAAATAAATTTCACACACTTAAGATAATTTCCCAAAACAAAATAGAATAAAAATAATAGCAAGATTTTAGTGTGAAAAAAACTTTCAAAATAAAAATAACAACTACGGGACCCGTAGTTCATTTAAACTTCTACTATAATAAGATAGGATTACACATTTTAACTTTAGGTGAATCTCTCATAAAAATACAACAAATATGTATCTTCAATTTATGTATAAAACTTTTCAAATTAACTCTCTTAATTTCTCTCTCAAAATCTCTCTTAGAAACTCTCTCTATCTTTTGTTTTTTCCACTTCTAATATATATTGAGATTAAGACTAAGGACTTTTATAGAAGAAAATGAATCATTCACGCAACTAACATTTTTTTGACTTTTTTTTCTCTTCTTTCGGCTCCCACTATCTCTAAATATTTTTTTTCACCTTTTTCTTTTCTTTTCTTTTCTTTCGATACCAACCCATTATTGCTTTAACTTTTTACCCACACCAACAAGTTTGATATTGGTGACTTATAGTTGGATTTTGGCCTATTCATATTGTATGATGAATAATACAGTGAACTTTGTGCTTCTTGATGCCAGTAAGTTGATGCTTACTTTAACAACATGACAGGATATGTTAATTAGCTTGAAGATGCTGGTCCTCCAACGTATCACAGTAATTGGGTATAATGATTTGTCCCAGAAATTTGAATTGAAGTTGCTTAGAGCACTTGGTATGTCTTTCTGCAGGGTTTTAATTAACTCTATTTACTTCACATTACAAGCTGTACCGTATTATATCTTTATTTATTGGATGAAGTGTATAATGATCCGATGAATATGAATAAAGCTTACAAAAAGCTACTAATTTTTGAATGGGTAATTATAACTCCACTAATCATTGAACAAAAAATCCATAACTTAAAAAAATAATAGAAATTAATTACGTGATCATATATGTGCATAATTTTTTAAGTTGTTATGTGTTTCTAAATCAACTATTATGTGTTCAAACCTATTTAAATTTATATTTTTTAGTTAAAAATCTATAATTAATTTAGATAAAGACATAATAACTCAAAAATATATGCACTCATGTGTTTAATTTATGACATTTTTTAACGATTTTGATTTTAGTCTATTTTTTAATAGCTAGCATACTTGTAGTGTTAAACTCAAAAGTTATTAAACTTTTATACATTTTGGTAATAATTAATAGACCATTGTTGCCCTTTTATCTTTATTTATTTATCGTGTATTTGCGTATCACAGACACATACCAAATGAACAAGTATAATGACTTTTATTTTATGTCTTGGTTGTAATTCCAAGCTTTTGAAACAAACATAGTTGCTTCATTTTCCATGCTTATTGTAACCGTCCGAGAGTTTACATAGCGAAAATTTGATCGTTTGGTGCTAAGACTCTTCAAGTTAAAGCCAGCTTATCACCTTTCGATTTTAAAATATGATCATTATCCAAATACTTTAATACTCCTTGAGAAAATATCAACGAGAGCTACTCTCAACGAGTCTCACACGTATACGATTTCACAATTGTTTTCTCACATTAAGTTTAGTCAGCCAAGGTGCTCTCCCATCGTAAGGTTTCTCGTCATCTAAGCATTATGCTACACAATTGCTTACCTAACTTGCATAAGCCATACATGTTGATAGTAAGTAGTACAATAATGTACCAAGACTTAGCTGGCCTTGCATTCCTTTTGTTGGATCTTTTCATACACACTTCCAAATATGCAACTTGACATTAAGGGCCAACTCTTTGTCCCAAGGTTAAATTCTACTTGCACCTCTCGTGCATGTATGCTCGTTTCTCCTTGGCATACTTATACTCAAATTAACACACATGTCAACTTATCCTCAAGTCAACCAAACAAACGTGTCATACATGCAAGCAAGCTTTATTCAACCAAACTCATATGTCGTCGAGTGAGCAACTTTTTTGATCCAAAGCCCACACATGATACTTTCATCTTAGCACATTCTCGTCCACTTTTGTATCATCAAGCTTATGGAACCTTAATGCTTGAATGAATCCTTGACCAACACACATTTATACTCGACATCACTATTATGAGGGTTCTCAGATTCGCAATGTGTCTAGCTTAGAGCAATGTTGCCTTATTAGTATGTCGTTACTCATCGATGAATTATCAGTTGTGAAACACCACCCACATGACATGTCGCATTCTCACGAAGTTATCTTTACATGCCCATATTGAGTAAATTGTCTACATAAACACTTTCTTTTGTGAAAACTTATGTGTGGAAATCATGTGTAGTATCGACTCTTTCACATTATCAATACTGTCCCTTAGACTCCATGTCTTAGAGAAATATTAGGACACCCTTGTACTACAATCAATGCTCATCCCATGAACATTCCTTAACTCGTAGATAATTCACTTAGCACACTGTCTCCATGGGAACTAGGGGTGGTGTAGAGCTTGATACTATATCTCACTCTAAAGAGCTCTTACAGCATTTTTTTTTCCTTTTCAAAACATATCACTTTGCGTAAAGAAACATTAGTACGAAATGATTATATTCATTAGTGAACTATACATTTGGAGGACATATGTTCTTTATAATCTGGTATCATCCCTTTTTTAGCTCTGCACATTACTTTGATCTCCATTTCCAATTCCCACACACATGTTTCATGTAGACAAAAGGAATTATCCGTCAACCAACTGTGAAATTTTAATGGCAACCTTTAAGAATTTAAGCTTTGCATATCGTCCATTTCTCTCTTCTTCTTCTTTTTTTTCATGAAAATGTGGATATCGTAACCTGATATTTCATTATACAAATGGTTGCCATCAAAGCTATGTTACTCGGATTCGGTGGTTTACCCCGCAGTACTGGTGGTGTCGACGCGACGCGACACCGACACCGAAACCGGCATGGGATACGGGTCCAATCCGGCGAAATTATTTTGGATACGGTTGTCGGTATTTTAGCGAGAAATGATGAAGAGAAAAAAAGAAAAAAAAAAGGAGTGCTAATGAACTGAAAGAAAAAGGTGTATGACAGCGGCGCAAAAGAAAACCGGAAGGAAAAGTGGAATTTTATTTAGGGCATCAGTCTTTAAAATTGGGCCTTTTAATTTTTTTGGTGGAATGGGCCTTTTTAATTATTATTATTGCTCTGTTCCGTTGTAATTCTTTAAAAATTGGGCTTTCATGTAACATCAATTCAAGAATAAACTTTCATGAATAAAAACTAGTATAAATTAAAATGCATATAATATCCCATTTAATATAATCTAATAATCGCTTAAATCTTCTCGTAAGGATTGGGCTTTTGAACGTAATAATAATATTCCCATTATTAAAATATTTCATTAAAAAATACAATAATTATGATTTAAATTAATAAAACTAATTAATATATATATATATATATAATAATCGTGTACAAGTGTTCCTATCTAAAAATTGGGTGTTATATATCCATGTTCAGGTGTACATATAAATCTATATTCGACACCGGTATTCAAGTCCATTTGGTGACAAACACCAGTTGGAAACAGTCACCAATCTATTGGTAAGGATGAATAGGTTGTTCAAGAATATGCCCATTTATAATTGTATTTGTTTTTAATTATTACAATTTTTCTTTTCTTTTTTATAAATAAGTTGTAAACATTCGTTTATTCATTATCAATAAAACTATTTCTTACATAGTATTTGAGCTTATGAAGTAATTCTCACAAAATTTAGCTCACACAGAAAAACATTTCTTCCTTTCAAATTATGTTTCTTTTCAAAACCAATATTGATTCACAAAATAATTTCAATTTCATCACATTATAATATCTAGAAAAATCTGAGCATTATGCAATTAATTTCAAGCCAAAACATCACCACGCGCGCTCACACGCACCTTCCCGGAGTTCACTCGCGTTCCACGCGACTCGCCAGAGTTAAACACGCCAACACGCGCTAGCTGTTGAGGAAGACGACTCAGATGACACGTCGTTCAACACGCCTCTGAAGTAAACGATGCGTCGTTCATCCATTTTGATCTTTAGCCGGTTCGGTCTTCCATCCAGTTCGATCTTCCATCCAGTTCGGTCTTCATCTAGTTCAGTGCTCCAACGTTGCAGCCGCCGTTCCAGCCACTCCAGACGCTGGTTCACCAACTTTCCAACCAGTTATGCGGTTGAAATTTACGGCTCTGTAATCCTTGACTCATTTTCTATAAAATAAAGTATATTTCAATTTATTATTTGTTTCATAAACAATCATTGTTGTCTAAACACACTAAATTCTATCCCCTTTTGTTGAATAATTCACTCAAAAATCATGTCTGAAACTACCAAAGAAATTCATACACAATATCCTTACAAAAATTACCCACAAATAAACTCACATCTCAAGTGCAATCGATGCAACAAGATCAGCTACAATTCTAAAAGTTGTCGAAGTCACCTTAAATGTGATTTATGTGGTCTCAATGGACACAATTATGAAAACTGTCTAAAACACCTCAAATGTGATTTTCTGTAGTTTGAATGGAAATTACATCAAAATATGTCGAAAGAAAATGTCAATTCAAGATAAGAAAGATGCAAGTTATGGCTTCCCCTCCAAAGCTCACCATACTAATCTTCAGGAAAGCAGCTCCAACACAAGGACACCATCCCACAACCTTACATACGCTTAATATCATGAGCTTCTTACACTTTTCAATCAAGCCAAATCAGGTAGCATGGTAAGACAAATGACTACTTATTTAGGTAACATATCATGTGCGAATATTTTCCATTCAGAAACCCGTTGGATTCTTAATACAGGACCAACTGATCACATGATCTATTCTCAATTAACCTTGGTTTCAATAGCCAAACTAACTCCATAAGACAAATCCTTGACCAGCATTTCAGTCACTAATCGGCATGTACATTTACCTGACCATTCACTTGCATGTGTCACAGATATTGACGCTATATATTTTTCTAATAATTTCATACTCCATAATGTCTTATGTGTTCCCCTCCTTCAAATTAACCTTGGTTTCAATAGCCAAACTAACTCAAACTACACTTTGTCATGTCACCTTCACTAATAATATGTGCTTTGTTCAGGACAAATGCTCGGGGAAGACGATTGGGATGGGAACTTAGAAAGCAAGACTATACTACCTGACTATTTCGAAGAAGGCTCAATGTTTCTGTGTTTCAAATACTACTCAACCAACCCTCATCTATGGCATCAATGACTTGGTCATCTATCTAATAACAATTTGTGTGAGCTTTCTCTTTCCATCAACATACATTTTTATTCTATTAGTGATTGTTCTATTTGTCCACTAGCTAAGCAAACTTGTAATCCATTTCCTTTAAGTTCCATCAAAATAAAAGCACCTTTTGAACTAATTCATGTTGATATTTGGGATGACTATCACATTCCAGCACTTAATGGAGCACGTTATTTCCTCATTATTGTTGATGACTACTCAAGATGCACATGGGTCTATCTCTTAAACATCAAATCTGATACACATACATTTCTCACCACCTTCATTAATCTTGTTGAAACACAATTTGCATCTAGAGTTAAAATCATTCATAGTGATAATGGACCAGAATTCTTTATGACCCAGTTGTTTTCTAACAAAGGAATCCTGCATCATACCAGTTGTGTCTCTACCCCTCAACAAAATGGTGTTGTTGAACGCAAACATCATCACCTTCTTAATGTGGCTCGTGCATTACTCTTCCAAGCCAACCTCCTTAAACAATTCTAGGGAGATGCCATTCTTACAGCCACATACCTCATAAATCGTACTCTAACACCTGTGCTCAAGGGGAAAACACCATTTGAAATCTTTTTTCATAAAGTTCCTACATATGAACATCTTCCTGTTTTTGGTTCCCTTTGTTTTGTGTCTGTACATCATGATCGACCCACCAAGTTTGATGCTAGATCACATAGATGCATATTAATTGGGTATCCATCTAGGATAAAAGGTTATTGTGTCTACAATCTGGAAACAAGCAAGACTTTAGTGTCTCGTGATGTTATCTTTCATGAACATGTGTTCCCTTATTTCACTTTCGTTGTCAACACTCCAACTTTATTCACTTCATCAGAAATATTATTTATGATGACATGCCTAACATTCGTCAATCAACCAATCCAAATACATCACTTCATCATACACCATTTGTTCTTCCAACAATCGATTCAGACATTCTTTATCTTCAAAATTCATCTCCTGAAACATCATCATCAACTTCTGACCACACATGACTCTTCCAACACCAGTCACACATAGACTTTGCCGATATACCAATGTTCTTAGCTACCTTCACAAGTATCATGTATAAGCTTCCTTGCCTTCTCAGTCCTTCCCTTTGTCTAACTCAGCATCGTCCAATGAAAAAGGTACTTTTCATTCTCTATCTCGTGTACTTACTTGTGATAGATTATCACTTGCACATCGTGCTTTTGCTACTTCTATTTCCACTCTCAGGGAACCAACCACCTTTGCTAAAGCTTTCAACGATCCCAAATGGAAGCTTGACATGAAATAAGAATTTGATGCTCTTGAAACTAATGCCATTTGGACACTTCAATAGCTTCCTCTAAACAAGAAACCAGTTGGTTGTAAATGGGTCTACAAAATCAAGTATAATCCCGATGGCTCTGTGGAACGATACAAGGCTCGGTTAGTGGCCAAAGGATACAGTCAGATTGAAGGTTTTAACTACCAATAAACTTTTGCACCAGTCGCCAAATTTGTCACTCTTCGTCTTCTTCTTGTCGTTGCTGCTATGGCATCTTCGACAACTCAATGTCAACAATGCTTTTCTCTATGGTGGTCTTCATAAAGATGTCTACATGTCCCTTCCACCTAGATTCAGACGAAAGGGGGAAACACGAGTATGTAAGCTACACAAATCTTTGTATAGACTCAAACAAGCCTCACGACAATGGTTCATCAAGCTATCAATAACACTTAAGCTAGTTGGTTTTAACCAATCCAAGCATGATCACTCACTATTCGTCCGAACTCGTGATAGTTCCTTCTCTGCTCTTCTTGTCTATATAGATGATATAATCATAACATGAAACAATGTACAAGACATTGAAGAAACTAAGAATCATCTCATGCGACAATTCAAGCTAAAAGATCTCGATGAATTAAAGTATTTTTTGGGCATAGAAGTTTCACGTTCCAAGAAGGGAATTGTTCTGTCACAACGCAAGTACGCACTTGAAATATTAGAGGACATGGGTTATCTTGGTGCCAAATCTGCCAATTCACCTATGGAACAAAATTTATCTGTCGAAAAATTTGAAGGGGAAGTCATCAGTAACCCCACATCCTATCGAAGACTTGTTGGAAGATTAATATACTTGACCATCATAAGACCCAACTTAGTGTATGTCGTGCACATTCTCAGTCAATATATGGATAAATCATGTCAACCATATTTGGAAGTAGCTCAACTAGTGCTACGATATGTCAAGAACACACCAGGGCAAGGTCTCTTTTTCTCAACAACTAGTTCATTACAAATAAATGCTTTTTGTGATACAGATTGAGCTAAATGCATAGACACACGACGATCGACCACATGTTATTATATGTTTCTTGGAAACTCGCTAATTTCTTGGAAGACTAAGAAACAAAATACAGTCTCACGATCAAGTACGGAGCGAATACAGCTCACGGCAACAACACATTTAAAGTAACTGGTTACGATATATTTTGGATGATTTAGGTGTCAAAGACTCCCAACCAACCAAGTTATATTGTGACAATCAAGCAGCCCTTCACATTGCATCAAATCTAGTGTTTCATGAACGAACAAAACACATAGAGATCGATTGTTATCTAGTGAGAGAAAAGATTCAAGATGGAATGATCAAGACTTATCATATCTCTACATTAGAGCAACCAATAGATATATTTACCAAATCCTTGAGTTTTTCACAATTCTCGAGCTTACTTAACAAGTTTGAAATAATTAACATATATTTCAACTTGAGGGAGAATGTTAATGAACTCGAGATCCAGTTGGTGACAACCAATACACCAGTTGGAAACAGCCACCAATCTGTTGGCGAGGAGGAACATGCCCCTCCATAATTGTGTTTGTTTTTAATTATTATAATTTTTATTTTTTTTGTATAAATAAGTTGTAAAGATTCGTTTATTCATCATCAATAAAACCATTTCTTACAAAAGTGATTAAAAGTGCTTGTACGAAGGATTTTAAGCGATTGTTGTTAAATGTCTAATTATTTTATTAATATTTTTAATGGTTTTTCCTACATTTTTTTCCTTTTAATTTTTTCTTATTAATGATTTGTTCAGGGATCGTTGTGATGGAGTATCTCAAAGAAAAGGTTAAAGATAAGTCCCTTGTTCCTGGCGTGGCTAGTTCTGCTTCATTTTTGGATTCTTGTAATTTACTAAAGAGCAAGGTGAATGATATACCGAGTCTTGACGAGATACATGCATGCATAGGTATAGATTCTAGAAAGAGAAAGAGACGCCTCAAATGCCCAAATACTAAATGAAGCTGCTCATGAAAAGCCAGCAAAAAAGTTTGAATGAACTAAAGGCAGTTGATATCAGAGACACGATAACAGGATTCACATCTTTCCTAAAGCAATTATGACAGAAGGTTTATATCTCCCATTTGCAGAATCATCAAATACTTTCCCTGAAGCAAGTGTCAGGTGCTTGTTCATTCAGGTAACTCGCTAGTGGTATGGAATCTGTCTTGTTTCAGAATCGGATCTACCACAGAACTTCAAAGGCTGTCTTCAGCTGCAACTCAGAAGGTCAAGGAGTGTAACTATTGGATATTAGCTCTTAATTCAAGGAATAAAACAAGGACCTTAATTCAAGGAGCTTAATTCAAGGAGTAAAACAAGGAATCCTTAATTCAATGAGTAAAACAAGGAATCCTTAATTCAATGAGTAAAACAAGGAATCCTTAATTCAATGAGTAAAACAAGGAATCCTTAATTCAATGAGTAAATCAAGGGATGCTTAATTCAAAGAGTAATTGAAGGAGTAAAATTTCCTTATAAATAGCTATACAATTGTAATGAAAACATGAAGAAAATAATAAGAGCCCTTTTGTGTAGAGTTATTTCTTGTTTTTTCAACATGGTATCGAGCGGGGAAAATTAACTTCCTTCGCTTTATTATCTTAGCATCTTGATCTTTGAAATGACGAGAAGACAAGCAGTAGGATCGAAGGCGGAAAGTTCATCGGTGCTTTCCTTCATGAATATGCATGAGGTGGATGTCAACCCAAATCGAAGATTGCTCGGTCTTGTTGAATGAGTTTAATTACTTGCCTTGGTCGAAGTGTGTCTGCTCTGCAGGTGGAAAGGTCAAGTTGGGGTTCATAAATGGAAGCATCGAAGTACAGATGTTTCCTCACCAACCTATGAATCTTGGCTTAGTAAGGATCAGGTGGTTATGTCATGGCTCATAAATTCCATGGAACGTAGAATTCGTGAAATATTCGGTTACTGCGAATACCAACTATTGAGACGGTCGAGAAATGTATGGCGATCAGAAACAATGCTGCCTTGAGTTTTCAATTAAAGAAGGACATCTCAAATGCAACAAGATGGTAAGCCTTTTTGTACAACTCTTAGGAAGCATGAAAAGCATGTGGAATGAGTTAGAAATATATCGTCTCATCCCTGACCGTGTAGCTACTGTATGGCGAAAAAGAGCGGAAGAAGATAAGATATTTCAACTTCTGTCCAGGTCTCGATTCAACATATGAAGATATACGATGCCACGTACTGCATTGAATGCAACTTCCTTCCTTCACCAATATGTGTGCGACAATTCAACGTGAAGAAGTAAGGAGGAAAGTCGGAACAAGGATACAATGGCTTCTAGTGCACGAGGCGAGAGCATATCTAACCAACGAGAGAAAGTACAAGGAAGCATCCAAACTTGAAGTGTCAACACGGTGCGACTATATGGGCCATATTAAGGATACATGTTGGATTCTACATCCGAGAATTAAAACCTAATTTTATAAAGGATAAGGGTTTATAGAGAAGTGAATCGTAAGCGCACATCGTGCAAATCATCTGCCTACTCTGCAATGGGTCTGATCCATTCAAAAACTTCACAGCGAATCCAACTGAACTTATGAATGAGTTTATGTTGTATCTTCAAAACAAGACAGGAGGAGTTAGAATTGACTGTGTGGATAGCATAGAAGAAGGAAACTTGACAGCATTGCTAGGCAAGTTTGCAGTTTCTTGGCGTATACAAAACTCATTACCACGAGAGGGACATGCAAGGTATCATAAAAGCCTTTAAAAGCTGCTCTTAAAATAAATATGTTGCATGATTTTTGGGTTATAGATTCGGAGTGCCTGGTCATTATGACAAACCATGTGTCAAAGTCTCATAAGTTTGAAAAATTAGCAAATCCTTCTCAAGTTTCAATTGCGAATGGTGAGAATGTAAAGGTTTAGGAAAGCAAAAATAAAATTAATGTCAAATGAAATCGAGTCGGCGGTTTATATGTACCTTTCTTTCCCTTCCAACGTACGTAGGAAAATCACCAAATACCTTGAATTTCTTAGCCATTTTTCTCACAATGTCATTTTTCAGATTGTGCCACCAAAAAGACGATTGGTGAAGGCTTTTACTTAGATGGTCTCTATTACATATCGAGAGCAATCACGAGAGGGTTTCAAGCCAATTTTAACCCTATCCAAGATAATCAATTGTGGCATCAACGTTTAGCTCACCCTTACTCCACCAATTTTGTCAACTTTATTTCAAACTTAGGAAATGATGCAATTTGCATGTGAAACTTGTCACTTGTCTAAAACCCTTAGATTGCTTTTTAATTCTTCCTTGTCTAGGAGCTAGTAAATGTTTTGAACTAGTTCATTCAAATGTATGGGGACCAGTAATGAATCTTTTGATGGTTATAAGTATTTTGTGATTTTTATTGACGATTTTTCTCGAGTCACATGGTTATATCTTTTAAAGTCTAAGAATGAAGTTATGGAAGTATTTAAGAACTTTCATAACCTTGTTAAAAATCATTTCTCCTCTAAAATTCAAACCTTAAGATTAAATGTACCTAATACATGTCGCCATATCATGAAACAATATTTGAGCATTCATGGCATTATGTATCAAACAAGTTGTGTTGGCACACCTCAACAAAATGGTGTAGCTGAACGTAAAAACCAGGACTTACTTGAAAAAACTAGAGCATTAATGCTACAAATGAATGTACGAAGAGTTACGGTCCCAGGGCGGGTTATGACACTGGCTACGTCATCAATAGATTACCCAGCCGAGTCTTGGATTTCAAGTCTCCCCTAGAGGTCATGAAAGGAAGGAAAATTAATTTCTCACACCTTAGAGTATTTGGCTGTATCTGTTTTGTACACATTCAATCTCAAAAGGATGACATCTTGGATGTGTTTCCATTACCAAGAATCGAACTTGAGGCTCTACAACAAAAAGATCCCAACCATGTCAACATTGATACATCTCTCACTGAAAGTAACAATGAAGGGTCTCTTCTTAATGTGTACATTTGCATTGCGTGAAGATGGTGATAATCAAGATGATCCTCACAATATGGTACAAGATGTGAACGAGTGTGAGATAACTCCTCGCTCCACGACATAATCCAATGGGTGTTAGGCAACCTCATGAGACTTCAAGACTTTGTCACCTACAAACCCACACATCTCATCTCACCATGGTCATATAAAGAGAGTGACACCAACCCACGCCGCGTTTCACTCGGCCTATATGTCGAGTTACGGTGAGCCTCGAAACTTTCGTGAGGCCAATAGCCAAGAGGTGTGGAAGGAAGCCATGCAAGAAGAACTTAAAGCCCTAGATCAACACAACACACGTGGAGCATCGCACCAAACTTCCAAAGGCAAGAAAGTCGTAGGTTGCAAATGGATTTATAAGCTAAAATTCAAGTCGGATGGATCAATTGAGAGGTATAAAGCAAGATTGGTGGCTCGAGGATTCACTCAAACATTCGAGGTGGATTACAAAGAAACTTTTTTGCACTGTTGCAAAAATGAACAGCAGAGAGTCTACTTGTTCATGCTGTAAACAAAGGGTGGTCCATGTGCAAATGGATGTGAAGAATGCATTCTTGCATGGTGATCTCAAAGAAAAGTCTATATGAAATTGCCACCGGCATCCTCAAAGCAATGAATCGGATTTAGTGTGCAAATTGCACAAATTCATTTATGGTTGAAAGCAAATTTCCCACGAGCTTGGTATGCAAGCTAAGCTCGGCTCACTAGTGTTGGTTTCCAAAAGCGGCAATCTTTGATTCTTCATTATTTGTTCGCAGGGAACTTTTGGGAAAATTGGTTGTCTTGATTTATGTAGATGATCGATAATTACGGTGATAATCTTTGTGAGATTTTCAACCTCAAACAGTCCTCGAGACAAAGGTTTGCAATTAAATACCTTGGGATATTGAAAGTACTTTCTTGGTATAGAAATGGCAACCTCGCACAAGGACTCTTTCTTAACCAAAGGAAATATGTCCTAGATTTGCTCGAGGAAGCTAACATGAGTGATGCTAAACCGGCCATTACCCCTCTTGGCAATGGCTTCAAACCTAGCTTAAAGACACGCCAACTCACGGATATAAGTTATTACCAATGGTTGGTAGGTTGATCTACTGCAACAATCACCGGACGACATCACATATTACATGTAGTATTGTAAGCCAATTCATGCACTCCCAACACTTGAACATTTTGACCCTTATTAAAAGGATCTTATGCTATTTAAAAGGATCGGTGGGTCGTGGTATCATCATGAAGAAGAATGACAACACACAAATCATAGGGTATTGTGATGCGATTGGGCGAGGGAATGCAATCGATCGCAAGTCCACCAGCTCTTTGTACATTTGTCGGTAGAAACTTGGTCACGTGGAAGAGTAAAGCAAACCGTCATCGCTAGATCAAGTGCCGAAGGCGAGTATCGTGCAATGGCTTCAATCACAAAGTGTGAGTTGATATGGCTTAAAAGGTCTTACATGTGATTTAGGTGTTCTACGACTCTTCCTATGTCCTTATTTTGTGACAATCGAGCGGCCATTGCATATAACATCAAACCCAGTGTTTCACGAGAGGACGAAACACATTTGAAGTTGATTGTCGTTACATTCGTGAACAAGTTCGATCCATAGTGATTCGGACACGTTATCTGGCTTCGACCAACCTGGCCGACATCTTCACCAAGCCCATGACTTCCATCGGTTTCAGCGACTTTGGTCCAAGCTTGGATCCATAAACCTTTTGGATCCCGGCTTGAGAGAAGTGTGAATATTAGCTCTTAATTCAAGGAATAAAACAAGGACCTTAATTCAAGGAGCAAAACAATGAGCTTAATTCAAGGAGTAAAATAAGGAATCCTTAATTCAAGGAGTAAAACAAGGAATCCTTAATTTAATGAGTAAAACAAAGAATCCTTAATTCAAGGAGTAAATCAAGGGATGTTTAATTCAAAGAGTAATTGAATGAGTACAATTTCCTTATAAATAGCTATACAATTGTAATGAAAACATGAAGAAATAATAAGAGCTCTTTTGTGTAGAGTTATTTCTTGTTTTTTCAACAATAACTCATCTATAGGTGTTATAATTGATATAGTTGCGGTAAATATTAAAGCTGATAAAAATAGAAATTCAGTAATTAAATTTCACCTTTTAAATAAAAAAATGTTAAATTATCAATAATATTTTTTTATTGTTCGATTAAAGTTTTGATGATGGTATAAATATTAAATTTATAATTTTTTAATATATATATATATATATATATATATTTATTATTATTTTTTTTTAAATTATGTTTTTTAATTAATAAACTTATTATTTTCATCTTTTCTAATTTTAGACGTAAATATTACAATGTAAATGCATGCAAATGTTTTTCTTAGCCCAATTGGTTACTTTCCAATTTTAGTAATGCTCTATATATTTAGCATTGTACGGGTATAAGAATTGGTTACTTTCCAAGTTTAGACCGATTTCATTATCAATTGCTTCTCATGTAAGTTGCTATGTTATTTGAGAATTAAGTATAGTATCAAGAGAGATCTGCTAATAAATGGCATAAATATGGCAAGCCTTAAGTACAAATATGCCTCTCTGGAAACTAAAAAAGTACAAATCTGCATGAAGTCAAATTATCATGTGTTTTAAATAAATTTCTGAATAAAATGACACAATCCTCCTCTTATTGCCCGAGTTTCTTCTTTTGCCCAAGTTTTCCGCTAAAGTTTCATTCATGTCTGCTCTACTGATAATGCTAATAATGCTAGTGGCCTCAAAATAGCGATCCATACATCCAGATATGCAACCGCTCTCACTTCCACTCAAGCATGATCCTAGTTTTGTGACACATTTGTCAAAATACTTGGCTCTTAAAGGTCTGGCATATCGAATGGAAAACCAATCAAAACATAACGGATTAAATGTTCCAAATAGGATTTAAAATGAAACATTGTGAAAAAAATAAATTAAGAACGTTCTAATTTTTACAAGGATTCACCCGAGTCCAATCAAAGAATCTACGTTAACATATCTGAGACATGTACTTGCATATGGATCTGTCAAGTATCACCGTTCTCGACTCCATTCTCACTTATACAGAATGGTAAAGAGCTGTCATTAAAGTAGAAAGAGATACATCGATCATTAGAAATTAATTGTACAGCTGAAGAAACAAAATTTTAAAAAGTTTTAAATTTTTTGTATAAAGGATTGAAGCACAATACTATTTTAACATGTGATATAACAAGATTCTGTTACATGACAAACAACCTAATTAGCTTATTTTGAGTCTCTTTTCGATATTTGATGCAAAATTTTGATATCTATGAGTGTAACAACATACTAAAAGGTCTAATGCTAGGGACACCACATAGACACACATTTAGTGCATATGAAATTAGATGCATCCTCTTATAAGTTCAGGGACGTCTCCAAATAATAGAGACATAGAACTAAAAGCTCCCCTCAAATGAATAATGATTTGTTATTACAAAGTTAAATTGGTATAGAAAACTCTGATATTTCGAAGAAAAAATTTATTTACTACAAGATGTGGTATTAATACAATTTATGTGACAGTTAATTATAGGTTGAAAAAAATGATTTATAATGTTTTAGTCAATAAGTATCTATCACATCAATTGTAATTATATAATAATTTATAACTTAAATAAGTATTATATCTTGAATCCTATTAACAATATAAAAAATTTAAATTCATTCTACCACTAACACATGTAACATGTTAGAATAGATACTACCACATGTACCATCGTTAGAATAGATAATTGAATGGTGTACTTGCACTATCTATTCTATAATATGTTATAATATTTTAGCCATATATACCATACAATTCATAGTTTCAAAATATTGATAGCAGAATATTACGATAATGCATAAAGGTTTAATGGTTTAATGTCTATGTCTACTACATGCTCAAAATTTTCTAGTCTTGCATTAAAATAAACATATAATGGTTGTAAGACAAAATAAATAATATGTTGACAGAAAAGTCTAATATTTTAGAAGTTACAATGCATCAATGCGTTATAGGATTCTCTTATCTCAAAACAGTAGGAATTTTTTCGCATGAATAACCAAAATATTGGACTCTCTAATAGGGATTGTATGAAATAAACAAATTAGTAATCAATGGTCTGGCTCTAATAACTCACGAAAATCAAAGATTTTATCTTTGGATAATTGCCCGTAATCACAGAACTAAAATATTTGAAAGAAAAAAATCAATAAATAAATAAAACCAACAAAACCCAGAAGAGGAAAAAGGTAGTAGAAAAACCCCGCAAGTAATAACCTCAGGGCAGAGAGAGAATATGCATTTTAGAATAAGGAATAAATCATTAACACACAAAAAACCTAACATAATTGCAGCAGAAGAAATCGAAAAAGCGAGAAAGGGAAGAAGGGAGAGAAATATACACCTCAAGGAACTCCTCAGCGTAAACCTGGACAAGTTGATTTTTGAGCAAGGGTATGGAAACATTAGCATTGAATTTCCCGAAGCAGAGCTTGTAGGCGATGAAACCGAATCCATTTGATCTGTTTGCCTCTCAATGTCTCATACTTCAGAGTTTTAACTTCCAAAAACTCAAATCGTTCTAAGCCTCCATCAAAATTAAGATTACATGTTTCATTAAAAATTTATTAATTTTCATAATTCATTTAATATTATCTTACTTAATTTTTAATGATATTATATGTTAATACAACGGTAGTAATAAGATATCTTATTTGTTCCGTAAAGTTTCTGAATTATATTAAATTTTATGAATAAAATATTTAAATGTAATTTTAATTTTTAAATATGTCATTCAAGTATATCTTAAGTTGAAGAAAACAATGAGCTTTAATTAACGTATCTTAGGTATATCTATGTTCCAATATACATTAGATTTTATATTAGACAAATAGGAATTAACGTATCTTAGGTATATCTATGTATATAGATCACTCGATGGATTAAGCCATACTTAGATCGATCAAGTTTAATTAAAATTGGTTGAATTAATTTTTTATATGCCTATATCAATCGAGGCATTAATTATTGATTGATCGAGTATTAGATCGATCAAGATTAATGAGTAAATCGATCTACATGTTTCAAAATTAATTATTTGTTTCACAAGATTTATCAAGGATTGACTAGATTGATAAAACTTTTCTGGATCGATAGATCGAATTGTTAGGTTTTCAATTTTAACCTAATTTTTACTTGAATTAATTTGTTTCATTATCTTATTGTCTTTACTTTCTAAAACTTTTTTAAATATTTTTAAGGATAGAATTGTAATAGGTATTTAACTTAGGGTTTAAACTCATTTTATCACAATTTTTTTTAACTATAATTGAATCTAATTTTGAACTTAAGTTTTCTTTGAAAATCTGTTTTGCAAAAATCTTTTTGGTAAGCTTTTTTCTTTACATGATTTATCAAATATTAGCGGTTGAGTTTGATTGATTAACAAGTCAACAATATTTGTAATATTGTGCTTAAACATATGTTCTAGAATTGTTAGTGGTTTTGATTTATCTATTAATTTGTTAGATAATGTAGTTAGGATTTTTCATTATTTAATCGCTTTAGGACACACATTTGTACTCGTATTATTGTGCTAACGTTTATAGTGCCAACTTGTATGGGTTCGATTAACTTGTCTAACTTGAGTTCATCAAAACGTTGATCCGGTTTGAAACATCTTACTTGGAAAGACTTTAAAAGAAAGCTAAATGCTTACAAGTAGATTAATTGAGGACATTATCTTTGTGGGTCATTTGAATCCTAACCTTATAATCGAATATTATTTTTATAGTGAATAGTAAGATGATTCGATGGAACAATATTTTTTTCTTAAATCATTAATGTAGTTTAGGTTGTTTTTACTTAAAAATCTCATGTATTATTTTACTTTTCTTCGTTATTTTATTTTACACATGATTGTTTGTCCGACTGTTTATGAAATTTTAATTTAACATAAATTCTATTAATTATGTATTTAGCCCACTTCATCTAATTAGGTTATTAACTAAAAAGAAACTTTTATGTTTCTAATAAATCTTAAATGATATAAGTAAAAATAATAAATGATAATTTATAATATAAATTTAATAAGAAAAAATAATACATTATATTTTTAAAGTTATGTTTATTAAGGTTACAATTTAAACGAAATAAAATAATATTATACCATAATTCTATTAAAAATATTGCATAAAATATAATACTAAATAACCGAATCCACCTTACATCTCCACCTTAAACTCAATAGGAAGTTTGCTTCTTGTCGTAGGAAGCTACGAGCCTGATGACTACGAGACTAGTCGTAATTTGCAATGTTGTATGCTTCTATAAGCTTTGTCTGTTAAAGTCCCACATCGACTAGGGATCGCGCACACGTTGCACATATAAACAAGGGCAATCCTCCATCTCACAACTTGGGTTTTGAGATGGAGTTAGGCCCAAATTTAACATGGTATCAGAGCAAGGTTACCCGGTCGATGCAGTTGTTTCGTCACTGATGAGTGATGCATTCCGCCACTGATGAGTGATGCATTCCGCCACTGATGAGTGATGCATTCCGCCACTTGAGCTCCATAAGCTCAACATTCTCGTCGGTCTAAGGGGACAGACCCTTGCCGATGTGATGGGGAGTGTTAAAGTCTCACATCGACTAGGGATCGCACCCTTGTTTATATGCGCAACGTGGGCACGATTCCTAGTCGATGTGTGACTTTAACATTGTCCTTCATCATGAACCCTTTCATAATAGCTGGTTCAAACGAATAACTATGATCTTTCAACTTTAATTATTAAAACTTCAAAATTCAGAATCTACTTCATGCGTATAGAGCTGATATATAAATGGTAGCAAATAATACTTTTCCTTCCAATAATTTATTCTCCATATGTAATTGACATGGTAACTAGCGTGGTTATGTAATACCAACTGAATGCTAGTTATATAATAATGTAATTATAAAAATTCGAACTATATGACCATGTAATGGATTGTCAGGTGCTATATATATTGTAGGGATGAAAGGACGTGTATTTTAGGAAAATAACATGTTTTTTTCTTAATTTTTAGAATGATGATTAATATGAGGTACATGTCACCCTACTCCTTTTTTATTTCTCTTCTTTGTACTCACATCACAGTTTAATAAGTTAATAAATTAGTTTTTTTTTATCAGAAAATAATATGTTACATGAATTTTATTTCCTAACTATCATAGAGGGGTGTCAAGTGAATTAGAAGCCCATGTGAGGAGACCTTGAGTAGTACAAAAATCAATCTTCGTTCCAAACCCCATTGATCGATTAATGGTCATCTCTTTTGTAATAGGAAATCAAAATTTGCCAAAGAAAACAAATAATAATCTATTTACCAAAAAAAAATAAAAATATGCCTTTAAAACATAACAGTAGTAGTAGTACCGTAAGAAAAGTCATGAAAAGCAGAAAAAAAGGTTCACATTAATTAAAAATTATTTTAATATAACGTTTGTAAATAAATACGAGCATTGTTATTTTGAGTTAGTTTTTTGGGATTTAATTACTTATATTCCTTAAAAATTCTATACAATATTTACAAAATGACCCACTTGATGTATTATGTTTGGGCCTGGGTTTTGCCGGAATATGGAACTAATCCCACCCACATTGGCAACAACATGGGTCAACATAGGTTGAGTTAATGGAGGGTCACGTGGTCTCCTTTGAGGTAAAAAATTGTTGGCTCAATGATAAGTACTATAGGCTAAGTTCTAGGGCCTTTCTTGACTAAACTATTTGATTTTCAACTAAATTTTAAAAAAAATTTAATTTAATTAATTCTTAAAAAAATGAACTAATTAAAATTGTAAAATCAACACAAATCAAACTAAAAAAATTGAATAGGTTTAGGATAGATGTATCGATTATTAAATTTTTTATTTTTCTCTTTAGAATATAGCTATAAATTTTTATTCTTTAAAAATAAGTTTGATTCTACAAACTTTGAGTTATACGACTTGTATCTTATACATGATATCATAATTATTCATGTTTAAATTAGATAACTTAAAACTTTCAAAGTAACCTAGAGTATAAAAAACACATATTAATTTGAATATCTTTATCTATATCATACACACAAATATAATTATAAGGAAAATACATAAAGATCATGGATATCTAAGATAATATGTTAGGATTTGAATTTTTAAATGAATAAAAAATTATTAATGTAAAAATAAATTTAATTTAATAAAATTAATAATATCTACAAGGTTTATTCTAGTTTTGATTGGTTTTTGAAATTTGAAAACCAAACAAACTCAATAATCTTTCAAAATCGAAAATAATTGAGTTAGTTTGGTTTAGATCGATTAATTTAAGTAATTTTTGCTCACCCCCTACTCTTGTTTTACTTGAGGAAATAAATAAATATATATATATATATATATATATACATTTTTTTTTTGTGTCAAAATTGGATAATGTATATGAACAGGGAAAAAAGTATTGAAAAAAATAAAAATAAAAAATAGAGAGAGAATAGCAAGAAACCTGTCATTAATATATTTGTAAAGGTCTGTAAATGGATTGACTCACTGTTACATAGCAAGTGAATGCCAATTTTAATATGGATTCGGTTCCCATTTGGAGCTTACCTTTAGCTACGCATGATTCTTAGGCTTTTATTTATTGATTTTTTTGGTTTTTGGGATGGGGTACTAATAGTGTTTTGGTCCTGTATTCCTAGCCTTTTATAACTTAATAAATTTCATGCATATCCTTAATTATAAACTAATTAGACTGAGTTAACTGTTCATTATTATCGTTATTATTGCTAACTAGGAACGATATATAGCTAATGTGTAGACAAGTTATTATTTATTAAAATAATTAAATTTTTATTAGTAATCATTGGAAATAGGATGGTTTATTCGAATAATTTTTTTTATAAAATTAAATAAGTATAGATAACGAAAGACTTTTAAACCTATAAATTTGATTAAAAACGATTATTTTTAAACTTTTAATCTAATTTTAATACGATCTATCAAATATTTTTTTTTCTAATACTTGATTATATTTAACGAAGTAATGTTACCGCCCTTCATCCCATATAAAATTTATTGAGTGGCTTATGGTTGATAAGTTAAAAAATTGAAAATGAGTCGGTTATGGCTAAATAATATTTTGTAATGTAGTAATTGTACAATGGCTTTGAATGTAAGTGATAGCCGGCAACTAATTGTATGGCTTGGTGGTCCATTTAACACCTTCTAGAGCACACTGCATGTGGTCCTTCAACACCTATATATTGTTCCCAAACTCTTTACCTTCAATCCCTTTCTTTAATTTTCCAACGTACAAATTTGTTATACTTGTTGAAATTAATTTCCATTAAGATTGATCTTATTTAGAACAGCACTATGAGCTGAAGTAGGAGCTATATAAGCTAGTTTATAAAAGTTCAAGTACTGACAGTACGATTACTGTTGCTAAAATAAATTTACATAAAAACAGAGACTGCGAATTTAAAGAGAAAGTAATTATGCCGGTATTATCGTTATGAAAATGTTAAGTAGATTGGTATTACTATATAAAGGATATGAATCGTAAGATAATGTAGATGAGGTCCAACCTAAAACCAACCTAATAACGCAATGCTAAAACATATATTACTAGAGTGGGGACATAATATTATTATTTTATTAAAGATGAATGAAAAAGGGTAAAACAAAACACCAAATTAGTACGCTTTTAGTACTGGAATACAATGAAAAGATATAACAATATTTTAATAAAGCGCAATATATACATATATATGATGATGATGATGAGTATGCATTTTTGTCAATGAGTTTGAGGCAGCTGCTAGGGGTCCATTTAATAACTCCAACAGCTTAGACATCAGACTTCACTCCTCTCCATTCTTCTCTTCTGCATGTTTCCTCGTTATTTTCTAGCTGATTAAAGGCATTTCTCATGCTATAATATTTAAGAGATCGATCCTTACCACATGCATGCATCACCATTTTTTTTTTAAATAGAAACAACATAAAAATATAAATAAATAATGAAACATATTTAAATTGAATTCTATAGTTTATAACTACTAAGATTTTATTATTGAAAAAAAAGAAGGAAAAACTTACAATAACTAATAAAAATGAAATATATAAAAATGTTTCTTATTTTTGATAAGTAATCACAATTGTTGATTTATATAAAGAGACGACATTTTGAGATAGTAAAAAATATTTAAAAATATTTTGATAATTTTTCTATTAATTTAAGTTTTTAAAAGAGTTGATTTCTTAACGATTTTTAATTCCTTAGTCTTTTTTTTTTTAAAGAAAAAAAAAGTTATTCCCTAACTTTTTTCCCTTTTCTAGAAAGCTATTTCTTAATTTTTTGTTTTATATTCTACTTATTTAAGCCAAAAATAGATTTCAAACGGGTGCGTTAAAGCCAGCTAGGTTACAAGCTAGCTTCTTACAAAACTTCCTAGTAATATGTTTTTTATTAATTATAAATAATGCAGCCTCAAACATCAAGCTTAATTCCTCTTCCTATTTTCAGGAAAAAAAAATAATAAGATCTATTAATCAATTTAACCAGTACTAAATATATATATTTAAGGATAATCTTACAAAAAAAAAATTATAACATTATTGCATTTATTAGTTCATTTCATCAAACTATTTTTGTATCTTATTTATATCACTTAACTAGAAAAGATTTTTATTTATATAACTCTGATAATTTTCATCTAAAAGCATCACGAGTCATAGTATAAATAATTATTCTAAATATATCATTTTATCATCTAAGTTGTGATATGTAAAAGTATTAGATAGAGATTAACCAAATGATATAAATAAAACTATATAAACAAAATGAAAAATAATTCAATATTAAGAATGAAATAAACAAAATAATTTGATTATGTAGGGAGACTTTGAACTGGTCTTTGTCAACAAAACCATTTACTTAAAAAAAAATGAACTACTGTTATTGGCTGGACCTTTTATTATATTCTACTCCAAACCCTATATTTAAAAATTTAAGAAATGTTTAATGGATTATTAATTCGAAATAGTCTACGTGATATTTAAAAAATACTCTGCTCACTCACGTTCTAAGGGGATAATTAATCACTTTCACAGAATCACAAGGAAAAGCCTATTAGATCAGTAAATGTATGTCCACCAGCGTAAAAGGGCCCTACAGTTCGCATGTGCATTCAATTCAAGAATTTTATCCTAAGCAAACAACCAAATTAGTTAAGAAAAGTCACTAATATCGTTTTTGAGATCAAATATTCTGCATTGGTGTGATTTGAAACACCGGAGGATAAAGTCTTACCAATAAATCAGTATTACTAGGTGCACGACGAGTTGAGTAGATAATAAGCGTATGCATAAGAAGAGTAGGTTAACATTTATTTAAAAAAATATAAAATGGAATGAAAAATACTATATACATTTTCACTTAATATTTTTCTAAGAGTAGATAAAATTTATTTATAAAAATATAAAATGGAATAAAAAATACTTTTTTATATATATTTTAAGTTCATATTTCTCTAATAGTATATCTATTTATCTTTTTCTCTAATTCAAGTCTAGTCTTGCAAATTCTATCCATTTTCACTAATACTAAAAGAAAAAAAGAAGAAGAAGGGGGGAACCGCCTAGTACATGCATATAAGGAACTAATTTTCATTGATGCTGCATTGGTGTAAATGTTACGTGAATGGGGATCAATATATAGCTACATCCATCAAAATGATTCACAAGTTAAATTAGTAGGTAATAGATCATTAGATTAGTATATTTGTTGAATAATATTCTAATGAGATAAATAATTTCTATTAATTACAATTATCTATAAACAATATTTAAAGAGAATTAAACACCAAGTTTATTTAAATAGGTAAGAGATTAGATTCAAATACTCTGTGTATTTACATTGTATACTTTACAAAAACTCATAATCGAAAACAATCATATAGCATTCTATTTGTTAAATTTGGGCCTAACTCCATCTCAAAACCTAGGTTATGAGATGAAGGATTGCCCTTGTTTATATGCGCAGCGTGGGCGCGATCCCTAGTCGATGTGGGACTTTAACACTCCCCTCACATCGGCAAGGGTCTGTCCCTTGAGACCGACGGAGATGTTGAGTTTATGGAGCTCAAGTGGTGAAACAACTGCACAAACCGGGTAACCTGCTCTGATATCATATTAAATTTGGGCCTAATTCCATCTCAAAATCCAGGTTGTGAGATGGATGATTGCCCTTGTTTATATGCACACCGTGAGCGCGATCACTAATCGTGTGAAACTTTAACACTATTTTCTAATTTAATCACGTATGGAGACTTTGAACTCCTCTACTTCTATTTCTATGTGATATTCCATACAGACTCAAGTATAGGAAAATAGCATACTGATATTCCAACAATCCTATCTCGCATATTCTAAGAGAATCATCCAATCTGGTAACACTTGTATTAAAAGTAATTAATAGAAATAAATTAACTAAAGACTTTATTATATATATACTGCAGTGATTTTTGTTTTGATAGCTGCTGTCCAAAAGTACTTTACACATTAGTGAAATGAAATTAATAAGCATGTATATATATAACAAACTCAATTAAAGAACAGGTGAGTTAGGATAGTTTTAACTTGTAAGCTCATTTAAAAAAAAAATTGGTTAGGGTTTGTTGCGTGTGATTAAGAGCATTTGTTATTCAGAGATAAAATTATGAAAATATAGCTAGAGAGAGCATCACATGTAGAAATGTATATAATAATAATAATAATAATAATAATAATAATAATAATAATTACACAGTACTCCATTTTTAATATTACAAGGCACATTAATTTATTTTATTATGAAAATATCGTCCGATTCTATATCTCCATCACATTGTCAAACAGTTTGGTATTCTTTTCGTTCGATAAAGTGATCTAGCTATAAGATATCCAAATGTTCATGTTAGTGTACAGCAATAATTAGTGTTTCAATAAATTCAAGGTTAAAGCTTCGATGATAATATATGTTTTGAAACTAAAGACAAAGTTTCTAAACCCTGACACCTATTCAATATTGAAAATCAATTACTCTGTTTTGGTAAAAAAAAAGTATATAATCTTTTAGCTACTTGTGTCTTCGAGGAAGTTGCTTAAATTATTAATTATTCATCACAACTTTGATTCTTTTATATGTATATACTTTTTTTTTTTTTTAATTTTGCTTGAACTTAATTCGGATTTACTTTAGTCATAATCATAATGTAAACTGCAGAAAGAAACCTTAATTTAAGGGAAGAAACCACAAGACAAGGAGCCATTTGCTCAAGGGCTCAACATACCATGCAAATTGGGGTTTTAGCAAATTCTGGTATGTGAATAAAGTCGCAACTTCCATTTCAAAATTAATTATAGAAACGTACTATATATGCTAATTTTCCACCTTCTCAACATACCATGCAAATTCGGTATACATCAATTTTACCGTATACACCTTACATAATATACATTCATTTATATATATAATTTATCTAAATTAGATATATTTATGCATATATAATAATTATATTAAATATTATTTTAAAATAAATTCAATTATATATGATATATTATATAAATGCTATTTTTTTTTCTTCTTTAAAATCAAAAGAGGACTTGACCCATCCATTGTTTTTGGAATTCAAAAGAATCGCAACTCTAATTATAAAATAAAAATTAATTAGTGATTCGTCTGTTCTTGTTTAGTAAATAAACTAAGAAAATTGCAAATTTACTTCCCTTGAACTATTATGGCACAACACTAGTAAGAAGGTATTTGGATGCAAATAGCTTCTAATAGAAATAAAAATAATTTTCTTTTTAAAAAAATTGATTTTTTTTATAGAAGTAATAGGTAAATTTAGTGAAGAGAAAAACAAACCACTTATATTTATAAATGTGGTCCCATAAATATTAAAAACTTTATATATATATATATATTGTTAAATGCATAAAAACAATAATATCTATAATAGCGCTATTCAACCATGCATCTAAAAACACAATAACACTTAATTAATTACAAGCAGTGAGAAGTAGTTACTCTGTGAGGTGCTCACAATTAAAAAATGTGCAATATTACATTACACATAATTATTAAATATAGTATTTTTATTTTTCTTAAAATACTCTTCTTATGAAACAAATTTGCCTCAATTATAACTTACTTGAAAATTTCATATGTACTTATCAAGTATAATTATGCTGGTTCTATTATAGCATATTATTTAAAATTGGAGATAAAATAATTTATTTTTTTTTAGCTAAAATTAGCACTATCAGACAATTATAGATTTTAGATTACAAATTTATGTCGTAAGTTGTGTCTCACCAGCGGTTCTTGCCTCTGTTTTGATAAAAAAGATGTCGATAAACGCAGACGTCACTGTGTTCAGGTGGGTGCTGACGAAAGGTGCAATAGCTTAACAAATTTTTTAAATATAATTAATTGATTATAATGATTAATCTACAATTATATTCACAATTAATGTTTCGCACGTTACAAAATAGCAAAAGTTATGCTATCAAGACTATCGCCCATCATCTTACGGTGTAGATTAGCAAATAGTGTGGTCCAATATAGCGACTCCAAGTGCCAAGGAGACGGTCAAAAGTAGAAATTGTGCATTAGTTTTATATCACCGAGACTAATAATAACAATGAAAATAATTTTCTTTTTTTTTATGTTTGTTTTAATTATTAATTTATAATAAACTATAAAATATTTATTCCTTTAACACCATTAATAAATGTGTTGAAATATTTTATTTTTCCTACGTTCCTATAATCATTTATTATCTTTTTATTTTATTTAGTTTAGAAATCAAAAAAAGTTAATTTTTTTACTTTATTTCATTTATAATTTTATTTCAATTTTATTTCAATATTATAATTATTTTTATTTTACTATCTAAACAAATATTATAATAATAATAATATTTTTATTATATTATATTATTATTATTATTTTACTTCTCGTTACAATTCCATTCTCTAAAACAAAAATAACAAAAAATATTATAATATTAAAAATAAATGCAATGACTTTTTTAAAATACACAACTGTCTGGTAATTCTTTTAAAACAACAACCGGGAAAAATTATTATTATCCATCAAATCGCTAAATCTTGAATTAATATATAATTTCTCAGTCCAACAACAGGATTTACATGTTATCAAATAGTAGTCACGTAGTTGTTTTATTTATTTAAAGTAAATTTCTTACAGATGTTTCATTAATAGTAAATTTGTCTCTTAAGTTGCTTATAAGTTAATATATAAATTTTTTTAAAACAAAATTACAAATTATATAAAATATCTCAAAATTTTATAGCAAATAAAAATAACATTTCAATAACATTAAAAACGTTAACTTAAAAAAGTTTAATCGATATAAATTAAACTTGACACTTAACTAACCATTCTTGAAATATTGTTTGAGATGGGTGTTGGAATTGATCATATTTATAGAGAAAAACCATAGAAAAGTTTAAGTAATTAGTGAAATGTGTTGATCTCTTAAAGAGTTTATGTATATATAAAATGTTACATGCTATCAATTGTATAATGTAGTTACGTTTAAACGTGTGTTAGTAGATATAAAAATTAAAATAAATATATTTATAATTTGAAGGTGACCACCACATAATTCAAACCGATGATCGACATTTCAGATGCTAAGACTCAAGAGGACAGATCTCTCACATAGTTGTATTCGTGAGTACGAACACAGTTATGCCTTTTGTGTTGATTCGTCTTCTGACTCACACTATTAGATGTACTCAATCTCTTAGATAGATTAAGTTTTAGATTGATTCGTAGGTTAAAAAAATGAGATTTTTTTTTATTATAAATTTTTTAAAATAGTTAAATTTTATTATTTTTATTATAAAGTAACTTACAAGTTATTACGTTGAAAAATTGAAATAATTACGAAAATGTATTTATATTTACATGTTATTTTTAAAATAAATTATTTTCAAAAATGAAAAATTTTCTTTGACAATAATAATTATGGTTATAAAAATAGGATTAGACTTAAAGAAACTACTATAAAAAATAATTAAAAAACAACTATTCTTATTTCCATATCGTTGGAAAAAAATTCACTGTGAACTCGCTTATTGATTCACTGTTCCTTTGTGTCGGCATCCATATCTTTTTTCGTATTCCCTTAATTAAAAATTGTTTAAAGTGTCTAATAATTATTGAGATTTGGATGAATCTTATCAGCAGAGATGAGCTAATTGCTCAAGTAGTTACACCTAATTAATCCGGATTTTCACACATCTTTTTCTTCATATATATATATGAGCCGCTTGTGACGATATATTTTATAGTTCGTCTTGTGCTGCTTTTTTTAGCTTATACATGGAAAAAAATTCCTATTTATAACGGTAAAGTAATAAAAAATTTATATTTTATGTTATTAATTATGTATCTACAAATTTTTATAAAATTATTAAAAAAATTATCGATATTATTTTTATACATGTATTATAATTATTTTCCTTAGTTTAGTTTTCGTGGAAAAGTACGATTATGACCGTTACTCTAAAATATATCAGTACAAAACGGAACTATAAAAGGATAAAAATTAAATTGCAAAGAAATATATAATAAATTATTATTATTATGGTTAAAAAATTATTATTTAAATAATAATAAAATAGAGATTAAAATTAAAAATGAATAAGATAAAAAGAAAATAACACAATAAAATGTTAGTATTCTTGTTAAATAACAAAAATAATTATTAAAATAATAACTCTAATTTCATGTTAATAAAATTATGTAAAAAATATATGATAAATTTAATTAAAAAAAAATTCAACAATTTATTTTTTTCATTCCTCTTAAAAACATCAGGATAAAAAAACACATTATAATTTAATTACATGACCAATCAATTTAAATGATGTAAACTAACAAACTATGTCAACTATTCGCCATAATTTTTATGAAAGGTACGTGAAGTACTGTAACTAGGAATTTTATCTTTTAGTTTTTAACACTAAAGGACGTTTTACTCCCGCACTTTTAACTAACAGGGACATTTTGGTTCAATAAGATCTAAATATTATTAAAAAATAAAATTATAATAATATTATTTTATCTCATCAAATCAAATAAGAGAACCATATTATATATCTATTTTGAAAAGATCTTATTTTTGATAGACCAATGGACATAATCGTATCATAAAACTCCTAGAAAAGGTTTATTAATGTAAAAAAAAAAAAGACAGTCAGTCTATGTTTTTAATCTTATTTTATTAATTTTATTTAATTATATTATATACTTAAATTATTAAATATAATTTGGAAATTCGATATATATGAGCTATACTTCACTCACCTAAGATTTTCTCCACGGTTCAATAGTCAAATACATAGTATCTCTTTAATTACCCAATTTTGGCTCTAATTAATTAAATTAAAATGTCCTTTAGATGTGGGTTTGCAGTGTCTTTAACCATGTTGCCGCATAGATCCAGTAATATATGTAAGGAGTACAAATATTTAATCTTATATTGTATGTCCTTTTAATATTGCTTGCTTTTTTTTTTTTAATACATCAAACAACTATGCGTTTTATTACTCATGTATCCATCTTATCCTTAACCTGTAATTTCTATTAATTAAAAAAAATATTATATGAAAAATTCGTTAGAACCGATAGATACAAAAATTTAAATTTGATATTTTTATATAATTTTTTAATTAATAGATAAACATGTAACGTGTGAAAGAAATAATTTTCTTTTTATATATATATGTCAATTTTTGATTGAAGAAAGAAAAAATTAACACAAAATTTGGTACAGAACATCATAATTACATGCATCTAAAAATGAAATAGCTAGCTAGCTAGCTAGGGGAATTATAAAGAAAGAGGGAGACTTTTGACAAAAAATAAAAGGAGCACGTGCTAATAAATGTATTCTAGACAAGTTGAGACTTAATAGAAAGTGATCTTGAATTAATCAACCTCGATCACTTGTGGCATGTACCCAATAACCCCGGCCCACAACATCTACATGGATCATATATATATATATATATATGGTTGTGTATATGCTTCTAGTCTAGTCTGTGTTATAGTAGATTATTTGAGCGCATATGATTGAAGAGTGACCGATGAACAATTAATAAGTATATAAAATTATTTCGAACACATGTTTAAAAATAATATTTTAAATTTTGTCTTTATTTCTAACTAATATTTTATATATAAAATTATTTGAGCACATGTTTAAAAATAAATCAGTTTGAAGTTTTCCAAAAACACAGCATAATTTACAGATAATATAATCACTTTTCCTCAAAATTATTGAAACTTTAAAGATTATTATTGTACTTATGATCGCATGTAAGATAATATTTTTAAAAATTACTGATTGAATGGTCAAAATTGAAATCACCCTTTCAAATGTCATCTGATGCAATATATTGTAACGTGAATTTATGTACGTGTGTGGATTATATGGCTTCCCTAGCTTTTTATTATTATTTTTATTTCCCTAATTAAGAATTTAAGATGCCTTCTTAGATGCATTTCGAGTATTTGTTCTTTCGCTACTTAAAAAATATTATCATCTTTGATTTTAATAAAATATACTCTCTTTTTCCTCTATAATTTTATAGGATTAATATGTAAAATATACAAGTGTTATTGGTGTCACGTACATGAAATGATAAACCTTAACAAATATATATTTATATGATGTAAAAAATATATATTTAACACATTTAAAATACGATATATGTGTATTATTTTTATATAATTTTAAAAAATATTTATTTTTTAATGAATTTAAAAATAAAACTAACTAAGATTGTATCATATAAAAATGTAAAGGATTTTTATAATTTTAACTGCCTAGCTCGTGTTGTTTGAGGAATATATATTATTTTTATAACGTACATGAATATTTATTAATTGTGTGTATGATAATGATTTTTATTTTTTATTTTTTAAATGATTTTATAATAAAGTACCTTTGATAACATAATATTTTATTTTGATTTTTAAATTTTTAATAAGTTACTTCCAATATCTATATCTAGCATGATTCATAAATTTTTAAAAGAATATTTTTTTAATAGATTTTTGATTTTTTATATTTATGTCAAGCATTTTTATAAAGAGTAAATCAAACTTTATGAATTTTTGATTCATAAATCTTGAAAATTAATGCTCAAAAACATAAATTTCTAAATAATTTTATAGATTTTTGAAAGGAAAAAAAAACATAAATTATAAAGTTTTATTAAGCAATATTTAAGTGATTTTATATTTTTTTTTTCTAAAAATCATTAAGTAAAATTTGTTATTAAAAAATTATTATTCAAAAAAAAATTATTAAATTAATAATTACAACAAAAATAATAAATCAAAATATTATAAAAAAATCTTAAATTTATATGAATTATCGTTTATGAAACTGAGTACGATAACCAGTGGGTATGAGGAGTACTCTAATAATAACTCCCGTAGACGGTTGTTACACAATGCATTGCTATATATGATCTGTTTCCATCAAACTATGGTCCCTGGCCACATGAATGACACTTATCAGACCAATTATCTTATTATATATGACTCCCAATTTTTCAAAGAAATAATGTTATATTTAAAAGATTGATTTAATAACAAATTTTAAAAAAAATTCTTAGACAAAACCAAAATTTTTTTTATTACAGTTCACTTCTTTAAAAAACATATATTATTTACATTATTTAAAAAAAATAAGAGAAAACATATATTTTTTAAGAAAAACATGTGTTTTTTATATTATAAAAAAAATTAAAAATTAAAAAAAAATTCAATATAAAGAAAATTATGTTATATAATTAAACTTTTTTTAATAATAGTTATTCTCTTAATTTTTAATTAAAACAATATACTTATCAAAAATAATAATAATATTATCATAACCAATATAATAATTAATTAAAAAATAAAAAAATAAATTTTATTATTTTAATTAATAATTATTTATTATATTAATTCTTTTTATAAAGTAACTTCAATCTGAGAAAGATGTGCAGCTAAAGCCTCCGGTTGATGCTCATGATAAGACACAATACACTCTGCGTAATTTTATTATTAAAAAATCATGTATATATTTATACTTAAAAAAATATTCTAATCTAAAATTGTTTAAATTAAATTATAATTATTTAAATTCGTACATTTAATTAAAATTATAAATATTTAAATTCGTTCATTTAATTGAAATATTTTTAATATTATTAAAATATTATTTTTATTGTTATAAGTTAAAAGATTATTAATTTTTTTTCTATGTAAAGGTAAATCTTTGAGTAATTACATAAAAATCTTCTTAGGGGATACGAGGATTCATTTTTTTACTATTATATTATAACATAGAATTTAGAATTTTTATGTTAAAATTCATTAAAATATTCTATAAAAATTATTTAAAATAAAAAAATATATAATATAATAAAATTTATAAATAAACATATTAAATTAATTAATTAATATTAATTTAAAATTAAATTTTAAAATATTAATATAATTTAGGTATTAAAATATAAAAAAAATATTAACAAAAAACTTCAAATATTTTAAAAAAATTATTAAAATAAGATATCGAATAATATTATCACATAATATATATTTAGGAATAAAATATATGTATTTAAAATTAAAAGTAAAAGACAATAAAATATTATATGTCATATTTGTATGTTATATTAATAAACATGTTGATTTATTATCAATTGTTACATTTTTAATGTTTGGTATAAACGATCCTATCATATGATAATATATACAGTATTTTATGTAAGATTTTTTTAAAAAAATATATGTGCTTAATTTATAATGAGTCAAAATTTTGAGTTTTATTTTTATTTCTTATGCCATGTATATATAATTAATAATTTATATAAATATTTTAAAAAATAATAATATTACTAATACATAAAATAACATTCATAAACTAAAAGAGTGAATGCATTCAACTAATTTTTTTACAAAAATATTCAACCGAAACTACGTGTATAGCCAGCCCTTACATAACTCCCCCCCCCCCCCCCGGATTATAATGTATTTATATTTATATTAGAAGATGGTTGGAGAGGGCCTCGGCTCCCCCAGGAAATAGACATTTGGCACCCCTTATTAAAATAATTATTTGTTTTTATATGTAATGAAATAAAAACAGAACAATTCATCTACCATATAATTTTTAATATTTCTTTATATCTATTTCTCTTTTCTTCATTTTAATAAAATAGTATATTATCCTTTGTTTTAAAATGAATTCATTCCATAGTTGATAAGTTTACGTACCAAAATGTATTATGATATTTACACTTTTATCTTTATTATAATTATATATGTATATATTTACTATTTTTTCTTTCATTTTTATGTCATATTAATTTATCAATATTAAAAAACATTTTACACAAATGACGCATAGAATTCGAGTTTTAATATATTATTTATGTCCTTTTCAATTTTCATTTTTTAAATTGATCCCTAAAAATTAATTCCTTGTTTTGCCCTCGTCTGTTACGGTATTATATATAAGTACCAGTCTCGTATCTCAAAGAGAATGAGTGCCAATCCTCCAATACTTAAGATATAAAAAAACTAAGTTACAAATATTTCATGTATAGTACTAAAACTTGTTGCTAAGGCCATTAGTAACAAGTTTATCTTTCGTGTTATTTCATTTTAATACTTGAATTTAAATATCAGTATCATTTTAATAAATGATTTTTTAAGAAAATTAACTATAACTGAAAAATACTTTTTTTTGTTGTTAGAAAATGGGTTTAATATTTTCTATTAAAAAGTTATCAGAAAAATAAAAATTATTAACTTCTTACCTTTTAAATAAATAAATAATATAAATAAGTATTAAAAAAATCATAATATTTGAATAATTTTATTGTAATATGATGAAAATATTTTTTATGAATAACTAAAAAGGATAAATTAGAAGGGTACATAAAAGTTGCAATTTCTGCTTATTAAATTTTCTTTTTATAAAGAGTTTATCCTATAATTTTCATTAAACTCTCAATAGTAAGTGTCTAAACCCAAACTCTAAGAGAAAATTTTTGGAAACCCAAGTAAGTATAAACAAATATTGAATGAATCATGATTATAATATATACCTTTAATCAATAAAATGGTCAATTTGAAATGATAATTTTATAAGGGCAAAAGGTTTTAGAAAATTAACATTTTTTTCTAGCTCTAGTTAAACTTTTTTTTTAAATATTCTAGAAAAGCTAAATAGGTATTTTGCAAAAATAATTTGTTTTTACTATCTAAAAAGGATAAAAAAAATACTAATATTTGAATTAAGATACTAAAATAAATTTTTTAAAATATGAGATATTTGAGATATCAAAATATTAATTTGACCGAACCCATTATGATTATATGTTAAGATCCGATTATTTATCATCAATTCATTTTTTCTCCATCAAGAAAACTTAATTAAAAGATAACAAAATACTTATTTTTTTTAAATAATTATACTAGTTATATATTTATAATTGAGTCTAGAATTCTATTCTTTCTATGTATATATATGCCATTAGGTTCATTATTTAGCTCTTCAGTGTAGTTACTAGTAAACTGTAATTATAATTTGACTACGGAAAGAACTTAAAGGCCAAATGAATAGTTGAAGTATTTTGCTTACCTTAAATCATCACGTTCATTAATCCATTAATTAATTTGCTGCCTTGCTACTACAATAAAAAAAATAAAAATTTATAGGTTGGATTGTTAGAGACATGCATGACTAGTGAGACACACAGGAAATGTATATATAATTATATATATATATATATATTCCCAGTAGTAAAAGAACATGTAAAATGACTGAAATGATCAAGCAAAGGAACATTAAAATTTACTCAAACATTAGTAAAGGGGTGTGTGAATGTGAACCAAATTAAATAAAAAGTTGGATCTATTAAGCAGGTTTACGTACATTAAACACCTAACCAACCATATTAATTAATTAAAGAAATTGCATATGGTTTAATAAATTAGAGTAGAAGCTATAGCTATCTCGCTAGCATATATATAATTCCAGAAAAAAAAATATTCGAAAACACGTACACTGGCTCTAATATAAATGGTCCACCAATCCCAGTTGCAGAATTCAATTACTAATTACTAATTACTTATACTCTCATGCTCTTCAAAACAGCTGGCCTTTTGGGTCTTATTGCATTAGTCTATCTTTTTATTAATTTTATGAAATTCAAAAAAAAAAATTTAAATTTTTAGTTTAATAAAATAAAGTAAAATACACACACCCAGCAGGATTTTGACAGCGACAAGCTCACATGAATCCAACCAGGTAATACATGGGGTCCCAACGTATAATCTCTCTCTTATCTCTCAAGAAAATGAAGTATTAATTCATAGTTGAAAGTTGAAAATAATTATAAGTAAAAAGAAGGAAATTTTGGCCTAACTTTTGGAGTCACTTACACAAATCAATCTCAAAAACACACACACACACATATATTAATAATATTAGATAAAATTTAGTTAAGGAATTGATATAATATTCCTCTCTCATAATATTTCTATCTTTCTCAAAACCCCATAGTCCCAAAGGTCAACAACAACAGCAAAGAACTAATATACACTCTTTTGAGACGTCCATGGGTTGTGGGTTTGCTTTTCTTTTTTTTTTAAAAATTTGGTATCTTTATAGTCTTCTGAGTCAAACAATAATACACCGACCCTCGTTGTATTGAGAGCTACCCTTCTGCTGCTTCTTTCGTTTAATTTTCAGACTTCTCTTTCTCTCAAAATTTCAGCACAAATATCTTTAGTAACCCTAGAAATTTCAAATAACAACAAAACTTCAAAAGGATAGGAAGAGAACTCAACAATTTTTTTTTTTCAAAAATAAAAAAAAAACTTGCTTGTTTGTTATTTTCAACAAAACAACTTTTTTGGTTATTGATCATTATACTTTTTTTTTTTTTTTGCTTGTGCTCGGAATCTTCAAGATCTAGAAGTTGGGTCCGAATTTGAAATTTTTTTAGCATTTGAGATATGGATTTTGTGTCTGGAAGAGATAATGGTAGTGGTTTAATTTCAGAGGAACAAGAACACAGTTCGGCTAGAGGTAAGCTTCCTTTCTCTTATTCTTCATCTCCATCGTCTTCTTCATCTTCTACTCATCAATACAAGTCTGGACCAGCTTTGGTTCCACTCAACAACTGGGATTCCCAAATCTACGAAACCCATAATAATCCTCACCAAAGAGTCTACGAAGCTCCTCCGCACACCAAGCTTGAGCTTATGGACTCATCCTCTCGAAACAACGACGTCGTTAACGAAATCAGAAGATCAGGTGAGTCCGATCATCAAAACACTTCAGCTGCTGGAAGCTCTATAGAAAGAGAACACATGTTTGACAAAGTTGTGACTCCAAGCGATGTGGGTAAACTCAATCGTTTAGTAATTCCAAAACAACATGCCGAGAAATATTTCCCCTTAGATTCGTCCACTAACGAGAAGGGTCTTCTGTTAAATTTCGAGGACAGAAATGGAAAGCCTTGGAGATTTAGATACTCTTACTGGAATAGTAGCCAGAGTTACGTTATGACTAAAGGATGGAGTCGTTTTGTTAAGGAAAAGAAGCTTGACGCTGGTGATATTGTGTCGTTTCAACGAGGTGTTGGTGAATTAGGTAAGGACCATCTCTACATTGATTGGAGGCGCAGACCAGATGCTCCTGACAACAATTCAGTACTTCACGCCAATATTCCATTTCATCATCCTCACCATTTATCTTTCCATCATCGCTCCTTTCCTTGGAATCCTTTACTAATGCGGCCACCGCATCAGGTGGCCGCATCAGTTTTAGCACCCAGGGACCACTTACCTCAGCATCTCAATTATGGACCCAATTCATATATACATAGAAATATCTATAACAGTAATAGTTATGGTTATGGAAATGTGGTGAATTCTACTCCAGCTTCGGCAGCTGGGCCGGTTTTCTACCTTAGATCAGCAGTACAAGGAGAAGATCAGCATGGGAGAGAAAGGATTGGAGGGTTTGAGCAGCCGGTTTTCGAGTCGGTGCCAGTGGTTGAAGGGAAGGCTGCAGCCAAAAGACTGAGGCTATTTGGGGTAAACATGGATTGTCCAATAACTGAGTCAGACGATGAGTGTGAGGTTTTAACATCGGCAACGGTATCTAATGTTCAGCCACTACAACTATCTTCTTCCTCTCGACCTCCCGTACAGTTAAGGCTTTACAATGGTACGCCATTGCAAGCCATGCCAACCAATCATCATCATCATCATCATCATCATGATTTTGTCAACAAAGGGAAAAATTCCAAGTCCTTTGATTTTGATATCTGAAACGCCAGCATTAATTGCAAAATCAAAATGATCAAATCAAGAAACGGGGTTGAATATAGTTGAAGAGATCATCATAGCAACTAAAATAATAGCAAAGTGACATTAAATTTGGGATATTTTGATAGTAGCAGAAGATGGCTGAACATGTTTTAATTGCCTTTTGTTTTCCAGAGGAATAAAAAAGTCATCGACACAGAGAAAAAAGGGGTACAAGAATTTTGTGTGTTTATTTCTGAGGAATTAGCTGAGAGAATTCAAACCATACCCAACTCGTGTCCTTTCTCAATTTTATGATTATAGTTCAACTTTATCTAGAAATATTTATAACGCGTTTCAAATTTATTTATTTAAACAGTTAATTATAGAGAGAGAGATATATATATATATCGAATATATCAGAGATATCAGGAATGAGTATATTCCTTCATGGAAGACATAGATCTAAAATTCCAATATTATTACCCAAATATAAATATATATATATATATATATATATGCTCTCTTTTTATTTGTAGGGTCTCTTTGTTTTTGAGTACTACTTGTAGTTCTTAATTTCTGCAATTTTCATACACTGTGCTATTATATGAAAATATTTTATTTTGGATAACTTAATTGGTATTTTCTCTCGTATTCTCATATATTAACTAAAAGGAAGAAGTTTAGGTGAGTGATGATATACATTAAGGAAAGGGAGTATAAATACATAGGTAGCTCAGTGATGTAATAGCAGTTTTGTATGTTAATGGGCAGGTTGTTACTCTTGTCGCTGCTTCGTTGGGCACGCCCTCGCAGGTTTTGCAGAGAAAGTTTCAGATAATTAAGTGTAAACAGGTAGCATATTTATCTTCATCGTCTATTTATGTTTCCTTCTTTTTTTTTTTACATTTATTTCTTTAATTTAATATTGCTAGTTTCCTTTTATTGCTTTCTCCTTTTAAATTCTTCTTCCCTCCTCCACCTTATCATACACCTTAAAATTGAAACTTCTTCTACCAAAAACAACTTTGTCATATAGCTAGCTACTCTTCTATATATGCCCAAAAACACAAAACGAAACAAAATTAAAATAAATACCATGTTGCTATAATGAAAATAGAAACAAGTTATGTATATTAATTTGTATGGGCTAATTTGATTTTTTAGCAAATTAAGATGGAAAAACAATATTTATTATAATAACTTGAACAAATCATATATTTTTTTCGTGAAAATAAAAACATAACTTTAAAAATTTTATATTTAACGTCATCTAATTTAACGATATTCAATTTGTATTTTGATCAATTAAATTTTTTTAATATTAAACAAGCATTGACCGATTGAATCAATTTAAATATTCTAAATTTTATATAAGTTTTATTTTCTATAATTTATGAATTAAAATTTATTTGAAAACTGTAAATTAAAAGCATTTTTTTTTTTTGGGAAATTAAGGCAAATGAAGATACACATTTTCCCCTATCCTTCTAGTTGTTCTTCATGTTATTTCTTCCTTTCAAATATATCAATAATAACAATAATAGTGATATACAAATTTGTGTTTCATTCCGTGAAAGTATAATTTTATGTTTCTAAAATTGTTTTGTTATAAATAAAAACACTATTAACAATATATTGTACTTTTGATGAATTAAAATTGTTACAATTAAAGTTCATAATTTTCACACCTTAAAATCACAAGTCAGTATTAAAGCTTTCAAGTCCAACTTAAGCAACCTCAGTTGATATACAAGAGCTTGAAGAAATAATGTGCTATTTCATTATAAAAACTAGGAACAACATTGGATTCAAAATTAATACATAAGCTACTATGTAACTTTCAAAACATGATTCCAAAAATCAGTTGACCTCTCTATTTCCCAATAATTTTTCTAAATAATGTCACAAGTTGTATATATGTAAATTCAACTACCAAATATTGAAATTATTTTCTAAGTTTTTGTACATGGATTAGTAGTAGTATATATATATAATCAATTGATTTTCCTTTTGAAAATATTGAAAAGGTACTATAAGTACAGGTTCATAAGCATGGGAAGAACTATATACAGGACTAAGAGGGGTTGTAGCCCCATACAAATTTTGATCAAAATTAAGTAGTATTAATTTCAGTCTATCTATTTAATTATAAAATATTTAAGTTGAATAGTACACCAATTTTTGTAACTAAACCATGTTACATTTCAAGTATTAATTGATCCGTTTAGTATTCAACTTCTTAGATTAATTTGATTGATTTGAGATACTCAATTTCTCAATCTTATCAATATGTTACCCCCTAAAATATTTATATTAATTAAATTAAAGAAATTATGATATTAAATTAATTATATTGAAGAAATTATTATACCAAATTAATCAAAATGGAAATGTTAAAATACTAATTTAGTCAAATTAATTTTTGAGAACTAACTCATTCATTATAAAAACTATAGTAAATTGTTCATCTCACTTTGAATACTATATATTTATTATTGTGGATTATACTTGTAAATAAAACATAGACCATACTCATTTTTAAAAGAAAAAAAATGTACTCTCTAAAAATAATGAAACTTTGGGCTTAAACTTTTTTTTTCTTTTAAAATATGTGAAATACTCCATGCTTTATAAACTTTCATTTATCATGAAAAATGTAAGTTATAGTTGTCTTATATTTACTTCTTCTTCTTTTTTCTCAATTAAACATATATATGTATATGAGATTTAAATTATTTTACTATTGCAATTTAAACTATTTTTTAAGCAAGACTTATTATGAAAATTTATTATATTTTAATGCTTAAGTAGGAAAAGTATGGTGCACACATTTATAGGTATGATAACTAGGAATAAATATTAAATAAGATATGTTAGTTATTTTGGAACAAATTAACAAAAAAGAAAAAAATTAACTTCAGTTACAATTTTTTTTTACATAAAATTACTAATTACAATCAAAGAAATTTTAGTTTACTGTTAAATTAAATCAACAATGTTATAAATGTGATGATTTTGAGTTAATTACTCTACAAATAAATATAATATTTTGTATTAAGTTTAAAGAGTTAAACTACAAGGAAATAAAACTGTAAGTTTCACAAAACGTCTGTCACAAAATAAAGAGAATAAATTTATCAATTATTTTAAATATAATATAATAGTTAAGAAGAAGTTAACTTCTATTGAAGAAGTTGTGTGCATTTGAAAAAAAAAACCTAAAAATCTTTCTTAAAAATCTCTCTTAATTCTTTTCATACAAGAAGTCTTTTTTTTTTTGCCTTCCAGTCGCAACCTCCTTCTTCCCACCTCCACTTCCACCCCATCTCCCTTACAACAGTCACACCCACAACCATCCCACCTATCTACACCTAGGTATAGAGTTTTTTTTTAGCTTGTGTTTTATCATTGCCCTTCAACACCACCATTGTTATCGATTTCACCTTACCTTCTAGGTTTTTCCTTGCCGTTGTCGTTCATAAGCACAACCTTAGTTGCATCTTTGTTCATTTTCATCAGTCATTGTTTGTCTCATTAGATCTTATTACTGTTATCGTTGCAATCTAAATTTAGTTCCTGATACGTTTTTCAATCCATCAATTTTTAAACTGTTGTGTTTTTTCATATTTTCTTTAAATATTTCTAGAGGTAAAACTTATCCCTAATACTTGTTAATGGACTTCAAATTTATTTATCTTAGTTTAAGTTTTTTCTATATCAACAATGGATGATACGAGTAAAGATAGATTTTGATACTAAATGTTAGGATTCCAATACACATCTTTTGGTGATATTGTTTGATTTCATTTGGTTTTCGTCTTGTTTTCTTTTAACCTCTATATTGTATTGGGTTTTTTTAATTGATGGTGTTCTATTTTCTTTTTGATTTGTTACGATGGTAGCCTTTATGTTAAGAGTTAAAAATAAAATCTTTATTGTTTGGGTCGATATTCGAGTTTATTATAGGAGTGTTGTTCTTATCTTATAGTTCTTTTGTAGACATTAAATGTTGCTTTGGTGTGTAGAATTAGGTTTGGGTTTGGGATAGTAATCCATTTTTTTTTATTGCTAGATGCTTATTCTAGTTTTTTGTTTGGTATAAGAAGGTAATGTTTTGGTTTATATTTTTGATGCAATGTTAATAATATTATCTCTTTTGATAAAATAAATTTCATGTTTGCATTTAGTATTTATGCTTGCATTATAAGTTCAATCATAAAGTATAGGTTAATTTAGGTGTAGACAATCTTTAAAGTCACTTATGATTTCGAAACATGATTTTCATGAATTATATTCCATGTGCATGTACTCATTGTTTATAGGAATTAACTTTATTCATCACGTACAAATCATGAAAAAAATCTTGGAAATTTTCTTTGCGAAATATATCAGTGCAGCTTTTCCTCTAAACTTGTCAACGAATATTAAAACTTGAAAGGTCCTTTTAAAAAATAAAATAAATAAATAAAATAAATGAGTAAAGTTTTTACTTCATTTTATATTAGTTCAAAATAGGGTAATCTGAATGCACCCTAGAATAATCTATATACATTGATCTACTTCATTATTTTGTATTTGGCCATCTGTAAAACTTATTTTCTTTAAAATCTAGTTATACAATATTTACATTAATTATCTACATACATATCTTATTAGATGTAAACAGTACTAAAATAAGCTGAATCAAATAAAAATCTATCTCAAGTCTTTAAATTGTTAATTAAAACATATTATAAAATTTATCACATCATAAATTTACATTAATTCATTTCCCTCTTTATCCATTTCCTCCTATCTTTCCGCTCTTGTTAGTCTCCGTGGTTTTTCATTGCTTCTTAATCACTGCGTTATGGTATTATCTTTTTGGGGTGCAAAGCCCTAGGCAGCGGCGGCTCAAGGGGTCTAAAGGCTTAAGGCCAACGATAAAATTAAGATATTAAATATTTTTTTTATATTGAAATAATATAAAAATAAATTTACTTTTATTTTTAACAATTTATTTAGACATTACAATGCAAATAACAAGTATATATTTTAAGCATAAGGAGAAAAAAGAAAAAAAAATGGATAATATTATACAATACCCAAAAAGAAAAAATAACCCCATGAATTTTTTTTTAATTAAAGTCTTAAATTATTTCATATACATATTATTATTTACATGAGAAAACTAAGAATCAAGTAGAGCATGTAATGTTTATATTCAATTACTTAATAACATCATGTTAGATAACATTGGATTAAATACATAATATATTTTTTTTATTTTAATATCTTTTAAATTTTTTTATTGAAATATTCCTTTTTTTTTTAAAATATATATAATAGATGTTGACAAAACATTTGGGCCTCTTATATGAGTGGAGCTTAAGGCAACAACCTCATCCGCTTAAAGTACGAGCCACCTTTAGCCCCAGGAGAAGGTATATAAGGAGGAGACTGACTTTATAATGCAGAAACTTACCAAGCTTTCTGATAACGTCTAATGAGTGATTAGCTAAATTATTTATTTATTAATTAAGATTATCTAAAGTATACGTTAAGCACACACGAAACAGCCTAATTTATGAGTTACAGTCATTATTCATATATTATCCACTTCAAAATATATATGTTCTTTGTCTCTTGTGAAGAAAATTTTAAATTTATGGTTCAGTACATTTGTTTCATTTTAAAAATAATATTTAAAATACTAAGTCAGGCCGATTATTATTATATATTCATTTATCCATGCTGTACTAGTTTTGGATTTTATTTGGTTCTTGGGACGACACATTTAGGTTTAGGTATTATTAATTAAAAACGACGAGGAGAGTGAAATTTAATATTGATATAGTTAGATACGTGGTGCAATGAATGTCTGGTGGATATGAATTGATAAAGAGTTAGAAGAACATCAATTGTAATTATATCATATATATATATATATATATATTTTCTATTTAAAGTGAAAATAAACATAGAAATAATGGTTTTATTTAGGACTGTCTTGTAACAGTTTTTGAAAAAAAGCTTCTTATTTTTCAAATTCGAAAAAAAGTATCATCTGTTTCCTAGCTTTTATTATTTTCTTTCGATTCATTCGGATATTTTTTTCAACGGTGTTGAAAAAGAATCGTCGAAAGAAAATATTAACACTACTATATATACGCTCTTATTATTATTATTATTATTATTATTATTATTATTATTATTATTATTATTATTATTATTATTATTATTATTTAGAAATTTGTATCAATAATATTATTATGTCTTATCAATTATGATTTATAATAAATTTTAAAAAAGAATTAATTAAGAAGAAGCGTGAAGACTGTGTTCATCCACAGAAGAGAAGCATGGCCATCATTGTTTTTGGTTAGATGGTGTTGGCGCTTTGTCATATCCTTTACAAGTATATAGCCCCTTCTATTACCCGCAAGAAGCTAAAAACGTTGCTGACTTATAACACCAGTGAGAATACATTCACAGGGACCATAAATTTTTACATGAATTTGGTTTATAGATGAATTGTATAAATTCTCAATTCATTACTTTACATTGATATATTTATTCGATAATTCATTTTAATATAAAAATTAATGATATATTTTTAATATTAAAAGATATACTATATGATTATAGAATATTTTATCACTTTACAATATATTTAAAAATTAAATTATTTGAATTTTTAGAAGAATTAGTCGATAACTCTTCTCTAGATGATGAGATGCACTAAAACTTTAATTAATAAACTTTTCAAAATTATCTACTCAATTAACAAATAAATGCTTATTAAACTCGTCTACTTAGTCAATTAATTTAAAGAAATTATTTATAAAAAATTGTCAAGAGAGCGTTAAAAGTCATAAATAACTTATAAGAAAAAAATAATTCACTTTTTGACATATTTAGTTTTTTTTTTTTTAAAATTCGATTGCTAAATCCCGTTAATTAATTACAAAAGTTAATAAATGAGTAGAATAAGTATAAAAATAAAAAACAGTTTATAACAAATGTAATTTAGCTTATTTGATTGTTTTAGATTCTTAGTCTACTGTATATTTTGAAAAACTCTAATTTAGCTTTTGGAAATTTATCGGTCATCGAAAGGAAAATCTTTATACCTAGAAAAAGAGAAGGTAGGCGTCTATTATTATTTTTTAATATATTTACATCAAATTAAAGTGTAATGTGCCCCCCACTTATATTATTATATTTATATTATGTGATTTGGACACAATTTCTTCCCGAAAAATGAAAGTTTATGCAACATAGGAGATAAGTAAGCATAAGAAGACAAGACAGTGGTCACTTATAAAATAAATTATAAAATAAAAAATTATTTATTATTTTTGAAAGAAAGCAAATATTTGATATATGAAAAAAAAATCATAGAAAAATGACCCAAATAAATATTCAAACTTCGTTTATATTGTATCTTTATTTATAAGTTTCACCTAAATTATTTGAAAAATTCGTATTTAAAAATCAATACAAAACTAACATATTTATGTAATTTGTGTCCTACGAGAGAACAAATAGAATTATTAAAAAAAAATTCAAATACAATGTAATTTCACGTTACATTATTATTCAAAAATTATTTTAATTTATATAAAAATTTATGAATCTTATCTAATTTAATATCGAAACTCATGTTTCATAATCAATATTGACCTATTGATAGAGTTCTGGGAAATTTAATACAAATAGAATTAGTTTAGTAACTAATACACAATTAAACCCGTGAAATGAAGAGAAGAAAGTAACGAGTAGTCCCCACTCTAACCAAACTAGGCCTAGAAGATAAAGAATGCCAGTTCGAAGAACATATATATATATATAGGTTATTAATTAGGGTTAACAGGCGTAATCAATGACGACAATTAATAAATAAAAAAGAGAGAAATGTATTGATCTATATAGTAGATAGGCTAAGAGTATATAGACAAGTAGTTTTCAAGGTTTTAATTTTCTCTCTATCACTCTCTGTCTTTTTTATATAAAGGCTTTTGCCCAACTCTCCAGGACGCGTGCAATTCTAACCTAATTCTACTACATGGACCACGTTGATATTTCTTCTGTTTTAATGCACTCCATTCCCGTGATACTCTCTCTCTCTCCTCTCTCTTGTCCATGTTCATCTTTCTTTTGTCTCTATTATGCTAGACTTTCAATTCAATGTTGTCCATCAAGATCAATCAGCAATTGGTATGGGATTGGATTGGATATATATATATATGACATCTTTTCTCTTGTTTTCCTCTCCTTCTCTTTCATATTTATCCTTACAATCAACATTCCAAGCCATCAAAAGTTAAAATAGACACGACATGAATCTGGAAAATGAAATGGACGGTTGTGATGAAGTGGATCATCGCCTTTTTTATTCTGTTATAAATTAATATTACTTAATGTCATGCAAAAAGCAATAAAAAGCTAGGGAGCAAAAAACAAAAAGAAAAACAAAGAGGACCAGAAGAAGAAGAAGATGATGTAGAAGCTAAGAAATTACTGATGGAAGAAGATCGAAGCTGATGAGATCAAATTAATAGCATACTCTTAAATTTTGTCTCTATCTCTCTCTCTCTCTCTCTCTCTCTCTCTCTCTCTCTCTCTCTCTCTCTTGTAAAAAGAGAAGCTAAAAAAAAAAGAAAGAAAGAAATAGGTATGTGGTGGGTTAGAGTGGTGACAAAGTAACTTAGATTTTATTAATTATTTTTAGAGTATATTGTTTAACAATTACATTATTTTCTATTTATATTTATTATTAAATATTTTTTTAACAAAAAAATTATTAATCTTAAATTTTATACTTATTTCGTAAATAAATAAGTAAACATTTGTAAAAATTTAGCTATCTAAGGATTTGAGTTGATGAGATAACACTTTTTATGGCAGAGCATTCACAACGACAGTGCAAAAGTTTTGGCAGCCGATCCCATAAAACAACTCATCCTCTTAATTATAAGTCTAAATTTGATAGTAACAGCTCAGGCATACTTCAACTAACTAAACTACACACATTCACATACTAATTAACGAAAAACAACTGCAGACATTCACAATATTTATACTTAAATACAGGTACAAATAAAATTTAAAAATTTAAATTTGGGTTTTAGAGAGAGAAATGTGAGGGTAAAGAGTACTGCAAAATGTATAAGTTGAGACTTTGAGACCCACCTGATTGGAATAGGATGGGATGTGTGTGCGCTACTGAAATGCCTCCTTCATTTATTACTTTCTGCAGAGTGTTGCAATTAAGATCCATTCTTTGGTATCCCAAACTGCCCCTTATCCACTCCACTTTTTACCCCTTCTTAATACGTCAACCTTGTCTTAATTTCGTTTTTCTTCTTTCTCTAAGTTACTATCTATAGTTGTAAATTTTACAGTTTTTTTTTTTGATAGAGTTAACAAACACAATTAGTCTTTAATGACAAAAGATAAACATTGAATAAAAGTAATAAAGATATTATTTAATATAATTCTTAATCGATATATAACACTTTTATTTTATGCTAATATTATCTGAAAGGGTTAGTAATTTGGTTTTAACACTTTGTATTCACCCATGTATTTTTTTTTGTGCAATAGACGCATTAGATTTTTTTTCTTGACTCATTTGATCGATTAAAGTTTTAATACCGTATGAATTTTGGACTGAGTCATCCAATACCCTCAATGAATATAAGTTTCAAGTAATAGGGACAATTATATCATATTATAATATTAATCGTGTCAAATTTTTGTGTTAATTGATATATGAAAAAAATTATTTAATCTTTTTTATGTTATATACTTATAATAGTAAAAAATAATAAAATCTTTATATACATAAAAATATTATTTATCAATTCTTATTAAAAAAATTATCCGTATTTATATTATGTTATCGTATCGTGTCATCGCAAACACTAAACTCAAGTTATTAACGTAATTATGAACAAAAAAAAATCTAATTTTATACAGCAAATACTCACATTTATAAACACTTTATACATGCACGTTGCTTATAGTGACACACTCAAAGCAACGCATTAGAATTTGTTTGGTTTTCGTTCCGAGAAATTTTGAATTTAATCAATTATGCATTTGAATCAGCCAAAAAAATCATGGGCAGGGTGGATAAAGGCTCACATTAATTAAGTTGTGCTATTTGATAAAACAACTTGGAAAACGATAAAATTATTCATTTTTTTTTAAATATTTTTATCAAGTGATATACCATAATTAATATGAGAAAAATTATGGGCTCATATATATAAAATCGACTGTGTGAAACTTTCCGTGTGAAGCACATGTTGTGTATTAATGAATGAATTTAAATAGATTTATTTATTTTATAAGTTTAATTTTAGATATATCTCCTAAAACAATAATAATGCATAGACAATAAATTTTTGATTGGGATTGTCCCAATTCAGGGACCTTTTTTCAGTATGAAACAATTTCGTTTGAAAAATGATATTTATCATTATTAAATAAATAAAGTGATGATTTTGTGGGGGACTTATATGACATATTAATTAAATGTATATTATTAGAGTTTGCATCATATATATTGGTTTATGTATACCTTAACATCACTACTTTATACATAACATGTATGTGTTTTTTTTTTTTTTACTAGTGAAATGATGTCTAGTAATGGGTATAATTTAATAGTGATAAACAGAACCTACGATATATGTTTTTTACAAAGCATACATACGCTCGCATTAGATTAAAAATGAAAACTACATTGTGTAAATTCTATGGAATTAAGTGTTATTCTTTTTGCTAGGAAATGTATTGTATGAGTAAGATGCTCGTGAAATTAAAATTTGTAATAAAAATATATATTTTTATTATTAAAAAAAATTCATATTATTAATATACTTTTGTATTGTATTACTCGTTAATCAAATTTTTTTTTTATCTTTATCTTTTATTTTGAATATTTATTTTTTTAAAAAAATTATATTAATTTTAAATTTTATTTGGATGAAATTCCAGAAAGCATATACTATAAAAAAATATAATTTATGGAGATAAAAGGGCATAAAAAGTAAAGGCATAGATGCCAATTATATATGGAGGAAGTTAAGGTCCCCCACAGGAACGAAGACTAGCTACTTTTTTTTTTGGTCCAGGGTGGATAAATTTATATGTCGGTTGTTCATTCATGTACTTCCAATGCTACACCTTATGTAAGGTATTGGTACCACCCAATTAGTAAATGACACAAAAAGAAAAAGGATACCACTCAATCATATTATCTTATTTCTACTCACTCTCTTACTCTTTGCTTATAAATTCTTATTCTATTTATTTCTTATTTAAATTCTTTGGGCCAAAAGTCCCATATTTCTGATATGATCCGATGTTTATTTTTATTTTTATCAATTTATAATTAAATAAACATTTGAGTAAGCATTTGCACAAAATTAAATATATATATATATATAGCATTTTATATAAGTAAAATATAAAAGCTAAAATTCTTAGACTATCCTTGAATTTACTACTATGACCTTATTATGTGTCCATATACATTGAAAAATACTTAAATTGTCGTAATAAAAAAAATTAATAGTTTAGATATTTAGATTCGAAATTTTTCCATAAATTTTTTTTACGTTTACATTTTGGTTTTTCAACTGATAATTTGTTTGTAATTATTTATATTTATAAAATATTCAATAGATAGGGAAAGGATGTTTGTCAATTGTTTATCGGGTCAAACGTAACCTAAATTGAATTATTACTTTTACACCCAAAGTGGAACGGGACTTAGCTTCTATTAATATTTTTATAGATAATAATTTATTAACTTCTAGGTTAAGTATAATTTTTTTTTCTATATTTTTAATAAAATTTAAAAATAATTGATTAAAAAAATTACATTTAAAATCACTTAATTTTACAAATTAAATATATTAATAACTTAACTTTAAATTAATATAATTTAATCACCTTGTTTTCTTTTTTTAGATGTTTTAATAATTTTAGGTAAATTTTTGTGATTTTCATTTTTTTTTTAACTTTTTAAGTTGTTTTTCTCTTCAAACATTTACTAATTCATTTGAATTCAACTTAAGTTTTTTAAAAAATAAGATCGATAAGAAATGATTAAAACTTTTAAAATATAACAGTAATATAACTAAATTGTAATAATTTTAAAACGTTAACTAATATGTATTAATTTTAAAATTGTGACTACTATGTAATAATTTTAAAATTGTGACCCATGTGTTTAATTTATGAAAATAGAATCACCCAAATATCATATCAATCTATGGCTGTATTCTGTTTTTTTAAGCGCAATGTCCAATTTTGTCAAATCAAATCATTGTGCAAAGATAGGTTCTTTAGACTATTCAATAATTTTATCAGATGTGGCATTGTCAACTGAAGATAATAAAATCGTAGCCCTTTAATTTTTTTTTCTGCACCAACCAATAAATGTTGTTAGTACAGTTTTTTTAAAATACAAAATTTAAAACTCCTTTGGCCAAAGTACTATTTGAGGTGTTATTTGGTATTTAGACAACTATTTTAATTTATAAAATTTCATTTTACTATGAATTTAAAGTTATTCTTTGTTGTTTGTAGTTGGAGTTGGGTAATATATATTGTACCAATCCTATATCCATTATTGCATTGGAAAGGACCCAATGAATTATACTACTTCACAGTGCGTCCATATGGTGGAATGCCTTGGCTTCTCAATCTGATGTTTGTGCTATACGACATATAAAAGATGTAACATCTACTTTTAAGTCTGTACTTCTTCCTATGAAAGATTAATCTTCTTTTCTCCCCAAAAAAGAATTACATTTTTTTAAAACCAACAAAATTAGTACAACTTCACTACCTCATCAAGCCATAGAACCAACTGTTGGCCAAAAGGGTAAACTGCGTGAATGCTAACGCTTAGACATATGCTTAAATTCAGACATGACATGCCAGCATGCAATTATGAACGTATGAAAATGTGCGGATGACAAAGAAGAGAAGCAACAGGCGCAACACTACAAGATAGAAAACCTAAAACTTGAGCCTACCATTTTTAAGCTGCTCTTGTGGCTGGTGAAAGTAAGCAGATAGTCTAAACGCTCATGCTAGTTTGACTTTAAGTTGAACCTTAACTACAATACTGTCCTTTCGCCCTTCAAATCCTGGTCGCTTAAGCTTTTTTTTCTACTCATTTTGCAATGCTCCACATCTTCTCATGAGTTCTCTGCAGTATACTTAATGATCTCTTTTGCTGTTTCACTGTTTTAAATCTTAAAGCTCTCCTTCCAGTTCGTAACATTCTTCAGGCGCTTCTTCTTTTCCTCCTTTAAAATATGTTTTACTATCTTACGGTCATCATGAACCTTAATTCCAGCAGCTCTACTCCTTGCTGCCTTCCACGAATGCTTCTTCGAGATAACCTCGCCTTTGTTTACTTCTTTCTAATTTTCCACCTTCTCAAGCTCCTTAATTTTGGAGAGTTTCCTCATCTTACCATGCTCTCTATTGTAGATAAAATTAAGGAGTAAATTAAGTAGTGTCAACTCCTTAATTTAAGGAGTAAATCAAGAACCTTAATTCAAGGAGTAAATCAAGGAGTTATGATCCTTAATTTAAGGATTAATTCAAGGAGTAAAACAAATAATCCTTAATTCAAGGAATAAAACAAGGAATCCTTAATTCAAGGAGTAAAACAAAGAATTTGACACGATTGAATGTCAACTCCCCTGAAACCTTCTTGTGCTTCTTTCCCTGAATTCCCTTTCGAATCTCTTCAGTTTTCTGATGCAACAGTTGCTGCAAGTCTTCATATGTCACTGACCGATCACCATCTTCCATATATGACATGAAAGGTTTACTTCTAATTTCACCACTTTTATTATCCTTATTGCTTGATTTTTCTTTTTCCAAGCTCTTCTTTAACAAATCAAGGGTTGTTCTAGACGAATTTACAGGATCCAAACAAACAATACGAGCCCTCTTAATGTTTTGTATTGACTCCTTAGCCAAAGCTTTTTCTTCCTTGCTGAGGCCCTGAAACCATGATTTCAGCTTGTCATCATAGGGTAGATAGATATTTGCAGGATGAGCTCAATTAACTTGACAAAGAAAACAGAATGCACTTAATCATTAACTTCAAATTAAGAATAGGACTGGAATCGAAGGCAAGCCTTTCATTCTTTTTATTTTATTTTAACTGCAAGATCAAAATGACACAATTGTTGATATTTTATAACTATTTTGGTGGAGGGAAGAGAGAAAAAAAACAATTTTTTTTCTTACTAATCAAACACTCTTTTTTATTTCTCTCTTCTTGACTTCTTACAAAAGAATACAACTCTATTTATAGACCTAAACAAGACTCTTAAAATTCGTATTAAAAAACAGCTTTAAACAAAACAGTAAATTCACCCTTCCTTGCTAAAACTTCCATAACTTATTGTAGGTAATACCAAATGACCTGAAACCTTCACCATTAAAAACTAGACTTAAAAACACACGAATTAGACTCTTCATTTGCTCAAAATGATCTGGAATTGCCACTTCAATTCTTCATTCAATACTGTCTTAAAATCTGTCCGTTTTTTTTTTTATTTGAGTTTATTTTCCACAAACACAATGTCAAAAGCTGGCCATCAATATCAAAATTCCTCCTCTAGTTTAATAAATATTTCGGGAACAGGAACACTAAGCTTGATTAGCAATATACAAATCAAACTTGTATTTGAGTACAATCAGTTAATATTTTGACTTCTTATTTCCATATTAAACCATGATAAGCAGCGTTTTTAATTTGTAAAGGTCCTTCAACCATGGTACCACCACCTATGGCTCTTTTACTGCTTGCTGCCTTATGCCCGAACTCAACATTTTTCTTCTAGCGGTATGAAATTTCACGTCCCAAGAGTTTATTTAAAGATGAACAACAAAATTAACATGGTCATTTTGCATTAAAAATTAGGGAACGATTTTAGCATAGACAATTTTTGGAAGCTTGGCATTGGAATATAAACTTTTCCACGACCAATCTTCCCCATTTATCATATAGCATACCTCCATCTGGACCTTATTTTAAGAAACATCATATGATTCAGACAAGTGTCAAAAATAGGGATGCTTTTCTTAGAACTAAACAGGTTCAATTTTCCTCCATCAAAAAGGAAGGGAGAACATAAATAAAATGAAGAAAAACATATATTATTTGCAATTATGAAAATAAGTCTCTAGCAATTCTTACACCTGGTAGAATAGATTAAGGTCCCCTACCGGCACTATAGATAGAATTATGTCATGTAGAATATGATTCAGCTTTAGATTTATTTTAGGAACATGGGTGGCTGGTAGTATCAATGTCAAGGATAGGCAAAAATGAAACATTGAAAAAGCAGCAAATGAGAAGAATCAGATCCAACCAAAAAAGTTGAAAATGCCAACAGAACCGATATTTGTTTCAATCCAAACAAATGAAATATATTGTTAATCGATTTCCACAATCTAAATGTTTAGTCATTAACCTGTTTGCTTCCTCTGCCAAGTTTTTCTGAAAGAAACAATCTAAAAAGGTAAGATGCATACAAATTCCTTACTTTATATTAGTATCATTCAGTACTTAAACTATCAATAAGAACCAATTAAAAAAAATATTATTTTAACCGATTTTATTAAAATATTAATATTTTATGTCAAGTGATTAAAATAAATATAAAATTGTTTAAAAAAATTAACAATAATAATATTAAAACATAAAGTTATTTAAATATATATTTTAATTTTAAATAAAAATTAAAAATCAAAGAAACGTTAAAGTAAAACAGTAAGAGTAACAATTAAAGAATATTTTATAAAAAAATTTATATTAATTATTATTTTATCATTATTAAATAGTAGTATTTTAATCAGTTCAACCTTTAACATTCATCTCAACCATCATCAGTAAATACCTATTTCATCAATTATCTAACAAAGCTAAGAACCTTCGCAGAATCTAAACCAGAGGTTAACTGTTCCAAGCACTACCCAGCCCACACTTTAAGAAATTAATCAGCAAATTAATACATGAAATATGAATAATACTAACAGAGAGTATGAAGAAATTATTTAAAAAAAAACATAATACCCGTACTCGATAAACTACGCGTCAAGAGTTCTCCTCGAATTGTTCGGATTCTGGAAATATTGGAATAGGGTACAGGTTCCAATTCCTAAGTTCCAATCCAAGGTTCTCTTTTCCAGTTTTGATTTATTAGATGGCTGGTGGACTTTATAGAAAATTAATGGGCTACCAAGGGCCCAACTGTGTATTAATTGTCTTAGCTACTCCTCGTTTACTTTTGAGTTTGGGTAAGTGAAACAGTTTGGTTTTAAGTTACAAATTTTGAATTAATTTTTGAATTTAGTTATTTTTTATTTAAATTTTCAGGATATGGTAATTCGATTTTATATTCAAAATTATAAATTTTTATTTTATTTAATATTATATTTTATATAGTTGTAGATATAAAAACTTTTTCAATTAATATTTATATAGAAAAATAAAACAAAATTTATTAAATATATATAATTATTTTTAATTTGTGAAGATTTTTATTTTAAATTTAATATTTTTAAACTATTGTAAATTAAAAAAATGTTACAATTTTATTTTTGAAACTCCATACATGTAATTTTTACTCAATTATGATTTTTTGAATTTATACTCGTAGATTTCAATTTTATTTCTAGATATAATATAATATTTTTATTTTTATTTTTAGTATAACAATTCTCCATCCTATATCACCACATTTATATTCTTATTTGGTATTGCTTTAAAATATGGACAAAGAATATCAAAGATATTTTTTGATCTTTTTTTTTTTTAAAGATAATACAACTCACAAGTTGATATATGCATGTGATTCAAACAAGACATTTGATATACTCTAGTTATAAATTTCAAAATAAACAATATCAAACTTCACTTAAAATGTGTAACTATCAATTGCTAGATTATTTTTAAATAATTAATTTGAATTTCACTCGTCGTAATTTGGTATTCAAAATTACAGTTTCTGTTTAAAAAATCTTCACGCAAGAATATTACTCTAAATAATGAGTTGTAAACCCTAGAAAGGAGGGGCATACCGCATGTATATAATGTAATACTTTTTAGCAAAAGATAAAATAAAAAAAAGATGGTGTGATATGCGATGTATTAGACTATTTTGATTATGATTTCAATACAAAATCAAAGTGATTTTTTGAATGTTATTTTTTACCCTTTTCAAGTAAATATTATTGACTCTTCAAAGGGATTTATTCAAAATAAAAAAAAAATCAGGTAATTTAATTTTCTAATTATGATAATATTATAATTTAAAGACTATATTAATTATTAGGGATTTTTTAAGAAATAAAAAACTTAAGTTATTAGATTTGAAGATATAAAAAAAATTTAATTACAATGTTAAAAAAACATATTACAAGATAAGCATCTTTACGAGCTAAGAATATTACCTTTATATAATGTATTTTTTATTTCAATAACATTTTTTAAAAATTAATCTAAAACTCATAATTTTATATATATAAATATCAAAATATATTTATATAAATTTAATAAAATAAAAATAAAATTAGATCTTATAAGATCTATAATGACCCATTACAATTCTGACAACCTTCACTGGTGATTCACTGAATATAACTTATTATATTCGTATGTATCTTTGTATATGATATATTATATCTATATATTATTTGAACCTGTTACATCTACGTATATTCTTGTATATAAAATATTATATTTAATTTTATAAGTTGGTTAATTTAACTTTATTTTACAATTTATAAATCCAACTTTACACTTATATGCAATATATTACATCTATTTTTACATTTGGATATAATATATTACATCTATTTATAGTAGGGTCACCAAAGCTCCATCGAGGATATAATATATTACGTCAAACTCACTTTTAAATGTAACATGTTATATCAATCTTCCAATATCATTTTTTTCCTTTCTTTCTCTGCTACGTTGCTTTTGGTGTGAGAAATTACAATTTTGACCCTTGTTAATATCTAGATTTTTTAATCGTTACTCCTATTTTCATTGGCTTTGCCTCCGTCACTCTCTCTCGTTAAACTTGATGATGTTTTGTCTTTCTTAAATCACCACAAAGACATAACCATCGTGTTTTATCAAGAAATTGAAAATTGCTAATGCCGAGACTAGTCCTTCACTAGTTACTACAAGTACAGTAATGAGATTAAAAAAAGATTTATTGAACATGAATTTGTAAGTCGATATTAAGTTAAACTTATCAAAATATAATTTATTGTTTATATATTGTGTTGTTTTTGGGTTAGAGATTAATTATGTGTATAATAGAATCAATATGTTTTGAGTGGTTTATTTAATTAGTTAATTTGTTAATAAAATAATAAATTTTTTGATGTAAATCTTAGTAGTTAATTTATGTAACTATATTGACTACTTCTAATGAACTATTTAATTACATTTGATCTTTTGTTGCAAAATGCTCATTATGTATTTGAATAAATGCTTAAGTAATTACATTTTAAGAATCATGAATATGTGATCATTAAAATTAATCAATGAAGTTACATAATATGTAACAAGTTACATAAAATACATATATCTTTATATGTAACTTGTTATATCTATCATAATTTCTATGATCTACCTAATGTAACATACTATAATCACGTATATTTTTATATGTAACTTGTTGTATCTATATGTATCTCTATATGTAACATGTTATATATATATATATATATATATCTACTTTTTTATGTAATATGTTACATGCATCTAAAAATTAATTTTATTTTGATTTCAATTAGTTTGATTATAATATAAAAATATTTAATACTTCGATTTGTAACATAGTATTATTCTAAAATTACATTATTAATTTTAAGAATTTGAATTGGGCACGAGGGTTGTAAGAAATTATAATTATCAAAGAAATTTATGGTTTAAAGTTTCATATAAGGCACTTCAAGCTTAACATGTTATATCTACCATTATATTTATATGTAATGTATTATATTTATCTCTATTTTTGAATGTAAAATGTTATATTATTTATATCTTTGTATGTACATGATTAATTTTGTAATGTAACTTAAATTTTGTTATTTGTGATTTATCGCATCTAAAATATTATTTTAATCTCTATCTTTGTTACAATACATTAAATATATTTGTATTTGTGTATTTAATGAGTTAAATTCACCTCTATTTTGTATGTAATATATTTTATCTATATATATCTTTGGAAGTAACATGTTACACGTACTTTTATTTTTATATGAAACATGTTACATCTACTTCTATTTTTGTATGTAACATGCTATATCCACAATTATTTTTATATGTAACATATTACATCTATCTCTATTTTTGTATTAACATATTACATATACCAACACAAGGTGAGGTCATCAAAATGGTAAGGTCTATGGATGGTGATTGGAGCTCCAATAGGATTGCTATTAATAATCGTCGGAGAAGTATTGAGTCTTATTTTGGTTTCATTTTATTAAAATTATAAAATTAGTATATTTTGTTATATTTATTAAATAGTTTAATTTAAAACCATAAATTTTAAGAGGAATTGTTATGGTTAGGAAAAATTAATCAATTTCTAAAAATTGATGCTATTTAAACCAAAAGCTCTTCTTTAGGATAATTGGTGTTAGTCATGAAAATATTTACCTCATTACCAACATTTTTTTGTCTTTATTGCTACCAAAAGTGTCTCAATCAACTCTATAGATTTCATGAACTTAGATTTCAAAGTATAATCATTTCCCATATATAAAATAATATATTTATATTTAAAATTAAATAAAAAAATTGCATAAATAATAATGAAAAATATGTAAAATTCACACAGATAAAACCTATGCAAAGAAATGTACTCTTTGATCTAGATCTAGATAGAAAAAAAAACACAAATGATGGTTAATTTTATTTAATTAAAATAAAAAAAAAAAAAACTTATTCAAAGAATCAATCTTGTTAAGAGAATAATTTTTATTTTAATAAACAAAATCTAAAAGATGAATATAAACATAGAAAAAAAAAGAAATATGGGAGAGGAAATTTATATACTAACCAATTGGAACTCTAGTTTTATATATCGATTTTTAAAAAGATTATTATAAATCAATAAAAATATGTTATTTAAATATTTTAGTCACGTAATTTTTATAACGAATATATAAGTCATTTAATTATTAAAATTGGTACAATTTAGTTACATAATTTTATAATTAAGTAACTAAATAATTATTTTTGTCATAAATATGTAACTAAAGTATCCGTTTTTTTAGTAGAAAAATTGGATACTTTAATCACATAATCATGAAATTACGTGATTAAAAGTATTGAATTGATATTCATTTTGAGAATTCAACCGAAAATTTAACTCCTTATATTAAAGTAGAGAAATCACATGGCTAGCATGTCCTATTTTATATGAACTATTTTATATGAATTAGAGGTTAATAGAAGTCAAAGGAAAAAAAGAAGAGTGAAATTATTGAAGCGTATATGATCTTATATGGAACAAGAATAAATCATCAGCAAAAATTCCTTCTTGCAAAAGATAATAATAGTAAACTTGCTTGAACACGTGGATAGCACTATATGGATAATATTAACTAATAAACTTGAAAAATAATACAACTATGGTACCTATGAGGCTATGAGGCTATGAGCATAATAATCTAATTATTTTGTGTTACTTAAATAATAATAGTGCAAGATGAATTACTCTTTTTCTTTTTCTTTTTTTCTTTTTTTCTTTTTACTAAGATGCATGATGAATTGTTTATCATATTAAAAATATATTCTTACTCAAAATATTCTTCTTCAATTTAATACATAAATTAGAATAATGTAATCGCGTTCACTCTAATGAAATTTCCTTTTAACAAAAAAACAATATTCCCTATATTAAGTATTTTTATACTCAATTTATTTATCCACTTAATAAAAAAGTTGGAATTTTATTTTATTTTTAGTTGTTTCTTTCATTCAATTAGAGTAACTTTGTATTCCAAATATAAGATTCCTATTATTTATCCTCATGTTATATATTTAAACCACAATATCTTTCATTGTTAATTAGATACATATTTAAAAACCTAAAAGATTAGGTTAAATATGATAAAAAAAATTCTAAAAAGTAATAGACTTCATAAAATAACACATTTGAGTTGCAATAAATATTATTTTCTTAAAATAACACAGAATAATAAATTCAATAATTTAGTAATACCATACAAACTCATTATTAAACAAAGGATACATATTTGAATATACACTATCAAACTAGTAATCCACTCACTTACCAAAAGAAATACTAATAATCCACTCACTTAACAAAAGAAATACTAAGGCTATTGAGACTTAAAGTTTTTGTTTCATATTAGGAAAAGAAAAATTGGTGGGCTTGAATATAAATTTAAGATATTAGTTGGAGTCTTAGATAAAATCCATTAATATTTTAACTCAAGTAATTAAAAAAAAAAACCCTAGCTTTCATGCTGAAACTTCTAAGAAGCTCGTTACTTTCTCTTCCTTTGCTCTAATCTTGTTCTTCTCAATACGTTTTTTTCCAAGGAACTCATGTCCAACAAGAAGTTTTCGAAAAACACAAATAAATATATTTCTCTTTTTTTTCTTATTATTTATAGTTTCTTTTTATTATTTACTTATCATTTTTTTCCATTTTTCTTTCTTCTTTGTTTTTCTTATTTTGCTTGTTGGGTTGCTGCTATGGTGTTAAATTTATTTTCCCTATTTATTGTTTTCTTAATTTTATTATGTTTGGATATTTTAGTGACGATAATTTGTCTTTTTTATAAAAGTCTTTTTTTTTTAATTTCATTTTCATTTGAAGATTATAAGACTTATACTGTTTCAAGATCGAGTTACACTTCATCTGAATAGAAGGGGTACACATTGAAGTTATAACAAGCATTTTAAAACATTGGATGTTGGAACTGGTTTTGATGTGTAGGTACATGTTATATTTCATGTTGATGATTTGAAGTAAACAATAGTAGATTTGCATGAGTGAGCCTGGTGTATTTTTTGGGTTTTATACTGATTTGGTGGATGTTGACATTTATTCTACTTGTGAATATTTTCCATGGTTGTTTTATCGTTGAGCTATGTGTTAATGGAGTCTATTTTCTAGCTGTGTAATGCCTTTGTTGGCTGCATTTTATGGAGTCTGTTTTCTTGTTGTGTAATGCCTTTGTTAGCTACATTTGGTTTTGTTTTCTGTAGAGCATGTAGTGTCTGTTTTAAGAGAGAGATTCTTTTGGTGTTATCTAGCTAAATTATGCTGGTTTTCCTTTGATTTTATGTACTAAAATTTATTATGAAATTATTTATCAAAAAAATCAATAATAATAAATATTTTAACAACAAATTATTTAAATATATATTTTTATTTTTAAAAAATAAATAAAAAATTAAATATTTAAAGAAATATTTTGTAAATTTTTTTTATGTTAATTGTTATTTTAACATAGTTCAATGATTGAGTTTTAATTGTTAATTTGAGGGCTTTAATTGACAATTTTTTCTAATTTATATCTATATCTATATATAAAAATTTAAACTATATCTTATAAATTTTTAAATAAAATTCTACAATTATTAAAAATAAAATTCTCCAATTATTTTAGAATAATTATTATTACGATCCTTACCTCTATAATTTATTTAAGATTTTCTTTTGTTTAGATAATAAAAGCTTTTTAAATTTCTAAGCTTACTCACTATTCGTATTTTGGATCAGTTATTCGTATTGGTCGAACCAATACATGGTATCCGAATTTTGAAAGATTCGGGCCTAATTGAAATGACCAGAGAAAATTTCTAAAAAGATGGTTCCATGTTTGGAGACGAAGAAATCTAGGATATATTAATTGGAAAAAATGCACACATCGATTATTTTTTTTAAAATTTAATATATTTGTCATATTATTTTTTTTAATTATATTATTGTTATATTTATAAATACTTTAATTACTTTATGTATCATTTTATTATTTTATTTTTCAATTTTATAAATTTTTGAGACATTTTTATTTAAAAAAAAAACATGTATAATTTCTTGAGCAATTAATTGCTTTATTTTGATCTAAATTAAGTTTTTTTCCTTCCTAAAAACACGATTTAAAAAAATTAAAATTGATAATAAATAATTTAAGTATTTAAAATGTATTCATTACCCTTATAATATATTTATTATTAATTATTATATTTTTTTTATCTTGGATATTTATTTAAAACTATATTAATATAAAATACTAACATAATTAAAAAATAATTAATAATTTCTCCAATAAACAAAATGGATCGTATAGGATTCGGAAATCCCAATACATCTAGTGTTCATCAAAAATCTACTACTTTATACCAATATTTTAAATTAAATTTCAATTTGGAACCCCTCTCTAGTTGATATTTCTTTAACTTTCATGATCAAGGAACTTAGATATTCCCTTTTCTCAAGGCAAGTAACAAGGAATAAGAACACGTATACAATAATACCCATTGATACGTGCTAACGAATACAAATGTGATTATCAGAATATTAAACATTACCCATCAGACTTTCAGCTTTCTAGAGACAAGTAGATATTGAAAAAATATATATATATATAATTAGCATTGATCTTCAAAGATGTAAAAAAAAAAAAGGATTTTCAGAGAATATATGTTCACCCTTTGCATCAAAGTGCCTAGCTAGCAACCTTAGCTTTCCTTGTTTAGCCCACTCACATCAAAAGCTCGTTAGTTAGGATGAAAACTTAGAAATTTATATAAGTAGTTTTAGGTAGGCTTATAAGTTTGGAATATAACTCCAAAGAGATTTATTAAGCCTTAAGGATTAAGCTATAGATGGGATACAGAGGAATCTCTTCCAGAGTTTGCCTCGTCTTTTAGAGTTATTACTTTACTTGTTATATTAATTTATATCTAGCTCTATATATAAATAGCTCAACGACTTAAGACAATGGCTACCTTATTTGAAAGAGTTTGTGGCTTCATAATTTCTTCTATTTCACCTCGTTACTACTTTGCTTATCAACAACATCACAACATGCCTAAGGGTCGACCTCTGTCCTTGCAGGTTTGCTTAATTATATCACAACTACACACTCATATATATATATATATATATAATGTTTTGTTTTATGTTTAATATTTCATCTTTTATGTTATAGCCTTTTTTTGGTGTGTATGCATATCTCTCCTCATATAATGTTTTGTTTTGTGTTTTGTGTTTCATCGTTATGTATAGCCTTTTTTGGTGTGTATGCATGCCTCTCCACTTCTTGGAGTTTATAACTATTAATTTAAATGTATTTGATATATTAATTAAAGAACTCACTTACTTGATAAACAATATCACATAAAAATTAATTCTTTATATATATATATATATATATATATATTTAAATAATATAAATTAATTATTAGATACACTTCACTTAATTTTAAATTTTTTAAAGAATTTATGCTTAATATTTTTACATAATATCAAAGCAATAAAGTCCTGAGATTAAATAACCGTGATAATCTCCAATATCATTAAAAAATTTAAGACGAATAGATTTTACAAAAAGATAAAAAACTCATTCTTTAAGAAAATTTAACTGATAAAACTTTATAAAAATAAATAATTCACACTTAAAAAAAATATAAATAAATTATTGAATCAAATCAAATAAGATTGAGTTTTTAATAAAATTAGTATCTAATATTTTTAAGTTTATAGTCCTGGAAAAAATTAATTATCTAGGAGAATAGGACTCATATTAGACCTATAAAACCTAGGTACCTTAATAATTCAAGCACACGTAAATATTCACTTGAAAACTATTCTGTTACAAAGTCTAAGTAAAACATGTCTTCTTATTTATTTTTTCTTCATCAGCCATTAAAACCAGTACTTTGGTCTTTGGGTATATATTTAGTACTCCCAACTTATTAACCAATATCATTTGTTAATATGATGGAATTTTCAATAACTTAATTTTGTTTAATTTACAAGTTTATATCTATCATTATATTAGTTTCTACGAATTTTATAGAATTAAAAATTTTACTTACTCACTCGCCCTCAAAAGTTTAACACAAATGAATGAATAATGATTCTTCTATATATTCCATAACATTCAAATTAGAATCATCCACATTTAACGTGGATTAGATCAATATTAAAAATATGTCTCCGAAAAGCAAAAAAGAAAAGAAAAGAAAAGAAATAATAATAAGTGTAATATATCCAAGGGCAGGGGATCGACTAAGCACTTTTCAAAAATTGGCTTTTGTTCCCTATAACTACTGGCTAAAGCATAAAGTAACATATATGCATGAAAGATAACAAGGAACAAAGGAATTATAAGAAAGTAAAAAAGGAAGAGAGAAATTGGCAAAACAATGAAATAGAATTGTTAAAAATAATGTAATTTTAAATAAAAAAATGATAAAAATAAGTGTTAAATTTTATTCTCTTAAAGTTTCTCTAACATTGCTAGCTTATTTTTCTTAGAAGGTGTTTAATTATAAGTGTTTAATTATTTTTCTTAGAAGGAAAAGGAGAGGACTTAAACAATGGTGTTTCTATAAGTGTGTCGTTCCAATCGAGTGCGTGTGCAATGAAATGACATTTTATTTTTAGAAAACTTTTATTACTAAATTATTTTTTATAACAATTAAAATTTTTATTTATATCCAAACTGTGTCATCCTATGACTGTTATTTTATGACCATTATTTTGTGAACATTAACGTTTATATTTTTTTAACTATAAAAGAGGATCATAGTTCTCGGTTTTAAAATAACTAAAACAAACTGCTCTTCATGACAAACTTAAGAAAAAAAATTCAAAATTATTTTTTCCATTTTTTTGGACAACATAAATACTTTAAAGATGTAGCATTTCGGACTTCATTAATATAGTGAAGTTTCGAGACAGGAAAAAGATTCTGGATTATTTTATCTTGGACCGACGATGCTATATTTACTTGCATAAATTTAAAAAAAATAACGAAATGTCTTAAAGAGAACGACTTAGTTCCCGATTCAACCCAAACAATATAATGATAATATTTTTCGTATCTTGTTTTTAAAACAACAAGAAATCCAAGTTTATCCTTCTTTGTACTAGCAGCATATATAATATATATGTTTGTGTATATATATATAATAACAAAACAGCTAATATTGTTAATTTGATTAATTACAGACTGTGGAGCTCAAAGTAAGAATGTGCTGCACTGGATGTGAAAGAGTTGTCAAAAACGCCATCGTCAAGCTAAGAGGTTATAAATTTTTAAAATAAAATATATGATTTTTTTAATTAAAATTTATGAATATATAAAATTTATATAAATTATATGTATGTATGCAGGGGTGGATTCTGTGAATGTAGAATTGGAGATGGGGAAGGTGACAGTAGTGGGTTATGTTGATAGAAACAAAGTGCTCAAAGCAGTGAGAAGATCAGGAAAAAGGGCAGAGTTCTGGCCATATCCAAATCCACCATTGTACTTCACATCAACAAATGAATACTTCAAAAACACAACTCATGAGTTCAGGGAAAGTTACAATTATTACAGACATGGCTACAATCGACCTGAGAGGCATGGAACTCTTCCTATTACTCATCGGGGAGATGACAGGGTCAGCAATCTCTTTAACGATGATAATGTCAATGCTTGCTGCGTCATGTAATATCTAATTATATATTAATCGATACTAATACCACTGCAGTTGTACATATATAAGCTGCTTTATATAAGCATGTAGTATTAATTATTTCCATGTGATCATCATATATAACAATGTATTTTTCTTCTATTTTGTATAAATGGTGAAAAATGTCCCTTCACCTCCATCGTATAAATTATACTTTTTATAAACAAAGCCACCGACTTGGGTCGAATATTTTTTTTTTAATCGGATTGGTTTATACCAGTTGGGTTACATATAAACTCAAGCCCTATATATTCATCACGTGGAGCTCCCTTTTAGTCTTATATATTTGTAGTTTTCTACCCAAATTTATATTTTTTTATATTATAAAAAATATTAAATTACTTTTTAACAATTTATTTGAAAATTCAATATCTTCACAAATAAACAAGAATTAATATTTAATTCTTACTTAAAAAGTATTTTCACCTTTGCTACTTGAGGCATCAATGTTGACAGTCGAGCTCTGAATTTAGGTCTAAAAGAAAATGTGAATTTGAAAATGGATGAAGGGACAGACTACCTGTTTTCTGGTGAAATTTACAACATTTCCATTGTATGTAACTACTCATCCTATAAGATAATATGTAGGGCCCACACTATCAACAATTCACCAAACCTTTGAGGAGTTGTGTAATTTACCATTAACACCAAGTACCAGGGAAGGGCAATGCAATTTACACGCCTAAAGGCCTAGGTTTCAAATGGAGTTAAGAGATATAATACAATACAAACGCTTATAGAATTCCTCATGCAGCACTGGAATCCGAGGCTCTCCATAAACCAAGCAAAATTATGATTAACACTAAAATTACACAGATACTTAATGGGAAAAGTGGCGAGATCCAGCCGGGTAGAAGAGATGACTGCAAGGACAACAATGATTGCTTTTGATGGCTACCTAATACATTGCCCCGTTTGGCCCTAAACCTCAATTTTGCAGATGATTCTTCAAAACTACCGCTACATGAATCAACCAATTCAGCAGAAGATGTTTCATAAACTTCTCTGTTTTGATCTACCTTTCCTGTAAAGGATTTTTCTTCCACAGTTTCCTTACTGGTGTTGTAATCCAAAAGTTGATTCTCCTCATAGTGCTCATCAAAGATAGGACCCTGCTCTGTAACTTCTGTCGCCTGCAGGAAATGAAACAACAGATTCAAATTTAACAAGTACAGATGTAAAAGCCTAACTCGTATACAATACAATACATGTGTTACAAGGGCATATGAATTCAAAACATCTCTATTTTTTAAATTTATTTATTAAAAACAAAAAAAGATGACATAAACTCAAATTGAGTGAGTCTGTTTTCTGAGTTTATATATTTCAATCAGAAAACACATTTTTTGAAATAAATAATCACACAATCATATTTTAAAGCTTGTTGAGACCACATAAACTCTGTATTGCATATCAATCATAACATAAATGTCTACATTAGCGTTCCCTAATAGGCCTTATACCTTAGTAGCAACTGTGTCCACTTCATCTTCTTTTTCCCTGTTGGCCTGCATAGAATGAGAATGAAACTCTGACAAACAAGTGTTGGCTACTAGTTGTACAGTGTTTTTTATACTGGGACTCAAATCTTTCGCATTCTCACTGAAAATTGACCGGGTTGGATTATTCATTTGTACACGGATACTTCCTGGAGCAACACCTAGTGTTGAAACTTCATTTGTACATGGTTTCTGTTGAAGATGGCGGGCCCTAACTTTCTTTGAATGGATGTTACTGCAGTTCAATGCAGTTTTCCTGCTGGTCAGTTCTACTTTGTCCTCAAGTATAGCACACTTTGACTCTGACTCTCCATAAACAGGACTCTGCTCTGCAGCATCTCTGGCCTGGAGCGAACAACCAAGGAGAAGAATTAGACTGATAGATACAACAAAAAGTCCTAGATTACTTGCACCAAGTCACCCTTACCTCAGTACATGCTGATTCTACTTCAACTTGTTCCTTGCTTTGGTTTTTATTTCTTGTATTAGAGGTGGAACCAGCCAATGTACTCATTTGTAAAAGTATTCTTCTTGAGGCAGTGCCCTGATCAGTAAAACTGTCTGAAATTTGATACTGAGGCTGACGAGTTCTTATCTTGATTCCAGTTCCACCAAATTCATAACCAAAGGACTCAACGGGATAGTTCCAACTGCCTGATCTTTCATATTCATCAAACATGGGATTGGCTGAACCTATGACAGAAGAGTCAGAGCATATGTTGCGATCATCAATACCATCCCCAAAGTCATGTATATCTCCCAATTTAAGTTGTTCATAACATGGCACTTTAGCTCGAGAAGATTCAAACAGACCACGCATCTGCAATTCCAGATAATGTGTACCAGGAAAAAAGCAATGGATTAAAAACATGTACCGAGGGTAACATACAAGCTATACCAGAAAAATGGAAAACAGATACAATGTAGATAAGATAATCACTATTTACAAATACCTGGGAACTTTCGGTGTGCATGTCAATGCATGGACTATTAAGACGTGAGTTTCCAGAGGATATGTTACGTGACATGCCTATCTGACCAGATGAACGAGTATTACTACCATTAGCTGAGTTTTTATGACTGGTTGATTCTTCATGATAATTGAAAACTGCATCCAACACATCTGTGAGAGACACATCTTGTTCGTTGGTACCATCCAGGAAATTCAGTCCATTGTTATCACTACCAAAGTCACTGGCAAAAGGTGAATCCACGTAGGGGATTGCATCCATATCAAGTTGAGATTGTGAAGGTGAGATAAAATCCATATCAATTTGATCGCAATGGGGACTATGAAATTTTGAATTTCCGTCAGAGAGCATATGCTCCTACAATCAAGAAGTGAGGAATCAAATTTTCACAATGTAAATGCATGCTAGACTAAAGGAGCCGGAAATTATGATATAAATGTACTACATATCTCTCACCTTTACAGGAGTTTCTCCTGCTACATGATTTTCTACATCAGAAGCTATATAGCTGCTGCAGCTACTCTCATCAGGTACATGAGCACTAGGGGTCATGTTGTCTGTCTTGTCATCTAACGATCCCTTTATACTATCTGATTGCTCTCCAACTTGAAAGTATGATGTTGCTGTTTCTTGAAGCAAGTTTGAAGGTGTATCATCAGGAGAAGACTTGTTTATGGTGGGAGATAATCCAGATTGTTCCACCTCATCATACTTGAGGGCAGCAGACTTCTCTTCTGTCTTATGGAACAAGCGAATTAGTACATATGCACTCTGCAAATCCAAAAAGAAAATTTTAACTTCATGATGATTTAAAAACAAAATAATAAATTCAATAAAGAAAACAAACTGGCCATCTCCACAACTAATACCGACTTCATATTTTAAGTCATGGGAAAAGTTTCAAAACTGAGACAAGAGTTAAAAAGCATATGCATCAAATTTAAACAGCTATCGGAATTTGAATTCGGACAATGAACTATGACGATGTTCAATAGTAAGCCAAACTCAAAAGAGGAATACCTGACCAGGGCCAGTACCATCAAGGTCCTTGAGAGTGGGACGATACTCGTGCATGATCCAGTTGGTGCGCTCACCCTTGGGAGCACGACCTCTGTAGAAGACGAGGGTCTTTTTCATCCCAATCAACCCGCTGGTGTTCGAGGCCGATTTGAAGTTGCGAGATTTAATGCTTCGGTCCTTTCCGGTGGCTTTCCAATATCCAGCATCGGTAGCTCTGTTCGAGCGCTCCCCATTGGGGTACTTGCGGTCTCTTGGGCAGAAGAAGAACCATTCTGGGTCTTCCGTCTTTATCACTGAGAGCCCTGCAAGTTACGTACAAAATTATGATACTACTATTCTTGGTAAATATTTTTATTCTAAAAATAACGGGAGGAATGAGATCATGATCATGCTCGAATATATATATATATATATATAGAGAGAGAGAGAGAGAAGAAGAAGAGGAGGAAGAATCTGGTGAATGGTGTAGAAAGAGGAATAATTCGATTGAGGGAATAAAGGAAACTCATGTAAACTAACCTATCCTGTATCAATTAAGCCCAATCAGAAGCTTAAAGAACTGATATATCTATGAACAAAAAAGAGAAATGGAAATATCTAAGTAAAGATAAAGAAAAACACAGACGAGGCAAGTCCCACGGCTCCCATTTGCACACATCAATTTCAGGAATGACATGGACCTCGGAGTGACTACCGTTGATCTTGAGGCGGAGGTAGTGGTTTATGAGCTCTTCATCAGTAGGCCTGAACCGAAAACCTAACGGCAGTATATCTAATGACACCGCTTTCATCTTATTCCCCAGCCCCAATTTGCACTTTTTTCTTATGTCTCTGGACAACTACGGCAGTTATGGCTCTTGGACTGGAGCTTTCTTCCCAGCTTGTCGGCAACGGAATGGAAACTTGAGGCAATCGCCAGTCAGTTTTGCAGATAAACAACGCGATTCTAACTAAGTGCGGGCGTGTACGTGATGTAACACTGAAACCTTCCTCCGCGAACTCTCTCCCCCTACGATTTGTATTTGGAAAAATAAAATTTGAAATTAATCTCAAAATAACGCTTTACAATAGTTATTACGTCAGTTATTAATTATAATATATTTATGATGTAATTTATATCATTATTAGTGCAGTAATTCTTCTTTAGTGATTTTTTTTGGTACTGAGACAAATTTAGTTTCTTTTTTCTTTTATGACATTTAGGGGTTGGATTATTATTATATGTTTTTTTGTTATTTTTATCACATAATTATTATTAATTTTAAAATTATTAAAAATATAATATATTTATTTATGTATAAAAGTTATTAATTTTTAAAATTAATAATAAATATTTTATAGAAAGTGTAACAATAATTCACCCACTATTTACTATCATCTAATTCAAATTATGTTCCTCGCATGCGTTTGACTTTTTTCTTTTCTTTAGACAAGTGTCATTACTAAAACTTTTTTGAAATAAAAATACTAAATATCATAATAAGTTATAATAATACTTTTAATTCAAGTGGCACTGTGTAATTAATTGAAATTTTAATTTATTATATTAAATTGTTAAAAATAGTAAAAAATCAATAAATTTGTAACAAATAATTTATCTTTTATCACAATTTAAGATATAAAATATTTTTTTTAAATAGAACTGACGTAAATTTAGAAGAAAAAAACTTATTGATCTTGAATTGGAAAAAAAAATGCTTATTCTTGTTTTTTTTCTTTTAAATTTAAACTTGTGATTCCATGTTTATTCAATTTGAAAGAAAATAAAAGTAAATAATTTATTAAATTATTCTTTTAATATTATCCTTTCACTTTTATTTTTATACAAGGTGAAAGTATATTGGATTGAAAATATTGAATTCAATGATATAAATCTAATGTAGTTGAATTTTTTTTACAATATCTTCTTATTTTATATCATTAAATCAAATTCATTAATTAAATGTATTTAATTTAATTAATCTAATTTATAATATAATTTATATTTTTTCGAACTCTTTTGATTAATTATTATAATTTTTTATCAACCATAAACATAAATATGTGATGTTTAATAAATTCATAAATACTGTAACAATGCAAATATTTAATATAAATATAAAATTAAGTTAAAATTATGAAATAAAAAAATAAAATGATATTAAAATCTTTCATTTATTTACAAGTAAATAAAAAATAAGATATATATAAGATGAATTATTTAAATTTAATCGGATCGAATTAAAATAAAATGATGTATAATTCAATTCACTAATCAAAACAATACAATATTAACGTAAGGAGAATTTTTTTCATCCCATTCAATTCAATTATTGATTTGAAAACAGTTCATATGTGTTAAGTCTCGCGTTAAAGAAAGAACAATCTTTCCTTATAATGAATCCTCTAACTCACAGCTTTTGGGTTAAGAGTTAGCGCAGGTTTAAGATGGTATCGGTAGGCTCTTGAGCTTCTCGTCTTTCGTGGCCCTCGTCTGTCATCCAGGCCGTCTTGGAATCGACTTCTGGCCGTGTGGAGGGGATGTTAAGTCGCGTTGGTAAGAAAGCAACAATCTTCTTTATAAATTAAGCGTCTAACTCATGGCTTTTGGGTTAAGAGTTAGGCCTGGGTTTCTAAGAATATGATTTAATGAATTAGCTCGGATGTGAAGGTTATACAATGATGTTCCACTGTTATAATAAAAGTTAAGGCTTGTTTGGTTATTTTCTTGCATCAAATATTTATTTCAAAAGTAAATGTACAAATAATAATTAAAAAAAATCATATTATTCTTATTATTATTTTTATTTCAGATTAAACACTTAAATTACAATATTATTATTTTTAACTGAGAAGCAACGTAATTTCAGTGTTGTTTCAAGTCCAAAACCAAAAGGGAAAAAAAGTAATCACAAAATCGAATCTAAGGTACGCTGTAGGGAAATGAAACCCTAGGAATAAAAGTAATATTCTCGGGCACGTGGTTACATCCCATTACCACAAAAAGTGAGTCTGGCTCAAACTCCAATTCAAAACCTTAATCTATTCTACCATTTACTAGTAACTCGATCTTCAAAGCCTAAGCCTAAGCCTAGTGCTCCTTGCATTCCGGGTTAAAGTGTAAAAGCGAAAGGAGTTACTTTTATTCTCTGCTTGGTGCTTGCCATATCTTATTATCTTTACCATTATCTTATTCAAAACCTGTTATCTAAAAGAAGTCTTCTTTTAGTTTATTTGATAGGAAAAAAATGTATATTATAAAATTTATTTTTTTATTAAATATAAAAAAATAATACATGATAGTTATATTTATAAATATACATATATTTAATGATTTCATTTTAATTACAAAAATTAATTAAATTATTTAACAAATTTTTTTAATTAAATTTAAATAAAATTTACATAATCTAACTTATGACTTTGAATATTAGATAATAAAAAATTTATTTTAAATTTAAAAAAAAATTAGACGTTATATATATATAAATATGTATGTAACAAGTATATTATTCTTTTATATCTAAAGAAAAATTATATTAAAAATTAATTATGTTATTATCTAACATTTTTTTCCCATACAAGTAAACTTAAATAACATATTTTTTATAAACAAAAAAAAACTTAAAAATACATTTTTCAAACTAATGTAATAATAATTTTCTTTGTTCTAAATAAAGAAACAGCTTAATCAATTACTTGATTATTTTATAGTTGATTATAAAAAAAATAAAAACTTACTAGATTTATGTACTTAAAAATATAAACCCAATTTGCTCACTTTATGATTTTTCATCTATAATATTTTTATCAAAAGATACTTCACAAAGGAAGCAAATCTTAAAACTAAGAAGAAATAATAGCTATATATATATATATATATATATATATATATATTTATAAATATTTAATTTTTTTAAAAATTAAATTTATTTAAATTTTTTAAAATACGCATTATTCCTTAATTGAGAAACATGATAATGAAAATTTTCAAAATAGTTAGAACTTGGAAATAAATAATGGATATAAATAATACAATTTTGTTTTAACACATTTATCTCTTTCTAAAAAGAAAAAGTAGAACGAATTTATTTTTCATATTAACACTTAGAATGTGGGGAAAAATGTAAAATAATAAAAATATTAAATATGTTATATTTGCACATATTAAATATATAAAAAAATATTTACATCCTTATTAATAGTAGTTAGAGCCAATAAAATGTAAGGCAAATACAATACTAGTGTACATATTATATAGAATAGATAAGTAATATTATTCATCAAATTTTAAAATTTAATCCTAAGATTAACTATGCTAATATTTACTTATAAATATATATTAATATCTCTCTTAATTAATAATGTAAAATATTTTTAATTTTTATCGTAATCTTTTTCATAAAGTGGGTCATTTGTCTTAAATATTTTATATTTTTAACATATTTTATTATATTATAATTCTATTAAGTCATTTATTTTTATTTTTTTAAAACCACGTGTTTCTTTTTGTAAGGAAGGCACGTTATTTTTTTTAACATTTTGAGATTAAAAAATTCATTATTCTTATAAACCTTTACATGATATTAGAACTTTAATGATCAATTAGTAAGAACAAATAATTTAATGGGCCTCTTTCACAAAAAAAAATTGACATAGGAAGAAAAAAGATAAATATTTAAATATAATTAAAATATAAAGTATTTAACTAAATGACTCACAATTTCAAAAGATATTAGAATAAAAATGAATTTTTTGATTACTTATAATGTTAATGTATTGTTTATAAATAATCATTAAAATAATTTCAATGTAATGACTTACTTATAAGCATTAATATACTAGTATTTGTGATCAAAGCTATAATTTTTTCTGGTAAAAGAGATGTATTCAAATTTTTTTTTACAAAATCATTATCTTTAATATGATTTAATTTCTTTAGAGTTTTTTTTTCAAGACTATCTTTCAATTTTCTTGATTCTCTTTTGGGGTTAATAGTTAAATAAATATTTTTTATAATTAATTATTTTAAAGAAAAAAATTTCATTCTTTTTTGTCCATATATATGTTACATGTTGAAATATTTAATTAAATCTTAATTTTTAATTAATAATTTACATAAAATAAAAATATAAACTTCTATTTATTGATATAAAAATATGGGTACAGTATTTTTTGTTGAATAAGAATATTAGTATAATATGAACCCAAAGTTATATTCTAACACTCCATATAAAACAAAATAAGAGTGAAAAATTAATTAAGGTAATATCATTAAAATTTATATAATATTTAATAAAATTTAATTAATTAAACTTTAATATAAAATAAGAGTGGAAAATGATTTAAGGTAATATCATTAAAATTTATATTAATAAAATAATAATATTTAACGAAATTTAATATTGAATTATTCTATCATCAAAGTTTAATTTAAATAATATTAACTTAGTATCATGTCATATGACATAGTAAATGATTAGATTAGTTTATGTTAGTAATAAAAAATATTAAGAGTAGTAAAAAATAATACTATTTTTAAAATTAAAAGTCAGATTATATTGAAAAAGTCGAGATTCTGATCTCCAATGTATAATTTGCAGTTTTGCATTAGTCACGGACATCTTTTATTTAGTATTTTAATATTTTTTTATGAGAGAGAGTTTTCACATATTTTATTTTTAAATACATTAATATATATATATATATATATATATTAGTTATACAAAAAAAAATACATATATCACATATAAAGTGTTCAAAATAAAATTTATCTATAAAAAATTATATGTGCAATTAAATTTTAATATTGTTCGAACATTCTTTTTTTGCTAATTTTTTTGGTAAAATGAATTGAGATATACTATTAACCATGAATTAATTTAGCAATCAAGAACCTAGGTAGCTTTTTTTCGTATTATACTTATATTATTTTTATACATATAAATTAATAAAAAAAATTATTTTTAAAATTATTTTTAAACTTATAAAAAATAATCTTATTTTTAAATTAAAATAATATTTTGTTGAACAATATTTTTCACGTATTGCAGTGCAAGAATAAAAATAATGATTAATTTCATTTAAACTGTAATTTTTTAATTTTATTAAAATAATAACATATTTCTTTCTCAATTCATAATAAATAATAAAATTTTTCAAAAATTGATATAAATATATAAATTAATTATTTATAAATTATAATAAAACATATATTAAAAGAGAAAGATATTAAAGATGAATTTTTAATATAAATGACAATGATGAAAATAATTGAAACTTATGATTTAAAATAAACAAAAATAAGTCATCATTTGTCAGAACATATTAAAAATAAATTGAGTTTATTATCTTGAATTATAAACTATTTATATTAGTATATTATTGTTACTTTTATATTATTATAAAAATATATATTTATTATTATCTTTTTTTTTTAAATGAAACAAATCATATTTGTATTTATATATATTTTTTGTATTTTTATGGTGTTAGTATTTCATGCCTAGTTTTGATATATTTTTATACGAAAATAAAAGTACTACATCTTTGTCCCAATAATACATGTTTTGTATTTTTACTAATATGATCAAGAATTACAAAAATTAAATTCCAAGTACAACAATAATATTAATGGCTAAACAAGTCTATGAAAATAGAAATTAACAATAAAGTACATAGGATAAGTCAGAGGAATAAACACACCAAAATTTAGGGTGTTTCTATTAAGAAGAACTTAAATCCATTTTTCTCTTCCATGAAAAGTAAGTTGAAGTGGCTTCAAATTCATTGGGTATCAAGTGCATAAATTTTTCCATTCAAAATTAACTAAACTTAAATATGAGAATAAATTCATTATCTTTTCTTTAATCTCATGAATCTCATAAAATGAGTCATTTTTAACCCAAAAAAATCATTATATGAGTATTCATAAATAGACGAAACCAAAAGTGTATTCTAAATACATCTATACATTATTTCAAATGAAATATATAAACATTTATGAGTTTTCTGCATGTGAACACCCTACTACCCAATGGGGCACCCAATCGACACCCTACTTGTTATGTTCCATAAAAGGTATCCAAAAGCCTTGATCAATACTTGCATGAATATCCGGTGATAAAAAATTGGGATCTCAATCACCCTAAAATCTCTCATACATCATATAATCTCTCGTACCTAAAAAAATTTAAACCTCTTTTTCATTTAATACTCACTAAATTTAACATTTAGTGTCTGAGAATCGTAAAAAATGTTCAAATTTCTTATATAAATTTGATTCATAACTTGCACTTTTTTAAATTATTCAAAATTATGCTTTAAATACTCTTTTTCATTTTTTCTAATAATGCTTTAAATTCTCATTGGTATAAATAGAGTTTTCTTTAACTAATATAATAAATAAATGTGTCCAAAACATCAACCTTTTACCTAAAATTTCATTTTATATTTTTTTTTCAAATTTGAGATTTAATCTTTAAATATAGTGAAAAAAGAAGATTGGATTAACATTTTAGAATTTGATTACTTACCTACATCTCGAGTAGGAGCAATTTTTACATAAACTTGGTACATGGATGAGCTAAAAAACTTCTACATTCATTATTACTTAAAATTTTGTTTTGAGTAGGAGCAATCTTTAAATGAGTTCTGTTTCGAGTGATAAATTTTGGTTTGATTTTTAAGCTTGGTTATTTTTTTATTTTAAAATTTTAGGTTTCGTTTCAATCGAGGATAATTTGATTCCAATACTTAAAATTATAAATCTATATTTTATTGAATATTATATTTTTCACACATATAGAGATAAAAACACTTATAATTTAATATTTATAAAGAAAAATAAAACCAAATATATTAAATATACATAACATATTATTATTTTTAATTTGTAAAGTTTTATTAAAATTTCATTTTTTGAATAATTTTAAACTAAAAAGATGTTAAAATTTAATTTGTGGAGCTCCGAATGAGCAATTGTTACTCGATGATGATTTTTCATATTTATATCTGCCGATTTTTGTTACGAGTACAACATAATATATCAATTTTGATCCCTGTTTCACCTCTTCATCTACTGCATCTATTTGTATTGGTATAATCATGCTTATTGATATGCAATTGACTAAACGAGACATATGCTCGATAAGATGGCTTTGCTTACAACTAGAATGCTACCCTCGCTCAAACTCAAGAGCTAAACTCAAATCATTACTCATTCTTCATCATCTTTGCTAGCTCGTGCTTGTTATAACAATTCTTTTATCTACTCGACTTGTTCATCTAAAAGAATAAAAGATACATGAACCACTTTGTCTCTTAAATAAGCTATCTGAGGATAGTGATTTAAATTCCTATATGGTGAACCGAGGATAGAGAATAAATATAAGCCAAGATTACCCTACCAAATCACTATCCTTAATATTACCTCATTTGACATTTCTAGATTACACTACTATGACGATACAAGAGGATAGAGAATAAATATAGGCCAAATTTTAGAACGAGAATTATTATTTACTTTGTCCTACATAATTTTGTGAACAAAATAAATAAAATGTTATTTTTCTTCTTTTATTGGTTTAATGACATAAGAGTTAATTAATTAGGAACCAATTAGCGAACTATCGTACCAAAATACAACATTTGCATGCTATTTTATCTCTTTAAATCGTAGAGAACCATGTTGTAATCATCAAGTGTCTCGTTTTGACAACATAAGCAAAATTATCTCGTGAACTAGTTATTTACTGAATCAAATAATGAGAAAATCAAGAGCCAAATGAAAACCAAAATTGAAAGCAACAACACAAACACAACCACACCAAAATTATTGACAATGAAAAATAATGAGTAAGAATTAATAAGTGAACATATAAGATTTAATGTGATTTTTCTTTAAAAACTATGAACATCCACAACCCAAGTATTCAAGCAATATCCTACTATGAATCAAAGAGAATTACAACATATGTTAATCATTAGTGATATTCTCTTCTTCATACAAGCATTACTCAATCTAATTTAAGTCTCAATAATTCCCTAAGTCTTGTACTCTTCCAATATAGATATACTTAGATTTTAATACTTACAATGGATAAAGAATGAGAGAATAATATCTTAAATAAGCTTAAATCCAAAAGGTTATCCAAGAACACCAAGCATTCTTCACCACCTTCAATGGAGTCAAGTCCTATTCTTTCTTACCTCTCTTTTTCTCTGTAAGTTCTCTAAATGTTCACAATCTCTAATTATTCTAGGGCATAAACTTGTGCTTATACCCGCCCTGTAGGACATATACCAAAATGTTCATTCAGTTCCAAGTCCTAATGTGCTAATTTCCTATCCATTCTTGTTTTTTTCTGGAGAAAAATTGTGAGTTCAATCGATCGATTAAGCATGGATCTCTTGCTTGATTGATCTACCCAATAAAACTGGGAATCAAAAACTCTTCAAGCGAAGCATGATTGAAACTCAATCGATTGATCGAGTTATCTAGAATTCATTCAATTCTTTATATGTAATGCTCTTAATCCAACATTTGATGCTTGATCACCCATATTGATAATCAAACTTCCTCGTGTATTTGCATCATATATCATATATCACAAACCACATCCTAATTTATTTATTTGTTTGTTTTTTCCCCAAGAATTGCGAGGATCTATTCTGTAAAGTTTCTGCAACTCTTGTAAGAAAATATATGATTATACTAAGCTTCCTTGGATGAACTTTTGTCTCATTTTTCTTGACCTAAGTGACAAAAACTTATAATTGGATTAGTACTTGAAAATTGATTAGTTTAATTCATGACCAATCCGCAAATATTAACACGAGTTAACTAAATCAATCAATGACGTAAATATTGATGATATATTGCTTTATTCATATCCTTCACTTCGACTTCAAGTCTTCAATACAATATTCCATTATAAATTGCACATCACTCTGTAGTTAGTGTGGTGCCCATAAGAGGATATGGGTCTGAATCTCTTTACCGTAGTTTGAATAACGTAGTGAGTCACTTTTACCAATTGATAGGAATTCATTCTGTTTTTGCTCTGCTGTTTTTAATTTGGTTTAATTACAAAGAGCGTGCCTCTCACAAAAGCACCAGCAAACAGAAAAACAGAGCAGGGGTTGAACCCATTGTCAAGCAATCCTTTGCCCTTTTCTTTTTCTTTCGTAGTGTAGTTTTATTTTATTCTTGTATTGTCACTTAAAGCAACCTTTTATTCCACAAATTGCAGAGCCTCTATACACCTTCTCTTCTATATATAAACCATTCATTTCTATATATCTAATGCCACTTACATTCCCAATCTCTTAACTTCAATTCCAAGCTTTCTTACACCTCCAAACCATGCTCTCTGAGACTCTAAAGCCCAACCAATCAACCTCTGAAACAGAGAAGCACAAACAACTTAACATGGAAATGAAAGACATGGTCAGTTCCATAACTAACCGCATTTCTGATATTCACAAGTTAAGTGGAGGCAGTCACCACCATCATGAGGAAGAAGATGAACATGGCATCAGAGTCATCACTCTCACCGGAACCAACACCGGAGCTACTTTACGAAGCGAATTGGATGAGAAATCGGTGGAGACGACTCAGCTTGACGAAACTGACGGCTTCAAAACTTATGTGAATAGCAATTTCCAAGCCGTCAACAACTCCATTATGATGGGAGGGAGTTACAACACCAACGACCCAGGTGTTCATCTTGACATCTCTGATTTTGCTGAAGTACCACATGGTCATAAGAAAGAGAAGCGTGGACGAAAAGGTAAGAACAAGAAAGACAGAGAAAGTAGCTCCAAGAGTGACCACCAATATTCTGAACATGCTGATTAATTGACGAGACCTTCAACAACTTATGATACGTTATTTAATTTTGTTTAGATATGTTATGGATTATATTTATATTTGCTTAATCTTAATTATAAAAATAAGCGATAAGTCCTCTCGAGGCTGAATGCGATTTTCAAATTTCAGAGAACATTTGTCTTTACGTCCAAGTAACGCACGGTTTAAGTGCATATATATATATATATATATATAAACTACATGTACGTGTTTACAAATGGTTTATATTATTGTGTTGAGAAATAATGTTAATTGATATTGTTGTACTTTTTATGATTGAGAGTGTATATTATATAAGATAAATGTTATATGTATTAAGTTTTTATATGCAATTGATATATAGATATAAGAAAATCTTTTTTATTTCATCTCATCTCGTATTTAATATATCTAATCGTCTTATAATACAATAATATTTCATATTATTTAAATATTATCTAATTTCAATCCATTTTATTTAGAGTGTGTTTACTAATAAGAAAATAAAAAAAGAAAAATTGTGTCATTCTCATTCATTTATTTACTTGTTGAAAACATGATTGGAAGTGAATAAAAACTCCATAAATTTGGACTTATTCACGTAGATTATTTCTAACTCTTGTATCTATTATATTTTACAAATTTATAATATGGATTTATAAAATTATTACTTATTTTAATATTTTCTTTTATTTGAAAATATTCATTATTATTTTTAAAACAATATTTAAGTAAATTAATATTTTTATTTCGATTATTTTCAATTCTTTAGTAAGCACAAAACAAAGGGAATAAATTTTATGCTCTCTTTTCTCTCCATTTTAATTCATGTTTATTCTGACTCTGATTGATTCTTATTATAGTTTAATATTGTGTTTTTACTTTAAAATATAATGTTCTATCATTTTTTAATTAAATTTTCACATTATAAATATTATAAATAATTATGTATCATATTTTTTTGTTATTTTCTCACTTGTCTTATTTATGCCAATTTGAGATAAATAAGATATTCTAATTAGTATCATTTCATTACAATTTCATCTTATGAAAAACTAAATGAGGCAAGATAAGATAAGTTATAAAAATTAATGAATTGTACCATGAGTCTCATTAATAATTACAATCTAAAAAAGTTACTTAACAAAAAAAAAAAGATTTTTACGACTCTTCGTATGGATCAAACAAATTTGGTGACTCTTGGTATGGATCAAACAAATTTGGTGACTCTATCTAGATATGTTAGCTCATCGACTCAACTTAACTAATTTTAAGTTAGTCCACTAAACTCATGAAAATGAACAAACAACTCACAAAGCTAAATAAACAATTCATTTAAGCTCATAAATAGCTCACTAGTTCATTTTAACACTTTTGTGGTTGATTTTTTTAAAAATATTTTTTACTCAAACAACAATTTTTTTTCTTCTAAACAATCAAATTTTTCATTGATCAAGAAACTTGAATCATTTATTTCTTTATTTAATTAATTATAATATAATCATCACATTGATATCTAATATTTAAAAAATTAATATCATAAACATGTTAAAACAAGTTCAACAAAAACAATAAGTCATCATTACTACAAAATGGGTGAAACGACTTTAAATGAAATGACTTAAAATTTAAAGTCGGTTCACTTTAAATTTTTTATTTTTTTTTACAAAATTTACTCATTTTCTATTATACTTAAATTAAAACATGTATTCGATCACTAAATAATAGCAGAAAAAATAAAATTAGTTTAACAAATAGTTTAAATAATACAAATAATTGAAAAATAAAATATTAATTAATAACAAAAAAATTATCATGGTATTGTTCTATGTTATTCAAGATTATCATATTTTTTTCCTGATGTTATAATACAAACCTATATATATAATATAAAAATCTATACACATAAATAATAACACAAAATAACAGAAAAAAATATGAATAATAAGTGCGTATGATTAATAGAAATACTTACAAGAATAAATGAAGTGACAAAATGAAGAAAAAATCGTGTTTTGTAAGTGAAAATGAGTATAATTTTTTTGAATATTTTGCTCAAAAAAATATGGGATCTAAAAGATTAATTAGAGATGAAGAAAACTCATTAACCGGCGGTGGAATTGGTGGTTGTAGGTGGCCAAAAATGAGAAAGAGTAGAGGAGAAATGGAAAAAGTTTTAGGTTTTTGAGAGTTATACAGCACTTCGAATAGTTTCTGTCTAGGGAAGAAAGAAGAGAAAAGAATTTATCCACGTGTGTAGCATCGGTTGACGTGTTGAACTGACGCTACACGTGGATGTAGTGTCAATTTCATGTGTCAATCGATGCTACCTCTATGTGTAGCGTCGGTTGGTAGCATTCCTATGTGTATTGCGTCGGTTTTACACCGAATCGACTTTAAATTCATTAAAAGTTATTTTTTTTCAAAAAATGACTTTAAAAAAACAACTTTATATATAGACTTAAATACCCCTTTTTGTAATAGTGTATCTATTTAATATTATTAATCTTCAAAAAAAAAATTAAATAAGCAAAACTTATTTCAAAAACAAAGTTTAATAAAAAAGATGTTGTTGCAAAGAAATAATTGAATTATTCGTGAGTAAGTCAATAAAAATATAAGTTAAAATTGAAATATAACTTATCCACACGTTTGGTTGGAGTGAATGGAATGGAATCAGAATCGATTCCTTCCATTTTATGTGTTTGGTTGGACGGAATGGAGGATGGAATGGAATTAGATTACTAAAAGAGAAGGAATCACAATTCCTTCTCCCCACCTTGGTAATCATAATTCCATTCCCATCTAAACTTTTTTTTTCCAATTTTACCCTCACTTAAAATATAACCTTAAACTCAAACCCAAAATTCCAAAACCCTAAACCCTAAACCCTAAATCCAAAATTTCAAAACCCTAAACCCTAAATCCCTAAACCCCAAATCCTTAAACCCTAAACCTTAAAACATAAATCCCAAAACCCAAAACCCTAAAACATAAATCCCAAAACCCTAAACCCTAAACCCCAAATTTCAAATCATAAAGCCCTAAATCCCAAATCCCTAAACCCTAAACCTTAAACCCTAAATCCCAAATCCCCAAATCCCTAAACCCAAAATTCTTAAACCCTAAACCTTAAAACATAAATCCCAAAACCCTAAACCCTAAACCCCAAATTCCAAATCCTAAAACCCTAAACCCCAAATCCCTAAATCCCTAAACCCTAAATCTTAAAACATAAATCCCAAAACCCAAAACCCTAAAACATAAATCCCAAAACCCTAAACCCCAAATTCCAAATCCTAAAACCCTAAACCCCAAATCCAAAATTCTAAAACCCTAAACCATTTTTAGGAAAATAATAATTTTAACCCTAAACCTTAACCTACAAATATAACCCCAAATCCTAAATCCCTAAACCCTAACAAATCCCACATCCCTAAACCCTAACAAATCCCACATCCCAAACCTCAAAACCCTAAACCCTATTTAAAAAATAATAATTTTAATAATATATTTCTTTTTAATTAAGTAATAATTATTTAGAAAAATAATGATTTCAATAATGTATTTTTTGACGAAAAAATAGTAATTAAACGACACTATTCAACTTTACAACTGACGTGTAGGGGTATTAAGGTCATTTATAGTTTTTTTCATTCCATTCCAGTGGCAAACCAAACACTGTAATCCTAATTCCGAGCTTGATTCCAGTGGTCGAACCAAACAAAATTGTTTCCTTTCCATTCCCATTTCCATTCCGATTCCGATTCCAATTCCATTCTACGAACCAAACGCCACCTAAGAGTATTCAATTCAAACCAGCCGGATCGATACCTCTAACTCTATCTCAAGAATTTGGGCGTCCTCAACCTAATTGTCCCGGGGAAAATTTTAGTCTAGTTACTAATTGCATAGCCATCTAGATCAATCGAAGGTCATGGAAGTTTTCTCTAACTCTATCTCAAGAATTTGGGCGTCCTCAACCTAATTGTCCCGGGGAAAATTTTAGTCTAGTTACTAATTGCATAGCCATCTAGATCAATCGAAGGTCATGGAAGTTTTCTTTAACAAGTTTTTATCTCCTTCTGTACAATTTTGTACAAATCATATTCTACGTTTTTTCCTTCAAATACCCAGAACTTAATTTGAGTTTTTTCAGTTTATTTCGATAGTAATATAAAAAAAAATTAACAAAATAAATCATCTAATATTTTTGTTCTATTATGATATTATAATATGAAATTTATTGAGTCTTGGATCTAAGAAATGTGTTAAGGTAAATCTGCCAGATTTATTTTCAAGTTTTTACTCTGCACAATGAATCTCTCAATCTCAAT